>CM060894.1:70020000-72715000 GCA_030762935.1 Hymenopus coronatus
ATGCACTATAAGGTCTCAGGTTTCCTAATTGAAGTGTTACCTATTTTTAGGTAGTTCCAAATATGATTCCAACAGAAAAGAGGGGTTTTTTAGTCGGTAAGAGTACCGCACATCAGGGCTATCTTCCCTGATGCCCATGAGGGTTTTTCCCCTCTATAAAAAAAGTATTAGTAGTAGAAGTAGTAGTAGTGTAGTAGTAGTAATAGTAGAAGTAGTAATAATAGAAGTAATAAATGTAATAATAATAATAATAACAATAATAATAATGATAATAATAGTAGTATAAGCAGTAGTAGTATTAGTAATAGCTGTACTGATAATAATAGTAACAGTAGTAATAGATGTAATAATAATAATAATAATAATAATAATAATAATAATAATAAAAATAATAATAATAATAATAATAATAATAATAATAATAGCAGTAGAAGAGTAGCAGCAGTATAATAGTAGTAAAAACTGTAATAATAATAATAGTAGCAGTAATAGTAGTAATAGTAGTAGTAGTAAAAGCTGTAATAATAATAATAATAATAATTATAATAATAATAGCAGTAGAAGAGTAGCAGCATTATAATAGTAGTAAAAACTGTAATAATAATAATAATAATAATAATAATAACAATAATAGTAGCAGTAATAGTAGTAATAGTAGTAGTAAAAGCTGTAATAATAATAATAATAATAATAATAATAATAATAATAATAATAATAGCAGTAGAAGAGTAGCAGCAGTTTAATAGTAATAAAAACTGTAATATTAGTAGTAATAGCAGTAATAGTAGTAGTAGTAGTAGTAGTAGTAGTAGTAGTAGTAGCAGCACTAGTTCTATTAATAGTAATAGCTGAATTTATAGTAGTAGCAGAAGTAGTAATAGTAGTAATAGCAGTAGTAGTAGTAGTAGTAGTAGCAGTAGTTCTATTAGTAGTAATAGCTGAAATTATAGTAGTAGCAAAAGTAGTAATATTATTAATAGCAGTAGTAGTAGTAGTAGTAGCAGCAGTAGTTCTATTAGTAGTAATAGCTGAAATTATAGTAGTAGCAGAAGTAGTAATAGCAGTAGTAGTAGTGGTGGTAGTAGTAGTAGTAGCAGCAGCAGCAGTAGTAGTAATAGTAGTAGTAGTAGTAGTAGTAGTAGTAGTAGTAGTAGTAGTAAAAGAAGTAGTAGCTGCAATAATAATATTAGTAATAGTAGTTATAGTATCTAGTAGTAGGAGTAGTAGTAGTAGGAGTAGAAGTAGTAGTAGTAGTAGTAGCAGCAGCAGTAGTAATAGTTGTAGTTATATATGTAGTAATAGCTGTAATAGTAGTAGCACTAGTAGTAGCAGTAGTAGTAACAGTAGTAGGAATAACTGTAGTAATTGCTGTAATAATATTAGTAGCAGCAGTAGTAACAGTAGTAGTAGCAGTAGTAGTAACAGTAGTAGGAATAACTGTAGTAATTGCTGTAATAATATTAGTAGCAGTAGTAGTAACAGTAGTAGTGACAGTGGTAGTAATAGCTGTAGTAATTGCTGTAATAATATTAGTAGCAGTAGTAGTAACAGTGGTAGTAATAGCTGTAGTAATTGCTGTAATAATATTAGTAGCAGTAGTAGTAACAATAGTAGGAATAACTGTAGTAATTGCTGTAATAATATTAGTAGCAGTAGTAGTAACAGTAGTAGGAATAACTGTAGTAATTGCTGTAATAATATTAGTAGCAGTAGTAGTAACAGTAGTAGTAACAGTGGTAGTAATAGCTGTAGTAATTGCTGTAATAATATTAGTAGTAGTAGTAACAGTAGTAGTAACAGTTGTAGTAATAGCTGTAGTAATTGCTGTAATAATATTAGTAGCAGTAGTAGTAACAGTGGTAGTAATAGCTGTAGTAATTGCTGTAATAATATTAGTAGCAGTAGTAGTAACAGTAGTAGTAACAGTGGTAGTAATAGCTGTAGTAATTGCTGTAATAATATTAGTAGCAGTAGTAGTAACAGTGGTAGTAATAACTGTAGTTATTGCTGTAATAATATTAGTAGCAGTAGTAGTAACAGTAGTAGTAACAGTGGTAGTAATAGCTGTAGTAATTGCTGTAATAATATTAGTAGCAGTAGTAGTAACAGTGGTAGTAATAGCTGTAGTAATTGCTGTAATAATATTAGTAGCAGTAGTAGTAACAGTAGTAGTAACAGTGGTGGTAATAGCTGAAGTAATTGCTGTAATAATATTAGTAGCAGTAGTAGTAACAAAGGTAGTAATAGCTATAGTAATTGCTGTAATAATATTAGTAGTAGTAGTAGTAACAGTAGTAGTAACAGTGGTAGTAATAGCTGTAGTAATTGCTGTAATAATATTAGTAGCAGTAGTAGTAACAGTAGTAGTAACAGTGGTAGTACTAGCTGTAGTAATTGCTGTAATAATATTAGTAGCAGTAGTAGTAACAGTAGTAGTAACAGTGGTAGTAATAGCTGTAGTAATTGCTGTAATAATATTAGTAGCAGTAGTAGTAACAGTGGTAGTAATAGCTGTAGTAATTGCTGTAATAATATTAGTAGCAGTAGTAGTAACAGTGGTAGTAATAGCTATAGTAATTGCTGTAATAATATTAGTAGCAGTAGTAGTAGTAACAGTGGTAGTAATAGCTGTAGTAATTGCTGTAATAATATTAGTAGCAGTAGTAGTAACAGTGGTAGTAATAGCTGTAGTAATTGCTGTAATAATATTAGTAGCAGTAGTAGTAACAGTAGTAGTAATAGCTGTAGTAATTGCTGTAATAATATTAGTAGCAGTAGTAGTAACAGTAGTAGTAACGGTGTTAGTAATAGCTGTAGTAATTGGTGTAATAATATTAGTAGCAGTAGTAGTAACAGTAGTAGTAACAGTAGTAGGAATAACTGTAGTAATTGGTGTAATAATATTAGTAGCAGTAGTAGTAACAGTAGTAGTAATAGTAGTAGGAATAACTGTAGTAATTGGTGTATTTAATATTAGTAGCAGTAGTAGTAACAGTAGTAGTAACAGTAGTAGGAATAACTGTAGTAATTGGTGTAATAATATTAGTAGCAACAGTAGAAGGAATAACTGTAGTAATTGCTGTAATAATATTAGTAGCAGTAGTAGTTACAGTAGTAGTAATAGTAGTAGGAATAACTGTAGTAATTGGTGTATTTAATATTAGTAGCAGTAGTAGTAACAGTAGTAGTAACAGTGGTAGTAATAGCTGTAGTAATTGCTGTAATAATATTAGTAGCAGTAGTAGTAACAATAGTAGGAATAACTGTAGTAATTGCTGTAATAATATTAGTAGCAGTAGTAGTAACAGTGGTAGTAATAGCTGTAGTAATTGCTGTAATAATATTAGTAGCAGTAGTAGTAACAGTAGAAGGAATAACTGTAGTAATTGCTGTAATAATATTAGTAGCAGTAGTAGTAACAGTAGTAGTAACAGTGGTTGTAATAGCTGTAGTAATTGCTGTAATAATATTAGTAGCAGTAGTAGTAACAGTAGTAGTAACAGTGGTAGTAATAGCTGTAATAATATTAGTAGCAGTAGTAGTAACAGTAGTAGTAACGGTGGTAGTAATAGCTGTAGTAATTGGTGTAATAATATTAGTAGCAGTAGTAGTAACAGTAGTAGTAACAGTAGTAGGAATAACTGTAGTAATTGCTGTAATAATATTAGTAGCAGTAGTAGTAACAGTAGTAGTGACAGTGGTAGTAATAGCTGTAGTAATTGCTGTAATAATATTAGTAGCAGTAGTAGTAACAGTGGTAGTAATAGCTGTAGTAATTGCTGTAATAATATTAGTAGCAGCAGTAGTAACAGTAGTAGGAATAACTGTAGTAATTGCTGTAATAATATTAGTAGCAGTAGTAGTAACAGTAGTAGGAATAACTGTAGTAATTGCTGTAATAATATTAGTAGCAGTAGTAGTAACAGTAGTAGTAAGAGTGGTAGTAATAGCTGTAGTAATTGCTGTAATAATATTAGTAGCAGTAGTAGTAACAGTAGTAGTAACAGTGGTAGTAATAGCTGTAGTAATTGCTGTAATAATATTAGTAGTAGTAGTAACAGTAGTAGCAACAGTTGTAGTAATAGCTGTAGTAATTGCTGTAATAATATTAGTAGCAGTAGTAGTAACAGTGGTAGTAATAGCTGTAGTAATTGCTGTAATAATATTAGTAGCAGTAGTAGTAACAGTAGTAGTAACAGTGGTAGTAATAGCTGTAGTAATTGCTGTAATAATATTAGTAGCAGTAGTAGTAACAGTGGTAGTAATAACTGTAGTTATTGCTGTAATAATATTAGTAGCAGTAGTAGTAACAGTAGTAGTAACAGTGGTAGTAATAGCTGTAGTAATTGCTGTAATAATATTAGTAGCAGTAGTAGTAACAGTGGTAGTAATAGCTGTAGTAATTGCTGTAATAATATTAGTAGCAGTAGTAGTAACAGTAGTAGTAACAGTGGTGGTAATAGCTGAAGTAATTGCTGTAATAATATTAGTAGCAGTAGTAGTAACAGTGGTAGTAATAGCTATAGTAATTGCTGTAATAATATTAGTAGTAGTAGTAGTAACAGTAGTAGTAACAGTGGTAGTAATAGCTGTAGTAATTGCTGTAATAATATTAGTAGCAGTAGTAGTAACAGTAGTAGTAACAGTGGTAGTAATAGCTGTAGTAATTGCTGTAATAATATTAGTAGCAGTAGTAGTAACAGTAGTAGTAACAGTGGTAGTAATAGCTGTAGTAATTGCTGTAATAATATTAGTAGCAGTAGTAGTAACAGTGGTAGTAATAGCTGTAGTAATTGCTGTAATAATATTAGTAGCAGTAGTAGTAACAGTGGTAGTAATAGCTATAGTAATTGCTGTAATAATATTAGTAGCAGTAGTAGTAGTAACAGTGGTAGTAATAGCTGTAGTAATTGCTGTAATAATATTAGTAGCAGTAGTAGTAACAGTGGTAGTAATAGCTGTAGTAATTGCTGTAATAATATTAGTAGCAGTAGTAGTAACAGTAGTAGTAATAGCTGTAGTAATTGCTGTAATAATATTAGTAGCAGTAGTAGTAACAGTAGTAGTAACGGTGTTAGTAATAGCTGTAGTAATTGGTGTAATAATATTAGTAGCAGTAGTAGTAACAGTAGTAGTAACAGTAGTAGGAATAACTGTAGTAATTGGTGTAATAATATTAGTAGCAGTAGTAGTAACAGTAGTAGTAATAGTAGTAGGAATAACTGTAGTAATTGGTGTATTTAATATTAGTAGCAGTAGTAGTAACAGTAGTAGTAACAGTAGTAGGAATAACTGTAGTAATTGGTGTAATAATATTAGTAGCAACAGTAGAAGGAATAACTGTAGTAATTGCTGTAATAATATTAGTAGCAGTAGTAGTTACAGTAGTAGTAATAGTAGTAGGAATAACTGTAGTAATTGGTGTATTTAATATTAGTAGCAGTAGTAGTAACAGTAGTAGTAACAGTGGTAGTAATAGCTGTAGTAATTGCTGTAATAATATTAGTAGCAGTAGTAGTAACAATAGTAGGAATAACTGTAGTAATTGCTGTAATAATATTAGTAGCAGTAGTAGTAACAGTGGTAGTAATAGCTGTAGTAATTGCTGTAATAATATTAGTAGCAGTAGTAGTAACAGTAGTAGGAATAACTGTAGTAATTGCTGTAATAATATTAGTAGCAGTAGTAGTAACAGTAGTAGTAACAGAGGTTGTAATAGCTGTAGTAATTGCTGTAATAATATTAGTAGCAGTAGTAGTAACAGTAGTAGTAACAGTGGTAGTAATAGCTGTAGTAATTGCTGTAATAATATTAGTAGCAGTAGTAGTAACAGTATGAGGAATAACTGTAGTAATTGCTGTAATAATATTAGTAGCAGTAGTAGTAACAGTAGTAGGAATAACTGTAGTAATTGCTGTAATAATATTAGTAGCAGTAGTAGTAACAGTGGTTGCAATAACTGTAGTAATTGCTGTAATAATATTAGTAGCAGTAGTAGTAACAGTAGTAGTAACAGTGGTAGTAATAGCTGTAATAATATTAGTAGCAGTAGTAGTAACAGTAGTAGTAACGGTGGTAGTAATAGCTGTAGTAATTGGTGTAATAATATTAGTAGCAGTAGTAGTAACAGTAGTAGTAACAGTAGTAGGAATAACTGTAGTAATTGCTGTAATAATATTAGTAGCAGTAGTAGTAACAGTAGTAGTGACAGTGGTAGTAATAGCTGTAGTAATTGCTGTAATAATATTAGTAGCAGTAGTAGTAACAGTGGTAGTAATAGCTGTAGTAATTGCTGTAATAATATTAGTAGCAGCAGTAGTAACAGTAGTAGGAATAACTGTAGTAATTGCTGTAATAATATTAGTAGCAGTAGTAGTAACAGTAGTAGGAATAACTGTAGTAATTGCTGTAATAATATTAGTAGCAGTAGTAGTAACAGTAGTAGTAAGAGTGGTAGTAATAGCTGTAGTAATTGCTGTAATAATATTAGTAGCAGTAGTAGTAACAGTGGTAGTAATAGCTGTAGTAATTGCTGTAATAATATTAGTAGCAGTAGTAGTAACAGTGGTAGTAATAGCTGTAGTAATTGCTGTAATAATATTAGTAGCAGTAGTAGTAACAGTAGTAGTAACAGTGGTAGTAATAGCTGTAGTAATTGCTGTAATAATATTAGTAGCAGTAGTAGTAACAGTGGTAGTAATAGCTGTAATAATATTAGTAGCAGTAGTAGTAACAGTAGTAGTAACAGTGGTAGTAATAGCTGTAGTAATTGCTGTAATAATATTAGCAGCAGTAGTAGTAACAGTGGTAGTAATAGCTATAGTAGTTGCTGTAATAATATTAGTAGCAGTAGTAGTAACAGTAGTAGTAACAGTGGTAGTAATAGCTGTAGTAATTGCTGTAATAATATTAGTAGCAGTAGTAGTAACAGTAGTAGTAACAGTGGTAGTAATAGCTGTAGTAATTGCTGTAATAATATTGGTAGCAGTAGTAGTAACACTAGTAGTAACAGTGGTAGTAATAGCTGTAGTAATTGCTGTAATAATATTAGTAGCAGTAGTAGTAACAGTAGTAGTAACAGTGGTAGTAATAGCTGTAGTAATTGCTGTAATAGTATTAGTAGCAGTAGTAGTAACAGTGGTAATAATAGCTATAGTAATTGCTGTAATAATATTACTAGCAGTAGTAGTAACAGTGGTAGTAATAGCTGTAGTAATTGCTGTAATAATATAATAGCAGTAGTAGTAACAGTGGTAGTAATAGCTGTAGTAATTGCTGTAATAATATTAGTAGCAGTAGTAGTAACAGTGGTAGTAATAGCTGTAGTAATTGCTGTAATAATATTAGTAGCAGTAGTAGTAACAGTAGTAGTAATAGCTGTAGTAATTGCTGTAATAATATTAGTAGCAGTAGTAGTAACAGTAGTAGTAACGGTGGTAGTAATAGCTGTAGTAATTGGTGTAATAATATTAGTAGCAGTAGTAGTAACAGTAGTAGGAATAACTGTAGTAATTGGTGTAATAATATTAGTAGCAGTAGTAGTAACAGTAATAGTTACAGTAGTAGGAATAACTGTAGTAATTGGTGTAATAATATTAGTAGCATTAGTAGCAACAGCAGTAGGAATAACTGTAGTAATTGGTGTAATAATATTAGTAGCAGTAGTAGTAACAGTAGTAGTAATAGTAGTAGGAATAACTGTAGTAATTGGTGTATTTAATATTAGTAGCAGTAGTAGTAACAGTAGTAGGAATAACTGTAGTAATTGGTGTAATAATATTAGTAGCATTAGTAGCAACAGTAGTAGGAATAACTGTAGTAATTGGTGTAATAATATTAGTAGCATTAGTAGCAACAGTAGTAGGAATAACTGTAGTTATTGGTGTAATAATATTAGTAACAGTAGTAGTAACAGTAGTAGTAACAGTGGTAGTAATAGCTGTAGTAATTGCTGTAATAATATTAGTAGCAGTAGTAGTAACAATAGTAGGAATAACTGTAGTAATTGCTGTAATAATATTAGTAGCAGTAGTAGTAACAGTAGTAGTAATAGATATAATAATAATAATAATAATAATAATAGTGGTAAAAATGGCGATAGTCGTATTGCGGATGGTGATAGTTGTAGATAATTGCATAAAGAGACAGTCTTAGGTAGCCACGAGCTAATCCTGACGCGCTATCTGCGAACTGGACAACAAAGCATTGTTAAGATGCGTTTGAGCCCTTCCAAGTGGACAATTCTTTTCGGAGTATTCAGTTTGATGCTTATAATTTAAAGTGAATAAATTAGGGGCTAAGAGAAAGTCGTGCTTTTTATTTTTTAAGTAGTAATACGAATTCTTATCTACGATACCGCTACTTAAAACAGATACAGAACATTACCTAACACAATGTCAATTTATTATTACAATCGGCGAAAACAAAATACCTATAATTATTTGTACAACCTACAGAGATATATTGTGCGCAAAGAACACACAGGAGGAAGGGATGAAGGAGAACCACTGGAGGCCAAAGGAGGCAGGCATATGGAAGTCCCTAACTAAGTGGCTGAAAGTTTTTTATTCCGGCTCCAAGATCCGCTGAGAGGCCCAAACTTTGGAGATTCTGAGTCTCTTCAATCGTCCCTACCCCTGCTAGTACAACTGCTACAACATTGCCTCAAAAGCGATTAGAGGATTTATAATAAAATAATATACATATTTATAAGACTCTATAGGGTGTTCTTGTACCTTAATATTTGTCTCTTAACTTAAAATCTATATTCAATTTAATAAATATAAAACAGAATTCACTTTATCCAACCATTCATATAAGCCTTCAGTGCACATGCATTCGCGTCATCTGTTACCGTTGGCAAACACCACAAACCTAGAACCACACATCTTCTTCTTCTTCCAAAACAAGTTTGAGCTAACTACCCGCTCCGAGGCTGATTATTAAAGTCATGTTGGTCACTCAACCTTCTCCGAGGTCTTCCTAACCCCTCGTTCCATTCGGTCTATATAGTAAAGCTTGCTTAGGGAATCTGCTAGGCGTCATTTCAATAACGTGCACTTTCCATTTCTTTTGGTTATTATATATTTTATCCACTACATTCATTTCCCCCAATTGTGCACCAACATCTCCATTTCTGATTCAATCCAGTCTTCTTTTACAATCAATGAGCTCTAAAGGACATCCATGATGCCTCTAAATGTCGTCGATCTTGAGCTTATAATGTTTCACCACCATAATTCAATAATTACTTTATCTATATGTACTATGTACATAGTGTGTAAATTCGATATCGATATTTCGCCAGAAATATATATATATATATATATATATATATATATATATTTTACTTTCTCTACACGCATAGAGAAAGTAGTTCCGTGTGTGTGTGTGTGTGTGTGTGTGTGTGTGTGTGTGTGTGTGTGTGTGTCTGTGGACCTCATAGCTTAAAAGGAAAAGACTGCTAACTACCAAACTTAACATTTAAGTTCACTATCTACCAAGGATGCGACAAGACGATTTTCAAGAAAATTCCCCCAAATATGGAAACATTTTCGAACATTTATATTTTCTCAAAAATGGCTTTAACGATTTTGATTAAAAAAATCTTATATTTGTGATATTTACATGACAAATAAAATGTATGTCTTGAATTTTCTGGGAATAGCCTCTAAAGATTTCTTTATTCTGGATGTTTTTTTTTTTAATTTTGAATTCCTAGTAAACCGTAATAGATAAAAAAAACTTTCTACACAAAAAAACTTAAAGTGCCTTAAAACACACCATCTATTTCATATACATTTTTTTTCCCTGGAGTTGAAAGTTATCAAGATATTCCTTGTCATTGGTTTCAGTTTTAAAATACTTAACTTTTATCATATAGGAACTTGTCAACTCCTAGCCACGCAGAGAAACGTATCTCAATTCCATAGCAACCACATTATAAAACATGTGACTGTTGCTTCAACCTGACTAATTCCCTTATTTCCCTTCCACTTATAAGGAACTAAGTAATAAGACCGTTTCTGCTAGTGTTTATCTCGATTAGCAGTAGGTATAGGGTTACTAACAATAATTTTTACAGAGATGTAGAGAAAGTCATGTGAATGGATACATCAGACTTTTAGAAAACGGTCCGTGTATATGTTTCTATGATTGCATGGCTCAAAAATTAAAAGACCGTTAAATATCTAACATGGTATTTAAGTTTAGTATCTTCCAAGGATGCAATACAAAGACTTTCAAACAGCCCTTAAGGTGGAAATATTTTTTAATTTTTTTCCCTCAAAAAATGGCTCTAACGACTTTTATCAAAATACCGTATAGTAAAGTTATTTAGAACACAAATAAAACATTTATCTTAAATTTTCTGGGAATATCTTCCGAAGTCCTGTTGATTCTGGAAGAATTTTGCTGAATTTTGCATAACTGGTCAATCTTAACCAATATACAGAAAAATATAGATCTTCTTAAAACACACAAGCTTATCATATACATTTTTGTTTCCGAATATTCCTTGTTATTGTTGTTTTCAATTTTAAACTACGTGTCTACAAACGACGTTACATTTTGTTTCATCTCTCGTTTGTTTTACTAGCAATGCAAAACGAATCGAAACTTAATAATCATTAACATATCTACCAGCCTTTAAGATTTAAGTTTCATCGCCTTTGCCTAGTTGCCTAGTTTGCCTATATTGTATTTACCTGCTCTTTAGAAGGAAGCAAGTAATAAGATAATTTCTGCTAATATTTATCTCGATTAGCATGATGCAGATAAAAGAATAATCGAATTGCTTGCAGAACAGCTAGAAAAAGTCACGTGAATGGAACACATAACATTTTTACTTTCTCTTTACTACTGTGTACATAGTGTATAGAGGAAGTATTGTATTCCACCCAGAAATTCGACACCAAGATTTCACCGGAAATACATGTTTTAGGACTCCCTGAGTCCAAAAAAAGCATTTTTACAAAAAGGTCAGTGTGTGTGTGTGCGCGCGCGCGCGCGTCTGCGGACAGCATAGCTCAAAAATGAGAAGACCGTTAAAGCCCAAACTTGGTATTTAAGTTTGGTATCTTCCAAGGATACGACACGAAGATTTTCAGGAAAATCCCCCCACCCCAAACTACCCTTTACATGCAAAAAATTTCAAAAATGTTAATGTTCTTAAAAGTGGCTCTAACGATTTTGATTAAAATATCGTATATTATAGATATTTACCTGACAAATAAAATGTATATCTTGAATTTTCTGGGAATAGCCTCTGAAGACTACTTTAGTCTGGATGAATTTTACGGAATTTTGCATAACTGCTAAACCGTAAGAGATGGACAAAAACTTACCACACTCAATTTATGCCATATACATTTTTTTTCGTGGAACTGATCATTTTTAAGACATTCATGGTTTTTCGTTTCAGCTTTGAAAAACATACTTTTTTCATACAGGAATTTATCAACTCGTATCCATACAAACAAAGGAACTTCAGTCACATAGCAACCAGCTTTTGACTGTCACTTTAACCTATGGTACTCCCTTATTTCGCTTCGACTTACAAGAAAGCTAGTAATTAGACTATTTCTGCTGATTTTTTCTTGATTAGCATGAAGTAAATAGAAGCATGAGCTTTTTTAACTACAATTTGTTGCAGAGATGTAGAGAAAGTTATGTGAATGGAACACATAAGATTTTTTCTGAAGAGAAACGCACATGCATAAGGATTTTTACAAACATAATATTGTTGTGGTGTACTAGTTTATCCATAAATGATACAATGTTTATTATTTTTAAGGGAATCAGTGAAAAAAGCCTGAAATTAGCACAATTTGGTTATGGATAAAGCCGCATAGTAAAAGAGAGGTCGGAAAGGTGTCTGTTTATAGAGAGTAGTGCATACTGTAGATCGCACTATTGAATGCTGCTATGTTGACCTCATTATGCAGCCAGGACATTCAGTTGTGCTGCAACTTCTATTTTGTCTTGATGCGAAAAGACTTTCTTCAGTAAAAAAAAAAATCACATAGCTTTCTCTACATCTCTATAACAAATTATAGTTAAAAGCTTATGCTTCTACTTCATGCTTCATGCATTCGAGATAAATATTAGCAGAAATGCTTTCTTATATACAGAAAGGAAATAAGGGAATACACTAAGTTAAAACGATAGTCAAATCTTTTAAAAGCTGGTTGTCATGTGGTATTTTAAATCTGAAACAAATAACAAGGAATACCTCAGAAATGGTCAACTCCAAGAATAAAACATATATGACATAAATTGTGTGTTTTAACCAGGTCCACATTTCTATAAAGAAGATTTGTTTCTCTCACTCTCTCTTACGGTTTACCAGCTGCAAAAATTCAGCAAAACTCATAGGATATTCCCAGAAAATTCAAGATATACATTTTATTTGTCATATAAATATCTTTAATATAGGGTATTTTAATCAAAATCGTTAGAGTTATTTTTGAGAAAATCAAAATTTTCGGAATTTTTTCCATATAAAGGGTGTGGGGATTTTTCTCAAAATCTTCGTGTTGCATCCCTGGAAGATACTAAACTTAAATACTGAGTTTGGTATTTTATCATCTTTTTGTTGTTGAGTTATCGTGTTCACAGACACACAGACACTCGGACTCACATGGATTTTTTTCTAAAAATGTTTTTACTTTCTCTACACTTACTATGTACATAGTGTATAGAGAAGGTATTGCACTCCACCCAAAAATTCGATACCGAGATTTCATTAGAAATATATGTTTTAGAGTCCCCTGTATCCAAAAAAAGCATTTTCACAAAATGGTCCGTGTGTGTGTGTGTGTGTCCGTGTGTCTGTGAACACGATAACTCAAAAACCAAAAGTCGGTAAAATACCAAACTTGGTATTTAAGTTTAGTATCTTCCAGGGATGCGACACGATGATTTTGAGTAAAATCCCCCCACCCCCAACTACCCCTTACATGGAACTTTTTTCGAATTTTTTTCTTTTCTCCAAAATGGCTCTAACGATTTTGATTAAAATTTTGTATATTAAACATATTTACCTGACAAATAAAATGTATATCTTGAATTTTCTGGAAATAGCATCTAAAGAGTACTTTATTCTGGATGAATTTTACGGAATTTTGAAATACTGCTGAACCGTAAGAGATGGACAAAAACTTAAAAGATGAAAAATGTAGAACTCGTTAAAAGACACAATTTATGTTATATACATTATTTTCATGGAATTCACCGTATTTGAGACATTCCGAATTTTTGGTTTCTGCTTTGAGAAACTTACATTTCTCATGCAGAAATTTTTGAACTGTTGTCCATACAAACAAATGAACTTCAGTGACATAGCAACCAGCTTTTGATCATCACTTTAACCTGTGTACTCCCTTATTTCGCTTCTACTTACAAGGAAGCAAGTAATATAACTATTTCTGCCAAATTTTCTGATTAGCATGAAGTATATAGAAGTATAAGCTTTTTAAGAATAATTTGTTGCAGAGATGTAGAGAAGGTCATGTGAATGGTACACATCAGATTTTCTATATAAGGGACCTTGTGAATACAATGCCCAAAAGAGTAATCTTACGTTTCAAAGCCAAAGAAGGTCTAAACAAGCATTTATAATGTATGTTTGAAGCAATAGGTTCTAAATATATAATGGTGCATAATGGCATAGGTTCCTAAAATAGTGTTTTCAAAATCTTATGTGTTCCATTCACATGAATTTCTCTAACTGTTCCGCAAACAAACATTTCCTACAAAAGACTATTCTTTTATCTACAGCATGCTAATCGAGATAAAGGTAAACAGAACTAGTCTTATTACTTGCTTCTTTGTAAGCAGAAGGGAAATAGGGGAATACATTAGGCTTAAGGGACAGTCAAATCCTTTAAAAGCCGGTCATTATATGAAACAAAGGAAACTCGATCATCTTTTGTTGCTAGCAGTAAACAAGAGAGAGGCGAAAAGAAAAATGGCTTCTGGTCTGAGAAACGTTTAAATATCTTAAAATTGAAATCAATAACACGGAATATCCCAGAAACGGTTAAATCTGCAAAAAAAATATTTATGAGAGTGTGTTTAAACGGGATCTACATTTGTGTAGTGAGTTTTTCCTTATCTCTTACGGTTTACCAGTTGTTAAAAATTATGCAAAAGTCATCCAGAATGAAGAGATCTTCAGAGGCTATTTCCAGAAAATTCAAGACATACCTACATTTCGTTTTCATAAAAATACGAGTACATTAAGCATATGGTATTTTGATCAAAATCACTACAGCCATTTTTGAAGAAATCGACATTTCCGAAACATTTTGCACATAATGGTTTAGTTGGGGGTGGGGAGATATTCCTGAAAATATTTGTGCCACATCCTGGAAGATACTGAACTTAAATACCAAGTTTTGTATTTCACCGACATTTTGTTTCCGAGTTATGCTGTCCCACACACATACACACACAAATTCACGGACCTTTTTCTAAAAGTTTTGTTTGGATTCAGAAACCCTCAAGCCATGTATTTCCGATGAAATCTCGTTATCAAATTTTTGGATGGAATACAATACCTTCTCTATATACTGTGTACATTGTATATACGTGCTAGAGATAGTAAAAATAACAATGGTGAGAAAATTTTGGTAGAACCTGTACTTGGTCATCAGCGAATATAATTGTTTTTATATAATGTCGTGCAGAATCTGATACATTTAGGGTTTAGGTAGAAGCAAACCTGTAAGATAATAAGGAAATGGCATGAAAGGGAATGATGCAAAGAAAATCGTGGAGAATAAGCACCAGAGAATTCACCTAAAGGACAAAGGGAACACAAAAAACCCGACCAGAGTCAAACCCGCGACCTCCAAAATGTGAATCGTAACAGTTAACGTGGTGCGGTATCTATCCCCTTATAATTGTCACTCGCAATATTATCCACTTGTTGCATTAATTACTACCATAAAATATTTTTTTTTCAACCCATGTGGTCCCAAAATCAAAAGCCAGTACTAATTTCAACAGGGCACTGAATCTTTGATGAAATGCCCTCATGATGATCACGCAATTAGTGTCTTGAATATTCCGCCACAGGATAAAAAACAAAACCGTGTAATGCATGAAGATCTATCAGTTTACGAAAGCATGAAATTAACTTTACACGTTCAACTGGTGTGACGTCACAACTTGTTGCGCATCAGTCCATCTGGACTTCAAGGGAGCAATAGTTGCGCTTAGTGATCACACGGTTCTTTCATGATATTAGCTTTACCGAAATCTGAATGCATCACAGCATCCTCGTTTGCTGCTCTATTAAACTCTCATTATACATGTCTCTTACTGTAACGCCATGCAAAAGGCCCGGATCAATCGATTGCATAGCATCAAGAGGTTGTTGTCATGTATTAAACCATCTATTAGTTGCACCACAGCATTCGCTGCTGGACCTGTCCAAACGTTTACAAACCCAATGCTGTGATATTGTATTCAGCAAACCGTTGCTGTGATTCGTCATCCACCCTACTTTTGCTTTATCTACCACTCACTCGTATACCTACTCTAACCAAAAATTCCATATCGAAACTTCATTGGGAATTCACGTTTCGATCGCATTTAACATCCAAAAGAAAAAAAAATCTGATGTGTCCCATTCACATGGACTTTCTCCACATATCTGTAACAAATTAGGGTTAATAAGCTTATTACTTTCTCTATATGTGCTATGTACATAGTGTATAGAGAAGGTATTGCACTCCACCAAAAAATTCGATACCGAGATTTCACCGGAAATATATGATTTAGGATCCCCTGTATCCAAAAAAAGTATTTTCAGAAAAAGGTCCGTGTGTGTCAGTGTGTCCATGTGCCAGTGTGTCCGTGTGTTTGTGAACACGAGAACTCAAAAACGAAAAGTCGGTAAAATATCAAACTTGGTATTTAAGTTTAGTATCTTCCAGGGATGCGACATGAAGATTTTGAAAAAAAATCCACCACCCCAAACTACCCTTTACATGGAATTTTTTTCGAAAATATTGAATTTCTAAAAAATGGCTCTAACGATTTTGATTAAGATATCGTATATTAAAGATATTTACCTGACAAATAAAATGTATATTTTAAATTTTCTGGGAATAGCCTCTGAAGAGTACTTTATTCTGGGTCAATTTTACGGAATTTTGCATAACTGCTAAACCGTAAGATATGGACCATAACTTACCACACAAAAAATGTAGACCACCTTAAAACACACAATTTATGTTATAAACATTTTTTTCGTGGAGTTGATTGTTTTTTAGATATTCCTTGTTTTTGGTTTCAGCTATAAAAACATATACTTTTCTCATACAGGACTTTGTGAACTCGTGTCCATACAAACAAAGGAACTTCAGCCGCAGAGCAACCAGTTTTTGACTATCACTTTAACCTATGGTACCCCCTTATTTCGCTTCTACTAACAAGGAAGCAAGTAATAAGACTATTTCTGCTAATTTTTGCTCCATTAGATGAAGTAAATAGAATAATTTGTTACAGTGATATAGAGAAAGTCATGTGAATGGAACACATCAGATTTTTTTTTTCTACCTACTTCATGCTAATCGAGATAAATATTAGCAGAAACGGTTTTATTTTTAGATCCTTATAAGTGGAAGGAAAATAAGGTGATTTTGACAGGTAAATATCTTTAATATACGAAATTGTAATCAAAATCATTAGAGCCATTTTTGAGAAAATCAAAATTTTCGAAATTTTGTCCATGTAATGGGTATTTGGGGGTGGGGGGATTTTCTTGAAAATCTTCGTGCCATATCCTTGGAAGATATTGAATTTAAATACCAACGGACTTTTCGTTTTTGAGCTATGCTGTCCAAACACACACACACACACACACACACACAGTCTCACACACACAGTCTCACACACACACACGGAACTTTTTCAAAAAAATATTTTTTGGATTCAAAGGGACCCAAAACATGCAATTCCGTTGAAATCTCGGTATCAAATTTTTGGGTGGAACACTATGCCTTCTCTGTACACTATGTACATAGTACGTGTAGAGAAAGTAAAAATTAGCAGAAATGGTCTTATTACTTGCTTCCTTGTAAGTAGGAGGGAAATAAGGGAGTACCATAGACTAAAGCGATAGTCAAATCTTTTAAAAAGCTGGTTGCTATGGGATTGAAGTTCCTTTGTTTGCATGGCCAAATTGATAACTTGCCGTATGAAAAAATGTAAGCATTTTAAACTTGAAACCAAAAACAAAGAATATCTCAGAAACGGTCAGCTCTACATAATATATGACATAGATTATGTGTTTTAACGAAATCTATATTTCTGTGTAGCAAGTTTTTGTGATTCTCTTAAGATTTACCAATTATGCAAAATTCCACAAAATCCATTCAGAATAAAGATGTCTTCAGAAGCTATCCCCAGAAAATTCAAGATATGCATTTTATTTGTCATGTAAGTATCTTTAATATACGTTATTTTAATCGTAATCGTTAGAGTCATTTTTGAGAAAAACAACATTTTCGAAAATCTTCTAAAGGATAACGGTTAGTTGGGGGTGGGGGATTTTCTTGAAAATCGCATCCTCAGAAGATACTGAACTTGAATACCAAGTTTTGGTATTTAACGGACTTTTCGTTTTTGAGCTATGATGTCCACAGACACAGACACACGCACATACACGGACCTTTTTCTATAAATGCTTTTTTTGGATTCAGGAGGTCCCAATACATGTATTTCCGGTGAAATCTCGGTATCGAATTTTTGGGTGCACTGCAATACCTTCTCTATACACTATGTGCATAGTGCCTGTAGAGAAGTAAAAACTCTGTTGTGTCCCATTCACATGACTTTCTTTACATCTAAGTAACAAATTATTGTTGTAAAGCTTATTCTTCTACCTAATCCATGCCAATCGAGATAAAATCAACCGAAATTGTCTAAATACATGCTAGCTTGTATGTAGAAGGGAAATAAGAGAGTACATTAAGCTAAATAGATAGTAACATTTTTTAAAAGCTGGTTTCTATGTGATTGAAATTCCTATTTTTTTTTTTTTTTTCAAAATCTTCTCGGGCTTCTAGCAGGCTTCTTCTTCTCTCTTCGTATTAATTCAAAATCTTCTAGATTTTGAATTAATACGTCGCCAGGAAAGCTTCAATTCTTATTTTAAATTCCTTTTTTTTTTGTTTGACCAGGAGTTTGAAAAAGTTCCCGCATGACAAAAACAAAGTAATTTAAAGCTGAAGCTAATAACAAGGAAAGCCTCAGAAACGGTCAACTCTACTAAAAAGTGCATGATATAAATTAATGCGTTTTAATGAGATCTGCATTGTTTGTGAAGTAAGTTTTTGTCAATCTTAAAATTTAGCAACATTCATCCAGAATAAAGAGGCCTTCAGCGGCTATTCCCAGAAAATTCAAGATATACAGTTTATTTGTCAGTCATAGTCTTTGATATATGATATTTAAATCAAAATCTCTAGAGTTATTTCCAAAAACATTCTATTTAAAGAGTTGTTTAGGGTGCGGGATTTTCAAAACTCTTGTGTCGCATCCTTGGAAACTTAACTACCAAGGTTAGTTTTTTTTAGCTATGCCGTCCACACACACACATACACAAGTCAGACAAACATACACTGGCCTTTTTCTAAAAATTGTGCTATTTTTTTATTCAGGTGTATTTCCGGTGAAAAATTGGTATCGAATTTTTAAGTGGAATTCAATTTCTTGTATTCTATGTACATAGTACATGAAAAGAAACTAAACATTTGCCAGACCAGAGCAGTTGGCAGGCTGAGGGCAGCCCGAGGTGTGTTAGACGTGCCCAACGTGTCACTGTACTCGGAGAGAACTTAAACACGTCCTGACGGGATTATGGGTTTTGCAGGATGGCGGGTGAGTGTTGGGGTTGTGGAGTGACGGGAGGAGCCAAGTATTGCTTCTCGATGGTTACCTATCGTGGTGCAACGGCCCTTGTGCACCGCTGGTGTGAGTTTACTAAAAAATGTTTATTTTGAGGTTTTAATTTTGAATCTAAGCAACTCTTGAAGGAAAATTAAATTGAGCTTTATTTATGGACGCCATTTAACTGAAGTTCCCAGCACCCCATTCTACATTGGTCGTGAAATACCGCTTAATTTTACTCAGAGACCTTTTTATAAGGCTTAAGGTTCTTTTAAGTGTCGTATATCTATGACACGGGACCAACGGCTTTACTTCCCTTCTGAAGGAAGCCATGCTAAGGATTTTTACTTATATGGGCAATGGCTTTTTATTCTGAGGCCATTGCCCATTATGGCTTATTCTGTCTGTTCGGCGGTGATTAGCTAGTGGTCTGGCCGCTCTTTCAAGCTGATAGGGGTTTAGCAATTGAAAGAAATGTTTTCTCAGCCTGAAGCAAGCGAGGAGTAAGGGCGCGTGACAGAGTGGAAGAAGGAAGCACTCTTGCCGATAATATTTGTATGTTCATTGTGTAGGAACTGTCTTATTTCTGTAGATTTTGAAGACCCGTCATCCGACTGTGAATAAAGTATTGCAACGCTATTGCCTGTTTTGCCACGCGCTGCACGAGTTCAGCATAAGTGTACCCCTCCCACATATTAAAGCGTTACCTGAGCGAAAAGCCACCCCAACCCACTGGCTATAACACCGCTGAACAGACAACTGATTCGCATGTTTCCCGGTACACCACTAGTTGATCTCAATATATAATGTTAGGAGTACCTGACATGTAACATACACAAGACTACAAAAAAAATAACTTATGTCAAATAAATATATTTTATGTGGAGTTAACTATTTCCCAGATAATTCTTGTTGCTAGTTTGCATTTTCAATAACTTACATATTCCTAAAATGGGAAGTCGCTATTGTACTTTTTTTCCCCTAGCCATACAAATACCACTTTGAAATCGATAGTCATTAATTACGTAGGGGCATGTTCTTAAAAGTACAATAATAAGCTTTTGGAAGATTACTTTGTGGAATAATACGCAGAGAACGAGGAAGAAATGCAAAAATCAGCGTTTAATCCAAATGAGATAATAAAAGAATACAATATGGAAATTTCTAGAGAAAATAAAAACAACAAAGGCAATGCGTTTGATCGGTAAAGAACAATTTCGGGTCAAGATTGAAATCGGATAACCAATAATTCAGCAGTGACGTTGGGTTCAACAATGCTAATAATTGATAGAGGGTGAAAACAGAAGTATTAAAACATATAATAGAATTAATGTGTTTATTAAAATACATTTTGGAAGAAATATAAGGAGAAGGACATTAAATTGAGATTACATAGGATAGTATATAAGCCAAAACAAAATATGCATAGAAAAAAACAACTAGGGTCATTAAAAATTTGATGTCCTTTATTCATGACTTTCTCCTCATATTCTGCAACAAACTACTCTTACAAAAGGTAGTTCTTCTATCTATTTCCTGATAATCAAGATAAATATTAGCAGAAATGGTGCTATTACATAGTTCCTTAAGAGAGGCTGGGAAATGAGGGAAACTACTAGACTAAAGCGATAGTCACATCTTCTAAAAGATGGTTGCTATGTGATTGAAAATCGATTGCCTCTGCATGGTCAGGTGTATAACAAAAGAAGCAAGAATGACACATTTCTATTTGAGAAAAGTTTAAGCATTTTAAAGTTGAAATCAATAACAAAAGTATCTCGGATATACATATATAAAACAAAAAATTGTGTATTTTAACGAGATCTACATTTTTTTGTGTAGTAAGATTTTGTCTCTTACGGTTTACCACTTATGCAAAAATCATCCAGAAACGAGAGGTCTTCAGAGGCAATCTTAGAAAATTAAAGATATTGTCATGTATATATCTTTAATATATATTATTTAAATGAAAATCGTTATAGTGATTTTGAGAAAATTGAAATTGTTTATATTTTACTTCATGTAAAGGATAGTTTGCGGTGGAGGGATTTTCTTAAAAATCTTCCTGTTGCAACCGTAGAAGATGCTAAACTTAAATATCAAGTTTGTTGTTTAATCGAAGTTTCATTTTTAAGTTATGTGTTAACAGACACACGGACACGCGAACCTTTTCTAACATTTTTTTTTTTTGACACCGAGGCCCTAAAACGTGTATTTCCGGTATCGAATTTTTGGGTTGAATGGAATTCCTTCTCTACCGATGTACTATCTACTAAATAAAGGAAGTAAAACTGGAAAGATTGGAAGCACCTCAAAACAGATTTTTAAAGTCTTATTGCGTGTAATTAGATAAGATCGGTTTCGGAATATAGAATAAGAGAAGGATTAAGGGAATATAATATTGTATAAGAAATTAAAATATACCAGCGTAAGTGGAGAGAACATGTGCAAAGAATGGAACTTTCGAGATTACCAAGGCAAACATTTGGGATACAAAGATATTGGACGACGTATGAGGCCTCGGAATAGGTCTAAAGGCCTAATCCATGGCAAATCGCCCTCTGTGGTGTAGTGATTATCATTCTAGCCAAGTTCGCGGGTACAAACCCGCGGAGGACGATGGATGTTTCTCCGGCATAAAAGTCCTTAGTATGGCTTTCTTCGGAAGGGAAGCAAAGCCGTTGGTCCCGTGTCGTAGATTTACGATACGTAAAAGAACCTCAAGCCTGATAAAGGGGCCTGTGAGCCAAATTAGTTGGTTTTTCACGCCCGAAATAAAATGGGACGCTGAGAACCACAGTATTTAAAGAGCATCCATAAATAAAACTCCATTAATCCATGTAAAGTAAGAAAATAAGTAGGGAAAGTCACGTAACCCCAACGCATTAGATTTTGAATCATAACAGAACAAAATATTAACTTGCGGAACTTTTCTATGGGATGAGATTAAGGGTTTTCGCAAGAGAAAGTTTGAATGCTGAGAGGACCCAAGGAGCTCGAATTTAATAACGGAGAGAATTCTTGACGGCTCCACCGAGTCGTACGACGCACTGTTACCTATTGCTGCTCTCGCTGTATGACGTAACGCGGGCAAGTCACGGCCCCCTACGTCACTTACTGTGGGTGTGTGGCCTTGGCACAAGGCTGGAAGCTGCGATCCCAAGCTATGTATAGGTAGCCGCAACGTATCCCAGCCTCCTCTATGCGGAAGTAACAGGTCACTATCTCCCGTGAAATATTCCACACATGTCTTCTTGTGAATTACTTATTTTATAACATAGCCTGAATTTGAACCACGGATCTCTGTCTAGTACCTCTAACCACTAAGCTAACATGGCAACATACCGACACGACATTAAATCTCACCCTGGCTTCTAAAGAGCCATAACTCATAACGCGGAATTTTATTTTCTCTTCTTAGTACATAGTACATAGGTTAAGAAGGTATTGTATTTCACCCACAAATTTGATATTGAGATTTCACTGGAAATACAAGTTTTAAGGTCTGTGTAACAAAAAAAAAAAAAAAAAAAAAATTAGAAAGAAGTCCGTGTGTGTTAGTGAACACCATAACTCAAAAAAGAAACAGTTGAAAAAATATAAACTTTGCATTTAAGTTAGGCATCTTCTAACGGTGCTACATAGATATTTTGAAGAAAATCTCCCTACTCCAAATTAGCCTTTGCATGAAAAAAAGGTCGAACACTTCGACTTTCTCAAATATGCCTCTAACGATTTTGGTTCAAATTATATTAATCTACATGACAAATAAAACATCTTATCTTGAATTTTCTCTGAAAACCTCATTTATCTGGATGATTTTTTTGCATAACTGGTAAATTAGAGAGACAGAAACTTACTACACAAAAATTGTAGATCTCATTATAACACACAATTTGTCACATACATTTTTTTCTTTCCTTCGTGGACTTAACCAATTTCGAGATATTCTTTATTATTAGTTTCAATTTTAAAATACTTACAAATGTTTTTAAACGGGAATTTGACTTTCCTGTTCTTTTGTTTTACTCTAGGCCATGCAAAGAAAACGAATTTCAATCACTTAGTGACAGGCTGTTTAAAATATTGCTTTAAGGGTAGTGTATTCCCTAATTTCCCTTCTACTTACAAGGAATATGATTTATTTCTGCTAACATTTATCTCCATTAGCATGAAATATACAATAGCAGAATAGGTATAAAATGCCATGTGCATGGAACACGTCAGATTATTAGAAAAAGGTGATGTGTGTTTATGAACACGATAACTATAAAAAGGAAAAGTCGGTTAAACACCAACTTGTATTTAAGTTCAGTATCTTCCAAGTATGTAACATGAACTTTCTCAAGAAAATCCCCACCACAAACTACCCTTTGCACGAAAAAAAGAATCGAAAATTCTGATTAGGTATATCAAAAGTGCTCTAACGATTTTAATAAAATACCGCACATTAAATATATTTATGTATATAATAAATATATGCATTTTCTGGGAATAGCCTCTCAAGTGCTCTACATTCCGGGTGAATTTTGCATAACTAGTAAACCGTAAGCGATAGACAAAAATTTACTACACAAAAATGTAGATCTCTTAAAACACACAAGTTGTCAAAGCAGCTTTTTTTTATTTATTAATTGTTTTAATTATTCGTTGTTATTGGTTTCAATTTTAAAGTACTTAAACGTTACTCAAACGGGATCTTCTCGTCCGTATCATATCTCTTGTTTTATTTCCGGCTATGGAAAGAAAACAGAATTTTAATGACAACCGCAAAGCGACAGCTTTTAAAAGATTTAACTGTCGCTTTAGCCTAGTGTATTCCCTTCTCCTCCCTTTCTCTTTAGTTCCCTTCTACTTTTAGTCTTATAAGGAACTACATAATAGGACCATTTCTGTTAAGTTTATTTTGATTAGTATTATATAGATAAGTTAGATATTAATCTTTTGTAAGATCAGGTTGTTTGCAGAACTGATAGAGAAAGTTGTGTGAATGGAACACACCAGCTGTTTTGAGATACATGTATTTTGTTTTCATCATGCATGTATAAAACAAATTTATCTTGATATTTGGGTGATAGAATATTCAAATAATGACTAATGAGCTACTAGAGTTTTGTACTAAACAATAGACACTAAATCGTTAAAGTAAATACATACATAGGTAACACAAAATTTACTTTTTGAGTTACGACAGTTTGGAAGGGTGCGATTTATCAACTGACTCGCAATTTTCCTGGTAAACCCCATAGCGACTTACCCTGTAGCTTCATAACGACATTAAAATAATTTGTCGTCTTCCGTGGTCAAGGGGTAATATGCTAGCCTCTGGTTCCCACGATCGCGTGCTCAAACCCAGCGGAGGGGGATAGATTTTTTTCCCTTCATTCTGGAAACAATTCTCGACGAATTTTCCCTATTCAAACAAAACTCCTCTGACACACAGGATGTTAGAGATATCAGTGCTTCTATTGGTAATTGACGATAGTGTAATGAACAATTTACATCAATATTTCCTTGCGGACTTACAGTATTTAATTTTTCTGAAAGCGCGGGTCAGAAGGGTAACCTTGAGTCGGCAGCCTCGCTAAAATGAATATTGTATCAGAACTGAGTTTGAATGCTTTCTGCAAGGCAAATTGCCTCACATTATTTAGGCCACTAGATCACGTATTGAGGCGTAAAAAGTGATAGTCTATAGTGACAGGCGTTGTTCAATTCGTCGCGCATCTAAGACCATGGAAAAATGTCAGGTAGTAAATGATGTGACTGGTTTGTGGGTAATTTGTTAGACGAAATAACTAACACATCGAAGTGCATAAACATTAAGTTATAATTTATCAACATATGTATATCTATATATCCTCTGATCTTAAATGTCGCTAACTTCGGGGGCGGAGTACGGGATTTTTTCGGGCGTAAAAATCCTTAGCATGGCTTCCTTCGGAAGGGAAGTAAAGCCGTGGGTCCCGTGTCGTAGATTTACAGCACGTAAAAGAACCTCGAGCCTGATAGAGAGGCCTCTGAGCAAAATTAAGCCGTCTTTCACGTCCAGAATAGAATGGGACGCTGAGAACCATAGCAGTTGAAGAGCGTTCATAAATAACACGCCATTTTTTTCTGATCTTAATTGTGAGTAGCTTCTTATGGAACTACAAGGCAGTTTTCATTCTTTTTACTGACTATCCAATCTCCATACCTCTTACAACCTATCCATACTTGCCAGATACCTACACAAATGCCACATATTGCTTGTATTACTTTCTTCGGCATTTCTCCATAGTAAGTATACGAAGTATTTATTATATTACACTAAAAAATCCTACATAATTTCATCAGCGGATATACCTATACGAAGTCCCCTGAATTCCCACATTAATAGAAAGTTCCAGGTATGTATCGTTCTAAGTGTTTTGACTAATTTACTGTCTAAACGGCAATTGTGTGGCAAATAAAACTGTACTTTGAATTTCCTCGAATTGTGTTTAAAAATATAAATGGACTGAGCATATTTTTGTACAACTGATATTATATATATATATATATATATATATATATATATATATATATATATGTGTGTGTGTGTGTGTGTGTGTGTGTGTGTGTGTGTGCACACGATAACTTAGAAACGACAGGTCGGTAAAATACCAACTTGGTTTTTAAATTCCAGGGTTGCGATACGAAGATTTTGAGAAAAATCCCCCTACCATAAATTCGAAAATTTTGATTTTTTAAAAAATGGCCATAAAGATTTTTATTAAAAAAACTTATATTAAGGATATTTACATGACAATGTAAATCTTGAATTTTCTTGGAAAACCTTTGAAGACCTCTTCATTCTGGATGACTTTTGCATAATTGGAAAACCGTAAGAGATAGACAAAAACTTACTGCACAAAAACAAACACTCTCTCGTTAAAACACACAATTTATGACATATACATTATTTTCGTGGAGTTGACAATTTCCCAGCTATTCGTTGTTATTGGTTTCAGTTTTAAAATGCTTAAATGCTTATCATACAGGAATTTGTAAACTCCTGGACATCGAAAGAGAACGAATTTCAATCGAATAGCAACCAGCTTTTAAAAGATTTGAGTCGCTTTAGCCTGGTGTATTCATTTATTTCCTTTCTATTTACAAGGAAGCAAGGAATAAAACCATTTCGGCTAATATTTATCTCGATTAGTATGAAGCAGATATAAGAATAAATTTCTTAACAATAATTTATCACAGAGATGTACACAAAGTCATGTGAATTGAATACATAAGAGTTTTTTCAATTCTATTTTAAGATGTGGCTATGGCTTCAGGCATTTGTATTCGCCGTAATAGCTGCAACGAAATGATAAAAGATTTCTGCAAAATTTTAAAAACCCAATTGAAAATCTTGTTTTTTTCCACATCGTAAAGCTGAAGTGATCTTTAAAGTTTCACTGTGCATACTGAAAATTATTTAATAAACTTATATTAACTAGGTGAAAGGCACATATGACCGGCTCAAAAACAGCTCGTGTCTATTAGGTCCCCATATCAGTCGAAGAATAGTTTGCGCAGAACTATAGTAACTGCGGCATACGAACACTTTGGCAAGGTCTTCGCAACGTCACAGTTGTATTATCAGCTGGATAGAAATAGCGCCGCCCGTGCCATCAGTGGTGAACTGGCTACAACACAACAGTGTTTCGGGATGTTAGAAGATACATTCATTTCAGACATATCCCGCTGTATTTAGTCTTTCTTAGAGGTATTGCACACTTCTTCTCTCTCCAGATGAATTTGCACTCCAGCATTTCCTATAAAGTGTAAAACTGTATCAGACAACAACCAATCGCAGCCCTAATTCCCAAAAATAAAACCCATAGAGCAGCTTTCTCTTTATTTTAGAGCCTAATCAGATTATAAAATCTCTATACTTAGACATTTCAACAACAACCTTATCAAGGTATAATTTCACCAAAGTGCTGGTAATTTGCTGTTTTATTTCATGATTCATGGCTTGTTTTAACTTTGAGATCAGTTACCCTCCTCTGGTGATAGTGATTTGTACGAAAATTAAACTTATGATGTTAGTGACTACACTTGGATGACAATATTATGCATTACATTACATTACATTATTCATAACTGACTCAGGTATCTCAGGCATTCGGGAGGCTGGCATTCAGGAGGTCGTGAGATCGATTCCCGTGACCGACCTCTCTGATTCATCAGGGGTTTTCTCGGGGGTTTCCCGGTTCACTAGGCAAATGCTGAGGAGTTCTTCATCTCCGCGAACTTCCTGTCCCAGGAGTCAGGAGCCAGGAGCAGGAACTAGTCGCCCGAGTGTACTCGGGCGGACACTCGGGCGGGGGCAAATCACCACGGTACCTATCCGCTTTTCTCGCGGATTTACCCGTGTCTTTATTTCATCTCCATTTCCTCCAACCTGCCTCTTTCAGGGTGTAAGTGTCGGCGAGGACTGCGTTGGTGGCGCCCTTCCGTGGTGGTGACTGCGCTCTGGAAATACAGCACTCGGCGGCGGAATGGCGTTGAAACTCGTCTGTAGAACCAAGGTGTTCGGCCAGACATGGTCGCAGGCTCCTAGTGCTCCCTGCGTCGATATGATGAAATGTTTCGAATATGTTAGGGACCCACCACGGTGGCTCTCTTCCCGCTGTCCGGGTTCTAACGCCCGTTGATATTACTCTCATCTCATCCTATCCTCTGCGGTCCGACGTACAATATGTCAATATCTGCAGTGTGGAATCCCCTCCGGAATATCTCTCTCTCTCTCTCTCTCTCTCTCTCTCTCTCTCTCTCTCTCTCTCTCTCTTTTAGGGAAAAATGAGGAATATAGAAAAGGAATACAGCGCCGGAGTCCCGACCAGAAAAAAAAAGTGGTTGTAAATGCAGCAAGGTTCACGTTGTCTCGTCTTGGTTCCCCATCTCACGACACTATTTTATATTAACCTCCCTATAATTCATAGTGTCCTTATTCTTGCGTTATTTCGGAATGGTTATTTCAGTCACGTATCAAATTATCATTCCAGGATAAATATGCTCTTAATTCTGACCAACCACTACCAATTTTAGCAACTCGAGGTGTTGCGTGCTACAGTTCTTTATTATCGTCACCTGCGTTTCGTATTAATTTCGTTCTTCACCCCTTCGACTAGCTATTAGTACAAATTAAAATGAAGAACGAACACTCACGTCTGTGTGACTGACAATCGTTTCATAATGACGACCTTTTAGTCTTCATTTGAGTATCGAAAGCCTATCAATTTACGTACCCATAGACGAGTGCTTAAAAGTAATTTTACATGCCTGAAAATGGACAGTGTGATAAATAATATTAAAACACTTATTGTAATTATTTATTTACTGGAGCACTACTTTCTTGAGTTTTAGGATTACCATACTAACGGAGATTCTGCTGCATTGTCTATATCCGAATTCGCTACCTAATACATTTTCCTAATAATATTCATCAATGTAATATTAATAATAAAGTTGTAGGTATATTAAAATGACATACACAATTTCTCCACTCAATGAACGTTACATAAACAACCACCTTACACACCAGAAAACAATAATTTAAAAAATCTCTTTTTCCATAAGAATTGTAGCCAAAGAAGTTGATGTATCTGTGGAATTTGACAAAACATTATGAAAAATTAAAAAAAAAAAAAAAATACTTTTCATCGTAGTAAAATAGATTACTTCTTCTACTATTCATGTATAATAGAATGTGTATGAACCAATAAGCTTGGATTTGTAGGTATTCTTCAACTATTTGGGGTCTTAATATCCTTTTTTATGTAGTATGCATTGTAACAAATACATTATTTTATGCAGTAATTTCTTAATTTAATGAAAAATTAAAATCTTTGGAATACATTTTTATTTTGTGTAGTTTCATTCATTTAATGAAAGTTTAAATTTATTGGAATACATTTTAATTTTATGTTTAATCGTTATAAGTTAAGTTCGTTTAGGTAAACTTTAAGAAAATATATCTATGTATTTTTACCTTGGCGAACTTCAACTATTAATTATCCGAATCTATAAGTGAAGGCACGCGCAACTTTAAACCTCGTTTTTTTCGCAAACCTTTTTCCAACGCTTTTGCATACTCAAAATGGACCACATTCTGTAATTTTTTTTTTACTAATTTGTTTCAAATTGTTATGGTGCCTATAAAAAGGAAATACAAGAAAATGATTTTATCACTCCATTAAAGGTCCAGTTTTATTATTAAGCGTTGAAAAGAATACTAAATTTTATCAGATGAAAAATCAAGATTTCTGAGAATATATATGTAATACTTTTTCTACGATAATTAGAGTTAATATAAAAATATGATAGGATGAATTTATTTTTAAACCCATTTACTATCAAACTTGAAAGTTTAATGTGAATATTTTTAAAAATGCATCACGTGGCTCATTTTTATTGGAGCACTGAATTTGGAGAGGTAAACGATATTATTTAAATAACCATGCAAGCTATAATTTTGATACATGTCAGAATAATCACCATTACTGTTTTAACAAAATACTGAGGATTTTCCAAATTCACACCTTAAAATGAATACTTCTGTAAATATCTAATTCTCTATAAATTCTCATTTGAGAATAATATTTTGGCTGTTATAAGCAGCTAATATTCTCTCACGTCTTTAATATCAGAAATTCGAGGAATTAGCATAAAGTGCCAGGGAACGATCAACAATTGTGTTCTCTTTAAAATATAAGCACAGCGACTGTCCAAGACAGTCCTGTGTGAAACACGTGCCAAACTAGAGTTTATGGGGCTTGGCAAGCTCTCCACCTCACCTCCCTCAATTTTATTACCTAGCTTAAGACGCTACCTTTTGATCATTTATTACATAATGTTATTTTATACTTATTCATGAAGGCTTTTATCCCATTATTTCTAAAATAATCAAATCACATACAACAAGAATTCCAGACTTTTTACTTTCTCTAGCCCCGTATGTACTATATACATAGGGATAGAGAAGTATTGTATTCCACCCAAAAATTCGATGTCGAGATATCACCGCAAATACATGTATTAGGACCCCCTGAGTCCAAAAAAAAAAAAAAAAAATTTCAGAAACAGGTCCGTTTGTGTGTGTGTGCCTGTGGACAGCATAGCTCAAAAACGAAAAGAAGGTTGAATACCAAACTTGGTATTTAAGTTTGGTATCTTCCAAGGATTCAGCACGAAGATTTTCAAGAAAATCCCCTCACCCCTAATTACCCTTTACATGGAAACAATTTTGAAAATTTTGTTGTTCTTAAAAATGGCTCTAACGATTTTGATTAAAATACCACATATTGAAGCCATTTCTATCCAAATAAAATGTATATCTTGAATTTTCTGGGAATAGCTTCTAAAGACCTGTTTATTCTGGATGTGTTTTGCTTAATTTGACATAACTAGTAAACCATAAGAGATAGATAAAAACTTACTATACAGAAAATGTAGATCTTGTAAAAATATACAAGTTATGCCATATACTTTTTTCGTAGAGCTTACCGTTTACGAGGTATTCCTTGTCATTAGTTTCAGTTGTGAAGTACTTATAAATAGTCTTCTCCGACGGGAGTGTCCGTTTCTCTTTTGTTCTACTCCTGGTCAAACAAAGAAGCGATTTGCAATGACAATCGCATTACGACAGCTTTTAAAACATTTGACCATCACTTAAGCCTAGTGCATTCCCTAAGTTCCAGACTTCTTATAAGGAACTAAGTAATAAAATTCTGCTAATGCTTATCTCGATCAGCGTCGTGTTGAAAGAAGTTTGTTTTGTAAGAAGTTTGTTTGTAGAGTAGCTAGAGAAAGTCATGTGAGGGTAACACATAAGATTTTTTTAACATTAATTCTATAATCTCATTTTATATCAGTCAGATGGAAGAAAAATATCGTTTTATTTTTACTTTCTTAATTAATGTACAATTTACATAGTAGATAGAGAAGGTATTGTATTTCACCCAAAAATTCGATACGGAGATTTCACTGGAAGTAAATGTTGTGAGGTCTTCTGAATTAAATAAATATTTTTTTTAGAAAAAGGTTCGTGAGTGGGGGTGTGTGTTTATTTGTGCCCGTATGTGTCTGTAAACAGCATAACTGAAAACGAAAATTCCGTTAAATACCAAACTTAATACTTAGTACATCTTCCAAAGATACCATATTAAGATTTTTAGGAAGATTCCCCCACACCAACTATCAATTTAATTGGAATTTTTGGGTTTTGTTTTGTTTTCTCAAAAATAGCTCTAACAATTTTGATTAAAATAGTACATGTTTAAGATAATTTCATGAGAATTAAAATACAACAGCCTCTAAAGTGCTCTTCGTTCTGGATGAGTTTTGTATAACTGGTAAACTGTAAGAGACAGACAAAAGCCTACTACATAAAAAATGTAGATCATAAAACACAAAATTTGTGTTATAGAAATTTTTAGAGTTAACCATTTCCGAGATATTATTGATTTCAATCTTAAAATACTCAGAACGTTTTTCAAACGGAAAATCGTAATTCGTTTAATACCTCGTTTGTATTATTCCTGGCCCAGCAAAGAGGACCCAACCTCAACGTATCACATACCGACCAGCTTTCAAAAGGTTTGACTATCATTTTAGCCCAGAGTATACCTTAATTCTCTTCCTCTTAAAAGGAACCAAGTAATAAGATGAGTTATACTAAAGTTTACCTCGATTAGCACAATACATTTAAAAGAATATTATTTTGTTTGCAGACCAGATAGAAAAAAGTATATGAATAGAACACATCAGATTTTTTATGTACTTCTCTACACAGTAAAAAACAAAAACAAAAAAGTCTTTGCTGCCTAGATAATTTTGATTTCTTTTTATGTAAAAGGGCAACTGTTCCATACTAAAATTGAAACATTCATCGACAGACATTTATATTTACATTCCAATGAGTTAGTATAACAGGAATTTTATTTTCGACAACTGGTGAAATATTTTAACCTGGTAATTACCTTTACATATATATATATATATATATATATATATATATATATATATATATATATATAAAGGTATGAAATGTTTTCCACAGCATTTGATTTTTACTACATGCACTATGTATAGTGTATAGAGGAGATAATGTGTTCCACTAAAGTATTCGATACCCAGATTTCACCGGAAATATTTTGAGGACCCCTGAATAAAAAGAGCGTTTTTAGGAAAAAGTCCGTGTGTGTCTGTGGGCAGCATAGCTCAAGAACGAAAAGAACGTTAACTACCAAATTTGATATTTAAGTTTAGTATTTTTGAAGGAGTCGATACAATATATTCATGAAAATCCTGCTATCCCCAACTACACATGGAAAAAGTGTCAAACATATAACAATGTTGATTGAAATACCGTGTATTAAAGATAGTTACACGACAAATAAACTGTGAATCTTATATTTTCTGGGAGTAGCCTCTGAAGACCTATTCATTCTGGATGACTTTGCATAACTGATAAACCGTAGAATATATACAAAAAGGTACAAAAATAATGCAGATCTCGTTAAAACACACAATTTATGTGATACACCTTTTTCGTAGAGTTGACCGTTTCCGAGTATTTGGTTTTAGTTTTAAAACACTTAAAAACTTTTCTCCTACGGGAATTTGGCAACTCCTGACAGTGCAGAGAAACTAAACTAAACCAATACCCATTGGCCATAATAGTCAGATACACTATGAATTCTGGGACTTAAAGTACTTATAGCAAGTAAGTCGCCATTGGGGTTGTCATCTCAAAATAATTTGAAATCATCTTTTGTTTTATCGGAAAACATGCGACTTAGAGTTGAGAAATGCAATGCTATGTTGCCATAGGATGTTACCATGGTAGCTCAGCGGTAGAACAACCGGCTAGAGACCGGGAGATCCGTGGTTTAAATCCCGGATATGGCATTGAATTTTTCAGTGACTCTACCTATCCAACTCCTGTCCTACACACGGTTTGTATGGAAAAACGATTAATCCAATAGTTATTGCTTTCTCTACCACCTATCTGTGGTAGGTGGGAGAAGTATTGTTTCCATCCAAAAGTTGTATAATGGTAGTTCATCTAAAATAAACATTTAAAAGTACTTGGAGGTATTCAGATTTTCGAAACATAAAAAAGCGGATATGTTCCATTCACAGGCTTTCTCTACAAACTATCTACATCATGCTAATCAAGAGAAACAGCAGAAAGTATCTTGTTATTTCCTTCCTTGTAAGTAGAAACGAAAGAAGGAAATACCCCAACGGACTACACTGATAGATGTTTTAAAACCTGGTTGCAACATGAAACGATTAGAATTCAAGTCTCTTTACATACCCAGGAGTAAAACAAAAGAGATACGAAGTGAAAATGTCTACCCATTTAAGAACATTTTGAGTATTTTAATATTGAAACCACTAACGCATATCTCGGAAAGGGTTCACTCTACAAAAAAAAAAAAAAAAAAAAAAAAAAAAAAAAGTATATTGCAAAAATTGTGTTTTCTGACGATATCTAATTTATTGTACAATATTTTTTTTCTGTCTCTTACGGTTCAACAATTAAACAAAATTCATCCACAATGAAGAGGTCTTCAGAGGCAATTCCCAGAAAGTGCAAGATATACATTTCTTTTGTCATGAAAATACCTTAATAATTTGCTATTTAAATCAAAATCGTTAATGCCATCTTTGAGAAAATCATTTTTCCAAAAATCTTCGTCTTGCATCCCTATAAGATATTGAACTTGAATACCAAATTTTATCTTTAAATGACTTTTCGTTTTTGAACGATGCTGTCCAAGACACAAAAAACATACACACACACACACACACACACACACACACACACACACAAGCACACACTTTTTTTTTAAAAAAATATTATTTATTTATTCAGGGGGTCTCAAACATGTATTTCCGGTGAAATCAGTATCACAATTTTCAGTGGAATATATTACCTTCTCTATCCTCGCGCACGTACGCACACGCACACTCATGCATGCAGGTTTTCCCGGTTTTAATATCAGTATAGATTTGCTATACATACTTAATAAGCACTACGAGAAAAATACATATTTCATAAAAGCATTAAGCCAATACGCCACTGAAAGTCGAGAGCTACGCAACAGATTCTGAAATGGAGCCAGAGCTATGTTCAGTCCGTACATGTGCCCTAGAGCTTGGGCGGCTACCTTTTTATTGCACTTCCTGTGTCGTTTATGTTTTTTAAAAAATAATTTCTATTTTATTAGCGACATAGCAGAACACGACAGGAGACTGGCCTCACAAATCATTGTTGTTTTATTGCGAGTACGCCAACTTAGTTATTAATCATGTTGTTCGTTTGTTTCTGCCTTTGTGTTCTTACTTTCTCTGCCACTAATCTGTAAGTAGGCAGAGAAAAACTGTATTCCATTCAAATTTCTATATCATTATTTTTTTTCGAAGTCGACTTACCCTCCCCATATTTAGGACTGACATCCCCTAGGACTTACATGCCAATGCCTAGGGGTCAGAAGCCTGTCGGGGAGCCAACGGCACGAAACCACACAATGGAGAACCTTTACGAATGGTCGGTCCGGAGCCAGGCATGAGCGTGAGGAAGTGGATGATAAGCAATGCAAGCGAAATGGATAATAGGAAAGGTGATAATGGAGCAATTGATGGAATGAGTGGCGGGTGAAACCGGAGGACCCGTAGAAAACCCGCCCAGACCCGCTTCGTCTACCACAAATTCCACATGTGGGCGCTTGGGGTCCAACCCGGACAGCCTAGGTGGGAGGCGAGCGGTCTAACCACTCGGTCACGGCGCCACCCCTATATCAATATATCACCGTAAATATAGTTTTGAGGACCCGCGAATAAAATATGCGTTTCATTCACGTAGCTTTCTGTATTCACACTTCTTAAACTATTCATATAAATAAACTTTCCACTCTACATACTTATATTTTGTTGGTCTAGAATCAGTTTCAGTTCATATTTACACATCCAATTCGAGGACAGGGTAGGTAAAGCGCGAGTCAGATTTTTAAAGATTCCGGCGCTATGTAACGACTTAGAAATTGCACGAATAGTTACTTGCCCACATCTGTGGTACGAGGTAACGTGTCTAACTCACATCACCGAGCGGTTTTGTCTGTGGCCGGGTTCTTCGAGGGCTTTTCCGAGTCGGCAGGTGAATGCTAAATATGTTAATTACATCCCCCAAATTTTCCAGTCCATCACTTCATATCTTTTTTTTTTTTTTTTTTTTTTTAAACAGTAACGTAGTCTGATCAGGACTCCGGTACTGTATCGCTATTTACATTTCCCCCCGTAGGTTTTACTGATTACTGGTTTACTGGTTTTACTGTTTCTTTTACAAACATATACACATTGCACAAACATGTAACATCCATGCCCAAGGCGGGACTCGAACCTACGATCCCCTGCCCACGAAGCACCAAAGCGAGACGCTTTAGCGAGCGTGGCCATGGAGACCGGCAAACTTTCAGGGATGAACGACCAGCCGATGATGTTTGGCGTTTTGCGCTGAATGGGGCATTGTAAATATCGTATGTGTTCCATTCATGTGAGTTTCTCTACATCCCTGCAATAATTTATTGTTAATAAGCTTATTCTTCAATCAACTTGATGCTTATTGAGATAAATACTAGCTGAAACGGTCTTATTATAAGTAATAATAAGAAATATAAATGGAAGGAAAATAAAGGGATACACTAGACTAAACCGACAGTCACATGTTTTAAAAATGAGGTTTATATGCGATTGAAATCCGTTTCTTTACATGGACAGGAGCTAACAAGTTTCCATAAAGCTTAAGTATTTTTAAAACTGAAATCTATAACAAGGAATGTCTCCAAAATGGTCAACTCCACGAAAATATGTATAGGACATAATTGTGTATTTTAAGAAGTTCTACATTTTTATGTAGTAGGTTTTCGTCTATCTTTTAGGGCTTACTAGTTATGCAAAATTAAAAAAAAAATTATCCAGAATAAAGCTAAGAGGCTATTCCCACAAAATTCAAGATATACATTTTATTTGACATATAAATATCTTAAATATAAAAGATTTTAATAAAAAAAAAAAAAAAAAAAAACAGTTTCGATTTTTTTCCATGTAAAGGGTGGTTGTAGGTGGGGGGGATTTTCTTGCAAATCTTCGTGCCACATACTTGGGAGACGCTGAACTTAAATATCAAGTTTGGTATTAACGGGCTTTTCGTTTTGAGCTATGCTGCCCATAGACAAACACACACGGACCTTTTTCTAATTTTTTTTTATTCAAGGGGGCCCAAAACATGTATTTCCGGCAACATCCCGGTATCGAATTTTGGGTGCAATACAAAACCTTCTCTATACTCTATGTATATGGTGTAGAGAAAGTAAAAAGGTTATTCTAGCGTCGTGGAGACCTATCCTTGGGTTTGGAGCTCTATCTGGGGGTCCACCGTGAGGCTCGTGATCCATGAACAATGAGTAAGAGGCGTTGCAACTGTAGACGTCATATGTTCACTCTTTCGGTCTCTCCCCTCATCCCTTTCCCTTCCTGAAGTTAGGGAAGAGGCAAAGATTTTCGGAGTTCTGCCCCAGTGTCCTGAGGACCCCACCAGAGTCTAATCCTGATTCTACCAGAGTGTAATCCTGATTCTACCACACACACCCAAGAGATCCTCAATTCGAATCTCGGTTAAGTTGAGTTACCTAGGTAAGCTTTTTAATTTCTCTAGCTCGTATGTACAATGTACTTAGTGGATAGAGAAGCTATTGTATTCCACTCAAAAATTCGATACCGAAATTTCACCGGAAATATGCGTTTTGAGGTCACCTGAGTACGAAAAAAAACATTATTTTTAGTAAAAGGTTTTTGTATGTGTGTGTGTGTGTGTTGCGGGGGGGATGCGTGGATAACATAGCTCAAAACGAAAAGGCCGTTAAATACCAACTTGGCTCTTTTGTTTAGTATCTTCTAAGAATGCAAGACGAATTTTCAAGAAAATTCCCGCACTACAAACTACCCTTTACATGGACAATTTTTTGAAAATTGTGATTTTCTCAAAAATGGCTCTAACGATTTTGATTAAAATTCAGCCCATTAAACTTATTTGCATCACAAATACAATGTATATTTTGAATTTTCTGGGAATAGCTTCTGCAGCCCTCTTCATTCTGGAGGAGTTTTGCAGAACTTTGCATAACTCTTAAACCGTAACAGATAAACAAAAACTTACTATATAGAAAATGTATACAACACATAATTTAAGCCATGTGTGCTTTTCTTGTTGTGTGGACCCTTTTCGAAATATTCCTTGTTATTATTTCAATTTTAAACTACCTAACTTTTCTCAAACGACACCATGCAAAGTGATCCAACTTCAATTGTTTCTCATTGCGACCACGTTTTAAAATAATTTACTACTTCTTTAGTCTAATGCATTCCCTTATTTCTTTTCCCCTTACAAAAAATCAACTCAAATCAAATCAAATCAAAAACCTATTAAGACTATTGCTGCTCATGTTTATCTCGATCAAATAAGATAATAATTTTTAATAAGAATATGTTGTTTAAGGAAAGCTAGAGAAACGTACAACATAGACCCCAAATCTTAACAGATTTGTCTATCGCTTTAGCTTAGTATATTTCCTTATTCTCTTTCGGAAGTACATAATCAAGATATTTCTGCCAATGTTTATGTCAATATATGTAAAACAGACAGAAAAATAAGCTTTTGTAAGATATTTTACTGCAGAATAGGTAGAGTATATCATGTGTATGTAACACGTACATTTTTTACTTTCTCTAGCCCATATGTACAATGTACATAGGGATACGAGAAGTATTATATTCCACCCAAAAATTCGATGTCGAGATTTCACCGGAAATACATATATTAGAACCCCCTGAATAAAAAAAAAAAAAAAAAAAAAAAAAAGCATTTTCAGAAACAGGTGTGTGTGTGTGTGTGTGTGTGTGTGTGTGTGTGTGTGTGTGAGTGTGTGTTTGTCTGTGGACAGCATAGCTCAAAAACGAAAAAACGGTTAAAAACCAAACTTGGTATTTAAGTATTAAGGATGCGATACGAACATTTTCAAGAAAATTCCCTCCTAACTACCCTTTGCATGGAAACATTTTCGAAACTTTTGTTTTTCTTTAAAATGGCTCTAAAGATTTTGATTAAAATACCACACATGAAAGCCATTTCTATCACAAATAAAATGTATATCTTGAATTTTCTGAGAATACCTTCAAAAGACCTGTTTATTCTGGATGAATTTTGCTTAATTTAGCATAACTAGTAAACCGTAAGAGATAGACTAAACTTACAATACAAAAAAATGTAGACATCGTTAAAATACACAAGTTATGTCATATACATTTTTTTTTTTTTTTTTGTGTGGAGCTTACCATTTTCTAGGTATCCTTGTTATTAGTTTCAATTGTGAAGTACTTGTACTTTTCTCAGACGGAAGTATGTTTTTCTTTTTTTCTACTCCTGGTCAAGCAAAGAAGCAATTTGCAATGACAATCGCATAACGATAGCTCTTAAAACATTTGCCTATCACTTTAGCCTAGTGCATTCCCTTAGTTCTAGTCTTCTTATAAGGAACTAAATAATAAAATTCTGCTAATGTTTATCGCGACTACCATAGTGTTGAAAGAAGAATTATCTTTCATAAGAAGTTTGTTTGTAGAGTAGCAAGGGTAAGTCATTTGAGTGTAACACATCAGTTTTTTTTTAATTTAATCTATTTTAAAACAATTTTTATGGAAATTAATACTGCCTCTGCTTACCGTAGGTAACATTATTTAAAATAAATATGTAAATGTGTGTTTAAACTCTGATATGTTCCATTCACATGACTTTCACTAGTTGATCCACAAACAAACTTCCTTATAAAAGATTATTCTTTTAGCTACGTCATTTTAATTGAGATACATAACATATATAACATAAACTATGTCTTTTAACGAGGTCTGCATATTTTGTGTAGTAAATTTATGTCTACTCTTATGGCTTAATTGTTATGTAATGTTCTGCAAAACTCATCCAGAATGAAGAGGTCTTCAGAGATTTTCCCCAGAAAATTTAAAATATACATTTTATTTGTGATATAATATATTTAATATACGGTGTTTTAATCAACATCTTTATAGATATTTTTGAGGAAAACAAAACTTCAAAAAATTGTCCATGTAAAGGGTAGTTTGTGGTGAGGGGATTTTTTTTTAAAAATCTTCGTGTCGCACCCTTGGAAGATCCTAAATATAAATACCAAGTTTGGTGTTCAAACTTTTACAAACAAATCAAAACATTGATTCTATTAACAATACTTTTGGTATATTGTTATACTCATAGATTCCATTTTTATGAAGGAGAAGAAAATGGAATCTATGAGTATAAAAATATACCAAAAGTATTGTTAATAGAATCAATGTTTTGATGTTTTTAAAAGTTTGAATTTTTGGGCGAAACTCATTTTTTTTGGGCGGGGGGGGGGGGGAAGGCTTTTGCTTTATTTTACTTAATTCACCCCTCATCAACCAATACCAAGTTTGGTATTTATCGGTTTTTTCATTTTTGAGCTATGCTGACCAAAGACACTCACAGACATATACATACTGTCTTTTTTCTAAAAATGCGTTTTTTGGCCTTTCAACACATATTTCCGGTGAAATCTCGACATCGATTTTTTGGGTTGAATACAATATCTACTCTAGCTACTATGTATACTATATGGACATACATGCTAGAGAAAGTAATACTTATGTATCCCACTTTTAAAGAAATTGTATCCTTATTTCGGAATACCGGAAAAGCAGGAAGGCACCAATCTGAGCAGACCTCTCTAATTCCTTCCTTATGCCAGTTTAATCTAAATTTAACACTAGTATTTAATGAGACGGAATTTCATACTGGCCTACAAAGAACAGTCTGAAGTGCGCTAGGAATTTGGCAACAAGTCAAGGAACAAGGTGACCATCTTACATAGGAATGGCCATGTATAAAATAAATTAACTGACTTCATGAAAACTTAGTTCACTATCCTAGTAGGCCATGTCGCTTTATTTTGTTTTGTAAATATTTGTAAAGCGTTCAACTGCGACATTTGCATCTAACCTGTGCACTAACAATTCGTTATTAAGTTATTTAGGGCATTTATTTGGTTTGTTTCTACTGAAAACGCATAGCAACTGTATTTGTTCGAAATTCTTGGGCTCACGGAACTCCTGTTTGAATAAACGAAACTACATTTAAAGTTTTAGAATAACAAATAAAATAGTTTAGCCTCTCGAAGAGAGTTAGCCACGAATTTGTAGTTATAGTTTATCTTTAATTGGCAATCTCTAGTTGCATATTTTTCCTCCGTCAGTTCAAAACCCATTTTCGTCGCAATTTTAGGAACTATACCAAGTATTAAGGAAGTTGCACTAGAATAATTAGAATAATTCATAAACATCATAGTAAAAAAAAATCAGACGTGTTCCACTCACATGACTTTCTCTAGCTATTCCACTAACAAACATTCCTTTAAAAAATATTCTTTCATCTACGACATGCTAATTGAGATAACCATTAGCAGAATTTGTTTTATTACTTGCTTCCCTGTATGTGGAAGGCAAATAAGGGAATACACTAGGTTAAAACGATACTCACATATTTTAAAAGCTTGTTGCTATATGAAACAATTGAAATTCGGTTCTCTTTTGCATTCCTAAGAGAAAACAAAATTAAGTTTAGGTAGCATTAAATTGAGACCAATAACAATGTGTCGGAAACGGTTAACACTAAAAAATATATATGACAAATTATGTGTTTGAGATCCATATTTTTCTGTGTAGAAACCTTTTGTCTATCTCTTACGGTTTAACTATCAGTTAGACAATCGTCATCGAGAATGAAGAGGTCTTCAGAGACTAGTCCAAGAAAATACATGCTATACTTTTTTTTTTATGAAAATAACTTGTGTGTATATATATATATATATATATATATATATATATATATATATATATACTTTTAATCAAAATCTTTCGAGCCATTTTTCGAAAAATGTTTCATGTAAAAGGTAGATGAGGGTGCAGGGATTTTCCAGAAAATCTTCGTGTAGCATCCTTGGAAGATACTTATTTATATAATTTGGTATTTAACGATTTATATAATTTGGTATTTAACGATTTTTTGTGTTTGAGTTGTACACACACAGACACCAATTCGCACATGTACTTTTTTGAAAACAGTTTTCTTTTTGCACTCAGACGACCTCAACACATGTATTTCCGGCGAAATCTTAGTATGGAATTTCTGGTAGAATACAATACATTCTTTTATCTACTATATATATATATATATATATATATATATATATTGTACATACACAAGTGCTAGAAAAATTAAAAAATGGCGAAACTCTCAAAAAATTATAAATCCTATAAAGCGAAAATGTTTTTAAAAAATTCAGATTAAACTATAATATGCTTTCTTCTATACATATATTCAAAATGAGGTTTAATTTGGCTTCTAAAATACAGTGAATAGTGTATTCTGGAGTTTTAAAGTGAATAATCATTTCTGGAGTCACTGTATATATTGTTCGGTTTAACTTTTATATATATAAGAAATGTTATGAAAATGTGTGTCAAATTGAATGCTGTACTCCACAACTTTATTTAAATAAAACGGCTTCGAACACAATAATTATGTATCGTAATTTCACGTGTTAGTGAAAAATAAAATCTCAGAAAAATAACTATAGTAAGCCTAGTTTTTGGATCTTGAGGAACAATTGCAAATATGTTTGTGAAATGGAGGGCAAAGTATAAAATTAACAGACGCGTGTGGAACAAGCAATCACAGAAAACATTCCGTAGCCATTTTTCGAAATCATTTGTGTGGTTTAAACAGAACGTAAAATATATTATGGTTTATAAATCACTTTCACTTTGTAGTTTTTTCTCTTTTATTGTTGTTGCACATATTTTATAATCTTTGTTACAACTTGTTCTCATAGCTTAATTTTATATAACTATTATAACTATGGTAAATATTTTTTGTAATACTCACTTGTAACATTTTTAGTAAAAATCACTATATATCTTTTTTATTCTGTGTCTCTAGGCAAACACATTTATGACTCAGACTTATAAATAAAAACTATGAGAAACATCGCTTAAAAAGAACAAAGTTAAGGGGTCTATTAAATCTGATAGTATAACAATAATGTTCACAAATATTTTCATTTATATTATATTTTATACTACAGCATAGATAAATAAACACATCTATGCAATAATAATAATAATAATAATAATAATAATAATAATAATAATAAATCAGTGTCTCAACGCTATTCTGCGCCCTTAACAAATTAATATGTTTTAAAAATATTATATTTTTGTTCAAGACGAGTTTTAGGTGGGGAGATTTTCCAAAAAAACCTTCGTGATACATCTTTACAAGCATTCAACTTAAATACCAATTATGACATTTATCCGAATTTTCGTTTATCATCATGCTCTATCTCTCTCCCCCCTCTCTCTCTCTCACACACACACACACACACACACAAACACACGGATACACTTGCAGACATGTAGCTTCTTAATAAACAAAAGCATAAAGGTTTTTGTTTCAGGTATTCTCAACTTATGTATTTTCGGTGGCAACTTTATATATTTACTTCATTATTATTATTATTATTATTATTATTATTATTATTACATTTTAAAGTCGTTCACCTTGGTAGATCATGTCGGACTTTAAATGAATGAAATGACTGAAATAATGCTCAACTGGGCCCGGGGTCGTAAAGAGTAGAGTAGTCCAGCATTCCTCTTAAAATAAAGAAAATCCCCGAAAAAATCCTTATCCGGTAACTCAAACTAACTAGAATTCCAACTCGAAACCTCTTGAATGGACACACCTACCTCCAAACCATGGAGGTAGACTAGCCACACCCCATTTAATTGTTGGATACCACACAGTACTTTTACATTTATGGGTATAAGAAGTTCGCGAAGTTGTAAACAAACATTGTTCTTCAAATCAAGGCCTTCAGTTTCACATAACTATTGTTTGTCGATAACTGGATTTACATAGCATTGAAACGTGTATTTATGCAGGCTTTTTAACACAATAATAAGGATATCATCGGCTAAGAATGAAGGCTGACGTATAAGATATACTACTGTATTGTACTTGAGGCAAGGTCGTTCAGAATTAAGTTCGTGAATCTACCATTTAATCTCGTAAAGGATCAGCTGATAAAACCACAAGGACGCATGGTTGGTTTCTAAACATGTTGCTAAATGTCCGGAACGAAAATGCGCAGATTATAAAACGTAATTTAAATTCAGTCTACCAACCCCTCTAAATTTAATTAAATGCAAGATATATATACATATATATATGTATATACATATATACACACACATGTATATACACACACATGTATATATATATATTATTCCCTTCTTATCGGTTAATAAATTTCCTTCATCGTCGAAACAAAATTTTATATTGTCATTTAACCATAAATGGCAGCTTAGCATACCTAAATAAACACCGAAATTGAAGCAAGGGATCACCGATTATTACTTTCTCTAACATGTACATATAATGTACACAGTAGGTAGAGAAGGTATTGTATTCCATTCAAAAACACGAAACCAAGATTTTCCTGGAAATTTTGAGGTACCTCAATAAAATTATATTCACAAAATGATCTTGTATATGTGGAAGCACGCGCGCGCGGGTGTGTGCAAACATAGCTCAAAAACGAAAGCCGGATAAGCACCAAACTTGATACGACACGGAGATTTTTAATAAAATTCCTCACCCCAAACTACCCCTCATATGGAACATTTTTTCGAAAATTTAGATTTTTTCAAGAATGTCTCTAATGATTTTGATTAAAATGTCATATTTTAAGACATTTTATGCTGAATAAAATGCATATATTGAATTCTCAGTCCTCCTCTGAAGTCCTGGACATTGTGAATGACATTTGAAGAACTGGTAAACCATAACTGATAGAGAAAATCTTACCACAAACGTGTTGGTATTGTTAAAACATCGATTTATATTAAATATTTTTGGTGAAGTTAACTATTCCCAATATATTTCTAGTTATTTTTTTTCAATTTTAAAATTCTTGTACATTTCTAAAATGGAAAAGCGTTATTAGTTTTTCTCTCCTGTTCGAGCAAAGAGAACGGAATGTCAATATACCGAACAGCTCTTGAAAGATTTGACTAAAGCTTTAGTCTTATTCTTTATTCTCGTGCATCTACAAAGAGGTGTATAATAAAAGTAGATGTGAAAATGTTTTAAAGTGCGTAAAGTTGATGGAAAGATAAACTTTTGTAACTTGTTTAAGTGATGTGATCATATCGGGGGCTTTAAGTACTAGTAGCTTAAAGTCGGTTTTTCACACAGCAATTATTCTCACATTCATACTTCCAGACTTCATATAAAGTAGGAAATAATCCGAATTAAAGAAAACTTCCCACCCTGCGGCCGGAAATCAAAACCGTGATCTCCGGGAAAATTTCTTGCAAAAACTTGTTTTTCTATTTAAAATTAACTGAGATAAAGTTCACAAAAACAGTTTTACCATACTAAAGGAATACAAGAGGAAGAACCGAAAGTTAACTATTAATACAATGGATCCTAATATCCTTTGCTTGCAATTCCAAACACTTTCCATATCATGGAGAAACTGAATGGTGACAGCTCTTCGAAAAACTTATATCCAAACCAATAACAATGAATATCGGTTAAAGCTGACACCCTAGAAAATCTATTTCCCGTAAAAATCTGATGTGTTTCGTTCACATGATTTTCTCTACATCACTGTAACAAATTATTGTTAAAAAGCTTATTCTCCTATACTTTATGATAATCGAGATAAGCATTAGCAGAAATTGTCTTAATTATTTATTTCCTTGTAAGAAGAAGAAAAATGGGGGAACACACTAGGCCAAAACGATAGTTGAATCTTTTAAAAGCCGGTTGTCATGTGGATGAAATCCGTTTCTATGCAGGCCCAGGAGTTTACAACTTTTCGTGTTAAAAAAGTTTAAGTATTTTAAATATGAAAAAAAAAAAAAAAAAAAAAAAAAAAAAAAAAAAAAAAACGTATATGATATGTAAGTGTTTTAACGTGAATTACATTCTTCGTACAGTAAATTTTTGTGTATCCCTTACGGTTTACCAGTTACACAAAATTCACAAAAATTCATTCAGAATAAAGAAGTCTTTAGAGGCTATTCCCAGAAAATTCAAGATAAGCATTTTATTTGCTATCTTTAATATACGATATTATAATCAAAATTGTTAGAGCGACTTTTGAGAAAATCAACATTTTCGAAATTTTTTCCATGTAAATAATGTGTAGTTTGGGGTGGGGAGATTTCTTTGAAATCTACGTGTCGCATCTCTGGAATATACTAAATTTAAATACGAAGTTTGGTATTTTACCGGCTTTTCGTTTTTAACTTATCGTGTTCACAGACATACGGACACACACACACACACACACACACACACACACACACACACACACACACACAAGCGCGCGAGCGGCCTTTTTCTGGAAATACTTTTTCTTTCGGATACAGGGGGCCCTAATATGTATTTCCGGTGAAATATCGCTATCGAACTTTTGGGTGGAATGCAATACCTTCTCTGTACACTATGTACATAGTACGGTAAAGAAAGTAAAAATACCTATATTTGTGTAGTAAAATTTGTTCAATGTCTTTTTCTTTACCAGTTAAAAATTGTTATTCCGGTAGAAGAGGATTTTGTAGGTTATTGAACGCAATTCAAGATATAGATTTTATTAATTAGCAATATGTGCTTACAATTATATTAAGCATAAATAAATCGTTAGTTGCATTTTTTGAGAAAATAATTTTCATAGAATAATTTCCATGTAAAGGGTAGTTTGAGGTTGGAGATTTTCTTAAAAAGACTCATGTGGTATCCGTTATTTAACCTAAATGCCAAATTTTGTATTTTTGTTATTTTTTGTTCATTTTAATCACGCTATTCACACATACACACGCACGCACGTAACTTGTTCTAAAATATCTGATGTGTTCCACTCACATAACTTTCTCCAGCTATTACTAATACAAATTATTTTTACAAAAGATTATTCTTTCATATACATCTTGCTAATCGAGATAAACATTAGCAGAATTGAACTAATTACTTGCTTCGTTGTAACTAAAAGGGAAATCAGAGAATACACTATGCTAAAGCGATAGTCAAATTTTTAAAAGTTGTCGCTGTGTAAAACACTTGAGGTTGGGTTTCTTTTTGCATGGTGCCATTTCAGAAAAGTTATGTAGTTTAAAACTGAAACCAACAACAAGACATATTTCAAAAACGGTCAATTCTACAAGAAAAGTGTATATAACATAAATTGTGTGTTTTAACAAGATATACATTTTTTGTGTGCTTTTTGTCTATCTCTTACGGTTTAATCGTTATGCAAAATTCTGCAAAACTCATCGAGAATAAAGAGGACTTGAGAGGCTATTCTCAGAAAATTCAGAATATACATTTTATTTGTAAATATCTTTAACATATGGTATTTTGATCAAAATTATTTGAGCCATTTTTGAGGAAAACAAAAATTTCAGAAATGTTTCCCTGTGAAGGAAAGTTTGTGGTGGGATATATTTTTTTTAAAATCTTCGTGTGCCATCCTCGGAAGATACTAAACATAAACACCAAGTTTGGTTTTGAGCTATGCTATTCAAAGACACATGCACAGACAGGGAGAGAGAGAGAGAGAGAGAGAGAGAGAGAGAGAGAGAGAGACCTTGTGCAAACAAAGTATTCTTACAAAAGATTACTCTTTTATCTATTTCGTGTTAATCAAGATATACATTGCCAGAACTGCTCTTATTATTTGGTTCATTATAAGTATGAAGGGAATAAAGCCATACCTACACTAACTAAAGCGACAGTCAGTTCTTTTTAAAGCTGTCGCTGTGCTTTCGGCTTTGTAATTAGGTTCTCTTTCCATGAGCGGGAGTAAAACAAACGAGATATGAAAAGATGAAAAGAATAAGAATCTTGTTTTAGAAAAGTTTTAAGTATTTTAAAATCGAAACCAAAAACAGAGATTATCCCGGAAATGGTTAGCCCTAGAAAAACAAATTGTATCTTAGAAATTGAATAACTTAACAAATCTACATTTTCTGTGCATTAATTTTATTGTCTATCGCTTACGGTTCACCAGTAATGCAGAATTAACTCAGTTTGAAGAGTACTTAATGAGTTATACCCAAGAAATTCAGGTTATACATTTCATTTCTCATGTAAATACCGCTAATATACGGCAATTCGCTCAAAATCGCTAGAGCCATTTTTGAGGAAATTTAAAATTTCGAAAAAAGTTTCATTTGAAGGATAGTTTGGATGGGGGAATTTCCCTGAAAATCTTAGTGTAACATTCTTGGAAGATACTGAACTTAAATATGTACATAGTTTCGTATTTAATACTTTTCGTTTTTGAGTTATGCTGTCTAGAGACACACATACAGACACATACAGACCTCTTTCTGAAAAGCTTTTTTGGATTCAGGGGTCCTTGAAACATATATGACATTATAATGTGTAAGGAAATTCATGTAAATGTATTACATTGAGATTTTAGGCGATTGCAATTTATACTTACTCAAACGAGGATATTTTGGGTTCAGAAAAATCCTAGAAAGATCAGGATAAAAAAACAAAAAAAAAACAACTGTGTTAAGACAAGTGAAGCTGTTTTGCAAGAACGTTAGCTAATGTATCAAGATTAGAAATTAGCTGCTAACGGCTTCCACGTGCTCTCTTTGTGAGTGTCGAGAGTGCACCACGACGCAGTGACAATGGACGGTAAATAATTCAAGACTCGAAGTAAGGAAGGAGAGAAGTGACGTAAGAAAGAGATTGATGACTGTAAAAGAAGCCGCAGGAACAAATGAGCCGTGAACCACGTTTGTCATCACCATGGTCTCCTCATCTCCTTTACTTGGCTTCCCTCGCCATATAAGCAATGTCCGAGCCGCGTCTTCCCACGCCACTCCAATCCTGTCTTTCTTCTGCTAATTTCTTTTAAATTCCTTATTCACAGTTTTATTTTCTCTACACGTACTATGTACACAGTGTATAGAGAAGGTATTGTAATACACCCAAAAATTCAATACCGTGATTTCAACAGAAATACATAGTTTGGTTCCCCTGAATTAAAAACATCTGATGTGTTCCATTCACATGAGTTTTTCTACATTTCTGCTACAAATTATTGTTAAAAAGCTTATGCTTCTATTTACTTCATGCTAATCGAGAAAAAAATTGAAGAAATAGTCTTATTACTTGCTTCCTTGTTAAGTAGAAGCGATATAAGGGAGTACCATATGTTAAAGTGATAGTCAAAAGCTGGTTGCTATATGACTGAAGTTCCTTTATTTATATGGACAGGAGTACGACAAATTCCCGTATGAGAAAAGTAAGTTTTTCAAAGCTGAAGTCAAAAACAAGAAATATCTCAAAAACGATCAAGTCCACGAAAAAAATATATATACTACATAAATTTGTGTGGTAAGTTTTTGTCCATCTCTTACGGTTTAGCAGTTATGCAAAATTCTGTAAAATTCATCCAGATAAAGTAGTCTTCAGGGTATATTCCCAGAAAATTCAAGATATACATTTTATTTGTCAGGTAAATATATTTAATATACCATATTTTAATAAAATCGGTAGAGCCATTTTTGAGAGAATCAATTTTTTTTTAAAGAAGTTCCATGTAATGGGTAGTTGGGTGTGGGGGGGATTTTCTTGAAAATCTTCGTATCGCATCCTTGGAAGATATTCAAAGGTCTTTTCGTTTTTGTGCTATGCTGTCGAAAGGCAGACTGACAGACAGAAAGACAGACACGCGCACGACCTTTTTCCAAAAACTCTTTTTTTTTTTGGATTCAGGGGGATTCAAAACATGTATTTCCGATGAAATCTAGGTATCGAATTTTTCGGTGCATTACATTATCTTCTCTATACATTATTACGTGTAGAGAAAGTAAAAAAGCATTTTTGGAAAAAGGTCTGTGTGTGTCTGAGTGCGTGTGTGTGCGTATGTGTGTGTCTGTGGACAGTATAGTTAAAAAGCGAAAAGTCCGTTAAATACTAAACTTGGTATTTAAGTTCGGTATCTTCCAAGGATGCGACATGAAGGATTTCAAGAAAATCCCTCCACCCCAAACTACCATTTACATGGAAAAAATTTCGAAAATTTTGATTTTCTCAAAAATGGCTCTAACGAACTTGATTAAAATCTCTTACAATTAGGATATTTACATAGTTACATAGTTCGTGTAATGAAAGTAAAAATCAGTAGAAAATACAGTACACATACAGTACTACACAAATGGTAATAACCAGACATGTTCTGACTTAAAGAAACGTGTACTTTTAGTTTATTACTCTCTCTACACGTAAATACTATGTACCTATATAGTGTACAAAGAAGGCATTGTAATGCACCCAATAATTCGACACCGAGCTTTTACCGGAAATACATTTTTGGGACCACCGAATCCAAAAAAACATTTCTGGAAAAAGGTTCGTGTGTGTGTGTGTGTTGTGTGTGTCTGTGGACAGCATAGCTCAAAAACGAAAAGTCCGTTAAATACCCAACTTGGTATTTAAGTTTGGTATTTTCGAAGGAAGATTTTCAAGAAAATCCCCCCACCCCCAAACACCCTTTACACGGAACTTTTTTCGAAAATTTTGATTTTCGCAAAAATGGCTCTAACGATTTTGATTAAAATATCGTATATTAAAGATATTTACCTTACAAAAAATATGTACATATACACACATATATATATATATCTTGAATTTTCTGAAGGCTACTTTATTCTGGATGAATTTTGCGGATTTTGCATAACTGCTAAACCGTAAGAGATACACAGAAGCTTGCTCACAAAAAATGTAGAGCACATGAAAACACACAATTTATGCCATACATTTTTTTTTCGTGGAACTGACCGTTTTTGAGATATTTCTTGTTTTTGGATTCACCTTTAAAAACTTATATTTTTCTCATACAGGAAATTGTCAACTCCTGTCTGTGCAAACAAAGGAACTTCAGTCACATTGCAACTAGCTTTCGACTATCACTTTAACCTATGGTACTCCCTTATTTCTCTTCCACTTACAAGGAAGCAAGTAATAAGACTACTTCTGCTAATTTTTTCTCAATTAGCATTAAGTAAATAAATGCATTAGCTTTAAAATAATAATTTGTTGCAGAGATATAGAGAAAGTCATGTGAATGGAACACACGAGATTTTGTTGTTGTATGTAGTTTCCTATGACAGACAAATGCTTTGATTTCATTTAGATTGGATCACGTTATCCTTTACATTTGGGTGAGCTTCAATAAATGGTTTTTGCGGTTTCTTGTAGCCATTAACAGACAATAAAGGGCTGGGAGGTGGTGTGTGCTTTGCAAGAATTTAGACAGAAGAGTTAAAGAAAAGGACAGACTGGCAAGTTAAATCGCGCACACTCTGGAACGGGAAAAATCAAAGATGATTCTTGTAACTTTTAACAGAGCTCAACAACTGAGACGTACACGAACGATTTCGACTTTCCTAGATTTTACAGTAAGTTTTTCATTAAAAATAAAATAAATTGTGGCTTCAAAAATTCGAATTAAACGTGATTTTTAACATTATATTAAATACGATTTTAAGAGAACTGTACCTTAATTCCAATGACCCAGACATTCGAATTACCGATATCGAATTAACCAATCCCTACTATAATAATAATAATAATAATAATAATAATAATAATAATACATTAGCCTTCAGTGACTAAGGATATTTGATATAGAATTTTTGACAAAGTTTTCAATGTTTACTTTCTCTAACCCACATGTAGAATGTACATGGTGGATAGAGAAAGTATTATATTCCATCAAAAAAATTCGATGTTGTGATTTTACTGTAAATACAAGTTTTCGGGTTCCCTGATTCCGAAAAAGGCATTTTTAGAAAAAGGTCTGTGTGTCTGTGGAGTGCATAGCTCAAAAACGAAAAGACCGTTAAATACCAAACTTGGTATTTGGTTTTAATATCTTCCAAGGATGCGACACGGAGACCCCACCACAAACTACCCTTTACATGGAAAAAATTTCGAAACTTTTGATTTTCTCAAAAATGACTAACGATTTTATTAAAATCCCGTATATTAATGCTATTTACATCCAAAATAAAAGTTATACCTTGAATTTTATGGGAATAGCCTCTGAAGATCTATTTATTCTGGATGAATTTTTCCAAAATTTTCTTAACTGCTAAACTGTAAGAGATAGACAAAAACTTACTGAACAAAAAACGAAGATCTCATCAAAACACACAATTTAATGTCCTTTACGTTTTTATTGTGGGAGTGACCGTTCCCGAGATATTCCTTGTTATTGGTTTCAATTGTAAAGTACCTAATTATTCATTTCTGAGACTGGATGTGTCCGTATTTCTTTTGTTCTACTCCTGGCGAGACAAAGAAGCGATTTGCAATAAGAATCGCATAACGACAGCTTTTAAAATTTTGACTATTATTTTAGCGTAGTGCATTCCTTTAGTTGCCTTCTGCTTATAAGGAATTAAGTAATAAGAACATTCTGTCAATATTTATCCTAATTTGCGTTGTATAGAAAAAGAATAATCTTTTTAAAAAGTTTGTGGAACAGCTAGAGAAAGGCATGTCAGTGTAACACATCAGATTTTTCTTCCTATCGCCCTTATTATCGCTTGGGTCCGTCAAGTCGATTGTATCCAAAAAAGACAAATAAAAAAGAAAGAAACAAATAAATAAAAAAAGGAGAAAAAACACAAATGAGTTTATATCAAAGATCGATATACTGCTCAGGGCTGTTGTGAAACTGCTAAAGTGGCACCGTTTCCGATATTGGTTTATTAGGTAGTGATAGGATACGAATAGACCACATTTTAAAATTACAAGTATGGGGATGGGGGAAACTGTCCCTATTACGGCATTAAAAATCACTGATCACCAAATATTCAAGGATTTAATTTTTAGTACTCTCAAATAGTATTTCCGTTTAAATTTAGACATTTTTTGTTGTATACACATTACTTGCTCTAATCGAGCGAAATGGCTCCACGTTAGCGTGTTAGGCTCACATTCGGAAGGTCCCAATTTGATTTCCCCCTTTGACAGCATTTATCGTGGTTTTTCCCTGGTCAATATGCTAATTTGGGGTGGCTTCTCATCCACCATCATTTCTCTTTCACTCTGATTCCTCCTTAAGATTCAGTATGCTGCTTATAGATTTCGTGGATTATGGCTGTGCCGGACAGATGCGCGGATGGTTGCTCAAAGAAAGAATACTCCTCGTTGACTTGCTCAAAGAAAGAATACTCCTCGTTGACACTAGACGACTTCTTGATCGATGATTCGCTCCTCAATCTCTCTAGGCAACTCCAGCAGTGGGAAGGGTCTTCGAGACTTCCGCGCATCTCTGTGCCCTGTTTTTCTGCGGTAAGTAGTCTCCTTGGTTCCTGCATTTCATCCCTTCTTCTTAGGGAAGTTAGTCACAATGCATCTATGTAGTCTGCCTGCGCACGGTGTCCCCCTTTTTTGTATAAACTGGAGCAGAGCACGGGAAGTGGGCCTCGATGATTCTTTGTTTTACATGACGCAAGAGAGGGAGGGTGAGGAGAGACATCTGAAGGATGCCTAGTTTCGGATGACGATGAGCGCAAGAATGGATGGCATCCCTAAAGGTTATAGATGGAATATTCCGGCGTCGCCCGGCCCACTCACGAAATCCGAGACTGCAGTGCTTCCCCAAGGGGTTCCGATTCCGATAGCCCCGAAGACGGATCGGGCAGTACCGGAAACAACGCCAGGATAACCTCAGTGTTCAAACCACCGAACAATCGGTTTGTGAGGGATTATTCGATCAGTTTGTGAGGGGTGTATTGGATCGGCTTATGAGGAGGTCATTGAGTAAACAGACACTAAAGCCTAGCCATTACTTCTAAGGGTAAGAAGTTATTTAAAATATAACATTTGTATATCATGCTAAAATAATTAATACTCTAGCTTAAATTTTACAATAAAAACAAGGATACCTAATCCTAGTTTATATTTTCAATCCGTCATTTGATCCCTCAACCCTAAAGTAGATGACAAGGAAATGATGGGAACAGGAAACGATGAAAATATAAATAAATAAAATTCGAACATGCTACCCCTGTACCTAGGTAACTATACCGGCGCACATATTTAAACTTTAACTTTATTTCCAAAAGAAGCATTACAAATTTGATCTATTAATTACTTTTTTCAGATAATTAACTATACTTCAGATGAAAATGTAAAATTAAAATCAGCAGACAAACATTTAGAATGTAAATAAAAAAAAAAAAACAAAAAACAAAAAAAAAAAAAAAAACCCTAAAGGTGTAAATGAATTAAAATAAAATGTAATAATATCAGGCTATTCTAACACAAATATTACTGGAAAACCAACAACTTTTGCAACTGGTATCCATCTGCTTCCTATTCTACACTATAAACTACATCACTGATATTCAGGTAAAGGTGCCGTTATCCAGCACTAAGTTGTATAATAAGTTTATTCTACATACTAGTAATGCAATTTATTTATATGCATTTAACTAGATTACTTTCACATTATTGTGTTAATATAATGTAATATTTAATTTTATTATTATTATATCTACAAATTAATTTTCTAAAATTATTCTTTATTATAATTAAATAATTTTTTCTCAGAATTATTTATTTAATAACTCTTCAAATTTAATAACTAAATGCTTATATACAACTAAGTAAACTATTATTATTGTTTTATCCATTTTTACTTTCTCTATACGCACTATGTACATAGTGTATAGAGAAGGTAATGCACTCCACCCAAAATTTCGATACCGAGATTTCACCGGAAATATATGTTTTAGAGTCCCCAATATCCAAAAGAAGCATTTTCACAAAAAGGTCCGTGTTTGTGTGTGTGTGTGTGTGTGTGTGTGTGTCCGTGTGTCTGTGAACACGATAACTCAAAAACGAAAAGTCAGTAAAATACCAAACTTGGTATTTAAGTTTAGAATCTTCCAGGGACGCGACACGAAGATTTTGAGAAAAATCCCCCCACCCCCAAAAATGGCTCTAACGATTTTGATTAAAATTTCGTATATTAAAGATATTTAGCTGACAAATAAAATGTATATCTTGAATTTTCTGGGAATAGCCTCTGAAGAGTAGTTTATTCCGGATGAAATTTACTGAATTTTAAATAACTGCTAAACCGTAAGAGATGGACAAAAGCTTACTACACAAAAAATGTAGAGCACGTTAAAACGCACAATTTATATTATATACATTTTTTTCGTAAGTTCGTCGTTTTTGAGACTTTCTTTATTTTTGGTTTCTGCTATGAAAAACGTATACCTTTTTTATACAGGAACTTGTCAACTCCTATCCATATAAACAAAGGAACTTCATTGACATAGCAACCAGCTTTTGACTATCGCTTTAACCTATGGTAGTCCCTTATTTCGCTTCTACTTACAAGGAAACAAGTAATAAAGACTATTTCTGCTATTTTTTTCTGATTAGCATAAAGTAAATTGAAGTATAAGCTTTTTAAGAATAATTTGCTGCAGAGATATACAGAAAGTCATGTGAATGGTACACATCAGATTTTTAAACAAGTTCCCTCCTATAAACAAGAAAACGGTGTACAAGACCATGCAGCAATGTCCTGACACTCTCTCCCCAGGGATCCGTCTGATAGCAAGCATCCTTGGGCATGCGCGGGGTTTTCCATTAGTCCGGTGTCTGTCTTATATACCAGCACATCTAGTTCTCGCCAGTCACGAAAGTGTTCGCGGCTCTTACGCTCATCAACCCGGAGGTGGTTTTGCCGTTGATAATGCAACTTTAAACCGTTTTTTTACATTTCATTTTGTTCTCCCCAAAACAACGACATTTACCAGCTTTGTCTACTAACCGTCCAGGTTAGTGCCGGAGTACATTGAGACGTCTCACAACCCGACCAGGCGTACCCAATATCTCACGGGTATCAGACCACTAACAAGTCGAGTCCAACCCAATTCGAACAGTTAACGTCAGAAGTACCACGGGTGCTCGGAGACCGCAACGCTCGCACTGGACTGAAGAAGTCGGAACCTCCCTCTGAAAACGACGAACAGGAAAATCTGACATATGTAATGAACTGAACCAGCATTCGCCTGACAATCTGGGAAAACCTATAGGTCACGAAAGCCGGCCACAAGACTCGAATTCAGACCTCCCGAAAGCGAGATGCACAAATTGCCGCAGCGTTGCTGGCTCGCTATACTATTACTTATACTTCCTCTACTAATTGTAAATACATACTAGAGAAAATTACCATTTATTTGTTAGCTATTAATGTCTTTAGTACCTGTAAAATTAGTTCATTAGGTGTACCCTCTCTAGTCTTTTTAATGAATTGACTTGGTTTTAACATACATTTGTATGGGTGGTGGGCGATATTTGGAGAAAAAAAGAAGGGGGAACCTAAGAGAAAAAAGTAACGGAGAAGTAGTAAGAAGAAAGAAAAGAAAGAGGGGAGTAACTGCTGAGTTTGCTAGCACACTAACAATTCCACTATTCAAATGTCCCCGTCCTTGAGAGATGCCCAACGTCTGGGCTGGAAAGGTTTTACATTAACTGTCTGGAGACAATTTTAAAAAGCAGGAAATCACCCATTTTGTTCTTGGTGGAGCTCGCCTTAGTGGACCCCCCCCCCCCCTATCTTGATGCTTACAATTGCCCTTGTTGGGGAAAGTAGCCGCCCGTAGTCTCCCTTTTTTAAGACGTCCTCTGATGGCATAGCGAGAGATAGATCTATTGGCAACCAGACTCCGCCCAATATTCTCTGCCTGGTTACGCGCCTTCAATTTATCAGCCCGCAACACCACATCAGTGTAAAAGTGGCATACACATATTTCTCTTTGCCTAGCTTCGATTTATAGACACACTCAACCCTCAATTCTCAAAGAAACTTTGAGAAAAATCGTATGTGTTCCTTTCACATGACTTTCTCTATATTTCTGTAAAATTATTGTTAAAAAACATATTCTTCTGTTTATTTCATGCTAATCGAGATAAACATGAGCAGAAATTGTTTTAATTACCTGCTTCCTTGTGAGTAGAAGGACAATAAGAGAATATACTAGGACAGACCGACAGCCACGTGTTTTAAAATGCTATGGGATTGAAATCCGTTTCTTTGCGTGACCAAGCGTTCTCAAGTTCCAGGATGAGAAAAGTTTAAAGTATTTTAAAACTAAATAAATAACAAGAAATATCTCGAAAACGGCCAAATCCACGAAAAAAATGTATGTTACATTAATTGTGTGTTTTATCGAGATCTACATTTTTTATGCAGAAATTTTTGTCTATCTCTTTCGGTTTACCAGTTATGCAAAATAAATACAATAAAAATCATTCAGAACATAGAGATATTTATAGGCTATTCCAAAATATACTTTTGTCATGTAAACATCTTAAATGTAAGAGATTTTAATCAAAATCGTTACAGCCAATTTTGAGAAAAACAACATTTTCGTATCGCATCCCTGGAAGATACTAAACTTAAATACCAGGTTTAGTATTTTACCGACTTTTCGTTTTTGAGTTATCGTGTTCACAGACACACGGACACACATGGACCTTTTTCTAAAAATGCTTTTGTTTTGGATGCAGGGGACCCTAAAACACGTATTTCCGGTGAAATCTCGGTATTGAACTTTTGGGTGGAATGCAATACCTTCTCTATACAGTAACTACATAGTACGTGTAGAGAAAGTAAAAATCTGATATATTCCTTCACATGACTCTCTACATCTCTGTAACAAATTATTGTTAAAAAGCACATTCTTCTATTTACTTTATGATAATCGAGATAAACATTAGCAGAAATTGTCTTAATTACTTGCTTCCTTTCAAGTAGACGGAAAATAAGGGAACATACTAGCCTAAGACAATAGTGAAATCCTTTAAAAGCTGGTTGCCATGTGGTTGAAATCAGTTTCTATGCAGAGGCAGGAATTCACAACTTTTCGTGTGACAAAAGTTTCAAGTATTTTGAATCTGAAACAAATAACAAGGAACATCTCAGAAATGGCCAGCTCTACGAAAAAAACTTAAATGACATAAATTGTCTGTTTTAATCTCATCTACATTTTTTGTACAACACGTTTTTGTCTATCTCTTACGGTTTACCAGTTACACAAAAATCAGCAAATTTCATTCAGAATAAAGAGGCCCTCAGAGGTTATTCCCAAAAAATTAAATATATACATTTTATTTGTCATATAACATCTTTAATATGCGGTATTTTAAACAAAATCGTTACAGCCATTTTTAAAAAATCAAATTTTGAATTCTTTTTCCATGCAAAGGGTAGTTTCGGATGGGGGGATTTTCCTCAAAATCTTCCTGTCGCATTACTGGAAGATACTGAATTTAAATACCAAGTTTGGTGATTTACTGACTTCGTTTTTGAGTTATTGTGTTCACAGACACACACACACACACACACACACGGAACTTTTTCTAAAGAAAAATGTTTGATACAGACCCTAAAACATATATTTTTGGTGAAATCTCGCTATCAAATTTTTGGGTGGAATACAGTACCTTCTCTTTGCATTAAGTACATAGTACGTGTGGCGAAAGTAAAAATCATAATGTTCCATTCACATGACTTTCTCTACATCCATGTAACAAATTATTATTAAAAAACACATTCTTCTATCTACTTTATGAAAATCGAGATAAACGTTAGCAGAAAGTGTCTTAATTACTTACTTCCTTACAAGTAAAAGTAAAATAAGGGAATACAGTACGCTAAAACGATAGTCAAATATTTTAAAATCTGGTTGCCATGCGCTTGAGATCCTTTTCCATACAGGGCCAGGAGTTCACAAGTTTCTGTGTGAAAAAGTTAAAAGTATTTTACATCTCAAACAAATAACGAAGAATATCTCAGAAATGGTCAATTCAACGAGAAAAAAACGCATATAATATAAAATGTGTGTTTTAACGTGATCTACATTGTTTGTATAGTAAGTTTTTGTCTATCTCTTATGGTTTACCAGGTACGATAAATTCAGCAAAATTCATTCAGAATAAAGAGGTCTTTAAAGGCTATTCCAGAAAATTCAAGATAAACATTTTATTTTTCATAAAAATATACGGTATGTTAGTCAAAATCGTTATAGCCAATTTGAGAAAATCAAATTTTTAAATTTTTTTTTCCATGTAAAGGGTAGTGGGAGGATTTTTTTTCAAAATCTTCGTGTTGCATTCCTGAAATACACTAAACTTAAATACCAAGTTTGATGCTTTACCGACTTTAGTTATGCAGTTCACAGACACACACGGACCTTTTCCTAAACATTTTTTTTTTGGAAACCGGGGTCCCTAAAACATGTATTACCAACGAAATATCGGTATCTAATTTTTGGGTGGAATACAATACATACACTATGTACATATACGTGTCGAGAAAGTAAAAACGTGTGCTAGAATATGCAAATACAGAGTGACATTTTATGCTAACTCCTGCCCCACACACTACTTATATGACAAAAACAATAAATTCACATTAAATGACTTAATAGTTGGTTAAGTACAAAGCTCTGGACTTAAGTACTTAGGAAGTTTTTAAGTCGTCATTTAGGTATGACATCTCAAAATAATTTGTGATCTCCATGTGCTTTACCGGATAAAACGCGAGTCAGTTGAAGAATTTAGTGCCGTGCCGGCATGTTGCCACGGTAGCTCTGATTCAAATCCCGACTATGGCATTGAATTTTTCAGTTCGACTCTGCTTCATAAGTTCCATCCTAAACACGACTGGTGTGAAAGAAACAATTAATGCAAATTGATTTTTCTCGTTAATTTTTACTTTCTTAAATATGTGTAGTAAGAATAGTAAGCAATGTATTTCATCTAAAAATGGATGTCGAGATTTCAAGGGAAATTTATGCTTTAATACCCCCTAAATCCAAAAGAGCATTTTTACAAAAATGTATGTTGTGGTGTGTATATGTGTGTGTGTGTGTGTATCTGAACTGCATAACTAAAAACGAAGAATCTATTAAATACCATACTTGATACTTCACGTCTGCATTTTCCAGGATGCGACACGAATATTTTCAAAAAATACTCTACCTAAACTAAACTTTACATGGAGTATTTTTCGAAAATGTATATCTTGATGTCCTGTTTAATCTGGTTGAATGTTGCAAAACTGCAAGCCATTATGTATATCTCGTCAAAACACAAATTTATGTCAGTACATTTATTCTGTGGAGTTAACGATTTCCGAGATATTCCATGCTACTAATTTCAATGTTTCATTACTTACATTTTTCTGAAATGGAAAGCCATTATTCAATTTTTTTCTGCTTTTCAAGCATGGGGAATGAAATGTCAACGCCCTCACATAGCGAACAGCTCTTTACTGTGTTCCTCTAACCTCTTGTATCTAAGTGGAAAAATGTAACAAAAGTACCTATTTCTGCAGCTGTTTATCGTGAAATGGACAGCTTTTTAAAGAGAAGTTTGCTGAAGAATGAGTAAAAATGTCATGTGAACATGCCACATTCTATAATTTAACTTTTACTTTTCCTAAAACGTATAGTAAGTATGACAGGTTCAACCCAAAAAGTCGATGTCGATATTTCACCGCAAATATTTTTGATATAGGTACTTGAATCCTAAAACCAGTTTTTGAAAAACGTACCTATGTGTATGTGTGTGTGTTAACAGTATAACTTAAAATTCAAAATTCGGTTATATTCCAGATTTGATATTTAAGTTTTGAAACTTTGAAGAATATGACAGGAAATTTTTAAGAAATACTCCACCCCAAACTACCTTTTATATCGAACATTATTCTAAAATTTTTATTTTCACAGAAATGGTTCCAAAGATTTCAATTGAAATGTCACATGTATTAAATTATTTACGTAAAATGAAACCACTAACTTGAACTTTCTGGGAATAGCCGAAGTGCTTTCTATTCTGGACGACTTTTGCATAACTAGTAAAACGTAAGAGATAAACAAAGTCTAAGATTAAATTTTGTGGAGACGGAGTCGAGTGAACGCTCAAAGTTTTCACTCATCATGCAATAAATGCAGGAACATGTTTTCGTAGGGTTTTGCCTACATTATCAGCTGCTATCAATTGGCTAGAGTATCCGGTAATGGTAACGGGTTGGTTGGTGATGTATCACTTGGCGGCTTAGATTGGAACAAAATCTTGCTATGCCAGTAAGCTTAGATGTTGTTAAAATGTACACTTTATGTTCAAATAATCATTTTTATGTCGTTAATCATTTTTCAAACATTATAAAGAAAAACTCTTCTTTTTCTCCGCAACCAACACTCTTCATTTTTCCACTAACTGACAAAATCTGCTGACAAATACCGTATAGTTTTTTTTTTCGGCGTTCGCTGCAGCGACAATATATATTTATATATTTGGGCCGAAAAGCTTCAAACGAGTGAACTGACAGCCCTCAACTAACTGAAACAGGACACTTTTCCACGTAAAGGTTAGTTTCGATTGGGGGGGGGGGGTCATAACAATCTTCGTGTCACAAAATATTTGTAAAAATGGATTTTTTTAACGGAGTTTGATTGTTGAGTTATGCTACCCATAGACACACAAGGACCATTTTCTAAAAACGCTTTTTATATTCGGGGATCCTCAAAACATCATTTCCGGTGAAATATCGGTATGGAATTTTTACTGGAATACAATATCTTATCTACATACTATGTGCGAATATAGTACTTGGTGGAGAAGCTTAAAAGGGAACGAGAATTCTCATCTGAGAAAATCTAAGTACTGGACATATTAAAATCAATAATAGACTGCCTCCGTGGTCAAGTGGTCAGCGAGCTGACTTCTCATCCGGGGGTCCCGGGTTCGATTCCCGGCTGGGGCGGGTAATTTTTCTTTAGCCTGAAGTGTTCCCTATCCCGCACAGAGTCTGGAAGTTTGTATGTGAGAGAGTTTGAGTAAAACAAAATGATTTAAACCAACGTAAAAGTACCTACAGACAACGAGTTTCAAGTGGAAAGCCCCCGATATGGCCTTAGATGTTAAAGGGGGCTATATAAATGAAACAGTTAAAAACAAAAATCAATAACAAGGAATATCTCGAAAATGGTTAGCTCTAAAAAGATATGCATATGATAGAAACTGTGTGTTAATGAGATACATATTTTTCTGCAGAAAGATCTCTCCTATCTCTTACGGTTTGCCAGTTATCCATAATGCATCCAGGATGAAGAGACTATTTCCAGAAAATACAAGATACACCATTTATTTGTCACTTAAATATGTTTAATATTTAGCATTTTAATCAAAATCATTAAGTGCCATTTTAAGAACATCAAACATTTCGAAAAATCTTCTATGTAAAGTGTAGTTTGGGGGGAGGACATTCTTCTGAAAAGCTCCCTGTTGCATACTTGGAAGTTGAAAATATTAAATGCCAAGTTTGGCATTTAACCGACTTTTCAGTTTTTTAGTTATTCTGTCCTCAAACAAACACATACGCACGCACACATTCACACGGACCTTTATAAAAAAAATCTGATGTGTTCCGTTCACATGATTTATTTCTACATCTCTGAAACAAATTATTGTTAGAACTTACACCTCTACCTAAAGGAGATAATCATCGAGATAAACATTAGCAGAAATTGTCTTATTACTTGCTTCCTTGTACGTAGAAGGGAACTGATGGAATGCAAAGGCTAAACGGATAATCAAATCTTTTCAAAGCTGGTTGCTATGCGATTGAAATCCGTTAAATTTCACGGTCAGTATTTTAAAGTTAAAATCAATGAGGGATATCTCGGAAATAGCGAAACCTACGAAAAAATGTATATAATAATTTGTATGTCTTAACGAGATCTACATTTGGTGTGTAGTACGTTTTTGTCTATTTCTTACGTTTACCGTTATGCAAAATTCATCCAGAATGAAGAAGTCTTCAGAGGTTATTCCCAGTAAATTCAAGAAAAACATTTTATTTGTCATATAATACACGGTATTTTAATCAAAATCGGTTGTGCCATTTTTGAGAAATCAAAATATTCTTGAAAGATACTAAACTTAAATACGAAGTTTGGTGAAGATATTCCGGGTTTTCGTTTTTAAGTTATCTTGTTCAACCCGGACACATACACACACGGACCTTTCCCTAAAAATGTATATATACACATACATACATACATACATACATATATACATATATACATACATACATATATACATACATACATGGAATTCTAAAACGTGTATTACCGATGAAATTTCTGTATCGAAATTTTGGGTGGAGTGCAATACCTTCTCTACCTATGTAGTATGTGTTAAGTAGAGAAAGGAAATATGAGTTTTTATTCAGGGACCTTAAAACGTGTATATCCGGTGAAATATTGGTACTGAATTTTTGGATGGAGTGCAATACCTTCTCTACCTGTGTGCTATATATTAAGTAGAGAAAGTAAATATTATTTTATTTCGGTAAAAATTCGTTACCGGATTTTTGTGTGGTATATAATATATTTTCTACCTAAATAAGTATGTACATAGCATTTGGTAGAAAAAGTCAAAAGGAATATGAATGCAACATTTTAGATATTTTATAAGGTATAAGATTACGTAATAGTATTATAGCATATTGCACTTGGTCTCCTTAAGCTTATTCTGCAAACCAGTCCCATAATCCGTGTCAGTAATTCTGAAAAGACCTAGAAGCAAACGGTAAACTAATTCCTCTGAAATCGATGGACATGGGAGAGATACGAAATCTATACCGTAAAATGAAAAAGTAAAAGAAGACAATGAGGAGGAGATATCGCCAGGGAAAGTTCTAACAACCGAGCAGCAGCAGCAGTCAGAAAAGTTGCAAAACGTTATCAAGTAACAGAGCTAATTTAACAGAAACTTTCATTTTACGTAGCAGTAGTTAAGAGATCTGTTTACTACCGTTTCCCAGAAGAATGGTTAATGTTTACAACGTGTAGTTAACTGGCTATAGCTGATAGACTACTAACCTCTTAAACAATGTCGGAGACTGCACTCAAATCTATCAGACACACATAGGTAATTAAGGGCCGTCAGCAAATAATTTTATTTATTTATTATTCATTTTATTATTATTTTTTTGTTTTGTTTTTCTTAACGTCTTTAGCCTGGTTGGTCATATAATTTCATTTATTTATCTTTTTATTTATTTTATTCTTATTCTTTTTTGCTTAACATCCTTTAACCTGGTTGGTCATATCGGACGATGAATGACATCGGTGAAATGATACTCAAATGGTCTCGGGGTCCATGGAGCTTTAAGTTACTCGACATTCGTCTTCTCAGGCTAAGGGAAAACCCCTAAAAAAGCCTTATTCACCCTAAGGGAAATTCGAACTCGCGACCTGTGGAATGTGAGGCAGACACGGTACCACTACACTAGCCGGCAAATCATTGCAGAGCAATCGATGTGTTAGGATCCAGATAAACTCAGGGGGAGGCACAGTCATGGGGCAGAGCACCTCGCATAGTACCTTTGGACCCTTTACGACCTGTCTGAGCCAAGGGAGGGAGGGATGAGGGGAGAGACCCGAAGGGCGAACAGAGAATGTCACCCTCCGTGGTCTAGAGGTAAAATGCTAGCCTCGCGGAAGACAATGGATTTTTTGTTTTTTGTTTTATTGTTTTTTTCCGGCATAAAAATCCTTAGCAACACTTCCTTCGGAAGAAAAGTAAAGCCGTTGGTCCCGAGGGGAGAGGCTTGAAGAGCGACCAGGTCCTGATGAAGAGCGAAGCATGAATAGTTTGTCATTTTCCGTGGTCTAGGGGTAACTTGGTAGTCTCCGATTCCCAAGGTCGCGGGCTCATAACCAGTGGAGGGCCAGTAAGGCCACTGTCCCGTGTTGGAGATTTACGTCACGAAAAAGAACCTCAAGCCACTGAACAAAATTAAGCGGTCTTTACGCCCAATATATACCTCAATTCAATTTTAATTTATGGATAGGCCCCTAACGGTTCCAGATTAAACACCACTGACCCCGCCCGGACCCAACTCACAAGACCCGAGACTCTGGGGATCTCCCAAAATGACCCTAACCTGAAATCACTCAGAAGCGTTTCCAATAGAGTGGTCCCGCAACGACGACAGGAAGAAGGCTCTACAGTGCGCAAGTCACCGTCAAGCCGCAGCCCGCCGAACACCGTTGCCTGGTCCTTCAACCTTAAGCGTCAGGAATTTCGGGGGATGTAATGGATCTTCCCATTCACCTAGGTAATTGGGGAAAACCCCGAAAAATCCAATAGGCTATGAATGTCGGTCATGAACTCTTCCCAAAACCTCCCGAATTGCGAGTTGCACACATTATCACGGCGCCACCTCGCTAGGTAATCTATGTGTTACAATCACATCACTTTCTCCACTGTTTATATATCACTTTATGTTTATATATCTTCTGCATACTAGTCTTACAAAAATTTATATTTTTCTACGGCATATTAATCGAAATAAATATGCATTGATATAGTTTATTTACACAATTTATTGTAGGTGTATTGGGGTATAAGGAGACTGAAGCGTTAGTCATACATTTAAAAAGTTAGCTGCCATTATTCGTTTCGTAATCGGCTTACCCTCCCCGCAATTGTGGGACTGACACCCCCTTACGACTTACAAGTCAATACCTAGGGGTCAGAAGCCTGTCGGAGAGCCTACGGCACGAAACCACAGAATGGAGAACCTGTTACGAGGGGCCAGTCCGAGCCAGGCATGAACATGAAAAAGTGGATGATATGAAATGTGCGCAAAATTGATGAATTGAAAGGTGATGTTGAAGCAATTGATAGAATGAGTGGCAGGGGAATCTGAGGACCCAGAGAAAACCCACCCAGATGCTGCTTCATCCATCACGACTCTCACAGGTGTGCGCTTGGAATCGATCCCTGGCCGCCTAGATGGGAGGCAAGCGGTATAACCACTAACCAAGACACTGGTGCCACCGTTGCTATCATACTGGCGTTAAAATGCCATAGTCTAATGTTTGGTGAGAGGGGAAAAAGAAAAGAAAAGGAAAAAAAAACGTTAGACTTGTTACTTCAACAAATGTATGATAAAATTCTATAAGATGTAAACAAATTGGTTACAAATATGTTAGAAATGATTAGCAGCACAAAAGAAAAAATCTGATGTGTTCCATTCACATGACTTTCTCTATATCTCTGAAACAAATTATTGTTAAGAAGCTTGTGCTTCTATTTACTTCATGCTAATCAAGAAATAAAATGTCAGAAATAGTCTTCATACTTGCTTCCTTTTAAGTAGAAGCGAAATAAGGGAGTACATTGGTTAAAGTGACAGTCAAAGGCTGGTTGCTATGTGACAGAAATTCCTTTGTTTGCATGGACAGGAGTTGACAAATTCCTGTATGAGAAAATATGTTATTTGAAAGGTGAAATAAAAAACAATGAATAACTAAAAAACGATCAATTCCACGAAAAAAAATTGTAAAACATAAATTGTGTGTTTTAACGTGCTCTACATTTTATGTGTGGTAAGCTTTTGTCTATCTCTTACCGTTTAGTTAAGCAAAATTCGGTAAAATTCATCCAGAATAAAGAGGTCTTCAGAAGCTATTCCCAGAAAATTCAAGATATACATTTTATTTGGTGTGTAAATATCAGTAATATACGGTATTTTAATCAAAATCGTTAGAGCCATTTTTTAGAAAATCAAAATTTTAAAAAAAAGTTCCATGTAAAGGGTAGTTTGGGGTGGGGGGATTTTCTTGAAAATCTTCGTGTCATATCCATGGAAGATACCAAACTTAAATACCAAGTTTGGTTTTTAACGGTCTTTTCATTTTTGAGCTATGCTACACACAGACACACACACATACACACACATGGACATGTTTCTAAAAATGTTTTTTTTTTGGGTTCAGGGGGTCTCAAAACATATATTTCCAAGGAAATCTCGGTATTGAATTTTTGGGTACAATGCAATACCTTCTCTATGTACATAGTGCGTATACAGAAAGTAATAAAAACAAAAATGATGTGTTGTAGAGAAACACGAGCTTCTCACTCACTCTTGTACAAACTATTCTTTCAAATGATTTTCTTGTATCTAATTCAAGTTAACTGATATTTGCAGAAATATTCTTTTGTAATATTTTCTTTTAGCTAAAACGCAATTAGAGCAACACGGTAGGCTTTAACGGACACTGGGAGTGAAATTTGACTATAGTCAGTCAAAAAATGGAAACTGCTTTTTACTTTCTCCATACGGACTATGTACATAGTGTATAGAGAAAGTATTGCACTCCACCAAAAATTCGATACCGAGATTTCACCGGAAATATATGTTTTAGGGTCCAATATCCAAAAAAAGCATTTTCACAAAAAGGTCCGTGTGTGTGTGTGTGTGTGTGTGTGTGTGTGTGTGTGTGTGTGTGTGTGTGTCCGTGTGTCTGTGAACACGATAACTCAAAAACGAAAAGTCGGTAAAATACCAAACTTGGTATTTAAATTTAGAATCTTCCAGGGATGCGACACGAAGATTTTGAGAAAAATCCCCCCACCCCCAACTACCCTTTACATGGAACTTTTTTCGAAAATTTTGATTTTCTCAAAAATGGCTTTAACGATTTTGATTAAAATTTCGGATTTTATATATGTTTACCTGACAAATGAAATGTATATCTTGAATTTTCTGGGAATAGCCTCTGAAGAGTAGTTATTCTGGATGAATTTTACTAAAATTTGAATGACTGCTAAACCGTAAGAGATGGACAAAAACTTACTGCACAAAAAATGCAGAACACTTTAAAACACACAATTTATGTTATATACATTTTTTTCGTGGAATTCGTCGCTTTTGTGACATTCCTTATTTCTGGTTTCTGCTATGAAAAACGTATACTTTTCTCATACAGGAACTTGTCAACTCCTATCCATATAAACAAAGGAACTTCATTGACATAGCAACCAGCTTTTGAATATCACTTTAACCTATGGTTGTCCCTTATTTCGCTTCTACTTACAAGGAAGCGAGTAATAAGACTATTTCTGCAAATTTTTTCTGATTAGCATAAAGTAAATAAAAGTATAAGCTTTTTAAGAATTATTTGTTGCAGGGATATGGAGAAAGTCATGTGAATGGTACATATCAGATTTTTTCATTACAGATAGTTGTTGGAAGCTATGGCCCAGCTATAAAAAACAAAATTTAACTATTCTCCCCTTGCTTTAAAGATAGATTATACAGCTCTTTCCTAGCATGCTATTTCATTAAACAGCATTTTCTCTTAACTATATTTTCATACTTATATAATGTTCCGCTTATTTCAATTTTTGTTTAAATAAAACTAAAACTTCCCAGAATATACAGAAGCATCTATTGTATTATTACAAACGGTAAAATTATCTTGTTCGATTTTGTTTTGGAAAACTAAAATATGAAGTCGGAAAATGATCATAGAAAAAAATTAAACGTACAAAATAGTTTCAAATAGTTGAATCAGGACTCCTACAAACATATATTACTGGTGAAACCAGTATTTAGAGAGTGGAATGCAATACCTTCTCTACCAACTATATGTACATGCAGAGAAATTGATACCTTAATAAGTTTAAGGTGAGTGATTTAACCCTAACCTCAATAAAATGTAATCAATGTATCAAATATTTTTTGTGCGTGTGCATATAATTATTTTTCTCACTTTTTAATAAAATGAAGGTTAATCCGTTTTTGCGCACATGCGTTAAAATGGCCGCTCGCCTCTCACCTAGATCCCAAGCGACAGCATGTGAGATTTGTGGTGGACAAAGCGGCGCAGGGGCGGGTTTTCTCCGGATTCTCTGGTTTCCCCCGCATTCCACCGGTACTCCATCTTCATTCAAGTATCATCAGTGTCATCGCCTGCTGTGCCACAAGTAGTTAAAGCGGGCGTTAAACACTGTAAAAAAAATGCCTTAAATTAATTCGCGCGCGCCTGAACACAGAAACACTTGTTTTCTTTATAATTAGAGGACTTCAAATTATAAGTTTGCACTGAAATCTCAATATAGAATCTTTGAATAGAAGATAAGTGGGAGGTAAAAAGCAGAGAAAGTACAATGGCGTGTCGTTCAATAAAATCACTTCTGGCTACAGTATATTTAGTATTGGAAATAGAATTAGAACGCAGTGAAAAGGAGACTGATATGTGGCACGCGCCAACAACCTCTAACCCTGACGTACTTGCTTAGGTGACATTGCCCACCCACGCAGAATGGAAACCGGCTATGCAACCTTGTTAACTTATGAAATTAATCCTATTCCTAATCTATCTCCTCGCAACATGTTTACGGAAAGATAATAACTGCGTCATATTTTACGCTGTTACCTAGTTTCTTGTTTCTCTATTGTTATTACGCAAACAAATAACTTACGGTTACATTCCTGCTTTGCACTTTTTATAACCAAGTATGTAAATGCACATACACAAGTATCCACTTATATTCTATTTTAACTACAGGCTGTATATTCTCAGCTAAGGAGACTTTAACGTACAGAAACTCAGGAAAGTGACCGTTTTACTTCAAAAACGCTTGCGGCCAAATTTGGTTTTTATTCTAAGGATATAATTTCAAAAGTAGTATTGCTTTCTCTATACGTGCTATGTACATAGTGTATAGAGAAGGTACTGTAATGCACCCAAAAATTCGATACCGAGATTTCACAGGAAATGCATGTTTTAAGACACCCTGAATATAAAAAAAGCATTTTTAGAAAAATGTCCTTGTGTGTCTCTGTCTGTCTGTCTGTTTGTCTGTGTGTGTCTGTGGGCAGCATAGCTCAAAAACGAAAAGACCGTTAAATACCAAACTTCGTATTTAAGTTCAGTTTCTTCCAAGGATGCGACACGAAGGTTTTCAAGAAAACCCTCCCACCCCCAACTACCCTTCACATGGAAAAATGTTAGAAAACTTTCGACTTTCTGAAAAATGGTTCAAACGATTTTGATTAAAATAATATGTATATCTTGAATTTTCTGGGAATAGCCTCTGAAGGCTACTTTACTCTGGATAAATTTTACGGAATTCTGTATAACTAGTAAACCGTAAGAGATAGACAAAAACTTGCCACACAAAAATTGTAGAGCACATTAAAACACACAATTTATGTTATATACTTTTTTTGTGGAGTTAAACGTTTTTTAGATATTTTTTGTTTTTGGTTTCAGCCTTGATAAACATACTTTTCTCATGCAGGAACTTATCAACTCGTGTCCATACAAAGGCTCTTCAGTCACATAGAAACCAGCTTTTGACTATCACTTTAACCTATGGCACTCCCTTATTTCGCTTCTACTTACAAGGAAGCAAGTAATAAGTCTATTTCTGCTAATTGTTTCTCAATTAGCATGAAGTAAATAGAAGCATAAGCTTTTTAACAATAATTTGTTGCAGAGATGTACAGAAAGTCATGTGAATGGAACACATCAGATTGTTTGTATTTCTTTTCTATAGGGTTACCAGATTGTTATTCTTTTCGTTTATTTTATTATGTTGGAAATATGTACATTTCTCGTTTTACTTTCTCTATTGCGTGGATAATGATGTTATCATACTATTATTATAGATTTTTAATTTCTCTAAACATACTATGTACACAGTGTATAGAGAAGGTATTGTATTGGATCCAAATATTCGATACCAAGATTTCATCGGAAATACATGTTTTGGTATTTAATTTAATTCCATATCGAGATTTCAGTGCAAACTTACAGTTTGAAGTCCTCTAACTATAAATAAAGAAACCAAAGTGTTTATGCGTTCAGGCGCGCGCGAATTAATTTTAGGCATGTGTGCAAAAACGGATTAACCTTCATTTTATTAAAACTTAGTGTTTAAGTTCAGTATCTTCCAAGGATGGGACACGAAGATTTTCAAGATATTCCCCCCATTCCTAACTACCTTTTCCATGTAAAAAAAAAAATCGATATTTTTGATATTCTCAAAAATCGCTCTAACGGATTTGATTAAAATGTCTTATATTTAAGATATTTACATTAAAAGAAAATGTATATCTTGAATTTTCTGGGAATGGCCTCTGAGGATCTCTTTATTCTGAATTTTGCATAACTGGTAAGCCGTAAGCGATAGACAATAACTTACTGCACATAGCTAGTATGTTCCCTCATATCCCTTCTACTTATAAGGAACTAAGTAATATGACCATTTCTACTAATGTTTATCTCAATTAGCATGAAGTAGATAGAAGAATACGCTTTTTAACAATAGTTTGTTACTGATATGTAGTGAAAGCCATGTGAATGGTCACATCAGATTCTTTTGTTATTCACAGAACCAGCTAAAAACGCAACGCCATAGTCGGGATTTGAACACAGTTCTCCCCTTCTCCGGACGAATGTTGTCACCCTTGAAATAGTATGACAATGTGACGGTATGATTCGGGTTATTAGCAATAAAAAATAAATATACAGGGTGTTAATGAACTATACCGAAATATTTTCACAGAATATGTAGATTACTTAAATAAGTAGTTTAAGATAGGAGACTTATGGCCTGTTTGTTGAAATTTCCAAGTACGGCAATAAGTTTCTGAAATGCCAGTGCGCCACTGGCTAATTTAACAACCATTCGATAGCATAACACGAAAAACGAAGGGAAATATTACAGCGTACCTCTTTAGCGTAGTGCTTATGATACTGGCTTTCAAGTGAGATAGTTTCCAAGTTCGGGTCTCGTTCACGTACCGCGGCACTTCGTCTGGAATGAAAAAAAAATAATAATAAAAAACATTTACTCTATGACAGGAATCGAACTCATGACATTTGGATAGCAGCTTCCGCGTTACGCATTAAAACGCCTCCAGAGTAGTTAATAAATGCTCAGTGTGGCACTGTCAAAAGATTAGTTCGAGATTTTACAGATTTTTGCGACATTAAATCTTCAGAACGCTAGTAACGAGCTGCTAAAAATCGATATTTCTATATTCGGGCAGCAGTTTTGAAGACATTCTAAGCCATTTTTTCAACCTGTTTTGCTTTAACACCGACTTTTCAGCACCTGATACCCACACGTTTAACGCTCGCAAATTATTTCGGCGCAGTTCATTAACACCCTGTATAAATATAAACCCTTTCATAAAATCACCAATATGATAATATTACCCAACAGATTATATAATTATGTTAATATCCAGATACTAAGTGCGATACCAACTCGCCATTAAGATATTATATTTGAAGATACTGGTTGGTTAAACGATAAGATCCCGAATCTGTTGGAAAATTTAACTGTACATGCGTGCTAGAAAAAAAATCTGATGGCATGACTTTCTCTACATATCTTTAACAAATTATTGTTAAAAAGCTTATTCTTCATGCTAATCGAGATAAACATTAGCAGAAATGCTTGCTTTTAAGTAGAAAGGAAATTATGGAATACACATCTTTTAAAAGCTGCTTCCCATGTGGATGAAACCCGTTTCTTTGCATTGCCAGAAGTTGAAAAAATTCCCGTATGTGAAAAGTTTAAGCATTTTAAAACTGAAACCTACAACAAGGAATATCTAAAAATGGTAAATTCAACGAAAAATATGTATACGACATAAATTGTGCGTTTCAACGAGATCTACATATTCTGTGTAGTAAGATTTTGTCTATCTCTTACGGTTTACCAGTTGTGCCAGCAAAATTAATCCAGACTAAAGCTGTTCCTTGAAAATTCAATATATACACTTTATTGGTCGTGTAAATATATGTCGGTATTTGAATCAAAATCGTTAGAGCCATTTTCGAAAAAATAAACATTTTCGAACTTTTTTCCACGTACAGGGTAGTTTGGGGTTGGGGCATTTTCTTTAAAATCTTCGTGTCACATCCTTGAAAGATACTTATCTTATATACCAAGTTTGGTATTTTACTGACCTTTCGCTTTGGAGTTATCGAGTTCACAGACAAATGAACACACATCACATACACGCATGGACCTTTTCCATAAATGCTTTTTTACTTTCTCTACACGTACTATGTACATAATGTATAGAGGAGGTATTGTGATGCACCCAAAAATTTGACACCGAGATTTCGCCGGAAATACGTGTTAAGAGACCCCCCGAATCTAAAAAAGCATTTTTAGAAAAATGTCCGTGTGTGTCTGTCTGTCTAACTGTGGGCAGCATAGCTCAAAAACGAATAGACCGTTAAATACCAAACTTAGGATTTAAGTTTGGTACCTTCTGAGGGTGCGACTGAAAATTTTCAAAAAAATTCCCTCACCCCCAACTACCCGTTACATGGAAAAAAAAACTGAAAACTTTTATTTTCTCGAAAATGGCTGTAACGATTTTGATTAAATTTTCTTCAGATATTTACATGGCAAATTAAATGTATAAATATAATTTCCTCTGAAGATATCTTTATTCTGGATGAATTTTAAGGAATTTTGCACAACTGGTAAACCGTAAGAGATAGACAAAAGCATATCATACAAAAAATGTAGAGCTCGTTAAAATACACAATTTATTTTATACACATTTTTTCGTGGAGTTGACCTTTTATATATTCCTTGTGACTAGTTTCAGCTTTAAAATACTTATACTTTTCTCATATGGGTATTTGTCAACTCCTGTGTATACAAACAAAGGTATTTCAACCACATTGTAACCAGCTTTAAAAAGATTATACTATCGATTTAGCCTAAGGTACTTTTCCTTCTACTTAAAAGGAAGCAAGTAATAAGATCCTTTATGCTAATTTTTTCTTGATTAGCATAAATATAAAAATAAGCTTTTTAACAAAAAATTAATTGTAGAGATGTAGAGAAAGTCATGTGAAAGGAGCAGATCAGATTTTTTTTGGATGCAGGGGACCCTAAAACGTCTATTACCGGTGAAATTCGAATTTGAGTGGAATGTTATACTTACGTTCTCTATACACTATGTACATAGTACGGCAGAGAGAGTAATAAAACATGTTTTGGCCGAATACAAAACAGCTCATTGACATAAACGCGCTAAGTAGCAGTGAGTTACTGGAAAGAATAAGATATTACTAATGGGTTAAAAAGATATCAGAAACCATACATGAGTCCGTAAGAGAAACCCAAGTAGATCTATTGCAACTGATTAGCGACATCTTAACGGGACAGCGTGTAACAAATGTGACAAGTTACAGGCATAACTTGCTCAAGACAGTATCTAACATCTGGTGACAAGATGAGGCAAATGCTCTGTGCTAGTTGTAAATCTTATACTACAAACAGTCCAACTTTTCAATAGCGTCAACGTTCAACGATTCCTTGAAGTTCATTTCTCATGTACGAGGTTCTAATTATAGAATTGCTAAGCACATTTAAAACTTTTGAATGTAACATTAACATATTTTCTATATTTATACCAAGTTTTCAAACCTATAAAATAAACAATTCATATAAAAGTCCCGTATCAATTTAAGATTTCACTGCATAAAAAATCTGAACCGTTCCATTAAATGACTTACTCTACCTGTTCTACAAATAAATTACTTCTATAAAAGATTATTCTTTTGTATATATCATGCTAATCGAGATAAACATTAACAAAAATTATCTTATAACTTGTTTCTTTGTAAATAAAGCCGAAATAAGGGAGTGTTCTAGGTTAAAGCAACGTAAAAACTTTTAAAAAAGATATGGGAAACAATTGATATTCGGTTCTCTTAGCATGACCAGGAGTAAAACAAAAGAGATAGTAAACGAAAGATGACTTAATATTGAAACTAAGAACAAGAAATGTCTTGGATATCGTTAACTCAGCATAACAAATGTATATCATATAATCTGTGTGTGTTAATGTGATCTACATTTTTGTGTAGCAAGTTTTTTGATTATCTCTAACGGTTAATACTTAATACAAACGTTATCCAGAATGAAGTGGTCTTCAGAGGCTATTCCCAAAAAATTAAAGGTATATATTTCATTTATCAAGAAAATAAACCTATATTATTTTAATCAAAATCCTTAGAGTCACTTTTGAGAAATCAACAATTTAGAAAAAAATGTGGCAGGTAAATGTGTCACATCCTTGGAAGATACTGGACTTAAATACAAAGTTAAGTACGTAACCGACTTTTCGTTTTTGAGTTACACTGCCCACAGACACACATACACGCGCACACATACTGCCTTTTTCTAAAAATTCTCTTTTATAAATTCGGGGGTCCTCTAAATATGCATTTCCAGTTAAATTACCATATTGAATTTTTAGTGAAATACAATACCTTCTTTACCTTCTACGTACATTGTGCATGCGTGCTAGAGAAAGTAAAAATGTAGATCTCGTAAAAGCACATAATTTACGTAAAAATAGTTTGTTACGGAGTTTTATATTTCCGAAATATTCCTTGTTATTGATTTTTAAAATACTTATAATTTTCTCAAATGGGAAGTTGCTATTCTTACATTTATTTCTCCTGGTCAAGCACAGGAAACGGAATTTCAAAAGCTCATACAAGCTTTGACTACCACTTAAATTTACGTATTCCCATATTTCCATGACACAGACAAGCAAATATGTTATAAAACATTTCCAAGAATATTTATCTTAATTAATGTGAAGCGGATAGTAGAACAATCTTTTCTAAGATTGGCTTGATTGGGTAGAGAAAGTTTTGTAAATGTAGCACAATTCATTGTAAAATGGCTGATACAGCGCAATTTATAAACATATATTTAAAATACAAATATTGTTCTGCAATAGTAAAACACACACACACACACACACACACACACACACACACATATATATATATATATATATATATATATAAATTATATTTATAAATGATGCTAAAATTAAAAAGGAAATTCCGACTAATAAGGCTGTATAAAAACTAAACGTTTAGGGGAGATAATGTTAAACCTACTTGTTAATTAGGGAATCCGGCACAGCGTATATCCAACTAAATCCTGAGATAATAAGCAATAAAGGAAGCACAAGATGTTATTCAAGCGAAATCATATTGTTCACCCATCTTCCCCTTTCAACGACCTCTCTTATTTAGGGCAAACTAGCGTCATGTTGAAGTGTTACATAGTCAAACATTGTAAAAACTATTGTTAAATCAATGTTACAAAACACTCCTCGGCTTCGCCATAGTTCGTTGGAGTTTACTCCTTGGCTACGATCTGATCTGTCGTCACACCGCAGCCGCTGCCTTCGGTTTAGGGCACTTAGCCCGTCGGCGTCACATTTGTTACACGCTGTCCCGTTAAGATGTCGCTATCATTTGCAATAGATCTACTACAGGTTGTTTTCATGTGGCACGTGCAGTCGCCAATACAGGTCGGTCTCTACTCGGTAGGTATGCAACTGATATCCCACTATCGGTCCCCAAGATGCTACCCCTACTTATAAAGCTTAATTTACGTAAATATCCTTGTCTTGCTTTCGAATGTGCGGCGATTATAGTACATATACTATGAAATTTAATGACACATTACTTTCTCGACCTCGCATGTACATAGCAGGCAGAGAAGTTGTATTCGGTACTGAGATTTCTCCGGAGAAAGTTTTGAGGTCCCCTAAATCCAAAAAAAAAAATATTTTTAGAGAAAGTTCCGTGTGTATATGTGTGTGTGTGTCTCTCTCTCTCTCTCTCTCTCTCTCTCTCTCTCTCTCTCTCTCTGTAGGAGGCATAACTTAAAAACGAAAAGTCCATTAAATACCAAACTTGTTATTATTTAAGCTTAGTGTCTCCAAGGATACTACACGAAGATTTTCAAGAAAATCCCCAAACTATCCTTTAGATGAAACTTTTTTTTTTTTTTTTTTTTTTTTTTTAGTATTTTGATTTTCTAAAAAATTTCTAACGATTTTTATTAAAATGTCATAACTTTAAGATATGTTTCTGACAAACGAAAATTATATCTTGAATGTTCTGAAGTCCTTCATTCTGGATGACTGTCGTATAATTGGTAAAGCATACAGCAATTGAAACGTTTCTCGTTTCACATCTCCTTTACTTTACTCCTGGCTACGCAAAGAGAACCGAACTTCAAATGTTTCATATCGACCAGATTTTAAAATATTTAGCCTACTGTATGCTCTTATTTCCCTTCTATTTATAAGGAAGCAAATAATAAGACAATTTTTGCTAATGTTTATCTCGACTAGATGATATTACACGAATATTTTAAAAAAAAATCCTCCACATCCTAAACTACACTTCACATGGAACATTTTTTCGAAATGTTTTATTCTCTGAAAAATGCTATAACGATTTTTATGAAAATACCATATTTTTAAGATATGTTTATGACAAATGAAATGTATATATTGAATTTTCTGGAAATAACCTTTGACTTTGTGTAACTGGTAGAGCATAAGAAATAAACAAAACATACATATTTTATTGGAGAGTTACCGTTTCCAAGATATCCCTTCTTATTGATTCCACCTTTCTACTACTTAAATATTTCTCAAACGGGCAGCCGTCTTTCGTTTCATATCTTTTTTTTTTTTTTTACTCCTGGCAAAAGAACCGAAATGTTTCATACAGTGACCAGCTATCGCTTTTGCCTAGAGTATGCCCTTATTTTCTTTCTATTTATCAGAAAGCAAGCAATAAGACTATTTCTGTTGATGTTTAGACGAGGCAATTAAAACAACAATGACTGTCTCCGTGGTCGAGTGGTCAGCGAGCTGACAACTCACCCGGAGGTCCCGGGTTCGGTTCCCGGCTGGGGCGGGGAATTTTTCTTTAACAGAATTATTCCCTATCCACCGCAGAGACTGGAGGTATGTATGTGACACTGAATGTGTGCGTGTTTGAGGAAATAAAATAGTTTAAACTCAACGTAAACCTACAGACAACGAGTTGTTTCTAATTCGAAGCCCCCGATATGACCTTAGATGTTAAATGAAAAAAAAAAAAAAAAAAAAAAAAAAGACGATAATATTTTGAAACAATAGTTTGTTTACAGAAAAGATAAAGTACTGTAAATGGAACACATCAGATTTCTGATCTTCATTTTTATATTGGAATACTTTGGATCCTAGGTAATTGAAGTTATATCTATTAACGTATAATGCCATGTTATACTCTTGCTTTGAAAACAAACTCTTTGAGGGTGGACAGGATGCGGTTATTCCTAAAGGCGAGATGAAACCAAATCGGGAAGGAAAGAGCAAAAGGAAAGAAGAAGAAAGGAAGTTGCTACTGGCTAATTTATCGCGTCCCCCACTGCTGTGTATTCTTGTTCTTTATTGCAGGTTTTATCTGCTTCATAGCCTTGGTCCAGTAAGAATCTTTCCCTCCCTAGTGAAATATGCCACAGCTAGCCCATATTGCGGAATACACAGAAAAGTTACCCGTCTTTTCATCACGTCACACACCAAGTTTCCTGGAACCTACCACACATTAGATTTGCATGTGAACTTCCGTGATCAATGCATTGGAAGAATTCGGTAGACACATTTTACAAACAGATGCAAAAATACAGCTCCCGATGTTTTAGGGTTTAGTAACCTCTGTTTGCTTAGAAAATTTCATAGTTTACAACGACACTCGGCATACAAGTTGAATATTATACCACACTTTCGAAAACCACGACGTTATTCTGTAACGTAAGAAAAAAAAAATAGTTGTGCTCCATTCATATGACTTTCTCTATATATTCCTCAAAACTATTATTATAAAAGATTATTCTTTTATCTACATCGAGATAAACCTTAGCAGGAATGCTCCTATTACTTCTTTGAAAGTAGAAAGTAAATAACAGAATACATTAGGCTAAAGCAATAGTCAAATCTTTTAAAAGCTGTCGCTACGCGATTGATATTGAAATTTGGTTTTGTTTCCATGACCATTAGTAAAGCAAAAGAGATATGAAATAGATAAAGAATTCACGTCTGAGAGGAGTTAAAGTATTTTAAAATTGAAACCACTAACAGAGAAATCTCGAAAATGTATACGACAAAAGTTGTGTTTTAACGAACTCGATATTTTTTGTGTAGTAACTTTTTGCCTATCTCTTGCCATTTACCAGTTGTGTAAAAGTCATTCAGAATGAAGAAGACTCCAGAGAGGTATATATTTTATTTCTCATAATTATCTTTAATAAATAGTATTTTAATCAAAATCGTAACAGTCATTGTTGAGAAAAACATTTTTTTCGAACACTTTTTCATTTAAAGGACAGTTCTGAGGGCGGGAATTTTCTTAAAAATCTTTGTATCGCACACTAGGTAGCTGCTGAACTTAATAACCAAGTTTGGTATTTTACGACTTTTCGTTTCTGAGTTACCATTTTCACATACACACGGACACACACCCACACACAAACACAACCTTTTTCTTAAAATAGTTTTCTGGATTCAGGATACCTCAAAACATATACTTCGGGTGAAATAACATCTTATTCTTAGCTTGTATAAAGTACCTGTCTATCTAATATATATGTACATAGTACGTACAGAAAAAAAATCAAAACAACAACAGAAACCCCTTGAACCCAAGGACATAACTCGAAAAATCTGATGTGTTCCATTCACATGACTTTCTCTTTATCTCTGTCACAAATTATTGTTAGTAAGCTTATTTTTTTATTTACTTCATGCTAATCGAGAAAAATTAGCAAATATAGTCTTATTTCTTGCTTTATTGTAAGTAGAAACGAAATAAGGGAGTACCATAGGTTAAAGTGAAAGCCAAAAGCTGGTTGCTTTGTGACTGAAGTTCGTTTGTTTGTATGGACACGAGTTGGCAAATTCCTGTATGAGAAAAGTAAGTTTTCAAAACTGAAACCAAAAACAAGGAATATCTCAAAAATGATCAACTTCATGAAAAAAATGTATATAACATAAATTGTGTGTTTTAACGTGCTCTACAGTTTTTGTGTGTTAAGCTTTTGTCCATCTCTTACGGTTTAGTAGTTATGCAAAATTCATCCAGAATAAAGTAGTCTTCAGAGGCTATTCCCAGAAAATTCAAGATATACACTTTATTTGTTAGGTAAATATCTTTAATATACGATATTTTAATCAGAATCGTTAGAGCCATTTTTAGAAAGTCAAAATTTTCGAAAAAAGTTCCATATAAAGGGTAGTTGGGAGTGGGGGGATTTTCTTGAAAATCTTCGTGTCGCATCCTTGGAAGATACCAAACCTAAATACCCAGTTTAGTTTTTAACGGACTTTTCGTTTTTGACCGATGCTGCCCACACACATACATAGACACACACACAGACAGACGCACACACAAGGACATTTTTCTAAAAGTGCTTTTTTTGGATTCAGGTGGTCTCAAAACATGTATTTCCGGTGAAATCTCGGTATCGAATTTTTGGGTGCATTACAGTACCTTCTCTATACACCATGTGCATAGTACATGTAGAGAAAATAAAAAGGATTTTTAAAAAAATGTCTTCGGTTTTATTCAAGTTAAGCTTGAATGGGATCAGCTAAATCACATTAATTTAAGGAAACTATGTAACAGATAAGGCACTAAAGAAAACAGGAGCTCTGACTTAAGGTAACCATCGACTTGTTACCATAATATAAAAAAATCTTATGTGTTCCATTCACATGACTTTCTCTACTTTTGTGTAACAAAGTATTGTTAATAAGCTTATTCTTCTATTTACTTCATGCTAATCAAGAAAAAATTAGCACTTATTATTTATTTCCTTGTAAGTAGAAGCGAAATATGGGAGTATCATAGGTTAAAGTGAGGTCAAAAGCTGGTGACCGAATTTCCTTTGTGTGGACACGAGTTGACAAATTCCTGTATGAGAAAAATACTAGTTTTTCAAAGCCAAAACAAAAAACAAGGAATAGCTCAAAAACGATCACCTCCTCAAAAAAAAGTGTATAGCATAAATTGTGTATTTTAATGTGCTCTACATTTTTTGTGTGTTAAGTTTTTGTCCATTTCTTACGGTTTAACAGTTGTGCAAAATTTCGTAAAATTCATCCAGAATAGTCTTCACAGGCTATTCCCAGAAAATTCAAGATATACATATTATTTGTCAGGTAAATATTTTTATTATATGATATTTTAATTAAAATCGCTACAGCCATTTTTGAGAAAATAAAAATTTTCGAAAAAAGTTCCATGTAAAGCGTAATTGGGGGTGGGGAGATTTTCTTGAAAATCTTCGTGTCGCGTCCTTGGAAGATACCAAACTTAAATACCAAGTTTGGTATTTAACGGTCTTTTCGTTTTGAGCTATGCTGTTCACAGACACACACACGCACACGGACCTTTTTCCAATTTTTTTTTGATTCAGGAGGACCCAAAACATGTATTTCCGGAGAAATCTCGGTATCGAATTTTTGGGTACATTACAATACCTTCTCTATACACTATGTACACAGTAGGTGTAGAGAAAATAAAAACAAGCTTTTCTACTTAAATAGCTTACATGGCATAATTACATAGCCAAATTGTCTTATTGATTATCGCCTCATACTGGCAGCATGAAAATAATGAATAAATGACAAAAAATCTGATGTGTACCATTCACATGACTTTCTCCATATCCCTGCAACAAATAATTCTTAAAAAGCTTATACTTTTATTTACTTTATACTAATCAGAAAAAAATAGCAGAAATAGTCTAATTACTCGCTTCCTTGTAAGTAGAAGCGAAATAAGGGACAACTGTAGGTAAAAGTGATAGTCAAAAGCTGGTTGCTATGTCAATGAAGTACTTTTGTCTATATGGATAGGAGTTGACAAGTTCCTGTATGAGAAAAGTATACGTTTTTCAAAGCAGAAACCAAAAATAAGGAATGTCACAAAAACGACGAACTCCACGAAAAAATGTATATAACATAAATTGTGTGTTTTAATGTGCTCTACATTTTTTGTGTAGTAAGTTTTTGTTCATCCTTTACGGTTTAGTAGTTATTCAAAATTTAGTAAAATTCATCCAGAATAAACTACTCTTAAAAGCAATCCCAGAAAATTCAAGATATACATTTTATTTGTCCGGTAAATATGTTTAATATACGAAATTTTAATCAAAATCGTTAGAGCCATTTTTGAGAAAATCAAAATTTTTGAAAAAATTTCCATGTAAAGGGTAGTTGGGGGTGGGGGTATTTTTCTCAAAATCTTCGTGTCGCATCCCTGGAAGATACTAAACTTAAATACCAAGTTTGGTATTTTACCGACTTTTCGTTTTTGAGTTATCGTGTTCACAGGCACACGGACACACACACACACACACACACACGCGCGCGCGCGCGGACCTTTTTGTGAAAATGCTTTTTTTGGATATTGGGGACCCTAAAACATATATTTCCGGTGAAATCTCGGTATCGAACTTTTTGGTGGAGTGCAATACTTTCTCTATACACTATAGTGCGTATGGAGTAAGTAAAAATCTATGTGTTCCATTGAATAAGCGAATACATTAGACTAAACTGGCAGTCAAATGTTTTAAAATGTGATGCTATGGGACTGATATCTGTGTCTTTGCGTGGCCAGGAGTTGACATGTTTCCTTATGAGAAAAGTTCAAAGTATTTTAAAACTGAAACAAATAATAAGGAATATCTCGAAAACGGTCAACTCGACGAAAAAAATGTATATGACATAAACTGTGTGATTTAAACAATTCTAAATGTTTTGTGTAGTTTTAGTCTATCTTATTTATTCAGCCAGAATAAAGAGGTATTTAGAGGTTATTCATAGAAAATTCAAGATATACATTTTATTTGCCATGTAAACATCTTAAATTAAAGAACTTTTAATCAAAATCGTTACAGCAATTTTTGAGAAAACCAACATTTTCGAAACTTTTTCCATGTAAAGGGTAGTTGGAGGTGAGGGATTTTTTTTTTTTTTAATATCTTGTACGTGTATCTGCCCACAGATACACATACAGACACACATGGACATTATAAATCTGATGTGTTCCATTCATATGACTTTCTCTATATCTTTGTAACAAATTATTGTTAAAAGCGTATTCTTCAATCTACTTCACGATAAACGAGATAAACATTAGCAGAAATTGTCCTTGTTACTTGGTTCCTTGTCAGTAGAAGGACAAAAATATAATCTGTTCCATTCACATGATGTCCTCTAGCTGTACGGTAAACAAACCTTTTATTCAAAATATTAATTTGTTATCTGCACCATGCTACTCAAGATAAATATAAGTAGAATTAGTGTTATTACTAGCTTCCTTTTAAGTAGAAGGGAAATAATAAAATGCACAGCCTAAAGCGATAGTCTCGTCCTTTAAAATCTGATCGCTACATGAGACAATTGAAATTACAATCTCTTTGCTTGTCAGATGTAAACAAACGAGAAACGAAAGAAAGATATCTTCCCCTTTGAGAATAAATACAAGACTAAAATTGAAACCAATTATGCAGAATATCTCGAAAACGGTTAACTACCAAAAAACAAAAAAACAAATGTATATGACATAAATTCTGTTTTAATCAGACCTACATTTTCTGTGTAGTAAGTTTTAGTATATCATTAACGGTTTGCCAGACATAAAAAAGTCATCCAGAATGAAGAGGTCTTCATTGGATATTCTCAGAAAATTCAAGATATAGATTTCATTTGTCATAAATATATCTTAAACATAAGGTATTTTAACCAACATCGCTAGAGCCATTTTTGAGAAAATAGAAACCTTCGAAAAATGTTCCATGTAAAGGGTAGTTTTGGGTGGGGGTAGTTTCTTGAAAATCTTCGTGTGGCATCCTTGGAAGGTACCAAACGTAATTAGGAAGTTTGGTATTTAACAGTATTTTCGGTTTTGAGCTAAGCTGTTCCACAGACACTCACACAGACCTTTTTCTAAAAATGTTTTTTTTTTACTTTCTACTATTTCTACTTAATAGTGTATAGAGAAGGTATTGCATTCCACCCAAAAATTCCATACCAAGATTTCACCGGAAAAAGCATTTTCAGAAGAAGGCCCGTGTGTACGTGTGTGAGTGTGGACAGCATAGCTCAAAAACGAAAATACCGTTAAATACCAAACTTGGTGTTTAAGTTTGTTATCTTCCAAGGATGCGACACAAATATTTTCAAGAAAATCCCCCCCCCCCCATTTCCAACTACCCTTTCATGGAAGACATTTCGAAAAGTTTGATTTTCTCAAAAATGGCTGTAACGAATTTGGTTAAAATCTCTTATATTTAAGATATTTACACGACAAATAAAATGTATATCTTGAATTTTCTGGAAATAGTCTTTGAAGACATGTTTATTCTGGGTGAATTTTGCATAACTGGTAAACCGTAAGAGATAGACAACTTATTACACAAAAAATGTAGATCACGATAAAACACACAATTTATGTCATATACATTTTTTCGTGCAGTTGACCGTCTTAGAGATATTCATTGTTATTGATTTCAGCTTTAAAATACTTCAACTTTTCTCATACGGAACCTGTTAACTCCTGATCACGCAAAGAAATCATAGCAACCACATTTTAAAACATTTGTTCGTCGGTTTAGTCTAGTGCATCCTCTTATTTCCCTTCTACTTATAAAGGAATTAAATAATAAAACCGTTTCCCTTAAATTAAATAGATAGAAGAATAAGCTTATTAACAATAATTTGTTACAGAGATGTAGAGAAGGTCATGTAAATGGAGCACATTAGATTTTTTGGAACAAAGGGGACCCAAACATGTATTTTCGGTGAAATCTCGGCATCGAATTTTTGGTGCAATACAGTACCTCCTATATACAATGTGTAGAGAAGGTAATAAAAACTGTGCGAGAAAATAAAAAGTAGGAAGAATTTTCCAAACAAAAGTTAATTTGAGTTGGGTGTAATTCTTGGCAATTGTTAGTTTTAATCCTTCAAAGCCATTTTTGAAATTTACTTCTCCGTTCATACATTAATGTACACGCACACATGCACAAACACATATACACATACATACACACTATTAACCTTTTTTCTCAAAAGGGGACGATTTCAGGTGACTCACAGCGCATATTTTTTTGAAATATAGACATGAAATTTATGGATGGAACAAGTACTACTAATAGGCGTATATGACTAAGCCGTAAAGCAATTAAAAAAAAAATATGTATTAGATTCACATAACTTTCTCTGCCCTCTATGGCTAGTATTATATATCTTTCATAAATAATTTTTACAAAATTTTGTCATCTATTTATTTCATGTCAATTGGGATAAATGTTTACAAAAATAGATCCAGACACAGTTTGCTTTAGGTACAGGGGGAGACTGTAGCGATGATAATATTTTTAAAAAGTGTCGCTGAATATACATCATAAGAAACAAATGAAGTTTGACTTTGGTTTTAAATGTATTAAGTATTGGACAATTCAAATAAAGAACAATGAACATCTCAGAAATGGTTACTGTCACTGAACAGTATTTGATGTTGTGTGTTTTAACGAGATATATTTTTTGTATACACCTTAATCAGGCATAGAAAACAACAACAATTTGTATTGAATGAGGATTACTTTATAGGATCCTTATAACATTCAAAGTATACGTTTTATTCATCACAGAAGAACCTTAAACAAATGCAATTTTAGTAAGTCTTTAGATTTCATAGAAACAGGTGGTGCGTGGATGAAGGATATTCTTGAAAATGTTGGTACCGCGTCTTGGAAGATGCTTAACTTAAAAGCCAAATCTATCTATCTGACGTATAGTTTTGAACTATATTTTCTAAAAATACCTCAAAATATATTTTCTGTGAAATCTCAATATCGAATTGTTGGTTGAAATACAATACTTTATAGGTAAGTGGTACAGAGAATAACATGAAGTGTTGCATAGGTTCCTGGTCAACTAAGATCTACTTCTGACAACTCACCTCGCGAATTTTGCACCCAATGCTTCCCTTGCAAGCCGGAGCTATCCGTTAGTCGCATAAATTTGGTGTAGTTGGCGCCGTGAAGGTTATTTCTTTTAAACGCGCCCGGCCAAATGACGAGGCCTCTACATTGTCTGGACCAATGACGCAGATGGGGGTCAACTCGACCATGACGTCATGGCCAACGTAATGAAAATTATGTCTTTCTTCTCATATTACACGCATTTAATGGTGACGATTCACATCTTATGCCATTTCCTTTCCCTATTCTCATAGCGCTGCGTCAAATCAACTGCTTTTTTCATTCCTCGTTCATGTACGTTTTAAACTATCAGCCTGACTGCGTATTTTATAAAATGACGTTACAAAAATGGATTTTTGAACCTCGTATGGTGATTTAATTATTCATTTATTCTTCCTATCGCCCCCGCGTAATCTTTATGAAATTTTTGGACACAACCACGACAAGATGGCGAGCGAAAGGAATTTGCTTATTAGCATTTTCTGAACTGACGATAAAGTTCTTGCACGCTCGCCCCGATAAACCTTAACATTATTGTCAGATATAGCTGACAATCGTTTGAACACTTACATTTAGCTGCTTTCAATCAACTCTGTGCAACAGCACGCAACTGCCTGCAACTAGCCATTTCACGACGATCAACTTATGGACATCTACGCTACAAACGCAATCATCCCGGTGCTAAAATTAGTGAAGTATGTCAAATAATGCTATTATTTAGTATGTTATGAGATGGTGTAAAATATAAAATTACATAAATAATAAATTAATAACACGTTTTTGCCAATAAATCCTCATGGAATGTCTACATATTAAAGTAACACGAAAAATAAATATAACATTGAAAATAAATTTGGTGTTGGAAGGTAGAATAAGACTGAAAAATTGAATGTCTTTGCCAGAACTTGAACCTGGAATTTGGGTTTATGTTTATATGTTTTATTGTTTTACACGACGTTCTACAAAGTACGTTTTATTTGAATATAGATAAGGCATGCAAATAGCAATTTCATAACATTGTATCACTGTTAGTACTTCTGTATTTAAATTATGATAAAAATAATAATAATAATAATAATAATAATGATATAGAACAGTTGTCAATTTCTCTCTGCATCTCACCTGACACATTTCTAAAATGCGTCACCAGATCAGAGTACACTAAACTCTTAATTGGAAAAAAAAAATTAATAAAGGATCCACTTTTATTTTTATTTCTATTTTTTCTACTATAGTAAAGACAATTTTATCAATTAATTCTACAAAAACATAAATTTATTTAATTTAAATATATAAAACAAACATTCAGAGTACACTTTTTTCTACTTTCTCTACACGAACTATGTACATAGTGTATAGAGAAGATATTGTAATGCACCCAAAAATTTGATACCGAGATTTCACCGGAAATACATGTTTTGAGTCCCCTAAATATAAAAAAAGCGTGTTTAGAAAATTGTCCGTGTGTGTCTGTCAGTATATGTGTCTGCGTGTGTATGTGGGCAGCATAGCTCAAAAACGAAAAGCCTTAAATACCAAACTTGGTATTTAAGTTTGGTATCTTCCAAGGATGCAGCACGAAGATTTTCAAGAAAATCCCCCACCCCCAACTACCCTATATATGGAAAAATTTTCGAAAAGTTTTATTTACTCAAAAATGGCTCTAACGACTTTGATTAAAATATCACACATTAATGATATTTATATGACAAATAAAATGTATATCTTGAATCTTCTGGGAATAGCCTCTGAAGACATCTTTATTCTGAATGGATATTACGGAATTTTGCATAACTGAAAACCGTAACGGATAGACAAAGACTTATTAACAAAAATTTAGAGCTCGTTAAAACGCACAATTTATGTGGAGTTGATCGTTTTTTAGATATTCATTGTTATTGGTTTCAGCTTTAAAATACTTATACTTTTCTCATACGGGAATTTGTCAACTCCTGTCCATACAAAGGAAATTGAATCAAACAGCAACTGCTTTTGACTATCGCTTCCTACGATAATCCCTTATTTCCTTTCTACTTACATGAAAGCAAGTAATAAAACCATTTCTGCTACTTTTTCTCACTTAGCATGAAATAAATAGAAGAATAAGCAGCTTTTTAACAATACTTTGTTGCAGAGATGTAGAGAAATTCAACAGGATTTCTTTAACTTTATTAGAATAATCTGCCACTCGATAATCCCATATTGCTGCTTTGAAACAATAAAATAAATAAATCGCTCGATATCCAACTTCTAGTGCTCTACTTGTTATCAAGTTGACTGTGTGAATGCATCCATGCATTTGATAAGTCTTTCAGTTGTTGGGGAATGGTGTGTATCTTGCAATCAGTTACACGGTTTCTGTTGCTGCGCTCGGTGTTGCAATTAGGAAGTTGTCATGGAGTCCCAAGTCTCCAGTCTAGTGTAGAGGATTCGTCATCGCAACCGCGACGTCCATCTTGTGTCCGGTTCCTCGCCATTGCCTTTGCGGTAGAAGCGTCTTGTTTTCACCTCCTTAATTTGACCCATGTGGCAATATAATTGTTTCATATGGGTTCTGCCGCCCCTTCGCAGACCACCAAGATCAAGCGCACACAGAACCGTTTTCTCCGCCTCGTGACTGGCGCTCCGTGGTGCGTGCTCAACTCAACTCGCTCCATCGCTCCTGTTTGCGCCTTCTCCGCTATATATCTCTTCCTCCTGAACCTCAACGACGAAGACTGAAACGCTGCTGGCACTCCGATCTGCGACTGAACATTTAGCTCTCCTATTATTTCTATGAGGTTGTTTACTGTAGTTTCTGTGTACCGTTTGTTTGGGCCCATCGCTGGATGGCACCTCAACCACTTGTTACATGTTGTTCTGTGACTAGCTTAGCCCAACTGTATTGTACCTCATTGTACAAAAGCGTTCTCCAATAAAAAAGAAGAAGAAGAAAAAAAAAGAGGAAGTTGTCCGGCTGAACACTCTATATAACGCTGTGGTTCTACGGTTGCAGTCGGCGCTGTGTCATTGCGAGATGGTGCAGAAAATTGATCATCTGAAACGAGCCTTAAATGTAAGCTTTATTCTGAGTTTCTTGTCTTCAGTAGCAGTGATATCTCACTGTGATGAAATCACCGTCAAGTATCATTGGAATATTTATTTTACACGCCTTTTCAGCAATTCGTACAATCGCTACAAAATTAAATACCATAATTCAAAATCTTCTCGGGCTTCTAGCCAGGTAAAAACTTGGCTTGACACCAACGTTTCGAAGAAGTGCATCTTCCTCGTCTTCAGGGTGAACTGATGGTTTGACGACGACGACGTGTGATTGGCAGGCTGAGGGCAGCCCGAGGTGTGTTAGACGTGTCCCTGTTCTCGGAGAGAACTTAACCACGTTCTGACGGGATTGTGGGTTTTGCAGGATGGCGGGTGTGTTTTGGGGTTGTGGAGTGACAGGAGGAGGCGAATATTGCTCCTCGACGGTTGCCTTGATGGTGCAACGGCCCTTGTGCACCGAGATGGTTTGAGCTTGCGGAGACTGGTATTTATAAGAGCTGGGATATCACGCGAACCAATCAGATGTTAGCTTCATCCCAGCTCTTATAAATACCAGTCTCCGCAAGCTCAAACCATCAGTTCACCCTGAAGACGAGGAAGATGCACTTCTTCGAAACGTTGGTGTCAAGCCAAGTTTTTACCTGGCTAGAAGCCCGAGAAGATTTTGAATTAATACGTCGCCAGGAAAGCTTCAGTTTTTATTTTAAATTCCATAGTTTCAGTATCGATTTCAGTTTCACACAACATTTCCCAATGAATAACTCAGTCTTTAATCTATTTTAATTCTTTTAAGCCTGACATATCCTCTCGTCTTCTATGGAATCACTATCAATATCATTATCCTCATCGCTGTTTTCAATCCTATTGTCTTCAATTACAAGTTTGTTACGATTAAGTTTTTGTCTATCTCTTACGGGTTACCAGTTATCCAAAATTCATCCAGAATAAAAAGGTCTTTAGAGGCTCTTTCCAAAAAAATTCAAAATATAAATTTTATCTTTCATGCAAATACCTTTAATACACGGTATTTTAATCAAAATCGTTAGAACCATTTTTGAGAAGATCAAAAGTTTCGAAACTTCTTCCATGCAAAGAATAGTTTGGGGTGGGAGAATTTTCCACAAAATCTTTGTGTCACAACCTTGGAAGACACATAAAATAAATACCAAGTTTGGCATTTAATGGTGTTTTCATTTCTGAGCTATGCTGTTCAAACACACAGTGACTTTTTCTAAAAATCTATTGTGTTCCAATCACTGCTTCTGAATAACAAATTATTATTATTCTTATTATTATTATTATTCAAAAGCTTATTCTTCTACCTACTTTATGTTAGCCGAGATAAAATTAGCAGAAATGGTCTTACTACTTGCTGTTTTATAAGTAGAAGCACAGTATATGACATTTTAACGAGATCTACATTTATTCATCTCTTACGGTTTACCAGTTATGCAAAAAGTTATCTAGAACAAAGGGGTCTTAAGAAGCTATTCCCAGAAAATTCAAGATACCTATACATTTTATTTGCCATGAAAATATCTTTAATGTACAATTTATTAATCACACTCTTTAGAGCCATTTTTGGGAAAATCAAAGATTTTGAAAATGTTCCATGTAAAGGGTAGTTTGGAGTGGAGTTATTAAAATCTTCGTGTTGCATTCTTCAAATATACCAAACTTAAATACAAGGTTTGTTAGTTTAGCTAGTTATCGTGTTCACACACGGACCTTTTTCTAAACATACTCTTTTATGCAGGGACCCTAAAACGAGTATTTTCGGTGAAATCTCGTTATGAATTTTTTGAGAGGGGAGCAATACCTTCTCTACCTATGTACTTAGTGGCAAAAGTAAAAACGTTTTTCTTGGGTACAGGGGACCCTAAAACGTGTATTTCCAGCGAAATTTCAGATTCGAAGTTATGGGTGGAGGGCAATACCTTCTCTACCTGGTACCAAGTAGAGAAGTAAAATGTCTATCAATTCCCATAAAATGGAAGGGCCATCTTTCATTTAGAAGGTTTTTTATTTTGAACCCTCCCTTTAGAACAATAATTTCGTAAGTTAATTTATGTAACCCTAACATTAAAAGTGCTTATTAAACGGTATAAATATATTTCTTGCAGAAAGTGAATGACTTAATTAGCATGGCAATAAGACAGCAATAACGTCATCACCGCCACAATACCTAATTTTCTCAAATGTGCCTGTAAGAAAATCTGAAATCATCACTCTCGCAAGTGCAGCAACATTCAAACACAAGAATTACCTAATTAAATTTATTTTAAAACCAAACCAACAATATAGATTGTTTTTTCAGGAGTTAATAAACTCTCAGCACTCTTGGCTTCGTTCATAATGTCTAGCGGAATACAATCCATATTTTCAATTATTATTGCCTTCCATTTTCCTCTATAGGTGTTGAAACATCTGCTTAGCAACCATATTAGGTATACATCTGTAATCTCTGATATATCTGTAATTTTTAATTAGCAAATTTATTAATTATTACTTTCTCTACACGTACTATGTACATGGTGTATAGAGAAAGGTATTGCATTCCACCCAAAAATTCGATACCGAGATTTCACCAGAAATACATATTTTGGTCCCCCTGAAACCAAGAAAAGGCATTTTCAGAAAAAGATCCGTGTGTGTGCGTGTGTGTCTGTATGTGTGTATGTGGGGAATCTCCCCACCTCCAAGTAGCCTTTATAAGCAACTTTTTTTCGGAAATTTTGATTTTCTTAGAAATGGCTTTAACGATTTTGATTAAAATATCGTATATTAAAGATATTTAAATGACAAATAAAATGTATATCTTGAATTTTCTGAGAATAGCCTCTGAAGACTGTTTTGGATCGATTTTACGGAATTTTGCATAACTGCTAAACCGTAAGACATGGACAAAAACTTACCACACAAAAAATGTAGAGCACTTTAAAATACACAATTTATATTATATACATTTTTTTTCGTGGAATTCAACTTGGAAAAAATTGTAATTTTCTCATACAAGAACTTGTCAACTCCTGTCCAAACAAACAACAATCACATAGCAACCAGCTTTTGATTATCACTTGAACCTATGGTACTCCCTTATTTCGCTTCTACTTACAAGCAATGATAAGACTATTTCTGCTAATTTATTATCGATTAGCACGAAGTAAATAGATAAACGTATGAACACGTATAATATCATGGTAAAAATTAGAGCGTTCGCTTCCGCTCCCGCGCTAACCATATACGTGTCACAACCAGTCAGATTATACACTAGTTTCTAAATTGCTATTATTAGCGGATCATAAATCTGCTTATATTCATGAAAAAAAGGCATGAAATGTGGGATGATTTCCTTAAACTCACGTACCTGACATTTATTTATGGAAATATTATGCAGCCTCGTATTTTGGCGGTAAACAATTATCTAAATGACAGAACGATTCCTATAATTCTAAGCACAGTAGTTATAATTTTTACACTTTTATAGTTTCTCTTTCATCCCTTAGTAATTTAGTACCATATGCATGCTTCTCACATAATATATAAACCCAGACATCCATTAAAAACGAAATGAAACGATTTTGGTAATACGATTACCAACTCCAAGCAACAAAAATAACGTTTTTGAAATGACACCTCGCCGATAAATATTCAGAGAACTTATTTTCTCAATTGCTAATTATAAATAACGGTGACTGTTTCTGATGTTACGCTGCATATAACTATATATTAATTATAATTATTCACAGTAATGAACCCTAATTATAATAAAGGGAGGAAATGTAGCTAACATTTTTAAGCGTAAGAGCTATTAAAAGCTTGTAGTAAAGGCAGATCCGATTGTATTTTGCTTTTCTGTGTCTTCTGTTTTCTTAGTTCCTAAATGTGGTCATATATATTGTTTGAAATTAAATCAGATCTTATTTCATTAGTTTCTATAGCACGTAGGTACATGTACATAGTAGTGGAGAAGGTATTGTATTGCACCCAAAATTTTTATACCGAAATTTCAACGGAAATATATGTTTTGAGACATCCTTAAATAAAAAAAAAATTTAGAAAAAGGGCCAGTGTATGTGTGTGCGTCTGTTTGTGGAGAGCAATACTCAAAAACGAAAAGTTTGTTTAATACCAAACTTGGTATTTAGGTTTAGTATCTGCCAAGGATGCGACACAAAGATTTTCAAGAAAATCCTTTCACCCACCACTACCCTTTACTTGGAAAAAATTTCGAACATTTTGATTTTCTTTAAATGACTATCGATATTAATTTAAATACCGTATATTAATTATATTTACATGACAAAAAATGTGCGTCTTGAATTTCCTGGGGATATCCTCTGAAGCCCTAGTCATTCTGAATTACTTTTGCATAGCTGATGAACCTATGTGAATACAATAACTTACTACACAAAAATGTATACTCCCTCAAAACATACAATATATGTCCTTTACACTTTTGATGTGGAGTTAACCATTTCATCGATATTCTTGGTTACTGATTTCAGTTTTAAAATACTTATAACTTTGATCAAACAAGAAGTCCTGCGTGTTACTTTTGTTTTACTCCTGGCCTTGCAAAGAAGCTAATTTCAACGACAATCGCATAGCGACAGCTTTTAAAAGATTTGACATAGCTTGATAATAAGTATTCCCTTAGTTCCCTTCTGATATCTATTTGTAAGGGACTAAGTAATAAGACCATTCTACTAATGCTTATCTCAATTAGCATGAAGAAATAGAAGTAGAATCTATTGTAAGATGTTTGTTTGTAGAACAGCAATGTGAATGGAACTCAAAATAACTTTTAAACACATTTCCTGGGGAGTTTTCCCAGCAATTTCAAATGACAAGTTTTTTTTTTTTTTGTTTTTTTTAGCTTTAAAAATATTGATATTTACTTTCATACGGGATGCAAATAAATGTTTCAAGTCTAAGTGGTAGATAGGGGGTACCATGTGATCATGTTTTGTTAATACATCCATATCCAGCAACTTTTTGATTTCGTTCTGGGGCCGCCTCTGAAACATGGAGGACAGAGGTACTTCGGCAACTATTGAAGGTGCTCAAAATGGCTGGCCCAAATTCGATACATTTGTGCATCACCTGTCAAACTTTTGTAAACATTTCAAACTCACGTACGTTCAAAAGGGTATTTGTTTTGTTCGGATGAAGGCTGCTGTATTCACTTTAACTCCTCTCCAATCTAGGAGATAAGTGCGGACTTGGTGAAGTCTGTTGAAGTAACGATGTTGATAGAGCTGACAAGGCTCTCTTTAATCCCTTCGGCCTGGTTAACTTTGTATTTGTGCACAAGATTCCCATTATTCATTCCAACTGCCATCAAGTGAATACTGCCAAGATATTACAAAACAGAACAATACTATGAATCCAACCGTTGGCTGTAGATATGGTGAAAAAAGAAATTGCGAACCGCATAACATTTTATGCACTATCGTCAGCTCAGATTAGATTGAAACCTGTGGATGCATTGCATTATTTTTCATCTTCATTGTTTCTAGTTAGATATACACCGTTTGAAATACTGTTTATAAGATGATATGCAAAAATGAGTAACGTCTTAAACCGATAACAGAATCGACATTGGAGGAAGAATATGCTGCTTTTAAAAAAGGTATAACCTGGAACGATAATGTTTTAGTATAAAAAACTTTCTAGAAAGAAGACAAGGAAACAACTGAAACCGGTTCTGACGTCATTATCTTTGGACATGCTTGACTATATCCATCCTCCTTCATTTTTGGAGGCTCTGGCATGAAAAAAGGGGTCTCTGAACAAGGTTTTATGGTCATATGAATCGCCACTACCAAGCCTTGTAATTATTTTTTTAATTCATGTACAAAAACTGGGAATAACCAAAGGATTATTCTAGGGTATTACAAGCACGTTCGCAATGCTTGACATCCACGTTCCAGGATGAATTTTGGTTAACCAGCAGCTTTTATAGGAAGAGTCCATTGTATTTTGAAAGCAATGATCCCAAATGCAGTTGTAAAAGCTATTGAGACCTGTCACTTCTCTTTCTGCCCAGTATACACGTCTTGAGCAGAGTTTAGAGAACAGGAAACGCTTCGCTTATTTACAAGTGTTGGGGAGAGTATAGACACAAAAAGAATCGATTGACAGACGGAAAGGTTCACACGATGTCAAGGCTACAATGATTAATTCGTTATTATTCATTTGACATAAGACAAGCTACTGCTCTAGCAATCAGATAAGTGTGAGATTGATTATGGGCTTGGGAGGAATGTTGTTTTTATCCTGTCGTGCGAGGTAGAATGCGAATAATTCTGTGAGGTAGCCGAATACAACTGTGTTGAACAGATATTCATCAAGGGTCTTTAAAACCCTTTCGCTAGCAACAGGTCGCGTATAGAAAGATGCCAGCCAAACTTTGAAAATGTAATTCATAGGATCATTTTAATTATTGGAAATATTTCAGCGATGTTGTTTTGTTTCTTTTTTTTTTTTTTTTTTTTAATACAGTTTCAGAGTTTTGTCAGGACTCCAACGCTCTATTCCTTTTTCCTCTTTTTTCATTTTCTTAATATTTACTTTCTCAAACCCCATATGTACAACGTACATAGGGATAGAGAAGGTATTGTAATACACCCAAAAATTCGATACCGAGATTTCACCGGTAATATATGTTTTGGGGTCCCCTGAGTCCGAAAAAAGCATTTTTAAAAAAAAGGTCCGTGTGTGTGTGTGTGTGTGTGTGAGTGTCTGTGGACAGCATGGCCCCAAAACAAAAAGATGTTAAATATCAAACTTGGTATTTAGGTTTAGTATATTCCAAGGATGCGACACGAAGATTTTAAAAAAAAATCCCGCCACCACACACTACCCTTTACATGGAAAAAATTGTCGAAAATTTTGATTTTCTTAAAAAATGGCTCTAACGATTTTGATTAAAATCCCGTATATTAAAGCTATTTATGTCCGAAATAAAATGTATATCTGGAATTTTTTGGGAATAGCCTCTGAAGCCCTCTTTATTCTGGATGAACTTTGCTGAATTTTGCTTAGTGCTAAATCGTAAGAGATAGAAAAAAAAGGAAAAAAAAAAAAAAAAAAAAAAAAAAAAAAAAAAAAAAAAAAAAACGTACTACACAAAAAATGTACCTCATGACAAAACACACAAGTGGAGGTGTTTTTGTTGTGGAGGTAACCGTTTTCAAGATATTCCTTGTTATTGGTTTCAATTTGAAGTACTTAAACTTTTCTCACACGAAAGTGTTTGTTTTTCTTTTGTTCTACTCCTGGCCAAGCAAAGAAGTGATTTGCAATATCAATCTCATAACGATAGCTTTTAAAACATTTGACAATCTTTTTTAGGAGTTTTATAGAGCAGCTAGAGAAAGTCATGTGAGTGCAACACATCAGATTTTTTTCTGTTTTGATTACCATTTGCTTTTTTCTTTCTAATGCACAAACTAACTAATACCCATGCCCAAGACGGGACTCGAACCCACGAAGTACCAAAGCGAGGCACTTTAGAGAGCGCGGCCATGGACACCGGCATTTTCGGCTATTTAGTTTTCGGTCATTTCTATTGATTTCTGAATATGCCCGCCATGGTTCACAAGTATTAATATTAAAGCAATTCTATATGCAATTCTAAAAGAATGTAGATCTCGAATTTTATTAATGTTTATTAATTTAATTAGTCAAGTAAAAACTTTTTTTTTTTTTTTTTTGCTAGAGGTTAGTATAATACTTATGAAACAAAACAATCTGATGCATTCCATTCATAATACTTTTTCTGCATCTCGGTAATAAATTATTGTTAAAAAGCTTATTCTTCTATCTACTTCATGCTAATCGAGATAAAATTAGCAGAAATGGTCTTTTTACTTGCTTTCTTATAAGCAGAAGGACAATAAAGGAGTACACTAGGCTAATGTGATAGTCAAATCCTTCGGTTGCCATGTAGTTGATAAACGTTTCTTTGCATTGTCAAGAGTTGAAAACTTCCGTAAGTGAAAATAAGTATTTCAAAATACAAATAACAAGGAATACTTAAAAATGGTCAATCCACATAAAACTGTGTATGACATAAATTGTGAGTTTTGTGGAAGTTTACCAGTAATGCAAAATTCAGCAAAATCCATCCAGAATGGAGGGGCTTTCAGAGGCTATTTCCAGAATATTCAATATATTTTATTTGTAATGCAAGCATTTAAATATACGGCATTCTAATCAAAATCGTTAGAGCCATTTTTGAGAAAAACAGTTTTCCAAATTATTTTCACGTTTCTTTCTCAAAAATCTCTGTGTGGCATCCTTGGAGGGTACTGAATTCAAAAATCCACTTTTCGTTTTTGAGTTATCGTGTTCATAGTCACAAGAATACAAGGACACACACGGACCTTTTTCTAAAAATGTTTTTTTTATTAATACAGGAGACCATAAAACGTGTAAAATTGTCGGTGAAATCTCGATATCGAATTTTTTGGTGGAATACAATAATATCTTCTCTATACACTATGTACATTGTGTAGAGAAAGTAAAAATTAAAAACACATCAACGGTTGATATCGAATATTTAGAGGAATACATACTTCCTCTACCTGCCTTAGCAAGTGGTAGAGAAACTAACTAGAGGAAGCAATATAATCGGACTTCTGAAGTTAATTAAACATAAAATTGTTAATTCAAAGGGAATTATGCGCAAAAATTAAGCAATGCTTAAAGACGACGTTATTCCACTATTGCACGCAAGGAATGAACTAGCCTTGGCGAGACGCCGGAGTCTGTCACCATAGAAACAAAGGGAGAAATAAAAGAAAATATAGGACTAATGCGACTGCTAGATGGCAACTTTAAGAAATAAAGGAGATTTTGATAACACTAAGGGGAAAACGAGTGAAAAATATTGCAAAGTTTTCTTAGGCCAAACAAAAAGCGCTCGAAGAAGCGAGAAAGCTGGTATGTATCGCGGAAGTTGCTTCCTTTGTTGTTAGGAGGGAATAGACACCACTTTCGGGTGAATAGTAATCAGTTTCAATAATTATGGGCAACAGAGGTTAGCAATGGCGTGGAAACTACTATGCAAAAAGAAATATATTTAGTGGATCTTTCAGAAAGAAATAAGCTATCACAATAGAGATTATTATATATTGTATAAATAAAGATCCGGTTTCCCCCGACACTCATTCCACAATTGCTCCATCAACTTTCATATCATCCACTTCCTCATGTTCATACCTGCCTCGGGCCGACCCCTCGCAACAGGTTCTCCATTCTGTGGCTACGCGCCGTTAGGCTTCCCAGCAGGCTTCTGACCCCTAGACATTGGCTTGTAAGTCCTAGGGGGTGACAGTCCCACGAATACGGGGAGGATAAGCCGATTACGAAACGAATAAATAAAGATTTTAATTTATACGAAGAATGTTAATAAATCTTACTGGATTCATTAAATTTTCCTACGAATTTAATGAAAAACTTATATTTACAGGAATATTAATTTTACCATGTCGACTATGCCATGGTATATATTGCGGAAGTTTCAAATTTCTACTGCAATGCATTTAGAGCAATTTAAGGTTGAATATCTAGATATATTAGACAGATAAAACAAGTAGTTTGCCCGCCTCGGTAGTATGGGAGTAGCGTGCGTGACTCACATTCAAAAGGTCACGAGTTCGAATCTCGCTTAGGATGAGTTACCGAATTAGGGGTTTCCCTTCGCCTTAGAAGACGAATGTCGAATAACTGTAGGCTCTGTGCACTCCTAGGTGATTTGAGCACCCATTTGATTAGCCGTCCGTTATGACTAACCAGTTCAAAGGACGTCAAATGACCGTTCGCCTCTCACCTAGATGGCCCAGGTTCGATCCCAAGCGATCTCATGTGAGTTTTCGAGTTCTCCTATTTCCCCCGCCATCGCATTCCACCGGTGCTCCATCTTCATTCCATGCATCATCAGTGTCATCGCAGGCACAAGTAGTAAAAGTGTGCGTTAAACACTACCCTAAAAAGAACGTCGAACTACAATAAACATAATTAACAAAATAGAATAAATAAATATTTAAAAATAAGAAACAAAATAAAGTAGAATAAAAGTATTCGGTTAATATTTTTTTTTCACACAAGTCGTATATAGGGCAGGAGCTGGATAGGTAAAGTCAGACTGAAAAATTATTTCTCTACACGTTGTATGTACATAGTGCATAGAGAAGGTATTGAACCCCACCCAAAAATTCGATACCGAGATTTCACCGGAAATACATATTTTAGAGTCCCTGTATCCAAAAAAAAGCATTTTAGAAAAAGGTCCGTGTATGTTCGTGACTGTGAACACGATAACTCAGTAACAAAAATTCGGTAAAATGCCAAACTTGGTTTTTAAGTTTAGTATCTTCCAAAAATGAAAAAAATCCCCCCACCCAAACCACCTATTACATGGAAAAAAATTTTATTTTTTTTTTTATTTTCTCAAAAATGGCTCCAACGATTTTGATTAAAATACCGTATATTAAAGATATTTATACAGGAAATAAAACGTAATCTGGAATTTTCTGGAAATAGCCTCTAAAAACCTCTTTAATCTGAACGAATTTTGCGGAAATTTGCGTAATTGGTAAACTGTAAGAGATAGACAAATACTTGCTATACAAAAATACAGATTACGTTAAAACACACAATTTATGTCATATTTTTTTCGCGGAATTGGCCATATCTGAGACATATCTTGTTATTTGTTTCAGATTTAAAATACTTAAAACTTTTCTCACACGGAAAGTTGTAAACTCCTGGCCCTGTATAGAAACAGATTTCAACCATATGGTAACCTGCTTTTAAAAGATTTGACTATCGTTTCAGTCTAGTGTATTCCCCTATTTTCCTCCTACTTACAAGGAAGCAAATAGTTAACAATTTCTGCTACTGTTTTATCTTGAGTAGCGTGAAGTAGATGGAAGAATAATCTTTTCAATAACAATTTGTTTGAGATATGTAGAGAGTCATTTGAATGGAACATATTACATTTTTTTTTTATTCTGGCATAATATTTTCATCTACACCCATTTATTATTTAATGTAGGTAGGTATTCATAAAATGTAATCAATATAGTCTTTCATTTTTTTCTTCATATTCCGTCCATTTCTGTCAACAGCACTTTTCTTTGCATATTTTTATTTATTGTTCAGCATTCAGAACCGCATGCTAATAAACTTTCTATTACCTATTGTTTTTAGAATATGCTGATTGTTTCTCTAGGCAAGTTCCTACTCCACAGAACACTGTTGGAAGATCTAGTACTTTTTGCACAATTTAAACTATTAATGAGATTTCATATACCATGAAAATTCCACTGTATTTCATATATTGCCTTCCCTTAGTTTGTACAGTATCCAATTGAACGGAATTAATTATGAACTGAAGAAGAACAATATCTCCGATTCAACATGCCATGTTAAATACAACACTAACCTATTAATAGCCTACAAAGAACATAGCCGATTCTCGGAAAGCAATTGCTTCCAGCTGATTATCATTTTAATGACATTTCAGATAACCCTTACTATCCAACAGTCCTACATTCAGATTCAGATGGAAGAGATAATGTCACCGACACAATGTGCAAGTATTCAGTTAGGAGTTATCAGTTGGCATGTCGATAAGCCCAACTAGCAACAAAAACTTGTCGATGTCCTCTGTTTATCAAATGACGATCAACTAAACGCAGACATCAGAGGAATAGATTACGCCATCGTTACATTTGTTTCTGAACACTTGATGGACGAATAGTGAGTGGTTTAGAACGCCTTCGATATCATCAATCGCTTCTTAATTATGGAGGAGGTGATAATCACCCCATAATTATGGTGCATCTGTGCTTGAAGATATCTCTATGAAATGAGCACAAGTCTGTGGCGAGACAAGGGGGATAAGCTGATGTGTTTCATTCTCATGACTTTCTCTACATCTGTATAACAAATTATTGTTAAACAGCTTATTCTTTTATCTAGTTCATGTTAAATTGAAATACACACTATCAAAAATGGTCCTATTACTTTGCTTCCTTGCAAGGAGAAGGGAAATACGGGAGTACATTAGGCTAAACCAGTAGTCAAATATTTAAAAGGAATATCTCGGAAATGGTCAACTCAAAAAAAAAAAAAAAAAAAAAAAATGTTTTACCTCACCTGACTTTCTCTAGCTGCTCTACAAATAAACTTCCTATAAAGGATATTCTTTCTACACAATGCTAATTGAGATAAACATTAGCAGAGTGTTCTTATTATTTAGTTCCACATGAGTAGAAGGGAACTAAAGGAATGTGCTATGCTAAAGTGATAGCCAAACTATTTTAAAAGCTGTTGTTAGGCGATTGTCACTGCAAATAGTTCCTTTGCTTGGCCAGGAGTAGAATAAAAGTAAAACGGACACTTCCTGTCTGAGAAAAGTATAAGTACTTTACAATTGAAACTAATAATAAGCCCAAGGAATATCTTGAAAACTATAAACTCCACGAAAAAAAAATGTATATGAACATAAATTGTGTATTTTAACGAGCGCTACATTTTTGGTGCAGTAAGTTCTTGTCTATCTCTTACGGTTTACTAAGTACGCAAAATTCAGCAAAATTTATCCAGAATAAGCAGGTCTTCAGAAGCTATTCCCAGAAAATTCAAGATATACATTTTATTTGTGATGGAAATGGCTTTAATATGTGGTATTTTAATCAAAATCCTTAGCCATTTTTTCGAAAAACAAAATTTTCGAAAACATTTCCATGTAAAGGGTAGTAAGGGTCGGGGGGATTTTCTTGCAAATTTTCGTGACACATCCTTGGAAGATACCAAACTTAAATAACAAGTTTGGTATTTAACGGTCTTTTCGTTTTTGAGCTATGCTGTCCACAGGCGCACACGCACATATACACACACGCGCGAACCTTTTTCTGAAAATGCTATTTTTGGATTCAGGAGGTCCTCAAACATGTATTTCCAGTGAAATCTCGGTACCGAATTTTTGCGTGGAATACAATACCTTCTCTATCCACTATATACATTGTGCACACGGGGCTAGAGAAAGTAAAAATGTATATGAGAAAGTGTAATTTAACGAGATCTACATTTTTTGCGCAGTAAGTTTTTGTCTTATCAGTTATGCAAACGCCATCCACAATGACGTCTTCAGAGGCTATTTCCAGAATATTCTTGATATAGTTTTATTTATAATGTAAACAACTTTAATATACGGCATTTTAATTAAACTCGTTACAAACTTTTGAGAAAATCAAAATTCTCAATTTTTTTTTCATGTAAAGGGCAGTTTGGGCTGGGTGGGGTGATTTTCCTCAAAATCATCATGTCGCATCCTGGGAATATACTAAATTTGAATATCAAATTGGTATACTTACGTTGAAATGTCGACATTGAACTTTTGGGTATAATTCAATACCTTCTTTATTCGCTATGTAAATAGTACGAGTAGAGAAAGTAAAATTTCAGTGCCATAGCCGCGATTTCAACAATCTTCTATCTGTCCAACTCCTGTTCTACACACGACCGGTTTGGAAGAAACAATTCAAATTGATGGACCTCTAATAGTTGGTTAAACTATAAAGTCCGGGACTAAAGTGCTTACGGAGTTTGTAGGTCGCCATTTCGGTATGTCATATCAAAATAATAAGATCTCCTTGTGGTTTGCCGGGAAAAAACGCTAGTCAAGCGGAGAATTTAGTCCATACCGACATTCTGACATGATAGTTCAGTGGTTAGAGTAACCGAAGTCAGTAGTTCAAATCCCGGCTAAGACATTGAATTTTCAGAATTCCACCTCTCCAAAACGTTTAATTGTTTGGTATATTTTTAATTTTACACGTGCTATATATGAGGTACGTCCAGAAAGTAAGTTCCGTTTGGTAATAAAATTAAATTGTGTACAGATACAGAATAATTATTTATTGCACAAAATTCTACAACTCTTAAACTACTTTTCCACATAACTGCCGAAATTTTACAGGCATTTGTCATAGCGTGGCACAAGTTTTTGTATACCTTCTTCATAGAAGTTTGCCGCCTGTACCCAACGTGAGCAAAGTTTACGAAATTTCGGTTTTTCGGTAACAATTTCATGAATTAGTGATCGTGAGCTTTGGGGAAATTCCATAGCGAGAGCACTAATTGTAAACCGGCGGTTTTCCTGGATCTTGTCATCAATCGCGTGAACCAGTTCTTCTGTAACCAAAGATGGACGCCCACTTCGTTCTTCGTCGTGCACTTCACTACCTCCTTCATTGAACTGTCGGACCCATCTTCTCACCATTGAATCACTCATCGCATTTTGTCCGTAAACTTCGCAAATTTGCCGATAAATTTAAATTGGTTTCACTTTCCTAGCATTCAGAAAACGAATCACAGATCTGATTTGACAAGCGGCGGGATTTTCAATCAACACCGACATTGTAAACAAGCACAACAAAGCGTATGTGGCTGACAGCGATCTCAAAATGGCGCACGTTTCTTCTTGATACAGAGCGTCTACCGCGCATGTGCGTTACTGCGTTCGCAGCGCTGCAGCGGAGATAAATTGAAACGGAACTTACTTTCTGGATGTACCTCGTACATAGTGCATAGAGAAGGGAATGTATTCCGCCCAAAAATTCGATACCGAGATTTCATCGGAAATACATGTTTTGAGACCCCCTGGATCCAAAATGTCCGTGTGTGTGCCTCTGTGTGTGTGTTTGTACGTATTTGTGTGTGTGTGTGCAGCATAGCTCAAAAACGAAAAGTCCGTTAAATACTAAAACTTGGTATTTAAGTCAGTAACCTCCAATGATGCGACACGAAGATTTTCAAGAAAATTCACCCACCCCCAACTACCCTTTAAATAGAGAACATTTCCAAAATTGTGGTTAAAATGCCATATATAAAAATATTTACATGACAAATACAATACATTTCTTGAATTTTCTGGGAATTGACTATGAAAACCTCTTTATTCTGAATGTATTTTGCGAAATTTTGCATAACCGAAACTGTAAGAGTTAATCAAAAACTTACTACATAAAAATGTAGATCTAGTTAAAACACACAATTTATGTCATATATATTTTTTCGAGTAGTTGACTATTTTAGAGATATTTCTTGTTATTAGTTTCAGTTTTAAAATATCTACTTATACGTTTCTCATGCAGGAACTCGTCAAGTCCTGGCCGCGCAAATGATCGATTTCAATCCAATAGCAACCTCATTTTAGAACATTTGACAGTTGGTTTAGCCTGTGTATTCGTAAGTAGTAAGACTGTTTCTGCTAATGTTTATCTTGAATAACATAACATAGAAGAATAAACTTACTAACAATAATTTGAAATAGAGATGCAGAGAAAGTCTTCTGAATGGAACACATCAGATTTTCCCCCCTAAAAGCAGTGTTTGCAGAAACGTTGATTTTTTAAAATGTTTGATATAATCATAGTTACTACTTACTTTTACATTATCGAGCCAGGTGGTTCAGGCATTTCGTCTAAAACTGGCATCCATGAAGCCCTGGGATCGGCTCCCCGCGCTCAATCTCTCTGCCCCATGAGTTTTTTCAGGGGGAATCTCGGGTCACTAGGCGAACGCTGGGGAGGTTTTTCACTCCCCTGAACTTCCTGTCCTTTCATTTCATCTCCATTTCATTCAATTGGTCTCTTAGAGTTGTAGGTACCTGCGGTGGTGGCGCTCTATCGTGGAGGTGACTGCGTTTTTTAAACTTCCGCTCTCGGCAGCGGAATGACGGGAGTCGCCTGTAGGCTCAGGGCATTTGGTCAGACCTGAGGCTTGGCTCCTAAACCTCCTCGTGTCGAGGTGAAGATCTACTTGGAAATGTTAGGGAACCTCCGGTGCTTCCTCACGCTGTTCGGTTCCAGGTGCCCGCTGTAATTCACATTTCATCCTATCTTCCTGGGGTGTCACGAATAAGCCAATAAATGGTTGAAGCGTGAACTCCACTACGGTACACCCACATTACACTACACTACTTTTGCCTTTTAAAGCATCTCTCCTACCTCCTACTACCTTTCTTCAAAAACCTCTGTTCTGTCAATCTACTTCATTAAGGTCCCTTCCTTGCATTACCCAGGCTACTCCGCCCCTTCAGGTGATGTGAGGTCTGTGCCTTTTCCTCCTTCTATATGGCGACCATGACAGGATTTGCTTTGGCCATAATTTTGGTATTCTCAGGAATGGCCGTACTATTTCAATGGCCTCTTTTCAAGACTTTCCACTAACGTTTTTTTTTGTTTTTTTGTTTTTTTTGTTGTTTTTTTTTGTTTTTTTTCCCCTATTCCTTCCCTTATAGTTTCATTTGGAACTTTCTGTAGCCTAGAGATATGACAACTCCCATTAGTTCATTCATCTCTACTGTATTTAACATTTGTTTTTGTGCCAACGCCAATCCATAAATGATACTAAATTATAGTTACATTAATATACACTGCATCACACTACAAAATCATAGTTACATTACTGTAGCAACTTTTGCTCAGCCAATAAAGCAGTGTTGAAAGTATCACACAAAAATGTAGAAAATTCTAATATGCTCCTAATGTCAAAAATTTAAATAAATCCTAAATGTGTCAATAATGAGTGCATTTCATTTTAAGGTAAACTAATTAATGAAAGATGTACGTAGATCTGTACCAGATGTACTCAAATAATAATTGCCACATTTGTGATATAATGTGGTGCCGAATGAATTTAATTCAGGAAATATATTTAATATTTAATTACTCAATTATTAGGAATACAAAATGTGTGGTTTGTTTTAATAAGTTAAGAGGATTTAATCGGTGATTTCCAACAAACGATTTAAAGTTTTATTTAATTTTTACTTTCTCTAAACGTACTATGTACATAGTGTAAGTATAGAGAAGGTGTTGTATTTTACCCAAAAATTCGGAATCGAGATTTCACCAAAAATACATGTTTTGTCACCCCCTGAATAAAAAATACATTTTCAGAAAAATGTATGTGAGTGTGTCTGGGCAGCATAGCTAAAAAATTAAAAGTCCTTGGTGTTTAAGTTGAATATCTTCCAAGGATGCGACAGGAAGATCGGCGAGAAAATTCCCCAACACCTAATTACCCTCTGCATGAACAAAATTTCGAAAAGTTTGACTTTCTAAAATATTATCGCATTTTCATTAAAATATCGTAGATTAAAGACATTTACATGACGCATAAATTGTATATCTTGAATTTTCTGGGAATAACGTCAGAAGACCTTTTTATTTTGGATGAATTTTTCTGAATTTTGCATAACTGGTAACCCGTAAGAGATAGACAAAAACTTACTGCACAAAAAATGTAGATCTTGCTAAATTACACAATTTTGGTCTTATAAATTTTTTTCCGTAGAATTGACCATTTCCGAGATATTTCTTGTTTCATTGGTTTCATTCAATCACATAGCAAACATTATCGCTTTAGCCTACTGTACTCCCTTATTCCCCTTCTAATTATAAGCAGCAAGTATTAAAATCATTTATGCTAATGTTTATCTTTACTAACCTGAAGTAAATAGAATAAGCAATAATTTGTTACAGAGATATTGAGAAAATCATGTTAATGAAACACATCAGTTTTTTTAATTACATTTATTGCACGTCACAGCCTTCGTGTTGAGCGCCCGTTGCTCTGGTTGCGATTTTAGGTGTACGCTATACAAACCTTCACCTCTTGAGTACCTAATGCGGGGTACCTTGAAGGCCCAGCCATATTTCGGAGTCCACTGTAAAAGCTGTAGGTAATTTCATTTTACCTACCACGAAGGTAAAGCACATCGCCCACCGATTGCCTCCACCTCAGATATGGTTCCGTCATCTCTTGGTGGAATGAGGTGACACCCGAAGGTCAGAGCTCATATGTGGAGCATTAGAAATAAAAGAACGATACATGCTAACACCACACTTGTAGTGGTTGGCGTGTTATATATGTATGAATGGACAAACTGACGCTACTAGGTGACGCAGCAAAAAGATATTTCTACACTTCATTACTAAGTATTCAAATGATTGAAAGAGGATGAGGAAGTTTGGAAACCCCTAGCGAAGGACGTGTAAATCTCTAGTATGAGTGCAATACTGTGTTGGATCGTCAAGGTTCAAAAGAGACAGCGATAAGTACACGTTATCACTCTTTGGGTCGCTAGTTGATGCAACCGATGTATTTCCTTGTGTTGCAATCGTTACCATTCTTTTCTCTCCATACAGTATTTTCTGACTGGACTTATTGTTTGATGATATCCTTTTCATATTTCTGCAGAAAGTTGAGTATGTGACTCACGAAGAGATCTCCGGAACCGTCACACAAGGGAGCACACGCCGTATTGACATAATTGCCTTTAAACTTAACTCACATATGTGATCCAACAATACGATTTGAAACGAGCTCTACTCAAGCCAAGGAGGTCGACTTCGAGAAAAAGAAAATCTATAGTTCCATATTACGGGGCGGATCGAAAAGTAATGCACAATAATTTGTTCTGCCTTAATATTGCAGCTGAAATGTTACCTTTCACACATATATAGTTTGAAGTTTTCACTACAGGACGTATTTTTGTTTCATGTGCAGAGAAGCGTGAACTACGCAACAAAGACTACATGCATGCTACTATCTCCACGCGTGAAGAGCAGAGAGGTGTGATTCGATATTTGTGGGCCAAAGGGTATAAACCGAGTGCAATTCACAGGGACATGCGGGGATGATTGTATGGACCGCAGCAATGTCTCCAAGTGGTGTGCATTGTTCCCAAAGGACCGTGTGAACCTTAGTGATTCGCCTCGCTACTTGAGGCTGCAACAGCTGTAAACCCGTAGAATGTCAAAGGCATCGAAGCGCAATTTTGAACGACCGGCGTGTGCAACTGCGAACCTCGCAACAGTTTAACATTTCCTGTGATCCAAAGAACCATATTGTTTATGACACCTTGAACTTTTGTAAAGTTAGTGCCCCCTGGGTGTCTATGGGCCAGCGAATGATGAAAACCTTGGATAACTTAACGCGGTATACCGCAGAAGAACATGGCTTTCAGAAAGGAATCGTCACTAGTGGTGAGTTGTGGGCATACCACTACACGCCTGAAACAAAGCAGTGAAGTATGGAGTGGAAACATACTGGTTCCCCAGTAAAGAAAAAATGTAAAGTGACTCAATCTGCTAGGAAGGCATTTGTTACAATGTTCTGGGATATGCATGGTGTTGTGGACTTTGCTGAACACGGGACCACTGTGAATGCTGTAGATTACATTCAAACTTTGGTGAAGTTGCTTCGAGCCCTTCGTGACAAACATCACAACATTAATGCTGACATGTCAAACTTCTTTATGACAATGCTCACCCCATGTTGTTGCTGTTTGGGAGGTGCTTCACATCCACTATACAGTCCGGACCTTACACTATCGGACTTTCATCTGTTTAGTCCCATGAAGAAATTGCTCGCCGGCCAACGCTTTGCGACAATGAAATCAGCAGTCCGCAGATGGCTATACTCCAGGGAAATGGACTGCTACGAACAGGGCATATTCAAACTGGTATCACGATGAGACAAATGTGCCGAGAAAGTTGGTGACTATGTTGAAAATCAGGTAAAAGTGTAAGTTCATTTGTGATTTTTTTTGTTATTAAATTTGTTGTAAAAATAATCATTGTACGTTACTTTTATACCCGCCCTCGTACAAAGAAAAATATGCTCTCGACCATATTACGGTGATCGGGTTATTAAATTGTGCCAGTGGAACTATTCTTGAGTTCCTCGCCGACACCTGCAAGATGCCAGGCTTATGCACCACAGATATTAGATCAATTGGTACATCTGCTGTAAAGGGCTCAATAGATATTTTAAGGAATCATGTTTATAGTCTTTATCGTGAATGACATTCTTATTTAACGAGTAGGTATCCCATGTTCTTCCACTACTCCACTTTAAATTTATAACTTGAATTTTTATATTGTATGTTGTCCTACTTCTTATTGCTATATTTAACCATTATATGTGTTCTTGTTAATGATTGTATTTGTTAAGCTTTGTCGTTGAGGCAATCTAACAATAAAGGAAGCTATCAAAATAAAAACAATAAATGAAAAGGTTCTCATGCAGTACGTCCAGCCAGAAAACACCATCTACAAGCCTCAGGAGGAAGCATGATAGTGACTCTAGCTGATGATGGAGTCAACAAGCTCCGAAATAAGTCCTTCACGAATAAATTCTGCTGTAGAGTGTAAAACTGCGTTAGTAAAGTATCAGTTTGTGCATACAGTAGACCAAGTTTGATAGTCATTCGACTTTTCGTTTCAACTTTACTATCCAGGACACACACACAGCATTCACACTGATATATTCTTACTTTCTCTATTACACTTGGTAAGTGCGCCACTCATTGTATCACCTATGTCAAGATTATACGGGAAATATATGTTTTGAAGCCCCCTAATCCAAAAAATAAACCGGAAAAATACCGTGGGTCTGTGAATATCTTTAACTAAAATAAAAATCTTGTATTTCATTCGCACGTCTCCATAGCAAATTAATGTGAAAAAGCTTATTCTTCTAACTACTTCATGCTAATCGAGATAAACATTAGCAGAGACTGTCCTCCTAGTAAGTAGAACGGAAATAAGGGAACGCAGTAGGCTAAAACGATTCTTTCTAAAAGCTAGTTGCCATTCGTCTCTTTGAATAGCCAGGAGTTGACAAATTCTCTAAGAAAAACATTTAAGGATATTATATCCTGAAACCAAATAGCAAGAAATATCTTGAAAATGGTCAACTCCATGAAATATGTAGATGAGATAATTTGTGTGTTTTAGCGACTACATTTTTTGTGCAGGAAGTTTTTGTCTATCTCTTAAGGTTTACCAGTTATGCAAAAGTCATACGGAATGAAGAGGTCTTCAGAGACTATTCCCAGAAAATACAAGATATGCATTGTATTTGTCTTTTAAATAACTTTAATATATGTTATTTTAATTAAAAACGTTAGAGCCATTTTTGAGAGAGTCAAAATTGTCAAAATCTTTAATCAAAATCGTTAGAGCTATTTATGAGAAAATAAAAATTTTCGATTTTTTCCCCTTGTTAAGTAGTTTTGAGTGGGGGATTTTCCTCAAAATCCTCGTTTCGAATTCTTGAAAGACACTAAACTTAAATACCAAATTTGGTATTTTAACCGACTATACGATTTTGACACGGACGGACACACGCGGGCGGACCTTTTCTGAAAATGCTTTTTATGGATTCAGGAGAGCCTAAAAGTGTATAACCGATAAAATCTCGGTATCGAATTTTTAGGTGGAATGCAAACCTTTTCTACCTAAGTAGAACAAGTAAAAAAAAACATTTCAAATAAGGTACGTGGTATTTAAGTTCAGTATCCTCTAAGGATGCGACAAGATTTTGAAAAATATCCCCCAAACCAAACTGCCAACATGAAAAATTTTCCGAAAATTTTTATTTTCTCATAAATGGCTGTAATGATTTTGATTAAAATGTGATATGTTTAAGATGCGTTCATGGCAAATTAAATATGTACTCTGAATTTTCCTGGAAGAGCCTCTGCAGTCCTCCTCAGAGAGATGACTTTTGCAAAGTAGTATACCATATCCAAAATCTTACACTAAAAACTAAGATTTCGATAACATACACAACTTATATCAAGTGTATTTTTTTCTTTGTGTGTGTTAATTAATATTGTCCGAAATATTCCTTGTTATTGGTTTAAATTTTCCAATCCTACCTACACTTTCCAAAAATACTTTTTTTTTCTAGTCGTCGAGAACGGAATTTCAATACCATCACATTGGCTCACATCTTAAAAGGTTTGACTATCGATTTAGTCTAGTATATTCCCTTATTTCCCTTGCACCCATAGGAAAATATTTAATAAAACCCTTTTCTATTAATGTTTATCTTGACTAACACGAAGTAGATAGACGAATAAGCTTTTGTCAGAATGGTTTGTTGCAGAATAGGTAAAGAAAGCCATATGAATGTCACAAATCAAAAATATCTAGTTTGTTTTCGGGGGGTTCAGTTCCATGGTGATCTCAAAACATGTACCTTCAGTGTAATCTCTACCAAGTACTATGCACATACATAGTAGGTAGAGAAGGTATTGTACTCCATTCAAAAATAAATTACCGAGATTTCAGCGGAAATATATGTTTAGAGGACTCCGGTCCAAAGAATGCGTTTTTAGAAAAAAATCGATGTGTGTGTGTGTATCTAAAAAACGAAAAGTAGGTTAAATACCTTGTGTATCTCTCACGGTTTACGAATTATACAAAAATCATCCAGAATGAAGTGGCCTTCAGAGGCTATCACCAGAAAATTTATAATATACATTTCGTTTGTCACGAAATATCTTAAATATATGATATTTTAATCAAAATCGTTATAGAGCCATTTTTGATAAAATCTTAATTTTCGAAAACGTTCCATGTAAGGTGTAATTGGGGTGGGGATTTTCTTGAAATTCTTCGTGTCACATCCTTCGAAGATATTATACTTAATGACCAAATTTGTTATTTAACCGACTTTTCGTACATAGCACATGTAGAGAAAATAAATAACATATCTTTTTCATGCAAAAAATTTTCTTTAAACTCTTTCTCTGACATCTTTGGAAGTTTAAGATTTATTCAACTTATCCTTTCTGACACATAAACACACACACGCATATAAACTCACACGTACGTACTGCAGACAAGTAATAGAGAGGGTAGTCATTTTAATATAATCTTACCTGCTGTGTAAAAATAAAATTTAAAAAAATCTATAGAAGCATTAATCATCTACATTAATCAGGTAGCGATAAAGAAATTGTAGCACAAAAAATAACGAATAAAGCGCCTCTTCCCTACAAAATATCCAGACACTTGGCTTATTTTGGTGTAGGCGGCGTCTAGGTTTTCAATTAAAACTTGGCGCTAATTTGTGAGGTTAGGTTATCAATCTGGGAGAGCACGTCAGAGTGTATTGACAAGTGGCGATCGTCGCCCGCTATAATAGATGCTTTAGCCGGAGTACAAGAAGAAGGAAGAGAGCTAAAGCGGGCGCGACGATCCGTGAAAGTGCAAATTAAGCGACCTGTTTACAACGACGCCGCTGCCGACGTCTACGCTGCATGCAGAGAATATTCAAAGACTTGTTCCAAGTAATTAATTTAGAAAAAAAAAATGTGTGTGCGTTTCCCCAAGGAAAAATGTAAGAAACGATCAAGCTTTCTTAGCCCTCCCGCCCTTGCTTTTCAATCGAAATCTACCTTGATGAGAATTTGATGGAACATGAAATATTTTCAAGCGAGCACGTTTTCTTTTCCTTCTCTTTCTCTATAATAAGAGTGGCAGATGTGGTTTCTTCTAAAAGAGCAACTTTTTCATTAAGATATTTTAAGCAAAATATATTTTCAACAACCCATAGAGACGGTTCAGATCTTGAGCGATGTTTTAAAAATAAAACAGAAAAAATTCCTCCAAAACACACCAAATGCCATAATTACGCCAAACCTAAATAAAACCTTCGTAAGAAAGGGAGAAAAAAAAAAAAAAGCTGCAATGAAATATCAAGGGTTAATCGAAGAAAAAAATCTATCTCCCTGTTTAAAAAAAAAAAAGAAAAAAAAAAACTATGTGTTCCATTCACATGGTTTCCTCAACATGTTCTGCAAACAAACTATTCCTACTAAAGATTATTGTTTTATCCACATGCTAATCGAGATAAACGTTAGCAAATGATCTTATGTCTTGCTTCCTTATAGGTAGAAGGGGAATAAGGGAATGCACTAGGCAAAAGCAATAGTCAAATCTTATAAAAGCTTTCGCTGTGCGATTAACATGCCTCTTTGCATGGCCAGGGGTAAAACAAAAGAGAAATGACTTCCCGTTTGAGAAAAGTTAAGCGCTTTAAAACTGAAACCAGAAACAAAGAATATTTTGTAAATGGCTTATTCTAAAAATAAATAAATACATGTATGCGACAAAAATTGTTGCAAGTTTAGCCAGATATGTATTTTTGTGTAATAAGTATCTGTCTCTCTCTTACGGTTACCAGTTAACAAAGGTCAACCGGAATGAAGAGGTCTTCAAAGAATATTCCCAGAAAATTCAAAATATACATTGATTTGTCCTGAAAATATCTTAAATTGATATTTGTATAAACATCCTTAATCAAAATGGTTGGAGCCATTTTTGAGAAAATGAAAATTTTAAAACAGTGTTCAGTATAATGCAGAATTAGGGGTGAGGAGATTTTCCTGCAGATCTTCGCGTCGCATATTTGGAATATGAGCTTAAATACTAAGTTTGGTATTTAACGGATTTATCGCTTTTAAGTTATACTGATCACAGACGCGCTTGCGCACGCACAAACGGACTTTTTTTCTGGATTCATGGGTCCTCAAAATATGTATTTCCAGCGATATTTCGGTGCCGAAATTTCGGATAGATTACAAGTCCTTCTCTATCTACTGTGAACTTACATAGTGCTTGGTTTGGAAAGTAAAAATCTGAATCATGGGCCGGTCCCCATGGCCACGATCGCTAAAGCTCACTAAGCCCTCGCTTTGGTGCTTCATGGCGCAGGGGGTCCTGGGTTCAAATCCTGCCTTGGGCATGGGTGTTTATATGTTTGTGCAATTTGTGTGTCTGTCGACAGAGAACAGGAAAACCTGTAATCAGAACAGAAATCACGGTAATATGTTAGGAAAATGGAAAAAGTAGTCATGCCGGTATCCCGACCAGATTCTGTAACTGTATTTAAAAAAAAAAAACACACACACACACACACACACACAAGACTTTTTCTACCCATGACAAATGCGTACCAATCCATAATATAGTAACTAGGTTATTCTTTTATCCTGATTAATTTCTGTATAGTAATCTCACAAAACAAGAAATGTGTGCTTCCTTACATAATATTCTGAAACGTCAATAAAATGCTCCGTCATTGCAAAGGGATGCCCTACTGAATGGAAGGAAAGAGAAAGATTTGCAAAACTTTTAAGCCCTCTCTATCAGATGAGATGCTTGGGAAAGTGTAAACATGTAACTGGAGTATTCCGAAAACGGCTGACATATCAAATTGACAAACGTTGTGACTTCATTAATTGACCAAACTGTGGGAAACTTTTAAGTCATTACTTAATGTAATTTCAGTATGAGAAGTCTTTGGGAGGTTTAATGCTGGACCAGCATACGCTATAGCAGCGATACAGAAAGTAGAAGATACTTGGTTCAAATACCTAAAGGCTTGGGAAATGCGATTTTCAGGCTTATTTTACCGCTCTCTAAAGAGAAGAATTTTAATGAGATTTACTTTTCTATGGAGATAGCTTTTGCATATGTCTTATGATTTCCCAGTTATAAAAATATATGAAATGTAGTCGGCAATAGCTAAGGATGTCACGCTACTCACAGAAATTGAAAATATACATTTTACTATGCTGCAGTCAACGTTAAGAGACCTTATGTCAACAATATTGCAACATGTTATTCGCATTAATTTCTTTTTACTTTCTCTAGTCCCGTAGGTACAATGTATTCTACCCAAAACTTCGATGTCGAGATTTCACCGAAAATATGTGCTTTGGGGTCCCGTGAGTCCTAAAAAGCAATTTTAGAAAAAGGTCCTTGTGCGAGTGGGATGTGAGTGTGTGTGGTGTGTGGTGTGAGTGTGTGTGTGTGTGTGTGTGTGTGGACAGCATAGCTCAAAAAAGACCGTTAAATATCACACTTGGTATTTAAGTTTACTATCTTCCAAGGATGCGACGAGAAGATTTTCAAGAAAATCCCCCAACCCCAAACTACCCTGTACATGGAAAATTTTTCGAATATTTTGATTTTCTCAAAAATGACTAACGATTTTGATTAAAATCTATTGTATATAAGATATTTACATGCCAAATAAAATGTATCTTGAATTTTCTGGGAATAGCCTCTAAAGACCTCTTTATTCTGGATGATTTTTATTGAATTTTGCATAACGGGTAAACAGTAAGAGTTAGACAAAAACTTATACACAAAAAATGTAGATCACGATAAAGCACACAATTTGTCATATACATTTTTTTTCGTGGAGTTGATCTTTTTTTAGATATTCCTTAATATTGGTTTCAGTTTTAAACACTTATAATTTTTTCTTACAGGAATTTGTCTACTCCTAACCATACAAACAAAGAAACTTCAGTCACATAGCAACCAGCTTTTGATTATCACTTTAACCTAAGGTACTCCGTTATTCCGCTACAAGGAAGTAAGCAATAAGACTACTTCTGCTAATTTTTTCTCAATTAGCATCAAGTAAATAGAAAGTAAAGCTTTTTAACAATAATTTGTTGCAGAGATGTAGAAAAAGTCATGTGAATGGGACACATAAGATTTTTATAAAAAGATCCTGTGTGTTAGTGTGTGGGTGTCTGTGGATAGCATAGCTCAAAAACGAAAATAACGTTAAATACCAAACTTGATATTTAGGTTTAGTATTTTCCAAGGATGCGACACGAAGATTTTCAAGAAAATCTCGGCACCACAAACCACCATTTACATGGAAAAAATTTTAAAACATTTGATTTTCTCAAAAATGTCTCTAACGACTTTGATTAAAATATATTAAAGCTGTTTACACCTCAAATAAAATGTATATCTTGAATTTTCTGAATAGCCTCTGAAGACCTCTTTATTCTGAATGAATTTTGCAGATTTTTGTTTAACTGCGAAACCGTAAGAGATAGACAAAAACTTACTGCAGTAAAAATGTAGATCTCGTCGAAACACACAATTTATGTCCTTTACACTTTTGTTGTGGAGGTAACCATTTCGGAAATATTCCTTCTTATTGATTTCAATTGTAAAGCATACTTTTCTAAGACAGTGTGTCCGTTTTTCTTTTGTTCTACCTCTGGCCAAGCAAAAAAGCGTAATGCTCTTCTACTTTTAAGGAACTAGGTAATAATATTCTGATGTTTATCTCGATTATCATAGTGTAGAAAGAAGAAGAATCTTTTATAAGAAGTTTGTTTGTAGAACAGCTAGAGAAAGTCACGTGAGTGTAGCACATCAGATTTTTTTATGTGTGAAGGTAATTTGTGCAACATCAGCCGCGCAAAATTCTGCTTTTGCTACTCATTATTTTCCCATAGTTACTCTTTTTCAGTGTTAATGTATTTCACGTTGTATCCCGTAATAGGCTGGTAACTATCAAACACCATACCAGGCGTGCAGGGCTGTTTACAGCACTCACTGCGGGCAGCACGATTGCACGCTCTCCAGTCCAACAGTGACGAAGGAACACATTCCAACTTGTGATAGCTGCTATATCCTCGATATTCCTGATGAATTACATTAAGAAATGGATAGGTAGAGCCAGACTGAAAAATTCAATGTCATAGCCGGGATTTGAACCACGGATCTCCCGGTCAATGGAGGCTTTACCACTAAGCTACCAAGGCAACATGCAACATTGGATTTCTTAACTGACTCGCAAGAGAAATTTAATATTATGCCGCCATGTTGCCATGGTAGCTCAGTGGTAGAGCAACCGACTAGAGAACGGGAGATTCGTGGTTCAAATCCCGGCTATGGGATTGAATTTTTCAGTCTGGCTCTACCTATTCAACTCCTGTCCTACACACTTTCCGTGAGTAAACAATTAACATAATTACATTAACAAATAATTGAATTACAAAACGATATTGAATTAAGGATGTATACCAACATAGGAAACGTTTAAACAATTTCTATATTTTCGTTCCACCTTAACCTCAAAAGTTTGCTGCAAGAATTTCGTGCATGTTTAGGACAACCTTGTACTTGAGACACTGTTTTCTGGACAACGCTTACAAAATCACGTCATAGAAGTCAGTTAAGGAATGAACACTTAAAAGAATATTTGTGATTGAGTGAAAAGCTGCTTGAACACAGGAAATATGCAAAATCCGAGGCTAATTTCCAAACTGTAATTCAATAATAAGTTTCAATTCAGTTACATCCATAACGAAAACTGAAGTTTCCATACAAATTCTAGTTTCGCCATTTTATTTTAAAGCTTCCTTTATTGTAAGGTTGCCTTACAATACAAAGCTTAACAAATACAAGAACACTGTTAAAAGGTTGAATAGAGCAAGCAATAAGAAATAAAATAATATATAATAAACAGTGTCAAAATTCGAGGTATAAAGTGATATATGAAGCAGCGGAAGAACATGAGATAATCATTAAACAAGACATATGTAGATGGCATTAAACACTTCAAAAATAATTAAATATGAAAATAATTGATAATGAATACTATAAAGATGATTCCTTAGGGCGGCTATTGAGCCCTTCAAAGCAGATGTACCAATGGATTTAAAATCTATAGTGTGTAAGCCTAGTATCTTGCAGGCGAAGAACTTCGCAATTGTTCCACGGGTGGCAGTTGCTTCCATCAGTGTACCACGATCAAGGCCACTGCGCCATGGCGCGTGGGACTATATTCCATATAGCTACCATGTATTAAATGGGCAAAGTTTCACCATTCTTTAAGAAGCGTAAACTGTAAACATTATTTCCTTAAATTAATACTCTTCAATTGCTATGTATACTAACGCAAATTCTATTTTTAGTATTAAAGTAATTTCTCTCTTGAAAACGTTGCATATTCTCACACCGGTTTGTAGTTATTGTTAGTTTTCCTCTTATAGGTCGGTACTGTACATTTAAGGTGAAATATGTACAATATTTACAGGTGTATATAATGTAATGCTATTTTTGTGAAATTAAAAATATAACTTAGGATCGTATATAAGTTAATCTAATATACCTCCTAAATAAATTAATAATAAATAATAATATAATAATAAAATAAAAATCTTAAAGATATGAGCTTCTAATCAAACATTTAGAGATTGCTTGACCCAAACAATAGTCATCATATTAAGGAACAAAGCGTAGTTAATACTAAAATGATCGATTTCCAGTCTAAAACAAGAGGAAGAAACGAAAGGAACTTTAATTGCAATAATAATATTAACCTCATATGAATAAATAATATTAATAAATAACAACAAATAACAAAAATAATAAAAATGCAACATGCAAAACCATTGATAAAAGTTATCATTTAAAAAAGTCCATAATACGTGCTTTGAAAAGACACACAGTATTAAAAATCTGATGTGTTCCATTCACATGACTCTCTCTACATCTCTGCAACAAATTGTAGTTAAAAGGCTTATGCTTCCATTTACTTCATGCTAATCGAGAACCATTAGCAGAAATAGTCTTATTATATGCTTCCTTGTAAGTAGGAGCGAAATGAGAGAGTACCATAGCTAAAATTATAGCCAAAAGCTGGTTGTTATGTAACTGAAGTTCCTTTGAATGGGCAGGAGTTAAAAATTCCTGTATGAGAAAAGTATGTTTTTCAAAACAGAAACGAAAACCCAAGAATATCTTAAAAATGATCAACTGCATGAAAAAAATGGGTATGACATAAATTGTGTGTTTTAACGTGCTCTACATTTTTCATGTGGTAAGTTTTTGTCCATCTCTTACAGTTTAGCAATTATTCAAAATTCAGTAAAATTCATCCAGAATAAACTACTTTTCAGAGGCTGTTCCCAGAAAATTCAAGATATACATTTTATTTGCCATTTAAATATCTTAAATATACGACATTTTAATCAAAATCGTTAGAACCATTTTTGAGAAAATCAAAATATTTTTCTCAAAACATTCGTGTCGCATCCCTGGAAGATACTAAACTTAAATACTAAGTTTGGTAGTTTACTCACTTTTTGTTTTTGAGTTATCGTGTTCACAGACACACGGACACAGACACACACAACACACACGGACCTTTTTCCGAAAATGCTTTTTTTCGATAAAGGGGACCCTAAAACATATATTTCCGGTGAAATTTCAGTATCGAATTTTTGGGTGGAGTGCAATACCTTCTTTATACACTATGTACATACTGCGTATAGAGAAAATAAAAATAATAAAAATGCAATATGCAAAACCATTGATAAAAGTTATCATTTAAAAAGAAAATCCATAATGCGTGCTTCGAAAAATCTCAGTATTAAAATAGACAATTATCGTTAACTATAAACTTAGCATACCTAGCTAAGCACTAAACCCACCTATATTTATATAGTCTGCAATTTTAAACAAAGGATCAAAATATGCAAATACTGAAGTTTACTAACTATACTTACTAGGCTTCTGACATAGTTGCGATTGGTTGCACTCTGGTTGCAAAATTGTTATGTGCACTCAAGGTTTCACTTCCCCCTCCTCAAGCACCGCCAGGCATTTACTCACTTAAGGATCACTACATATACACAGCCTGTTCTGAGGGTACGAAATCCAACAGAACACATTTTGATTTTGATACATTCAGAAAATATTGTAATCCATTGCGATAGGTTGTCTACGCATGTAAACCACAAACGAAATGATTATTTCACCTGCCATAATTCAGATATTTATATTTTGTAATGAAAATATGTTTACTACAGAACTTTGTACTTACTTCACCGAGCCAGCTGAATCAGGGACGAGCATTTTGCCGTGGAACGGTTCTCTACGGCCGACATCTCTGACCCATGTTTTTTTCAGGGGTTTATCCGGGCTACTAGGCGAATGCTTACGAGGTTTCTTCATTCCTCCGAACTTTCTGTCCTTTCGTTTCATCTCCATTTCATCCAACCGGTCTCTTTCAGGGTTTAAGTATAGGCGAGGACTGCAGTGGTGACGCCTTCTCTTGAAGGTGACTTCGCGTTCGAAATCAGCTCTCGGCGTCGGGATGGCGTTGGAAGTTACCTATAGACTCAGGGGGCAAATACTCAAGGCCAGATCTCGCGTCGAGATGAAAACCTACTTGGAAACTGTTAGGAACCCTCCACGGTGGCTGACGTACAAAAAGTCTATAACTGGTTGAAGTGTGGAATCCCATACACTCCACTCACACTACTACACTATACTTCTGTGCCCAACTATACCTATAGCACAAACACAGTAACACAACTTCTGCTTCTCCACTATCCGTTCATTTATAAACAACGTACCAGTATTCTATAAGCTCCTAAAGCGATGTCCAAAGCCTTTATACAATCATCCTTCATATGCTTACTTCGTTCCAAAAATAACACTTTCTTAATTACTGAGTCATTTTTAGTATAATAGAATTTATGGTACAAGGTTCAGAGCACATAAAGCAGCTAAAGTTAAATGTATTTTTGCTAAAGTTAGTAGAGAATCTGAAAAATCAGCATTCAATGGGGACTACTGCGGACTTTTTGTCAATTCAGACACTCTCGCCAGCTTGGTGCCTGTTCAGATGTCAATCTTAGGGAATCAAGATTCAGTGCACGTGTTCTGCTGTTACTGACGGCGTGCAAAGCACCCATTTCGTCCTATGTTAACTGTCGAGAACTACAGCACAACTGACCACAGCAATTGCAAATATAGTGAAACTTTTCATCTCATGCTTTAGAAAGGATACGTTTGTAACTTTAATACTTGTATTTAATTCCTAAAAATGAATATCCCAATGAAATATTGTGCAATATTTGGCGAAAATATTAAATGTAATAAGCTTGTGTTCATTTTTGCTTCTCCTAACCAATAACATGTAGAAGAAGTTCTATTACAAAACAAAAATTGAAATTAGATTTCACAGAAAATACGCAAATATGTAGATCCCCTGCACATGATAAAACCTTTTTATAAAACTATCGTATGTATGCGTGGCTATGAGCATGTATGTATGAGAGAGAAAGAGAATGAGAGAAGCAAAAGTGAAAAGTCAAATAAAAACCTAACTTTGTATTTAAGTTCACTCACTACCGAGGATAGGACACGAAAACTTTCAAAAGTAACTTCCAATTTAAACTACGCTTCGTGAGAAATGTTTCATTTCCTCCCAAAAAGGGCTACGGTTTTAACATATATTTTATAATTTTTGCATGACTAATAAATTATGTCTACATTCACATTATCTTTCCCATCCATTATTCAATAAACTATTCTTTAAAATCTTCTTCTTTTATGTATTTCATATTTGTTGTAATGAACATTTGCAGAGATGTTCTTATTAAAATTCACCTGTACAACGGGAGTTAGGAAATAGCCAAATCTTTTAAGAGTTGGTTGCTATATGATGGTTTTGAAATTCCGTTCTTTACTTGACCAGAAGAAAGGAAACGAATAACAGGTTCCTGTTTGAGAATAGTACAGGTATGTCAAAACTGAAATCAATAACAAAGAATCTAGGATATGGTTAACTCCACGACAAAAACGTAACTGTCTACATTTTTCCTTTTTTGTAATAAAGATTTTGTCTATTTCTTACGTTTTCCAATTATGTAAGTCATTCAGAAGGAAGAGGATTTCAGAGGCTATTTACAGGAAATCCAAGAAATACATTTCAGTCGGTTTTCTCCTTCCTCTCAGACATAAGGGCCTTAAGTACAGTCCAGAAATGGGACCTTCCTATCCAATGTATAAAACATACCTCTTTGCACTTCCTGTACTTCTTTGACATTTTATAAAAGTGTTCTCACAAAAGTAGTGTTTTAAATGAAGAAAACCACGAAAATCGCTTAGTGCCGGGTCAGTATTATCAGCGGTCATATTCTTGCCAACAATTTGAACACGAACAACCCTCACAGGCTGAGTCCTTGTTTGACATTGTGTTACTTTTATATTTCTTCGCCTCAATTACGTTTTTAACTCAGCAGATTAAGCGATTGAGATGTATAATAGAATGCAATAAAAGTATATAAACTGTTTCGGGTACTTCTCTTTTAGAGCAATTCAGACCTTAAGAAATTAATATTATATTATAATAATATCTTATCTAGAACAAGAGGAGCCCATTGAATTAAGTTCAAACATTATTTCGGTTTTATTTTTTATGGTTTTTTTTTTCTGCACGGTGTATATTTATTACGTTATTTTAGCTACACTTTAATTAATGTGCAAGTCATGTTAGGACCAATCTGTCTCGGCTTTATTAAAAAGTGTTATCTAATTTTTTTTAGAAAAATTATAATATTTAAGAATATCGTCAACAGCGGTGTGCTTGGTCCACTTTCTGTGGGTTGTCTTGTTCTTCTAAGGCTAAAATGAATCTAGATTCTGAGGAAGCCTCATAAAACCCAGATAATTATATGCTATTAACTACTGCTGGAATGACCACATACTAACAAACAAATCATGTACAACAGGTATTTTGAAATAAACATCTGTATCAAGGATTATTTATTCAATGCTGGAAAAATTGTGTTCAAATTTAAAAAAAAAAAAAGAAAAAATAGAAAAATCACCGTGTACGTGTGTGTCTGTCTGCCAGTGTGCGTACACTTAAACGAAAAGTTAGTTAAGTACCCAACATAATATTTAAGTCTGTTTCGTTGAGAAGATATCCAAAATCCGCAAGTTTAACAGATTTTTAAAATCCCCCTCTTCATGGGAAGTAAACACTGTCAATTTATTTATTTGTTATTATATTATGAAGTATAGCATATTGTTCTGCAACTTCAAGTTGAAGGAGGCTTGTACATCCGATATGTTGTAGGCAAGTTTTCCTTGTTTCAGCTGAATAATGCCTATAGGGATGAGATTCAACTTTAGGTTTATAATTTATAGTCAACGTCACAAGGACAAGGTTTCCTTTTAGACACTTGGATTGATATAAACAAGCATGAATTAACTGTTATTTACCAAAAGTCCTTTTATACAGAAGTTAACCTAAAATGGGGTAACACCGTTCAATTTTCTTGCCAATGACATATTGCAAGGTCCAAAATAATAACAAACCAAAAGAAACTAGTAGTACTTCCCTAGTTGAATCTTCTTGAAAATATGTCGTTTTTTCAGTGTTACCATCATATGTCCTAAAACACATGAGAACTCACACAATCGAAATTTCTTCACTTACTTTGTGGGGGGGAACTTAATTAAAATACCTCAGATGAAACCATCTCACCTACATAACCAATGTCACTCCTATTTTTTTTTTTTTTTAACCTAAAGTGTACCTTTACAAAATTCACAATTTCTTGGCTAGTAGGTATTCTTAAAGTATTGAAATAATTATAACAATTCCAGCCAGCGAGTCAGTTGCGACTGAATGTTTGCCTAAAAGACTAAATATGTCATTTAGGATGTTCACCGTAGTAGTGATCAAAACGTCTGGACCTGAAAACTTAGGGTGTTTCAGTCCAAAAATAACTTTAATTATGATTCCGACTCTGAGGTGAAAGCTTCTTATGTATTTCATTTATAAACCTCAGGTATGCAAGCCAATGATATAATTACAGTACTGTTACTGATCTGTCAACTGGATGTTCAAAATCTATAATTATATATAATGCAAGCCTACAGTGCGAGCCAAACTTCGTGACGTTTGAGGCGTGCCCACTAATACGGCAGTAGCCAATAGCAACGATGCAGCGTTGCCTCATACGGACAGTACACCTCGCCGCTGGTGAAAAACTATAATTGCAATATCACGTGCGCGCAGGCATCTTTCATATTTCAGAAAAGTAACAAGTAGCTAGGATAAAAGGGGATATTTTCCTGAATAAGTACGAAAAAGAATCATATTTTTACACCTAGTGGTTCGTATTTTAAATCACTAACTTATAGCTAACTTTCGTGATTTTAAATGGAGACTATTACTTGAAGGTTACGCTTTTAACAGTAATAAATCCATTGCTATCGTAATAATTTTATACATTGTAATACAATAGACATAATTATCACCTAATAATGTGAAATGTTACATGTTCTAAAGAAATTTAGAAATATTTATTCGGCGAGATTTTCTATGAAGGTACAATCTCGTCATGAAAATATTTAAAAAGCCCTTCTATTTCTTGTGCGAGGAATTTCAGAAAGTGAGACAAAAATTGAACACGTAACATGTATCAGAAAATTGAGATGCATTTAAACGAGCTGAGGGTGGTTAATTCAAAACATAGTCGACTTCTGTGTTTAACAATAGTATATGTGAGTGAGAGAGAGAGGAGAGAGAGAGAGAGAGAGAGAGGAAGAAAGAGACAAAGAAAGAGGGGCAGACAAGGAATATTTTTTCCACTTTTAAAAGACATAATATTTTTCTTAAAAGTACTCACAACGTCACATGGTTTACCCGGAGCAGGTGAATGCTGGGGTCGTCCCTCTACAATTTTCTTTCCATCATTTCCCCTTCATTCCGATTCCTTCTAATTTTTCGGTTTCAATTAAAAAAGACAATTTCTCCTAAATGAGGAGCAAAATTTGCTTTGGATATTTGTTCCAGGTAATATAACATTTGGGGATCAATTTTAACAGTATCCAGAACACTCACTACACGCATAATAAAAAAATATATTTTGCATGAGCATTATCAGAAAGTGGTATAAAAATTGATATTGTATCAGAAAATTGAAATACATTTAAACAAGGTGGGAAGGCTAATAGTATCAAAATATTGTCGACTTCTGTTTTAACACTAGTATGTGTGAATGGGAGGGAGAGAGAGAGAGAAAAAGGAAGACAGAGAAAGAGACAAAATAAATAGGGGGGAGAGAAGGAACATTTATTTCTAAGTTTAAAATACAATATTTTTCTTAAAAGTACTTACAAAGTGGCATGGAGCAGCTTACCCGTAGCAGGTGAATGCTGGTGCGGTTCCTCTAGGATTTTCTTTCCATTACTTCCCCTTCATTCTGTTTCCTTCTCATTTTTCAGTTGCTTCTAGTTTCGAGACTATAGCAGAGCGGGACAGATGGGGAAGAGTAGAATATTTCCTCGGGCACACTAGGACTGCTTAGGACCGGCTGTTGGTCGATCTCTCTAAACACCTCCAGCAGAAGTCTTCGAATCTGGATTTGTTTCCAACTTCAGCATATCTCTGTGATCTCTTTACCTCCCGTAGTTATTTCCTCCTAGCGGATGGTATTCACAATGGAAATATGTGGGTCAAAGTACGTTTCTGGTGGAATTTTTGGACATACAATTTGATGTCAAAAAATTGATGAGTAAATTTCTGTGAGTACCATTGAGAAACATTTTGGCAGTCTAAATTATAGGAATTAAGATTTTTAGTAAGACACTGTGGAAGCTAAATATTTCATATTTCAGATCTAGAATACCGAAAAATAAAATTTCCTTATATGGTGTCTTTCTTTTTTTCACACTAAGTGCTGAACATTGCCGTCCTCTGTGGTCTAGGGGTAGTCTCGTTCCCAAGGTCGTGGGTTCAAATCCAGCAGAGGCAATGCATTTTTTGGGCTTAAAATATTTAGGAAAGTAAAGCCGATGGTCCCGTATCATAGATTTACGGCACGTAAAGCAACCTTAATCCTGAGCAAAATTAAGCCGTTTTTCACGGAACACTGAGAAGCACAGGAGTTAAAGAGCATCCATAAATAAGGCTGTTTATTTACTACCGAGTATTACAGTAATTTGGGAGAGAAGGGTTCAGGAGATTGTAAGATAAAAAGTTTTATGAAAGTTCATTAGGGAATTTGTCTTATGAGTAAGCTAATAAAAGATGCAAATCATATTTTATTTCAACGTCAAGAAACTGAGAATTGGAGAAAAGAAATTATTTTGGAAAAAGTGGAGCGGAACTAGAAACGTGGTAGCAGCAAAGAAACAGTTTTTGTAAAAATTTAAAAAGAAATAGCTTTGTTCAGTTGAAAATAAAAATCAAGAGAATCTACATATAATTTTCAATGGAATAAAAACGTAACAAATATTTTTGTTATATTGTGTAGATAGATTTATAATTAATAAAACGGGCAAAACTATTTTCTTGATAACAAATTGCGTTTTTAACCATTTTGATAGTAGTTTGTAGCATCCTAATTCATAGCTTAAGTAAAAAAAAAATTTGACAACATTTAAAATTTCCCGTTTAGTAATATTATCAAAAATCAATCATAATATTCTAATATAAATTTCTTCCTGGGATCCAACACTACCTTGAAGGAATCACTCATTAATGTCCCTGTTTTTCTAGGAACCGTGAAGACATTTCTGCTGTTAGGCCTGCAAATAGTAATAAATAATAAAACATTAGCAGCTACTTATTGTATTTCAATGTCAACGAAAGCCGTTTTACAGCCAAAATTGTTACGTCAGCATTGTATATATTCAAGTATTTTTATACCCGAAAAATAAGCTGCATTCTAAGAATAAACATTCCTGGAGAGGGGAAACTGTCCAGAAAAAAATGATATAAAAAGCAAATTGCTGAAGCCATCTTTCTTAAGATTGCGGGGAGGTTTATAATTAATGGGTAGCTTGTAGGTGGCAAGTGTATGGCCATCAATCATGGAGCGCTCACATCTTGAGTAGCGGGGGCAGAAGGAAGAGCCTTTAAGAAGGGCCCCACACCGTAAACCGCGAAAACCATTTTCATGAAACATTCATTAGAACCCGACCCGTTTTTCAAATACACGTACTTAATATCCTTTTGACCGATCGACGCTTGAAAAATGCGATACCGATACACTTTCTGCTTTCTGAATACTCTTCTGGTAAACATTTCTCTCGAGCAGACGCGCGCCAGAAAATCAGCGGAAAGAAAAGAAAGCGTTATCATGGCCGGCATACACTACAATAATAATGTAACGTCAGGAATGAGATTACCATGATTACTGGCCGTACCGTGGCCCGGGTTCGATCCCAAGCGACCGCATGTGAGATTTGTGGTGGATAAAGCGGCGCAGGGGCAGGTTTTCTCCGGGTTCTCCCGTCGTCGCATTCCATCCGTGCTCCATCTTCATTCGATGTATCGCCAGTGTCATTGCCTGCGGTGCCACAAGTAGTAAAAGTGGGTGTTAAACACTACCGAAAAAAATACCATGATTGCTGCCAGTAATACTGTAAAAGAAAACTGATGTGTTGCAGTCACACTCCTTTTTCTACCAATCAAAAATTCACGACTGCCTAAGCGGTGGAGTGGTCAGTCTTCTGGCTTCTCATACGGAGGTCCTGGGTTCGATTCCGGCCGAGACGGAAACTTTGTCTTTAACTAGAATACTTTTCTATACCCTGCATAGTTTGGAAATATGATTTTGAGAGCAAACAAGTGTGTGAAAGTTTCATAATATAATACTGAAAGACTAACGTCAATACACAGCTCAGAGAGAAAACACCAGCAGCTGCTACTATAGCAAAGCCCCCTATATTATCATAGAAGTTAAAAGGAGTTATACTAAATGGCTCGTATTTGAGCGTGCAGAAAGAGCTGTAAAACTTAACGGAGCAATTTCAAATTAAAACCGATCAGTTAAGAACTTAAGGAAGCAACCTTAATTTTACCCCTATCAATTTGCGCGACCCACTCACCGTCTATGCTGATAAGTAAGAGTGATAAAATGAAAGTCTCTCATGGCAGTTCCCCACTGACCTGTCTTTAACTTCATCTAGCCCCGTTGAGTTCTGCAACTTTTTTTAAGGCAGGAAGTATATCTGCTCACCTCAAGTAGGGGAATTTGGCCACCTAGTGTATATTATAAAAAATGATAATCATTATTAAAAAATGACATACATTCATTATTAGAGCTAGGCTTAGTGGTCAGAACCGTTTTTAGAAAGGTACGTGTGCCCGCGCGGAAGAGAGAGAGTGTGTGTGAGAGAGAGAGAGAGAGAGAGAGAGAGAGAGAGAGAGAGAGAGAGAGAGACATTTAGTTTTAGTTATGGACGCTCTTTAACTGGATTGGTTCTTAGCGTCCCATTCTATATTGGGGGTGAAAGACCGGAAATTTAGCTCACAAGAATCAATTACTATATTGATATCCCAAATACGTCAAAAGTTGTACAAGAGGTCCATGCTCCAAATATACGTCGATTTTCAACTTGAAGCTCCGAGATCGAACCTGGAAAATGTCAGGTCGAAGCAGTGGAACATTCAGAAATGGGCATTCCTTACTGGATGCACAGAGACGATCCTCTGATTTATTTATTTAATGAATTTCCAAAATGTTAGTCCTATTTAGAGTTTTATAGGAAAAAAGCGAAACAGAAGTCATTGGTGTTAACAAGTTCTTTTGGCATCATCTACAAATAATCGCATCATTTACACAGTGTTCTTCGCGTGTTAACAGTGCTATGTTATGTTTCGTATATATTCTAAGATGTGTGTAATTCTTTTAAGGCTACTTCAAACAGCAGCTTATATTTGGAACATGGACTTCTTATACCAGAGCACGCAGACACGATTTTAAGGTAGTTGCGATATTAGTATAATGATAGGTTTCTCGTCAGAAGCCTCTATTCAGGTTTGAGGTTCCTTTACGAGCCTTTAGGAACTAGAGTCTAGCATGGTGTCCCTACATAACGATAGGCGCGTGCGTGTGTACCCGTGAATAGTATAAATAAAGAACACTATTTTTAAGAAAATCCTTCCTTTACGTGGGAAAGTTTTGGATACTGCTAACTGTTAATTTTGTTGTATATTTTGAGTATTCGCGGGTTGGCAGACTTGTTGCCGTCTTTGATTTTCTTAAAGTTGTTGCATTTCCCTATAAAAATGTGTGGGGGATATTCTCTCCCTCCTTTCGGTCAGTAAACCTGGAAGACACAACGGATTCTTCTCTTTCTCTTTCCGCATCCGAACTTAGGACGTGTAGAATGTTTTAAGTAAGATAATAGAGGTGGCTGATAACAGGCTAAAAAGTAAGGCATTTGTTTAAAGTAAACTTGGTATTATGGTATTTCCTCATGTATAAAATTTGGATTCGCATTCGATCCCAGTACTTCTTCTCTTGCAGCTAGCGAATAGCGTCCCCGTCGCATCCCCGTCTTATTTGCTCCAGAAAGTTATGGTTTAAGTAATGTTTTCAGAGGGGTTGCGACAGTATTAAATCTAATAACACTGTTATAATAATGGAAGAATTTAATCTAAGTAATTAAGACTGGCTGAGGCTGTTGCAAGAAGATTATTCTGCACTGCGTTCCAAAAGATAGAAATACCAGCGAGAATACCTTTTCCGGGTTCTCCGGTTTCCCCCGCTATTCATTCAACCACATACTTCATCACCTTTCCCATCATTCGGGAACACATCTAGGTCCCTTACTCCCATCCCTCCTCTATGATTAAATGTCATTGGTTCCTCGGCATGCTTCTGACCGTTGCATTCATATATAAGTCCTAAGAGGTGTAAGTCCTCCATAAGGGGGAGGGTATGACTTGGGGCAGTATGACAAAAAGTGAAATAAATGACTGAAACATATGGAAAGGTTTCAAAAGAAGACTACTGGAGATAGTCAACAGAGAATTGATTCGGATTATAAAACTAAATCTTCTTTAACTAGCAAATTACATTAAATTGAATTGGGCAGATTATCAAAAAGGTCTCTACAGCGGTGTGGTCATGTACAACGATGTCGAAGGAGCGCTAACCCAAACGAAATTTAAATTGAACAGTGACCGATAGAAGAAAGCAAGGAAGAACCAGAAGAGCATGGTATGGAGGAATATTTGAAGAGGGATATGGGAGAGGGACAGTGAAATCTCTAGAAAGCAGGAATCAAGGCGAACTGCTTAAAGTGGCGACTCTGTAAAAGTAAAGTAAGGTACAAAGACTAGACTAAAAATTACAAAAAATGACTGACGATTCTAACAGGAGAATCTGTCCATTCTGCAATTAGGATACTGGGTATAATAGTTTGGGGAATGAACACAGTAGAGATCTAGCAAACAGTTAAACTCAAAGAAAAATTCCTAAGTTCTACTAAAAGGAGATTGGCACATTGATGAAACGTATAGTTTCCTGGCTAAGTGTTCGAAGCCAGATCAAATTTGTTCTGTTAGTGTGAGGCAATTTATCTCTATTTTCCCCCGTTTCTTTGATTTCTCTTTTGATTCTATTTGCCACCGTATATACATACATGGTCAACAGCAAATGCAATGGTAGTTTAATATTTTGACACCATTAAAATTGCCTTATCTATCCAATTAGAGAAAATTAAAAAGAGCTGAAAATGGATGCGAAGTTTAACATTTAACGCTTTTTCAGCCCAATTCCCAATAAACCTATTCTTGCACATATAACGCTGTTGCCCCGATGTTCTGCTTGTCTTTCTTTAACCTAGCATGGCCATGACAATATAATATATGCAAATCTTTCATCCCTGCGACAATTAAGAAGGCGGTGGTGGTGGGTTGTTAAAACTGATTTTCCACTTGAGCGAATTTCATGTTCACATTTAGCTACCCTGTCTCACGCACATTCTCCGTCTTTCCTTTTTGCTGTATTTTAATCGTGTTGACAAGGAGCGGAAATATTTAATGGTTTCAGGGGGATGTAGCATCTTCTGCTCTAACCCCCACCTCACCCTAGAGAATTTCCTTCCGTCACGCGGAACCAGGTTAACTAGATTGTTACATTTCTGTCTTAAATTTCTCACAAGCAGAAGTGTCATATTTATCAACGCTAACTTTCTACTGCATTGTCCATGACAAAATGTTAACTCGAGTTTCTTTTGTCATTACCTTAAAAACATCTGAGAGTAAATATTTAAAATGTAAAAATCTGTCTTATATTTTAATGTGAACACGAATGCGACGGTTACACATGCTCCTCGTTATCTCTGATTACTTTTATTATTAGGTTTCTAATATATGATTCATATTTGCTCCGGCTAATTATCACTTAATAGTTCGGTTTTTAATATATGATGTATATTTGCTCCGGCAAGTATCACTTAACAGGGCGTGAACGGTAAATAAAACTATTTCAGAGATCTGTAACTTTTACTTTAAGTAATTTATTTAAACTGTAACCAAGAAGATTCACAATATAGACTTCATAATTCTCCGATATCCTAGCCGAAACTGTATTATACGCGTTCACTTACACATGAAACATAGATGTCGCGGATCACGTTTCTTACGTAAATAATATGTAGGGCGTAAATAATATATACTGTGAATACCTGACTGTACTTTTACCTAAAGACGAGCTGACAAGTACTGTAAATGAGGACGCACTGAACTGCGAAATCGCACCTCCATAGAACATATAAATAATAAAACTGTGCTCTAATTGGCTTATCTTTCCTGCTTCTAGTAGCGTCTCTTTTCATATCGCAATAGAAACTATCCTACTATTTCACTTAGGCTGTTAACTCTCAGTAGCTTTCCAGTAAGTTTCACAATCTTATCACCCCCTCAAGCTTACTTGTCTTTTTTAACTCAAGGGCATTGTTTTATATATTTACCCCAGCTCCCTGGCTAATGCCCACAAAAACCTTGCGAAAGATTTCTTTTTTATGACCCATATACAGCTATTTCGTCTGCCTTAGAGCTAAGCTTAAACTAACATCCTCTAATAATAATATCTCATTTCTATCTTAGATATATTTAATTACAGTAGGAGCATCTTGCTTATTAATTATTTACCTCTTCTTATATTCATCAGTATTGACTCACGAATCAGCATTAAACTTCTAACATCATGACCCATTATGCCAGAAATTATTTAGCATATCAGAATGAATCTTTTGGTAGCACACGTCTTCTTATTTCAGCGATTTATTACTTCTTCTACTATGCATAGTAAGTAGGGGAAGTGTTTTACTCCACCCAAAATATCTTTCAAGGATGCAACACGAAGATTTTCAATAAAATTCCCCACCACAAGCTATTTTTACAATGTCATTTTTCGATAATTCTAATTTTCTCAAAAGTAGCTCTTAACGAGTTCGATTATAAAAGCATATGTTTAAGATATTTTCATGAAAAATAAAATGTACATTTTGAATTTTCTATTCAAAATATTACGAGGTGGTCATTATGCATGACCTGAAATTCTATTCTTTTTATGTGCTCATAATGGGAAATAAAAGATTGTCTGCCCAGTTGAGTAGATATTGGAAAATCCAAATGAATAACACGGAATATCTGGAAAATGGCTAAAAAAATTGTTTGGTTTACCAGATTACCATTTTATACCATAAAAAGCTGATGTGTACCATTCACATGACTTTCTCTATATCGCTCAACAAATTATTCTTAAAAAACTTATACTTCTATTAACTTCATGCTAATCAGTAAAACATTAGCAGAAATAGCCATATTACTTGCTTCCTTGTAAGTAGAGGTGAAATAAGGGAGTACCGTAGGTTAAAGTGATAATCAAAAGCTGGTTGCTATGTCACTGAAGTTCCTTTGTTTGTATGGACAGCAGTTGACAAATTCCTTTATGAGAAATGTACAAGTTTTTCATAACAGAAACAAAAACAAGGAATGTCACAAAAACGACGAATTCCACGAAAAAAATTATATAACATAAATTGTGTGTTTTAACGTGCTCTACATTTTTTGTGCAGTAAGTTTTTGTCCATCTCTTACGGTTTAGCAGTTATTCAAAATTTAGTAAAATTCATCTAGAATAAACTGCTCTTCAGAGGCTATTCCCAGAAAATTCAAGATATACATTTTATTTTTCAGGTAAATACCTTTAATATACGAAATTTTAATCAAAATCGTTAGAGCCATTTTTGAGAAAATCAAAATTTTCGAAAAAAGTTCCATGTAAAGGGTAGTTGGAGGTGGGGGGATTTTTCTCAAAATCTTCGTGTCGCATCCCTGGAAGATACTAAACTTAAATATTAAGTTTTGTATTTTACCTATTTTTCGTTTTTGAGTTATCGTGTTCACAGACTCACGGACACACACACACACACACACACACACGGACCTTTTTCCGAAAATGCTTTTTTTAGATAAAAGGGACCCTAAAACATATATTTCCAGTGAAATCTCGGTATCGAATTTTTTGGTGGAGTGCAATACATTCTCTATACACTATGTACATAGTTCCTATAGAGAAAGTAAAAAGGGTATGGAATTCTAAGAAAAGTTTTTATAGAATAGATAAAGAAAGACATGCGAATGTTACACTCGGATAGTTTAGTCTTCTTTCACTATCTAATAATTTCTAAAATGGATTACATTTATAGATCCTTCTTCGAAAGGGTTTAGTGTCTAAATGAACGAAAAACCCCACGTGCATAATTGATTTATGCTACTTTTGCAGATGCTGTATAAAACAGTTGCTTATCGGACTGTTAACGAGCGTAGACCGCTAAAGTAGTCATGGCAACCCTTAGCGGCGTTTTATACACAATAAATACAGCCCGTTCCAATTCAATGCTTTTGGCTCGTATTGAAATTTCCTCGGATTATATCACTCATATTTTCAGAAAACTAGACAAAGCCTTTGATAAATGCAGTGCTTCCGGTTATCATTGCTTACAAACGAAATGGCACTTATACGTAGCCTATAAATATGAAAATAGTTAAGTTGCCAAGTATTTATTGTATGTTTTCTTTTGTTTGTAAATTTTTACTATACAGTAACAAATGTAATGAACACACTATGGCTAATTACTGGCACTCATCTGTTCAATTTATAACCATGTACTCCAAAGGCAACTTTAGAATATCTAAGTTTGTTTGTTTGTTTTTACTTACTGTTGTATGCATCAAGCAAGTACACAAAACTCATCCTGCATTATGATTTGACTTATGCCTCATCTGGAGGCGCTGAATTCGTCCACTAAAGGCTATTTTTGTGTAATGGTTCTTAAGGTTAATGTAGGGTTGGATTTTTCATCAATTAAATAAAGAATACGAAGGGAAGACACGTTGGGAAGGGTTGTTCAAGCAACCTCTAAATATTAGTTGAATACATGAATAGCCATTTGCGGTATATCAGCATTAGGACGATATGATGATCCAGCATTTGATGTTTTTTCCATATTTTCTTAAGTTATATTCAAGAGGAAATTTTCGCGATATTTTTAGGATGGCTGTTATTCTCTATATCGATATCAGGCGTTTGGTGTTCTTTACGTAACAGGTCACACGGTTGAGTCTCCTCTGCCCTTTGTACCGCCTGACTACAGATGGAGTGCTGCGAGGGAAGAATATCGATCGCTCTGAAACTTCAACCATATAATTTTGTTTTTATCCATTATCTGATTTGGATCCACATGGTGTTCAGGGTTCAACTTAAAAATATTGAACACAATGACATTGTTAACCTTTATTCAAATTTGGTATTATTGAATAAATGCATAACTCAAGCCCAGCAAGCATTTCAGTGCTTTAAACTACAAAATCATCCTTGCTGTTTTTATAAAGGTGAAAAATTAAAATCAAGTTTCACAATTGAACCCCTTCAGATTGGAAATAAACAGAACTTGTGAAACAGATTTTTTATACACTACACTCGTCTTTTAGGAAGACGAAATTTGTAAATCGCCGAGATATAGTCCCTCGCAGCATTGGCAAATTCCCCAGTTGCGGTGTAAATTTAATGAATGCCTTCTAATTCAGCAAGTATAACGCCATTCATTATGTAAAGAATAGTTTGCGACTGAATCGGCCCTTGTTTCCTCAATGAGTTACGTGCAGATTGGCGGTGTGCGAGTTGTACAAAACACAGAAGCCGGTCGTTGTGTAATGTATGTAAACACAGCCGAAACATACCGCAGGTCGTTCAAAACACATTAGACCCTCAACTTCGTGCTTCATGTTACTGACAATGCTATTAGTAAGCGGACAAAACGTATGTGTTATGTTCATTGCTCTCTATTAAATATCAAATTATGTGTACTTCCCAACCTCTATATAAACCAAACTCACATACATTCACAGTTTCTTATGCGCAACACCTCTTGGATATAATGCTTAGTTTCTTTAGGTAATTCATATTAGCAAATGTTTCAAAAGGTCGTCTCCTTAGCGTGGTGGTAACGCAGCTGCTTACCAAGCGGGAGACCTGGGTTCGATCCCCAGTACCGGCGTGGGGATTTTCCCCCCGCTGGGAGGCCTGGCCCGGGGCGCACTCAGCCTCGTAAGGTCCCTGGGGGGCCAATTGAGGAACTACTTGATGGAGAAGTAGCGGCTCCAGGTCATGAGGACCGGATTAACCGGCCGGGAGGGACTCGAGGCGCCGACCACGTCTCACCCTCCAACACTGCACCCCCTCCATGACGTCTGTAGTGGACCGACATGGGGGACGCAGCGGCCGGGCGGTAGGCCAAGGTTCCCCGTGAGCTGTCGTGCCAAGGAGTTAAGTTAAATGTTTCAAAAAACAATGCATTCATAAATAAACAGCAGGTTTTAAAAAAGTTTCGCCTTAACAGCTGCGAGACAACATGAATTGTGGGTTGTGAAAATTGTTAAGATTTATATACATATATTAAGCAATATTATCTTAACCATTAGCTGTGGCGGTGCAGCGGCCGAGTGCTTAGACCGCTCGCCCCTCGCAAAGGGTTCGGTTCCGTATGCGAGATTTGTGGAGGACAAAGCGGCGTCTGGGTGGTTTTCTCCAGTTTCCCCAGTTTCCATGCCCATTCATTCCACCACCTACTCCATAATCATCTCTGCTTTCATACATTTCAGTTATTCTGTATTATTTTCTTCCACACTTTCATCAGACATTGGACTAATCACTCATTCTAACTAGTTACTCATTCTGACCCGAAGTCCGTCTGGTTCTCAATAAGTGTCAGGCCCTAGGCACTGGTTTGTAAGTCCTGGGGAGGGGGTGTAAGCAGGACTAATCACTCATTCTAACTAGTTACTCATTCTGACCCGAAGTCCGTCTGGTTCTCAATAAGTGTCAGGCCCTAGGCACTGGTTTGTAAGTCCTGGGGAGGGGGTGTAAGCATTCCTTACGAGGAGGTTAAAAGGCGAATGAAGAACTGCTTAACCTATATTGCACGGTTGTCATTTAAACTTCGAATGACACTTAAATCTCCTGATATTACACTTCATCAAATAATATATACCTATCTGATTTCCTTAACCTCAAAAGTTTACATCTTGTAAGTATATTTTGACCGTAAAGCTGAGTACCTTTTAAATATTGCTGTAGCTATTGAACCTTTACACCCTCTCTCTCATTCAGTAGTTGTAGGATTCACATTATAAAGCCATTCTTAATATAGTTTTCAATGAAGTAGAAGCAAAGGAGTATTAAGATTCCCCATTTCCAGGGTACTGTCTTAGAAATGTCAAAACTCTCTAGCGGTCAAGAAAAATAATAGACAAAAATCTGATGTGTACCATTCACATGACTTTCTCTATATCCCTGCAACAAATTGTTCTTAAAAAACTTATTCTTCTATTTACTTCATGCTAATAAGAAAAAAATAGCAGAAATAGTCTTATTACTTGCTTCTTTGTAAGTAGAACCGAAATAAGGGAGGACTACCATAGGTTAAAGTGATGGTCAAAAGCTGGTTGCTATGTCAATGAAGTTCCTTTGTTTATATGGATAGGAGTTGAAAGTTCCTGTATAAGAAAAGTATATGTTTTTCATAGCAGAAACCAAAAATAAAGAATTACTCAAAAACGATGAACCCCACAAACAATGTGTATAACATAAATTGTGTTTTAATGTGCTCTACATTTTTTGTGCAGTAAGTTTTTGTCCATTTCTTACGGTTTAGCAGTTATTCAAAATTCAGTAAAATTCATCCGGAATAAACTACTCCTCAGAGGCTATTCCCAGAGAATTCAAGATATACATTTTGTTTGTCAGGTAAATATCTTTAATATACGAAATTTTAATCAAAATCGTTAAGAGCCATTTTTGAGAAAATCCAAATTTTCGAAAAACGTTCCATGTAAAGGGTAGTTGGGGGTGGGGGGATTTTTCTCAAAATCTTTGTGTCGCATCCCTGGAAGATACTAAACTTAAATACCAAGTTTGGTATTTTACCGACTTTTCGTTTTTGAGTTATCGTGTTCACAGACACACTCACACACACACACACACACACACACGGACCTTTTTGTGAAAATGCCTTTTTTGGATATTGGGGACCCTAAAACATATATTTCCGGTGAAATTTCGTATCGAATTTTTGGGTGGAGTGCAATACCTTCTCTATACACTTTGTACATAGTGCGCATAGAGAAAGTAATAATTTAAAAACACGTGATGTGTTCCATTCACATGAACTGCTCGACCTGTTCTACAAACAAACTATTCTAACGAAAGATTATTCTTTCTTGTGTTATCAAGCTAATCAAGAAAATATTAGTAGATAAGGTTTTATTACTTCTTTGCTGTTAAGTAGAGAAAAATAAGGGGGAAATACTAGGCTAAAGCCCTAACTGCATTATGCAGTTAACTATGGAATGTACCTGCTACGATAAAGATGTTATTCCTAGTATCTCAGGTCGTAGAACAACATTTTTATCGCTTGTTTTTAACACTTTATTTTTCATATACAGTATTTTTAGCTAAAAAGCTTTCAATATATGTTTATTTCCTTGTAACACCGCTGGTTGTGTTGAGTATACTACCTTTTATTTTCCACTTGCTTACCCTCCTTACAGGCAGGACGGACACTCCTGAGGACTTACAAGCCAATGCCTGGGGTCAGACGTCTTTTTTTTTTTTTTTTTTAAACAGTACCGGAGTCTGGTCAGGACTCCGGCGCTGTGTCCCCTGTTTACATTTGCCCCCTAAATTTACTGTATGATTACTGGTTTTACTGTTCCTTTACACAAACATATACACATTGCACAAATATATAACACCCATGCCCAAGGCGGGACTCGAACCCACGTTGGGGAGAATACGGATTATGGATCAGCCTAATGCTTGGTATGAATCTAAGGATGCAGATCACATGAACTGAAAGCGAAATATTACACGTTTAAAATATTTGCAAGATAAAATTCAGACTGATAAATTAATACTGAATTTACAAGCCCCTGCCAGTACAAATCTCTAAACACACGTGTATGTGTGTGCCTTTCAACATCTCGTAAACGGTTAACTAAAGCATCCGATGGCTCCAATCACACGACTTTCTTTACATGTCTGCAACAAATTATTATTATATTTTTTAATTGATTCATTTATATAGCCACCTTTAACATCTAAGGTCATATCGGGGGCTTTGCACTTGAAACAACACGTTGTCTGTAGTTTCTTTTACGTTTGGTTTAAATCATTTTATTTTCCTCAAACACACACACACACATTCACACTCACATATATACTTCCAGACTCTGTGGAATAATTCTGGCTAAAGAAAAATTCCCCACCCCAGCTGGGAATGGAACCCGGGACCTCCGTCTCGCAGACCACTCGACCACGGAGGCAGTCAACAAATTATTGTTAATTTACTTATCCTTCTATTCATTTCATGCTTACCGGGATAAGCATTAGCAGAAATGGTTTATTACTTGCTTTCTTGTAAGTAGAAAGTAAATAAGGGCATACACTACGCTATCAGTGATATAAGCTATAGTCAAATCTTTTAAAAGCTGGTTGCCATGTAGCTGAAATCCGTTTTGCATGGCCAGGAGTCGAAAAATTCCTGTATGACAAAAATTTTAAGTATTTTAAAACTGAAACTAATAACAAGGAATATCTCAAAAAGGTCAAAATACGAGGTACGTCCAGAAAGTAAGTTCCGTTTCAATTTATCTCCGCTACAGCGCTGCGATCGCAGTAACGCACATGCGCGGTAGACGCTCTGTATCAAGAAGAAACGTGCGCCATTTTGAGCTCGCTGTCAGCCACATACGCTTTGTTGTGCTTGTTTACAATGTCGGTGTTGATTGAAAATCCCGCCGCTTGTCAAATCAGATCTGTGATTCGTTTTCTGAATGCTAGGAAAGTGAAACCAATTTAAATTTATCGGCAAATTTGCGAAGTTTACGGACAAAATGCGATGAGTGATTCAATGGTGAGAAGATGAGTCCGACAGTTCAATGAAGGACGTAGTGAAGTGCACGATGAAGAACGAAGTGGGCGTCCATCTTTGGTTACAGAAGAACTGGTTCACGCGATTGATGACAAGATCCAGGAAAACAGCAAGTTTAGAATTAGTGCTCTCGCTATGGAATTTCCCCAAAGCTCACGATCACTAATTCATGAAATTGTTACCGAAAAACCGAAATTTCGTAAACTTTGCTCACGTTGGGTACCAAAGTTTCTTACTGAGCAACACAAAACAAAACGGATGGGTAGTGCACTTCAGTTTTTAACCCGTTATGATGAAGACGGCGAAGAATTTCTGAGACAGATAGTCACAGGAGATGAGACTTGGGTTTTTTACGACACCCCTGAAAGTAAGCGGCAATCAATGGAATGGAGGCACACTTCATCCCCGGCAAAGGTTAAGCCGAAACAAATCTTGACACCTCGAAAAATGATGTGCACAGTGTTCTGGGACTGGAAAAGCATCTTACTCATTAATTTCTTACCGCGTGGTCAAACAATCAAAGCAGATGTTTATTGCGAGACACTTAGTAAATTGCGCCGCGCAATACAGAATAAGCGCCGAGGATTGCTGTCAAAAGGTGTTGTTTTTCTTCACGACAACGCACGACCACACACAGCAAATGTGACGAAAAACCTCCTACAGGGAGTTGGCTGGGACGTGTTTGACCATCCTCCGTACAGCCCTGACCTCGCGCCTAGCGACTTTCATCTGTTCTTACATCTCAAGTCTTTCCTTGGCGGTCAACACTTCAACAATGACGAAGAGCTGAAAGAAAATGTTTCCAACATTTTGAAGACACAGGCGGCAAACCTCTATGAAGAAGGTATACAAAAACTTGTGCCACGCTATGACAAATGCCTGCAAAATTTCGGCAGTTATGTGGAAAAGTAGTTCAAGAGTTGTAGACTTTTGTGCAATAAATAATTATTCTGTATCTGTACACAATTTAATTTTATTACCAAAGGGAACTTACTTTCTGGACGTACCTCGTATGTGATACAAATTGTGTGTTTTAAGGTGCTCTATATGTTTTGCCATAGTAAGGTTTTAGCTATCTCTTACGGTTTCCAGTTTTACAAAATTCAGCAAAATTTGTCAAGAATAAAGAGCAATACAAAGAATATTCATCTCGTCAAAACACATAAATTATGTAAAATACATTTTTTTAGTCGACCATTTCCGAAATTTTACTTATTATTGGTTTCAAATTTGCATTACGCACTTTTTTCAAATGGAATTATTCGTTTTTCTTTCTCCTGGCCTTGCAAAGAGAACGAAATTTCAAAGTAAACACATAGGGAGCAGCTCCCTAAAGTTTTACCGTAATTTACCCCTACTGCAGTCACCTAATCCCGTTGATTCTACAAGGCAACGTGCCTTAAGATATTTCTGCAAATGTTTTGTTGCGATTAATGGAAGTAGATAGAACAATAGCTTTTTAAAATAAGTTTTTGGAAGAATGGGTAGAGAAAGTAATGCGAATGTAGCACATCGCCGTTTTGAGTTATGCCGTTCACATATATACATACGCACGCACAGACCTTTTTCTAAAAATGTTAAGTGTACCTTTTACTTGACTTTCTCTACCTGTTCTGCAAACAAACTATTCTGATAAAACATTATTCATTTATCTACATGTTTGGTCGTACTACTTGTTTTCTAGTAAGTACACTGAGCTTTATAGAAAGGATAAAGCGTTTTAAAATCTTTTATAAAATCTGATTGCTCTGAGATACAATTAAAATTGGATTCTCTTTGCATGGAAATGAAATGGAGTTTTATTTATGGACACTCTTTAACTACTGTGGTTCTAAGCGGTCCATTCTGTAAATCTACGACACTGGACTAACTGCTTTACTTCCCTTCCGAAGGAAGCCATGCTAAAGATTTTTTACACCCGAAAATTTCCTTTGTCCTCCGCCGGGTTTGAACCCGCGACATTGTTTGAAGTTAGCATAGAAACCACTACACCACGGAGGGCGACTCTGTTTGCATGTCCAGGAGCAAAACAAAGAGAAAGCAAACGAAAGTGATTTCCCATTTTAAAAAGCATTTAAGTACTTTAAAATTGAAACCAATAAAAGGAATATTTCAAAAACGATTACCTTTAAAAAAAATAAATAAATAAAAAAGAATAAGGAAAGGTATATCGCATAAACTGCGTGTTTTAAAGAAATCTAAATATTTTGTGTGGTACGTTTTTTGTCTATCCGTTATGATTTACGAGATACACGACAAACGCCATCCAGAATAGAGAACTTCAGACACTATTCCCAAAACATTAAAGATATGCATTTCGTTTGTCATTAAAACAACGTTCACATACCGTATTTTAATAAATATTTAGAGCCATTTTTGAGAAAATCGAACATTTTCGAAAAGTGTCCTATGTAAAGCGTAGTTGAGGTTGGGAGGATTTTCCTGAGGTTACTGAACTAAAAACCAGATATGCTTGCCATTTAACCGTCTTTTCGATTTTGAGTTATGCTGTCCGCATACTCGCATACACACACACGGACAGTATTCTAAATATTTTTTTTCGACTCGATATAGAATTTTGGGTGGAATACATTACCTTATCTAGCTATTATGTGCATCGTACGTGTAGAGAAAGTAGAAATGGTAAAGATGGGTTCAGCGGACCTTTCCGGTTAAGTCTTGTCATCAAATTGTTCGCGAAGTGTGCTACTTCAACTTACTACACGATATACAGGAAGTATATATTTGGAAATAACATTTTTGTCCACTTTGGAATATATTTTCACACTGGATTGCATTTTGCATGCAGGAAGTTTCAAACGGTATCACTTAATGGCTGCCGACTGGTTTTGGTCTGCGGAGTTGCCTTGAATTCAAATATCTGAAACAGCGTACACAAGTTCTCAGTTTCGTCACTTGGGTCATAGTTCGGACGTTATTCTTTGCTTTGGCTTATCGAACCGCCACTCCTAGTTGACATTGCCTTTACAATAAACATCTGATAATAGACGCCAGCATCAAGGATTCCACGCTTTAAAAATCTGATGTTACACTCACATTACTTTCTCTAGCTGCTTTGCTAACTTCTTACAAAAGATTCTTCTTCTTTCCAAACAATACTAATTCAGATAAACATTGGCAGAATGTTCTCATTATTTAGTTTTCCTCATAAGTAAAGGGAGCAAAAGGAATGCGCTAAGCTAAAGTGATCGTCAAATGTTTTAAGTTATCGTTATGCCATTGTCAATGCAAATCGTTTCTTTCCTCGGCCAGAAGTAGAATAATAATAAAAAAAAAACAAACAAAAAAAATAATAAAAAAACAAAAAAAAAACAGACACTTCCTGTCTGAGAAAGGTCTTTACGATTGAAACCAGTAACAAGGAATATCTCGGAAACGGTTAACTCCACAACAAAACGTAAGGGACATAAATTGTGTGTTTTGACGTGATCTACATTTTATGTCTAGTACGTTTGTCTATCTCTTACTGTTTAGCAGTTACGCTAAATTCGGCAAAATTCATCAAGAATAAAGGTTATACCCAGAAAATGTACGATATACATTTTATTTGAGATGTAAATATCTTTAATATAAAGGATTTTAATCAAAATCGTTAGAGCCATGTTTGAAAAAATCAAAATTTTCAAAAAATTGTCCATATAAAGGGTAGTTGAGGGTGGGAGATTTTCTTGAATATCTTGGTGTCGCAACTTTTGGAGATACTGAACTTAAATACCAAGTTTGGTATCTAACCACTTTTCGTTTTTGAGCTATGCTGCCCAAAGACACAGATACACACAGAGACATAACTACCTTTTTTATTAAAAAAGGTTTTTTCTTTTTTTAATCAGGGGGTCTCATAATATGTATTTCCGGCAAAATGTCGGTATCGAATCTTTGGAAGCAATATAATACCTATCTTCTCTATACACTATATTCATAACACGTGTAGAGAAAGTAAAAATTAGCCAACATATATCAGACTGTGTGGTGGCGAATATTCCTGAGTGCCCGACTATAGGGACAAAAGTCAAGAAACAGCGCCGACAGCGGCTATCGTCTTGACTTCAACACCTCGCAAAGCAGCTAGCTACATTACAGTCATCTTCAAGGCTTACTTCCATTCCGTGCTGGAAAGTCCTTTGTGGTTTAAAGTCAATTGTTGGCCGAAGTCATTAAATTATAAGGTAACCCGTGTCGCGGCCTCTCTCCAATGCGCGGGAGATCCGAGAGTCGCCAACAAAGGCGCACTAAAATACGTACCTTAAGATAAATTACGAAAATGTTGACCTTCTGCTCACATACGGGCAGCACAATTTGCGAAAATATTCTCGCTCACTTGTCTAAGCTTAGCAACAGCAATCCTTGTGATTTTTTGCATAATGTTATCACCAATTTTCTCTATATTACACTGGGAGTTCTGCTGCTGAGCTTAGGTGAATGAGCGAGAACATCCTTAACTTGTTACATTGCCTGTTTGGGAACAGATGGTCAATATTCTCAGTATTTATTTAAGGCAAGGACTACAGTGCGCCTTTGCCGGCACACTTTCCCAGCAACTCTCGGATCTCTCGCGCAGTGGAGAGAGGCCGTGAGAGGGATTACCTTATAATTTAATGACCCTATATATTAATTATATAAAATGACACCTCACACTACTGTTTGAATTCTTTATCGCGTGGATCAATTTAGTCATCTTTAGGATTGATGTATTTGGTGGGAGGTTCTGTTTGAAATTAAAATGAATTAAATATTTATAGGGAATGCTTTAGGCGTTGACACTTAAAGAACTGGCCATTATCATTGCACTTGTACAATCAGCATAACTAGAAAAGCTAAAGTAAACATAGGGGCACTAATGTTTCAAAGAATGTATGTTTGCGATGGATCCAACGTGAGAAATTTTGATTTACAGTTAAATAGATTTCCTAATTTAAAGGGAACGATTGGTAAAAATTGGGAAATACATTTTCAAATATTTCATATTTCGTTTTTAAAGCGGATTTGCAGTGTTCTTCAAACATTTCACTTTATAGTTTTGTGTTTTCAAAATTTATAGAAGTGTTTTTTTTTTCCAAATGTCCATATATATATATATATATTAATCCATCTATGAATTAGTAAGTAAGAAGAAAAGAGAAATAAAAAAAATAACTATTTGTTGAAAAATTAATAATCAGAATTTTCGACATTTAAAAATTTCCGTACCTTTAAGCCACCTTTAGGCTATAAGAGTGAAATTTCAGATTCTATATTTTTTGTACACTTTTATAGACCCCTTTGATTATTATGGTCATATTGTGAGTTTTACACTTGAAACGTTGGTGATTTACTCTTTGAGCTTTTACAGTAAGTTTCTCAGAGAAGTATTCGCTTTCACATGCCAGACTCTATGGAAGGCAGAGAACTAATTATCCTTAAAGAAAATGTTCAACCCTCCGGCCGGGAATCAAACTGGGGAACTCCGAATAAGAAGTCAGCTCGCTGATTATTCGACCACGGAGGCAGTCAATTTAGGACATTGTTTTGTATTATATCCTATGCGGTTATTTCTGTAAGATAACCGAAGTTTGATGCCATTTTTAATGAACAAAGCAGTTTTGAAAAATGTAATTGGCTGCTAAAGTTAGATCAATTATTTTCTATCTCAATAAGGAATATATATATATATATATATATATATGCATATTAAAAAATATATATTAAACTGCATCGTAATGATATTTTTTCTTTCTGTACAACGTACTATGTACCTATGTAGTAGGCAGAGAAGGTATTGCATTCCGCCCAAAAATTTGGTACCGAGATTTCACTGTAAATATATGTTTTAAGGTCTCTTGAACCCAAAAAATGTGTGAGTAGACAGAATAACTCTAAAACGAAAAGTCCATTAAGTATCAAACTTGATTTTTAAGTCCAGCATCTTCCAAGGATACGACACAGAATTTCAGGAAAATCCTAGCACCTTTACATAAAACATTTTTTGAAATTGTTGATGGTTCTTATCGATTTTGATTGCAATGCTATAATTTTCTGGGGATAGCTCTTAAGACCTCATTCTGGCGGGCTTTTGTATAACTGTAGACCATAGACAAAAGTTGCACACCAAAATTGTAGACTTCGTAACTTATACCATACGGTTTTTTATTTGGGTTAACCATTTCCGATATTCCTTGTTCATAATTTCAAATTAGATTTTTTTTTTTCTGAAACCGAAAGTCATCATTCGTTTCATATCTCTTGTTTTACTCCTGGCCACGCAAAGAGATACGAATTTATATGATTAAAACAGCGATCAGCTTTTAGAAGATTTGGTCGCTTTAGCCTTGTGTGTTTCTTTATTTCCCTTCATATAAGGAGGAAATAAAGTAATAAACATTTATCTAAATGGTTGTCTGGAATAGCATGAAGAAGATAGAAGAATAATCTTTTTTAAAAATATTTTGTTCGCAAAACAGGTAGAGAAAGTCGTGAAAATGCAGGATATTAGGTTTTTATAAAGTAGCTTACAATTGCAGTGAAATGAAATATTCAGATGTTTTTTTTTTTTCTTACGCGGTAGTAGTCTTATATTTTAGAAAGTTCTGTGATTAATCGGCCCGATATCAATTCAAAGCCTTACCGCAGTCAGTACGTTAGTTGATAAACACGCCAGAAGTACTTTCTTAAAAATAAATTCACACCTGTGTTAACTCTTTCTGGTGCCGACTCATTGAACGCTAAGTGTTGTTATTAAAATTATATTCGAAGAATCCGTTCGAAGGGTGGCAGGATTTCCGAGAAGGTTGCAGATCCATTACTGATGCAGCAGCCTCCACTGTGGAACATCACTTATCAATGTCTTCGGCTTTTAGCGCGTCACTGTCTAACGTCTTTATTCCTGAAGGCCTGTAATAAACGAGCTACGCAATAGTGAAGAGGAAGCCTCACAAAAACGCTCATTTGTCCTGTCGGTGCGACGTCATACCGTGCCGAGAGCACCTCGGCGGTAGGTAGCTCCCAATACCGCCACGGACACGCGCTGCGCATAGATATTTACCGGTTATTACCGGTAAGTTCAATGCGCGGAAGTCACCTGGCTTTCTCGTGAATCTTTCATTTTCCTAAAAAGCTACTTAAACCTTTCGGACACAGAAATACTGTTCTTTTTCTGGAACTTTATTATGGAAGGTTCTAAAGCATATTAAAATAAAGTAATTCTGGAACAAAACACGTTTATTTTTACAAGAAAATACTTTTCAATTTCTATTGTATGATATACATATAATGGGGAAACCTGTGCAAATCTTTTGTTATGACTACGAGTTCGAACTGCTTTCACCATTAAAACAACCCTATTTCACGTTCGGAAATATGCTATTGTTGGAGTGTGGCTACTACCGCTTGATGTTCAAACTCGCCTGTGTTTTAGGATGGGATGGGACCAGGTAAAATAATCGGAGGTATACAATACTGTATGATGAAGAGGCAGAGAGAAAAACTAAGTGCGAGTCTTGCTTTGTAATTTTCTAAATATGTTACTGTAATTCCTTTTAGTAATACTGCTTGTAAACAGAGACTGTGAACTCATTTGTCATGCACTACAGTAATTCTGATGTAAATCAAAATTATATTTCTATCCATTGAAAGAAAACAAAAAGTGGGCGTAACACAGCGCTTCTAAACGACCCAACATATATAATATTCAAATTCTGAATATTTAAAAATAGATTACAGCACATAACTGGGTCATTCCGAGTGGTTTCATTACGAACGCTTTGCCGATAGCAAGGGAAAAATTCTGGGGTGGTTTCAATTTAAGCCACTATGCCTGAAAGGGTTAACCTAGGCAACTGAATAGTCATAAGGCACAATATGAAGAAAAATCTGATGTATTCCATTTAAATGAGCTTCTCTGTTCTGCAAACTATTCTTACAAAATATTATTATTTTTTCTATAGCATGCCTAATCGAGATTAACGTTAGCAGAAATTGTCTTATCACTTGCTTCGTTTTAACTTGAAGGGAAATAAGGCAATACACTAGACTAATTCGAGATTCAAATGTTTTATAAGGCGTCGCTAAGAGATTGTTACTGAAATTCGGTTCTCTTTCCAAGACCAGGAGAAAAACAAGATTAGACGGACGAGGACTTTGAGAAAAGTATAAATATTTTAAAACTAAAACTAATAATTAAGATCTTGGAAATGTTTAGTACTACAAAAAAGTGTGACAAAACTGCATGTTTTAACGAGCTACATTTCTTGTGAAGTAAGTTTATGTCCATCTCTTGTGGTTTGGCAGTTATGCGAAAGCCATTCAGAATGAAGAGGATTTCAGGGCCTATTCCATCCCATAGAGATGAATATGGCTATTCCAAAGAATTTCAGAATATTTATTTTATTTTCGATGTAAATGTCTTCAATGTACATATTTCAATAAAATCGTTTCAAAAATGTTTCCATGTATATGGTAGTTTGGATTTGGGGGGGGGGGGGGAGGGTTCCAGAAAACTTTGGTGCCACATTCTTTTAAGATATTGAACTTAAAATACCAATTTTGGCAGTTAACCGACTTTTCGTTTTTGAATTATGCTTACACACACACACTCATATTGGCCATTTGCTAAAAATGCTTTATTTTTCATTCAGGGGTCCACAAAATATGTATTTCCGGTGAAATCTCAGCATCGAATATTTAGGTGGAATACAATACCTTCTGTACCTATTTTGTACATTGTGCATATATGTTATAAAAAGTAAAAGTATGATGTATTATATTCACATGAATTTCTATAACCACTTTCTACAATCATTCTTACAAAACCCTGTTCTTCTACCCAGTTCACGTTAATCCACATAAATATTTGCAGCAATTACTTCAATAAATATTCTGTTGTAGGTACAAGAGGAATACGGTGGGCTTAAGCCGTATTTAAATATTTTACTCTTTAGAGTTGGCGCTATGTGGTGGTTTTCAAATTCTGTTCTCTTTGTATGAACACGAGAAACAAAGGAGAAAAAACAAAAACGAAAGAAAAGCGTTTGCCACATATAAAAAGTAAAGCATCGACAATTCAGACTATAATAAAGAAAAGCTCTGATATAATTAATGCTATACAAATTATTGGGCTTAAATTGCGTATTTTTACGATATCTAGACACATTTTTGTGCAGTAGATTGCGGACGATCTCTTAAGATTCACAAATATAAAAAAACTCACTCAGGATGAAGACTACTTCCCAGGCTATACATAATAACTCCATGGCACGACAGCTCACGAGGAACCTTGGCCTACCGCCCGGCCGCTACGTCCCCCATCTCGGTCCACTACAGACGTCATGGATGTGGTGCAGTATTGGAGGGTGAGACGTGGACAGCGCCTCGAGCCCACCCAGCCGGTTAATGCGGTCCTCATGACCTGGAGCCGCTACTTCTCCATCAAGTAGCTCCTCAATTGGCCCCACAGGGACCTTACGAGGCTGAGTGCACCCCGGGCCAGGTCTCCCAGCGAGGGAAATATCTCACGCCGGTACTGGGGATCGAACCCAGGTCTCCCGCTTGGCAGACTATACATGACTTATCTTAATTCAAATCATTGGAATCATTTTTGTGAAGATAACAAAACTTTTTATGTGTATTTTCAAATGCATATTTATAATTTTTATTAGCATTTTTCCCTTTGTTTTCTTTTCTCCCTTACTCTGGCTGTGTAAAGAGAACATAATTTTACAGCCATCATGGACTGCCCCTGTGACCTGGTTAATAGCATAGATCCAAATCCAGAGATTCCCTATTCGATTTTATGCTGAAGAATGGGAATTTTTCCTTTTGCGAATTTTTCTTTTCTATAAGCATGGTTAAAATAGTGTCACGTGTTTGAATTTAATAGAAATAGACACTCTAATGGATTAATGGTCCTTGATAGCCAAACCCCATCTCGTACGATCAGCTTTACCTTCCATATCCTACAATGTAATGTAAAGTGAAATTTTATTTGAATTAGAAGTAGGGAGAAGAGCAAGTTTCTATAGAATACTTACGTGCTGAAGAGTGAATACAGAAAGTCATGTGGGATAGTCAAGATTTTCTTATTATTTCAAATAACATTACTTTTTATAAAAATAGTTTGCAGAAAAATATGTAGAGAACTCATTATCATTTTTTATGTTCTACATGTACTTACAAAAGTGAACTAAACGTTAGTTAATCCTGACGTCCTACTAAAAGGAGCAAGAGAAGCTGTTCCAAGATACATATATTCTTTTTTACTTGACCATAAATTTGTTTCTAGTCTGCTGCTCTAACCACTGAGCTACCATAACATGTCGGCAGGGCATCAAGTTTATCAACTGACTCGCAATTCTCTGACTGGGAAATTTAATGCCGTGCCGGCATTTGGTTAGAGCAACCAGGAGATCTGTGGTTCAAATCCCGGCTACAACATTGAATTTTTCAGTCCGACTCTATCCAACTCCTGTCCTACACACGCTTGAATGAAAAAAATTAACAATTTTGTATTATGTTTTGAAAGACTTCTTACATATTGTGCAGTCTCTTTAATTGCATATTATACTCTTATATCTGTTGGTTCACATTACTAAATCTGGTTATGTTATAACAAAAACAATAATAATATCTATCTATACACCTGTTATGAACATTCATATTATACACAAATATTTATATAATAATTCATATAGTCATAATAATTTTGTTAATGTTTCTAAACCATGCGTTAAAACAATTTAATGGTATTCATATGCTGGATCCATTTAGCTCAATTATATACTTGTAAACAGCTGTATGCAATAAACAGATTTTCTTTCTTTCATTAGCTCAATAACATAGTATAAAATCATTTTTTTTTTCTATTTCTGATATTCTGTTAAGCAAGTTTAAATTGTATTATGGCCTTATACCAAGCAAAATAACTCCTTGATCCAGCTCCGCACGTCCCACAAACATGTGTCCGAAGACCTTTTACTTTCCGAAATACGGTGCCTCGCATAAACCATAAATCCCTTTAAAAGAATCAATAAAGCTGAAAGACGTACCTCGGAACAGATGTTGAGAATGCTCTCCTTTTGCTCGTCATTCAGCGTTGAGGTGTCCCATCACTGTCAGCCGTGCCCATTTGCAAGTCCTGGTCATCCAGTACCGTCCGATCTCGGTAGCAATACACCACAAGACTTTCCCCATTCTTCCATGATGTTCCTCTGCAAACTGAAACGACTGTATTTCGGAAAGAATAATTTTTGGACCCATGTTTGTTTGAAGAATTTCGTCTGTTGTAGGGGGTATACGAAAAGTGAATATCATCACAGCCTTTCCCTTTAGAGATTGTTCCATGTTTCGTCAACGAGCATATGGACATCATGAAGACTTCAAGCGCAAGGCAGCTGATTAAAATTTCGAGTAGTTTGTTACATTAGTGTTCACAATTTGAAAGAGCATTACTAGCATATATTTTAACTCTTTGCAGACTACTGAGTGAAATAACCCGAGATATTGACATACGTTCATAAACCTGTGCTTGTAAAAGGAAAACGCACTTGCTTTGAACAAGTCCTGAGAATTACATATTACGTAAATCCAAAAACAGTTTAATGATGCAATCCATATGGAATTTCAAACAATTTTGAAAAAGGTATATCATTTTCCACCAGCATGTATTTACCTAACCCAATGATTTTAAAACAAACACAGTTCCAAAATTTTGCAAACACTAGTTACGATTTACATATTTTTCTTTCTTTTTGGCACGTCTAACTCTTATAACTTGATAGGTCATATTGTACGATGAATGAAGTGGGTGAAATGGTGCTCAAATTACCCGACATTCGTCTTGTCAGTATAAGGGAATACTCCGGGAAAATAACCTTATTCAGGTAGCTTACCCTAACCGAGATTCGAACTCGGGACCTCTTCGGTGTAAGCAGGGTTATTCATATTTTGTTTATTCGCCTTCAGATTATAAATTAGGCTAACAGATAATTTGCTCTACAGAAAGCAAGATTTTTATCAGCTTCTTTCGGCTGGTTAAAGATTCCAGAGTAGGAAAACTAAAATAGAGGAAAATAAGATAAAAGTGCGGGAGTAAATTCCCATATAAAACTAATTTAAAAATGCGCTTACCACTAAAGTAAAGTAAGTCGCGATCCAGATGTGGTTCAGGAATTACACAGCAGTGCGAATTTTACTGTTAACAATGACGGGAATTCACTAACAAGTACCGTTAAGGGCTACTCTTTCTTAATAGTGCCCTTTACTGCTTATCCCATAAAAGTGTAAATATGATTATTTTTTACTATTAATTCCGACTGTTCCAGTTCTAAAAAATACTAGGTTACAAAATGATACGTACATCAAACCAGTAATTTACCACTTACGCAAACATCAAGATATACTTGATGAATTACTGGACTGATCAGGGTTCTTCCACATCAAGATGTGATTCTTAATTTAAACGAATATTGTTTAGCGGCGGTTTCCCTCCCAGCCTTCATTCAACAATGCATGGGTAAATATGCAGCGTTCGCGAAGTTCACAACAATACCTTCATTACTGCTCACGTAAGTCACTTAATGGAATTCTCTTTAACCACAGTGATCACTGTCGTATTCAAGTTGCATGGTGGCAACAATTACATATTTCAAAACGGCATTTCTCATAGTTGCAAATTCATTTCCAATAGCATAATTATATCTGATTGCCGGAAGATTTTTAATGGATGTCACCTTCTGTTGCAACTGGGAAGCTCCCTTACTTCACAGCTTTTGCTTTTGGTATTGGTTATAAAAAGCTCAGATAATAGCGTTGTTTGGAGGTTTATACTTCGGAACTGTATAAATGCTCTTTTTCCCCCTCTTATTACGATTACCACTACAGCCGTCACTGAGACTCTGGGAAGATAAAAGAACGGCTAATTCTGTAGCTCATGAGCGGCTATATTAATCGAATTGATCACAAATTTCTTAGTATGCAAAACAACGTCAGTTTAAATGCGCCTAATTGAAAGCGCATGAGATCAACTGCTACTGTCCAGTCAACAATAGGAAAACGGTCAATGTTATTGTATAACGCAAATGAATATTCCTGTTATGTCTTGTGGATTTCTTGTAACTATTTGTTCCATTTTCAGATCACCAGTTCAGTCTGCTGTATCAGTGTTTACTGCAACTACTTTGACCTTGTGCTATCACAACTGATATTGGACAGATAACCCATAACACTCTACTTTCTTAAACTGTGAATATTCAAGGGGTCAGTATTTTACTATTTTGTTCCTGTAGAGAGTACAAATTGCTTACAGAGAACACGCTATTTCAGTTTCATCACAACCGCATTTTGTCGACTCTATCGTTATATATCCAATCTTTCAAATTCGGCTAGTCGAATGTTATTCAAATCAGTGTTGTTTTCATTACTTATACCAAAATGAACAAACAATATTATTAGAGCCAGTACGTTACCTCCTTAGCGCGGTGATAGCGCGGCTGCTTGCCAAGAGGGAAACCTAGGTTCCATTCCCGGTATCGGCGTGGGGAATTTTCCCCCGCTGGGGAACCTGGTCCGGGGTGCACTCAGCCTCGTAAGATCCCTGGGGGGGGGCAATTGAGGAGCTACTTGATTGAGAAGCAGCGGCTCCGGACCAGGAGGGACTCGAGGCGCTGATCACGTCTCGCACTGCACTCCAATCATGACGCCTTCGGGCCGAGATGGGGAATGCTGCGGCCGGACGGTAGACCAAGGTCCCTTTGGACTGTCTTGCCATCCCCTAAAACATCGCTAATCTGTGTGTAATTGAAAGAATTGAAACCTGGAGCAGAATTCTATCTGGAATGGCCTTCCCTATTTTTCGTACTTCCAAAATTTAAGGTAATTATGTTTATTAATACTTTAACAAAATATTATTTGTTATTTATTTCTGCATCCTCTATTTGCACTCAACCTAGGATAATCGTGCTTCCTTCGTCACCTATTGGGGATTCACCTCCTTGAAGGTAATACCAAAAGTGTTGTTGGGAGAGTTTAATACCTATGCAAGACACTGAAGTTAGGTTTCCCAATCATTCATGCCAGTCATTAACACGCCACTTCATATATATGTTATTGATGTTGCTGTCATGGTGCCATTAAAGATAGTTTATTTGCATTTGATGTAATCAAACATTGGTGAAAGTGATTAATGTGAAGGAGGCAACGTACATCAGTGTGTGCTTCTAATCCGGCGGATCGCATTACAAGGATGATAGTAGTACTGAGTAAACGCATGACTGGCAGGAGAAACCAGGATACTTTGAGGAAGGCCGCCCAAATCCAACTAGTCTGCTGTGATGAGAACGACGTAACCATCAGTCCAGGCTCAGCATATGGACACAAACACAACAGTAAGAAGCGCCGCAGGCTGCGAGATAGAGTAAGAAGGAGGATATTATGAAATTTCAACATTCATCACTTCATTTCCGCAGAAATAAGTTATTGCAATTACTTGTTTTCTAATACGGTGGACCCCTTCGTCTCATTGAATACCTTTAGACAATAAGATAAATGAATGGAGTTTTACTTCTTGAAAACATAGATAAGATGAACGTTCTCCGTTAGATCCCAGCATTTGAAAGCACGGAAATGCTATTAGTTATGGTTATCCATTATATTATTACAAGAAAAGTAATTTAGGAACCAGCTTGGAGAATTCTTGATTAGATTTTACAATTTTAACAATCAGAAGTAGTACCAGCATTTTTGTTTCTAAATTCCTTCTTCTGTGTACAGGATTTCCATGAATTTCTTTCGTACGCTTCTATCTTCATAAGGGTTTGCGGCAATAATATCTTTCAGTAGAATTAAATAATCGTCTATGTTAGAAAAGCATTTCTTGCTTCCCTTACTCTAAACCTTCAAGACAAATCAGGCAGAATGTCATGCTATATTGGTGTTTGTAAAGTGAACAATTGAGCAGAACGTAGGTTTTAGCACTTTGCTAACCCATGCTAGACTATGCAAAAACTCGACATCAATAGAGTGCATCACTCAAGTGAACAGCCTAATTTTCTGAACAAAATTGTATCAAAAGATCTAAACACGAAAGCATGAATAGCTGACTAAGTTTTTTTTTTGAATAAGGTATTGTTCCTTGTTTTGCTCTTATTTTCTATACCGAATCTTTTCAGGAGTTACTTTTTTGCTTGGTATAGGTATTTACTGGAAGAAGGTTTCTGGTGACTTTGGACTTTTAGGGTCTAAGGTAATATTGTCTCTTTAAAAGAGAAAGGAACAGAACTAAAACTCATAACAAATGTTTTATTACTAGACTAGATGAATACACACATTTGACTGAACATGCATCATCACAAAAAGCCCATATAGGTATAGCTTGATCCAAAACCATTTATTTAATTTTGTCACAAGTCCAGACTATATACATGACGTGCACTCACCGCGCCGTTGGGGCCTCGCAGTGTAGGCTAGTGGACCCAAGAAGGTCCTGTAGATACGGTGGTGGTGTAAGGTGCAGCTGCCGCCGCCGCTGGTTGCTGTGGCACCACCCCTTGTTGCAACTCCTGGGTGGCTCCAGGTACTGTCGCTCCCAGCTGATGGTGTCCAGGGTGGTGATGATGCAAATGGTGGTGATGGTGATGATGGTGCTGCGAGAAGTTGAAGTCCAGGCTACCGTCCATACTCAACTCGTGCTTGATCACCTCGTCCACATTGCAATCGAAGCCTCCGTGGAGAGTCTCTATGTTGAGATTGAGGTCGTCCAAAAGGGCGCTGTTATTAAGGGCCCCCATGAGCTGGCCCATCATGGTGGATGGGGTTGGTGTGTCTGGGGGACTGTTGCTGCTCGAACGGGAACCTAATGTGGCGAACTGTGTCGCGGGGTCTGGCGAGGGTTCCGACTGGGGGTAGCTGGGCGACATGCCAGCTACTGGTGAGTGTTGTGGTGGAGGTTGTTGAGGTTGCTGCAAGTGATGGCACGAGCACGGCTGTAGTCTGTGAATAGGACACTGCGACAGTCCATACGGCGAGGCTGCGTGTAGTGCGCTGAGGTCAGGCTGCTGCTGTTGAGTCCCAAAGTCGTATGTCGTCTGGTAAGGAGGTGGTGGAGGTGGCTGAGTCTGCTGAGACGATTGCTGCCCGTTGCTGCCACCGCCGCCCCCGTTATACCCTGCCATAAACTCTGCACTCTGGTGGATCTTCATCCTCTCTGCCAGACTACCCGCTAGCTGCTCTGGACCATAGCCTGCAAATACACCAAACAACACCTTTCATTACCTTTCTCATAATGAAGCAAAACACGAGAAGAGGAACTCAAAAGGCTCCAATTGCGAACCTCCCCTCAGAATATTGACGCACTAAAGGTAATTAAAGACATCAGTAATTTATAAGCATTATCTAAATGGAGCACTAACTGCCTACAATAATTTGTTGCCTGCTTTATGGTATGTAGCATACCCAAATGCTCATGTCTAAACAGTGTTTTTTTTTTCTTTTCTTTTTTTAAGTAAAGGAGTTTGCTCAATGGATAGCCGTATAAAAACGACCATTGCATGGTTTCCTGGGCAACTAGAAGAGAAGCTTGCTCCCGGATAAAATTTGACGTTTATAATCTTCAGTTTAGTCAGAGGCAAAATATACTAGTTTTGCAAGTTGAACACTAAAATATAGCTAGGATCCCCATCGGATCTTGGCTCTACACTCCTATACACCTAACACCCGAATTACATCACGAAACTCCATTAAACTCTTCAATATGATAATATTCTGGTAAATTTCGTAACAAAGATATCATACCTCAGAGGCAATAACTTGTACATAAAATCCTAACTTTTAGAGCACCTTCATATAAATTACCTAAATGTTGAACGATCTCAACCGCATGAGAAATAGTTCACAACTTCTTAAAATTGTTTAACTCCGCGTATACGTCTGTCCTTATAAACGTCCTAAATATGTTGAAGGCTATTCCATAATATTTTCTTCAGCGCATACATCTATCCGTATAAGTCCTATATATTTTGAAGGCTATTCCTTTATATTTTCCTCGATCTTATATGAATTTCAAGCAAATTTGGAATGTGTCGAAAGTATTCTTCAAATCCTTATAGTCATACACATTTTCAATAAGCAGTTATTTTTCTTACTATTTCACTCAAGTTACGCAAGTTTGAAATTGTGACTACGTAGCAAGAATTTGCCGGACCGCACCTGTGCCTAGACCCCTAGCCTTTGAGAAACACCTGTGCGAAGTAGTGACTTCACATACGCATCAGGATTGTTGGAAACGTGAACCCGTACGCAAGTGATCTTGGAGGAAATCATGCCATCCCCTTTACATAGCTCCCTGGATTGTTGCAAATGCCACCACCCTTAGATGAAATGAACACGTGCATTATTGATGCGTGAAATAAACGCTTTCTGTGTGACTTCCTATAATTCTGAAAACTTCCTTGGCAGCAGGTTTAAAAGAAACCCTCTCAATTGAGAACATTCCGCCTTTATTGTGGGCGGTATATAAAAGGGAGCTTCTAAGGCTGAGACGGGTGAATCGTTGTGGCATATCTTCAAGGATTTCAGTCAGGTCAAAGAGTGCAACTGAGTATCGAGCATAAAAGTTGCTTGAAAGCAAGTATTCAGTGATTTTGTCACAGTTGTGTCAGAAGTGAGGCAGGTAGGCATGCATGAGAGCACTGGTCCCTGATAGAAACGGAGGTAGGGTTAATCTCGGGGAGATCCATAGTGATCCCTGATAGTCAGGCGCATTGACTCAGCTGATAAGTGGCGTTGTGTTTGCCTCTCTGCCATTAGATTCATACTACGTAAGCAATGATGTCATCCCTGTTGCATAATGTAACAAACATCCCTCAATGGAGTTTCAGTTGACGCCGAGTAATCCTAGTGTAATTGTAAACATAAGCAATGATAATGAGTGACAATGACAGTGACTTTAGAAACAACGATGAAGATGATTTAGGAGAGGAGCCCCTGAGAAGTTTGGTGCTGTAGCCGTGGACGGGATGAAGTGGCAACAGTGTAACGGAGCAGCCACGAGATAAGGCAACTGTCTGGGATCACTATGGATCTCTCCCACTTTAGGCCGAGCTGGAAAGACAGCGCACCCAGGAATAAGTTCAGTATAAGTTCTACTAGGTCCACAGTCATTTTATTACAATATGAACGAATATTCTTCAAGAAGGCTTTGGCAATCAACCAAACGCAGTATATTTATTATCACATATTAGGATAAGCAATCATTTTTGTCCATCATTATTATGAGGACAGCTTTAACATTTCAAAGTGTCATCATTTTATTTTGCTTGTTTCAGAAATAAATAGTGGTTCCAATAATACTACGCAAAATTTTACCCTTGCTTTTGAGGTTAGGCATTTTTCATAATTCAATTTACTGACAAATAATTAGAGATATGATTTGTTTTAAACATAATTTGATTAGATGTTAACTATCACATAAGTTTCATAATACCTGGTGTTTCTAGGTGTTCACAGAAGTTTAAGAGCCGGATAGTCTGTAAATTCTTGCATTGGTTCTACGTCAAGTATAAAATTGGAGTTTGCCAAGTAAGAGTTATGCAGTAAAGTAAATATGGCAGTGCCGTGTCCTGGCATTCCACCAACTCTCTATCTTTACTGATTGCTTTAACCTTGCCGTCAAAGAGAGGAAGTCAGACGGAGGTATGAAAGTTATTTTACCCTGAAATGGAGGAAGAAATAGACCACTTTTTCCTGTGGGAGCTGCTTGGTTACGAATACCGTTGTGATTCCACATCCGCAGCTATCATTACATATCAATCGATTTCCTCCAACTCAACTTCCGCCAGACAAAAACCCGCTGACAGCTGCTTCCTGGGCTCTTTAACTTAAATTACACATCGAATGGCAACATTTCAATGTTCGTTCACTTGCCCTTTCATGCAGTAATATCGTGCAATAAAGATTGATAAATGGTTTTAACCTGCACTTAATCAATACCCCTGCTTCACGAAGATACTATGACCTTTTAAGCAGCTCTGCTTACATTCACACAACTTTCTCTATTCATTATCTTTTATTTTATATATTTTTTAAAGTTAATTTATTACTTTTTCTACACGTACTATGGACATTGTGTATAGAGAAGGTATTGTATTTCACCCAAAAATTCGATACAGAGATTTCACCGGAAATACATGTTTTGGAAGTTCCTGAATAGAAAAAAAAAAAAGCATGACTAGAAAAACATCCATGTGTGCGTGCGCGCGCGCGCGCGCGTGTGTGGGCAGCTCAAAAACGGAAAGTCCGTTAGATACCAAACTTGGTATTTAAGTTCAGTATCTTCCAAGGATACGACACGAAGATTTTCAAGAAAATCTCTCCATCCCCAACTACCCTTTACAGGAAAATTTTTCGAAAATTTTGATTTTTTCAAAAATGGCTCTAACGATTTTGATTCAAATATCGTATATTACAGACATTTACATGACAAATAAAATGTACATCCTGAATTTTCTGGGAACAGTTTCTGAAGACATCTTTATTCTGAATGAATTTTGCGGAATTTTGCATAACTGGTAAACCGTAAGAGATAGACAAAAGCTTACACCACAAAAAATGTAGAGCTTTGTAAAAGCACACAATTTATGTTATACGCATTTTTTTCCTGGAGTTGGCCGTTTTCTATATATTCCTTGTTATTATCAGTTTTACAGTAATATTTTTCTCATAGGGAACTTGTCAACACCTGACCACACAAAAAATCGGATTTCTATACCATAGTAATCACATTTTAAAGCATTTGACTGCCGGTTTAGTCTAGTTTATCCTCTTATTTCCCTTCTACTTATAAGGAACTAAGTAATAAAACAGTTGCTGCTAATGTTTATCTCGATTAGCATGAAATAGATAAGAGTGAATGGAGTGAATGTCTTTTTTGTATCCACTTTATTCTGAAATAAACGTTTGCAAAAATAACTTCATAGCACATTACGTGGTAGGTACAGTGGTTGGTTTGAAAACTCATATTCTTCCAAAGTCTCACAGAAAACAAACGAATGGGGGGATAGACTTAAAAACATAGTGTGTTAAAAAAAAAAAATCAGACAGGAGCACACATCTCGGAGACGATTAAGCTACAGAAAGAATGTATTTCACATAATTATCGAGTTCTACCAAGATATAGTCTTTGTGCGGTAGGTTTTTACTTTCTTTTCAACGTACAATGTACAAGTAAGTAGAGTAGGAATTGCATTTCACCCAATAATTAGATGTTTTAGACTTCATCGGAAATATATTTTGTGGTCTCCTGAATAAAGAAAATAAATAAAAAAAAAGCATTTTGGAAAAAGGTCCGCGTGTGTGTATGTGAGCCCCATAACTCAGAAACGAAAAGCCAATTAAATACTAAAGTTGGTATTTAAGTTCAGCATCTTTCAAGTATGTGACACGAAGATTTTAAAGAAAGTCCCCCACATTCCACACCACCTTTTATATAAAATGTTTTTTCTCGAAAATTCTGTTTTCTAAAAAAAATAGCCCTAACTATTTTCCTTAAAATTCCATGTGCCTAAGATATTTTTATCACAAATGAATTTAATTTTCTGGAAATAATCTGTAAAGCCCTCTTCATTCTGGACCAGTTTTGCATAACCAGTAAACTGCGAGAGATAGACAAAAACTTTCATTAAATTTAGTTTAACATAACGTGCATGGAAGCACTTTCTACATGAATGCCTATCATATTATAAGGATCTGCTGCAATGGTTAGGACGCTGTATCATACACAAATGGGAACAACCTAATCTCGAGCACAATATTCTGCATAATAAGGGACTTAGAAGTATTATGATTCCAGAAAGGAATTTTAGATTAGATTTCTCTGCCCACAAAAGGTAACTGGTATGAAGGAGGCAACAAATACATATAATCATAGCAAGTTGTGCAACCGTTGCTCATCAAAATGTGCATTACATTTGCAATATTTACATCCATCTTAAAAAGAAGCATTACTAAAACAGAATACATCTGTTTTCTTGCAGCTATTTGCGTCCTTCAGTTAAACCATAGACTTTCGTTTCCTTTTCAGATGTTTGTTCCCAAATGTCTTCTCTTCTTCCCGTTAAGCACAATTTGTCAGTTGTATTTAGTACTTTAAATTGTAATGCATCTGCTCCACTATCATCATACACTATTCATTTTTGCGGAAATGAAAAAGTGCCAACATATTCTGGGAAAAAGAAGACCTTTGGCACACTTGATAGACCAATGCGGAGACCAGCGAATGGAAGCACCCCAAGGGCATTCTATGAGGAAAAAAATGCATTAGAGCAATATTAAAACACAGAAACGTTTAATTTCTAGAGATGTGTAAATATTAAATATCTGTAATATATAAGAAATTCCTAGAAGAAAGAAGATAATGATGCTATAGTAAATAAAAGAAATATTATATTCCATTAAAAAACGATGAGATTTCAACGGAAATGTGTGTGTGTGTGTGTGTGTGTGTGTGTTTTTTTTATACTTAAAACAACCTTATTAAATCTTATTAACTTACATAGAAACTCACAATAAATAATTGTAGTGTGAATGAAAACCTTAGCTTTAAGTTTAAAGTGATTGAATTTTTTATTTGTTATACCCATAGATTATTTTTTTTCTTTTAAAGAGTTAGTTACGTAATGTAAACATATGCATGAAATGTGATGGATAATCATAAATAGTAAATGTTAAAGAATGAAATATATCATATTTATTTTGAACTTTAATTGCAGTGGTTAAAATTATTAATATTTATAAATGGCTTTTACGACAAGTAAACTAATGAATAAACCTTTACGTAAGATGCGCCCTTTAAATAAAGAATGCAAAACAAAAAAAAGGGGGGGGGAACGAAGCCCTCAGTTAGCTACTACTAACTTCGTATTTAGTTCATAGTCTTCCAAGGACGGGACACGGAGAATTTCAAGAAAATCCTCCACTACAAACTACCTTTATGAAGAATTTTCGTATTTTTGTCTGCTCAAAACTGGCTCTAACGCTTTAAATTAAATAACTATGTTTAAGATGTTTGCATGATAAATAGTTAACTAGTTCTAAATTTCTGGCAAAAGCATTGATGTCTTCTCATTGAAATAGACACATTTTACTGCATTGAATAGAAAAAAAGAAGAAAACAAAGCCCACAATTACATAAAATGTTCGTTGCTTAACCATCACCAAGATATTCTTCAAATACCTATATTCTGCAAGTGGTAAGTTGCTCTTCTTTTTTTCTGGTGATCATTAAAATTTCAAAGGCATCAATCATATAATGATCCACATTATTTTCCCCATAGCATTTCCGAACTCTTCAGCTGCCGTTGTCCGGGACTGCGGACTCCTGGCTCTAGTGCTACTTCTGGCGTTACTAGAAGTACGTTGGGTCGAACATCTTAGCCTCTCCTTTCGTGGGGGTTGGGTTGAACTCGGCGGGATGGTTCCCGAAATGGAGAGCTAAGTAGATAGGAGCTAATAGCTGTCGCCCACACCGAGGATTTGGTAGTCATCCCCCTATGGGATAAGCGTAAGTGGAGTATCCATTTCCGTTCTTGCGTAAACAAAGGGGTCACTATATAACATACACTAGCTTAATGGAAGTAACCGCAAGTTCTCCCGGTGCCACGAGACACGCCTGAGTAGTGAGGTTGCTGTTTCTTGGTAATATTGCCATAATGTCTTTTTACTTTCTCTAGCCCCATATATACAATGTCATAGGGATAGAAAAGTATTGTATTCCACCCAAAAATTCGATACCGAGATTTCACTGGAAATACATGTTTTAGGACCCCTGTATCCCCCCCCCAAAAAAAGCATTTTCAGAAAAAGGTCCGTGTGTCTGTGAACACGATAACTCAAAAACGAAAAGTAGCTAAAATACCAACTTGGTATTTAAGTTTAGTATCTTCCAGGGATGCGATACGAAGATTTTGAGAAAAATCCCCCCACCTCAAACTACCCTTTACATGGAACTTTTTTCGAAAATTTGGATTTTCTTAAAAATGGCTCTAACGATTTTGATTAAAATATCATATATTAAAGATATTTACCTGACAAATAAAATGTATATCTTGAATTTTCTGGGAATAGCTTCTAAAGAGCTATTTCTTCTGGATGAATTTTGCTTAATTTGGCATAACTAGTAAACCGTAAGAGATAGACAAAAACTTACTATACAAAAAATTTAGGTCTTGTTAAGATACACAAGTTATGTCACATACATTTTTCTCGTGGAGCTTGTCGTTTTCGAGGTATTCATTGTTATTAGTTTCAGTTGTGAAGTACTTATACTTTTTTCAGACGGGAGTGTCCGTTTTTCTTTTGTTCTACTCCTGGCCAAGAAAAGAAGCGATTTGTAATGACAATCGCATAACGACAGCTTTTAAAACATTTGACTATTGGTTTAGCCTAGTGTATTCCCTTGTTTTCTTCCTACTTATACGGAACAAAATAATAAGAACATTGTGCTAATGAGTACCACGATTAGCAAGGTGCAGAAAGAAGATGAATCTTATGTATGAAGTTTGTAGAACAGCTAGAGAAAGTCATGTGAGTGTAACACACCAGATTTTTAAATCATTGTGTTTGTTTACGCCGCTGTCAAATGGCAGTGGAGTTCATTCACAAACGGCTAGACTCTCTAAGGAATGTTCAATTGTACAAGCAGAGCTCTTTGCTATTAAAGAAGCTTCCATTGGTCCAAACCTCAAAATTGTGATTTGAATTTTCTGTGATTAACAAACTGTACTTACTACTATAAATACTTTAGCAATAGACATTAGATCGAACCTAATATTGTATGAGATACGCATTTATCGTGGGTACGAAGTCATATCGACACAGTAGGAAACGAAAGAGTTGATGAATTGACAAAAAATGGTGCTACCTCTAATTTTAATTTTAATGTCCCCTATCTTAGAGTAGAATAAACTTAAGGAATATATTAGAACACATTGGGACGAATAGTGTATGCACTAAAGGAATCAGCACACGAGAATTCTTCTTTTCTACAATTGAATGTCCCTACACAGTAAAAATATTACACCAGACTGTATATTAACTCAATTTTTGTCAGGACGTGATAGATTTTGCTTCTATTTTGAAGGATTTAAGATACAAAGACAGAACGGATATCAATGTATATGCACTGAACAGCAAACTGTTCAACATAGTGAATTCCAAAAGTTTTTATTTTCTATTTCTAAAATGTTATAGTATTCTTTTTTGAAACATGCATTAGTTATCTTGTTTTCTTTCACCACCATGACCTGCATCCAACCTATGGCTAATTTTCTCAATAATGTTGTGAATTTATTTGTATTTTAACTATAATCATTGGGGTAAAATAGGGTTATATGAACTTTTATATTCAATAAATAAATAAATACATTCCAGGATCACATCAGCACCACTAGTGTGACGAAATTTCGTCCGGCATAAGTTGCTTTATATGACAGTAAACCTAAGGACATGGGGATGTCACCTTTAAGTAAACTTAAAAACTATCGGATTGAAATTTTTTCAAACCCGAGACCTTGGCAACAGAATCGTAGCCTGATGTATCCAACTGATACCAATAGGAACATGGATGATGTTGAATGAAAGTTTATCTGGACTATAGAAGAATGAGCTTTTACAAGGACAGTTAGGTAAGAGGGGGGGCGGAGAAAGTCATAAGATGACAACCTATCCATTTTAATATTTTTACTTTCTCTACACGTAGTATGTACATAGTGTACAGCGAAGGTATTTTATTTCGCCCAAACATTCGGAAACTAGATTTCACCGGAAATATATGCTTTGAGGTGTCAAAAAAAAACAAAAAAAAAACAAAAAAAAAACATTGTAGTAAAATATACCTACGTGAATGTGTGTGTGTCTGCCGGAAATATATGTTTTGAGGTGTCCAAAACAAAAAAACAAAAAAAAAAACAAAAAAAAATTGTAGTAAAATATACCTACGTGAATGTGTGTGTGTCTGTGGACAGCATTGCTAAAACATGCAAAGACCGTAAAACACCAAACAGTATTTAAATGCAGTATGTTGCAAACTACCATTTACATGGAAAGCTTTTTGAAATTTTTGTTTTTCTCAAAAATGACCAACTATTTTGATTAAAATGTCATTTGTTTAAGAAATTTGATTTTGGGAGTAGCCTCCGAAGACCTATTTCATTCTAAATGAATTTTGCATAAATGGTAAAATGTAAGAGATAGACAAAAACTTACTACATAAAAATACAGATCTCGTTAAAAGACACAATTTATTCCATATACACTTTTTGTAGAATTGCCCGTTTTCGAAATATTCCTTGTTATTGGTTTTAAACTACGTAACTTTTCTCAAATGAGAAATCAGCTTTCGTTCTATCTCTTTTGTTTCTTTTTGTTTGTTTTACTGCTGACGTGCAATGCCATCGAACTTCAACTGTTCACATAACGACCAGGTTTTAAAATATTTGACTATTGCTTTAGTCTTTCCTTTCTGTTTAGAAGGAAGCAGGTAGTAAGAGAATTTCTGCTGTTTATTTCGATTAGCAGAAAATAGCTTGTAAGAATAGTTTGTTTGCTGAACAGGTAGAGAAAGTTATGTGAAAGGAACACATCAATTTTTTTTTCTATTAGTTCTGTGCTATATTATGTGCCTTTATAAAAACTTGAAATTCAAACTGTCACTTCATAGGATACCAAATTGTATTAAGACCTAGCCTCACTTTATACGTGACATTTATAGCTTTTTTTCAGCAGAAAGTGGAACAGCCGACGTTTTTTAGTACGATGGTTAAAGCGAAACGACGAGAATTTGCAAGAAACGAGTCGTCAGCGAAATAAGGTGAAGGGCTGCTTTCTACTGGACGCATGCCAAACAGACTGTTAATGTAACGTTATGAAGCAAGGCTGCGCTCATTTACATCTCCCATAAGAGGCGCCTTGGTTCGAATCTTTATTCTGTTCTAATATCTTACAGTGCATTCAGCAAACAAATCCCCTGCGTTTTTACCGAGATTTCACCAGAAATATATGTTTAGGGTCCCCTTTATCTAAAAAAAAGCATTTTCGGAAAAAGGTTCGAGTATATGTGTGTGTATCCGTGAACACGATAACTCAAAAACGAAAAGTCGGTAAAATACCAAACTTGGTATTTAAGTTTAGTATCTTCCAGGGATGCGACACGAAGATTTTGAGAAAAATCCCCCCACCCCCAACTACCCTTTACATGAAAATTTTGATTTTCTAAAAAATGGCTAACGATTTTGATTAAAATTTCGTATATTATATTTACCTGACAGTTAAAATGCATATTTTCTGGGAATAGCCCCTGAAGGGTACTTCATTCTGGACGAATTTTATGGAATTTTGAATAACTGCTGAAGCGTAAGAGATGGACAAAAACTTACTGCACGAAAAATGTAGAGCACGTTAAAACACACAACTTATGTTATATACACTTTTTTCGTGGAGTTGATCGTTTTTGACATTCCTTGTTTTTGGTTTCCGCTTTAAAAACTTTTACATTCCTCATACAGGAATTTGTGAACTGCTGTCCATACGAACAAAGGAACTTCAGTGACATAGCAATCAGATTTTTGACTATCACTTTAACTTATGGTACTCTCTTATTTCGCTTTTACTTGCAAGGAAACAAGTAATAAGACTACGTCTGCTATTTTTTTCTGATTAGCATGAAGTAAATAGAAGTATAGGCTTTTTAAGAGTAATTTGTTACAGAGGGGTAGAGAAAGTCATGTGAATGGTACACATAACACTTTTCTCGTATGTTTTAAGTTCCGGTCAAACGGATGCAATGAACTGTAAAAACGATGCCAGAGTGCGGTTTTTGGATGCCTTCAACACATCTTATTCCAGATGTTTATACACATAAAAAATTGTGATATGTTCAACTCGCATGACTTTCTTTAGCTGTTCCTCATACAAACTTTTCTTACAAAACATTCTTAATCTATAGTTATAGAGATAATCAGCAGAATTGTTCTATTACTTACTTCCGTATAAGCAGAAGTGAAATAAGGGAATGCCTTTAAAAGCCAGTCGCTATGTGAAACAATTTAATTTCGTTCTCGTAGCTTGCCAAGAGTAAACAAAAGAAAGATTACGTTTGAAAAAAGTTTAAGTAGCTTAAAATTGAAACACAAAAATCTCGAAAATGATTAATTATAAAAAAAAAAAAAAAAAAAAAAAAAAAAAAAGTATATGACATAAATTGTGTTTTAGACATCTATATTTTGTGTGAAGTAAACTTTTGTTATCTCTTGGGGTTTACCAGTTAAACAAAATTTATATAAAAGTCATTCAAAATGAGGTCTTCAGAAGTCATTCCCAGAAAAATCGGGATATACATTTGGTTTCTCATAAAACAGTCTTAGTCATGTCGTATTTCAATCAAAATCGTTAGAGCCATCATTAGAGAAAATAAAAAAATTCGAAGTATCCTGTAAACTGTTGTGGGGGGAAGAAGATTTTCTTGAAAAATCTTCGTCTCGCATCCTTGAAAGGTCCTGAACATAAATACCATGTTTGGTATTTAACGGACGTTTCATTTATGAGCTATGCTCCTCCCACACACGCGCGGGCGCGGACCTTTGTATAAAGTTGCCTTACGGATTCAGGGGACCACAAAATATATATTTCCGGTGAAATCACGGTATTTAATTTTTGGTGGAATACAGTACCTTTTCTATCCACTATGTGCTTACATTCTTTCTACATGCCTGCTAGAGAAGTTAAAAAGCACCCAGAATAATGGAGAACGTTGATAAATAGGAGCCGTGTAAACTATTTAAGTTTAGTGTGTGTATGTGTAAAAAAAAGTGTAAATGGCGTGTTATTTATGGACGCTCTTTAACTGCTGTGGTTCTCAGCGTCCCATTCTAAATTGGGCGTGAAAGATCGCTTAATTTTGCTCAGAGGCCTCTCTAACAGGCTTGAGGTTCTTTTACGTGCCGTAAATCTACGACACGGGACCCACGGCTTTACTTCCCTTCCGACTGAAGCCATGCTAAGGATTTTTACACCCGAAAAAATCCATCGTTCTCCGCCGGGTATGAACCCGCGACCTTAGGTATATGAAGTTAGCATGGCAACCATTATACTAGGGAGGGTGTGTGTGTGTGTAATGAACGAAAAAAATAAGTTATTAGACAAAAAGGAAAAATAGCAATGTAAATAAGTATAGCTTAAGAAACAATAATGAATGGCCCGTGGCCGAGTGGTCAGCGAGCTGACTTCTCACCCGGAGGTCCCGGGTTCGATTCCCGGCTGGGGCGGGAAATTTCTCTTTAACCGGATTTATTCCCTATGTGCGTGTATGAATGTGAGAGTGAATGTGCGTGTGTTTAGTAATATAAAGTTTAACCTAATGTTCTGAAAGCCCCCGATATGACTATTGATGTTAAAGGAGGCTATGCAAATGAAGCAATTAAAAAAAAAAAATAATAGTTTATCTTCGCTTAGGGGTACTTTAAATAATCGAGATTTAAGAGATTGGAAAAGCAACTACCTATTTAATAAGTTGTCTAACGAAATAACAATAATTAAAAATAACAAATTATGCTAAAATTCGTAAGAAAGTACCTTATTATATCATGTTTTTATAGCACAGAAGAATGAGAATCGAGTAATACCGTACAAGGTAGGTTGAGCTGTAAATAAGCATTTGATGTATGTGTATTTGACGTGCTCTAACGGTTGTATGCAAGGGATGACAAAATGAATTAATTCATTAATATCATTAGCTACAATTTCTCTTCTCTTTGCGTAGTTGATATTTTCCAAATATTGCATGTATGTTTACGGTTTCTAAAGTGCTTCGGTCATCTGGTGGGCAACCTTGAAAGTTTGCCATTCTTCCTTATTGAAAAGAAATTATTTCCTCGGCTAAACATTTGAATGTTTCCGAGCTCATATGTAAATATATAAGCAGTTATTGCTTAGCTTTAAGTCTTTGAGTAAACATATTACATAAATAATATCAAATGGAAAGATAAATTAAAATTCTATATTACTACTATAAAATATAACAGAAATATGAATCTTAATGCATAAAAAATACATGTGGTAAGCAATTAGCCTCACATGTAGTACATTTCTATTAAAATAAAATCCTTTCAATTATTATCCTTTTACAGATCATTTTATGCTTATTTATTATTTCACTTTTAATTATTCTCTAACCTTTAAAATAAATGTAGAAAATAGATTAACTTTAAATACTTTACCTAATGGTTCACAACAGTCTTTTCTTTAATTTCCTCACATATTAATATAAAAATACTCTTATGCAAACGATCTTCAAATATTTTTCACTGCAAATATGACAATACAAATGCCTTTATTTTAATTTGGCGATAGAAGAAAATATGAGGTTTATTTGGAAGACAATGTTTTCTAAAAACGTTTTTATGTATTTCTAGAGCATTTTATATATCACGAAACAATCCCAATAATAATTGATTTGCACAAAAGCAACAACTTTTGCGAGCTTAATACGCACTATAAAGTTCACAGTCTGAGTTAATAATGTGGGATGTAGAATCTTCTTAGTAAAGCCCCTTAACACAAATGCAAATAAAATGTTAATATGAATTAGCAGTTAAAACATTCAAAGCCTGGAGTCGTCTACTTTAACTTAAAATAACATAAGTATGGAGGAACCCACAGATGCTTGACACCTTGGGGTATAATTTATTTCTTAATTATTTTGCTTTTTTAGATTGTTCTGCATTTCAGTACCGTTTGTATTGTAATACAGGCATACCCAACCTTTACCAACGACGTACCTAACGCAGCCAGAAAATGGGTTATTTTTAAAAATATTCTTTAAAACGAATTTTGGGCTAAAGTCATTATTTAATTCGGAGGTTATCCCTTTATCACTTTCTCTGCATAGAAATTAGAGAAGGTATGGTATTTCACTGAAAAATTCATACGAAGACGTTACCGGAAATAAATGTTATGAGAACTCCCACAAAAGAAAAAAGCATTTTTAGAAAAAATACCAGTTGTGTTGGTAGGGGGGTGTGAGTGTGGGCAGTATAGCTCAAAATGACAAGAACATTTTCAGGAAAATCCCCCCAACCCAAACTACCGTTTACATAGAAGACTTTTCGAAATTTTTGTTTTTCTCAAAAATAGCTCTAATGGATTTGATTAAATACCGTATATTAAAGATAATGATCCTCTGAAATCTTCTTCATTCTGAATGACTTTTGCATAACTGGTAAACCGTAAGAGATAGACAGAAATGAAAAAAAAATCTCATTGTTGTCTAATCAAATACCTATGTTCGATTTGCACTCACTCATTATCGTAAATTAAAAGTGAACTTCAGTCCTTTCCCCCCCCCCTTTCTAAAGGTTAACTTCTTTTACCCTAGTTGATCACATCGAATGAAATTGGTGAAATGATGCTCAAATGATCTCAGGGTCCATTGAGCTTAAAGTTACTTGACATTCGTATTCTCAGAATATGGGAAAATCCCCCAAAAACCTGACCTTAAGCGAGATTCGAACTCGCGACCTGTTCTATGTGGGGTAGACACGCTACCCCCACACTACTTAGGCGAGCTAAAACCTTTTTTATGATAATGTAAAATTGTAGTCTCCGTTTATTAATAGAGGAACTGTGAATTATTTTGTTTCTAAAATAAATGTTATTCTTGTTTGCTAAAATATGCACGTACCACCCGTCAGTAGCTAAGGTTGAGAACCCCTATTCTAACGAGCGATGTCTCACCTGTGGGTCCTGAAAAGGGAGAAGGTGTGCCCCAGTCGGGTTCGACTCCCAGAACGGCAGGTATGGGAGACAGCCGACCACACGAAGAAGCGTTGGAGGATGCCCGCGGCCTGAAGTCCGGACTGAGCTGTTGGAAGCTGAGCCGTGGAGAATCGGGAAAGAGGTCCAGGCCCTCTGAGATGGACGAACTGGGACTCGGTGTCGCATCCAGAGGCTGCTGAAGACCGTTTCTAAGAGCCTCTACCTTCTTCTTGACCCTCCCTCGGCGCTTCTCAAACTTGGAGGTCTCCATGGATGTGGCACGACGACGGGCACTCTTGCCAGGCTTGGCATCTGGGTTGATCATCCACCAGGAAGACTTGCCCGTACCTTCGTTCTGCACCCTCATGAACCGGTTGTGTAGCGATAGGTTATGTCGTATAGAATTCTGCAACAAAACGTGAGAATATTCACTTAAAACGCAAACCAGAACATCTTCTAAAATCATTTCACACTTTATATTATCTTTATAATTGCTGTGATATTAAGAATTTGAAGAAAAACAAAATTATTGCCTTCTGGGCCAAAAAATGGGAACAAAGATAATATATATGACAGCATCACACACAATCGGGAACCATTTTCGTTGGACCCCCCTAACTTGACATTTCTTTATCGTAGTATATTTCACGTCCTGGGATAGATTATATACTTCCACAAATTTCCATGTCCACAATTTAATTTCATTTCCTGACTTCTTACAGAATTGTAGGATGTTGGTGTGTGGCGTGCAGGTTTATTGCGCAATACTGAAATCTCTACATAGTTCCAACAATTATCTGAAATTTGTTCACAGATTGGTCCAACAACATTTCTACTTAAAATAGTAAGTTTCATACAGTGTATACTAACTACAGTTTATGATTCTCTATTTCAAATTTCAAGCGCTAAGACCAGACTGTGCACTGAATACAATTCCCATCTTCTGTCGCCTGAATCACCCACCACACCTATGTGTCAAAAATGTCAAACAGTCCTCACCGTTCAATACATCGTCACAGACTGCCTACGATTTCAAGAGCAATGACGGTAGGTACCTCCATCTCAAACAGTATGAAATACCTAACAATGTAACTTCATACACAAATATGTAGAAACATAATATGTGTAATCGCAATATGTCTGAGAAGTTGAACCGACTTAATTAAATGAAAAATATGTACACCATATTCCTTATGGATATTCAATCCGGAAACCTTAGACATTCCGTAGCACTGTGTCTTGAACTATCTGATCTAAAATTCCTTCGTATTTATATTTTCCTTCCGGAGGTTTAGCAGGTGTTTGACCATAGTACTGAAATCTTTCTCCGTCCGTAATCCACACCTATTCATATGTCAGGATTACCTTTTATCCATTGTATACCATTCTTTCAATGACTTCTATTTCAGTCATAGTTTTAGAATTACCCGATCTAATGGGATATTTTATGACAGATAGAATATTCGGTTTCCCGAACTCTATTGCTTGCGCCATATATAATATGTGGTACTGAGTTTAAAACTTCGAGACTGACATCGCATTGGAAATACGTATCTTGAGATATCCCGAACTTCATTCCCCTAAATAGGTACATCTGCATCTATGAGCGCGCGTGTGTGTGTTTAGAGAGAGCAGCTTAGTTCAAAAATGAAATTTGGACATCGGATAACTTACAGATTTCCTATTTAACAATATTCTGTTTGAAGAATACAATACGAAGTTTTAACCACCCTTTATATAAAAAAATTTCGTGAATTTTTATTTTCTCAAGCAGGTTGTATGAATTTTTCTTTTAAATTAAACAAGATACATGATACTGACGCAGAAATAAAATGTATGTCTGCAATTTTCTGCAAAGTGTCTATGAAAGCCTCCCTCCGCATTATAACCAAATTTTGTTAATGTATCGCAAAATATATGGAAGGGAATATATAGATCTCATTAAAACGCTTCCTCTAACTCTTAAGTATACCATGCAGAGAGTTGGAATTTCAAATCCAGGATATAAAATTTTGTTTTTCGAACATTTAATTATTGATTTAATGCAAAGCCATTTCTACAAATGTTTATCCCGATTAACATGAACTGGATATTAAGATAACCAAGTTGTACCCACCCACCCAAGTTTTTCAACTTATTATATACAAATGCACATATTCCTTATTTTATTTACGTTATTGTTATTAACGAACTTGGGCAAAAGTGAGACACCCAGGGGCAAGCAACTTGATAAGTAGTTGGGATCGAACAAAGTTTGAAAGAAAGGTAACAAGAGGTCTCCTTGTTAACTGGCGTGTTCAACTGCATGGGTTGCGAATATCGCTGCAAATTGAATTCTCTGCAGGACTCTGTCACAAATTAAGCAAGCAGGAGTCGATGGCTTGCATGATGGATTGTTTTGTTTCCGAACATTATAAACTGACATACGACACACTATTTGCAAGGAAGAGAGAGACAGTTCCTGTTTTCCTTGTTTCCCATGTAATAGATTTGACTGAATGGTGTGAATTCCAAGAAATGAGTATAATATATTCGCCTTGTGTGTGTGTGTGGGGGGGGGGAATCGTTTTCGTTTACTGTTTAGACTCAAATATATGGCTTCTTTTATAAAATTGCTTTGGTTTATTTGTTAATTTAAGTATTCGTTGGAATCTCAATTATAAAATTTGGGGTCGAATGTAAAACTTTATTTCAGGGAAGCAGTGGAAACGTTAAACATAAACCAATAAACGAAATCAGGTTGATTAATAAATAAAGCAGAAAGGAAAAATAGTAATTGCACACATGAGAACAATAATCGCTGTACAACAGTGACTGACTCATGCTGCAGCCGAAACCATTACATAATTACCTTTTTCCATCCCCGCTGCGCAACCCTCCTCCCCCTTTCAGTCGCAGCAGTAGCGTCCCCGACCAGGAATCGCGGCGCCGGCCCGGGGACCTAGGACCATCAGGAAATGGCGCCCAATCGAAAAATCTTCAAAGATTCAAATCCGCGAGGTCCCATAAAAAGAGAGGGGCGGAATGGCAAGAGGTCGCCAGGCGCGGAATAAAACTTGCTGCTAGGGTCTTTTTAAGTGCCTCTGGGTAACCCAACCTTTCTTAAAGCTACCAAACCCTTGTGACCGTTTCCAAAATTTACTAAAGTCAGCTTCCATTAACTGAGCGACAGCCGCTGTTAAGTTGTGTGCTTTGAACATACACACACCCGTACAATTATTTATTTATTATTATTATTATTATTAAACTAAAATGTAACGTATTATTTTGTAACCTATACGCAGTAAAAAAATTCTGATGTGTTCAATTCACATGACTTTTTCTGCCTGCTCTAACCTTTCTTCTAAAGAATTACTCTTCCATCTATTCATGCTAATCAAGATAAACATTAGCAGAATTGGTCTTATTACTTGCTTCCTTGAAAGCATAAGGGAATACACTAGCATACACTAGCTGTTGAGTATATTACACTATGTCAAATTTATCACAATTTTAAAGAGGATTCCCAGCAGCTGACAGCATGAGCGGTAATAATGGCTCTTGTCCTTCTGTTTAGAATATATATTGAGTCATCATATTGCATACTTATAAATAGTTTTACTTTAATAGCTTTTTATTACAATATTGTGCAACATTTTTCGTATAACCTAACCTAAAACTTACTTCACAAAGACAATTTCTTCATGTTAATACAGCATTTATGAGTATTAATAACAAATAAGTTAAAATAGTAATTAATGGTTATAATAATAACTTTCATTTTTACTTCTACATAGATATTGGCTTCTGTCCCAATTTAACTTATTCCTCACACCATTCGCAGTATATCCTTTATGTTCTTTACTAATAGCTTCTGTAGTGTTAAGTACTTCCAGTTTTTTGTTTCTGTTTTCATAATCTCCATGTTTTGAACTGTGCAGCACTTCATGTGGCTTATAGTAGAAAATGGCCAGTTTGATTGTAGGCCTGATCATGTGTACCAGTCTGCAATTTTATTTTCTAATCATGTAGACTTCAGGAGGTCCAAAAAATCAAAATAAGTGTTGATATAACACCTCCTGCTGGATCAAACGTTGTGACCAGAGGTGTGATAGTGCCTATAATTTTTATCACAGAAGTATGTCACAGTTAGATGTCAGCTCTATTACTTTGTTTAAGGTTTTATCATCTCTATGTGAAAGTGTAATATATAAGCCCCTGATTCCTAGGCTCTGACCTATTTTATTCTTGACCTTCTACACTCCAAACTTCATGTTGTAGTTACCAAAGAGTAATATACTTCAATGTTATAGAGCCTAAATTGACCTAATTTTACGTTAGGACCTAATAAAACCTATTGTTCGCGATAGAACGTAAAAGTGCCTAACTCGGTTATTTAAGCAAATAAGAGTAGATTTATGAATATAAAAGTATTTTTAAAACGAAGGGTGACCGTTCGAATAAGGAAACTATTAAATAATTATATTATGATCTCTTGCTCAATACCTTACAATAATAAACTTTAAATAAACCGCCCGCCACAATAATAAACGAATTAAAACGTCCGCCGCCTTCAGTTATCATTTTCTAGCTATTGTCGAAAGGGGTGGTCAGTGGCACGCGGCTTTTCTGAAACGTGTGATGTTTACATGCCGCAAGAATAGGTGAAAACTAGAGGCAGATATTTTAATAGCGCTGTTTTTATATACACATATATAAAATACAGTTCCGGAGTCTGATCAGGACTCCGGCACTGTATACCTTACTTTTTATTCACCTAATTTGTTAACTGTGATTACTGGATGATTACTGAATTTCTGTTTTACTTTTTACACACACACACATACACAAACATATAACACCCATGCCCAAGGCGGGACTCGAACCCACGATCCCCTGCGCTGCGAAACACCAAAGTGAGACGCTTTGGCGAGCGCGGCCATGGGGACCGGCTTGTTGAGCAGTATGTATTATTGTTTCTTCCGTTATAGGAAGTATCTAACACGATATTTTTAAAATTCAGTGGCAAAAAACTCAATCTTCTTGCTACTGGTGACGATAGCAGTCATTTGCACCATGCCCAAAAGCAAATCATCAAGAGCAAATCATCAAGAAGTTCTCTGCTCCACGAGTGGATCCTGATCGACAAAGGCTTTTCTACAGATGGAAAGGTTATTTATTGCAATGCATGCCAGAAGCAGTTAGGAATAATTTCTTGTGTTTTTCGTATTTCGTAAGTTAGTGTTTTAAACAAAGTGCCCAGTGATTTGCATGAATACACATATGTATCCTATAAAAGCCAAAGATCCTATAAATTCCTAATACACTGATACATAGAACCTAATTTTAACTTTTTAGAATCTAAAAATCGGGGGCTTAGCAATATAGATCTTAAGAGGAAAAACGGCTGTCGGTCCGCGTTATTGCACAAAAACAGATTCGTACGGCAGTATCTCGAAAGAGGCGTTGCGTCATCCGAGACAAACCCGGTAAACAATAATTAAAATAATTACAGTATCTGCACAATAATAGTAATGCAATAGTAATAATGATGAAATAAGTCACATTGACATTGTAGCTAAACGGAAAGAATAGGAGGAGCGAGATATATCTACCACTCCTGTAACAAGCCAGATATTTTCCTGCGAATGGATTTGAAATAACATCAGGAGTTTTAAAATAAGAACTTAAATTTCTGTACACGTGTGTAACATGATCTAATATAAAAGCATTGAAGTTTCAACTCTACACTTAAAACGTTTTTGTGTTTAAAATCGTGCTTTCAAAATCGATCTTCTCCAATGATAATACAATGTTACTGATTGTTCTGGAAACTGTGCTTAATTAACATAACATCAGATTTTTACTTTCACCGGAAATATGTTTTAGGGTCCCCTGTATCAAAAAAAAAAGCATTTTCAGAAAAAGGTCCGTGTGTCTATGAACACAATAACTCAAAAACGAAAAGTCGGTAAAGCGCCAACCTTGGTATTTAAGTTGAGTATTTTCCAGGGATACGACTAGAAGACTTTGAGAAAAATCCCCCACCCCCAACTACCCTTTTTATGGAACTTTTTTCAAAAATGTTTATTTTCTCAAAAATAGCTCTAACGATGATTAAAATGTCGTATATTAAAGATATTTACCTGACAAATAAAAATAATATCTTGACTTTTCTGAGAATAGCCTCTGAAGACTACTTTATTCTGGATGAATTTTACGGAATTTTGCACAACTGCTAAACCAAAAGAGATGGACAAAACTTTGCCACACAAAAAAAGTAGAGCATGTTAAAATACAATTTATGTTATATGCATTTTTTTCGTGGAATTGATCGTTTCTTTTAGATATTTCTTGTTTCTGGTTTCAGCTTTGAAAAACATACTTTCTCATACATTTGTCAACATCTATCCATACAAACAAATAACCTATGCTACTCCCTTATCTCACTTCTACTTACAAGGAAGCAAGTAATAAGACTATTTCTGTTATTTTTTTTTTTCTCGATTAGCATGAAGTAAAGGGAAACATAAGCTTTTTAAAAATAATTTATTTCTGAGATGTAGAGAAAGTTATGTGAATGGAACACATCAGATTTTTAATATATGCTTTCTGTGCAGAATTAAAAAAAAGTGTACTGATAACAAAATTATTTTATTTTTACTTTCTATACGTACTATGCATATAGTGTATAAAGAACGTATTGTATTGTACCCAAAAATTCGATACCAAGAATTCACCGGAAATATATGTTTTGAGACCCCCTGAATACAAAAAAAAATTTGTAGAAAAATATCCGTGTGTGTGCGTGTCTGTGGGCAGCATAGCTAAAAACGTCCGTTAAATACCAAACTTGGTATTCAGTTCAGTATCTTCCAAGGGTGCGACAGGAAGATTTTTAAGAAAATCTCCCCAACTCAACTATCCTTTACATGGAACTTTTTTTGCAAATTTTGATTTTCTCAAAAATAGCTAACAATTTTGATTAAAAGATCGTATATTAAATATGTTTACATGGCAAATAAATTCAATATTTTGAATTTTCTCGGAATAGCCTCTAAAGACATCTTTCTGAGTAACTTTTGTGGAATTTTGCATAAGAGATTTTATGTAAGAGATAGACAAAAACTTAAATAGAAAATGTAGATCGCGTTAAAAGACAATTTATGTTATAAACATTTTTTTCGTAGAGTTGATCATTTTTAGTCATTCCTTGCTATTGGTTTCAGCTTTAAAATACCTATATTTTTCTCATATGAGAATTTGTCAACTCTTGTCCCTACAAAGGAACTTTAAGTAGATAGCAACCAGCTTTTGACTTTCGGTTTAGCCTTTAATATTCCCTTATTTCTCTTCTAATTAAATGGAAACAAGTAATAAAACAATTTCTGTTATTTTTTCTCGATTAGCATGAAGTAAATACAAGAATAATTTTTTTAACAATAATTTGTAGCAGAGATGTGGTGAACGTCATGTGAATGGAACACATAAGATTTTTTTCTCATGTTATTTTTTATTTCAGATACAATAAAATTATATGACAATTTTATTGGCCATAGTACCTTGATATCCAGTGAAAACTTTTAACAAGAGATTTTGATTGCAGCAATATGCTGAAAAAATGAAATGGGGGTGAAATTTAAGTTTAAAGTATATTATTAAGAAATAAACATCGTAGGGCAAAGATCATTGGAAAGATTAGTAGAATTGATATTTGTAAAAAAACAAAAAAGTGACATTGACCGATGACATATTGACACCCTTAAGAACTAACTACATTAGTGTATTTCTAATCGGCAGAAACTTCTCAATTTCACTTTTCATCTTGTTAAAATTCCATACCCAGAATTTTATACAGCATGTAATTTTCCCGTTTAGTGTTTCCTTTCTCTAACTTTTCGCAGTCTTGACCCAATAAGGTTACAACTCCAGTTTCTTTAAACAACCAATGTTCTTGCTAACTTTCGTCTTTCTTTTCGAGTCATTAAACATATGAAACAAAGCTCCGAAGTAGAACTTAAATAGTCTTCTTTAGAACCCATTTTTGTGATCGTCCTATAAATTACTTGGACAAGTAGCACTTTTCTGATGAAGCAGATAAACCTCCCCAACTGTTAGGGAAGTCCCTCGGGGAAGCCAATTCCACATTTTTCCCCTTCGAAATTTGATGGGGCCCCGAAAAAAATCTAGAATAAACTGCAATGCTTTATGGATAATACTAGTTTAAACAGATCTCAGTTGTTAAATGTCATGGTTTAGTATTTTGGAGGTTGTTAATGCTGCAGAATCCAATTCCTGGAAAAGCAACTTCTTTTTCTTTTCTTTGTAAAACAATCGATTACATTTCTTCTATTCTCGCCTTTTCTACAATCTTTATCATTTTTCTTGTCCTTCTTCTTTGATATACCGTCATAATTCAGGGAACCATTTTATGTTTTGTTACTCTATTACTGAAATCTGCAAACCTGTTCGCGTGCTGCGTTAACTAGTTAACTGCTAGGTTCTTTTCTCTCCCCAATCCTCCATTTCTTTCTCCACTTCTACAACTCATCTTCCTCCGCCATCCCTCTTTGCAAAATATAGTTATGCGACGTTTTCCTGAAATCTTCCTCTTTCATGCTTATGGAATCGAAAATTTACTTATCCTTGCTGAATGTTTTACATGAATGAAAAATAATAATGACCTCATGTCTTTTATCATTCTAAATAGTATACATAGCAACATTTTTCATTACCAACTATGTCCTAAAATAATGTATTTTCTGATTTACTCCGAAAATAAATCTTTAAAAAGGGTTGCTTTTTCTACTTCTTCTCAACTTTAATAATTTCTTTTCCGAAATGGTTTCGATAACCTTTTACTTTCTCTATCGCAAAAAGTACATAGTATATAGCGAAGGTATTGTATTCCACCCAAACATTCAATACCGAAATTTTACCGAAACCATTTTTAGATAAGGACAGAGAGAGACAGAGAGACAGAGAGAGAGAGAGAGAGAGAGAGAGAGAGAGAGAGAGAGTGTGTGTGTGTGTACGTATTTAAGTTTAGCATCTCCAAAGGATGAGACACGAATTTTTTTCAAGTATATCCCCCCCAATCCAAAGTAACATTTACTTAAGTCATTTTTGAAATCTTAGATTTTCTCAAAAATGGTTGTAACGTTTTAGTTAAAATATGTACATTAAAGAGATTAAATGGGAAATAAAATCCATATTTTTAATTTTCTGGGAATATCCTCTATAGTTCTCTTCATTCTGAATGACTTTTGCACAATAATAGATAGACAACTTACAGCAGAAAAAAGTAGATGTCGTTAAAACACAATTTATAGCATAAAACTTTTTGTGTAGAGTTATCCGTTTTTGAAATATTAGTTATTATTGGCTTCAATTTTAATCTACTTTAACTTTTCTCATATGGGAAGTCATCTTTCATTTCACTTTTCTTTTACAAGGAGATACAAGGAAACAAGTAACAAGACAATGTCTGCTAATGTTTATCTCGATTAGCATGATGTAGATAAGAATAGTTTATTTTAGAAGAGGTGGAGAAAGTCATGTGATTGGAACACATCAGATCTTTTTATCTTACATAGAGGAAGATAATGGTTTAAGCAGAATCTATTTGCCTATTCTGGAATTGATATTATTAACACTGTGAATATATTTTCAAAAGTTTGTGGCTGAAACACAGAAAAATCTCAATGCATAACAGGAAATAATTCGTAAACGGCAAATGGTACAAAAATATAACTTAATAGAACCTGTAGATTTAAGTTTTACTAGTCAAATGTAGTTTGACATGGGAGAATTTTTTTGCATATCCCTTAGAAAAGTCTCTTAAAATATCAAGGTTGGTGTCTATCACAGCAGTTAATTGTTGGCTTGTTTAACAAAATACTGGAACAAATTAAATTTTATGTATTTATAATTTGTTTAAAAGTACACCATTTACAATCTAACTGTGCCCAAATGGATTTTTTTTTTTTTTTTGGCATAACGTTCTTTGTGTTGGTTGGCCATATCGGGCGATGTATGAAATTGGGAAACGGTGCTCAAATGATCTCGGGGTCCATTGATCTTAATGCTATTCTACATTCACCTTCTCAGTATGCGGGAAAATCCCGAGAAAAAAAAATTATCTGGGTAAGGAACCCTAAGTAAGATTCGAACTCGCGAGGTGTTGAAATGTCAGGCAGACACGCTACCCTCACATGACCAATACGAACTAGAGCATTATTGTTGAACATTTTCAATTACTGCTGATGGCTTATGTGCTGCATTCTTTCCTGTTACTCATTTTTAACTCTCTTATATCAGTAGACCTAATAACGAATTTTGAAATATTCCCCTTTCTTAAAGTTTAACATCCCTTAATTTGGTAGGTCATACCGGAATAATTATGAAATCAGTGAAATGATGCTGCGCCCGCGTCATTGGAGCTTTAACTTACTCGACTTTTGTCTTCTCAGAATGAGGGGAAATGCTCGAAAACCCATCATCCGTATAACTTACGCTAACCGTGATTCGAACTTGGGACCTCATGAATGTGACGCAGATGCGCTACCACCAGACTACAGAGCGGTCTAAAAGAAATATATAATAAGACAACCTTTAGAAAACAAAGGAAAAATATTCATTATAATTAACGAAATAATAATAATAATAATAATAATAATAATAATATTATATCATTATATTATTACATTTGTCGTTTTTTTAGCATTTTGTAAAAAATTGGTTAATTTTATTTTATTTAGAATATTTCTTGTTTATGAAAGAACCTACATATGAAAATATGAGTAAAATTAAATAATAGTAATAATAATAATAATAATAAAACTACCTTATAATTATTGTTATATTGTTATTTAGGCATTGTTAAAGGTATAAATCATATAGAACCTGAAAAAATAATAAATCCATAATATTTAAATATATTAAAATAATAATTTAAATTATATTTAAATATTACACTTCCTAATCATAATCCTAAAATCCGTGAGTGAGTGGCTAGACCGCTCGCCTCCCATCTAGGTGGCTCGGGTTCGATCCCAAGCGCCCGCATGTGCGAATCGTGGTGGACGAAGCGGCGTCTGGGCGGATTTTCTCCGGGTCTTCAGATTTCCCCCGCCATTCATTCCACAAATTGCTCCATTATCGCCTTTCCAATCATCAATTTCGCTTACATGCTTTGCTACGGGCCGATCCTTCGTAACGGGTTCTCCATTCTGTGGTTTCGTGTCATAGGCTCCCCGACAGGCTTCTAACCTCTAGGCATTGGCTTTAAGTCATAGGGGGGTGTCAGTCCTACAAATATGAGGAGGGTAAGCTGATTACGAAACGAAACGAATTATTGTTATTACATAGCCCCGTAAACAATTCTCAAATAACATGCATGCCTTTGTAGTTATGAGTGCGGCTATAAGGGTGAATGCACTACATACTTCTTTTGATTAAGAACAGATTGCTGCTCTGAAATCTAATATTAATTTTGTTTCCAAAGCAGGGCAAAAAAAAGTTGTAAACATTTAATTATGCCGCAGTTATTCTTGAGTCTCAGCATTTTAAATTAAACTAATTCTCCATAATGACACTCTACGGGGGAAAGCGTCTATCATCCTTAAATGTGTGGTTAGGTAGGGGGGAGGGGATTTTATTATATCATTGCTCTTGTCACAGGCAAATAACTGAACTCAAGTTACAAGCAAATAAAGTTGAATGTTATTAGGACATGACTGAATAATTTACCAAAAACACCTATACTATTCCTTATTCGTGATGTCATAGGTTTCGAATGACCACTGTAAAGAATTAATACCTACTTAAACCACAAATTGAGGTTTCTTGGAAAGCCGTGCTTAATGCTGCCAATATCCTGATCCTGACATTTATGAAGCTATTTTACGAAACTCTACTAGAGATACGAAATCTTTGTCCCTATAAAGCTCGATGGCATTTCTAGAAAATCGTGGAATAATCGAAGAAGTCATTTACAAAAGATACTGACAATAAATATTTGAAAGAGAACTGTATCGATATGCATATATTACTTCATTCTGCTCCTCGTTTAAAACAATTTATTTTTAATATTTTAATTACCTAATTACATATCTTAGTACCGAAAGACTGTACTCCCATTGAAAAATCGTATGAAACAGCCCTATATAAAAAATATGTTCCATTCACATTACTTTCTCTACATCTTGGCAACAAATTATTGTTAATAAACTCCTTCTTCTATTTCATGCTAAAACATTAGCAGAAACGGTCGTATTATTTGCTTCCTTGTAAGTAGAAGGAAAATAAGGGACTACTCTAGGCTAAACCGATAGTTCAAATGTTTTAAAATATGCTTGCTATGGGATTGAAATCAGTTTCTTTTCGTGGCCAGGAATTGGCAAGTGCACGTATGAGAAACGTATTTTAAAACTGAAATAAAATTCAAGGAATATCTCGAAAACGGCCAACTCCACAAAAAAAAAAAAACAAATGTATGAGATAAATTGTATGCTTTATCGAAATCTACATATTTTATGTAATAAGTTTTTGTCTATCTCTTACGGATTACTAATTACGAAAAATTCAATAAAAATCCAGAGTAAGGAGGTCTTCAGCGGCAATTCCCAGAACATTCAAGATATCATCCTTGTAAGATAGCGAACTTAAGTACCAAGTTTGGTATTTAACGTTCTTTTTGTTTTTGAGTTATGCTGTCCACAGACAAAAAGGCCGCGCCGTGGCCGAGTGGTTAGACCACTCACCTCTCATCTAGACGGCCCGGGTTCAATCCTAAGCGACCGCATATGAGATTTGTGGTGGACAAAGCGGCGCTGGGGCGGGTTTTCTCCGGGTTCTACGGTTTCCTCCGCCATCGCATTCTACCGGTGCTCCATCATCATTCATGTATCATCAGTGTCACCGCCTGCGAAGCCATAAGCAGTTAAAGCGGGCGATAAACACTACCAAAAAAAAAAAAAAAAAACACGCACGCGCGCGCGCACCTTTTTCTGAAAATGCTTTTTTTTGTTTCAGAAGGACCCAAAACATGTACTTCCGGTGAAATCTCGGGCGAATTTTTGGGTGCATTACAATACCTTCTCTATACACTATGTACATAGTAAATGTAGAGACAATAAAAATTGATTTTGTTCACTGAAAGCTCATGAGAGATCTTTTTTAATAATCATTTCTTAGAAACTCGCTGAAAGTTACATTGAAGTGTTAAGTGTTTTTGTTTTATTTACATGAGATTACGCAGAATGTATAGAATATCAATACACTGAACATTATAATAAACATTTGAAATTTGTCTACCTATGTGTGTGTATATAAACTTAATTTTTATTACTGGTGGAAAACAAACATAATTTAAACAGAACTTAGACCGAAAGACTACACCTTGTATGAATAATATGCAGGATAGGTACGAGCTATAAGAATAGACGATACCGACTAATGCGATATCAAAATCTCAAATATTTTATATCTCAGTTTAATTAGAATATTAATTTAGTTTGAGGCATTATTGCAACAAAATTTGAATGTTTTCAATTTGTGTTATATTCTTTATTGTGACATTTCATTATCCAGTAATGCAATAAAGGGTAACATTTCCTGTAGGAAATTTGGGAGCGATTAAAATGCACTCCTAAGTTTACACTGCCTCCATCATTTACAATAGATGCAGAATTTCGTTCAGACTAAAAATTCGATATCGAGATATCAACGGTAAAAACATTTTCAGAAATATGCTTGTATGTCTCTGATCCGCATAGCTCAGAAACGAAATGGCATTTAAAAGCGTGTATCCAAGTTCCTGGAAGTGAAAGTTTTAGCACGAAATTAGATCAGTTTGTTCACGCGAAACTACTGTTTACATTGAACACTTTTAGTTAGTTTTACTTTTTTCAACATTTCAACGATCTTGATTAAAATAACATAAATTTAATATAATTTTCTAGAATGGGCTGTAGGACAGTAAGTACCTATGACATTAAGTTGCTATTGGGGATGTCATCTTATAATCAATTGAGAATACTTGTGGTTTACCGGGAAACATGCGAGTCAGTTGGGGAACATGTTGCCATGGTAGCTCAGTGGTAGAGCAACCGGCCAACTATGCCGTTGAATTTTTCAGTCTGATTCTACCCATACATTTAATATAGTTAGACAACTAATAAAATCCATAGCCTGAATTTTCTACGAATCGCCAGTTAAATCCTTTTCATTTAAAATACATGTTTTACGATTTTTATAACCTGTAAAATTTTATTGTAAGAAAAATGTGGATCACATTATAAAACTTAGAATTTATTTCAAATAACTTTGTTGTGTCTAAATCACAAGATAGTCCTTGCTGTTTATTTGAATTGTTCCAATGCCTTGTCATGAGCTTTTAAGTGATGACTTGCAAAGAGAATAAATATAATAACCACTCTCTGGTAACTAGAATTAGAGAATAATCAAACACATTTGTCTATATTGAGTTAAGGTCCATATTGGAACAGCTGAAAATGAGAGCATTGATCAATTGCCAAATTTTCTGCCAAATCCCACCTGAAATTTAGTTTGTATTTATGACCAAGATCCTATTATTAGATTTATTAAAGATATAAATAGAGGAAATATCATGGAATAACATGTGATTAAGTTACTTATATGTACAACTAAAAATATATACAAAATTCCCTTCAGTTTTGATCGCATGTCTTGCAAGTATTTAACACCAAATTATATTATTGCTCAATTTATCACTGGACACGGAACATTTTGAATACATGCACAACGTTTTAATTTTGTCACCAGATTGTTTTATTTGCAAATATATAATGTCAGAAGAAACATTATTCCACCTGTTTTCAATTGCAATCTTCAGCATATTAGACGATGCATTTTACAAGAACATCTTTACCAATGCAAAATCAATTATTCAAGATTATTCACATCTCATTGCACCTCTACTTTTATAATCTTTATTTCTGGCTTTTATTCATCCATTTAATTATTTGTAATAAGTTAATATGTTATTTGATTATTTGATTTTGTATCTGCATTTATAGCCCTAAAATACCAATTGGTATAACAGGGCTAAAATAATTGTTAGAGAATAATTGATAAATGAATAAATTGCAAAGAGGCGAATATTATCGGGACTCGTTTTCTAAATATTTTACTATTGCTTCAGAGTGAATCCGAAAATAAAGATACAAATATATTAAAATATAGCAATTTAAATTTACAGCACAGAGTACACCTTCATAAATGCACCCTCTTATAATAGATAATTACACTTAAAAGACATATATACACATAATATATACAACCCTAGCACAACAGTGACCTAAGTATGACATAATATATATGTATGTAGAACATTGTAGTCACTTTTGTTTAGTTGATCTTATCCCCCCCCCTTCTCTATTGGCAGCCTCCTCAGATCTCAGCTGTCTTGCCTTAAGTATAAATTTACCTAGCCCGTCCATGTTTTCCGTGCCTGCCAGTAGCGTCCAACATGCTTCTATCCCTACATTCGCAGTGGTAAAAAATCGCGGCAAATATTTTTCCCGCCATTCCTCCGTACCCCTACATCTTGCCAAGATGTGAGATTGGTCAACTCCTGTCCATACAAACAAAGGAACATCAGTCACATAGCAACCAGCTTTTGGCTTTCACTTTAACCTATGGTACTCCCTTATTTCGGTTCTACTTACAATAAAGCAAGAAATAAGACTATTTCTGCTATTTTTTTCTGATGCGCATACAGTAAATAGAAGTATAAGCTTTTTAAGAATAATTTGTTGCAGGGATATAGAGAAAGTCATGTGAATGGTACACATCAGATTTTTCATGTAAATGTCTTTAATACATGATATTTTAATCAATTGTTAACAGATATTTTTGGGAGAAAAAAAATTGAACATTTTTCCATGTAAAGGGTAGTTCGGGGTGGGGAGATTTTCTTGGAAAATATTCGTGTCGCATCCTTGGAAAATACTAAATTTAAATACCAAGTTTGGTATCTTATCGACTTTTCGTTTCTAAGTTATCCTGTTCAGACATAAGGTCACATAAATACAGACCGTTTCCTAAAAATGTTTTTTGAAATCTCGGTTTCGAATTTTTAGGTGGAGCGCAGTACCTTCTCCACCTATGTGCCATGTGTTATGTAGAGAAATTAAAAAAGAAAATAAATCGTCACACAATTAGTACAGCAAAATCAAAGAAAATTTAAAAGGTGGTCAGTAATAATTCATTTATCCTACTTAAGACAGCAATTAGCTATAGTGCTGTGCTATTTGAGTTTTATTGCTGCTTATTCCAGCCAAAATACTTCCAAACGAGCAATCGTTGGCTGGTTTGAGTGTCAAGTTGGTAGACGTGACGCAGCTCTCGACGAACGTATAAAGGAAAAGTTTTTCTTTACTGCCCAACCTCCCAGCCCCAACGGTTAATCTAATCAATGGGAAAGTTCCCCCTTATTCTTAAGATTGGCCATCTCTGGGAGTATCCATCTTCAACTGCAATGGAATAGGAAGAGGTTTGCCGGAAGTTAAACTCTCCTCTCGCATAAGTTTCGCAGCAAGATTACTGCGTTATGCCAAACTATGTACTGAAGAGGGCTTAACTTTTTGCTTCTGAAACAAGTACTCGAACCAGGAAACAATTCGTAAAATAGACTGAAAGAATTCCTAGCAAAAATGCATCATTAAAATTAATGATTTTTTTACTTTCTCTAGCCCGCTTGTAAATGTACATAGTGAATAAAGAAGGTACTACTCCACCCAAAATGTTGATGTTGAGATTTTACTGCAAATATATGTTTTGGGGCCCGTGTGTGTGTGTGTGTGTGTGTGTGGGGGGGGGGGTGGAGAGTTTAGCTCAAAAACGAATAGGTATTTAGGTTTAGTATCTTCCAAGGATGCGACAAAAAGATTTTTAGGAAAATGCCCCCACCACAACTAACCTTTACATGGAAAAATTTTCGAAATGTTTGATTTCCTCAAAAATGACTGACGGTTTTGATTAAAATAATACATATTAAACCTATTTACATCCCAAATAAAATGTAGGTCTTGAATTTTCTGGGAATAGCCCCGTGTTAGACATGTGCAGATATCCTGATGCGTTAAAAAAGTAGCAGAACTCAACCGGGCTGTTGGAGAACTGCCGAAACTGATCACTGTTTTAGCCTTCGCAATGAGCGCGACCCACAAACCGTTTCCGCTAATAAACAAGACTGCAAATTTGTCATGCGAATCTCCATTTCATATGACATCAGTGTGATCGCCTGCAGCGCCATAGTAGTAAAAGCGGGCGATAAATACTATTCACAGAGAAAAGAACGAGATAAAACATCTGAAAGGTTTGTTGCCCGGACCAAGCAGCGGCAGATAGTAAATTGCGGGGTCCCTAAAGTTCACAGATAGAGAATCCTGTATTCACCCCCAGTGCTCCTCCTGACGAACAGGCCCGAATTGTCCTGATTTCGTACTAGAGGAGAAAGAAACAGTAACATTGCGCGTATCTACCACCAAATTACACAGTGAAGGTATGTAACCTGAAACGACATTATGGGGAATGGGGTCAAGGGAAAACCATGAAAATACCCGTCAGTTTGGAGTTCGAGGGGATCGAACTCGTGACCTCCCTGATGCGGACCGCAGACAAAACTGCTTGAGCCGTCCCGCATTCTATGTAAAGGATTACCTGGATGAGGGAATTCCGTAAGATCGTATATAGTATCCCTAAAAGATGTCCAGGTAAAAAATGTAATTTTCTTAATCGGCTAGCATTTTTGTAGAAGATATTACTTGGTAACATAATAATACGAAAAACACTTCCAAGTATTATGAGCTTATTTTTGAGAAAAAATATTGCCCTTCTCTCTTTCTAAAACAATATCTATTAGGCAGAGCAAGAAATACATACCTACATTCTATTCAAACGTTCGATATTGATAATCGTATAGTGAAGCTCCTTGAATAAAAAGAGAAGCATATTTGGAAAAGTACCGTGTTGTTGTGTGAGTGTGTGTATGTGCAAGTGCGAGGGAGAGCACAATAAATCAAAAAAGATACTTGGTATTAAAGTTCCAAAGATGCGACACGAGGGATTTGAAGAAAATCCTCAACTTCCTTAGTTTATATCGGCATTTCTTCATTATTTTTTTTATATTTACTAAAAATAACCCTAAAGGTTTTGATTAAAATACCATATATTGAAGATAGTTGTTAAACAAAACCAAAATAAACTAAAATAGAATTAAAATGTATTCCAATGAATTAAAACTTGTTTTAAACGAAAATAAGTACTGGATCGGTTTGTGAGGGATGTATTAATTTAAAAATCTGATGTGTTCCATTCACATGACTTTCTCTACATCTCTGCAACAAATTGTTGTTAAAAAGCTTATTGTTCTATTTACTTAATGATAATCGAAAAAAATAGCAGAAATATTCTTATTACTTGCTTCCTTGTAAGTAGAAGCGAAATAAGGGAGTACCATAGGATAAAGTGATAGTCAAAAGCTGGTTGCTATGTGATGAAGTACCTTTGTTTGTATGGACAGAAGTTGACAAAGTCCTGTGTGAGAAAAATATAATTTTTAAAGCTGAAACCAAAAACAAGGAATATCTTGGAAACGACCAACTCCATGAAAAAATGCATGTAACAAAAATTGTGTGTTTTAAAGTGCTCGTCATTTCTTGTGTGGTAAGATTTTTCCATCTCTTACAGTTTAGCAATTATGAAAAATTTCGTAAAATTCATCCAGAATAAACTACTTTTCAGGGGCTATTCCCATAAAATAATTCTCAAGATATACATTTTATTTGTCAGGTAAATGTCTTTAATATATGATATAATCAAAATCATTAGAGCCATTTTTGAGAAAATCGAAAGTTTCGAAAAAAGTTCCATGTAAGGGATAGTTTGGAGTGGGGAGATTTTTCTCAAAAGTTTCGTGTCGCATCCCTGGAAGATACTTAACTTAAATACCCAGTTTGGTATTTCACCGACTTTTCGTTTTTGAGTTATCGTGTTCACGGACACACACACACACACACACACACACACACACACACACACACACACAGAGACCTTTTTGCGGAAATGCTTTTTTGGATATAGGGGACCCTAAAACATATATTTGTGGTGAAATCTCGGTATCGAATTTTTGGGTGGAATTCAATACCTTCTCTATACACTATGTGCATAGTAAGTGTAGAGAAAGTAAAAAAGACAAATGTGAGTTATAAAATGTATATCTTGAATTTTCTGGGATTTCCCTCGGAACTTCTCTTCATTCCAAATTTATTTCTTATATTTTTACTATCACCAGTAAACCATTACAAGCATATACCTAAGTATATTGTACGAAATTGAAATTACTTCCAAATTAAGAGGATCTTCACAGGTTATTCCAGAAAATTCAAAATGCACATTTTAATTCTAATGTAAACATCTTTAATAAAAAGTAGTTTAATCAAAATCGTTGCAGAAATTTTAAGAAAATACACAATTTCGAAAAATGTTCCAGGTATAGGTTAGTTGGGAGGGGGATTTTTTTTTGAAAATATTGGTCACGTATCTGAAATTAAATACAAAGTTTGGAAATTATTTGACAAGTTAGTTATGCTGTTACCCATACACATTCTCTCTCTCCCTATCTGTCTGTCTCTCTCTCTCTCTCTCTCTCTCTCTCTCTCTCTCTCACACACACACACACACACAGACACACACACAGTAATTTTTCCTAAAATTTTATTTCCTTTAATTCCAGGGACCCTAATTTTGATTCCAGTGAAATCTCGGTATTGAATTTTTGGTGGAATACAATACTTCCCCTACTTACTGTACGTAGTAGAGAAAGTAATAAGTATTCGTTAGAAATCGTTTGTAGAAGATTGAATATGGAATTGGATAGGTAGAGTCAGACTGAAAAACGCAATGCCATAGCCCGGTCTCTAGCCGGTTGCTCTAACCACTGAGCTACCATGGCAACATGTACGCACGGCATTAAATTTCTCATCTGACTAGCATGTTTTCCAAGATGATCTCAACTTATTTTGAGATGACACATTCCAATGGTGACCTAGTACTTAGTTTAGCCAAAGTATTAGCTCAATTACTGTTAATTTAATTGATGTAATAGTGGCTAACTATGGAGCCCGGGAATCAAAGTACTTACTACTATTGAGATATCCATCTCAAAATAATTTTAGATAAACATGTGGTTTACGGAAAACATGCGATTCAGATGAGAAGTTTAATGCCGTGCGGGCATGTGTGATAGAGCAGTGAGCTACAGACCAGGAGATCCGTAGTTCAAATCCCCGCTATAGCATTGGATTTTTCACCTGTCCAACACGCGCCTTGTGTGAAAAAAAAAAAAAAAAAAAAAAAAATTACATTGAGTAGGGAATATTATGCGAGAATTTTATGTGTTTTTAATATTATTAATACAATACTCTACGAGATAGCTCAATGGGTAGAGAAAATCGCGTGATTTGTTATGCACCCCTCGTGCTTAGGTAAAACCGACAGTACATGAACGGCCTTGAGATATGCATGCTCATCAAATTAGTTGGTCAATACAACTTCCAGCATTAAGAATACATCATAAGGAACATCGTTACGATAGGCTACCCCAAAAAGAATTATTTAACCTTTCGACCCCAGGTTCAAGTTGTCTAACTGCGTAACATTTGCGTTTCTGTAATTGCTATTTTTACGTACATAATGAAACATTTCTAAGATTTACCGACAGAAGATATTGCTGCTCATGAATAATACACCGAGATCATGGCTTTGAATGGGGTTATCTTTAGTCGATGGTCGTCTCCTTAGCGCGGTGGTAGCGCAGCTGCTTACCAAGCGGGAGACCTGGGTTCGATCCCCAGTACCGGCGTGGGGGTGCACTCAGCCTCGTAAGGTCCCTGGGGGACCAATTGAGGAGCTACTTGATGGAGAAGTAGCGGCTCCAGGTCTTGAGGACCGCATTAACCGGCCGGGGGGACTCGAGGCGCACCCTCCAATACTGCACCCCATCCATGACGTCTGTAGTGGACCGAGATGGGGGACGCAGCGGCGGTAGGCCAAGGTTCCCCGTGAGCTGTCGTGCCATGGAGTTATATCTTTACTCGATGAATGCCGTCAGTTTCCGTGAACTTATGCAACCCCCAGCGCAGGAAAATCCTGCAGGTACAAAATAGTCTGCCGATTCCTCTGGATCGAAACACTGGTGTTTCCTCCTTACAGTTGCCATATTTGCCTACTTTAAACTACACGTTTGCATACCTAATTATACAGAGTTAAAAATAGGGAAGTAAACAATGCGAGGTGTTCCATTCACATGACCTTCTCTACCTGTTCCGCAAACAAACTATTCTTATTACTTGCTTCCAGGTGAGTAGAAGGGAAAACATGGAATATACTAGACTAAAGCGAGAGTCAAATCTTTTAAAAGATGTCGCTATGTGGAACAATTGAAATTCGGTTCTCTTTGCACGGCCAAAATAAAAGAGAACTGAAGGGAAATATAACCTCCCAATTGAGAACATTTTAAGTACTTAAAACTGTAACTAATAACAAATATCTCGGAAACGGTTAAGACCACCAAAATGTATATGACATAAGATGTATGTTTTAACCTGATAATTTCTTTGGTTTTGGCCAATCTTTTACGGTTTACCAGCTATGCAAAATCTATGAAGAGATCTTCAGAGGCTTCCCAGAAAATTCCATACATACATTTTGTAAATATGTTTAATATGCAGTATTCTAATCAACATGTTACAGCAATTTCTGAGAAAATAAAAATTGTCCATGTTAAGTGCAAGTTCGGTGGGAAATTTTCTTTAAAATCTTCGTATCGCATCTTTGGAAGAAGCTGATTACGGAAACATAAACGGACACTCACACGCGTAACTTGTATCTGGCAAATGTCTAAATCGTTAGAGACATTTTTGAGAACGACAAAAATACGATATTCTGCTCCAAGAGACAATTTTAAAATTTATTGTTATTATTATTAGTTGTTTCAAGGCGCCTCAAAAGGTATATAATTCTGGTCAAATCTCGAGAGCAGATTTTTGGGTAGAATTAAAACTTAAACGTTAAGTATAGTATAAAATAATAAAACTAGAATTTCATTTATGAGCTGTTTTACTTAGTAAAGATTATCTAAGTGAGATGTGTATCGTATTGATCTCACTGGGGCCTCGGAGGGGGGGGATATCAAATTCTCATTTAAGAACAATCTTCCTGCCTTATAGCAAAGAATACTCAGTAACATTTGGTTCTTAGTTGCGTAGTCTCTTTCCTGTACTATCTTCTCTTTTGCTATTGAGTGTTGGCGAAATTTGAGCTTTTGATTCATGATTCTACTGGCTAAACTTGCAAAGTAATTATTATGATGCTGAAGAAATTATATTTGTCGCATAATTTATTGCTGCGCCATTTAACACTTTATTTCTAATTCTTTTGTTTGGTAAATGGAACTCCGGATCCTTCTGAACGTTTAACTTAGAATTTATCATTCAATTGATGGATACCAAGTATATCGCTACTAAGATGATGTGGACAGAAGAATAATTTTATATAAATCCTATAATACACAACGCATATATGTGAATTTGTCATTGCTAGAAAGGCTCATGTGAATAATCGCGTACTTTTTAAAATGTACTCCATACCTTATGCTAGACATGATGTGGTTTCCTTGTGCCATGTCTTTACTTGAAGTATGAGATCAAAATCATTATCCTGACCTGTTTCTCAGAGTAACAGCCAAGTGATATAATATTTCAGGCTGGTTTAAGGCAGAAGGGAAAAGGAAACGGGAACTTTCAATATTCCGTATCCTAATAAATCTTAAGTTCCCTGTCTCGGCGATAATTACCCGCCCAACATTCTCCGCGTTATGAACAAGACACTGATGCTCTCATTTCTGAAGTCGTGAGCACCTCAACTTCAGCGTCTGATGATTTCGCACCCTGCGGGTCGCGTAAATATAATATAGACTAAATCTCCCAGCCGTTGCAAATCAATCTAGAAATTCGAAAGGCTGGGTGCTAAATAAAAAGCGGTGAGTAAAATCTGGTGTTCCATTCTCATGACTTTCCCCATGTATGTTCTACATACAAACTTCTTGCAAAAGATTATTCTTCTTTCTACTCCCTGCAAATCAGATAATCATTAGCAGAATGGTCTTATTAACCATTTCCTTATTTTCCTTATAAGTGAAAGGGGAACTAAGGAGATACACTATGCTATGTTTTAAAACCTGTCGCTATGCGACTGACAATGAAATTCGCTCCTCGGCATAGCCAGGAGTAAAGCAAAGGAAACACAGACGGCTTCCTCTTCGAGAAAGACAGAGTAGTAGTATTTCCTGTATTTCCTAAGTGGGGCAAAGGGCATCGTTACGATGTTTCCAAGATCGAATTTGAATTTCTAGTTTGTGAGTTCGCCGCTATGTGCCACTCAGCTTGTCGCCCACAGATGCCACTGTAGGACAAAATCGCGACTTTGGACGCGAAATGGCGGAAAATATTACCGCTCTCCTTTCAAGGTTTGGTTCTTTTACGTGCAAATGGCTTAACTTCCCTTCTGAAGGAAGCCATGCTAAGGACTGATGCGTCCAACAAAAATCCATCACCCTCCGCCAGATTTAAACCAGCAATCTTGGGTTTTAGAGACTAGCATGGCAAGCACTACATCACGGAGGACGACTAAGAAAAGTGTAAGTATTTTACAATTGAAACCAACAAGGAATATCTCGGAAACATTTAGCTCCACAACAAAAGTGTAGAGAGCATAAATTGTGTGTTTTTGATGAGATCTACATTTTTTGTGCAGTATGCCTTTGTCTTCTATTTCCTACGGCTTACTAGTTATGCAAAAGTCTTCAGAATAAGAGATACACAGAAGCTATTCCCAGAAAATTCAAGATATATATTTTATTTGTCATGTAGTATCTTTAATATGCTACACTTAATCAAAATTGTTTGAGCCATTTCAGGGAAAATAACTTTGGAAATATTTTCATGTAAAGGGTAGTTAAGGGTCTTCGTGTCACATCCTTGGAAGATACTAAACTTGAATACCAAGTTGTGTATTTAACGGATTTTTCGTTGAGCTATGCTGCTCACAGAAACACACACATACACACACGCGAGCGCGTGGACCTTTTTTTAAAAATGCTTTTTTGATTTATGGGGTCTCAAAACATGTATTTCCGGTGAAATATCGGTATCCAACTTTGGGTGGAATACAACCCCTTATCTATCCACAATGCACATAGTACGCATAGAGAAAGTAAAATAGGTTTAGGAATATTTTATATACCATATAAAAAATTAACGAATGCACGTGAATCTTGGCACTGGGCTTTTTTTTTTATTTATTTATTTTTATTTTTTTATTGAGAGGTGTGTGCGATTTTCCTATATTAAGTCTACATTACTACACATCCAAGATGTACCTAAATGTAGTTAAATGTAATTGAGGTGGTTTAAAGATAAGTAAAATTCTTTTTAAGTTTAATAGTATTATAATTAGTTTTGTGATCCATAAATAATGGTGAAAATATTAAATTATCTTAGGAATAACAGCATAATTTCTTTAAGAATGCATTTCGAAAGAGAGGACACTGAGCTCGAAGTACCAAGGAAGATGTACCTAAAAAGTATAATTCATGTTAAACTTGAACTTAAAATTTTCATTTACACTGAAATTATTTATCGCACGATTTTATGTAATCTGAGATTAATAAATTTGTTTTAATTATATTTATATTAATGTTTAAATAATTCAAATTTTAATTATTCTAGAATGAGTTGATAGCATTAGTTTTACTAAAGTAAATTAGTATTGTGAAGAACATTTTAGATATTGACAATAGTAGTACTAGAAAGAAATTGCTCAAAAAGAATACAAAATTCCATGAGCGTGTACGTCTGCATTGCTGCCCCAGTTACATTGGAATGTATATATTGTGCTGCTGCAGACAATAAGCTTCTAAAAAATTCCTTATTCACATACGTCTCTTTCCTTAATGTCTTTACATATATGCAACGAGAACGCAGTAGCTTTGAATAGAAACAACTTCACAAGTCATGCCTTTTGTTTTAAAACATGAAACATATGGTCTTTGTGAGGGAAATTAGCAGAAAACATTACCCAGAAGTGGTATTGCACGCATTAATAGCTTTTATTTTAAGGAAAAGATTTCTTGTGTACTTACTTTTTTAAATAATATACAAATCGAGAATGTCCTATAATGTACTTATAATATTGCAGCTACATAGGAGAAACAGTTCTAAAAAAAATAGTTTCCTGGCCAGAAACCTACTCTAGCGCGGACGTACATACAATATAAATAGTTATTGTATTCCACCCAAAACTTTGATGTCGAGATTTACTGGAAATATAGGTTTTGACATCCTCCGAATCCGCAAAAAGGATTCTAGAAAAATATCCGTGTGTGTAAGGGCAGCATAGCTCAAAAACGAAAATGTCTACCGTTAAAAACCAAACTTGGTGTTTGTGTTTAGTAACTTCCATGGATGCAACAAGAAGATTTAAATACATTCCATTTACATGGAAATTTTTGAACATTTTGTTTTTCTCAAAAATGACTCAAAGGATTTTTTTTTATTGCAATACTGTATATTAAAGATATTTACATCACAAATAAAATATATTTTGAATTTTCTGGAAATAGCCTCTGAGGATCTCTTTATTCAGGATGAGTTTTGCAGAATTTTGCATAACGGTTAAACTATAAGAGACAAAAACTTAACAGACACAAAAAATGCTTATCTCTCGTTAAAACATATAATTTAAATCAAACTTTTTTCTTGTAGAGTTGACTAATTTTTTTTCCAGTTATTGCCTTTTATGCAATGGTTAAGGCAAAATCACTTTTAATTATAACACAAAATTGCATTTGAAAAAGATAGGAATAAAAAATAGTCTCAACGGCAGAATGTGCCATGTAAACTAATAACTAGTCACGTTTCTTACTTTTAGACGGCAACAAAAATGATATTGCTCTATTTTACATTTTGTTGCAAAGATTCATCTTAGTTTTATCCATATTTTCATTAAATTTTGTAGAATATTTATATCGTGAACATTTATGTAGCAATCTTATTCATCAAAATATAATTTATAATAAAATATTATCAACATTACAGAAATTGGTTTACTCCATCCCAAAGTGCGGCAGTAAACTTGGCTAATTATGACAGACTTAAGGGGTTAACACCACCACCAACACAACCACCAGCATCAATTTATCTTCGTCAGGGTCTTTCCGAGATGTATATGTTATTTTGTGTGTGTGTGTATAAAAATATACTTTTTATACTTTTAGATATATGTGGTGTAGTGATTACCATGCTAACCTCTGGTACCCAATGTTGAATCCCAGAGGAGGGTGATGGATTTTTTTCGGACGTAAAAATCCTTAGCATGTCTTCATTCGGAAGGGAGTACAGCCGTTGGTCCAGCGGAATGTTTATTTGCAAGTAAAAGGACCCCTTACTTTGAAAGATAAGGTTAGTGGGTTAAATTACACAATTTCTACGTTCGTAATACTGATTTTGTCCTACCGTGTCATCCCTCGTCACCATGTGCGCTTCAAGACCAAATCGCGAACCAGAAATTCCAGTCGATCAAGAAAATAACTAAATATGCAGACTTGGCGTGGTAGAACTTGAATATACATATTACTCATCAATCATTCAAAACGTATAGTTAGATGCATTTTTAGTAATGTGGAATGACATGATTTTCGTGAAACCTTGGTTGTCATATCCTTAGCAAATACTGGAAATAAAGTTCAATTTAGATATTTATTCACACCAAATATGTTGTTTTTCAGAGCACCTCAAAACAAGTATTTCAGGTGAAATTTTGAAATAAAGTTTTGATGTGGAATGCAATATTTTCTCTATAGACAAGTCGTAGAGAAAGCAAAATAAGAAAATACTAGAACTAAAGTTCAATTTAGATATTTATTCACACCAAAGATGTTTTTAAGAGCACCTCAAAACCTGTATTTTAGGTGAAATTTTAATGTAGAATGCAAAGTTTTCTCTATAGATAAGTCATAGAGAAAGCAAAATAAGAATGCAATAAGTAGATTTTTACTCAGACTAAAATAACGAAAGCTACTGACGTGTATTACCATTAAAATCCATTAATACAGGTGCACTTCGCTGCAGAGTGGTGCACCATGGTTTAGAGTGGCCTGGAGTATAGGAGCGAGAAAAGGGCAAGAGTATCGTAGAGTTATAAATTCCCGCGCGCAGACCTGACGAGCGTCCCGGCGCCTAGCCCACCCCACAACATGACACAATGATACACGGCCCCCAAGTATCCCCGAACGCTAATTTCTCCAACTTAACACACTCTCATTGTTTCCCACTTAGTGCACTCGGCTCGCCTCGGAACACTTCGGTAGAGAAGTGTGAAGGGTTGCGTTATGGAAGTTTCTACTTAGCTGATTGCCGTTTTGATCTCAGTCCATCACCTCTAAATGACTTGATTATGGCCCTCACGCTTTCCAACCTCTTAATCCGTTGTCACACTTTACACAGAATTCATTCCAGACAGCGATGTTCAATAACGGTAACCAAATAATTTTGAGCAATACAACTAAACACAAATGTAAACACATGCAGTTTTCCTTCCTTACTTCATATTATCGAAGCCCTCGGCTACTTTTTACTTTCTCTACACGTACTATATACATAGTGTATAGATAGAGAAGGTATTGTATTGCAACCCAAAATTTCGACACCGAGATTTCACCGAAAATACATGTTTTGTGTGTGTGTGTGTGTGTGTGTGTGTGTGCAGCATAGCTAAAAAACGAAATGTCCGTTAAATACCAAACCTCTATTTTAAGTTCAGTATCTTCCAAGGATGCGACATGAAGATTTTCAATAAAATCCCCCCACCCCCAACTACTCTTTACATGGAAAAAATTTCGGAATTTTTTATTTTATGAAAAATGGCTCTAACGATTTTGATTGAAATCTCTTATATTCAAGATATTTACATAATAAATAAAAGCATATCTTGAACTGCCTGGGAATAGCCTCTGAAGGCCTCTTTTTTCTGGATAATATTTATTGAATTTTGCATAACTGGTAAACTTAAGAGACAGACAAAAACTTACTACATAAAAAATATAGATATCGAAAAAACACACAAATTATGTCATATACATTTTTTCGTGGAGTTGGCCGTTTTCGAGATAGTCCTTGTTATTGATTTCAGTTTTGATATACTTCGTCTCCCGTACGGGAACTTGCCAAAGCTTCGCCATGCAAAGTTACCGGTTTCAATCCCGTAGCAACAGCATTTTAAAACATGTGACTGTCGGTTTAGCCTATTGTACTCCCTTATTTCCCTTCTATTTATAAGGAGCTAAAAGACCGTTTCTAGTAATGTTTTAGCATGAAATAGAAGAATAAGCTTATTAACAATAATTTGTTACAGAGATGTAGAAAAAGTCATGTGAATGGAGCACATCACATTTTTAATGCTTACAGCTAGCTGTAACATTTTACTTTCACTAACATCTATACACAATGTACATAGTAGAAGACACAGAATGTATGTATTTCATCTAAAAATTTTATACCGAAATAGTATGTTTTGAAACCTCCTTGAATAAAAAAAAAAAAAAAAAAAAAAAAAAAATAAGCATTTGTGTAATCTCTTTTGCGTGCTCATTAGTTTCACTTAGTTCTGTGTATTTTCGATTAATCAGCATGTTTTTCTCATATTTTTGTTACTTCTATTATGTGTTCTTTAGTTTCACCTAGCTACTGAACATTTTCAATTAATTATTTTAGTGCTTCGTATATTGGTATTATTTCCATTGTGTCTATATATATTTTATCTATATCATCACTGTATTTAGGATTTTTATATTTGGTTGAGCGTAATAGAAAGTAAAATGGCATATGCTCTGCCAAAGTAAATTAATAAATAATAATTAGTGACCATCTCTTAAAAGACTTGACTTACTCATTTAGTCTAGCATTACTCCTAATGAACATATAAGAAAATAGGCAATAAAAATAATTTCTGCTACTGTTTATTTTGATGACGACAGAAGAATACTTGAGGGAAAAGTAGCGACTGCAGATTGCTCATGACGCCTCTAATAGGCAAAGGTGGGAGACGCAGCGGTCAGGTGGTAGGCCTTGGCCCAATTTCAGGCTGCAGCGCCGCGGAGTTAGGTTTAAATAGAGGAATAAGGTTTGTAAGAAGCTTGTTCGCAGAATGGATAGAGAAAATCGCGTGATTTTGTTTATTAAAACTCCGAGGACATGATCTGCAACATTTTGCACACATTTAATATTATATCATGAAAAAAACTTTGAAACGCCAGAACACGTCAGCTGTAATGTCATATTTGATCCTTCGAATACATCCGTTTAAATTTTTAAGTATATATATATATATATATATATATATATATATATATATATATATATATTACGGAGGTGCACTGCGACTTGCATAGATAGGAAAAAGAGACTACACTATTGCTCAAAATTCAGGAGTGGGGTTTTGCACTCTGGTCAACCTAGTATACTCTACTTTTGCTGCTTATACCACCATGCAATGCACCCCGAGAGATCCTGATATAGAGGGAAGATTCGGGCGGGGAGATTATTTTGAAAATCCTCCTGTCACATCTTTGAAAACTACTGAACTTAAATACCAAATTTGGTATTCTTCCGACATTTCGTTTTTGATTTACGGTGTTCACAGACACTCAAACTGCCTTTTCTTCTTCAAAAAATGCTTTTATTTTAAAATCTAAGGGCACCAAAGCAGTATATTCCTGTGAAATAATGATATTAAATTCTTTGATGGAATGAAGTGGTTTCTTTTCTACCTCTATAGTGACGAAAGTTAAAAGTCGTAAGAAAATATTTCGAAACATTTAAATTTAACTTTGTGTATAAACTAGAGTGCAGTTTATATGTAGGACATCTTATAAATTCACATCACCAATGTCGCAATAAAACAATATGGTTTATACCATACGAATAGAACTCCAAAAGATTCACTTCAAAAAAGTCGTTTTGAGAAACAGTAAATATTCATATATAAGCTACAAAATAGAGTTTACGAAATTTCGTTCTATATTACAACACAACTAACGACCTTATTTTATCCAGAAGCTGCAAAGAACAGAGAAAGTCCTTTGGAAGAGATAAACAGCGTTACAAAGAGAAGAGAAACTAGTTTTAAGTACATGGCTATTGCATCAACACACGCTAATGTACCCAGAGAAACACATTGTTCTCTGGAATGCAATGTTGTTCTGTGGGTGGATATCTATACTTAGAACCAAGAACTTGTAATGTTTGATTCTTCGCTTCGCCTTATCTCTGCATCGCTACCAATAGCACGAAAACACAAGAGACAGTACCGTTATGCATGAGAGATAACATACGGAAGGAGATGGAACGATATTTTTAAAATTGAAGGTGCAGCCTTGTTAAAAATGAAGTTTTTTGTTTTTGTATTGTTTCATTTGTATAGGCCCCTTTAACTTCTATGGTCATATCGGGAGCTTTGACTTGAGAAACAACTGCTGGTATTTTGCTCGCTGAACTGAAGGGTTTCTTAACATTGTCTTTTTGGTTTTTAACTTTATAATTATAGTAATTATAACACACACATTCAATACTCCCTTATTCATACTTCCAGACCCTGTGGGGGATGGGAAATGATTCTGGTTAAAGAAAAATTTCCCGCCTTAGCCGAGAATCGAGCCCGGGACATGGATAAAAAGCCAGAACACTGACTACTCGACCGCAGAGGCACTCCAAAAAGTATGTTGCTGGCTAGAAACACAATAATGGAAACAAAGATAGTATTTGCATGCAGCGAAAATTAAATAAAGGCTACTAAGGCTATAAGCGCAGATACTTGTCTTAAGAACAGTGTAATACATGTCATTATATCAATATTTGCTACTTACAAGACTATAATTTTACTTATTAAGAGTAGTATACACTTATTATTGTACTTATTAAGAATAGTATATTTTGAGGTTGGTTAGTACTTCCAAGTAGACGTGGCATATACGAGGCATATATATTTATTTTCCCTGATACCGGGGTCGGAAGGCGTAACTTAGTGGGTGGGCATCGCTATAACGAAATGATGGGTTTTAATGCTTTCTGGAAGACCAATGTACCCACACTACCTAGGTAACGCATTGAGGTGTGAAAACGTTGAAGCAAAATGGTTATCTATACTGAGAGGCGATATTCATTTCGCCGTGCAGTTAAGACAATGGAAAATACATCAGGTTCGTAGTAAAACTATTATACGAACAGAAAAGACAACACACCGAAATGGATACACATTAACGAACCATTTATCAAAATGTCTGTATCTACACTCCGAACAGCCTATATGTCAATGTAAGAGGAAAATTAAACGTGAATTAAAGTATGTACTTTAGGATAATTTTCAATAGTCCTTTGTTTCTTCACTTTAAAGTGTTTTCTCCCCAATATATACGGCCCATTTAACATATAGGTTATTGGCGGCTTTTTCCTTTGGAACAATTGCCCATCGGCAATGATGCTCACCGTTTGCTGTTACTATTAATTCTTGGTGAATTATCTTTAATTTTACACACACACACACACACTCTCTCTCTCATACTTCTAGACTCTGGGAAGGAAGGGGAATAATTCTGAGCAGAGAAAAATCCCATCCACTCCAAGCAGGGAATCGAACCCGGCAACGCGCAGAGCAGGCAGGTGCTTAAGCACTTTGTTTATATTCCCACCAAATGATATTTAGGATGCACCATAACTCACTTAACTTCAGTATGCTTGGAGACCATTATAGAAAAAATACGTTCTACTAAGCAATACCTGATGTATACAACACTTGCTCTTAGAGCGTATTAAAGTACGCTTGTTTTCAATTTATAGAAATGCATATGGTCATGTTTTTGCAGGTCATGTGCAGGTTGGATATTACGATATAAAACATTTTCGCGACTTTCATTTTAGAAATGTATTCTTATTAATAATTATGTAAGCGGCATTTACTTGTTTTTTGAGCAACTTGCTTTCAATTTATGCAATAAAAAACATGCCACGTTGCTCTTGAATTCTGTAAGATCATTAGCTGGAGTTAACCTTTGATTGTACATTTTTACCGTTATAGAGTGGATGCGCATGCTCCGGAAGTCGCGCCTGAACGCCATGTCAACGCCACGTTGCTCAGAAATACCTTAATGACGGCGTCTATGTGGCCTGTCTGCCTGTACCCTGCAGCCACCTACAATTAGCTTACTTCATATACGCCTCCTGGGGGATTTAAGTTCAATAAATCCATAATGGAACGATATCTTAACTGGGTGGAGTATATACATATTACGGATATTTTGGAAACATTGGTCAATGGCATATTTGTTAATCTGACATTTGTTGTACCGCTCTATGCCATAATTGTTATAACAATTTTAAGTAACTCATAATTTAGTAAATTATTCACACTTGACATACAATAGACTTTACAATTTTGGTATGCATATTTTGTGCGGTTCGTTGCAAATCAACGAATGCCACCTCGTCATAACCAAAATTATATAAACATTTTCATAAGTACTAACGTTATAATTCATATTTCATTCAAGTTCCAGCACGCCATATCGGTGAATTTGGGACACCGGTTACAGTGGTTTCCTCAAATACTAGTTCGCGAGATCGCCATTATGTGCAAATGATGACACGGAGTCAATTCACGCCCATAAATGGCACTATAGGACTTGCGGACGTGAAATATGACGAATTTAGTCCAGGAACATTTTCTTTCAAAGTGCGGGGTTATAAACATAAATAAAATCACTCGAGACAACGACTTTACTTACCTTCCGAAGGAAACTAAACTAAGGATGCTTACGCCCGGCTTTGAACACACAACCTTGAATATTAGAAGCTACCATGGTAACCATTACACCGCGGAGAGCAACAAAACCATTTAACAAGTTTTACGCAACATATTTAGTCATAACATCAAAATTAAAACGATTTTATCAGTTTAAACGTTTACAAAACTTAAATGGAAGCATAAGTTTAACTCCTGATATAAACATTTATATTTTATTTCCTCCACCTGTCCTCTTTTAGTTGAACCCAGAAATTAGGAATCTTCGTATGTTGCTCACTTATGAGCCAGTTTCATCCACGTTCTTTATTACATTGTCAAGACAACATTCACTTCTTCACATCTCCTAGTTTATATCTCCATCTGATTTAGCATTCTCATGAAATTCTTACCGTTAGATTGAATATTCCAGATAACCTTCGTTATTTCTTTTGCTAAAACGTGTTGTCACTTTACGAGGAAGTTTTCAGCTCCCTGGAGAAAACAAGTACCAATAAAACACTAAGGAAAAAATCCGACGTGCTACATTCATTTGACTTTTTCTACACCTTTATAAATTAGGATTATACAAACTTATTCTTCCATCTATTTCTCGTTAAAAGAAATAAACTTGTATTACGTATTTACATATTCAGTTAAGGTATTTAAAAATATACAGTGAGCTAAAGCGATATCAAACTTTTAAATGGCTGGTCGCTATGTGATGGCTTTGAAATTCAGTACTTCACGAGAGAGAAGAAAAAAAAAAGAATGACTAGTTGAGAATATTAAAAAATATTTAAATTTTTAAATTAACAACGAATATCTAGGAAAGTTAACGACCAAACATATTTGTATATGATATAAAGTGTATTTTAACGAGATCTATATTTTTAGTAGTAATATTTTATCTTTATCTTACAGTTTACCAACTCACATCAGTCATTTAAAATAAAATGGACTTAACTGGCTAATCATAGAAAACTCAGGATAGCTATAAATATTATTTGCCATCCAAATACCTTAAAGATTTATATAAGAATAATTTGGGGGAGGGGAAGTTTCTTCAAAATATTCGTGTCGCATCTTTGGATGACATTGAATTTGTTTCCCGAGTATGGTATTTAATGGACACCGAATGACTTTTTGACTAAAATGGGTTAAAAATTTGAACATTACCTTTTTTTTTTTAAAGAAAATGAAGAATTAACATTTAGCTGTCCTTCCTTGCTTCGGGCTCTGTAACCATTTAGAGATCACATAATACATCTGTTTCCAAGTTTACTATTTTATAAAAACATGTTCACTTTGAAAATGTTCCAGGCATGCCATATTTTTTTTTTGTTTTTTTTGTTTTTTTGTTTTTTTGGTAGCTTAACGTCCTTTAACCTGGTTGATCATATCGGACGATGAATGCAATAGAAATGATGCTCAAATGATCTCGGGGTCCATGGAGCTTAAAGTTACTCGACATTCGTCTTCTCAGAATAAGGGAAACACCCGAAAAAAAACCTTATCCCTGTAACTTACCCTAAGCGAGATTCGAACTCACGACCTTTTGAATATGAGGCAGACACCCTACCACCACACTACCCAGACGGGCGCATGTAATTTTGTTTTCTAAATACAAATATAATTTACCAGAATATGCGACGGTATCTATTTTAATATTACTGGTGAGAAAATATTCTAACAATCATAGTAATCTTTCCAATATATTTGGAAATAATGATTAATTTGAGAAATTAACATTTTTAAAAAGCATAATTAAGAAATGAAGTATTTGAATATCTCCCGTAAAGTTTTTTGTGGTTTGAAACTCCAATTAAAAAAAATCAATTAGTGTAGATATGTGTGTGTGACATTTTGACCTAGTAATATAGTAACATAATAAAATTTAAAATAATTTATATCCTGCAAAGTATTTTTCCAATTTGTAATCTGGCATTTACATTAGCTAATAAAATTCAATCACAGTAAAATTTTCAGAACATTCTATACAGAAATATAAATTTAACTCCCAATGTCCCTTAACCGTCTTTTCGTTTCTGGGTTATACAGCTCACACACGTGCACACAAATATATGTATATATTCATTATATGTATTTTATAATTGTTTACAAAGAAGCTCAAAACGTATATTTTCAGTGAAATCGCGGTACTAATATTTTGGGTGCACTCCACTACTTACTATGTAAATAAAACTGAAAGTAACGAATACAAACATCTCATTTTTTCTAAGTTATTCACAAAATATAGCATTGATGTTTATGTTAAATATGCAATGAATGCAATGATCAAGAGAAACGAAAATCATGAGCTGCATGTATTAGTACAGCTAATTTGTGTGTAGATTCACCTGAATTTTGCAGGACAACAAAAATATAACTTCAGAAAAAATTGCTTTGGCTAATAAGAGGAAAGAAATACTATGATTTTTTTTAAACTAAAATATAATGTTATGTAAACTGAACGATTTTGTAAACAATAAAGTGAAAATGTGTTTACAAATAGCGCTTTTAACACCAGACACTCATATTAGTAATTGAAGATTATAACACTCAATAGAATACAATTTTTATATCACTCCATTGCTACCAAACTTGTTTCTCACGATGCAAATTATAGACATGCATATTAAGCAGAGACCCTGCTTCGATTAACCTAACAGCGGATTATTTGAAACGCTGTGAAATGGATTTGGCTGAAGAAATGTTGCAACAGCGAACAGCGAGTTGTTACCAAAAAAAAAAAAATCACATTGCATATAGCAGACTTCTTCAATAGTACAAGATAAAGACTTAAAAATAATTACACTGAAAATGAGATGGGCATTTTGAATAATTGTTACCTTCTTTAGCAGGATTGTGCAATGTACATAGGAGGAAGAGAAGGTATTAAGTTCCGCCCAAGAATTCGATTTCGAGATTTCACCAGAAATACCCGTTTTAGGGTCCCTAAATAAAAAATCTGATGTGTTACACTCACATGACTTTCTCTAGCTACTCTACAAACGAACTTCTTACAAAAGATAACTCTTCTTCCAACACCACGCTAATCGAGATAAGCATTAGCAGAATTTTATTACTTAGTTCCTTATAAGTAGACTAGAACTAAGGGAATGCACAAGGGCAAAGTGATAGTCAAATGTTTTAAAAACTGTCTATATGCGATTGTCATTGCAAATCGCTTTTTTGCTTGACCAGGAGTAGAACAATAGAAACACACACACACTTCCGTCTAAGAACAGTAGAAGTACCTCACAATTGAAACTAATAATAAGGAATACCTCGAAAACGGCAAGCTCCACAAAAAAATGTATATGACATAACTTGTGTATTTAAACAAGATCTCCATTTGTTGTATAGTAAGTTTTTGTCTATCTCTTACGGCTTACTAGTTATGCCAAATTTAGCAAAAGTCATTCAGAATAAACAGGTCTTTAGAGGCTATTCCCAAAAAATGCAATATATACATTTTATTTGTAATAGAAATGGCTTTAATATGTGGAATTTTAATCAAAATCGTTAGAGCCATTTTTAAGAAAAATAAAATTTTCGAAAAACTTTTCATGTAAAGGGTAGTTAAGGGTGGGGGGATTTTATTGAAAATCTTCGTGTCGCATCCTTGGAAGACACCAAACTTAAATACTAAGTTTGGTATTTAACCACACCTTCGTTTTTGGGATATGCTGTCCACAGACACACACACGCGGTCCAGTTTCTAAAAATCTAATGTGTTACATTCACATGACTTTCTCTGTATCTCTGCAACAAATTATTTTTAAAAAGCTTATGCTTCTATTTACTTCCTGCTATTCGAGAAAAAATTAGCAGAAATACTTATTACTTACTTCCTTGTAAGTTGAAGCGAAATAAGGAAGTACCATAAGTTAAAGTGATAGTCAAAGGCTGGTTGCTATGAGGCTGAAGTGCCTTTGTTTGTATGGACACGAGTTCGCCAAGTCCTGTATAGCTGAAACAAAAAACAAGGAATATCTCAAAAACAATCACCTCCACGAAAAAAATGTATATAACATAAATTGCGTGTTTTAAAGTGCTCTACATTTGTTGTGTGGTAACTTTTTGTCCTCTTACGGTTTAGCAGTTATGCAAAATTCCGTAAAATTGGCCCAGAATAAAGTAGTCTTCAGAGGTTATTCCCAGAAAATTCAATATATACATTTTATTTGGCAGGTAATAAGTATCTTTAATAAACGATATTTTAATCAAAATCATTAGAACCATTTTTTAGAAAATCAAAATTTTCGAAAAAAGTTCTATGTAAAGGGTAGTTTGGGGTGGGGGAATTTTCTCAAAATCTTCGTGTCGCATCCCTGGGAGGTACTAAACCTAAATACCAAGTTTGGTATTTTACCGACTTTTCGTTTTCGAGTTATCGTGTTCACAGACACACGGACACTTCCAAACACAATTCCGCAGGACTTCGGAACTCTCACATGAAGGAATTATGAATGGGACACCGATGCTGTCATTAGCAAAAGTAAAACTTTCCGATAAAAAAAAAAGACCTGTTCTCTAATGCTAATATTTACAAAGCTATTGATGTTTTATCGAGTGCTAAAATGTTCTAAAAAGTACTACGCAAGATTATTTTCAATAACATTTTAAAACTATTTACAATCAGCGTACCTCTATGAAAGTTATATAAAAATAAACGGGATATCCAAAATATCCTCGGATAAATTTGCAACATTTTTATGTTCTCAAAAATGGCTATTTTGATTAAAATGCCGTTTATTAAAGATATTTACATGGAAAATAAAACATATATCTTGAATTTTCTGGGAATGTACTCTGAAGATTTCTTCGTTCCCAGATGACTTCTAAGTGGTAAACCTAAGAGAGATAAAATTTTACTAAGTATACAAAAATGTAGATTTCGCTAAAACACACAGTTTATGGCATACGTAGTTTTTTTTTGTTTGTTTTGTTTTTTGTAGAGCTAATCATTTCAGAGATATTCCCCGTTATAGTATTAATTTTAAAATATCTCATGTTTTCTCAAACGAGAGCTCCTCATCCGTTTCTTATCTCTTGTTTTACTCCTTGCACAAGGAAAGAGAACCGGATTTCAATGACAAATCTAAACCTACAAATTAAAAAAAAAATTAAATATAGCTTTAGTCTAGCGTATTACCTAAATTTCCCTTCTACTTTTAAGGAACTAAGCAATAAGCAAAGATATTCACCATTCTGTGGACGAAACATCTACTTTCAGCAGACGACGGGACAACAGCCCGTAATTATATTTAGTAAGAATGGTAAACAGTAGTGTGGGGGGAGTAGCGTATCTGCATATTAAAATGGTCACGAGTTCGATTCTTGATTAGGGTGAGTTACCCGGATAAGGTCTTTTTCCGAGGTTTTCCTTTGTCCTGAGAAGACGAATATTGAGTAACTTTAAGCTCCATGGACTCCGAGGTCAGTTGAGCATCATTTCACCGATTTCATTCATTGTCCGGTATGACTGGCGCCAAAGTTTGGCCAATTGCATCAACAGAAATCTTCCAGAGAATGGGAATGAGGTGAATGAGTACGGGGGAGATCAAATCTGTTGGTTGCAAACGCAGGGCAGCGGGGTCCCTAACATCTTCAAAATGAGAATCCCCAGATGCCACTACGGGCAGGCCCGGGAAGAAAGTTTCAAACCAGAAAATTTACAGCATTTGTTCTTAAAGCACAAGCATGTTATATGCTGCACCACCATCCATTGCATCAGGTTCTGGAAACCTAAAAGAAGGAAATGAGGGGCAGGACAATTCTAGGTAATATACTATTAACTGGTGAATCAATGTAAAAAAAAAGCCCAAAAGCTTTACCCAGAAAAGAACCCGCGAGCCTGAATCCTGAGCTATACCACTCGGTCGATGAAGATAAGTACATTACAAAAACCGATTTGTGAAATAAACAACTGTTTTTCTTATGTTTCCTAGCATATCAAAGTCGTTATTGTCTCATTTGAAATTATTTCTAGGAAACAGTTTATCATAAGTATTAACAAACGCTCAATAGTAGTAACAATTTTCCATGAATACCGAAATCTGTATGGAATATCTCTGAATTTGAATTGATAATCGGTAGAGAAAAAGTGTGAGTGTAACATGTCAGATACGTAATAATCAGGAACTTTGTCGGCATCCTTTGTTAATGTCGGCGCCTCTGTTAATTTATTTGCAAATGTCTGTAAGTTGGCCAGCCTGGTGTACATCAACTGGAAGATGAGAACTCCCGGAGAGAAATTACTGCCACAGAATGATGTATGGCATATCGCAAACCTGATTATAAATAATTTATTCCCTAAGTGCAAAGAACTCCAGGTGCTGCCAAAGGAATTTTGGGTAAAAGCCATAAAAGAAACGCCCTCAATCATCAGGCCTTTACGAGCGGCAGTCAAATTTATAACGAAAGCGAAATGAGGCGAAAATGACTTACTGGCAGTTAATGAAAATCACGGAAGTTTTTCAACGTTTTTATGGTTTCTTTATTGACTGCTCCACAAAGAATGTAAAAACAAATAAACGTCAGACTCTTTTAAAGTGGTGTTTAAAGTTTTTTTGTGTTTATACGCGATCGTAAATAGTATAATAGACAAAACAGCTGTGAGACCTGCTTCATATTCTTGGATCATTAGTACCCTGTTACATGTTAATTACTGTGATCTTCATTCCCATTAGAAGATTCGATTTTAAACTGTTTAAGCCCATGTATCTTACACAATGTAAATTGTTACTTTCTCTGCACGTACCTGCTGCGTATATGGTGTAGGTATATTCCACTAAAAAATTCGATGTCGAGATTTCACCGGAAATATGTGTTTTGAGCTCACCTGAATAAAAAACGCAGTTTTAGAAAAGGTCCGGTGTGTGTGAACACCATACCTCAAAAACAAAAACCAAACTTGTATTTAAGTTCAGCATCTTTCAAGGATGCGGCACGAAGATTTTCAAAAAAGTTTCCCTCCCCAAACTACACTTTACATGGCAAATTTGACGAAAATTTTGATTTCCTCCAAATAACTCTAATGATATTGATTAAAATGCCGTATGTTTGATATTTTATTCACAAATAAAATGTGTATCTTGCGCTTATTGGGAATCCTTCTTCATTCTAGAGGACTTTTGCTTAACCGATGAACTGTATAGGATAACAAAAATGTAGATTTCAATAAAATACATAATTTATGTCAGATACACATTTTTTGAGTTAACCATTTCCAAAATAATCCTTTTTATTGGTTTCAATTTTAAAAGAGTTATAATTTTCACAAACGGGACGTAGATATTTGTTTCATCTTTTGTTTTACTCCTGGTCATGCGGAGAGAATTTAAATTGTTACCAATACATAACGACTACATCGCGTTAGCCTAGCGAATTCTCTTATTTCCCTTTTACTTACTAGGAAGCAAATAATATGACAATTTGTTAATATTTATGTAAATTAGCATGGTGCAGATAAAAATAATGTTTTGTAAGAATAGTTTGTTTGCTGAACAAATAGCGAAAGTCATGTGAATCGAATATATCAGATTTTTATTCTATAAGTATTTTTTATCAAGGAAGATTTTTTATTATTTTTTATTGGTCTTCAGGCGTGACCTAACTGGCCGTCAAGGGAGAGAGAATGACATAGAACACAAACACATAAGCACACCACAAACACCCATGCCCAAGGCGGGACTCGAACCCGTGATCTCCTGCGCCACGAAGCCTAGAGCTAGACACTTTAGTGACACAAAAATTAACCATAAATTACTGAATTTTACATACTTTGAGCAGCCTTTATTTTGCAGCTTTGAATATACAAATATTAAACAAAACTATATTTTCCATGGTTAAGATTTGTGATTTTTATCGATACTTAATTCTAGAAGGCTCGACAAGAAACGGCAGTTACTTTGCTGACAGAGTTCAAACAATGTAAATGGCAAGTCTAGAAATAAAATTGCTAATGGAGCGAAGCCTCGGGCATCAAGCAATATTCATTATGTTTACCAATGTCCTTCTTCAGGGCTAAACTCAGCTGTCGTTGCTGATGCACCGTTTCTTCAGTGCAACAGTGCCATAACCGTCGTTTTACAAGTTCAAGTAACGCATTCTGCTACATCAACTGGTTAACAATTCAAATGGTTCGTGTTGTATCATACAACAGAGATTAGATAATTAATGAGTATTGTTCAGTCATTTTCGAACACGACGTGTTCAACTGCTTTGACCTCCAGGTTTGTAATTCAGTACTCTTTGAGAAATTCTATCATTTTTACTTTCGCTCGGTACTATGTACATAATATATAGAGAAGATATTGTGTTGCACCCAAAAATTCGATACCAAGATTTCAACGGAAATACATGTTTCGGGACCCCCTGAATAAAAAAAAAAAACAAAAAACAAAAAACAAACAAAAAAAAGTTTAAGAAAAATGTTCGTGTGTCTGAAAAACGAAAAGTCCGTTAAATACCAAACTTGATATTTAAGTTCATATCTTCCAAGGATGCGACATGAAGATTTTCAAGAAAATGCCCCACCCCAAACTACCCTTTACATGATAACAATTTCAAAAATTTTGATTTTCTGAAAAAAGGCTCCAATGATTTTGATTAAAATCTCTTAAATTCAAGATATTTACATGAAAAATAAAATGTGTATCCTGAATTTTCTGGGAATAGCCTCTGAAGGCCTTTTTATTCTGAATGACTTTTATTGAATTTTGCATAACTGGTAAACCGTAAGAGATAGACAATAACTTACTACACAAAAAATGTAGATCTCGATAAAACACACAAGTTATGTCATATACATTTTTTGTGGAGTTGGCCTTTTCGAGATATTCCTTGTTATTGATTAGAGTTTTAAAATACTTAAAACTTTTGTCGTACGGGAACTTGCCAACGCTTTGCCACGCAAAGAAACGGATTTTAATCCTATAGCAACCACATTTTAAAACATATGACTGTCGGTTTAGTCTAGTATATCCTATTTCCCTTCTACTTATAAGAACCTAAATAATAAGACCGTTTCTGCTAATGTTTTAGCATGAAATAGAAGAATAAGTTTACTAACAATAATTTGTTACAGAGATGTAGAGAAAGCCATGTGAATGGAACGCATCAGATTTTTATTCTTTGAACATGGTAGCCAATTTTCACTGTAATCTGTAACGTTATATGGATATTTGTCATTCCGGACGGGGTTTCACACTGCAGTCACCTTTAGCATATTGTCCCTCAGACCCCAGGAGAATATGATGATATGAGAGTATTATCGACAGGCGGTCGAAACCGGATTGTGGGGAAAGAACCGCCGTGGTGTGTTCTTAACATAGTCCAAGCAGTGTTCATTTAGATGCGGGGAGCACTAGGAGCCCGCGCCCAAGGTCTGGCTAAACCCCCTAGGTCCTACAAACGACTCCAGCGCCATCCCGCCGCCAAGAGCTGTTTTCCAAAACGCATTCACCACCACGTAAGGGGTCGCCAGTTGTCCTCGCCGACACAACCCTGAAAGACACCGGTTGGATGAAATGGAGATGAAATGAATGGACAGGAAGTTCGGGGAATGAAGAAACCTCCCCAGCATTCGCCTAGTGACTTGAGAAAACTCCGAAAAAAACCGGTCAGAGAGGTCGGCCGCGAGAATCGAACCCACGACCTCCCGAATGCTACTTGGCTACTTTTCTAAAACAGGAAGTCATCCGTTGTGATTTTGTTTTACTACTGGCCTTGAAAAGAGAACCGAATGTCAAAGTCAACCACATGGCGACAGCTTTCAAAAGATTTGACTATCGCTCTAACGTAGTCTATTATCTTATTTCCCTTCTACTTATAAGGAACTAAGTAATAAGACAATTTTTGCTAACATTTATCTCGATAGATGAAGTAGATATGAAGATCCTTTGTAAGAATACTTTGTTTGCAGAACGAGCAGAGATCATGTGAATGGAACACGTCAGATTTTTAATTCTGAGTGTCAAACCATGTTCTTGTGAAATCTCAATACCGAATTTGTGGATTTAGGACAATTCTTAATATATCTATTACAGGTGGATAGCAGATAAATTAAAATAAGAAATTAAAAACTTGTTTAAAGAGTCCTGCCAAAATATGTGGTCTCTTTGGTCATGTTATACAATATCGGGTATTGCGAGCCTATATTGACAGATTGCAAGACACTGCTCACAGATGAACCCGGACTAAGACCTCCGATAATTAAACTTCGATGTACGGTGATGATATTATATTTTTAAAAAAAACTAACGTGTTACAGATTACTGTTACAAGGCTTGTTCCTCTATCCTTATTGAAGAAGCATTTACTATTACAGATTCAGTTTTCGGCTCAACTTTCTTTGTAGCCAATACTGCATGCCAATCGAGATAAAATTAGCAGAAATTGTCCGATAACTTGCTTCCTTTAAGTAGAAGGAAAATAAGGAAATACACTACGCTAAAGCGATAGTCAAAACTTTTAACAGCTGATTGCTGTGATTGAAACTCTTTCTTTGCAGGGTCAGGAGTTGACAAACTCCCATATGAGAAATATGGCAAGTATTTTAAAACTAAAACCAATAACAAGGGATATCTCGGAAATGGTTAACTCCACGAAAACATAGAATATAAATTGTATTTTTAACGAGATCTACATTTTTTGTGAAGTAAGTTTTTGCCTATCTCTTACGGTTTACCAGTAATGCAAAACTCAGCAAAAATCATCCATAATAAAGAGGTCTTCAGAGGCTATTCCCAGAAAATTCAAGATATATAATTTATTTTTCATGTAAATATCTTTAGCTTGCGGTATTTTAATAAAATTTGTTAAGAGTCATTTTGAGAAAATTAATTTTTGAATTTTTTTTTTCCATGTAGAGGGTAGTTTGGGGTGAGGGGATTTTCCTGAAAATCCTCATGTCGCACACTTGAAGGATATTGAACTTAAATACCAAGCTTGTTTTTACCGACTCTTCGTTCTTGAGTTTTCTTGAGACACATAAAGACCTTTTTCTAAAAATGCTTCTTTTTTTGGATATATGGGACTCTAAAACGTATTCTCCGGTGAAGTCTCGGTATCGAATTTTTGGATGGAGTGCAATACCGTCTCTATCTATGTAGCATGTACTACGTAGAGAAAGTAATAAGTGCGTGGCAGTTAAATAACTCTGCATTCTTTGGGAGTCACCTTTTTATATATTTTTCTCTTTTTCAAACACGTGACCATGTTTATGCATAATTTTCTGACTTAACTGCAATTAAGAAGTTGTAAATTATCCCCAATAAATCTGTGTCAATGTCAACAATAAAAAAGAGCCTTAAGTAAGTTCTTCATAATCAAATGATCTTTCCAAAGCAGCATGGCATTCTTACAAAACGTTTCGTAAACAAGAAATTTTCCCCCAGATTTCAACATTACCTTTCCCTTTAAGTTTCAACATAAGCCACTGCTGCTAGCGGTTTTCTAATTTTAAGTTGAGGACGTTGAGAATAACAATAGACACTTTATGATGGCTCTCAAAACACCGTGGGCAAGGTGATCTAGACAGGTTTATACCTTGTCACATTAACAGAATGTCCGATGTTATCGCTATGCCCATTATTAAACAAATGAAGGTAACAGTAGAGCAATCCTCTGTTAGGCAAGGTCGTAGACGATTAAATGAGAATATCAAATACGTTTAGAGGAAATATAAAAATCCTATGTTTAACAGCCAAGGATGAATCCTTTGTGAAATATTTATGCTACGGCCGCTACTAAACAAATGAAGGCAATAGCAGAGCAATCCTCTCTACTAGCAAGGCCATAGACGATTAAATGAGGATATCGAATGTCTTCGGCAGAATCATAAAAATCAGACTTAATAGTCAAGGAATACACGGCCCATTATGCAAATCAGACATACCTTTCATATGCAAGTGATTCCTCTATAATATGTTATATTTTTTCACAAATATTTGTACTAAAGAATGACTTCAATGCCTATAATAAAAACCAAATTAAGGCTTTTAGAAGAAAGTAGCATATTAGAACGAAAATAATGCGAAAAAGAAATATAATTTAACAAGTAAACAAATGTAATAATAAACATTCGAGATGTTTAATTTTATGTTACGAAGACCGTGATTTAGAACAACAATTACATAATTCTGTGTGTATAGATAGTGCTATGCGCAGAACTTCAAAACCAAACCAGAATATTTTAAGACGTTATCAAGTTCTAACTGTTCTTCTAAAAAACGGATTGGTCCCTAAGTAGCTGAAAGAGAAGAAAAATTGAAACTGCGAAGATGGAAGATACTTCAGACTGACTCTTAAGTTAGCAGTATCACATATACTACCAGGTGACCCAACTGCGTATGCAAATATCCCTTCGTTGCAAAAACAGTTGCAGAACAAACCGGCGCTATTTCAAGTTAAAACCGACCAGTGAGGAACTGACAGGGAACTTCATTATATTTATTTTGTTCATGTTAACAGCATATCAAATAAAATGTATATACATCCTTCGTGTAAATTAACATCTGTATTTATATAAATAACAATAACCTACAAGAGAAATAGAAAAGGGTCAGAACAATTTGTATACAAAATGGGCATTCCAATTACTTTTGGTTAATTTCAATACGATATATCGTATTGAAATATATAATATATATTATATAATAAGTATTTAATATTATTCGTTTTATGCCTCTCAAAGAGCGTGTTACGCCCATTGTCTCCTTTGATAAGCAAGAGGGGTAAACAAAGGTCGCTCAGTGCCTGAGCGTCACCTGCTTATCCCGGAGTTAACTTGTATGGTGTATTCGGCATAAGACCTTGAAAGTTACGTCTGAGTACAGATGGTGCCTTCTGAGGACAGAGGGTTAAAAAAACATCCATGTTGGACGGAATCCTAGCACCAATTGCTTGCCGCTAAGCGAAAGTGGTGAAAGTACGAGGAAAAAGATCAAAAAGGCTATCATTACATAAAAATCAACGAGTATTACGAACAGAACTATCGAATTACGAGTAAGTAGTTAAAACGGCGTTAAATAAATAGAATTTAAAAATGGTACGAATATATGTATATTAACAGAACAATTACTGCTTTACAATTCACAAAATAAAAGATCAACAGAAAGACCGATGCTGCGTTGGGAGGGGACCAGACTTAAAGAGTCTATTCTTGAGGAAAAGGAATAAAGGATACAATCGTTTCAAATTAAATAAGTTATACAAATATTGAGAATACAGCATTGGTATGTTAAAGCTAGGTAAATAATTTTGCAATGTAAAGAGGAAAGAAGAATTACGAATTGCTGTCTGTCATGTGACTCAGAAAAGAATCTTACGTTCTAAAAGTCTCTTTAATACCTAAATGCATAGAAAACTTCAATAAGAAGCACAAAAATATGCCAATATAAAAAGAAAATCTGATGTGTTCCATTCATATGCCTCTCTGTATACCTCTGTAACAAATTATTGTTAAAAGGCATATTTTCTATCTACTTTATGATAAACGGGATAAGCATTAGCAGAAATTGTCTTAATTACTTACACCCTTATAAGTAGAAGGAAAATAAGGCAATACACTAGGCTAAAGTGATAATAAAATATTTTAAAAGCTGATTGCCATGTGGTTGAAACCCGTTTCTATGTAGTGCCAGAAGTTTACAACCTACCGTGTGAGAAAAGTTTAAGTGTTTTAAATCTGACACAAAGAACAAGAAATATTTAAGAAATGGTCAATTCCACGAAAAAAAACCTATACCTATGACATATTGTGCGTTTTAACGTGATCTATATTTTTTGTGCAGTTGGTTTTTTGTTTTGTTTTGTTTTTTTGTTGTTTTTTTTGTTCCTCCCCTCCATCCCTTACAGTTTACCAGTTACACAAAATTCGGAAAAAAATCATTCAGCATAAAGAGGTTTTTAGAGGCTATTACCAGAAAATTCAGAATATCCATTTTATTTGCAATAAAAAGAAGGTCTTTAATATACAGTATTTTAATCAAAATCGTATCGAAAAAAATTCCACGTAAAGGGTAGTTAGGGTGGGGGGATTTTTCTCAAAATCTTCTTGTCGCATCCTTAGAAGATACCAAATTTAAATATCAAGTTAGGTATTTAACGGTCTTTTCGTTTTTGAGCTATGCTGTCCGTAGACACACACACGGATCTTTTACCCATAGATTTTTTCGGGGGTTTTCCTGAGTCGGCAGGTAAATGCTGGGCAGGTTTCTTCCATCCCTTGAATTTCATAGCCCTCCATATTGTTTCCATCCTTTAGAAAAACTTAAGACAATATGCGTGAATTGATAAAGATAGTCCTGTTTTCTCCTAAATATAAACCATTGTTAATGATATAATTACATTATATATTCCAGTTTAGCTGTGATTACCAGATAAAAACTTTCAGTCATCCTTCAAACAGTTAGTTTCTTTCAGGGTTGGAAGTGTCGACGATGGTGCTCGGTGTGACATGACAGAGGAAAATATGCTCATAGTGACTGTCTCCATTCATTCCAGGGGCATAGGTATAATAACAGCATAGGTTCTAGTGTAGATTTTTCCAAATATAGAGAGCAAGAGATGTCCCTATAATTTTATGGACTGCTGTAACTTTTGCCCTTTTAAAAAAGATGGATAATGACAGTTTTCCATGTTTCTGGATATTCTGCGGATATGTTTTATTTAAGCTGATTGTATACAAATATGCCACTTTATTAATTTCTAGAGAGCTCTTGAAGAACTCAGCTAAGAGGCCTTCTATACCTGCTGCCCTACCATTTTTTAAACTTTTTACTGCACGGATTACCTCTGCTAGGTAATTTTGCGCAATGTTATAAAGATAATAGATATGCAGGTAATATTTTAAATTCAAGTATTTTAGACAGCGTGTATGGTCACCCGATACATGCGACTGTGTGACGCAAATATTGCATTACTGTGAATTAAATAAATACCATCACCATCACCATCACCACCACCGCCACCACCACCACCACCACCACCACCACCACCACCACCACTACCACTACAAAGTATAGGTTTGTGACGGGCCCCCTCCGTCTGTATCCTAATCCTGAAATGAGGATTTCTTGAAAATTATCTTCTGGCTAATTTAAATACTGAATCCTGAAATTTGATAATTCCAATATTTTCATTTTGAGCTATGTGTTATCATTAGATGCACATAGATGGACTATGCCCTAAAATTTCTTTGGTACTGCAAACTCGGAACTTGTATTTCCGGTGAAATTTCAATATCAAAATGGTTTTGTAATTACCAGAATTCATTTTTGAAAACGATTGCAACAATACATTAGTCATACATAAGTATATCCACGTTTGTATTTGCATACTTGCAAATTTGGTGTGCTCAGTTTCTCAAGAAGGTATTCGTCTTCACTTTAAACAATTCTAGCATCCATATTTTCATTTTTAATACTCACAGTGATCAAATTTGCAACAATTTTTCAACTTTATATGCATGGTATTTATAAATGGATTTTACTGACGAGAATTAAATTTTATGAAGGTGTAAAAAAGTTAATGAAGGAGCTCAGAGAAAAACGTTAATACTTCATTAATTCTGTATTTTTTTCTCTCTGATTAAAACCAAACTTCATAGCAAATTCGGGTACTGTACCAAAGTTTGCTCCACTAAATACGTGCAAATTTATTTAAAGTTACATTAAACAAAGTGACATAGATTTAAGGATGCTATATAAAAAAAAAAGAAACATTGAATTTCTGAATATATTATCTTGCCCGTCACAATAACATCGTTTTAAGAATTGTCTACGCATGCGCGGAACTGTATTAGAAGAGTATATATTTAATATATATTTTCAACGCCCAGCTGAATTATATCTGTGAACTAAAAATAGCCTGAGAAGCTCAAAGTTTCAGGAAATCAAGGTCATAGCCCCCATTTGCGAAATTCTAAGAGGTCACTTGATTTATTTACTTGCAGAATAAAAAAGAAAAAGAAATGTTGCTGAGATAGCGTTTTGTTGTTCTCAAAAAGCTTTCTAAACATGCTAACAGCCATGACGTCATATAAAACCGTTATTAAGTAGATACGATGTTGCGTGTTTTAGGAAATCCGCCAATGAATTTTCCTCACACCGGGACCGCAGTTTCCGACGGTTACATTATCAAAGCAGAAGAATTGCTGTCTGTGGTTTTTTTTTAAACACCAAGAATCTGAAAGAGGGAAAGTTAAATTTTCTGTATTTGCTTCGCAGAATTCAAGTGAGCTTGAACCAATTTTCCGTTCTAGTACTACCTACTACAATAAGTAGAGAAGTATTGAATTGCATTCCACCCAAAAATTCGATGTCAAGATTTTGTCAGAAATAAGTTTTAAGGCCCACGAATATAATACATAATATATTATTGCCATTATTAGTACGTTCTTATTTATAAAAAACAATGCCCCCAATATATTATCTGCCAATCCTACGCATAACATTTCCATTACTGTTTGCTTGTTTGTGAGGGGTCTTTCTTCTAAATGTGAGCATTTATTAATACCTTCATTGAGTCTAACTTCACAGAGCGTATTAACAGCGAAATTATATATAAATTTAATATTCTGAAATGTTTTAATCTAGCGAAAGCCTTTTGTAGGGGCGTCGTGGTGAAGGGTTTAAACATTATCTGTATACTAGGAATAATATCTCGGAATAGGAAAGATGAGGATTGAGGAAATTGGAGAATATTAAATTAACACACCTGTTATTTGCTACCACACGTATGAGCTGTAATAATTTGTACTCCCGAGTTTATGGTATTTTATTAACTCAATATACATGGTGAGACTGTTTACTAAACATAATCCCAACAAATTTTAATGTAGTGCATAAACCTTGCGACCAATACCTCAGCACTATCAAATGCCAAGTAGAAATGAAACAAGTACAACAGTTGCACATATGGTTGGTTCCCTATGCAGTTACGAATGTTTATAGAGCATTAAAACAATACAGCTAAGCGTTCGAACAATCAACAGAGATGCCAGTTTTCACCACTATCAACGTGTTTCTATATTATTCAAAGGCTAGAAAAGATATACAGGCAAAAATACTAAAATGGAACTGAAATATTGGGACTAATGGTGGATGGAACTTGTGTATGCGGTGAACATATTTGTAGGGCAATTTTAGGCCTCCCAAAAGCAACAGCAAGGGAATTTGCTCAAATTGAAATGGTAAGAGTGGGAAGAAAAATTGTGATTATGGAGCGAGCTCTTAACCACTGGTTTAAAATATTCAATCTAGGTGAAAAGAATTTGTTAACACAATGCTTAGAATTTCAAAGAAAGAATTCAAGAAGAAATGGGTGGAGCTACAGTATCCAAATACATTTAGAGAATAATGATTTGTGGAAAAGTTAGAAAAGGAAGGAAAATAATGTAAATACTTTTTGGAAAGGAGCTAGGAGAATATTTGATGATGAAAATACAAAAATTGTTTTAGCAACATTTGGGGAAAATAGCATTAGAATCATACATATCAATAAAAAGTCTTGGGAAAGAGAAAAATATGTAGATAAATTGAATAAGGATTGCTTAGGTAGGAGCGGATGTGTGGAGATTCAAAGGGATGAGAATAGGCTCCTTCAGGATCATGTTCAACATGAGGAAGAAAGGTAAATATAGTTTCTTCTTAATGCGAAGGGGCGAAGCTTTGGAGGAAAGAATGTCTAAGGGGAAATGGTTAAAATTGGGCATAATTTAAGTCTTTAGTAAAGAGAGTAAGAAAATATCTGGTACTTGACTTAAGTTTAAAATAAATATTTAAGGTTCATAAAATCGGACACAAAAGGAATGTAATAGTTAAAAATAAGTATCTTGGACATTGTGTACTATTTTTAATTTACGTATTGTAAATATTATTAGCATTAAAGTAAAATATTTCGGATATTAAAGAAAACCTGTATGAATATGGCAAACATAACATCCTGGACCGATGTACAGCCATATTCTTTTTATTGTTGCTTAGTACAAATAAACAAATAAATGAAATAAAATGTTCTGTAAATCACTTTATTTTAACCTAAGTCTATAATCTATATTCCAAAATGTCCTAATCTATTTTCAAACTATGCTACACATATAGCTTCCTATTTTATTCTACCCCCAAGTTATATCAATGCAAATCATTCTTTTTCTAACATACCGAACACATTTAGCTTATTCCAGTGAGAACTAACGACATTGCCTTTAGAAATATGACGTCACCTAACCTACAGATACAAATCATGATATTAACAAATAAGTATGCTTGATTGCGTTCTTGATTATATCCCCGTATTATTTATCTATCGGAAACTATATTGATTACGAAATCCCATTATAATAATTTAATAAAGAATTTAGATTGTATTGTAATCAAACTAGACGTCAAACTCAATAAAACTACAAGTTTATGTTGAAGCTGTAATGCCATACACTTCCACCTAGATGGCGTGATGTTACGCAAGAAAAGGTTATCAACCACACCAAATAGTTAACAAATTCCAGATTAGAAAGAGTTCCAACTTTTGTCCTCCATGCGGCTAGTGTGGAAGAAATATTTAACTGTAGGTTAACTAATCTATAATTACCTAGCATTCGTAATATGGGACACTCATTTTAACCAACAGGTTACAATTAAATGTTAGAAAACCAGAGCTTTTAAGCGGTCACCGTAATTCTAATTACATGACCGAGTAAATTATATACCATGGGGTAATCATAGTATTTCACCGAGATATGTTGTTTTGCAGTTGTTCCTGTTTAAAAGAGGATTAATTACTACTTGCTAAATATCTCATCTAAATCCTTACATATGTAATGTCAGGTCGGAATAACTTTAAAAATATTGTGTGTTCCATGCACATGACGTTCTCTAAAGTTCAGCTAACTATTCTTACAAAAGAAATTACTTTTACTACACTATGCTAATCGCAATAAGCATTAGCAGAAATGCCCATAGCATTTGATTCCTTATAAGCAGAAGGGAAATATAGCTATATCGATAGTCATATCTTTTAAAATCAGGTGGATATGTGAGCTTTGCAAAGCTAGCAGTAAACAAAAGTGAGATGGAAGGAAAAGTTAATGTTGTTTAAAGTTTAAACCAGTAACAAGGGATGTCTTGGAAATGGTCAACACTGCAAAAAATTGCATATGCATTAATTGTGAGTTTTAACGAGCTATACATTTTGGTGTAGTTTGTGTCTATCTCTTATGGTTTACCAGTTATGCACAATTTATCCGGAGGAAAGAGGTCTTCAGAGGCTAATTCCAGATGATTCAAGATATACATTTTATTTATCACATAAATAGCTTTAGCATACAGTGTTTTAATCAAAATCGTTAGAGCCATTTTTGAGAAAATCAAAACATTCGAAACGTTACTCCATGTAAAGGGTAGCTTGAAATTCTTCGTGTCGCAACCTTGAAAGATACTAAACTTAAATACCAAGTTTGATATTTTACAGACATTTCGTTTTTGACTTATCGTGTTCACAGACACACTCGGACCTTTTTCCAAAAATACTTTTTTTTTATTCAGGGGGGCCCAAAACATTTCCGGTGGAATCTCGGTATCGAATTTTTGGGTACAATACAATACCGTCTCTATACACCATGTTCATATTACGTGTAGAGTAAGTAAACATTTCAGCAATTAGAGCAATTTTTGAGAAAATCAAAACTTTCGAAAGTTTTTCCATGTAAAGGGTAGTTGGGGGTGGGGGATTTTCTTGAAAATCTTTGTATCGTAACCTTGGAAGATACTAAACATAAGTACCAAGTTTGGTATTCAACGAACTTTTCGCTTTTGAGCTATGCTGCCAAAGACAGACACGCACAAACAAACACACAGACACACACACGGCCATTTTTCTAAAAATGTCCTTTTGAATTCTCAAAACTAATATTTTTGGGGAAATATGGGTACCGAATTTTGGGTGGAATACAATACCATCTCTATACGTCATGCACATAGTACTTGTAGAGAAAGTAACAATAGAATGATGGAATGATAGTTTATAGTGTTTTCCTGGAAAGATGCCTTTAGAAATGCGGACCATATTGTTTTAGAATTACTAAAATGTAAAATTGGGCAAGTTTTAATACCTGGTATTAACACAAATATGATAAATACGCAGTAAAATCACATGGGAATTATTGTTTCCAACTACGTTCTGCGACATATCTTATCAGCTGATAATGGCACGAAGCAGACTTTTCTCACAGTGCTGCCAAGCTGCCGTTCCACGAAGCGAGACAATATAATAAATGAAGATCAACAAGCAGGGTTAAGTGTGGCACAAGACACATGTATGACTGTTACTGCTCACGCAAAACCAAATGACTTACATTCACGCACTTCCAATAAGCTTGCCTCGGTTTTATTGTCTGAATGAGGAGTAACAACCATATAGACTGTACCCATATGGTACTATGGTTTCTATGAGGACTACTAGAATCAACAAATCAACGATAGCAACTACGAAGTAGATTTATCTGACTGTAAAATTAACAAAGTTTTACTCTCTCTACAATTTACCCAGAAACTCAATATCCAAATTTTTACTTTCTCTACACATACTGTGTACCAGTGAATAGAGAAAGTATTTCTAGAAAAATGTGTGTATGTGTCGGTGGGCAGCATAGCTCAAAAACTAAAAGCCCGTTAAGTACTAAACTAGGCGTTTAAGTTTCGTATCTCCCAAGAATGAGACACACAGATTTTTTGCGTGAAAAAAAAAAATCGAAAATTTTGATTTTCTCAAAAATGGCTCTAACGATTTGGTTTAAATTGCCGTATATTAAAGATATTTTACATGTATAACTATGTCTTGAAATTTCTGGGAATTGTCTTTGAAGACTCTTCATTCTGGATGACTTTTGTATACCTGATAAACCGTAAGAGATTGACAAAAGCTTGCTACACAAAAAATGTAGATATCGTTAAAACATACAATTTATATCATGCACGCGTTTTTCGTAGTGTTGACCGTTTCGGATATATTCCTTGTTATTGATATCAGTTTTAAAACTTTTCTCATACGGAAATTTGTCAACTCTTGTATCACGATCGTTTTAGGTGAGGGCACTCCCTTATTTTCCTCCTACTTAACAAAGAAGTAAATAATAAGACTATTTCTACTAATGCTTATCTGTATTAGCATGAAGTAGACAGAGAATATGCTTTATAACAATAATTTATTACAGAGTTGTGAGAAAGTCATGTGAATGTAACACTTCGCCTTTTTTACACTGAAAATACAAGTTCCAATACCCCCCCCCCAAATTCAAAAAAATCATTTTTAGAGAAACCTCACATGCATGTAAGCAACATAATTCAAAACCGAAATACTGCAGAACTGCCCAACTATTATTTAGTTTCAGCATCTTCTAAGGAAACAAGAAGAACGTCAGGAAAAACTTCCCACCCTAATTACCATTTACATGGAGAAATTTAACTATTTGTGGAAAGGTAGAGCCAGACTGAAAAATGCAATACCGTAGCCGGTGTTTGAAACATGGATCTCCTGGTCTCGGTCAAGCTGCTTTAACCATTAGTTACTATGGCAGCTTGCCAACACGATATTAAATTCCCCAAGGAGATCTCACAATGTCGTAAGCACTGTAGATCCGGGCGTCATATTTATCAACTAATGGTTTATTTCACACTTCTTAGTTATAGTATTTTTTAAAGATGACTGAGCCTGTGTCGTGTTATATCGTATAAGTCATAGAATGTTATTTTTTATGAATGGTCCGAGAAGTCTTCATTTTGGTTTTACTTTCGAACCTTTAATGATAAACTATAAGAAACAAGTAAGAAATTAATGAAACATGTGATTCTTGTTAAAACAATTATATCAACCAAATTCTGTATCTATTGGTTTTAATTTTCCAACGTTTATTGTACTTATATCTTTTGATATTCTTCAACGTTCTGTATCCCTTTATACCTGCAATAAAACCAATTCGTAAACGTTTATCTCGATTAACATGAGATAGAGAAAAAATAAGTGGTAGAAAAGTGTTTGATGTTGAGAAGAGTAAGTAATGTGTACGCAACAAATCAGTTTAAAAAAACATTGTGCGCGTGCGTGTGTCATAATCGAATAAATACCAAACCTTATACCACGTGGCTCAAAAGTGCCGTATTTCGCTTCAGCAGCTAACCCTTCGTGGGTAATGAAAACTAGAACTTCACGGGGTAAATCCAAGCATATGCCGGTCAGTGATGTCGGCGAGAGCGATCTTCGTTCTTATCCTATTGCACATCAGCGTAATCGGTGAAGGAATAACGCTTACTGAGAGGCGGTTCCTAGACTGCACTAGAGTCCGTGATGATAAACAAAAACAGTGTAAACACACGGAGAAAGTTAACATGCTTTCCAGCTCAATTATAGTTTTATTTTCTAGAGAGTAAAGTCAGCTTTTGGATAAACAAGTAATCAAAAAGTATATTTCACCTGTCAATAACCCATAATAACTAGTTTTGTAATTTTGTAATACGATGTTCTTATTTAACATTAGAGACTAGGTCCACTATAGGGTTAAATAAAAATATTAAGGCACCGTAACGAAAGCTATGCTTGAGAGCATTTAGTGTTTCATTGTATTATTATTATTATTATTATTATAACAACGCCACTGACCGGCGTTTGCTTATATTTCTTATTTCTGCAATATTTATAACCAGAGCTAGGAAGCTCGCACCAATTTCTTTATGCAGGGTAAGAGCGGTCAGACTTGGCATTACCTTTGCATGAGCAAAGGTCAGGATAGAGTGCAGCCTATTGTTGTAAAACAGCTATTACTGCATAACACAAAACCACGTTGGTAGCAAGGAAAGCGTTTTAATTTGTTTTACTACTATGGTAAGTTTTCTAGCAGTATACTTTTTCATGTACTTATTTAGAAACCGATGGCAGTTCTAGTATACTCGCTAACAAACGTCTAGTAACAGAACAGCTTCACAGAAATATTTTAGTGATTGCAAATGAGTTCAAAAAGTTACACTCAACTAGCACACTGTTACAGTCCAGAGATATGGAGCTGAACTGAATCTGTGCGAGAATCCTACTGTGGAAGAACTGTCAAGATGAATTTAGCAAATCATGAGAACCCTACCCGAAATAAAGATGAAAATGAAAAGTGTAATTGAAAGAATGCAGGGTTTAGTATGATGTATCACAATAGAAGCTGCACTTAGATCCCAACAAATGCTATTTGCTTGGTGATGCTGATATGGAATATATTTCAAATATGCCCCGATCACATCATACGAGTGGAATGAACTTTATTGCATTACAAATCTTGTTTGTCGGAATATAGAATGAGTTTTTCATTCCAAAGGCTTCAGAAGTAGATTGTTGTTTTCAGTAATACGACTGCAGTTTAATTCATGCTTTGGTTTTTACCTAGTAAGAGTGTTAAGATATTTAAGAAATTAATATTATTATTTGCATATTATTTTACATTTGATCAGTAAATACTACAATCCATTAATGATTGCTTGGATGTTTTCATAATATACATACGTAAAGAAGGAAATCAGTCAGTCAGTCTGTATATATGTAACAATTTGTATGCTGTACATAATTAATGATCTAAATAGATTGCATTAACGAATGTCTTATTTTTCTTCTCTGGAAACACTACTGTTTACTTTAAAACAAGTTTGTTTACCTCTCCACTTTGCGTTCTTATGTATGATTTGTTTTGATGCGGCGAGATGGCCGGTCGTAACCTTTATTCCGGAACGGCGAACGGTACGAACTTCCTAGCTCTATTTATAACGCACGAAGGATTTATCTGCACACGCGAAATATGATGATATTGGGCCACCTGGTATTTCCTGCTTTCCCCAAGAATACGCAGGCTTTCACGGAATTCCCCTCACCCCAAATTACATCTATATGGAACAAATTAGTTTATTTGCTATTATTTCAAAAACAAATATTGTTTGTTTAACATACTAACAGATACTAATCATAAGAGAAGACAAAAATTAAAACCACTTTAAAATCTGTTATTTGTAGGAATTTGTAAACACTGCAGTAGTGGCATTAATTCTGGACACTTATGGCAGCACTTCCTGGCTACATTCAGATAAGAATGATACTAAATGAGAGTTGAGTAAAAGTATTCAAATTTGAAAGTTAACTTAACAAAAGAAAGTGTCCAGAATTAATGTACATATTGAAATGCTAGTTCATTATTTTTTTCTTTCTCAACAATGCAAAGAATATTAAGTTAACATACTCAAGGCGGATTTCTTTTAACATTTTACAGTCGTACTATAACATCCTTCATGCTTAAAAAACGACAAAGAGTATATTGAAGGTATTTCGGAATATTTAAATAGTGATTATAAGAAGAAGAAAAAAAGGCCTTTTTACAAATAATTTCAAAATAGATGTGAAAGTATAGTGTAGGTAAAGCCATGGGACTATAACATATATAGCCATTCTTTTTTCGCACATCTCGAAATCTAAAACTTGGACGAAAGCAACAGGCTAGCCAACCTTAGATGATTTATTAATACTGCATAACCAGAAACTGGTCTCCCTTAGCGAAATGTGACTTTTGGCCCTATTCCATTTGTTTAAAATAACTGTTGTACATTTGTTTCTTCTATTATGCACTCCAGTAGCGGATTCATCCCTTAAATCTGTATCATCAAATGCTCTTAGCTTTCCCAGGACGAAGGGTTTCCGGAATCATTTTATGCTACATTGAGCTTATTACAGCAGAAAAAGAATAGTAATGTATTAACAGTGGAAAATAGATGTATGTGAACAATATATCTGAACATATTTGTGATTTCTTTAGGCAGATATTACATTAGAAAAAAACTCTGATGTGTTCCATTCACATGGCTTTCTACCTGTTCTGCACACTATTGTACACAAGACTCTTTTAGTTCTATCATACTAATCGAGATAAACATTAGCAGAAAATGTCGTATTATTTGCTTCCGTCTAAGCGGAAGGGAAATAAAGGAATACACTAGGCTAAAGCGATAGTAAAATATTTTAAAAGCTGGTCGATATATGGCTTTGATTGCCAGCAAAACAAAGGGAGATGTAACGAAAGATGACTCCGGACTACCAGTTATGCAAACTGCAGCAAAATTCATTCACAAAGAACAGGTCTTCAGAAGCTATTCCCAGAAAATTCAAAGTATACAACTTTTATTTATAATGTAAATATCTTTAATATACAATTGTATCAGAATCGTTAGAACTATTTTTGAAAAAAATAAAATGTCGAAATATAAAGGGTAGTTTGGGATGGGGTGCTTTCCCTCAAAATCTTTGTTTTGCATTCTTGGAAGACAATAAACTTATATTCAAAGTTTGCTATTTTAGCAACTTTTCGTTTTTGAGCTCCCGTGTTCACAGACACACGGTCACACACACGTACCTTTTTCTAAAAATCTTTTTTTTTATATAGGGGACCTAAAATGTATATTTCCGGTGAAATCTTGGAATCCAATTTTTGGGTGAAATGCAATGGCTTCCCTATACACTATGTACACAGTACGTGTAGAGCAAATAAAAATCTACGATGTTCTTAAGGAGGAATTGCGTTTTTAATATTTTGTGCGATTACTTCGGTAAGGCATTGTTTCATAATTCATCAATGGTACAACATGCCACAATGTAGTAATTTGTTTTAATAGACAAAAATAGATATTACTTTCTTTGTATGTAGTTAATAATAAGATAATTCAAAAGTTTAAACGTTAAACCTTGTTTACTTATGACTAATAAATGAAAACCTTATTTTTCGATCCACTTCTTGTTAATCACGAAACATTCTTAATTAGAAACACCAGAGATATTCACATTTTATTGCAGAGCGAGCTGAGGCAACAAGAGTCAAGATCTGAAAAAACTGAACCAAGTTTTTTAAATACATTAACAAAAAGTGTATATAATTTTTGAAACGACCGGAATAAAAAGAAAATATTACATTTACAAGTTCCCTTAGGAGCTTATAGTAATATAGAGTCACAACCATAATACAGTCTATCTTACATGTTTATGCTAATAGATGTACCTAAACGTTTGCATAAATGGTTTCCTTACATGTATAAGGGTAACACATATTCAAATCCCCAAACTGGATGCTATATATGCTGACTTTTACTCTTCACGGATCATGAGAAACATTGCTGAGTTAGCGCTTTAAAATTTCATGATGTAACATTGGAAATTTCAGAGAAGCAGTAACGAAAATCCATATAAAATGTTTTTGATATAATTGTCTTTTTTAATATCTCACTTTTGTGCAGTAATATTTCCATGTATCTCTTTCAGTTTGCCAGTTATATAAACAAAGACTTCACAGGATATTTGTAGATAATTGAACACAAACACTCACATGCACACAAGCGCGCACGCGTACACACACTCTTCTCTCTCACACACACATTTATCTTCAATTAATGATGCAGATATCTTATTCAAAATCGTTAAGAGCCAATTTTGGGAAATCAAAAACCACTATTTGTGACACAAAAGGACAGTTTGAAATGCGCATTCTTGAATATTTGTTGATTCGCATTTTTGTAGGATGCTGAAATTAAAAACGACGTTTGGTCATGATTATTTTTCTAAAAAACATGATTTTTTTGTGAAATCTGGATATCAACTGGGTTATGCTATTCATCTATAAAATATATTAAAATGTTAACGTTTAACATTTCGAAAATAAGAACTTAGTGTTATCGTTTATCGTGATTTACCGTAGGATTAGAATGTGGACAGAGGATTCGGTATCGAACCAATGAGGCGATTGTATCTTCGCCCCATAAGGCGCACCTTCGAGAGGAAGGGGAGAGGTGAGAGGATACACTGCGCCGCCGGAACCAGAAGCAATGGCACAGCAATGACGGGGTCCCTACAATTTCCAGATTGAAACATCGACAGACTGGCAGGCAGACCAGAAACCTCACTCCACACAGAGGCAGTTCTCATCCAATCAGCCGAAGTCGGGGAACTTAGAGAGTCAAAATGAGCACCCTTTTCTCTGCCACACCGCACCGAACACAATCACCGATACTTCCAACCCTGAAAGAAACCATGGGGATCAATGAATTGAACGACATGGGAAACAGGAAATTCGGAGGATGGAAGAAACTACCCAGCATTCGCCCGGTAACACTCGCCAAAACCCATGGTTCAGTAGCCTGCCATGAGGGCCACATGAAATCTTCTGAGGCCTCCGTCTGGGTATATATGACCTTAGGGTGGCGCACGAAAAACGGGCGCAGGACCAAAGCTTCCCGCGAAACCGGTGTAATTAGCCAGCAGGTGGGGTGGAATGGTTATGTCTAATTTCTCCCTTGATTTCTTTCAGTGTACGGCAAATTAGTTCACGGTTAACGAGACTGAAATTACGTTGAGTAGGACAGGACGGAAAAGTCTACTTCGGAACGGTTACACTTTCGGATTCCAGAAGTGTTTAAAAAGTGGGGTAGCGCGATGAACGTGCAATGTTAAAAGTTGCAAAAGTTTTATTAAAACCTTTTCCTTTGAAGAAGTATATGTCCTGGATCACCACCTAGTGACAAAATTCAGAGACAGAAAGTACTTTGTGATCTGAAGAGAAAATCTACGGAAGATATATGTTCAAGGCCATCAAAACTAATATACCAGCAACGGAAGAGAGAAGACACGTAAGAAGCAATCATTGTAACATCTTCCACTAAAAGTATGTAATGCTTCATCAAACATTATAAACACCAAACTGCAACTGTTACCTGTTTCGATCGATAAGCTACCTGCTTTGGGGAGGCTTGGGGGCTATGTAATTAGGGACCTTTAAGCGTCCGGGAGGCTTCGGGGCTATTTTTCTGACCGCGGGAGGCTTCGGTACCGCACTCCGAAAAACCGGTGTATCAACTGTTCGCCCGTTAATTACATACGAATTGTTGCCTGCCACACGTAGATAAAACAATAAATAAACAGGTAATAATTATCTAGATAATAAATATATAACGAATTAGCTAATGCAAAAGTCTATATTTACTGGATTGATCTTTATTTATTTATTTTTTACGTTACACTAGGTGCTAAAATGACCCCTGTGCTTCAATGCACTTTTGCGCGAGCCTTGACATATGTGTACACACACTGCGCAATTCTACCGCATTAGTTATCAACATTTAATTACGAATATTGACCTTCTTTGCAAGATTGTCGCACGTTTCCTTAAATGAATCATTAAATACGTACGCCTCCAGCCCTCCACTACTGTGATTCTTTCCTGAACGGGATAGGTACATCCGCTGAGATATTCAAGAGGTCGTGAGGCGAGACAAGGGCAAAACATTAAGGTAAATCTTTACCTGAAGGGTTGATGGTGGGAGAAGTTGCGCCAACATGTATGCACTAGTTTTACTGCGGTATTCTTTAGCGTTCTTTAGACAGTGATGCCGACGATAACAATAGCGATGCTGGTTATGAAGACGAAGAAGATGGTGTAATGAGCGGAATGAGGAGCAGTAGAAACATGTGGTGAGTACAGTAACATTGTCACCAACTCATTGTGTGATACTCTAGATTACAACCAGAAATAAGCATAATATCGACATTCCTTCAATACTCCGTCTCACGCTCTACATATTATTGACATGTGTGCATATAAAATTAGCTTTATAACAAAGTGATTTCGTTATAACAATGGATATGTGCCAAAAATTACTTTCGAGTGATTTACAGTATTTGTTTAACGCTGCACGCTATTGTGGTTGTATTATTCGCGCCAAGCTGGCATTCTATTCCCCTCTCAGCTGTTGCAGAGGAACTTTCTGCTATGCGCAAGATTTGTTCAAGTCTCATCTCACGACCTCTACTTCACACGATTTGACCAAGTCGCAATGGCTTTCGTACTGCAATACAAAACGTAGTCGCAACAGCTTCGCAACAATAGATGACAATTGGCGGGCGGCAAAACAGCCTAATACAGTTTTTCCTACACCATCCTGTATATGTCATTTGAGCAGGATGTGCACTTTTGCAATGTTGTTGAAAGACTAATAAAGAAGGCTGAATTTTATGCACAGCAACACCAGGTTTATTTTGGACATTTTATTTGTGTTTCCAGTCAAAAAGTTGTCTTGTTAGCAACTGTGCAAAGTTATTGCTTTAATACCAGGAAGGAATGCATGTTAGGTTAATTGGCGAATCTCGTAACTTCACATTCTGTGCGAATTCCTTTCAGGAGATGTGCAACTTAGGAGTTATTACAAAGATAGCACCAGCAAGTATAAGCAGAAGTTTCCAAGTGCATTATAAATAGCTAGAGCACGTCAACAGCGTAGGAGACGTAATTGCATATTGAAGTGTAAAACTCCTACTTATTACCTTCATTACTAGCTGAATTAAGTTACGAGTTTGTTTCTTTGGGTTATTTACCGTTTCGGCCTCCACAAGTGTAATGTCAAGACATCTGACAGCGCACAATTACAGACAAGCACCACACTAGTAGAGGGCGGGACTTTCAGTTCGCCGGCAGTTGTTTCAACGCCTTGTTTAAACGTACTGATCTCACTCTTCATATATTGTTCCCAACCCCCTTTGATTTATATACCACTTTTAACACCTCGGTCAAGCTTGGAACTATTGCATATTAGCAATAAGTTTTACTCCTCCCCCCTCTCGCAAGCATAAGCTGAAACAAATAACAAGGAATATCTAAAAGGAAGAAGAAAAAACGATCAACTCCACGAAAAAAAATGTATATAATATAAATTGTGTGTTTTAACGTGCTCTACATTTTCTGTGTAGTAAGTTTTTATCCACATCTTACGGTTTAGCAGTTATGCAAAATTCCGTAAAATTCGTCCCTAATAACGTGGTCTTCAGAGGCTATTCCCAGCAAATTCAAAATATATATTTTACTTGTCAGGTAAATATCTTTAATATACGATATTTTAATCAAAATCGTTAGAGCCATTTTTAGAAAATCAAAATTTTCGAAAAAAGTTCCATGTAGAGGGTAGTTTGGGGTGGGGGGATTTTTCTCAAAATCATCGTGTCGTATCCCTGGAAGATACTAAACTTAAATACCAAGTTTGGTATTTTATCGACTTTTCGTTTTTGAGTTATCGTGTTCACAGACACACACACACACACACACACACACACACACACACACACACACACACACACACACACGGACCTTAGTCTGAAAATATTTTTTTTTTTTGGATGCAGGGGACCCTAAAATATATATTTCCGGTGAAATCTCGGTATCGAATGTTTTGGTGGAGTGCAATACCTTCTCTATACACTATGTACATAGTGCGTATAGAGAAAGTAATAACTCATTAAATTTCATATTCACTGCTGAAAATCGAGTTTACGACCAGTGGCACGAGTTTGAAACATGATAAACGATATTTCCTTCTAGCGGTAGAACTCTTTAGTTCATTATTCTTGAACGTGTTTATGAAGGGTGTTAAACACGTGTCGGGCTGATAAATCTGAACCGTCTGGAAAGGAGTGTTCAAATTCCAGGAAACGCTGCACGAGTCTCAAAGAACACGTCAGTCGGAGGAATGCTCGCTATTGTGATGCAAGTGAAATTGTTATAATCTCAAGAGTCATTCAGAGGATGTCACCACACCTTACTCGGGAGTCTCCCGTGTTGATAAATGGCGCTACCGTGACAAATGTTCAAATATGAGCCCATCGTTATGAAGGTGTGTCTTTTCATGAGACAATTAGGTCCTGGACACTCCTACACTCGTCCAGCGATATGCCTATTGGTACTCGTCTGTAGATGCATAAGCTAGGTAATATGACAAGAGACACTGAGAAGAAAATTTACGTGAAAATGGCAAAATGTTCTTATTTTTTATATTTTTATTTTCTCTAGCCCGTATGTACAATGTACATAGGGATAGAGCAGTATTGTTGTATTCCACCCAAAAAGGCGATACCGAGATTTCACCGGAAATACATGTTTTAGGAACACCTGTATAAAAAAAAAAAAGCATTTTCAGAAAAAGGTCCGTGTGTGTGTCCGTGTGTCTGTGAACACGATAACTTAAAAATGAAAACTAGCTAAAATACCAAACTTGGTATTTAAGTTTAGTATCTTCCAGGGATGCGACAAGAAGATTTTGAGAAAAATCCACCAACACCAAACTACCCTTTACATGGAACTTTTTTCGAAAATGTTGATGTTCTTAAAAATGGCTCTAACGATTTTTATTAAAATAACGTATATTAAAGATATTTAGCTGACAAATAACATGTATGTCTTGAATTTTCTGAGAATAGCTTCTAAAGACCTGTTAATTCTGGATGAATTTTGCTTAATTTGGCATAACTAGTAAACCGTAAGAGATAGACAAAAACTTACTATACAAAAAATGTAGGTCTTGTTAAAATACACAAGTTAAGTCATATACATTTTTCTCGTGGAGCTTACAGTTTTCGAGGTATTCAGTGTTATTGGTTTCAGTTGTGAAGTACTTATACTTTTCTCAGACGGGAGTGTGCGGTTCTCTTTTGTTCTACTCCTGGCCAAGAAAAGAAGTGGTTTGTAATGGCAATCGCAATAACGACAGCTTTTAAAACATTTGACTATGGCTTTAGCTTAGTGTATTCCCTTATTTTTTCATACTTATAAGGAACTAAGTATTAAGAACATTGAGCTAATTAGTACCTCTATTAGCAAGGTGCAGAAAGAAGAAGAATCTTATGTAAGAAGTTTGAAGAACAGCTAGCGATAACACTCACTTCATACCACCCTCCTGGGATCTGACGCACAATAGCCAATGGTGGCATGACACACACATAAACCCCAAACTACACTTTACATGGAAAAAATTTCTAAAACTTTCTTTTACTCCAAAATAGCTCTAACGATGCTGACTGAAATGCCATATATTGAAGATATTTACATGACAAATAAAATGTGTCTTGAACTTTGGGAATGGCTTCCTAAGGCCTCCTCATTCTGGTTGAATTTTCATAATTGGTAAACCGTAAGTTATAGACCAAAAGTTACTGCACAAAAAAGTAGATTTCTTCAAATTTCATCAAATACCCACATACTTGTGTGGTGTGGTGTGTGTGTGTGTGTGTGTGTGTGTGTGTGTGTGTGTGTGTGTGTGTGTGTATGATTAACCATTCCGAGATATTGTTTGTTATTAGCTTCAATTTCAAAATACTTGTAAATGATTTTTTTTTACTTCTTGCAATGCAAAGACAATCAAATTTCAAACACATTTCAAACCATCTTTTAAAATAATTTATTATCGCTTTAGCCTTGTATATTCCCTTATTTTTTTCTACGCATAAAATTTGCCAATGTTTATCTTGATTATCATGAATTAGATAGAAGAATAACTTTTGTAAGAATAGTTTGTTACAGAATAACTAGAGAAAGGCATGTGCATGAAACACAATCAGATATTTTTTTCTGACATTTACATCTTTTTTTTTATGTATGAAATGTATTACTTTTTCCTCTGATTTGTATGCAATTAGCATACATAATCTCAAGTGTACCATCTAAAGATTCAAACCTATTTATTATGATTACTTTATTCTTAGAAAACAATAAAAATTTGAGTACCAACAACTTTTCAAAAATAAACAATAAATGGCTTCTCTAAAACTAATATCAAATTCATGTTATCATTACACGCCGTAATTACCGCTTAGCTCTAGTACCCAAGATTGTATAAAGGATAATAGATATTTTTGGACGTAAAACATTCTTAATTCCAGGTGTTGGGTTCTTTTAAGGATATAATGTCTGGGCAGTTCAGTTGGTTAGCCGCTGGACTGCTAATCTCAAAGTAAAATGGTTTTAATTGTACTTAAATGCAACATCCTCATGTTAGTGGATTTAATGGTATATAAAAGAACTCCTGAGACAGGAAATTCCGTCACACCAACGCCGTTGATATGTCCTGGCAATTGGCAGCGTCGTTAAGAAGCAAATAATTTAATTTTTTAGACAATTTATTCGTCTTTAATTTCTGATAAATACTTATAACCAAGAAGGGTCCCATAAGATCCATCAATTAACGATATAAAAAGTGTACAGCTTCTTTGTGTGATGTTTTTGTAAGCAGAGCAGTGTTCTTTATGTACACAGTAAGCCAGTGAATTAAATCACATTTGCTGAGAAGAACTATATTTTTTCTAGTGCTGGACATCTTGGGTCTGTTCCAGGTCAGTATCTGAGAAAGCAGGACAAGTGTAAAGTGTGTGGTAGGAAAACACTTAGGCATATTGTTAGAGTCCAGCCGACTGCAAGTTATTAATCAAATCGGTCTTGTAATGGAGATATATGCAAACTTCTGTATGACGGTGTACTTTAAACCAGCTGTCTCCAGACATAGCATGGGCTATAAAGCACAATTATCATCGTGAGAGGGCAAGCAGTGAATCTTGGGTATTCTTCTCCATCTTCGGTCCATAACAGGTCTCTTTTTACTTTCTCTACACGTACTACATACATAGTATATAGAGAAGGTATTGTAATGCACCCAAATATTCGATACCGAGGTTTCATCCGAAATATATGTTTTAAGGTATCCTGTATACAAAAAAAATCTGATATGTTCCATTCACATGACTTTCTCTACATCTCCACAATAAATTATTATTAAAAACCTTATTCTTCTATTTCATTAGTATTAATCGAGAAAAAAATGAGCAGAAAGGGTGTTATTATTTGTATCCTTGTACATAGAAGGGAAATAAGGGAGTACCATGAGCTAAATCGATAGTCAAATGTTTTAAAAGCTTGTTGCTATGTGACTGAAGTAACATTGTTTGTATGGACAGGAGTTGAGAAATTCCCGCATGAGATAAGTTAAAGCTGAAACTAATAACATGGAATATCTCAAAAACGATCAACTCCACGAAAAAAAAAAAACTTATATACTTATAAATTGTGTGCTTTAACGAGATCTACACTTTTTATTAAATAAATTTTTGCCTATCTAATGCGATTTATGAGTTATGTAAAATTTCCGCAAAATTCATCCAGAATAAACATCTCTTCGGAGGCTATTCCCAGAAAATTGAAGATATACATTTTATTTGCCATTAAATTCGTTAGGGACATGTTTTAGAAAATCAAAAGTTTCAAAAAAATTTTCCATGTAAAGGGTAGTTGGGAGTGAGGGGATTTTCCTGAAAATCTTCGTGTCGCATCCTTGGAAGGTACCGAACTTGAATACCAAGCTTGGTATTTAATTTTGAGGTATGTTGCCCAAACACACACACACACATACACGGACATTTTTTAAAAAGGATTTGTTTTGGATTCAGGGAGGCTCAAAACGCGTATTTCCGTTGAAATCTAGGTATCGAATTTCTGGGTGCAATACAATAATACCTTCTCTGTACACTATGCACATAGTACGTATAAAGTAAAAAGCATTTTCAGAAAAAGTTCCGTGTGTGTGTGTGTGTGTGTGTGTGTGTGTGTGTGTGTGTGTGTGTGTCCGTGAACACGATAACTCAAAAACGAAAAGTCGGTAAAATACCAAACTTGGCATTTAAGACTAGTATTTTCCACGAATGCGAAACAAAGATTTTGAGAAAAATCCCCCCACACCAAACTACCCTTTACGTAGAACTTCTTTCGAAAATTTTGATTTTCTAAAAATGGCTCTAACAATTTTGATTAAAATATCATATATTTAAGATATTTGCCTTGCAAATAAAATGTATATCTTCAATTATCTGGGAATAGCCTCTGGCTAAATTTTACAGAATTTTGCATAACTGTAAACCGTAAGAGATGGACAAAAAATGTAGAGCACGTTAAAATTTATGTCATATACATTAATTTCGTAAATTTGAGTTTTTTTTTTTTTTTAGATATTCCTGTATGTGGTTTCAGCTTTAAAAAATTTGCACTTTTCTCATACAGGAATTTGTCAACTCCTGTCCATACAAAGTAACTTCAGTCACATAGCAACCAGCTTTTGAATATCACTTTAACCTATGGTACTCCCTTATTTCGCTTCTCCTTTCAATAAAGCAAGTAACACTCTTTCTGTTATTTTTTCTCGATTAGCAAGAAGTAAATAGAAGCATAAGATGCTTAACAATAATTTGTTGCAGAGATGTAGAGAAAGTCATGTGAATGGAACAAATCAGATTTTCTTTTATTTTATCTGCACTTACCAATTGCAGGGAAGCTATGTATTGCATCCAAAAAGTAGATTACAGATTTTTACTGGAAATACGTATTTTGAGGTTCCCTGAAACCCTCCCCCTTAAAAGAAATTTTATTTCTATAACAAATACTATGTGTGTACACAACAGGTAGAGAAGGTATTGTATTCCACACACAAATATTCTGTATCAAGATTTCACCGGAAATACATTTTTGAGAACCCCTCTACCTAAAAAAGTTACTTTCAGAAAAAGGGTTCATGTGTGTATGTGAGTGTGTAGGTGTGTGCGAGGTTGTGACCAGCATACTCAGAAACGGTTGATATTTATGTTTAGCATCTTCCAAATATTCATCGCGAATATTCTCAAGAAACTTTCCCTTAAGCACCAATTACATTGAAACATTTTCAAAAAGTTTTGATTTTCTCAAAAATCACGTAACGCTTTTGATTATAATATTAAAGATATTTAAACGAAAATCAAAACGCATATCTTGAATTTACTGATATAGCCTTAAAAGACTAATCTGAAGACATTCTGGATACTTTTTACATAACTGGTAAACCATAACAGATACACAAGAAATGCAGTCTCGTTAAAACACAATTTATGACATATGCATTTTTTTTTTTTGAGTTAACCATTCCAAGAAACTGCTTGTTATTGGTTTATATTTGAAAATACTTGAACATTTTCTGAATTGGTAATTTGTCATTTCTAATTGTGTTGTTTTACTCTTGATCATGCAAAGAGAAACGAATCTCAATCATAAAGCAACCAGCTTATAAAAGATTTGACTAGACTTTAGCCTGAAGTATGTTTGTTACAGGCTAGGCAGAGAAAGTCATGTGAATGGAGCACATCGCATTTTTAGAAAAAGGCCTGTGCTTTCAAGAACCAGCTACTTCAAAAGTACATTCAGATCAATATTTCTGGAGCTTCCGAATGAGACGTCAGCTCGCTGACCACTCGAACATGCAGGCAGATGTTTCTTTAACGCCTTCAGTCATTTCCGCATACCCTTACTTTGAGATGTACCATCCACAACACTCAAACTGTCAGCATCCGTTTTAGGATTACATAACATGCAAGGTCCGGTACAATCGTGATGATGCTTCATTGTTTGGATTACGTCATTGCAGAGTACAGTACTCGACCTTGAGGGATATTCCTCGTAGTATAGCCGGTGATAATATAGCAACTATTTCTAAACATTTCTTCTTACCTTTGAAGGATAAGAAATCAAATGTTTCCGCCAAAATATGTTAGTTTTTTTTTTTTGTTTTTTTTTAAAGGATTGTCGAATTATTTCATTGGACAAATTTGAAACTGCAAAAGAAATTTATAAAAGGCTGGGATTTTAAAACCAGGTTTCTGAATGCTGGTGCTCTTTTGCACGACAATTTTATTTATTAAAGGAAAGTTGTTGAAATATACTTTAAAGGCGAGAATAATAAATACATAAGATGTGCATTCCAATTATTTTATTTTTAGTACTTATTTTATGATTATCTTATCAAGAAAGATATGTTTACATTATTCGTATAAATTAACATTCGTTATTTCTCATGGCGTATTAGTGTTGTTTGTTTTCTATGTCCAAAAGTTCTCTCACCATCGGGGTTACCTCTTTCAGGAAGCGATGAAAGATCCATCTCCAAGATGAGGAGGACGGTGCTTGCACCATAAGGGTGGTGGCACAGAGGACCTACAGATTTTGCCATGGAAAACTGAGGATATTTTGGAAACAGTTAATGCTACGGAAAAAAAATCTAATGACTTTCTCTATATCTCTGTAACAAATTATTGTTAAAAAGATTATGCTTCTATTTACTTCATGCTAATCGAGAAAAAAATTAGCAGAAAGTCTTATTACTTGCTTCCTTGTAAGTAGAAGTGAAATAAGGGAGTACCATACTTAAAGTGATAGTCAAAAGTTGGTTGCTATGTCCTTTGTTTGTATGGACAGGAACTGACAAATTCCTGTATGAGAAAAATACAAGTTTTCAAAGCTGTAACCAAAAATAAGGAATATCTAAAAAAACGTACAACTCCAGGAAAAAATATAAATATATATATATATATATGCGACCGCATTTGAGATTTGTGGTGGACAAAGCGGCGCAGGGGCGGGCTTTCTCAGAGTTCTCCGGTTTCCCCAGCCATCGCATTCAATTCAATATAATATTTTTATTTGACATGGATGATTTGAAACATACCTCCTTTATTCACAAAATAAAACGTAAACAAAATTTCAATGCAAAGGATTTTTGATCAGGGAGAATTTCATGAAGTTTTCGATGAATTCCATCCTATTAATCCACACTACTCAACCGAGGTGGAAAACATCATTTTACAACGAGGGTTATTGGATGTCTCCGAATCTTGCAAGCATCTAAGTCCACATTTGAAAATATGTTAGGTAAAGTAGATAATAAAATGACATTTTAGGTAAACAACAGATAACCAGTGCCTGTTAGAGCAACCTACCTGAGTTTTACAGATAGATTTTCGGTTTCTCTGCGAACAGGAATTATTGTATTCTAAAAAAAAATCAATAATGAAATTTCAACTGAACAAAAATAGAAAAAGGGCCCTGTGCCTGCGCGTGTGCTTTTCTATACACGCCTGAATTTAATGGCATGTTTCGTTTTTAACATATTTTTTGTCTGAGTTCTGCTGTTCACACGCACACACGAAACCTTTTTACAAAAAACATTTTTATTCAGAGTACCTCAAAACGTACATTTCCAGAGAAATCCCGGTATCAATTTTTCAGTGGAAAACATCTTGTATATGTTTATTTAAATTTGCATTGTGAATGTGTTCAGCTAATGTATTGTAATCCTACTGAGAAGTCGCGATATAACCTTGCAGTTAAAGTGACTTTAAAAAAAAAATACCTTCTCTATCTAGTGTGCACGTGATTAACGATAAAGTCCAGCGAACATAGTAGATTACTTTATTGTTATTTATAAAACATAACATAAAATACAAGATGCTAATAATTATGCTACACTCGAGCTGCATCGGAGAAGCAAACCTGTGTATCCACTGCAATTGATTTATATCAGAGCACTTGATCAAGGTTTCTATTAAGCATAGAAGGTAATTTGCAGTCTATTCGTGTAAACGCAGATTCTTGTATTACAGCGGGATAAATATTTCCTGCAATAGATATCGTTAATTGATGAGCTAATGAACTTGCTACCCGATATATAGCAATACTTGTCATAGAAACACAGCCTTGAGAACTGGCTGGAAAAACAATTCAAGGCAAGTGCTTTCCAAACACCGCGCTCGTTTTTGAACATATTTAGGAATCTGCCTGTGTGTAACTATCATTAAGAGAAAACCAGTACGCTAAATGTTTCTAAGGAAGGAATTCTAATGTTAACCTTGAAGGAAGGTCACTTTCTCTGGCAGTCCAGTACTATCAGAGATCTTCGGAACTTGAGGAATTCCTTGACCATGTACAGCAGACTTTAAAGAGTCACAAATACCTGAGAGTCAGAGAAAACTAGAACTGGATTAGCTAAACAAGAAAGCATGCACTTATTTGTAAAACACGTATATTTTTGTTGTTGTTGAAAGGTAGAAATTAGTGGACAAAATAAGAAATTGGATGTTTCAAGAAATGTGGGTTAAGCACGTGGTGGTGTAAAGCCCTGTCAGATCTAGAGTATTTGGTTACTTGCATTTTCCAAAAAATACTCATTCGAGCGATTTTTTAACCATCAATTAATATTAAAATCAGTGTTTTTAGGAGCTATTAGGGATAGAAACTTGATATCTTCAATATCTTGATACTATCAAGTAAGTCTAATACTTTGAGATATACTTTTCAAAGTTTTTGATACTTTTAAGTTTTGTATTATTGAAGGTTATGTTATAACATGCTGGAAAAGGACTTAAACGGAATGACTTCAACTTACCACCCCGTACCATCCTCAAAGAATCGGGGGGACATTTTTTTTTTTTTTTTTTTTTTTTTTTTTTTTTTTTTTTTTCTTTTGGTAGTTTAACGTTCTTTAACCTGGCTTGGTCTAATCGGACGATGAATGAAATTGGTGAAATGATGCTCAAATGATCTCGGGGTCCATGGAGCTTAAAGTTACTCGACATTCGTCTTCTCAGGATAAGAGAAAACCCCGAAAAAAAACCTCATCCGGGTAACTCACTCTAAGCGAGATTCGAACTCACGACCTTTTGAATGTGACGCAGACACGCTAACACCACACTACCCAGGGGGATATGATGGACTCTGAATGCATTCTAAACAATTGCAGCATTCTAAAGACTTCTGTGCCAAAATAAAACGATGCAAAATAATGGGGAACGGATTATGGTTACTCATGTAATGTGCAGTGCTACCTGAGTTGTGGATAAAGCTGATTTAGCTGACGGATAAATCACATTTCTTTAATCGCCTGGCTTGACGACTCACACTCAGCCATTACATCTGCGAATTCAGCAGAAACAAAGACGTGCGATAATGTAACGCATGTAATTATTTGTTCTTTCTTTTCATCTGTTAGTTTGGATTTACAAAGTCAAACTCGTATTAAGGAGCGTACGACCAATTTACATAAGCACTTTTTTTTTAACCAATGTACAACAGTGATATTGAATAAAAATGAGAAGTGTGGAACATATTGGTACACAATACTAATCGCACACTGCGTGATGTTTACAGAACTTTTGATGATTATAAAAATTACACAAAAAACCCAAAAAACAAACAAAACAAAAACCCACACAACGCAGGAGTTTCCCATCGCTGCCATTAACATGAAGCCTCGACAACTGTAAAATCCAGCTACATGCAGTTATGTAGCTTCAACACCAACCGCATCAAATAAAATAGTGCAAGCAGAATTGATTACTTACGTTTATCCACAAAAAAAAAAAAAAAAAAAAAAAAAAAAAAAAAAAAAAACTATTAATAAGAATATAACTCAGTGAAGAAGTTATTGCCTTTACAGTTGATGTTTTCAATGAAGTCGAGTATCGGTGCTTAAAAAAATCAGTGTCGTTATTGAGTATCAAGACATGGTAATATCATCCTATGGAATAATGCATTTGCATATGAAATTTATATTTAAAACTTTAGACAATATATTCATTCCACTAATGCACTTGACTATTAAATGGGGGAAAAAATAGAAATAACTTCATCTGGCATATCATATAAATGCAGAGCAAGCTGTAAAGGATAGATAGAACATTAAAAAGCGGTGGGTGGTTCCCATTGCGACTAATATCTGGTTTCCTATCACAAAGGGAAGACTACAAAAGAACCCGATAGAATGAGCTCACTGACTTATCTGCTAGGACAGCAGGGTCTACAACCCCGACCTAAACATCCTTATTATTCGGGTCCAATTGTTTCGTCGAGACCAACCCAATATGAGATCGGATACTCGTTCCGATGTGCTTTTAGCAACGTCAGGTGTAGGAGTACTAGGAGTCCAAGGATACCTTGTGCCCGCAACACTGTACCTTACATCTCCCTTAACAGAAGAGTAACGAAAAGAGGAATGTAGGAAGAGTAAAAATTGAATCGGCCTCACTAAATTAAAGTGAAGATGAAAAGAATTGTCTAAGCCTAATTCGTAAAAGTATGTAGGTGGAGGCAACACTATATACATATATGCATGGAATATATATTTTGCGTGAGCGCCACTGCATTAGTAGCTGGAAGGGTGATTTTTTTTCATAGTTCAACAAGGACAAAATAATAGCGTAATAAAAGCTGCAGCCGTTGCTTGGAAACTTGTAGATTTTCTAAGGTCATCTAGCCAGATTCCAATACCATATGCTGGCAACCCTAGGTAACATTCCAATCTCTCTCTTTTACCTAATATGTGCCATGTCTCAATAGAACACGGGAATTCAATCTGAACAGAGAGCGAAACAACAGATATGTCCGTCTGTACTTGTAAGCCGAAAATACAGTGCCAATTCGTTATATGAGAGTGAGATATGGATATTAAGGGGTAAAGCATATACAAAGAATAGGTCACTTCGCGCACTGCGACTACGCAGATATTTGTACCTAACATTCTGTTAGAGGTCGTCCTCCTTCGAGCTAAGTTCTGATTCGTTAGTTCCCGGCGAAGGGCGATGGATTTTTTTCGGATGTAAAACACCTTAGCGTGACTTACTTCGGAAGGGAAGGAAACCGGTAGTCCCATGACGTACGATTACGGCACATAAATAGCCTCAAGACTTATGACTAAGCAAAATTAAGCGGTTTTTCATACCATAGACCGCTATGCTGATAATCTTAGCAGTTCGATAAACAAAAAACAAAAAAGCATAAAAAAACTCAATTTTAATGTCATCCCCTCCCCTGGAGGAAAGGATGAAGTGAAAGAACTATAGGAGGCCACTGAGAGGCGCGAACTATCACATTTCCAGTCCCAATATAGGCGATTAAGCGGCCCATCGAACTGGCAGCCCTCTAGTGTCCACCGGGAGTAATCTTTCCATTGAGCACGCATCCGCGCCATTCTAACCTCACAGACATTATTCGCCTACCGACTCGGGGAAACCAAGAAAAGAAAAGCAAAGAGGGGTCGAACCCGGGACTTTCCGAATGCGTGTCGCACACGGTACCGCGGCATCACCTCGTTGGGAGATGTAGATATTAACTCAAGTAAATAAAATGAGATTTTAAGAAGAGTATCGGGACCCTGAAAAAATAATGTGGATATGCAGTGCGAATTAAACATATTAATTTTATAGTAGATAGGTATATTTCAGTTTAAGGTAGAAAACAGTTTATATGAGATTGATACAAAGTTTGAACATAAACAAAATTAGTCAATTTCCTGTAGCTCCTAAGTGGGGCATCGTTACGATAATCCCTTGATCAGATCTGAATTTCCAGTTCTGACTTAGCCGCTATGCGACATGGTGTCGAAGGATCGGTTTGTCGCCCACAGATGGCACTGTAGGACGAAATCACGACATGCGGATGTGAAAAGGCGTATTCTTCTTTCAAGGTATAGGGTTCCTTCCAAGTGAAAATAAACATTACACGGGACTACCGGCTTTATTTCTCTTCCCAAGGAAGCCATCCTAAGGATTTTTGCGTTCGAAAAAAAAAAAAAAAAAAAAAAATCCGTCACCATCCGCCAGGCTTGAACCTGTAATCTTGGGTTTTAGCATGCTAACCATTCACCAAACATTTGCGATATTGTTATTATATGTGTAAGTTTCAAATCATATTTTGGTCGATCGATAATCATTAGTCATTATCATTAATAATGATAATTATTGTATTAATTGAAGCCTTCTCTATTTAGCTGTTCTTTAAATTTAATTATAAAAAATAACTATATCAGCGTTAAAAAATACCACCTATCAATAGCTGCTCCATTTCCAACTCTATTTACAAATTAACTCCAACAGAATGAAGCCGAGCCTTCGATTAGGACAAAATTAAAAATTTATCATTAAAACGGAAAATTATGTGGTGCGAATTAGGACGTGCTTCTTTGGTTTCTAAGACAGCCAAATCAGGGTAAAATGAAGCACATTTAAAATTTTGATGTGTTCTATTCACATGACCTTCTCTACATTTCTGTAACAAATTGTTGTTTTCATAAGCTCATTCTATTCACTTCTTGCTAATCCAGATCGAAACACGCAGAAACGGTTATTACTTTCCTTATAAATAGAAGGGATAAAGGGGAATACACTAGGCTAAACCAACTGTCACATATTTTAAAAATGTAGTTGCTATGGAATTGAAATCCGTTTCTTTGCATGGAGGAGTTGACAAGTTCCTGTGTGAGAAAAGTTTAAGTATTTTAAAACTGAAACCAATAGGGAATATCTCGAAAACGGTCAGCTCCAAGAAAAAATATATATAATAAATCGTGTGTTTTAAGGAGCTCTATATTTTTTGCCTATCTATTACGGTTTACTGTTTATGCAACCCCCCCCCCCAATCATCCAGAGTAAATATGTCTTCAGAGGATTTTCACAAAAATATCAAGATATACATTTTATTTGCCATGTAAATATCTTTAATATACGATATTTTAATCAAAATAGTTAGTCATTTATGTTAAGATCAACATTTTCTGTGTAAAGGGTAGTTAGAGGTGGGAGATTTTCTTAAAATTCTTCGTATTGCATTCTTGGAAGATACTGAACTTATATACCAAGTTTGGTATTTAACGGACTTTTCGTTTTTGAGCTATGCTGCCCACACACAAACTTTTTTTCTAGTTTTTATTCGGGGGTTTCAGAACATGTATTTCTGGTGAAATGTCATATCGAATTTTTGGGTGCAATACAATACTTTCTCTATATTTACACTGTGTGCATATTACGTGTAAAGAAAATAAAAACGGTTAGAAGAGAATTAAATTACATAAAGAGATAAAACTTATGTAAAGACAAGAGAAAGTTCTAGCACAGTCCAAATGTGTTAAAATTGTGCTTGACTATAATAATAATAATAATAATAATAATAATAATAATAATAATAATAATAATAAAAACATTGGAAGCTTGTAGCTATGGACTGTAAAACCAGCAAAAGAGTTGGACATGTTAGCTTGGTTTTCACTTAAGACGGGAAAACCGACGTCGCAATGTCATGATGGATGATAAGTTCAGGGAAAACCAAGGCAGACCAATACAAAATCTGATGCGCTATATTTACATAACCTTCCCTACACATACTGAAACGAACTATTCTTACAAAAACGTATTCCTTATTTCAGGCTTATCAAGATAACATTAGAATAAATGGTTTTATTTCTTGCTTGTACAAGAGGAATAAGGAAATGCAATAAGCTAAAGCGAAGAGCCAAATCTTTTAAAAGCCGGTCGCTATATGATGGTTTTGAAATGCCGTTCACTTTGCTTAACCGAAAAACAAAACAATTTTGCTTTACTACAAGGAATAATTCCGAAATGGTTAACTCCACAAATAAATTGCATTTGATACACTGTGTTTCAACGAAATCTACATTTTTACTTTCTCTACACGTACTATGTACATAGTGTATAGCGAAGGTATTTCACTCCACCCAAAAATTCGATATCGAAATTTCACCGGAAATATATGTTTTAGGGTTCCCTGTATCTGGTCCGTGTGTGTGTGTGTGTGTGTGTGTGTGTGTGTGTGTGTGTGTGTGCGCGCGCGTGTCCGTGTGTCTCTGAACACAATAACTCAAAAACGAAAAATCGGTAAAATACAAAACTTGGTATTTAAGTTTGGCATCTTCCAGGGTAGCGACACGAAGGTTTTGAAAAAAATTCCCCGACCCCAAACTACCCTTTACGTGGAACTTTTTTCAAAAATGTTTATTAATAGCTCTAATGATTTTGATTAAAATATATATTAAAGATATATACCTGACAAATAAAATGTATATCTTGAATTTTCTGGGAATAGTTTCTGAAGACTACGTTATTCTGAATGAATTTTATGGAATTTTGCATAACTGCTAAACCGTAAGAGATGGAGAAAAACTTACAACACAAAAAATGCACATCACTTAAAAATACACATTTTATGTTATATACATTTTTTTTCGTGGATTTGATCGTTTTTGAAATATTCCTTGTTTTGGGGTTCAGCTTTAAAGAAATGTATACTTTTGTCACACAGGAATTTGTCAACTCCTATCCATACAAACAAAGGAACTTCAGTCACATAGCAACCAGTTTTTGACTCTATCACTTTAACCTATGGTGCTCCCTTATTTCGCTTCTACTTACAAGGAAGCAAGTAATAAGACTTCTTCTGCTATTTTTTTCTCGGTTAGCTTGAAGTAAATAGAAGTATAAGCTTTTTAACAATAATTTGTTGCACATATGTAAAGTCATATGAATGAAACACATAAGATTTTTAGTAAGAATTTGTTTGTCTCTTCCGGTTTACCAGTTATGTAAAAGTCTAACAGAATGAAGAAGGCTTCAGAGGCTATAACATATAGTATTGTGATCAAAATAGTCAGTTTTGAGAATATAAAAATTTTCGAAAAATGTTCCACATAAAAAGTAGTTTTGGAGGGGGGATTTTTCTTGAAAATCCTTGAGTCGTAGAACAGACGAATTTGCTGCGAGAATCACTGGAGAGGAACAAAAATATTTTGAATTCCAAGCCAGGCCAGTGTAATCAATAAACAAACAAAAATGTACACACTTTTTCAGTTGAAAACATCACGCAATATAATTATAAGAGCAGACCCATTCTAAATGCATGTAAGCGCAGAAAGTTACTTGCTTACTTTTTCAGTTATTACATTAATGTCATATTTATTGAGTGGCTCAAATGACAGTGTAAAAAGAGCATTTTCTATTTTGAACAAAAATACAGCCTCGAAAGAAGTAAATGTTTTAATTTAATAGAGTGTGAAATTAAAACCACGCTGAATTATAGCATGGTTTATCAACTTTTTATTGCCTTTTAAGAATAATTGTTAAGTTGCTTCATTAATGCAAATTATAATTGCAAGTATAAACTCAATTATATAGGTGACTGATCAATTTTATATGTATGATGATATATTTTTTTTCACCTAAATAAGCAAATGCAGTATAAAACTGTTGTTTTGAATGTTATTTTCTATCTCTGAGTATTAACTTAAATTTAAACAGCAAAAACCTCGCCTATCCACTTCAAATTTCTAAACGCATTGCCATTTTCAATAGCAAACACATCTCAAAGACTCGTTACAAGTGAGCAAATTCCAGTGTTTAAAAAGATATTTGTACATAGCAGGAAAGTTGAAGTGTTGCGCATTACTTAGACAATTAAATTGCAAGGTTATGACTAAACTGCATCTCTGATGGGAACATGTTGTTGTTGTTTACTAGCATTCTCGTTAAGTACTGGGTAAAGTGTACGTTTGATACTAGAGGTGGCAACAAGCTTATTTTTACCTTCTCTACTGTGTATTTATAGAAAGTAGAGGAAGTATTGTATGCCAACTAAAATATCTTTGTCACGATAAATACATTTAAAGCCCCCAGAACTCAAACAAATATTTTTTATAAAAAGTTCCGTGTGTGTGTGTGTGTGTTGAGACAGAATTAAAAGCCAACAGCCACAGCATATATTTAGTGTATTTTAAATAGTTATTTTGTATATGTGTGAAAAATAGAAAAGGCGCGTAGACATTGAAGTGATAGGCGTGTTAACACGGATCAATAATTTAATAAATATACAAATGATTTAAATGAACAGAGCAAACATGAAAATGTGGACTAATTCTGCAACAATGCGAAATATTGTAAGTATTAATAATGGTCAGAAAATCTAACCGCATTATATTTACGTGTGTTGATGTTATTTTTTCATGAAAAAGAGCATGATGGGTAATAAAAAATGGGAAACAGTGTTGTTAGACGCGTTGGATTGTTATGAAGTATATAACTCTTTATCGGAGCTATCAGCTTCGCTCTAAGTAGGGATTACCGGGATTTCATTTAGGGTCCTCCGTGCGTCTGTGAACAATATAACTGGAAACGAAAAGTCACTTGATAATTAAGTTCATATTCCAGGGTTGCGACATGAAGATATTCAATGTAATCCCCGCCATCCCAAACCACCCTTTGCGCGGCAAAATTTTCGAACAGGTGATTTTCTCAAAAATGTCTAATGAGCATGAACAAAATGCCGTCTAAGTAATACAAATATTTATATAACAGTTTTTTTTTTTGTTTTTTTTTTGTTTTTTTTTGCAATAGCCTCTAAAACCTCTTCTTTTTGAATGACTTCTGCATAATTGGAAAACCATAAGATATAGACAAATGCCTGCTCCACAAAAAATGTACCAGGCCAAACTGCCCCGTATTCGACGTGTGTCGATATCACTTTGTGCGCTAAGAGTAGCAGAAATCAACGGGGCTATTTCAAGTTAAAACCAGTCAATAGAGATCTGGCGATCTTCGATGACGCCTCTTTGCTTATCAGCTTAGCGGTTCATACTCATTGAGAGCGGTAAACCAAAGGTCGCTCACGCTAGCTCCTCAGTGGCCTGTCTTAACTTGAAGGGATGTCTGCACACGTCAAATTCGAGGCAGCTGTGTTACCAGGTAGATCTCGTTAAAAACAGACAATTTATGCCATACATATTTTTATGGAGTTAACCATTTTCGAGATACTACTTGTTATTGGTCTGGAATTTGACATACCTGTTTTTTTTTGTTTTTTTTTTTTGTTTTTTTAACTATATGATCATACAAAAACAACCTAATTTCAATCACAAATCTAGAATATCTGAAAGGTTTGACTATCGTTTTAGCCTAGTGTATTCCTTTATTTCCCTTCAACTTATAAGAAACTAAATAATAAAAGATCATTTCTGCTAATATTTGTCTTGATGAGCATGGAGTAGTTAGAAGAATAGGTTTTTCAAGAATAGTTTGTTACAGAATTGGTATAGAGAAAAATCATGTGAATGAAACAAATCAGATTTTTACTTTCTCTACATATACGAGATTTCACCGAAAATACACGTTTTACGATCCCCTGTATACAAAAAAAAAAACATTTTTAAAAAAGAGCCGTGTGCGTGTCTGTATATTTGTGAACACGATAACTCAAAAACGAATTGTCGGTAAAATACCAAACTTGGTGTTTAAGTCAAATATCTTCCTAGGATGGGTCAGGAAAATTTATAGAAAAATCCTCCCACCTCAAACTACCCTTTACATGAAAATATTTTGGAAAATGTTGATCTTTTCAAAAATGGTTCTAACCAAGATATTTACATGACAAATAAAAACTATACTTTGGATTTTTTGGAAATAACCTCTGAATACCTCTTTAACCTGGATGAATTTTGCTGAATTATGCATAACTGGTAAACCATAAGAGATACACATAACTTACTACACAAAAAGGTATTGGCGTTCTTTTACGTGCAAATAAATATTACACGGAACCACCTGCTTTATTTCCTTTTCGAGGGAAATCATGCTAAGGATTTTTGCGTCGGAAAAAATCTCACCGACCACTACACCCGGACTGCGATCCTATACCTGTGTACTAAATAGAGCACCTTAGTAAAAATAAGTTTTGTAAGAATAGTTTAGAGTGGAGAAAGTCATATGAATGTATTAAATGTTACATTTTTAGTATAATGGTACCTTTAACAAGGATTACAGAACATAAAATTCGCTGTATTGTGCTACAAATGTTTGGAAGATATCACAGCGTACCCTTGAACTTGGTCTCCCTAACCCTAAGGGTGGACTCCCTCCCCAACACCATCGTGCTAATTGATCAGCCCTATTAGTGTATTGCTAACACGCGTCTGACGTCACAGTTTCACGTAGCCACTCAACCGGAATTTCCAGCTAAAGTCGACATAAGTTCAGGTCATTGGCGCAACTTCCCTGAAATATGTGTATGTTCCTAATTCAAACCGCCCCGTTGCGAAAATATAGTCTTGATTTTTGCCCGTTAACTATAAGATTTACAAGAAACTGTAACCCATATTGTTATAATGAATTTACATATCAACAAGGATATGTCCTTAATATGGTTGTCTTGTATAATAACGCAGAGGCACCTCTCGGGTTGTGCGTTCACTATTTTACCTTTTATCTTTCACATCATTTCTTCAACTTGTGCATTTAGTACTGCGCAATGTTCTTTCATTTCAACTACTGCGTTTATTCACTGCACGGTGGCTCAGGTGTTTCGTCTGGGACTGGCATTCGGGAGGTCGTAAGATCGGTTCCCCGCGGCCATCCTCTCTGACCCGCGGGTTTTTCGGGGGTTTTCCGGGATCACTTTTTTTTATAGTGTTTAACGCCCACTTATACTACAAATGGGACCGCAGACGATGACACTGATGATATATGAAATGAAGATGGAGCAGCGTTGCAATGAAATGGCGGGGGGAAACCGGAGAAAACCCGCCCCTGCAGTTTTGTCCACCAAATCTCATATACCGTCGCTTGGGATCGAACCTGGGCCCTCTAGTTGAGAGGAGAGTGGTCCAATCACTGAACCACGGCGCGACCCCGGGATCACTAGGCGAATGCTGGAGAGGATTCTTCATTTCCCCGAACTTCCTGTCCCTTCATTTTATCTCAGCCGGGTCTCTTACAGGGTTGTCAGTGACGACGAGGACTGCGGTAGAGGAGTCATTTTGTTGGGGTGATTTATTCGGACCTGAATGGTGGGCTTCTGGCGCTCCCCGCGTTGATATGAGAAACTGCTTGTGAACCGTTAGGGACACCCCACGACGGCCCTATCACTGTCCGAATGTCGGCCACCCTCTGGAATTACACTCATCTCATCCTTCCTCCAGGGGAGTGAGTCCACGGCTGCAGTGTGGAATACCCTTTCGTAACGTACACAGACACACTCACAGCGTTTATTCTGATGCAAAAATAAAGCATGTAATAAGACAATTGTGTATTTCCTTACAGCGGACTGAATAATGGGCAATTCGATACGAAATGGAAATAATGCCTTCTTAGTACCGAGGCGCACCATTCGGAACATTTTGGCTCAAACTCCATGGGCCGACCAGTATGGCTGGGTTGTTTTGTTTGTTTCCCGTCAGTTGCCATGGTAAATACCGGATCGAATATTTAAAACCCGATCTTAAGTTCCACCTTCAGTCAAAAATAACAATGCCGAAAATAGATGGTAATTGCGATTACGCTGCCACGTCCACCACAAATCTCAGAGGCGGTCACTTGGGATAGAACCCGGGCCGTCTAGGTGAGAGGCGAGTGTTTTAGTGCTATCGTTTTTACTTTAGCACCCTGACGAGAAATCACCTCCCGCCCGTTTTCTTAGTGTTGCCAACTTGTTCCACCTCAAATCCTTTTAATTTCAAATTTCGTCTCTTTAACTATCACGGAACATTTTTCTTCTGCTGATGCAAGAAGGAATTACACCCCTCCCCCAGGCCTTAAGTTAACCCTGGTGCCAGATGCCTGTTTTTTTTGTAGTGTTTAACGCTCGCTTTAACTACTTATGGCACCGCAGGCGGTGACACTGATGATACATGAATGATGATGGAGCATCGGTGGAATGCGATGGCGGGGAAACCGGAGTACCCGGAGAAAACCCGCCCTGCGCCGCTTAGCCCACCACAAATCTCACATGCGGTCGCTTGGGATCGAACCCCGGCCGTCTAAGTCAGAGGCGAGTGTTTTAGTGCTATCGTTTTCACTTTAGCACACTGACGAGCAATCAATCACCTGTCGCCCGTTTTCTTAGTGTTGCCAACTTGTTCAACCTCAAATCCTTTTAATTTCAAATTTCATCTCTTTAGCTATACGCAACATTTTGCTTCTGCTGCTGAAGGAATTACACCCGGGCCTTAAGTTAACCCTGGTGCCAGGTGCCTGTTAAGGAGTAGTTGGGGTATGGATCAGATAAAGAGTAACAGTCCAATGTCTGATAGAACGTGAAGAAGTATGTAGGCAAAATGCACGATAGGAAATGCTGAAACAATTGATGGAGGGCATGTCGGGGAAACGGAAGACCCAGAGAAATCGCACAGACGTCACTTCGTCCATCACAAATCCACATGCGGTCCCCTGGGACTGAACCCGGCACGCATAGGTGAGAACAGGGAAAACTAAAACTCTAAATTAAACATCACAACTGTACATACGTCAGCTTTCACGGCCGGTGTCCATAGGTTTAAAATTAAAATTTCCGGACTGTTTTGTCGTGGTCTGTAGGTTAAATATTTATTTCTAAATTAAACAAAATAAATACAAACAAAAGCAGAACCCGTCCCCCTTGACCCCGCCAACCGGGCCTGAGAATATAGCGGCTCCAACTCTCACTTTCATAGACAGGGACGAACTGTCAGGAAGAAATATTTTAAACAAAAATATTTTATAACCTACAGACCACGGACAAAAAAGACCGCAAATTTTAAATATTTAAATCATAACTGTACGTTTATTTCTATTAATTGGCCATAAAGACATTAATATGGTTTATTTGATATTGATTATATTTTAGCGAGATAAGCATAACTCCAGGCATAAATTTACCAGCTCTAAGAAAACCTCCTAGGACTCAAATTGTAGATAAATGAAATATATACACATTAATTTAAAATGTTTATAATGCAGTATGAATAAAAAGTTTCTGTAGTTTCCATGCTGTTTCCAATATTCCAAATTTAATATTTAGGTTTGTTACTTACTTTATTTTATATAAATAGCACACATCTACTGGGGCACCAGCTAGGAGGTCGCTCTTTAATGTGGACCAATTCTGCATTTCCATAAATTAAATCGCTTTCCGGAAACATGCACTGAATGAATTGTAAATATTAACAAGGGCAGTCCTCATGTCATGCAACCTGCGAAACAAATTAGGCTAATGTTATGAAACACTAACTCAATGCAATTCCGAAACGTTTATAGTCTCCTGGATGAAATTGTGCTAAAACATATGCAATGAAAAGAATACCTAACAAGTACCGCCCCCATAAATTGATTCCACAAACTTCTTGTTTCAACTTTACAAAAAAAACTCATGTATTACATTCCACGATTTACTTTACCCTCTAACAAACTATTGTTATTATTTTCTGTACATGGTAGCGAAGGTAATGCATTCCATTCAAAAAGTCGAAACGAAACTTCACTGGAAATACTGTTTTGGGTCTTAAGTATACCCCTCCACAAAAATCATCTTTAGAAAATAGTCCATGCATCTGTGCGTGGGTTAGTATGTATGTGTGTGTCTGTGGGCAGCAAACTCAAAAATGAAGAGTCGATTAAATACCAAACTTGAAGGATGCATCAGGAACATTTTCAAGAACCCCCCCCCCCCACGCCCCAAACTAGCCATTAAAACGTACACAAACATTGTTTAACTTTTTTTAAAAATGATTGAACGATTTTGATGAAAATACCATATTCAATATATTTAGATGACAAATAAAATGCATATCTTGAATTTTCTGCGAATAGCCTCTGAAGACCTCTTCTTTCTGGATGACTTTTGTATAACTGCTAAGCCGCAAGAGATCCCTCCCCTGTAGTATGGTCTCACCTAGACGGCCGGGGTTCGATCCCAAGCGACCGCATGTGAGATTTGTGGTGGACAAAGCGGCGCTGGGGCGGGTTTCCCACGGGTACTCCGGTTTCCCCCGCCATCGCATTCCACCGGTGCTCCATCATCATTCATGTATCATCAGTGTCACCGCCTGCGGTGCCATTAGTAGTTAAAGCGGGCGTTAAACACTACCCCCCCCTGTAGTATGGGGGTACCGTGTCTGTCTCACATTCAAGACGTCACGAACTCGAATCTCGCTTAGGGTGAGTTAATCGGGTGAGTTCTTTTAGGGGTTTTCTCTTATGCTGAGAGGACTTTAAGCTCCATGGACCCCGAGATCATTTGAGCATTATTTCGCCTATTTCCTTCATTCATGACCAACTAAGTTAAAGGACATTAAGTTACATTTAAAAAGTAAGAGATAAACAAAAACTTACTACACAAAAAAATTTAGATCTCTCAAAACCCATAATTTGTGTCTTATTCGTTTTTGTTGTGGAACTAAACATTTCTGAGATATTTCTTGTTATTAGTTTCAATTTCAAATAGACACAAAAAATGCAGCTCTCGTTAAAACACACGATTAGTCATGCTCAGCTTTCTTGTCGAGCTAACCACCGCCGAAAACTTTTCTATAGCGCTAAGTCCTCTTCCGTTTGAAATCTCCTTTTGTTTTACTAGTGACCATGAAAAGGGAAGCGAATTTGAATCACATATTAACTAGCTTTTAAAATATTTGACTATCGCTTTATTCTAGTTATTTCCTTTTTGTTTTTAAGGAATTAAACAAACTATTTCTTCTAACGATTTGCGTAGAGTACATAGAAGAATAAGGTTTTCCAAGAATTGTTTGCTACAGAATAGGGAGAGAAAGACGTGTGAGTGTTTATTATTATTGAGACAAAGGTTTCTGGGGCCTTTTAAAGGAGAGGGGCATACTTAAAACAAGAAATATAGCGAAGAAAAACACTTATTAGTTTAGAAATTTGTTAAACCACGGGCCTGTGAACGGGAGGTGTGCGGCTCAAATCCACAGGGCCATCCTCTGGACCACCATCAACTTCAAATTAAATGTAATGAAACCATAAATGGAGTTAGCATAATTAATTTTCTCACATTTTTACTTTGATTTTAATGATTTTCAACTCATATTCTTCATTGTAATGTATTAATAACTTTTTTTATTTACATATATTGTCCATAGTAGGATTCATTTCAAGGCACAACCTAAAACATAATAAAATAAACGAAAAGAATAAAAAACTGTTCATCCCGTAGAAACTGAATATAACAAATATATAAGTATATCCAACACCAAACCAGCCAACACCACGGCTACTGGGTCAGCAGCATATTGGTACTTACTAGCCATTTAAAATAATATCTCTTATTTAACCAAATTAGCTTTTAGAGTATTAAAAACATTTGGACGTTACCTGCTAAATATCGGGAATGTTAAGCATTATATAAACTAATTTTTTAAAGATATTTATTTTTAGATGTGAACAGCATTTCCTAAAGTAAATATAATTTTTACACATTTTGTTGTACATATTTTTTTTTTAATTTTTTTTTGAGAATATGTGAACAAATTATTTTTAAATTATAGTTCGAAATGTAGAAGTTAAGAAACTGAGAAAATAACCCCCAAAATGTGTTGTACGGGTTCTTCAAAATGTTTCTTCTGGCGGTTTTATAAATGCAGAAAGTGTAGAACGTATCAAGAGGTACCATTTGAGGTAAGGACAACACTGAAGTAAAACTACCTCCGTGGTCAAGTGGTCAGCGAGCTCATTTCTCATCTGGAGGTCCCGGGTTCGATTCCCGGCTAGGATGGGGAATGTTTCTTTAACAAGTATTATTCCCTATCCTCTACAGAGTCTGGAAGTATGAATGTGAGAGTGAATGTGCATGTGTTTAGTGATATAAAAACGATTAGCCTAAGGTTCTAAACCTTAGTTGTTTCACAAATCACCCGTAAGACCATTGAAGTCAAAGGGTGCTATACAAATGAAACAATAAAATAAAAAACTGGTGTTATTCAAAACAGAAACTTTATTATTATTATTATTATTATTATTATTATTATTATTGTGTCTAAATGTCTGAAATTTCAGTTTTGTGGCTCTTGGAACTTACCCTCAAACGCTACCAGCATCGCTAACATTAGAGATCAGCTGATGCAACGCAATATAGATATACAACAGTTATACCAACTTCATCAGCAAACATGATTATGCATGGATTTCTATCTTGCAGCAATTTTCACTCATGAAGCATGAAGAACTTTTGGCATGTACCTTGTTGTCTCATTGTGTATACCATAAAGCATGAATAGAACTAACGAGGTAGAAAGAAAGACAAGGGTACAAAATCATCTACAAAATCCCCAGTTCGGGAATTCTTTGAGTTGCCGTCTGGGGAAGAATCTTTCACAGGTACCTGGAATTTTCAGTCACGAGACAATCCTTTGTTGTGCCAAGTTCCTTTGCAGTAAAAGCATCGGCAAGAATAGGCACATTATTTCTGTGTAACCTTTTCCTTTTGTTTCCCAATGATTGTTTTAGGTTCCTCATATTAAGATTGTTTGTCTATTAAGTTTTTTAGAACGAAGCACAAAGGTTGAGGAACCTCTGTAATACGGATTTCACTGGAATACATGCGTCACTGAACTTAAAACAAGTTAAAAAGGATCGGGCCTATCTGTGAGCAATAAAACTCAGGGGGGGGGGGGTAAGCGCGCATAAAATATGTCACCGAGTTCTGAGGAAGCAGTACGATGTTCAAGAAATCTGCATCTCAAACCATATACCCATTATATGGAAAAGCTTTTCGCTATTTTTCGATTTCCTCAAATATGACTACATCGGAAGAATGTCACTGCAACGGCATCTAGCCTCAATCAGCGCAACCAGGGGGAGCAGAGTTCAACTCGGAGCAAACAACCGTGCCATCTGCCTGCAAAGTCTCGATCCACACCTGCCGCCGACTTGAAAGATGAAGAAGGGAAATTAAATGTCGGAAAATGAACCGTGGTTAATATACAGCACCCCAACATTCGCCTAAGCGGCCACAGGAAAACCACTGAAAAACCCAGGGACAGAATGCGCGGTCGACGGGGAGCGAATTCGAACCTCCCGAATGCCAGGTACAGACATAACCGTCTGAACCACCTGGCAAGGTCACTGTCATTCATACTTCCCTACTCTAGGGCGAATAATGAATAATCTTGGCTAAAGAAAAATACTGTTCCTCAGCCGGTAATTGAACCTGGGACTCCTCGCATAGCTGGCAGGTACTCTACAGACTGAGCTGCAGGGCCAACCTCTTCACATTGCGTTATAGGTGCTTAAAAGCACAATCATTTAATTGGCACTTCTTACATATACATGTGTGTGTGTGTGTGTGTGTGTGTGCACTCTAATTGAATTTTCTGTAATTTGTTTAATAAATATAGTTTACTGTTATCTGTTAAGACCTATGCTACAGTAAAACTCAACGCGAAAGAGAAATAAGGAGAATTGGGCAAGTTTGCAGTGTTGGGTTGACGCGCACAGCCAAGGGTGGAAGAGCAATTACAGGCTTCCTCACTGTGTGCCGGGACTGGATGTTAGATTTGTTACTCGTAGTTCTCTTAAAAGCGGGCACATGTGTTGAATAGTTGTGCTTTAGTGTTACAACTTTCATTTTACGAAGACAGCAGGCACATGCATACGCACTAGTGGCAAGAGTAAGCAACAGTATCTCTCTCGATTGCGCAAAAGGAAATTAAATGTTTTAAGGATGTACACAAAAAGGATCATATTATACACGTAAGTCAAACAGAACTAAAAATATCTAAAATGAACGAAAAGTTACAATATCTTTCAAAATCTGGCATTCACGCGACTTTCTCTATCTAATCTTCAAAACAACTATTCTTACAAAAGATTATTTTTCCACCTACACCATGCTAAACGTATAAACATCAACAGAACTGGTCTTACAACTTAGTTGTAAGCAGAAGGCAGATAATGGAATACATCAGGCTAAAGCGATAGTCAAATCTTTTTAACGCCGGTCGTATGTGGCAATTGAAGTTGGGTTCGCTTTCCATTTCCAGAGAAATAAGAGAGAGATGAAAGAAAGGTGGCTCCGTAATCTAAAACTGAAACCAATAATGAGGAATATCTCGGAAACTCTACAAAAAAAGTTTAAAAAATGTATACGACATAAATGGTGTGAGATCTACATTTTTTATATATTATGTTTTTGTCTATCTCTTATGGTTTACCAGTTATGCAAAACGCATCCAGAATTAAGAGGTCTTCAGAGGTCATTTAGGACGGGGGGAGTTTCTTGAAAATCTTCGTAACGCATCTTTGGAAGGTTCTAAACTTAAATACCAAATTTGCTATTTCAAGATCTTATTTTTTGAGCTATGCTGTCCAGACACACAAACAGAACGCATTTCTAAAAATGCTTTTTTTTTAACTTATATTTTTTTTCCAGTGAAACCTCAGTATCCAATTTTTGGATGGAATACAATGAGTACCTTCACTATACACTATGTGTATAGTAGTACGTGTAGAGAAAGAAAAAACAATGCAACGAACACGTTGATACTAGAATTACAAAACAAATTATGAAATATACAACCCTAAAGGAAGAGATATGTGGGCAGATCTAGAAAATGATGGCTGGAAGACCTTTAAGAGGCGGAATATGTTGGCCTATACCATGTGGTGAAGAGGAAGAAGTAGAAGAAATCCAATATACATGAGTTAGCACCACTGCCGATTAGCCACATGCTCCAAAGGGAAAAGCTGCCGATATGACAATGCATTCGAGGTGGACTTAACATTTTTATTTTCTCTATACGTACTATGTACATAGTAAATAGAGAATGTATTGTTATCACCCAAAAATTCGATATCGAGATTTTACCGGAAATACATGTTTTGAGACTCCTTGATAAAAAAAAAAACATCATAAAAGCGCGTGCGCGTGTGTTTCTGTGGGCAGCATAACTCAAAAACGAAAAGTCGGTTAAATACCAAACTTGGTATTTAAGTTGAGTATCTTCCAAGGATGCAACACGGAGATTTTCAAACTAGCCTTTACATGGAACATTTTTCGAAAATTTTGATTTTCTAAAAAATGGCTCTAAAGATTTTGATCAAACTCCTTTATGTTTAAGATATTTGTTTGGCAAATGAAATGTATATCTTAAATTTTTTGAGAATAGCCTCTGAAGACCTCTTCATTTAGATGACTTTTGTATAACTGGCAAACCACAAGAGACAGACAAAAACCTACCATGCAAAAAATGTAGATCTCAATAAAACACACAATTTATGTTATGTAAAATTATTTTGTGGAGTTAACCGTTTTCGAGATTTTCCAGATTATTGATATCAATTTTAAGGCACTTAATTTTTTCTGGACCGCGAAGACATCTTTCTTCTCGTTTGTTTACTCTGTTTAATAGAGAATGGCATTTCAATTGTTTGACATAACGACCGGCTTTTAAAGGACTTGACTAACGCTTTAGCCTGTGCATTCCCTTATTTCCCTTTTACTTACAAGGAAACAAGTAATAGAATAATTCTGTTTATGCTTATCTTCATTAGCAGGATGTAGTTAAAAAATTAATCTTTTGAATAAAAGGTTTGTTTGTGGAACAACCAGAGAAAGTCATCAGATTTTTCTGCAAACGTTTACATCTATTAAGATGAAGTAGATACAAAATTAATACTTTGTAAGGAGACTGCAGGAAAAGATAGTCGCGAGAGAAAATCGTAAAAACAACACATACTACAATAATTTTTCGTATAAGCGTTAGCTACATTAAGGAAAGCTCAATAAAACGTATGAAAACGAAGCACATAGAGTAGTGCCCCGGCGTGGGGAAGATATAATGGACCCTTGAGAGTAGCCAAGCTCTAGGGATGATCCTTGATGATCGTTAGAGATTGGTGACCCTACCTACTTTCCAAGTCAGATCACAGGTGAGAAAGGATTTTCTTACTTGAAAATTCACCGTCCCCTTCCCAAATGCAGCACTGCTTTTGATTATCTTGGTGGGGCGGATTTACATCGGGATCATTACCAAGCAGCTCTCCATACTGCGAACTCGGAAAACCCCCGAAGACGAAGCAATTTTTATTTCGCTGCAAAATATATCTAAGGTTGACACATGGACGTTGATGGACACCAAACATTTTAAAACAATGTTTTAGTCTTTAATGGATATTAAATATCGATTGCGTTACATTCATGTGACTTTGTATGCCCATTCTTTAATAAATACTCCTGTAAAAAGCCCATTTGTCAATTTAATTCGCGTTAATCAAGATAAACATTGGTACATAAGTTTTATGGTATATTTTTAGGTGCACAATGTGAATGGGAAATATAGGCTTAAGCGATAGTCCAATCTCGCTATGACACAGTTTTCAAATGTTCTCTTTGCTTGACCAGATTAAGAAACATTAATTACAACTTTCTATTTGAGAAAAGAGAAATATTTGAAAAATTGAAACGAATAATTAGGAATATCTCAGAAATGGTACACACAAAAAAGAAAAACAAAGGAAAAAAATTGCAATTGAAAGTTGTGATTTTTAACGGGATCTATACTTTTGTGCAGTAATTTTCTATCTCTCAGGGTTTACCATATATGTAAAAGTCACCCAGAATGAAAAAGACTTCAGAGGATATTACCAGAAAATGTTAGATATACGAGTCATATTTTAGATATGTGATTTCAAATGAGCATTGACGTTGTTTTGAAGATTTTCGTACTTTACATTTGCGGAGAGCCATTGAAAACAAATGAAGAAGAATGCTGACCTCAGGAATTGTGTTGATCCATGACAACGATCGTCCACACACTGATGACACAACCCTTCAGCTCCTTGAACAATTTCAATGGGACATTTTCGATCATCCGCCGTACAGTCCTGACCTGGCACCCAGCGACTTTCACCTTTTCCCTGTACTGAAACGTGGCTAGGAGGGCAGCACTTTCAAACCAACGAAGATCTTCAACACAACGTCAATGATCATTTGAAATTATTGGCGGCAACATTTTTGAAGCTGGTATTGCAAAACTTGTGCACAGGTACGATAAATATCGCAATATTTTCGGTGATTGTGTTGAAAAATAACCATAAGTGTACAAAACTTTTAGTAATAAAATAATTGTTTTCTAATAGCTTGTTTTTTATTGATATCCTATAGAAGGTTGAAAAAAAAACAAACGGCCCTCGTACATGTTATTTGTAATGAAAATATAGGTATTAAACATGCCATTTTAATCAAAATATTTAGAGTAATTTTTCAGAAAATCAAAAAATTTGAAAAAAAAATCCATATAAAAGATAGTTTGGGTGGAGAAATTTTCTTGAAAATCTAAGTATCGCATGCTTGAAATATGTTGCACTTAAATATGAAATTTGATATTCAATAGACTTTTCGGTTTTCTCAAGGACACACACACACACATACACGGTACCTCAAAACATATATTTCCAATGAAACTCGGTATCGAATTTTTGGGTGGCATACAATGCATTCTCTACCTACTAAATAAATGCTACATGGTAGAGAAAGTAAAAATCATAGTCACGAATGACTTAACCCCTCCCACCTGGTTGTACTTTCACGTCATATGCTCTGATATAAACTATTTTTGCAAAGACTTCTTGATGCTCGAGGTAAGCTCTGAATACACATGTTCCTTTACGTAAAGTTAGATACCGCCACTAAAGCGGTAGTCATATTTTTAAAAAGCCAGTCGTTATGGGATGGCCTTGAAATTCTGTTCTCTTTGCCTCTGCACAAACAAAACGAAGATAGATTTGCATTTCAAACTATACCTATTATTGTAAAAATTGGGTGCTTTAACATGAAATAGATTTTTGCAAAAGTAAGATTTAGCCTTTCTTAAGGTTTAACAGCTGGAATGGAATCTGTGTAGTATGAAAAAATAGAAAAAGTATTAAGAGAACCAGTTTTGTAATATTTTTAGAAATAGAATTTTGGACAAATTTTCATTTTTCTCTTTTTGATTTTTACTTAAATCACCTTTCACAAACAGAAAAAAAAAATCATAATTAAGAGGCTTTCGCTGATTACTCTTAAAAATTCTAGATACATATTTTATGTGTCACTCATAATTGTGCAAGATTTGATGTGATATTTAAATATCATTTTTTTCTGGTAAACTAACATATGATCTAAAATTAATTTGGAGATGACACTCCATTCGCGACCTACAATTTAACCACTACTTGCATTTTTAGGGGGGGGGGGCAAACTTTCTATTTATATGCCGCCTTTATCATCTTTATTTTGGAAAAATTGTTCACTCGTTTAGCGTTCGTGTCTGGGTTTTAATGTTTAAGTTTACACTCACATATTCACACTCCATACATACTTTCGTACTCTGGGGAAGATAGAGAATAATCATGGTTACAGAAAAATCCCCATGCCCCAGCCGGGAATGGAACCGAGACCCCTCACACAGCAGGCAGGTGCGTTGTCAACTAAGCAGCGGGGTCAGCCTATCGTTAAAACAATAATTGTTTTAAACGGTTTATCCACGCAAGTCGCATATTGGACAGGAGCTGAGTATGTAGAGTCAGACTGAAAATTGCAATACCGTAGCCGGGAATTAAACCACGGGTCTCCCTGTCTGTAGCTGGTTGCTCTAACTACTGAGCTACCATGGCAACTTGCCGACAGAGTTTTAAATTCCTTAACTGACTCTCATGTTTCCTGATAGTGATTCATAGCACGGGACTTAAAGAGTACTTACGACATTGTAAGTCGCCACTGGGGGTGGTTACCGGGAAGCATATGAGTCAGTTGAGAAATTTAACGATGTGTCGGAATTTTGTCAAGGCAGCTCAGTGGTTAGAGCATGGCCAGAGACCTAGAGATCCGTGGTTCAAATCCCCTCTATGGCATTGGATTTCTCAGTCTGGCTCTACGTATCCAAAGTAATGTTGGGAATTAATGACGCGCCGGCATGTTCCCATGATAGCTCAGTTGCTTTGAGTGAATGGACTTAAACAGGAAGATCCCTAAAGTGATGTTGAAATCCGCAGCCAGATGCTATTTCTTCAACTTTCTAAACATAGTTTGTGTAATACAACAATGAATTACCATTTTGTAAACTTAAATTATGGCGACTGAGTAGAGAAAATCACGTGAACGAAGACAAAGTGTATTCTTTTTTATTTTAATATTTTCTTGTTTCAACATTACTCTCTCTACACATACTATGTAAATACAGCATAGAGAAGGTATTGTATTGCACCCAAAAATTCGATACCGAGATTTCACCGGAAATACATGTGTTGCCATCCCCTGAATGAAAAAAAGCATTTTTAAAAAAGATCCGCGCGCGCGTGTATGTCTGTGGGCAGCATAGCTGAAAAACAAAAATTCCGTTAAATACCATACTTGGTATTTAAGTTCAGCATCTTCCAAGGATGCGACACGATTTTCAAAAATCCTCCCACTCCAACTACCCTTTACATAGAAACATTTCGAAAATTGTTATTTTCTCAAAAATGGCTTTAACGATTTTGATTAAAATATCGCATATTAAAGATACTTACACCAGAAATAAAACGCATATCTTGAATTTTCTGGGAGTAGCCTATGAAGACAAGTTTATTCTGGATGACTTTTGTATAACTATAAGAGATAGACAAAAACATATTGAATAGAAAATTTAGAGCTCGTTAAAACACAATTTATGTTAGCTATACGTATACATTTTTTCATGTAGTTAATCGTTTTTTTCAAATATTTCTTATTGGTTTCTGATTTAAAATATTTATATTTTTCTCATACGGGAATTTGTAGACTCCTGTCCATACAAACAAAGGAACTTCAATCACATAGCATCCAGCTTTTGACCATCACTTTAACCAATGGTACTCCCTTATTTCCCTTCTACTTAAGAAGCAAGTAATAAGACCATTTCTGCTATATATATATATATATTTTTTTTTTTTCGATTAGCATGAAGTAAATAAAAGAATAAGGTTCTTAACTATAATTGTTTCAGAGATGTAGAGAATGTCATGCGAATGGAACACATCATTTTTGTTGTTGTCATTTTACTTCAAGCAGTTGGTTGTAGTTTTAAATTAAACGCTTGTGTGGAAGTACATGAATGAATTGAATGCCTGCCATAAATACCCGCAAGAAATCACATTTTCTGAAATGAATCCTACAAAGTTGACGTTTTCATGTCCTGGTGAAAATCAAAGCAACTCTGTTTGTGAAGGGCTCTTAATTATGAAGCATGCGGATGGAGCAGACAATATTTACGGTGGTTCGCTACATTTGAAAAGCGTCTGTCCAACCGACAGTTTCGCAAATATAGTAACGATAAGAGGATGACGATGCACGATTTGGGCCTTGGCCTTTGGTCGAGCGGCTCTGGCCTGTCTAAAAGATGCCCAACAGTTTCTTTTGTCGTATAATGGTCCTTGAACAAAATTAATTGATGCTGCATTAACAACTTTTTATTTTTTCCACCTCTGTTTCTATCGTTTCTTTTCCCCAACTCGTTCCGCTATTTAATTTCGTTCTCACTCCCTCCTAGAACTATACTTTTACGTATTAACGTTCAGGTCTTTTCTGCTTAGCTGCTTCCATTTTAAGCAAACCAACTTCAATTGTTCATATATCTACCAGCTTTCAAAAGATTTGACTATCGCTTTAATCTAGTGTATTTCCTTAACTCTCTTCTGCTTAGAAGGAAGCAACACAATAGTTCCACACACGAACGGTTGATGGAAAACCGTGAATTTTGATAACATTGAGTAAGATATGTTGAGATCTCAATTTATAATATAGTAAAAAATTAATAAATAAATCTTGGAGTTTGTGTAGATAAAAATTTAAACTAAAACACGCAAGTTGCATATGTATACAAAACATAAGAGTGACTTCAATTAGGAAAATATTAACCCTAACGCTATTAATGCGCAGTTTTGATTTATGATTCTTCATTCTTCTTTTCTTCTAGAAAAGTATAAGTATTTTAAAACTGAAACCAATAACAAGGAATACCTCGGAAACGGTTAACTCTTCAAAAAATATATATGGTATGAATTTTGTGTTTTGACCAGATCTACATTTTTTGTGTTGTAAAATGTTGTCTATCTCTTACGGTTTATCAGTTATGCAACAGTCATTCAGAATGAAGAGGACTACATAGTCTATTTCCAGGAAATTCAAGATAAACATTTTGTCAGGTAAATATATTTAATATACGGTATTTTAACCAAAGTCGTTTTTGAGAATATTAAAAAAAATCGAAAATTTTCCTTTGTAAAGTGTAGTTTGAGTTGCAAATTTTCTTGAAAATCTTTATGTCGCTCCCTTGGGATATACTAAACTAAGCACCAAGTTTGGTATTTAAAACACCTATCGTTTTTGAGTTACGCACACATTTTTTCCAAAAAATGTTAATTGTTTTGGATTCAGGAAGTCTCAAAGCATATTTCCATTGTAATCTCGGTTTGAAAGTTTTCGTTGGAATGCAATAGCTTCTATATTTATCTCGATTAGCATGATGTAGATAAAATAATAATCTTTTGTAATTATAGTTTATTTGAGAACAGGTAGAGAAAGTCATGTGAAAGGAACACATTTTTACTTTCTCTATACGTACTATGTACGTATAGAGAAGGTATTGTATAGCATTTGTGTATGTGTGTGTGTCTGAGGACAGCTTAGCTCAAAAACGAAAAGACCGTTAATACCAAAATTGGTATTTCAATTTGGTATCTTCCAAGGATGCGACACGAACATTTTGAAGTAAATTTCCTCCATCCCAAAGTACCCTTTTCTTGGAAAAAATGACGAAAATGTTTATTTTCTCAAAAATGGATCTAACGATTTTGATTAAAATATTTAACATATTTACATGCCAAATAAAGTGTATATCTTGAATTTTCTGGGAATATCCTACAAAGACCTCTTTTTTCTGGATGAATTTTATTAAATTTTGCATAACTGGTAAACCGTAAAAGATAGGACAAACATTTACTGCATAAAAAACGTAGATCACGATAAAACACACAATTTGTCATATACTTTTCTTGTGGAGTTGGCCGTTTTCGAGATATTACTAGTTAATTTCAGTTTTAAAATACTTAAAACTTTCTCATACGGGAACTTGTCAACTTCTGGCCACGCAGAGAAACGGATTTCAATCCCATAGCAACCACATTTTAAAACACTTGACTGTCGATTTAGCCTAGTGTATTCCCTTATTTCTCTTTTACTTATAAAGGAACTAAGTAATAAGACCGTTTCTGCTAATGTTTTACGTAGTATTAAATAGACGGAAGAATAATCTTACTAACAATAATTTATAGCAGAGATGCAGAGAAAGTCATGTGAATGCAGCACTTCAGATTTTTTGTACAGGTATAACTGGCAAGAAAAGAAGTATTCATACCAGGTTTCATTCAAAAACATGTTTACTATTATATACATCAGGCGTGCAATTCAATTATTTGTACATCTAACCTGCTTATCACGCTGATGAATTTTGTCAGGAAAGTGTCAATGTTTTGGTAGTCAGCTGAAGTAACCACTGGTGGTGTTTTGCTTCACGCTCCAGTAATCTGCAAGGCGGTAGAGCAAGGTGAACCAGTTTCAGTACAGTTTGGAGTGCTCGCTCCAGAATTCCAGGAAGAAGAACGAATGGCTCCGACCTGGACCTAGCCCATTGTTTGGATTGTTAGAGCAGCAGGAAACAAAAGGTGAACCTGAAGGTTTACGTCTCGCGGACGAAACCTTGACCACCAGGTGACTTCATTATTTCTTTACGGTTGGCGTGCACATGTTTCGCTTCTGGCGGTATCCTTTATAGTTAAGAATCAAAACTAATGATTTTATTTTCTCTGTCAGTATCAGGCACAAATGTGCATATAGGCAGAGATAGTCCTGTATTTCACCCAAAAATTCGATACCGAACTTTCACTGTGAATACAGTTTTGGGGTCCCTGTATCATATACATAATAAAAGAACAGAAAAAAAAGAAAAGAAGAATTTTAGAAAAGGTCAGTGTGTCCGCGTGTGTCTGTGAACAATATAACTCAGAACAACCTTGGTACTTAAGATTATTAGATATTTTCCTTGGATGAAAACATTTTCATGAAAATTCCCCCAACTCAAACTACCTTTATCTAGAACTTTTATATTTTCTATATTCTCAAAATTGGCTCTAATGCTTTTGATTAAAATTCCGTAAGTGTATTTGAGATATTTACATTGAATATATATTGTGCGTTTTAACAAGACGTACATATTTTGCATAAAACGTATTACACAAAAAAAAAAAAAAAAAAAAAAAAAAAAAAAAAATGCACATCTTGTTAAAACGCAAAATGTATGTCATATATTTGTGGAGTTAACCATTTCCGAGATATTCTTATTTATTGTTACATTACCTTTTCTCAAGTAGCAGGTCATCTCTCATACCTCTTTTGTTTTATTCCTGGCCGTGCAGTATAATCAAATGTCAATTTTTTTCATTAAGTGACGAGTTTTTAAAAGATTTGACCATCGCTTTAAGTAGTTTATTCCGTTTTATCCCTTCAACTTACAGGGAGGCAAATAATAACACAATTTCTGCTAATTTTTATCAAGATTATCATGACATAGATAGAAGACAATCTTTCTTAAGAAAAGTTTGTTAGCAAAGTAGGTAGAGAAACTCAAGGAACACATTAGTTTTTTACCTTCTCTATACGTACTATGTATAGGTACATAGTGTATAGAGAAGGGAATGTATTGTACCCAAAAATTCGATGCCAAGATTTCACCAGAAATACATGTTTTGGGGCCCCCTGATTGAAAATAAAGAATTTTAGAAAGAAAAAAAAAAAGCCCGTATACGTGTGTGTGTGTGATCAGCCCAAGGATATGACAAAGATTTTCAAGAAAATTCCCCACGCGTAACTACCCTATACATAAAAACAATTTCTAAAATTTTGGTTTTCTCAAAAATGACTAATGATTTTGATTAAATCTCTTATATTTAAGATATTTATATGAAAAAATAAAAGGCGTATCTTGAAATTTTTTAGAATAGTCTCCGAAGACTCTTTTATTCTGGATTAATTTTTCCGAATTTTACATCACTTGTAAATCGTAAGCGATAGACAAAGACTTACTGCACAAATAGTGTAGATCTCCTTAACACACACAATTTATTGCATACACATTTTTTCTCGTGAATTTGGCCGTTTTCGAGACATTCATTGTTATTGGTTTCAGTTTTACAATTCTTAAACTTTTCTCTTGCAGGAACTTGTCAACTCCTGGTCACGCAAAGAAGCAGATTTAAATCCCATAGCAACCACATTTTAAAACAGACTGTTGGGTTAACCTAGTGTATTCCTTTATTTCCCTTCTACTTATAAGGAACTAAGTAATAAGACCGTATCTGCTAGTGTTTATTTTGATTAGCACGAAGTGGATAGAAGAATAAGCTTATTAACAATAATTTGTTACATAGATGTAAGGAATGTCATGTGATGGAACACATCAGATTTTTTGTTTTTTTAATTCCCTGAGCAAAACATAGGCACACCTACAATATTCTCAGCGTAACCAGTCACTAAGACATTATTTTCACTTTAAAGATATGCAAAAATCATCAAGAATGAGGACTTCATAGGCTATTCCCAGGAAATTCATGATATACATTTTATTTGACATGTAAATATATTTTGTATCGGTAGAACCATTTTGAGACAGTGAAACACTTAGAAAAATCTTCCTAGTAAAGGGTAGATTGGAGTGGGGTGATTTTCCTGAAAATCCTCTTGTTGCATGTAGGAAGAAACTAAATATGTGTATATTTAACCGATGTTTAGTTTTTGACTGTACACATTTGGATCTTTTTTTAATTTTTTTAACGTAGGGGTCTTCAACACCTGTCTATCCTGTGAAAGCTCGGTATCCAATTTTGGGTGAAATACAATAGTTTTTCTGCCTACTATTATCATTGTACACACGTGGCAGAGAAAGTAAATATATCAGTATCTTAGAAGCGGTTGCATACAACTGAATGTTGGGCATCGTCATACTGCATACATTTATTAATCATAAATGATACCACGAGTGTTTTCATCTTGTCGACTATTCAGCGAAATAGACCATTAATGCTTTATAATACATAGGCAGGGATATTTTATCAGGTTATGATTGTAATACATTAGTTCTCAAATGGTAGATGACGATTGATTTCTTTCTTTCTTTCTTTCTTCACTGCTACCTGAATTATAATATGGCCGACCGTGTCTACACCCGATGCACGAATATCGATAGCAAGAATAGAAATAGAGAACAATTATTTTATTTTAGCTTTCAATTAAAATACATGAAATGGAAACAACCATTTTATTTGAGGTTATTGCAGTCATATAATTACGCAAGGAATATAAATAATGATTATTTTACTCCTTTTTTTTTTTAACGAAATACATTATGAACTGGATAAAACTTTATAAGTGAAAGTTGGCTGCCTGGATTGTCACATTGTTGCCTATAACCAAGATAAGAGATTAAACATGCGAACATCAGGTACGACAAGATTTCAAAGAAATGAACATCAGCTGCGATAAGATGTTTCGACAATACCGCTCGTCAGATGATCGCCTTTAGTTGAAATTGCCTAATTTCGGCCATTCCATTGGCACTTTAATAGTTAAGCTGAGCTAAAGATCTCGTACACAAACTGTGAAATAAGATTCTTTCAGATGTTGTGACTAACAAGTTTAACTGCTACATTTAATAGCTGGTATAAGAACAGGAAAGGAAACGTGCGGTAGTCATTTCAAGAACACCGGAGTTATTGATGAGTCAAAGGGATTACGCAATAGCAGTCAGTACAAGAGGGGTGAAGGACGAGGAGGGGTTCTGCAAGTCACGCTTTATGCAAAGTGCAGTATTATATTATCTCTATAACAACGAGAATGGCAAATTATTTTATAGTACTTTTAGCTTCCAATAACTGTGCAGTTTTCATGTCAGGAGTTTTTATTGCAACTACATTCAGTATAAAATTCATTATTAACTATACATGTGCATAACGTATGCAAACTGCAGTATTTTATCTTTGCAGAAGTGGAAGGACAGTGGAAAATTATCTTAGAGTGCTTTTCCAATCATTGAGTTAAGATTTATAACCAAGTATTTACATACTCTATCTGAAATAATTCTAAAATCTCTCTGCAATTCTACCCAAAGTATAGTCATAGTATAACCTCACACACAATTCAAATACAGTTGGAGGATTTAAAGTTTTCAGTTACGATAAATCCGAAAACGGTTTATGCGTGTATTCCTGGCAATGAAACCAAACGCTTAGTTATTTAGTTATCAGCATCTTCAGCAGTGGTAACATTTAAGGAGCATGGATGCTTAAATATGTTTTTATGTCCTTTGTATTACTTTATTTAGCACCTACTTACAACGGGCAGAGGAAGTATTGCATTCCACTAAAAAATTCGATAAACATTTATCAGAAATACACACCTGGAAGGTTTAATTTAAAAAAAAAGTTTTCCATTCACATGACTTTCTCTGTCTATTCTGCAACAAATTATTCTTACAAAAGTTTTTTTTTTCTATCTATGCTAATCAAGACAAACATTAGTAGAAATGGTTTTAGTATTTAATAAAAAGGAAATAAGCATATATACTAGGCTAAAGCGATAAACAAATAAATCTTGTCGGTTGTGGTGTGAATGAAATTACGTTCTCTTTACATGACCAGGAGTTAAAAAAAAAGGAAACGAAAGACAATTTCCCGTTTGAGAAGTATTTTAACATTGAAACCAATAAAAAAGAATATCTCGGTTGGTTAACTACACAAAAAAGTATATGGCATAAACTGTGTGTTGTAACCAGATCTACCTACTATATTAAAACATTCCCGGAATGTATGAATAAGGCACAGAAATAAGGTATCATAAGGCAATTTACACATTTCCTTCAAAAGGGTTCCCTTACGCAGTGACACACTTCTGCCACCGCGGGTAGAGAGACTGGAAGCAATCCTGAAAGCCATTTTCAGATACCTGTCGTACGCCCTTGTCGGATGTGACTACAATAATTTCTTTAGCGTTCGAAAATCTTGACTGAAACGTTTATGCCATTTATACACCTGAGTTTTTTTCATCGCTGCTTCACCATAAGCTTTTTCCATCATTCTCAATGTCTCTGAGGGAGATTTGTTTAACAAAACCCAAAACTTGAGGTTCGAACGTGTTCCGTTGCTAACATTATGAAATGCGATAAACGAACATGCATACACACAAAAAGTAGTTGCCAAGCAGAGACAAAAATCATTATTAGCTGAATTGTTGTCATGGACGTTACTAAATCCTAAAAATAAAACATTCTTTACATTAAAGAGAAAATAAATGATTCCGGGGACTTTTTGAAGAGTTTGTAATTATATTTTTGGTATAATACGTACATTGTTAGAGCCAGTTTTGTGAAAATCAAACATTTCAAAAATGTTTCCATGTAAAGGGTAGTTTGGGTATTGTGGGAGTGGGGGGTTAAATCTTCGTGTCGCATCCTTGGAAGATGCTGAACTAATTATCAAGTTTAGTATTTAATCGATTTTTCGTTTTTGAGTTAAGTTGTTCAGTCACTCAAGTGGCCCTCCGTGGTGTAATGGCTAGCATACTAACTTCATATAACCAAGGTTGCGGGTTCAAACCAAGCGGAGGACGTTGGATTTTTTCGGGCGTAAAAACCCTTAGCATGGCTTCCTTCGGAAGGGAAGTATAGCCGTTGGTCCTGTGTTGTAGATTTTACGGCACGCAAAAGAAACTCAAGCCTGATAAAGAAGCATCTGCGCAAAATTAAGCAGTCTTTCATGCCCAAAATAGAATGGGACGCTGAGAACCCCAGCAGTTAAAGATCGTCCATTTCCACAGACACACACGCACAGGCGCGCACCCGCGGTTTTACTTGACCATATCGCAAATATTTACTATCTCATTACACGCCAGCTAAGGCCTGAGGGGCTGCGCCATAGAAAATATTACGACTCCGGGAGTCCAAAAGATTAAGAATACCTGCCATAGACACGTGCTGATTGGATCTGGCAGTAAGGAAAATTAGTTAAATGCCATTAATTTCAAACACTGACCACACAGAAACATTTTCTCTATTTCTCACGCACCGTAATTGGTAAAGGTTAGGTCTCTTGTTACCATGACGACTATTAGCATACTAGGCGAGCCGCGCCTGCGCTGTCGCAGACAAGGATTTAACTTATATCTCCAAACCGGTTACAATTTACTTCCGTATTGAGGTAATAAAATGGATGTTAACCATCTGGTTCTTTAATCCTCTCTTGAACAGCTGAAGGTCAAAATATTGTCACTATACATGTTATCCGTTGCGAAACAGTTAATGAAACAGCGGTGTCCGACTAACATTTAATACTTGCAGGTGCTTACTGTAAATTCCTAAACTATCGCGAAATTACGTAACGAGCCTTGTCATTCAATATTTTCAACAGAGTAGAAAGCTGCAGGGTCTACCTGATTGTATAACACGCAGGAAACGCACATGCTGTTTTCCAATGAGGTTTTCAAGGATAGAATAGTTTGGAAACTTGTGTTCTAAATGCATATCCGAAATTGTTAAATTGTGTATGACAATGAAAAATAAAAACGGATTCGTTCCATTCCATGGCTTCCTCTACCTGTACATAATCCTAATTAAGCTAAACATAGCCAGAAATGCTCTTATTACTTAGTACCTTGTAAGTAGAAGGGAAACACACTGGGCTAAAGCGATAGTCAAATCTTTTAAACGCTGTCGCTATGCGACTGTCGTTAAAATTCGGTTCTTTTCGGTTCAGAGAAGTTTAAGTATTTTAAAATTATAATCACTGGAAAACTGTCATTAGTTTAATCTCTCTTTTGATTTACTCCTGGCCATGGAAAAGAACCGAATGTAGAATACTTTAAATTCCTTCTTACTACTTTAAGATAACATAATCTAAACGCGTAGTGTTTATATCAAGTTTTAAGGTTTATATATACAGCGAAAGGTCGTTTCAGTAATAATCCTTATAATTTTCGCATTATTCACGCAATTAGCTCGCCAAAGTGCTACATTTTGTTCAAATGCCATGCGCTCAACAAACTTTGTGAGAAATGTCGACAAGAACACGTTTGTTTTTGTACCTGAATTGTTTCTTCGGTGCACCTGCACTCAAGTTGGCCTGTCCGGTTTGTAGGTTAAGCGAGTGGCTAATTTAAACATCAAATTAAGGAGTGGGAACGTACGAAAAGTACTTTGTAATCCATTTCAGGAACGGGCAGCGGTCTTGTGTGTGTGTGTGTGTATGTGTGTGTGTGTGAGAGAGAGAGAGAGAGAGAGAGAGAGAGAGAGAGAGAGAGAGAGAGCGAGAGAGAGACAGACAGCAACCCAAGGCTGTCCAATTGGTCATGTGGGCATTTGTTTATTTTTCCATAGCAACTGTTGCGATTCAATGAACATGTACTCGAAGTAGAAGTGCCAAATTCTGTCACTTGGTGCCCCAAATTTTTGCGCATGTTTATGGAGGACTACTTTTATGAAATAAAACTCTGGTACATTATTCACATAAATTTCTCTACCCATTCAACACACTTTCCTTCCAAAAGTTTGTTCGTCTGTGTATTTCATGTTAGTCGAGATAAACATTTTCAGAAACGACTTTATTAGTATATATTTCATTGATAAACCGTAATCTTCCGTGGCCTAGGAGTAACATGCCTCTGATTCCAAACGTCGCAGGTTCAAACTCGGCGGAGGGCGATGTAATTTTTTCGCGTAAAAATCCTTAGCATGGCTTCCTTCGGAAGTGAAATAAGGCCATTCGTCCCGTGTCGTAGATTTACGGCACGTAAAAGAGCCTCAAGACTGATAAAGAAGCCTCGGAACAAAATTAAGCGCTCTTTCACGCTCAATATAGAATGAGATGTTGAGAAACATAGCAGTTAAAGAGTGTCCATAAAATAAATAAATAAAATACTAATAGGTAATAATAATAATAATAATAATAATAAAAGTGAAGACACAAAAGGAACTAGGGAATAGCAGTAGGCGATTTCAAATCATTTAAAATCATCTTGCTAGGTGATGGCTTTGATATTCCGTTCTCTTCGTATTACCAAGGAATAAAAAAGATAGCGATTTTGCAGTAGAAAAACTTTGAAGTATTTGACAATTCTAACCTACCACAAGAACATTAGCAAATGGTTACCGCCACATAAAATTGTGACACAAGTTGTGTGATTTAACGAGATATACATATTTTATGTAGTAACCTTTTTCTGTTTTACAGTTTACAAGCTATTAAGAATTCTTTCAGAATTAAAGAGGACTTTTGAAGCGATTCCCAGAAAATTCAAGCTATACATTTTACTTGTCATGCAAATGTCTTAAATATGTGCTATTTTAATCAATAGAGCCAATTTTAAATAAACAAAGATAACGATATTTTTTTCTATGTAAGTGGTAATGTGGGGTGACTGTTTTGTCTTGACGCATCCTTAGAGGTCCCTTAACTTAAATACCTAATTTGGTACCTTTCTTTTCATTTTCTCTACTACGTATAAAGTGATTGTATATTGTATTCGATTCAAAAATTAGAATTATAGAATTATAAAAAATGTTGCCGCATGACATTTTTTGAAAATTTCATTCTAAGAAATGACAACTATTTTGATTAAAATGCCACATATTTCTGGTATTTCCATGACAAAATATATAGCTTAAATTTTCTGGGAATGGTCTCTGAAGTGCTTTTATTCTGAATGACTTTTGCATAACTGGTAAACGAAGAGATAGATAAAATCTTAGAATCCCCTGTATTCGAAAAAGCGTTTATAAAAAGGTCCACGATAATTCAAAACTAAAACCCCATAAAAAACCAACTTGGTATTTAAGTTTAGTACCTTCCAAGGATGTGACACACAAATTGTGAGGAAAATACCTCTATCCCAAACTACCCTTTACATGGAAAATGTTTTTTAAAATTTTGATTTCTCAAAAATGGATTTTGATTAAAATACCGTACATTTAAGATATTTACACGACAAATAAAATGAATATTTTAATTTTTCTGGGAATATTCTCTGAAGACCTCTTCATTCTGGATGCATTCTAAATTTTGGTTAAGACCTAAGATATAGATAAAAACTCACTACGCAAAAATTGTAGATATCATTGAAACACAGAATTTATGTCATATACATTTTTTCGGGGAATTGACCATTTCCGAGTTATTATTATTATTATTATTATTATTATTATTAGTTTCCATTTTAAAATATTTATACTTTTCTGATACCGGAATTTGTCAACTTCTAGTCATGCAAAGAAATGGATTTCAATCATATGGCAACCAGCTTTAAAAGATTTGACTATCGCTTTAGCCTAGTATCTAGCTTCCATTTCGGCCAAGCTTATTTCAAGTAGATAGAAGCATAAGCTTTTAGCCCACCTGGGTAGTCTGGTGGTAATCTGTGCCTCACAACAGGTCCTGATTTCGATTCTCGCTTAGGGTGAGAGACCCGAATAAAGTTTTTGTCGGGTTTTCCCCTAACCTGAGAAGACGAATATCGAGTAACTTTAAGCTCCATGGACCCCGAAATTATTTGAGCATCATTTCTCGGATTTCATTCATCGTCCGATATGACCAATCAGGTTAAAGAACGTTAAGCTAATAAACATATATACAAATAAATAAAAATAACTTTTCCTACTCGTAAATAGCACTAATAAAATTCCTTTTCCTATGCGCTCATTTGTGGTTACAAACCAGGAATTGTACAGGAATGAGGTTTCAAACCTTCAACCTTTTATTTATTTATTTATTTATCTTTTTCAAATTATTTTAATTGACTATAAACTGTTTTTATCCGCATAAATATTTTTTTATTAAAAAGGTAAAATAAATTGAAATGAAAACAAAGCGAACCAACATTATATTTTACTGGCCTTTACACGTTTCTTTTTTCTTCGATTGAGGGTTTTCTGTTGTACGCAAAGCATTGAGAATAAATCGAATATCCAACATTGATTTATTTTAATTATAATTGTAAATAGGCCTTTTTTGAAAATAAAAAGAAATTTGAGTAACAATTTTGTTGGAAATGATGCTTTCAGAATTTGCTGATAATCTTCATCTGTGTTTGGTTTAAGAATCAGGTGTAGTCGTTATAGGCTAGTTCACCAAAACCTGGGAACGGGTACGGCAATGATAATAGTTTGCTATATACACTATGTATTTGGTAATGCCTATCGATGTCAACTTCCATAATAACGTGAGAAGTAAATTTTGGGCTTTCAATGTTATAACTTGTTAAGTATTCAGTCAAAATTATCCAGAATAGAGAATTTTCAAATTCTGTAGAGTAAATATGTTCTAAAAGCTTCTAGTAAAAGCATTATCCGTGTATATACACTAAATGATTCAAGCAGTAGAGCTCCAACCACTACGGGTTCAATTCCTGGTGGGGGTCAGAATTCTTTTCTAGCTAAGAATATAGTACGGTAAATGATATGGTCATTTGGAATAAATTGAGTTTCATTTAGCAGGAGGTAATGCTGCACCAGTTTCTGCAATAGGTGCAAGATGCCTTATGCTGACATAGCTGTGTCCTCTTAAATATATGCTGGCATAAGCAAGAGTTTTATCATAAAACTTCAATAACTAGGTCACAAAGTACTTTTTTCATCAGAGCTGATGACGTAGGAGGACGTACTCTGGATCAACGTCTACATAACGAGCCTAATTATATTAAAAAGGTGTTAACTTCAAGATTTATAATGAATTATGTGTTAAATGGAATTTGGCTAACCTCTTTGATTTTCTCATCCCTTTTATTAATCTATTTGACAATAAAAGTGATGTGTCTCTCGCAACCTTGTCTATTTATTTATAGCTCCTGATATCTTCCCTGAGGCGACCTGCTTCCCTCTCACAGACGCGACAAGATTTTACCTCTAAACTACTACCCCTAGGATGCGCAGAGTACGGGTAACTCCTAACCCACAATGGCTGTACTACATCATTCACTATCTTTTCCTGAATCTGAAAGTGTGAATGTAAGAGAGAGAGGGGGGGATTTAATGAAGAAAACTAGAAACCCTACGACAAAGTACACATTGCACGTAGACCAAAGGTAAATGCCGACATGACCATGTAGTTAAAGACGGAGTATAAGGCCCAGTGTATCCTCTCACCTCATTCCCCCCTCCTGTGGAGAGTCGGTACAATTCCCAGATTCGGTGCCGATTCCCCTCCGATCGATCCTATTCTAGTTTAGTGGTAGAGAAATAAAAATGTAATGCAAAACCAGTTGTGAGCTCAGATAAACCTTCAAATCGTCCTTGGTGTTGTGCGAAGTTGGAGCAGATATGGACCAAGGGAACGCAGAGTGATGATGGAGCCGAGTTGGTCTAGAGAAGGTCGAGCAAAGGGTCACATACCACCATCATCAGAGCCGTTTAAAAAGCCACACTGAGATAACGTTACCAACGCAGCTGTGCGTCCTTCCTATAGAGATGCTCTTCAAAGAAAGCAAACAGAGGTGGTCAAGCAAACCTTAATCTGAGTGTTTTCATCTCTCCATCTCAATTTCCTTCCTTCTTATTATGAAAATCTAAGTAATCTTAGTTTCTGCAATAGACAATTAAAGCAGAGAATGCGTTTCAATACATCACAGAAATAAATGAAATACACTTTGAATGCAATAAAAACAATGGTTGCAAAAAAATCGCCCTCCGTGGTGTAATGGTTACCATGATGACTTCATATACCCAAGGTCGCGGGTTCAAACCCGGCGGAGGACGAAGGATTTTTTCGGGCGTAACATGGCTTCCCTAAGAAGGGAAGTAAAGCCGTTGATCCCGTGTGGTAGATTGAACCTCAAGCCTGATTGAGAGGTCTCTGAGCAAAATTAAGCGGTCTTTCACGCCCAGTGTAGAATGGGATGCTGAGAACCACAGCAGTTAAAGAGCGTCCATAAATAAAACAACATTTACTTTTTTTTTATTTTGGTTGCAAAAAAGCCACAGTATATGTGTGCGTGTGTGTGTGTGTAAAATGATATTTTAATGATTTCGGAGGCCGTTTTTGGGCAGCCAGATGCATGCATGTGGGATTTGTGATGGACAAAGCGGCGCAGGGGCGGGTTTTCTCCGGTTTCCCTCGCCATCGCATTCCACCGGTGCTCCATCTTCATTCAATGTATCATCAGTATCATCAACGCCTGCAGTGCCGTAAGTAATAAAAGCGGGCGTTAAACACTATCAACAAATTTACCACAAATGCGTCACAGGTTTTGAAGAAAATCCCCAACTTTAATTACCCTTTATATGGAACAATCGATTCTATTTTTTGGCTAACTGCTGAACTATAGTTACGGGCCGAACCTTTTTAATGTAATTCGGCATAGTTAAATCACCAACTAAATTACTAGTGGCGATAAATTTAGAAAATAGACCCCATTTTTAGAAATGTATTTTTTTAAAAGTGACCAAAAATTTTGATTAAAATGCGATACATTACACATTTTCATTAAAACTAGAATGTATATCTTGACTTTTCTAGAAATAGGTGTAAAGTCATCTTTATTCGGAAGGTATTTTGTATAATCTTGTCTAACTGGTACTCGTTAAGCATTAAGCGAAAAAATGGACAAAAATTCAGGGCGTTTAAACATACAATTTATTCCAAATAAAACTTTCTATGACAAGCCGTTTCCCAATTATCCATTATTGATGGTTCGAATCGTGAAAACCTCGTCATTCTTAAAGTACTGCTGATTTCCAATTGTTTATCGCGATTGCATGGAAAGAGTAAACATTTTACCGATAGAGCGTCCAGACCTACTTAAACATTTGACCATCGCTTCTCTCTTTGTATGTGAATGTTACATATGGTCTCGGTCCGGAGTCATGAAAATGCCGGATTGAGATTCGTGGCATGACAGAGTAAGCGTGGTTTCTACAGCACGTTTTGAAACGTGTTCCACTATCTGGCATTGCTCAATGCCTGGCCTCTTTTAGTTCATGCTTGTAAACAGTGAACACTGAGAGCGCAGATATAACATTTTGGATGATTCAAGCACATTTTGAATGTTAGGAGGAGAGCCTTTTCTTTCGATACATAAAGATGTATCTTGTAATTCATTGCAATGAATTATAAGTTTGGTTGATTTATGTTTATTGTCTTTTCAAAGCTCTGTACATTATTAGCCTCAATTTTTTGTATCAAGCTTTATATTTTTATTTGTAAAGTACAAAGTGTTTTTATTTACTAATCATATTATGAAATAATTGTTTTATTTTGTTACTTTATGAATTAGAACGATACATATAACGGCAATACATGTAAGAGTTACTTTTAGAACAAATTATACCTCAATGTGCACATGTTTACTAAAAATCTCTCCCCACTACACTCTCTTTATACTGCTGACTGCTCTGGGGTTCATAATTGTGTGCGTTTCGGAACTCAAAACCGAATTCTACACATCATACTTTTACTTTCTCTGCACCTATTATGTACATGGTGTATAGAGAACGTATTGTGTTCCATTCAAAAATTCGATACCGAGATTTCGTCGGAAATATGTTTTCAGGCCCCCTTCTTCAAACAATTGTTAGAAAAAGATTCATGTGTTTGGACAACACAGCTCAAAAAGGAAAGGACCATTAAATGCCAAACTTGGTATTTAACTTTAGTATATTCCAAGGATGCGACACAAAGATTTTTAAGAAAATTCCCCCACACCAAATTACTTTTTACATAGGAAATGTTTGGACAATTTTGTTGTTCTCAAAAATGGCTGTAACTATATCGTTTAAAATATCGTATATTAAAGATATAAATTAAATTAATATCTTGAATTTTCTGGGAATAGCCCCTGAAAACCTCTTCAACCTGAATGTATCTTCAAGTGATAAACCGTTCGATTTATGCTAAAAATGTATATCTCGTTAAAATACACGCTTATACATTTTTGTAGAGTTGAATTTTTGCGAGATATTCCCTGTTATTGGTTTCAATTTTGAACTACGTAACTTTTTTCAAATGGGAAGTCATGCTTCCCTTCATTTCACTTTTGTTTTACTGTTTGCCATGCAAAGCGAACCGAGCTTCAATTGTTCATAAAGCTACCAGCTTTTAAATGAGTTGACTATTGCTTAGCTAGCGTTTCCCCTTATTTCTCTTCCGTTAGAAGTAAACAAATAAGAGAGTTTCTGCTAATGCTTATTTTGATTGTATGTATAAATAAAATATATGGTAAGAAAAGTTTGGAGAACAGGTTATAGAAAGTCATGTGAAGGAAACACATCACATTTTAATTTCATATGACAAACAGTTTTTCATATCTCTGCTATGTAAAATATCTATTTTAGAAAGATAGTTAAAATAAGAGATAATAACAAAACAATAAACGTCTAGGGGTCTGTTGGCTTAAAACTGAAGTATTTTATCGTAATAGTGTGAATGGCTAAAACTGAAATAAACGTATTAGTATGTTTTTAGCCCAAACCATTTCTTCTTAAATATGTGTTGTGAAAGAATTATTATGGAAGAGCTATCTATGTATGTCAGTTGTAACACAGAACATTTATATTTTAGATTATTTAAGGATTAATATATGTTTGGCTTCTTATCTCATCCATAAAATATAGCAGTGGTCAGGGGAAATCATACAATGGCGATCTTTCTTCAATTCGTATTTTTCCGCCAACTTTGTTTTAGAAAGGAAGTATTAAGAAGTGAAGTAACTTCCTCTAATTTATCATGAAGGAAAGACTACACGGTAAGTGTTTCAGCTCCTTCTCAGTGTATGACTGATTAATGAGATGACAAATGATTTTCGTGATGAAAGACTGGCTCTGAAGAGGAGCTATTTTTACTGCCATATTAAAGGTTTAAAAGGAACAGTCGCTGTAAATCAACAAGTGAGCTTCTGGCATCCATAAGGTTAGTTAGAAGATCTATTATTTTATTTTTGCTGTAAACCCAAGTATATACCTTCCCTGCCGCTTACATACAGAACAGGACATTATTTTGTATCCCACCCATATATTCCACATTTAGGTTTTGGAGCTCTTGAAATTAAAATGAACGTTTTTAGGGAACAAAACCTGATGTGTTCCATTCACATGATTTCCTCTACATTTCTGCAAAAAATTGTTGTTAAAAAGCTTCTTCTATTTACTTAAAGCTAATCTAGAAAAAAAAAATAGTGTAAAGGGCCCTATTGCTTCCTTGTAAATAGAAGGGAAATAAGGGAGTACCATAAGCTAAATCGATACTCAAAAGTACCTTTGTATGGAAAGGAGTTGACAAATTCTCGTACGAGAAAAGTATAAGTATTTTAAAACCGATACCAATTACAAGGAATATCTCAGAAACGATCAACTCCACGAAAATAAAATGTATATGACATAAATTGTGTGTTTTGACGTGCTCTGCGTTTTTGTGTGGTTATTTTTTGTCTATCTCTTACGGTTTACTAGTTATGCAAAGTTCATCTAGAATAAACATGTCTTCAGAGGCTATTCCCAGAAAATTGAAGAAAGACATTTTATTTGTCATGTAAATATTTTAAACACATGAGAATTTAATAAAAATCGTTAGAGCCATTTTTGAGAAAATCAAAATTTTCGAAAAATGTTGCATTTAAAGAGTAGTTGGGGGTGGGGTTTTTCTTGAAATTCTTCGTTTCGCATCCCTGAAAGATATCAAACTTAAATACCAAGTTTGGTATTTAACGGTCTTTTTCTTTTTGAGCTATGCCGCCCGCAATACACGCGCGCACACACACGCGCACACATTCACACAGCCGCGCCGTGGCCGAGTGGTTAGTTCAGTCGCCTCTCACCAATCGATCCCAGGCGACCGCATTTGGGATTTATGGTGGACAAAGCGGCGCAGGGGAGGGTTTTCTGGTTTCCTCGCCATCGCATTCAACCGGTGCTGCCGTATTCTACTATCTTCATTCCATGTACCATCAGTGCCATCGCCTGCGGTGCCTATGTAGTAAAAGTGGGCGATAAACCCTATAAAAACACAGATCTTTTTCTAAAAATGCTTAATATTTTTAGATTCAGGGGGTCTCAAAACATATATCCGTGATCTCGGTATCGAATTTTTGGGTGGAATACAAGACCTTCTCCACGTTGTACATATATGCGCTAGAGAAAGTAAAAATCTGATGTGTACCATTCACATGACTTTCTCCATATCCCTGCAACAAATAATTCTTAAAAAGCTTTTACTTCTTTTTACTTTATGCTAATCAGAAAAAATTAGCAGAAATAGTCTTATTACTCGCATCCTTGTAAGTAGAAGCGAAATAAGGGACAACCGTAGGTTAAAGTGATAGTCAAAAGCTGGTTGCTATGTCAATGAAGTTCCTTTGTTTATATGGATAGGAGTTGACAAGTTCCAGTATGAGAAAACGATACGTTTTTCATAGCAGAAACCAAAAATAAGGAATGTCACAAAACCGACGAACTCCACGAAAAAAATGTATATAACATAAATTGTGTGTTTTAATTCGCTCTACATTTTTTGTGTAGTAAGATTTTGTCCATCTCTTACGGTTTAGCAGTTATTCAAAATTTAGTAAAATTCATCCAGAATAAACTACTCTTCAGAGGCTATTCCCAAAAAATTCAAGATATAGATTTCATTTGTCAGGTAAATATGTTTAATATCCGAAATTTTAATCAAAATCGTTATAGCCATCAAAATTTTCGAAAAAAGTTCCATGTAAAGGGTAGTTGGGGGTGGGGGGATTTTTCTCAAAATCTTCGTGTCGCATCCCTGGAAGATACTAAACTTAATTACCAAGTTTGGTATTTTACCGACTTTTCGTTTTTTAGTTATCCTGTTCAAAGACACACGGACCTTTTTGTGAAAATGCTTTTTTTACTTTCTCCATACGCACTATGTATATAGTGTATAGAGAAAGTATTGCACTCCACCAAAAAATTCGATACCGAGATTTCACCGGAAATATATGTTTTAGGGTCCCCAATATCCAAAAAAAGCATTTTCACAAAAAGGTCCGTGTGTGTGTGTGTGTGTGTGTGTGTGTGTGTGTGTGTGTGTGTGTCCCCGTGTGTCTGTGAGCACGATAACTCAAAAACGAAAAGTCGGTATAATACCAAACTTGGTATTTAAGTTTAGTATCTTCCAGGGATGCGACACGAAGTTTTTGAGAAAAATCCCCCCACACCCAACTACCCTTTACATGGAACTTTTTTCGAAAATTTTGATGCCTCTAACGATTTTGATTAAAATTTCGGATATTAAACATATTTACCTGACAAATGAAATCTATATCTTGAACTTTCTGGGAATAGCCTCTGAAGAGTAGTTTATTCTGAATGAATTTTACTAAATTTTGAATAACTGCTAAACCGTAAGAGATGGACAAAAACGTACGCCACAAAAAATGTAGAGCACATTAAAACACACAATTTATGTTATATGCATTTTTTTCGTGGAGTTCGTCGTTTTTGTGACATTCCTTATTTTTGGTTTCTGCTATGAAAAACGTAAACTTTTCTCATATAGGAACTTGTCAACTCCTATTCATATAGACAAAGGAACTTCATTGACATAGCAACGAGCTTTTGACTATCACTTTAACCTACGGTTGTCCCTTATTTCGCTTCTACTTACAAGGAAGCGACTAATTAGACTATTTCTGCTATTTTTTTTTCTGATTAGCATAAAGTAAATAGAAGTATAAGCTTTTTAAGAATTATTTGTTGCAGGGATATGGTGAAAGTCATGTGAATGGTACACATCAGATGTTTGGATATTGGGGCCCCTAAACCATATATTTCCGGTGAAATCTCGGTATCGAATTTTTGGTGGAGTGCAATACTTTCTCTATACACTATGTACATAGTGCGTATGGAGAAAGTAAAAAACAAACGATCTCAAGCGAATAAAAATATAAGGGACAAATAACATGCCATAGAAGTAAGCAAATTTAATCACACTAGATTTCACAACAAACCTGGTAGCCTTAAATCTCGAAAACTGCGAAGAAAATGTTGTTCCAAAATTAGTTATATCTTAAATTAGCCCAGTCTGATAACCTCGTGCCCTACTCTGTAATAATTTATATGTGAGTTACTGATGATTTTGTCTTTATTCTAGAATCTACAAACCCCACTCTCCAGCTAAACTCTTAGTAATACTTAATAGCCTTTGCAAAACCTGTTAATTTTTGGAATTGATATATTAACGTTAGTTTCGCTGAATTTACTTAACTACCAAATAATGCGCAACCAAAGCAATAAATACCATTTAATCAAATTCAGGGTACTACACTGCCCCATGCTTCAAAATTATACGGAACCAGTATTTGTATAGTGAGTTTTACCCATGCGCGCACACATGCATTTGTTTTTAATTGCTCATTGCATAATCATAAGCGATAGTAAGCTTTCGAACCACAATCCGAGAAGAAAAGAAGCATTTTAATATATTACAGAAAAAAAAAAATCCTCATACTTTCAAGGTCAGGATTTGATTGCACTTTCTATTTTAAGATACTTAAAGTGTCCAAACGCTATCCAAATGCTTATTGCGTAAATGTATTGCAAGTGACATGTAGAATAATAAATCTCATTTGATCATAACCTTTACTTTCTTATCTGTTTGTCAATTTAAAATATCCTTTGAGATGCGATGGTTGTTTATTTTCTTGCACATTTTCAGAGTAAATTCTTTAAAGTTGAATGAAGAAATCTTAAACACCTTTTTTTATTCGGCAATTTTGAATTAGGATATTAAGTTTATAAAGGGCGGCGCCATGGCCAAGTGGTTTTACCGCTCGCCTCCCACCTAGGCTCGGGTTAAATCCCAAGCGCCCGCGTGTGGGCGTTGTGATGGATGAAACGGTTTATTGGCGAGTTTTGTCCAGGTCCTCCGGTTTCCACCGCCACTCATTCCACCAACTACTCCATCACCACCTTTCCTATCATCCATTTCGCTTGCATTACATATTATCCACTTCCTTACCCGGATGCCTGGCTACGGCCGACCATTCCTAATGTTTCTTCATTCTGCGATTATGTGCAGTTGGCTCCTCGACAGGTTTCTGACCCCTAGGCACCCGCTTTTAAGTCCTAGCGGGGTGTCGGTCTTACATACGGGATGTAAAGTATTATGCGGCTTTTTAAATGTCGCAAATATTTAACCTTTTATTGTAAAAAACTACATTTAAATGTTCACCACTAACTTTAAAATGTGCATCATGCTTTGCATTTCAAAGATAATTATGACTCGATTTTCAATTTTGGGAAATTATTTTCTCGAAAACTAATCACGAAAAAGGAATTTTTTTTATAATTATGTTTAATTAAATGTGTATAAATTAGCAAATTCAGGAGAGAACGTTTAGTGCAATTGCTTATACATGCCTAGGTTTTTACACATTTTAAACATTGTTATTTAATTTAGAGTCAGACTAAAAAACTCAATGCCATAGCCGGGATTTGAATCACGAACCTCCCTGTCTCTAGCCGGTTGTTCTACTAATGAGCTACCATGGCAACATACCGGTACGGCACTAATCTTCTCAACTGACTCGCATGGTAGCTCAGTGGCACAGCAACCGGCTAGAGACCGGGAGATCTTAGTTCAAATCCGGCTATGGCATTGAGTTTTTCAGTCAGACCCTACCTATCCAACTCCTGTACTACACACGACTTGTGTGAAAAAATAAGTTAGTTTACTAATTTAATTGTTTTCTCACAGAAAGTGTCCACAATATTTGGTTATACATGAATCCTGGGTCTTGAGGTACTTATGACATTGTAAGTCGCCATTGAGTTTTTTTTTTTTTTTTTTTTTTTTTTGTAACGTCCTTTAACCTGGTTGGTCATATCGGACGATGAATGAAATTGGTGAAATGTTGCCCAAATGATCTCGGGGTCCATATAGCTTAAAGTTACTCGACATTCGTCTTCTCAGGATAAGGGAAAATCCCCCCCCCCCACAAAAAAAAACCTCATCCGAGTAACTCATCCTAAGCGAGATTCGAACTCACAACCTTTAGAACGTGAAGCAGACACGCTACTACCACACTGCCCAGGCGAGCTGAGGTTTGTTACCTCAAGAGCAATTTTAGATCACCTTATGGTTTACCGGGAAACATGCGGGTCAGTTGAGATATTCAATGCTATGTCGGCATGTTACGATGGTAGCTTAGAGGTAGAGCAACCGGCTAGAGATCGACAGATCCGTGGTTCAGATCCCAGCTATGGCATTGAATTTTTCAGTCTGACTCTACCTATCCAACCTCTTTCCTACACACGGTTTCTGTGAGAAAACAAATTATCACATTGTACGTAATAGTTGGCTGTACTATGAATCCTGGGACTTGAAATACTTAAGACATTGTAAGTCGCCATTGAGGTTTATCTTGAGATCACCTTGTGGTTTACATGCGAGTCAGTTGAGAAATTCAATGCTATGCCGGCATGTTGCCATGGTAGAACAACCGGCTATGGCATTGAATTTTTCAGTCTGACTCTACTTATTAAATTAACACTAATTATTACTTTAATTACAATTTAAAACATTTAGGTCACATTAAAAGGTAGGTGTGAAAGAAACGCGTACACATCTATTTATAAAAGTTGTGAATTCTAAATTTTGGGTGGAATGCAGTATTCTACCAACAAAATACAAACTTCCTTGCTGAGTAAAAAACAATTTAAACACACTTGAAATATGGTCCTTCCTTGTTTAATGAACTTTTTCTTGGTCTCCTAGAACATTATTCTTTTACCACAAACCGTCTTTCGCTTCATCGACACGCATACTCAGCTGGTCTTTCTTGGTCCCGTATTGTGAAAACTGTTCAAAAATCATGAGGCGAAACTATTCTTGAGGCGCCGACGGAATAAGAAATGGCCTCTCTTTGTCATGTAAACCGAGCATACATTTGCATAGCCGTTTTCATCGTCCAGAGACACTGTAGAAATCCTTTTTAAAAATCGTAATGGGAGCTTCTGAGTTGTGTAATGAATTATAAATACGTAACACGCTCTCACGTAGGTCATTTAGAAAAGAAACTTCCTGAAGAATGACTTTGTGTGACAGATGCCACTCCTTCAGTCGAGTTCAGTCAGCTGTAACCAAAGAAAACTATCGCTTTTTGTACGTATACGTTAAGATGTGTGCTTTCGAAATCTCCGAGACAAATTTATACTAATGAAAACTACCTTTTATTCCTGCGAATATAACTATTTGGAGGAAGTGGAAGTAACCAGTCTGATGGTCTCCTTTATGGCTTCAAATTAACCAATAAAAAGTATATAATCCAAAATCATTTTGACGGTCTATAAAGATGCACTTAAAGTTTCTCTTAACTTATTAAGATACCATCCATATTCCTAAACTTTAACTCAGCATTTTTTTATGTATTCTTGGTCAAGAATTTATCACAACCTACAAAGTTTTCAGTTGTAATTTTTTTCAAGTGTATTTTTACTTTCTATAGTCCCGTATGTACAAAAAATAAAATAAAATCAAATCAAATCTGTAATACAACATCCTGGCATCTTGTTCCCTATACCAGGACGTATATTACAAACTTTATAATTTATTTCCCACTTTTAAATTATTGCTATACATAATTATTTTACAGATAATACTTATATACTAATAACTCAAAACTTAATTTAAAACAAAAACAAATTAATATAAACTGAAATAAAATAAATTCCAACCATAAAACAGCTTTCACTAACACTAAATCATCTATTATTAATTACTGGGATCCAGTAACACAAATAACTGGTAACCAGCTATTTACCCATAAAACTATGCCCCGTATGTACAATGTACATAGGGGATAGAGAAGGTATGGTATTCCAGCCAAAAATTCGATACCAAGTTTTCACTGGAAATACAAGTTTTAGGATTCCCTGAATCAAAAAAAAAAAAAATAAAAAAAAAAGGAAAAGAAAAAGCATTTTCAGAAAAAGGTCCGCGCGCGCGTGTGTGTCTGTAGACAGCATAGCTCAAAAACAAAAAGACGGTTAAATACCAAAGTTGATGTTTAAGTTTGGATCTTCCAAGGATGTGACACCAAGATTTTCAAGAAAATCCTCCCACCCATAACTGCCCTTTACTGGAAACTATTTCTTAAATTTTATTTTGCTTAAAAATGGCTCTTATGGTTTGGATTAAAATACCACATATTAAAGACATTTCCATTACAAATAAAGTGTACGTATATCTTGAATTTTCTGTAATTAGCCTCTGAAGACCTATTTATTCTGGCTGCATTTTGCGTAACTAGTAAACCGTAAAAGATAGACAAAAACTTAGCACACAAAAATGTAGATGTTAAAATACACAATTTATCATATACGAGTATATACATATTTTCGTGGAGTTTACCGTTTTCGAGATATTCATTGTTATTAGTTTCAATTACTTATACTGTTCTAAGATAGGAAATGTCCGTTTTTCTTTAGTTCTACTCCTGGCCAAGCAAAGAAACGATTTACAATGACAATCCCATAACGACAGCTTTTAAAACATTTGACTATCGCTTTAGCATAGCGCATTCCTTTAGTTTCCTTCTACTTATAAGGAACTAGGTAATAAGAACATTCTGCTAATATCTCGATTAGCATGGTGAAGAAAGAAGAATCTTTTGTAAGAAGTTTGTAGAGCAGATAGAGAAAGGCATGTGAGTGTAACACATCAGATTTTTGTTTGTATATCGCATTTGTACGTTCTTACTCACGTTTGATGATATTTGTTACATTCTTATTCTTTTCTTTGTTTTGTTAAACTTTGTCGTTTTGAGCAGGCTCATTATTAAATAAGTTAAAAAATTAAAAAAATAATAGATGGGAGAAACATCTACAATGTGATTACTTTTACTTAAAAAAAAAAAAAAATGTTTTATCCGCGATATACAAATCATAATTTGAAAATACAAAACTCACTATGGCTTCGTTTCCAATTTCAATTATATTATGTTTAGAGCTCTGCCGAATAGACGATAATAACTTAAAAAGCCAGGCAAGCAGTCGTATAAGTTCAAGACATTAATACAGGTCCTATCATAAACCCAAGCAATGAAGTAAGCACATCATTTAATAATTTCGCATGGCTTTTGGATTGCTTTCTGTTCCCGACATTATAAACTGACGCACCTGCTGTCACGTGTTTACCCACTGCATGCTACTGCGACACAAAATTAATCGACTTAGTTTAGAATATTTTCGTGACAGGCTGGGACACTGACAGTAAATAGTATTCACTTGGAATAGTGCTCGTTGTGGTGTGAGACAGTTAATTAAAATAAAATGTGTGAAATAAACTCTCAACTATAAGTTCTCGTTTTCATTTCAGAAAAAAAAAAAAAAAAAAAAAAAAAAAAAAAAAAAAAAAAATTAAACATTTTTTTTTCTTTCAATTTATTAGAGACTATCAAAACATTTAAAATGTACACCATGGATCCATTTAAAACTCTAATGCTCACACCCCTTACCTCAATTGGTGCCTACTGAGATGCTGCCACTTACGGTGTTTGGAGGTCCTTTATAAGTTATTTAAGCTATGCTGCATTTTGACTATTGTGACTGTTTTCATAACTTCTTAACGAGCTCAGAATACATGTGTACGGTTTGTATGCAATCTTCATCGATTTGATCATTTCACACTATCATTACCTACTGCTTAGGGATCGAAGAAAATTTAATTTTTTATTACTTCTCTATCACCTCCTTCATTCTTGAATTCTGAAGTATATAAATTCTCTTTAAATATCTTTCTGACTGTACTAATCGAGAAACTCGCGCAGAAAACTTTCATTCTTACTATACCTGTTCATCATATAATATTCATTTCATCATAATTCACAGAGTATTAGCTCATCTTTGGAATTCCCTGCCAGAAGCCGTAACAGACTTCATTTATAGTCCAATCTAATCCGCTGCTGTGTTAAAATTATACAAATACCTCACAACATTCATTTACTACTACTATGCGCTGGTAACATTTGCAATTTTAATTTTGAACATTCTAATTAAAAATATTTCACTTATGATTGTTACTTTCTCCATCAAGTACTGTTTATATACATATATACAGATAGAAAAGGTATTGTAACCCACCAAAATTCGAAACCGAGATTTCACCAGGAAATACATGTTTTGAGCACCCCTAAATAAAACAATTTTTAGAAAAAGGTCCGAGTGTGCCTGTGGGCAGAAAAAATCAAAAACGAAAAGTTGATTGAATAATAAATTTAGTATTTAAGTTTAGTATTATACAAGGATGCGACACGAAATTTTTCAGGAAAATCTCCCACAAAACTACCGTTTACATAGAATTTTTTTCGAAAATTTCGATTTTGTCCTAAACTGCTCTAACGATTTTTATTAAAATACCGCATATTAAGGATATTTACATGACAAAATGTAAATGCTGAATTTTCTGGAAGTAGCCTCTGAAGACTTCATTCTGGATGAATTTTGCACAACTGGTAAATCGTAGGAGAAGACAAAAACTTACTACATAAAAAATGTAAACCTTTTTAAAATACACTACACGTGTTCATATATTTTTTGTTAAGTTAAACATTTTCAAGATATTTCTAATTATTGGTTTAAATTTTAAAATACTTAAACTTTTCTTAAACAGGAATTGGTCATTCGTGTTTCTTTCGCTTCCTGGTCATACAAAGAGAATAGTATTTCAATCCCTTAGCAACCAGGTTTTATAATATTTGACTATCGCTTTAGCCTAGTATATTCCATTTTTCCCGTCTACTTATAAGTAAGTAAATAACGTTTATTTTGATTAGGATAAAGTATATAAAGAATCAGCTTTTGTAAGAATGCTTTGTTACAAATTAGATAGAGTAAGTCATGTGAATGAAACATATCAATCCTTTTTCTTTTTTTACTTTCTCTACGTAGTACATGGTACGTAGGTAGAGAAGGTATTGCATTCCATCCAAAAATTCGATACCGATATTCCACCGGAAAAACACGTTTTAGGGTATTAAAATTAATCTTAGAAAAAAGTCCGTGTGTAGATCTGGTTAAAACACGCAATTTATTTTTTTTCGCGGAATTGACCATTTTTGAGATATACCTTAGAACTGGTTTCAATTTTAATATACTCTAAACTTTTCTCATGTTGGAATTTCTCAATTCCTGGCAATGCATAGAAACGGATTTCAACACATGGCAACCAGCTTTTAAAGGATTTGATTATCGCTTAATACTAGTGCATTCACTTATTTCCCTTCTACAAGTAAGTAATAAAACCATTTCTCTCGTTTATCTCGATTAGCATGAAGTAAATAGAAGAATAAGCGTTTAAACAATAATTTGTTAGAGACGTAGAGATAGTCATGTGACTGGAACATATAAGATTTTAATATACATGTTGAACATTTGTGCAAGTGCTTTATTAGTATGTATTGAATTGTATTTTGGTTTTTCTTTTTAAAATTTTGTTGTATGCCATTGTATTTTATGTATTGTCTGGTAGGGTGGAAAAGAAGGATTTTATATGGCTTCTAACCAAGGTAAATCATAAATAAATATTTCATATTTTATTCATCCTATATACCTGTACAACGCCTACGATCTTAACAATGAACGAAATTGGAAAATGATACGATAATTTAATCACATTATAGTAAATGGCTATTGTAAATCATATCGAGAAGTTAACTCTGGTTTTATTGGTTAAGGAACTCGGCTTTCGTATAGGTTCTTTCCACAATTAAGATGCTGCTCATTAATGTCATACAATGTTAATCACCTTTCAAGAGCGAGTAAGAAACGCTGATGGTCCAACACTCTCTGGCGCAACTTTTTATTGCGCCATAAATTATTTTAAAAAGTGATGTTCTAGACTTTTTTGTGCAAGGGAAGCGTTGGTGTGTATATTTATCTGAATGTGCTTCTGTGTATGGGCCAAGGACGATCGTAATAAAAGAGACTTTTATGTCGACCACATCCTTGAGTGTATCTCACTGCGAATTTAATTCCTATCGTCATAATTGCGAAAAAATCCGATGTGGTACACTCATAAATTTTATCTACCGTTGGCAAATTCACATATATTCGTTATGCTACAGCATTCATACACAGGATGCTTTTAAGTTCACTGAATAACCTACAAGTTTGTACAGTGTTGTCAACTTAGTGCTTTTCGCACTAGATCTGGCGACTTTTATCCTTCGACAGCGCCTAAAATGAAGTTTATTTGTAACATAATATTCATGCCTAGTGTAAGAATAGACATTCACAACTTCATATTAAAGGACACCTCGATCCTTCACCATACCTGTATACAACTTAGAAAAGACAATAAAGGAACTGAACCTCGATACAGAAGAACGAGGCCTCAGGAAAATATGTTTTGCCTTTACAATTACAGCAACATCTTTCTGATAATCGAATGACGACTGACCTTAAATACAGTGTCGACTATATGGTGCGGGTTAAAAAGAATGAACAAAAGTTGCTATGGTTATGAACTTCCGAAAGATTTGGTGAAAATAATTGTTTCTAATGCTGCATAGCCTAACTGCAGCAGTAACTAATGAGTGTTAATCGGTAAGAGCATTATTACTGTAAAATATTCTAACGCCTTCTAACACCTCTTCGTTTTCAAAGTTGGCGCGTGCGTTTCATGCTTATTGGAGTAAAATATCATAGTTTTATTGTGCACATTATTCTATATTTGCATAGTACTTGTGAATTTAGCATTTACATTTCTTTCTATTTGCTATTTTACATCTTATTGGCATATTTTGCTCTACAACTTCGTTTCCAGTTAATGGCATTCATTCATGTATTGATATATATGCAGATTATTTTCAGTTCATTTTGTATCATTAAAAGGATGTTTCGGAATATGTAAACAACCTTGTCTAGACATCTTTATCCTGAAAGACACACAATTTTTCTCTTCAAATTCAAAAGTAGCCACTTGTCTAGTGATTCACATTGTTATTAAAGGGAAATCTGTTGATCGGTGGTATTTTATCACTAACATGACAGAAATAACAGTCAAATAAAATTGGAAATCTCCTTATTTTCCAAAATCCTCATTGGAAAATGGGGGGATTAGTATTACAATTCATTATAAATCACAAAATACAAACCTAAAATATGACAAGTGTTTTAAAAACGAAATGGATTTTTTTCTATCTTTATGCCTTATGTTTAATGTTTTGACCTGAATATTAGTAGCTGGCACATGTAATGGTGTTCACGTGAAACATACGTCACATTTCATATTTTTTTTCTTTTTCAGGTATTAACAGCAAAGTTAAAATAAGACATTCTACACTGTACTGCCTGCGACAAGAATGATTCGACACAAAATGGGATGACTTCAATAATATTTCGAAATAGACATACGAGTTATAAAGTTGAACAAAAATGTCATACCTGTCGGCTGTTTCATATTAAGTTCTATTCTCGGGCGAGCAGGCTTCGGAGATCTTACCTGAAAACAAGAAAACCAAAAATTAATATTAGGATTGAATAGAGAATAACATGAATACTGGTTTATTTTACTGTAAAGATCTCCATGTTTGGAAACAGGAAACATTTGTTTTGTTTATCAATTTGTTTAGTCTCCCCAGTCTATGAGGTCTTAAAATGAAAATATCTCTCTCCACTTGATCACTCTTTGTAAGAATACTTCAAGACCTATTAAAATTTAATATAAAATTCAGTATCGGGAGATGTATGTCCAGATGTGAATTAAATACTCAACAAGAATTCAAGCTTCGACTAAGCTACTGTCAGATTGTAAATGTAAATTAAATAACTAGAATTTAATTTGCTCCAGTGGTTGTGTAAATTGTAGAAAAAATCGTTAAACAAGTCAACAATCAAACTGTTCCCATAATAACCAAACCTTATGTATGAACGAAATTAAATTGTCCACACAACTAAATCAGAAAAACATGAAAAAATATATATGTTCACCATTTAAAATTGTGGTCGATGACGACACAGTGTGTACAAATATGTTGTTTCGTTTTTGTAAAACTTTTCCTTTCAAAATATTAGACAAGAAGCAAAAAAAAAAAAAAAGGAATATATCGAAACTGTTAAACTTACCTACATAAAAATAACAAATTGATTTCAAAAAGATCTGAATTTTTCGAGCATATTGTTTTTTGTTTCTCGATTAGTTTATCATTTACACAAAAAAGGTCTTTTCAAAAAATTCAAACAATGCATATTTATTATTTTTTATTTAAATAAAAATTAACGAATGATGTAGTAATTTTGGGGGCCGGTGTTTTACTGAAATCTTTGTATCGTATCCTTGGAAAATTCTCAACTAAATTACCAATTTTGGTAACTAGACATATTTTCATTACGTGGTGCTCAGACGCGCGTACTATGAGCTTCTACTTGAAAAAAAGGAAGAAAAAGTATTATTTTCACACGAGCTTCTCCGATCACTTTCGTTAGTTTTAATCTCTTTTCGGCGAACTCTTCGTAATCTTAGAACAGCTTATTTCGTAATGTTAATACAGAGAAGTGGTTCAATACACACATTTCGTTATAGGTGACCGAACCAATAATCAAATTTTTAAAAAGGGTTTCGCTATGTGTTGACTTTGAAACTCCATGCTATTTCATAGCACCACTAAATAAATGAACGGTGACATAGCAGAAAACATAGACATGGTATAAAAAACTGAAAAATTCAAAACAATAGCAACGAATATCTCCAAAATAGTTAATGCTACAAACAATTATTTGACATAAGCTGTGAAAATATCTTTAAAACATGGTGCTTTAATAAAAAATCTTAATTTTTAAAAAATTACGTAGGATAAAAGCGTTCCATTAAAGTGTAGTTTGCACATTTGAAAAAATATTTGCATTTTTTTTTTTTAATTTCGTTTCTGAATCCCATTTACCGACTCATATACACCCATAACTGTTCTTCTAAGTGTGCCTTTTAGGGATAGTTCAGAATAGCTCAAAATATTTATTTTCAGTTAAATATAACAGGGTAGTTCAGTATAGCACAAAATATCTATTTTCGGTTAAATACCAACACAGAGTTTTTGTATGAATGCTATAGTTTCTTTAAAAGTAAAATATTGACAAAGTAATAATTAAATGTCTTAATCTCTCCCCCAATGTTCAGCATATACATTGTCTTAAAATAACTGAAAACAGCGTTTAGCGTTCTGCATATGGTTAAACCTTTTCAGACATTTTTAACACGACATACATTTGGAATGGAACACTCAGCAGTGATTGGGTGGACGTGCAACGCAAATAGAGCACTGGCGTTCTGAAAAGAGTCAACGTCTTGAGAAAAAATTCTTTATGCATGGTACTTTGATTCCCAAGTTTGCCAGGGTGACTCCCGCTACATTCTTTTGTTCGGCCGTTAGACGCCGGCGCCACCGACAGACAGAAAAGACCCATTGCTACTTTCTCTCTCTTTCCACACAAGAGATTAATGGATCATTTTTCTTCTTTCCTTGCCATTGCCTTGCCTACGACTCCTGCAGTCCTTGCTTCTGGCTACTTCTAAAGACATTTCTTGTCACATCTACAGTATGATGAATTGTGTCGCTGAATTTGCACCTGTATACTAAAATATCTATATATTAAAAACTTCTGAAGATATAGACATTATTTCTAAATGAGATTTTAATGTAAGGGATGAGTTCTAAAATATGTCTATTATTTGTTTCTGTTGCAAATATACCAAATTCATTACGAGTTATAAGTCATTACTCATCTGGAAATATATATTTTCTTTATCTTCTGCACTATTTACCTATGATAAGCCAAGAAGCTAAATTTTAAACCACAGCTGTTTAAGCAAGTCAAGCGAAAATTCTACAAGGAGAGTCCCCCATTCTAAACTCTGTTTATTTTTTATTTAAAAAAATCCACTCTTATTATTTAACCAAAATCCACAAGCTAAGGTACCTATTTATATACATAACTAATAAAAAGCACTATTGAATATCTGTGAATATTCTGCAAATTCCCCATCATCTCAATGCATTTTAAAAAACTGTTAACTACCATAACAATTGCTGTTCTCACTAAAATACATAATTTAGGTCATATTTATTATTTATGGCATTCGCCCATTGGCGAGAAAATTGGAGATTTCACCCGAAATGCTTGTTTTGAGGTACCCTGAATCCAAAAACGCACTTAGAAAAAGGTCTGCGTGTGTAAAATATAGCTTGGCATGGGGGTTTCGTCAAAATATGCCTGTCGATTTCTTACTTTCTCCAGCACGTATGCACATGCAATGAACATAGTAGCTAGAGAAGGTATTGTATTCCACCCAAAAATTCGATGTCGAGATTTCACCGGAAATATATGTTTTGAGGTTCTCCGAGCCCAGAAACAAGATTTTTAGAAAAACGCTCGTATGTGTGTGTGTGTGTGAGGGGGGGGGGCAGCATAGCTCAGAACGAAAAGACCGTTGTGTATGTATGTTTAGTATCTTACAAGCATGCGACACGAAGATCTACAAGAAATTCTCCCCACCCCAAACTACCCTTTACATATAACTTTTGAAAATTCGTGTTTTTCTCAAAAAATGGCTCTAACGATTTTGATTAAAATGCCGTTTATTAAATATTTTACATCTTGAATTTTCTGGGAGTAGCCTTTGAAGACCTCTCTATTCTGGATGTATTTTGCCTAATTTTGCATAACTGGTAATTCGTAAGAGATACACAAAAACTTACTTCACAAAAAATGCAGATATTGTTAAAACAGATTATTAATATCTTATATGTTTTTCTTGTAGAGTGTTTGAAATAGTCCTTGTTATTGGTTTCAAATTTTAAACTACTCTCAATTCGTCTCTCCTTGTTTTACTGCTGGCAAGCAAAGCGAACCGAACTTTTATTGTTTCTCATGGCCATCACTATTTAAAACACTTGACTAATGGTTTTTCCTAGTATGTTTACACACACACACACACACACACGCACACACACTTATTTCCCTTCTACTAACAAAGAAGCAAGCAGCAAGACCAATTCTGTAATGTTTATCTCGACTAACATGATGTAGATAAAGGAATAATCTTTTGTAAGAATAGTTTATATGTGGAACATCTAGAGAAGGTCGTGTGAATGGAACACATAATATTATTTTCTTATTAAGTAATAGAGAAAATAACAAACTCCTTATTAACGGAATAAAAGTTTTATTAGAAATAGACGTGGAATTTTCATTAGATGTCCACCAGAAACATACTACATTGCATGTATAGTCTTGGAGGAAGGATGTGCGGTGTATTTCTGACGAGTGATATCTTGCTAAAGGAATCAGCTGATGTTTCATGTTCGCGACCCCACGAAAAATAAATCAAGTGAGGTTAAGTCGAGAGATCTTGCGGGCCATTTCATAGATGAACTGAAAATCAGCTGCGTTGTTGTGCTTGGAGATGAAGACCAACATTAGGAGGCCATTCGTAAATATACGTATATTCCATTGTTGTGCATTTGCAGTGTCTTCTATGAGTTTTTTTAAAAAAAAATGTCTCTACATTTACAGCTTACCTACAGTGGGTAGAAAAAGTATTGTATTGCATGCAAAAATGTGATGTTCTAATTTTATCAACACGATTTGGGAACCAGCCAGCCAGCCAGCCAACACTTTTATGTTTAGATTCACGTGACTTTCTCTATTCATTCGCCAAACAAACTATTCTTTAATCCACATATGCGTTTATCACATATAGTCGATTCTTTTCGGTCAGCAGTGGGACAAAAGGTCCCTGCATCAAGCAGCACTCTTTCCACTCCTAGAAGCCATAGCCATAAAGAAATGGACTGCACAGTGTTTTTCAGAACATGATAACCCTCGGCGTGACTCTGAAGGTAGGTTGCGGTGGAAACCTACCTCAGCAGTTGCCAGGTCTTCCTCTGACTAGTCCCTTAAATGCGGCGCGAATCTCGGCTTGCAAGCAGAGTCTTTGAGTCTCCAGGAAACAGAGATTTTGCTACCTTGCCTCTCAACCCTAGCACAGGCTCGTCTTTTGTCTGTTAATGGTTTTTGCCCAGTGGCAGAGGGAAGCGGTCCCATTTGCAGGTCATCATGTTTTGGAGTAAACTGTACTTCCTTGAAGATAAAAACAATGCGGGAATATACTAGGCTAATTGACAGTCAAGTCTTTTCAAAGCTTTTACTCTTTGCCGAACCAGGAACCAGAAAAACTAATAACGATAACATATTTAAGAAAAGTAAATACCCCATGAGAAAAAATCCGGCGAGGTTAGGTCAGATGTTCTGGGGGGGGGGGGGGCCTTTTTGAGATTATTCGATTGGCAAAGAAACTGGTTAATAGTTGCGCGTAGAAGCTAGATGTGATGACACGTTGCTCCATCTTGCTGGAAATAACCTGTCAATTCGGTATCAACTAGCTGCTCCACAAATATATTGAAGATGCCCGTATAAACTGCAGTGTCTACGGTCGTATCACAGAAAACGGGACCAACCATTGGAAGCTGACACCGTGCATCATACTCCAATCTTTTCACCATTTAGTGGTGCTTCGTAGATGATATGGGGCTTTACAGCAGTGCAGTATCTGTTTCCCCCCCCCCCCCTTGATGTAGCCTGACAGATGAAACCACGTGAACTTCGTTATGGACGAGGAATAAGAACCTGAAACCATCGACAATATAACGCATTCGTATTTCATGATCTGCTTCTTTCAATTACTGCACCAATAAGCACTCTGCATAGTCGCAGAGTCGCAATCCTGATTTCCTAGCAGCTCTTTGACATATACGGATAACCTGTTTTTGGCTTAATCAACGCAACGATTTCTTTGGAGAGCTCATTAAATATCTTTGAACATTATCAACCTGCTCTGCACTCAGTTATGGTCTATACTTTCCCTCTCACTGATGATAACACCAGGTATCTTGCTATTGATAAAATGCCTTTGTTGGAACATCGAGCACATTGAAGCCTCTTCGAAATTCCCGTTGTGTTGTTATCAATGAATTTGTCTTCCAATACGTTTTCAAAATAAAAGCACGCTTTCGAAATGAGTTCCCAAAACCGGCAGAGGATGATGGACTTTTTCGGACGCAAAAATCCTTAGCGTGGCTTACTTCAGAAGGGAAGTAAAGCCGGTGGTACCATGTTAATGTTTATTTGCATGTAAAAGAACCACATACCTTGAAAGAAAAACGTTTCTAGGCAAAATTCTGCCCAAATTACCTTTTACATGGAAACATTTTCTAATTTTTTTATGTTCTCAAAAAGTTTTTATTAAAATGTGGTATTTTTAAGATATTTACATGAAAATAAAAAATATATCTTGAAATTTCTGGGAATAGCCTCTGACGACCTCTTTTTTCTGGATGAATTAAGCTGAATTTTGCATTAAACTGTAAGATAGACAAGAAGTTACCACACAAAAAATGTTGATCTCGTTAAAACACACAATTTATGTCACAAACATTTTTTTTTTTTTTTCCGTGGAGCTTTGAAATACCTATACTTTTCTCTTACGGAAATCTGTCAACTCCTGGCCATACAAATAAAGGAATTTCAATTACAGAGCAACCATTTTTATAGGATTAATAATCGCTTTAGCCCACGGCACTCCCTTATTTCCCTTCTCATCGCAAGGAAGCAAGTAATAAGACCATTTCTCCTAATTTTTTTTCTCGATTAGCATGAATTAGATAAAAGAATAAGCTTTTTAATAATAATTTGTTAGAGATATAGAGAATGTCATGTGAATGAAACATATCAGATTTCTTTAATGGGAACACATCCTTTTATGTTTTTTTCTCGTTCCTCATAAAAACCCAAACAACATTTGTATAAAGCACTTTGCAATTGCTCCTACACCAATGTAAATAACAACGAAATTTCTGAATGGCTGTGTACCAGGAGCGCAATGAGATATTGTACAGGTCTCATCTTAAAATGCCCAATCTATGTAGTAATTACATAGTTTGGCAATTGTGAATTGGCTTAGGAAACTAGAAGTGACAATAAAGGTGTCATGTATGTGTATGTATTTATGTAGGTATGCATGTACGATTGGATATGTGTATTTTTTATAAACTTTAACTAACAGCATACTCCATTGCATTAAGAGTAATACTACATGCTTGGGTGAACATTTACATTGTCATATATTGATTAGTGCAACATTTAATTATAAATCAATAAATTAGATGGCGAAATAATTGTTTGTATCTGGTAAACTTTATGACATATTTGGCTTATTAGTGAGTCAGAGTAACAATAATTTACTTAAAATTATCTTAATATGTGAATTTATACATTTTCAAAATTGATTATATTAACAAATCTACTGAAACTTTTAGTGAGTTTTTGTACAAGTTTTTCCTGTCTTTTGTCCAGCTTTCTCCTGCCATTGTTATCGCTTCCTTGAATTATTTTCTTTCTTGTTTAACACACTACATTAAAAAATCAGATCATCTACAATTTGCTCGTTTTGATTACACTTACACGTTGGATTGTTATTTATTTTAACGACAATGTATGTGCGTATGTAGCAGAGAAGATAAAAATTACTCCAAGCAGTGTTTTTTTAGGAGGGGCCATTATCAACCATGTTTCGCTATAAATGACTACGTAAGTTTGCCTACATGGGATCATTTGTGTGGGCTAAGCCGGCGTGTACAGCATGATCACAATTCCATCTTTAAACACAAGGGTACCGAGTAAAAGAGGTCATTATTTCCAGGATCGCTCTTAATGCAAACAAATGTTTAAATATAATTTGGTGGGGGAATGGAGCGCGTGACAGCAATTGGTGACAAGTGCACGCGAAGGGGGTCACTGAGTGACAAAGGTGTCTCACGCACACCTTCTGTGTCCCATTAAATTGCTACCTTCATGCCAACATAAACATGCTACAATGTGCACATTCATTTCGCTGTAATTTAATGAATGTGTTTATGAAAATATATTACAAAGAGAAGCATTTTACAACTGTAACTGCATGGAACGTTTATTATTATTAGTATTATTATTATTATTATTATTATTATTATTATAGTAGTAGTAGTAGTAGTAGTAGTAGTAGTAGTAGTAGTAGTAGAAGTAGTAGTAGTAGTAGTAGTAGTAGTAGTAGTAGTAGTAGTAGTAGTAGTAGTAGTAGTAGTAGTAGTAGTAGTAGTATTTGTAGCTGTACAAGTTTCACTAAGTATATGGTAGGCAGAGAAGATATATTCCATCCAAAAATTCTATGTCGAGATTTCATCCGAAATATGTGGTACCTTGATTTAAAAATTAAAAACGCGCGTGTGTGTGTCCAAAAACGAAAAGCAGTTTAAATACCTTGATATTCAAATTCAGCATTTCCAAGGATGCGACACAAAGATTTTCAAGAAATTCCTCCAACCCTTTACATGGAAGATTTTTGTAAGTTTTTAATTTTCCCATAAATGGATCCAATGATTTTGATTAAAATACCTATTGTTTAAGTTAGTCATGGCAAATGAAATGTATACCTTGAATTTTCTAGGAATAGCCTCTGAAGACCTCTTCATTCTAGATGACTTTTGAATAGCTGGTAAACCGTAAGAGATAGGCAAAAACTTACCGGACATTAATTAGTCTGATGTTCAGAAGTATAAAAGTTCTTTCAAAATGAAGAGAACTTCACAGTCTATACACAGAAAGTGCAAGATATACATATTATTAAACAGGCAAATATTGTGTATATATGATATTCTAATCAAACGCGTTATAGTCATTTTTAAAAAGAGTCTAAAATTTAGGTTGGTATTTGTGTCATATCTCCGCAAGCACCTTTTCTGCAACAGCTCTTTTGGGTTCATTTTAATGATTAAAACATGCTCTTTTTCTCGTGAAATGGATAACAAATGTTATGAGTGACAGTTAGTTCTACCATGGGAGATATATACTAGCAGAGTCAAATATAAACCGAGCATATGTAGAAGTTGTTATTACAGAACAGGACCGTTTATCTAATACTTTCTTCAAGTCAATTCCTTTAATAAAATAAGTTTCTGCTAGGTTCCTTACCACTTTTGAGGTAGTTCTTCTACACTCTACTTAGTTATCGCAGGAGGCACATGGCATACAACAGTCAGTCGTGGCATATCACGCCCAAGAGAACCCCCGCTCCTTGAAGACTTGCTACACGTACAAGAAAAGCAGTAAACTCCATAACACGACAGTCCACAAGGGACCTTGGCCTGCCGCCCGGCCGCTGCATCCCTCATCTCGGCCGAAGGCGTCATGAATGGAGTGTAGTGCTGGAGGGCGAGACTTGATAAGCGCCTCAAGTCCCTAAGTCCCTCCAGGTCGGTTATTGCGGTCTTCTCAATTAAGTAACTCCTCAATTGCCCCCCCCAAGGACCTCACGGGGCTGAGAGCACCCAGGTTTCCCAGCGGGGGAAAATTCCCCACGCCGGTACCTGGAATCGAACCCAGGTCACCAGCTTGGCAAGCAATCACACTACCACTGAGCTAAGAAAAACAGAGTAGCAGCCCAAAAATAACAGTCATATGTGCTTGAGATACGCCGTATTCTAGACAGGCAAGGTAGAAGTTATCAAAATGACAGCAAATACAGCAGAAGTTCAATGTATTTCTTACTCTACTCTTAGATTAGTTAAATTCCGTCTGTATAAATAATTGAGCAATTCATTAGATTTTTCGGGGTAATAATTTCGCTCAAAGATAATAGTATAATTTTGAACATCAGTGTTGCAGATATTTTATTTTTTCAACAATGTGAGCATGTGATCAAGAAGCTGCAAGCCATCATAAAACGAGAAAACACTATTCGGTGCGACAAAAGAATCAGAAAATGCGAGGTTTTAGTCTCCATGCTGGAAAAGGGGAGTTTGGTGGATGAAGTGACGGAGAAAAGGGTAGAATCAAAAGAAAGGGGTACTGCAAGGGAGAGAAAAAACGGGAAAGAAAAAAATCAGAGAAGACGAGGGGGGAGGGAGAGAAAAGAGTTTTCTGTGCATCATGTCATTAATCACGAGATGCAGTGAATGTAAAGATCGATTAGCAACTTGAGAGAGAAAAGAAGAAAACGAGAATCAGAGCTACGATGATCATCATCGTCAGTAGGGATATTCCGTTGAACGTAGTGCGATGAGATTTCCATCCAAGAGCACCTGCTTGTTTACAACTTGTATGACAGGAACCAACTTTATTTAAACTGCTTCTGTGGTCTGGTGGTTATCATGCTAGCCTCCAGATCCATATGTTACAGGTTCGAATCCCTGCTGGGAGTTTTTCTTTGACCAGGATTATTCCTATCCTATCTGCAGTCTGGAAGTATGAAAGAGAGTATGAATATACGTTTAAATTTAAAGGCAACGCATAAAAACAAACAGTAAAACACATGCAATGAACAATGGTTTCAAAGGCGAAAACCGCCGATATGACGTAGAATATTAAAAGCGGTTTATAAATGAAAGAAAGCAACAAAATAAATCATTATTTATCTGCCCTTAATACTGAAACCTATAGGTTTATTATATTATCTCCTTTCTTTGCAGTTTAAATTAAATATCTTTGTATCTCTAATGAGAGACAGTAGGTGTTAGTTAAATTTCCTTTAGGAAGGTCATCTTCATGCAGAGCTTCGAATTTGAAGATTATTTGAGAGGCTGTTTCTTCCTCTACATTGCATAACTTGCAATAAACCTACTACATGGTTGTTTGGCTTCTTTTATTTTTTTTTTCCTATTTATTTACAGATACACATTTACAGCCACGAATATAGCCATACCCGAGGCAAGTCTCGAATATGCAATCCCCTACGCCACGAGCACCAAAGCTAAGTACGCCTTCCGTTAATAAGGAAGATGTTCTACTCTTTCTAATTCTCCTAATATCTTGCATCCTTCGGTCTGCACCCACTTTTAATAATAATTAGTAATATTTAATCCTCTAATCAGCGGTTTTTCGAATAGAGTTTATAAGGTAAAGCGTCTATGAATTTTGGAAAATCTATAGTATGTATAACATCTTATGGAATTTATACCAATTATTGTACACAATAACAGTGATATTCTTGCCACGTATCAACATTCTAGTTTTCATGGTTATTTTATATCTTAAGTTTCTAAATTCAATCATCTAATAGAAATGAGCCATATGATAAAATATTCACATTATAAATTCAAGTATTACAGTAAATGAGTTACATACAGATCTATCATATGTTCTTTTATGTTAAACCTAGTTATTACTTTTCATACTCTCCAAAACTTTTGATTTTTCAAAATTTAATAATTTCCTCGTTTTATTTATTAGACTTTTGAGAAGCAGTGTATAAATGGTGAAACAAATTAGTAAAATGCATCGTGTAAACTGCAAGTAAACAATGTTTAAACCTGGTTATGGCTATCAATAAACAGCGCTTACCTATTTATAGCTCCAGCAAAATTGGTAGTTAAATTGCGCCAATCGGGCAAAACGATATACTTTATTAAAGTTTAGAATTCATATTATTTTATTTTGAAAATATTCTGATGTGTTCCATTCATATGACTTTCTCTACTCTGCAGCAAAAGCTGATCCTTCTCTGTACTTTGTGTTAATCTAGATAAACAGATGTTCCTTATAAACAGAAATAAGGGAATACACTAGGCTAAAGCGATAGTCAAAAATTTTAAAAGCTGTTGCTATTACTTGAAATTCGTTTCTTTGCCTGTTCAGGCGTTTACAATCTCCGTATGAGAAAAGTTTAAATATGTTAAAACTATAACCAATAATAAGGAATATCTCGGAAATGCTCAACTCCACGAAAAACATGTATATGACATAAATTGTTTTAATGAGTTCTACATTTTTTGTGTAGTAAGTTTTTGTCTGTCTCCTACGGTTTATCAGTTATGCAAAAGTTATCCAGAATGAAGAGGCATTCAAAAGCTTTACCCAGAAAATTCAAGATATGCCTTTTATTTGCCATATGCGGTGAATATCTTTAGAATACTAGATTTTAATCAAAATCGTTTAAGCCATTTTTGAGAGAATCAAAACGTTCGACATTTTTCAATGTAAAGGATTGTTTGTGGTAGGGGAATTTTCCTCAAAATCTCGTGTCGCATCCTTGGAAGATACGGAATTTAAATACAGACTAATCGTTTTAGAGTTATCGTGTTCACAGACACACACGGACCTTTTTCTAAAAATGCTCCTTTTTTGGATACGGGGACCCCTAAAGCGTATTTCCGGTGAAATTTCGGTATCGAATTTTTGGATGAAATGCAATGCCAGATTCTACATTGTACATACATGCTAGAGAAAGTAAAAACTTAATTTTCACAATTTTTTGCCAAATTTCACTGATGCATCACCTTAAACAGCTTCATGTATACTTTACATTGTTGCTAAGGTTTGTTAAACAACGCAGGATACACCCTGAGCGTTTTATTTACCAGAACCCAATGCAACAGAACAGGAGGCTAAGCAGTAACGCAACACATCACTTGATCAACGAAGCTAATGGTCAAAGAGTACAGATAATCCGAGCACATTTAAATGTTCAAGAAAGCCATGTTGAAGAGCATATTATACTCGCGTGAGGTAAGTTGGTTTACTCTCGCGTAAAGAGTGTCTTCTCATTAAGCTTAATATATTACAACCCCAGGAATATGCAATTTAAGAAAGTACTTGCCTTTTATTCATGTGACCTAAAACCCTTGGATTTCGACTCCATCTAAACTGAAAACTGCAACAAAGGGTTTATACCCCCTCAACCTTACTATATTTCTCCGACAGGAAAAACCAAGGAACTTTTACTTCAGAATATTAATGTATGTCTGAAATATTCCCTTTATCTCTAAGTCCATCTGAAGACAGAACCTGAAGCAGTGTTCTAGAAGCTTCCCCCTTCCTCGGTTCCAAACTGACCCTTTTCCAGATGGTCTCTTGGGCACTCACATCCTGTCTTTTGTCTTGCAGCTTCTCACTTCGTTTCTTCCCTTTTCTAAACCAAAACCTTCTCCTGCTGATCTCCTTGGCCGCTCCTTCACCCACAATGCTACGAAATGCCACACTCTTTGTGCTTAAAACATGTGAAGTAACACACTCTATGTATCATATCTTATTATTTTTTAAACCAAACATAAAGAACTAAAATGCCACTATAGCTCGTTTTTCTACCTCATGTTGATCATTTAATTCATTGATAAAAATGTTTAAAGCGAAAGTCACTCTATTTACTCGCATCTATGCGGTATTTTATATTTTTGATACTCTTTCCAAGGCCGGCAAGAAGGAAAATCACAACCAACCAAAAAAAGCCATTTCAAATAGCGATTTAACACAAAATTGTTACTTGATTTTAAAGCGCACTACATAAATTCTTTAGTATGCTTGTTTATATCTTCTCGTTTCATAATTACTCAAATTTCACTTTGAATTACAGGATTATTCAAGATTCACATATACGTTTCAGGATAAAGATTTCATGTCAGTACCTGCCAAACACACAATATTTTAATCAAAATCGTTAAACATTGTTCTTGAGAATAAAAAATAATGAATAATTTTCAAGTAAAGGACCGTTTTGGGGAGAATTCATTAGGAATTTCGCGCCGTAATCTTGGAAGGTAACGTACCTCCATGGCACGAAAGTCCATAAGGGACCATGACCTACCGCCCAGCCGCTGCATCCCCCATCTCGACCCGAAGGTGTCAGGGTGAGACGTGAACAGCGCCTCGAGTCCCTTCCGGCCAGTTGATGAGTTCTTCTCGATCTGGAGCCGCTACTTCCCAATCAAGTAGATCCTCAATTGGCGCCCCAGGGACGTCACGAGGCTGAGTGCATCCCCAGCGGGAGAAAATTCCCCACGCCGGTACCGGGAATCGAACCCAGGTATACGGCTTGGCAAGCAGTCGCGCTGCCACCGCACTAAAGAGACGAAGAGTTTTGGAAGATACTGAGCCAAATTTCGAATTTGATGTGCGTAGAGAGAGTCGTATGAATATCCACATCACACATTTGTTAACAATTTATTTTATATTGTTTCATTTCTACTTACAGAAATTACTAAAGTGTTTATATCTCGTTTAACCCAGTGTCTTTAGTTTCTTTTCATTTCATTTCGTTCACTCCTAAGATCATGCTGAAAGTAGGAAACGATTACAATTAAAGAAGAATTCACCCACTAAATTGAATCTCGGACTTACTTTATTAGGAATGAAAAGCATTGGATACAAGATAAGCATTGGCGAGGTCTACAGCAGTTATATCCTACACTCTAATGCACAATTTCCTATTTTGCTATCTAATCTCTATTTTGGGAAACTGTCGGATTGTTGTATGACGCTCATCTGTCATGTTCGAACGAAACTGTTCTTTCATCAGCATCGTGTTTCTCCCCTCCATATTACCAGAACAATACCTCAGCATCCCTCCTGCACCATGTTTTGATGTGTTTGACTAATAGCTTCCTATCAAAAACTGGATTCCTTTAAACTCCTCGCCTTCCGTGGAGCGCGTGGCAGCGGAACTCTGCTGCTTGTTTTTTGTTTACGTTATCCTAACCACGTGCGCGAGAAAGTAGCAGCCATGTCGACAGAGGACTCGTTTCGCGAACTCCAACTGTTTGCGTGTTTGAACATTGCATTCATACCTTAATTATTCTACGTACTCTACTTTCACCTGCCGTCCAGGATGGGTACCTTTATCCCATTATTATTATTATTATTATTATTTTTATATTATTTTTATTATAATTTTTGTTCTATCACATATATAGCAAATTGAACAAATTTAACATCCTAGCCTAAAATTTGATAACGAAATTTCACCAAATTGTGCTTTGAGGTGTGCTATCGAATAAAAACATTATTAGAAATAGGTCCGTGTACATGTGTGTGTGTGTGTGTGTGTGTGTGTGTGTGTGTGTGTGAACAGCTTAACTAAAAACGAAAAATCTGCTCAATACTAAACTTAGTATTTAAGTCAGTATCATTTGTTCCCTATTTGGTATTCATTTATTTATTCAGTATCTTCGCAGGATGCGACACGAAGATTTTTACGAAAATATTTCATACTAACTATCCTTTACTTGGAACATTTTTCAGAATTGTTCTTTTTATTCAAAATGGATGTAATGGATCTAGATATTACTAAAGCTGTAAACACTATTGATATACAAAAAAAAATGTTTCTATTTCATTTTAATCAAGCTAAAGCTTTACAGAAATAGCTACAATGCCCATTTCGCAAAAGACATAAAAAGAAAGGCGACAGTCAAATGTTAAAGAGCTTGACGCTATATACTGACCTTAACATTCCATACTGTTTCCATGCAATCGTCAAAAACAGCTGAATTTTCAAAACATTTTAAAAGAATGATGACATATTGAATGACGGTCTCAGAAATGTCTTATGGTAGCAAAATGTTAGGTATTGGAATAAATTGTGTGTTTGAAACAGACCCACAACTGTTTGCAGTACCTTTTACTTTCTCTATACGTACTATGTACATAGTGTATAGAGAAGGTATTGCACTACACCAAAAAATTCGATGTCGAAATTTCACCGGAAATATGTTTTAGGATCCCCTGTATCCGAAAAAAAAAAAAAAAAAAGTATACTACTGTTTACGTGGAATTTTTTTCGAAAATTTTTATTTTCTAAAAAAAGGCTCTAACGATTTTTATTAAAATATCATATACTAAAGATATTTACCCGACAAATAAAATGTATATTTTGAATTTTCTGTGAATAGCCTCTGAAGACTACTTTATTATGGATGAATTTTGCATAACTACTAAACGTAAGAGATGGACAAAACTTAACACACAAAAAATGTAAAGCACGTTAAAACATACAATTTATATTATAAACATTTTTTTTTCCCTGGAGTTGATCGTTTTTGAGATATTCCTTTTTCTTGGTTTCAGCTTTGAAAAACTTATACTTTTCTCAAACAGGAATTTGTCAACTCCTATCCATACAAACAAAGGAACATCAGTCACATAGCAACCAGCTTGTGGCTTTCACTTTAACCTATGGTACTCCCTTATTTCGCTACTACTTACAATAAAACAAGAAATAAGGCTATTTCTGTTAATTTTTCTCGATTAGCATGAAATAAATAAAAGATAAGCTTATTAACAATAATTTTTTACAGAGATATAGAGAAAGTCATGTGAATGGAAAACATCAGATTTTTTGTCTGTCGCTTAACATATTCTAACCACTTGTACATAAGATTTATAAAATTCCTTCCAACTGAAGCGGACTTATATACATTCTATCGTGTGTATGTGCGTGTCATTACGGGGAGGGTTCCACACTGCAGTCGCCATAGGCTTATTGTGCAATAGATCCTAAGAGGATAGGATGAAATAAGAGTAATACAGACGGGTGCCCGAAATCGGACCCAATAAAAGAGCCACGCGGAGGGTCCTTAACACAGTCTAAGCAGTTTTCCATCTCGAGTGCACATCGGGGGTACTAGGACCTCGCACCCCAAGTCTGACCGTACTCTCCGGGTCCAATATACGATTCCAATGCCAACCAGCCGCCAAGAGCTGTTATTTCCAACGCGCATTCACCATCACGGAAAGGCGCCGCCACCGTAGACCTCGCCGACACTTACAACCCTGAAACAGATCGATTGGATGAAATGGGGATGAACTGTAGACAGGAAGTTGGGGGGGGGGATGAAGAATCCTCTGCTTTCACCTAGCGACCACGACCTCCCAGATGACAATCGCAGACGAAACGCTCCGTTATTGTCATGTAAATATGTTTAATATAGGTACCTATTTTAACAAAAATGGGAGTCATTTGTTTAGAAAATAAAAACAGTTAAAAATGTTCAATATAATTACTAGTTGGGTTTATACCTCTATCCTGAATGGAATCGAGAACTCCTTGAATGAGCCTCTTATTTAATAATATCCCTTTAGAGTTATCTATGCTGTACACACACACACACATGCACACACACACACACACACACACCATAAAATAGCGAGGGCATGCGAACATTTTTCTAAAACTGCTTGTTTGGAATCAGGGGTATTCAAAGCATGCATCTCCTGTGAAATATAGCTACTGCATTTTACTACCTACTATGTATGTACGTATTAGAAAAAGTAATAAATGATACGGGTAGAGAAATGACAAGTGAATATTGCATAAACTTTTTCTTTCATTTTTGCTTTCCTAAAGCTGAATCCTAAAGAGACAATCTGGCAAGCAAAATCGTATAGTTTAAGGTTAGTAATTGTTACAGGAGTGCTGAATAGTTACCCAGTCAGTGCTACATTGTTACACAAGTGATGAGTAATGGACACTTGAACAGAAAGAAATGACGCCACCCCTTTTGTCACCGACCTGTCAGTACTAAAGCTACTAACTGCACTTTCCAGTCATCATATTTTCACTCTCCTCCCTTAACACTCCAAAACCAATTCGCTATACAGTGGGGGACTCTCCCCATGGACCATTTTACTGCCACAGCTCAAGTATCGCACTTTACTACACGCTGTTTCCCAAACAAATACAGGTACTCTCACAAAAAATGTTAAAACCGTTTGAAGATTTTTATTTCATAAAGATGTATTATATAAACTATCACTCACTAAATGGAAGACTGGAATTTTATCATGGTTTTATTTTAGTACCAATATACAGGTTAAGAAAGATGGATAATAATTTATGGAATATTAGTATAGTATTTGGGGAGTATGTTGATAAATTGAATAATTTTTAAACTCCTTATTTTATCTGTTTACCATTAAAAAAATACTACTACTACTGTAGTACTTTCAAATGCAATCTGGATGTGGCATTCACATGACTCTCTATACACTCTTTTACATTGTCTTTAAAAGTCAGAAGCGGTAGACCAATCTGTATAACTATATGTTCCAATCACATGACTTTCTCTACACACTCTGTAACAACTATTCATACAGAAGCTTACTCTACTTCAAACTAATCGATATATATATATATATATATATATATATATATAAATTAGCAAATGTCTTTAAAGTTGAAATTAATAAAAAGGAATATCTGCAAAGATAATTATGGACGTGCTTTCCTGATAAAGTTTTTGGTATATTAACTTTTTTATTTAGAAAGACTATACTACTGCAAATCTGGTTCTCTTATTCACTACTTTCTAAAACGTTGGAGCAAGATTGTGACTGTAGTTGAAGGCTGCAGTTATAAAACATTTACAGTGTAAATTTTACACAAACACAAGTTCGTTTGATTTCACAATTGCAGAAGTGCAACAGGTTTTTTATTTATTAACTATAATTATTATTATTATTATTATTATTATTATTTTACTATGTGAATTTGCTTTATCTTTAATAGAATCGTTACGTTGAATTTCGAGAAGCTCTTTTAGAAATATACATACACACATATGTACATATTATATATATATATATATATATATATATATATATATATATATATATTAAATTAACCTTTTTTGTGATAGCAGCAGAAGCACAATGAATGAAACAAACTTCTACTGGTGAACTCGTTTAAAACAAAAAATAACCACAAGCAAACCATGTCCACGAAAATTATGTTACACTCATATGACTTTCTTTGCTCATTCTTATACAGACTGTTTTACAAGCGTTCATTCTTCTATCTACTCCATGCTAGGAGAGAGAAACTTCACAGACATTTTCTTATTGAGACTACTTTGTGATTACAATCGGTTTAGGGAATACAGTAAGCTTAATACATAGTGAAATCTTTCAAGAGCGCTTCGTTGAGATTCCGTTCGCTTTGCTTAGCCGAGAGAGAGAGAGAGAGATAGTGTGTGTATGTGTGTGTGTGTGTGTGTGTGTGTGTGAGAGAGAGAGAGAGAGAGAGAGAGAGAGAGAGAGGCAGAGACAAAGATAGAGTGAGAGAATAAGGACTTTCCATTTGCGAGGAGCATCTAACTATAACTGCACGATATTTGACGTGTGCGCATAATCCTATGTGCGTTAAGAGTTGCAGAACTCAACAAGGTAATTTCAAGTTAAAGCTCGTAAGTGAGCGACCTACGTTTTACCGCTTTTGTTTATCAACGGAAACGGTGAGCGGGTCGCGTTCGTTGAGAACAGTTTGTTTTGTCATGGAAAATCTTAAGATTATTGTACTTTCATCAAAAGAGCAGGAAATTTAAGAAAATTTAAATTTTCGTAAAATGTTTTATATAAGGGACAGGTTGAGGAATTTTCTTGAAAATCGTCGAGCTCTATTCATTGGAAGGTGCAGAACTTGCATGTCTAGTTTGGTATTTAACCGAATAAAGGTTTTTGAGTTATGCTATTCACAGGCACAAGGTCTCTCTCTCTCTCTCTTTCTCTCTCTCTCTCTCTCTCTCTCTCTCTCTCACACACACACATGCGCGCGCGCGGACCGTTTCCTAAAATGCTTTGTTTTTTATTCCAGGGACGGCGCTCAAAACGTATATTTCGGTGAAATCTCAACATCGAAGATTTCAGCGGAATAAAATATTAAACATAGTCTAAATAGTAAAAATCGCATGACTTTCTCTAGCTCTTTCACAAACAAACGTTTCTTACAAAAGATTATTATTTTATCTACATCATTCTAACCGAGATAAGCATCAGCAGAAATGGTCTTATTAATTGCTTCTTGTAAATAGAAGGTAAATAAGGGAGCCTGAAGAAGATGTAATTCATTCATGAACAATTCCTAGTCTTGGAGTAAAAGCTGATGCTACTCCAGGACGATTAAATCAAGCAACCTTTTGATTTTAAATTATTAATAATTTTAATATGACATATTAATGTTATTTTTTAACTAACTTCTTTTCTAACTTATGTAGTCTAATGTTTTAAAAGCCAGTCGCTGTAAGAAACAATTGAAATTCGATTCTCTTTGCTTGCTGGGAGTAAACAAAAGAGACAAAACGAAAGATAAACTTTAATCAAACAGGAAATTAAGTAGCTTATAAGTGAAACCAACACGGAATACCCCAGTAACCGTTAACTCCACAACAAAAATTTATTTATATAAGTTGTGTGTTTTAAAGAGATACCTTTTTATTGATTTTTGTGTTATAATTTAAAGATATAATATAAAGATATACATTTGGTTTGCCATAAAAATACATTAGGCACATGCTATTTTAATCAAACTTATTAGAGCCATTTTTGAGAAAATCAACATTTTCGAAAAATGTTCCATTTAAAGGGTAGTTGGTGACTGAAAATCTTAGGGTTGCCTTTGGAGGATACAGGTACCAAGTTTGGACCTTTTTCTAATTTGTTTTTATTCAAAGGATTCTAAAAGATGTATTTCCGGTGAAATCTCGGTAGCGAATTTTTGGGTGGGATACAACACCTTCTCTATCCACTATATTCATTGAACATAACTGCTAGAGAAAGTAAAAATGTTGTTTTGGTCATATTTTGACACTGAATTACCGACACCTAATTTTTGGATGGATCTATTTGCTATACATAAGTAGAAGAGAGAAAGCAAAAAGCTGTTTATTGGTAAAGTTTGTTGTATAATCGAGTATATACACAACATTTTCTAAAAATGCCTTTTTTGGATTTAGGGGGTCCCAAAACATGTATTTCCGGTGAAATATGGAAATTGAATTTTTGGGGGCAATACCTTCTGTATACACTAGTTTAGACGTGTAGAGAAGTAAAAATAGGTTAATAATCTAAAAATCCGGGCCCTATTTATTACATAACCACTGTATACAATAGATCATACGTCAATCTACTTCGCCTGTAGTTACGACAATACTCGAGTCGCCTCGCTCGTGAGCACTACATTACTTCTCAATACACGAGATTCTGGTTGCCACACTAGGCCTACTGCGTTTTTTTTTTTTTTTTTTTTTGGTAGTGTTTAACGCCCGCTTTAACTACTAATGGCACCGCAGGCAAAAGATTGCATCCAACGGAGAAACAGATCTCTCCTCAAAGCACATTCACCCGAAACGCTGCACACTATCGCGCATTGTTTGTGAATACTGGCGGTTGCTGCACGTACGTCGATCTCTGGAAAGTTCTAGTGACGTAACCAACCGATATAAAAAGCAACAACGAAGCCATGCGGTGTGTGCAGTGCATTGCATGCAGCAGTTGAGTGAACTGAGCATCGAACTTCCAAAAGAAACTATGCTACAGAATTGTTACAAAATATAAGTTAATTGTATACAGATTGTGATCAGCAGAGCTCGACCCGGGGTCATAAATTGCCGGATTGAGGTGCGGTGCACACAGAATATAGCTATGACGAGATGGAGTATTCGTGGTCTCTATAGCCCGTTTCGAAACGTGTTGCACTATCTATCATTGCTCAGTACCTGACCTCGTTCAGTTCCTGCTAGTAGGTAAACTAGTGAACATCCAAAGAGAGCGCAGATTGAAAATACGAAACGGTACGCGTTCGACACTGAACAAAGGTGAGGACGATTCTATCATATTTTGAGAGATAGGAGGAGAACCTTTTCTTTCAATACAGTAAAGATTATCTTGTAATTCACTGTAATGAATTCTGAGTAAGTTTGGTTGATTTATTTCACTGTCTTTTTAAAGCTCTGCATATTATCATCAACTTGAATTTTTGTACAAAGTTATTTCTTTATTTGTAATAGTACAAGACGTTTTTATTTACTGATTATATTATGGAATAATTGTTTTATTGTGTCACTTTGTGAATTAGGACGATGCATACAATGCCAATACATACAAGCTACGAGGACTTCTGGAACAGATTATACCTCAACGTGTACATATTTACGCAATAAACTCCTCCCCATTATCCTCTTTATACCGCCATGTGTTCGTAAATGTGTGCACTTTGGAACCCAAGACCGAGTTTTAGTAATCGGTTTGTGAAAAAAAAATCTGATGTGTTCCATTCACATGACTTTCTCTGTATATCTGCAACAAATTATTGTTAAAAAGCTCTTATTTCTATTTACTTCATGCTAAACGAGAAAAAATTAACAGATATAATCTTATTACTTGTCTCCTTGTAAGCAGAAGCGAAATAAGGGAGTGCCATTGGTTAAAATGATAGTTAAAAGCTGGTTGCTATGTGCCTGAAGTTCCGTTGTTTGTATGGACAGGAGTTGACAAATTCCTGTATGAGAAAAGTATCAGTTTTTCATAGGGGATATCTTAAAAACGATCAACTGCACGAAAAAAATGTATATGACATAAATTGTGTGTTTTAATGTGCTTACATTTTCTGTGCGGTAAGTTTTTGTCCATCTCTTACGGTTTAGCAGTTATGCAAAAATTCGTCAAATTCATCCAGAATAGTATTCAGAGGCTATTCCCAAAAAAATTCAAGATATGCATTTTATTTGTCAAGTAACATTTTTTTCCATGTAAAGGGTAGATTGGGGTAGGGGGATTTTCTTGAAAATCTTCGTGTCGCATCCTTGGAAGATACCAAATCTAAATACCAAGTTTGGTTTTTAACGGTCTTTTCATTTTTGAGCTATGCTGCCCACAGACACACACATGGACATTTTTCTAAAAATGCTTATTTTTGGGTTCAGGGGGTCTCAAAACATATTTCCGGTGAAATCTCGATATTGAATTTTTGGGTGCAATACAATACCTTCTCTATACAGTATGGACATAGTGCGTAATAAACAGTTATTTGAGAGAAGGTTAGTTTTTGTTGCAATATCATACATAATCGACCGCAGCAATCGCCTCCGAAAAACGCAAGAAAAGAGTGGTCTCGACCCTTTCGAACGGAAGCCTGAACCATGCTACTCGATGAATGGATAGTTACATTTATTCACGGCAGAACAGCCAGTTTCAGTTCCGTCGTAACGCTTTCAGTCTTTGAGAGGACGGTTCAAGACGTAAAGAAGGAATCTGCATTCCGTGCGAGTACTTAATTAGAGTTCTATACTTTTGTTAGCAACTGTACGATGCAAAGTATCTCTATCAGCATGTATACGCTGTCCCCACAGCTTCCATTAGCTACTGCTTGGGGTGTGTTGTACAATGTGTCATTATTATCAATTCCAGGCACGCATGCTTCTCTGGCGTCATCTTTTCAAATGGCGCGCGCGCATACACCTGTTGAGTCTCTATATCAGTGTTTCCCAACCTTTTGAACTTCACGGCACCCTTGGGAATAACATTAAACACTAGGGGCACCCTTCCTTGAATTAAAAGAAAATTAAGCTTAATATGTTAATTTATTGAAATATTATATAATAATGTACACCATAACATAATACAGTAAACTTTACTACAATCACTGAGTAAAATACATCAATAAATTTTGTTCGATTAATGATTAATGTGAAACTTGTGATTGATGCTTAGAGCACAGATATGTGATGTCGGGTCTTACAGTTGACAGTGAAACACGCAAATCATCCTCAAGGTTATTCAGTCTATTTCTTGCTTTGCATTTTATTGTCACCATAGCAGAGAAGGCTTGCTCGCATAGATAGGATGTTGAAAAGGGCAAAAGTGCGTTAATTGCTTTCTTCATTAGGTTAGGGTACTCCTCTCTCCGTTAAAGACAAAAACTAGCCACCTACGCCTCACTCTTGGTGAACTTACCTTTGAGTGTGGAATCAGCGCAAAGATCAATAAATTCATCTCGTTCGCAAGCAATGAAATCTATTTCCTCTGCACTATCTACGAAATCAAATGGTGAGACAACCCAGTCGAGATTCGTAGTGGAAATAGTTGGAAAGTACGCATCTATTGAATCTTGCAATCTTAATAAGTGATCACAAATGCGGTCTTTCAGTTTACACAGATCTTTATCTCCTGCCACATTAAGAAGAGATGAAAAGTTCGACAAATCTCCTTTTTGAACTGCAGACTTCCAAGAACTAAGTTTTCTTTTAAAACCTTCATTTTATTGGTTGAGGAGATTATTGTTTCATGTCGACCCTGCATCGAAACATTCAGTTCATCCAGCTTATGAAAAATATCTGCTAGATACGAAAGTTCAAAACACCAAGAATCACTTAGTAAGAGCTCATGAAATGTGTCTTGATTTTCATCCTTAAAAAAAGTTTTTAGCTGTTCTTTAAGTTCGAGAAACCGATTCAATACACGACCCCGCGACAACCACCTTACTTCTGTGTGAAGTAACACAGAGGTATGAGCTGCATCCGTTGCGCGACATACTGTTCAAAAATTCTGCAGTTGAAAGGTCGAGACTTCATATAGTTCACCATTTTCACAACTTGGTTAAACACTTCAGTAAAATCTTCATTACACGCTTTCACGACTAATGCCTCTCTATGCTGAAAACAGTGAGTTATAATAATGGATGGATTTTCATTGAGAGCTCTGGCAGTAAAACCTTTAATTTTCCCAGGCATAGATGGTGCACCATCTGTACATATACCACAACAGTCTTTCCATGAAAGATCATGGTCATTGAGACAGGAATTAATAGAAACGAAAATATCATGGCCTGTGGTTGTAGTCTCCAGCGGTCTACAGAACAGAAACTGTTCACTATTATCTTTTTCATCAATATATCTGATAAAACCAAGGGAGTTGCGGTTTGTCACCAATATCGAGACTATCATCTATCTACTTGCAAAGCAAATGTTCTATAAGTTTTTATTTTCTCCGTGACTTGTTCGTTGATATTGCATGACATTTCACATATCCTGCGGCTGATTGTGTTGTTGGACAGAGGAACTTTCGAAATTTGATTAGCTGCTCCTTCGCCAAGTATTGTTGAAACTATAACTTGACATGCAGGGCCAATGATTTCCTCTCCAAGAGTATGAGGTTTCTTTTTTTTAGCTATCAGTTCTACTACTTTAAATGAGGCTTCAAGAGCAGTATCACCTATGGTCATTCTCTTTACCATTCGCACAGCTGTTTTCTTCTCCCCTTCTAATATATGTGAAAAATACATTACACTTTTCTGTGACACACTAGGATGCTTTGTTGTAAGATGCCGCTTCAGTTTGCTAGGTACCATGGCCTCGTTGCTAAGTGTTTCGCCACAAACTAAACACATAGGGATAGGGTTTTCCTCGTTGTTATTCCACTTAAATCCATACGCTAAGTAACTGTCCTGGTATGTTCTTTTCTTTCGTTTGTCTTCTTTATGTGGTGAATTCGACGGTCCGGGAGAAACTGGAAGATTTGGCTTCTTAAAGCAAGCAGTAGGAGCAGACTGTTCACTTTCACTGTCCTGGCGTTTACGTTTAACAATGAACTTATCCATAGCTAAACACTGTGAATCAACGCGAGGAAGACAACTGAAAGCGCCAAGCGGCGTACACTTTTATATATTCATCTGCCGAAGTCTCGGGAATGTTCATGAGGAAGCGAGTAGTCTCGGGAATGTTCGGCAGGGTATAGCTGTAATGGCATCTGTGGGATACTAGTATAACTGAATTATTGAAATGAATCGACCACTATCACCATCTGCCGTGCATGAGAGTAATTGATTTGACTTATTTTATTTCAAGACCTTACAAGACTTAAGGCTTCAGTAGAAGGTATTTTTTTTTGGTTTATCTCAATATCTCGCGGCACCCCTTAGCCAATCACACGGCACCCTAGGGTGCCGGGGCACACCGGTTGGGAACCGTTGCTCTATATACATGCCCAAGTTGTAAGTAACAAAGACCTCATTATTCCCTCAGAAAACTATGTTCCCAATATAAGAGTACGAATTGCTTCATAAATTACTTTTTACTTTCTCTAAATAGTACGTGGTACATAGGTAGAGAAGGTATTGTACTCCACCCGGGATTTCACCGGAAATACATGTTTTAGCGTCCCCTGTATAAAAAAAAGCATTTGTAGGAAAACGGTCCACGTGTCTTTGTACACGATAACTCAAAAACGAAAAGTCCATAAAATACCACACTTGGTATTTGAGTTTAAAATCCTCGAAGGATGCGAAACAAAGAATTTGAGGAAAATCACCTCATTCCAAACAACTTTTTTCATAGAAAAATCTCGAAATGTTTTATTTACTCAAAAGTGGCTTTAACGATTTTGATTAAAATATCGTATATTAGAATATTTTTGCATGACAAATAAAATGTATATCTTCAATTTTCTGCGGATAGAATCTCGAGACTTTATTCTGGATGAATTTTGCTGAATTTTGCATAACTGGTAAACCGTAAGAAATAGACAAAAATGTACATCTCGTTAAAACACTTTATTTATGTCATATAGCATTTTTTCATGGAGTGGAGCATCTCCGAGATATTCCTTGTTATTGGTTTCAGTCTTGACATACTTAAGACTTTTCTCATGGAAGAACACGCGTTCTAACAATAATTTGTTACAGAGATGTAAAGAAAGTCAAGTGAACGTATATATATATATATATATATATATATATATATATATATATATATATATATATATATATTACATAGCTTCAAATATTATTACTTTCTTCTCTAAATATTTATAGTAAATAGAGGAAGTATTGAATTGTGCGTAATGTTTAAATCACTATTCCTGCAAAAATAAGTTTTCCATTAAATTTGCATAAAGACGTAATGATTCACTTCACTGTAAATACATGATTTGAGCGTCCCGATTATGTTTTTACTTTTTCTACTTAGCACGTAGTACCTAGGTAAAGAATTGCATTCCACCGAAAAAGTCGACACCTAGATTTCACTGGAAATACACATTTTAGGGCCGCTGTATAAAAAAAAAAAAAAAAAAACATTTTCAGCAGAAAAAAGCGAGTGTATTTGAGTGTGTGAACACAATAACTGAAAAATCTTATATGTACCATTCACCTGACTTTCCTTACATCCCTACAACAAATTATTCTTAAAAAGCTTATACTTCTATTCACTTCATGCTAATCAGAAAAAATTAAAAGAAATAGTCTTATTACTTGCTTTCTTGTAAGTAGAAGCGAAATAAGAAAGTATTATAGGTTAAAGTGATAAGTCAAAAGCTGGTTGCTATGTCACTGAAGTTCCTTTGTTTGTATGGACAGCAGTTGATAAATTCCTGTATGAGAAAAGTAAAGTTTTTCAAAGCAGAAACCAAAAACAAGGAATGTCTAAAAAAAATGAACTCCACGAAAAAAATGTATATAACATAAATTGTGTGTTTTAACGTGCTCTACATTTTTCCTGAAGTAAGTTTTTGTCCATCACTTACGGTTTAGCTGTTATGCAAAATTCTGCATAATTCATCCAGAATAAAGTGCTCTTCAGAGGCTATTCCCAGAAAATTAAAGATATATTTTATTTGTCAGGTAAATATGTTTGATATACGACATTTTAATCAAAATCGTTAGAGCCATTTTTGAGAAAATCAAAATTTTCGAAAAAAGTTCCATGTAAAGGGTAGTTGGGGATAGGGAATTTTTCTCAAAATCTTCGTGTCGCATCCCTGGAAGATACACTGACTTTTCGTTTTTGAGTTATCGTGTTCACGGACACACACACACACACACACACACACACACACACACACGGACCTTTCTCCGAAAATGCTTTTTTTTTTTAGATAAAGGGGAGCCTAAATCATATATTTCCGGTGAAATTTTGGTATCGAATTTTTGGGTGGAGTACAATACCTTCTCTATACACTATGTACATAGTGCGTATAGAGAAAGTAAAAATGAATAGTCGTTGCATACCAAACTTGGTATTGAAGTTTACTATCTTCAAACGATGCGATACGAAGATTTTCAGGAAAATCCTCCGGCTACAAGCTAGCCATAGAAAGGGCAAAAATAAGTTTGGAAACCAGATTAAAGGAACATAGGAGAAACGTAAAATAGAAACAAACTTTCACATTCGAAAATGTGTACTTTCTCAAAATAGCTCTAAGGATGATGTTGGAAATATATATTAAATATATTTGCATCACAAATAAAATGCAGATGTTGAATTTTCTGCGAATAGCTTCTGAAGAACTCTTTATTCTGGATGACTTTTGCATAGCTAATAACCATAGGAGATAGACAAAAACTCGCTGCACAAAAAATGTAGATGTCGTTAAAATTTATTTTACACACAATTTATGCAATGTTTTCGGTGGAGTTGAGCATTTCCAAGATATTCATTGTTATTGGGTTTAGTATGAAAGTACTTAAACGTTTCTAATTACACGTGCATAGTAGATAGAGAATATATTGTATTCCACCCAAAATTCGATACCGATATTTCTAAGAAGATATACGCTTTAGGATCTTCTGAATAAAACAATAAAATAAAAGAAAGTAAATTTTAAATTAAAAAATAAAAATAAAACAAATCCACCCACACCAAAGTACCCTTTAGATGAAAAAAATTCGAATTTTTTATTTTCTCAAAAATGAATATGACGGTTTTGATTAAAATACCTGCCATATGTTTAAGATAGAAGTATTTTTATAACAAACAGAATGTATATTTTGAATTTTCTGGGAATAGCCTCTGAAGACCTCTACAATCTAGATAGCTTTTCAATAACTATTATATAACAAATATACTCTACACAAAAAAGTGTATATCTCGTTAAAACACACAATTTATGCTATGTAACTTTTTGATAGAGTTACGGATTTTCGAGATATTCCCTGTTAATGAATTCAGTTTTGAAGTACCTACTTAAACTTTTCTCACACAGGAAGTTCTAATTTGTTTCATATCTCGTGTTTTATTCCTAGCCATGGAAAGACAACCGATTTTTGATGCAAGTCGCATAGCGTCAACCTTTAAAACATTTGACTGCCTCTATAGCTTAATGTATTCCCATATTTCCCTTCTACTTATAAGTATGCTAGAAATAAATCCATTTCTGCTAATGCCTACACATCTCGATTGCCATGATGTGGATAAAAGAATAAAGCTTTTGTAGGAGAGTTTGTTTGCAGAACATGTATAGAAACTCATGTGAATGGAAAACATCAGATGGTAGAATAAAGGTGTGTGTGTGTGTGTGTGTGTGTGTGTGTGTGTGCGCGCGCGCGCGCGCACCGGTGTGTCTGTAAAAAGCATAACTAAAAACACGAAAAGTTGGTTAAGTACCTATTTGGTATCTGAGTTTAGTATCTTCCAAGAAAGCAACAGGACGATTTTCAGTAAAATCCCCCTACCATATATTGCCCTTGAAATGGAAATCTTTTTCTCGAAATTATCTATTTTCTTAAGAATGGCTCTAACGATTTTGATTAAAACGCAATATATTAAAGACATTTAGATTTCAAATAAAATGTATATATTAAATTTCTTGGGAATAGGCTCCGAAGCTGTCTTCGTTCTCGATGATTTTGCATAACTGGTAAACTACAAGAGATAGGTAAAATCTTTCTGCATACAACATGTAGATCTCGTTGAAACACACAATTTATGTAAAATCTTTTGTGGAGTTGACCAGTTCTGAGATAGTACTTGTTAATGGTTACAATTTTGTAATTTTAAACTTGTTTCAAATGGGAAGTCGTTACTCGTTTTTCCTTCTACTGGTCAAACGGCATTTCAAAATCATTACGTATGATCGGGTTTTAAAAAAATTAACTATCACTTTAGCTTATTGCACTTCCTTATTTCTCTTGTACAAGTAAATTATATAAATTAAGACCATTCTGGCAATGTTTATCTTGATAAGTATGGAAGAGTAAGCTTATACAATAGTTTCTTGTAGCATAGGCAGAGAAAGTGATTAAATGTAGTACATACGATTTTTATAAGGAGAAAAGCACTTTAACCGGTAGCGCATGCGCGTGGAACATTTCCTGTACACCAGAAGCCGTATCTCGTGATAGTTCGTGACTAAATGGGTTGCCATTATCACGTGAGCTCTACAGGTGATATATATCAGCCGGGAGGCTTAAAATTTGACTGCACTTCTCACGTATAATGAAATGTTAATGAATACCTGTCTGTAAGCCATAAAGTTTCAAACAATTTTACTACCTTGCAATTTGTTCCGACCGGAGGTCATTTTATTTTGTTAAAAATAACAAGCACGTTTTGCGAAAGTCTTAATCGGTTTCTTTTCTCCTTAGTATTTTTACTTTCTCTAACACGTATGTACAGTGTATATAGTAGTTAAAGAAGGTATTGTATCCCAACTAAATATCGAGATCCCACTGGAAATATATGTTTGAGCCTCATGAATCCGCAAAGCATTTTAGAAAAAAAGGTCCGTGTGTGTGTGTAAATAAGCGGCATAATTAAACAATGAAAAGTCCGTTAAATGCCAAACTTGGTATTTAAATTAAGCATTTTCCAAGGATGCTACGCATGGCTTCTCAGGAAAATCTCACCACCTCAAATTATCCTTAACATGGTATATTTTTCGAAAACTTTAATTTGTTCAAAAATGTCTGTAATGATTTTGAATAGAATGCTATATGTTTAAAACATGTTCATGGCAAATGAAATGCATTTCCAGAATTTTCTGGGAATTGCCTCTCAGAAGACCTATTCTGAATGACTTTTGTATAACTGTTAAACCGTAAGGGATAGACAAAAACTTCACAACAATGATGTCATTAAAACACACAATTTATATATATATATATATATATATATATATATATAAAGAATTTATTAATTCAGAGATATACCCTGTTATTGTTTTCAGTTCTAAAATACTTAAAACTTTACCAAACAACAAGACGTCATTCGTTTCATATCTCTTTTGTTTAATCCTGGTTATGCAAACCGAATTTCAATGGCATAGCAACAGCTTTAGCCTACTGTTTTGTTTTCTCTGATTTCCTTTCTTACAAGGAAGCAAATACCAAATATTCTGCTAATATTTATCTAGATTAGCGTGATGTAGATAAAAGTATAATCCTTTTTATGAAAATCTTTCTGCAGAACAGGTCAAGAAAGTCATGTTGGGAGGTTTCTATTACACTTTTTCGCATTAAAATAACGATATTTCTAAACGATTCATTTGCAGTTTCCTGACCACTTCGTTTACTTATAAGTGAAGGAAACATTGTCAAAAATGCAATATTGAGAATTCACCGAAAATAATGTATTGAAATGTCCTTAACTTAGAAGCACAGAATGTTTAGTAAACGGTAGATCATATGTTATCAGTATGTGTGCACTTATATAAGTGCTGAAGTTGCTAATTTCTAAATGCTGCAAATCAACCTAATGTTAACAACCTCTTACCAAGACATGTTTTGAAATAGTGCTTGATATTTGTTTGAAATTACAAATGCTTTCTCAACCAATACGTGCCTAATTTTTTTTTTTTTTTGGGGGGGGGAGGTAATGGAAACAGCCTAGAATTCCAAAGCCATCGCATAATGACACGATTTTTAAAAAGTTGATGTGTTCCATTCACATAACTTTCTCTAGCTGTTCCATATAAAACTATTCTTACAAATGACTATTCCTTTATCTTCGGCATGCTAATGGAGATAAAAATTAGCACAATTGGTCTTACTACTTATTACTTTCGGTACACATTGTTTACAACTATAGTTATTATATACAATTATAAAATAGGACTAACATTTTGGAAATTCAATAAATAAAGCCATACTCAAATGTTTTAAAAGCTGGTCGCAATGTGAAAAAAATGATGGTAGGTTCGCACTGCGTGATTCCATTTTAGAAAAGTACTTTACAATTGAAACCAATAACAAGGAATATCTCGTAAACCGCCAAGTCTACAGGAAAAACGTATATGAAATAAATTATGTGATTTAATGAGATATACTTATTTTGTGAAGTAAGTTTTTGACTATCTCTTACGGTTTAACCGTTATACAAAATTCTGGAAAACTCATCCCGAATAAAGAGGCTATTGCCAGAAAATTCTAGATATACATTTTATTTGTGATGTAAACGTCTTTAATATACGGTATTTTAATCAAAATCGTTTGTCATTTTTGAGAAAAACAACATTTTAAAAAAAAACATTCATGAAAAGGCAGTTTGTTGTGAGGGGATTTTCTTGAAAAGCTTTCTATCGCATCCTTGGAAAATACTCAACATAAAAGCCAAGTTTGGTATAAAATGGTATGGTTTCACAGACACACACGCGCGAAACTTTTCATAATGTTTTTTTTTTTTTCATCAGGTGTCTTCAAAACATATATTTCCGGTATTTTCTCGACATTGAATTTTTGGGTGGAATACAATACCTTCTGTAGCTACTGTATACTTTGTTAGTAAAAATTTGAGCATCGCTTTAGCTGCTGTATGTAACTTTATATAGGTGTGGATAATGAAGGTTTACCCAGTTTAAAAATTAGTAGATAGAATAATTAGTTTTGTAAGAAAACAATTTTTACTTTATCTAGCCCGCATGTACATAGTGGATAGACAAGGTATTGTATTCTAACCAAAATTTTGATGTCGAGATTTACTGGAAATATGTTTTGGGGTCCCCTATATCCAAAACTAGCATTTTTATAAAAAGGTCCGTGTGTGTCTCTGGGAAAGCATAGTTCAAAAACGAAAAGACCGGTAAATACCAAACTTGATATTTAGGTTTAGTATCTTCCAAGGATGCGACACGAGGATTTACAAGAAAATCCCCTCACCACAAACTACATTTTACATGGAAAAATTTTCGAAAAATTTTACTTTCTCAAAAATGGCTCTAACGATTTCGATTAAAATCGCATATATTAAAGATATTTGCATTCCAAATAAAATGTATATTTTGAATTTTCTGGGAATAGCCTCTGACGACCTATTTATTCTGGATGAAATTTGCCTAATTCTGGTTAACTGCAAAACCGTAAGAGATAGATAAAAACTTAGTACACAAAAATTGTAGATTTCATCAAAACACACAATTTATGTCCTTTACGATTTTGTTGTGGAGGAAACCGTGTCCTTGTTATTAGTTTCAATTGTAAAGTACTTACAGTTTTCTCACACAGGAAATGTCCGTTTTTCTATTGTTCTACTCCTGGCCAAGCAAAGAAGCGATTTGCAATGACAATCGCATAAAGACAGCTTTTAAAGCATTTGACTATTAGTTTGGCACAGCGCAATCCTTTCGTGCCCTTCTACTTATAAGGAACTAAGTAATAGGAACATTCTGCTAATGTTTATCTCGATTAGTATCGAAAGAAGAATAATCTTTTGTGAGTAGTTTGTAGAGCAGCTGGAGAAAGTCATGCGAGTACAAAAGACAAGACTTTTTACAGGAATGTCTACACTTGTCGCATTTTGTAAGGTCACGGAGGGAATCCCTTGACTTCCACATAACCAAGCACTTTATTCCAGCAGAGAAAGCAAAGAGCTTGAGAAATGCACCCAAGAATAGATCTGTTCAACTTTATTTCCTTCAGTTGTTGTGGGCGTGACAAAAAAAAAAAAAAAAAGAGTTAAAATTTATAACTTTGGCAGATGTGCCTCGTTAATTGTCAAAGAATCACGAGTCTGTAAGGGTCATGTTGTATCAGCGACTTATGCACCCTTGCACCTGCTAACATGAGATAAGGTTCCTTCTTTTAGGATCAGAGGCGGACTAGCTGTTCTAGAATATTGTAATCTGCTTTAGAGGCTTATAGGGTTCTTCAAAAATTGTTAAAAAATAAGTTTTTATTATGTTCCATTCACATGACTTTTACTGCCTATTCTGCAACAAATTAGTCTTAACACTAGATTATTCTTCCATATACTTCATGCTAATCGAGTTATTACTTATTCCTTTATAAACACAAGGGGAATACACTGTGACTAGGCTAAAGCAATATTAATACCCTTCAATACTGGTCGCTACGTGACCTTGCAATACCATTCTACTTGCATGACCAGGGTGAAAAAGGAAAGACGAACGACCACTTCCCATGTAAGAAAAGTTTAAGTATTGTAAAACTGAAACCAATAATAAGAAATAACTAGGAAATGGCTAACGTCACAAAAAAAAGGTATTACAAAACCACGTGCTTTAGCGAATACTGCAAGTATTATTAATCCTAGCATTCCATAAATATGCTTGTCTAACACGGTTTACGAGCTGTGCAAAAGTCATCCAGAATGAAGAGGACTTCAGAGGTTACTCTCAGAACATTCAAGATGTATTTATGCATTTCGTTTGCAATGAAAATATCTTACCTATATAGTAGATATTTTAATCACATCGATAAGAGCAATTTTTGAGAAGACTAACATTTTCGACGAAAAAAAGAAAAAAAAAAAAAAAGGTAGCTTGTGTTGGGAGCTTTTCTTGAAAATATGCGTGTCATATCCTTGGAAGATGCTGAGCTTAAATATCAATTTTGGTATTTAACGGACCTTTCGTTTTTTACTTACGTTCACACACACACACACACACACACGAGGACCTTTTTCTAAAAATAATTCTTTTTACTCATGATGTATTTCTAGGTACTCAATACCATCACTTATTATGTAAATTATACGTGGTAAAGAAAGTAATAATTAACTAAACGTGTAAAAGCACACTAACATCCGTACGATAATGCTTTATACCTACTCAATTCGTACTCGAGGCAGACGATTCACATTACATATTGCATCAAGTAACACCAGCCTTAAAGGTTTGCGAATTCAGAGAGAGATGGATAGATCCATGCTCGCTAGCTGTTTTCTGGATGATTGTTCAAGAACCAAGGCACGACCATTTCTTCCTTTTTTATACCCATTTCTAAAAACTTTAAAATTAGGTTTATAAACAAGAAAGACTTTGAACAGATAGGACAATCCTTTAAAGCCTTTTAAGACTTTAACACAAGACAATTCAAATACCCAAAAAGCATGCGGTTTAGTGACCTGTATTTACTTCCAATGCCTTTTTTTAGTCGATTTTGATTTTTCTTACATTACTGCGAATTAGAAACATACCACATGATTAAGTTTGAAACCAATGTTGTTCAAACTTAGCAGAAATTCGGAGAGAATGAACTTTAGTTTGAACACTGAGACTAAATCGTTGAAAAATGGTATTTATAGGTTTAATTTTTTTTCGATGCTGCCTTATATGACTACAAATCTAGTTTTGTATACTGTATTTATGCAATATAGCATTTTAAAACACAATTTCTCCATTGTATGGAACATCTGATTAATTAGCATAATAAAAGTAAAATAAAATCGCATCTCAAAAATAATTAAAGGTATCTACATGACATTTAAAAACCATAGTTGTAATAGAGTAACATTTTGAAAACGTTTAGATAAAACTGTGCAAGATTTAGAAATTACACATAGTATTTTGAATAAATATAAAAACTTATGTTACGTTTAGGTAGATAAATCCATACATTCCCTTAATTCGACCAAATAAATTGAGAATAATTGTAATTCATAGGTTTCTGTGCCTGACACTGTCATAGTTCAAGACGAAAAATCTGACCGAGTAACATGCAAATGTCTCTCTCTGCCCACGATATTTTGTTTTTACAATGGTACCTATAAACTAATATTCGAACTCGTATGTTTCTGCCTGCTACGTGATAATCGAGATATAACTTCACAAAAATATGTAGTACCATATAAAAATCATTTTTGTAAACAACTTTCACTCGTGTACTTACTGCAATGACCGATTCAATTGAAAGAAGGATATCAAAAGGAAATTATGATTCTAGCAGCCCCGAACAATTCTGAGCCAAAGTGTGAATTTGTATACAGAAACCCGCTAAACTAACGCATATATATGGGGATTATATTCAGAGCGGTGGCGTTCTTTCAGAAAGAAATTGTGTCACCCTACAGAAAAAAGAAAGCTGGCAAAGTTGCTTGCCATCTCTTAACCAAACCGAGGAACTTTGCAGCGTCTTAAAACTTATAATTTATTGGATGGAGAAAGGAAGGTTAGAGCAGGAAACTAAAGATACTTGTGTAAAAAAATCATACAGGGATCGGGACTTTACTGATTCCCATGCATGTGGCATTGTGTTAGACGGATACTGGCATTTCGCCCATCACCGGTCATGCATTCTGCACCTACAGTGCGCAGAACACTATCCTCCTCTCTTCCTTCATTGAATTTCTCTTCTTCGTCTCCTGGACTGCCAAAAAAGAAGTAAAATAGGACGTGCTTTTTTAATTCATATCCTGGTTTAAGGCAAGCAGGTAGTCTGTCGCCGCTCTTTCATTATTTAGAGGGAAAACATTCATAGAGAATGGGCGACATTGGTAAAGTGGAAATGTTATTATCAGGAAAGAATAATCATTGTGCTTTATAATAGCACCGAAACGCAAACTTTGATAAAAATCTGATGGTATATTCACATATTTTTCTGCACCCACTATCGTGTTATTATGCTCTGCCTATAAAAACTAGAGAACGCATTACATTGCATTATTGTAAATGCCGTTTTGAGATTTCGGAAGCCCCTCTCCCAAAATGTTTAGAAAAATCTGATGTGTTCCATTCACATGACTTCTCTACATCACTGTAACCCATTACTGTTAAAAAGCATATTCTTCTAGATACTATACGATAATAGAGATTAACATTAGCTGAAATTGAATTGCTTCCTTGTAAGGAAAAAAGGGAAGTGATAGTCAAATGCTTTAAAAGCTGGTTGCCATGTAGTTTAAATCCGTTTCTATGCATGGCCATAGAAAAGTTTAAGTATTTTATACCTGAAACAAATAACTGGAAATATTTCAGAAATGATCAATTCCACGAAAAAAAAAAATACGTTCATGACATACATTATATATGTAGTAGGTTTTATCTATGTCTTACGGTTTACCAGTTGCGCAAATTTCATCCACAATAAAGGGGTCTTTAGAGGCTATTCCCAGGAAATTCAAGATGTATATTTTATTTCTCAAGTAAATATCTTTAATATATAACATTTTTATCAAAATCGTATTAGCCATTTTTGAGAAAAATAAAGTTTTCGAAATGTTTTCCATGTAAAGGGTAGTTTGGGGTGGGGGGATTTTTCTCAAAATCTTTGTGTCTCATCCCTGGAATATACTAAACTTAAATACCAAGTTTGGTATTTTATCGTGAGTTATCGTGTTCACAGACACACGAACACGCGCACACACATGGACCCTTTTCCAAAAATGCTTTTTTTGGATACAGGGTATCCTAAATCGTATATTTCCAGTGAAATCACGGTATCGAATTTTTGCGTGGAATGCAATACCTTCTCTATGCACAGTACGTATAGAGAAAGTAAGATATGTGTTCGATGGAAAGAGAACTAAACAATTACGAATAAGTGGGCGGAGCATCGGAAGTACAGTCAGGTAAAGAAAACATGTGCTAATGTGGAGACAGCAGTAGGTCAGTAATGTTTTCATTGTGCAACTGTTCATTCCCACTGTCCCTTTCCCCTCACTTCCCTCGGATCCAAGTCTTGATGATGTCAACAAATACCGTGGCACCCTCCTTCAACTGAACTCGCATCGTGGTCGAGTAGTGTAGTAAGATTTTGTCTTTCTCTTATGGTTTACAGGTTCTGCTAAAGCGATACAGAATGAGGAAGATTTCGGAATCCCTTCCCAGAAAATTCAACATATATATTTTATTTGTGACGTAAATATCGTTAATACTCGTATATGGTGTTTTAAATCAAAGTCTTTAAGAGCCATTTTTTAGCTAAAATTGATTCTTTGCACTGAGGGGTCTTCAAAACATCTATTCCCGTGAAATTCCGGTATCGAATTTTCTGGTGGAAATCAATAACTTCTGAATTAATTATTACATTGTAGAAAAAGTAAACTTTTCGTGTGGACTTCGGGTAGTAAGGACGATTTCTTGAAAATCTGTCACATCTTCGGAAGATACTGAGCTTAAATCTCAGCTTCCCTTCACGTACATGGAGGGGGGAGGGTTATAAAAAGTCGATATTTTAAACATCCATGTCCAATGAAATTTCTTAAACCAATTTTTGGATGCAATGGTATATTTCCCCCATGTACATAATATATGTAATATAGCTACGACAAAGAAATACTGTTTTCTAAAAACGTTTGTATCTTGAGGACACCGAGGCTTATAAAAATGGTCCCCAAATCCATTATAATTCTGCATATGTTGCCCATTCGATCAATTATACTGCTTTTGAGAAAATGTGTTTGGAATTAATAGCTGATTTTTGCCAGTACTTTGTTCGTCATTATATCGAATCTGAAGCAGACAATAAAAGTCGACGCAATAAAACTATCAGTCAGATTCCATTCTTTCAAAAGAATAGTTATTTTAACGTATAATAGCCCAGCATATTGTGACAGGAGCCATAAGTTCACAGACAATAGTTTTTATCTGACGCACAGCTTTGCTCCCACAGTGTAGATTACATTTTCTAGTAAGCGCAATTAAATATCCTCAATTCGACAACATCAGCATTCTAGGATCATGAGACTCTGAGAAACAAACTGTGTCCTGCAGATAGGAAATAAAAGAACGACATAGCAACAACGTCGAGCTCCCCCAGCGCCAATGTTGCCAACTTAGTGATTTTCCCACTAAATCTGGCTGTTTTGAGGACCTGTTCTGATGGGCAAAATTTGCATCTAGTGGCTAGTAGGAATTATGGTGGGTTAAAAAATATTTGAGGTTATAGATTAAATCTTTTTACTTTCTCTACACGTACTATGTACACAGTGTATAGAGAAGGTATTGCACTCACTCAAATATTCGATACCGAGATTTCACCGGAAATTTATGTTTTAGGGTCCCCTGTATCCAAAAAAAGCATTTTCAGAAAAAGGTCGTGTGTGTGTGTATCCGTGTGTCTGTGAACACGATAACTCAAAAACGAAAAGGCGGTAAACTACCAAACTTGGTATTTAAGTTTTGCATCTTCCAGGAATGCGACACGAAGATTTTGAGAAAAATCCCCCCTCCCTAAACTTTCCTTTACATGGAACTTTTTTCGAAATGTTTGATTTTCTAAAAAGTGGCTCTAACAATTTCAATTAAAATATTGTATATTAAAGATATTTACATAACAAATAAAATGTATATCTTGAATTATCTGGGAATAGCCTCTCAAGACTAATTTATTCTGGATGAATTTTTAAGACATTTTGAGTAACTGTTAAACCGTAAGAGGTGGACAAAAATTTACCACACAAAATATGTAGAGCGCGTTAAAGCATACAGTTTATATCATATACATTTTTTTTCGTGGAGTTAATAGTTTTTGAGATATTCCTCCTTTTTGATTTCAGCTTTAAAACTAATACTTTTCTCATACAGGAATTTGATAACTCCTGTCCAAACAAACAAAGGAACTTCAGTCACATAGCAACCAGATTTTAACTATCACTTTAACCTATGGTACTCCCTTATTTCGCTTCTACTTACAAGGAAACAAGTAATAAGACTATTTCTGATAATTTTTTCTCGATTAGCGTAAAGTAAAAATAAGCATAAGCTTTTTAACAATAATTTGTTGCAGAGATGTAGAGAAATTCATGTGAATGGAACATATCAGATTTTCTGAAATTCAATTGATAATTGAATATACAGCAAACAGCACTATTTTATTTTCTGACGTCTAGTGCCTCTTAGATTTCCATTATCTACACTGGAATTTAAATTATTTTAGAATCAAGACAATTCGAGGTTTCTATGACCAGAGTGGTGACCTCGCCTCACCACACAACTCCAACCCCGTTACCCCTTAACTTACAATTGGTTGGAGTTGTGTGAAGGCGTGATCGTTGCCATTAGAAAGTAATCTTCCATCTTTGTTTCCGTATTGTTATGCTTATTCATGAGATGGGTTTTTTCTTTTTAATGATAATAGTGCTTAACGCCCACTTTGAAACAGACGGCACCGCAGTGCTAATACATGGAATGAAGCTGGAGCATAAGTACAATGTGATGGCGGGGGAAAAATAAAATGAAATGGCATGTTATTTATGGACGCCCTTTAACTGCTGTGGTTCTCAGCGTCCCATTCTAAATTGGGCGTGAAAGACCGCTTCATTTTGCTCAGAGGCCTCTCTATCAGGCTTGAGGTTCTTTTACGTGCCGTAAATCTACGACACGGGACCAACGGCTTTACTTCCCTTCCGAAGGAAGCCATGCTAAGGATTTTTACACCCACTTTGTCCACCACAGAATCACATACGGTCGCCTGGGATTGAACCCTGGTGAGAGGCGAGTGGTGTAACCACTTAGCCACGGCGCGGCTCCCATGAGTTAGAATGGGTCAAAGGTCAGTATGATGAACCTTTTTGATTACTTATTATCGTTTATGGACACACCACAAGGGTACCTACTTTATTTGAAATAAGTTATTGACATGGTTGAGCCGTTAAGTGGGAACGTGTGGTCATGTGGTGTGTACTCCAATATTAGTAAATACTTGAACCTTCTGTAGAGGAAGATGCTGAATATCCTGAACTGTTCATGCTTTTCTTTCGGTTGATGGATTAATATGCTATGGCACTTTTCATAATACTGTTCTAGCTTTAAACTAAAATATTCACAGGGGATAACTGAAGTCTCATATTTTTGGTTACTCGTCACACCCAAAGCTTGAAAAAATAAATACATAAAATAATCTTGTGGTTTCGTTAATTTCACGGGAAATATAAATAAATAAACAAATAATAATAAATAAAATCTAGTGGTTTTTAGTGGTTTTGAGTAACCCTTTTAGTGAGATTATTACATTTCACCTTTGGCAACGCTGCCCGGCATGTTGCCGGAGATACAGAGCGAACCAAATACATCCGAACCGCTGTGTGATGTTTTTCCATTGCGCACACGGAAACAACAGACAGCTGCTGTACACAAGGTCACGGTGCTGAATTGTTTTTCTCTGCTCTTAAAGTGCAGTATTGAGCTGAGGGTGATATCGTGTGGTGGAGTTATTATCAGCGTGCTTTATTATTTTGTCCTGTACTTAGTCACAAAGTGCATTATGGCTTAGCATTTGTTTTCTACTGCACAGCGTGTGTTTATTTTTGATTCGAGTGGACTCTCAATAGTGCACACAATAGCGAAACTGACCTACATTTTATATTTTTCACGGACGAGGCTTGATTCCACCTTCTTGGATATGTGTGTACACAAAATAATCGGTATTGGAGCTCTGAGAAACCAAATGTTGTTCATAAGATACCCCTTCATGACGAAAAAAGATAAAAAAAAAATTGTGTATGGTGCGCCACTAGCGGAGAAAGAGTTATGCGCCCAACTTTTTTCGAGTCAACAGTTGATGGCCATACATGCGTAAATACAAATTTGCTGACAGAGAGCATGATTTTGCCTTTTTTCAACAAGACTGCAATAGCTCATACAGCCAGTCTTTCTATGAGAACAACTGCATGTGTTTCAGGACAGAATTATTAGTAGAGATTTGTGGCCTCCTCGGTCTCCTGACCTGCCCCCTGCAATTTCTATCTCGGGGGTAATTTAAAGCATAAAGTGTACAGGTGTAAATATCGGCCAGGAAACCGCCAGCATTTCTCAACGTGAACTACGGCGAGTGATGGATAGTTTTTTAACGAGGTGCCAAAAATGTATGGACAACGTTGGTGGAAAGTTTCAGCATCTCCTATAATAGCATTGATAAGTACAGCATCTAACAGTAGTTTTAAAGATATTGCTTGTTTTCATCCGCGCCTTTCTAAGATAGCGGCAAACGGCAACGAGCGCCGAGAGCACGGACAGGCAAAACCCCGCACAACCGGTTTAGATGTTTTTGGATCACCCGGTATATGTTTTATCAGAGTATTAATGCAGCACAAAATGACATTCTATAACATAAATTCTGACATCTTTTATTATGAACTAGCTGGTTTACATGAAGTTGCACGGGCGGCTTTTAAACTCTAACGATTATTAATACAAATTTCCTTCCCCGTCCTTTGTGAAATTATTGTATAATGATCTAAAGTGGAATCCGCAGACGGTCTACTGGCATTTTTAGTTTAAAAAATGATATCTTTCATTCGTATGATTTTCTCTTCCGCTTTTGGAAACAAACCATTCTTACAAAATAATTATTCTTTTATCTACACCAGCTAATCGAGATAAACATTAACAGAAATTGCATTATTATTATTCGCTTCCTTCTAAGCAGAAGTGAAATAAGGGAGGACATTAGACTATAGCGATAGTCAAATCTCTTAAACTCTGGTTATGTGAATAATTGAAGTTCGATTCGTTTTGTATGTCCGGCAGTACACCAAAAGGGAGATGAAACGAAAGGCGACTTCCTGTTTGAGAAAAGTTAGAAAGTTTAAAACTGAAACTAATAGCAAGGAATATTTCGAAAACGGTGAACATTAAAAAAAAAAGTATATTACATAAATTGTGTGTTCTACATTTTTTTTTTTTTTTTTTTTTTTTTTAGTAAGTTTCTATATTTCTCTTGTAGTTTAGCAGTTATGCAAAAATCATACAAAATGCCAGGAAGCTTCTTTAATAAATTTAAATATATTATATATTTTTTGTTCCTCAGGATTAACAGTTTGTTATTCTTTTCGTTTATTTTATTGTTTTATAGGGGATTTTAATTTAGTGTCAATATATAAATTAAGAGAAAAAATATAAATCAATTTATGGAATACATTCAAGATATAGATATTTTATTCTTCATGTAAATATCAGTAATATCCAGTATTTTAATCAAAACCGTTATAAGTTATTTTTGAGAAAATAAAAATTGCGAATTTTTTTCCATATAAAGGGTAGTTTTGGCTGGAGGATTTTCTTAGCAATGTTTATACACATTCTTGTAAAATGTTGAACTTAATTATCTAGTGTTGTATTTAAGCGACTTTTCGTTTTTAAGTTATGTTGGACACGGACACACGCACAACTTTTTTTCTCTCGTAACTTTTTCTATTTTTGTTTATACAGAAGATCTTAAAACGTGTTTCCCGGAAAAATGTTAGAGTGAAATGTAATCAATATGTTCTCTATGTATCGTGCACCAAGAAGAAAAAGTAAAAAAGCCATCTCCATGTGACCAGCTTTTAAAAGATTTGAGCCCTCTAAAGCGTACTTTACTACAGTGAAATGGAAATGGAGTTTTATGTGTGGACGCTCTTTAACTGCTATGGTTCTCGCGTCCCATTCTAAACTGGTTGTGAAACATCGATTAATTTTGCTCAGAGACCTCTTTATCAGGTTTGAGGCTCTCTATGGGCCGTATATCCACAGCACGGGACCAACAACTTTATTTCCCTTCCAAAGGTAGCCATGCTCAGGATTTTTACGCCCGAAAAAATGCATCGTCCTCCGCCAATTTGAACCCGGGACCTTGGGTATAATGGTAACCATTACACCACGGAGAAGGAAATATACAATTAAAGTATTTTTACAAATTTTTATGTAGAATAAAGTGAAGAAGATGGAAGAATAGATGTTTAAAGAATATTTTAAGGAGTGGGCAGAGAAAATCTCGCGAGTGTAACACATCAGGGTTTTTTTCATTGACGGGTGTTTACAATTGATGTAGGGACTTTATAAAACTACAGTTGGCAGCAACGACGGAGGGACGTGGCTTGTTTCCAAACACTTGCACTACATACATCTCACAGTAGCTAGTGAGCGAGATGGAACTTTACCTATATTATTACCAGGAGGGGGTGGAGATTCTTCCCAAGGTTTTTGGAAGAAAGAAGAAGAGAGCACTGCCGTCCCCTTGGCGCCGTGAATTGCCTCCGCGTCTTCTCTAATACAGATGCCAAGAATCGTCCGGAGTCAAGCGAAAGGGAAAAGAAGAAGAAAAAGAAGTGATTTGCGTGGTGAGGGGTGGTGGTAAATGCACTGCTAATTTCTCTTCCAACCCTTTTCTCCTGCAGGTAAAAGATGCGATGTCCACTCCTTTTCAGTTTTTTGTCCGGTTCTATTTTCTTTTACAACAGTTAAAAAGCTTCCTTTCCTGCATCTTTTAGAATCAGTTTTAAGAGGCCGTTAAGCCTTTCGCTTGACAGAACGGCCTTCACATGGCCATCTTTATAACTGTTTCTCCAGCACCGGCAGGCAATTATACAACTGAAGGTAAACGTTGTCATAAAGCACTAAGGGGTGGCTTTCTTAGTCTTAACTGCACTCAGATCCCTATCACTATGCAAAACCTGTTAATAAAACCAATCCAAATAAATAGACTTCTGAAGGGCACAATTTATTAGCATACTTAAATGAACGATTTTATAGCGTTTGTTTTACATTGTCTTGGGCATTACGTAAGGTAGATAAGAAGTTGCAGCTTGAATCCACCCAAAAATTCCATGTCTAGATTTAACCAGAAATACACGTCATATCGAGGTGCCTGAATACAAAAAATCTGATATTACTTCAGATGCCTTTCTTTGCCTATTACGCAACATATTCTTAGTACCTACTCGCGTCGGGTCAGTATCTCTTTCCTTTATATTCTCTTTTTGTTAGTTTGTTATTGTTGTAGTTTAACATCCTTTAACCTGGTTGGTCATATGGGACGATAAATGAAATCGGTGAAATTATGCTTCAATGAACTGGTGATGCATGAAGCTTAGAGTTCCTCGACATTCGTCTTCACAGGATAAAAGAAATCCCGAAAAAATTATCCCGGTAACTCAGCAATTCGAACTCGCGACCTCTTGAATGTGAAGCAAACACGCTATACCCACCACACTACCGAGGCAGGTTATATTCTTCCATAGATAGCACTGTAAAAGTTGGTAGTGATATATTGTTGAGATTTGAAATCATCTGGTTGAGGCCATTGCTGGTATTGTTATTTTTCGTTAGTGGGTCATTATTTTGTATTTGACCCGACGCTAGGATGTGTGTTCCTTTTGAAGAAAACCTGCAGCAACAAGTGTTGTGCGATATTTCTGTTTTTGTGTAATGAATTGTATATATTCTTAATCACAGGAAGCTACTGATTTTTTTTTCCTTCAAAGAATGATATAGTTATTATCTAGTAACTGATTAACTTCTAACGGAATTTTTTCTCGACGATGTTAAGAAAGTGAAGATGATTCTAATTCAGATATACAGGGCGATCCATATAAACCTGAATCACTTGAATGGGCCATATCTTTTGAACCAATATAGGGCAGATGTCAAACTTTGAGAGAATATAATACACAATTGGGAGATTACGCTGTTTATTGTTCCTCAGAGCAAACATTGAAAGTGTCGTTTCGAAGAGTATCTCACAAAATTGCTTATTTCGTAACTAATGGATTCACGCAGTTCAGCAGTTATCCGAGGTCCATTCTTATACGTTCTATTTTTAGGATACTCAATAAGAAAATGTCGGGCGAGGTTAGATCAGGTGTTCTGGGGGGTCACGGGCCTTTTGAGAATATTCAATTGTAAAAGAAACTGGTTACAAGGTGCATGGAAGAGTTAGACGTATGACACATGCTCCATCTTACCGGAAATAACCTTCTGTATATCATTCAGCTGCTCCACAAGTGTATTGAAGATGCCCATAAACGGCAGTGACTACAGACCTATCAAAGAAAATGGGGCCAGCAAACCTTAAAGCTGACACCCCGCACCATACCATTCCACCATTCTTTTTGAAGTGGCGTTTCGAGGATGATATAAGGGTTTACAATATCCTCCTAGTATCTGATCTTGTGTGTTTGTTGATGTAGCCTGATAGGTGAAACTATGCCTAACCTGTAAGGGAATGTATAATAAAACCCTGAAACCATCTACAATAACTCATTCGTTTTTCATGATTTGCTTTTTCAATTCTGCACCATATGCATTCTGGTCACAATCCCGATTCGTTCGCAGCTATTCATATGACACGACTCTGCACTCGATGTTCTTAATCCTTCAAGAGTTGTTTGGATTCAAAATTAAAACCTCAAATAAACATTTTGGAATAAACTCACACCAGCGGTGCACAAGGACCGTTGCACCATGATGGGCAGCTTTCGAGGGGCAACACTTGCCTCCTCCTGTCACTCCACATCCCCAACACTTACTCGCCATCCTGCAAAACCCACAATCCCGTCAGAACGTGGTCAAGTTCTCTCCGAGAACAGGGACACGTCTAACACACCTCGGGCTGCCCTCAGCCTGCCAATTGCTCTGGTCTGGTCTTATGTTTTCCGTTTTACTATTAGCGATGAATTTGTTCTTCAAATACATTTTCACAATAAAAACACCCTCTCGAATAAATTTGAGTACTGCGTGTTTCTGTTACGACTGAAAACCGAATACTGTCAACAATGGTCGTAACTGTCATCGGAATAAAAATAGCAAACAATGGGCAGTGGTACTATTTGTCCCAATCGTATTGAGATCATTACAACAAATACGAGCTTTCACAGGACAACTGTGTATATGGTAAAGGTCAGAGATAGAGAGAAGAAAAAACAATTCTTAAAACTTATTTTTTTTCAAACGGGAATTTTTCATTTGTTTCTTTTGTTGTATTCCTGGTCATGCAAAGAGAACCCCATTTCAATCGCATAGCAACTAGCTTTTAAAAAATTTTACTATCGCTTTAGCCTAGTGAATTTCTGCTAATGTTTATCTTTATTAGCTTAAAGTTAATAGAAGAATAAGCTTTTGTAACAATAGTTGTTAGAGAAAAGTTATGTGAATGGAATATATCAGAATTTCTTTTTTGTATTGTTTTTTTTTTTTTTTTTTTTTTTAATTTCTCTCCTTTCACAACGTATGTCTCATTAAAATTCCTAAAGCATCACACGGGGGAGAGAATTACTTAGAATGTAAATACAGAAACGCGTATATCTAAAAATCATAATAAAAGGGTTAACATCCTTTATTAGCTTCATTTACTTACTTAACCAAGCCTTTAAAAACAATTTTAACACTAAATAAAGAAATAAGAAACCTAACACATCAACTATGTCCAAGGCGGAATTGGCGATCCCCTGCGCCACGAAGCACCAAATTTAGACACTTAGCCAGCGCGACCATGGGTACCTTTTTTTTTTTTTTTTAATCGGCCTTTAACCTGGTTGGTCATATCGGACGATGAATGAAATTGGTGAAATGATGCTCAAATGATTTTGAGAGAATCGAACTCGTGACCTGTTGAACGTGAGGCAGACATGCTATCACCAAACTAGATAGTCGGGGAACCGGCGTTCTAGAGTTTTATTCTATCATCGACAGATTTTTTGGCGTTTAAATGGCCCGGCGCCTCTTCATAGATTCTTATGGAAGAATAATAAAGAAATGTAAATATAGATTCTTAGAACAAAACGCACTTAAAAGGAGAGAAACCAAACACAAAAGTGTGCCTTAGTGAAGAGGGAAGTGTTTTAGAACGGAATAAAGCAGCAAAAAGAGGAGGAAAGAAGAGCGTTGGCGACAGAATGATGCCGCATTCCGCTGCGGCCGGCAGGGTGAGCAGCGATTCTGTAATAAGTAATGCAGTTAGGGTCAGCCTGCACCAGCACTTACGTAATAAGCAATTCATGAGGGACTGGAGCTAATTCTTCCAACTTTTCCAGCGCAGAAACGCGGCTTGAAGACCACACAACCTACGTCCTAGTTGGATTAAGTGGTGACAGACAACCGGCCAGTTAGTTGGGAAGGGAACCAACCCCTGTCAGCAGACGTGCTTCAAACCAGCAGCTACATCTGCAGTTTTTAATTATATTGACACACACACGCACACGAAGTACTTATAGGGTCAACTGATAAGTCCCGGGCCTCACACAGATATGGCGCCACTAGGCCAGTTAGACGGTAGCATCTTATAGTTTAACTCTAGACTAGCTTGAATCCATAGCTACAGGTCAATAGCTTGTTTAGTTTTCGAATGACAGCATTTTAAATAAGACAAATTTTGAGTTTTCACCAAAATGGAGGATTTGAAAAAACGAACAGTGAGTAAATACTACCATTTGATAGGCTTAACGCTTAAAGAAATCAAGGAGGGAATGGACATTACATTGACAGCCCCTTCATGTTCAATTTAAAAGGTGGGTTGTAGAGTTTCAAATGGGACTACGAGCACTAGTGATGAGCCTCGCTCTGGACGTCCTGTAGAAGTGACAACTCCAGAGATCATTGAAAAAATTCATCGTTTAGTACTGGAAGACTGCAGATTAAAGTTATTTCAGATAGCAGAGGCTGTAAACATATCAAAAGAACGTGCAGGTAATATTTTAAGTAATGTTTTGGGCTTTCACAAGATCTGTGCGTTTGTTGACACCTGATCAAAAGTTGCAAAGGAAAATGTTCTGTTAAGAATGTGGACAAAGTCAATTTTGTCAGCTAACAAGGTTATGGCGAGTGTTTTCTGGGATGCATAGGGAATTATTTTTATTGATTACTTGGAAAAGAGTAAAAGTATCACTGGTAACTACTACGCAAGCTTACTGCAACGTTTGAGTGATGAGGTGAAAAGAAAAATACCTCATTTGGCAAAATCTTGTTTCATCACGACAATGCTCCGGCCATGTGCGAATTAAAGTTCGAATTTCTTGAACATCTACCCTATTCGCCCAATCTAGCACCCAGTTACTACCACCTGTTCCCAAATCCCAAAAAATTTCTTGAAGGACGAAGATTTCACAGAAACACAGGAGGTCATTGATGCGGTAAACAGCTACCTTGAGGACCTTGATAAATCGCACTACAGAGATGGTTTAATTAAATTAGAACACCAATATGACAAATGCATTAGCTTTTCTGGAGATTATCCTGAGAAATAAAACCCATTTTTACTTTTTCTCCATACGCACTATGTACATAGTGTATAGAGAAAGTATTGCACTCCACCAAAAATTCGATACCGAGATTTCACCGGAAATATATGTGTTAGGGTCCCCAATATCCAAAAAAAGCATTTTCACAAAAAGGTCCGTGTGTGTGTGTGTGTGTGTCCGTGTGTCTGTGAACACGATAATTCAAAAACGAAAAGTCAGTAAAATACCAAACTTGGTATTTAAGTTTAGTATCTTCCAGGGATACGACACGAAGATTTTGAGAAAAATCCCCCCACCCCCAACTACCCTTTACATGGAACTTTTTTCGAAAATTTTGATTTTCTCAAAAATGGCTCTAACGATTTTGATTAAAATTTCGGATATTAAACATATTTACCTGACAAATGAAATCTATATCTTGAATTTTCTGGGAATAGCCTCTGAAGAGTAGTTTATTCTGGATGAATTTTACTAAATTTTGAATAACTGCTAAACCGTAAGAGATGGACTTACTATACAAAAAATGTAGAGCACATTAAAACACACAATTTATGTTATGTTATATACATTTTTTTCGTGGAGTTCGTCGTTTTTCTGACATTCCTTATTTTTGGTTTCTGCTATGAAAAACGCATACTTTTCTCATACTGGAACTTGTCAACTCCTATCCATATAAACAAAGGAACAAAGGAACCAGCTTTTGACTATCACTTTAACCTACGGTTGTCCCTTATTTCGCTTCTACTTACAAGGATGCGAGTAATAAGACTATTTCTGCTAATTTTTTCTGATTAGCATAAAGTAAATAGAAGTATAAGCTTTTTAAGAATTATTTGTTGCAGGGATATGGAGAAAGTCATGTGAATGGCACACATCAGATTTTTTTAAATGCTGTTTTCATTGTGCTGACCCTCATATTTCGAACGATGCGACTGGCAGACCGCCACTCCCACGGCACAACTATTCGAATTTCTTCGTGCAGTCGCAGCGGAACGGAACAAAACAATGCAAAGGCATGTATTGCGCTTATCCTTCCTCATAAAAAGGTTTCGAAATAATTACCTTTCTGCGTCTGGCACTTGTTGGAACACATTATTTAATATTCGACAAATATTGTTAAACGCAAGCCAAATGCTGTGTTCTGATTCGTCGAACTTAAGGGAATTTGTCAATTGTTTATTCCATATTAACGGTGTGCAGGACAGGATTTGGAAAGGAATACCGTAGCCGGGATTTGAAACACGGATCCCCTAGTCTCCGACCAGTTCTTCTAAATGCTGAGCTACTATAGTAAGTTCTCCACACGACATTAAATTTCGCAACTGACTCGAGATTTTCCCGGTAAACCAAAAGGAGATCTCAAAATGGCGACTTACAATTAAAGTAACCAACTATTAAATCAATGATTATCACTTTTTCCCCACACAAGACGTGTGTTTGACAAGGCTGAAAACTTCAATCCTATAGCCGGGATTTGAGCCACGAACCTCCTGGTAACCATTCAGTTGCTCTTACTTTTGAGCTACCATGACAAATTTCCTAACTATAATTTTCTCGAGAATTCAAAGGAAGAGAATGGTGACTTGCAATTCGTACTTTAAGTTCCGGGTTTCATTGCATTTTGTTACTTTCCTCTAGATCATATCGATTCAGATATAGAGAACGAAAATATCACTCAATTATTCTGTTATAAAAAAAAACAATATGTAATGCGAAGCAATGATTTCTTGGTCTTTTCAACAGTAACTATCTCGTCCATTTTTTCTCGGTTATAATAATAGGATATAACCCAGGCTATTTCAGCTCTTCTAACAATCTACAGACTTATTAAAAACGGTGACACCAGAGAATATCTGTAGGTGAATTAAAGGTGAGAGACAATACATGAATCCTTTCTAGCAAAACTTAATTACACAAACACAGACGTTCCATAAAATGTAATTTACAGACCGCTTCTATTTGCACTAAGCAGCACGTCAAAACAATGTTAGAATAAGCTAATGATACTGTGTAAACGAGTGAGCTAGGCTACCGCAGTGCGAAGTCAATCAACCCAATACCTGTTACAAGTCAAGACTCGCCGAGCTCCAGTCGCCTCCTTCAAGATAAATCCATGTAGTGGAGTTTCTAATCAGCTTAGAACAAGGTTCATTAAGTTTCATAGCCCCCCCCCCCAACTCATAAGTTCTGCAACTCTAGCTTATTTGAATATCCCTTGCTCTTTATTTGGGAATCTTTGCGGTCATAGTCTCCATTCGTACAGCTCCTTTATAACTTCTATTAGTGTGCGCTACCGCATCATCTTGTTGGAATTACATTCATGTTTTCTTGCGCCACACATTTTCAAGAAAATACATTTTTCTTGTATTATGTAAAATGGTACATAATTGGTACAAAATCTAAAATATTTGCTCGTTTATATAAATTATATATTATTTACTACATTTTGGTCGTAATATTTTGGTTTCTTTGTATCAGTATGTGTTACATAAGTAAAAAAAGATAACTATAATTGTTCGTGTAGATGCAAACAATGCAGAATTGATACAGCATTATTATCAGACTTTCTTCGAACTCAGGAAAGTAAGGTCTGAGAGCCAAATCTAATAGCAGGCAGGTGAACCTTAAATGAGCGGATTACCTCAGCTAATGGGAGGGCAGTTCAGTAATGCTCGGTCGGGGCCCTATTAGAAAAGCATTATCAGTCCCTCCCTACGCAAAGCACTAAATGCACTGCAGCGATGTCGAGGCCAAAGATGTCTGTTTTCCTGCGCGGAAGGGAATGAACATTAGAAATCCTGGCGTGGCAGTGCAGTGAATTTGGTTAACGACCAAAGGTCACATAGTAATTACTGCAGTAGCAGTCGTGAAGTTTATATAGTTTTACTTTCTCTACCAATGTACAATGTGCATATTGTATTCTACGCAAACATTCGATAACGAGATTTTACCGGAAATATGTTTCGAGGTTCCTTGAATCTATAAAAAAACATTTTAGACAAAAGACCGTGTGCGAATAGCATAGTTCAAAAACGAAAATCTGTTATATATCAAACTTGGTATTTAAGTTTAGTATCTCCAAGTATGCAACACGAAGAACTTCAACCCAAACTACCCTTTACATGGAAAATTTTTCGAAAATGTTTATTTTCTCAAAAATGGCTATAGATTTTGATTAAAATACTGTATGAAGATATTTATGATACATAAGATGTATACCTTGAACTTCCTGGGAATAAGCTATGAAGTCCTTCATTCTGAATGACTTTTGTATAATTGGTAAACCGGAAGAGATAGACAAAAGCTTATTACACAGAACATGTGGATCTCGATAATACACACATCTTATACCCTGCACATTTCTGTTGTAAAGCTAACCAACAATAGCCGAGATATTCCTTGTTAAAGGATTCCTTATCAATTTTAATGGTTTTGTCAGCATTTCTTTGTTTTACTCCTGGTCATGCAAAGAAGCTAATTTGAATGACAATCGCATTGCGACAGTTTTTTTAGAACATTTGAGTATTGCTTTAGCCTAGTGTATTCCCTTAGGTCCCTTCTACTTATAAAGAACTAAATCATAAAATCATTCGGCTTATGTTTATCTCGATACAGGACGGTGAAAAGAAAAACACAATCTTTTGTAAGAAGTTTGTTTGCAGAGCAGGAAGAGAGTCATGGTTTTTAATAAAAAGGTCCGAGCGCGCATGTCTGTGGTAAGTATAACCTAAAAAACGAAAAGTTAAATAGGTACCTAACTTGGTATTTAACTTCAATATTTTCCAAACTACTCTTGGAAGCATTATTTCAAAATAATTAAGATTATCTTGCGCATTACCGGAGGAAAACTAGTCATTTGGGAAATCGCATGTCGTGTCCACATGTTGCTATGGAAGCTCAGCGGTTAGAGCATCCGAACGGATACCGGAAGTTCTGGGGTTCAAATCCCGGTTATGACATTGAATGTTCCAGTCTGACTGTACCCTTACATAATTTAAAATACTTAATTTTGCACATCTCTTAGCCTTCAATACCAACCGTGTACTATGCGCCCAACCGAAATAGAAAATTCTTAATTAGGCCAGTCGAGTTTGCCCATTCTGCAGTTTTAGCGTTTAAATTATATCAACTTGGGTTGCAATTTTGTTTCTTAATCGTCAGATGCCACACTATGCTTCCTTTATTTATACCAGATGGTATCGTGATAATGAGATTAAAATCATGAATTAATTTTATAAAGAGGGCTGAAACTTAATGCTGCTTGAGTCTTCCTGAATGAAAAAAAAAATGTTTTGCATTATACTTAACATTTGTTTAGAAACAACTCGAGTGTTTTTTAGTGAATCATTAAAGGACAAATAAATTGCAAAACTTCATATATTTGTTCTAACATAATGGAGTCAAACCAGAACAAATAAGCGCCATTGGAAGAGAAATGTTTACTACAATCGGTCAAAAAATCGAAAATCACATCTTTATATCTAATTGGTTAGGTAGAGTCACACTGAAAAATTCAATGCCATAGCCGGGATTTGAACCACGGATCTCCGGATCTCTAGCCTATTGCTCTACCACTAAGCTACCATGGCAACATGTCGGCATAGCATTGAATTTTTCAACTAACTCGTATATTCTAAGGTAAACCACAAGGTGATCTCAAATTGTTTCGAGATGACAACCCCAATGGCGACTCACAATGTTATAAGTACTTTGGACCCAGGATTCATGGTATAGCCAACTATTATGGTGAATTGGTATTGGATAAATTATTTTTTCACACAAGCCGTGTGTAGGACAGGAGTTGGATAGGAGTTACATCTAATGTTTGTTGGAACCTCTTGGGCATCTATAAAGAATCAGCATTTGGCTGACCTTTCTTTACTACAGCTAATTAAGAGTGTATAATACAGCTATTTTCCAGCACATTATTTTATAAAATAGCGCTTTTTTTCAAAGCTACATTTTCACATTTTCAAAATGTTTCACGATTCTCAGGTTTTAATTAAATACAACTAAAATTTCCTAGAGTGTGCATAATTCTCTCTTATAATTTTACAAGCGGCAAAATTATCCTAATATCTATTGTAACTTCAAAATAATACACTTCATGACCATGATTAATTTTAAAGATTTTAACTTTTTTAAAAATTATAATAATTCAGCAATCAAAGTTGAAGTATCCGTGCGTAAAGTTTATGCGTGCGGATCAGTGGCAAATCAAAATGTGCCAAAAATGTTCTCAAATTCTGAGATCTGAGAGACATGTTGATAATGCAATATATTTACTTAATAAAAATCTATGAGATAATCTGTACCTTGGAAAGTACTTATCCAATTTGAATGAAATTTGGTACTCATATTAACACAACAGTAATGCAATCTTAGTAACATTTTAAAAAAAATCTGAACAAAAAATATGAATATTTGAAATCTCCTTGTCGTGTCAAATAAAGAGTGGTTTACAGTGTGTCTTGGCTGTTACGCCAATATCAATCTTATAGCTGTTTTTTGCGTAACAAAACGAGAATGAGATGAAGCATAATAATGATCCACTAAAATACCCATAATTTAAGACGGAAAATAGATATATAAATAGCCTTATTTATAATAAACTAAAAAGCAAATTGATTTAATCAGTTTCGACCTGCGACTATAACACACATTTAATAAGCAGATTTTAAGTCTTGGTGCCCACTCAACACCATGCGGAAAGTTAGGCGCTGCGATAGGCATCGTGCTGGCCTCCTTTACCATCATTCCGGCTGGACGATGCGCGATGCTGGCTACATCACCTCCCGTATCGGTTGGTGGGGACTGTGCGCTTTGGGAGGGGGGGAACATATATAACTAAGATCTGATTCCTAGTTCGTCGGTTCAAAACCGGTCTAGACCAATGGTTTTTAAGTGTGCTTAAAAGCGACAGCCCCAGACCAGTAGTTTTACCGGCATGTAAAATATTTATAACGGTTTAAAGTTTAGCGTGGCTTTTGAAAGATCTTATATGTTATGTTCGACTGTTAATGAGAATAAAGCTGCCAAACTGACTTTCATTATGCTAAATCATATTCTAAAACGCAATAACGCAATTATTTGATTTCTATAATTTTAATGCTGAAACACAATGCAACTCGAGTTCCATATTCTCTCAAGTTAAATTCTGTAGCTCTTCTATTCTACAGATAATCCCAAATAAAGAGAACCTATATTCCATTTTCTGTTCAGTTTTAAACGGATTACAAAGTTTCTGCTACTTGGAATGCCAGCATTTCAGCTATTTAATTACTTATACAACATTAATTGTTAATTATTTTCTGTATTGTCCACAATTGCAGCAGATTCGCTAAATGCTCGGAAAGTCTTGAAGTAGTTTGATGGGAGAAGGCCCTCCAAGACTGGACCACATTTGATGATCCGCCTTATTGACAGACATCATCCCCCTCCCCTCAATTAAAGTTGTAAGACCGTTACTTACCCCACCCTCGCCACTTCCGCAATATCGAATTCAGCCAAGTAGCTACAGGACAGAAGTTGGCCAAGTGAGCGAACACTTTTCCCCCCAAGAGGCTTCAAGGGCTGCTGACCATCTTCTTCCCTCCCTCTCTCCCGTAATTACGCCTAATGATGGGGTAATCGAACCACCACGCAAGGGAGCAGCAACGACTAACCCTTTTCCTTTCCGGCTGACCGAGCCTAGAGAACGTCGCATCAACCTGAAAACAAGACGTCGCGCCTTCACATCCCGGAAGAGATTTAACAACCTAAACGTATTCTTGTCGAACTTTGGTGACCGTTTTTCTAAGTGATGAAGGGAGTTTTTAATTTCTCTAATACTCACCTAATGTAAGTTGAGAAATATCTGCATTTCATCCAAAACCTCGATATATTTTTTTTCAGAAATATGCATTTGGAGGTCCCTTGATTTGAAAATGTTTTAAAAATGTCCGCATTTATCTGTGTTTGTAGACAACATAACTCAAAATTGGGACATGTTCCATTTAGATAACTTTTTCTACCTGTTCTGCAAACAACTATTCCTACAAAATATTATTCCTTTATACACTTCATGCTGCTCGAGATAAACTTTAGCAGCCAAAAGCTGGATGCTAGATTTTCCCAGAAATTCACGCATGGAGGTCTTTGATTTGAGAATATTTAGAAAAACTCCCTCACATGTTTGTGCACACCATAACTCGAAAATCGGACGTGTTCCATTCAAATGACTTTCTCTATTTGTTCTGCAAACAAACTATTCCTACAAATATTATTCTTTTATCTACTGCATGCTGACCAAGAGAAACTTTAGCAGAAATGTGCTTATTACTTAGTTCCTGATAAATAGAAGGGTAATATGGGAATGCATTAGGCTAAAGATATAGTTAAATCTTTTAACAGCTGTTGCTTGCAATTGTCGTTGAAATTTGGTTCTCTTTGCATGACCAGGAATAAAAGCAAATGAAAAACGGGTGACGACTTCCTGTTTAAATAAGGCATAAGTATTTTAAAATTAAAACCAATGTTAAGGCATATCTCAGAAAGTGTTAACTAAAAAAAAAATTACATGTATGTGTTAATGAAATCTACATTTGTATGTAGTAGTTTTTGTCTATCTCTTACAGTTTACCTGTTATTCAAAAGTCATCGAGAATGAAGAGGCCTTCAGAGGCTATTCCCAGAAAATTCTACACACACTTTATTTGTCTTACGTATGTTTAATGCACGGTGGTTTATTTAAAATCGTCCAAGCCATTATTTAGAAAATCAAATTTTTAAAACAATGTTTCCATGTAAAGGGTAATTAGGGGTGGGGGATTTTCTTTAAAACCTTTGAGTCAGATGCTTGGAAGATGCTTTTTCTAAAATGTTTTTTCGGATACAAGGGAACCTAAAACGTGTATCTCGGATTCGAATTTCTGAGTGGTATGCAATACCTTCTCTACCTATGCACTAAGTAAAGAAAGTAGAAACGAAATATCGCATAAGTACCAAACTTTTAGGATAAACTTCAACAATACTGCGATTTTCAAGGAAATTCCATGAGGAACATTTTTCTTGTTTCTGACTTTTTCCAAAAAATGGCTGTAACTATTTTATTCAAAATATGTGCATGAAAATAAAACAAATATCTTTAAATTACAGTGTTCGTCAAATAAACATTTTTATTACATTAGCCACTTAATGATACGAATTTCTTTCCTTTTAAGTTTTAAAAGACTTAATTTGGATTAACAAGACCCTGTTTTATTTTTACACTATTAGAACATTTAATGTTAATAATATTTTATTCCATCTTCGTTACTACAATTGTCAACAACTTGATGGTTTATTACCCTTATGTAGACGCAAGAGCAAATTCAGCGACGGTCCTCCATGATTCTAAACAATAACAAATAGCAACTGTTATAAACAATATTCCCGATATGAGGCGACTCATTCGAATTGCAATTGGGTACTTGCAGCACTGTTTAACGACATAAATTGGCGTTGATTAAACTCTTAGGTTTGTGTACAATATTGCAGCATTTAAGAACAAATTCATTCTGAAATTTAGATTATTAGGGATTATTTTCTTGCGCACATTGCTTCTATGTACTAGCTACAGGAGTCTGCTGTGGCACGGATAAACCTTAAGCCCCATTCTCAAGTAGAGATAAAAGCAGACGTAAGTGCAAGACTTTGCGCCCACGTTATTGAATGGTATTCATATAAATACACGCAACACGCCACGCAATTCAGAATTTGCAAACTCCAAACATTGGGTACACAGAGAAACAATTCTGAATTTCTTCCTCTATACATTGCCTGCTGAGCAACAGCAGACAATCGCAATGCGAGATTTTTACAGCGCCTTCTATTTGGCAGTGTCGGATTATCTCTCATTTCCCTCAAGAGTTTATGGCAGTCTTCTTGCGAATCCTCCTTTGATTTAAAGGATATACCCACCATTTCGGTCTAGATGTCTTGGCTCTCACAAATCGTAAGGCGCAAAGAGATAATTAACATTTCATTAAATATGCAGGTATATCACTTTCTATAGTCTTCATTCTTGCAACATTTTCAATATTTTGGTCACACGATTATTGTGACGTCACTGCCGCGAGTGCCAATTGTGTGTATACCTTATATAACCTGGTTATTCCATTTATAAAAGCGTTGATGAATTTTATTATATGATACTGTTGGTTATAATATTCAATTTGAAACTTGTGGAGCGCTTGGAAGATATCCGCATGTAATTTACAGATCTACAAACCAGTGCCAATTTCTTGTGTTACGCTTACAAATATACTGTGAATGGTTTTCGTGCTTGCGCTTATTCAGAGATACGTCTGCGCTTGCACCTCATTGAGAATTGGTTTTAGCGTGCACAGTTTTCTCCAAAACATAGTGGACCTCAAACGGGTCCGCTCCCCCCTATCACTGGGCAATAACCATTAGCAAACAAAAGACCAACCAGTACTATGGGTGAGAGGCAACGTAGTAAAACCTGTTTCCTGGAGACCCGCTTGCAAGTCGTGAATCGCGCCTCGGTTAAGGGACCAGTAAGAGGAAGATTTGGCAACAGCGAGGGTTGGTTTCCAACCGCAAACTTTAAAGACTTTGGAAGAAGAGTGGGGCAGGGTCATCATATTCTGAAAAATACTGTATAGGTACAGTTTAGTTACGTAGCGATCGGTTGAGTTATAAAATACGAATAGGAAGTTTTGCAACAGAGGAGTGTTGACAGAAGAAAGAGATGATGAATGCTCAGTTAGCGGAACTTTTATTGGCTATCATTGTGTGAGAGTGAAGTACACACCCTATCTCATAAACATGCGGTCCGCTCAACTCGCTAATGTGCGGTCAGGAGGTAGACCACGTGCGTTGCATTTTATGCCCATGTCTGTGCCATTTAGCATTTCCTTACTTCGATACCGTAGGCATGAAGGGGGAGTTGTAAAAGTGTGACTTCGTATTTTACAGAGTTAATCTCATATTATAGAGGAATTATTTATATTACAGCTGCAAATTATATTAACGTTTTCACGAGTGGCAATATAAGCATTGTACACAAGCTCGTTTTGAAATCCTAACATAAAGACGAGCAGACGCTATCCTTTTAGTAGGCGATTTTATGTTAAGAACATTTCAAGTCTGCATATTCAGTATCATTGATGCCTAATAGCTTTTAATGTTAAAATGGGTTTGGAGTTTTCAACGAGAATATTAATGTGTAATTTTTCTTGGTTCTGATTTAAAGTAATTTATATTTTAAAAACATTTCTTGGTTACATTCACACAAGTTTCGCTAATTATCATTCGTTATTCTTATATGCCATTTTGTAAGTTAAAGTTTAAATTTACCATAAATTTCTGCAGTAAAAAGATTTATACTTATATGATATCTTGTTTTAATTGATCATTATTTATATTTATCTAATTGGTAGCAAAAGTATGTTCCTCGTTTTCTCATTTATTGATTTTATACATTTTTATTTTTTATTTTTAAAAATAATAGAGCAGCCGCACACTATTTTAAATTTCTATCATATTCTAATTAAAGGAAATTAAATACTCTGAACACAAAAACGTGCACGTTAAATAGAATTATGTTATGTTGGGGAAAAAAAACTCCCTGGAGGAAATAATGTGTTTTTTTTTGTTTTTTTTTTTTTTTTTTTTTTTTTTTTTTTTTTTTTTAATGTTTTAAACCTCAAAATGCACATTGCCTAACTGTCTAAGGTTCAGAGCATTCTGCACATATTTAAGAATGTCTACGACCAAAGAATGCCTCCGTGGTCAGCCAGCCGACTTCTCATAGGTCCTGGTTCGATTCTCGGCTGGGGTGGGGAAATTTCCTTTAACCAGAATCATTCCCTATTCCCCACATAGTCTGAAAATATGTATGCGAGAATGAATGTGTGCGAGTGTATGTGAAGATAAAATAAAATAATTAAAAACACAAAGTTAAAGAACCTACAATCAATAGTTGTTTCTAAAGTTGTTAAATGAAACATTAAAAAAAAAAAGGTTTACAAAGTTCATTATGCATTTAGAGCTTTATATTTTAGGTAGGTACACACACACACAGTGTTGTGCTACCACTGAAACACGTCTTGCCCAAGGAATACACACACCGACCTTTTTCTAAAACCATTTTTTTTTCTGATCCAGGGGGTCTCAATGGTGAAATTTCGGTATCGACTTTTTGCGTAAAAAACCTTTTCTATCTACCATGTACGTGGTACATATGCGCTGCAGAAAGTAACGTGAGTTAATTATGAGCAGATTTTCATTTGTAATCAGTTTGTTGAAGAAATTCAGAGTTGTTTACTGGAGTAAAAAGAGAAGTTTTGTTAAAGTATTGAGAAATGTAAAAAAGCATGGAGTGGGTTTGTTTACCTAATTTCTCAGCAACATTGAATATACAGGCGCTACAATTCAAACACGTGGGTTGTGAACGGACATTCAGACTGGTTTCTAAGATTCCGCGCGGTTTTGTTCCTTCCGGCTATTGTGGTTTCCGGAGATAACGGAGGAAGATCTCCAGGAGACATATGATTCCTTATAAGTGGGCTAGGGCTTAGTCGACCGGTGTGTAATTTGCAGAAGAATATAGAAATATCACTGGGACGTAAATTAATACGAGGATCTTCCAGAAAGTAAAGAACGACTTGGCATAACTAAATAATAGTGAAAGAATCAACACAAAACTTAATTTACAAAATCACAGTATCTTAGTCTATTTCTCAACGCATTATCATTATCGTCAAAGCATTTATTGTAACGTTCTAACGTTCTTATTTTCTCTAGCACGTATATACATACAATGTACATGTTAGCTAGAGAAAGTATTGTATTCCACCCAAAAATTCGATGTCGTGATTTCATCGTAAATATATTTTGAAGTCCCCTAAGCCCTAGAAAAGCATTTTTAGAAGAAAAAAAAAACCTCGTTGTGTGTCTGTGGGCAGCATAGAACAAAACCGAAATGACCGTTGCATATCAAACTTGGTGTTTATGTTTAGAATCTTCCAAGGATACGACATGAATACGTTCATTAAAATCCTTCCATATGGATTTTTTTTTAAAAAAAAATTCTCAAAAATGACTTAAAAATTTTATATATTAAACATATTTATATCCCAAATAAAATGTATATTTTGAATATTCTGGGAATATCCTCTGAAGAGGTCTTTATTCTGTATGTTTTGCAGAATTTTGTATAACTGTTAAGCCGTAAGAGACAGGCAGAAATGTATAACTAATTTGTCATACATATTTTTCTTGTAAATTTTCGGTTTTCGAGATATTCTTTGTTATTAGTTTCAATTTTAAACTATGTAACTTTTCTCAAACGAAGACACGTCTTTCATTTCATCTCTCTTGTTTTACAAATGGCCATGCAAAGCGAACCGAACCTCAATTATTTCACATAGAGAATACTTTTTAAAAGATTTGACTATCTTAATTACATAAATCCGCATAGAATTTTCCAAGGAATAGAAAAACGAAGGAGAGATTATGGAGTATTAACCAAGAAATAAAGGATATCAAAAGAAAACTCTCCTTATGGTAGCTACAAGGCTTACGTAAATGTGTGCAAACGAACAGTATACAGCCCAATATAATAATAAATATCAAAGAAAATCTGGAATATAAGTGAATCGTCTGTCTCATACACTTGTGTACGGGGCGCGGAGTAATAAAAAAGTGTGCTTCTAAGAACGGATAGACAATAAGGTACGCCAGGTGGGGTTAGAGGTGCCATCCAGTCTACTGCTTGCACTAGCGGCTTCAGTTTAAAGCGCGTATAAATTAATTTTTTGAAACAATAACTCCCCATATTTATGGGCTGCCAACAAGAACAGCAGACAAATTATAAATTAACTATAAAAAACAACTCTAAACTGTTCTATAAAGATAATGGAATATCGACAGTTGTCGATGTAGCAATCGAAAAGGAAACTAAAAGCAGCAAAAGGATTATTAAACATAGATAATATAAAATTAACACACAATAAATAATTTATATCAAAGAAATATAGACCATGGAAATACTAAAAATGATTATTACACAAATGATTTCGAAGAAGAGAAATTGACCTCTTATTGCAGATATGGCAATTTCTTTTATTTTTCCCTTCTTCAGTCCAAACTTCTTCCAGGTATTGAAAAAATATATAGGAATGGTGCCCCGAGCTCCTACCATCAGATCCATTACCTCTATAATATTTAGATCGTATTTTGCCTTGAAGTATGGGATTGTGGGTGTGTAAATATCCCTTTTCTCTTTGTCGACGTCCTCTGGCCCTTTGAGCTTTTTAAACCTAACGGTAGCGTCAATGATAAATCCTATTTTTGTGTCTTCTCGAATTGCAATCATGTCAATTCGTCTAGTGCTACCGTTAGTTTCCAGTCAGTGGACTTATTCAAAGACTTTGTAGTTGTTCGTTCGCATTTCGTCGGCAATCACTGAGCGAATTTTATGATGGCGAGAGTTGCGTAATAGTTCTCCATGAGGGCAAGATCCCAAGACGTGTGCAAGTGTTTCTATCTCTCTGTGGCATCGCCGACAGAGGCTGTTGTCTTGCGATCTGCCCTGTATGGAACGCACGGCGGATACATTAGCCGTCGTTTTTATAGATTCACGTCATTCACTTGATGTTAGGCCATCACGGTTTCGAATCCATGCATTCGCTGGCTTGTAATAGAAAATATTGGGTCGAAGCAAGAACACGCAACTTCTTAAGGTTAGAATACGACCGCAAGTCAGAGGCGTGGTGTAGCCACAGAGTAACCACGACGTTCTGGCCCTTTGCTTTCTCCGCCGCTGCTGGAATCGCTTGCAATGTGACCGGATTATTGCCTATGTACCCTGACGTCAGCACGGCATAAGTAGGTGAATTAGGAAGCGATTACGACTGATAAGCAGAAGAGGAGAGAGAGTTGCTGAATTAATAGCTCTTAAAAGTGTTAGACGTAGAAAACGTCTCCGTTAATGGAGTTTAAAACTAAATCATGGTTAAACTTAATTCCTTCAATGCGCCGTAATTTAGATGCTGTATCTGGTAGTTAGCAGGTGTTCCACGAGTTGCAGATCATTAACAAGCGCTGCTCTTCTTCTGACTACCAAATTTCTTCTGAGAACCGCTACCCTTCTGGTTCATCTCCCAAATTTCTCTGTTTTTACTCTCAAACGTTCAAAGACACCCGTAACCCGTTTAGATTGCCCAGAAATGATGCGAGGTCATCGTAAAAATTTGAAGTAACACAGCGGTGATTAATTTGATTTTACTCAAAATCACATTTACAAAAATTTGATGTGTTGCACTCACATGACTTTCTCTAGCTGCTCTACAAACTTATTACAAAAGATTATTCTTCTTTCTACACAATGCTAATCGAGATAAACATTAGCAGAATGTTCTTAATTACTTTGTTTCTTATAAGTAGAAATGTTTAAAAATCTATCGTTATGTGATTGTCATTGCAAACCGCTTTTTTGCTTGACCAGGAGTAGAACAAAAGAAAAAGGAACACTTCGTGTCTGAGAAAAGTAATTAAAACCAATGACAAGGAATATCTCGGAAACGGTTACCTCCACAACAAAAACCTAAGAGACACGAATTATATACTTTGACGACAGCTACATTTTTGTGTAGTAAGTTTCTGTCTATCTCCTACGGTTTAGCAGTTAAGCAAAATTCCGCAAAGTGCATCCAGAATAAAGAGTTCTTCAGAGGCTACTCCCAGAAAATTTAAGATATACATTTTATTTGGGATTTAAATAATTTTAATATATGGATTTTAATCAAAATCGTTAAGAGCCATTTTTTGATAAAATTAAAATTTTCGAAAATTTTTCCATGTGTAAGGTAGTTTGTGGTGGGGGAATTTTCTTGAAAATCTTCGTGTCGCATCCTTGGAAGATAATAAAGATCGAAATACCAAGTTTGGTATCTAACGGTCATTTGTTTTTTAATTATGCTGTCCACAGACACATAAGGCCCTTTTTCTAAATATTTTTTTTCGGATTCAGGGGGCCCCAAAACATATATTTCCGGTGAAATCTCGACATCGAATTTTTGGGTGGAGTAAAATGTACATTGTACATGCGGGTTAGAAAAGTAAAAATACATATAAGTGAAAAACGTGATGCGCCACATTCATATTAGTTTCTCTAACAGGTCTAATGTATTCTATCAAAAAAATTCGATAACGAAATTCCACATAAAATACATATTTTTAGGACCCCTGAACCAAATAAAACATTTTAGAAAAAGATTATGTGTGCGAGTGTCCATTACACAAAAATGAAACGATCCCAAGCATGCGACACGAAGATTTTTAGATACACTCCCCTTTCCCTAAGTACCCTTTCACGTTAAGCGTATATATAAAAACTTCGGTACCTAAATTTCACAGAAAATACATGTTTTGAGGAACCCTAAACATATCCCATAACACAAAAACAAAAAGTCGCCTTGTTATCAAACTTGGAATTTAATTTTAGTATATTCCAAGGATGCGACATGAAGATTTTTAGAAACATCCCCCACCCCAAAGTACCTTTACACGTACAATGTATTCTAGCCAAAAATTGACACAGAAAATACATGTTATAAGGACCCTTAACCACCAAAAAAACATTTCTAGAAAGAATACTATGTGTGTGTGTGTGTGTGTGTGTGTGTGTGTGCGCGCGCCTGTCTATAACACAAAAAACGAACACGCACTTGGTATTTAATTTCAGTATATTCCTAGGATGCGACACGAAAATTTTTGGGAAATTCTGTAACCCCAAGTAACCTTTACATGGAAAATTGTTCAAACGTATCAATTTTCTTAAAAATGACTAACGATTTTGATTACAATTATTAAAGGTATTTATTTATTCCCAAAAAATTCAAAATATACATTTTATTTGCCATGTAGACTCTTAAGTCCTCTTCATTCTGGAAGCCTTTTTGTATAATTGATAAACCATAAGATAGATAACATCATATCACACAAAAAAAATTAGATCTCATTAAAACTCACAATTTATGTCATACACATTTTTTGTGTAACTAACCGTATCCGATATTCCTTGTATTTTTTTTTTTTTATTTATATTTCACTATTTACACCTTTCTCAAATGAGAAGTAGTCTTTCGTTTTTATTTGTTCTAGCTTGTCATTAAAATAGAAAGGAATTTCAAGGTTGTCAAATAAAGAGTAGCCACAGCCATCTTAAAATGTTACTATCGCTTTAGCCTGGCCAAGGCTTTCGCCTTGAACATGTAAGAAAATATGTAGTACGCAATTTTTGATAATGTTTATCTCAATTCGCATTAAGTAGATAGAAGAATATATTTTTTTAGAATAGTGCGTTGCAGAATAGGCAGAGAAAGCCATGTGAATGTAAACACATCCATCGTTTTATTGTTCTTACACAAGAAACTCAAGCTATTGTCACATTTTCATTTTTTTTTTTTTCCGCTATTAGATGGCTTGGAAACTCTACTCGCTGCACACACGAGCAACAAAATGGTAGCTTAGCACTTCAAAAAATATATGATGGTTACGAAAATTCAAACAAAAAGAGAGAACATCTCGGAAATAGTTAATACCACAAAAAATACTTCATAATTTTTACATAGTAAAAGTAATAAATATTATACAACTTGGAAAATTCATTTGCATGCAGAGGATTTCACAGGTATCTGTAGAAAATTCAATACATACATTTTACTATCTGGGGGAATTCTAGTTAAATTATCTCAAGTTCTTGTTTTCGTGAGTTAAAATACTTCATGAAGTTTAATTTTTAGAAGAATTAGGAAAAGGAAGGTCGAAGAGCCAATAGCCGTTCTAACTCTGGTCCTGACGTTTCATGAGGAAAAAAAGAATTAGATACATATCAGAATTGCCACCTTAGCAATACGAGCGTTGTTAATTTCCACTCTAAATGAACGTACTCGTATTCGTTTCAACAGATTACATCGGAACTCTAATTTGATTTTCCGTAATATTTTAATAAATATAGTTTACGTTGTTGCTTAGAACTTTGCTACACGCAAAATACAAGGCGAAAGAAAAGTAAGAAAAATCAGGCAAGATTTACAGTGTTGGGTTGACCCGCACAGCAAAGAATGGAAGTTGTCTGCTAGGAACAATGTCATTCTCCCTCCCCATGTGCTGTCGTGAGGTTCTGCAGGTTCTATGATCTAAGAGCATTTTGAATCCTTCCTATGGACCCTCAAATTAGAAAAAAAATTAATAATGTCCTGTTTCATAAACAAGTAAAATACGAAGCACTTTCGAAAACCTGTTTACATTAAATTGTTTGCTTGGTTTAGCGTGAGGAATCCACAACCAAACGTTAGTTCAAATATTATTGATCACCTGAAACAATCTATATTTCGTAATGAACCCAACGCAACAGCTCAATGCGGAAACAATGACTAAATGCTAAATAAGCGTGAGTCGCAGACGTTTAATTAATACGCTTAACGAGGTTTATCAGCAATATGCTATCAATGTTAGCGGTATATCTAATTTATATGTGCTCCTAATATACGTCGCTTGTTTTATATTAATGAGACTAATGTTAAAAATGTATGAACGAGGCATGCGAGCAGAGATAAAATCAAGTTTACAGTTTCCTGAGTGTAAAACGACTTTCTTAATGGATCATAAATTATTTGCATTTGTCAACAGTGAGCCTTGTAGCAGAAAGCGATATGATGTCTCGATTTTTATGTTACGTTTTATTATTTCATGTTTCGACCTCAGAAGGTTACGCTAATTGAATATGGCCTTACAACATTAGTTTTAACGAATTAATAAACTGCATACCGATAATAGTCTGAGTGTATATCATTTTATCACAACATTAATAATTCTAAGTCTATAATGAAACATTCCTGCATCACATTATTTCTGTTTGCTCTGAGAGGTGTTATTATTGTTTTTTACTTGAAACGGCATTCAACTAATGTCAAATAAGTTTCGTATTCAGCACTCATCTCAATGAGGCAACTATATATCTATACACATCTACAATTAGAGAAATTTGTGAGTTCGTATATCTCCAGAAGTGGGCGTGAAATAGAACAAACGAACAACTCTACTGACATCATGGTATTAACGTGACTGATATTAAATTGAACAGTATTAAAATAGACATATGACGGTTTCAAACGAAAAAATTTAACAATGGCACTATAAAGTCAGTAACACCGAAATATTAAACCCTTAGTTATATAGTAAGAAATACAACTCAAGTAGCTAAATTAGGCTGGCAGCGCTGAATACAGGAAAAGTGAATATATTAACATATAAAGAATTAAGCGTATTCAACGATGGCTCTGTGGCAACAAGTCTATGTGTTCCAATCACATGATTTTCTCTACCTGTACTGTAAACGAACTATTCTTATGAAAGATTATTCTATCAGTTTCATGTTAATCGAAAGAATAATTAACAGAAATGGTCTTACTACTTAGCTCCTTGTAAGTAGAAGGGAAATAGGTGAAAGACTAGACTAAAGCGATAGTCAAATCTTTTAAAAGCCGTCACTATGTGATGTTGAAATTTGCTTTTCTTTGGAATCTCAGAAATAGTTAACTCTAAAAAAAAATGTGTGTGTGTGTACGACAAATTGTATGTTTTTAGGAGATCTGTATTTTTTGTGTAGTAAGTGTTTGTCCATCTCTTACGATTTACCAGTTATACAGAAGTCATTCAGAATGAAGATGTTTTCAGAGGCTATTTCCAAACAATTCAAGATATACATATGATTTGCCATGCCAGTGTCTTTAATACACCGTGTTCTAACACAAATCGTTAGTCATTTTTGAGATCAACATTTTCGAAATTATCTTATAATATATAGTTTGGGGTAAGGGAATTTTCTAGAAAATATTTCGTGTCGAATCCTTGGAAGATGCTAAAGTTAAAATATTAAGTGTGATACTTAACCGACTATTCGTTTTTGAGTTATATTGTTCACGGATCTTTTACTAAAAATGCTTTCCATTTTTTTAATATAGGGAACCCTATAACGTTTATTTCCAATAAACTGTTGTGTAATTTTACTCATTTCATCTGGCACCAACCACCTATGTTACCTCAGTCTTTGTTTTTCTTCTTTCTTTTGCAATGGTGATTATTTTCAACAAACCATAACTTTATCTTTGTGAAATCTCAGTATCGACATTTTGGGTGGAATGCAATACCTTCTCTATGTATTAATAGCTCCGTGGGCAGGAGATCGTGGGTTCGAGTCCCGCCTTGGGCATGGGTGTTATATGTTTCTGCAATGTGTATATGTTTGTATAAAGGAACAGTAAAACCAGTAATCATATAGTAAATTTAGGGGGAAAATGTAAACAGAGGATACAGCGCCGGAGTCCTGACCAGACTCCGGTACTGTTTTATTAAAAAAAAGAAAAAAAAAATAGAGGAAGCAAAAATATTAGACTCTTAATTGTGTAATAAGAAATAGGTGGCTAAATAGGTTAGCAGCACTGAATACAGAAAAAGTATATCAACATATTAACATTTGAAGAGTAAAGAGCACTCAATGATGGCATGTACGCCAAGACTGTGGGTAATCAAAGCACCACTTTACACTACAATTACGATGTTCCTTTGTGATTTTGCTCTATTCCTATTATATAAACACCCTCATCTCTATAATTTTTATATAACAAACAAATTATATGCACGACGCTTGGAGTAGTGATGGACACTATCAAATTTTTCGACAATTGAATGTATTATGATAGTGAGAAATGACTATCGAATAATTCGGTTTTTATTCGGATTTAAAACAGTTCATTTCCGTAAAATGCGTGAAGTAGCAGCACAGATAAGTTACTCATTAACTAGTTTTCATTCAGAATTGAAAGTACAGTGTACGTAAAATGCGTCTAGAGTAACAAAAATACTTAAGTGCACATTGGTTCGTAAAATTAAAACACAATACTATTTCCAGTTATTCTATAATAATTAAAGCGATACTTAATTCCACGAATATCGGATTGTGAAAGCATATCGTTTCTCAGTCAGGCTAGCACATATAACTCTGAAATGAACTCTGTATTTTTTAAAAATAAGGATAACTAAATATATATAGTTCCCTTTCTAAACTATTTACCAATTTCAGAATTATATGTGGTTAAGTTTCAGTAATTTGAGGTTAGGTTCTATAGGTTATATCGTGTTTATTATTTTGTATCCATTTGATTGAGGCTCAAAGGAATATATCAAAGATTATTCCCTAGCAATATGGGGAGACCATTATTTAGTAATTAGTCATTCTGTATTTGTGGTATCGGCCCTAAATTTGGCTAAATTATATTTTGGGTTGAATTGAGCGTAAGGCATACTTAGCACAAACTGGTGAGGAACTATAATAGATTTCGTAGGTATTAAAGTAGGTAACATAAAACAGAAATATTACAATTTAATCTTCTGTTATGCAAAAAAAGAGGTTGCATGAAAGTTTGAAAGTAACGTTTTGGCTTTTATTTACAAGCACAATTGCCACCTCTCATTTCTACGTATTTAGTGCATCCGCTCAAGATGGCAACCTACCCGGCAATTACCAATATTAATGCACATGTTTAGAGCAAGATATTTGCCCTAGTGCCTAGTCGACCAACTGTATATTTATATTTCTTGCTTGGTATTTGGTATGTAGAATCCTTTAGTGTCAAGTTTATTATAAAATAGTAGATGTGTTATAATTCTCTGGAATGCGGTTAGCTTCATAGCTGCGTTGCTTCTTGATGATAGCGGTGAAAAGGGATTGGAGATTGTCGACTGTGAGCAACCAGTAATAGGTACAGTTAAATTTGAAAATCGAATGAAAACCAAATACTTGAATATCAATCGAATAGCCGATAGTTTGGCGGCTATAGAATAGTTCCATAATTTTAATTCAATAATGCCCATCACTAGCTTGGACGATAAAGTTATTAAAGCTATAATTTTGATTTGAGTCTTCCATATTCGGAAACAAATTGAGGTGGCGTAATTATCGGACGATGACTATCATTACCCTATGAATAAGCTGTGATGGTTGTTACTCCAGGGGAATTGCATCCAATGTTTACTTTCCCTACATGTATTAAGCAACAGGGTGCATAGAGAAGGTATTGTATTCCACCCAAAAATTCGATACCGAGATTTCACTGGAAATAGACGTTTTAGGATCCCCTAAATAAAAAAAAAAATTTTTTTTAGAAAAAGTTCTGTGTGTAAGTGTGTCTGTGTGTTTGTGAACGCGATAACTCAAAAACGAAAAGTCGGTAAAATACCAAACTTGGAATTTAAATTTAATATCCTCCAAGGATGCGACAAGAAGATTTTGAGGAACCCCCCCCCCCCACCTCAAACTATCCTTTACACGGAAAAAATTTCGACAATTACGATTTTCTCAAAAATGGCTCTACCGATTTTGATTAAAATACCGCATATGAAAGATATTTATAAATTACAAAACAATGTGTATTTTGAATTTTTGGGAAAAAGGTCTGAAGACCTCTTTATTGTGATTGGAGTTTTCTCAATTTTGTATAACTGAAAACCGTAAGAGATAGACAAAAACTTGTTAGAAAACAAATGTAGACCTCATTAAAACACACAATTTATGTCATACACATTTTTCTTTTTTTAGTGGAGTTTTCACCATTTTTGAGATATTCCTTATTATTGGTTTCAGTTTTTAAAATATTTTAACTTTTCTCAAACGGGAATGCGTCTATTACAGACAATGCATGAAAGGGATTTCAATGGTACCAGCTTTTAAAAGATTTGACTATCGCTTTAGCCCTGTTTCCCTCTTTATTTCCCTTCTACTTACAAGGAATCAAGGTATACAGACAATTTAAGTTAATGTTTATCTCGATAAGCGTGAAGTAGATAGAAGAGTACTTTTTAATAATAATTTGTTACAGAGATGTGTAGAAAGTCATGTGAATGGAACACATAAGTTTTTCTTTATTAGTGTTTAACGTCCCTTTTTACAACATATGGCACCGCAGGCGATTACACTGATGATGCATGGGATGAAAATGGAGCACCGGTGTAATGAAATGACGGGGGAAACCGGAGAACACGGGCCACGTTGATGAGAAGGGTGTCGTCCATATGGTCACCAGGCCATATAAATGGAATAGTTTTTTTAAATTAATATTTTGGTTTTAAATGGCATTCGTTTTGCGATAAATCTCTCATATATTTAATCCCTCGTTCAGATAGGTGGAAGTAAAACATTGGTTCCATTTTATATACTTTTAGTTATTTTTATACTCATAGATTCCATAGTGCTTTATCAAGCACTTTGGTATTTAAGGTTTTCATAATTAATATATTTGAAAATCAAAGTATAATTGCTTTATCATTCTTCCCGTGTAAAGTTTTAATTTTACACAGCACATAATTGCTCGTAATAAAGCTATATTCAAAACTTAGAAGTTTAAAAAGATCAAATTTTCATAACGTAGAGTAATTCCTTTAAAGCTCACTTTTAAGTTCTGAATCTAATTTTTTTCGAGCATAGGACCATTAAAGTTAATTTTCTATGATCATTATGTTCGAGAAATCTGTGATAAAGTTTTAATCAGTAAAGGGCAGAGAACGGAGGGAGACATCTCGCGCACTGGGAGCTACACAGATCTATTGCAGCTTACACCCCCAAGAGGAAAAAAAGAAGTGAGGGAACCATAGGAGGACACAGAGACGCTCGGAAGTTCCTAAAACTTTCCAATCACCTATCCCATTGCTGGAGCCGCCAGAAAGAGCGACCAAGCGAGCCCCTGGTACACCTCTAATGTCCATGTAGAGTATTCTTGCACGCCATCTGCCCGCACCGTCATGCATCACGGACAGAGGCGTATGCTGCAACCAAGTTCTGGGCTAGCTCTTTTTTGTTTTTCACTTCGAAAATTATTTATGAATGTTTATTCACGGTTTAATGAAAGTTATTATTGATATTGAAATAATTCCAATTACATATAATACACAGCTGCTACTACTACTACCAATAATAATAATAAAATAATAATAACCATAATAGTAATGATAATAATATAATAAGACAACGAATTATTCATTAACTAAAACTTCAATTTAAAAAATGCTATTTCCAACTATATTTGAAGAGAATATTTTTTATTTTGTGTTTTTGGGCAAATTAAGGATCTCTATATTCTGTAATAAAAATCACTAAATTGGCTGTACAATATCTATAGGTTTGCTTCGGCTATGCCTCGAAGCTCGGCTATGCTTCGGCAACTTCCCCCTTCTCGTTTCGTCCCTCTCATTTACTCGTTTTATCATGTTAGCCAGGTTTTATTGCTAGGAACAGTAATCAACAGCCAAAATACTAGGAATAAATTCTGTGTTATTTATAAATTCTTTAGGAATTCTTCTTCTTTGTGGGCTAGCTACCCTGACGACGAATCTGAAAGCAACCAGAAAGATGAGGAAACGAAACGATGGCGAAATGATGTAAAGCAAGCCATTCGTCTGTAGGCCACGGCACATACCGAATACAGCCGGTCTCCATGGCCGCGCTCGATCAAGTGTCTAGTTTTGGGGTTTCGTGGCGCAGGGGATCGTGGGTTCGAGTCCCACCTTGGGCATGGGTGTTTGTGTGTTCGTAAATGTGTATATGTGTGTATATTAGAAATACAAATCTGATGTAGTACACTCACATGACTTTCTCTAGCTGCTCTTTCTTGCAAAAGATTATTATTCTTTCTACACAATGCCAATCGAGATAAACATTAACAGAATGTTCTTGTTACTTAGTTCCTTATAATATAGAAGGTAACTAAAGGAAATGGAAATGGCGTGTTATTTATGGAACGCTGTGGCTCTCAGCGTCCCATTCTAAATTGGGCGTGAAAGACCGATTAATTTTGCTCAGAGGTCTCCCTATCAGGCTTGAGTTTCTTTTACGTGCTGTAAATGTACGACACGGGACCAACGGCTTTACTTCCCTTCCGAAGGAAGCCATGCTAAGGATTTTTACACCCGAAAAAATCCATCGTCCTCCACCCGGTTTGAACCCGCGACCTTGGGTATATGAAGTAACCATTACACCACGGAGGGCGATAGATAACTAAAGGAATGCACTAGGCTAAACCGATAGTTAAATGTTTTAAAAGCTATCGCTATGCCAGTATCATTGCAAATCGCTTCTATTCTAAGCCAGGAGTAGAACAAAAGAAAAATGGACAGTTCCTGACTAAGAAAAGTATAAGTACTTCACAATTGAAACCAATGACAAGGAATATTTCGGAAACGGTTAACACCACAACAAAAACGTAAAGGACATAAATTGTGTGTTTTGGCGAGATCTACAGTTTCTGTGTAGTAAGATGTTGTCTATCTCTTCGGCAAAACTCATCCAGAATAAAGAGGTCTCCAGAGGCTATTCCCAGAGAATTCAAGATATACATTCGATTTGGGATGTAAATAGCTTTAATATGTAGAATTTTAATCAAAATTGTTAAAACAATCAAAATTTTCGAACATTTTCCATGTAAAGGGTAGTTTATGGTGGTGGTGGGGGGGATTTTTTTGAAAATCTTCGTGTCGCATCCTTGGGAGATACTAAACCTAAATACCAAGTTTGGCATTTAACGCTCTTTTCGTTTTTGAGCTATGCTGTCCACAGAGACAGACACATGCGCGGACCTTTTCTGAAAACCTTTTTTTTTTTTTTTTTTTGATTCCGGGGGCCCTTAAACATGTATTTTCAGTGAAATCTCGGTATCGAATTTTTGGGTGGAATATAGTGCATCCTCTATACACTGTTCATATTACATGTAGAGAAAGTAAAAAGGAAAACGGTAACCAAATGTAAAAACAAAGGACATTTAAGGAAAATGGAAAAAAGGCAAAAAGAGGAAAAAGAAAAACGAATATAGCGGTGGAATTCCAACGAGACTTTAAAAAGATGAAGAAAAAAAATACAAGTCACATATGTTACTGTGACGCCAACTTGCTTGGTGATGATAGCTTTAGAAAATGCAGAATTATGCTATTTCCATATTCAGTATTCTAAAAAAAAAGGTGGCAGGGGAAATAATTGCTATTGTTCCAGAAGAGTCCCACTGAAATTAAAGGCGCCTTGACTATTAACGTTGCGCTAATCCAGAGCAAGCAGCTTGTTCCAAGATAGGAGAAAGTAATGCGCAATTCACCTGGTCATGAGCTATATATTATTGCTGCAGACACGCTAAGGTCACGTGACAAATGGTACGCGGTGTGAAACCCGTCAATTACCGCGGCTGCTTTATAAAGGGAATATTAGCTTCAATATCGCACGAGTATGTACTGCTACAATTGGCCGACGTGAGCAGAAAAACATGACAGATAACACATCACGTTAATATTTCATTTCAAAACCGTCTATAAAAAGAAAATCTACTTGTCATTCGCTATTTTTATCTAGGAAAATTAATATGATTTATAAACTATATTTACAATACGGCGACTAAAACTGTGATGTTATATATAAACGACTTTCACCATATACTATCGTTTATTTTTATACATAATCTACAAATTACTCTTACAAAAGCTTATTCTTTTATCTACTTCAAATTAACTGAGGCACCGGTTTATTACACATTTGGCGACAGCAAACAGCGATTATTATATACTGATCTTGAAATTCCACACTCTTTTCATGATATTCAGAGAAGCAATTAAAGGTTGCAAAACTTAAACTAAATGAACTATAGAAACTTTCAAACAATGGATATCTCAGAAATTACTCATATCACAAAACTGTATCAGAATGAAGAGGCCATTACAAGCTATTCATATAAATTCAGGATAAGAATTTTGAATGTCATGTAAATATCCAAATTATACGATATTTTAATGAAAATCGTTAGAACCACACTTGAGTAAATAAACAAATGAAAAAAATCCCTATAAACCACAAATTTTCTTGTCAACTTTTTGGAAGATATTAGAGCTAAATTCTAAGTTTCTTATTTATACTCTGGCTCTCTCTCTCTCTCACTGCATTTTTTTTTGTCCTCAAAGTATACATTTCTAGTAAATTTCGATATCGTATTTTTTGTGTGGAATGCTATACCTGCTTCCTCTACCTGCTATTTTAGTGGGAAAGAAAGTACATATATAACATGTATAAATAATGAACTTGATAATAATATCCAACATTAACCCAGTATTCTAAACGAAGACTATCATCCACCTCACACCACCCAATATATGAACATTTTTTTCCTGTTCATTCTGCTTGGATTAAAATAACAACCATTAGATTCTGATTTTACAAATGTGTAAGATTATAATGTGAAAGATGTTTGCGTGAGTACTAAAAAGTATATCTGAGTTTTTCCACGATCCCTCTTCATTCTGTACAATTTAGTAAAACTGGTTAACTTAAAGAGTTTGATAAAAACTGAACGAAAAGACACATACATCGTTTGTGGCGTTAACGGTTTTAGAGATTGTTATTGATAATAGTTTAATTTTGCAATACTTTATCATGATTATGTGAAGATGCCGAATTCAGTACTAAGTTTAGCATTCATCCGGCTTTTCTTGTTTTAAAGTTGAGATTATGAAGAACTTAAGGTAATGGAAATTTTCATAAACTTTCATTAATTTGTTTTTTCTTTTCATAATAAACTATTAATTGAAGCTATAAATGAACATCGGCATTTTCCGTACTCAAAATGTTCCACAAGTTGCAATGTATTAAGAATTTGTTTCAAAATTTTTGGTACTTCCTCTCAGATGTACATTAAAGAAAATTACCATTTTTTCTCGAAATATTGCTCCAATTTTGATAAATAAACTATTAATTTTTCAAAAATTAAGAGTTTTAAAGAATAAAAAGTATTAATTTTTTTCAGTAATTGGGGTTAATATAAAAAATATCTGATATAATACTCATTTATAAGCTGATTTACAGTAAAACTTTCACAATGAATAGTTTCAACAATGCATCAGGTGGAGCTTTATTTAATTCGGTCAACGTATTTAGGCAGTAATAAGTATTATTTAAACACCATGCATGCTAAAAGTTTGATACATCTCTTATTGTGTACAACAACTAGTAATATACTCCAACAAGATATTTTGCACGGATTTTCCAAATCTCATAGAAGCATTAACTTTATGTAATGTGACTTAATGCAACGTAACACATTAAGTAAGATTGGAATCTGTGTATTTGTAAAACAATATTGAATCTAATGCTATAAAAACGTCGTAATATAGAAATGAGGGCAAATTTAATTATTTTAGTAAGGTAAGCCCTTGTTCTGTTTACTTTCTCTACACGTACCATGTACATAGTGTATAGAAAATGTACTGTAATGCACCCAAAATTCGATACCGGGATTTCACCCGAAATACATGATTTGAGACTCCCTAAACCCAAAATAAGCATTTTTAGAAAAATATCCGTGTGTGTGTGTGTGTGTGTGTGTGTGTGTGTGTGTGCAGCATAACACAAAAACAAAAAGTCCGATAAAAACTAAACTTAATATTTAAGTTTGGTATGTTCCAAGGATGCGACAAGATCTTCAAGAAAATCCCGTCACCCTCAACTACCCTTTACATGGAACTTTTATCGAAAATTTTGATTTTCTCAAAAATGGCTCCAACGATTTTGATTAAAATATTGTTTATTAAAGATATTTGCTTGACAAACAAAATGTATATCTTGAACTTTCTGGGAATAGCCTCTGAAGTCTACTTCATTCTGGATGAATTTTACGGAATTTGCTTACCCGCCAAACCGTAAGAGATGGACAAAAATTTACCACACAAATAATGTTGAAACACACAATTTATATAATATACGTTTTTTTCGTGGAGTTTATCGTTTTTGAGAAATTCCTTGTTATTCGTTTCAGTTTTGAAAAACTTATACTTTTCTCATACAGGAATTTGTCAACTCCTGTTCACACAAACAAAGGAACTTCAGTCACATATCAACCAGCTTTTGACTATCACTTTAACCAATGGCACTTTTTATTTCGCTTCTACTTGCAAGGAAGCATGTAAAAAGACTTTTTCTGCTATTTTTTTTCTGGATTAGCATGAAGTAAATAGAAGCATAAGGTTTTAATTTTTTTTTTTTTTTTTTTTTTTTTTTTTTTTTTTTTTTTGCAGATATGTAGAGAAAGTCATTGAATGGAACACATCAGATGTGTTTACTTAATACATCCCTCACAATCCGACCCAATTCACTCCACACAAACCGAAATTGAACTTTTATGAGTGGCTAAGCGTGACTTAACTTCAAAGTTTGAATGTGTCAAACTTTCCTTTGCCTTATGTTAAGTTCGCAGTAGCATGAAGTAATAAAATGACCACCAATGAAGAGGCATGGACCATTCATAATAAAAATTAACGACGTAAAACGTAGGCACACTTAAGTCTAAGTGTAGACAATATTTATTTATTTATTTATTTATTTATTTATGCTAAGCATTATACAGGTGAATATGATCGGTGTTCAGCCCTGGCTCTTTACCGGTCATACTCATATTTTACAATAGTTTATTAATTCTAGTTTATTACACCATTTTGTCTATTTACTGTCCATATCCATTTATTTTTCACTTTGCATAAGAATTGTCCAATCTTCTTACTATCTTTTTGAAACATTTCAACTACTACTACATTTCTATCTATTTTAAACCATTTCTTATTAATATACTTTTTTCTCCAAATTTCAGTTCCTTTACATTTAAATAAAATGTGTTCTATATCTTCATTTCCGCCACATATAGGACATTGATTTTGTGGAATACCTTTCCTTAGACCTTTTAATCTCCATACTCCTGCTTTCAGCCATGCAATACCTTCTCGCTCCTCTTTATTTGTCACATCAATGTACTTTTCCCTTCCCCATGAGACTTTCATTGGTATATAGAAAACTAAAGATCTCTTTTCAGTTATTTCACTAAATATTTTTTGTATTTCTATATCCTCAAATCTTTTCCTTGCCAACTTCCAGAAGTTATTCACATTATTTTCTCTTCTTCTCCACATTTCCCCTAACCCACTACTTTCCAGGTTATTTCGAAGACAGTCTACCCATCCCTTGTTCTTTAAACTTTTCTCTTGATATACTAAACACTGTTTTAACAAATTCCTTTCTTCCAATTTCAATATCCTATGCCAAAATTTCAATGCCCTTTCCATAATCTTTCCCTTACTTGCCACTCTACCCAGCTCTATTTGTGCTACCTGCCTAACAGTTGCATTTGGTAACCCCAGTATTTCTTTGCAAAATTTCCTATGCACCTCATCTATGCCTTCCCATCCTCCTTCTAATCCCCATACTTCTATCCCATATAGCATTTTTGCCTCAACCACCATATTGTACACTTTTTCTAACCATCTAATATTTATATTAGGTGCTTTGTATTTGCAACTTCTAATAGCTGATAAAGCTCCTTTTCCTTTTGCCAATGCAAATTTCTTTTGCTTTTCCCAATTGCCACCACTATCAATTTTAACTCCTAGATAAATACATTCTCTCACTACCCTGTACTCCTTTTCATTCTCATTCTTCCATTTTTCATATTTGCTCAATTTCCCCCCTTTTTTGAACACTACAATCTGCGTCTTGTCCTGGTTCACTTTTAAACTCCACTCTTTACAGTAATTATTTAATGTTTGCAAGGATTGTTTCAAGCCATTCACTGTAATTGCACCTATAACTAGATCATCTGCAAACAGTAATCCTGGAATCTGAATATTATTAATTACTGGCATCGAGTTATTATTTCTCCCAATTTCTGTTAATACATCATCTATATATAAATTGAATAAGACTGGACTTAACTTACATCCCTGTCTAAGGCCTTTCTCTTGTTGGATTTCTCTTGTTACAACCCCTTCCTCCACTCTTATACAAAAAGTATTTTCCTTATATAATGCTCTAAGGGTGTCTACCATTTGTTTACTCACTCCTTTAGTCAACAACTTATGCCACAGCAATTGAAGCTCTATCCTATCGTATGCTTTCTCTAAATCCACAAAAGCCATATATAACTTTCCTCTTTTGTCTTTCAAGTATTTATCTACCAGTGTTTTTATAATAAATAAGTTATCAACTGTCCTCCTCCCTTTTCTAAAGCCCATCTGAAGTTCCGAGAGGATATCATATTCTTCAACCCATGTTTGTATCCTGCTTGCCATAATACCAGTAAAAATTTTTCCTACATTTGATAATAATGCAATGCCTCTATAGTTGTTTGGTTTGTCAACACTACCCTTGCCTTTGTATATTGGATGTATGATTGCTTTCCTCCACTTATCTGGTATATACCCCTTCACCTTAATTGTGTTAAATAAGTCTACTAAAACCTTAACTCTGTTTATTTCAGTGCACCATTCCTTAAGGAACTCTGGAGGGATTCCATCTATTCCCGTTGCTTTATTTCTTTTCATTATTTTCACCTGTTGGATTATTTCTTCACTTCTTATTATATCATCGAGTATATCTACATAGTTATTACCTATTTCCCAATTTCCTATCTCATTTTTACTCTTTCTTTCCCCATACAAATTTTTAAAATATTCCATCCATTCTCCTGGTTTTATACTTGGTTTTGTTACATATTTATTATACATTGATTTCATAACCTTCCATATCTCATTTGCATTATTTTCATTTAGAATTCGTATCAAATTACTTTCATATTTTTTCATCCAGCTTGTTTTCTTTTGTTCCAGTAATAAATTATATAAATCCCTCCCTTGCATATACTCTTTCTTTAATTCTATGTTTCCTAATTCCCTCCACTTTATGAGCAGCTGTTTGACTTGTCTTTTAGTTACTCTACATTCTTCATCAAACCAGCCCTCATCTCTTTTGTAAACCTTCTTTCTCATTTTCATTTCCTCCCCAGCCCTTAGCATAATGATATTTAAGATATCCATAGCACTTTCAATTTCTTGTTCCTTTATCATAAAACTTATTCCACACTGACATATCTGGCCATAATTAGAGTTTAGTGTCTGCCTAAATTTATTGCAATACTCTTCCTTCCATTTGTATCTACTGTATTCTTCTATGTTGCACTTTTCCTCCCTTAAATTATAGACTATTTGCTCTGTGCATGTTTTTATGTCTACTATCAATGGAAAATGCCCACTGTTGGAACTTAAATTTAGTATCTTAAAATTACTTAAAATATACCCCATATTAATTGGCCATAATACATAATCAATCACACTTTGACCATTATTACTAACATACGTATATTCTCCATTCACATCTTCTCCATATTTCCCATTCAAAATATCAAAGGCATTCAATTCACAGAATTCTATAAATTTCATATAGCCTTTGTCAACTATCTTATCTTTGCTGTATCTAATTTTCTCAGGTTTCTCTAATGTATCATTGCTCATCCACCTATTCCCTCCAATAACATCATTTTCGCCAATCCTAATATTAAAGTCTCCCATTAATATAATCTCAGAATTACCATATCTCTCCTTTAAATGTTCTATTTCTATCTCTAGGTGTTTAAGGAGGTCCGGATTATGAAAGCGCGAAGGAAGAGGAGGATTGTATACTATGCCTATACATATAACATTTTCAACTATTTGTTTCTCCTCTAATACAATCCATAGTATTTCTTTTCTCCTTGACCAAGTTTCTTTAACTCCTTTACTTAACGTTTTCTTTACAAAAAAGCCTATGCCTCCAGATGCCCTCCCCTTTCTTGCTACCTTATCTCCTTTTATCCCTACAAAATCAAAATCCTTTACGTAAACCTGGTCCTCTTTTAGCCATGTTTCAGCTACCGCGAGATAATCAAGTTTTGTCAATAATTGATTTAAACTCCCCGCATATATTTTGTGTGTAGACAATAACAAATACTGTATAAACAGCAATCAGTCAAGAGAGCCTGAAACAGCTTGGCTAATATACCGACCTACGAAGCGATTTCCGACAGAAAAGTTTATGTACATGTTCCAAAATAAACAATTTAAAGAACGTTAAACCCGGCTTAGGGACGTTAAAATTACAGAAAAGCAATGGTTGCTGTGATTTTCACAGGTACCCTAATACCTGATCTGTGCCCTTAGACTATTTGCGAGTCTACACATGAAACTGGAAAATCTCAAGACGGCAGAATGATCACGTGATAAGAAACGCTCTCTGATTGCCTGATTTCTTATGTTGATGTACATTTAAACTTGAAGACATGGACCATGCAAGCTTCTATATATACGTTTAATTCTATGTGTCTTACGCTAACAGATTCATCTTAAATGGTTCCATTACAATACTGTTAGGGTTTATCTAGTTAACTTTCTCTAGCACGTATGTACAATGTACCTAGTGGATAGAGGAGGTATTGTACTCCACCCAAATACTCGATATCGAGATTTCACAGGAAATATATGTTTTGAGACCTCCGAATCCAAAAAAGCAATTTAACAACATGTCCGTGTGTGTGTGTGTGTGTGTGTGTGTGTGTGTGTGTGTGTGTGTGTGTGTGTGTCTCGGCAGCATAGCTCAAAAACGAAAAGTTGATTAAATACCAAACTTAGTATTTAAATGCAATTACTTCCAAGGATGCGACACGAAGATTTTTAGGAAATCCCCACCCCCCAACTCCATTTACATGGAACATTATTAGAAAATGCTGGTTTTTTTCAAAAATGGCCCTAAGATTTTTATTAAAATGTTTAAGATATTTTCATGACAAACGAAATGTATATCTTGAATTTTCTGGGAATAGCCTCTGAATAACTCTTTCTGGATTACTTTTGTATAACTGTAAACCGTAAGAGATAGACAAAACTTACTACACAAAAAACGTAGATCTTGTTAGAACACATAATTTATCTTATGTACTTTAATTCTTTTTTGTGGAGATATTTGAAGTTATTGGTTTCAAAGATACTTAAAACGTTTCTCAAATGGGAGGCATCCTTCTTGTCGTCTCTTCTGTATACTCCTATCAAGCAAAGATAATCGAATTGCAATTATTTCACTTAGCGACAGTAATAATACTAATTCTGGCAATACTTCTCTTGATTGGTATGACGTAGATAAAAGAATAATCTTTTGAATGAAAATTTGTTTGTGGAACAGTAGAGAAAGTCAAGCAAATGGAGCACGTCAATTATTTTTGGTTGGAATACAGGAACTTCCAATATCTACGATTTTATAGTTCACACTTCATCTCTGCTTCTTAAATCTACCGTTCTTATGATCCACTGTTGCATTTTATGTTACTAACTAATATGTGAATCAGTTGTATGTATATTGGCACTTAAATCCATCAAAGTTTGCTAACGTAGATAACAATAAAAATAGTGACACATCCATCTTTACGAATTCATCGCAGTCATTATGTACAACAATATTTCTTGAAACCGTTGAAGCAACCCTATACTGCGATGAAAGATGTGGCTCTTAGGAAAGGCATTTGGGGGCCATGCTTCACATTCTTCAGCAAACAGGAATGATTTAATGTCTAATATATCTTGGCTCCTTCTTCAAATTCATCTTTTTTTCCTCTCCGTGACTCACCACCATTAAGCGTGAATTAAAAATACACCAAGACATGCAAGTTATTTCTGCCAAGGGTGTTTGCGTAACAATGTACTGAAGATTGATACACATTCAATTGTTGCCTGCGCGGGGGAGTTGAAAGGAATATTTTCTCAATTTCAGTAAGTTCCAAGGTTACCAATAAACTCTTCGCAAACTAAAAATCTGACGTGTTCCATTCACATGACTTTCTCTACATCGCTGTAACAAATTGTTAAAAGGCATACTCTTCTGTCTTCTTTAGGATAATCAAGATAAACATTAGCAGAAATATTCTTAATTACTTGCTTACTTTTAAGTAGAAGGAAAGTAAGGGACACTACGCTAAAATAAAAGTCAAATCTGTTAAAAGTAGGTTGTCCCTGTCTGAAATCCGTTTTTATGCATGGCAGGGAGTTTACAAATTTCAGAAAAGTATTTTGAATCTAAAACAAATAACAAGGAATATCTCAGAAAAGATCAATTCCACGAAAAAAACGTACCTATATGACAAATTGTATGTTTTAACGTGATCTACATTTTTTGTACAGTAGGTTTTTGTCCATCTCTTACGGTTTACCAGTTACGCAAAATTCACCAAAATTCGTTCATGGTAAAGAGAGCGTCAGAGTCTATTCCCAGAAAATTCAAGATATACATTTTATTTGTCATATAAATGTCTTTAATATGCGATATTTTAATCAAAATCGTTAATCACTTTTGAGAAAAATCAATATTTTCGAAAGTTTGTCCATGTAGTTTGAGGGGATTTTTTTTTTCAAAATCTTCGTGTCGCATCCCGAAGATACTTAACTTAAATAGCAAGTTTAGTATTTAACCGACTTTTCGTTTATGAGTTATCGTGTACACAGACACACGGACCTTTTTCTAAAAATGCATTTTTGGATACAGGGGACCTTAAAACATGTACTTCCAGTGAAATCTCGGTATCGAATTTTTGGGTTGAATGCAGTACCTTTTCTATACACTATGTGCATAGTACGTGTAGAGAAAATAAAAATAAATACCTAGTTTACTAGAAAGTCAAAACTGCTCTAAGAGCAGTATACTCAGTAGTCAATTGTTTCAATATATTTCTGAAATTTACTAAAACATTGCGAAAATATAGATACATTTGTATGGTTTTACCTTGTTCTTTCATGCTAGGTAGGTTATTTTTAGGTATTAGGCATTACAGTACCATATATGAAACCAAGGTATTAAACTAAGGCAGAAATATTAAACTCCAACTTCATCAGCTCCTGTCTTATTCAGCGTTTTTCATTGTTCAAAACGTCTACATCACAGATTTACATTAGAACGGATTCAGATATACGCGATTTATAAACTGGTAGTCAAGTAGGTATTTCAAAATATCGTGTAGTTTATTTGCAATTAAATATTTTCTACAAACAATTATAATATGGTAAAAATTAAAAATATAATTATCACATGTAATTGTTATTATTTTTATTTATTTCTTTAAGTTTATTTGTACCTTCCCATATGAGCCAGAGGACTCCATCCAATAATTCGATATCGAGATTTCATAGAAAATGCACGGTTTTAGGTCCCTGCATCCACCCACGAAAAGAATTTTTGATAACATGTCTGTGGATCTTCTACGAGTGTGACAAGAAAAGTTTCAAAGAACCCCCCCCCCTACACCATACTACGTTTTAGATTAAACAGGTTCTGTAAGCTATATATTTAAGATATTTGCATGATTTAAATTAATTGTATTATTCCAATTACGTACAAGAATGCTCTGCATTTAAATACACCTAATATATGGAAACATGTTCAACCCCAGAAGAGAAATGATTAAATAAATTAATATAAATAGTATGACAACGTTTCACTGTTTTGCTACATGTGTATGCATTTATATAAGTAGATTAAAAGTATTTCTTGTAGAGTACTTACGAAATGATTCCTAAGTTGCAAACTTGTAAAAAAGTTATTTTCTTTACACATAGTAAGTACGGGGAGGTATTGCATTGCACCCAAAAATTCGATACCGAGATTTCACGGAAATACACATTTGAGACACCGTGAATAAATAAATAATAAAAATAAAAGCATTATTGGAAGAAGATGAGATTTAGAGAGAAATACACAAACTTACTGCACAAAAAATAAATCTCGCTAAAGCACACAATCTGTGCAAAAATGTTTTGTGGAGTTCAAGTTTTGAAAGTTATTTCTTGCTATTGGTTTCAATTTTAAAACGTTTATAGTTTCCTCAAATAGGATAGCACATTCGTTTTTCTTGCTCCTGGCCAAGGAAAGAAAACACAACTTTAACGCCATCACGTACGGACCAGCTTTCAGAAGATTTGACTATCGCTTAAGCCTAATGTATTCCCGTATTCCTTTTTAATGAAATACTTAATGAAGTTATTTATATAAATGCTTATCTGGATCAAAATAAAGTCGATTCTTAAGAATAATTTGTTGAATAATGAGTAGATACGCTTATGTAAATGTAACACGCATCATAATACCTTTACTGAATTCGGAAAATAGAACGAACACTTTGTTTTGTAGTTTAACGTCCTTTAGTCATTTCGACGATGAATGAAATCCATGGTTTAATACTCAAATGAGCCCGTGATCCATTGTACTTAAAGTTACTTTTATGGTTTATCGTTATGCAAAGCAGTCTAGAATGAAAAGGACTTCCTACAAGATTCAAGGAATGCATTTTATACCTCATGAAAACGTCTTAAACTATAGTATTTTTTTTTTTTTTTTTGAAAATCGTTCGATCCATTTTTCTGTAAAAATAAAAAATTTCGAAAAGTTTCTCACAGTTTGGGAGAATTTTTGGATTTTCGTGACGCATCCTTGAGAGAGTCTGAACTTAAGTATCAAGTTTGTTATTTGATCAGTTTTTCATATTTGAATTATGCTGTTCATAAGCACGCGCGAGCGGACCTTTTTATAAGAATGTTTTGGGGGATGGGGGTCAGAGGGCCTCAAAACATGTGGAATATCGACATCGAATTTTGCTGTGAATACATTACTCCCCAGGAAGAAAAAGGAAGAAAAGAATACGTAATTAATGTCTTATTAAAATATTGTATGCGCCATTAAATTAAAATCAACTCTGCAGAAAAATCCCAGCTCTATACTCGAAGTGAATGACCGTCCAAAATATGCTGATCCAGCCAAATTACCAGTCATTTAACGAGCAAGCTTAGCATACAATATGACCTTAGGGATCTGCTGGAAGATCTAGTACTTCAGTTCAAATGGAATGATTCTGAACTTGATAAACGTCACCTAATTCCACGGATCTTTGCACTGAAACATAATTTTATAACTCAATTACCTCGCTGTAGGCTCAGGGCGTTAGCCAAAATACGTGTAAATTGTATAGAATGCTTCACGTAACTGTACCCTGACATACAATAGAAAGATAAGATGTATTACAAGATACCGAATTATCTTAATAGCTGATCGGAACTCACGAAGTGAATTAATTCGTTGAGATGAAGTGATTTAACCTTAAATTACAAGTACTAATGGACCAAATATACACTTCCTGTGTTTTGTGCAAAACCAGTGAGCTGATCTGTGTGGAATGCAACTGTACTTAACTTCCCACTTAGTCATGGTCATTCAGAAATCCCACTCTACTTGAAAGTTTTTTTGAAAATTAATAAATTGGTTCACTAAAGCGATTAAAACTCAACCACCAATTTTATACACATTTCGGTTTCAGATGTTTATAAGCCAGAGAAAAGGGAAAAAATGTCTATTTATTAGCTACATTTCTGATTTACAGCCCCCCACCCCGAAACTAATGTGTTGCTTTCACGTGGCCTTCTCTGTTCACTCTTGAACAATCTAATTATTCCCAAAGTTTATTCTTTTATTTTCAGAAAGATATTACACAGGATGGCCCATATAAAGAGTTACAGATGAGCATATCTTTAGCGAGCAGAAAAAAATGCAAAGAATTACAAATTTTATAGGAGCAAGGGGGTTTCCAAATTGTGATATGGAAAACATTTTCATGGGCCTTATGGTGCCCACGGAGCTCAACCTCAGACTTTTAAATGCAACCATGGTAATTTTTGTATATTCTGGTTCCATACAATAAACTAAACTACTTTTATTATTACTTGTTTTTAAAATAATTGTTGATCTGTTAAAACCCTTTTCTACTTTCTCTATACGCACTATGTACATAGTGTATATTGCACTCCACCCAAAAATTCGATACCAGGATTTCACCGGAAGTATATGTTTTAGGGTCCCCAATATCCAAAAAAAGGCATTTTCACAAAAAGGTCCGTGTATGTGTGGTATTTAAGTTTAAGTTTAGTATCTTCCAGGGATGCGACACGAAGATTTTGAGAAAACTCCCCCCCCCCTCCCCTTTACATGGAACTTTTTTCGAAAATTTTGATTTTCTCAAAAATGGCTCTAACGATTTTGATTAAAATTTCGTATATTAAACATATTTACCTGAAAAATAAAATGTATATCTTGAATTTTCTGGGAATAGCCTCTGTAGAGTAGTTTATTCTGGATGAATTAAACTGAATTTTGAATAACTGCTAAACCGTAAGAGATGGACAAAAACTTACTACACAAAAAATGTAGAGCACATTAAAACACACAATTTATGTTATATACATTTTTTTCGTGGAATTCGTCGTTTTTGAGACATTCCTTATTCTTGGTTTCTGCTATGAAAAATGTATACTTTTCTCATGCAACTCCTATCCATATAAACAAAGGAAATTCATTGACATAGCAACTAGCTTTTGACTATCACTTTAACCTATGGTTGCCCCTTATTTCGCTTCTACTTGCAAGGAAGCGAGTAATAAGACTATTTCTGCTAATTGATTTTGATTAGCATAAAGTAAATGGAGGTATAAGCTTTTAAAGAATAATTTGTTGCAGGGATATAGAGAAAGTCATGTGAATGGTACACATCAGATTTTTCTTTTAAGTGCCTACAAATTAGCACAAAACAGTACTAACAAATAAGTCAAGTTACTCAGGGTATTATTTTAAATTACTTTATTAAATGCTCAAAGTTACCTGCAATAATATCTGAACATTTGGCAATTATTTTGGAAATGTTTTCTCTAACTGTTAACAACAAACAGGGGCTAATAGTGTAACAAGCTTCACGTATTCGAAATTTATATTCTCTTTGGTTGTAGGTGCTTTAAATATAACTTTCAATTTATGTATCCCCATAAAAAGAAGTCCAAGGATGTTAAGCCGGGTGAACGAGGAGGCCAGATGGACTAATTTGTGAAGTTACTTCTACAGTAGCAAGAATGGTGATACAATTTCCCTCATTCACTTTTGATTTCACCTTCAAGCAATATTGTCCTTTACACTTCATTATTTACGTAGTCATTTTTCCAGTAGTTTGAATTTCATATGCGACATTACATCCTGTATATCTCATTGAACACCGCCAATGCAGTTCGAGATATTTCTATCATTCACCAAGTAATTACTAAAATCATATGTACCTCTACATCAAAATCTTCCATTTTTTTTAACTTTAAAATAATCAGCATGGCCAAATACGTAAAATGTTGTATTTTAGAAGTTCAAGAGCCTTTAAAACCACAATACCCATGTTCTTTCTTTTGATACTCTTCTACACGAGTTCATGAGGGACATGTTTTCAAAGAAAACATCCTTTAACAGTGCAACAATTCATTTTAGGAGAAAAAACTGTTTTAATAAATGTTGCTTAGTTTATTGTGGGGAACCAGAATATACAAAAAGTTACCATGGTTTCATTTAAAATTCTGAGGTTGAGCCCTGTGGGCCCATAAAAATATTTTCCATATCACAATTTGCAAGGCCCTTGCTCCTATAAGATTTGGAATTCTTGGTTTCTTTCTGTTCGTTTAAGAGATATTCTCCGGTAACATTTTTATGGCCCACCCCTTATATTACTTTATAAGTACATAGGAATATCGAATATAGTAGGATTAAACTCTAGTCCAAACTTTTAAGAGCAGGTCGCTGTTATTTATTTTAAATTTCGTTCTCTTTGTATGGCCGAGAGAGAGAAAACGAATAACGATTTCCTAGTAGAGAAAATCTGAAGTTTTGAAGATTCAAATAAATAAGAACACCTTGCTAAAAGTAAACTTCAAAAAAATATTTCACATAAATTGTGCTTTTAGTGGGATCCACATTTTCTGTGCGGTAGGATTTTGTCTATCTCCTACTCATTTCATTTGTTATGAAAACATTTTAAACATACGGTATTTTCATAAAAACCATTACATCCGTTTTTAAGAAAATACACATTTTCGAAAATTTGGCATTGTAAAGGTAGTTTGGGGTGAGAGTTCATTGAAATATTAGAAACATCCTTGGAAGATGCTGAACTTAAATACCAAGTTTGGTTTACAACCAACCTTTCATATTTGAGTTATGTTGTTCACAGTTAAACATACGGTCCTTTTCTGTAGCACTTTTAATTAAGGGCCTCAAAACATGTATTTACGGTGAAATATCGATACCGAATTTTTGTGTGGAATGGAATTAATTCCCGATCATCTGTGTACGTGTTATAAAAAAACTTATTTTTCTTGAGTTCAGGGGGAATCAATATATATACACAATGACATCTCTGAATTGAAACTTATTAGTTAAGGTAGTTAAAATGCAAGTTGAACATTATTGTGCCAAAAGCTTCAAACTAACAGATATTTATTTAGAATTTATGCATAATGGTAGTAGTACGATTTTTTTTATTACAAACAAGAAGAAAATAAGGTCAATTATTATTTTGGAACGGTTAAGAGAAAGGAGCTGTTCCAGAAAATAAACCAATTTCGAATATAAAGCCCCAGAGTGTAAATGCTCCAATTTTACACTAATGCGATCGTTCAGTATTTTTACAGTTTAAATTTATGAATTCAATACATTTCCCCCCTCCACCATTTTTAATTTTGTTTTAACGTAATGTCCTTTAACTTGGTTGCCTATATCGAACGATGAATGAAGTCGGTGAAAGGATCTCGGGAGTATATGGGGCTTATAGTTACTCGACATTCGTCTTCTCAGGATAAGGGAAAACCCGATAAAAACAAAAAAACATATGCTCACTCACCCTAAACGAAATTCGAACTCGCGACCTGTAGAATGTGAGGGAGACACACTCTCTACCCTTTCTTTTTGAAGTTATATTTTATGCCAGACGCGCGCGCGGTACATTTCATTGTTTTATTTTAGAGGGAGAGGATTATGAGCGGACTTTTAATCTGCATTTCCAGTGAAATTTCTGTATCGAGCTTTTGAATGGAATTCAACTTTTACTACCTCTACTATAGATGATGTTCTAATCAGGGCCTCTCAATTTGACCAGGTTGATGACCGTGCAAACTTCAACTACTCAACTGTTAACAATGCTGTACTTTTTTTTCCTTACGCTTGTCGCGATAGCTCTTCCTACATTCCTGCTCTTCTTCACTGCAAACTGTCTAAGTCGAGTTAGACCGATGCACGGTGCAAAGAACTTGTGCATCTCTGTTTGCACGGCCATAATTTTAGGCGTTTCTAAAGTCCTGATCTAAATGCACCAAAAATGATTCGGCTGCCTCATTCCAGGTGGAGTACTTCATTACAGTTTAAAATTCGGCTCACATAACTATCCTTTTTATTCTGTGTTATCTGGTATACAAACGTGGTGAATCTTTAAATATATAGTGTTTTGTTAGTCGTTTCGTGCACAGGTACATTAACTGACCCTAATACTATCATCAGGTGCTACTAAATTCCACTTAATCCTACCAAAGGCAGTACAGAGAAGGCCACTGAAAAAAGTGACAGAAAAATCAGTCGATGGCCTTAATATCATGCTTTCGTGCTGGAAGATACGTGATAACCAAGCAGCAATAATTCTAACCCAGTTCTGGTGATCTATTTCTTTTACTGCTCATGCACGATATTTCAGAAACAAAACAAAAAAAAAACTCTTCATAGGCTTAATCACTTGAAGGAAATCCATAGCATTCATTTATGGAAATGGTGTGAGGCTTGCAGTGTAGTTAATGAAGTTGGTGTAATTTTATATGAGAGTTCAGGAACGGGGTTTTCAACACAGGCACTACGATTTTTAACTTCTTGCCCTCGCTCCCTTTAACCTAATGTCGTCTCCTTAATTTATCCTGAATGTCGGCAAGACCTTTTTATTTAATTAATGAAGGTTATATATTGAAGAAAATAAATAAATATAATCTGAAGAAGCTATCCCGGCACCTAATCCTTTTTCTCATAACATTGCCCTGTTGATATGTATCCTTCCGCGGACATTCAAGTAGATTCGAGAATGTTTTAGATTCACAATTTTTTTTTAAATTTATTTATTTATTTTCTTTATTGTTAAATTTTAGATTGATTTACATTGTATCCGGCAGGCGGCGCTGCAATCGCGGTATCGAAATATATATCTAAAGATGTGTTTTTTTTTACATTAAAAAGATATAACTGCCATAAAAATTATTTCAGTTTTTTATTTCTTGCTATTAATTAAAACAGTTTTAAGTTTATATTTAACACAGTCAGGGTTATAGTATACAGACATACTCGCACCTAATTGATAGGCCAAGTTGTGATAACTGTAATGGCGTCAGGTATTTTAATGTTTTTTTTTTTTTTTTTACATATACTGTATACTAAAACCTTAAATGAGTTAAATATAAACTTTATTATTATTATATCATTATTATTAATAATAATATTATTGGTGCCACGAGAAAGTAACTGTACAACAAAACCTTTAATTTGAATTCTGGGGGCACATAACTCTGCAATCCCTCCCCACTTCGTTCTAGAATAGAACGAATGCTGTTAATCATAGAACACTTGCGCAACGTTTCACAGTATTGCAGAATATTTCTCGGTACAACTGCACCTACCTATCCACGCCACGCCTGTACCTCCGACCTTGTCAGTAGATGTGCACAATCATTATAGTCTGTACGAATGTGCGTATACCTCTATTTTAACAACTCCACTAAGACTGACAGCCGGGTACAAACGAATGACATTAAAATTCAAGAGCGTGAATTGATTTTATGACAGCATTTGCTGACGCATTTTCCATCCGAAGATTAACTTCTGCTCTACAAGTCTTCTGTATCTTTCAGACACTAGCATCGCTGCAAACGTTAGCTAAGTTTTAATGAAGAAATGCGCTTTTTATGTTTATCCATCAGATAACATTTTAAGCTGACTCTGTGATACATGACCGAATAGAGTGTCACAATTTATCAAGCAATTGGTTTTGGTAGTTTTTGTAATGTACATTTACATTTAAGATTTGTACTTTTACAACTAATTAAGAACCCTTTTACACCTCTTTGACCAATATGTTGCACCGAAAATGCCTAGTACTACACATTATGTAGTTTAAGTCGTACAAGTTACACTGATGGCGACTTAAACAGAAAATATTATTACCCATCATGATGCCGTTTGGGACTGGCTTTCAAGAGGTCGTGGATTCGATTCCCGTGGTCGAATTTTCTAACCAATGGGTTTCAGGAGGACTTTCCCTGGTCACTAGACGATTACTGGAGAGCTTATTCAGTCTCCGAAACTTCTGTCCCTTCATTTCATCTTCATTTCATTCCAATCGGTCTCTTTCAAGGTTGTAAGTGCCGATGGAGCGCAGGGGATCGTGGGTTCGAGTCCCGCCTTGGGCATGGGTGTTATATGTTTGTGTATGTGTGTGTAAAAAGTAAAACAGAAATTCAGTAATCATACAGTAATCAAAGTAAACAAATTAGGTAAATAAAAAGTAGGGTATACAGCGCCGGAATCCCGATCAGACTCCGGAACTGTATTTAAAAAAAAAATTAAAAAAAAAAAAATGAAGACGAGTTGGTGGCGCCTTTCCGTGGTGTGAATACGCTTTGGCAATACAGCTCTCGGCGGCAGGGTGACGTTGGAGTCTTCTGTGGGACCTAAGGTATTCAGTCAGACGTGGACTTCCAGCGCTCCCCGCGTCGAGATGAAAAACTGCTTGGACTATGTTAGGGAACCACCACGGTGGCTTTTTCTTCGCGGTAGGTTCCGGCCGCCCATCGATAATACTCTTATATTATACTAACCTCCTGGGGTCCGCCACCCAATAAACCCTAGGAGGCTGGAGTGGTGTGGACAGCATAAATCGAAAACGAAAAGTTCGTTAAATATAAAACTTGGTATTTATGTCTAGTATCTCCCAAGGGTACGACAGGAAAACTAAAAAAAAAAAACAAAAAAAAAAAAAAAAAAAAAACCCCTTGCGTTGAAAACATTTCGAAAATTTTAATTTTCTGAAAATGAGCTAACAATTTTTATTAAAATATTAAGGATATTGACATGCCAAATAAAATGTATATCTTGAATTTGTTAGGAATAGCCTCTGAAGTTCTCTTCCATTCTCAATGACTTTTGCATAACTCGTAAACAGTAAGAGTGTAGCAAAAACTTGCAGCACAAAAAATGTAGATCTCCTTATCTCCTCATTTCTGAAATAGAGCTAACCATTTTCGAGATATTCCTTATTATTGGTTTGAATTTTAAGATGCTTATATTTTTCTCAAACAGGAAGTGGTCCGTGCTTCTCTGTTTTACTCGGACCATGCTAAGAAGCGAATTTCAATGTCAGTCACATAACGGCAGCTTTTAAAGAATTTGACTGTCGGATTAGCATAACGTATTCCTGTTTCGCTTCTACTTATAAGGTACTAAATAATAAAGCCATTCTGCTAATGCCTATCTCGATTAGCATGGAGCAGAAAGAAGAATAATCTCCTGTAAGAAGATTGCGGAAGAGCTAAAGATAGTCATGTGAATGTTATACATCAGATTTTTACTTTCTCTACATGTACTATATAGAGAAGGTATTCTATTCAACCCTAAATACCGAAATTTCACTGGAAACATGTTTTGAGGTCCCCTGAGTAAACAAATTAGAGAAAGGTCTGTGTGTGTGTGTGTGTGTTCGCGTGTGCGTATGTATATATGTATGTATGTATGTATCTATGGAGAGCATAACCCAAAAACTAAAACGCCTTTAAGTACCAAAATTGGTATTTAAGTTTGGCATTTTCCAAGGATGCGACACGAAACTTTTCAAGAAAATCCCCATACCCCAAGCTTTACTGGAAATGTTTCTGAAAATTTTGTTTTCTCAAAAATGGCTCCAACAAATTTTATTAAAATACCGTACCTATATTAATGCTATTTACAAATAAATGTAAGTATATATTCAGAGCTTTCTGGGAAGAACTTCTGAAGACCTGTTCATTCTGATGAACTTTCCTGAATTTTACACAACTGGTAAACCGTAAGAGATAGACAAATCCTTACTATATAAAAAATGTATTTCTCGTTATAACCAAAATTTATGTAATATACATTTCTGTTGCAGAGTTGACCGTTTCCGAAATATTTCTTATTAGTTTCAATTTTAAACCACGCATCTTCTCAAACCGAGTCACCGTTCGTTTATCTCTCCTTTGTTTCTCTGGAAATGCAAAGCGAACCGAACTTCAATTGTTCACATAAAAGATTTGACTATCGCTTTAGTCTTAGTGTATTCCCGGATGTATAAGGAATAAGTAATAAGATCTATTTATCTCGTTAGTATGATGTAGGTAGAAGAATACTCTTTTATAAGTACAGTTCTTTTACAGGCATAGAAAGTCATCTGAATGCAACACATCAGATTTTGTCATTCAGCTTCAAGAGAAATGTAACTATAGTTCTCACTCGGAACAAGATTCAATTTTTGTATCTTCCGAAGGAGAAATATTTAAATTACATCACAGTATCAAACAAAGAAAATAATGTTCCTCCTTACATAAGCACATATTATATTACATCTCTTATCTATATTTACAGCTCTGTGGATTCGTTGTGTTTACATGTGCATAACACTTTCAAATGCGTATGTTTTTCGGGAAATACAAACGTTAATTAATCCTATTGTTCTGTGTGTTTAGTTTGACCTTGGCCTTGGGCATCTGGTGGACGCACTACGATGTATGCAATCTGTCGAATCTTGAATACTTAATCTTGGTTCTTCAATACGCATGGAAAAGTAACCAAACTCTTCAGCGTAGGATTTTTTATACTTCACAAATAAATTTACTGACCTTCGACAGCATTATTTAAACGCATACTTACTTTCATTTAGAAATTAAAAAAAAGAAAAGAAATGATGTGTTCTACCCACATGACTTTCTCTACTGTTACACAAATAGATTTCCTTACAATACGTAATTCTTTTATCTACGACATGCTAATCTATTAAGTTTTTGTCTATCTCTTACGATTTAACGTTATGCAAAATTCTGCTAAACTCATCCAGAATAAGAGGCTATACCTAGAACAATTAAAACATACGTTTTATTTGTGATGTAAATATATTTAAAATACGGTATTTTAATCAAAATAGTAAAGTCATTTTTGAGAAAAACAAAATTTTCATAAAATTGTCCATATAAGGGTAGTTTATGGTGTGGAGATTTTCTTTAAAATCTCTGTGTCGATTCCTTGGAGGATACTAAACATAAATAAGTTTGGTGTTGAACGGCCTTTTCAGTTTTGAGCTATGTTGTCCACACAAACACACACACACACACACGGATCTTTTTCTAAAAGTGCTTTTTTCGGACTCGGGGATACATTTCCGGTGAAATCTCGACATCGAATTTTTAGGTGGAACACAAGACCTTCTCTATTCACCATGTACATTGTATATGCGGGCTAGAGAAACTAAAAAGAAGAATATAAACCAAAGTAGCTCCCCTGAAATAAATGAGAGGAATAGAACTCAATGTACAACCAAATATCAAATGGGGTACCATCTGACCACCAAGCCCGCTTGTCACTGGTATATGATTTCTCTCATTTTTTCGAGCATACAACTGGGTCATTTTTACTTTCTCTACACATACTATGCACATTATATATAGAGAAGGTATTGTATTCATCCAAAAATTCGATACCGAGATTTCACCGAAAATAGAAATTTTAGGGTACCCTGTATCCAAATGAAGAATTTTTAGAAAAAGGTCTGCGTGTGTATGTGTGAGTGTGTCTGTCTGTCTGTGAACAGATAACTCAAAAACGAAAAGTCGGCAAAGTACCAAGGATGCAACACAAAGATTTTGAGGAAAATCCTCCACCCCAAACTATCGTTAACATGGAAAAAACATTAGAAAACTTTGATTTTCTCAAAATGGCTCTAACGATTTTGATTAAATGCCGTATATTAAAGATATTTACACGAAAAATAAGATATATATCCTGAATCTTCTGGGTATAGCCTCTGAAGACCTCTTTATTCTGGATGAATTTTGCGTAACTAGTAAACCATAAGAGATTGACAAAAGCTTATTGCACAAAATATGCATATCTCGTTGAAACACACAATTTATGCTATATACATTTTTTTCGCGGAGTTAACCATTTTTTAGATATTCCTTGTTATTAGTTTCGATTTTAAAATACTTTTTAACTTTTCACATACGGGAATTTATAACTCCTGGCAATTCAAAAAACGGATTTCATCCACATGGCAACCAGTTTTTAAAGGAGTTGACTATTCTTTTTGCCTAGTGTATTCCATTATTTCCCTTCTACTTACAAGGAAGCAAGTGACAAGGTCATTTCTCTTAATGTTAATGGAAGAATAAACTTTTTAACAATAATTTGTTACCGAGTTGTAGAGAAAGTAATGCAAATGGAATTGTTATTTCTGTGAAAAGCTTATTTCGTTTGTATTAATGACACCTGTGTTGTGGAATCAGGTTTATCCTGATCAACAGAACAAATATAATTGCAAAATTATGAGAGGAAGTGAGAGCTGAAACAGATATTGACAGCAAGCACATTTAATAAACTCTACGGACTAATTGCCTATAGAGTAAACAAATCAACATTAATACGTTATATATTATTACAGGAAAGGCTGAGCAGTTGTTCTTATATCTTCGCTGGAATCCATAACTCAATCTCGCAAACTGCTTGGTCTTTAGCGCAATAACAAGTGACTAACCCGATAGCAGGCCAGGTTTTGTCTTTTTATTATTATTTCATTGTTTAGCCCCCTTTAACTTCAATGGTATTATCGAGGACTTTGACTGAAACAACTCATATTCCCAGCCGGGAATCGAACCCGGGATCCACGGTTAAGAAGTCAGCTCGCTGACCACTCGACCACGAAGGTATCCTTTTCGTCCTTAGTACATCCAGCTGACGACCAATTATGTGGCAAGCGAGCAACTCGGTAAAGAAACCAGGTTCGGTCTTGCATGTACCCAAAGCGAATTTTCAATTATTATTCTCTATTGTGTCGAGTCTGTCCTGAATTAAAATTAAATAAATAAATAGCAAATTAAGTAGAATTATAATTGGTTTAAAACATACTTAAAATGTATATGCTGATGTTTATTTATTTTAATGAATGTTTTAATTGAATTGAAAGGTATAAATTAATTTATCAAATGTATTCTACCGGCATTTCAAGGAGATTCGAGGCTTTAGACATTATTTATTTATTTTAATGTCTATTTTTTGGCCTACAGTGTCGCTCGCAATGAGAACTTCCGTAATTATACCTATTGCAGCAGTTATATGAAGCAGCATATATACACACTCATATATACACACATACATAATTTTGGTAGTAAACAAATCGACTACTATGCGCGCACTTTTTCTCGGGCGTACTTCTAAGGGGAAGCGAGGGCTGGGGGAAGAAGAGAGAGGTCGCCCACCTGTCTTTCCGCAGTGTTGTCAACCAAATAAAGTTACTTTCTTTGAGGCTCTCAGCCATTATGGTGAACATGTTATATAATTTACCGCGAACTAGCTGAATTATTGAACGAAACATAGTGCACATGCATGTGCCTGAACTCTGGGATCTACAGACAGAATTATCTTCGGATTGAAGCCGTGTCGCCCTCCGTGGTGAAGTGGTTATCGTGCTAGCCTCTAAAATCCAAGATTGCAGGTTCATTTTTTCGGACACAAAAATCCTTATCATGGCTTCCTTCGGAAGGGAAGTAAATGCGATGGTCCCGTGTAATGTTTCCACTAAAATAATCCCATAGTTTGAAAGAAAAAGGTTTATAGGCAAAATTCCGCCATTTCACGATCGCAAGTCTCGATTTTGTCCTACGGTGCCATCTGTGGGTGACGAACCGATCGCTCGTCACCAATGGCGCAAAGCGACGAACTCACGAACTAGAAATTCAAATCCAATCAAAGAAACACCATAACGATACCCTATGCTCCAGTTAGGAGATACAGGAAATGAACTATTGAAGATATTACATATCAGAGTGGAACCGTGGATATCGTACTTTATGTCTCAATATTGTTGCTCTGCTCAGGAAATTGTATGAAACACATCGAATGAAGACTAGGGAGCCAAGCGCCTAAGAAAACGTGCGCGCATAGTACGTAAGAGATAGCCCCCTCTCTTTCCTCAGATCCTTCTCGCCTTCTTCTCGTGGCCCAACAGTAGTTACGAAAAACTAGAAACTTTACAGGTTTAAGAGGCATTCTTTTCAGGAAGCAAACTTCATGACCAGCGTATATTTGTAATGGTAGGATGTGCGTGAGCAAGATCTAGCAGGCACCTTCAGGCCCGTACGTCACAGCCGAGTGTAGCACCCCGTGCTGAGAGAAAGCATTGTGTTCTCCAGTCCCCTCTGGTAATGGGATGAAAACGATCGACTTCATCCCCTATATAAAACAATCAGGAGAATTAATACCCCTTACCCTTACCGCCCTCTTGCTTGTAACGTTGTTTCCTTCTGTCCCCTTCCTTCTTCCAACCCCTAATGGATTTTCTATTAATTTCTTCCTCGTCCGGGCACTAATCCGATTTCAGACTAATTTACGTTGAAGAATTTCGCTATTGGAAGAATCTGATGGAGAGACCTATCTACTACCTCTTGTGAGCCAGGACCCCTACCCTCCTAATTGGTCCTCATTTTGGATTGACCCCAAGACTTTTTATGCGCGCGCGAGCGCTAAAGGATTGCTAGTGCTTAAGAGTAATTTTTTTTTAATACTCGAATGGTTGCCTATGCCAGCTTTTAATAAATCCCTGGACGAGATATTTAATGAAGTTCGACTTAAGAGTGCTGATTACAACGTAAGTGCGTTTTATCAAAACAAACTCAAAGTTGAAACTGGCTGTAATGTGATACATGTTTCAGAAACATTCCGTATTCTTGTCTACTGCGAGATTAGATAACATTCTGACACGTTGCAACTATAGTAAAGCGGAACTAAATTCTTACATTCCGTCGTTACAGTGTTGGCCTATGAAGTACAATTTGATCCTCTGCATAATATGCGACTCCAAAGTCTACACTGGATCACTTATGAAACGCTCCAAATAGCTAGCTTAACATTCTCCGCTTGCTTCGGGCACAGGTCTATGTTGTTTTTCCAATAGGAAGAGTTCTACTCTACAGCGAATGAGATGCGTAACCGTGCTCTGCGTTGCCAGGTCATATTTCCCTCTCACACGCACACTGAGCATGCAAATCTGCCTTGCGACATAATGTTATTTCATATGTATTATGAAAACTATTTGAGCTAAAAATCGGTGATTTTTACGGTTCTGCTCAAATATTACTCCCCATCTTCCTCGTGTATTATTTTTGTTGTTGCAAAATTTGAATATTTTGTCTTAGCGCAAGTAGTAATTATGAGAAGCGGAATCACTTAGGACGTTACTCCCCAATTAAGCGGGAATGCAATATGTCAACAGCAGCACTCGGATCTGAAAGTCAAGGATACAACACTTTGATTCCTCTTCCGCTGGCTACACCAAAATTTCAAGAAAGATCAGAAAAAATCAACTTTTTTATTTCAATTCTATAAAACAAGTTAAACATTCCGAATATAAAAAATCTTATGTGTTCCGTTCAATTTACTTTCTCTATATCTCCGTAACAAAGTATCGTTAAAAAGCTTATTCTTCTATACAATTCATGATAATCGAGATAATCACAAGCAGAAACGGTCTTACTTTTTAGTTCCTTATAAGTAGAAGCGAAATAAGGGAATGCACTAGGCTAAACCGACAGTCAAATGTTTTAAAATGTGGTTGCTATGGGATTGAAATCCGATTCTTGCATGGCCAAGCGTTGACAAGTTCTCGCATGATAAAAGTTTTAAGTATTTTAAATCTGAAATCAACAACAAGGAATATCTCGAAAATGGCTAACTCCACGAAAAAAAAAAATGCATATGACATACATTGAGTGTTTCATCGAGATCAGCATTTTTTGTTTATCAAGTTTTTGTCTATCTCTTACGTTTTACCAGATATGCAAAATTCAATAAAAATATACCAAAATAAAGACGTCTTCCAGAGGCTATTCTCAGAAAATTCAAGATATACATTTTATTTGTCATGTAAATATCTTAAATATAAGTGATTTTAATCAAAATCGTTAGAGCCAGTTTTGAGAAAATACACAGAGGGTAAGGGGATTTTCTTGAAAATCTTCATGTGGCATCTTTGGGAGATACCAAACTTAAATATCAAATTTGATATTTAACGGATTTTTCGTTTTTGAGCAGACACACACGGACATTTTTATAAAAGTGCTCTTTTTTGTATTCAGGAGGTTCCAAAACATTATTTATGGCGAAATATCTCGATATCGAATTTTTTATCCATACACAATGTGCATAGTTCATGTAGAGAAAGGTATACTTGGCCACAAGGCGTCATTTTTAAATGCCTTAACTGGAGCTACAGCAAAGCATTAGAGGTGAATTTGTACTGGACTCGGCAAGAAAAACTTCAGTTTAACGAGATCTCTTTCGCATCATTCAAAGTAAAAAAAAAAAAAAAAATGTGCAGAAGAAAAACAGCAATGCAAGAAGAAAATAGCAGTACACCAGCAAAGGAGAAGAAAAAGAAAACTGAGGGTCCAATCTAGCAACCTGGTAGATTTTAATGTGAGCCATGCCTTCAAATCTTTCCTTGTTTTCTCGCTATTGATGTTTTCAGCATTTTTTCTTCCTGTAAAATGCTCCTTGCAGAGCAGATTTTGTATTACAAAAATAAAATTTGCTATACACGTTTACAGTGGTACAGAGAATAAGAAAGAATTGCCCTAGATTTTACTGTCAGTTGTATTTAAGCATCTGTTTTCAATTTTCAAACATAAAAATTATATATTTTTGACAAAAGAGCACACCCAAAAGTTTAAAACAGTTTGGAGCGAAACCAAAGGAGAATTAAGAAACCTAGGGAAATTTCTAAATGTAGATGCATTGTGAACCTAAGATTAAAATATTAGACCAACATTTTATTTATCTATTTTGCAACAGACCTTTTAGTGACGTAATAAAAACAAACAAATTTGACAATAACCTCCAAACCATTAGAGCAAAATGGGTGAACTTTGCACTATAACTTCTTTGCATTATATTAATGTGTGCTATAGGTTTCAAAAAGTTAGCATTATTGTTTGGAATTTCAAATTTTCGGTCATACATGTCCTTAGCTAACAGCCACAGGACTAACTCAAAGCCGCATGTTGACGTTACAGAGGAGCAAACTTTTTTGGATGTGAAGATGGTGCAAAATTTGATCAGGGATCCTTTCTCTTGAAATATAATTATTTTTAAAAATAATTTGCAGGGTTTAAAAGTAAACTTTATCATGGTTTACAAAACACTTTATTTTTATAATCTTTGTACCCATTACTTATTATATAACTTGAATAAAGCAAGGTAAAATATGTTTGTAATACTTATAACATTTTTGTTAAAATATCTAAATATATATTTTTATTGTGTCACTAGGCAAAATCATTTATGAAGCTAATAAATAAATAATGAAAATAATATGAATTATTTCTTTAAAAGCACAACGTCTTTGTTAAACTGTGACACACATTTTGAATAAGGTGAGCTACCCGAAATGTTCCTTGTCATTTGGATCGATAGGAGTTTACCTTCAATTAGGCATGTAATAAAAATTTCACAACACTCGTAACTCTATGGTTAATTTCCTAATTGCTAATGAATGACAGAAACCGTTCTTTCGATTCGATGTATAATACCCATGTTAAATTCTAATGGATTCATAACTTCACCCCCCCCTCTCTCTCTCCCTCCCTCCCTCTCCTGTCCCGTGAATGCCAAGTGATACTTTGAAAAATCAATAAAAAAAAAAAAAAAAACGGTTCTTTCTTTTGTGTTTAGAACATTAGTAAAAGGTATGTAAACTTGAAAATTCCAGAATGAGTTGTGTTTTACATCCTGTAAAATGTGAAAGTTTTAAACATGAGAAAATCAAAGTTAAAGGTCCAAATGGGGTCATGAACTGATTTGGACCTTTAACTTTCATGACCCCACGCATGTGATGCAATAATAAACGCCCTTGGAGAAAACTTAAAACTAGATTATGGAACTTTGCGCTTTCGGTGGGAGACAAACTTTTATTTTTAATCATAATTAAAATAAACAAAAAATCATACGTGCAAAATCACTACTTACTCTACCATATCATTCAATAGGTATGCCGTACAAACTACGCTATTCATATCATATTACTTCTTGCTTCTTGTATACATTATTTTAATCACTCTAAAAATGTTTTACTTGGTGAGTATTTCAACTAAGATGTCACATGGCGCTCAGAAATAACTCCTGGTTGCTTAATGGACTAAGCGCATTATGCATGCAAAAACCATCACAAAGATTGAGGAATTTGCTATTAATTCGATTAATTTGCTAGTTTTAATACATTATAAATTTCTCAATCTGATATTAAAAAGTGAAGAGGAAGAGAACAGCGACTAAGTGAACATTTTAATGTAAGTAACCCAGTAATAACGGCAGAAAAAGAAAAAAAAACATTAAGTTAAAATATTAAATGGACAAAAGAAAAACAGTATAATTTAATTATCAGATATAACTTTAACCAATAGAATAGACAAATAAAGAAAACATTGTCACACGTTTTAGAAATGTGAATTAGAGAGAAGTAAAGGAGGTTATTAACGACGTGCAATACTGCTAAATAAATAATTTTAGCTTAAATGTATGATACACCATTAGAAAGTAGTTAAGTAATATTCAATGCTTAATATAAATAATAAAAGTGTTAAATAGCTAATATTTATGTGGTACTAATTTATTTTAAGCAGTAACTTAAAATAATTAAAATTATATTTATTTGGAAATTTGATTATAGTTATTAGGTACAGTAACACTGCTTGCCGCGCAAGAATACCATTGAAAACCATTACTGATGTCGTTTTAGTGAGGAAGATATCAAGAAATAAATGTAGACAATAAATGGATGTCATTTATGTTTTGTTTACTCTGGCTATCAGTAATTAGTGAACATTCTTATTACACATTTAATAATTTTATAGTTTCTTATAAACTACTCTTTTTATTTTAGAGTTTATATTTTATTTTAAGTTTGTATTTTATAAGTATACGTGTATAATTATGAGTTATTAATTCAAGAAAGTGTTAACTAAATCAATAGAATTTACAATACAATCTTGGTGTAGGAAACTAGACACCAGCAATTATTACAGTTTTTATTTTATTTTTTCGTACATTGTCAGTTTATAGCTTTTCTTCGGTACCTGGAAATGCATAAACGATTACACGAAAATAGCTGTCTGTTTCGCAAGCAAATAAAATACAAAAGGAATATCATTCGATTCCTTTTTCTTCTTCGCCTTCTCTTGTTTAAAAATAAACCATCAGAATAAAATTTTGCAGTAGTATTTATTTCCATTGGCCGGGTTGGGTATAACGCAATTCCCTTGATTCTGAAACAGTGAATCTGTATAAAGAAAATTCACTATAAATTTAGCATCCTGCGTGAGCAAACCTTTCGACCCACCAATTGATTATGCTGTGGAAACTTTCCGCATGGAAGATTACTCACATACACGGACAAGTTATGTCTTGTTTCGCTTGTTTTAATCATTCGGGCTGTTGCAGGATTTCCAAAGAGCTTATAACTCACGTGCCACCTTAACAATAATTTCTCTTTATCCATTACAAAGAAGAAGAAAAAAACAGACCTATAATCTGAGAGTATTCTTAACCTTGTTAAAGTACGAAGTGGTCTCGAAGTTAATGATATTTTATTACCTACTGAGTTCATAAGCTTATAATCCTGTTGAACTTTCTGAGAGAAATAACTCCAGGACGCATTTCATAATCGTAAACTTTACTATGTTTTACAACAAATTAATTTTCTGCGACACTTGTATCACTGCCATGTTTATTTCCTCATTTACCTTCTTTACCACGTACATAAGGAAGAGAAGATACTATATTTCACCCAAAATTCGATGTTTTCACCGGAAAACACGTTTTCAGCCTCCCTGCGCGCGCGAGTGAGTAAATAAAACATTTTTAGAAAAAGCGGTCTGTGAATAGCATAAATAAAAAATGTCAAGTGGATACATTCCAACTTTTGTATTTACATTCAATATCTTCCAAAGTTGCATCACGACTTTCAGGAAAATACGCCAGCCCCTAGTTATTCTTTACTGGAAACATTTTCGAAATGTTCATCTATTTTCTATAAAATGGCTAACGATTTTGATTAAAATACTACACGTTTACACTTACTACTATTTATACGACAAAAAACATCTATTATCTTGAATTTTCTAGGAAATGCACGTTAAGCCATCTTCATTCGAAGAAATGTTGTATATACCATGTAATCGTTAAAGGTTAAGCAATAAACAAAAACGCACTACACAAACAATTTAGATCTTTTTAAAATGCAGTAACCTCTTTTATTTTCAGCCATTTCACAGATATTCGTTTTAATGGTTCGATTTGTTCAATGTTTTATTCTTTTAAAGCCGGTCAACATTCAGTTGTTTCTCCTGACTGCATGGGAATAGTATAGTAAGTTATGCCTAACGCATGAAAGTTATATAACCTGTCTGACCTATTGGTTTTCCACGGATTTTCCCGGTCAGTAGGTGAATGCTGGGTAGGTTTCTATATCTCCCTTCATTTCATATCAACCGGTCTCTTCCAGGGTTGTGTCGGCGGATACTGCGATGGTGACGCCCTTTTGCTTTGGACATACAGTTCTATGTGGTTGGGTGGCGTTGAAGAAGTCAGAGGACCTAAGAGACCTATTAGATCTAGGAGCGGGTTCCTAACACTCCCTGCGTCGAAATGAAGAACTCACTTAGTTTATGTTAGGGATCCGGTGGTTCTTTCCCCGCGCTTCGGTTTCGGCCGCCAGTCGATAACGCATCACTCATCCTATCCTCCTGGGGTCTGACGCACAATAAGCCCATAGATGACTGTAGCAAACCAACCATAGAAAGTTATATCCAGCATTTTGCATGGCTTTCATAAAATATGACTAATGCTATTCTCTTTTTATCTATAGTGAAATGTATAATGTAACTATTTTTCCAAAGGCTACTCTCGATTAAAATTAAATACACAGAAATATAAATTATTACAAAATTAACATACGATAGTGGCAGGAGAAATTCGTGTTAATGTACCACATGCTTCTTTTTCCCCCCCTTTTGTAATTCTACGGTAACGTTTCACCCACACATGCTGGGTGAAATCGCAGTTGCCTTCAGCGATAAATCACGTTAGTTCTGTCAAAAGGCCAAGCATTGGCTACGAGCGCCTATCGGTAAAGTGATTACAATGCTCAGAAATAATAGAGCAGAGAACAGTAATAAAGGTGTGTACATATCTCTCACTGCCTGCGTACACGCCTTAAACGTGGTCATATTGAGACCTGAACACCTGTTTTGTTCCCAGCATTATTCTTACAGGTAGGTTATTCTGCCATGATCAAACAACACCAATAGCCTTCAACACTGCTGGCCTTATAGGCGAAACTGAAAGAGCATTGAAAACAAAATGCTGCGTGGTACAGCCCCGTAAATTTAAACTTCCTGTCCAAAAATCTCATGTGTTTCATTCTCAAGACATTCTGTACACCTCTGTAATACATTATTCTTAAAAACTTTATTTTATCTACTTCATACTAATCGAGATAAACATTAGCAGAAGTGGTCTCATTATTTACACTAGGCTATAGCGATAGTCAAATATTTTAAAAGATGGTGCTTTGTGATGGAAATTAGTTTCTTTGCACGGCCAGGCATTGAAAAATTCCGATAAGAAAAAAATTTAGGTATTTTAAAACTAAAACCAACAACAATGAATATCTCCAAAATGCTCATGTTCACAATAAAAAAAAAGTATGACATAAATAGTATGTTTTAACAAGACCTATGGTTTAGCAAGTATGCAAAACTCACCCAGAATGAGAGGCTTTCAGTCCCAGAAAATTTAAAGATATACGTTTTATTTGACATGTAAATATGTTCAATATACATTTTAATCAAAATCGTTACAGCCATTTTTGGGAAAATCAAAATGTTCGAAATTTTTTCCACGTAAAGGGTACCTTGGAGTAGGGAGATATTGCCCAAAATCTTCGTGTCGCATCCTTGGAAGATAAATAATGTTGAGTTTTTGAGTTATCGTGACAAGACACATGAACGCGCACAAGCACGAACCTTTTTCTAAAATGGTCTTTTGGATGCAAGGGATTCTAATACGAGTATTTTCGGTGACATCGCAGTAGAGAAAGTAAAAGTAAAGTAAAAGTAGCTATTGCTTGTAAACATTCCAGTTACACGTGTCCCTATAAGCACCTGGCGATTTATAATCCTATCGTAACTTGGTCAAAGATGTATTTTAATCCTACTATAATTACAATGCGCACAATTGCAAGGAATTTCAAATGATATGGTTATGATCGGCAATGTATTACTTCCAGTTCAGTTGCGACGGAGCGTTGGACTGTACTGGAGCGTATTCATTCACTAGAACTGTATATCAGAACTCAATACAGCTGTTAAGTGGGCATTCCGGAGAGATTTCAATAGACGTAATGGTCCATCCAGAAACTCTGCTTCTGTGGGTTAGAATATGACTCCGTACAAACTGAGTTAGTTCTGTTTGCACTGAATAATTACCTCTGGTACTACCAATGCTGCATCCCAGTTTTTGGAATTAATGATAAGAATGTCTCTCCTGTGTAATTTTAAAAGTAAGACTATAGACCATAAGCCGTCGCTATGCAATTGACTTTAAATTCTGTTCCTGTCCATGACCAGGAGAAAAACAGGAATTATGATACGGATGAAGACTACACGTTTGAGAAAAGTTTAACAATTTTAAAATTGAAGCGGGGATATCCAGGAAATGGTTAGCCCTATAAAAACAGTATGTGAGACATAGTTTTGTGTTTTAACGAGATCTACTTTTTTGAGGCATGTTTTTCTCTATCTCTTATGGTTTACCAGTTATGCAAAAGTCATTCAGAAAAAAGAGGATTTCAGGAGATATTCCAACGAAATTTTGTATACATTTTATTTGCAATACGGCATTAATTTATGGTATTTCTAATCAAAATCATTTTGAGAAAATCGAAAACTTCATAAAATGTTACGTATAAGAGTAGTTTGGGGTGGGGAGATTTTCCTGCAAATCTTCGTGTCGCATCCTTGGAAGATACCGAACTTAATACCAAGTCAGACCGGCTTTTCGTTTTTGAGTTATGCTGTCCATAGATTCCCTCCACACACACACACACACACACACACACACACACACACACACACACACACACACACACACAGAGTTATACAGACCTTTTATTAAACAAAACGGATAAGCTTATTTTTCTATCTACTCCATGCTAATTGAGATATACATTAGCAGAAACGGTCTTATCACTTAGTTCCATATAGTACTACAATCAAATGTTTTAAAATGTGATTGCTACTGTATAGAAATCAGTTTCTTTGCGTGACCAGGTGTTGTCAAATTCCCATATGAGAAAAGTATAAGTATTTTAAACTCAATCAATAACAAGGCATATCTCAAAAAACGGTCAACTCCACGAAAAAAATTTATGACATAAATTATGTGTTTTAACGAGCTCTACATTTTTTGTTAAGTACGTTTTTGTCAATCTCTTGCGGTTTAACAGTTATGCAAAATTCCACAAAATTCGTTCAGAATAAACATGTCTTCAGAGGCTATTCCCAGAAAATTCAAGATATACAATTTATTTGTCATGTAAATATCTTAAATATAGAATATTTTAATCAAAATCGTTAGAGCCAGTTTTGATAAAACCAAACATTTCGATTTTTTTTTTCCATGTTAAGGGTAGTTGAATACCAAGTTTGGTATTTAACGGTCTCGTTTTTGAGCTATGCTGTACACAGACATACTCACACACACAGAGGGGCTTTTTTCTATTTTTTTTTTTTTGATTCAGGAGAACTCAAAACATGTATTCCCAGTGAAATCTCGGTATCGATATTTTCGGTGCATTACAAAACCTCTCTATACACTATGTACACGGTACGTGTAGAGAAAGTAATACCTTTTTGGTGTCCCCTAAACATACATCTTCGGTGAGATTTTGGTATAGAATTTTTGGGTGGAATGCAATACCTTCTCTACCTATGCACTATGTATTCAGTAGAGAACGTAAAAGATAGTGAATTCTTTACTATAGTAATTTGCATAAAAAATCGCAATAGCCGAATGTTCTTATAACGAAAGTTGGTAGCCATATTTCGATAGGAAGTTAATTTTTCGTCATTACACCTACGAGAAACAACCAAGCAAACAGAACAAACGTAGGTTTTAAATTCTAAGTCCGAGAAAAGCACCTTACATAGTTTTCCAAACTTTACATGAAAGGGAATGAGATGGACAGAGATCAGAAGAGAGGAAAGAATAGTAAAGAGGTAGAGATGAGAAACAGAGATGCAAGGAGAACAGTGTGGGAGGTTGGCAGGGAGGGAGAGAAGTATTTCTGCATTAAGGAAATGCAAGTTTTCATCACGATTTCAATTTGTTTCTCGAATTTTTAATTTCGTTTAATTTGTTTTGCTCTTCAAGTTTTTATTTTCAGAAATGGGTTGTAATGCACTAGTTAAATTCCACATGATGAAGGTTTTGAAACGATCTCTTTTTTACAATGTCTGATATAATCTTAATGCATAACATATCATTTTTTTCTCACAGTTTTAGTACAAAAGCAAATTATTTAATATTTGTCATTGTAGTTAATTTTTTTTAAATTTAATTGTATTTGACAAATGAATTAACTACGAGTATTTTGTATACTATAATAATTTAAACTAATGTCATATTGTGCAGAGTTCAATAAAATGTGAAATATTTCGACAATTTTCTTCAAACTCTTAATATAAAATCTCCGCAGAAGAGTAAAATTTATCTATGTTTATATTTTCAAACTCACCTAAATAGCTTAATGGAGCTGAATAAAACGCCATCTTACCTGAAACAAAAATGCATTTTATTAAAATAAAATAATAATAATATTAATTTGTTGTGATGTTTTGTAAGAGGTATACTACAAGCAAATGTATGCAGTCAGATTATGCATAGCTAAAAATAATGACATAAAACCTATACAATTTTCATGCAATGTATTGCCCTTAACATATACATCGAAATAAATGGTAAATATGAAGATTCCACACTCCCAGGCCACCAAGTTAAACTCTTTGGTAAACACTCATAGTCTGTGATCATCGAAATAAATTAATCTTTTCAGTTGTAAATAATAAAATACCAATTTACATGATTTATAAGTTAGCTGGATACAATTTTCTCTCTTTATACAATTATTTTAACATAACCAAGTAGCAATTATGATTATAACACAACTAAAAGAAAAAACAGAAAAACGTTATTAAAATGCGTCGTATAAGTCGATTCACTTTTCTTTTGTTTTGCTTTGTCTTATTCGCTAAATTGTGGCCGTCTCATACGTGATATGTCCGTGGCATTGGTCTATTTTACATGCATATTCTGTGGAATGGTGTAACTATAATTGTTTACTTTCTATCAAGTCTGTACATTGTACATATTAAGTATAGTATTCCACCCAAAAATTCGATACCGATGTTTCACCGGAAATACATGTTTTGAGACCCCTGAATAAAACGCATTTTTAGAAAAGCTTACTTTATAACTCAAGAACTGAAAGCCGGTTAAATACCAAACATGGTATTTAAATTCAGTATCTTCCAGGGATGCGACACGAAAAGTTTCAGGAAAATCTCCGCACCCCCAACTACCCTTTTCATGGAAGCTTTCGAAAATTTTGATTTTCTCAAAAATGACTCAAACAATATTTAGGATATTTTATAACAAACGAAATGCATATTTTGAATTTTCTAAAGACCACTTCATTCTGGAGACTTTTGTATATCTGGTTAACCATAAGAAATAGACAACAACTTATTACTTAAAAATATAGAGCTCGTGAAAGCGCACAATTTATGTTACATGTATGTTTTTTCTGGAGTTAGCAGCTTTTTAGATATTCTTTGTTATTGGTTTCAATTTTAAACTACTAACAATTTCTCAAACGCAGTCATCTTTCGTTACATATCTCTTTTTTACTGTTGGAGAATCACATTTCAAATATCTCACATTATGACCAACTTGTAAAAGATTTGGCCATCGCTTTAGCTTAAGGTACTTATGTCCCTTCTACTTACAAGGAAGCAAGCAATAAGACCAATTCTTCTAATGTGTACCTCTATTAGCATAATGTGAAAAAAAAGAAGAAAAAAAAAAGGAAAGAATAATCTTTTGTAAGAATATTTTGTTTGTGAAACAAGTAGAGAAAGACATATGAATGGAATAGATCAGTTTTTTTTTCTCTTCAATGGCATTCTCAACTAAACTTCAAGGCCTTCTGCGCAAGTATATTATTTTTTAGCTGCAGTGTGTTCACAACCAAAAGCGGGTACTTTCTGTTAATATATTCTACGTAAGGTTCATAAAACAATCGAGATCCAAGGTCTTTTTTCAGGAAAACCAAAGTCCTTAATAAAACAGGTTTCACTGAAACTTGTATTTATATTTGAAACAAATATCTAAATTTTGGCCCAGTGGAGACGAAGATATAATCATGAATCACATGGTTTATATAACGAACCAGACATTGTGAAGTATATTGAGATTACAAGTCAGAATGGGCAGGTGTGTTATGTGCCAGTGTCAGAATGATAAGATATTTAATACAATTACAAAAGGAACCAAGAAACCTGGAAGACCAAAACTATAATACGAAGATAATTGAGAAAGAATGTAAAGATAATTTGAATTAAGAATTGGTGGTGTAGATAGAGCACTTAACAGGAAGGAATGACGAAAATTGTTTCCAGCATGGCAAGCCCCACAGAGGGCCATTTCACCAATGACTATGATGCTTGTGATGATAAAGCGTTCGTGTTCAACTACAAGGGCTTTGTAAATAATTTTTTAATATTTTAGTTATAATTTTGTGATGTGAAATTAGTTGTTTTATAGACCATATCCATCAGAAATAATTGACTTATACAATTACTGAAGTCTTAAGTGGGCTTTGAGATAAAAATCTTGTGCTCCATTCACATAACTTTCTCTACCTGCTCTGCAACGAACTTCTTACTTAGCTTATATCCCAGCTACTTCATGCTAATCAAGATTAACATTAGCATAAATGATCTTATTACTTGCTTGCTTTTAAGTAAAATAGAAATACACTATGCTAAAGTAATAGTGAAATCCTTTAAAAGTTGGTCGCTATGTGAAACAATTGGTAGTCGGTTCGCTTTACCCGGCCAGGAGTAAATTAAAAGAGAGATGAAACGAAAGATGAACTCCCGTTTGAGAAAAGTTTAAGTAGCTTAAAATTAAAACAAATAAGGAAATGGTTAACTCTACACAAAAAAAAATCACATAAATTGTGTGTTTTAACGAGATTTACCTTTTTATATAGTAATAAGTTTTTGTCTATCTCTTAAGGTTTACTAGTTCTGCAAAATTCATCCAGAATAAAGAGGTATTTAAGGACTATTCATAGAAATTTCAAGATATTCATTCTATTTCCCATGTAAATATCTTTGATATACGGTACTTTAATCAAAATCATTACGGCCATTTCTGAAAACAACAGCATTTTCAGAACATTTTCTATGTAAATGGTTAATTGGGGTGGGAGATTTTCTTGAAAATCTTCGTATCTCGTCCTTGGAAGATAGTAAACTAAATGCCAAATATGTGGGGGGAGCTTTTTCTAATTTTGTTTTTGATTGAGTGGACCTCAAAAGATATATTTCTGGTGAAATCTCGACATCAAAATTTTGTGTGGAATCAATACTTCCCCGACTTACAGGCATAGTTCGTGTAATGAACGTACATATAGTATACATATATACACACTCGTACTTGCATACGCATTGAATGGACAGACGTACACATACATTTATTAGTATATATTTTACTGGCATCGCCACGTTTTATTGATTCTGGAGGAATAAAATATCCATTGCCAAAGGAAGCAATTCGTCAAATGCTGATATCCTTTTGGGCCTTGGTGATTGCACTGCTTCATGTCACTTGCGCAGGACTGTATGGAGCATGTCAACATGCTATGCCGCGCTTGATATTATCTGCAATCGAGTGTTGATGTTTCCGTGGGGCCCCACACCGTCAAATGTGACGGCTAAATATGATTATAGGTAATTATAAACCACACTTGCGTTCCGGAAATGAAAGCTTGCGAGCTCGGAAAACATTGCCCTGTAAAGCGTAAAAATTGTGGTCGCCTGCAGTCACACGCACCAACGATGGGAGACTTCTGACGCCCACTAACATTTGAGCACGCAGATCGTAATCGATATGTGGAGTTCTAAGTATTAAATCGATTCGATACAAAACCAGGTCGCATTTAACATCTGATATACAAGAAATTGTTTTAAAGTGTTACTCAATGCTCGAATTGAATATACAAAGTTGCCTAATTACTTAAAATATGTGTTCGTAAATTATAGTGAATGCATTGTTTACCAAGATAAACATTTTGACATTAAATTTTCAGTGGGTGTAGCGGAATACTTAAGCGATATTTAAGAATTAAAATTTTAGATGAGGGCGCGAGAAAGAAAGGAAAAAAAATGTGTGTACTTAAACGAGTTCTACATTGTTTGGGTCGTAAGATTTCGTATATCTCTTGCGGTTTAGTAGTTACGTAAAAATCATCAAAATGAAGAGGACTTCATGGGTTATTCCCAGAAAATTCAAGATATGCATTTCATTTGTCATCAAAATATTTTAATATACTTGGTATATTGGTATACTTGAATCAAAATCATTAGGGCTTTTTTTGAGAAATCAAACTTTATAAAAAATATAGTCCCTATAAATGATGGTTTGGGATGAAGGATATCCTTCAAAATCTTCATCTGGCTTCCTTGGAAGAAACAGAACTTAAATAGGATGGGGATGGATGATGGTCATTATGATTGGTAAAGCATAAGATAGAGACACAATTCAGATCTGATAAAACACACACTTTTTGTCAATTTCTTGAAACATTTAACTACCATTAGATTTTATTTGTTATTGATTTCACTTTTACAATATCTTTATATTCTTTTAAGTGTTCAGGTCTTATTTCTCGTGATGACTTACAGAAAGTATGGAATTTAAAATCCAGCATACAACTACCCGTTAATTTACAACGACGCCATGAAGCTATTTCTGTAAACGTTTATCTCGATTTAGAAGTACTATATACAAAATAGTTTGAAAGGAAATACTATAAAATAATCGACAGAGGCTAGATTTGATTCAATGTTCCTACATTTACTTTACGGACTGTTCGATAACTGCTAGAGCAAAAAAATAAAAAATAAATCAAATTAAATAAATAAAAAAAACTATTTTATTTTTAAGGCTTAAGAATGAATTTACGTAAAAAAAAACAACTTTTAAATCAAATCTATGTCACAGTACAAAATGCTAAAAGTATCATAAGCAAGCAAATGGTTTAAAATGTCCTTTAAACAGAGTTTCGAGTAAAATTAGATTATTTTTTTCCAATAATATTAACTGAAAACCAAACCTCAGCTTGTTAAATTGTATCTCTTTATTTATAAAAAATCTGGTATTCCACTCACATAAGTTTCATTATTTGTTTCATATACAAACTATTTTTATGAAAGATTATTCTTTTATCTGCATCATGCTAATCAAGATAAACATTAGCAGAATTGGTCTTATTACTTGCTTCCTTGTAATTAGAAGGGAATACATTAGACTAAAGCCATAGTCAAATCTTTTAAAAACTGGTGGCTATGTGAAACAATTGAGGTTAAGTTCGCCCTGCATGGTCCCGTTTGAGAAAAGTTAGGGAGTTTAAAATTGAAACCAATAACAAGAAATATCACGAAATGGATAAACTCTTACAAGAAAAGCATACCTATATGACAAAAATTATGTGTTTTAACGAGATTTGCATTTTTCAAATAAGATTTTGTCCATGCAAACTTCTGCAAAACTCATCTAGAACAAAGAATCCTTCAGTAGCTATTCCCAGAAAACTCAAAATATATATTCCATTTGTGATGCAAGTATTTTTAATATATGGTAGTTTAATCAAAATCGTTAGTCATTTTTGAGAAAAACAAAATTTACAAAAATATTATCACGTAAAGGGTATACTCACACACAGAGACAGATATACTCATACACACACGCGAACTTCAAAACATACATTTCCGGTAAAATCTCGACATCGAATTTTTGGTGGAATATATCTTCTCTTGCTACATGTACATTGTATGTACATACTTGCTGGAGAAACTAAAAAATCTGATGTTCCATTCACATGACTTTCTCTACATCTCTACAACAAATTATTCTATTTACATCATCTAATCGAGAAAAAATTAGTAGAAACAGTCTTATTACTTGCTTCCTTGTTAGTAGAAGCGAAATAAGGGGGTACCATAGGTTAAAGTGATAGTCAAAAGCTGGTTGCTATGTAATTGAAGTTCCTTTGTTTGTACGGACATGAGTTCACAAAGTCCTGTATGAGAAAAGTTTTTATAGCTGAAACCAAAAACAAGGAATGTCTAAGAAACAATTAACTCCACGAAAAAAATGTATATAACATATATTGTGTATTTTAAAGTGCTCTACATTTGTTGTATGTTAAATTTTTGTCCATTTCTTACGGTTTAGCAGTTATGCAAAATTCCGTAAAATTGACCCAGAATACAGTAGTCTTCAGAAAATTTCCAGAAAATTCAAAATATACATTTTATTTGTCAGGTAAATATCTTTAATATAGGATAATTTAATCAAAATCGTTAGAGCCATTATTTTAGAAAATCAACATTTTCGAAAAAAATGTCTATGTAAAGGGTAGTTTCGGGTGGGGGATTTTTATCAAAATCTTCGTGTCGCATCCCTGGAATATACTAAACGTAAATACCAAGTTTGGTATTTTACTGACTTTTTGTTTTTGAGTTATCGTGTTCACAAACACACGGACACGCGGACCTTTTTCTGAAAATACTTTTTTTTTGGATACAGAGGACCCTAAAACATATATTTCCGGTGAAATCTCGGTATCGAATTTTTTGGTGGAGTGCAATGCCTTCTCTATACACTATGTACATGGCACGTATAGAGAAAGTAAAAAAGAAATAAGACTGTCGAACTTAGAATAATGTGTGTTAATTTAAAAAATCGCTTGATTGGTTGCTACGGAAAGGGGGCCATGAACTTGCCTAATTTTAAACATTCGCGACAAGAACCATCTCCACACCAGTTAAAAAACTCTTGAAAGTTGAATGTCCTCTGTAATTAGAATAAGATGTCTTGTATGTGACCTTTGACCGGATGTAACGGCAATTGTTCAGCAGGCAAATCAATCAATCTAACTGGCGCCTTGCTGATATGCAGGTGCCAGTACCAGTTCCGACAGGGTTAATTAATTTTCTTGTAATCCATATGCAACATGTGATTCATGGTGCTAGGGTCACTTTAGAATCTTTTTGTTTAGAATGTGAGAAAGCGTCGATTGTTCGGCTTTTTTACAGGGTGACACACCTCCACGTGCGAAATTCCTGTCATTGTGTACCTCACGTAAGGTTGAACTAGAAATAGAGTTTCCAGAAGGTGTGTCTAGGTCATTTCTACAAAGGAAATTTTCCCATGCATTCGTTTGTATGTTAGAACTCCACGTTCACCAGAATCAATAGACGAGACTATATATGATTTTCAAGCTTGTAGGTACTCGTTTGCTTTTCACGGAAGACATAATTAATTCAGTAATTTTCAGCTATTTATATATTCTACAAACGATTCTTTCAAATTTTGTTTCCATTCCCATTCTAATAGAGATCAACTATAGCAGAAACGGTATCTTTAGAAATGTAATTTTAGACTCTAGGGAATAGAGGAACTTGAAGAATATTTATAGCCTTAGATGGTTTACTAGCCTTTTTTTTTTTTCTTGTTTCTTTTTTAACTTTCGCTACACGTTCTATGTACATAGTGTACAGGGAAGGCAATGTATTTCACCCTAAAAAACTAAACCCAGGTTTAATGGGAAATACACGTTTTGAGGCACCGGAATCGAAAAAAACTATTTTTAAAAAAAATCAGGTGTGTATCTGTGGACAGCATAGCACAAAATCGAAAAGTCTGTTGAATATCAAACTTGGTATTTAAGTTTAGTATCTCCCATGGATGCGAAGATTATCAAGAAAGTCCCCCACCCCAGACTACCCTTTACATGAGAAACAATGTGAAATCTTGATTTTCTTAAAATATCTAAATGACAAATAAAACAGATAGCTTGCACATTCTGAGAATAGCCTCTAAAGACATCTTTTGGATGAATTTTTATATAACTGGGAAACCGCAAGAGATAGATATAAATTTACTGCACAAAAAATGTAGATTTCGTTAAAACGCACGTGCTTTATAGAGCTGCTGATCGTTTCTGAGATATTCCTTTTATTAATTTCAGTTTTAAAATACTATACTTTTCTCATACGGGAATGTATCAACTCCTAGCCATACAAATAAAGGCATTTCAATCACATAGCAACCTGCTTTTAAAATATTTGACTATCGCTTTAGCCTACGGTACTTCCTATTTCCCATGTACTTACAAGTAAACAAGTAATGAGGCTATTGCTGCTAATTTTGTCTCGATTAGCTGAAGTAGATAAAATAAGGTTTTCAAGAATAATTTTTATAGGGATGTAGAGAAAATCGTGTGAATGGAACATCAGATATTTTCTTTCTTTCGTTTTTGTATTTTAGTGGGGTCTTTGGCTATCAATAAACAATTAACCATCAGTATGTCATATTTCTGTTAAATTCTCTCCAGTCACTCCTCCTAGATAGCCCATTCCGGCGAAGTAGTCTGTGGTGTCCATATATTACGGGGGGTCAATGTCTTTTATTCCTCTTGGGTTGTATTGGAAGGATCATCTTGGTATTCTTTCATCACTCATCCTCATTAAGTGTTCAGTCCATTTGTTGCCGAATTTATTTCAAAAATACTCAGCTCCACAGAGAAAATGTACAAGACAAATGTTGTGTTTTGATGAGATCTATATTTTTGTATGCAGCTTTTTGACTTTCGCTTACGGTTACCAGTTATGCAAACTTTATCCGGAATGATGAGTTCAAAGGCTATTCCCAGAAAATTCAAGATATATCTACATTTTATTTGTTATTAAATATCTTTAATATGCAGTATCTTTATCAAAATAGGATATCAACATTTTCTAAACATATTCCATGTAAAGAGTAATTTGAGGCGAGGGGATTTTCTTGTCACACCCTTGGTCTACACTAAATTTAAATACTAAGTTTGGCATTTATCGGATTTTTCATTTTGAGTTATGCTGCCATAGACATACGCGAGCGCATATTTTTAAGGCTTTTTATTCAGGGGACCTCAAAGCTTGTATTTCGGGTGAAATATCGCTTTCAAATGTTTGGGTGCAATACAATACCTTCTCTACCAACTATTTACATTGCAAATGTGCGCTAAAGAAAACAAGGAGATTGCCGAAATCGCGTGGTGCATGGCTTATATGAAACCAAAGCAACGCTGTTCATTTCTGCTGCGTTTTCGTTTCACTGCCTTATTCTTTAAATAGCCAAGATGGAAAGCTTCAACAACGGAAGATTTTAAATGTTGTGCAATGCACATCTAAGTTGGATCAAGAGTTGGCACGTGGAAATGATGTCCTTGGCTGCTTGCACCTATATGCAGGTCACGTTGCAACTGCATCGTATGCAACAAACAGCATCTTCAACACCTCTGTCAATGGCGAGATACAGTCGAGTATAACTTCTCATAAATTAATTCTACTGAAAGTTCAGAGAATATTTAAATCACTAAAACTGCAGTTTACGGCGTTTCAAAAGTAGGACATCAGTGAATTGTCTCTCTCATATGTTCCAAACTAAATGATGGCTGGGCATCCGAGTGGCTGTTCTTTCTCGAACCAAAAAGAACCGAAATTGTCTCTGATCAAACAAAAGCTATGTAATTATTCTCTTATAGAACATTATCCAGCATTGCAGTAAAGAATCATAGATATTCGTGGTGTCTCAAGCTTGAAGGATAGACAGTTATCCTAATGAACCTTTATGTACATTGAACAACTTGCTTGCAACAACTAATGTCCTGGGTGTATAGCTGAAACAGATAACGTATCCTAACAATTCTTCCACAAGTACATCAAAGTCGAAATTTTCATCTTGCACAAATTTATCGATTTTTACAGTCTGGTAATCAATGTTCTTTCATAGCATATTTTTAATTTTCTTCTCGAGAACTGAGTGCATCTCTCTTCTATTTTTCTAGCCACCTTATCTGTGTTGCCAGAATAGAAAAGTTACACTAATTCATGCCAAACTTTCCAAGTCAGAATCAACCACCTGACAAATTTCTGCGACACTTGACAAAATGTCTGTCGCTGATCTGACTAAATCCAAATTGCCAAAATAATGAAATCGGACCAAAGTCAGAATGATGCATAACATAAGCTAAATTAGTCACCACATAGGAAATATGAGATTGCTTGTCTGAAATTTTGGAAGTTATTTTGATCGCAAAAGAGGAAAAATGTAACGAATGAATGAACACATCTTAAAAGATAACATGTAGAAAAAAACAATGTAAAAAATGCAATTTTTTTTTTTCATCTTGAGGCGAAACGAATTAAGGTCCGGGTTTTATGTGATGTTACAGAGAAAAGATTGGCATTTCATCAACATAGCAGCGCTGCCATAGAGGCAATACGCGAGCAAAAGCGTAATACTCACATCAGAGGTAAGATTTTATGTTGAAAATTATTTTAAGAATTCACATTAATCATTTTAATTAATGACGTTAAGCTGAATATTCTACCTAAGTTCGCATTAATTTCGTGATAATTTTCGGACAGAATTAATGTACTATGAGGTAAAAATTGATATGTAACTAAAGTAACATTAATGTTAAACTCCTATTTCCAATTTAAAACCTTTTATTTCAAATCAATATCATGCACAGAATAAAATAACACATTCACACATCACCAAACTACCACATACAAGTTTTCGTTTTTGAGAGTTGTCTTTCTGTCTGTTGCAACTAAGTTATACACCACAGAAAATGTAGTAAGACTCACTTTTTGCTTTCAATGCCAAGAGTGCATTCCATTATATGGCTTAGCAGTTTAACAATGGCTCGGAGTTCTTTGTAACAAAGAATCATATCAGAATTAATAAAACCGGTTTTAAATGCATTTGGATGCTTAAATGCTGTCATTACGTTATTTAAATCACCTCTAAGTACTTGTACTACCAGTTTGAAGGTTAAAACAAATGATCAAAAGCTTTTATTGCTATTATATCATCAGTTTGTTTTGCCACAAGAGAGTCCAAACTAGACCATGTCATATGGCAGCAAACTTTTAAATTGTCTTTAGTGTATCTCTAACATTGAGATCCATACGTTCTGCAATGCACTTTGTGCTTCCAAAGTGACCATTCTCTAATATTTCACATTTGGCTTTCAGCGAGTCAATTTGGGATAACACATGGGGAGCTACGTATTTTTCTTTAGATTAAAATTATAGTATTCAATCTGTTATCAACCTGCAATTTTCAAGAGCACTGTTTTTTCTTGTTTGGTGCCTTATTTTAGTTGACGGCTAACTTCCTCCTTGATATTCTAAACTTTGATTCATACATTCTAGCTTCATGATGTAAAGAAGCAAAGTTAAGTTAAACGTTTTATTCTTGTTACTTGAAATAAATGCAAATTTTTCTATGTTTAAAAAAAATATGTATCCCTAAAAACATTATTCTCGAACAGTTTACATCAGTTCAAAATTATGTATACTAAAATGTTGTATTTATAATTCAACAAATTTCTCGTTTATCGTATAATAAACTCTAGTCTCTGTTCATAGACATTTTCGGAGTCTTGACCCTGGCTTCCAGTGTAATTGCCCTAGTAATATCACTCACAATTTTATTTGTTATACCCACCGTCAGGTTTGAACTTGCAACCTTGGGTTTTAGAGGCTATCATGGTAACCACTTCACCGCTGAGAGCGACTTAATTACACAAGGTAAGATCTGTTTGTAAAAACTTAAATGTTTTAAAATTATATAGAGGACGACCAAAAACAGTTTATGCAACTTGACAAATAAAATTATGTCATTGTCTTTTCCACATAAGGTTATTAAATAATTAGACACAAACAGTATCATGATCTGTTTACATTTAAAAATACAAATGAAAGTGGATTTTCGGGCGTCTTTACAATTGTTTACCAATATTAAATGATAAAAATAGCCAATTAAATGCTTCGGTGAGAGTCTGCACGAGCAACAGGTGGGTGGGTTTGGCCAGCTGCTGCAGGCGCTGAGATTTCCTGAACGGGATGCTCGCTTGCGATTTCTTCCTCAGTCAGGCGTAACACTCGGGGCGTGAGCAGAATCCGTTAACTCCCCGAGAGATGGATCTGATGCTGCGAGAGCTGTAAATTAACTAAGCTGTGAAGCTATGTGCACAGATGTGTTACTTCAACTGCAGTACCGTGTAGTAGTCATATGTGCTTATATTTTGTATGTTATAAATTAAAAAATAAGGCAGCTATCCAAATAATGAAAACTAGATTTCCTTATGCATCAATACCTTATTGCAGAACTTTGTTCCGTACAGTATAAGGTCCCCCACCCGAAAGAAACTTTTCGATCCTCTGAAATTGCTGCAGCGATCTTTTCCTCAAAGAACTTCATTATCTCTTTATGTAATGTATTTCCGCCTCCGCGGCAACGTGTTAGGCTCGCTTTCGGGAGGGTCCCCGGTTCTAATCCCATCGAACTGACCAGTGTTACTTTTTTCGTGGTTTCCTCGGATCGATAAATGAAAAGTGATCTGAAGTGGTTCCCCTTCTATCAGCAAGCAACGACAAATATTTTCCGTTCTAATAAAGTAAAAAAAAGCTACTCCTGTCATAAAAATAATTAAAATTAAACCAATTGGAGGATTTGGTAATTAATACCTTTAACAATTAGGAGCACCCATTGGTGTGTTGCGGCAGGGCGGTGGGATTTGCGCCGGCGCTGGCTGGATCGCTGTGGCCTGCTACCTTCTGATCTCGTCTATTCCCGGGATTCTCCACGTTGTGGTTTTCTAGGACACCTAGGGCTAGCCTGCATCATGTTGGAAATCGTTACCTAGTGATCATCGTTGTCCGCATTTGGTCGCTCTTCACATCTTCCCTTTAACTCTTCTTCTCGGGGATAGCGAAAAGCCCACTATGACCTACGCGGTGTTGTGCTCCAGTTTTTGAAGGCATGCCCTCCATCGCTTCTGACTAATCCTAACTGCTAAGGTAGAAAAGGTAAAAATGACAAAATGCGAGTACAACACAGCATTGTGACTACACGCCTGTAACTTGCCGGCCCGTAATCGCCGCACGTGTGCTAGCGTCTTGCTCTGGAATCTTATTGCTGACTGTTGCGGTCGGCTTCCTTTTCGTAGACGCACTCATTGTCGCAGTGAATGTAAATTCAACCATGAAGAGCTGCCGCACCTTAGAATACCACACCTGGGTGTGTGAACACATACTAGAATAATCTCTACTTTTGGAAGTTTCTGGAAACGTTATCGACAGGTATATAAGGGAGTTGCAAGCCTACAGTTAGTCAGACTGCCCCACACTCAGTTACCAATGCCAAAGGATTGAATGGAAAAACTCAATTAGCCAAATTAAAATTAGCTAAAATTCAACTGGACAGGGGAATAATCCTTCGCGAGCACATCCGAGACGTCCGGCCCGGCACAGCGGGGGGTGGGGGAGCAATAGCCTCCCTGCACCCCATGCTGACTTCCGGGATGCTAATTAGCCTAAAGCTCTACCTTTCCGAACCCTGATAGTCCCCCTCATGTTGTACGCCCGTGAAGCCTGGGGCATGGCGCACACAGCTGGCTGTTGTTTCAACGGGCGCAGAATAGAGGACTCCTGTCTGTATATTCTGTGGTCCGCGCCTTCCCTGTAAAATTGCTGCACGAGGCCTCCTCACTTCCATACGTAGAGGACGAGATTAGACGCTGAGCCACAAAATTCGATGGGAGCATTAGGCGACATCGGGTTACCCGCATTGTTTGCGGGCATACCAGATAACACTGAAGCAACTCCATTAGCAGCGAAAATTGAGCTCCTTTATAACTTAACTAAAAAGTGATTGGTATCGAATTTCTTCCGCACCAACAAAATTTGTAAATTTATTGGAACTACTTTCACCAGAGGTGTAGAAGGGCCGCTCATTCTAAAGAACAGCCGTTGAAGAGTACCATGCTATTTCCTTACACATCAAACCATCATAAAAGACAAAAACCACCTGAAAACCCCATCCCGAAACAAACACCCTGCGATAAAACTCTATTGAGAGAGGACACGAAGCAAAAGCACTGGCTGAACCTCAGCCTCCAGTAACAAGTCGGGAGTCAGCGAGTCAGTTTTGATTGGCAGTTCTGAGCGTACAGCAAAAAGACAGCAAAGCAATCGAGCCAATGCCTTAAGGACTGCAATAAAAACCATTTGTGTGTAATCAGTTTGAAACAATAAAGATATTTTGTTTGTTTTTTATTTATTTTGTTTCTTACAGCATATACCACATCATCGGAGTGAGTCCATATAAGTAAAATGCCAGAGTTCTAAAATGTTATAGTCAAATCCTGGTACCTTTGTCCCTTATATAATTGAATTAGTAGGTATATTAATGAAATATTTTGAGACTTCCGTCTAAATAATAGGTCACAAACTCGTCTCTGTTTGGCCAATCAATCCCCCGGGTAAGAATTGTCACACGCTATTAGCGCATGCGCATAGCTCTAAAATGGAGCAACAAGGCGTATGCACTTGTAAGCATGCAGGCAGCACTTGAAGAATAATTGCCGGCGTTTGTTCCTACTGGAGGCGGTGCCAGGGAATTTGTAGTTCAGTGGAGCATAACAAGGTGGTTGGCAGTTACTTGGGTTACACAGAGGAAAACACAGCTCCTGAATTTCAAGGTTACTGGGGAGATATGTACACGATAACTCCACGAGGTTAAATCGATTGCTCAACACGACACATGCGACTCTAATGGATGTTTAATTGTTTCTATTAACAGGATGACAAACTCTCGAAAATTTCCACTATTAAGTTCAGGAGCAGTCATCCTACCTCGAAAAGTGAACACATCAATTTTAGAACAAAAGCGATGAGGATATTTGAATACCTTAATATCTTAATATGGGATTCAGTCCAAAATTTGATATTAAATTTCACCGAAACGACACTTGAAACCTCAAAGAAACATTAAAAAATAAAAATACACGGACCCGTATCATAACTCGAAATCGAAAATTGGGAAAGCATTAGATTTCATATGAGTTTAACGTCGTCTAAGAACATCCCCTCTATCCAAAGAACTGTTTACACGAAACAAAATGTATGGCTTCAATTATCATTATCACAGCAGGAATTAGACCCCATGATCCGGACCGACTCAAATTAAAATTGCTCTGAGTTTAGATACAGTGAAGGCACTGTACTCCACCCAAAAATTCGATACCGAGATTTCACACATCCATGTTTTGAGGACCCCTGAATACGAAAAAGCCTTTTTATAAAAAAAACTCAGTGTGCATGATTGTATGGGAGAGAGAGAGAGAGAGAAAGAGAGAGAGAGAGAGAGAGAAAGAGAGAGAGAGAGCGAGAATGTGTGGGTCTGTGGACAGCATAGCTCAATAGCGATAAGACCTTTAATACAAAATTTGGTAGTTAATTTAAATATCTTCCAAAGACGTGACACGGAGATATTCAAAAAACCCTCCCACATCAACTACCATTCGCATGGAAAATGCTTTCGAAAAAAATTATTTTCTTAAAAATGGCTCTAACGATTGTGATTATAATACCCTACATTAAATATATTTACATGATCCATAACAGGTATATCTTGAATTTTCTGGGAACAGCCTCTGAACATCTCTTCTTCTGGACGAATTTTTCATTATTGATAAATCGTAAGAGACTGATAAAAAGCCGACTGTTTAGACCACTCGTCTCTCACCTAGATGGCCCGGGTTCGATCCCAAGCGACCGTATGTGAGATTTGTGGTGGACAAAGCGGCGCATCACATTTCCCCGCCATCACATTCCATCTATCATCAGTGTCATCACCTGCCAAAGAAGTAAAAGCGGGCGTAAAAAACTATAAAAAACAAAAACGAGTATGACATTTCAATTTCAACAAATAGCATACGTTATTATTCATTTCCCCCTTGTTTATGTATCCGGTATTCCTTAGTACCTACAAGAAGTGTGTAAATAAGTTATTTCTGCAAACGTTTATTTGGATAGATAAATGAGGTTTAACACCGATAGTTTATATAAAAATATGATAGTAGTTATACGTCACACGGATGTGAGATTTAATTCTGATGTGTTTTTCGTAACTTGCGAATAACCACATCCATATTAATCTAATTAGATCATTTCTAGGCAAACTATGTATGTCACAGACAGATAAGTTGCCCTCCGTGGTGTAGTGGTTACCATGCTAACTTCATATACCCAAAGTCGCGGATTCAAACCCGGCGGAGGACGATGGCTTTTTCGGGTGTAAAAATCCTTAGCATGGCTTCCTTACGAAGGGAAGTAAAGCCGTTGGTCCCGTGTCGTAGATTTACGGCACGTAAAAGAACCTCAAGCCTGATTAAGAGTCCTCTGAGCAAAATTAAGCGGTCTTTCACGCCCAATTTAGAATGGGATGCTGAGAACCACAGTAGTTAAGGAGCGTCCATAAATAACACGCCATTTACATTTATAGACAGACAAGGTTTTTTTTTTACTCTCTCCAATCCTCAGCTATATAACACAGAGGAAATGTTGCATTTCATTTAAAATTTCGATACCGTACTTTCACTGAAAATGCACATTTTGGGAAGTGCATGAATAAAAAAACAGTTTTAGAAAAAGATCCACGCGCTCGTGGTGAACAGCATAACTCAAAAACGAAAAGTAAGCTCAGTTTTGCGTCGTCCAAGGATACACAAGATTTTCAAGATAAAATTCCTTCCTAAACTACCCTTTGTATGGAATACTTTTTGCTATCAAAAGTGCCTCTACCGATTTTGTGCAAAAATATATACGGAAAAATAAAATCGGACTGAAGATTCAGTACTATAGATAGGATTTGAACAATGCCTATGGAATGAACTTTCTAGTCCGATTCTACCTTTCAAAAGTAGGGTGATTAAGGCACTTACATGGCAAATGAAGTGTATTTTAAGTTTTATGGGAAGGGCATGCGAAATTCTCTTCATTTTGGATTACTATTGTGTAACTGGTAAAGAAATACACAAATTCTTACTATACAAAAATGTAAAGTTCGTTAAAGTACACTATGAAAATACATTTTTGTGGCATATACCCTTTAAATATATTTTTATTTTTGGATTGAATTTTTAAATATTCTACCTTTTTCAACTGTATTTCACTTGTCTTTTCATTCTTTTGTTTTAATCCTGGTTACGCAAAGAGAACATTTAGAAATCGCTATTTAAATATCTCTTAAGTTTACTTTTTTCTGCTTATACCTACATCAAAATTTGTATGTGAGAACGAAGATTTATTAGAAAGAATCAGTTTGGAGATTAACTCTCTTGTAAGAATAGTTTGTATACTAATGAGCAGCCATGTGAATGTAACACATCAAATCTTTTTACGTAAGTGCAACACAATTTATAATATGTGTGCATTTTTAAGAGTAGGGAAAGTCGTGTAATTGTTGAATAATTAGTATTGCCATTTCATTTTTACTTTCCCTATCAATGACTATGTACGTAGTTATAGAAGATCATTTTCCACCAAAAAAATTTGGTACAGAAATTTCACAGGAAATACATCTTTTGAGAACTCCTGAAACAAAACAGAAAAATAAATTATATTTAGAAGGAAAAAAAGGTGTGTGTGTGGACGAAAGGGAGTTAAATACCAAACTTGGTATTTAAATATGGTATCATCTAAGGAAACAAAACGAAGATTTCCCCCCAACTAAACTCAAACAACCTTTTACATTTACATGAATGATTTTTGGACATTTTCGATTTTCTCAAAAATGGATATAAAGGTTTTTTTTTATTAAAACATTGTATATTGAAGATGTATACATGAGAAGTAAAATGTGTATCTAGAATAGCCTCTGAAGTCCTACTCATTCTGAACGACATTTTCATAACCGGTAAACCGTAAGAGACAGACAGAAACTCACTACACAGTTAAGTACACGCATTCACTCCTGACTCTGTGGGGTATTCGAATGATTGTGGTGAAAGAAAACATCCCTGCGTCAGCCGGGAAGCGAACCCGGAACCTCTGGGTTGAGAAGCCAATCACCACTCGATTGCAGAAGCAGTCTGCCCAGCAATATTTCAATAACTACAATAACAATAAAAATCTTCTGAAATCGTTCAGTTGAAAATATGGTTGTTTCCTGTTTCTATTCTCTACAACAGGATTAATCCACCGTTAGAGATGTAGAGAACAACGGTATGAAAAACCGTCACAAAATTTGTTTCAACTTATTCATCATAGATTATAATAGGCTTATAGATAAGTCAAGGGGCAAAGAACTGCTTTGAGATGTGCAAACAGTTTTGAATAGAATTTGTGCTTCAGCTTTTGTCATTATTTCATTTCATTCTTCCCTGTATAGCGGTCTATGGGCTATGCAGACAGGTGACAGAAGTATTGTTTTCTGAAGCGATTTTAGTCGTCCCTCGACTTCCGGACTCACAATAATTTAAAGGCCTCCAATAAAAGGAACAGTAGTTAAGTTGTAAACCTGAAGGGAGTTAAGGAGGAATTAGATACTTTGTAGCCTACTGCCCATTGGATTGGAAATACCTAATCCTGGACAAAACATTGTGGCGAGAAAGGATGGCTTTTGAAATAAAAATAATCTGAACCATTCATATTACTTCCTCTACCTGCTTTACAAACAAACTATTATTACAAAATATTCTTTTATCTATATCATACTAATCAAGGTAAGCATTAACAGAATTGGTCTTATTACTTCCTGTAAGTAGAAGAGAAATAAGGAAATACACTAGGCTAAACCGATTGTCAAATCCTTTAAAAATTGGTCACTGTGTGAAAATTGAAGTTCGGTTGTCTTTGCATGACAAGAAGTAAAACAAAAGAGATATGACTTCCCGTTTGAGCAAAGTTCTATTGGTTTAAAATTGAAACCAATAACAAAGAAGAACTCGGAAGCGATTATCTCTAACAGAAAGTGTATATAGCATTAATTGTGTGTTTTAACAAGATCTACATTTTTTTTTTTCTGTAGCAAGCTTTTGTCTATCTCTTGCGGTTTACCAATTATACAAAAGTCATCCAGAACGAAGAGGTCTTCAGAGGTTATTTATAGAAACTTCAGGGTATAATTTTTGTTTCATAAAACTATTTTAAACATGTGACATTTTAATCAAAATCATTAGAGCCGTTTTTGAGAAGATCAACATTTTCGAAAAAATGTTCTAAGTTGGTAAAGGGTAGTTGTGCGAAAATCTTATTCTTAGCAATTCATATTCCTGAAAATCTTATTCTTAGCAATGCATTGTTCAGATCATATTCATTTAGCCTTTTCTAGAGTAGCGCATATTTGCCGATACGTAGATCACCAAACATTCTATACCGAAAATACACCGGAAATACGTTTCGAGTATCCCTGAATAAAAAGCTTTTTCAGAAAAAGGTCCGTCCGTGCGCGCTTGTGTGGGGGGAGGGGGTGGCATAACTCAAAAACGAAATACCCGTTAAATATCAAACTTGCATGCGATATTATCTTTTTTTTTCTTTTTTGCTTTTTTTTTTCCCCTCACTTCAAACTACCATTGGCATTTTCGATTTTCTAAAACTGGCTCTTAACAATTTTGATTAAATACGTATATTAAATATAATTAGATAGATAATAAAAGGTAGAACTTGAATTTTTTGGCAATAGCATCTGAAGTCGTCTTCATTCTTAATATATTTTGTATAACTGAAAAAACGATATATATATATATATATATTATAATTTTTGTAGAGATACATCTCCGAGATAGTTTTGTTATTAGGTCTGGAAATTCCAATCCTTATATTTTTTCTGTAATGGGTAATTGTTTTCCAATTTTTTTATGTGGGTCATGCAAAGAGAAGGGTACTTCAATTGCATGACGTAGCCATCGACTTTTAAAATATTTGATTACTGCTTTGGTGTATATCCTTATTTCCCTTCTATTTAGAAGGAAGCAAGAAGTAAACCATTCTGCTAATGTTTTATCTCGATAGCATGTAGCACAGTGAAGAATAAGCTGTTATGAGAATAAATGGTTGCATAAATAAAGATAGAGTAAGTCATATGAATGAAATTGTTTAAAAATTTGACTATCACTTTAACTACTACACTGCTCTTGAGCCTGCAACAAAATACGTATATTGTATCTCGGTTAACAAGAAGTAAATAGCAGTATAAGGTTTGTAAGAATAATATGTAAAGAGCAGAGAAAGTCATGTGAATGTAACCTAAAGGGGTCCCCCTCATCCATCACTGTATAGGAGTCTTTTGAAAGTAGGCTTGCATGCTTATGACGGCAACGTGTTCGCTATGACCAGCGACACATTTCATGCTTTGGCTTTGGCAAAGAAATACAGAGAAAAGAGGAAAGGGTCATTGTGCTCATTCAGTTTTTGCAGGACACATATGCAAACCAGATGTGGACAGTTTAACCACCTGGACCTTCAGGTTCATTTTACCCCCCCCCCCGCCCCCAGCTGAGCGGGTACAAGTTTAGCTCTGTCTGCTATTCACTTACGAACTAGAGACCAAATCTAATGAGATGTTAGAGCAATTATATCTACAAAACATCTGATGTGCTCCATTCACATGACTTTCTCTACCTGATCTACAAGCAAATTATTCTTGCAACAGATTATTCTTTTATCATCATGCTAATCAAGAAAACATTAGCAGAATTGGTCTTATTGCTTGCTTCCTTGTAGCTAGAATAGAAATAAGGGAATACACAACTAAATCGATTGTCGAGTAAAACAAGAGATATGAAAGGAAAGATGACTTCCCGTTTGAGCAATGTTCTACTAGCTTAAAATTGAAACCAATAACAGGAATAACCCGGAAACTATTAACTCGAGAATGTATAAGGCATAAATTGTGTTTTAATAAGATGAACATTTTTTTTTCTTAGTACGCGTTTGTCTATCTACATTTTATGTGTAGTAAGTTTTTGCGCATCTCTTACCGTTTACCAGTTATGCAAAATTCAGGTCTTCAGAAGCTTCAGAACAGGTCCCAGAACATTCAATATGTGCATTTTATTTGTGGTGGTAATAGCTTTCATATACTATTTTAATCAAATTCGTTAGAGCTATTTTTGAGAAAAACAAGATTTTCAAAATGTAAAGGTTAACTTGGGGTAGGGAATTTTCTTGAAAAACCTTCTTGTCGCATCCTTGAAAGGCCCAATCTTAAATTCCTAGTTTGGTATTTAACGGGATTTTGGTTTTTGAGCTATGATGTACACAGACGCGAGCGCTCACACAGATAAATACCTTTTTTTTTTTTCGTACTCAGGGGACCAAAATCGTATATTTGGTATCTTATTTTTGTTTGGAATATAATACTTCCTCTATACACTATGTACATGTGAAGGAAGTAAAAAAAAAACGAAATAAGTCTGGAAAACACAAGATGCGTAAAAGTATCCGAAATTGACGAGAACCGTCAGTTTAGACCTACTTAAACATGTACACTTGAACATTCTTTGACATGAAAAATACTCGGCTAATTTATCCCTACACCCGTAGGTGGTACAGCAGATAAATGAACTATAGTTTCTTTCACAACAAATATACTGACACGTGTTTAAATAAATGCACTGAAAGGAACAAAAATTGCTTCAAGAATCTGCGTTCCCAGAAGAAACCCGAGCAAGAATGACAGTTGCAGTTTCAAAAATGTGTTGGGGAGGATATAATAAATACGACTGAGGAAGATACCTGATACTACACAGGGTTCGCCGTTGTCAAATTAACGTTCCGACATCAAAGCTGATTTCAGTTTGCGGGGGAGTTGTACGCACACGCACATTCACACATATCCTGCGTGCAGAATGGGCACGAGTGTACTGCTGAGGGAATTCCAGCTGATTACAGGTCATTGGGTCAGGAGAGCAGATTCCTTTTGCTTTCGCTACATATACTATATACTTAGTGTATAGATAAGGTATTATATTCCACCCAAAAATTCCATACCGAGATTTCACCGGAAATACAAGTTTTAGGATACTCTGTATCCAAAAAAAACAACACATTTTTAGGAAAAGGTCGTTGTGTGTGTCCATGTGTCTATGAACACGATAACTCGAAAACGAATAGTCGGTAAAATACCAAACTTGGTATTTAAGTTTAGTATCTTCCAGGGATGTGACACGAAGATCTTGAGAAAAATCCCTCCTCTCCAAACAATCCCTTACGTGGAAAAAAATGTCGAAAATTTTATTTTCCTAAAAATGGCTCTAACGATTATGATTAAAATACCGTAAATTGAAGATATTTACATGACAAATAGAATGTATGTCTTAAATTTTCTGGAAATAGCCTCTGAGGAGCTCTTTATTCTGAATGAATTTTACTGAATTTTGCATAACTAGTAAACTGCAAACGATAAATAAAAAATACAGATATCGCAGAACTTATGTCATATACCTTTTTTTTTCGTGGGGTTGACGATTTCTGAGATATTGCTCGTTATTTGTTTCAGATTTAAAATACTTTAATTTTTCTAACACAGAAATTTGTAGACTTCTGGCCATGCATAGAAACGGATTTCAACCACATGGCAATCAGCTTTTAAAATATTTGACTTTCGTTTTAGCCTAGCGTATTCCTTATTTCCCTTCTGTTTACAAGAAAGCAAGTAATAAGACCAATCCTGCTAATTTATCTCGATTAGCAAGAAGTAGAGAGAAGAATAAGCTTATTAGTAATAATGTGTTACAGAGATGTAGAGAAAGTCATGTGAATGAAACACATCAGATTTTTAGAGGATATGCTCAACTGCAGAAAACTTGAAAAGTAGATTTACATCTAACAATACCCACTATACTTAAGGTTCTTTACTAGAAAAAATGTTACTTTCTCTACTCTTTCATTTATTAGTGGGCATACAAACTATTCTAACGTAATTCTTCATTTAATCCAGACAAGCCTTTAGAGACATAGCTGTTTTGAAATACAAATTAGGTTATAAATACAAAGGGAATAGTGATAGTCAAACTTATAAGAACTCGACGTAAACTCTTTCATTCAAAGGCGAGAAACATTGGAAAATAATAAGAAATGTTGAATAATTGCAAGCATTTAATAACGGACATCGTCAAAGGCTTGTGCTAGAAGAAACATATTTGAAATAAAACGTCTAATTATACGAAATTACTTTTTTTTTTCTTTGTTTCTTATACTGCTACTTTTAGAAATATAAGAAACTTTATAATAATAATAATAATAATAATAATAATAATATTGTTATGGCATGAATTTATCTACCGCTTAATGTATAGCGGTTACATAAGATTAATAAAATTCCTTGCGCATTAATTGAACTTTTGATGCTGTTCACAGAAAATACAAATCTACAATTTATTGATAGCGAAAATATCTTAATCATATGGTACTTTAATTATAATTCAGAGCCATATCTGGGAAAATGAAGTATTTCGAAAAATGCTTCATGAAGAGGTTTGGCTTTCGGGGAATTTTCTACAAAATCATCGTGTCTTATCTTTGGAAGAAACTGAACTTATTACAAACTTTGGTATTTATCCGGCCTTTTGTTGTTGTGTTATACTGTTGACAAACACACACATACAAGGACTTTTTTCTAAAAAATACTTTTATTGGAATCAAGAGGCCTTAAAAACATACATTTTCGGTGAAATCGAGTATCGAATTTTTTGAGTGGCATGTAATACTTTTTCTACCCATTTGCTAGAGAAACTGAACTATTTTTGTAAGTGTTATAATTATCCATTGGTTGATTGGTACATTCCGAAGGGAGTTCCACACTCCAGCCACCAACTGTGCGCCAGACCCAAGAGGAGAGGAAGCTGAGAGTATTTCCGACGGGCGAAAAGTGCTACAGTATAGTCCAAGCAGTTCACCTCGCGGGGAGTGCTAGAAGCCCGCGCAACGAGTCTGACTGAACCCCCCAGGTCCCACACGACTCCAACATCACCCTGCCACCGAGAACTGTGTTTTCAAAGTGCACTCACCATCCCGGAAGGATGCCACTACCACATTCTTCGCCGTCATTCACAACGCTGAAAGAGACCTGTCGGAATGAACGGAGATGAAATGAACTGGAGATTCTTGGGAATGAAGAATCCTCTCCAGCATTCGTCTAGTGACCCCGAAAAAACATGCGTCAGAGAGGTTGCCGCGGGAAGCTGAAAAACTATCTCTGCAATACCTGAGCCACCTAGCCACCTATAATTGTCTATTAGTAAAACCTGCAGCTCTGCTTACATGAAGCTTTTAAAAAGGAATTATTATCTTTACCTCCTGCTTTCTCACCGTTACTTTCTTTCTCTCTCTCTCTATCTCTTCCAATTTCCATCAATCTACTCCTTTTTCCCTTAACCATGCTCCTTCCCTCTCTCTCTTTTTCGACCTAATCTATCTTTCCTCTCTGTGCAACTATTGTTCATGCGATGTTTGTGAAACCTTAAATAAAACTACCTTTTTTTCCCTCTCTCTCACTGTTAATAACACCTGTGCAACTATTGTTCATGCGATGGTTGTGTAACCTCAGATTTAACTGCCCCCTCCCTCTCTCTCTCTCTCTCTCTCTCTCTCTCAGAGTGTTAATAACACCTATGTATTTTACCACTTTATGCACACAAATAATATACAGAAATCGCAAATACAGAATTTTTGCTAGAGTTCTGTTGCTCTGAAGAAAATGTTTAAACATACATACAAATGAAACAAGTTTCGTTTGTATTAAAATATCTGAAACAAATTAAATTCTCATGCAGAGAATAAATTTTAAAAATCTGATGTGTTTCATTTAGATGACTTCAGACAGTAGAAATGATTGTATTACTTGCTTTTTTGTAAGTAGAAAAGAAGTAAGATAATTCACTAGGCGAAAGCTAGTTGTCATGTGATTAAAATCTGTTTCTTTGACAAATCCCCATATGTGAAAATATTTTAAAACTGAAACGATTAACAAGGAATATCAATTCCACAAAAGAATGACATTACATAAATTGTGTGTGTTAATGAGATCTACATTTTGTTTAGTAATTTTTTGTCGATCTCTTACAATTTATCAGTTACACAAAAATCAGCTAAATGTTTCCAGAATAAAGAGATCTTCAGAATCTATTCCTAGAAATTTCAAGATATACATTTTATTTATCATGTAAATATATTCAATATACGGCATTTTAATCAAAATCATTTGAGCCATCTCACAGAGAAAAAAAATCGAAATGTTTTCCATGTTAAGAGTATTTTGGATTAGGAGGACTTTCCTCAAAATCTGCGTGTTGCATCCTTAGAAGATACTAAATCTAAAAACCAAGTTTGGTATTTTATCCACTTTACGTTTTTGAGTTATCGTGTTCACAGACACACGGAAATGCGGTGAAAATGCTTTCTTTGGATATAGGGGACCCCATTACGTGTATTTCCGGTGAAATCACAGTATCAAATTTTTGGTTGGAGGGCAATACCTTGTACAATGTAGAGAAAGTAATACATTATTTTGGATAGAGGAATTAGTGCAAGATAAGGTCGAAATATCAGTATGCACCTCTAAACGCTATGCCACTTTTCTTTTACCTCACTTAGATATGGGATAGAGTACGTAAAAAGAGTTAGAAGGTTAATTAGACATAAAAAGGAAAAGAGAGATGAGGGAACTATCACTGATACCAGCTTATTGGATAAGAATATTTGATTGGTTTGTGGACATGAACCACTGCTGTCTGTAGAGGACTGGTCACTGAGATGATATTCTGGCACCGAGCCCGCGCACATTTGAGGCGTGTGCTGCAACTCCATTCCTTGGCTCCCTGCCAGTCTACACTCGATTCTCCGCTACACTTGTTCGACTCCAGAGAAGGGACAATTAGTGAGACTCGCGCAGTTCAATGACCGCGCTAATAACACCTGAATCTTCCTTTGCCGACCTATCTTAATATAAATAGAAGTCATTGCATCTTCCCCACCTCTCTCCAAACCACTACACCGATTTCAACAATCTTGCCAGACTTTTCATTTATTACTTGAGCAGAACTAGTAATCCTTATTCTTATAAGTAGGGATAGCAACTTGGGGACCGATGGAGGGATAGAATCGAGGTTAGCGGAATGGTATGAATATAGCTGTGATGTGCTGACAATGCAGAGTGTACGTAGTGGTACTAATAGAAGGAAAATGGGGTAGAGGTTGTGTGGTAGACTGTGATGTTTTCACTAGCAGTGGAAGGCGATTGGGGTTGCGTAAATGCTAGACATAAACACCACTGATTTACGGGAACTAACAATTTTAATATTTACATACATTCAATTGCTGTTATGCAAAAAATTATCAGCATAATAATCCGTTTCATTTTCTCTCAAGAAACATACATTACAATGCACAGCATACATTCTTAATGTCTCAAATATGAATCGTCTCCGATTGGCACATAGACAGTTTTTATATTGTGAAAAGCTTCGTTTCACATCACAAGGTGTGATTGAAGCAAAACGGAAATAGGACACATCATCGACACATTGGGTAAGATATTCCATTTGCAATTATTTCCCTAGCCACACGTCGTAGCACATTTCGTATTTCACGCGTTATTGATAATCCGACCTTTTTTCCATGTCTCCGTACACCAACACGTGTCACCGGTCCCTGATTAATTGCTTGCACGAGTTCATCGACAGCTTTCAGGGATCGAGGCATTTAAATGTTCAATGTTTCCAAATATATGTTATTGTCGTAGATATATCTACAAAGTTCTTCTATATGAATCGCAAATCTTCTACTTGAAGCAAGAGATTTTACGATCTTGATTAAAGGCCATGCACTATCGTCAAAGGCATTAATTCCTGTAAAATAGTATTGTAATATGCAGCATAGTAAACTACTGTGTTAGCCACGTTCCCCAACACGTTACTACAGGTTGTTTACATGCGGCGCGTGCAGTCGTTAATGCAGGTTGATCTCTACTCGAAGTATGCAACTGGTATGTGCTAGTGTCCCGCTATCGGTCCCAAATTTGCTATCCCTATTTGTAAGTTTGCCCTTGTGATATTCCGCACACAATTCACTTTTCCTCTTCCCTGAGTGGCTGCGTACACCATTGAATACGATAAACAACCCCTATACAGAACAAGTTCGGGCGAAAAAAGGGATAAACTAACTAGGATTTTAATTGAACTGTAGTTTAAACATTTCCTTGTATAAAAATATATATGTTCTATGCACAGGCTTGCTCTGTTTGTTCGGCAAACAACTTTTCTTACAACAGATTATCATTTTCTCTACATAATGCTCATCAAGAAAAAAGTTACCAGAAATTGTCCTATTTGCTTCCTTCTAAGCAGAAGGGAAATAAAACTAGGCTAAAGCGATAGTCAACTCTTTTAAAAGCTGGTGGCTATGTGAAAACTGAAGTTTTGGTCGTTTTGCATGACCAGCCGTAAAACAAATGAGCGATGAAATGAAAGGTAACTTCCCGTTTGAGAAAATATACGTAGTTTAAAATTGAAACAAATAACAATTAAGAACCGGTCAGCTCCATAAAAAGTGTATATGAAATAAACTGTGTATTTAAAAGAGATGTACATTTTTAATGTAGTGCCTTTTTTGGTCTAGCTCTTAGGGTTTAACAGTAATGCAACTTCATCCAGAATGAGGAGGTCTTCAGAGGTTATTCCCAGGATATTCAAGATGTCTAATTTATTTGTGATATAAATATCTTTCATATATGGTATTTTAATAAAAATCTTTAGACGCCTTTTTGGTTAAAACAAATTTCTTCAAAGTTTTACCCTTAAAGGGTAGCTGAGGTGAAGGGATTTTCTTGAAAATCTTCGCGTCGCATCCTTGGAAGATACCAAACTTAAATATTCAATTTTGGTATTTAACGGCCTTTTCGTTTTTGAGCCCTGCTGTTCACAGACTCTGTCACAAGCGCGCGAGCGCACACACAAGCATGGACGTTTTCTAAAAACGTGTTTTTTTGTTGTTTTTTTTTTATTGAGTGGGCTCAAAATTTATATTTCCGGTGAAATCTCGACATCGAACCTTTGGATGGAATATAGTATCTTCCCTACCTATGTACATAGCACGTGTAAAAATATTTTTCCTCGTAACGGCAGGTCGTGACTTTGCTGACCACGATAAAAATATGATCAAGGACCGGTTTGTTTAGCTGTTCCAACATGCGCGCATGCTTTCTTTAGGGGGGGGGGTAGTATTAAAGGAGTCTCAGAAAGTGCATTTATTGTTAATTTGGGATGTCGATTATTTTTAATAGGAATGCATTACTTAAGAGGACAGTTCAACAAGCACCCTGTTTCAAAAATAGATGGCAGTTAAAGGAAGTTTTATACCATTATGTACTGCCATTTGTTACACGTTACAAAACAAATTTGATTCATCAACTAGTTTTAATTTGACATGAATCTCAGTCGTATGTCTTTTCGCTATAATAGAAAATGTGCATTTCGTTGAGCGATTCCCTTTTTACTTTCTCTATAGGCACTATGTACATAGTGTATAGAGAATGTATTGCACTCCACCAAAAAATTCGATACCGAGATTTCACCAGAAATATATGTTTTAGGGTCCCCTTTATCTAAAAAAAAGCATTTTCGGAAAAAGGTCCGTGTTTATGTGTGTGTGTCTATGAACACGATAACTCAAAAACGAAAAGTAGGTAAAATACCAAACTTGGTATTTAAGTTTAGTATCTTCCAGGGATGCGACACGAAGATTTTGAGAAAAATCCCCCCACGCCAAACTACCCTTTAAATGGAACATTTTTCGAAAATTTTGATTTTCTCAAAAATGGCTCTAACGATTTTGATTGAAAGCTCGTTATTGAAGATATTTACCTGGCAAATAAAATGTATATCTTGAATTTTTGGGAACAGCCTCTGAAAAGTAGTTTATTCTGGATGAATTTTACTAAATTTTGAATAACTGCTAAACCGTAAGAGATGGACAAAATCTTACTACACAAAAAATGTAGAGCACGTTAAAACACACAATTTATGTTATATACATTTTTTTCGTGGAGTTCGTCGTTTTTGTGACACTCCTTATTTTTGGTTTCTGCTATGAAAAACTTATACATTTCTCATACAGGAATTTGTCAACTGCTGTCCATACGAACAAAGGAAGTTCAGTGACATAGAAACCAGCTTTTGGTTATCGCTTTAACCTATGGTACTCCCTTATTTCACCTCTACTTACAAGGAAGCAATACTATGGTTATTTCTGCTAATGTTTTACTGATTAGCATGAAGTTAATAGAAGTATAAGCTTTTTAAGAATACTTTGTTGCAGGGATATAGAGAAAGTCATGTGAATGGTACACATCAGATTTTTATTTTTGAATAGGACAGGTTGCGAGATAAAAGCGAACTTTGATCAAGTTTATGGGTACCTTTCGTTATCTATGACGACAATTAGTTATTGGTTGCACTACTATAAACGCGGTCGAACATCCATTTTTGATGTGTATCCTAGACACTAAGGAAATCATTGAAAAAGTCCACAATATGATTCTCACTGATCGTCAACCGAAAGTTCGTGAAGTGGCAGATGCCTTAGTTGTTCATATTCTGTGATCAGTTGGAAATGAAAAAGTTGTTGGCACGATGGGTGCTGCGATGTTCTCAGCAGTGCGGCTTTCGACTTCGAAGCTGTTTGGAGTCATTTAAGTGAAATGGGAAGGATTTTTTACTACGTACATAATGCGTATAGAGAAGGTATTGCACTCTACCCAAAAATTCGATACCGAGATTTCACCGGAAATATATGTTTTAGGGTCACCTTTATCTAAAAAAAAAAGCATTTTCGGAAAAAGGTCCGTGTGTATGTGTGTGTGTGTGTGTGTCTGCGAACACGATAACTCAAAAACGAAAAGTAGGTAAAATACCAAACTTGGTATTTAAGTTTAGTATCTTCCAGGGATGCGACACGAAGATTTTGAGAAAAATCCCCCCCACCCCAAACTACCCTTTACTTGGAACTTTTTTCGAAAACTTTGATTTTATCAAAAATGGCTCTAACGATTTTGATTAAAATTTCCTGTATATTAAAGATATTTACCTGACAAATAAAATGTATATCTTGAATTTTCTGGGAATAGCCTCTGAAGGTAAGTTTATTCTGGATGGATTTTACTGAATTTTGAATAACTGTTAAACCGTAAGAGATGGACAAAAACTTCACACAATTTATGTTATACACATTTTTATAGTGGAGTTCGTCGTTTTGGAGACATTTCTTATTTTTGGTTTCTGCTATGAAAAACTTATACTTTTCTCATACTGGAATTTGACAACTGCTGTCCATACAAACAAAAGAACTTCAGTGACATAGCAACCAGCTATTGATTATCACTTTAACCTATGGTACTCCCTTATTTCGTTTCTACTTACAAGGAAGCAAGTAATAAAGCTATTTCTGCTAATTTTTTACTGATTAGCAGCTTTTTAAGAATAATTTATTGCAAAGATATAGAGAAAGTCATGTGAATGTAACACATCAGATTTTTTTTTCGTTGAGTTGCACTGTTGATCTAGCTGGATTCATCATTTTACTATTAAAAATGATGAATCAAAACAATGGATTGCTTCCAGTGAATCTGCTCCAAAGAAGGCAAATGCAGTCACAATGGAAAAATGATAGCGACGATGTTTTGAAATACGAAGAATGTCATATTCATTGACTTCTTAGAAAATGAAAAAGCGTTTACTGAGTGATACTCAAGGTGTTGAAGACACCACCCTATTTGGAGAAGAAGAGAGTGTTGTTTCACCGCAGCAACGCACAACCTATCATCCGGAGTTGTCGCCGTCAAACTGCATGAACTCCGTTATGAATTATTGCTGGCGTACCCTCCATGGTCGCCCGACATGGCTCCCAGCGATTTATTCTTATTGAAGAAATGGTTTGCGGGAAGAAAACTAAACGAGGCCATCGTACAGACAGAAGCGCATTTTGCAGAGCTTGACAATTCCTGTTTTTCAGGGGTTAAAAATTGGGAGAAGTGAACCAGGTGGCTCAACTGTCCCACTTTTGGCCTCCACAGACATCCTTGGTGTGTTAAAAGAGTTGCAGAACTTAACACAACTATTGAGTTAATCTAACAGGTGTCCCAAATGTGTCTCCCCTATGAGATGAATGCGCTAGCACGCGCACTCTTCACAGTTGTGTTGGTAACGGATCGCGCTAGTTATTATGGAAATGATGGTGAATTGAAACTAAGATTACTTAGTTAAAGGAAATCACACTCTGTATAAGAAAACATATCCGAAATAAGTGCAAAACAGAAACACTGTCACAGAAAATGTTGGAAATGCTGTCCTCATTCCAGTAGGCAGAGTTCCACTGTCCTATTTCGAACATTCTGTGTAAGGTTTCCCGCGTAAACTTGTGATTTCCTTGAGTTCATTTTTATTACTTTCTCTTGCCCCGTATGTACAATGTACATAGGGATAGAGAAGTATTGCATTCCACCCAAAAATTCGATGTCGAGATTTCACCGGTATTTAAGTTTAGTATCTTCCAGGGATGAGACACGAAGATTTTGAGAAAAATTCCCCCACCCCAAACTACCCTTCACATGGAACGTTTTTCGAAAATTTTGATTTTCTTAAAAATGGCTCTAACGATTTTGATTAAAATATAATACATTAAAGATATTTACCTAACAAGTAAAATGTATATCTTGAATTTTTTGGGAATAGTTTCTGGATGCATTTTACTTAATTTGGCATAACTAGTAAACCGTAAGAGATACACAAAAACCTACTAATGTAGGTCTTGTTAAAATACACAAGTTATGTCATATACATTTTTTTTTTCGTGGAGCTTACCGTTTTCGAGGTATTCATTGTTATTAGTTTCAGTTGTGAAGTACTTATACTTTTCTCAGACGGGAGTGTCCGTTTTTCTTTTGTTCTACTCCTGGCCAAGAAAAGAAGCGATTTGTAATGACAATCGTATAACGACAGCTTTATAACATTTGACTATTGGTTTAGCCTAGTGCATTCCCATTTTCTCCCTACTTATACGGAACTAAATAATAAGAACATTGTGCTAATGAGTACCACGATTAGCAAGGTGCAGAAAGAAGAAGAATCTAATGCATAAAGTTTGTAGAATAGCTAGAGAAAGTCATGTGAGCGTAACACATCAGATTTTTTTGGGACAACTGCACATTTATACGGATGCAGTTTCATTTTCTTACTAATGGCTTTATGTTGTGCTTGCAGTTGTTTCCTGTGGGGCTCAGAAATTTCGTCCAGTTTGGCCTATTAAGTTTAGGCCTCCCCCTTTCCCGAACATCGTTCTGTTTCAGGGAATTTGGAATTTAGTAATTGAATCACACACACACAGTTTTATGATGAAGATATGCGTGTGCAAATCGTTCAAGAAATTTACGTTTTTCGATTTCTGAACTCTTAATCACCATTAAGGAATAAGTCCTGGTCTAAATCGCTCTCGTTTCAATGGTTGCCATTTTGACTTCACTTAAGCACAAGCGTACAGAATCGATTTGAAGCAAACAGTTCTTACAATATTGTTCAAACATAAATAATGCTCCTTCTTCATTCCTGCGCCGTGCCAAACTTGACCACAGCCACAAGATCGAGTGCACTGCTGAGACTCTTATTTTGTATATTTTCATAAAGGTTTATAGAATAATAAAATTGGAAAATAGAACTACGATGAGGAATAGTTTTTTTTTTTTATGGTTTCAAAAGTTTTGTTTTTCATATTACTCTTTTGAACCTTTTCTCATAGTAGACTACGAAAACATACACTTCTGAAACAAATAGTAGTATTCCTTATCGTCGTCTTGTTATAATAATTCTGAAACTCTTTTAACGCACGAATGGATATTTGCACATCAAATACATGGCAGTTGGGCTGCCTGGTAGGTACATCTCTAAAAGGGCAATGTGTTGAGAAATAAATAATTGTTAGAAAAAAATCTGGTATATTCCATTCATACGACTTTCTATACATCTCTGTACCAAATTTTTGTTAAAAGGGTTATTCTTCTATCTTCTTTATACTAATCGAGATAAACATCAGCAGAAATGGTCTTATTACTTAGCTCCTTATAAGTAGGAGGAAAATAAGGGAATACACTAGGCTAAAGCGATAGTCAAATATTTTAAAAGCTGGTTGCTATGCGGTTTAAATTCTTTTGTTTGTATGGCCAGGAGTTTGCAAATTCTCGTATGAGAAAAGTTTATTTTAAAACTTAAACCAACAACAAGGAATATCTCAGAAATGATCAACTCCATGAAAAAAAAATATATGACATAAGTTGTGTGATTAACATGAACTACATTTTTTTATCCATTCTTACGTTTTTAGAGTTATGCAAAATTCATCCAGAATAAAGAGGTATTCAGAAAATTCCCGAAAATTTTAAGATTCCATATTTTGTCATTTAAATATGTTTAATGCACCATTTGAATCAAAACAGTTAGAGCCTTCTTTGAGAAAATCAAAGATGTCGAAACTTTTTCTATGTAAATGATAGTTTGGGGTGGGGGGATTTTCCTCAAAAACTACGTGTCGCATCCTTGTAAGATACTAATAATATGAGCTATTTGTATATGTTTATATAGAGGTTATATATCAATATAATTCATTCAAATATCCTATGCATACATATCTTAAACCCCTTCAAAGAAATAAAAAAAAAATCAATATTCATTACAAATATTAAAGCAAGAAAACATTCTGGATTGTCGCATCCTTGGAAGATACTAAACTTAAATAACAAGTTTGGTATTTTACTGTCTTTTCGTGTTCACGAACACACACAAGGCGTTTTGGTACTGGGGACCCTAAAACGTATACCGAATTTTTGGGTAGAATGCAATACCTTCTCTATACACATAGTACGCATAGCGAAAGTAAAAAAAAAAAGTGTCCATTTCCTAACATGATACTGAACCGCCCTCGTACTCTGTAAAAATATGTATTCGGTATAAAAATGTAGATACGTAACGGTATGTCCCATGTTTTCATTGCAAGCGCTGGTGTTTGCTGAATGAAGAATATCAATATTTACGAAACAAAGTTTATTGAAAAACCTCAATTTAACGTGAGGGTAGCAACAAAGGGAACAGCAAGCGATATCGATTGAAGTAGGAAGCAGTACGCAGCGCGGCGCCGCGAGGGAACATCTCAATGGACTGGGCAGGCACCCCACTCTAATTGAGACGAATGGAGGTCTCTCTCTCCCTCCATCACTTTGAGGGATTATTGAACGGAATCAATGCTGCTCTACAGTGTCAAGGATCCTGCCCTTTTTCAACAAGCTCATTGTTAACGTCCGTGTTTATATGGCTTCTCACATATTATCCTGCATGTATGTATTGTTATGTGGGCCACAGTCTCGTACTGGCGCGAAGCTCTGGCCACAAGGAGCCTCCAATACGAACCACTGTGAAGTTAATAGACTAACTGAAAAAGTACTTCGATGTGTTCACTGTCTTTTTACTTTCTCTACACGTACTATGTGCATACTGTATAGAGAAGGTATTCCATTTCCACCCAAAAATTCGATACCGAGATTTCTAGGGAAATACAAGTTTTGGGTACCCCTGAATCCAGAAAAAGCATTTTTGGAAAAGGTCCGTATCTGTGTGCGCGTGTTTGTGCGTGTGTCTGTGGACAGCATGCCCCCAAAACGAAAAGATCGCTTAATACCAAACTTGGTATTTAAGTTTGGTATCTTCCAAGGATGCGACACGAAGATTTTCAAGAACATCTCCCCACCCCAAACTACCCTTTACATAGAAAAAAAATCGAAAATTTTGATGTTCTCAAAAATGGCTCTAACGATTTTAATTAAAATCTCTTATATTTAAGATATTTACATGCCAAATAAAAAGTATATTTTGAATTTTCTGGGAATAGCCTCCAAAGACTTCTTTATTCTGGATGGTCTTTATTGAATTTCACATAATTGAAAAGCAGTAAGGAATCGACAAAAACTTACTACGCATAAAGTGTAGATCACGATAAAAGACAATATGTATGCCAAATACATTTTTTTCGTGGAGTTGATCGCTTTTGAGATATTTCTTTTTGGTTTCAGCTTTAAAAAACAAATACTTTTCTCAGTTACATAGAAACCAGCTTTCGACTATCACTTTAACCTATGGTACTCCTTATTTCGCTTTTACTTTCAAGGAAGCAAGTAATAAACTATGTCTGCTAATTTTTTCTCGATCAGCATGAAGTAAACAAACGCATAAGCTTTTTAACAATAATTTGTTGCAGAGATGAAAATAAAGTCACGTGAATGGAACACATCACGTTTTTACTTTTTCTACACGTACTGTGCTACTCAAAAGATTAGCACGGGCTTTATCTTTGTTAAAACAAACCCCTGATTATTCCAAGATGTCGCCGACGTGTTGCAGTGCACCAATGAGCGCGTCTCTTCATCCAATAGAAATCACAAATGACAGAAAGATGTGGTGTACGCGTGGAGTAAAAGCACGTCTTATCGCAGCCTTTGAAGCTGAAATGTTAACTTTTTGAGTAACACGGTATACATAGTATATAGAGAAGGTATTGTATTACACACAAAAATTCGATACGGAGATTTCACCGGAAACATATGTTTTGAAACCCCTGAATACAAAAAAATAACATTTTCTATAAACATGTATGTGTGTGTGTGTGTGTGTGTGGTTCGTATTTGGTATTTTAAGTTCTATGTCTTCCAGGGATGCCACATGAAAATGTTCAAGAACCCCCCCAGCCACAACTACCCTTTACATGAACAACTAGGGTAAAGCGATAACCAAATCTTTAAACAGCTGGTTGATTTGTGATCGAAATTCGTTTCTTTGCATGATGGGAGTTGACAAATTCCTGAATGTGAAAAGCGTAAGTATTTTAAAACTGAAAGTTATAACAATATATCTAAAAAACTCTTAACTCCACGAAAGAAAAAAAAAAGGGGGGGTATGTAACACAAATTGTGTGTTTTTCCGAGCTCTACATTTATTGTTAGGTAGATAGGTTTTGTCTATCTCTTACGGTTTACCAGTTATGCAAAGTTCATTAAAAATGTCTTCAGAAAATTCAGAAATGCATTTTATTTGTGGTGTAATAATATACGATATTTTAACCAAAATCGTTAGAGCCATTTTTGAAAAAAAAAAAATTATTCAAAAATGTTTCCATGTAAAGGGTACTTTGGGATCCTTAGAAGATTAGTAGAATACGAAGATTTTCAAGAAAATTACATACCAATTTTACGGCGTTATTGTTTTTGAGTTATGATGTCCACACTAAACCATACACACGCACACGGAACGTTTTCTAATTTTTTTGGGGGAGGGGGTAGACCTGGGGACCTCCGGTAAATCTCGACATCAACATTTTTAGTTGAATACTTTACCTTTTCTATCTACTATTTAGATTGTACGTATGCGCTAGAGACAATAAAAATATATTGTAATCCATTGCGATTATTGTCCACTCATGTAAATCCGTATGAAACTGATTATTTCATCTACTACAGAACAGATTTTATTATTTTGTTCATGTTATTGATACTGCAACAAATGTCTTTATTTATTCAAAAATTGGTTACAAATAAAGTTCATTCGACGCTTCAACGCGACGAGAGTTGGCTGCTTTCTCACGCCATAGCGCACTAACATTGCAGTCGAAGTCTGACTCACGATTCACTATTCACTTAGCTTGCAATTCTTCCTACCTTTTTTTTTTTTTTTTTTTTAATCTTTTTTATAGCAATAAATGACGTTACAGAGGTCGCGCCGTGCCCGAGTGGTTGGACCACTCGCCTCTCACCTACACCGCCGGGGTTCGATCCCAAGCGACCGCATGTGAGATTTGTGGTGGACAAAGCGGCGCTGGGGTACTCCGGTTTCCCCCGCCATCGCACTCCACCGGGGCTCTATAATCATTCATGTATCATCAGTGTCACCGCCTGCGGTGCCATAAGTAGTTAAAGCGGGCGTTAAGCACTATAAAAAAAAAACACACACACACACAAAATGACGTTACAGAACATTCTGAAAAGTTGTGGAAGCCGAGCCACTGGAAGACTGGTATACTAGACTTGTCGTGTTCCAAAGCCTCCGGTTACCGGTGCGCTGCATTTCTGTTTTTACGCATTCCAAGGGCTCCAACTCCGCTAAAGCGAACGTGAGATATAAACCGGAGCATTTACGAGTTTTAATTCATTTTGTATTTTATACTTTATTTACTTCTTGCTACTTGTTTACGGTGACGCACTGTCTCGGTGTTTTTATAAAATGTTATGTTTACTACAGAATTGTATATTTACTTCTGTGTCCATCTATACGTTTAGTGCAAACTCAGTAGCACGAGGCTTCTGCCTCACCCCCTCCGCTCGCTTGTAAAAAACGTACCAGTATACTTCAACTTAATTTAACATGCAAACCAAATGAAGCTAAATTTTCTTACATGCGCGTTAATACAATATGTAGTTTTAAATTTGTATTTTAAATTGGTGTGTTGTATTGACATTAAAGCCAGATTCGATTATCTTTTAATTTTCCGTACCCTATAATTTACTATATACTGGTTAGAAAGAAACTTCTGGGGCACACATTTTGTTTTACATGCATTTTCTATGGATTAATAACTTTTTCTACTCGATTACATTTTTAATCAATATTATTATTAATCATTTTTTCTTCGCAAATAGGTTATTTAGAACTTTACATTTTTAGTATTCTTATGCTTATATTTTGTAAATAATTTGTTGTAATTTTGTACTTTATGAATTGACAGCTCATGTCAGTAAGAAAGAATAAGGTTTTACATTCGGTGAAAGAATTATCAACATCGGTTGTGCCTTTTACTTTCTCTACCAGAGAAGGTATTGTATTGCACGAAAGATTTTGAACTTTAAATTATTGAAATGCAAGGCTTAAGGTCACCAAAATAAAATAAAGCATTTTTAGAAAAAGGCGCGCGCGTGAGTGTGCATCTGTGAACAACGAACTTATTATTTACGTTCAGTATTTTTCAAAAATGCTGTCTGAAGACGTTCAAGAGAATCCCTATATATAAACTACCGTTTACATGTAAAATTTGCCGTAAATTTTTATTTTCTCAAAATTCTCTAAACATTTTGATTAAAGTATCATATTATTAAGATATGTTTATTTTAACCGAAATGTATATCTTGAATTTTTTGGAATAGCCTCTGAAGTCCTGTTCATTTTGGATGAATTTTGCAGATCTGGTATACATTTTATTACGCAAAAGTTATAGAGCTCGTTAGAACACACAAATAATACAGAGCGCCTTTTTTTAAAAGTTAACCGTTTCAGAGATATTACAACAAATTTGCTTCTTACTAATTTATAATAAGTAAGGATATATACTGATTACAGTCAAGTTGCTTTATTGAAGGTATTATAATGCACCCAAAAATTCGATACCGAGATTTCACCGGAAATATATGTTTTGGGGTCCCCTGAGTCCGAAAAAAGCATTTTTAAAAAAAGGTCCGTGTGTGTGTGACTGTGGACAGCATAGCCCTAAAACAAAAAGACCGTTAAATACCAAACTTGGTATTTAGGTTTAGTATCTTCCAAGGATGCGACACGAAGATTTTCAAAAAAAATCCCCGCACCACAAACTACCCTTTACATGGAAAAAATTTCGAAAATTTTGATTTTCCTAAAATTGTCTCTAACGATTTTAATTAAAATCCCGTATATTAAAGCTATTTATGTCCGAAATAAAATGTATATCTCGAATTTTTTGGGAATAGCCTCTGAAGAACTATTTATTCTGGATGAATTCTGCTGAATTTTGCTTAACTGCTAAACCTCAAGAGATAGAAAAAAACGTACTACACAAATAATATGCCTCATGACAAAACACACAATTTTTGTCCTTTACGTTTTTGTTGTGGAGGTAACCGTTTTCGAGATATTCCTTGTTATTGGTTTCAATTGTGAAGTATTTAAACTTTTCTTACACAGGAAGTGTCTGGTTTTCTTTTGTTCTACTCCTGGCCAAGCAAAGAAGTGATTTGTAATGTCAATCGCATAACGATAGCTTTTAAAACATTTGACAATCACTTTAGCATAATGCATTCCCTTATTAACGTCTACTTATACGGAACTAAGTAATAACATTCTGCTAACATTTATCTCGATTAGCATTGTGTACAAAAAAGAATAATTTTTTGTAGGAGTTTTGTAGAGCAGCTAAGAGAAATTCATGTGAGTGTAAACACATCAGATTTTTAAATACACATTTCTCAAATGAAAAATCGTTACCCACTTTTGTTTCACCTAGTCAACGGAATGTCAATGCACCACACAGCGACCAGTTGTTCTTGGAAGATTTGACTATTGCTTTAGCCTAGTGTATTTCTGTAAACGTTATATCGATATACCTCAAAGGGATAGAAAAATAAGATTGTGTAAGAAGTTTTTTGCAGATAGGTAGAGTTAATAGGTAGAGACAGTAACGTAAGATTTTTTGAGATTGCACACACATACAAAATATTTTCTTTATTTATTATACATATATATAAAGTGTGGTATTTTTGGAATGTTATATTGCTAATCTGCCCTATGCTTTATTTAGGTTTCTCACCAAGTAACCAGGTTACTCGACACCCAAACACAAAAACTAGCCCGGAAGTAAGGTGAGGTATTTTCACATCCCTGTTTCACACTTGGGAGAACCGAACGAGAGAGCGAAGGAAGAAAAGAGAAGGGCAATAAAAAAAGCGAAACAGGAGGCGGTGAACCTAGCGAGTCGCGTGGCAGCACTCAACACCCCCCATAAAAAACGTGTCAGTCTTTCCCCAATACAAGATAAAAAAGATTACAAGGCAAACCTGATTTCTCCTCCCTTTTTTGTGCCGGTGACCCTTCGGATCGGGTTTCTAAACTCATTACACTTGAGATGTAACCTACAAATGGCCATCGACCCATCCCAGAAGTTTGCCAAACTTAGAGCATTATAACCTCAACATCTAAGATATACGTTTCAATCCCCTCCCCTTTCTAAATCCCTAAAGATAGGCTTCACAGCATTTTATACCGACATTAAACCCATAATACTAAACCCATGGGATTTACGAGAAAAGAAATACTTCACTGTTTGCTTTTATAAACGTCAAAATATAACTGTAGTTCAGTATATTTAATTAAGGACACTGAATACGGAGTTTTCGGACCCGTAGTTCAGTCGTTAGAGCACTTGCCTGATGTATGAAGGTTTCGGGTTCGATTCCCGGCTGGGGGTGGTAATTTTTTTCTCTAGCCAAGATTATTCTCCATCCTTCCCAGAGCCTGGAACCGTGAATGTGTGTGCATGCACACGCACGTGTATATATGCGTGTACATAAAATCCGAAGCGTAAGTAAATTTTGTTTTTGTTCCCCAGCTTCAAAAATAAACCAATTATTTTCCAGTTTAAAATTACGTATGTACAATGTACATAGGGATAGAGAAGTACTGTATTCCACCCAAAAATTCGATACCGAGATTTCACCGGAAATACATGCATTTTCAGATAAAGGTCCGCCCGTGTGTGTGTGTGTCCGTGAACACGATAACTCAAAAACGAAAAGTAGCTATAATACCAAACTTGGTATTTAAGTTTAGTATCTTCCAGGGATGCGACACGAAGATTTTGAGAAAATTCCCCCCACCCCAAACTACCCTTTACATGGAACTTTTTTGGAACATTTTGATTTTCTTAAAAATGGCTCTAACGATTTTCATTAAAATATCGTATGTTAAATATGTTTAGCTGACAAATAAAATGTATATCTTGAATTTTCTGGGAATAGCTTCTGAAGGCCTTTTCACTCTGGGTGACTTCTGTAACTTTTGTATAACTCGTAAACCGTACGAGTTAGACAGAAACTTACTACACAAAAAATGTAGATCACGTTAAAATACACAAATATATGGTTTTTTTTTTGTTTTTTTTTTTGAAATTGATCCTATAGTATTCCACTAATCCCGTTGGAATACTATAGGCTTAAGGATAGTCAAATCTCTTAACAGTTAGTCACTATATGATTTCTTAGAAATTCCTTTCTCTTTGTGTAAACAGCAGAAAGAAGAAAGAAAAACGACTTTTTATTTGACAAAACTGAAACCATTTGGAAAATTGAAACCAACAAACAATATATCGGAAATTACTAACTCCAGAAAAAAAAAAATGTTTTTGTCGAGATCTACATTTTTTGTGAGGTAAGTTTTTATCTCTTACAGTTTACCAGTTATGCAAAAGTGAGCAGAATGAAGAGGACTTCAGAGGCTTTTCCCTGAAAATTCAAGATCTTTTTCATGGAAATATTTTAAACATCTGGTAATGTAATCAAATCGTTAGATACTTTTAAAAAAATACATTTTTGAAAAATTTTCCATGTAAAGGATAGTTTGCTGTAGGGGGATTTTCTCGAAAACCTTCGTGTCGTGCCTATGGAAGATGCAGAACTTAATGTAAACTTTGGTATATTAATAAATTTTCCTTTTTAAGCTATGCTGTTATCACACGCACACACACACACACACACACACACACACACACACACGGACCATTTTTCGGATTCAGGAGCTCGCAAAACATTTATTTCCTTTGAAATCCTAATTTTGATGTGGAATGCAATATCTTCTGTGCCTACTACGCATTTTATACATGGTAGAGAAAGTAGAAAAGAAGAGCAACGTAATGTAAAATTGGAAAGAAAGAAAAAAAATGCCCCCGTCCATAATTTTAATTTTTTCTTTCTTTCTCTAAAGTTCCTAGATACCGAGATTTCACCATAGGTATACGTTTTAAGACTCCCCGAAACCAAAGAAAGGTCCATGCGTGAATCAAATGCCCGATAAATACGTAACTTGGAATCTAGGTTCAGCATCTTCCGAAGATACGATAGGAAAATTTTCAAGAAAAATCCTCCCTCCCCTCATCAAACTGCCCTTTATGTGGAAGATTTTTAAATTTATCTTATTCTTCCTTTTCCTTCGAAAATATCTCAAACGATTTGTAAAATACTATAAGTTTAGGATATTTAAATCGCAAATAAAATAGATTCATTCGGAAGGAATTCTCTGTGATCCTTGAAAGATAGCACACAAAACCTGGTGATCTTTTTGCACGCAAATATATTTCAAAAACAATTTTGTAGCATCAGACATTTCCAAGACGCCTGCTGGATCGACTTGTGAGGGATGTATTAAGTAAAGAAGAACAAAGGTCTACCCTGTCGAAATAATAAAACTTTCCATTAGTTTGCACTTTTCTTTCTTTATTAGCTAAGTCGGGAAGTATTGTACTTCACCCAAAATTCGATATCGAAATGTTACCAGAAATTTACGTTTTGATTCCTCCTGAATCCAAGAAAAACATTTTTAAGAAAAGGCCCATGGTGGGTGTATGTAAGTGTGCATAACTCAATTCGAAATATATTATACAACTCTTGAGTTTATAAATATATATATATATATATATTATTATTATTATTATTAATTAGGCACAAAAATTTAATTTGACAACTATCTTCAAATATATTAAGACCAATGATAATGTTAAACAAGGAACTATCTGTAAAACATACATCTATTTCATTCCATGGAGAGTGCTACTCTAAGAGCCACAGGACTTAGGTTAGTAAGTCGTCCATAGCCTAAGGGTTCCATAAAATCTAATTAATACGATATGGTGGATTCCTCGTTATATTGCTGAAAAATTTTACTTGTTACATTCACACGACTTTCTCTGCCTATTTTACAAACCGACTATTCTTACAAAATATTTTTTTATATATATATACATAATGCAAATCAAGATGTAAATATTATTGGAAAAGGTATTTTTACTTAGTTCCTTTAAGTAAAAGAGAAATATTATGCTAGCGCGATGGTAAAATCTTACAAAAGATGTCCCTATACGATTTTCATTGACTCGGTTCTCTCGCCATAGCCAGGATTTCCGTTTGAGAAGAGTTTAAAGTGCTTTAAAATAAAATCCAACAACAGAAAATATTTGATTAGCTCTACAAAATAAAAAACTATATATGAAATAAATTGCTTGTTTCAATGAGATTACATTTTTTGTGTCGTAAGTTTTTGTCCATCTCTTACATTCATCATTTATATAAAAGTAATTCAGGATGAAGAGGACTTCATGGGTTATTCCCAACAAATTCAGGATATATATTCTATTTATTTATTTTATTTATTTATTTTTCTTTTTTGAAATCCAAAACTTCGAAAAATGTTCCAGTAGTTTTGGGGCGGGGATTTTCCTGAAAATAATTGTGACCCATTCTTGGAAGATAATGAACTTAAATAGAAAAATTGGTATTTAATGGACTCTTCGTTTTTGTATTATGCTGTCCACATATACACAAACACTCACACGCACACACATTTTCACGGATCTGTTCTGAAAATACTTTTTTTTTATTATTCACGAATCCTCAAAACATATTTTTCCGATGAGATCTCGGTGTCGAATTTTTAGATAGAATACAATATCTTCCATACCTTCTATGTACATGGTACACACGTGGGAGAGAAAGCAAAAATAGTCGATTTTAGCGCTTAATATTTCCAGTTTCGTTAAATTATCACGCACGAATTTTGCACTACATCAAGCACTGCTCCTTGTTAACTCTGGATTTCCATATATCTGTTTGATTCTATTGAATCTTGCTTCAATAAACTATACCTGTGGACATATTAATAGCTAATAATTATACGTAACCGTCATTTCAATGCGCGATAATGTATAAATCAGCTGAAGAGGTAAGAGTCCATGGATCCACATCGTTTTAAAGCCCACACTGGCAATGCTTCTAATTTAGGCGATGTATAACTTCATTGAATAGTCAAGCATTACATTAATGGAGATAGTAATATATTCCTACAATCTGCCTTAATAAATTTAAAAATTCCTCCCTTTTATCTTCTAATTATTCACAAGCAATCTCAGATATCCTATTGCATGAGAAGTGTTTCACTTATTCACTATGAGACTTACCTATATTCACAAAAAATCGACTTAAAAAAAGTATATGAAAATTCATGTTTCGAAATCCCTTAAACCTAATTCATAGTAGGTTGCATTAATTTATTTTTCTTATCAGTTGATTGTCGCTTCATGTTTCAAACAGTTTGATTCTGGTTGTTGTTATCAACTAGGAACTGCTGCGATTTCTTTTTACTTAGTGTTAGTTTCATATGTACCCCTTTAATTTAAATTTTACAACTGTTAAGTCTTACTTCTGAGTTACCAAAATTCAGTTCTCTTGAAGCAGCTAGAGCATTGCACATATTTTAATGCCTCTTTGAAGCATTCCAAGGACCGAGCAGTTAGAACAATAAAATTATACCTTTAAAAAACTCCTTCACTGTCCGCATTAAAAACTGACCAAAATTATTTGTCACAATTCTATTTAAAAATGGAAAACACAAACGAATCCACTACTGGATTTACAATATTTAATTAATTATGAAATTGTATTAATATCATTTAAAACAAACATAACCTTCTTAAAACTACTCGTATTGTTAAATGCTGAATGCTTCTCTGAATTGCTTGATTTATAGTAACGTATATGGCTTGTGTTTTGCATTTCATATTGCATCGACTTAAAAGAGTCTTGTATTCAATCATTGTATTGAAAATTAAGTCTACTTATTTGAATTGGAAGAAAATTAATTTGAAAAATACACTTTGCATAATGCCATCAGAGAAATAACTAAAAATATACATTACTTAAAATATTGGAATGAATAAAGCAAAGGTTTTTGAGCATAAATTGTGTACTACAGTTTTGTAAATACATATATTTTGCATACATTAGGATTTTGACAAATTTTTGCGATTTACCAATTATGCAAAAGTCGTTCAGTGGCGGATTTCAGAAAATATTCCTAAGATTCAAGAAATACATTCATTTGTCATGAAAAATATTTAAAACATATGGTATTTTAATAAAATTGTTGACAGTGAGAAAATTAAAAGTTCAAAAACTGTTCGATGTAAGGGATAGTTTTTGGGTGGGAACATTTTCTTGAAATACTTCGTGACGCATTCTTAGAAGATGCTGAGTTTATATTAAAGTTAATCATTTAATAGAATTTCGTTTTTGAGTTGTACTGCTTACACACACGCGAAATTTTACTGAACACATTTCCTTTTATCACTTTCTCTGCGTATTATGGTATATAGATAGAGTAGGAATTGCATTTCACCCAATAATTCGATACTGAGGCTTCACGGGAAATACACGTTTTAGGGTCCCCTGCATAAAACATTTTCGGAGAAAAAAAAAAGTCCGTGTGTGTATGTGTGTGTCCGTGTGTGCATGTGTTTGAACGCCATAACCCAAAAACGAAAGCCGGTAAAATATCAAACTTGGAATTTAAGTTTAGTATTTTGCAGGGATACGACACGAAGACTTTGAGAATAATCCCCCGCCCCAAACCACACATTACATGAAAAAATGTCGAAACTTTAGATTTTATCAAAAATTCATCCAAAGATTTTGATTAAAATACCGTATATTAAAGATATTTATATGACAAATAAAATGGGTATCTTGAATTTTCTGGGAATAGCCTCTGAAGGCCGCTTTGTTCTGAGTAAAATTTGCAGAATTTTGCATTACTGTAAATCTTAGAGATAGACAAAAGCTTACTACACAAAAAATGTAGATCTCGTTAAATATACCGTGCATATCTTATACGTTTTTTTTTTTTCTTCCCCCCCCCCCCCCCCCCCCCGTGGAGTTGACCATTTCCGAGATCTTCCCTGTTAATGGTTTAAGCTTTAAGATACTTAAAATTTTCTCACACGATAATTTATAAACTCCTGGACATGCAAAGAAACGGATTTCAACCACATGGCAATCAGCTTTTAAAAGATATGACTATCACTTTAGCTTAGTGTATTCCCTTATTTCCCTTCTACTTATAGGGAAGAAAGAAACAAAACACAATTATTTCTGCTAATGTTTATCCCAATTAGTATGAAGTAGATAGAAAAATAAGCGTTTAAACAATAATTTGTTACAGCCATGTGAATGAATATATCATATTTTTTTAAGATGCCTCAAAGTATTTATCTAATTATTCTATGTATTAGGAAAAATAAAAAAAAAGTCTATGTATGTATATTTCTAGTAAAATTCAAAATAAAACTTTGGATGGTACACACCACTTCCTCTAACGGTAAGCGTTAGGGAAAATAATAACGTTTTACATATTAATAGATTAGATATATTTCACTCTGGAAATGAACGAATTTTTTCTATATATAAAATGAACATAACCCAGGTTCTTAATAAAGACGTCATTTGTCGGTATTATACAACTAATTGTCAGGCAACATATTCATTCACACCTTGAGGGCCTTCGATACAGCCCCAAGGTTTTCTGAATACAAAACCCCTTTTTAAACGCATGTCATCATGTCATTAAAGTCTTAGCAACTTCTTTGTTTAAGAGCAAGACAAGATGAGAAGGAAGATAATGAAGTGGGAAGCGAGAGAGAAAAAAAAAAATGTGTTGCGTGTGTGTGGAAAGCGGTAACTACTTAATTGTCCATGAACTACCTCCTTGTTCTCTCTTCCTCGCGCTGTTAACGGCGACATTGCTGAAGAAACAACCTCCACAGGTCATAAAATTGCAACGCCATGCTGGTCAGTTTGAACCATTACAATGGCCACATTTATATTTTGAGCCTAATAATAAAAAAACAGTAATTTTTTTATTGAAAATTGCTTTATTGTTTCTCGAAATTGTCTCCTTTATTATCAATACACTTTTGCATGCGCTCGAACTATTTGTTGTAGCATTTTTTCCAAACTACTTGAGACACCTCCAAAACATGGTTTTTGAACGCATCAACGGCTTCTTCTGCCGACGAAAATTGTTTAATTCTAGCTGTTGGGAACAAAAAGAAGTCATTGGGTGCCAAATCGAGACTGTACGGCAAATGAGTCATCAATTTAATCCTTTTTAATGCTCAAATATTCGGTTGTTAGACGAGATGTGTGAGCGCGCGTATTGTCTTGATGAAGAACGGCACTTGTTTTTATTTCATCGAAGATTTGCGGCAAACAAATGGTTGTGTACCATTCATAATTGACTGGTTTACTCCTCCGAAGGCACTGTTACCACATGACCAATTTTTCTGAAAACAAAACAAAAAACAAACAAACAAAAACGGGTGACCATTTGTTTCGAAGTGCTTCGAAAGCGAACAACTTTTATTGGTTCATCTTTAAACACACACAGTCGACTGTTTATCTTCCGGCCCATATGTATAGATCCATGATTCGGCATGTGTTACAATCTTATATACGTCTTAAAGAAGCCCCACTATTATATTTCTTGAGCATTTGTGTGCACCAATCGACACAAGCTTCCTTTTGAAATTGTGTCAAATTATGTGGGATCCAACGAGAGCAAACCTTTTTCACGGTTAAATGAGCATGCAGTATTTCATATAAGCTGGTGGAACTAATGCCTAGGTTTGCCTCTCTCGCTCACAGTATGTGGCATGACGATCTTGCACTATCAGTTTTTGCACAGCATCAATGTTTTCTGGCACAACTGATTTTGGACGTTCATAAGTTTCGACAGTGAGCGAATGGCGGCCACGATTAAACTCGTTATATCAGCGTTTCACAGGACCAAAGTATGGAGCATCATCGCCAATGTAGTAGTAAGTTGATCAATGCATCTTGCCTTGATAATTCACGTCGAAATTCACAATAAATCAACACACAAACATTTTCACAAACGATTTCCATATTTTAGCTGAGATACAATTTTAAAGTCATTGTAAACAAACAAATAGTACTCTTCTGACAAAATAATCTGAAGTAGTTAAGGTCAACAATGTCAAATTTTCCAGTGGAATCACCAGATGGCAAACAGTGTTGCCAAGTTTCAAAATATAAATAGTGGATCCGTATCTACATGCGATTTACTATCGGTATAATAATAATAATAATAATAATAATAATAATATTAATAATAATAATTTATTATGTCACCAAGTATACAACGCATTAGATTTCACCAGCAAGTGATTAAAAACATCTATATTAAAGTATTCTTAAGCTGTAAAAATTAAGTCTTAATCCTGTTTTTTACTTTCTCTACCAAGCATTATATACGTACACAATAGATACAGAAGGCGTTGTATTCCGCCCAAAATTTCGGTACCGAAATTTCACCGGGAATACATGTTTTGACGACTCCTGTATTGGCCCTCCCCCAACCCCCAAAAAGAAAGAAAACTCTGATGTGTTTCTTTCACATGATTTTGTCTATCTGTTCTGTAACAAACTATTTTTACAAAAGCTTACCCCTCTATTTACGCCATGTTAGTCAATGTAAACATTAGCGGAAATAGTCTTATTACATAGTTCTTAAAAAGTAGAACGGAAATGTTATCTCTTACGCTTTACTAGTTATTAAAAAAATCATCAGAACGAAGAGGTCTTTAGAAGAAATTCCCAACTCCATATATGCATTTTATTGGTCATATAAATATCTTCAACATTTATGCCGTATTTTAATCAAAATCGTTAGTGCCATTTTTGAGAAAAACATTTTCAAACTTTTCCTATGTAAAGCACAGTTTGGAGAGGGGAATTTTCTTGAAAATCATGTCGCATCCCTGTAAGATACTAAACTTCCAATACCAAATTTGATATTTAACGGTCTTTTCGTTTTTGAGCTATGCAGTCCACAGACACAGACTCACTCACTCACTCGCCCACCCACACATTCACCTTTTTCTAAAAATTACACATACATATATTGATTCAGCGGACCTCGAAAACAAATTTCCAATGAAATCTCGACATCGATTTTTTGGGTGGAATACAATACTTTTTCTACTTACTATAAGCATAGTATTTATAGAAAAATTAAAAAATTAAAACCACAAAAAAAAAAAAAAAAAAAAAAAACGAATGTCTCTGAAATGACTGGTACCACACCCAATAACATTAATTTCAACATTATTAAATAAATTTAAAATTGAGTATATGACAAAAAGTATTTACCATTTTAAGCTGAAATGCCATATTTTAAGTTATAAGAAAAACAAAGATTTAATAATTGTTCACCAATATGGGGTGGCTTAAAGCCTACTATACTTCCTTAATCCCTTTGAACCTACCTTGAAATATGCAAAAAAACAACTACAAAAAATCTTATGTGCTCCATTCAAATTACTTTCTCTACATTTCTGTAACAAATTAAGATAATGAGCTTATTCTTCTATCTATGTAATGTTAAAACATTACCAGAAACGGTCTAATTACTTAGGTTATTTATAAGTAGAAGGGAAATAAGCGAATACACTAAACCGACAATCAAATGTTTTAAAATGTGGTTGCTGGATTGAAATCCGTTTCTTTGCATGACCAGGAGTTGACAAGTTCCCGTATGAAAAGTATTTTAAAGCTGAAATCAATAACAAGGAATACTTCGAATATGGACAACGCCACGAAAAAAATTATATCACATAAAGTGTATGTTTATATCGTGATCTGCATTTTTTGTGTAATAAGATCTGGTCTATCTCTTACGGTTTACCAGTTATGTAAAATTCAATAAAAAGCATCCAGAATAAAGGTCTTCAGAGGCTATTCCCAGAAAATTCAAGATATACATTTTATTTGTCATGTAAATGTCTTATATATATCAGATTTTAATTAAAATCGTTAGTCACTATTTTTTTTTAAAAAATGTTCCATGTAAAGGGTAGTTTGGGGCGGGAGGATTTTCTTCAAAATTTTCATGTTGTATCCTTGCAAGATACCAAACACAAATACCAAGTACGTGCGCGCACACGCACACGGATCTTTTTCTGATTTTTTTTTTGATTCAGGGTCACACAAAACATACTTCCGGTGAAATCTCGGTATAGAATTTTGAGTGCATTACAATACCATCTCTATACACTGCACGCAGTACGTGTAGAGAAAGTAAAAAGACAATAGCAAAGATTTATCTCGATTAATACGAGATGAATAAGCCTTTGTAAAAATAGCTTGTACAAGAGTAAAAGAGAAAATTCATGGGTGCAACATATCAGATTTTTTGCTGTTTTGCCTAAGAGCAAGTGCATTTTCTTCCCGTATGTCTATTTTACATTGTGCCTACAGGTGGCTACAAAACCAGCCGTTACTTAACAAGGTGCTAATCTGTTCTCTGCTACATGTTAACAGAAAAACCAAACCACAGCTCCCGGCAACAGCACTGTATTATTTGGCGAGCACGAGTTTGTGCAAAGTGTTCATTATTGCAGCACTACTTGCCTCTCAAGCACTTCTTTCACCATATTCCCCAATTTCATTCTTCAGTTTAATACTATATTTCGTAGATTCTTCCGTTCCGTTTTCATGTACACTATTCCAAATCTTGCCCATATCATAACATAATCACAATCGTCTATTTATAGTTATAAAACATCTGATGTGTTCCTTTCACATGACTTTCTCTAGCTATTCCACAAGATTTCCTTACAAAATATTTTTCTTTTATCTACGTCACGCTAAACGAGATAAACATTAGCAAAATTGGTCTTATTACTTGCTTCCTTTAAAGTAGAAGAGAAACAAGGGAATACACAAGCGTTAGTAAAATCTTTTAAAAGTCTTCGCTCTGTGAAACAATTTAAATTCTGTGCTCTTTACATCTCTGGAAGTAATACAAGAGATGAATCGAAAGTTGACTTCCCGCTTGGGAAAAGTTAAGGCAGTTTAAGATTTAAACCAATTACGGGGACTGTCTTGGAAACGATTAACGTTACACAAAAACAAAAACAGAAAAAAATAAACCAAAAAATGTTTATTACACAAATTGTGTGTTTTAATGAAATCTAATTTTTATGTGCTAAGTTTCTTTTTCTTACGGTTAAGGACTTTAGAATGAACGGTCTTCAGTGGCTATTCCCAGAAAATTCAAGATATACATTTGTTTGTCATGAAAGTATCTTAAACATATGGCATTTTAATCTAAATCTTCAGAGCCATTTTGAGAAAATCAAATTTTCGAAAAATGTTCCATGTAAAGTGTATTTGGAGGTGGGCGGATTTTTTTTAAAATCTTCCTGTCGCATCTCTAGAACATACGGAAGTTAAGTTGATATTTAACGAAGTTTTCGTTTTTGAGCTATGCTGCCCATAGACACACACAGGGACATCTTTCCAAAAATGCGTTTTATTCTGGGGTCTCAAAACATGTATTTCCTGTGAAGTATCGGTATCAAATTTTGGGTGGAATACAATACCTTCTCTATTTACTATATGCATTGCATATACGTGCTAGAGACAGCAAGAAGTACTTGTATTCACCGAAAAATCGAAATAGAGATTTTACTATGTGATTCCAAAACACGTTTAGAGGTTATCTTTTATGAACAGTGAATTCAAACACTGGATGAATACCATACTTAGGATTTAAGGTGAATACTTTTGTGAAATTCTCCTGAGCCTTAACACCTCTTTACACGGGATGAAACCCCGTTATCTTTTCTTTCCTCAATACGGGCTTTAATGATTCTAAATAAAACGATATGTTTGAAATATTGACGGGAAAAATAAAATAAATATTATGATGAAATAAATGAATTTTATGTGATTACTTGCTCACCCAGTAAATGCTAAATAATAAGAGACAGACAAAAACTTAAAATAAGAACTGAAGTTTTCTTGGTGACGTATTAACTCTAAAATTTTCTCGTTAAAGTTAATGCACATCTTCGAATCGTTGGAGTCAATCAATGAATTAAATGGCTAGAAACCCCAAAAAATTTAGACATAAATTTATTTAATGAAAATATTGCGTTCATTAAAATGTACAACCTGTACCAAATAGTTTTTTTCGTAGCATTGCCCATGCTAGAGTTTTATAGTTATTAAAATAAATAGCCGCTCTCTTTTACTTTTTCTACACGTAATATGCACATAGTTTATAAACAGGTATTGTATTTCACCCAAAAACCTGATATGGAGATTCACCATAAATATATGTTTTAACGTTCCCCAAGTTAAAAAAACACTTTTTTTAGAAAATACTGTGTGTATTTGTGCTTTTGTGTGTGTTAAATACAAAACTTGGTATTTAAGTCTAGTATTTTCCAAGAATACAACACGAAGATTTTCAAGAAAGAGTGCGCACGCACACACGCACGCTCGCCTTTTTCTAAAAATATTTTTTTTTGATTCTGGGGTGAATTCCCGGTATGGCATTTTTGGGTGGAATACAATACGTTTTCTATCTGCTGGGTATATTGCACGTACATACCTATGTTCCAGAGAAAGTAAAGTGCTTCAAAGTGTTTATTGGCTGAAAATGTTGATATGGATTTTTTGCTTGGAATGCAATAGGCATATCCTCCACTTATCATTAATCAGCGATACAGTAAAAATAAATAGAAATCAATTAGCTATGCACAATAGAGTTATCTGAAGGGCTTACACTCCATCTGAGGGCAATGCATTTCATCTCCAAAGGGGAAAATTCCATACACGGAGAAAAACGCAGCAGTCACGCTTTCGAAAGCATTAACGCGTGGGTGCCCAGGGGTTGCAAACTAGAAGAATGGGAGAAAAAAGGGGTGGTATTGCTGTGATGTCGTGCAGAATTCAGAAAAGATACATCAAAACCTTCCCTTTTCAGCTAACCTCCACACACACAGGAATCTATTATATTATGAATAAGAAAGAGGGGGACACATCTGGCATACAGATCTGGTTGGACACATTCTCAGGCTTAAAAAAGGTTCTTATGTGGTTACCAGGGTAACGGATTTTGGACTACAGTGGCGTTATTCTTGGGAACAATCACTACCTATGCAACAACATATATAACAAAATCTGCTATGTAACATTTCCATAACTTTCTCTATACACTTATTACTTATTATGGTATAGATTGCACTAACTATTCCTATAACTTTCTCTATACACTTATTACTTATTATGGTATAGATTGCACTAACTATTCCTATGAAATCTAACTTTTACTTTCTCTACACGCACTATGTATATATTGTACAGAAGGTATTGCATTCCACCCAAAAATTCGATACCCAGATTTCACCGGAAAGATACATTTTAGGGTCCCCAGTACAAAAAAGAACCATTTTTAGAAAAAGGTCAATATGTGTGTGTGTGTGTGTGTATAAGATAACTCAAAAACGAAAGTCGGTAAAATACCGAACTTGGTATATAAGTTTAGTATCTTCCAAGGATGGCACACGGAGATTTTGAGGAAAATCCCCCTACCCCACACCCCAAACTACGCTTTACATAGAAAATTTTCAAAACATTTGATTAAAATATCGCATGTTAAAGATATTTACAGGACAAATAAAATGTATTTTCTGGGAATAGCCTCTGAAGTCTTCTTTATTCGGGATGGATTTTGCATAACTAGTAAACCGTAAGAGATAGAGAAAAACTTACTACACAAAATACGTGGATCTCGTTGAAACACACAATTTATATCACATACATTTTTTTCGTGGAGTTGACCATTTTTGAATATTCCTTGTTATTAGTTTCAGTTTTAAAATACTTAGAACTTTTCATACACGGGAATTTGTAAACTCCTGGTAATACAAAGAAACGGATTACTTCTACATGGCAACAGCTTTTAAAATATTTGAGTACCGTTTTAGCCTAGTGTATTCCCTTATTTACCTTCTACTTACAAGAAAGCATTTCTGCTGGTGTTTATCTCTACTAGCATGAAGTAGCTAGAAAAATAACCTTTTTAACAATAATAAGTTACAGAGATGTAGAGAAAGTCATGTGAATGGAACACATCAGATTTTTATTTCTACTTCATGTTAAACCAGATAAATCTTTGCAGAAATATTTTCACAAGAAATATAAGAAAACGTCTGACCTGACCGTCGAATGATATTTATCTGGGCTATTTCATAAATAAAATAAGTATCCATTCGCTTAAATGTGTATTCTTAGGACTATATGCTTATAAACACAATGAAAGAATGTTAGATTTGTTTTGTTTTCTCCACATAAACGTGTATAAGACATGAACTGGATAGGTAGAGCCAATGCCATGGCATTTGAACCACGGATCTTCCGGTCTTCCGATCGCTCTAACTACTGAGATACCGTGGTAACATGCCTAGATTACGTGATGATTCAAGAAATACGGGGTAGTTATACCGAGCAAATCTTGTGTAGGCCGAAACTGCGTAAAGTTGTCATGGAAACGGCGCAATCAGCGCGTCGCATTTTATTTCAAGTGTAATGGGATAGGTTAGTTATTATACATACCTGCAAGTCATCAGCTTCGTGACTTAGGAACTGCGCATCATAACCCCGACTTTACGTAAGAAAGCCATTTCTATTCAAACTACTCTATACAATGAACAGACCCTTGGCGGTTATGCAGTCTGTTCTTTCTTGGCAATGACTTGAATTTCTGCTTCACCTGTTTCTACACAGTCCTAAACGTTTTTTGCAGATACGCAGTTTAATAATTGAACACATTTTAACATCAGAGTTCGCAATAAAAACATTTTGATGTCACATTCACACGACTTTTTCTACATCTCTGTAACAAATCATTGTTAATTGCCTTATACTTCTATATACTTCATACCAATCGAGATAAAGAATAATACAAATGGCCTTATTACTTGCTTTCTTATAAGTAGGATGGAAATAAGCAAATGTATTAGGCTAATTCAATAATCATTCATTTAAAAGCAGGATGCTATGTGAAACAATTAAAATGTCGGTTCAAGAGCAAAACAAAAGAGATGACATGAATCCTGTTTGAGAACAAATTTTAAGTAGTTTAAAATTACGCAGATATAAGAAATATCTCGGAAACGGTCAACTCTATTAAATAAATAATAAGTGAATAAAAGGAATAAAAACAAAAGCATATGACACAAATTGTGTGTTTTAACAATTTCTATGGTTGTTTTTTGTTTTTGTTGTGTGTGTGTGTGTGTGTGTTTTTGTTGTGTGTGTGTGTGTGTGTGTGTGTGTGTGTGTGTGTGTGTGTGTGTGTGTGCAGTACGTTTTGGTTTATCGCTAACATTTTACTAGTTATACAAAAGTCATCCAGAATGAAGAGGACCTGAGAGATCATTCCCAGGAAATTCAAAATATACATTTTATTTGCTATGTAAATATCTGAATATGCTTTATTTTAATAAAATAGTTATAGCCATTTTTGAGAAAATCGAAAATTCCGAAAAAATCTCCCATATAAAGGCAGTTTGGAATTTTATATTTAAGATATTTTAGGGGTATGCAGTCCATAGACACACAAATAGACAGACGCACACACTGACCTTTTCTGAGAATTCAATTTTTACTCAAGGATGCTCAAAACATGTATTTCCGGTGAAATCTGGTGTATCGAAATTTTGGGTGGGTGCAATACCTTCTCGGCTTATATCCTACTATGTACTAAGTAGAAAAAGTAAAAATTAATCAAATATAATTAATTTAATGTAAGCATAATAACGATCCTATTATTTAGGCATGGATATATTTTGCTGCAGTTTCTGAGTAACGAATGTGCGCTATAAGTAAGTTACATTTTAAACGTTGTATTTTAACTTACAGATAAAGATCATTAAGCTTTATCACGTAATTAAAAAGCCGTGTCTCTTTATTGTCTATTAGAAACATAATTAAAAATTATTTTAAAATAATTACTGAAAAATTCATTTGCATATTGTACGAATAGTATCTTTTTTTTAAAACAAAAAATAGTTTTAGCATTGCTTACGTATTTAAAGCGATAATTTAAATGAGATTAAATGTCTAGCTCGTAAAAGCTGCTAATCTTTCAGAACTGTGCCTTTATATTTAATTTTTTAACTTTTTTATTTGGGTTTAAAATGTTTCTTTTAAAGGTTTAGCTAAGTAATCAAAGCTTCTATAAACAGAATGCAATTTAATAAAACATATTCAACCTATTTGCGTACATTACAGTTAAAAGGAAATTCACTTGCATATAATTCATACCAGCCGATTTGTTTACTTCACACTTTAACTCATTGCTGTATTTATACTTTCTCTAGCCCATATGTACAACCCACCCAAATATTCTATACCGAGATTTCACCAAAAATACAAGTTTAATGATCCTCTGAGTCTGAAAAAGCATCATTACTTTCTCTACGCGTACTGTTGTACATAATGTATAGAGAAGATATTTTTTGCACCCAACATTTTGATACCGAGATTTCACCGGAAATGCATGTTTTAGGACACAACAAAAGGCATTTCTAGAATAAGATGTGTGTATGTGTGTTTGAACAACATGGCTCAAAAAGGAAACGACCGTTAAACACCAAACTTGGTATTTAAGATTGGTATCCTCCTAGAATGTGACACGACGATTTTCAAATAAATCTCCCCTCCTCGAACTACCCTTTACATGGAAAGAATGTCGAAAGTTTTGTTTTTCTTAAAAATGGCTCTAACGACTTTGATTACAATACCACATATTAAAGTCACATCCATCACAAGTAAAATGTATATCTTGAATTTTCTGGGAATAGCTCTTGAAGACCTGTTCATTCTGGACGAATTTTGCTGAATTTTGTATAACTGTAAACCGTTACAGATAGGCAAAAGCCTACTTCACAAAGATGTACATCTCGTTAAAACACACAATTTATGTTGTTTACATTTTTTTGAGTTGACCGTTTTATACATATTCCTTTCCTTGTTATTAGTTTTAGTTTTAAAATACTTCAAACATTTATTATGCAGAACTTGTCAACTTTGCCACGCAAAGAAATGGATTTCAACCCCAGAGCAACCACATTTTAAAACATTTTACTGTTGCTTTAGCCTAGTGTATTCCCCTCTTTTTTATCTTCTATTTATAAGGAAATAAGTAATACTACCGTTGCTGCTAATGTTTATCTCGATCAACATGAAGTAGATAGAAGAGTAAGCCTATTAAAATAATTTGCTACAAATACAGAGAATGTCACGTGAGTGGAACACATCAGATTTTTAGAATAAGATCCGCGCGCGCGTGCGCGTGTGTGTGTCTTCCTATCTGTCTTGTGTGGGTCTGTAGACAGCATGACTAAACAGTTCACGTCGAAGTAACGGTAAAGAAAAATTAAATGACAAATACTGTTTTAAGCTATTGAAAGACATTGAAATGGAATATATTACTTTAACTGAATGTAATTTATGAATCTAGTACAAAAATTGTGTATGTACAATGTAGATATATTTACGAGCATAAAAAGTGGCCCGTAATGAAACGCAGGTTTTTATGGCAGTACTGAGCAGTCTCACCCCACTATCTGCCAATGTGGCCTCCTTTATTCCTCCATTGTAATTCCAGCCACTGTATAAGAAGGTACATTACTTCCCCCAGAATATGACCGAGCTGCCGAAGAGTAACATCACAACCAGTTGTCCATGTTCTCACTAGCGAAAAATCATAAGCTGAATTTTGGCACAAAAATAAAATACAATATAATAAAAAAACATACAAAAGCCAATTTCTTATTTTTTGTTGTTTGAATCCCTTTAAGGGGAGATAGATAACTGAAATAAGCAAAAATTTACAGCACCAATTTCTTTGAAGCTATTGAAGACAAGCCAACCAAATTTAATATGCATGTACCCAAGGTAGAAAGTTAAACAGCATTAAATGTTTTGGTTTATATATGATTTTGTTTAATAATTGAGTGTCCGATATATATATTTCGTGAAGCAAATGATTTTATACAGAGGTTAGATATATATGAAATAAAAGTGAGCTTTATGGAAGCTCTTTAACTCCTACGGTTTTCAGAGTTCCATTCTATACTGGGCGTGAAAGACTGTTTAATTTTGCTCAGAGCCCTCTTATTAGGCTTTTGAGTAAATCTTCCGAAGGAAGCCATATAAGAATTTTTACGCCCGAAAAAAGAAAACCTATCGACCCTGCCGGGTTTGAACCTGCGACCTTGGGAGTAGAAGCTAGCATGTCACCCCTAGACGGAGGACTATATTATATATTATTAGAAAAGTTATATTCCTTTTTTTCTTTATAGCGAATTATAATGCATCTATAGCAAAACTACAATTTGAAAAATAATAAATAAATGATAATCAATAAGTAAGAATATGCTTGCAGAAATCATGCCCCTTTTTACTCATAATATTCACTGACGTCCATTATTATTCTCGATAAACAGCTGATTGTAATTCAAAAGAGCCAGTCTAAATGTCCCTACATAGTTTCACTAAGATTGGCCTCCTACTTTCAGATAAAAGGGAACATAAAGGCAAGAAAATGTACTTTTAGAAAAACTAATTTAAATTGGAGGCGTGGCGGGTATTTAGAGTGCGTTTTACCTACCTACTAAATAACCATTTAATAGCATAACCATGCTACCATAAGCTACAATTGCAGAGTTCCTTTAGAAGGCCGAATTATATTTCTGTATACGCCAACATATCGAAATTCTTTCGTAGAGTCAGAAACTACCCCTTCATTTCACATTCATGACATTGTTAATTGTTCCTATTTATATCCTTGGAGTATGCATCATGCTCAGCACATACATATGTGTTACTGGATGGGTGGCATCACAAGTTGGTTACCTGAACGTGGAAGCCTTATTGAGAAAAAATCATTATTGCGACTTGGGAGGTGTGCTACTTTTCATGCAAAAATGTTTTGATAAATACATCTGTAGTCATGGATAACGCTGTCAACTAAAGGGCTGTTTTGTGAAGGTTTGGCACACAACTAATGAAAATATTATGATTTTGGTGTAGAATATCTCCTTAATTATGATTCAAATATTTTTGATTGTTTATTTTTTTTTTATTTTATATGCTTAAACGTCTATTTCAAAAGTAGGAATTATAATGCATCACTGATGTTCTCACCCCCCCCCCAAAAATGATGGCCCTCAAACGGGAACGCTTCCTCCTACCATTGGGCAATAGCCATTAGCCCGCCTGTGTTGTGTGGTGGTAGCGTGTCTGCTTCACAATCAAAAGGTAGTGAGTTCGAATCCCGCTTAGAAGACGAATGTCTAGTAACTTTAAGCTTCATGGACCCCGAAATCATTTGAGCATCATTTCACCAATTCCATTCATCGTCCGATATGACCAACCAGGTTTAAGGAAGTTAAGCACAAAAAAAAGAGCAAACAAAACAAACAAAAGACAACTCTGTACTAGGGGTGAGAGGCAACGTAGTAAAGCCATTTTCTGCAGAGAGTATTTGCAAGTCCAGAATAGCGCCTCAGTAAAGGCACCAGTAGGTTTAAGACTTGACATCAGCGAGGATTGATTTCCAGCATAACCGCTAAATAGAAAAACTTCAGTCTTTAGAAGAAGATGGTCATGTTCTGAAAAAATACTGTATGTTTTATTATCGTGTAAAAGGATCGGAGTTGTTTAGGTTTTAAAATAGGTGACCAACGGACCATGATGCAATGGAAATGGCGTGTTATTTATGGACGATCTTTAACTGATGTGTTTCTCAGCGTCCCAACCTATACTGGGCGTGAAAGACCGCTTAATTTTGCTCGTGCCGTAAATCTACGACACGGGACCAGCGGCTATACTTCCCTTCCGAAGGAAGCTATGCTAAGGATTTTTACTCCCGAAAAAATCCATCGTCCTCCGCCGGGTTTGAACTCGCGACCTTGGGTATATTAAGTCAGCACTCCATGTTAACTGCTGTTAAAGAGAAATGTTTGTACATCAATAATGCCTCTGCTGCCACGTTTGCCAGAACGTTTCATGGCTACTGTGTAAAACAAAAGAAAGGAAAATTGCAAACTTTTCAAAAAGAGTATCATAAAATCCATATGAAGCCTTCGCCTCTAGGGAGCAAAACGAGAAAAATTACAGGAGGCTTTGAACTTTTAAGTCTCAAGTGGTGTATGGGCTAATTCTTGCAAACAATGGTACAACACGCCACTGACGTTAGTTAACTGGGCAGTCTCACAGTTGCAACCCTTCAGGGTATAGCTTATTGTTCATCCAGGGCAAAACTCCCACGAAAAGAGAGGATTCGCAAGTCCACCACGAAACTCAAGGTCGCGAGATAAGGGTTGAGGGACAATGGGCAACTTGTGGGGGCGGACGTACACCATCTGCCTGACCGGAATAATAACCGGGGTAGATTTGTCGGGACTGCCAACATAAAAGAGTTGAGGAAGGATCGGCAGCTCCAATTCCCTCGTTTCCACATTTTCTGCGTTTAAAAATCGTCCCCTGAGGGTCTGTCTGCCGTCCCAACTCGTGCGGTCCTTTTCTTTCACTCCCCGGATTCTATTTCCTTCCTTCGAAAAACGTTCCCTGCCTGCAAGGAAAATTCGCAACCGACCGAACGCATTAGGTAGCACTATCTGTCCATCGACAGGAAAAAGAAGGGTCCGGTGAAGAAAGCACAGTCGTGAGAAGAAGTCCTAGCTAAATGTTATACTAACACTCTACAAAATGGCCTTCAGAAGCGATTCAAATATTTACTTATAACTGCTCTGAGAACTTGAGCTTTACAAAAAATATATATTTAGGTTCACAATTAATATATTAATAATTATATTAATTGTGAACCTAAATATATATTTTTTGTAAAGCTCTTTCCTTCTTTCTTTGTTTAGCCTCCTCGTATGGAGGACATACAAGCCAGCGCCTGGGGTCAGACGCCTATTGAATCACCAGCAGCATTTTTGAGAAAATAAAATATACGGAAACGGATTTCTAAGTAAAGGGTAGTTTGGGGTGGGAAATGTTTATAGTTTCTCATCCTTTACCACAGTTACATTTATGTTAAAATGCCACACGCATAAACACTGCTTTTCTAAAAATGATTTTTTAATTCAAGGAAACGCAAAAATTTTATTTCCACACCTTGAAATCGAACTTATAGCTTGAATACAATTTTTTGCAAGTTCCATCACACCATTTGGGTCACCATTACAATGGTTTCTTGATCAGGTAATTTCTAGTTCGCGAGTTCGTCACAATGAGCGCATAGTGACGAGGGATCAATTCATCGTCCAAAGGCTCATAGGACGTGCAAAATGGCGAATTGAGCCCAGGGTCATTCTCTTTGAAAATACGAGGTTCTTTTGTGTGCAAATAAACATTACAAAGACTTTACTTCCCTTCCGAAGGGAGCCATAGGTTCTATATTGTTTGTTTACCTCCTTTTACAAGTTGTTCGCCAGACATGGTTATTCCACTGGGGTCACGAATTTATAGGATAAACAAAACCTCCCCAACAGCTTCCTAATTACGTATAATTCAAGATTCAGCTGCAACTTGGTGGGAAAAGTTCGAACTACTGATTTCTTCCGCTCTTCGGCGAGCCACCATGGGAGACAGTAACTCAAACTAGCTGGAAATTCGCCGAGGGACAGATCGTCCTTAAGAGCAAAACGAAGTTTTGTTGAGTACCTGCCAAGGGTAGGCAAAAGTGGGCTTTCTTTCGGCTTGGGCAGAATCGTGGGGTTGAATAAGTTTTGGCAAGTCTAGATTCTTATTATTTAAATTCTTTGCTACTAGGGATAATCAGACGGATTTTGTTTGTTTGTTTTTTATGGCAAAATTTAGTTTTCAAATTATTAATTCAAGATCTGTAACTTACAAGTGTAATAAATGTAAAACTTATTTTAAGCAAAATGTAAATAATAGATACCTTTAATTGCTGTTTGATTAAAGATCTCAAGTTAGCAAATTGTGAAATTCTGATAGCGTTTCTTTGCAGGTTTCCTGGAATATCTCTCCCTAGCCCTTTAAGGAAGCTTGTATTTATCTTCTTTTTCTTTTACGGTTTACTCTGGGTTTTGCACCTTAGTTATTTGCCTACGATAAGGACAATACAATGCTAAGGATCTTTACATGTGAAAAAAGTCTATCCACCTCCGCGGGGTTTTAACCTTGAACCCGCAAGTTTAGTATTAGAGGATAGCATAGTAGCCACGGAAGGCGAGAGAATACAATACTTCTACGTATTATAGAAAAGTAGTAGAGTACTTTAAAAACGAGTGATGAGAGAGTAAATCAGAAGCAGGTAGCCATGGAAGGTGACAGAATACAATACTTCTATATTATAGGAAAGCAGTAGAGTACTTTAAACGATAGTGGGTAGAGAAAGTGGTGTGAGAGTAAATCAGAAGCAAAGTGGTGAAAACTTGAGAAGTACCGCGTATAGGTAAGCAGGCCAGTATGGTATCACGGAGGGCGACAACCGTTTTTACTACACCGCCGGCAATGACACTGGTGATACATGGAGTGAAGATGGAGCACTGGTGGAATGCGATGGCGGGGAAAACCGGAGAACCCGGAGAAAAACCCGCCCTTGCGTCGCTTGGAATCGAACCTGGGCCGTCTAGGCGAGTGGTCTAACCGCTAGGCCACGGGGTGCCTAGGGCGATACAATACAATACTTCTACGTATTATAGGAAAGTTCTTAAAAGCGATACTGGGTAGTGAAAGTCGTGTGAGAGTAAATCAGAAGCAAAGAGGTGAAAACTTGAGAGGTAGGTACACACAATTGTTCGGGACGGCACAATACGCACGGTGTATGAACAATAAGGTGTGTGACGCACGCTTGCTCCCAAACCCATGTAACAAAATATGGCTAAACAAGAAGGCCACAGCTGTTGTCACCCACACAATAAGAGAAAATCCGTATGACGCAATTAAGCTCCATATGCAGCCACTCACTAGAAAGGAACAGTCTGTCGTACACACAGGTGGGCTGGGGACCAGGCAGCACTGCTCCTGACAGCGCAACCTTAATTAATGTTTTCCTCCTATTTTTGCTTCATTCACTTCCTCCGTGATAACTACCCACAATACGAATAATATTCACAATCGATTCATTACACAATGACCTTCAAACTTCATATGTTCCAAACTATACAATCATTTTTGAGATGAGAATGCAACATGTTGGCATGCCTGAAATAGTTCTTACCAGGCAAAGCTTGAAGCTCGGGAAAAAAAAAAAATCTGATGTGTTCCATTCACATTTCTTCCACTACATACAAACGATTCGCACAAAAGATTAATGTTTTATTTACACCATACTAATCGAGATAAATATTACTAGAATTGATCTTATTACATCTTTCCTTGTAAGTAGAAGAGAAATAAGGGGGGACCAAATGTTTTAAAAGCTGGTCGCTCTGTGAAACAATTGAGGTTCGGTTCGCTTAGTATGGTCCCGTTTAAAATTGAAAACAATGACAAGGAATATCTCGCAAACGGTCAACTCTACAAGAAAAATCTCAAGTACTACACTCACATAACTTTCTCTAGCTGCTCTAAAAACTTCTTACAAAAGATTTTTCTTCTTTCTACACAATGTTAATCCACATAAACATTAGCAGAATATTCTTATCACTTAGTTCCTTATAAGGAGGAGGGAACTAAGAGAATACACTACACTAAAGTGATAGTCAATTTTAAAAGCTATCGTTATGCGATTGCCATTGCAAATCACTTCGTTGCTTGGCCAGGAGTAGAACAAAAGAAAAACAGACCCTTCTTGTCTGAGAAAAGTATAAGTACTTCACAACTAAAACCAATAACAAAGAACATCTCGGAAACGGTTACCTCCACAACAAAAACATAAATGACCTAAATTGTGTATTTTGACGAGATCTACATTTTTATAAGTCTTTATCTATCTCTTACGGTTTACCAGTTATACAAAATTAAAAAAAACTCATCCGGAATAAACAGGTCTTTAGAGGCTATTCCCAGAAAATTCAAGATATAAATTTTATTTGGCATGTAAATATATTAAATATAAGAGATGTCAATCAAAAGAGCCATTTTTGAGAATATCAAAATATTCGATTTTTTTTCTAATTAAGGGTTGTTTGGAGTGGGGGGGATTTTTCTCAAAATCTTCCTGTCGCATTCCAGGAAGATAACCTAAATACCAAATTTAGTATTTTACCGACTTTTCGTTTTTCAGTTATCGTGTTCACAGACACGGGCTTTTTTCTGAAAATACTTTTTTTGGATACAGGAGACCCTGAAACGTCTATTTCCGGTGAAATCTCAGTATCGAATTTTTTAGTGGAATGCAATACCCTCTCTATACACAGTGGGGGACCAACATGCCGACACGGCGCTAAATTCTTCAACGCACTCGCTTTTTTTTCCAGTTAACCACATGGAGATTAAACTATTCTTCCAGTTTTGAGAACTGAGGGAAACCTAGATAAAACTTCAGTCAAGGCGGAATTTGAACAGCAGACCTCCCATTTATGAATCCATGCCTTAAGAACCCCAGCAACGGCCATATCCGATACATTAAATATACCTCAGCCTGACACAGAAAATAGATAACGGCTTTTCTCAAATTAGAATGTCCATTTCACGTTAAGTTTACACAACTTTGTCCTGGGCGTGGACGTCTTTAGTACAGCTAGAGGTTTATAAATATTTGTTTATTTACATATAGTAATTAAAAAAAAAAGTATTCCTAATATTCAATTATTTAAATATGAACATCCCGCTTTCATTGTACTTAATTTCTCATTTGCACGAAAAATCCTCAAAATGGCACCCACTCAACTCTAAACGAGTGAACAGAGCAATATTTATTCTTTTATTATTGATAAAAAAAAAGGTCCATTCGACTTCAAAATTAGCCCCGCATAAGTTTTTCCATCTTCTCTCCTATTAGATTTTTTTTTAAATCATCCCTTTAAAAATGTAGAGAATATTTATCTTCATTTTCATTTGCTAAAATATTGAGAAAGTAGCCCCACTTACACTGAAAAATTCAAAATTGCTTACCGCCGAACAACTCGTCATTTCTTTGTCAGGAATGGATGTTTATAGCACCCCCACCGTATGTTGACTCTTGTTCTAAAGAACATCTGTGTCAAATTTCCGCTTCGCACTGAAAATCTTCTAAAGCGCTTTCATTGAACAATATTAGTACAAATTTATCATCAACAGGGTGTTGTTTTTTTAAGCTATCATTGCTTGAACTTAGGAAGCCACATTTTTTTTTATTCAGGATTAAGCATAGAAAAATAGGTCAATTCATACTAAAAATCCTCAAAACTGCCTCGTGCCGAACATTCTCCACTTTCGCTTGAAGAGTCCCCCCCCCCGCCCAGAATATGTGTCAAATTTGGTCGAAATCGATTCAAGGGACCTAAGTCTTCAGTAGCCTTTAAAGAGACTTATTAAATTAAATGGCAAAGTAGTTGAGACAGGCGTTTTATTGTGTAACAAATAAGCATCAACTAGCAACATTTGATTTGCTGATCATCAAATCAAGAAAATCCAAACTTATTCTTATTCTTTACATTAATCAAGATAAATGATTATCGTTATCATTTAGTTGTATTTGTGTCGTGTTGAATTTTAGGCCTGCTGTAGCTCCCAGTTCTAGAAAATTTGACTCTCTCTAATCTCATTGTCTTATTCTCCACTTCATGGATTATGCTGCTGCATTTTCCGTCTTTACAGTGCCTCTTTCCATCTACTTCTCAGCCTTCCCATGTCTCTCTTTCCTTTAGGGGCATATTGGATAGCTATTTCTGGTATCTTCTATTCTACTAACATGTTCCATCCATCTTGTTCTGGGCCCATTCATAGAGTTAATATTATTTACTTCTAATTCTTTTATGTCTTCTCTTGTACATCCTTTCCTTCTTCTCAAAATGCCATCTTACAACTATTCTACTTATTGTCCTTTCTGTAGGTGTAGCTTTCACTTATTCCTAAGGTGTATTTAAGCGAAATGTGTATTACATCTATTTTTACTTTCTCTACACGACTGTACATAGGTATAGAGAAGGTATTGAATTGAAACCAAAAATTCAATACCGAGATTTCACCGTTTTGGGATCCCCACAATAACAAAAAATTAGAAAAATGACTGTGTGTATGTATGTGGGGGGGCAGCATATCTGAAAAGTTCTTAAATACCAATTTTGATATTTAAATTCACTATCTTCCAAAGATACAACACGAAGATTTTTAAGAAAATCCCCCCCAGTCCTAACTACCCTTTACATGGAAAAAAATTCGAAAATTTTTATTTTCTCAAAAATGGCTGTAACGATTTTGATTAAAATCCCTTATATTTAATATATTTACATCACAAACAAAATATATATCTTAAATTTTCTGGGAATAGTCTTTGAAGACCTCTTTATTCTGGATGAATTTGTCTGAATTTTGCATAACTGGTAAACCGTAAAAGATAGACAAGAACTTACTATACAAAAAGTAGATCCTTTAAAACACAATTTATGTCATACACATTTTTTTCCATAGAGTTGACCGTTTGTTGTTCCAATTTTAAAATACTTAAAACCTTTCCCATACGAGAACTTCTCAACTCTGGCCACGCAATGAAACGGATTTCAATCTCACAGCTAGGCAGCCCGGGTTCGATCCCAAGCGACGCAAGCGAGATTTGTGGAGGACAAAGCGGCGATGGGGCGGATTTTCTTCGGGTTCTCAGGTCCCCCCCACCACCGTCACTTTCCACCAGTTCTCCATCTTCATCATCATCAGTGTCATCGTCTGCGGGGCTATATGCAGTAAAAGCGGCCGTTAAACGCTATCCAAAAAAAAAAAAAAAAAAAAAAAAAAAAAAAACCGCCCATAGCAACCACATTTTAAAACATTGGACTGTCGGTTTAGCCTAGTGTATTCCTTTATTTCCCTTCTAGTTATAAGGACCTAAGTAATAAGACAGTATCTCATTAGTATTAGCATTAGTAGATAGTAGAAAAAGCTCATTAACAATCATTGTTATACAGATGTAGAAAAAGCCATGTGAATGGAACACATCAGATTTTCTCTGCAAAGATTTGTCTTGATCAAATAAACTACAAAAATATAACATTAATAAGACACGATAGGGGAAGAGAATCATATGAATGAAACAGTAAAATTTTTATTGTCATTGTATTTTTGTCTGTTGTAAAGGTTAACATAAATACATCTTGTCGCTGTCCCTTGCATGAGTAAATAAGGTATGAAAAAAAATGTTCCATAACAAAACGATACGTCTGTCATTCACGAGGACCTTGGAATTTGAATGCGCTTCTGACGTCAGTATTCAGTATGGAAAGGAAAATCTGCAGGAGATTTTTCTGTCCGGCCGAAAGAGTTACACGTGTAGGGAACGTGAAGTAAAACATCCCCCGCTATAGAGATGACGTAAACCAACTTTAACACATGCGTCGCTATGACGTGTTCTCATCACATTTTTCTTTTATTCCTTAGCAAAACAATATAAAAATCCCTTACCATGCACTGCAAGTGACAAAAACTCGCTAACACTGGACAATTATTATTAGATATTACGTCCTTAACGAATGGCTTCTCCCTATAGAGTACTGAACACGACACAGGCAGAAATATATTTGGTTTGTAAAAAATCGGTGAAAACAAATTGTATACAGCATTTTTTGTGCTAATCGCTACTTGCAGGAAATACTTTACTTAGTTAAGGGCAGTTGTTATATAATATTCAGCTAAAAGTAATAAAATAACCTTTTAAAATGCTCTTGGAAACAATTTCTAACATCGTAGAATGAAAATCCAATAGTGGTCATATAAATGCCCAAACGCAATGCATAAATGGTTGTCCTTATAATGCCCAAGCATGTAGGGCAAATTTTAAAATTACTGCTTTACGCTATCTCGTTTTCTTACATTTTTGTCATTTTAAGAATTTCCTTCAATTGATTCTAAATTCCCAGTATAACTGCTTTGAATGTGGGGTTTAGGTAGGTTTATAAAAAATAAACAGGTTTAAAGAGGCTTTCTTTAACAACAAGCATCATTTTATTTGGGAACACTTTTAATTTAAAAAATGTCACTTTTGATAATGGCAAATTAAGGTTGTTGTGCATCTCAGCCTACAAGTAACTCGTTTTCACTCACCTTTTCGTCAACAAGAACGAGGCGCTCATCAATTTACATTAGTTACCCTATGAGAACTAGAGCAGAATCCATTGAGGGTTATTTCTGATCCCTCCTCTATCTCACAGCGAGCATAACATCACTCATTCGTACATATTTGTTTCTTGGGGTTTGTTTCACGCCAGTTATATGTGATAAGAGCTTGGTTGAGTTCAGTGTTGGCAATATAAATGTGGAAACCTTGCGGAAGGAACATCACTATTTCGACCTAGGGGAATGAACTAGTTTTCTGCTTCTAACTGTGCATTCATTAACACTGTAATTGGTATGAGAAGCTTTTGATATTAACTTGACAGAACTTACAAGTCATATTTAAAATTCACAGAATCTGGTAATCCGTATTCAAAACAACTGGCATTAATAAACTATTCTTATAGACATTGGAGTATTTATGAATTTTGTGAGTGGAACAACTCACGAATTGTTTAATTGTTTTTATCGATTAATGTAATAGCGGAGAAAAAATATTGGAAGAACCAGAAGAAATTTCCAACCTTACTTTCTTGGGACAAGGAATTAATATAACAAATGGAAACAATCGCAATATCAACAACACTTCAAAGGAATAGTTATGTTAGATGAAGTATAGCCTCAGTAAAATTATTGTTACAATCATTCTATAGATTATGATTGTATAAGTGATTATGTAAATGCCAAACAAAATGAAGGCCCGTTGCACAAGGCCAATTCTATACAGCTATTTCAGCTGGGTACTTCATATTTTAAATCCCGTACCGGCATGACATCCTGCGCAACCTTTTAAAACGCTCCATTTAACTGGATAACAATAGCAATGCAATTTGATTGCGGTCTACAGCACGACAGGAGTGGCTAACCTATCAAACCAAGCATCGCAGGATCGAATTCCTGAAAAATGTATGTTTACATTAAGAGAAACTGTGATAAAGGATGGGGAGGGCCCACTAAAGCAATCGGTGAGATAGTGTGGTTAGATTTTGAGTTTAGCTTGAATGCAGATATAAGAATGTTACCCTTTTGCTGTGTAAACACTTACAAGATTACGCAGTTAATGATATGTGTGATATGGTTAGACAATCACGACTCAAACAAACAAAATATTTTTTATGTTACTTTCATTCCTGTTCCTAGAGGATAACTTTCAACACCCCACCTCCATTATTGGGTGTCAATGAAGTAGTTAAAATTCAGGGCTGACTAAACAACAGCATGGCAACATACACTAAAGGGGTACGATTATTTCAGCCTCGTTCCGCGAACATTCACCCAGTTTTAACACTTGTGTCATAAATATTTTATGGCAGGTTTTCCGATTATTTTATTGAATGTGTGCGAGCGCATGTGTGTGTCATGCGGAGGGGGGGGGGGTTCCACATTGGGCTTATTGTACATCAGATCCCAGGAGGATAGAATGACAGAGTAACCAGCGGGTACCCGAAACCGACCGCGCGGAGAGAGAGACCGTGGTGGGTCCCTAACATAGTTTAAGCGGTTCTTTATCTCAACGCGGGGAGCGCTAGTAGTCACGCCCTGGGCCTGACTTAAGACACCTTCGCCTCGTCCAGGACTGGTGTAGAAAGAGGTGGATGTCCGTAAATCCGAGCAAAAGAGCTATGCTGTTCTGTTTATCAGGAGACGCACTCCCGCAGCTCAGATACCCAACTTCTCCTACCAGAGTCAAAGGATAGAGTGGGGCAATTCCATCCGATACCTACGCATGACTTTTGATAAGGGCCTAACTTTTGGTGAAGGGAGCGACGAACAGAGCTGAGGAGGCCTTATACCCTTTTCTGGCCTCCCAAATGCCGGTTTATTTAAAGTTACGTCTTTTCAAGGAGGTTGTAGCCCCACTGATGCTCTATGCCTGCGGATTCATAATACGGGACTTCATCGATCTACTCTGTATGCCGTCGCTTCCCAGTTCTTCGGCTCTCCCATTGTGGAGGATATGATTAGGCGCTGAGCTCAAAATTTCTACGCCAGACTGGTCCAACATGAGAACGCCCTAGTCAGATCTATGGGGATTACTTACCTGCTGAACGCCGCTGCAGGCAGTTCTGGGTTCCCCACATGGCCTGTGGGCACCTCTAGTAACAGCCAACAACTAAAAAGCTGAACTAAGTACCTACTCCCTCCTCTCCTATGGGAGTGGTCACCAAAAACACAACAAATTTTTGGGATTAAGACACCAGCGAACAGTTGAGGAGCCTACGCTGTAGCGCCGCTTTCTAAACGACATCAGTAACGAAACCCACAACACAAAACCTATAACCATCCTAACATTTCTGTGAAACCCTTAACAAGGGCAGGTACATAGGCTCACCACGAGCCTACCAGATGACCCACTCACGCAGACGACTCCGCCGCCACCTTGCCTTCTAAAGTTGTATTTCCAAAACGCATTCAGCACCTCGGAGGGACGCCAGCACCGTGGTCACGTAGACAATTACAACTTTAAAAGAGACCGGTGAATGATTGGGATAAGGGACAAAAAAGTACTGGAAATGAAAAGAAAAACTTTCTATTCCCTGATGACCCCAGAAACCCCAGTAAACCAAGGATCAGAGAGGTCAGCCACGGGAATCGAACCCACGACCTCGCGAACGCCAGTCCATGATGAAACGCCTGAGCCACCCGGCTCGGTTACTAGACATGTATGCAAACCAAGTGGGTCAACTGATTCAACAGGTAGAAGATTAATGTGAACTCTTGTGAAAGAACGTAGCTGTAAAGAGAACTTGCGTAAGCTGATGCCAGAATGCAATGTGAAGATAGTGCGTGAAGGAGGAAGGCCGTCCTCCCGCAAATCAAGTCGCTAGCTACTGTTTCACGGTTGGCGGTCAAGGTGATCCAGCAGGCAGGCAGGCACTAGGTCCATCAACCAACTATTATGGTGGGTACCGGGCCTTCATCTGGCTGTCACACCAACGTCTTATTTATCAAATTAACAGCGTGCTGCCGCCTAGATGTATAAAGTACTTAGACCTTACTTTGTTCACTGCCAATCCATATGATTTTTATTTTCTATATTGTCTTTAAGAAATATAGTGATTCTAAATGTATCTTGAAAAAAATTGAGTTTATTATGACTAATTCTATGCATAAAGGATATTCTATTAACGATTATACTTTAGAATAACCGAAGTCTTTAAGGCACGGAGCGTGAACGAGAGATCTGACAGGTGTTTTCCAGATTTTCTCAGTGGTCGTAATCGGAACATACATGGCAGATACCCTAAATTAGGGCAGGAATGTTTCCTCATTTAGAATTAGTGTCTGTCTGTGGTGCTATATACAGAAAGAACGGCCGTTACACCACTAAAAAAATCTTGTGTGTTCCATTCACATGACTTTCTCTACATCTCTGTGACAAATTATTGTTAAAAAGCATATTCTTCTATCTGCTTCATGCTAATCGAGATGGCCATTAACAGAAATGATTATTACTTGCTTTCTTGTAAAGAAAAAGGATAGTAAAATCTTTTAAAAGCTGGTTGTCAGATGGTGAACTCCATTTCTATACATTGCCAGGAATTGGCAAATTCCCATATGAGAAACGTTAACAGTATTCTAAAACTGAAAGCAATAACATGGAATGTCTAAAAAGTGGTCAACTCCATGAAAAAATGTATATGTATGTGTGTTTTAACGAGATCTACATTTTTGGTATAGTAAATTTTTGTCTATCTCTTACGATTTGCCAGTTATGCAAAATTCCGTAAAATGCATCCAGCATAAAGATGTCTTCAGAGGCCATTTCCAGAAAATTCAAGATATACATTTAATTTGCCATGTAAATATCTTTAATATACCTATGCCATTTTAATCAAAATCGTTAGAGCCGTTTAAGAAAAACTCAAAATTTTCAAAAGGGTATTTTAGGGTGGACGGATTTTTCTCAAAATCTTCGTGTCGCATTGTTGGAAGATACTGAACTTAAATACCGAGTTTATATTTATCGTACTTTTCGTTTTTGAGCTATGCTGCCCAGAGACATGCACACATTTTTTCTAAAAATGGATTCAGGGGGTCTCAAAACATGTATTTTCTGTGAAATCTCGGTATCAAATTTTGGATGCACTACAATACCTTCTCTATACACTATGTACGTGTAGATAAATAAAAAAGAAAGAACATAAAAATGCGTGAGTTATCTTAAGTTCTCCAAGGAGCATAACCATTAATAATGATTTCCATCGTCTTTGCAAAAAGTTATAATGCACTAGTTTGTTACCGAATACCACAAGTAATTTAGATAAAAGCTATAAATAATGACATTTACAAACTGGCTTGGAACAAAATGCAGGATTCCGACGGAATTCTTGTTGAAATCACAATTATTGCTGAAGAAGCTTCTGTTAAGGTAATACCAGTTAAACGTAAATAATTCAATAACCAGGACTTCTATTAATGATCTAAAACTCTACAGGGACCAATGTCGGTGTAAATAAGAGCATGAACTGTGATGTCTTACATTTACATACTTCTCTCTACCTATCCTTCAACTAACATTCTAACTAAAGTATTTTCTTCTGTTTAATTCGAGCTAACCGAGAATAACTTTAGGAGAAATGGTTTTATTACATATTTTCTTGTATGGAATTGTAAATATCAGAAAAAACCCAGGTTATTCAAATCATAACACAAATTCCTCATTTTCACTCCGATTGGATTATGATACGAAAACATTCCTAAAGAAATTACTTTATAATATGTTATAACTTTTGGACCAAATTTTCCCATTCCCCGATCAGGCTTTTTAACTTTGTTGGAGAAATGAAAATACGTAGTATTACTTAGTTTGGGAAATTTTGTCATGCCTAACAAGCATCATTTAGAATTTGATTTGTGGAATTGAATGTGCCAATTGAATGACATTTCAAATTTTTATATTTATATATAGATTTTTCTGAAATTGTTACTGTCATTGTATTGCTGTTATTTTAATGTGAATACCAAATTTCATTCAAATTAGATAAATACTTTGGAAGATATAAATTATTTCATTAATGTTATTATGTAAATAGGCCATGTCGTGGTCGAGTGGTTAGGCACTCGCCTTTCACTAATGCGGTCTGGGTTCTATCCCAGGCGACCGAATGTGGAATTTATGGTGGACAAAGCGGCGCAGGGATGGGTTTGCTCCGGGTTCTTCGGTTTCCTCCGCAATCCTGCTCCGGTGTTTCATCTTCATTCCGTGTATTATCAGTGTCATCGCCTGTGGTGCCATATGTAGTAATAGCCAGCGTTAAGCACTTAATACATATCTATTGCACGATCAAAATGTTCCACGCGCCTTAAAATTTGAGAAAATAGGTTGGAATTTTTTGAATTGGAGCTCTGAACCACACATAAAAAATTACGCGGTGAAATTTTAATAATTTTGATTACTGGATTATGCTGTTTTTAAAATTACTATTGGTGTTAAGACAATTTTGTCGCCTGTAATGTTACAACAGATACTTTTGGGAAATTTTAGTTGTATTTGAACAAAGATAAGATGCGTGAAACATTTTGAAAGTGTGAACATGTAATTTTGAGAAAAACACTTTTATTCACTATGAATACCCAAAGTTTAACGTCATTTGCTATAAATAAGCATTTTTTATTTTTTGATCCATTGTTAATAAAAAAATCACTTCCAGTGTAAGTTAAGGCAAATAACCCGTTCAACATTTTAGAATACACTATGAGTTAGGCTTTTGAACAGAAATAAATCCTAATAAAGATGTAAACATTAACAAAAAATCTGATGTGTTCCATTCACATAACTTTCTCTACATCTCTGCAACAAATTATTGTTAAAAAGCTTATGCTTCTATTTAATTCATGCTAATCGAGAAACATTATCAGAAATAGTCTTATTACTTGCTTCCTTGTAAGTAGAAGCGAAATAAGGGAATACTATAGGTTAAAGTAATAGTCAAAAGCTGGTTGCTATGTGACTGAAGTTTCTTTGTTTGTATGGACACGAGTTCACAAAGTCCTGTATGAGAAAAGTATGTTTTTATAGCTGAAACCAAAAACAAGGAATATCTCAAAAACAATCAACTCCACGAAAAAAAATGTATGCAACATAAATTGTGTGTTTTAAAGTGCTCTCTCTACATTTGTTGTGTAGTAAGTTTTTGTCCATCGCTTACGTTTTAGCAGTTATGCAAAATTCCGTAAAATTGATCCAGAATGAAGTAGTCTTCAGAGGCTATTCCCAGAAAATTCAAAATATACATTTTATTTATCAGATAAATATCTTTAAATGATATTTTAATCAAAATCGTTAGCCATTTTTTAGAAAATCAAAATTTTCGAAAAACTGTTCCATGTGAAGGGTAGTTTGGGGTTGGGGGATTTTTCTCAAAATCTTCGTGTCGCATCCCTGGAAGACACTAAACTTAAGCACCAAGTTCGGTATTTTGCCGACTTATCGTTTTTGAGTTATCGTGTTCACAGACACACGGACACACACACACACACACACACACACACACACACGGACCTTCTGAAAATACTTTTTTTTTGGATACAGGGGACCCTAAAACATATATTTCGAAATCTCGGTATCGAATTTTTTGGGGGAGTGCAATACCTTCTCTATACACTATGTACATAGTTCGTATAAAGAAAGTAAAAATCTAATAAACCATAATGGCATCTTATATCATAATATTTTCAGTTGACTTCCAACAATATATCACTCAAAATTATCTTTAGCCCTGCATCAAGAATATTAAAAGTTATCTTTAACCCTCCTACCGCCTTCTATATTAAGATTTTATTTCTAGCTCTTATTGTGTTTTTACTTCCAGAGATTTCATCCATGCCACTTTTTATTTTTCTTGGAATTCAATATTTCAATCCCATTTATTTGTGGATAACGCTTATTAGCTTTTTACCGGTGTTTCAAATCTCAAAAAGAATTGAAATTGGTATAAAATAACATTATTCAGTTGAAAATACTCATAAATTACCTATGTTTTTGAACTTTTACAAGGAATGTAATTTTCTAGCCCAGCTCTATACTGATTTCTTCCTCTTTCGGAATTGGAGGGTTATTTTGGCCCGAAACAACGTTGATAAGCCGCTTTGTAGTATATCTCTACGTGAATCTAGAAGCACTTCTGCACGACGTAGCAACACCCAAACCAGTTTCGTTCGCCTCTTCCTGGTACAAATCTTTCTCTGTCGACCTTGTAAAACTGTCAAGGAAGAAAGGTCGTTTGGCGTATCTTGCGTTTTATTATTAATGAACACTATAAAGTCATGCGCCAAGTACCAGCGCTGTAACATTACTCAGTACGGCGCTTACGTACTCGTCACGCTTAGAGACTTTACCTACCTAATTAACAAGAGAGGTAAAACACGTTGTAAACATGTTCCAATTTGTCTTCAGCCAGTAAAAGGCGGCACGAAAGGGGGAAGATTTAAACGAGTAACCAAAGGGATACTCTATAGGAACGACAATTACTTATACACCCAAGGAAGAGACGTATCATCGAGTTGGAAGGTCCTGCGCTCAAAGCCCGTGGGTCGACCAATCTGGCTGGAATTTTTTCACGGTTTCCCTTAGGCGCCAAGGTAAAGACTGGATTGTATATTGAATAACTTGACTCAAAGTCCATTTTCAATCTAAAACAATTGTAAAACTGATACCACTCTGCCATTTCTCCAAAGTAGGCCGGACTTATTTGTCGCAGTACTAAGTAGTACGGCATAACGAATTGAGTTCTCGAAAGGCTAACTAACTACGGATGGGTTTGTGAGGGATGGATCGAATCGGTTTGTGAGGGATGAATTGAGTAAAAACACAAAGGCCCTTGCTTCAAAAAGAGAATTTTCTGCTAAAATTATATTTCTAAAAAAATGTACAATACTTTGGTTTCATTAACAATACTTTTAGTATGAAAATATAATATACTAGAAGTAGAGCAGCTACACTCTGACGCCATGTGGTTGGAGGAAGCAGAGGTATTTTACCGAACAGCACATGCTTTTTTTTTCGGACTCAGAGGGTCTCAATACGTATTTCCTGTGAAATATCGGTACCGAATTTTTTAGTGGAATATAACAGCTTCACTATATACTATGTGCATATACGTGTAGAGAAAATAAAATGGAAGTAAACAGGCACATGAAAAAACATAAGTTTTAACGAGTTTTAAAATGTTATGCGCCATTGGCACAACTATTTAAACGTTGCGTTTAAATAGTTGTACATTTCTGAAACAACAGCTGCGAGGACTTAACACCATCGTCATATTCCTTCCATAAAAGGCAAGGGGTACCCCGCCCAAGCCCTATACCAGCTTCCTGTACAAGGCTTGACTGAAGACCGAAATCTTCGCTAAGTCACGGACAGGAAATATAGAGCACAAAATGTTATGTCTTCGGAGTTATTTGACGTGCTCAACATTGCATTCAGCTTGCACCAAAGCAAGTCCACAAAATGCGCATGTAAGCAACTGTAAAAACCAGGGCCCGAATTTTGATGACGAAAATGCTTGAACCGTATATGCCTCATGACCTCGCCTTGCGGTAGCTTAGCTCTGTGGTCAGCAGAAACATTGTTAACGGATAGCTCGTGGATAGCTGCAAGTTCAATTTCAATTTATTGTTCATAGAGATTACATACATCTATTAGACATTGTCAATTTGTATTCTATATATATAGTGCGTTACACTCACATGACTTTCTCTAACTGTTCTAAAACTTATTACATAAGATAATTCTTCTTTCTACAACATGCTAATCCAGATCATCCTTAGTAGAATGCTCTTATTACTTAGTTCATTATAAGTAGAAGAGAACTAAGGGAATACACTAGGCTAAAGTGATAGTCAAGTGTTTTAAAAACTGTCATTATTCGATTGTCATTGCCAATCGCTTCTTTGCTTGGCCTGGAGTAGACCAAAACTAAAACTGTCTCAGAAAAGTATAAGTACTTCAGAATTGAAACCAACAGCCAGGAATATATCGGAAACGCTTAGGTCCACAAGAAAAATGTAAAGGACATAAAATGATGTGTTTTGATGAGATCTACATTTTTTGTGCAGTAAGTTTATGTCTATATCTTACGGTTTAGCAGTTAAGCAATATTCGGCACATTTCCTCCAGAATAAGAGGTCTTCAGAGACTATTCCCAGAAACTTCAAGCTATACATTTTATTTAGTTTGTAAATATCTTTAATATACGGTACTTTTATCAAAATCGATAGAGCCATTTTTGAGAAAATCGAAATTTTTTAAAATGTTTCACGTAAAGGATAGTTTGTGGTGGGAAAATTTTCTTGAAAATCTTCGTGTTGCATCCTTGGAAAATACTAAACCTAAATACCAAGTTTGGTATTTAACGGTCTTTTCATTTTTGAGTTATGCTGCACACGCGAACCTTTTTCAAAAATGCTTTTTTCCGACTCACAGGACCACAAAACATATATTTCCGGTAAAATCTCGACATCGAATTTTTGGGTGGAATACAATACTATGAACATTGAACATACGGGGTCAGAGAAGTAATATTAACAAATCACTATACGTAGATGTACAAGAAATACACCAGCTACTAACAAATTCAATTGAATAGAATGCCTTATTTACTAAATATCAAGTCATTTTTACATTCTGTACACGTACTATGCACAACGCAGGCACAGAAGTTACTGTATTGTATCTAAAAATTCAATGTCGAGATTTCACCGGAAATATAAGATTTTATATCACCTGTATCCAAAAATAATCTGATGTGTTCCATTCACAAAACTTTCTATGGTCTGTTCTATAAATAAACTATTCTCACAAAAGATTATTCTTTTATCTACATAATGCTAATCGAGATAAACATTGCCAGATTGTGTTTCCAAGACCAAGAGATACGAAACGAAACATAACTTCGCATTTGAGAAAAGCTCAAGTTCTTCAGAATTAAAGCAACAACACTGAATATCTTGGAAACACTGAATATCTACAAATTATCTTATAAGGATGTCGCAAGAAAATGTTCAATAAAATTTCTCTACACCAAACTACCCTCTACATGGATTTTTTTTTTAAATTGCATCAAAAATGGATCTAACGAGTTTGATTAAAACCCCGCATATTGAAGATATTTACATGACAAATAAGAAGTTAAATTTTCTGGGAATAGCTCCGAAGACCTCTATATCTTGGATGAATTTTGATCAACTATAATCTTACTGCACAAAAACTTGTAGTTCTCGTAAAACAAGCAATTTTTAAATACTGTCATAATCCCTCTGTAAAAGATTAATTAAATGTCACCCTGCCAAATGCCATCCCTTATTGCCAACCCACACAATATAATAGTAAAATGCTATCAGTATGTCACAATGCTTAAACTTTCCTCATACGGAGTTTGTCAACCCCTGCCTATGCAAAGAGAAGGAATTTCGATCGCATAGCAACAAGATTTTAAAATATTTTACTATCGCTTTAGCCTATTATTTCCTTTCTACTTACAATAAAGCAAGCAAAAAGACCATTTCTTCTAATGCTTATCTCGATTAGCATGAAGTTGATAGAAGAATAAGCCTTTTTACAAATAAATTGTTAAGAGAAGTAGTGAAAAGCATGCGAATGGATAACATATTTTTACTCATATGTAAAGCGCGGACGTGTCAGTTCTTTGGTTCAGATAGCGCACATGGTTCAATGTTGAAAATATGAGTAGTCATTTTACTCGCTCTACACGTACTAAATAGTGTATACAGAAAGTACTGTATTACACACAAAAATGCGATACCGAGATTTCGCCGAAAATAAATGCTTTGGAACCTCTTGAATCCAATTAAAGCATTTTTATAAAAAGGTACGAGCGTGTGTGTGTCTGTGGACAGCATAACTCAAACATGAAAGACCGTTAAATATCAAACTTGGCATTTAAGTTTTTTATCTTCCAAGGATGCGACACTAAGAATTTCAAGAAAATTCCAAACTGCCCTTACATGGAATAATTTTCGAAAACTTTGTTTTTCTCAAAAATGGCTAACGATTTTGATTAAAATACATATATTAAAGATATTTAAATCACAAATAAAATATAAATCGTGAATTTTCTGTGAAGATCTTCTGAAGACCTGTTAATTCTGGATGAATTTTGCAGAAGTAATAAACTTATGAGATAGACAAAAACTTACTACAGAAAAATGAAGATCTCATTTAAGCACACGATTTATTTAATATTCAGTTTTTTCGTGGAGCTGACCGTTTTCAAGATAGTCCTCGTTACTAGTTTGTTTTAAAATACAAAAGATTTCTCATGCGGGCACTTGTCCACTTTTGGCCACGCAAAGAAGCGGATTTCAATCCCATAGCAGCCACACTTTACATGTGAGTGTCGGCTTAGTCTAGTGTATTCCCTTATTTCCCTTCGACTTACAAGCAACTAAGCAATAGGACCGTTTCTGCTAATGTTTATCTCGATTAGCATGTAGAGAAAGAAGAATAAGCTTAATTATAATAATTTGTTACAAAGACGTAGAGAAAGTATAACGCCCTTTATTTTCTATAGTCACATCGATCCGGGGCTTTTGAGTTGTGGAACAATTGTTGCCTAAAGTTTATTAACAGTGATCACTTACCAGTAAATCATTTCTATTTTCACACATTCACTTACCTACTTTCACATTGAACTTCTAGACTGGGGGATGGGAATGATCCTGGCTAAAGAAAAATGTCCCCCCCCCAACTGCGAATCGAACCTGGGAATAGTCTTTTAAAGATTTGAAATATTTATATTTTCATCCTATAATTTAGCACAAATTCTATAGCTCATGTGCACGAATTTGTAACCTGACTGGCTAGGTAAATAGTTCTATCTAGAATAAGTTGAAAATATATAAACATATGAATTATTAAATAACACTTGGTTTGTGTTTGTGTCTGCATATTTCGTCATTGTCTTAAGCTGTATCCTACAGCTGATATGTACTTTTAGTCTCGAGTTTTAAAGGGTTATGGTTTGCTGTACTTGATAGCAGTAAAACGCCTTGGGGCGGAAGATGCAAGTGAATCTCTCTGTATTGTTATTGCGTTGTTTCAGAATAGCGAGCGCCACGCCACTGCGGAAGGTGATCAATGTCGAGAGTACCTGTTGCTGCTTCCTGGTGGGCGGAAAGGGGGGGGGGGGGTATGCAACACGATCTCTAACGCAATAACACAGACTCACGCCTGCCAGGGATGCCCATATCTGCAATCTTTTGCTCATTGCGACCTTTTTATTATGTGATCAAACCCAACTCACTGATAACAACGCATTTGATATTTCAGAGATGAAATACTTACAGATTTCAGTAATAATACTCTCCTCCACTGTGATAATTTGTTATTACTTTCTCTGGCATATATCCACAATGCACATAGTAGATAAAGTATTGCATTGTACCCAAAAATTCATGCCGAAACTACGCATAAAATGCATGTGCGTGCGTGCGTGTGTGTATGTGTGTGTGTGTGTGTGTGTGTGTGTGTGTGTGTGTGTGTGTGGACAGAATAACTAAAAAACGGAAAGACATTTGAATACCTGACTTTGTATTTCTATTTAATATCTTCCAAGGAAGCGATACGAAGATTTCCAGAAAAATCCTCCCACACCAAACTACGCTTATTATGGAACCCTTTCGCTTTTCTAAAAAAATGGCACAACTGTTAGGATGAAAATGTCCTACATTAGAAAATTAACATATAAATAAACGCTATATGCAGAATTTCTTAGAATTAGCCATTGATGGCCTCTTAATTGTGAATGATTTTTGCATAACTGGTTAGACCAAAAATAATATAAAAATGTAGAACTCGTTAAAACACACAATAGGCATATGTCATGTGCATTTATCATAGCGCTATCCACTTCTCCGAGATATTATCAGTGTCATCGCTTGCGGTACTAGTGTCATCGCCGGCGGTATCAGTGTCATCGTCTGCGGTATCAGTATCATCGCCTGCGGTATCAGTGTCATCGCTTGCGGTACTAGTGTCATCGCCTGCGGTATCAATGTCATCGCTTGCGGTACTAGTGCCATCACCAGCGGTATCAGTGTCATCACTTGCGGTATCAGTGTCATCGCTTGCGGTACTAGTGCCATCGCCTGCGGTATCAGTGTCATCGCCTGCGGTATCAGTGTCATCGCCTGCGGTATCAAGTCATCGTTTGCGGTACTAGTGCCATCACCAGCGGTATCAGTGTCATCACTTGCGGTATCAGTGTCATCGCTTGCGGTACTAGTGTCATCGCCTGCGGTATCAGTGTCATCGTTTGCGGTACTAGTGTCATCGCCGGCGGTATCAGTGTCATCGTCTGCGTTATCAGTGTCATCGCCTGCGGTATCAGTGTCATCGCTTGCGGTACTAGTGTCATCGCCTGCGGTATCAGTGTCATCGCTTGCGGTACTAGTGCCATCACCAGCGGTATCAGTATCATCACTTGCGGTATCAGTGTCATCGCTTGCGGTACTAGTGTCATCGCCTGCGGTATCACTGTCATCGCTTGCGGTACTAGTGTCATCGCCTGCGGTATCAGTGTCATCGTCTGCGGTACTAGTGTCATCGTCAGCGGTATCAGTGTCATCGTTTGCGCTATCAGTATCATCGCCAGCGGTATCAGTGTCATCGCTTGCGGTACTAGTGTCATCGCCTGCGGTATCAGTGTCATCGCTTACGGTACTAGTGTCATCGCCTGCGGTATCACCGTCATCGCCTGCGGTATCACCGTCATCGCCTACGGTACTAGTGAAATCGGTTGCGGTACTAGTGTCATCACCTACGGTACCAGTGTCATCGCTTGCGGTACTAGTGTCATCGCCAGCGGTATCAGTGTCATCGCTTGCGATACTAGTGTCATCGCTTGCGGTACTAGTGTCATCGCCTGCGGTACTAGTGTCATTGCCTGCGGTACTAGTGTCATTGACTGCGGTATCAGTGTCATCGCTTGCGGTACTAGTGTCATCGCCTGCGGTACTAGTGTCATCGCTGGCGGTACTAGTGTCATCGCCAGCGGTATCGGTGTAATCGCTTGCGGTACTAGTGTCATCAACTGCCGTATCAGTGTCATCGCTTGCGGTACTAGTGTCATCGCTTGCGGTAATAGTGTCATCGCCTGCGGTATCAGTGTCATTGCTTGCGGTACTAGTGTCATCGCCAGCAGTATCAGTGTCATCGCTTGCGGTACCAGTGTCATCGCCTGCGGTATCAGTGTCATCGCCTGCGGTACTAGTGTCATCGCATGCGGTACTAGTGTCATCGCATGCGGTATCAGTGTCATCGCTTGCGGTACTAGTGTCGTCGCCAGCAGTATCAGTGTCATCGCTTGCGGTACTAGTGTCATCGCTTGCGGTACTAGTGTCATCGCTTGCGGTACTAGTGTCATCGACTGCGGTATCAGTGTCATCGCTTGCGGTATCAGTGTCATCGCTTGCGGAATCAGTGTCATCGCTTGCGGTATCAGTGTCATCGCCTGAAGTATCAGAGTCATCGCCTGCGGTATCAGTGTCATCGCCAGCTGTATCAGTGTCATCGCTTGCGGTACTAGCGTCATCGCCTGCGGTATCAGTGTCATCGCTTGCGGTATCAGTGTCATCGCTTGCGGTACTAGTATCATCGCCTGCGGTATTAGTGTCATCGTTTGCGGTACTAGTATCATCGCCAGCGGTATAAGTGTCATCGCCAGCGTAATCAGTGTCATCGCTTGTGGTACTAGTGTCTTCGCCAGCGGTATCAGTGCCATCGTTTGCGGTACTAGTGTCACCGCTTAAGGTACTAGTGTCATCGCTTAAGGTACTAGTGTCATCGCTTGCGGTATCAGTGTCTTCGCTTGCGGTACTAGTTTCTTGGCCAGCGGTATCAGTGTCAACGCCTACAGTATTTGTGTCATCGCTTGCGGTACTACTGACATCGCTTGCGGTATCAGTGTCATCGCCAGCGTAATCAGTGTCATCGCTTGCGGTACTAGTGTCTTCGCTTGCGGTACTAGTGTCATCGCAAGCGGTATCAGTGGCATCGCTTGCGGTACTAGTGTCATCGCAAGCGGTATAAGTGTCATCGCTTGCGGTACTAGTATCATCGCTTGCGGTATCAGTGTCATCGCTTGCGGTACTAGTATCATCGCTTGCGGTACTAGTGTCATCGCTTGCGGTATCAGTGTCATCGCTTGCGGTACTAGTATCATCGCCTGCGGTATTAGTGTCATCGTTTGCGGTACTAGTATCATCGCCAGCGGTATAAGTGTCATCGCCAGCGTAATCAGTGTCTTCGCTTGTGGTACTAGTGTCTTCGCCAGCGGTATCAGTGCCATCGTTTGCAGTACTAGTGTCACCACTTAAGGTACTAGTGTCATCGCTTAAGGTACTAGTGTCATCGCTTGCGGTATCAGTGTCTTCGCTTGCGGGACTAGTTTTTTCGCCAGCGGTATCAGTGTCAACGCCTGCGGTATTTGTGTCATCGCTTGCGGTACTACTGACATCGCTTGCGGTACTAGTGTCTTCGCTTGCGGTACTAGTGTCTTCGCAAGCGGTATCAGTGGCATCGCTTCGCTTGCGGTACTAGTGACATCGCCAGCGGTATCAGTGTCATCGCCTGCGGTATCAGTGTCATCGCCAGCAGTATCAGTGTCATCGCTTGCGGTATCAGTGCCATCGCCAGCAGTATCAGTGTCATCGCCTGCGGTATCAGTGTCATCGCTTGCGGTATCAGTGTCATCGCCAGCGGTATCAGTTTCATCGCTTGAGATTACTAGTGTCATCGCCTGCGGTATCAGTGTAATCGCTTGCGGTATTAGTGTCATCGCCAGCGGTATCAGTGTCATCGCCTGCGGTATCAGTGTCATCGCTTGCGGTACTAGTGTCATCGCCAGCTGTATAAGTGTCATCACTTGCGGTACTAGTGTCATCGCCAACGTATCAGTGTCATAGCTTGCGGTACTAGTGTCTTCGCCAGCGGTATCAATGTCATCGCTTGGGGTACTAGTGTCATCGCTAGCGGTATCAGTGACATCGCTTGCGGTACCAGTGTCATCACTCGCGGTATCAGTGTCATCGTCTGCGGTATCAGTGTCATCGCCTGCGGTATCAATGTCATCGCTAGCGGTACCATTGTCATCGCCAGCGGTATCAGTGCCATCGCTTGCGGTACTAGTGTCATCGCTTGCGGAACTAGTGGCATCGCTTGCGGTACTAGTGTCATCGCTGCGGTATCAGTGTCATCGCTTGCGGTACTAGTGTCATCACTTGCGGTAATAGTGTCTTCAGCAGCGGTATCAGTGTCATCGCCTGCGGTATTAGTGTCATCGCTTGCGGTACTAGTGTCATCCCTTGCGGTATCAGTGTCATCGCCAGCGTATTCAGTGTCATCGCTTGCGGTACTAGTGTCTTCGCCAGCAGTATCAGTGGCATCGCTTGCGGTACTAATGTCATCGCAAGCGGTATAAGTGTCATCGCTTGAGGTACTAGTAACATCGCCTGCGGTATCAGTGTCATCGCTTGCGGTATCAGTGTCATGGCCAGCGGTAACAGTGTCATCGCTTGCGGCACTAGTGTCTTCGCCAGCGGTATCAGTGTCATCGCTTGCTTTAATAGTGTCATCGCTTGCTTTAATAGTGTCATCGCCAGCAGTATCAGTGTCGTCGCTTGCGGTATCAGTGTCATCGCCAGCAGTATCAGTGTCGTAGCTTGCGGTATCAGTGTCATCGCCATAGGTATCAGTGTCATCGCTTGCGGTATCAGTGTCAACTCCAGCAGTATCAGTGTCATCGCCTGCGGTATCAATGTCATCGCTTGCGGTATAAGTGTCATTGCCAGCGGAATACGTGTCATCGCTTGAGATTACTAGTGTCATCGCCAGCGGTATCAGTGTCATCGCCTGCGGTAGCAGTGTCATCGCTTGCGGTACTAGTGTCATCGCCAGCTGTATAAGTGTCATCACTTGCGGTACTAGTGTCATCGCCAGCGGTATCAATGTCATCGCTTGTGATACTAGTGTCATCGCTAGCGGTATCAGTGACATCGCTTGCGGTACCAGTGTCATCACTCGCGGTATCAGTGTCATCGTCTGCGGTATCAGTGTCATCGCTTGCCGTAGTAGTGTCCTCGCCAGCGTTATCAGTGTCATCGCTTGCGGTATCAGTGTCATCGCATTAAATATCAGAGACATCACCTGCGGTATTAGTGTAATCGCCAGCGGTATCAGTGTCATCGCTTGCGGTACTAGTTTTATCGCCTGCAATATCAGTGTCATCGCCAGCGGTGTCAGTGTCATCCTTTGCGGTACTTGTGTCATCGGTTGCGGTACTAGTGTCTTCGCCAGCGGTATCAGTGTCATCTCCTATGGTATTAGTGTCATCGCTTGCGGTACTTGTGTCATCGCTTGCGGTATCAGTGTCTTCGCTTGCGGTATCGGTGTCATCGCATTAAGTATCAGAGACATCATCTGCGGTATTAGTGTCATCGCCAGCGGTATCAGTGTCATCGCTTGCGATACTAGTGTCATCGCCTGCAATATCAGTGTCATCGCTTGCGGTACTAGTGTCTTCGCCAGCAGTATCTGTGGCATCGCTTGCGGTACTAGTGTCATCGCAAGCGGTATGAGTGTCATCGCTTGCGGTATCAGTGTCATCGCCAGCGGTAACAGTGTCATCGCTTGCGGTACTAGTGTCTTCGCCAGCGGTATCAGTGTCATCGCCAGCAGTATCAGTGTCATCGCTTGCGGTATCAGTGCCATCGCCAGCAGTATCAGTGTCATCGCCTGCGGTATCAGTGTCATCGCCAGCGGTATCAGTTTCATCGCTTGAGATTACTAGTGTCATCGCCTGCGGTATCAGTGTAATCGCTTGCGGTATTAGTGTCATCGCCAGCGGTATCAGTGTCATCGCCTGCGGTATCAGTGTCATCGCTTGCGGTACTAGTGTCATCGCCAGCTGTATAAGTGTCATCACTTGCGGTACTAGTGTCATCGCCAACGTATCAGTGTCATAGCTTGCGGTACTAGTGTCTTCGCCAGCGGTATCAATGTCATCGCTTGCGGTACTAGTGTCATCGCTAGCGGTATCAGTGACATCGCTTGCGGTACCAGTGTCATCACTCGCGGTATCAGTGTCATCGTCTGCGGTATCAGTGTCATCGCCTGCGGTATCAATGTCATCGCTAGCGGTACCATTGTCATCGCCAGCGGTATCAGTGCCATCGCTTGCGGTACTAGTGTCATCGCTTGCGGAACTAGTGGCATCGCTTGCGGTACTAGTGTCATCGCTGCGGTATCAGTGTCATCGCTTGCGGTACTAGTGTCATCGCTTGCGGTAATAGTGTCTTCGGCAGCGGTATCAGTGTCATCGCCTGCGGTATTAGTGTCATCGCTTGCGGTACTAGTGTCATCCCTTGCGGTATCAGTGTCATCGCCAGCGTATTCAGTGTCATCGCTTGCGGTACTAGTGTCTTCGCCAGCAGTATCAGTGGCATCGCTTGCGGTACTAATGTCATCGCAAGCGGTATAAGTGTCATCGCTTGAGGTACTAGTAACATCGCCTGCGGTATCAGTGTCATCGCTTGCGGTATCAGTGTCATGGCCAGCGGTAACAGTTTCATCGCTTGCGGCACTAGTGTCTTCGCCAGCGGTATCAGTGTCATCGCTTGCTTTAATAGTGTCATCGCTTGCTTTAATAGTGTCATCGCCAGCAGTATCAGTGTCGTCGCTTGCGGTATCAGTGTCATCGCCAGCAGTATCAGTGTGGTAGCTTGCGGTATCAGTGTCATCGCCATTGGTATCAGTGTCATCGCTTGCGGTATCAGTGTCAACTCCAGCAGTATCAGTGTCATCGCCTGCGGTATCAATGTCATCGCTTGGGGTATAAGTGTCATTGCCAGCGGAATACGTGTCATCGCTTGAGATTACTAGTGTCATCGCCTGCGGTATCAGTGTAATCGCTTGCGGTATTAGTGTCATCACCAGCGGTATCAGTGTCATCGCCTGCGGTAGCAGTGTCATCGCTTGCGGTACTAGTGTCATCGCCAGCTGTATAAGTGTCATCACTTGCGGTACTAGTGTCATCGCCAGCGGTATCAATGTCATCTCTTGTGATACTAGTGTCATCGCTAGCGGTATCAGTGACATCGCTTGCGGTACCAGTGTCATCACTCGCGGTATCAGTGTCATCGTCTGCGGTATCAGTGTCATCGCCTGCGGTATCAATGTCATCGCTTGCGGAACCAGTGTCATCGCCTGCGGTTCACTGTCATCGCTAGCGGTACTAGTGTCATCGCCCGCGGTATCAGTGTCATCGCTTGCGAAACCAGTGTCATCGCCAGCGGTATCAGTGTCATCGCTTGCTGAATTAGTGTCATCGCCAGAGGTATCAGTGTCATCGCTTGCGGTATCAGTGTCATCGCCAGCGGTATCAGTGTCATCGTTTGCGGTATTAGTGTCATCGGCAGCGGTGTCAGTGTCATCGCTTGCGGTACTAGTGTCATCGCCAGCGGTATCAATGTCATCGCTTGCGGTATCAGTGTCATTGCTTGTGGTATCAGTGTCATCGCCAGCGGTATCAGTGCCATGCCTTGCGGTATCAGTGTCATCGCTTGCGGTATCAGTGTCATCGCCTGCGGTATCAGTGTCATCGCTTGCGGTATCAGTGTCATCGCTTGCGGTATCAGTGTCATCGCCTGCGGTATCAGTGTCATCGCCTGCGGTATCAGTGTCATCGCCTGCGGTATCAGTGTCATCGCCTGCGGTATCAGTGTCATCGATTGCGGTAATAGTGTCAACGCCGGCGGTATCAGTGTCGTCACTTGCGGTACTAGTGTAGGCGCCAGCGGTATCAGTGTTATCGCTTGCGGTACTACTGTCATCGCCAGCGCTATCAGTGTCATCGCTTGCGGTACTAGTGTCATCGCCAGCGCCATAAGTGTCATCGCCTGCGGTACTAGTGTCATCGCCAGCGGTATCAGTGTCATCGCCTGCGGTATCAGTGTCATCACTAGCGGTACTTGTGTCATCGCCATCAGTATCAGTGTCATCGACAGCGGTATCAGTGTCATCGCCCGCGATACGAGTGTCATCGCTTGCGGTACTAGTGTCATCGCCTGCGGTATCAGTGTCATCGCTTGCGGTACTAGTGTCATCGCCAGCTGTATAAGTGTCATCACTTGCGGTACTAGTGTCATCGCCAGCGGTATCAATGTCATCTCTTGTGATACTAGTGTCATCGCTAGCGGTATCAGTGACATCGCTTGCGGTACCAGTGTCATCACTCGCGGTATCAGTGTCATCGTCTGCGGTATCAGTGTCATCGCCTGCGGTATCAATGTCATCGCTTGCGGAACCAGTGTCATCGCCTGCGGTTCACTGTCATCGCTAGCGGTACTAGTGTCATCGCCCGCGGTATCAGTGTCATCGCTTGCGAAACCAGTGTCATCGCCAGCGGTATCAGTGTCATCGCTTGCTGAATTAGTGTCATCGCCAGCGGTATCAGTGTCATCGCTTGCGGTATCAGTGTCATCGCCAGCGGTATCAGTGTCATCGTTTGCGGTATTAGTGTCATCGGCAGCGGTGTCAGTGTCATCGCTTGCGGTACTAGTGTCATCGCCAGCGGTATCAATGTCATCGCTTGCGGTATCAGTGTCATTGCTTGTGGTATCAGTGTCATCGCCAGCGGTATCAGTGCCATCGCTTGCGGTATCAGTGTCATCGCTTGCGGTATCAGTGTCATCGCCTGCGGTATCAGTGTCATCGCTTGCGGTATCAGTGTCATCGCTTGCGGTATCAGTGTCATCGCCAGCGGTAACAGTGTCATCGCTTGCGGTACTAGTGTCTTCGCCAGCGGTATCAGTGTCATCACCAGCAGTATCAGTGTCATCGCTTGCGGTATCAGTGCCATCGCCAGCAGTATCAGTGTCATCGCCTGCGGTATCAGTGTCATCGCCAGCGGTATCAGTTTCATCGCTTGAGATTACTAGTGTCATCGCCTGCGGTATCAGTGTAATCGCTTGCGGTATTAGTGTCATCGCCAGCGGTATCAGTGTCATCGCCTGCGGTATCAGTGTCATCGCTTGCGGTACTAGTGTCATCGCCAGCTGTATAAGTGTCATCACTTGCGGTACTAGTGTCATCGCCAACGTATCAGTGTCATAGCTTGCGGTACTAGTGTCTTCGCCAGCGGTATCAATGTCATCGCTTGCGGTACTAGTGTCATCGCTAGCGGTATCAGTGACATCGCTTGCGGTACCAGTGTCATCACTCGCGGTATCAGTGTCATCGTCTGCGGTATCAGTGTCATCGCCTGCGGTATCAATGTCATCGCTAGCGGTACCATTGTCATCGCCAGCGGTATCAGTGCCATCGCTTGCGGTACTAGTGTCATCGCTTGCGGAACTAGTGGCATCGCTTGCGGTACTAGTGTCATCGCTGCGGTATCAGTGTCATCGCTTGCGGTACTAGTGTCATCGCTTGCGGTAATAGTGTCTTCGGCAGCGGTATCAGTGTCATCGCCTGCGGTATTAGTGTCATCGCTTGCGGTACTAGTGTCATCCCTTGCGGTATCAGTGTCATCGCCAGCGTATTCAGTGTCATCGCTTGCGGTACTAGTGTCTTCGCCAGCAGTATCAGTGGCATCGCTTGCGGTACTAATGTCATCGCAAGCGGTATAAGTGTCATCGCTTGAGGTACTAGTAACATCGCCTGCGGTATCAGTGTCATCGCTTGCGGTATCAGTGTCATGGCCAGCGGTAACAGTTTCATCGCTTGCGGCACTAGTGTCTTCGCCAGCGGTATCAGTGTCATCGCTTGCTTTAATAGTGTCATCGCTTGCTTTAATAGTGTCATCGCCAGCAGTATCAGTGTCGTCGCTTGCGGTATCAGTGTCATCGCCAGCAGTATCAGTGTGGTAGCTTGCGGTATCAGTGTCATCGCCATTGGTATCAGTGTCATCGCTTGCGGTATCAGTGTCAACTCCAACAGTATCAGTGTCATCGCCTGCGGTATCAATGTCATCGCTTGCGGTATAAGTGTCATTGCCAGCGGAATACGTGTCATCGCTTGAGATTACTAGTGTCATCGCCTGCGGTATCAGTGTAATCGCTTGCGGTATTAGTGTCATCACCAGCGGTATCAGTGTCATCGCCTGCGGTAGCAGTGTCATCGCTTGCGGTACTAGTGTCATCGCCAGCTGTATAAGTGTCATCACTTGCGGTACTAGTGTCATCGCCAGCGGTATCAATGTCATCTCTTGTGATACTAGTGTCATCGCTAGCGGTATCAGTGACATCGCTTGCGGTACCAGTGTCATCACTCGCGGTATCAGTGTCATCGTCTGCGGTATCAGTGTCATCGCCTGCGGTATCAATGTCATCGCTTGCGGAACCAGTGTCATCGCCTGCGGTTCACTGTCATCGCTAGCGGTACTAGTGTCATCGCCCGCGGTATCAGTGTCATCGCTTGCGAAACCAGTGTCATCGCCAGCGGTATCAGTGTCATCGCTTGCTGAATTAGTGTCATCGCCAGCGGTATCAGTGTCATCGCTTGCGGTATCAGTGTCATCGCCAGCGGTATCAGTGTCATCGTTTGCGGTATTAGTGTCATCGGCAGCGGTGTCAGTGTCATCGCTTGCGGTACTAGTGTCATCGCCAGCGGTATCAATGTCATCGCTTGCGGTATCAGTGTCATTGCTTGTGGTATCAGTGTCATCGCCAGCGGTATCAGTGCCATCGCTTGCGGTATCAGTGTCATCGCTTGCGGTATCAGTGTCATCGCCTGCGGTATCAGTGTCATCGCTTGCGGTATCAGTGTCATCGCTTGCGGTATCAGTGTCATCGCCTGCGGTATCAGTGTCATCGCCTGCGGTATCAGTGTCATCGCCTGCGGTATCAGTGTCATCGCCTGCGGTATCAGTGTCATCGATTGCGGTAATAGTGTCAACGCCGGCGGTATCAGTGTCGTCACTTGCGGTACTAGTGTAGGCGCCAGCGGTATCAGTGTTATCGCTTGCGGTACTACTGTCATCGCCAGCGCTATCAGTGTCATCGCTTGCGGTACTAGTGTCATCGCCAGCGCCATAAGTGTCATCGCCTGCGGTACTAGTGTCATCGCCAGCGGTATCAGTGTCATCGCCTGCGGTATCAGTGTCATCACTAGCGGTACTTGTGTCATCGCCATCGGTATCAGTGTCATCGACAGCGGTATCAGTGTCATCGCCCGCGATACGAGTGTCATCGCTTGCGGTACTAGTGTCATCGCCTGCGGTATCAGTGTCATCGCTTGCGGTACTAGTGTCATCGCCAGCTGTATAAGTGTCATCACTTGCGGTACTAGTGTCATCGCCAGCGGTATCAATGTCATCTCTTGTGATACTAGTGTCATCGCTAGCGGTATCAGTGACATCGCTTGCGGTACCAGTGTCATCACTCGCGGTATCAGTGTCATCGTCTGCGGTATCAGTGTCATCGCCTGCGGTATCAATGTCATCGCTTGCGGAACCAGTGTCATCGCCTGCGGTTCACTGTCATCGCTAGCGGTACTAGTGTCATCGCCCGCGGTATCAGTGTCATCGCTTGCGAAACCAGTGTCATCGCCAGCGGTATCAGTGTCATCGCTTGCTGAATTAGTGTCATCGCCAGCGGTATCAGTGTCATCGCTTGCGGTATCAGTGTCATCGCCAGCGGTATCAGTGTCATCGTTTGCGGTATTAGTGTCATCGGCAGCGGTGTCAGTGTCATCGCTTGCGGTACTAGTGTCATCGCCAGCGGTATCAATGTCATCGCTTGCGGTATCAGTGTCATTGCTTGTGGTATCAGTGTCATCGCCAGCGGTATCAGTGCCATCGCTTGCGGTATCAGTGTCATCGCCTGCGGTATCAGTGTCATCGCTTGCGGTATCAGTGTCATCGCTTGCGGTATCAGTGTCATCGCCTGCGGTATCAGTGTCATCGCCTGCGGTATCAGTGTCATCGCCTGCGGTATCAGTGTCATCGCCCTCGGTATCAGTGTCATCGATTGCGGTAATAGTGTCAACGCCGGCGGTATCAGTGTCGTCACTTGCGGTACTAGTGTAGGCGCCAGCGGTATCAGTGTTATCGCTTGCGGTACTACTGTCATCGCCAGCGCTATCAGTGTCATCGCTTGCGGTACTAGTGTCATCGCCAGCGCCATAAGTGTCATCGCCTGCGGTACTAGTGTCATCGCCAGCGGTATCAGTGTCATCGCCTGCGGTATCAGTGTCATCACTAGCGGTACTTGTGTCATCGCCATCGGTATCAGTGTCATCGACAGCGGTATCAGTGTCATCGCCCGCGATACGAGTGTCATCGCTTGCGGTACTAGTGTCATCGCCTGCGGTATCAGTGTCATCGCTTGCGGTACTAGTGTCATCGCCAGCTGTATAAGTGTCATCACTTGCGGTACTAGTGTCATCGCCAGCGGTATCAATGTCATCTCTTGTGATACTAGTGTCATCGCTAGCGGTATCAGTGACATCGCTTGCGGTACCAGTGTCATCACTCGCGGTATCAGTGTCATCGTCTGCGGTATCAGTGTCATCGCCTGCGGTATCAATGTCATCGCTTGCGGAACCAGTGTCATCGCCTGCGGTTCACTGTCATCGCTAGCGGTACTAGTGTCATCGCCCGCGGTATCAGTGTCATCGCTTGCGAAACCAGTGTCATCGCCAGCGGTATCAGTGTCATCGCTTGCTGAATTAGTGTCATCGCCAGCGGTATCAGTGTCATCGCTTGCGGTATCAGTGTCATCGCCAGCGGTATCAGTGTCATCGTTTGCGGTATTAGTGTCATCGGCAGCGGTGTCAGTGTCATCGCTTGCGGTACTAGTGTCATCGCCAGCGGTATCAATGTCATCGCTTGCGGTATCAGTGTCATTGCTTGTGGTATCAGTGTCATCGCCAGCGGTATCAGTGCCATCGCTTGCGGTATCAGTGTCATCGCTTGCGGTATCAGTGTCATCGCCTGCGGTATCAGTGTCATCGCTTGCGGTATCAGTGTCATCGCCTGCGGTATCAGTGTCATCGCCTGCGGTATCAGTGTCATCGCCTGCGGTATCAGTGTCATCGCCTGCGGTATCAGTGTCATCGATTGCGGTAATAGTGTCAACGCCGGCGGTATCAGTGTCGTCACTTGCGGTACTAGTGTAGGCGCCAGCGGTATCAGTGTTATCGCTTGCGGTACTACTGTCATCGCCAGCGCTATCAGTGTCATCGCTTGCGGTACTAGTGTCATCGCCAGCGCCATAAGTGCCATCGCCTGCGGTACTAGTGTCATCGCCAGCGGTATCAGTGTCATCGCCTGCGGTATCAGTGTCATCACTAGCGGTACTTGTGTCATCGCCATCGGTATCAGTGTCATCGACAGCGGTATCAGTGTCATCGCCCGCGATACGAGTGTCATCGCTTGCGGTACTAGTGTCATCGCCTGCGGTATCAGTGTCACCGCTTGCGGTACTAGTGTCATCGCCAGCTGTATGAGTGTCATCGCTTGCGGTACTAGTGTCATCGCCAGCGGTATCAGTGTCATCGCTTGCGGTACTAGTGTCTCCGCCAGCGGTATCAGTGTCATCGCCTGCGGTACTAGTCTCATCGCCAGCGGTATCTTTGACATACCTTGCGTTACCAGTGTCGTCACTCGCGGTATCAGTGTCATCGTCTGCGGTATCAGTGTCATCGCCGGCAGTATCAGTGTCATCGCTTGTGGTACTAGTGTCATCACCAGCGGTATCAATGTCATCGCCGGCGGTACGTGTGTGTTCGCCAGCGGTATCAGTGTCATCGCTTGCGGTAAAAGTGTCAACGCTCGCGGTACCAATGTTATCGTCTGCGGTATCAGTGTCATCGCCTGCGGTATCAGCGTCATCACTCGCTGTACCAGTGTCATCGGCTGCGGTATCAGTGTCATTGCTCGCGGTACCAGTGTCATCGCCTGCGGTATCAGTGTCATCGCTTACGGTATCAGTGTCATCGCCTGCGGTATCAGTGTCATCGCTTGCGGTATCAGTGTCATCGCTCGCGGTACCAGTGTCATCGTTGCGTTATCAGTGTCATCGCCTGCGGTATCAGTGTCATCACTTGCGGTATCAGTGTCATCGCCTGCGTTATCAGTGTCATCGCCTGCGGTATCAGTGTCATCGCCTGCGGTATCAGTGTCATCGCCTGCAGTACTAGTGTCATCGTTTGCGCTATCAGTGTCATCGTTTGCGGTATCAGAGTCATCGTATGCGGTATCAGTGTCATCGCTCGCGGTACCAGTGTCATCGTTGCGTTATCAGTGTCATCGCCTGCGGTATCAGTGTCATCGCCTGCGGTATCAGTGTCATCACTTGCGGTATCAGTGTCATCGCCTGCGTTATCAGTGTCATCGCCTGCGGTATCAGTGTCATCGCCTGCGGTATCAGTGTCATCGCCTGCAGTACTAGTGTCATCGTTTGCGCTATCAGTGTCATCGTTTGCGGTATCAGAGTCATCGTATGCGGTATCAGTGTCATCGTCTGCGGTATCAGTTACATCGCCTGCGGTACCATTGTCATCGCCTGCAGTACTAGTGTCATCGTTTGCGGTATCAGTGACATCGCCTTCAGTACTAGTGTCATCGCCTGCGGTACCATTGTCATCGCCTGCAGTACTAGTGTCATCGTTTGCGGTATCAGTGTCATCGCTTGCGGTACTGGTGTCATCGTATGCGGTATTATTGTCATCGCCTGCTGCGCCACTGCCATCGCCTGCTGTACCTGTGTTATCGCCTGCGGGTTGTCAAACATTATTGAAAATATCCGATCAAGGATACATCGTAACGATGGCATATGCTCCACTTAAGAGTTACAAGTAATTAAGTAACTTCATATAAAATACATTATTGTTAAGGCCAATGAAATGTATAGCTTATATATGTATGAGGAGAAACTAATAGTTTGTTATCATATTGGCAATGTTTTATCAAGGGTGTGTGTTTTAATGTTGGAACTTGCTTAAAAATTCAATGTCATGGCCGGAATTTGATCACGGTTCTCCCTCTGTCCGTGTAAGACGCATTGTAAGTATTCTCTGAAGTTATGAGACACACCGGTTGGTTGACCGGATAAAAAACACGACTCAGTTTTTCATGGCTGTGGCATTGAATTTTACAGCTGGTTCTAACAGTAAAACACATGTCCTTGGTAGGGTGTTAATGTAACATTAACAATGTTATAAGAATACAATTTCCCAATGGTTGGCATAACTAAGCGAGTTCTATCCGCATCTTACGATATGTAAGGCGCCATCATGGTGTTCTTGAAGTTATGCGACATACCGGTTGGTTGACTGGGTAAAAAACGCGTTTGACTTGGAGGAAAGAATGTCATACCGGCATATTATTGCCATAGCTTAATGGTCAAAGTACTCCACGGAGAGCGGGAGTGCTGTTTTCAAATTCCGGCTATAGCATCGAATTTTTCAATTCCCAGAAACACATGATACACTATGCACATTGTACATACGGGGCTAGAGAAAGCACACACACACACACACACACACACACACACACACACACACACACACACACACACATATTTGTAACAAAGACAGGATTCAGTCCTCGCTGACAACAATTTCAAAATGATTCTAGCAATAGTTAAAGAGCTTGAGGACGTCATGAAGTTGAACTAACATGCCACGAGGAGTACCGAGTTCCGATCTCGTGCTCATTCACGACGTGTAAGGTAGGTGTGCGAAAGCAGGCTTGCACAAGCACACCTGAATTCGAGTTGTAACCTTGGGAGAGCCCGATCTGAAGGTCGCCACGTGGCAACTGTTGCTGCAGACCTTCATACCCAACCAGGATCACCTTCATGTGGAGGAGAGGCTTCTTGGGCGCCAACACCCCCCCCCCCCTTCTTCGCTTCAAGTGCGGAGTGAAGCCAAAGATGACGAGCGAGGGAAACTCAATAAAGAAGAAAAAGAGACGCAACGGGAAAATATGAGCAAGAAAAGTAACCAGTTTTATTTCTATTATTATTACTATTATTATATTTTATTCTGCTTATTACTTTCTCTATACGTACTATGTGCATAGGGTATAGAGAAAGTATTGCATTTCACCCAAAACTTTGCTACGGGATACACACGTCTTAGGATCCCTTGTATCCAAAAAATCATTTTCAGAAAAAGGTACATGTGTGTGTGTGTGTGTGTGTGTGTGTGTGTGTGTCTTAACTCAAAACGAAAATTCGGTAAAATACCAAACTTTATATTTAAGTGTATCTTCAAGGGATGCAACACGAAGATTTTGAGAAAAAATTCCCCACCACAAACTACCCTTTACATGGAAACAATTTCGAAATTTTTGATTTTCTCAAAAATGGCTATAACGATTTTGATTAAAATGCCGAAATTAAATATTTTTACACGACAAATAAAATATAAATTTTTAATTTTCTGGAAATAGCTTCTAAAGACCACTTTATTCTGAATGAATTTTGCATAATCGGTAACGAGACAAAAGCTTACTACATCAAAATAAGATCTCGTTGAAACACAATTTATGTCATTTACCTTTGTTTTGTTTTTTTTCGTGGAATTGACAATTTCTGAAATATTTCTTTTTATTTGTTTCAGGTTTAAAAGTTGTAAGCTCCTGGCCATCCAGGAAACGGATCAGCTTTTAAAAGATTTGGCTATCTTTTAACTTTAAGTGTATTTTCTATTTACCTTCTACATACAAGGAAGCAAGTAATTAAGACAATTTCTGCTTACCTCGATTATCATAAAGTAGACAGAAGAATAAGCTGTTTAACACTAATTTGTGACATTGACGTAGAGAAAGTCATGTGACTTGAACACATCAGATTTTTTTTTTAAGTATTTGTCGTGATATAATTTTGTATATTTGTTTTCAAATAAATAGTAGACATACATTTTCTGAGAGAATTTAAATCTACAACATAAAATCTGTGACATTTGACCAAAATAGTAAAAAATAAAAACTTGTTTTTCATATTAATATAACATGAATTCTGAAGTTTAAGAAAATAATATAGTTTTTTCCCCTTGGAGCATTCATTCTACCAATTATCTGAAGCTATAAATCGACAGCGCATGCTCATTAATAGGCACGCCCAATTTTAAACTTTGCTTTCTCGCAAACATTTTTTCCTATATTTTACCATACTTAAAATGCTGCACACGGTGCAATTTTTTTTCTAACTTGTTTAAATATTTTTATTTTGCCTCTCAAACGAACATTAAACGAAATGAGCGCATAATGTTAGGAAATAATGGCCCAATTTTGAAAAATAAATTAACCTTTGTTAAATAAAGAATTTTTGATAGTATAAAGAATTTTCATTTTTATACAATAATTAGGGGTTACTATAACAAGTTATATGATAGGTACTTTTATTTGTAAATTCATTTAGTCTAAAAGTCGAATTTTCGATGTGAATATTTGCAGAAATGGATATGAGAAACATTTTTATTAGCACAATGCACTAAGAAAATGTTTTTATTTTGAGAACTGTTCAAGGTAGAATTTAGAAACATGGCAAAAATATCACTATTTTTGTAATGTATAATAACGGCTACACATTTCATCAAGACATCTCAAATCCTGTAGATTGGGAGCAACAATAAAACAGGACCCATTTATGTGCATTTCATTTCTAGTTTGTGTTTTTGCTTTTGTCCCGTATTCTGGATATCTTCAGTTGTGTTGGACAATCCTGGAGAGAAAAAAATGCCTAAATATAGGTTTTCGGATTTCATTAATTAATGTCTGATTGGCATACTTTTAATAATATTTCAAAATCAAGAGCATGCATGCGCGCATGTTGAAAAGCGTAAAGATAAATATTGTATAGGATATTTAATTTCAGCATCTTCTAGAGATGACACACGATGATTTTCATGAATATATCTTAACCCCAGATTATACTAATGTGGAAAGTTGATCGTTATTTTTATTATCTCTACCACGTACCTAGAAGGCAGAGAAGATTTCTCTCTACCCAAAAATGTTGACACCGCCATTTCACTGGATATACATGCCTTAGGTCCCCTAAACCTCCCAAAAATTATTTTTATAAAAACACCTGTAGGTATGTGTATTTGAACAGCAATAATGAAAATTCTGTCAAACTTAAGTTCGTATGTAAGTTTAGCACCATTCATGATTGTGACACGAAGATTTTCAAGAAATCTACCCACTCCGAACCATCCTGTAACGATTTTTATTGAAATGGGTACTATATCTTTTAGATAATTTCATAAAAAAATAGATTGATGTCAAATAATTGAACAGTAAACATTTTTAAGACTAATTGATTAAATGAGTAGTGAAAATCTTATGAATGTAACACATTTGGATGTCTCTATAAACGATTTTTACTATTACTATTATTGTTTCATTTATATAGTCACCTTTAAGTCTAGGGTAATTTCATTTGCGTTAGAAACAACTCGTGTGTAGGTCCTTTACGTTGGGTTTAAATCGTTTTATTTTCCTCAAACACACACACACACACACACACACACACACACACACACAAACACACACTCACTCACTCACTCTCTCTCTCACACACTTCCAGACTCTGAGGGGGGATAGAGAATAAATCTGGTTCCAGTAAAATTCTCCGCCGCAGCCGGGAATCGAATCCGGGACCTCTGGTTGAGAAGTCAGATTGCTGACCACTCGACCACGGATGTAGTTTAAACGTTTTGTTTAATATAGTTGTCTGGATAATAAAATGTATATCCTGAACTTTCCTTTGCCACCTACATCGGTTGCATTACGCGAAAATATTGAATTATTGTGCGCAGCGATTCCACTACGTTAGAACAAGGTGTTTGTGGCACTGTTATGACTGTATTTGACTTCTGAAGATGGTCACTTAAAGCATCTGAAGTGATTTTCGTAAGTTGAATATCAAGAAACATGTTCACCAAATGTTTGTGTTGTATCTCAATGTATTGCAAAGTTATTGTTCAACAGTGGGTGATTGTTTGGAATCCTTTGTTTTGTTTGTAGAAGAACAGATAGACAAGGTTTTGTAGTCTCCCGTCGCTTAATAGCTTAGGTATTGTTCTATTAAAGTACAATAACATCTGGGATAAAAAATGGCGACTACGATTCTTAAGGAATGAAGAACACGTGTCCCTGAGCACTAGCCATGATGGTGACCGTGCGAACACACCGCTTTTCTACTCATAGTGCTTCACCCAAGGAGGCACTTAACGTGTATTCCATTTAGAGTCGGATGTCGCAATGGAAACCCAAGAAGTTTATTTATTCAAATAACGCATAGCTTCTTCACTACAACTAATGAAATGCAGAGTCTTTGCTTGCGTTCTGCAGTCCGGGCACGCAGCGCAGCATAATTATCATAATACATAAAGACTGAATTCTTCAGAGATCACAGCGTGTTTACACGGCATTCGAGCGAAAACTGCCTACATTAATAAACCAGCCATGAGTAGGTACACACATCCAAATGACCTGATATTCCAAACTGGAGAAATTATCGAACATTGTTAAAAATTCAAATATTTCGCAATAAATTTAGTGTTTAAATGAGAGATGAGTGTATCATGGATCAACAGGTTTGCAGAAATAGTCACATTTCACATTTTATTGTATGCAGATGGGGTTTAAAAGAATCCGAAACGATAGAACATTTTCAAACCGGATCGCTATATGCTGACTTTAAAATTCAATACTCTTTTTCTACGATATCAGGAGAAACAATTACAAGGTAACAGCAATTCAAAACATTTTTTTTTTTTTTTTAGCTTAACGTCCTTTAACCTGGTTGGTCATATCGGACGGTGAATGAAATTGGTGAAATGATGCTCAAATAATCTCGGGGTCCATGGAGCTTAAAGTTACTCGACATTCGTCTTCTCAGGATAAGGGAAAACCCCGAAAAAACCTTATCCGGGTAACTCACCATAAGCGAGATTCGAACTCACGACCTGTTGAATATGAGCCAGACACGCTACCACCATACTACCAGGCGGGCAATTCAAAACATGACAAAGTATTAAAACAACGGATATCTCGGAAATAGCTGATGTCACAACTAGGATTTAGATTAAGATAGGTGACGAAAGGAGCTCTAGGAGCAGAACACCGGGCTTACGCCCTAGGGAGGGATGAAGGGAGGTGTCCAGATCCGCATGAGGACGGAGCAAGCACGGATGGAGTCTCCATCCCTTACATTTGGAACGCTTCCGATGCTGTTCTAGGTCCTGCTCACCCCGAAAGGGGTCAGTCGCGCTCCGTGGTGTAACGGTTACCATGCTAATTTCATATACCCAAGGTTGCGGGTTCAAACCCGGCGGAGGACGATGGATTTTTTTCGGGTGTAAAAGTCCTTAGTATGGCTATCTTCGGAAGGGAAGTAAAGATTTAAGGCACGTAAAAGATCCTCAAGTCTGAGCAAAATTAAGCAGTCTTTCACGCCCGGTATAGAATGGGACCCTGAGAACCACAGAAGTTAAAGAGCGTCCATAAATAACACGCTATTTACATTTATTTACCCCGAAAGGGAACCATGAAACCGGAATGCGAATCCCAATCGAGTGTTCCCGATGAAGACGCCAGGATAACCTTTTACAATGGGCAAATGATATCCAGTCACAACGCGCCAAACACCGTCGCTTGGTCCTTTACCCTGAAACCCGTGGAAGGAAAAAGAAAAAACAACATTGGTCAGATAGGTCGGCCACGAGAATCGAACCCACGACATCCACAGACGAAACCGCCTAGAGCCATCCCGGTCGGTGATGTTCACAAGAAAATAAATTCTCTGGTGTTAAATTATAAGGTAACTTCTCTTGCGGCCTCTCTTTGCTGCACAAAATAACCTACAGTCGCCAGGAAAGTGATGCTGGCAAAGATGAAAAAATATCCTGTATCGTGTCTAGCGATAGGATCTCAGTTTTTAAAGTTTTTTTTCTCACCGAAGACGGAGACACACAACTGTTTGTTGAGCTAATTTGTTTAGCGATTTTCGAGGTAATCGCTCGATACAGGCACCGACATCTATAACTAGATATAAGAGAGCGTTTCATGCCTGCTTTTACTGTTAAAGCACCGCAGGCGATTACACTGATGATCGTGGAATGAAGATGGAGCACCGATGGAATATGTTGGCGGGGGAAACCGGAGATCCCGGAGAAATCCCGCTCCTGTTTTGTCCATCACAAATTCCACATGCGGTCGCCTGTTATCGAACCCAGACCGCCTTGGCGAGAGGCGAGTGGAGGCGCGGCTGTTTCCGTGTAATTTATTATCTGTTAAAACTGATCTTCATAAATGTTTCTTTTTAATACGAACCCGAAGCTTTGAACTTATACATGCTCCATTTGTAGTTTTTCTTGGAGGTGGTACGGAGTTTAGAAACAGATTCTTAAGTGATGCACCATGTTGACTGCAACGATAGAGGCACCTGGCTGAGGCTGCAATTAACTGTGAGATATGTCAATGCAACTTTGAGCGGGAATTGGCTCTCTGAAGTCCCGGTAGTTGGTGAGGGAAGAAAGGAGGCGTAGGATATATCTTAAATAAAGGAAGTATGACATTTTATCAAAAATTTGATATTGAGATTTCACTAAAATTTCAGTTTTGAGATACCTTATTATTTATATATATATATATATATATATATATACACATTTTCTAAAAAAAAATCCGCGCAAGAGAAAAGCTTAGGCTTCTATTTACTCCCTGCTAATTGAGAAAACATTAGCAGAAATAGTCTTATTACTTGTTTCCTTGTAAGTAGAAGCGAAATAAGGGAGTACTATAGGTTAAAATCATAGTCAGAAGCTGGAATTACTCAACAATTACGGAGTTGAGTAATTCCCGCATGAGAAAAGTGTAAGTTTTTCAAAGCTGAAATTAAAAATAACGAATATCTTAAAAACGATCAACTCCACGAAAAAAACTGTATATAACATAGTTTGTGTGTTTTAATGTCCTCTTCATTTTCTGTGTGGCAAGTTTTTGGTTTAGCAGTTACGCAAAAATCCGCAAAATTCATCCAGAATAAAGTAGTCTTCAGAGGCTATTCCCAGAAAATTCGATATATACACTTTATTTGTCAAGTAAATATCTTAAATATGCGAGATTTTAATCAAAATCGTTAGAGCCATTTTTAAGAAAATCAAAATTTTCGATTTTTTTTCCATGTAAAGGGTAGTTCGGGATGGGGGGATTTTCTTGAAAATCTTCGTGTGGCATCCTTGGAAGGTACCAAACCTAAATACCAAGTTTGGTTTTAATCGGACTTTTCATTTTTGAGCTATGCTACATACACACACACACACACATGGACATTTTTCTAAAAATGCTTTTTTTTGGATTCAAGGGGTCTCAAAACATATATTTCCGGTGAAATCTCGGTATCGAATTTTTGGGTGCAATACAATTACCTACTGTATGTTGTACGTATAGAGAAAGTAAAAATAACTCGAATTTGAAAAGAAACAATAATATATCCCTGCCAAAAGCTAACCTTTACAGAAAAATTGTTTCGATTGTTTTATTTTCTAAAATTATTAAAACAAGTCACTAAGATTTTTACAGCACAAATAGGATATATCTCAAATCTTCAACCAACAGAATGTAAAGTGCTTTTTATTTCGAATCAATTTTGTATATTTTGGTAAACTGAAAGAAACACACTAACATTACTACACACCAAATCCACATCTGACGAAAACACACGTTTATTAAAATAAACATTTGTGGCACTAAGAATTCACTGTTATTGGACTGCATTTTAAATTACTTTTATAAGTGCTAAGTCATCAGTCGTTTGTTTCTTTCGACATCATGCAAAGAGTATGCCATTTCGAAACTTAACACTTACAGGCAGGCTTTGAAATATACATATAACAAACATACTTCAACTTGTTTCCACCGCGTACAATAAAGTCCGCAATGGAACTATTTCTGTAAACATTTGTCTGGATTAACATTCACTAGATAGAATCGCCTGCAAAAAGAGCTTGTAAAAGAGAAAGTCATGGGAATGTAACATATAATATCTGTCTATATTTTGTATGGTATGAATGTATTTACGTGTAGAATAAGATGTACATATTTACATTAATATTTAATAAAAGAACATTCTTTATGTGTGCGCGCGTGCGGTGTACGTGTAGTAAATTTTAAAAATATTCTAATAATTCTTAAATATTTTAAAAACCATATACATGATAAACATGGACATGAAACTTGCAAATAGTTGTAAGGTTTTAAAAACCATAGTTGAGAATTCCGCTGTACTCCACAGGAAAATGCGTGTAGAAACCGAACTCGAATAGTTGCTGTACTACACAAAGAATGCGTGTAAAAACAAAAGCCAGTTCAGATTCTTTCCAGTCAATGCACATAGATGGCCATAATGAATGCTTAAGTATCCAGATGGCAGAGCTTAAAATGCGTCGATTGTACTTATTTATAACTTGGCAATATCGCAAATGTGTGTGTGTGTGTGTGTGTGTGTGTGTGTGTGTGTGTGTGTGAGTGTAATAAACCAGTGTAAAATTTCTGAATCTAAGCCCTTATTCTTTCAATAGATGTAAATACTTTATCAGTTTTTTTATGGTTGCAGAACTATGTATTTTTTTTTCAAAACGATTATCTTGGTATCCCGGGAGTGCCATTTTCATCCCAATGTTGCACATATTAAGGGCTTTTACGTTATGTAATAACTAAGTACTTTTTATGTTATTAAACATTATGAGAGAATGCACAAAGGTTACAAATTTCGTCGACTGTGAATAAAAACACAATATATAAAAGAACATAAGATATTACGTTAAAAGGCATTCAAAGGTTGGGCATGGGTGTTGTGTGTTTGTGTGTGTGTATATATATATATATATATATATATATATATATATATACACACACACACACGTGTATTAGAAGCAAAAGGCAAAATGGTAATCAAATAGAAAAACAAAGGAAATGTGGGAAAATGAAAAAAGGGGGAAAAGAGGAAAAAAATACAGCGAAAAAAACAAAAACAAACAAAAAAAGCATGTGAATGGAACATGTTAGATTGACAAAAAAAAAAAAAAAAAGGAAGGCTATGCGGGACAGTTAAATAAGTCAGACGCACCGCCGATGTTTCATATCCTTTTGTGTGAATATATGGATAGTTTTTATCCAATATTATCTGGAGCTGTACAAATTACAAGAAAGGATGATTTACTACTACGAGAACGGTTTAAATACATGAATTTTTAAGGAAGCGTTCACAATTGACAGGAAACTTTCCCGGGCCCCGGGAACGTAAAAGAATTCTTAGCAAAAGTTCAAATTTCTCATTCTCGAGCTTACCAGATGGTGCACATTGTACAGATTAGACTCTAGATTATTCTAGGCGGCCGTGACATGGAACAGCCGCCAGAGCTACTTTATTTTTGTAACTTTTCATAGTGTTTAACGTCCGCTTTTACTGCATATGGCACCACAGGCGATGACACTGATGATTTATAGAGTGAAGATGGAGCACCGGTGGAATGCGACTGCGGGGGGGGGGAGAGAACGACAGAGAAAACCCGCCCTACGCCACTTTGTCCACCACAAAGCCCATATGCGGTCGCTTGGGAGCGAACCTGGGCCGCCTGGGTGACAGGCCAGTGATCTAACCATTGAGACACGGTGCAATCGAGCTCACTTTAGTCGCAATTCTTTCCAATTTTTTACTTTGTTAACCCGCATTATGTTGCCAGAACTGGAAGTAGCTTAAAAAAAAAAATCTCAATGCGCAATACGCCACTTTACACTTTTAGATCGATATCATATGTGCTACCGTCCTCATTACCTGGATATTGTAAACCAAAAGCTTGTATTCAGTAGGACTTGTTTTTGGGTTATTGAGATCCAGAAGTGCTCTGTACACATATACAGCGGTTTGCACCATTAAATGGGTGTTAATGAACTAAATCGAAATATTTTCACAGAATATGTAGATTACTGGGTCGTCTCCTTAGCGCGGTGGTAGCGCAGCTGCTTACCAAGCGGGAGACCTGGGTTCGATCCCCAGTACCGGCGTGGGGGTTTTTCCCCCCTGGGAGACCTGGACCGGGGTGCACTCAGCCTCGTAAGGTCCCTGGGGGGCCAATTGAGGAGCTACTTGATTGAGAAGTAGCGGCTCCAGGTCATGAGGACCGCATTAACCGGCCGGGAGGGGCTCGAGGCGCTGACCACGTCTCACCCTCCAATACTGCCCCCCATCCATGACGTCTGTAGTGGACCGAGATGGGGGACGCAGCGGCCGGGCGGTAGGCCAAGGTTCCCCGTGAGCTGTCGTGCCATGGAGTTATGTAGATTACTTAAACAAGTAATTTGAGATAGGAGACTTATGGCCTGTTTATTGAAATTTCAAAGTAACGGCTATAAGTTTCTGAAGTGCCAGTACGCCACGTATCGCGGCACTTCATCTAGAATGAAAAAATAGCAATAAAACATTTACTCTATGACATGAATCGAACTCATGATCTTTGGGATAACAGCTTCCCGCGTTACGCATTAAGCCACCAGAGCAGTTGAAAAATCTCCTGCAGAACAGGCCACATAACTCAAGAACGTAGTTAATGCTCAGTGTCGACTGTCAAGTGATTAGTTCGAGATTTTAGATTTTTGCGACATTAAATCTTGAGAACGCTAGTAACGAGCTGCTAAAAATCGATATTCCTATACTCGGGCAGCAGTTTTAAAGACATTCTAAGCCATTTTTGCAACCTGCTTTGCTTTAACACCGATTTATCAGCATCTGATGACCACACGTTTAACACTAGCTGCGTTATGATTAGCCGGGGACCATGCATCGCCGATCTCAAATTACTTATATCAGTCACGTGCACAATCTCGCAAATTATTTCGATGTAGTTTATTAACACTCTGTACATAAATGTATACACCCCCCCCCCCACACACACACACTAAATGCGCGCGCATTGTTGCATGTCTTTCCGCAGTGTTGCTAAGCAAAGGAAGTTTCTTTATTTGAGGTCTTTAGATATATAATTTGCTGCGAACTTGCTGAATTATTAAACGAAATACAGCACATGAACATATTAGATGACTCTGGGATCTACAGACAGAATTAAGCCTTAGCATTGAATCCACTACGTGGACGCTACAATAAAGGGGTTTCAAACAACTTAAACTGCATAAACTTACTGAATTTTTGGTGAAGTGTAACACTTCGTCCATGTATGTTTGGTAAGTAGCCTAGTTGGAATTTAAAACTTTAATATACTCTAAAACGACCATAACTATACGCCAACTCTGGATGAATGTCACTAGAATTGTATCGCTAAATGTTGGCAGTGATACCAACTCTTATCGTATGACCTCTGTTACAATTTTTGATGTGATTTGCTGGAATATCTATACTACGCACTTCCTACTGTAAGCGACCTCGTCATATCAGAGCGTCACACCGGTTCTATCCTGCTCCCGTTATCTAACTTGGTTTCGTCAACTAATCGCGTTGAAAACTTCAAGGTAGAATTGAATAACACACATTAGAAACGAAAGAGTTTCTCATTAAATATTTGACAAGAATCTCTCTCTCTCAGAGCCAAGGGAACGCAATTTGTTAATAGCCGTCAGATGGCAGTGGTACCGCGATTATTTGTTGCTAAATGGCAATAGTAGAGCTCTATTTTTCCTACCTATTCAATATTAGAGTAATGCTTCGGTTTATCGAGACAACGCAGCAGAGAAATTCAAATACTTTAATATGTATTAACTGTTCCTTCCTTACTACTATCGTTTAAAATAAGAAAGCAAAGAAGCTCTCCTGGCGACGAAATCCTAGTGTATGCACTTATTTAATTGCCGCTAGATGGTCATAGTACTGTTCTATTTTTCTTCCTCATTCAATGCTAAGGGAATACACCCGGTTATACGCCAATCCACTTTCCTTTTGATTTTAAGCGTGCGCCTTGATTTCGCAATGGCAATAAATCCCAAGGTTAATCGTGAGAAGTGTGTGGAATACACCTTGAATTGCCCTATTTTTCGCATGGGCAGTTGTAAGTTGCCTGCTCGAAAGTCGGCAAACCATTGGTGCTATTTGTTTTCTCTCCGGTAGGAGAAACGAAAAACATTGTACATTTCATTGCATGGTCGTATTGTAAATGGAAGATTTTCTCTCAATTTTTTCATTACGTGCGAAGCCGAGGCGGGAAGCTATTAAAATATAATAATAAATCTTAAGTGCTTTACCATTTTCTTTTTCCGCTAAATATTTATACCAGGTAAGAGGCATTGCAGTGTTATAAGGAGATCCGTGCGTGCGTGTCTGTGAACAGTGTAACTCAAAAACGAAATCATGTTTAAGTAGCGCAAACTGTGTACCCACATCTCTAAACAATGAGGATCCCAAACGAAGATATTCAAGAAAATCCCTAACCACGCCTTATATAGAAACGTTTCGCAATTTTTCATTTTCTCAAAAGTCTCTAATTAAGTTTATTAATATACCACCTATTTAAGATACTTATATTACAATCTCTATATTTAATTTTTGGGGACTAGTCTATTGAATCTCTTATAATTTTGTGTACTATATACCATAAGAGAATGTATAAATCGTTATACATCTATCTAAACCAAAAGAGAAGCTTCTCGTGATGTCAAAAAAAGAGTACAGAATTTCAAGGCCAGTATATAGGCCATCCCTTTCTGCCTATGGCGAAATGGTAATAAAATTATTTGCGTAAAAATGCATTTTAAATAACTTTAATTTAAATAACTAATTATAAACGAATTAATTTTTGCAAGAATGTCATAATGGAAATTCCTCAGCAAAACACATCCATTATGTTCAAATGTGGGTGTTTTTCACGTTACATTTGGCATATCTGGTGAACTTTTGTGGCTGTTGGACACAGCCCTCCATCTGCGACATATTTGGTATACGGCTTCCTATTGCAGCGTCGATGAATCAAATAACTGAAAAGTGTTATAATACGAGGCGGAATAATAAGGTCGGCGAATATGGGGTGAGAGTGAGGTAAAAGTTCATGCTTGCAATAAGGGCTGTGTTGATACTTTCCGAAGTTGCTTAAATAACAGACGCCAAGAGCGTGCTACAAAGATTAGAATAACCCCTGTGGAACACAGAAATGCATCAATATTTGCACCTTGTACTTTCAACCACTGAAGAGGTGCAACAAGTTCACTTTCTCTGGATTAAAGGTTATGCAGGTATACATTACAACGAGGTCGCCGATCACCTGGCTGAACAGAGCAGATCTGGGTACATTCCAAAGCACCAGACTTCCCATACACAGACTTTCAACCAACTCTAGATAACAATGCCCACCGTAGCTGGAATGATGCCTGGAAACTTAACTTAATTCCTTAGGGACCAAAGCCTACCGCCCGACCGCTGCATCCCCCATCTCGACCCGAAGACGTCCCGAATGGGGTGCAGTGCTGGAGGTTGAGACTATCAGAGCCTCGAGTCCCTCCCGGCCGTTGATGCGGGGTTCTCCATCTGGAACCGCTACTTCTCAATCAAGTATCTCCTCAATTGGCCCCCCAGGGACCTCACGAGGCGGGAGTAAATTCCCCGCTCCGGTACCAGGTCTCCCGTTTGGCAAGCAACCGCGCTACCACCGCACCACATCTCAATGACACCCCAGCATGTCCTTCTGACCCGGAGAAAGCGCCGACCTGAATCATATTGTTTTCCGTTGTTTCCGTTACGATTCCCAACGTTGTTCCCTGTTCCGCACTCTTTATAAACGCTCCGTTCCTTTTCCCGCCAAACAGCCTTGCCAAAAACGAGTTTACCATTCAATAATAAAGTTCCTTAAATACTTCAATTTAAACATACCTATAGCCTTATAGCCTCCCTCATTGCATTAGTTTCCTTCTCTCCTCTAATGACCAAATAAATAAATAAATAAATTACAGAATTCATACAGTTTGGCGGCGACAACGCTGGCGCGTTGTCCTGGTGATCAACACTTTTTCGCCAAATAGCGGTATCTCCTTAAACTTCTTGTTGAATCGGACCAGTAACTCACTGTAGTGTGCTCCAATTGTTTTTCCTTTTTCTAAAACGTCAATGAGCATGACACCTCTCCATATGTCGCCATCACTTTTCCGGCCAATGGGACCTCTTTGCATTCTTTGGAGCAGATTCATCAGAAGCAATCCATTGTTTTGATAATTACTTAGTCTGCGGAGTATAATGAATTAAGGTCTCAGTGACGTTGACAACTCGATGTAAAATCCATGTACTTCAAATTTCACTTAAATAGCTCGCAACACGGCTTCAAAGTTTAAATCCGCACCCCGTGTTGATATTGTGAGCAATTGCGACATTCATCGGGCCACAAATTTTTCATCTTACATATCATGAAAATATGAATTACCTTTATCGTCAACACACCTAACGCTCCTGCCACTTCACGAACTTTCGTTCGACAATCAGAGAGAATTAAATCGCAAATTTTCTCAATATTTTCCTTGAAAACACATCTGCTAGGCGTCCTAAACGCACCTCATCACAATGTGTGTGTGTGGTTTTTTTTTTTTTTTTTTTTTTTTTTTTTTTTTTTTTTTTATTAAACCACGTTTGAAGTCGTTGAACCATACTGTTGTCATAGATGGCGAAAGGTCTCCATAAATTACATCCACTTTCGCTTTTATCTCCTCTCAATTTTTCAATCCAAAATTAAAAATCCATTCATATATTCCATTCACCTAACTTACTCTAGCTGTTGCACAAACAAACTTTCCTTACAAAAGATTATTCTTTCGTCTACGTCACGCTAATCAAGAAAAACATTGCCACAAATGGTCCCAATGCTTGCTTCTTTGTAAGTAGAAGGAAATACGGGAATACACTGGGCTAAAGACATAGTGAGATCTTTTTAAAACCGGTCGCTAAGGGAAACAATTGAAATTCGGTGCTCTTTGCTTGCTAGGAGTAAACAAAAGTGAGACGAAAAGAAAGATGTCTCCTGTTTGAGAAAAATTTTACGTACCTTAAAACTCATAATGTTTCGAAAACGGTTAACGCTACCAAAAATATATGACATAATGATGTATTTTAACGAGATCTACATTTTAGTGTAGTAAGTTTTTGTCTTTCTCTTACGGTTTACCTCAAGTTATACAAAAGTCATACAGAATGAAGAGGTCCTCAGAGCCTATTTCCAAAATTGAAGATATGCATTTCGTTGAGTCATGAAAATATTATCTCTAACATATGACATTTTTGAGAAAATCAAAATTTTCGAAAAATGTTTCATGTAAATTAGTTATGGTGGGGATTACTTGAAAATCTTCGTATCCATGCTTCGAAGATGCTGAACTTAAATACCAAGTTTATTATTTAATTTTTTTTTTTTTTTTCATTTTTGAGATATGAATCAGGGACATGTTTCTTAAAATATATTTTATTCATGGTTCTCAAAACATGCATTTCCGGTAAGATCTCGGTATACAATTTTAGGTGAATACCTTTTCTATCTATGTACATAGTACATGCGTGCTATAGGAAGTAAAACGCGAATTGTTGAGAATATTGCTCTTTTAAAATTTAGCAAAAACGCTTTGAATGACAAACTGAAAGGGCCGCGCTGTGGCCGAGTGGTCAGACCATTCGCCTCTCATCTAGACGGCCCGGGTTCGATCTCAAGCGAGCGCATGTGAGATTTGTGGTGGACAAAGCGACGCAGGGGCGGGTTTTCTCCGGGTTCTCCGGTTTCCCCCGCCATCACATTCCACTGGGACTCCATCTTCATGTATCATCAGTGTCATCGCCTGCGGTGCCATTGCAGTATAAGCGAGCGTTAAACACTACCAAAATAAAAATGACAAACTGAAATGATTGTCATATTCAAACTAAACTATGAAGAAGTACCAAATTTGTTTTGGCGACGTGCAATAAAAGACAATCCATTCTTACAACAATTGAAAGACGGGAGTTTATTTTATCGCTTCTGCATGTAATTATGAACAAGCATGAAAGAGCTGTAAAACAGCAATCAGAAAATGAATTGAGATTTTATGTTTGTGTACACAGCAAGAAATGAGATGGTTGGCAATACTGAATTACCAAGTACCTACCATCAAGCTGAGATTTCGCCTACATTTGTTGTGCTGTATAAAATCTTACTTTATATCAGTAATAAATAAATATATGTGCCCCGTTTGACCGTTGACTCTATCACTATGCAGTTGCTGTCCCCGATTGAGTATTTATGAGGTTACTGCCATGTCAGTACTGCGCATCAGGTAGGCAGGCTTGTCACACGTTACTATTTTCAATTTGACCGCATAACTACCGTCTTTCCTTAAATTACAGGAGCGGAAGCCCTAGAGATTTCCCTCGACCAGTTGTTTTTGCTGGCGGGGATACTTGGGCGAGTAATAACCCGGTTAATTATGGGTAGATAAAACACGAACAACTTAATTATGCGAGAAACTGGTCGTACCCGTCAATTTTGTTTCAACATAAATTATTTTTAATGCCCACAGGGGACCAAATTAAGTCAAGATTCTGTAGATACACTGTGCGTCGGGAAGATGCATTCCCCCCCCCCCTCATATGTGGGGCATCTTTTCAATTCTTGGAAATGTTCCTCAAATTCCTTTTACGAGCGATCGCCGAAAACTGTGGTGTTATATATGGCATAAACAGTTTCAAAAATGTGTGTTACATGCTTCCACACGTGTACGACAAGAAAATAACGGAGCTTCGGCATTGTATATTGTGCTCTACCTTTGAGCTACCGCGCATTTAAGTTCTTATATTGAATTTATAAATTCTTGTAATAGTAAGTCTTCATAGATGTTTTTTAATTAATGGATACCTGTAATGGCCAGGCTTCTAGCTAATCACACACTTAAGAGTTGGTTTATGGTATTGTTGTTGAGTTCAAGAAACCAGCATTTTCAAATCATAGTTTCAGGTGGTCTAACTGCCCCATATTTTGCAGATATCCCTTGATGCGTTAAAATAGTTGCAGAACCCAACGGGGCTGTTTCAAGTGGAGTACTGGCGAGAGTGTCCTTCGCTTTGCATGATGGTTTTTTTTTTTTTTTTTTTTTTACAAAAAAATTCAGATCCAGAAACTTGTCAGGACTCCGGCTCTGTATTCTCGTTTTCCATTTAGTCCAGTTTCCCTACAATTTGTTTTTGAGCTATTTGATTCACTGTTTGCATTTAGCTTCCAAATTCACATACAGACATTAAGAAACAAACAAACACCCATGTCCAAGGCGGGACTAGAACCCACGATCCCGTGCGCCACGAAGCACCGAAGCTAGGCATATTAACGAGCACAGCCACACGCAACACTGCAGATTGTAGTTCAGTTTTAGATTTGACTCTACCACTGGTCGATTGACCAACATGGCTGCCCATGCACAAGCAGACAAGACTGTGCATTTCGCATTGGAAAGAAGAACCTATTTTCAGAAAGTCCATTTTTATTTCGATCCAGTTCATTTACATACACCTAACCTAACCTAACCTCGACGAAATCTCGAAACCTGCCGTTAACCTGTCACATAGCCATATTGTCTGTGTAGCCAGTAGGAAAGGCTCAGGAAGAGCCTTATTCTAAAACTGAACTAGAAGATGCAATCTCGCCGGCCACAGGGACCGGCATGTCTTGGTATCAACGGAGACTGAGTGGGTCGCGCCTCATTTTGAGAGGTAATACGAAAGTCGCCCAATTCTCCACTGGAGGGTTTTACTTGAAACAACACCGTTAGGTTCTGCAACTCTTTTAACGCACAAGGGGATAATGGTATAAACACATTACTACAGCCATATGCAGACTAAAGTTAGAATCAACCTGAAAAATTCAATATTACATTTAAATTACGTTTCGTCTGTGTCTTAGGGTTTACGAGCTAATAGGCCTTCGAAATAAGAACTTTGTCAGTTATTCCCAGAAAATCCAAGATGCTCATTTTGTCATATAAATATCTTATATCTTATATTTCAATCAAAATCATTACAATCATTTTTTTTTTGAGAAAACCGAAGCTTTTGAAACATTTCCATGTAAAATATAACTTGAGGAGGGTGAATTCTCCTGAAAATCTTCGCCTCGCATCTTTGGAAGGTACTGAACTTGGACAGCAAGCTTAGAAGTATTTGTGCAGCATTTAATTTTAGAGTAAACATATGGATTTTATTTATTTATTTATTTATAGGCCTCAATACGAATATTTCCGATGAAATGTAGATGCTAATTTTTGGGGGTTAATAAAGCAATACTACTACTTCTTTCAGGCCAGAGGTTTAGACATGGGGAAGGGGCTGGAACCCAACCCCCTCACTTACTAAGAAAATGTAACAGGTTGCAACTCCAATTGCTGCACTTATTCTGTGAATATAATTTGGATTTTTTAAATATTACAACTCAGGATTAATTCATTATATCATTAAATGTTATACGATATCCCTGTATGTAGCCTGCTTAATATTTTCTGACTCCACTATTGTGTTACATACTTGGTAGATAAAGTGAAAATTTGTGCATAAGATGATATTACAACATAGCAATTCAAAAGGGAACAGTTATAATATCAAACGATAATACTTCAAAAATGGCTGATCCTATAGAAGAGGTTGTTTGGTTAAATTGTATCTTTCCATGGGATGTAATTTAACGCAATGCTTACCCGCATGGGTAGTGTGGTGGTAGCGTGTCTGCTTCATTTCAACAGGTCACGGATTCGAATCTCGCTTAGGGCGACTTACTCGGATGACCAACTTAAAGGACATTAAGCCACGATCCGTATACAAACAATTCTTACAAATGATTATTCATGTATCTACTTCATGCTAGTCGAGATAAACATTAGTAGAAATGGTCTTACTACTTGATTCCTTGTAATTAGAAGGAAAATAAGGTGATAATTTAGCCTAAAGCGATAGTCAAATCTTTTAAAAGCTGGAGGCTATGTGAAACAACTGAGGTTCGATTCCATTTGTATGGTCTCATTTGAGAGAGGTTAGGTAGTTTAAAATTAAAAGTGATAATAAGGAATATCTCGAAAATGGCTAACTGAACAAGAAAAACGAATATGAAATGAATTATGTGTTTTTTCGAGATCTATATTTTTTGTTTAAGTTTTTGTCTATCTCTTACGGTTTAACCGTTATGCATAATGCTGCAAAACTCAACAATAAAAGAGGTCTGATGAGTTTGTTTCCAGAATAGCCACTTTTGAGAAAAACAACATTTTTAAAAATGTTTTCACGTAAAAGTTTGCACTGGAGGAAGGTGAATTAGCTGGAATTATTCTTTATCCCCCGCCCCCATCTAGAACATAAGTAGTAATGACAGTATTTCAAGTTCTGGAAAAGCTGATACTCTATGACTATGGAAGAACCCTCAATCATTTTGATCGAGTCACATTTTAGATAACGAATGTTGCCTAAAACTTATAACTTTGTCGCTTCTTTTTAGTCTCATATTTATTTAGTAACACAAAAGTTACAACCATTTGCCTCTCACAAGGCGTTCGATATCAAGCGACGGCATTTGGAGTTTGTGTGGACAAAGCGGTGCAGGGGCGGGTTTTTTTCCATGTTCTCCACCATACTCCATTTTCATTCCATGTATCACCTGTACCATAGCAGCAAAAGTGGGCGCTAAAATATATCAAACAAATCTCGTTATATAATTATTAAATATATTCTACAAATGGAATGAAATGGCGTTTTATTTATGGACGCTCTTTAACTGCTATGGTTCTCAGCGTCCCATTCTGTACTGGGCGTGTAAGACCGCTTAATTTTGCTCAGATGCCTCTTTATCAGGATTGAGGTTCTTTTAGGTGCCGTAAGTCTACGATACGGGACCCATGCTTTACTTCCCTTCAAAAGGAAGTCATGCTAAGGATTTTTACGTCCGAAAATATCCGTCGTCCTCCGCAGACCAAATAGAATTCAACAAGGGAAATAAACCAAACACTTCTTACATGAAGATTATTAAAAGGTTTTGGCATCCAGAAATTTCATTGCATACATTTATAAAGTTAGAATAAAAGTTATTTAGATGTTTGACAACTATCATATTACATTCACATTGTATTTGATAAAATGCAATTAAAGAAACAGGTATAACTGACTCTACCTATCCAACTCCTGTCCTGCACATGGCTTATGTGAAAACACAATTAAATCAATACCAATTGACTATAATAGTTGGCTATACTATGAATCCTGGGACTTACAGCATTGTAAGTTGCCATTTGGGTTGTAATCTCAAAATAAATTGAGAACCTTGTGGTACACCGGGAAACATGCGAGTCAGTTGAGAAATTCAATGCTATGCAGGCATATTGCAATGGTAGCTCAGTGGTAGAACAACCAGCTAGAGACCGCCAGATCCATGGTTCAAATCCCGACTATAGCATTGAATTTTTCAATCTGACTCTACCTATCCAATAATAGATTAATGGGGACAGCAGAGCTCCTTTTGCTAATGATTATAAATATCTCCGCGGCCGTTCTACTGCCGCCGCTGTTGCTATGTTGCCAACTTCTACTGATTTTGTACACTCTACAATCGACTGATTTATCCGTTTCAGCAATATCAGCAGGAAAGCGCGTTGAAACGGAGTTTCCACTATGTTCCAAGTAGTACCGATGCACTATATTCATATGAATTTCTCTACCTCTACTATTGCAAACAATTCTTACAAAACGTTATTCTTCTAACCATTTCGTGCTAATCGAAATAACCATTAACAAAAATAATTGTGTATTTCCTCGCAGATACAAGGGGCATAACGTAATACAGTAGGCTAAAGGTATGGTCGCTGTGTGACGTCTTTGAAAGTCCGTTCTATTTCATTACCAGGAGGGAAAATTCAAACAAGAATATTTTGTAACATGTTGGGAATGGTTACCCCCCTCCCAAATAATTCATCGAAATAACTTATATGTTTTAACAAGACCTACATTCTTTTATGTTTAAGATTTTTACATATTTTGTTAGCTTTACCAGTTATATTTAGGTCATCAAAACTGTTGTAACTGTCAATATAGGCAATGTTTACCACAGTTTACTTCTACCAGATTTCTTTTCTCAAAAACAAATATAATTTTCCAAATTATCGCAACTGCAAAAACCTGATTTATGTTCGAGATTCCGGACAGTAAATGAAAACCCGATCAAAACCCGGACGGACTGTAACCTTAATCATACGGGAGTTTCTACAATTGCTTTAAATACCTAATCATAAATTTTACAGGGAACCAAATACTTTCTTCTATCTAAAATATGTAAACGGTAGAGAATTCATAAAGATGTGAAATTCGCTCCTTGTTTCTAAACGATTAACTAGTGAAAGAAAATATAACATTATAAACCAGTTTCATAATTAATATTCCTAATTTTCAAGTCTCGCTTATACTTTAACTTTAAACGTTTAAGTGGCGTTTCCTTGTACGCTAATGTCCATCTTTATACTGCAATTATTCCTTGTCAGTTATTTCTAAAGAGATAGGTCGTAGCAACATGCAATTAAATTTATTAAAAATTAAAGTTGCAGCGAGTTACAATATAATTTTCGCAACCTGAAATTAATAGAGAAACAGTAAGATCGCATTAAGTTTAATGCATGCCTTAGTGATAGTACGTTGAGATTAGCGGAACCTGATGGATGCCCTGCAACGGTTTAAACTTGCTCTGCTATCAAAATGTTGCCTGAGGTCCTCGACTCGCCAAGGTTGTACGTGACGTCACGAGCTCACTGGCCCATTCTTCTAATTGAGTGTGTAGCTGTCAACTGTTTCAGCCACGCCCCCGCACTTGTGCCTGCCTCTCTGTTCAATTGTTATCGTTATGCCGCCGCACAATAGGTGCTGATGATGCATTTCAGTGGCGGCTTGTGCCAAGTGTATATTAACTTTTTGTTCTGGGGCCCAGAAGATATTTTTGTTGAAAAAAAATATTTGCATTGTAACCGAAAATTCTGGGTTTTATTATTTTAATGAAACATACGAGTAAGTAGTATCAAGAGATACAACAGTACAAATATAAAGGCACACACACACACACACACACACACATATATATATATATATATATATATATATAAATTAAAGCAACAATACCATTATTAAAAACAGATTTTTCCTCTGAATATTTTAACAAAAATTATATACTATATAAACACATAAACACAGTGTAAATAACTGGAACAAGTTAATTAATCTTTACTATGCCAGATGAAATAATCAGCTTAACGTGCGATTTACATACGTGGACAACTTTCCAATGGATTACAATATATATTTTCTGAATGGATCAAAAGCAAAAGATCTTCTATGGGACTTTGTACCTTGAGAACAGGCTGTACTGATCATTTACTTGAGCAAATGACCGGCAGTGCTTAGGGAGGGCGAGGTCCCTATGAAACATAACTATTTTCCAGTCAAAGTTCAACCAATCCGTAACCTGTCTGAAGCCTACTAAGCATTAAATAAGGACCCCCTCCCTTTTGATAGTTTTAATGCCCACTTTTATCACTTGTGGGACCGCAGGCGATAACACTGATGATTATGAAGTGAAGATGGAACACCGTGAAATGCGATGGCGGGGTAAACCTGAGAATCCGGAGAAAACCCGCAGCTACGCCGCTTTGTCCACAACAAATCTCACAAGTCACTTGGGATCGAACCCGGGCCGTCTAGTTGAGAGGCGAGTGTAATTATTCGGCCACGGTGCGACCCCGGGATGTTTCCCCCTTTTCTATCTCCAAAAATACCACACACACACACACACACACACACACACACACACAGAGTTACTATGTTAATTAGTAAAATTTCTAATGACTGTAAAGTTATGCTTATGTAAACTGGCATTATAAAATCTCTATTATGTTCAATGAAAATACAACAAAATGACGAAAAAAGAATTCAAAGGGCAAGAAAGATTATGTTAAATCGAAAAAAGTCCTAAAATAGAAAATGAAATGCATCAAGACATGATCAGTTTCCCCAGATAAGGATCTATAAACACGTTTGCAATGCAACAATTAAAAGATAACACCTTACGAGTATTCAGACCCTGATTAATACTAATTTATGCATACATTAAAAACTTAAATTTCTTGCGATTTTTAATTTTGTAAGTACATTTAATATACGTGTTTAATGGTTGCCCTAAAGCCCTAAACTTGCTTATAAGCAACGAATCCAGAGGGTATTCGTCTCCACTATAAAACATTCTATCAACTAATTAATAAAACAGGCAATAGTATAGTTTTAAATATATTATTAGTTCCGTGTTCAACTTCTTTTTACTTTCCGTATCACGTACGATGCACATGGTAGGTAGACAAGCTATAACATTCCACCCTCAACTTCGATAACGAGGTTTTACCAATACGCTTTCAGATTACCCTTAAGCAAGGGATTTATAAAAAAAAAAAGATCCGTGTGCGTGAGTATATGTATGTGTGAAGAACATAACTCAAAAACGATAAGTCTGTTAAATACCAAACTGGCTAATGCTGAGACTAATTCAGCATTAGTCAAGAATGCGACAAGAAGATTTTGAATAAAATCTCCTCGCCCAAAGTTACCCTTACATGGAACATTTTTCGAAAATTTCATGTTCTCAGAAATGCCTTACGAGTTTGATTAAATGCAATATACTAATAATTATCTTATCTTGAATTTTCTGGGAATAGTCCCTCAAGTCCTTTACATTCTGAATGACTTGTTTAGCTGATAAACCATAAAAGATAGGCTAGTACATGAAAAAGTCAAATGCAATCTTGTTGTCCAGTTAACCATTTCTAGGTATTCTTTGTTATTGGTTTAAATTTTTCACTGCTTATATACACAATTCTCAAATTGTGCTAATCGAATTTCCTTCTTCTGCCAAGCAAAGAAAACGGAATTTCAAAATCATCACACAGCTTTTGAAAGACTAATTGTCGATTTAGCATTGTTTATTCCCTTATTCCCTTGTACCCACACGGGAATACCTAATAAACCCATGTTTTTGTCGATTGGCATAAAATATATAGTAAGCTTTTGTAAGAATAGTACTGTAAGAGGTAGAAAAAATCTTTTGAAATCACATCAGATGTTTTGTAAACTTTTATCAAGTATTTATTAAAACAAGTTAATTTTTACTTTCTCTATGCGTACTATGTGTATAAAGCAGGTATTGTACTGCATATAAAAATTCGATACCGAGATTTCACCGGAAATACATGTTTTGGGACCTCATGAATACACATAAAAGTATTTTTAGAAAAATGTCCGTGCCTGTATGTATGTGTGTGTAGGACAGCATAGCTCAAAAACGAAACGGTCGTTAAATACCAAACTTGATATTTAAGTTCAGTATCTTCCAAGGTTGCGACACGAAGATTTTCAACAAAATCCCCCACCCAACTACCTTTTACATGGAATTTTTTTTTTTTAAATTTTTATTTTCTCAAAAATATCTCTGGCAATGTTAATTAAAATCTCTTATGATTAAGATATTCACATGAGAAATAAAATGTATATCTTGAACTTTCTGGAAAAAAGCCTCAGAAGACTTCTTTATTTTGGATGGATTTTTTTTTAAAAATGTTGCATAATGAGTAAATCGTAAGAGATCGACAAAACTTACTACACAACAAAATGTAGATCTCGTTAAAATACACAATTTATGCCATATAACTTTTCTGGTTTAGGTCGTTTTCAAGATATTCGTTGTTATTGGTTTCAGCTTTAAAATACTTAAACCTTTCTCATTCGGAAACGCAAAGAAACGGATTTCAATCCCATAGCAAACATTTTAAAACATTCTACTGTCGGTTTAATCTAGCTTATTCCTTAATTTTCCCTCTACTTATAAGAAACTAAGGAATAAGACCGTTTCTGCCAATGTTAATCTCGATTAGAATGGAGTAGGTACAATAATTAACAATAATTTGTTACAGAGATATAGAGAAATATTATTTCGATTATTTCTTATTTATAAAAGACCTGCATATTGGTGGAGATCAGGAACAGAACTGGTATGGGAGACGGAATTATCATGTAGAGCGTCTAAAATGGAAATGGGGAGACCACGTTGCAAGAATGTGTAACCCAGATGGTCTTATAGAACCATATGGGACTCCAGAACAGTAATAAGATTCGTGGACAGCCAAAGACCAGATGGGCAAACTTCTTTAAGCAAAAAAAAATGGGACATCTGTAGTCGAGGTGAGCAAGAGGCAGATTGTAAATTTAATTAAAGAAAGGGGGTATGATGTATAAGGGACCCAGAGTAATCGTAAGAACTTTCAAAAGTTTAAGATAAAAAGTGTTAATGTTAAATAAAGTATAAGAATTATAGATTAACAATATCAAAAAGACATATATAAAAGTTATTGGTTCTTCCACTTATTCTATTTTTCCTTTTTTCAAGGGAATTAGGACTTCACATGGCCACAACAAGGGAACGGTGATAGCATATTTACGAGTCTTTCAAATGACAAAATAACATATTCGCCTTCAACAACTACACTGAAGGAACAAAGACTAATCTTCTCAGCTAAAAACAACCAACGTTAAGAGATCCACAGTGAACTTGTATCATCTCAATCTGTGAAATCGGCCATTGCAGAAGTTGGCTGGGAGACAGCAAACTGATAGAAAGGAGAAAGTTATTCAATAACATAAAAACAAACTGTATTAGATGTTATCGATCACAAACGATTATAGTGCTACGGACGTGTACGACAAATGGCAGGCAATGACGACCAACAGTCGATGAGTCGTGGAGCCCTGGATAAATGTAACTGATACAGCCATGCTGGGGGATATCCCACGAACCAGTTTTATTCCTCTAGTAGATTAAAGAGACCCTTCTCAAACTGCAAGAACATTACCATGGCAGTGGAATTTGGATACTGTATAAGGTGTACCACATGTGAGTACACAACACAAATTATTTGCATAATAGAAGTTTTATAAATTAAACAAAACAAAACAAAAATCTGGTGTAACACTCGCATGACTCTCTAGCTGCTCTACAAGCAAACTTCTTACAAAAGATTCTTCTTCTTTCTACACCATGCTAATCGAGATAAATATTAGCAGAATGTTTTTTATTACTTAGTTCCTTATAAGAAGAAGGGAACTGCAGGTATGCGCTATGCTAAAGTGATAGTCAAATGCTTTAAAAGATGTCGTTATGCGATTGTGATTGCAAATTGCTTCTTTGCTTGGCGTGGAGTAGAACAAAAGAAAAACGGACAAATCCTGTCTGAGAAAACACATGTACTTTACAATTGAAGCAAGGAGTATGTCGGAAATGCATACCTCCAAAACAAAAACGTAAAGGAGATACATAAATTGTGTGTTTTATCGTGATCTACATTTTTTGTGTGGTAAGTTTTTGTGTATCACTTACGGTTTAGGAAATAAGGAAAATTCTGTAAAATTAATTCGGAATAAAGAGGTCTTCATAGTCTATTCCCAGAAAATTCAAGATATACCTTTTATTTGGGATGTAAATACCTTTAATAACGCGATTTAATCAAAATCGTTAGCCATTTTTTTGGAAATTCAAAATTTTCGAAACTTTTTTCATGTAAAGTATAGTTTGTGATGGGAGGGTTTTCTTGAAAATCTTCGTGTCGCATCCTGGAAGACACCAAACCCAATTATCAAGTTTGATATTTAACGGTCTTTTCGTTTTTGAGCTATACTATCCACAGACACACTGACCTTTTTCTAAAAATACTTTATTCGAACTCAGGGGAACCCAAAACATATTTCCAGTGAAATCTTGACATCGAATTTTTGAGTGGATGTACATAAGGGATAGAGAAAGTAAAAACTTAACACATCACAGTACTTATTTGAAATGTATTATTATACCGATGTTACATTACGATATACAAATTAAACAATATGAACGTGGCTACATACACGATGTAACAAATAAATTCAACTGGTGGCAAATTTAGTAAGTTTTTTTTAATAATGAACACATCGACATGACTTTCTCTGCATCCTGTAACAAATTAGTGTTAAAAGCTTATTCTTCTATCTACTTCATGATAATCGAGATAAACATTAGCACAAATGGTCTTATTACTTGCTCCCTTGTAAGTAGGAGGGAAATGAGGGAATGCACTAGGATAAGCACAGTCAAATAATTTAAAAGCTGGTGACCATGCTTTTGAAGTCCGTTTCTTTGCATTGCCAGTTGATAAAATCCTATGAGAAAAGAGCTATAAAACCAAAACAACAACGAATATCCGAATATCCAAAAAATGGTCGACTCCATGAAAAGCATGTATATGGCACAAACTGCGTGTTCTTACGAGATGTACATTTTTTGTGTAATGAGCTTTTGTCTATCTCTTCCGGTTACCAGTTATGCAAAATGCATTCAGAATAAAGAGGTCTTCAGAGGCTCTTCCCAGAAAATTAAAGATATACTAGGTACATTTTATTTATGTAAACATCTTTAAAATTGGATATTTTAATCAAAATCGTTTGAGCCATTTTTGAGAAAATCAAAATTTTCTAAATTTTACTTTCTCTACACTACTATGTACATAGTGTATAGAGAAAGCATTTAAATGCAGCCACACATTCGATTCCGAGATTTCACCGGAAATATATGTTTTGGCTCTCCCTGAATCCAAAAAATGCATTTTTTGAAAAAGGTCCGCGAGCACGCGCGCGCGTGTGTGTCTGTGAACAGCATAGCTCAAAAACGAAAAGCCCGTTAAATACTAAACTTGGTATTTAAGTAGAAAAGTAAAAAAAGAACCAATAGGCGCTGTTTAATTCGGTAAAATGGTTTCTTGGAAGGACAAAAATGTTGAATAGCTATAGTAGTTACCAATTTATTATCATATAAAAGCGTGGTTTGAAGTGGGATGGTTTTTGAAATCCTTGTATCGCATCTTTGACAGACAGACAGACACACACACACACATACACACACACACACACCTGAGAGAAGGGGACTATTTAAAAAAATAGTCCAGGGGTCCTCGATACCAGTGAATTATTGGTATAGATTTTTTGTAGAATGCAATAGCTTCTCTCTCCCTCCCCTCTCCCTCCTCTCTCTCTCTCTCTCTCTCTCTATATATATATATATATATATATATATATATATACACACGATATAGATAAAACAATAAGCTTTATATGAGCTGTTTGAGTAGGAGAGATAAAGGTCCACCTCCGCAATTCTCCCTTCAGTGTCTCTCTCACATTCAGAAGCATTCGAGTTCGAATCTCGGTTAGGGTGGCGGTTAAAACGTCTTCCAGGGTTTCTTCTTGTCCTCAGAAGATGAATGTCACATAAGAATAATTTCTAGGAACTCCCGGCCGTCTAACAATAAGCATCATTTCAACGATTCTGTTTATTGATCATCATGGCCTTTACAGTTAAAGAGCATTAAGCTTCAATTCCCATTATCCCTCAAAACATATAGAAATAAATTATTTTGATTAGAAAGAGTCGCGCGAATGTGATGCATAGGGTTTTTCTTTATTTTTGGGAAGTGTTAATCTTCAATTAGAAACCATCAGCTTGAAGGTGGGGACTAAACGTTTGCATACAATAAATTCTCGCTGATTATGCCGATGCGTGGGTGTGAGATGATGTCATCAGCATAAATAACAACTGAGTTAGCATCATTTCCTTCTTAATCGCCTTTCACAGGTTAACAAATTATCGACTACTTTAGTAATAAAGACCACATAACAGTGGATTTAACGATATATGTAAGGTCCATGTAGAACAACTGCAAAATGCACGCATTAACCGTAAAAAGCAAGTTCCATACATGCTTCTCTGGCCAATTAAACCACAGCAGATTCCGGTTTTCAAGCTCTTAACGTATGTCCCCTGTTCAGTGTATTTAATATACACATCATTATTAAAAGACATGGATTATCATTTGCATACAACCACGAAATGCAGATACATTACAGTTGCAAATTCAATAACAGCAGTTGTCACTATCGTTTATATATTTATGTAGTAACTAGAGCTCGGTTTTTGGCTTCGAAGCGCACAGTTACTTACAGAATAGTATAAAAAGAAAGAAGTGGGGAGGGGTTTGTAGGGTAAGTAAACATGCACACGTTGAAGTACAATCTGTTTCAAAAGTAACTCATATGTATTGTCATTATACGCCGCGTTCTAATTCATAAAGTAGCACAACAAAACAATTATTTAAGAATATGATTAGAATATAGAAACACCTTATACTTTTACAAATTAAAGTATAAAGCTTAATTCAAAAAATGTGATGTGTTCCATTCACATTACTTTCTCTACATCTCTGCAACAAATTATTGTTAAAAAGTTTATACTTCTATTTTCTTCATGATAATCGAGAACAAAATTAGAAAATAGTCTTATTACTTGCTTCTTTGTAAGTAGAAGTAAATAAAGGATTAGCTTAGGTTAAAGTGATAGTCGAAAGCTGGTTGCCATGTGACTGTAGTACCTTTGTTTGTACGGATAGTTGATAAATTCTGTGCGAGAATAGTATAACTTTTTAAAAGCTGAAACCAAAAACAAGGAATATCTAAAAAAACGATCAACTCCACGAAAAACAGGTATATAACATAAATTGTGTTTTAACGTACTCTACATTTTTGTGTGGTAAGTTTTTGTCCATCTCTTATGGTTTAGCAGTTATGCAAAATTCCGTAAAATTCATCCAGAACAAAGTAGTCTTCAGAGGTTACTCCAAGGAAATTCAAGATATACGTTTTGTCAGGTAAATATCTTTAATATACGATATACGAGTATTAATCAAAATCGTTAGAGCCATTTTTGAGAAAATCAAAATTTTCGGAAAAAACTCCATGTAAAGGGTAGTAGGGGATGGGTTTTCTTGAAAATCTTCGTGTCGGATCCTTGGAAGATATCAAACTTAAATACCAAGTTTGGTATTCAACGGTCTTTTCGTTTTAGTGCTATACTGTCCAGACCACACACACACCCAGATAGACAGACAGACACACACACATAGACCTTTTTCCATAAATGTTTTTTTTTATTTAGGGGTACCCAAAACATGTATGTCCAGTGAAATCTCAGTATCGAATTTTTGGGTGCATTATAATACCTTCTCTATACACTATGTACATAGCATGTATAGAGAAAATAAAAAAACATTCAAGATAATAATGTGCAGAACTTTGAAAAGACAATGCACATAAATTAATCAAACTCGCTCATTGGAGCGTATTAAAAGACACATCTTTACTGCATCGCAAAAAAAAAGGCGCTGCTCCTGTCATTCAAAATATGTTTGAATCATCCACAAGTATGTTGTGTCGAACGCCTAACCTATCTTATTTTCATCATTTTTCAACTTACACTCTCTTTCAGTGTTCACTGGTTTATCTACTAGCAGGGAGTGACCTGAAACTGTCAGGTCAGGCAGTGAGCAATGCTAGGTAGTGCATTAGTTTCGAAACGGTCTGTAGAAACCACCTATTCCATCACGCCATAGTTATACTCTGTGTGCACTGAACGTCAATTCGGCAATTTCCTGACGCGGGCTGAGGAGGTCACCCGCTGTGGAGTTTACTTCAATCCCCCGAACTTCCTGTCTTTTCATTGCACTTCAATTTTATTCCAGCCGGTCTTTTTCAGGGTTGTAAGTTTTGGGGGGACTACGGAGGCCTCTCCGTAGTGCTGAATGGGCTTTGGAAATCGGCGGCGTCGCAGTGGTCATTAAGTCTTGCGGAGTTCAGTCAGGACCAGGGCGCGGACCCCCAGTGCTCCACGCGCATAGATGAACTGCTCGGACTAAATTTAGGGATCGACCAGAGTGGCTCTTTCCCTACGATCGTTTTCGGCCGCCCATCGGACACTCTCATATCGTGCTATCCTCTTTGGGTCTGATGCACAAGCATATGATGGCTGCAGTGTGAAAACCCCTCCGAAATGGACCAACCACCCAAACAACCTACCAATAGCCTTTGCATAACTAATAAAGCGTACGAGATAGACAAAAGTATACTGCACAAAAATATATATCTGGCTACAACAAACGATTTATGTCCTATGCATTTTTGTTGTGGAGCTACCCATCAGCAGAGTTGGTCTTAATGTTTGCTTCATTGTTAGTAAAAGGGAAATAAGTGAATACGTTAGGCTAAAGCGATAGTACAACACTTTAAAAGCAGGTGGGTATGTGAAACAGTTGAGGTTCGGTTCGCTTTGGATGGTCCTGTTTGAGAAAAATTAGGTAGTTCAAAATTGAAACCATTAACAAGGAATATCTCGAAAACGGTCAAATCTACAATGAAAACGTATGTGGCATAAATTATGTGCAGTAATGTTTGTCTATCTCTTTTAACCGTTATGCAACTCAACAAGAATGAAGAGCTCTTCAGAGGCTATTCCCAGATTTTAAAAATATTTTTTATTTGCGATGTAAATCTCTTTAATATACGGCATTTTAAACATAATCATTAGAACCATTTTCAGAATAAAGTAATTTAAAAAAAAAAAAAAAACCGTATCAAGGGTAATTTCTGGTCGGTGGATTTTTTTTGAAAAACTTCGTGTTACATCCTTGTTTTGGTGATGCGGTTCCTTTTTCTGAAAGGACCTTTTTTCGGACTTAGGGGCCTCAAAACATATTTCCAATAAAATCTTGATATGAATTTTTGGGTGGTATACAATACTTACCTTTTATAGCCATTATTGCATGTATGTACAAATGTGCTAGGGAAAGTAAAAACTAGCTCATGAGAGATTTGTTTAGGATTTCAAAATGAGAGCCCTGATAGCATTTGAGGAAACCTTAGCTAGTGTATGTAAGGAACGTCACTGTACGGAGAATAGCGGGTAGTTGCTCACCAACAAAGCATATCATAACAAATGCTCAGGAATATAATACAGATAAATTCAGCAGTAATATCTACTTCGCTTCCATTTTAGTAAACTAATTTCAATAGCTGATTATGTGCTGGATATATAACAACTGTCCTTTCTTCACTATGAACCTGTGTAATCCGTCTAGGTTTATTTGACATACATATGCATAACTACTTCAGTTTCATCAGGGCCTAAACAGTAAATTCAACCTCATGCTAATTACACGCGTGTAATTTTTCTGTAACTGCTTACCACTGGATTGTAAAGGACCCACTTAATCTAATCGATATAATAAAAAAGCTCCAAACTGGATTAAATAAACAGATAAATCTTCGAGACAAGGTTTCTCGATTCTAAATTAGTTATCTGTATAGGCCTGGATAAGATAAACCCATTTCTTTGAAACGACTCAAGAGATTTTATGTGAGATAAAACTAGGGTTAATCACCAAGCCAACTAGACCAGCATACACGGACACGTCCTAGATTTTTACCTCATGTCCAACATATGGAGGGAGTGTTCAAAAATTCTGGAACTCTTACATTTTGAGGAATGTAAAAAAGTTTACTTTCTCCAGCACTTAAATACATAATATGTACATAGTAGCTAGTGAAAATATTGTATGCCACCTAAATCTTCGGTGACGAGATTTCAACGGAAATATAAGTTTTAAGGTCCCCTAAGTCCGAAAAAAACATTTTAGAAAAAGATCCGTGCGTCTGTGCACAGCATAGCTCAAAAACGAGAAGACCGTTACTAACCAAGCTTGGTATTTAAGTTCAGTATCTTGCAAGAATGCAACACAAAGATTAAAAAAAAAAAAAAAAAAAAATCCTTCACCCGCCACCAGAAACTACTCTTTACATGGAAAAAAATTAAATTTTGTTTTTTCTAAAAATGACTCCAATGATGATTAAAAAGACGTACATTAAAGATATTTACATTACTAGTAAAAGTTATGTTTTTAATTTTCTTAGGATAGCCTCTGAAGACCTCTGTATTCTGAATGAGTTTTCCACAATGTTGCATAACAGTTAAACCGTACGTGGCAGACTAAAACTTAATACATAATGATGTAGATCTCGTCAAAACGCACAATTTATGTCAAATACATTTTTCTTGTAGAATTGACCGTTTTCGAGATATTCCTTGTTATTGATTTCAATTTTAAAGTAGTTAAACTTTTCTCAAACGGACCATGCAAAGCGAACTATCTCAATTGTTTCACATAGCGACCAACTTTCAAAAGATCTGACTATCTCTTTCGTTTTTTTTGTTTTGTTTTGGTAGTGTTTAACGCCCGCTTTAACTACTGGCACCGCATGCGGTGACACTGATGATACATGAATGATGATGGAGCACCGGTGGAATGCGATGGCGGGGGAAACCGGAGTACCCGGAGAAAACCCGCCCCAGAGCCGCTTTGTCCACCACAAATCTCACATGCGGTCGCTTGGGATCGAACCCCGGCCGTCTAGGTGAGAGGCGAGTGGTATCTCTTTCGTGTATTCCCTTCTACTTACAAGGAACAGTAATAAGACCACTTCTGCTAATGTTTATCTCGATTAGCATGATGCAGATAAAATAATAATCTTTAGTAAGAAATGTGGTTTCTGGAACAGCTAGAGAAAGTCATCTGAATGGAACACATCAGATATTTTTAATTTCATAGTTATTAGCAACTCGAGAAAGATTAAATGAAGTATTGAAAGTGTATCAGAAATCGAATTACCCTCCTCCGCCCCCGCCCCGCTGGTCACTGACATAGTAAACAAACAGGCTTTTGAAAAACACAGTCAGAAGCATTCTAGCAAAAGTTAAGGAATATGATGTGTTCCATTCACATGATTTTCTCCACTGGTTCTACAAACACACTTTTTACGAAAGAGGACATTTTTAACAAATAGTTTTCGAAAAAGTTTCCATGTAAAGACTAGTTGCAGCAGGAGGGCTTTTCTGAAAATCGTGTTGCATTCTTGAAAGATAATGACTGAACTTAAATATCATTTTGGTATTTGGTCGACTTTTCGTTATTGACTTAATCTACCAACGCGCGCGCGCGCGCGCGCGCACACACACACACACCTTTTTCTTAAAATGCTCCTTTTGAATTCACAAGACCCTAAAATACGTGTTTCCAGTGAAATCTCGGTATAAAATTTAGGATGGAATACAATATCTTCTCTACCTACTCCGATGTAGGTTTTGTGTGGTAAGTTTATGTCTATCGTTTACGGTTTACCAGTTATACAAAAGTTATCCAGAATGAAGAGATCTTCAGAGGCTATTCCCAGAAAATTCAAGATATACATTTCGTTAAACGTTTGACTTATAAGGAACTAAGTAATAAGATCATTTTGATGCTTATCTTGATTAGCATTAAGTAGATAAAAGAATAAAATGCTTCAACAATAGTTTGTTTGCAGAACAGATAGGGGTCGATTCATGTGAATGGACGTCAATTTTTTTTATTATTCTACTGGTATAATAATTAAATAGTTAGTATGAAAGTAAATCCTAAATTGTCAGGCGCATTATTATTCTTTTTCCAAAATGCACGTCTAACGATCCTATGACATGCATCAATAGCAAGGAAATCCTACAACGCTACTGCTGATAGGCCTATCATTTCGTGTCAATTACACGCCGTTCCAATTAAATGAAGCCCTCGGCAGATCAAACCTCTTCCTGCCTGAAAGTGGACACAGGTAGTCTGATGAGAATATGCAGAATTCCGTCTGTGCATCAATTCGATACTGATATATCACCAGTCAATCCCAATCAAACCTCGGGCTAACATGATACTTCCTAAGGTGACCCAAAAAAGAGAACAAGGTGGCCATACATTTCGTATTTTACAGGATACTTTCGCATTTAAGCCTATTCTTCCCTTTTTATTTTCTCTAGAAAATGTCAATAACTGTATTGTAAACCAACTAATATTTGACATCAAGATTTCACCGAAAAAGGAGTTTTACTCCTCTGCATTGATTACTGCCGTGCATAAAAGATTATCCATAATAGGACACGACTGTTTATGTTGGTAATGGCCTGTCTATCTGGCCACCTAAACTTTTATACTATCGGTAATACACATTTAGAAGCCCCTTGAATTAACAATTTTAAGAAACGGTGTGTCTGTGTGTGTCTGTGTGTGTGTATGTAAACAGCGTAACTCAAATGTCCGATAATATCAAACTTAAAGATAAACACGCAGCTGTTTAACAAAATCTGCCCCATTCCAAAATACCTTTTAATGCAAAATGTGCTTATTTTTATTTTCACAAAAATGACAAACGATTTTGATTCAAACATCATATTTTAATATATTTACAGCTTTTTAAGAAAATCCCCCACTCCAAAAATCCTTTATATGGAAATTTTGTGTTTGTTTCTATTTTCTCGAAAATAACAAACGATTTTGATTCCAACGTCATATTTTTAAGATATTCGCACGACAATTAAATTGAGTATTATGAATTTTCTGGGAATAGCCTGTGAATACTTCTTCATTAGGAAGGAATTCGAGGACGTGGCGAGAAGGGGGAAGAATACAACAAAACTCTCAGATCTTCTCTCCTGCCATGCGAAGCATAGTCGACAAGTCTCGAGGACAGCCGAAGAAAACCGATGTGTTGTATAGCCAGTTTAGTGATTTTAATTACTGAAGATAAAAATTCTTGATTTGCTTAAGGTACGAGTACACAGAATCAGAAGTTATCCATTTCAAAAATAGATGGAGGTGATTATTTTCCATTTCTTTTTTTATTTTAAGTTATAGTTTGAATATTAAATTGTTATATTTTTCTTCGTCCTGTTATTATTATTATTATTATTATTATTATTTTATTATTAAACTTATTAAAATTGTTTGCGTTAAGGATTACTTCATTAAATCCTGGACAAAAATTCTTACATAATTTGTGAAGTAAAAAAAAAAAAAAAAAAAAAAAAAAAGGAGCTAGCTCAGAAATTACTTGCAGCATACGCCTCTTTTACCTTTCTACTATAGGCAAGCAGTAGTATATCGCTAGCATAATAACGTGGATAGAATAAATAATTTTATATGAATATGTGTAGAGAAATCGTTTGTATGTTCGTGTAAAATTTGTCTTGCTTTCAATGTACTGTCTGAAAAGCTTCGTATAGTCGTGATCAATAACACGCGCTGCATTATTGAGATAAATACAATGCAATCTCTTCTTTGTGTAAGATAATCAGGATTTTTCCACAAATCAAAGAGCATCTTCTTCTGCCAATTCAGTAAGTCGCAAGAAGAATGGGGGCCTTGTTACCAGACTAGTAATTGGAGAAACGTTCTGTCAACAGCTTATAGAGTATACCTGTCCTCGCTTCTCTTTCTCTCTCTCTTTCGCTTTCCTTTTTCAGCAAGGTAAGATGGCAGTAACTTTTGTGTTGTAATTGTGCTTGTTATTCAATTAGTAAATGCGCATATGTTACAGGGCTCTGCCACTTCACATTTTGTTTAAAAACTATCCAGAAACGCCTTATTTGTGTTCTAGGGTTCTGAAATACGGAAGATAGGCAAGAGAGATCTAAAAGTAGGAAATGCATTAAAAAGAAACTGAAATACTGTAACAAACGCAATATCACTGAAGATACTCTGAATGGCGGCCCAAACTTCGATACGCTTTGTGTTTCGCCTGGATGTGTGATGCCGAACTCTTCGAAGGAGTTGAAACTCTGGTATTCCATGCATCCATAGTTAGATTGGACATCGTGGTTGTTTCACTTAAACGCCTCTTAAATTTTGGGAAACATGGTGGAGGCTAGGTGATGCCTGTTGGAGTAACATTGTTGATAGCCGAACACATACCAACAAGCCTGTCGTGGGTGACGCCTGTTGGGCTAACATTGCTGATTAATCTGGAAAGACTCTCTTATGGGCGCTGTACATTACCAATAAGCCGGTCAATTATGCCTAAACAGTGCACTTCAAAGCGGCGGACGGAACGTTACGTGGGCTCTGTCAGAGACGGCTATACCGGTGGCTCGAGAATGAATGCGATGAAAATAAAGAAGTTATGCCTCCGAACAGTCGTTATTCTGATTTGTTTCACATTTCCTCGGGACATCCTCAGGCTAAAATCCCATACTTCTGGTTTTAGTGGTGCAAGATATCCTGCCTACTCATTTTAGGATACATAAAATTTAACTTACTGATTCTGAGAAGTGCTTGAAATGCGACGGAGATGACACGCTAAGCATAGTTTACAAGAATGTGCTACCATGCAGCCTATTAAGAGACACTCTTAATGGATTCTCTGAAAATACATTACATCAGATTCCTTTCTACAAATGCTGCACTCCCAACACCATTCTTCGACCACACTTTTAAAGCCGACCTTCAGGCATGTGGTTATTTATTAGAAAATACAGTGTACTGCATATTGCATCGATATGATTAAGTCATCCTTTCGGACTATATTCCACATTTGAAAACAGAACACGCCAAGAGCTTCCGCAATAGACAATCCGTCAAACTGATGAAGGTCTATGTAAATTATTATGTATGTATTATGTCTATGTATTAATTAGTATTCTTTCTCAGTGTACAAGTCACAAGCTAACGTTTTCCTTCTATTGTTTGTGCAATTATTTCTCTTCATTGCAAGTCACACGTATTTCTCTTACTATGTTCCTCTTTTGTATATCAAAAGTAGTTTACTGTTATTTTTTCTTTTTAACATAGGGGGAACTTTGCGTTTAATATATATATAAGCAGAAAGAAAATTACTTTTATTGCTTATAGTACATACCAAATTATGATTTAGTCTTTCAGAATGAAAAGGACCTCAGACTGATAACAGAACACTTTAAGACACACATTGATCAGTCAATCAACTATCTTAAACATAGGCATTTTAATCATAATTTGGAGACATTCTAGAAAATAACGCCTTTCATATGAAAAATACGTTAAGTTTAGGATATTTTCTTGAAAATTGATGTTTCTCGTCCTTTGAGACGTCGAACTTAAACACAAAGTTGGTATTTAACAGACGTTTCATGGAGTTCACACATACAGACCTATTTCAAATATACTTTTTGACCCAGGAAAACTCAAGGCGTGCATTTCCTCGTTAGTGAACTTTAGGTGGAAGCCTATACCTCATAGGTAAGACGAAGAGACAGTTAAAATCAGAAGATACAGCATAATTATCTTTTCTTCTGCTTCTTTTTTCGCAATTTAACCTCCTTGCATGAAGAACTTACAATCTAGCGCCTTCAGCAGCAGAGGCATTCATGATCAAAGAGAGTAGACAGGATGGATGATAGGTCCGATGTCTGGCATGAGTGTATGGAAGAGGATGATATGAAATGACAATGAAATGGATGAAGGGAAAGATGATTATGGAGAGATGTTAAAATGAATATAGCATGGGAAACCGGAGAACATGGAGAAAATTCACCCATACGCCCACGAACAAACCCCGGCTGCCTTGGTGAGAGACAAGCGGTCTATCCACTCAGTCACAGTAACACAATCATCAACAACAGTATAAAATCTGATTTTCTTGAACCTGACCGACATGCAACATCTCCTAACATGGCCGAAAACGGCCTTATTCGCGAGTTGCATAATTAAATAACCACAAAACACTTTCTCTTTCAGACGTTCGTAGCAAAGATGGTATTTTCTGAACCGTCTCAACGTCACAAACGACTCTATCACCTTGCTACACGCAGAAAGGCACCAGGTGGGAGAAAAATGTTGCGTGCATTAAATTTCGTCACTTTACGACCATGCGTGTGGGATGACGAGATGGCCGCATCCATGGGAATGCGTTGGCTACAAACATCTACACTTAACACACATTTAGGATACCAGCAAAGATCTAAGGCCCACGTGTGATGTATACATCACACCTCCATATACAACACAACAGATGCCACGGGTCTATAAATTACTTCAAACAAAAGGGCTATTCATTATTTTAATGATCATCCAAATTACGCTACTTTAAAAGTGATAAAGAACTACAAACGTCTTTTCACGAAATTAACACATTCAAACCTTTTACTTTTGGAAATTCAAACGAAACTCTTTCGCGCAATCTTTCGTATATCTCTTCTATTCTAAAACTCTATTAACTCTTAACCATTATGGTGTAAGCTTTGGAGCACGAAGAGTATGCTGGGTTAAGTGGACCCAATTTCTTTATACTTTTTCTAGCACATAAGTACAAAGTACATGGTAGATAGAAAAGATAGGTATTGTACCAACCCATAAATTCCATACCGAGATTTCACCGGGAATATGTCTTGAGGCCCATGAACCCCTCCCCCCAAAAAGTATTTGGTAAACACAACTCACAGAGTCCATTAAATACCATGCATACCTGGTATTTAAATTTAGTATTTCCCAAGAATGATGGCAATGAAGATTTTTGAAAAAATTTCCGCACTCCAAACTGCTTAGCATGGGAAATTTTTCGAAAATTTAGATTTTCTCAAAAAGTTATAATAATTTTAATTAAATTAAGTTAAAATTAAAATATAATTATGCCATATAATTTTTATTGTAGAGTTAACCCTTTTTGAGATATTTAGTATTATAGGTTTCAATTTTCAGCTACTTGAATGTTTCTCAAATGGGAAGACATTTATTTTCGTCTATTGTTTGACTCCGAGCAAGCAAAGAAAAGGAAATTTCAATTGTTTCACATAGCAACCCGCTCTTAAAAGATTTGTCTACCTCTTTAGCCTAGTGCATTCTCTTATTTCCCTTCTACTTCAAGGAAGCAAGTAAAAAGACCAATTGTGTCAATGTTTATATCGATTTCTTCAAAGTTTGGTACCTTACCGACTTTTCGTTTTTTACTTTCTCTAGTGAATAGAGGACATATTGTATGCTTCCCAAAAATTCAATACTGAGATTTCACTAGAATGTTTTGAGGTCCCTGAGCTCGAAAACTTTTTTTTTTTAGAAAAACGACCGATGCGTGCTTGTGGACAGTGTAGCTCAAAAACAAAAAGTCGGTTAAATACCAAACTTGGAATTTAAATCAGTGTCTTCCATTTATGCGACACAAAGATTTTCAGGAAAATCCTATACTACAAACTATTTTTTAGAAAATCGAAAATTTAGAAAAATGATAACCATAACGATCTTGATTAAAATAACGTATATTTAAGATATTCCCATCGCAAATAAAATATATATCTTGAGTTTTTTTGGGAATAGTCTCTGAGGAGCCCTTTATTCTGGCCGAGTTTTGCAGAATTTTGCTCAACTATTAACCCGTAAGAAATAGACAAAAATTTACTCCACAAAAAATGCAAATCTCGTTAAAACATAATTTATGTCATACACGTTTTTCTTGCAAATTTGACCGTTTTAGAGACATTCATTGTTATTGGCTTCGATTTTAAACTAAATAACTTTTCTCAAATGCCTCCATGCAAACTAAACCGAACCTCAATTATTTTTCATAGTGGCCAGTTTTTAAAGCTCTGACTATCACTTTAGCCTATTGTAGTCCCTTATTTCCCTTTTACTTACAAGGAAGCAAGTAATGAGACCAATTCTGCTTATGTTTATCCCGATTAGTATGACGTAATAAAAGAACAGTCTTTTGTAAGAACAGTTTATTTGTGCAACACCTAGAGAAAGTTATGTGGTTGGAATACATCAGAGTTTTGAATTATCGTATTCACAGACACACAAACACATACACACGCTTTATTCTGATACAGGGTACGCTAAAAGAGTACATATTTCCTGTTAAATCTCGGTGTCGAATTTTTTGGTAGAGTGCAATACCTTCTCTACCCATATACTATGAGAAAGTAAGAAAAATCCGATTTTATCTACATCGCTGTAACAAATTATTGTTAAAAAGCTTGTTCTTCTATTTACTTCATACTAATCGAAATAAATACTAGCAAAAATGGTCTTTTTCTTGCTTCCTATTAAGTAGATGGGAAATAAGGGAATATACTAATATAAAGCGATACTAAAAACTTTTAAAAACTGGTTGCCATGTGTTAAAATCAATTTTTGCATGGCCAGCACTTTACAAATTTCCGCACGAGAAAAGTTTAAAGTATTTTAAAACTGAAGCCAATAACAAAAAATATTTTGGAAATGGTCAACCCCACGAAAAAAAATGTGATGGCCTAAATTGTGTCTTTTAATGCGATCTACATTTTTTGGGTAGTCTTAAGTTTTTGTCTATCTCTTACGGTTTAACAGTTACGCAAAATTGATTCAGAAAGTCTTTAGAGGCTATTCCCAGAAAATTCAAGATATGCATTTTATTTGCAATATAAATATCTTTCATATACGGTATTTTAATCAAAATCGTTAGTCATTTTTGAGAAAAACAAAATTTTCGGAAATATTTCCATGTAAAGGGGTGGTTAGGGATAGGGGGATTTTCTTGAAAATCTTCGTGTCACATCCTTGGAAGATATCAAACTTAAATACCAAGTTTGGTATTTTACCGACTTTTCGTTTTTGCGTTATCGTGTTCACAGACCCACTGACATATACGAAATGTTTCTAAAACTGTTTTTTTTATACAGGGGACCCTAAAATGTTTATTTCCGGTGAAATTTCAGTATCGAACTTTTGGGTGGAATACAATACCTTCTCTATACGCTATGTGCATGGTACGTGTAGAGAAAGTAATAACGTCAACGTTCTGAAAGAAATTGTGGGGTGGTTCAGAGGAATGGGCCATGATGACTTAACTACGTCCACTTGAATATCAACCATCGCCTAGAGTTGTTGCTCCCAGTGCAAGTGAAGGTTTCTGGTCCGCCAAGACGCCAGCCTTGACATATCGTTGCTTTTCTCACGATTGTTCATTTCTGCTGAGAAGCGAGTTCACGTTCCGTCATATGCCAATGTTTACCAGAGCTTCAGCTGATCTGTCTGCAAGCGAAGCTATGATGCTGGGAAAACTGTGACAACTAAATCTTCGTCTCAAGCAGAAAACAAACAATTTGACTCACTAAATAAGTATGTAGAGATACGAAGCAAATCATAATGCGATAGAGATTCACAACAGAAGTCACTTTCTTAATAAGGATGCTCTGTACACAAAGTACATCTATATGATAGGCGGACCGGGTTCAACCCCAAAATCACGCATGAGGGATTTGTAGTGGACGAAGCGGATTCTGAGTGGGTTTTCACCAGGTCCTCCGGTTTCTCCCGCCATCCATTCCACCACTTACTCCATCATCTTTTATATCATCCATTTCGTTTGCATGCCTGGCTACGGGCAGACCATAGTTCAAGTTTTCCATTCGTGCTCTCGTACCATTGACTCCCCGACAGGCTTTCGACCCCTCGGACCGCTTGTAAGTCCTTGGGAGGGAGGGGGGGGGGAGTCGGTCCTAAAATACGGTGAGGTTAATTCGAGTGTGAAAAATGTAGAGGATGACCCATATAAAGTTTAAAAGGTGAGTGAAAATCTCTTAAACGAACAGAAAAAAACCGAATACTAAGAATAGTATTTCTTTGATACTTCATTTGATATTTTATTTTCTCCCCGAGTGCATGAGAACGATTTTTCAAAGAAAACATCCTATAATAGCTCAAAAATTCGTTAAAAAAATTAAATAAAGTTGCTTCGTTAATGTGGGGAACCAGAATATACAAAAACATGGTTTCACTTAAAACTCTTGAGGTTGGGCCATATCACAATTTGGAAGGCCTCTTGCTCCTATAAGATCTGGTGGCATTCTTGGCATTTGATTTTTTTTTTTTTTTGTTTCAAAGATATTCCAGCTGTAACACTTTATATGAGCCAGCCTCTGTGTGTGTGTGTGTGTGTGTGTGTGTGTGTGTATGTGTGTGTGTGTGTGCGCGCGCGCTCGAGAGAGAGAAAACCAATTTTGTCAAAAAACGAGTAAATTAATAATAATAATAATAATAATTATAAAGCATTTATTTTCGTTTTCATTTCTACTAAATATTTACTATAGTTACCTTAAAATCAAATATTTGTACAGTATTAAAAAGCTTTTAGGGAGAAAAATAAGGTGACAATTGTAATTTCCTAGATATCAACCATGCATTGAGTAATTCAAATCCTACAGTTAAAACTTTTCTTTGACATCAAGATTTCTTCATCCCTTCATCCACTTTCAAAGAACGTATGTTGAGAATTGTAAAGAAACTCAACAAAAATTGCATAATGAGGAACATTTTAAAATGGTACCTGTAAGAAAACAAGCTTATGAAAGCACCAAACGAGATGACTCACAATCAGACGGTACGTGGCATGATTCTGGATGTCACGGGTTCAAATACAGTGCACCTGCCAATCTGAGTTTTTTGACTGTTTGTTTTTTCGTGTTTTCTGTCAATTATCCCAATTGGATAGTTAAAGCTTCATCCAAAACTTCATCCACAGAGCAAAAAGAAATAAAAATAAAATATTTTGTACAGGCGCACACGTTCTCGGCCACAAAACTCAGAAAAGACCTGGAGGGGACAGTGGTAGCCTACAGGTCATTGGGCAAAGGTCATACCACAATGCTAACGACCTGCCACCATTTCCAAAACTTGATTCATCCATAGCTGCCCTCAATGCTAGGCTGCAAGGCATGAGTCGCGAATTACTCGTGGCGCACACCCAATCTGGAACAGCCTAATCTAGCACATATTTATTCAGATGAACCACGCGACATGGCTAAGAAGTCAAATGATTTTAAAGAAATCTACTTGCTCTTGTGTAAGTACATTTAATCGTTGCGTTTTGGAATTTAAGTGGAAAACAAATGGCAATCATTAGATTTTTTTCTATAAAAAGGAACTTTCCAATGAAAATGTTTTAAAAACTACCCTTTTACCAATTTTAGACGGAAATTGAGTATCAATGCAATTAAAGTGGGATATGTCTGTTCCAGTTTGTAGACAAAGAATTGTGGCCTGTTCATAAGGCATGCTGTTGTTTGGCCAGAGTCATTGACACAGTGGAAGGAGATATGCTACTCGATGGCGAATATAATATCCCGACCAACCTGAGCACAGGCAACCCGTTTCCTACCTTTGCCCTTCGCTGTCTCATAAGACACTGACCGAAGGCTAATAATGATGATCAAGCATAGAAAGTTGCGAACATCTCAAATTTCTTGTGTATGCTAATTTTCATTATTTAAGCCAAATGTTCAGTTTCTGTAGTGGGAAGTCCATGCGAGACTGGAGTGGTGCTCCCATCGAGCGAGCTGTCAAACATGGTACTGACCAACAAGAAGGTCCCGATGGGATCGCCTCAAAACTGTGTACGTTGGCCGCACTGTCTCCTTGACAACATTGATTTTCATTTAAAGTTCGCTTTTCCTTCCTGTGCCGGTCTCTTCTTCTCAGGGGTCAGTGCTGAGTGCGAGACTTACCGATAATGACGCCGTCCAGCAGCATTCTGAGTAATCGGCTAGGCCACTGGGACGAAGCTCTTCAGGTTGCCTAAGATATATGACACAAGTATGATTTTGAAGTACTGATTATTTGACTTCCTCTAGCACGTATGTGCATCTACATAATAGGTAGAGAAGGTATTATATTCCAACCAAAAATTTGAACCGAGACTTCACCGTAAATATATGTTTTGAGGCCCCATGTATGCAGAAAAAATATAAACTTGGTATTTAAGTTCAAAGTCTTCCAAGGATGCAAACACGAAGATTTACAAATTAACATTTTTCTAAATTTTCGATTTTCTATAAAATAGCTCTAACAATTTTGATTAAAATTCCTTATATTAAAGATATTTACATGGAAAATAAAATGTATGTACTAAATTTCTTAGTAATCGATTCCCTGAAGTCCTCTTCATTCTGAATTCCTCTTGCATACCCGGTAAATCTAAGAAATAGATAAAAACAATGTAGAGCTCTTAAAACACAATTTATATTATATACATTTTAAGAGCCAGCCAGATATTCCCTTTTCTCAAACGGGAAGTCACCACCCAATTCATTTTCCTTTTGTTTTACTGCTGGTCCTGGAAAGAGAATCAAATTTCATAGCGACAGCTTTTAAAATATTTAGCTGTCGCTTTAACCTATTGTATTCCCTTGTTTCCCTTCTGCTAATAAGGAACTAAGTAATATGAACAATTTTGGTAATATTTATCTTGAATTAGCGTGGAGAAAAAAGAATAATCTTTTGTAAGAATAGTTTGGTTGCAGAGCAGAAGAAAGTCAATGCCAATGGAACACATCAGAATTTTTTTCTTTCTTTTAGTAGTATTAAGCTTCCGCCTTTTCGCTTTTCCTCGCGAAATTTAACATTATTACTTCATTCTTAAGTTTGCAGTAGCTTCCCGGCATTTGCCAGTTATGAGGACCGTGAAAAAACCCCTGGAAAGAAAGAAAAGAAAGAAGAAAAAATGGAGAAAAAGCAGCCAGACGAAAAACTTCTGGCGGGATTTGCACCATGGAGCTTTAGTTCACGAGTCTTAACCATCCTTGTGTTAACGATTCAAATAATTTCTTATATCTGCACGTGTTTTCCGTTGAATTACGTATCAACCACACATTTTGAAAATTAATACATTTTATTGTATCTTTATCATACGATCTGCTCCCTCTAGACTCATAAACTTCAAGTAAAATCAACCAGTTTTTACTTTTGCTACACGTACTATGTACATTGTGTATAGAGAAGGTATTGCACTCCACCCAAAAATTCGATACCGAGATTTTATCGGAAATATATGTTTTAGGGTCCCCTATACCCAAAAAAAAAAGCATTTTCAGAAAAAAGTCCGTGTGAGTGTGGTGTGTGTGTGTGCGTGCGTGAGAGAGAGAGAGAGAAAGAGAAAGAAAGAGAGAGAGAGAGTGTGTGTGTGTCCGTTAACACGATAACTCAAGAACGAATAGGCGGTAAAATACCAAACTAGTATTTAAGTTTAGAATCTTCCAGAGATGCGACATGAAGAATTTGGGAAAAATCCCCCAGCCCCAAACTACCCTTTACATAGAAATGTTTTCGAAAACTTTGATTTTCGCAAAAATGACTAACGATTTTGATTAACATTTCATATATTAAAGATATTTATTTGACAAACAATACGTATATCTTGAATTTTCTGGGAATAGCCTTTGAAGACTACTTTATACTGGATGAATTTTACGAAATCTTGCACAACTACTAAACCGTAAGAGATGGACAAAGACTTACCACACAAAACGTGTAGAGCACGTTAAAACACACAATTTATGTTATTTAATGTTTTTCGTGGAGTTGGTTGTCTTTCAGATATTCCTTGTTTTTGGTTTCAGCTTTGAAAAACTTAATACTTTTCTCGTACGGGGATTTGTCAACTCCTGTCCATACAAACAAAAGAACATCCGTCACATAGCAACCAGCTTTTGACTTCACTTTAACCTATGGTACTCCCTTATTTCGCTTCTACTTAAAAGTAAGCCAGTAATAAGACTATTGCTGCTAATTTTTTCTCGATTAGCATGAAGTATATACAAGCATAAGCTTTTTAACAATAATTTGTTGCAGAGATATAGAGAAAGCCATGTGAATGGAATTTTTTCATGTTCACCTGTGATCTTTGTTAGGAGAAAGCCTACTGCGTTGAATCTATTAATTTCTGACGTTCACTCTAAATTTATTTTAATGCGTGAATGATCTCCTCCGAGATTACCGCTGTTAACAGGTGCGAGTTACATTCGGGTTCAAATCCACAAGATCCACCGACTTGACCGACGATTTTCTTTGTAGTTTTCCTCAGTCGCTAGGCGAAAATGATACGAATCATCCAAATTGAATTGTTTCCTAATTTTACAGGCAAGCACCTGAAATGAACTGCAGTAGATATCGTTGATGCCGTATTCATTTGGCGTCACTTTCAGATCTGTGAATTTGTTATTGTAATTGCACTAAGTCTTGAGGAAATTGTATTTATCAAACTTAAACATCCAAAGCCTCAAAGTAGTCACGGTTTGGGAGCACTTACACCCAGGAATTGCCAAAATGATGTCGGAGATCACGTCGGAAATATTTCCGAGGAAAGCTGATAGCGAGGCGGAAGTTAACAAAAAATGTCTGGCCCGCCTGGGTAGTGTGGTGGTAGCGTGTCTGCTTCACATTCAAAAGGCCATGAGTTCGAATCTCGCTTAGGGTGTGTTACTGGGATGTTTTTTTTCGGGGTTTTCCCTTATTCTGAGAAGACGAATGTCCATGGACCCCGAGATCATTTGAGCATCATTTCACCAATTTAATTCATCGTCCGATAAGACTAAGTTAAAAGGCGTTAACCTTTAAAAATAACAAAAAAAAAAAAAAAAAAAAAAAAAAAAAAAAAAAAAAAAAAAAAGCTGCCGAAGCACGTGAGTACCAACAATGACAGCTCTGTTTTATCTTCTGAAAATTAGACACGAATATTGCGTCCGTTTTGTACATAATGTGAGTTTTAGGGTTTTGCTTTCCAAACAAATGTGTAGTTTTTAATTTTTAACTTTAGCACATCGTTTGTAAAGCACATCACACTACTAGTATTAGTTTACTTACAAATCTAGAAGTCTTGTTGTTGGATAACGAATCTGCTAATTTGTATTTATTCAGAAGTTTGGTTTCAAAAACCTCCTCTTACCTGAAAGTAAAAAGAAAACATAATTATAAATACATGCGAATCGTATGCACCTGCAACATTAAAAAAAAATTGTTATGTGTTACATTCACATGAATTTCTAAACTATTTTTCAACAAACCATTCTTACAAATTCTACCAAATTAATATGAATTGAGATAAACATATGCAGAAACGGTTGTATTACTATTTCCTTGTAGGACCATTGGGAAGAGGGGAATACATTAGGATTAAAAAGTTAGTCAAATCCTTTAACAGTTGATCCCTCTGTGATAGTTTTGAAATTCCCTTCTTTTTTTTTTTTCTTCTTTCTTTCGTCCTTTTTTTTTATGGTGTTTTACGCAGGTTTTTACTCCATAGGTACGCAGGCCAAGACGTTGATGATACATGGAATGAAGACGGTGGAATGTAATGGCGGGGAAACCGGAGAGCCCGGAGAAAACCCGCCCCTGAGCCGCTTTTTCCAACAAAAAAATCCCACATGCCTGGAATCGACTTTTTGCGTGACCAGGAGAGTGAGGGCGAGTGAAAGTGAGAGAGAGAGAGAGAGAGAGAGAGAGGACGAATAACAACTTCCCATTTCAGTAAAGTATACGCATTTGAAAATTCAAACCAATACAAGGAATATCTCGGAAATGGTTCTATACGCTCCCCTCAAAATAACAAAACGAGTGCATGAACGAATTCTATTTTTACTTTCTCTAGCCCCGAAGGGATAGAGACGTATTGTATTCCACCCAAAAATTCTATGTATGTTTTGGGTCCCCCGGAATAAAAAAAAAAAATTGGAAAAAGGTCCGTGTGTGTGTCTATGGACAGCATAGCCTAAAAGCGAAAAGACTGTTAAATACCAAACTTGGTATTTTAGTTTGGTATCTTCCAAGGATGCGATGAAGATTTTCAAGAAAATCCCCCCAATCCTAATTACCCTTAACATGGAAAAAATTTCGAACATTTTGTTTTTCTTAAAAATGGCTCTAACGATTTTGATTAAAATACCACATAAATTAAATGTATATCTTGAATGTTCTGGGAGTAGCTTCTAAAGACCTATTTATTCTGGATGAATTTTGCTTAATTTGGCATAACTAGTAAACCGTGAGAGATAGACAAAAACTTACTATACAAAAATGTAGATCTTGTTAAACTATACAAGATATGTCAATACTTTTTTTTCGTAGAGCTTACAGTTTTCGAGGTATTCCTTGTTATTGGCTTCAACTATGAAGTACTTTTCTCAGACTTAGTGTTCGTTTTTCTTTTGTTCTACTCCTGGCCGAGCAAAGAAACGATTTACAATGACAATCGCATGATGACAGCTTTTAAAACATTCTATCACTTTAGCACAGTGCATTCCTTTAGTTCCAGGCTACTTATAAAGAACTAAGTATTAAAATTCTGCTAACGTTTATCTGGCTTAGCATGGTGTTGAAAGAAGAATTGTCTTTTGTAAGAAGTTTGTTTGTAGAGTAGCTAGAGTGTAACACATCAGTTTTTTTTTTTTTTTTTTTTTTAATAGCAGGCTTTTGCATATCTCTTAGGTTTACCTGTTATACAAAAGTAATTCAGAATAAAAAGGACTCCAGAGGTTATTCCCAGAAAATTAAATTTTCATGAAAATATCTTGAACATTATTTTGATCACAATAGCTGAGAGACATTTCAAAGAATATAAAAAGTTTCGAAAAATTTCCCATGTAAAGGATAATTAAGGGTGGGGTTGATTTTCTTGAAAATCTTCGATCCTTCGAAGATGCTGAGCTTAATACAAAGATTTCTCGTTTTTTGAGTTATGCAGTTCACAGTTATATTTTCGAATTTTTTGGTTAAATACAAAACTCCCCTTAGGTTAGTTAATATACCTACGTAAAAGAGAAAGTCTAAATGCTTACTCTTGGTGTTTCAGCATGGATACACAATTCATGTTGTATGTTTTAATGCATTTCGATTAGCAACATATGAATATATATTATAGATATTTGTTGCCTTAAAATAGTCTCTAAATATTTTAAGAACATGGCAAATTCATGAGCGTGAAAGTCAAAATTCAATTAACTATTTTACGTGTTTATTTAAACCCCCTCAAGCTAAAACTTTGGTTATGAAACACCAACTTAGTGTTTATATGCTATTAATTGTACATATTCTATTTTCGTTTTGTTTTTGTTTGTTTATAATTTGTCCTATAATGTGTTAAATTTTGTGATTATACAGTTGGAAGTTTTGAAATTTTGCTTTTATTTTGTCATCATTCTCAAATATAAGCTTCGCAAAAGACCATTATTTGATAATGTTATAGGGAATGAAATGTGCAGAGTTTACAAAGAGGGCAAGGCTCCAGGTGAGTTTTGTGGACACACAACAGTGCGTTTCTTGTCTTCCCTATAATATTTAGATAGAAGGAAATTCAGAATTGCACACATAATTTGTTTCCAAGGAAACTCTTATCGACCAATATATATTTCGTGGTTGTAATAATATATTAAGGCGTGAAGTAGGTAAAATAACTTTAATCTGAATATACTTATCTTAATTAATTAGTATTTTCACAGATCATGAATATAAGAAGGTTAAGTTAGGTTGAATTTAAATTATTCGGTGTTTTTTTTTTCTCTTTATTATAGTATATAAATTATTTTATAAACGTTTTTAATAAAAAGCATCACAATGCCATTCTCGGTATTAAATTTATAAACTCTTATTAATTAATAATCTTCATCAATGACACACTCTCTATGTTCTAATACAATATACGACTTAACATTCTTCTTGAAATATTGAATCTCTATTTTTGTCCATATCATTTATTTTCAAATGACTTGCATTGAGTCACGCTATCTATTATTTAAAAATTGGTTTGAGCTCTCTTAAATTACACTATACTCATTTCTGAAAGAAAGAGAATAATTATTATATAATGTTTAAATAAATTAAAATAATAATTTAATATAAATATACCTGTTTGCATCAATTTTTTGAAGCGAGTTTCAGTTCTAAGGGGAAAGGCGTCAAGTATCTAGTATGTGCAGGTGTCCCAGAATTGAACCGCACAAATTTGCAGTGTAGACCTAGATAAAATGTTTGGGATAGGGAAACCATTGTCCCTTTTACCACATGTCAAAGTTATGGCATTTTTTTGGATCACACATCAAAGGCCGTAAATTAAAAGAATGTGCTCCTGTGTGTCCTATTTTCATTTAGAATGTCTCATTTGTATGCCAGTAATTGAAGGAATGCAGTGTTGGTGCACAATCGATGCGATATTTAAAAGTATTGTGCTTGCAACTTTGGCAAAATTGCCTGTTCTTTGAGGGCGTGCATGTCACAGTTCGGTAGATTTCAGATCACATGTACTTAGCCAGCGCGCTTCGTTATAACACAGTGGTGGGCGAGTCCCAGGATACAACGATGCACCACTTTCTGAAGTAAACATTTATTACTTTCTCTATACGTACTATGTACATAAGAAGGTATTGTAATGCACCCAAAAATTGATACCCAGGTTTCACCGGAAATACATGTTTTTTGTCCCCCTGAATAAAAAAAAAAGCATTCTTAGAAAAATGTCCGTGTGTGTATGTGTGGGCAGCATAGCTCAAAAACGAAGAGACCGTTAAATACCAAACTTGTTATTTAAGTTTGGCATCTTCCAAGAATGCAACACGAAGTTTTTCAAGAAAATCCCCCCCACCTCAAACTACCCTTTACATGGAACTTTTTTCGAAAATTTTGACTTTCTAAAAAATGGCTCTAACGATTTTGATTAATATATCGTATCTTAAAGATATTTACCTGACAAATAAAATGTGTATCTTGAATTTTCTGGGAATAGCCTCTGAAGATTACTTTATTCTGGATGAATTTTGCATAACTGCTAAACCGTAAAAGATGAATAAAACTTACCACACAAAAAAATGTAGAGCGCATTAAAACACACAGTTTATGTTATAAACATTTTTATCATTGAGTTAATTGTTTTTGAGATATTCCTTGTTTTGGTTTCAGCTTTGAAAAACATACTTTTCTCGTACATGAATTGGCCAACTCCTATCCACACAAACAAAGGAACTTCTGCCACATAGCAATCAGCTTTTTACTATTACTTTAACCTATGCTACTCCCTTATTTCGCTTCTACTTATAAGGAAGCAAGTAATAAGACTATGCTATTTTTTTCTCGATTAGCATGAAGTAAATGGAAGCATAAGCTTTTTAACAATAATTTGTTGCAGAGCGGTAGAGAAAGTTATGTGAATGGAACACATCAGATTTTTTTTTCTTGAAGAGGTAACAATTTGAGTAGCGCCAATACGCTTAGTTTACACTTCTGAAGCCAAGATGATAAACCCTCAAGTGCAAATTACTTTCAAAAGACTATGAATGATATCTATATAGCGTTCAATATTAAATGCAGTAATTGTCAAGCAACTTGCTAGATTAATTCAATAGAAGAATTAGGTTTGTTGAAAATATTCGTGTAATGTGTGCTTTGAAATATAGAAATTGAACTATCATTTTAGCGGTAAAATTAAAAAAAAAAAAAACTGGTCTATTGCTAGGATTCTAACAGCGGTACTTAGATTTTATCTATATATGGGTACTACGCCGTTTTAACCACTTGAGCTACTGTGGTCCGCGAGACTGTGCTTCTGAAAATCTTGTCTTTTGCCTACACATGACTACTGTGAGAACCATGAATTGTGTTCATATTGTAAAAGTATACACATGTGTAAGGATATAATTAGTTTCAACGAGGTACGAAACGGAGTTCATATAGACTAATATCCTAAGATAATGTAAGCTGCAAACTTCTGAGCTCATATGCTTTTTGGTGTTACATGGTACATTATGCACGCTGACGAGATCCCAGCAGTCTGTTGAATCAGATGAACTAGTACTGATACGAATGACGTTCACAACACTCCTGGAATTGTTGCCAGGGTGCGAGGTTCATTTCTTCGTATGCGCAATCTCTGCAGGGATATTCCAGTTAGTCATAGTTCTCGATTAGTTTTATGCAGGTATTTGTTCTACTATAGACATAGTTATTCATTTTTATTGCCTTCATTTGAAGTTCTTTCGGCAGAATGTGAACCGTGCCTACAACTGTAAAGTGTACGTTCATAACACATCAATGAAGATACATTGTATTTTAGAAACTCCTTCAAGGGATATAGATTAGTGTACTCGTTTATGTTAAATGCCATTATTAATGAAACGTTGCACCTACATGCTAATCGTGCATTACGCTTAGTTTATTAGTCAGTACAATAAAATGCTATTGCGTAACGCAGCAAAATATGTACGTCTCATTATAAAATGCAAACAAGGAGGCAACATAAAAATACAAGTACCGACGGATGCTTTAACTTTCAACTCCCTCAACATATTACCCCGATGCCCACACTCTATAACTATAGCACTAAATAATGCCACTATAACTCACGCTCTCCGAAATCGGGTGTGTAATTCACGGTCCAGTTTTATCAGTGGCGTGCTAACCCTTAATACATGTTACTGAATTTAACCCATAGCCCATAGGTTCTCTATTTCTAGCCTGGACCCTCTACAATCTTGCCAAGCTGTGCGGTTGAATTCTGGGACTTTGTATGTGAATGGAGAAGTTGCCTTGCAAGTACGGCATTAGTACAAAGAGTACCATACCCTCTACCGATAGGATATTCAACTGAATGTGATGCTAATTGTGGGGCACTTGAATACTGTTCGTGATGGTTCTGATACAGTAGGTATCATATCTATGCAACGATATAATTCAACGTTCTTGTTATCCCTATGTTGACACCAAAATGATAATAGTCCATGTGTATTGTGCCCTATTTACCTTGTGAACAAAGAACAGAGCAAATTATCAATGTTATTCAATACCGCGATGGGAAGAGGCGTGGAAAGGCTGGTTGTATTAGTACGCAACCATATCCGGACTCTGTGACTTGCTTTCTCTTTCACAAACCATTCTATGTAGAGACCGCTCCTTCTCGGTAGAGCGCTGTGGCTTCAATGTAGACTCACCAGTCAAACTATGTCATTCTTACTTAATCGGCGTGCAAGAAATCGGGATAGAAATGAACACCCAGCATTATTATAGCTAATTAGAAAGTCGTAATAAAAACATGCAGAACCAAGTGTGCAATACTAAGATCTCCGGTATTTCGGCGTTCCGTGTACTTCAAGCTGGTCTTACAAAGATTAAAATGTACATAAAATTAGAGTAAAATCCCGTTTTTGTATGTCGACCTCATATACGTTTTACACACTTCTGTGTGTTACACGTTGAAATTTCTTTCAACTTCTCATCTGCAATACAGATAAAAATGTCTCACTTTTGGTTTACATTTACAGTGTACAGAAATAACCTTGGCCTCAGACTGCAAACGCATTTGTATTACAGATAGACCGGTAGCGTTAGGTTTGGAGGAGAGCCCTTGCAATTGTGCAGTGCATACCATTCTTTCAGAAAAAATACTGTATTAGCACATTAATCTCTATTCAGCAACAGTGGTCATTAAAATACACTTAAGTAAAAATACACATTTCATAGCAGTAACAGAATGTTATAGGTGGTATGTACCTGTACTTACTACACTATAGTGAATCTATTGTATAACATAGACAGGGACTATATTGTTTTTTATTTATTTTTTAACCATTATTGAGCTCATCAAACATTTATTCATGATTTACCCATTGATTTAATGATATCCGAGTTTTTTTATAATTCGAGGGAACCCCAGCCCCAATTAGCTCGAATTACCAGGGTTCTACTGTATGTTAAATAAATAACCAACTACGAAAAAAGAAAACACCAAGCTATTGCTCGATTCTGTATATCGACTTACATAGCAATATATTAACACAATATAACACCGTAAAAGGAAGAGGGGTTATCTGCCGATATCTTGTCCTTACTTCCTTTCAACGAAATGTCAGAGGAGCGTTATCTAACGCTTCATGTTTGACGTAACTATGCACCAAGTTATCACTTTTAGTGTCAAATACTCGTTTCTTATGTATTTATGGTCTACTTAACCCTGTCGCGTTGTTTCCTTTACGTGATCTGCCTTAAGTTATTAATACAGATATAGTGCAGTTGAAGTTATCGCATGCCACTTTCTATGACTTTCAGATCTGAAACATAATACCGTTGTAAACCTTTTACGAACATTGACTTTCTCTGCACAGTACATGGTACGTAGTTAAGAGTGTGTATTGTTTCGTTTCGTAATCGGCTAACCCTCCCCGTATTTGTAGGACTTACACCCCCCTGGGACTTACAAGCCAATTTCTAGGGGTCTAAAGCCTGTTGGGGAGCCAACGGCACGAAATCACAGAGTAGAAAATCTGTTACGAGGCGTCATGGCATGAGCATGAAGTTGATGACATGAAATGTAAGCGAAATTGATGATTGGAGAGGTGATGATGGAACAATTGGTGGAATGAGTGGCGGGGAAACCGGAGACACGGAGAAAACCCGCCCAGACGCCAATTCGTCCACCACGAATCCCACATGCGGGCGCTTGGGATCCAACTAGATGGGGAGGCGAGTGCTCTAACCACGGCGCATCCGAGGATATTGTACTGCGTCCAAAAATTCGATTCCGAGAATTCACTCAAAATATTCGTTTTAGGGTTCTTTGTATAAAACACGCATTATCATACGTAGGTAGAGAAGGTTTGCACTCTACATTTTATCTCGAGAGAACTTTAACTTGGATAGATTTTAAGTGTTCAAAAACAATATTCCCACAGATCCACAAACGGTATTAGATGAACCGACCAATTTATTATTGCTATTTAAATACTTAAAACATTGAAAATTACAACCCGGATTATTTTAAATCTTTGTAAAACCTGTTAACATGTTTTAAATATTGTAACAATATTAATGCATGCTGTCACTATACAAGAACTATGTTGTCAGGCGACATTATATACAGAATATAATAAAAAATATATTAAAAACACCGAATGGTTGTTAATAGAAAATATCATTTGACATTAATTACAATACATTTTTTATCTCTCGTACCACTGTTCATAGATAATGTAGAATGCATTTTGTATTTAGTCATTCCAAAGTCTGAAGATTATGATATTTTAAACATGTAGAACTATTTTGATATAAACAAACTAAAACTTGAAAAGCTTACACATTGGATTTTTGGGATGGAATGTTCCGAAAATCTACACCTTGCCTGCTGAAGAAATTGTTTTTGAGTATTACTATTCACTCATTAACGCTGCACACACAAATATTTACACAGTTTTTTTTGTTTTGTTTTTTGGTATTTTTTTGAAGACCTAGACAGAGAAGAGACGTGGCCATTATAATCTATGACAGGCAACAATGATAAACGTGTACAGATAGCTATGTGAACATCTCACTTGCGGAGGCGGCCGATTTCATCAAGCCATAAACAAGTTCCTTAAATAAAGTACACTGCGTTACAAAATGTGACATCAATTTTAGTTGCGCACCTAGCAACCAGTTCCATCTTAACTCACAAAACTACGAGGCGCTGCAAAGTTTGACGTACCACAATATGAAAGAAAATTCATGACGTATTTCACACTAGGTTGTATTTTTCAGCGTGAAATACTTAATACATAAAAGCCATAAAAACAAAAATGTACGTACTCCAATGAAAATAGTCGATTTCGAAATTCAGCGAAGATACACATTCTGACATCTCCCAGATCTGCATAGTATTTAAAAAGAAACAAAGGGAGAAGATACGCATACCCGCGTGTGGTACGACAGCATAACTCAAAAACGATATGTCGTATACGCAGGAAACTTGGTATTTATATGCAGGATCTTCCGTGATCGCGACAAGATTTTCAAGAAAAATCTCCCAAATATACAAATACACATAACGATAGAATCATGTAACCTTAACATAACATGCTCTTTAAAAATGTCAATATAAACCATCTTTTTGCTCATAATTTTTTAATTTACATTACAAAATATAAGTTTTTTACATTCTCGACCACGTACGCACCATGTACACAGTAGGTATAAAAGAAATTGTATTCTACCAAAAAAACTGTATTTCACGATTTCACCAAAAATGTCTTGAGACACCCTGAATCTAAAAACAAAACAATTTTTAGAAAAAAGACTACATATTTGTGTGTGATAAAAGAGATGTAATATTAAAACTAAAGTTAAACATAAAACCTAACGACACAAGTACACGAGTTAACACCATTGCCGATAAGGCAATATGTTTATTCTAAAGATACGACCTGCAGCTAACGCGGGTTAAGAATAAAACAACAAAAGATACGAGTATTAGTAAATATGGAATATAAAAGGAAACAAATAAAAATGAACGGCCAACACAGTGTTATTTCCAATTTTACTTTTTCTACACGTACTATATATATAGTATTGTACTGCACCCAAAAAATTGATACCGAGATTTCACCGGAAATATATATTTTCAGACCCCCTGAATGTCCCCCCCCAATCAATTTTTGAAAAGGGTTCAGTGTGCGTGTCTGTGTGTGTGTGTGTGAGTGTGTGTGTGTGTGTGGGGGGGGGGGAGCAGCTTAGCCCAAAAACGATAAGTCCACTAAATACCAAACTTGATTTTTAGTTTAGTATCTTCCAAGAATGCGATACGAAGATTTTCGATAAAATCATCCACCCCCAACTACCCTATACATGCAAAAATTTCGAAAATGTTAGTTTTCTCAAAAATGGCTTTAACTTTTTGATTGACATGTCCTATATTTAAGATATGTACATGACAAATAAAACATACATCTTGAACTTTCTGGGAATAGCCTCTGAAGACCTCTTTATTAGAGTTGCTTTTTTCTGAATTTTGCATAACTGGTAAGCCGTAAGAGATAGACAAAAGCTTATTATACAAAACTGTAGATCTCGTTAAAACACACAATATCACACACACACACGCACACACACACACACACACACACACACACACACACACATTTTTTTCGTGGAGTTGATCGTTTTCGAGATATTTTTTGTTATTGGTTTCAGTTTCAAAATACTTTTCTCATAGGGAACTTACAAAGAATCCGATTACAATCACATAGCAACCCCATTTTTATAACTTTGGCTGTCGGTTTAGCCTAGTGTATTCCCTTATTTCCCTCCTACTTGTAAAGAAACAAGCAATAAGACCGTTTCTGCTAATGTTTATCACGATTAGCATGAAATAGAAGAATAAGCTCATTAACAATATTATTTATTATAGAGTTGCAGAGAAAAAAAGGTGAATGATAAAAAAAAGATTTTTTAGTTATTTCTTACTTATTGAAAGGATTTGAATGAGTTTGAGTTTATGTGTGTGTGTGCGTAAACAGCATTAACTCAAAAATTAACAGTATGATAAATAACACAATATTATATTCATCTATTAAGGATGCGACACGATGAGTTCCAAGAAAATATCCCCGACTCTAAATTACCTTTTACATGGAACATTTTTTTCGGAAATATCGATTTTCTCAAAAATGGCTAAAAGGACTCTGAGTAAAATACCATATGTTAAAGATATTTTCATGACATGAAATGTATATCTTGATTTTTTTGGGGAATTGTCTATGAAGACCTCTTCATTCTGGATGACTTTTGCAAAACTCGTAAACCATAAGAGATAAGAAAAACTCTTAAAACAAGAAATGTAAAGCTTAAAATGTATGTAACATACCTTTCCCCAATGAGAAGTCTTCTTTATTTTTATTTTATTTATTTTTTATTCCTGGCCAAGCACAATAACGGAATTCCAATATCACATGACCAACTTTCAAAAATGTTGACTGTATCTTTAGCTTAATGTATTTCCTTATCTCCGTTGTGCCTACAAGGAAATAAGTATAAATCCATTTCTGCTCACTTTATTAGTAGACAGAGAAAGTTATGTGAATGGAACATTTTTTTTTCCCTCCAGATTTTACAATATTCATGACGCTTTAAAGTTTGAAGCAACTTTTAAAAACACTACATTTTGGTTTTGTTAAATAAAACAGCTAAAACTTAATATCTCAACAACAACAAAAATTCCGTACTATAGTGAAACTTTGTACACGCGCTATTAGTTGCTAGTAATGCCTATGCAAGAACCTATATTTAAATTAGAAAATATTATTTAGCAGTTTAGACCCCATTAAGAATCTTGGGTTGATCATAAGTTTCCTACCCGGATTTCCACCGCCATCATCAGAAATCAACATAAATTATATAAACATATAGAAGAACTTTGAAAATATATGTATCTTCTTAGATATATTTTATCAATGCTCTTAATTTATGGTTAATAGACATGCAACCCGAAACATATTTCGATATCGAATTTTACCTTCTGCTCTTAAACTAAGTATACGGCAGAGCAAATACAAACGGTATCTATGGAAAAAGATGTCCGTGTGTTCCATTCACATGACTTTCTCTACATCTCTACAATAAATTGTAAAAAACTTATTCTTTTATTTACTTCATGTTAATCGAGAAAAAATAGCAGAGATGGTTTTACTACTTGCTTCCCCTATGTAGAAGGGAAATAAGGGAATACAATAAGCTAAAGTGATAGTCAAAAGTTGGTTGCTGTGTTTGAAGTCCCTTTGTTTGTATAAAAAGGAGAGTTGGAAAACTTCTGTATGAAAAAAGTAAATATTTTAACAAGGAATATCTAAAAAAACGAACAACGCCACGAAAAAATGTAGACGACATAAATTGTGTGTTTTAAAGTTAAGTTTTTGTCTATCTCTTACGGTTTACCAGTTATGCAAAAATATGCAAAATTCACCAACGTAAAGATGTGTTCAGAGGCTATTCACTGAAAATTCGAGATATACATTTTATTTGCCATGTAAATATCTTTAATATACAATATTTTAATAAAAATCGTTAGTCAGTTTTGAGAAAATCAAAATTTTCCCATGTTTGGGATTTTAACGGACTTTTCGTTGCTGCCCACATGTGCACACAGCCAAAAACTAACAGACACATTTTTCAAAAAATGTTTTATGTCTCAAAACATATATTTCCGGTGAAATCTCGGTATCGAATTTTGGGTGCAATACAATACCTTCTCTATGCACTCTGTACATAGTACGTGAAGAGAAAGTAAAAATGAGTAATAATCTATAGGGAACTTTACGCGCAAATAAAGAAAGGTGGTTTTACAAATACTTGGGTTGCAATGTCGACTACATTTATTAGGAACTTGGCTTAAACTTGAAGATATTATTTTGATAATACTTTTGAAGTGATGTTGTAATATTGTATTATCCAAACTTACATGTTAAGATAAAACAGCAAAGTACGCCTGGCGCCGAAGAGATACACATCCTTTGGTTTCTTTGCGAGAAAGGAGGTTCTTGTACTGGAGTTGGTTTTATGGTCTCCGTGTTCACGTCACTCGGTCGCTATTGGAAACGCCAAGGAAATGTAATTGCTCTCGATAGATCAATTTCATGAAAACCGAGAGTGATGGGTCAGAGTAACGTTGAGACTCGTATGCGGGAAGAATTAAACTTGAACTCTTATTCCAACAACCTGACTAGGGTTTCCCGTGGGTTTCTCTAACCGCGTAGGCGAATTGCGGATAGGTATGTAATTTTCACGACCGCAGATCCACGTGGCAACAAAAGGAAATTAAATAAAGGTGTAGAAACCTTAAAAACAATGGTTTTCCAATAGCGTGTCTTCTACTAATACAAGAGAACCTTTTGTCACGTAAGTTTGTACCTTAAAACATTCTAAAAAAAAGTCTTTTGCCACGCTAAAGTTTTCGGCCCATCGTTGTTTGAAATTTTCAGGTTTACATTATTTTGAGGGAATAGGATTAGGAAAACCGAAATAGATGGAAAATTTAACAGCCAAAATTGCTATAAAATTCGTCATACGAAGTTATTTAGCTGGAGCAATTCTTGGAAATAAAATATGAAATGAGTGTTCCCTCCATTAGGAGGAAAGCATTTCATAGAAGTATACTTTTTGAAGATAGTGTTTTTATCCACTTTTCACCCAATCTATAATCCGCGACAAGTTTAAATTCCTGCACTCCGGAAGTTTTGCATTATTAAGTTTTACGTACGATTTGATGTGTGCAGCATTCATGTATAGTTCTTTCAATGCAATTTTTTAAGTTTGTCAAGTAGATTGATCAACTACCAGGCGTGACTTATCGATTACCAATTCGCAGAAATAGAAATTGAGCGTTATTAATGGACGCTCTATAACTACTGCGGTTCTCAGCGTCCCACTCCCGCAAATGGCTTAGTTTTGTTTAGATGCCCTTTTTACTTTCTCCATACGCACTATGTACATAGTGTATAGAGAAAGTATTGCACTCCACCAAAAATTCATTACCGAGATTTCACCGGAAATATATGTTTTAGGGTTCCCAATATCCAAAAAAAGCATTTTCACAAAAAGGTCCGTGTGTGTGCGTGTGTGTGTGTGTGTGTGTGTGTGTGTGTGTGTGTCCGTGTGTCTGTGAACACGATAACTCAAAAACGAAAAGTCGGTGAAATACCAAACTTGGTATTTAAGTTTAGTATCTTCCAGGGATGCGACACGAAGATTTTGAGAAAAATCCCCCAACTCCAACTACCCTTTACATGGAACTTTTTTCGAAAATTTTGATTTTCTCAAAAATGGCTCTAACGATTTTGATTAAAATTTCGGATATTAAACATATTTACCTGACAAATGAAATGTATATCTTGAACTTTCTGGGAATAGCCTCTGAAGAGTAGTTTATTCTGGATGAATTTTACTAAATTTTGAATAACTGCTAAACAGTAAGAGATGACAAAAACTTACTGCACAAAAAATGTAGAGCACATTAAAACACACAATTTATGTTATATACATTTTTTTCGTGGAGTTCGTCGTTTTTGTGACATTCCTTATTTTTGGTTTCTGCTATGAAAAACGTATACTTTTTCTCATACTGGAACTTGTCAACTCCTATCCATATAAACAAAGGAACTTCATTGACATAGCAACCAGCTTTTGACTATCACTTTAACCTACGGTTGTCCCTTATTTCGCTTCTACTTACAAGGATGCGAGTAATAAGACTATTTCTGCTAATTTTTTCTGATTAGCATCAAGTAAATAGAAGTATAAGCTTTTTAAGAATTATTTGTTGCAGGGATATGGAGAAAGTCATGTGAATGGTTCACAACATATTTTTTTTTATCAGGCACGAGATAAATGTACGACACGGGAACAACGGCTTTACTTCTGTTCCGAAGGAAGCCATGTTAAGAGTTTTTACGCACGAAAAAAAACATCGCCCTCCGCCAGGTTTGAATCCAATACCTTGAAGACCAGAAGCTAGCATGTTACCCCTGGACCACGGGGGACGACCCAATTCGCAGAGGCTAGCGCGGAGACCCTGATATGCTTTTGAACAGCTGACAATGAATAATTTTAAGTCACTACGTCTCAAAAATGAAGAAATAGTATGGATTAGGATCCTTTAGGGCTTTACAGACATTTTTCTAAATTCTCCAAAGAAAAAGTTACCGCATTAGTTTTTCAATATGCCCCCCCCCCCGCCGAAATGAAAAATTCCTCTGGTGGGAGGAGAGCTGACGATACAAGTGTCACCACTGAGCGAAGCTGGTGACTGTGGGAGTTCGCCCTCTTGAAGAAACGTGGGCAGTAAAGCGATAAGCGGGTCACTTCGAGGTAGATAGTGCACGATGCAACCCCATCCTCTTATCGCGGTACACCTGTTCTCCCACGTTTCGCTTTATGTCAAACTCACGCATGCTTTCTCAACTTGGTAACTGTGATAAACGTGCCTTACCACTTGCAACAAACCAGGTGTTGCAACCTTTCAGGTGGGAAGGCAACTCTTTCATCCGTCTATGTGAGCATGCTAATAATGAGAATTGGTCAACATCATCTATATTTAAGAGTGTTTCTCCAGAAATTTCTAGTCCTCCAAAAATTACTTCTCACTATACAGCATGAGATTCGTAATACAGGATGGATATAGGTCAATTAACCGAAAATTCATAGTGCAGCTTCATGGTTTGCTCAAAAAAATTGTCTACAGAAATTATTCACTGGCTTACATTGTTATAATTAGTTCAGACACTGAATTGTATATTTATTTGTTTTATTGTTGTATTTTTTAAAAAACCGTAAGAGATGGACAAGAACTTACTACACAAAACATGTAGAGCACATTAAAACACACAATTTATGTTAAATACATTTTTTCGTGGAGTTCGTCGTTTTTGTGACATTCCTTATTTTTGGTTTCTGCTATGAAAAACGTATACTTTTCTCACACAGGAACTTGTCAATTCCTATCCATATAAACAAAGGAACTTCATTGACATAGCAACCAGCTTTTGACTATCACTTTAACCTACGGCTGTGCCTTATTTCGCTTCTACTTGCAAGGAAGCGAGTAATTAGACTATTTCTGCTATTTTTTTCTGATTAGCATAAAGCAAATATAAGTATAAGCTTTTTAAGAATTATTTGTTGCAGGGATATGGAGAAAGTCATGTGAATGGTACACATCAGATTTTTAAAATAGTCAACTACCTAAATTTTCTCAAATGGACCATTCAAAGCGAGCTGAACCTTAACTGTTTCTTATAGCGACCAGCTTTTAAAAGATTTGATTATCGATTTAGCATAATGTATTGTCTTATTTCCCAACTATGTACAATGACGCTAGGAATAAGACAATTCTGCTAATGTTTATCTCTATTAGCATGATGTAGATAAAAGAATAATCTTTTGCAGGAATAGTTTGTATTTGTAACAGATAGAGAAAGTCATGTAAATGAAACACATCAGATTTGTTTGCTCCATTTTTATCCCATCTGTATCTGCAAAGGTCATAGCGGTGGCCTTTCACTTTGGAACACATTGCCTGTAGACATTGGTATTAATTCTTGTACAGTTGGGTTTTATACATATCACACACACACACACACACACACACACATTCATCAGATTTGAGGAGGATAGGGAATAATCTTGTGTAGAGAAATTTTCCGGCCCCCAGCTGGAATTCGAACCAGGGAGCTATATATATATTTTCAAACACAAGTCTCCGTTGTCACCAAATATCTTTTACAAATTCTTGTTCAATCTAATTCCACAAATGCTGTAAATTTACTCGTACTGCAGCAAAACTCACACCTTCATTATCTCCTAAATCATAGATGAGGTTAGGGATATCGGCGGCCAATTTATTGTATCCCATCTTCCTATCCACTCTTCAATAGCTCATCCCAAACTCCAAGAACGTATTTTAAAACTGAAATCAATAACAAGGAATACCTCGAAAAAGGTCAACTCCAGGGAAAATTGTATATGACATAAATTGTATATTTTAAGGAGCTCTACATGTTTTGTGTAGTAAGTTTTTGTCTACATCTTACGGTTTAATAGTTATGAAAAAAAAACAAAAAACAAAAACAAAAAAAAAACCATCTAGATTAAAGAGGTCTTTAGAGTCTATTCATTAAAAATTCAAGATATACATTTTATTTGTTATATAAATATCTTAAATTTAACACATTTTAATCGAAATCGTTATGGCCATTTTTGAGAAGATTAAAATGTTCGAAGTCATTTCCACACAAATGGCGGTTGCGGTGGGGTGATTTTCTTGAAAGTCTTCGTGACACATCCCTAAAAGATACTGAACTACAATATCAAGTTTGTGTTAAACGGACTTATCGTTTTTGAGTCACGCACCTTTTTCTAATTGGGGGGGGGATTCAGAGGATCCCATAACATGTATTTCCGTTGAAATCTCGGTAACGAAGTTTTGGGTGCATTACAATTCGTTCGCTATACACTATGTATATAGTACACGTAGAGAAAGTAAAAGTGTTTTTTTTTCAACTCAAAGGACCTCAAAACATATTTCAGGTGAAATCTTGAAATCGAATTGATAATATGTTACTATGTGCATACATACTAGAGAAAGTGAAATATTAAGAAAAATGGAGAATTATTTGTATCTATCCTGAATCACAAAGCAAAACCTCAAGAAACCTATTTTAAACACACAAAAACTTATGGTTTATGCTACCTAAAAATCGTAATAATGCTTTGAGTGTAGATAAATTGAATCCACCTACATAGAACTCCTATTCCTGGTTATAACTTTCAGTTTGTATTTCGCCTTATAATTGTCTGTTTAGGAAAGCCAGTTTCACCTTATTCATCATTAGCTTTACTGACATAAAAATGAACGAGAGAAAAATGAGAGAGAGAAAATAAAAAGATCTGATGTGTTCCATTCACATGACTTTCTCTAGCTATTCCAAAAAGCTGTTTCCCTACAAAATACTATTCTTCTATCCACGTCTTTTTTATTTATTTATTTTAGTGTTTAACCCCGCTTTTAATACCATGGCACCGCAGGCGGTGACACTGATGAATGATGATATGAAATGAACATGGAGCACCGGTGGAATACGATGGCGGGGGAGACCGGAGAAGCCCCTGCGCCGCTTTGTCCACCACAAATCTCACATGTGGTCGCTTGGGATCGACCGTCTAGATGAGAGGCGAGTGGTCTAACCACTCGGCCATGGCGCGGCCTTTATGTCATGTTAATCGAGATAAACATTAGCCTTAAATACCTTATTAAGTACTTGTTTCCTTGTAAAGTAGAAAGGAAATAAGGGATTATACTATGCTAAAGCGATAGTCAAATCCTTAAAAGCTATCACTATGTGAAACACCTGAAATTCGTTTCTCTTTTGCATTCTTGCTTGAGAAAAGTTAAAAGTAGTTTTAAAATGACACCAAAAACAAGGAACATCTCGGAAACAGTTAACTACTAAAAAAAGTATATGACATAAATTGTCTGTTTTAACGAGATCTACACTTTTTGTGTATATTTTACGGCTTAGAAGTTATACTATACAAGATATACTAAAGGCACACAAAATATAGGTTTCTCAGAGGCTGTTCCCAAAAAATTCAAGATATTCTTTCTGTTTCTGGTGAAAATACCTTACACATATGACCTTTAATCAAAATCCTTAAGTCATTTTTGAGAAAATGAAAAAAATCGAAAAATCTTTCATGTAAAGTGTAGTTAGGGGTGAGAGGATTTTCTTTAAAATGTTTGTGTACTGAACCTAAATACTAAGTTAGGTATATAGCGAACTTTTCGTTTTTGAGCTGTGCTGCCCATAGACATACACACGGACTTTTTTCTAAAAATATTTTCGGAATTGGGAGACGGCGAAATTTCGTCATCGAATTTTTGTATGGAATACAATACTTTCTCCATTTAATATGTTCATTGTACATAAGTGCTAGAGAAAGTAAACAAAACAAAAAAAAACCGGAGAATAATTGGTGTTTGTTTTGATCTACAAAGCAAAACCACCAAGAAAGATTTATTTCGCCTGTCTAATTGCCTGTCTAGGAACGATAGCTTCCCCTCATTCAGCTTCTGCTTTACTGATATAATAACGAACGAAAAAAGATGAAAAAATACAAAATCTGATGCATTCCATTCTCATAGCTTCCCCGCTTGAGAAAAGTTTAAGTAGTTTAAAAATCAAACCAATAACAAGGAATATCTCGGAAACGGTTAGCTCTACCAAATCAAACAACAACAAAACAAGAAACACATAAGATAAATTGTGTTTTAACGAGATTTTTATGTAGCAAGTTTTATCTTTCTCTTACAGTTTACGAATTATACAAAAGTCATACAGAATGAAGGGGTCTTCAGAAGCGATTCCCAAAAAAACTCAAGATATATATTTTGATTCTCATGAAAATAACATATGGCATTTCAATACAAAAAATCAACATTTTCGAAAAATGTTTCATGTAAAGGATATTTAGGGGTGGAAGGACTTTCTTGAAAATCCTTGTGTCGCATCCTTGGAAGATGCTGATCCTAAATACCTAGTTTGGTATTTAAATGACTTTTTGTTTTTGAGCTACACACACACACCGCCGTGGTCGAGTGGTTAGACAACTCGCCTCTCACCTAGGCGGTTCGGGTTCGATACCGAGTGACCGCATGTGCAATTTGTGGTGGAAAAAGCGACGCAGGGTTCTTTTTCTCTGGGTTCTTCAGTTTTCCCCGTCCCGTGTTCCACCGTGCTCCATCAGTGTCATTGCCTGGGGTGCAATTTGTAGTAAAAATAGAGATAAGGACATTTTTCTAAAAATGCTTTTTTCATGCAGAGTGTCAAAATAAGTATTCCCAAGGAATCTCGGTATCAAAATTTTGAGAGGAGTACAATACTTCCTCTATACACTATGCAGAGAAAGTAAAAAGATAGAACAACCTTTATCTTCGTTATACACTTTCGCTCCTTTTACCCAAATCCACTTTAACCCAGCTACCCTTGTCGTGTTGTTTCCACTTCTTCTCTGCCGCCGCCTTCTGCACACCCTCTTTTTCTCCCCTAGAAGTGTAGTAATTGAGGCAGAGGAGTGGTGGTGTTAATTTGCGAGTAAACGAGAATTTCCGTTGGCGATAAAATCGCGATCTTGGCAGGGGGTCGCTACGTTAGAGACAGGTTTAGCAAGTGACCACTTAGAGTACGATGACCCACAGGATGATTGCAACGTCCTTCAAGTTTATCAAACATCGATACTCCGTTATAAGATGGGCTGCTGAACCTTACAGTGCACTGAAATCATACTTCAGGGAACACGCCTACAGCTATAAAACTATAAGTATGACTTTAGTAGCATTAATTCTGGACACTTTGTTAAATTAACTTTCAAATTTGAATAATGCATTGAACTCTCATTCAGGATCATTCTTAGCTGACGGATTATATCCCAGAAGGCCTGTTACAGTATTGAACATCTTACCATAAACTGGAGCTAATTTGGGCTTTAATGGATTACTTTGGTCCAACTTTGAAAAAATATATTATTTTATAAATGTACTACCTATTTTTATTGTATACGCTGTCCAATGTGAAAATAGGAATTATTGTTGTCATATAACAGAGGAGTTCATAATTTGGTGAAACCTATTATGTTGAGATAATGACACCATTCCTAAAAATATCACATTTCTTCAATTTTGAGCCGCCTATTACATGAGAGTCATAATTCATTATATTTCATATTGGATGCAGTATAAAATAAAATATATACTTTTTATTTCATTCTGCGTCTAATATGTAACAAAATGAATTGCTACTCACAATTAATAGGGGGCTCAAGGTTGGGAAAATACAGGCTTTTTAAGATTATGGCGTTCATGGTGCAGTTTATGGCATTGAAATGTCATAATGCTAAAATTACTAGACTTCTCAAAAATTTTATCTCCTTTACATTAACAATATTTCCAATTTTACATTAGACACCATATAAAATATAGAGTATATTTAAACTGATATGATTTCCAAAGTTGGGCCAAAATAACTATTAAGGAACAAATTAGCTCCAGTTTAGGTATAATATTCAATGCCGTATTATGGTAACACTTCCTGGCTATAATTTATCAGATAAGAATGATCCTGAATGACACTTGAGTGCAGTATTCAAATTTGCAAATTAATTTAACAGACAAAATGTCCACAATAAGTGTCACTGCTGCACAAATTATTCTTTGTTAATGTAATTGATTTTTCACACAAGCTGTGTGTAGATCAGATGTTGGAAGGTAGAGCCAGACTGTAAAATGCAATGCCAGAGCCGGGATTTGAACCACGGATCTCGCGATAGCCGGTCGTGTATCACTTGGCTACCAATGGCAATTGTCATTGAAATTCTCAACTGACTCGCATGTTTCTCGGTAATCCACAAGGTGATCTCAAATTATAGGGACTTACAATGTCCTAAGTACTTTAAGTCATAGTTTAAGCCAACTATTAGCTCAATCAGTATTAAGGGGACAAGGTAGTCTGAACATACGGAAATTACACCTTAAGTGTGTTGAATTACCACTGCTCTTAAAGTATTCAGTTGTTTTTCCAGAAATTTGTATGAATTATTCTATAAATTATGACAAGTATTTCAAGTGACAGTTTGCATTAATAACTTATGTGGGCGATTCTATAAAAAGATTTTATTCAGTGTACTGGTTACCGTGCTAACTTCATATACCCAAGGTCGCGGTTTCAAACCCCAGGCGGAGGACGATGGATTTTTTCGGGCGTAAAAATCCTTAGCATGACTTTCTTTGGAAGGGAAGTACAGCCGTTGGTCCCGTGTCGTAAATTTACGGCACGTAAAAGAACCTCAAGCCTGAAAGAGAGGCCCAGTAAAGAATGGGAACGCTGAGGATCACAACAGTTAAAGACAGTCCATAAATAAAACGGCATTTCATTTTCATGTCATTCAGCAGAAAAGTAATAAAACTTACTCTTAAAAATGTGAATTCATGTACCTTTTTCTCTGATACCACTTGTAATACATAACCACACTTTTGCATGCTTGTTCTGGTATAGTGAGCTTTCTTCAGAACCTCAGGTATTTAACTCTGATATAATTTCAGTAGAAATTAAAAAAAAAAAAAAAAAAATATATATATATATATATATATATATATATATATATATATATTTGCAAATTTAAAAAAGTAAAAATGTGGAATATTTACAATGTTAATGCTTTCTTAATATGATCAAGATATACTTAACATCATGATTGTGGTTCAGAAAGCTCAACTATGTGTTGTTTTCATGAGCTGAAAATGTCAGCTTTCCAGCCCTCATACTTTCTGAGGAAAGCGCACAGTATCCAAAATGCTGTTTTGAGAAAAATGTTCTAAAAGGGCACTGCATGACAGCTTCAAAGAAATGTAGACTAACATTTAAATCATATTTAAATTGATTAAAATCCCGTTAACTCCTCAAAAGTATAAATTTTTTAAACTAGAAATAATAGAGACTTTATAAGTGTCTAAAACTAAAATCGTTAAGGTTCACCCTGTTAGAGACCATGTCTGCTTAATTTAATGACATGGCTTGTGTGAAAAAACAATTAAAATTAATACCAATTGAGCTAATATTTGGCCAAACTAGATGCCCAGGACTTGGCATTGTAAGTCGCCATCGGGTATGTCTTCTCAAAATAATTTGTGATTACCTTGCGGTTTACTGGCAAAAATGCGAAGAGCCAATAGAGGAATTTAATGCCGTGCCGAATGTTGGCATGGTAGCTAAGTGGTTAGAGCGACCAGTTTGAGTACGGGAGACCCGTGTTGCAAAACCCGGCTATGGAATTGCATTTTTCAGTCTGGCTCTACCTATCCACATAGCAGAAATTGTCTAATTACTTAGTTTTTTTTTTAATTTATTTATTTTATGTCGCTTTAATTTGCAAGGTGGGTTCAATCCCCTGTACCGGAGTGGGGATTTTTCTCCCGCTGGGTGACCTGGCCCGGGGTGCACTCAGCGTCGTAAAGTCCCTAAGGGGCCAATTGAGGAGAGCTACTTGATGGAGAAGTAGCGGCTCCAGGTCATGAAGACCGCATTAACCGGCCGGGGAGGCTCGAGGCACTGACCACGCCTCACCCTCCAATACTGCACCCCATCCATGACGTCTGTAGTGGACCGAGATGGGGGACGCAGCGGCCGGATGGTTAGGCCAAGGTTCCCCGTGAGCTGTCGTGCCATGGAGTTATTATTAACTTGCAAGGTAGTCATATCGCGACATGTTTTAACGGTACCATTTACAAACAATTTAATTGGTTAATACAATTTCAAAAATTTAAGTAAAATTATATTTCATTATACATATTTGTTAGTTTTAAGAATTTAAATAGTATTTTGTTGTGTGACGAATTGTTGAGAGCTCCTTGGATGTCCAGTAGATTACATTCTGCTCGCTGCTGTGGATACTAAGGACACTCTGAGAAGAGAAATCGTTTCAAAAGCGGTTGATATGCCATTGACATTAAAGTTCAGCTCTCCTGCCTTGGCCAGAAAAAACAAAAGAGAGATAAAATGAATGATAGCTTCTCGTTTGAGAAATTTAAATCAATAACAGGAATACATACCTTTGAAATGGTTAGCTCTACAAAGAAACTGTGCATGACAGAAATTGTGTTTTAACGAGATCTACATTTTTTGTGCAATAAGTTTTTTCTGTACTTTACAGTTTACCAGTTATACAAAAGTCAGAGATTATTTTCTGAAAGTTCAAAATATACATTCCGTTTGTAATGAAAATATATTAAACACACGGTATTTCAATTAAAATATTCCATGTAAAGAGTGATTGGGTGTGGGAGATTTTACTGAAAATCGCCGTGCCGTATCCTTTGAAGATACTGACATTAAATTACATGTCGATTTTTCTTTTTTGATGTATGCTATCCAAAAACTTTAATGCTGTAACTTCTCTGAAAATACACTTTTGATTCATTTAATTACTTTCTCTACTACCGAAATTATTGAATTAATCTTAATATTTCATATACTATTATTAAATGTTCCTCTCGTCATTTAAATATTGGAATTAAATTAAAAAAAAAACCCACGAAGCACAACAAAATAAAAACCCGTAGCCCAGTCGGTAAAGCACCTGCCTGCCGTTTGAGAGGTCCCGGGTTCGATTCCCGGCTGGGGCTAGGAATTATTCTCTAGCCCAATTTATTGCCTATCCTCCCCAGATTCTGGAAGTATGAATGTGTGCATGTAAATCCAAAAGACTATAAACCAATAAACCAAAGAGTAATACATATACACAATAAACGTGTGAATACAATGACTCAAAAGAAAAGCCATCGATATGACCTGGATGTTAATGGCGGTATATAAATGGAACAACAAATGTTAATCACGTAGAAAAAAGAATCTGATTGTTCCATTCACATGCCTTTCTCTACAGCTCTGCAACAAATTATTGTTGGAAAGCTTGTTTTATTTACCTCAGGCTACTCAAGAAAACAATTAGCAGAAATGGTCCATTACTAGCGTCCTTGTAAGTAGAAAGAAAATAAGCGAGTGCCATAAGCTAAAGCGATAGTCAAATGTTTTAAAAGATTGTTGCTATGTGATTGAAGTTCCTTTGTTTGTATGGCCAGGAGTTGATAAATTGCTGTATGAGAAAAGTATAGGTAAGTATTTAAAACTGAGACCAACAAAAAGGAATATGTCAAAAACGATCACCTCCAGGAAAAAAATTATATAACATAAATTGTGTGTATAACATATATAGAACAAATTGTCACGAATAAATATGTTTTCAGAGGTTATTCCCAGAAAACTCAACATATAGATTTTATTAGTCATATAAATATACGACATTTTAATCAAAATCGTTACAGCTATTTTTGAGAAAATCAAAAATTTTCGAAAATTGTTCTATGTAAATGGTAGCTGTGGTGAGAAGATTTTCTTGAAAATACCAACTTTGATACTTAATGGACTTTTTGTTTATGAACGATGCTGCCCCCCCCCCACACACACACACACGTAAATTTGTCTAAAAATACTCTTTTGGATTTAGAAATACTAAAAAGACATTTCTGGTGAAATCGAATTTTTGGGTGTAATACAATACCTTCTCCATACACTATATACATAGTAAATGCAGAGAAAGTAGTATAAAAAATATATAACCTATTTAAATTTCTTAAAGAATCTAGCACCAAACTTTCGATGTCGAGATAATCCCGAAAGTATATGTTTTGAAACACCTTCAATCCAGGAAAAGCATTTTAAGAAACAGGCCGTGTGTGTATGTGTGTCAACAGCATAACTCAAAAGGGAAAAGCCGGTTAATTACCGAATTTGGCATTTAAGTTCAGGCACATTCAAAGGATGTGACAAGAAGTTTTCCAAGAAAATCATCCACAAAAGTAAAATTGAAACAAATGAAATTTAGGGTTGCTGGTCTGAACACTACTTCAAGTAAATATTAATGAAATCAAAAATAAATTAAATATATTCAACTTAGCGGAAAAATAAGTTCAAATAAAACTAAAGTGACCGAGCAGAATAGTCTGTGTCCCGCATTCGGAAATTCCCAGGTTCAAATTCCATGCTCCGCCAATATGACGGCTTTTTTCGTGGTTTGCCTCAGTCGCCAAAGTAAATATGAGTTGTATAGTTAATACCACTACCCAAAGTCCCATCTTCAGTCTAAAGCTACATAAAACTGAAAATAGCTGGTAACAGCGTCTACGTTGATATATATTCACAGATATTTAAAGAAGCTAGACTGAATGGCGCCTTAACACCATTTGCTTGTCGCGGAGCAAAGTAGTATAGTTTTAGGAATATTGCCTTAAAGGGCTGGCTGAACTCTGCCATCTGATAAGGATGTGAAAGCAATAAACTGTGACACCTTATCACCATCTGCTTGGAAAGAAGCGACACTGACACGAAAGGTACGGGGATAGTACTGAAAGGCTATGTCCAGGAAGTATCTTAGGAAACAGATCCGTCGTGATATGTCATAAAAGTTAAAGCGACGTGGAAAAAACAACAAAAACCGATGTGTTCCATTCACTTGATTTTCTGTACATCTTGGCAACATATTATAGTTAAAAAGCTTATTCGTGCAAATCGAGATAAACATTGGCAGACATGCTCTTATTGTAAGTAGAAGCGAAATGAAGGAATACACTAGGCTAAAGTGATAGTCAAAGCTTTTAAAAGCTGATTGCCACGTGGTTGAAATCTGGTTCTTTAGATCGCAGTTGACAAATTCACGTATGTGAAACGTTTGAAGATTTTAAAAAGCAAGGTTAGCAAGGAATACCTAAAAATGGTCAATACCACAAACATTTGTATATAATACAAATTGCGTCTTTTAACGAGATCTACATGTTTTGCGGAGTAGTTTTTGTCTATCTCTTATGGTTTACCAGTTATAATTTTTCAGCAAAATGTATACCAGTAAAGAGGTCTTCAGAGGGTTATTTGCAGAAAATTCAAGATATAGATTTAAGAAGTCAGGTTAGGATATTTAATATAATAATTACTAGAGCCATTTTGAAAAAATCAGAATTTTCGAAATTTTTCTCCAAAATCTTCGTGTCGCAGCGTTGGAAGGCATTGGACTTAAATACCAAGTTTGTGTTTTACCCTTTTCGCTTTTGAGTTGTCGTGTTCACAGATGCACACATATACCTTTTTCTACAAATGTTTGTTTTTGGATACAGGGACCCTAAAACGTGTACTTCCAGTATAGAATTTTTGGATGGAATACAATACCTTCTCTAACTGCGTACCATGTATTATGTAAAGAAAGTAAAAAAAAGTAAATAAAACAAAAAACTTGACTTTTACATATTACAAACAAAAGATAATAGAATCCGTAAAATATCTTAAATTATACATCAGAAGAATTTCAGAATTGGTTACACACAACAAAAGAGTTACGTGATAAAAATTGAACGTAATTGTTTAAGAAATATTTAATTTGAAATTTTCACAGGTTGGTCTCCTTAAATAAGAAGAACAAATATTTAGTCATGATTTTGTCAAAATTTCAATGGAGTGTTTCCGTAATGTTTTAAATTACTTTAAAATGGCATAAGCTGATACTAAACGGTTCCCTAATGACGTTATAGAAATCAACACAAATGGCATACCGCGCCTCAGGCGGCGAGTAAGGAAAGGATCGATATTGTTGTGTGAACAGTGGTATGCAACAAGTAGTCCCACTCGATGCTCCAGTCCTCTTTCATGGGATTTACGAAGGGCACCGCTGCAACACAGAAGGGATTACACAGATTTAGCATTCAAAGGTACGGCCACAGATGGAAGAATTCCTTGCCTTCAGGAGCCCCTGTTGAATAAGTAAAGAAAAGTGATTTTGGTGATGCAGAACCAGCTTTGCGAAGTTTCATGTGCATTACAACCTTTCACTTGGATCACCAGAGCAAACTTTAAATATATATGATGTCACATCCTGACTGTGTGCACAGGGTGTGGTAGCATTGTAATTTATAATTATCATAATGTTGGTGACATTGCCAACTTGATTATTCATTAAAACCATGGTAAGCGTGGCAATTACCCTCTTTTATAATGTGAACTTTGGATGTAACAGTTGTAAAGACGGAGCAGAGGCTCCTCTGGGATGCCAAGCTTGTAGCATGTACTAAGTAAATGGTAACAATATATTTGCTATTGATTTTTAAGTGTTTGTTTTTACATTAGTAGCTTAGTTTATCCATCGTCGTCCTTTTCTGAATTAGGCTTTCACCTGTTGTATGGGATTTTGCATATGACGGGTGCGCCCCTTTATGTCCACCCGTAGGAAAATGTAATTTTTGTCTCAGTTTACTTAACTGCCAAGCGGGTCCCTTGATTAATATATAATGTGGGTGTATACATATATATATATATATATATATAAATACATGATATGGCGGCTAATAAGTCCCGGGCCTCATATAGATATGGCGCCACTATGCTAATTAGACGGTAGTATCGTATAATTTAACTCTAGACTAGCTTGTATCCATAGTTACAGGTCAATATCTTATTTAATGTTCGAATGACAGAATTTTAAACAAGACAGCTTTAGAGTTTTCACGGAAATGGAGGATTTGGACAATCGAGCAGTGATTAAATACTTCCATTTGAAAGGCTTAACACCTAAAGAAATAATGGAGGAAATGGACAGTAAATTGAAAGACTCTGCCCCTTCATATTCAATGATTAAATTGGGACATACAGCATTCGTGATTAGCCTCGCTCTGGACGCCCTGTAGAGGTGATAACTCCACAGATCATTGAAAAAAAAAAATGCACCGTTTAATACTGGAAGATAGAAGATTAAAATTGTTTGAGATAGCAGAGGCTGTAAGCATATCAAAATAACGTGCAGGTAGTATTTTAAGTAATGTTTGGGCTTTCACAAGGTCTGTGCAAGATGAGTGCCGTATTTACTGAAACCTGATCAAAAGTTGCAAAGAAAAACTGTTTCTGGTAAAAATGTGGAGCACTACCGTACAAGTCCCAGTGAATTTTTGAGACGGCTTATTACCATGGATGAAACTTAGATACATTACTACACTCCAGAAAGTAAATCACAGGCAAAACAGTGGTTTGCGCCAGGTGAATCAACTTCAAAAAAGGCAAAGTAAATTTTGTCAGACAGGTTATGACGAGTATTTTCTGGGATGCATAGTGAATTATTTTTATTGATTACTTTGAAAAGGGTAAAAGTATCACTGGTGACTACTACGCAAGCTTATTGCAACGTTTGAGTGATAGATAAGGTGAAAAGAAAGACCAACCTCATTTCGAAAGAAAAGAGAGAAAAAAAAAAAACTTGTTTCATCACGACAATGCTCCGGCCCATCGTCCAGTCATTGCAGTGGCAATAATGTGCGAATTGCTTGAACATTCACCCTATTCGCCAGATCTAGCACCCAGTGACTACCAACTGTTCCCAAACCTCAAACAATTTCTTGGAGGACGAAGATTGCACAGCAACGAGGAGGTTATTGATGCGGTAAACAGCTATTTTGAGAACCTTGATAAATCGCACTCATTAATTAAATTAGAACACCGATATGACAAATGTATTAGCCTTTCTGGAGATTATGTTATTTTCATTGAGAGACCCGGGACTTATCACCCGGCCCTAGTATATATGGAACATTTGTTCACAAAAAAGGTAGTTGGGGGGATTTTCTTGGAATTATTCCTGTCGCAATCATGGATGATATTAAATTTAAATACAAAGTTTGGTATTTAACGGATTTTTCGTTTTTGAACTATGCTGTCCACATAAAGAAACACACGTACACGACCTTTTTGTAACTTTTTTTCGGATTCAAGAGCCCTGAAAACATGTCTTTCGGCTGAAATCGCGGTATCGAATTTTTGGTTGCAATATACAATGCATTCTCTACCTGCTATGTACATTTTGAATATCTAATTTTAAAAAATAAATGGCAATTGAATACCAATAATCAAGACAGTAAAGCTCAACAAAGCTTAGTCTACACAATCAATGTTTGGATTTGCAAATGTAGTTTTCAGGTAGAGTATATTGCTATTAATTCCAGGATTACTGTCTGAGACAGAAAGGTCTGATGGTTTAGACTACGCTGGAGATTAAAAGACCCCCATCTGGTGCTTTATTTAAACCCAAAGCAATAAAACAAGAGGCCTGGAAAGCCTATGTCCAGCTTCACCTCCTGGGGCGAGGAACTCAATAAAGTTGACACAAGCGCCGCTGTTTAATATTCTTTTCTGAGAAGTTGCTTTTCATCTTCCTTAAAACGTTCCCTAATATTGGCATTCTGTACGACACAGCTTGAGGTAGAGCTCCACAGGTATTCTCTACAAACAAAACCACATACTGAAGTCCATAGCGTTCTGAAAACGCCGTACCAGCAGTTCGCAACTTTGGAAAAAGCCTCGTGTGCCACAGACGCTCGACTTTTCTTGTCAATAATAAATTAAGATATTTTATATATTGTAGATTATACAATGATATAAAAAGCGAGTCTTTTATTCTGGCCAACCGAGCGGGTTTGTGGTACGCATTTGGCAGGTAGTGGGTTCACTTCCCGCGGTCGACTTACCTGAACCATTGTTTTTTTACTTGGGTTCTCCGGGCTCCCAGGGAATGTTCGGTATCTTTCTTTCATCCACCAATTTTCCTAACCCTCCATGTCGTTTCCATCATCATTTCATTTACCCCTCATTCTGTTGGCTTCTTTTAGGGTTGGAAGTGTCGGCGATGGTGCTAGGTGCGGCGTGGCGGGAGAAAAAGGATGAGGACTGCTCCTGATGGGTGCATTGAACCCAATGTGGGGTGAGGGCCCCGGTCTACCTGCCTGTCGACTGTCGGGGTGCTTCACTCTGGAAATTGTAGGAACCAGGACATAATTGTGCCGTCGCTCCTGTTCCGGCCGCCCGGTGTAACCTCTCACCTCATTCCTCCCTACCGGGGGCGTCCCTTTGTGGAGCACAGGTACAATAACCTCAGGTTTGGTGCAGTGTTCCCTCCGTGGATAGCATAGAGTATCTTATATAATCTATCCATCTTCACATCACCAGCGATGTAAACAGTAGTAGTGTTTAACCCCCACTACTTTAACTACTTAACTACTTATGGCACCGTAGGCGGTGACACTGATGATACATGAATGATGATGGAACACCGGTGGAATGCGATGGAAGGGGAAACCGGAGTACCCGGAGAAAACCCACCCTAGCGACGCTTTGTCCACCACAAATCTCAACCCGTCTAGGTGAGACGCAAGTGGTCTAACCACTCGGCCAAGGCGCTGCCCTAGTGATGTAAACAGGAATGTATTCTTCCGCGAACGCACATGCACACACTACATGGTATCATGCTGTGTCCATGTGCTGTCCAGTTGTAAAACAGCATACCTAAGTAGCACTAATTTGATAGGGATTATTTCAAAGTAAACATAAGTGTTTAGTTACAGCATGCGGAAACAACATTCAAATGTTTATTCATAGTACCAAGTCTAGCGAAGGAAATAAAGAAAAAAAGGTGTTTCAGAATTTTCAGCCTGCCGATCACAGAGATATTTGAGAAGCTGTAAAACTACAATACGAAATATTTCGAAAAGGGCTGACACTACAAAAGAAACTGTTAAAACGTTTAAATTAATGAGTTCTTTAGTTTTACCTTAGGAATCTTATATTAGTACACCTATAAATGCACAGTTAAACTAAGAGATGCGTTAAATTGTGAAAGTAATACCTCAAATTTTTACATTCCAATTAAAATCATTTGAGGAAATTAAAAACAACCCAGATTTTTCATTATTTCATTGCTGTATTTATTTATGATTGGTGGTGTTCACAGACAGCTAGAATACACATGTGATTTATAGTTTTATTATTGCTTTAAAGTGCCTCAAAATGTATATCTTCGGTGAAATGTCCACAAGAGATTTTGGATGGAATGCAATACCTCACTATTACATGTAGGATACTGGAACGGGCAGACACCTCGTTCAATACATCAAGATAGCTCTGATGTAACGATAGGGTCTAGCCCACGGAAGGCAGGGACATCTGAAGGTGCCGGAGGAGACTCTAGACACACAGAGACGCGTAGAAGGCTCTAACATTTCCAGTTTGAACACCAGAGCACATTTAGAGAGCAATTCTAAGATGCCTATTCAGTGATCCTAGGTGGAATAGTCACGAAGAGAAATCGTTCCTGGGCAAGTAACCGTGCCACCTGTCCGACACGCCGAGAATGACTTTTGCATAACTGGTAAACCGTAAGAGATAACCAAACATTTACCGCACAAAAAATGCAGATATCCCTAAAACACAAAATCTATGCCATATAGTTTTTTTTTTTTTTTTAAATGGAGTTAACCATTTCCCAGATATTTCCTGTTATTGGTTTCAGTTTTAAAATACTTATACTTTTCTCAAACGGGAGATCCTCATCGTTTTATTTCTCTTTTGAGATCCTCATCGTTTTATTTCTCTTTTGTTTTACTCCTGGCCATATAAAGAGATCCAAATTTCAGTGCAAATCACAGAGCAGTAGCTTTTAAAAAAATTGAATAATTCTATGTTTATCTCGATTAGCATGATGTAGACAAAAGAATAATCTTTTGTAAGAATAATTTGTAGAACAGAGAAAGTCATATGAAGGGAATAAAAAAGATTTCTGCCACTACTTTAGCTGCTTTAGTATCTTGAGAACCTATTATTACTTTCTCTACATAGTTCATAGGAGAGAAGGTATTGACTCCACCCAAAAATTCGATGGAGATTTCACCTAAAATACATGTTTTGAGATCCCTGAATCAAACCAAATTATAAAAAGGTCCGTATGTGCATGTGTGTACATCTGTCTATGAACAGGATAACTCAAAAGCGAAAAGTCGGTGAAAGACCAAACTTGGTACTCAAGTTTAGCATCTTTCAGGGACGCGACACGAAGATTTTGAGACAAATCCCTCAGCCCAAAATTACCCTTTGCATGGAACAAGTTTTGATAATCTTAAAAACGATTATAACGACTTTAATTAAAATACCAAATGTTTCAGATATTTTCATGAAAAACGAAACGAATATCTTGAATTTTCTGGAAATAGCATCTGAAGACCTCTTCACTCTGGATGACTTTAGTATTAACTGGTAAATTGTAAGAGATAGACGACAATTCACTACAAAAATTGGTAGATTCCATTAAAACAGAAAATTTGTCATGACTTTTTGTACATTTACGAGATATTCCGAGTTATTGCTTTCAGTTTTAAACTTTTCTCAAAAGAGGTCTCTCTCTTGTTTACTCCAAGCAGCAAAGAGAAGCGAATCTCACTTTTTTCACATTGCGACCTGATTTTAAAAGATATGACTATCGTTTATCCTAGTGCATTATCTGATTTCCCTCCAACTTGCAGAGAAGCAAGTAGTAAGACCCTGGCAATGTTTATCGGGATTAGCATGATGTACATAAAGAATAATCTTATGTTAGAAAAGTTATTTGTGCAACACATCATATTTTTACAAACCATTTATGATAAAATATATTAAAAGTTTCCCTAAACATTCGTTTTTGCCGTAACTCTGTAACATCCGTATTGACACCAGGTTCCTTCCATATATTTATTCCAAACATTTCATAACAGCTGTAAATAATTACCACCATAAGTGATGCCAAATGTTATGCAGGGAAGGCATTTCAATAGAAGCATCTGGTATCAGTCTGAGAAGTCCTTGTCATGTGCCCTACATAGTACCGTTACTTGGAACCTCTGAAAGGGTTATAAGCCTTCCCATCACTTCCGAACTTCACCTCTTCGCTGCCACCTGCTGCAGTTTCTCTTCATGTTTACGTTAAACGATGGACCTCTGGAGGATATCTAACAAACCGTAACCAAAACATCGCCTCCGTTCTCTTTTTGTAGCTATCCTTTTGGGAACCCAGTAATGAAAATAAAAAACAACTCAGCCTTTATGTGTAGCATTGTTTTAATGATTTTTTTGTTTCGGCAGCAAGAAGTGGTAACACTGCCCTCTGTGGATTTGGAGTTCAGGTTTTGCTCTAATCAACTTTCCGGTTTCATTTCTTCCCAACCTCATGAAAGAAAACAAATCCAAAAAAATCTTATGTGTTCCATTCACATGACTTTCTCTGCACATCTGCAACAAATTATTGTTAAAAAGCATGTTTTCTATTTACTTCATGCTAATTGAGAAAAAATTAGCAGAAATAGTTTTATTACTTGCTTTTTTGTAAGTAGAAGCGAATTAAGCGAGTGCCATAGGTTAAAATGGTAGTCAAAAGCTGGCTGCAATGTGATCGTTTTTAAAAGCTGAAACCAATGACAAGGAATATCTAAAAAAAAACGAACAACTCCACGAAAAAAATGTATATAATATAAATTGTGTTTTAAGGTGATCTACATTTTTTGTGTGGTAAGTTTTCGTCCATCTCTTAAGGTTTAACAGTTAGGCAAAATTCCGTAAATTTCATCCAGAATAAAGAAGTCTTCAGAGGCCATTCCCCAGAAAATTCAAGATATTCATTTTATTTTATCAGGTACATGTCTTTAATATACGACATTTTAATCAAAATCGTTAGAGCCAGTTTTGGCTCTAACGATTTGGGGGGGGGGGTTCTTGGAAATCTTCGTGTCGCATTCTTGAAAGATACCAAACTGAAGTACGGAGTTTGCCATTCAACGGTTTTTTCGTTTTCGATCTATGCCGTTCATAGACACACACGGACCTTTTTCTAGATTTTTTTTTATTCAGGGGGACCCAAAACGTTTATTTCTGGTGAAATCTCGGTATCGAATTTTTGGGTGGAATGCAATACCTTCTCTATACACTATGTACGTAATACATGGAGAGAAAGTAAACATCTGATGTGTTCCATTCACGTGATTTTCTCTACATCTCTGTAACAAATTATTGTTAAATAACTTCTTTTTCTATCTACTTCATGATAAAGGAGATAAACATTAGCAGAAATTGCCTTTATTACTTGGTCCCTTATAAATAGAAGGGCAAAAATCGAATTGTTCCATTCACATGATGTCCTCTAGCTATACGGCAAAAAAGATTAATCTGCTATCTGCATCATACTAATCGAGATAAACAGCTAGCTTCCTTGTAAGTAGAAGGAAAATAAGAAAATGCACAGGCTAAAGCGATAGTCTCGTTCTTTAAAAGGCGGTCGCTATGTGAAACAATTGATGTTCCCATCCCTTTGTTTGTCAGGAGTAAACAAACGAGATTCGAGAAGAAAGATGTCTTCCGTTTGAGAAACGTTTAAGTGGTTAAAAATGAAATCAACAAACTAGAATATCTCGAAAACGGTTAACTCTAAATAAAAAAAAAAAAAAAAAAAAAAAAAAAAGGGGGAAAAAAATACATATATATATTTGACATAAATTGTGTTTTAATAAGATCTACATCTTTTGTGTACTAAGTTTTCGTATATCCCTTATGGTTTGCCAGTATACTAGTTCTATGTGTACACGTATAAAATCTTACTATTATATTTTTACCAATTTATCTTCTTATGAATTTATTATAAAAGTTATCCAGAATGAAGAGGTCTTCAGAAGCTATTCCCAGAAAATTCAAGATATACATTTTATTTGTCATGTAAATATCTTAATTAAAAGATTTTAATCAAAACCTTTAGAGCAATTTTTGATAAAATAATTTTTTTGAAATTCTTTCCGTGTAAAGAAAGGGTAGTTGAGGTGGGGGGACTTTCTTGAAAATCATCACGTCGCATCCTTGGAAGATACCAAACTTAAATACCAATTTTGGTATTTAAGGGTCTTTTCCTTTTTAAGCTATGCTGTCCACACACACATACTCACACACATACACACACACAGATGTTTTCCTAAAAATTCTTTTTTTTTTTATTCAGGGGGATCCAAAACATGTACTTCCGGTGAAATTTCGGTATCGAATTTTTGGGTGCATGTACACTATATACATAGTACGTGTGGAGAAAGTAAAAAAAAGGAAAGCTCTAAGCTAAAATGATAGATTGAAATTAGGTTCTTTTTCCAAGGGTAAGAGTGAAAGAAAAGAAAAACCAATATCAACTTCCTCTTTGAGAGAGGATAAGTATTTTAAATTTGAAGCCAATAACAAAAAATATCTCGGAAACCGTTAACTCTACAAAAATAAATAAATAAAAAGTGAAATAAAAATATAACGGAGTGCATGACATAAACTGAGTGTTTTAACGAGATACACATTTCAAGAAAATCTTCTCATCCCGAACTACCTTTTACATGAGAAAAAAAAAAATAGGAAATTTTAAGTTTTTAAAAAATAGCTCTTACGATTTTGATTAAAATACAAATATATATCTTGAATTCTATGGGAATAGCCTCTGAAGACTTCTACACTCTGGGTAACTTTTCATAACTGGTAAATCGTAACAGATCGGAAAAAAATTACTACACAAAAAAATTAGATCTCGTTAAAACATACAATACACATGTCATGTACAGTTTTTTGAGTTAACCATTTCCGTGACACTTCTTGCTATGGATTTCAATTTTAGAATACTTTAGCTTTTTCATACGGGAATTTGGCATTGAGTTTTTTTTTTTTTTTTTTTTTTTTTCACTCCTGGCCATGCAGAGAGAACCAAATTTCTATCACATAGCAATCAGCTTTCAAAATATTTAACTATCGATTTAGCTAGTGTAAGAATACGTAGGGAAAGTCATGTGAATGGAAAACTCACACATGTGTGGGATTATATATCATATTATTAAAAAATATATATTATTATTGTCAGAAACTCAAATATACATATACATTTTTAGTATTCATGTAAATATTTTAAAATGTGTGGTATTTTGAATGATCAAACATTAACGAAAATACTTCGATTAGAAGTAATTTTTGTTGGGGATGGATTTTCTTGAATATTTCTGTACCGGTCTTTGGAAACTACTGTAATTTCGTCCTTCTCTCTCTCTCTCTCTCTCTCTCTCTCTCTCTCTCTCTCTCACACACACACACACACACACATACACGCGTTCTGGAACCTTTGTATAAAATGCTATTTCTCTTATTCAACGTTCCTCAAAACACATATTTACCTGAAATCTTGATATCACATTTCTGGATGGAATATACATTACACCACTTCTGCTGTGTACAACAGGCATGTAGTAAATAAAGTAAAAATGGAAACATAAAATGACTAGAAGCCCAGCAAAGTGATTGGCATCCAATAATTTCGCCAGCAATGACCAGGAGTGTTACACTACCACTTCTTTATGAATTTTAATAGACAATATGGTAATGTTAAGGCAAATGGACAAAGAATGTGGCGAACACTTTCTGGACCATCCTATAACCATAGCTCGAGTGGGGAGAAAGTGCGATGCCGGACTGCGATTGGGTAGCAGCTTCGTTCAACCCTTTTCTTCCATCTGCTTGAAGCCAAGGTCAACCAAGAAGGGTTTCCAGATTTACACATTTTGCCACTTGGCTTTTCTTTACCTTGGCAACCCTTTCGGTCCGAATTTTTGCTACGTCTAAATTCTAAAGGAACGAGTACAGCTGGAGGCATTCATAGACTCGTTTAAGAGAGCCAATTCCATATAAAGGTTGAACAACGAAGTTGTATTCATTGTTGGATATTTGCATACATCTCAGAATAAATTGCATGATGATATGAAACTAACACATTGAATCTGATTCCTTTATGGTTTCTTCTTTGTCGTTCTTCATTTGCAATAATCTCGAAATTTCGATTGTATCTATACAGTAACGAGAGACAAATTTGCGAGTAAAATTATCTAGAAGAAATTGAAATTTCGGTCAAACTACGGTCGTATTTCATGAAAAAAGCAAACTCTGTAAAGAAAAGATGAAAAAGTCAGCGCTGTATTCATATTACTTTCTCTATGCTCCTCAGTTATTCTTATAAAAGTTTATTTTATTTCTTATCAATCGAGATAAATTTCATTTCACATTTCATTAAAGCTTATTACTCTGAAATACCGTGTTCTTTTTACGCTCACACGAGTAGTAGTTAGTGTCTTCCCACTTGAAAAAAGCTGATGTGTTCCATTCACATGACTTTCTCTACATCTCTGCAACAAATTATTGTTAACAAGCTTATGCTTCTATCTACTTCGTGCTAATCGAGAAAAAAACTAGCTTGCTTCCTTGTAAGTAGAAGCGAAATAAGGGAGTACCATAGATTAAAGTGATAGTCAAAAGCTGGTTGCTATTTCACTGAAGTTCCTTTGTATGGACACGAGTTGAAAAATCTCTGTATGAGAAAAGTATGTTTTGTAAAGTAGAAATCAGAAACAAGGAATATCTCAAAAACGATCAACTCCACGAAAAAAAAATGTATATAACATAAATTGTGTGTTTTAATGTGCTCTACATTTTCTGATTGGTAAGATTTTGTTTATCTTTTACGGTTTAGCTGTTATGCAAAATTCCTTAAAAGTCATCCAGAATAAAGTAATCTTCAGAGGCCATTCCCAGGAAATTCAAGATACACATATTATTTGTCAGGTAAATATCTTCAATATACGATATTTTAATCGAAATCGTTGTCATTTTTGAGTAAATCAACATTTCGTAAAAAATTCCATGTAAAGGGTAGTTGGGATGGGGGAGGGCATTTTCTTGAAACTCTTGTGTCGCATCCTTGCAAAATACCAAACTTAAATACCAAGTTTGGTATTTAACAGTCTTTTCGTTTTTGATCTATGCTGCTCATACACACACGCGCGCCCACGGACCTTTTTCCAGAAATGTTTTTTTTTTATTCGTGTATTTCCGGTGAAATCTCGGTATAGAATTTTTGGATGAATGCCTTCTCTATACACTATGTGCATAGCACGTATAGGGAAAGTAAAGAGTATAAATATTATCAAGCTCTAACAAAAACATTAAAGGGAAAATGAATAAATACATATTTGACATGAGATCTACAGTATTTTGAATTGTAAGCTCTTCCGCAAATCTTATGGTTTACCACTTATTTAGAAGCATTTCAGAATGATGTTTAATAGGATATTGCCAGGAAATACAAGATATGCGCTCTGCGTTATATTAATCAAAATATTAGTGTCATTTCTAAGAAATTCAAAAGCAATAAAAATAGTTTGAGCAGGCAGAATTACTTTAAAAGCTTTGTGCCGCACACTTGAAAGATGCTGAAGCTAAATAAGGATTTCGAAGTTGTAAATGAGAGCTTTTTGAAGGCGTAGGCAGCCCTCAGTAAAATTGTAACAGGAAGAGTCCTGTATTCATCCAGAATTTACGGCAATTGTAACTGTGCATGGTAAAACAAAATCCTCTTCACAGATTCCAAAGTATATAGTCTTATGAGCCCATGCAACGAATCAGAAGAAATCTGTAAAGCACGTAATTTGTGACTGCAAAATTCTAGAAAATCAAAGACAAGAATTAAAACCTCAAGTATTTCGTAATAGAGGACAGTGGTCAGTTACAAATAATGCACTGTTACACAAATTATGTAAAATAGGTTAGAAAATATATACATATTAAATACTGTGAAAAACTAAAGCAGACAATTTCTGTAAATTGTAATGTATAAAATAACTCGGATATAGTGGTATATAGCGTAAATAAAATACTTAATTTATTATATATATTATGTAATAAATTAAGTATTTTATTTACATTGATCAATCATTGTAATAATTTTTCCATGCATATATAGGTATATATACATGGAAAAATTATTACTAATGATTGATCAATGTAACAGACAAATTTAAATATGTAAGCATAGTTATCACTTCTCAGTAGGTATATATTATGCAATGTTTATATTGTATTTAAAGAAAGAGCAGATAACTCAAACATGAAGTTATTACATCATTGTAATGGAGCATTTTAATAAGGAGCTACAAACAAACAAAACAAAAAACAAAAAAAAACAAAAAAAAAAAAAACCTCAAGGCCTCTGTCTGTAATAAATTATCTTCCTGTACCTAAAAGCTCATAATTAAGATTTGCTAAACAAAATAAACCTGAAGAACATAAACTATAGATTTGGTCCTAATAGATCTTCACGTCTACCTTTATCTTTACGATGTTTTTAATTGCAATCATTTAACAATGAAAATAGTAACTGAAACCTGAATCACCACACACGATATTACAGTTGTTTGTACAAATAGTATGTGCAATTTGCTAAGGTTAGATAATGGTTTAAGATTTCGTCTGATATTACCATGCAAGAGGTTTTATTAATTTTGCTTCCAGTTTCTCACATTGTCCTTTTCTTTGCTGTTTTCCTCATGGCTGATTCACTACTGCATCTCACAAAACGTAGAATGCTTCTGTAACGCCTCCAAAGTCTGTCGTTTTTGCAAGCCATGAAGCCGAAGAACTGCCTCGCTACCCACCTACATACGTTATTGCAAAATATGCTTTCCACCGGGACAGTTGTGAACTCTGCGTAACTATTCAAAAATCGAGAAACACCAATTAGGATCCCGCCTCTTTTAGCTTCTAGCAGGATGCAGTATATTTCCTTTGGGTACAAAGCTCTGCGGGATACAAACCTGAATTTCACTTCATTGAAAACCAACCCTTAGGGAAGATTCAGATCTGAATATGTTTCCTGTTCGCACCCGCAGATACGCTGCACCTCTGAGACCAGAAAAACCAACAGTTCTTTCCCGAAATGTACTTGAATTTATTTCAACTTCATCACCCTTCATAAATTCCGTTTTAGTTTTCCCTATAGGACTTATGAACCAATGTCCTGAGGTTACATTAGTCAAGAACTGTAGGTATCCTGGTATTTTTGAATTAGTTCCGGTTTTTTACATTTTTTACTTTATGGTAAAGAAATTATTGTATTTTACTCAAAATTTTGAAATCGAGATTTTTCCAAAGTACCTACTTGCTGTTATGTTAATATGAACACCAAATTTCATTCAAATTGAATAAATACTTTGTAAGATATATAGCACACATTTTAATAAGTATGTTGGATAATCAAAATTTCACACGCGCCTCAAAATTAATTGTAATTTTCTGAATTGCACGAGAACCTTAAACGGTGATATTTCAATAACCTTGAATACTGAATTATGGGAATAGACCTATAAAGTTATTATATACATATTTGAGAAAATTGAGATGCAGATGAATGTGGATTCTTTTTAAATTGTTCATTCCTGCAAAAGTGAGTTCATCATGAAAATTTATGAACCAAATTAGTTTTTTTTTTTTATATGTTACACAATTTAGTTTCTAAGTTTTTAAAAACAATTTTTTTCATACAATATTTTTTATGGAAAATACTATTGGCGTTGGGATAACTTTGTTCTTTTTAATATACAATAAATACTTCTCCACATTCTGAAAATGTTAGTTGTATTTAAAAAAACTGAGACGTGTGGAAATTTTGAAGGTGTGAAAATATAGTATTAAAAAGAAGATTTTAATGAAACAGTATGCTATGAAAAAGTTATAATGTAGATCTTTAAATGGCTGTAAAGCCCGCAGCAAGGGGAGGACATCTAAATTATAATTTTTTATAGACGCACATTCACTCTCAGATACACATTTCCAGGCTTTAAGGAGGGCAGGAATCGAACCCGGGACCCCCTGTTGTGAAGTAATCTCTCTTATTGCGTGTTTTCTTTAGTTGGTTTTATTAATTTTACTATTAATGTACCTACTTACATTCACTCCCACACTTAAACTACAAGATTCTGCTGAGGAAATGACTTTGGTTAACATAGCCAGGAAGCACAGCCGAGATATCCGGATTGAGATGCCGGAACGCTGATTGCTTAATCAAATCACACAGGAGTTTCCTATATAGTCATTTAAACCATAACACCAAAAATTAAAACACTTGTAACATTGCATGTCGTATCTGGCATATTCAACGGGAATTTAAGAACGAGGATGTAAGATCTCCTAGAAGGTTTTGCCTGAATGCTTAAATCAGATGAGAGGGTCTACGGATTGTTGAAAACGTAGGAGCATCTCAGAGAGGTGTCGAAGATCCTTGTTTCGATTTTCACCAAGGAATTCTTTTTTCTTTTCTATTTTTCTCGATTTAATTCAAATTTCCAGAAACATATTACTTAATTGACAGTCTTCTACCGTCAGGTATCGAGATTTTTTAAAAACAAAGTTCATTTGTCACTGTCTCTGGCAGTTATTTTTGCTTCGTTTACATCCAATCACCTTCCTTCAAGATCTCTTTCATCTGTTCGTCTAGGTGTCCTTTGGTCTCTTTCTCTCCACTCTGGCTTGCGACACTTTTTGGGGGAATTCTTTCTTGTGCAGTAGGAGACGTCGTGGTATACAATAGAGATGAAACGAGAGATTAGAAAGTTTGGAATATGCTGATGATGTATGCCTGTTGGCACATACTCAGATATAAATGGAAAATTGCAGGAATTAAGTAAACTTGCAAACTCAGCTGGTTTGGCAACAAATAAGTATAAAACGAAAGAAATGAGAAGCTATAATGGTGTGGATTCTGATCTTATGCTGGGAGAGAAATAATTGAACAATTATAAGGATGTTCATATCTGGGCAGTGTGATCTCAAGGCAAGGCTGCTCAGAAGAGATCCTTGATAAAAGAATTGGAAAAGGCAAACGCGCCTTCACACAACTGAAATCTATTTGGCGATCTAAACTAACTTCCTCAAAACTCAAACTCAGATTATTCAACATAATGGGGGGGGGGGGACATGTACAGTTGTGATACATGGAAAGCTCGAAAAGAAATTACAAGTTTTTATAAATAGATATGTGGGAAATATTGGAATCTTGAGTCCTCAGAAGATACATTTGTGGAATTAAGCGGATCAGAAGGAAACCAGCAAAGAAATTCAGTTCATGGAATGTCAGGTGCAAAGGAAGGAGAGTGGTGATATTACAAGAATGACTTTTGAATGGAATCCATGAGGCTCAAACAGACGAAGAAGCAGACCTAGGATGACTTTACGGCGTAACGCGAGCTGAAGTAGAGCTGGCAGGGAAGAGTTGGAATGAGAAAAGCCGTTGGCGAAAAACAGAATCCCGTGGTGTGTCTTCACTAAGGCACTTTACTCCCCGAGGGGTTAGCACAACTACCATTTGTTGTGTACGGCCAAACCATCTTCCTCAATTGTGGGGTTTCTATTTGTTGTTGCATAGGCTGAAGTTTTATCTAATTTTAATTGTCTGATTTCTAATGCTGATTTTTTGTTTTAACTCCTATCATTCTTATATATACATATACATACATACATATACATACATATTCATTTGTTTGTAGTTTTCTGTTGTTTAAATGCTAATGGCGACGTTTCACATTCATATGTTAATGTTGAATATATTTTGTTTTATAAACTGCTAATTTAGGTTTCTTTATGATTTGATTCTTGTTTATTTAAGTTCCTATTTAAAGCTGATATAGTCTTCCTGTTACTGCTTCTGTACTATTAATAATAGAGCCCAAATATTTAAAACTTGTTACCAGTTCTATTTCATCCGTTTCTACCTTTATTTTATGCTTCTTATGCTTTCTGCTTATCATCATTTATTTGATTTTCCTGATACTAATTTTCAAATTCATTTCCTTAGATTTAAATTGTAGCAGGTGGTCTAACTGCCCCCGTTGCACCACCTGGTATTGTAAGTCTTTTTCACTATTGGCCATTAAAACTATATCACCTGCGCAGGCTAACCCAGATATGACAATATATACTTTATAGAATTATTATCTTTCCTGAAGTCTAGGGCATTCAATTTCCATCATTTTCCAAGGGTGAAAATCTGATGTGTACACTCACATAATTTTCTCTAGCGGATCTACAAACTTCTTACAAAAGATTTTTCTTTCTAAACCATGCTAATCGAGATAAATATTAACAGAAAGTTCTTATTACTTAGTTCCTATTTAATGGTCTTTTCGTTTTTAGCTATGCTGTCCAGACACACACATGCGCGCGAGCCTTTTTCTAAAAAAGGATTTTTTTTCGGAAGTACAGGATCCCAAAACATACATTTCCGTGAAATCTCGGCATCGAAATCTCAAAATCTCTATCCACTAAGTGCAATGTAAATACGTCTAGAGAAAGTAAAAATGTTAGGGATATATATTTATTTTCTAACCAGTTTTTCAAATTATTCAATGCCGATGCTAACTCACAATTGATTTCTACAGCAGATTTCCTTTCCACGTGACTCAAAATGTTTAAGAGCATTTATTATTTTTGTGGATAACACAAATATTAAGTGCGGGAAATTACGTAATAACGTAAACTCTGACGTGTACGGACGTGGTGAAAGCTGATAAAATTCGAACGGTGGCAATACTTTGTCGTTACCAAATTTATTTTCAGTGTTCTGATAGCACTACTCAAAAAAGTCAAGCTGGTGCAGGAAACAGATCTCACATGATAGCATTGTTTTGATCGGAAAGTAACCTTGATATATATCAGCACACACGTGCAGACTAGATTGGAATATGCCAGCATATGGGAGCGAAACATTGACTTCTTGTTTACATTCTAGATGCTTTTCTTTCGGATGGATTTGTTTTATCTTGTTGCTTCCACAGTCACTTCTGCATCATAAACCGGATGGTTCTGGCGGGTTCGTCTGTGGCCCGCATTCATGAGGTCTGGGTTCGATTTCCGTGACCGGCATTACTGATCCATTTCCTTCATCCTTCGTCTCGTTGGCTTCTTGCAGAGTTGAAAATGTTGGCGACGGAAAAAGAATACTCTGAGTAAATGTCTCTCGATTTCGGCTAGTTGTGGGATGGCGCCTCCGGGCGGGGACGTAGGACCATATGTGGGGCGGGAGACCCTGGTCTACCTGTAAGATAGTCGGGGTACTTCAAATTGAAACTATGGCGACCCCTACCATTGCTGTGCCGTCGCTCCTGGCTCCGGCCGCCTGGTGTATCCTCACCTCATCCTCCCTTCCGGGGCGCCTCAGATTCGGTGCCGAGTTCCCTACGACAGTGTGCTGTTTTGTCCTGTTAAAATTCTACACAATGATAGGCAATGAGGAATCAAGGTGATAGAGATCAACCAATGATAAAGAAAAGGGAAATGTTATTGTTTGCTGGCATTAACCAGAAAAAAATATGAGTAAAAGCAATTTTTATTTTCTCTAGTAGCCCATATGTACAATATCCATAGTGGATAGCGAAGGTATTGTATTCCACCCAAAAATTCGATGTCGAGATTTCACCGGAAATATATGTTTTGACATCCACTGAAACCGAAAATTTTTTTTTTAGAAAAATGCCCGTGTGTGTGTGTGTGCCTGTGGACAGCTCAAAAATTTGAAGTCCGTGAAGTATCAAACTTGGTATTTAAGTTCAACATCTTCCAAGGATGTGATACAAAGATTTTCAAGAACCCCACCCCAACTACCTTTTACATGGAACATTTTTTCGAAAATGCTTATTTTCTCAAAAATTAATATAGCCATTTTTGAGAAAAACAACATTTTTAAAAATGTTTCCATGTAAAGGGTAGCTTGTGGTGGGAAGATTTTCTTGAACATCTTCGTATTGCATCTTTGTAACACTTTTCGTTTTTGAGCTATGCTGTTCACACACACGGGCATCTTTTTCTAAAAATGCTTTTATTCGGACTCAGATGACCTCAAAACATATTTCCGGTAATCTTGACATCGAATGTTTGGGTGAAATACAATACTGCCCGCCTGGGTAGTATGGTGGTAGCGTGTCTGCCTCACATTCAACAGGTCGTGAGTTCGAATCTCGCTTAGGGTGAGTTACCGGATTTTTTTCGGGGTTTTCCCTTATCCTGAGAAGACGAATGTCGAGTAAGTTGAACTTCCATGGACCCTGATATCATTTGAGCATCATTCCACTAATTTTCATTCATCGTCCGATATGACCAACCAGGTTGAAGGACGTAAAGCTACCAAAAAAAAAAAAAAAAAAAAAAAAAAAAAAAAAAAAAAAAAAAAAAAAAAAAAAAAAAAAAAAAAAACATTCTCTATCAACTATTCATATTCTACATATGTGCTAGAGAAAGTAATAACATAAATATGTCTATATTTTATAGTTTCTTAATTATTTATATGTATTCAATTATAAGATTATTTTGATTATAATTAGTTTATTATTACAATAAAATGCAGTATTAGTAAGCAAATATGACAGTAAACAAGAAGTAAATATTAGACAACCAAAGGGAATGGGGAAGATGGTAAAAGCAAGAACACGTAACTTAACGATGGGGTTGGGAAGGTGACAAATTAAGACAAATGCACTACCATGGCACATTATGTATGTAGCCTTTTCTTTTTTTCTGTAGCAAGATTTAAGAAGCGATTAAATCTTAAGCCGGTGTTTTTTACGGCAGTGCTCGCGAATAATTCTAACCAAACACAATTATCATAAACCGTGAGCTTGGAAATTTTTGTACAATTTCCGCGAGTTTCTGCGCCGACCTTAATGAAGCCATGCTCTGCTGATTCACACATTCATTCCCCTGTGTCATCATCGCTCTCCCAGCCAGTCTTGCACCGAAGACTAACTTTGTAATTTGTAAAGTACACTAACAAGTGTGCAGGTTTCCTTAGCAACTAATTCTGCTTTACCTGAATGGTTTTCATCTCTGTCACTTCCAATTACTCCATCCGAAGAAGAAGCAACGTGATAATAATGGATGTTCTCTCTCGACATTCATTTTTGTCTTATAATTCCTTAAACTAATTAATGTTAGATAATTACATTTCATGTGGAAAAGAGATTTTAAGCATGTTTTCTTAAGGGTTTATTATTATTCCTTGTTAAATGTCATAACGGTCCAAAAGTGTAAAATAATGTCATTTAAAGGTTTTCTTATTTGCATAAGGAACACAAAAGGTTACGTCTTGGTGAATTAAAGCAAGACAGTTGAATGTTATTCGTGCCTTTAGAGGCGTTGCCCCAGATTTCTTCTTTCTCTAATTACCTCCCCTATACAGGATAGACACTTCATTGGCCTGTTGTTTCGAGCACCGTATTTACGATGTTGCAGGGGCAGCTTTTTAACATGGTAGCGAGTTTGGGCAACAACCAAAATCCTGGTTCTCCTGTTAATGTAAATAACGTATACTGTTGATTTTGATCTCATCTTGTGGAGTGGACTTCGACAAGTATCGTATTGTTTGCAGGTGCCAAGTAAGTGCACCCAGATGCAACGATAACCATATAACGACTGTTGCGAACTCTCAGAGGCGTTGTGTAGGGCGGGGGGGGGGGGTAGAGGGACATAAGTTACATGTGATTATAAATGTTTTTCAAGTGGGAAGAGTTCTACTCTGCAGCGAATGAGGTGCGTTATCGTGCTCTGCGTTGCCAGATCGATACCCCCCAATCTTTTCATATTTCCCTCTCATTCGCACACTGAGCATGTAAATCTGCCTGGCGACATAATGTTTATTCATGTGTATTATGAAAACTATTTGAGCTAAAAATCTGTGGTTTTTACGGTTCTGCTACGAACGTTACTCCATATCTTCTTCGTGAATTAATTTTTTCTTCAAAATTTGAATATTTTGTCTCAGCGCAAGTAGTATTTATGAGAGCCGAAATCACTTAGCGCGTTACTCCCCAGTTAAGCGCGAATGCAATATGTCAACACAGCAGCACTCCGGTTGGCTGCCGGCATACACCCATGGGTTTGAGTTTTAACGGGCGCGTAGTACCTATTTCTCGCAGAAGATAGAGCAAATTGTTTATCTATTTTCGATTTTATTTTCTGTTAAAACTGACCGTCCCCTTGAATGTTTCTTGTTTAACACTGAACCCGAGGCTTTGAACTTATGCACGATCGCATGTATAGTTTTTCTTGCAGGTGAACACAGAATTAAAACCTTTCAGCAAACTCCCTGTGTACCAGTGTTGCAAAATTACGGTTTAAACCGTGTATTTGCAGTTTTATGATAAAAGTAAAAATATTCTTAAAAACGGACAACTCTTATTCCTTGGTTATTCCTACACCTTCTAAAGACTTGCTAGACTTACTGCAGACAAGTTATACATGTTGGCACAACTTTGGTGATCCAATTGCCACTGCTTGCTCTCTTCACGCCGAAAATAGTGGTGATAGATGTACAACGAATTCGCTGATACCTTTGACACACAGTTACCCATAACTGTCTCCGTGAGTCACAAATATTCGATGATATTGAAAGGGTGGTGAAATCGACAATGAATGCCGAACATTGATACCACTTCCTCAGATGTGAAGATATTACTAATTCAAATGAAGTTGATGTTATTTGGTGACAATTATTAACATTTTAAGACGATGCGGAAGGCTCCTTTTGAGTTCCTCCCCTTTCTTTCCCCAATTTGCTTTCTCGGCCCCAAGTAGCCGCACTCGAATGCTGATTTTGAGGGTGTGCTTGCAAAATGTTTAAATAGTAAATAGAGACATAGAAAACGGGTTTGTACAATTACTGGATAATGATGAAGTATTCTTCACTTTTGGAGAATAAATTATAGAGTGTGAATATATGTTATGTTTACTATATCTTCTTCATTTCTTATTTATATAATGTGCATTTGAAATATTTTGTTAAAAATTGGCACCGTACAGTTTGAACCAATGTTTTCAGTTGTTCTTAAAAGTTTGAATTTTGGGCAAAAATTATTTTTGAGAGGAAGGGCCTTTGTTTAATTTTATTCAATTCATCCCTCATTACCAATCCAATTCACGCCTCACTTACCATCCCTCAGTTCACAAATATGTTTATTTTTATATGCATTTGCAGTTTTCTGATTGTCGAAGGTTGACAACACTGCTGTGAGCACATTCGTGTTTTAAGTATACGTTGCTTATAAATAAACGTTCTTCCACATACAAATGACGCCCCCTGTTGACTGTAACGACAAACTAGACCTGACGCAGAAATAACAGTGAGATATGGTTGCAATGTACCCTAGCGCGGGCATTGAAGTCCCGGTAGACGGCGAGGGAAGAGCGAAGGAGACAAGTGGTTACCTTAAAATTTAACGACCCTATATGTGATTGCATAGAGGAACAACACCTCTACAATTTTTTGGCTAATTAGATTTGCAATTGAGCTCTTGCGATACACATGCAAAAGACAATTACCTGTGATGTCATTTGTAATGTATGATAATTAACTGTAATGTTTATCAAGTGGGAAGAGTTCTACGCTGCAGCGAATGAGATGCGTTATCGTGCTCTGCGTTGCCAGGTCGCTCTTTTCATATTTCCCTCTCACTCGCACACTGAGCATGCAAATCTGCCTGACGACATAATGTTTATTCACGTGTAGTATGAAAACTATTTGAGCTAAACATCTGTGTTTTTACGGTTCTGCTACAAACATTACTCCCTATATTCCTCGTGAATTACTTTTTGCAAAATTTGAATATTTTTCTTAGCGCAAGTAGTGTTTATAAGAGACTTAGCCAGTTACTCCCCAGTTAAACACGAATGCAATATGTCAACACAGCAGCACTCCGATTGGCTCAAGGACAACCCTCGTCCCGTTTGAAAGACACTAGCATTGTGATACAAGCCTGTGATTACGAAGATGATGACTTGAACGTCTTTTTAATATATTAATTCTGCACTATCTTTAAGTATTTAAATGTAACACGGCAATTGTGTTGTTAACAGCGAGTCATAAATTGGCGCACGCATGGTTAAATATGAGATGGGAGAGTGGGGGTAAGGGAGGCTGAATGTAAAATGAGAGTGAGGAAAGTTGGAAGGATCGCCTTGGCCTTTGGTAACAATCGTAATGTAATGCGATATAGTTCCAAGGTCTTTGATGTGGCACAAAAGATATTTACACACAAATATACGACACAATCTTATCAATACAGATTAAATAAATGTCATTTATTACATTCACGTGGCTTTCTCTACCTATTCCGCAACAAACTATTCTTACAAAAGTTTATTTTTCTATTTACTTTACGTGCACCGATATAAATCCTTGCAGAAAACTTGTATTATATACCTCCTTATAGACGCACCAGAATAAGTGAGTACTCTAGGCTAAAGCGATAGTAAAATTTTTCATGAGGTGGTCGCAATGTGATGCACTGTCATTCATTTCTCTTTGCTTGAATAGGTTACGATTTGTCATATGAAAAATGTATAAGCATTTTAAAATTGAAACCAAAAGCTAGGAATATCTGGCAAACAGTTGATTCTACAAAAAATGTATTTTCACAAATTGTGCGTTTTAGCGTTTTCTCTATCTCTTATAGTTTATTAGTTGTGTAAAGAAATTCAGAATGAAGAGGACTTCAGAGGCTAGATGGTATTACTAGAGGTCTAGAAATTTAAATTATTATAAATTGGCAGATCCGCGTTAAAATTTTCCCCGCTTAATAGCCTGGGTCACTTAACTTAATGTTGGTACACAAAAAGAGTCAGACTGATTATTGATCTTAGTATTCATCTACAGAATAAGATGACTTATCAAAGATACAATTTAAAGAGAAGCTTTAAACATGTTGCAATTGCTAACTTTTTCCTTGCGATTACTGGGGAGAGAGCATTAAATATTGTAGAGGCGGTCAAAACCCGTGTCACTCTACTTGTTACTCGTAAGCCACGCCACTTCTCGAATGTGGCAGCGAGAGTCTCGTGTGTATCGAGAAGCTCACAAGCGAGGCGACTCGAGTATTCTGGTAACTACAGACGCAGTAAGCTCACGTATGATCAGTAGTATTAACTGGTTACATAATAACTAGAGTCCAGATTTTTAGGTTTTAACCCATTTTTCCCTTAAAAGTAAGTTAGAAAGTTTCAAAGTGTGTACTCTTATGTTTCAAGTCTTTTGGATGCTATGTGTGAATCTTATTCAGCCTTTATATATATATATATATATATATATATATATATATACACTATTCTTACTTTTTGTTTGTTTTTTGCTTAATCTAGGTAGAAAATGTATCAATATTTTCCTCAATTCATTTGAATCACAATTTTTATTAACAATTACTTTAGTTTTGTTTTTGAGTGTACATGTGGGTTTGCCAAGGAAAGAATTTATCACGATTTTTATCTTGGTATAGAAATTGCGTGTATGAAATGTACACCAGCGATATCTTGCGATGCTGAAATATACTTTTCTGCATAGGAGTATGTTAAAAAGCAACGGAAATTTGCAAATGTGGCTAGTTTTCTACAAGAAGACTACTGAAATGTGTAGTATGTTTTAAGTATATATTAAAAAGATATGCTAAATTTTTTAGTTAAAATGTTCGAGCACGGGTATACTATGTAATAAATTGTCTTAAAATACAGTACATATTAATAACATGCTTACGAGAACTAAAACAGTTTTTATATTTTTATCCATATTATAAAAGGCATTTGTCGTCAGCTTCCTTAAATAGGTAGGAAAATTGTTTAAAGCCCCTTAAAAAAGCTAGGAACATTCTTAGAAAGCTAGGAAAATTGTTTAAAAAGCTAAAGAGATTAATAGATTACTTAAAAGGCTAAAACTGCATCTATAAAAAGCTAATAATCCGGGCCCTGGTAATAATACAATATAACTAATCGTTTAACAGTACATATATCCAAACGAGTTCCAGTAAACGGTTTGAATCAGCCATATTAATCGTTAATGATATGCCTGTACTTTGTGTTGCTTTGTATAACTATGTTCAGATTACAACCAAAAACACAATTACTTCTTGCAACATAAATGTCTTATGAGTAATTATATGTGTGTATATGTATATATATAATATTACACTTATTTGTAATAAAAATGGAAACCATGTACACATATCTGCAGAATCTGTGACATGTTTCGTTTTTAACTCTTTCCCTAGTATGGGTTATTTAAATATCACCCTTATCCTCATATGTTATTGAAATCTTAAATAATTTAAACAGATGCAATAATAACTTACAGGACTGATTATGCGAGTTTCCGCGCATTAACGAGACTTATGAGTCTCGCGAGTATCGAGATTCCCATACGCTCGTTGGTCAACCTCTCTCGAGCCAGCTATGCGTTCAGCTGCATTTAATGGCTACGAAAGGTGTGCTAAGCGACAGCGAGAAACGAGCGAGACTGAAAGCTGACTTGATCGGCTCTAAAATATAGTATAGCTCCGACTATAGCAGGCATGAGGAAGAGGCAGAAGTTTTATTTATAATTTAATTTTTATTAACAACCCTATAAAAAGAAAATAGAGCACTTTAAGAGTTTAAAAAGATCTCTACGGCAATGAGAACTGAGGGCAAAGAAAAGAAAAATCGAATACATAGAAGATTTTAAACGAATAGTAATAGCTTACAAGAAGAAAACCTTCTGAAACAGTCTTACTGAAAGAATAGATCTCATTAGAATAACAAAACAAGAGTTTCTTTACACCTCACAAGGCAGAAGATCAATAAGAGGACTGAGATTACGATGGAAAGTTGGTCTTTGAGGACGCACATTAAAGTACATCCTTGTAGTGGAAGTAAGAGGAGAATATTTTATTATCGGGTTTTCAAATGTCCCATTAACGTGTAGGCAAAGTGTGAGAGAAGGGAAAGGTTTTATGGTTTTATTTATGAGCGCTCTTTAACTGCTATTGGTTCTCAGGGTCCCATTATATATTGGACCTGAAAATTCACTTAAGGTTACTCAGATGCCTCTTTATCAGGTTTAAAGTTTTTCCTGCCGTAAATCTACAACACGGCACCACTAGCTTTACTTCCCTTCCGAAGAAAGCAAGTTAAGGAGTTTATGCCAGTTATTATAGACGCTTTTTAACTGCTATATTTCCAGTCTATATCGTGTGTCAAAAATCGCTAATTTTGCTCAGAGACTTCTTTATCAGACTTTAGGTACTTTTACATGACATACATATAGAATTATAGAGTGTAACAAAAATGTACGGCACAAATTGCAGGACACATTCCTCACACATAGACAAAGAAATTATTTCGTGGGTCTGGAAATGCTTTGTTACTATGTTACAACTCATTTTCTCCAACTCATCAACCATGGGAAACATACATGAACAGAACGTTAGAATCATGGGGATCATGCACATTTGGTTTCCTCTGATTAGGCTCTCATTGTCGTAAGCGCATCGCCAGTGTTTTGTTTTATATGTCCCTGTTGCCATTTGGCTCGTGCAATGGCGGTATATTACCGTGCTATTCGAAAGGTTAACATGGGCTTTATCTTTGTTAACACAAAGCTGTCAGGTAACGCACTGATTATTCTGAGATGTCGCCGACGTTTTGCAGTGCACCAATGGGCGCGCCACTTCAACCAATAGAAATCACAAATGATAAGACGTCGAGCACACGTGCAGTGAAACACGTCTCATCGCAGCCTTTGAAGCTAACATGTAAACTTTTTGAGTAGCACGGTAATACACAAATGCAGAGATGGCAAATGCACATTTGATGTATGAATGGGTAGACAGCAATGACGCTCGCGCTCAACATTTGTACCGGGAGAGATTTTCCAGGACGAAGGTGTTGATGTCCGTCGGCTTCTAAATAACAGATTTGGCGACAGATGGATAGGTAGAGGTGAACCAATTGCCTGGCCTCCACACTCCCCGGATCTAAATCCACTGGACTTTTATTTGTGGAGGCATTTGAAAGCTCTTGTGTGTCGAACGCCAGTACCAGATGTTCAGTGTCTCCGTGCCTGATTTATGAAAGGCTGGGAAACCATGCGCAGCACTCCAGGGATTCAACACCGAATCCGGAATTCACTAAGACGGTGGGTCAATGCTCACGGAGGGCATATTGAACATCTACTATGAGAAAGGCTTGCATGTGGTATGTTCTATCTATGTGGGTTTCCTATGATTAGCGAGTTGGAGAAAATGTGTTGTAACATGGTAAGAAAAGTTTCCAGACCCACGTTCATATAACATAATTTCTTCGTCTACGCGTGAGGAAATTGTCCTGCAATTCGTGTCTTACAGTTGTGTTACACTCTGTATTTGAGAGACGTCGGTTTACTTCCCTTCCGAAGAAAATCAAGCTAAGGATTTTTACGTCCGAAAATATCCATCGCCATCCGCCGGAGTTTGATCTCGCACGACACGCAAAAACGCGAGCAGAGCTGGGGCTTCTGCTAGTAACATGCGTGACTGGCATTTCCTTCAGGTTCGCCACAGCAGAAGAAACGTTATGACGTTAATAAAAATAAATATAAAAAAAAAAAAAAAAAAAAAAAAAAAAAAAAAAAAAAAACAAGCACAAGAAAGCAGGAACAAGGTATCTGTGATTCCCTCCCAAAGATCTCTTCCTGCCAAAGACTAATGCGTTTCTGTAAAAGAGAAATGCAAGCGGAATACCAGCATGACTTCACCGATAGAAAAAGATGAAATGTTTAATGCTGTTGAAGCACTTCACATCCGCTGTGAGCCCTACCGTGCTGACGACAGCGTGCAAATCCGAAACGGGGCTGTTTTTACTAATGGCATTCCATATGTCCACAATCCTTCCTCATTTTCAGGGCTGATGACCTGACAGCGAGAGATCTCCATGCAAAATTACACATCATGATTCCTCCAACAGATTAGAAAATAACAGGTTATTAGTTTAAACAGTGAAATTAATAATTCAAGAGAACAGCCGAGAGAAGTGAATGTCCTTTCTTGAACATTTTCATGGTTGTTTGTTACAGTGGAGCAAGTGTCAAAATTGCACGCGATCCAGGACTAAAGTTTAGTTTTTTCTTGTGACAAGCTCTGCCCGTTAGATCGTATCATTTCAATGCATCTGCCTTTCCATTACCGAGCGAGATGGCTAAGGCAGTTTTGTTTGTGGCCCGGGAAGATAAATTTTCATTCTGAGCTTATCAATCATTTGTTCTAATAATTAATAAGACAGTTGAACAGTAAAAATAATATACCTGTGATTGTTCAAATAATTATATTTGATCTAGAGGGAATAATAGTCATTGGTAATATTAATGCAATTTTGACAGCAAAAATGTTAAAACATAATTACAATCATAAAAAAATCTGATGTGTTACACTCACATAAATTTCTCTAGTTGTTATACAAACAAGCTTCTTACAAAAGATTATTCTTCTTTCTAAACTATCCTATCGAGCTGCATTAGCAGAATGTACTCATTACTTGTTTCCTTTTAAGTAGAAGGGAACTAAAGGATTGCACTATACTACAGCGATAGTCAAATGTTTTAAAAGCTATCGCTATGCGATTGTCACTGTAATTTTTTGCTTGACCACGAGTAAAGCAAAAGAAAACGGGACACGTCCTATTTGAGAAATGTATATTTTAAAATTGAAACTAATAACAAGGAATATCTTGCAAACGCTCAGATCTACAACAAAAATGCATATGACATAAATCGTATGTTTAAATGAGATCTACGGTTTTTATGTAGCATGTTTTGTCTATTTTTTATAGTTTAATAGATATTCAAAATTCAGACAATTTTATCCAGAACGAACAGATGTTCATAACCTATTCCCAGAAAAGTCAAGATTTACATTTCATTTATGATGTAAATATCCATTATATACGATATGTTAATCTAAATCGTTACAGCCATTTTTGAGAAAAACAAAATTTTCAAACTTTCCATGTGGGTAAAGGGTAGTTTGGTGTGGAGATTTTTTTTTAAAACAGTCTTTTAGTTTTTGAGCTATTCTGTCCACAGACATACACATACGCAGACTTTTTTCTAAACTTTTTTTTTAACTCAGAGGAAGTCAAAACACATATTTCCGGTGAAATCTCGGTATCCAATTTTTGGTGGAATACAATAACTTCTCTATTACACTATCTATGTACATAGTACGTGAAGAGAAAGTAAAAAGTCTTACGTGTTAAATTGATATGACTTTCTCTACATTTCGTAACAAGTTGTTAAAAAGCTTATTCTATCCAAGTCATACTAATCGATGTAAACATTAGTAAAAATGGTCTTATTACTTGCTTCATTGAAGAAGAGAAATAGAGGGTAAAGCGATGAAAGTAAAATATGTTTTCTTTGAATGAATTAGTTTCTTTGTATGATAAGGAGTTGACAAATCCCTGTATGAGAAAAATATAAGTATTTTAAAACAGAAACCAATAACAAGGGATGTCTCGAAAATTATGAATTTCACGGAAAAAAAAAATCATCCTGCCCAAAAATGTCTCTATGCTCCTATTTCTTGTGTCCTCATTTCCAGTTAGTAGTTAGAAATAGCAGCATAACGGAGGGGAAGCGAGTGTTGTTTGACATGTAAAGCAACTAGCCACTTGAATTCATTGAATTTTAAAGGCGAGTAGCGGGCTCCAAAAATATGCTTTGCAGTGTTTCTTCGTCAAATGAGGCTTTAAAAATCTTTTTACGGTCTAGAACACTGACACCTTTTCTCGACAAAAATTTATCAATGGTGAGCACAAAAGCAAAATTGATAGAAGGGTGTCTTCAATCAAACTAGTGCGTTATCATTTTTTATTAAAGTTCAATTTTTTATTAAAGTTCAATTTTTTATAATCATACCTGAAAGCTTAGCTTCAACATGCTGATTAGCATGTGCAGAATTAAAATTTTGCCTGATGTTACAATTACTTTCTCTACATAGTAAATGGTACATAAGCAGAGAAGGTATTGCACTCCACCCATAAATTAGATACCGGAATTTCACCTGAAATACACGCTTTAAGGTCCCCTATATTCAGAATAAAAATGTTTTTTGAAAAAGGTCCGCGCGTGTTCGTAAAAAGTCATAATATACCAACCTCGGTATTTCAATTTAGTATCTCCCAAGGAATGCGAAACCAACCCTCCCCCAACTACTTTTTACATGGAAAACATTTTTCAACTTTTAATTTTTCTCGTAACGATTTTGATTAAAATACATGATATTAAATATTTACATGACAAATAAAACATATATCTTGTATTGTGAGAATAGCCTCTAAAGGCTTCTTGAATGAATCTTGGACAACTGGTAAACCGTAAAAGATAGACAAAATTTTACTACACAAAAAATATAGAGTTCATCAAAACACACAATTTATGTCATATACATTTTTTTTTCGTGGAATTGACCATTTACGAGATATTTCTTGTTATCGGTTTTTTTCAGTTTTAAAATACTTAAACTTTTCTCATGCGTGGATTTTTAAGCTACTGGCCATGCAAAGAATCGGATTTCAACCACATGGCAACCAGCTTTTAAAAGATTTGAGTATCGTTTTAGCCTAGTGTATTCCCTTATTTCTCTTCTACTTACAAGGAAGCAAGTAATCAAAGCATTTCTGCTAATGTTTATCTCGATTAGCATGAGATAGAAGTTCTTTTAATAAACATTTCTTACAGGGATATAGAGAAAGGTATGTGAATGTAACATCATTTTTTTTCACGTAGCACACTGTTTATGACGCAATAAACTTTCAACATCTTTACCATTCTGAAAGCAGAAATATAAAATTTCCCATTCTATGCGAAAATTTTATCTAGCACTCTCGTGGGCCGACCTCATTGAAACGTCACTGTCTATTGTTATTCGTCATGTACACAGCTAACAGGCACAATGGAATGGGTAGGGAAGGAATGGCAATGTTTTCACACAAATATGAGCAGCTCTCAAGCCTTACATAGGCTCCTCGCTTATTTTTTTGAAACCAGGCAAACATTTTGTTAAATATAAGCGTGAGCTTTCACGCCGGTGTCCATAGTTTTATAATAAAATTTCCTGGCTGGTTTGCCGTGGTTAAAATATTTTTGTTTAAAGTATTTCTTCCTGACGTTTTGTCCTTCTCTGTGAGGGACAAGAATTTGCCGAGACAGCGACGTTAGCACATTTTCTCCGAAGATGTCCCTCATAAACAGGGACGAAACCTTAGGAAGAAATATTTTCAACAAAAATATTATAACCTACAGAACACGGCAAAACAGATCGGAAATTTCAAATTTTAAAACTAAACTTTTTGTTGCAGGTGAAAAATAGAGAAAATCAAATGAACATAGCAGTTCTTGTAGTACTTCTTTGTTTGTTTTCTGGATTGGCGATTATAAATACCACGAAACGTCTCAATTCTATACTGACTTGTCCGAACTTTCGTTGATGATTGTGAATGGCACATCAGCCATGCAGCAGGTTACAAATGCATACAACGGAAAATTCCATGTAGTAGCTGAAGACACGTTCAAATTGTCGCCACGTAAGAAACCGTACTTGGCTCCAAGAAACGCTCAATTTTCCTTGGTGCACGTCTCATTATGGCGTTGGTAATTTTACCAATTAACACAAATTTGGGGCAGAAGGAAGGATGACCCTTAAACATAATGTGAGCTAGCTGTTTCATATGTATGGGCTGTTATGACGTCAGCTCGTCACCTTCGCGCCGTGTGACATATGCATGAGCCTGCATCCACAGCAAGAGATGGTGATGTAACCATTGGACTCTGGAAGATAGACTCAAGATTAGCTGAAATTTAACATTTAAACTTCTGTATTCGACCTAAAATTTTTATTATTCTTTATTGTTTCATTTACACTCCGCCTTTAACTGCAATGGTTAAATCAGCTACATTTTGCAACATAGGTACTGCCTTTCGAGAATGGTGTTAACTCGTATACAGTTGTCATTGGATTTCTGGTCTGTTACTTTCTCTACTATACATGCATAATGTGCATAGTAGGTAGATAATTCACTGTATCCCATCCAAAAATTCGATACCAAGATTACATTGGGAAAGCATGTTTTAAGGTCCTCTGACTCAAAAAATTTAATTTTAGAAAAAGGTCAGTATGCGACTTTCAGAAAAATCTCCCCGCTCCAAACTAATCGAAAATTTTTCGAAAGTTTATATTTTCTAGGAAATTGCTCTAATGATTTTGAATAAAATGCTGTACATGAAAGATTTTCAATGACAAATAAAATGTACATCCTGAATTTCTCCTCATTCTGAACGACTTTTGCATAACTGGTAATTCGTAACAGAATTACACCAAAACACACATTTATTGTTTTCAATTGTAATATACTTAAACTTTTCTCAAACGGACAGCCCTTATCCGTTTCATACCTCTTTTGTTTTGTTCCTAGCCATGGAAAGAGGACACAAATTCAATGACAATCGCATAGCTTTTAAAAGAATGGCTGGCGCTTTAACCTAGTATATTCCCATATTTACCTTCTACATTTAAGCAGTTAAGTAATAAGACAATTTCTGTAAATGTTTTCTTAATTACCTAGCATTATGTAGATAAAAGAATATCCACTACTTTATAAAAATAGTTTGTTTGCAGAATAGATGAAGGCTTGTGAATGAACACACAAGTTTTTTTTTGTTTTTTTTTTCTAAATTAGATCATATTCTCTCTCTCTCTCTCTCTCTCTCTCTCATTCACAAAGTACTTCCAGACTAGAATGGGAATAATCTTGGCTAGAGAAAAACGCCCATCACCTAGCAGGGAATCGAACCCGGGACCTCTCGCAAGGCACACAGGTGCTCTACTTGACCTATGGGATAGACAATTTGAAAGCTGTGATTTTTATAACAAATAACATGTTCAATGTTTCTGAATTAATTGTACATGCCTCTGACAACACAAGCCAAAAAGATAAGCTGTGTTAGATTCATGAGACTTTCTCTATGCATTATCGTAAATGTTATACACTTACCTAGCTTCTATAAGCATAAAACCTTACTTTACTTTTTTGCCTATGTAAACCGAGATAAACGCTTTCTGAAAATATCTAGATAACACATTTCATTATAGATACAACGTAGATACAGGAAACCGTCACGAGCCAAATGTTTAAAAGTGATTTGCTATATGGTGGCATGAAATTCCACACTTTCTACATCGTATGAATTCTGAATTGTTTAAAAAAGTGAATGTTGAACAACTCAACCAATAAAAACGGTTATCTACCTCTAGCTCACTCACTCGCACAGTGTAATTTGAAATAAATGTATGTTTCAAAAAAATGTACTCTTTTTCTGTAAAATATATTTTTGTGCATTTCTTATTTATTCAAAATAAGAAGAAATGTGCGGTAACTTCAATACAAACATGTTATTAATTGTAATGCAAATATCTCAAATGTGTTATTTTGATCAAAACCGTCGAGCCCTTTTGAAGAAAATATAAATAACAAACACTGTTCTATGTGAACAGGCAGTTGAGAATTTTCGGAAAATGCTGAAATTAAATACCAAGTTTTGTATTTATCTAATTCTTTTAATTATTCATTTATTAAATTCAGCGTAATTAAATCGCACTAAGAATCTCGGTGTCCAAAGTTTAGATAGAATACAATACTTTCTTACGTATAAGTGGTAAGGAAAAAACCGTCTCCGCAGGATCGTGACGAAGTTGGTGCATACCCACGTGTCGTGGCGGGTGAGGCAGTCCGTCTGTCTGGCCGGGTGCCCGTCGTTTCGTCCGGCGCCGCGACGACCGCCTCCGTCGCCCATCACGTCCAATTTCACCCCCAATTACCCAGCATGGAGCTTCCCATTTAAAAAGCTGTACCACACACGAGCGTGGAAGGAAGAATGGAGTGTAATGAATGATTGTAGTGGCATAAGCCCAACCTTTCCTAACATCCTGAAGCGAGGTCTCTCCCTTGGTCATCGTTATACAGGGTGATAACACTCACTTTGGCACAGCTGGCTAGACACTATGCGAATTTGAAACATGTGGAATCGTCAGTGATTTGCGTTTGAAAATCCCTGATAAACATGCGAACTTGGAATCGAACTCCGCATTCCGGATCTACCAAATATTTTCTTTCTTAACGACGCCTTCATTTGCCAGGATTAAACACCAACACCTGTGTATCGAAAATGTATCACCCAAATCTTTTTATATGCCTGTAAATCTGACATAAGGCTGTCCCATTTAAGCACGCTAAAAGTCATCCGTCTAGACTGGGTTTGATACCGCGACATTGGGATCAGAAGGCCAAGGTCTAACAACTCGCGACGACACATCCTCAATGTTGACCATAACTGAAAAGAAGAAAAGTTGTGCCCCTATCACAATCGCCCATTGAATAGAAAACAAATTGTTATGGACAATGTGGAGCAGATCGCGGTTTCAAACCTCCGGAGCCGACTAACCTGACCGAAGTTTTTTCGCGATTTTCCCCAGTCGCTAGCAAATTATGGGATGGATATCGTGAATTTTCCTATAATTATTATTTCATTTCCTTCTTCTTCACCGACATACATGGCTGACCGTGTTATGATGTATGTTATGATCCAAAGTTTGCTTGCTCCTCCACAGACTACTGGCTCAAGGTGAGATAATTTTAAACGCCAACCGCCAAAGAAGATATTTAATGTAATTTAAAGTGTTATTTTGTGCTTGTGTGAAAAACAGAAAAGGCTCACAAAAGCATTGAAGTGACTAGGATAATGACGCGCCAAATATGTGTAATAACGCGTGTTAACAGTTTTATAAATACACAAATTATGTTAATGAAGAAAGCTTGTATGAAAATGTAAATTAATTCTGCATAAATACAAATTATTGAAAATATTAATAATTCTTCAGAAAATGTTATATTTAAATGTGTTGATGTTATTTTGTCATGAAAAAGAGCATGATGGGTAATAACATAGAAAGGCTACCGACTAAGCTTGACGAGTTATCCGCGTTCTCGACAACTCGACATTGTAAGACGCGTTGAAAAGTTAAAAACTGTATAATTCTTTATAGAAGCTATCAGCTTAGATGCCCACACTTTATAGAAAAAAAAATCTGATGTGTACCATTCACCTGACTTTCTCTATATCCCTGCAACAATTTATTCTTAAAAAGCTTATACTTCTATTCACTTCATACTTATCAGAAAAAAAAATAGCAGAAATAGTCTTATTACTTGTTTCCTTGTAAGTAGAAGCGAAATAAGGGACTATCATAGGTTAAAGTGATAGTCAAAAGCTGGTTGCTATGTCACTGAAGTTCCTTTGTTTGTATGGACAGGAGTTGACAAACTCTTGTATGAGAGAAGTATAAGTTTTTCCAATCAAAACCAAAAACAAGGAATGTCTCAAAAATGATGAGCTCCACGAAAAATGTGTATATAACATAAAGTGCGTGTTTTAACGTGCTCTACATTTTTCGTGCAGTAAGTTTTTGTCCATCTCTTTCGGTTTAGCAGTTATTCAAAATTCCGTAAAATTCATTCAGAATAAAGTACTGTTCAGAGGATATACCCAGAAAATTCGAAATATACGTTTTATTTTCAGGTAAATAGCTTTAATATACGATATTTAATCAAAATCGTTAGTCATTTTTGAAAAAATAAAAATTTTCGAAAAAAGTTACAATGAAAGGGTAGTTGGGGGTGGGGGGATTTTTCTCAAAATCTTCGTGTCGCATCCCTGGAAGATACTAAACTTAAATACCAAGTTTGGTATTTTACCGACTTTTCGTTTTTGAGTTGTCGTGTTCACAGACACACGGACACACACACACACACACACACACACACACACACACACACACACACACACACACACAGAGGTAACTTTTTCCAAAATGCTTTTTTTTTTTAGCTAAAGGGGCCCTAAAGCACATATTTCTGGTGAAATCTCGGTATCGAATTTTTGGGTGGAGTGCAATACCTTCTCTATACACTATGTACATAGTGCGTATAGAGAAAGTAATAAATCAGTGGCTGAGAATCGGTGAAAGCGATGTTATTATTTGTTTAAATAGTAATACGGATTCCTATCTCAGAGACCGCGACTTGAGAGCGGTGAAAAAACTTCTACATTCTCACCGCTCGTGTTAAACCCAGGCACACCATAGAGTAACAACAACCCTTACACAAAATACAATTTAATAAGTATTTGTTCACTTTATTTATACAAAGTCTTTGGAGTAAGTCCTACGAAGATGACTACAATCCGTTGAAAAAAGGAAGTCCACAAATAAAGGTAAAAACGTATGTGGCCCTACTGGGTAGTGTGTCTGCCTCACATTCAACAGGTCGCAAGTTCGAATCTCGCTTAGGGTGAGTTATCGGATGTGTTTTTTTTTTTTCGGGGTTTTCTCTTATCCTGAAAAGATGAGTATCGACTAATTTAAAAGCTCCATGGACCCGAGATCATTTTAGGAATTTCATTCATCGTCCAATGTGACCAAGTTAAATTTGTGTTATGAAGCTTGACCAATTAAACATCCGTATTTAATCACACAGCAAATTCATTTTTATTAAGTTGAACTTCAACATTCTACAATTATCAAATTTAGAATATTTATTCAAGTTGTGATTTTTTTAAATATAGTGTTGATCAGATAGCTAAAATTATACGGAAGAATATGTGGCTATGGGGGGAGGGGGCACTACGAAAAATAATTAGTTCAAATTTAATATATTTGATACAGGACATAATAATACAGACGAATAACATTTTCATACTCAGGTAAATGTCTACTCTAATAATAGTGAATCATTATAATATTATGAAGACTATGGAGATTTTAAAAGTAAGCCAAAATATTAAAATGTAGACGGTATTTATTGAATCAAAAGGGAAACAGTAGTACATAGGTACCAAACTCACGATCCAAAACTCTTAAGTAATTAGGCTATAAATACTGGAGGAGCTACTCTGTAAGCATCTAATACTAACTATGACATGTGATACAACATTAATAATTACTAACAGAGAAATCATCTGAACCACCTTAATTCAACAAAAAACAATTCAACGCGTGCGGATAAAATGCGCGCTTAGTTAGTATGTAAGGAATGATCATTTTTCAAAAGCACATATAAATTCCCTGTCAACTCTAATGAATGATTAATTCGTTTAACTTTATTCTCTATAATAAAGAGAGAAGTACGATAAAATATAATTTATATGGTAACACTTTTTCCTGTTTATAGAATATGTCTAACAGCTTTCAAAACATGTTTTCTCAAGGTTACTTTCTCAAGGCTGAATGTTATCAGTTTTTATAGTACTGTGCAGAATTCTAATTCTATACTTTAGCAGCGAGTCCCCAATTTAACTTTGGCACTATCATATGTTTTCTTGTTCTTACAGGGCAAGAACACATACACTAGAAGTGACTTTTATACATATCTATAGAAAACCCAGAGTTAACAAATTACATAACGCTGTTGTAAGATCGCTCATATATTAATGCACATAAACAAATTCTTTCTATGTATCCACATAACCCATTCAGTTGAATGCATATAATTTACTCATAAAACGAATTTAATCGCCTTTCAGCGTATCTCAGCAAGGATAGTATTTTTTGGTAGTGTTTAACGCCCGCTTTTACTACTTGTGGCATCACAGGCGATGACACTGGTGATACATGGAATGAAGATAGATCATCGGTGGAATGCGATGGCGGGGGAAACCGGAAAACCCCGAGAAAACCCGCCCCTGCGCCGCTTTGTCCACCACAAATCTCACATGCGGCCGTTTGGGATCGAACCCCGCAAGATAGAAATACACTTTCACAGATTTGTATTTTATAAAACATATTTTATAAAAAAAATTTACAGTCTAATGGTCGTTCTTGTATAAAAACTTTCCATGATAAAATGTGTAGCTAGATGGCTGCCTCTGCGTTTTATAAAACGTTATTGAATGCTGAAGTAACAAAGTAGAAAATAAACATGCTGAATTATTAATACAACAAAAATGTTAATTGCAAAGTACTAAGTCATTCCTGTACAACACAATACTTATGGATTACAAAAACCGAAATAAAAGACGAAGGATTACAAAAAAATCTTTTGTGTTCCATTCACACAACTTTCTTCAACTGTTCTGCAAACAAACTATTCTTACAAAAGGTTATTATTTTATTTATATATGCTTATCAAAATTAAACACTACGTGTAACATTTTTAAGTAGAAGGGAAATAAGGGAATGCAATAGACTAAGGGCATAGTTACATCTTTTAAAAGCTGTGAGATTATCATTAAAATTCGGTTCTCTTTCCATGGCCAGAAGTTAAAAAAAATATGAAACGGATGAGCACTTCCTATTTGAAAAAAAATTGAAACAAATAACGGAGTAACATCTCGAAAATGGTTAGCTGTACCATTTAAAAAATGTAAATGTTTGTGTATTTTAACGAGTCCTACATTTTTTGTGCAGAAATTTTGTGTTTATGCCTTACGGTTAAACAGCTATGCAAAAGTATTTCCCAATGAGGGGGACTTAGGGGGCTAATCCCAAGAAATTCAGGATATCATTTTTATTTGGCATGTAATTAAATACTATATTTACGTTTAATATAAGCATTTTAATCGTAATCTTCGTAAATCGAAAATTTCAAAAAATGTTCTGTTTAATGAGTAGTTTGGGGTGGATTTTAATTATCTAAATATACAATGAATCTAAAGATATAATGCCAATCGTTGAGAAATTTTCGAAATTTTCATGTAGAGGGTAGTTTGTGTTGGAGGGATTTTCTTTAAAATTGTGTGATCAAATTAAATAGCTAGTTTGATATTTAAGAGACTTTTCGTTATGCTGTTCCAGACACACACACACACACACACACGTGCGCGCGAACGTACCTTTTTCTAAAAATCTAATCTGTTCAATTCACATGACCCACTCTACAAATTAGTGTTAAAAAGTTTATTCTTCTATTTTATGATAATCGAGATAAACATTAGCAGAAATTGTTCCTATTACTTGGTTCCTAGTAAGTAGAAGGGGAAAATCTACTGTGTCCCATTCACATGATGTCTTCTAGCTGTTCGGTAAACAAACCTTCAAAACATTAATTTGTTATCTACATCATGCTAATCAAAATAAACATAAGCAGAACTAGTCTTATTACTAGCTCTTTACAAGTGGAGGGGAAATAAGAAAATGCACGGGCTAAAGCGATAGTCTCGTCCTGTAAAAGCCGGGTGCTTTTTGCTAAAAATGATTTTTTGAATTTTTTTTTATTCAGAGAACCCTAAAACGTTTATATCCACGAAATATCGGAATATAATTTTTGGGTGGAATGCCTACCTACCTTCTATGTACCATGTACCCGTATACTATGTACGAGGTAGAGAACGTAAAAACGAGTTATTCACTTAAAGTTTAAAATAATATTATTTTAATATTCATTTTAATAGATGCATTGCCGTAAGCGCTATTCGGTTAAACGGTGTTTTACTATATATGTAGATGATCATTAAGCTTGACTGCAATATGTATGGTTATTTTGTCTTTCCTCCAAAATCAAGTTAGTGTCGCCATGATTCGAGTCACAAAGAGCACGTGACTATGTGTGAAAAGAAATAAGAGCACCAAACCTCTACGTTTGCTCACATGTTCATCTTTTCATCGACCATGCCCCCATTTCCGTCTAAATGATTCATCCTTTTGAGGTTACGGGGTCTAATTTGAACTTCTTTTGCCAAGACATACGAAGTTATAAACTAGTATTATGCTTTGCCGAAAAGGAAGTCCGAATTTAGGTCGAAGAGAAACGCTTATGATACTGGCAACCTCAGCAAGGGCAACGGTGATGAAAGTTATGTGCTGGCTGATATTTCTAAAACTGTCACCACTCCCTGGCGTGGGTGGTTCATCAGTGGCGGATGTGTCTGTTTGTTATTCTGTGTTCTTGGCCAAGGTTACACTTCCTAAACAAACACACAATGTCATAATTGTAACAACCTATTTATTACTTCTTGTATTATATTTTACAATTTACGAAGTATTCGTTTCTATTTTAAAATACTTCATACAGGTTTGAAGTGCATGTTTCTTTTGGTCATTCAAAGATAAAACGATCGGCTATCATTTCAAAGTGTACTGTTAAAATTCTAATAAAGACAAACAACAGCTTGTGATACACGAACAATTTCTATTAAGATAAATCCTACATTTTAGAGAAATCTAGATTTTACGTAATAAATTGTTTACATGCCGGATTATTATAACTTAAAAAGAAATGAAATGAAAAGAATTTTATGAAATCTAAAGTATTTAGATCTGGGAGCATTTGATCCATTGTTACAGATTTGGAAAAAAAAAAAAAAGCTAGTTTGTATTTCTATCAAAAAGTTTCTTTTTACATTTTCTACCATCCAGTATCATAGCAGATAAGAGGAAGTATTTTATTCACACACAACATTTAAAAAAATATACATTTTTCACGGGAAATACAGGTGTTGAAATTTTATGAACCCAAAACGAGTGCGCTTAGGTGTATTCGTCTGTCTGTAACTGCAGTAACTCTGTAAGTAGCATAACTCAAAATTGAAAATTACATGGTATTTCAGTAATTCCAAAACCACATTTTGGGGGAGTGTATGGTAGGATTTAAGTAACGTAATTAACATAATTGGCTGGAAGATTTCTTGTGCATGTTGGTTCGTTAGTACTTACCGGAGGGGATTTCACACTGCAGCCACCATGGGCTAATTGTTCTTCAGACCTCAAGACGGTGGTAGGATGATATGAGAATATTTTCGACGTGTGGGCCAAACCTGACGTGCGGAAAGAGTCACCGTGAACCCCTGATGGCAAGCATTTAATCTCGACCTAGGTTTAAAAGAACATCTCAAGGTTGATGGCTAGAGCTCGGTCCGGAGTCACGAAATGCCGGATTGAGGTTCGGTGCACACAGAGTATAACAATGACGTGATGATTAGGCGTGGTCTCTATAGCCCGTTTCGAAACATGTTTTACTATCTAGCACCTCATTGCCTGGCCTTGTTCAGTTCCTGCCAGTAGATACCAGTGAACACGAAAGAGTGCATGTTGAAAAATGTCGAAAATGTGAAAGGATAGACGTTTGATACTGAGTAAACTTGTGGATGATTTAAGCATATCTTGAGTGACCGGAGGAGAGCCTTTTCTTTCGGTACCGTAAATATGTATCTTGTAATTCACTGCAATGAATTCTGAATGAGTTTGGCTGATTTATATTCATTATTATCCTGAATTTTTGTATCTAGTTTTATTTGTAAAAGTACAAGGATCTTTAATTTACTAATCATATTATGAAAGAATTGTTTTACTGTGTTACTTTATGAATTAGAATGATGCATATAAATTCAATACATGTAATAAGCTACTTTTGGAACAGATTATACCTCAGCGTATACATGTTTGCGCTACAAACCCCTCCCCACTCTTTATACCGCTGACTGCTCTGTGTGTTCGTGTCGTGTGCGCTTCGAAACCCAAAACCGCGCTCTACTAATGCCACCGTATATACTTGTAATCCTGTGATACAACGCAACGTACTCTCTACAACCAGAGTTTACATTTGGAACTAGTTAAATGATCTCATTATTTTTTTCAGAATGATTTCGTTCTCCCCTCTCTCATTCCTTTCCTAGTCTTACTGTCTCTTACACACAAGCACTGACGTAGCGTTGAAATGTTTATAAACAACCGCATATTTTGCCACCTCCGAGAAATTACCTTCGCGTGCTATCTTATGGTACTTTATTTTGTAACAAATAGCCTTTAGCAACGCCAAACACGAGGTGATTAAGCAATATCAATCTAATGGCTTATGAAACCACTCTTTAGAGTTACTGTTTAATTACTCATTTGCGACATAGTCCCTTTATACCTAGCGGGATAGACTGGCGCATTTCCAGTTTCTTCGTCTTATTCAGTTCCCCTTGCTCTTTTTTGTCCAACTTTGTTACCGAGTGTCACTTGGCCTCGTTAATTCGAAATTGATTCCTTGTGCATTTCTTATGATCATGTCAATCCATCACGGCTATTTCTGTACCTTCTTCCTCGCGAATGTTATGATTTCGTCTTCCTGTTGATCTCTCTTTCTCGTGAAGGAAAAACTTTTTAACACACCGTCCGCGGCTTTGATATTGGAGATCTTCCTTGAATACGGTTTTCTTTATGATGCTGTATCTTTTCTGCGAACGTATGAAAAGACTAGTATTGATATTTGTTGTATGATGTAATCATGCTTAAATATCAACTTGCTAAAAAATATTTTCTTTTCTTCTCACATTATCTGAGTTTTGGTTGTTTTTAAAGCGCCTATTCAATACATAAAATGAAAAGATTTAGACGTCTTTTATATATCTGATAAAATATATCCTACATCTTATAAGGAAACTCGTGAATTCGCAAAGACCGTGATTTTAATGCTAAAAACATGTTCACAAAGAGGGTTTGTTTATATATATACCTTTAACCTGCTTGGTCATAACTGACGATGGATGAAATTGGTGAAATAGTGCTCAAATGATCTCGGGGTCGATGAAGCTTAAAGTTACTCGACATTCGTCTCCACAGGTTAAGGGAAAACCCCGAAAAAAACCTAATCCGGGTAACTCACCCTAAGCGAGATTCGAACTCACGACCTGTTGAATATGAGGCAGACACGCTACCACCACACTACCCAGGCGGGCTACAAAGAAGTTTTAATATGATCATTCCAGGAACTTGAGAATGTAAATTAAAATCACTGTTCGGTATGATTTGTATATTTTTAGCGTAAATGGAGGGAAATATACTGAATACAACATTCATTTCACATGCAAATTAGTTAATTTTTAAAGATTTAAGGTTATTATACAATTCTTCTTCACACCAAATATGGAATGTATTTTTGCGATAGCAAAAATATGTTTAATGTTCTACCAAATTAATAATAAAAAAAAAAACACATTTAACGTCCTAACAAATAAGGCGATTATCTTAAAAAAAAGTTGGTAACAGTTGTGAAATTGTCTTTAATCTAATATTAAACTATTAAGTGCATAAGCGACAGAGATAATATTTTGAAGCACGAAAAGTGTAGAGTCCACGGCAGAGAATGCTAACATGGTTAAATGACAAAGGAAGTTTACCTTTTCAAATTAACAGATGAGTTTCACATTACATGTCATTTCGGCAACTGGAGCGGAAATGCAATGTGCCAAACGAAGCTCGGGACGAGTTTGTGGATTTTTTTTGTAGTGTTTAACGCCAGCTTTTACTGCTCTGGCACCGCAGGCGATGACACATGAAGATGGAGCCCCGGTGGAATGCGATGGCGAAGGAAACCGGAGAAAACCCGCCCCTTAGGCGCTTTGTCCACCACAAATCTCACATGCGGTCGCTTGGGATCGAACCCGGGCTAGGTGAGAGGAGAGTGGTCTGACCGCTGGGCCACGGCGCGGCCTTTGTGGATTCACGTTGATAGTTTGTTTATTACTATGTGGCTGCAGTCCCCTCGCGAAGCGCTGACTAAACTTCATGCAAACACATATTCATACAGAAATCCACTTGGCATGAAGAGTAGGAAATGATTACGCAGTATACTCTTGTCATCTGAGACTATAAACTTCTGTGAATATAATAATATACATATTTTAGATACTATTTCAGCGACTGCAAAAATCAACAGTGGGCAAACGTTATTTGCTCGAAAATGCAAAATAATGTGTCTATTATTTGAAGGCAGTACCTCCAATCCAGTGTGGTTACGCGCTCTCAGAGTGTTAAATACCTATCCGGTACAGAAAATGTCCCCAAACGAATAAATCCATTGGATTCATAGCATTAAGGATATCGAGCAGGCCATGCAATAGATGTTCCTCGATCGATTCATCTATATAGAAATGTATCATTCATGAACCAATAAGGTGATCGATTATCAATGATTCCATCCCACCGTTAGGAGAACCTCTTTTGATTTCTGTCTTGTCGTACATGTGGGTTTTCATAGGCCTAGATTTGAGTAGGTATTATGGAATTTGAAGATTTCCCACGAGTAAATCCAGCCTCGTCAGGGTGCATTAAGAAATTCATGAACATTGGACATTTCGTTACATGCGATTGCAGGAAGTTCTTGATTCAATTTAATCCGTGTACCCGCTGAAGGAGATCCGAGTACAGAACTGATGGGTTTGCGTCCACATCACGAAAGACTAGTTCTTCACGGCCAATGCTTCGTAGCTCTCTTGGTCTCCCAACCACCAGAAACACTCCGCTCACATCAGCCGCCACTATCTCTATAGCGTTGGTGGATTTGTAACAATGCTCGTGAACAAAATCAAATTCACTGGGGTCTATAATTATGTTCTTTTAAGACAATTTACAGAATTGTCAAATGTGATGTACCTACATCTTAACTGCGCTTTGTTTAATGCCTGTAATATTTTTCATCATTCCTCTGTCAATATCGAGTCCGATAAAACGTTGGATGATTTTCCGCTGGCTTCATCTTTAAATATCGTCTGCGATGCCAGAAGTAGAAAAGCGGGCGTTCAACATACAAAAGAAATCATATTTAAACTTAAACACTTTTTATTTTGTGTGGAATGGCAAACGTAACTTGCAGAGGAATCAAATGTATCTCGAGAAATCGAAATTGTCCTGACAGGATACCTTTCCGCACAAAACTCTCGTTCTTGTGATGCATTCGTTTCTGCAAGGCATGTGTAATTCACATGTGTGTCCACTCACAGAATACATTTTCTGTCTTACAATCAACTTTACATCTTAATTCGCGTATTTCATTGGAATCAACGAAGGAGCAAGGCCTTTAAGAAATGATTTTCAGACCTTTTTTTAAATACTGTTTTGAAATTGGGAGGACGTCCTCGAAATGGCACCAATGTAGATATACCATTGTAATACTATTATTTTTGTATTAATAATTCTTTATTTAGTATCGCTTTGACATCTAGATCTTATCGCGACATCAGAAGGTTATATAATGATGGTAAGTTACAATATGAATTAAAATATGTTAATAACACAGGGAAATTGGATAGGAAATTACAAGAAATTACAACACAAAATACATTTTTTTGAAACTGGAGGTATAGTTTACAGATTCCATGAAGGGTATGGACCTGGAGTAAATTTTGGTGATTGTTGAGCGCTTCGGACACATCTTTAGGGATGTTGTATATTTCTCTTGGTATAGTGTACTTCGTACATTCAGTTAGGATATGACAAGCAGCGAGTTGGACGTTACAAATATTACAGATTGATGTTGGTTGTTTGTAAATAGGTAAGAGTTATTATTCAATAATTTATGTAATACACTTTTCTTGCCAGTTGCAAGGGCAAAACTATTTATATTTTAGAACAAAAACAAAGTGATTGTGCCGTCAATGAAACTCAATCCTTTACGTGCCCACGTTAGTCGCCGCATCAATTTAGCTTGAGACGTCAAAACATACTTGATTTAAATAATTAATACTTTCTCTTTTTTTTTTGTAGGCACTAAGTCAACAAAGATAGTATGATTTTTCAAAAATTAATGAATATTTTGAAATTAATTTACCCTTCCTTTTTATTTAATTTCTGAATATACTTTAAGGCTTTAGCTTTACTGATGTTTAGTTGAAAAATATACATTAAATGTGTGGCGAAGGAGCACGCTAGGTTTCCAAGAAGCAAACGAACAAAAAGAATTTTGTGAGGTGACCGGTCGGTCACTGGCTGGGAACTTAATTTGGAGCTCGGCGAGGAAGACGCTTGCGAGTGGAAGAAGCCCTCAAGTGATGCTAGGCGTCGCGACGCATCCCGTTTTATGTATTTACTACTGCACAAATTATTTCGTCTCTCGTGCTCTCCCTTCTTCCAGCCGCTCAGTCTTTCTAACTTTCCTTCCATAAGGAGAAGCATAAAACAAGGATAGTAAAAGAAAAAATAGCTTCCTCCTTTCTCGCTTGTTTCATTTACCTTCACTTTTCTTCTGCTTATTTTCCTTTCTACTTATATTTTGCTAAAATTTCTTTCCTTCTTACAGACTTCATTTGGCTGCATTTTCTTTCTTCTTTTCGCCTCTTCTCATTTCCATCTTCATAGCGCTATTATTTTTCTTTGTACTCAAGATATATCGCAAGAAATAAATATAATATACGTTTCTTTTCACTTTTGTACTCCATATAGTAATTAGAGGAAGTATTGTATTTCATCCAAAGTTTGATGTTCAAATTTCACCGGATATATAGATATGTTTTGAGGTTATTTGAAACCCCAAAAACATTTTTAGAAAAAGGCCATCGGTCAATATCAAATTTGATATTTAAAGTAGTTAGTTACCTTCCAAGGATGCAACAGCGTTTATACACATTAATCAACTTCAGAGAATGACGAAAGCCATGTGCATGTATCATCAGATTTTTACTTTCTCTGCACTACTATGTACATAGTGTATAGAGGAAATATTGTTCAATCCCGAGATTTTAGCGCAAATATGTTTAAGGTCCCGTTAGTCCAAAAAAGCACGCGCACGTGTGTTTCTGTGGACGGCATAGCTCAACAACTATAAGACCGTTATATACCAAACCTGGTATTAAGTTTGATATCTTCCAAGGATGCGATACCAAGATTTTCAAGAAAACCCCCACACCCTAAACTACCCTTTACATGGCATTTTTGTTTTTCTCAAAAATGGCTGTAACGATTTTGATTAAAATACCGTTTATTAAAGATACTTACATCACAAATAAAATGTTACCTTGAATTTTCTGAGCATAGCTTCTGAAGACCTGTTCATTTTGGATGAATTTTGCGAAATTTTGCAAACTGGTAACCCGTAAGAGATACACAAAAAATAAGTGCACAAAAATGTAGATCTTGTTAAAACAATTTATGGCATATACATTTTTGTTGCAGAGTTGGCCGTTTCTGATATATTCCTGGTCATTGGTTTAATTTTAAGCTATGCATCTTCTGAAACGGGATCATCTTTCTTGCATTTCTCTTGTTTTTCTAGAAATGCAAAGCGAACCAAATTTCAATTGTTCACATATCGATCTGCTTTTAAAAGAGTCGACTATCGTATTAGCCTGGCATATTCAATTATTTCCCTTCTGTTTATAAGGAACTGAGTAGTAGGAACATTAATTCTGTCAATATTTATCTCGTTTAGCATGACATTATATAAGGATAATTAATTCTGTCAATATTTATCTCGTTTAGCATGACATTATATAAGGATAAAGAAAATCTTTATAATAATAGTTTGGGTGCACAACAGATAGAGAAAGTCATGCGCATGTATCATCAGATGTTTATAAATACAATTGCTGATAAATTTTAATCAACTGACGCTTTAATAGAAAAAAAAATTCTCACCAATAGGATAAAAATACATCTACGATTTTTGAAAGCATGTGGATATATCCTGCAACACTTTAGTTTGATGGGTCATGGATTTATCACTTTTAAAATTGGAGGGATAACACTTTTATCTTCTCTAGTGTTTAGGGTTTTTAGCTGGGTTTACAGTTATGATGCAACCTAGCAGATACTTCAGTCATAGAGGACGGTTTGATAATCGCTTTAACGACATGGTATTGTAAAATCATAAAGCTAGCTGTGAAACAAAATAACTGCTAGTTTGATAAAAAAAAATTAAAAAAGAACTGTCGAGAGAGATTACTGAAAAATAAAAGGCTGACGTGTGCATTCACATGACGATCCTTACTCATTCTTAAATAATTGTTCTTAAAAATGCTTATTTTTCAAAATACTTCACGTTAACACATAAATTTTGCATAAATGCTTTTCTTATGTATTTCCTTGTATATATAAAGAACTAAAGCGATAGACAAATCTTTTCAGAGCTGATCGCAAAATGATAAGATTTGAAATCCCTAGCTTGACTAGTAGCAAGAAAAACGAATAATGACATCCCATTTAAAATGGTATAATTATTAGGAAATTTAACAGGGAATATCTGGGAAATGGTTAACTCCACAAAAAAGTCTCTGACATAATGTGTGTCTTAAAGGGATCTACATATTTGTATAGTCCAAATTACTATCTCTTATGGTTTACCAATTACGAAAATTCCTACATAATGAAGATTTCTTCAAGAAAATACAATATATAGATTTTATTTGTCATGTAAATATCTTAAATATACATTATTTTGATCATAATCGTTACGGTCATTATATAACACATTTATAAAAATCTTAAATGAAAAGGATACTTTGGAGTTGGGGATATTTTTATGAAATACTGGTGTCTCATCCTCGGAAGATCCTGAATTTAAATAAAAAGTTTGGTACTTCACTGACTTTTCGTCTATGATTTATACTGTTCGCAGATACATACATACATACATACATACATACATACATACATACATACATACATATACAATAATACACACACTCTTTTGTCTTAAAGCTTTTTTTCAGGGGTCCCCAAAACATATGTTTGAGTGGAATCTCAATATCAAACTTTTGGGTGGAATGTAAATCCTGTATTGTACGTGGTAGAGAAAGTAAAAATGCAATCATAGCCAGGACACGAGCCACGAAATAACTGAACTTTACTTTTTCAAAAGCTTAAACAGTCTATTGCACTTATTTCCTCTCTCTTTCTTCTTTCCTTGAATAGAGAGATCTTGTATAACAGACTACATTAAAGGAAAGTATTTAGCCTGGCGGGTAAATTCGGAACCGCACGTGGTTCGAATTCCACGTTAACGGCCTACCTCCATGGCGCATTGCTAATGGCACACATCCAAAACCAGCCGCAAAAGGTTGACGCCGCGGCTCGGGTCAGCTGAGTGCCGCGGACTTTGTAAACGTAAATATTTTAAAGGATTACAAAACACCAAATAGACATTTAAGATGGATATCACCTCAAAAAATGGTTTCAACTACACGCCTACTTTTTAAAATTGTCCTTTGGGGGGGGGGGTGCACTACTATTACCGCATCTTTGTTCGTCGGTATATCCGTTTACATGAAGCAAGTTTTAATTTTATATAAACTGTTTGATGAGCTTTCACTTAATTTTAAAAGTTCATTGAAATCGGTAGAGACTATAGTGTAAAGTCCTTTAAGGGAAGTCGAAAAGTCCTATGCTGTTAACATTAAAGTTTGACCTATTATCTCAGCAACTATTTAAGATAATAGAATACTTATGCTCATTTGAAGGAAACGTAATTTTTTTTTAAATAAGGCTATTAAAATTTTATTTAAAAATACAATACAGCTAATCCAAATAAATACAATTTTTCCATTAAAATTAAACATAATTGAGTGTAAATATGTGGTAAAAATTTGTGCTTAGTGTCAATTAGTTTCTGAGATAATAAAGCATTGGTATAGAAAAATTTACTTATCCAGAAACTGCTTTCAAACATAAAAAAAAAAAAAAAATTGTAACCTAATTTTACAAAACTTTCCGATCAAAATAAAAAATCTCTCTTTTTAACACTAATATTTACAAAGTTATTTGATGTTTTAACAAGTAAGTGTACCAAAATGTTCTAAAAAATTATTACGCAGGATTATTTTCAACAATATTTTGAAACTATGTACTATTAGCGTAGTTATACCAAAATGAGCGGGAGATTCGAAATTTTCTTATGCAATTATAAAATGAAATTCGAAATATTTATGAAAATTTAATTTCGACTTCCCTTTAGCTGATAGGTCATATGGGGCGATGAATAAAATGGGTGAAATTATGTTCAAATGAGCCCGCAGTCCATGGAGTTGAAAGTTAAAGAGTTCATCTTCTCAGATAAGGGGAAACCCTGACCTTATCCGGTAACATACCCTGACTGAGATTCGAACTCATGGTTTACCACCGGCGGTGGCATTAGTAAATAAAGTTAAGCACTACCAAAAAAAAAAAAAGAAAAAAGAACTCATGGTCTAGCGAATGTGAGGCAGACACGATACCCCCCTCAGAGGCGGGCAGGCTTTGGGTTGCTTTAAGTTGTTAAAAGCTATTATTAAACAATTATACGAAAAAATGGAATCGCACAGATTTATAAAACATCACACATTATACTGCCTCTGGTGATTAGCATGCTAGCTTCCAAATCCAAATCTTCAATTCCAGTGTCCCACTCTATATTGGGCGGCGTGAAAGACCATCTTGCTCAGAAGCCTCTTTATCACGTTTGAGGTACATCCACGACCCAGCCTTACTTCCCTTTCGAAGGAAGCCATGCTACGGACTTTTACACTCCAAAAAAATCCATCGACCTCCACCAGGTTTGAACCCGCGATCTTGGGTTGCTATTTTCAAATGGTGAATAACTAAAGGGGGTAAAGCATGTTAACTAATACTACGTATATTGTAACTTCACGATATTTGTATTCTAACATCCAGATCTTGTAAGCCCAGGTTCAAACCTTAAAGAAATTTGCAAAACTACGAGATTCTTTCTAGATTTCTTTTTTTTTCTGTGACCTGTCAGTTCACAAAGCTTTCAAATTAACTAAATGTTTCCTTGTGTTTCAGTATTGACGTGACTAATGGTATTTTAAAATTCCAATTTTAAATATACATGATTGGATTTTGGGTTTTAATAATGCTTCACAACTTCTTCTGACGACGAAAAGTGACTCCATACATTTTATCTTTAAATTTTGGAAACAGAAAGAAAATTATAAGGTGCTATGGCACCTGTATGGTAGTGGGTCCTTTAGGGCATCCAGATACTCAATTGTTGGATCTATAAAAATCGAATTATTATATTCATGCTGATTTTATCTATTGTTTATTTTATAAAACTTCTACAAACTATTCTTGCGAAGCTTATTTCTTCCTTTATATTTTATTAATCGATATAAATATTTGCAAAAATAGTTTAATTACATATCTCTTGCTTGTATGAGGGGATTTACAGGAAACCGAATCGATAGTCAGATCTTTAAAAAAATCCTGGTCGTTATATGCTGGCCTTGAAATTCCATGACTTGGCGAGAAACAAATAAATGGCGACAGCGCTTTAAAAATGACGAAGTATTGAAAACTTCAAACATCAATGCCACAAAACATTTTAAATAAGTTGTTTATAAGGAGTACTGCACCTTTTGTGTATCTTAAATGTATGCTATAATAATCCAAATGGTCAGACCTATTTTTGTAAAAACTGAAAGTTTCGGAAAGCGTTCCAAGAGGAGGTGTGTGTTGAAATGTTTTGTGCCGCCTCTTTGCAAGAAACTGCCCGAGTTTCGTTGTTTTTTTTGTTTGTTTGTTTGTTTTGGTTATGCTTTTCACAGACCTAATATAGACTCCATACAATTTTCCTGAATTCTGAATACGTACTTCCGGTGAAATTTAAATATCGACATTTTAGGTGGAATGCCATTCATTTCTTAACTACAGCTCTTATAGTGTAGATTAATTCCTACATCGTGAAGAATTGTACATTTGTAAATGTTGATTTTTATATACAGAGTTTCAATGTTTTCAGCCTTTCAGTGCTTAATAATTTTTTTCCAATCGTTCCTATCCATCCATTTCTCTTGCTCTCATTCCAGTTCTTATTTCCCGCATCCATGAGTTTCGAGATCCTCTTTTTCCTTTTCTTCCAGGTGGATAGTTATTTTATAACTCAATCCTTAATAGCCTATAACCTTAGATTATCTTTGTATTCTTTACTTTATATTTCAAATTTACATTGAATCTTATATCTCTGTGTTTTTAATCTTTTATGTATCTTGCTATATTACTTTCTGTATATACAATGCACTTTCTGCACAAATGTACTTACAATGTACATAGTAGCTAGAAAAGTTTTTGTATTCACCCAAAATTTTATGTTGAGATTTCACCGGAAATATATGTTTGGAGGTCCCCTGTGTCCGAATTTTTATTTAGAAAAAGGTTTGTGTGCGTGTGTGTGTGTCTCTGGCCAGCATAGTTCAAAAACGAAAAGGCCGTCAAATTCTTAAATTGGTATTTATGTTTAGTATCTTCCAAGGATGCGACATGAAGATTTTCAAGAGAATCAACCACCACAAACTAATGTTTACACGGAAAATAGTTTCAACATTTTCTCTATCTCAAAAATGGCTCTAACGATTTTGATTAAAATACCGTACATTAAAGATACTTACATCAAAAATAAAATGTATGTTTTGAATTTTCTGGGAATAGCTTCTGAAAACCTCTTTATTCTGGAACAGTTTTGCAGAATTTTGCATAACCGTTAAATCATAAGAGATAAACAAAAACTTACTACACAAAAAATGCAGATCTCGAAAAGTCACATGATTTATGTCATTTACGATTTTCTTGTAGAGTTGACAATTTTCGAGATACTCCTTGTTATTGGTTTCAGTTTTAAACTACGTATTTTCTCAAACGGGGCCCCCTTTCGTTTCATCTCTCTTTTGTTTTCTGGAAATGCAAAGCGAACCGAACTTCAATTGTTCACATATCCACCGGCTTTTAAAAGATTTGACTATCGCTTTAGCCTGGTGTATTCTATTATCTCCCTTCTGCTTATAAGGCACTAGGTAGAAGGACCAATTCTGTTAGTGTTTTTCTGTTTTAGCATGATGTAGGTAGAATAATAATTTTTGTAATAAAAGTTTTTTTTCTTCAGAACAGGTAGAGAAAGTCATGTGAATGCAACACATCTGATTTTTCTTGTATTTTGAATTGGCGTGTCCTATAACATATGTTTTCATGGATGAAAATAAATGAAAATATAAATAAGTAATTTCTTTACCCACTAGTAGGTAATTAGTAAAGAATGTGATATGCTATTAAACAAGTTTAAACATTGTGTTAAAAGCGGTTTGTACACCTGTCTAGAATATAAAGGAGAAAACTGTGTACTGCACATTTAAAACGAAATCAAATCAATTTCCACATACACATCAGTTTAATGTTTAACGTCTGCTAAATAATAAGGAAATAAACTTATATTCTGCGCTTTCCGAACCTCCCTTATATATTCGGGTCATTCAGTTTATTTCTGTGAATTCTGAGCTGTACTGAACCCTTGTGTTCGCGAGGACACCGACTAACAATCCATTTGATGTAATGACAAAAGGTTGCAGATACCAAGGAAGCGACAGGAAGCAAGAACCCACCCAGTCTTCTTATACCACATGTGGTCAACACTCTTCTGCCTGAGTGAAAATGGTCACACTTGGCTACTTTCACGTGGCAACAATAATAAACGCTTCATACTTGGTACCATAACGCGGGGCTAAAACCATCTTCAAATATCAGAGGATAATTGGGAACATTGGTGAGCTGATGTAATCCTCATCCCTGGAATTCTAAGCATTAAGCCTCGAACTCCTCAAATCTAAAAATTGAATTAGAACTGTACCACAGTGCTCTACACGAAACTCAAATCTCTCTCTCCGTTATTGTATAGTGTTATAGATGAGGTAGCCCCGAAGGTCAGATATCAGTATTCGGAACGAAATAATGAACAACTTCGCATTAGTTCATTCACTGTTTCCACACAATTCGCGTTACAATGTACATGCTGTATTTCTAGTATATTTTAAAACACCTTTTTTCTACATTTAATGCATAAAACTAAGGTAAACTCCACGGCGCTACATCTCGAAATGGTGCTAAAGTCTACTGCTTAACCGCTGCATCCCTCACAGGCATCATGATGGGGTGTAATAGTAGAGGTGGAACATGGTTAGCGCCCCGAGTCCTCCTTCCGGCCGGTTGATGCGGTTCACGCAACTTGGATCACCTACTTTTCCCTAAAGTAGCTCTTCAATAGCCCCCCCCTCGACCACAAGAACCTCATGAGGCTGAGTGCACCTCGAACCAGATCTCTCAATGGGAGAACCCCCCCCCCCCCCGCCGGGACCAGGATTTGAACAGTTTCTCCCGCTTGGCAAGCAGCTGCGGGCATGTTTAGAAAAGAAAACTTTACATGGCATTTACTACATTACTCTCTAAAAGTTGCTCCACGCCGTCCCTACATCAGTCTATTCCAACTCTGCTCTACTGAATATGAGTACTCACGGTGCGCAGATACAGTACTCGGAGGCGAAGCACGATAGCCATTGGGCGATTACTTCAGCTTTTTGCCAGTCTTTAGGTTCTGTCGTTTACGATAGCATATGTCTCTGTGAATACGAGGAGGCGCCCGCTGACTATTTTGTGGGCAGTTATATTTACGAAAAGGACAAAGTTCCTTGTAGTCAAAAGATGCCGATTTCACGAGAAAATGAAGTATGTGTACCATTATGAAACACTTAATTCAGCAGTAATAGCAGCTTGCCCCAGTGCCGAACTGTATTGCATGGTGCAGGCACATTCCTGGGAGGTATGAGTACCCCTAACCGACGCAATACATCCCTCACAAACCGATCCCTCCTCTGCGCCCTCCACATTAAACAGTCAGAACTACTTCTGGACTACGTGCTTTTATGCAACTTGCGGAAATAATGTTAAAATGGTTTATCAAAAGCACAGACCTCTTGTGAAGGAAAAGAAGGGAGAATAGTCGGAAAGTTTGTTCATTTTACGCAAGATCAAACCCTTCGATTTCAAACTATAATATTTTGAAAACTAATAAGGCTATCAAAACGAAATGCCTTAAATTGTTTAAAAATTGTAAAAGACTATAACATTTCCTTGAGGGGGAAAAAATCTCTTGTAATTTCTAATTATTAACAGGTATATAAAACTCGAAAAATGGAATGAAGAGCACCTAAAAGAGAATTCCCATACTTATGGGAATTTAAGATATGCATGTAATGAGTCATTCAAATATGGTCAGCCATTTTTGAGAAAATAAAAAATAACGGAATTAGACGCATACGCTCCGATGATATTTCGATATCAATTTCATCTTTAAGAAGGATTCCTAGATTTGAACGTCTAACTCATTAGCACTTAAGACTCCTTACCCATCTTCAATGTGCAGAATTGTTCGATTTAGTGAACGATCGGAAAGGAGCTAATTAGATGTTTTTGGACATATTTTCTAGCAAAAGAGCAGTTACTTGAAGGTCGTGTGGATCAAGGTTTTAAGGGAATTAATTAGCAGTAATTTATTTTCGCGGGAGAAGAAAGGAGAGCACGCTGAACGTCGCAATAAATTACCGGTCCCAAGAAATCTCGGGATCTCTTTTATGGCGTCCAGTTATTCCACTGCTGGTAGTCGTAAACTCGTAACGATTTGGCGGCGTTCCCAACCAGGTGTCCCTTTAATCTGTCCAGGGTGCTACGCATCGCCACCCCGCTCTGGTCAAAATTGCAATTTGTGATAATATCGTCGTTGCCAACTGCCACATATTTTCAATATTTAATGCTATCAAAGTTTGTTCGTATAGATGTCATCATCCTCAGAAATACCTTCTTTTTAATCCCAATTTTTCCTTGTGCTCCTTTTTAAATTTTTCAACCAACTACAGGTACAGGAAAACTTTGATTTACAGATTTTAATAGGAAATACCAATTCACCCAAATAAAAAAAACAATTTCAGGAAATTGTGCGTTTATGCGTGTGTTTGTGAAAAACAGAACTTCGGAAAAATGCTTTAGATTTGATTCAGACGGTGATAAAGATACAGGGAATGATTTCAAGATATTTTACTGATTTTTAATTTGATTTCCTCAAAAATGGCTTGTGATTTTAATTGAATTATCTTACGTTTAAGTCATGCACAGACTAATAAAATTATATCCGAATATTTATGTGAATTTCTCTTTATTCTAAATCAATTTTGTGAAACTGTGTGACTGGTAAACTATAAGAAATGTTAACTGTCGTTTTAAATATTCATGCTTATTACGGCAACACAGACGATGGGCACTGAAGATGTACACCATGAAGTGAAGTACCTTTCGGCATTTGTCAGTTATGAGGACTGAGTAAAAGCTGGAAAATGACTCAGACTTGGCGCTTCTGACAGAATTTGAACTGGAGATATACCATTGAGGAGTCCTGCCTTAACGATCTGGGTCAACCATATTATTAAATTTCGTTGCATTAACAACTTAGGCCAATACATTTTTTCTTTCTTTACTATGTATCTATAATATGTAGAGGAAGTATTGCTTCCCAAGCAAAAATTCGATTCGGAGATTTAAGCAAAAATACAAGTTTATTTGCTTGAATCCAAGCGATTCAAGTGTGTGTGAGTGACAGAGTGAGTGAGTGAGGGAGGGAGAGAGAGAGAGTGGTGGGGCTGGAAATCAAAGTCGTTTATATACCAAACTCGGTATTTAAGTTCAACTTTTTCCAAGGATGGGCCACAAAATTTTCAAGTATATTTTCCTTCCCCAAACATTTTCTCTACAAAGAAAAAATTCAACATTGTCGGATTTTCTCAAAACGGCTCTAACCAATTTGATGTTAAATATAACGGCAAAACAAAATATAGGTACATTTGAATGTTCTAGGACAGCCTGTGAAGTACTCTTCTCTAGGAAGGAATTCTGCATGATCTTCACAGTTGGTAAATGTTAAGTGATAGACGAAAACGCACTCCACAAAAGCGTATGTCTATTTGAAACACACCCTTAATTCCAAAATCATTTCTCTGTGATTAATAGTTTAAATTTTTCGATACTTTGCCATTCTTTTCAAGTTCTTTTGATATTCACTTGTTTCTCGCCATTGCATGAGAAGAGTAATTAATTTTAAGGCCAGCATTAGTGTGTACATCTTAAAACATTTTGCTATCCTATTCCCTTTTTTATCTATAACGAAATGTGCACTGCAGCTATTTTCTCTCAATTAAAGAGAAGTACAAATGTAAACTTTAGTAAGAAGAGTTTATATACCACACCAATAAAGTTATGTGAATGTAAACATATTTTCGCTATAGATTGTTAAGAACATTCTTACGAATTTCCACTTCTGTAATACCCGTTTCATTTTAGACGTTTCAAACGTTCGCTAATGAATGAAATAAGTATAAGGTTAACGATTAAACTGTTATGAATCTCTTATATTGCTTTTTTGTTTGTTTTTGTTTTTAATCTAAGCCTGTCTCAATTAACGGTTCTAATATCATAATACTGCTGGAAGGCCAAGGTGCTTGGCGTGATAATTGCTTATGATTCCAATTAGAGGTAAAGCTGCTTCACCCTTTTCATTCACTTTAAATTATTCCTTGTTAAGGTAATATACTGTTCCATCATCATGAACTTAACAAAGTGGAAAGGTTTTGGAAATTCTATTGAAAAAGGGGTTACCAACTGTACTATGATTTTTAGTAATACTTTATAATATTACTTTAGGTGAGTATGCTTCTGCAACTAGGACAAGCTAAGCCAACATTTGGCTAGGGGATGTGTGAACGCGGCTACATGACTTTAGCGTGGGTAGGTGGGCGTGAGACCGGCTGTCAGGTTGGGAGTCCCAGGCCTGAATAACTATAGTAGTACGGTATTATTATCCTACTGCACAGAATGCATTTGTATCGTTTCATCTACCGATATAATGAAACAACTTAACCTTAACCTTTGCTAGTACGGAGCTAATAATGTATTTTTGAGAAAAAAAATCCACATTTAAAATTTGGTTTAAAAAGCCAAAAAAAAATCTGATGTGTTCCATTCACATGACTTTCTCTAAATCCCTGCAACAAATTATTGTTAAAAAGCTTATGCTAATATTTACTTCATCCAATCGAGAAAAAATAAGCAGAAATAGTCCTATTACTTGCTTCCTTGTAAGTAGAAGCGAAATAAGCGAGTACCATAGGTTAAAATGACAGTCAAAAGCTGGTTGCTCTGTGACTGGAAGTTCCTTTGTTTGTATGGACAAGAGTTGACAAATTTCCGTATGAGAAAAGTATATGTTTTTCAAGACTGAAACCAAAAACAAGGAATATCTCAAAAACGATCAACTGCACGAAAAAAAAAGTGTATAACATAAATTGTGTGTTTTAATGTGCTTTATATTTTTTTGAGGTAAGTTTTTGTTTGTCTCTTACGGATTAGCAGTTATGCAAAATTCCTCAAGAATAAAGTAGTCTTCAGAGGCTATTCCCAGAAAATTCAAGATATACATTTTATTTGTCCGGTAAATATCTGTAATATACGATATTTTAATCAAAATCGTTTGTCATTTTTTAGAAAATCAAAATTTTCGAAAAGAGTTCCATGTAAAGTGTAATTGGGGGTGGGGGGATTTTCTTGAAAATCTTCGTGTCTCATCCTTGGAAGATACCAAACCTAAATACCAAATTTGGTTTTTAACGGACTTTTCCTTTTTGAGCACACACACAAACACGCACACGCACACACACGGACCTTTTTGTAAAAATGCTTTTTTTGAATTCAGGGGGGCCCAAAACATGTATTTCCGGTGAAATCTCGGTGTCGAATTTTTGGGTGGAATACAATACCTTCTCTATACACTATGTACATAGTTCGTATAGAGAAAATAAAAATAAGATTAAACTACTTTTAAATTAGAATGCAGCTGAATCTTTCTGAAACGAGGCTAAAAAGCTTTCAAAATTAGCGAGTTAAAATAATACTGCAGTAAAATATATTATACGTAAGTAATTGCAAATCGTGGAAATAAATACGTCTTGTTTTGTTTTATCTAATTATTATTAGGTGTAAGCTTTTATAACAAATGTTATTTGATATAGGACTCTGTGGTTATACCACTATCTTAATTTTAATAGCAAATCGCATTCAAATTGGATATATCTTTGCAATATATAAATTATTTCATACATTTTATTATATAACTATATTACAAAATCAAAACTTTTACACGGGCCCCAAAATTTGTGATTGAATTGGCATTCTGAATTGAAAGTTAGAAGCATTTACAAAAATGTTCGCGGTGATATTTAAATAACTTTGATTACTGAATTATTATAATTTTGTTCTTAAAACTTTTTTTTGTTGAAAAATTAATATTAGTGTTAGCATAATCTTGTCGCCTGTAATGTTACAACAGATACTTGTGTACAGTTTGTGAAATGTTATATTTAAACAAAAAGTGAGACGCGTGAACATTTTGAAAGTATGAAAAAATCCAGTTTGAGTAAAACGGTGGTTTTTGCCAGGAAGCAGTATTTTGTACGATCTTTAAATTGCTGTAGAGCCCAAAGAAGGGGGTGTAGCTAAATGTGATTCTCTATAGATGCTCAAAGGCTCCAACAACAATTTGCTATAAAAACCTGATCTTCGATTGTATGACTGCTTTAAAAAAAATTACTCTCAGTGTCTCTTAACTACTAATTTAAAAACAAATTAAACAATATTTTCTGTTGCAAGTAATGTATATTTTGCCTGGCTTGTTACTTGCGTAATACTTCGGCAGTTTGCAAATCATGCTGCAAATTTCTTGGCTTTACCTGTATATTTTAGAGGTATATATATTTTAGTTTGTTTATTTTGTTTTCATATTTGATTTACAAATAGAAATATGTTCGAAAAATGAGTGAGATCTAAGACATTATGCAGAACTCTGGTCCACCGAAACCAAAATGCTTATTTCCAGTGAAATCTTGATGTCGAATTTTTCGGTCAATAGCATTATTTTTCTTCTACTTAAGTTGTGGAGAAAGTGAAGAGCTAACGACCTAATGTTAGGATATTTATCTATTTTCATCAAAATTCTCCATGCAAGAAGATATGCATTAAATTCTATTATTTAGGAATTATGAATATCCAAAAACCCATGATTAAAAACATAACCTCAAAAGTCTTGAACAATACCTTCAGTGAACGTGCAATGACAGTCTGTTCAATCCACTACTGCGGGCTGAGGAAAATCCACTGCAATTGTGCACTTTTCTTACCTGAAACAAAGCAAAAGAAAGCATATGTTAAACAACTGAAAATGTTACAATTACGGAAAAAGTTCTGGGATATTAAGGTTCTTACAAATTTTTGAAACTTTAAGACAAAAAGGCTATTTAATAAATAAACCGAAAGTTTTACAGGGATTGCAGATTTTGGCAAATAATGAACTCGGAAGCGAAACGAAACATTTTCTAGCCAATATCTCCTTTACTATTCTTGCGAAATTTTATTTTTCTTTGCATAAGATAAACTTTGCGAGAATAGTTATAGTTTCCTTACACCCAATTAGAAAAGAGGGTCGCTATATGCTGCCCCTAATATTCCACAAGCTTTCCATGATCACGAAAGGTCATGCGTAATGGCAGCACTTTAATTTTTGAACAGTATGTTATCGGCTCTCGGTTATAGTTTACCAATTATACAAAATCCACTCCGAATGAAAAGGTATTCATAGTCTCTTCTCAGAAAACAAAGAAACTAATACATTTTATAATATATTAAATATGTACGATACTTGTGTAGTTGGAGTAGGGACATTTCTTGAAAATATTTGTCTCGAATCTTTTGGGGACAGAAAACTAAGTTTGATATTATTCGGCATATCATTTGAACTTACGTTTTTCAGACAGATAAGATAAGCGACCGAGAAATATATAAATTATATATACATTACAGACACGTTTAAAAAAAATGTGCATCTGTGTGCTGTGAAAGCGTAATTCAAAAACAAAATGTTGTTTGAATACCAAACTGGATATTTAAGTTCCGCGATTTCGAACGATGTGATACGATGATTTTTTAATAAAATCCCCCACTCCAAATTACCCTTTACATAGAAGACTTTTCGAGATTTTAAAGTCCTAAAATTGACCAACAGTTTTGATTAAAGTGCCACATACTAAGATATTTTCATGACAAATTGTATACCTACATTTTTGGGAATAGCCTCTTAAGTCCTATTCATTCCGAATGACTTTTATATAACTGGAAAACCGCAAAAGATAGACAAAAATACCGAAAAATATAGATCCCGTTAAAACATCGTTTATGTCAAACATATTTTTTCTTTGTAAGGGGTTATTTCCGAGAATTCTTTGTTATTGGTTCAATTGTAAAATACAGTGCGGTCCAAATACATCCACTACATACACGGACACATAACACACAGCTGCTGTACGCAAGGTCACGGAACTGACTTGTTTTTCTCTGCTCTGAAAGCTCAGTATTGAGCTGACGGTGATACCGTGTGGTTGAGTTATTACCAGTGTTTTATTATTTTGTCCTGCACTTGGTCAATAAGCACATTATAGCTCAGCGTTTGTTTTCTTGGTTCCACCCTCATGAATATGTGTGTACACAAAATGATCTGAGAATCGTAATATTGTTCTTGAAATACCCCTTCATGATGAAAAAGTTGGTGTACGGTGTGCCGTTATCGGAGAAAGAGTTATTAGCCAATTTTTTTTTCGAGTCAACAGTTGACACCCATACTTAAGATAATATAATTTTGCCCCTCCCCCCCTTTTTTAGAGAATTGACAGGGAGCGTGATTTTGACGTTTTTTCAAAGACTTTGCGCAGGTCTTACAGCCAATCTTTCGATGAGAACAATTGAAAGTGTGTTTCAGGACAGAGGTGTCCCCCTGTGATTTCCATCTCTGGGGTAACTTAAAGCATAAAGCGTACAAGACAAGCACACACATCCTGGAAGAATTAAAACAAAATATCCGCGCCTGCCTGGGTAGTGTGGTGGTAGCGTGTCTGCGTGTCTGCGGTAAGCTCGTGAGTTCGAATCTCGCTTAGAGTGAGTTACCCGAATAAGAATTTTTTCGGGGTTTTCCCTTGTCCTGAGAAGACGAATGTCGAGTAAGTTTAAGCTTCATGGACCCCGAGATCATCTGAGCATCATTTCACCAATTTCATTCAGTCATCGTCCGATATGACCAACCAGGTTAAAGGACGTTAAACTAAGGAAAAAAAAAAAAAAAAAAAAAAAATATCCGCCAGGAAATTGCAGTCATTTCTCAACGTGAATTACGGGGAGTGATGAATAGTTTCCTAAAGAGGTGCCAAAATGTATTAACAACGGCGGTGGCGAGTTTCAGAATCTCCTTTAATAGCATTGGTGAATAAAGTCTTTTAAAAGTAAAGTAGTTTTAAAAATATTGCATGGCTTCATCCACGCCTTTCTATGATAGCGGCAGACGGCGAGCGCCGACGGCGCGAAGAGGCACAACACCGCGCAGCCGGTTCGGACGTTATTGTATAACCCGGTATTTACACTTTTCTTAAATGGGAAGTCAGTATTCGTTTCCCTTTTTCCTGGTCAAACAAAAAAGAACAGAATTTCAAAGCCTTCACAGAGCAACTAGTTCAGTATCGCTTAAAGTTGAAGTTTTGGCAATGCAAAGTTTGAACCGATTATTAAAAAGGGATTAGAATTGTATTGAAATCGAGATACCGGATGTAAGGGTGGAATGGTAACTATCCTGTACATTATTTAAGAGATAGAAAATGAGAAAAAGAAAATTAGTGAAAATGAGTACACAGGTACATAATAAACGAGGTGCCGAAGAAGATAAGACATTTGTGGAGAACTAAATTAACACGTATTTTGATAAACCTATTGAAAAGTAGAACATATCCAGAAAAATGCATGATACAATTATTGACATTAAGTTACAGTTTAGTTACGCAAGCTATGTGTGCAATCATCTCATTTGTGACGTCAAAAACATCTATTAAACTTGCTGAATGACCTTGAAATTAGCCATTTGGTTGTATAATTAATATAATGTGTAAACTCGGGCTATGTTCTCTCCTAATTACCTATATGCCCTTTAACATTTAAGCTCATATTTCGGTTGACTTCCGAATCAATTGCCTATCAATAAATATGTGCACTAATTTGACTTCTTGCTTTAAGCTACAAATCACTAAACACATTCAGATCCTCATTTACAAATTTAGAGTGAAATGATGAGTGATCTAAATTTTAAAAAGTCTGTGTTAAATCAAAATAATTTCTCTACTAGTATCGATTATTTTTACAGTTTCCATAAACTAATCATAGGAAAGCTTATTTTGCTACCTGCTTCATGTTTCGATGTATTTAACATTAATCATTTTCAGGCATAGGAATATCCTAGTATTAAAACTAGAAAAGGAAACTAGATTGAATTTTTACTGGACTTTATGCAGTGACGTTATGTATAACCAAAACTCTTTAGCATGGCTTCCTTCGGAAAGGAAGTAAAGCCGGTGGTCCTGGGTAATGTTTAGATGCACCAAAAGAACCCCATACCTTAAAAGAAGGTGGTTCTTGGCGAAAGTTCCGCGGTTTCGCGTATGCAAGTCGTGATTTCGTCTTACAGTGCCATCTGTGAGCAAGGTGCTGATCCCTACGGCGCATAGCGATGAACTCAAGAACTAGAAATTCAAATCAGATCAAGGAAACATCGCAACGATGCCCTATGCTCCACTTAGGAAATACTAACTTATGGATAACTAACCGCCAAATCTCTCGTACTGTTGGCATGTGCAGACCAATCACGAGACCGCTTTCTGCCGCCGTCGATGACTCACGATAGCTGTTGAGTTACGTTCTGTGTATGGATTAGGATTGAGTGTAGATAACCTGAAGCCAACTGTTTAAAAATGGGACCATTATCACGTGCTACAGCGACTGTGATGAAAAATGTTAATTACTTTATAATGACCAACTCTAAAAGCTACCAGATTTCCCGCTAGGCGTTAAAACTAGATCGAAATGAATGTGGAAAGTGCATTACTACGGAATCGAGGAATAGTTTGAAAATATGAGACAAAGTCGAGCAGCACACAAATACAATGCATATTAATTTTTGCAGGATATGTTTTATTATTTTAAATTAATTATTAATATAACACAATACAGTGAATACAGATATAACTAACACCACGACTTAGTTATGATACTAATTTTGGATGGACTTGTAGTCAGATGTTTGATAGTTGATGCCGTCATTAAAATGAATTGTTTTAAAATATTTAAGATTCAATATTTCAACAAAAAAATGACCTGTCCCATTCACATAACTTTCTCTAGTTGCTCCATATACAAACTATTCTTACAAAAAGTATTATTTTATCTACAACATACTAGACGAAATAAACATTAGCAGAATTTGCCTTATTACTGGCCTCATTGCAAGTAGAAGGAAAACAAGAGAATAAATTATGGTAAAGCGATAATCAAATCTTTTAAAAACTGGTCACTATGTGAAATAATTAAGGTTCGGTTCGCTTTGCATCGTCCCATTTCAGAAACGTTGTGTAGTGTAAAATTGAAGCTAATAACAAGGAATATTTTAAAAACGGTAACTCTACAAGTAAAGCTTATATATCATAAATTATGTGGAATACATTTTTTGTGTAACAAGGTTTTGTCTACCTCTTTCGGTTTAACCGTTATGCAAATTCTGCAAAACTTATCCAGAATAAAGGGGTTTTCAAGACTATTTGCAGAACATTCAAAATATACATTTTATTTGTGATGGAAATATATTTAATATACGGTATTTTAATCAGAAAATTTCAAAAACGTTCCATTACGCTTTGATGTTTTTTTTTTTTATTTATTTAATTTTCATTTCGCACCTCTTCAAGATACTAAACACAAATACAAAATCTGGTATTCACCGGTGTTTTCGTTTTTGAGCTAGGATGTCCACCGTTAAACTCAGACACAAACGAACCTTTTCCTGAAATCTCATCATCGAATTTTTAGTTAGATTACAACACCTTCTCTAGTTTCTATGTGCATTATATGTACAAACCTGCTAGAAAAAGTAATAGTGTTAACTTAAGTCTGCAACTGGACTATGTAAATAAGGATATTGAAAAGGCATGGGAAACTCGATCGTATTCTACTAGCCGCCCTAGGTACATTGTATGTTATTACAGTCACAAAATGTATTGTCTTGGAAACGAGTTCATGTGCCATAATTCCATATTTTCTTCGTGAATACATCATCAGGAGATGTAAAAACAAAAGTGATCCATAGAATATTTTGGACCTAAGTAATAATAAATATATTTACACACATAGTAATTACTGCCAGCTATTCAAAATCAGATCAAAATTGTGGTGCAGGTCTGCAGGGTTGACAAGCTATCACTGAATTGAAGGTAAGTCGGCTGCATGCGCTGATAGATAATTAAATGCGCCTTAAATTAAACGCTAACAAATAACAGGAAAAAGAGAGGTAAGATTTATTGGTAAAAATTCAATTATCATATATGATTACTGATTACATTACATGGCTACAAAAATATAATATAAAATAAGAACTGAAGCTTTCCTGGCGACGTGTTAATTCAAAATCTTCTCGGGCTTCTAGCCAGGTAAAAACTTGGCTTGACACCAACGTTTCGAAGAAGTGCATCTTCCTCGTCTTCAGGGTGAACTAGCAAACCTCATAGAGAATAAAGAGGTCTCCAAAGAAAATTCAAGATAAGCATTTTATTTTTCATGTAAAAATATCTTTAATATACAGTATTTTAATCAAAACCGTTAGCCATTTTAGAGAAAATCAACATTTTGGAAAAGTGTTATATGTAAATGGTAGTTTGGGGTGGGTGGAGTGCCTCAAAATCTTCGTGCCACAACCTTGGAAGATATTAAACTTTAATACCAAGTTTGGTATTTTACCGGATTTTCGTTTTTGAGTTATTGTGTTCACGCGCGAATTTTTTCTAAAAATCTTATGTGTTACATTCACATGACTTTCTCTACATCTGTGTAAAAAGTATTATTACAACCATATTCTTCTATCTGCTTCATAATAATCAAGATAAAAATTAACAGAAATTGTTTTTATTACTTGCTTCCTTGTAAATAGAAGGGAGATAAAGAAGAAAACCGGGCTAAAACGATAGTCAAATCTTTTAAAAGCTATAAATTGTGTGTGTTATCGAGATCTACATTTTTTGTAGTAATTTTTTGTCTATCTCTTACGGTTTACCAGTTATGCAGAATTCATCCAGAATAAAGACATCTTCAGAGGCAGTTCCCAGAAAATTCAGGATAAACATTTTATTTCCCATGTAAATATCTTTAATATACGATATTTTAATCAAAATCGTTAAGAGCCACTTTTGAGAAAATCTACATTTTCGAAAATATTTCCATCTAAAGGGTAGTTTAGTGTAGGTGGATTTTTATCGGCATTTCGTTCAGGTTCACAGATACACACATGGCTTTTTTTTTTATAAAAAAAATACTTTTTGGACACAGGGGACCCTAAAAGTGTATTTCTGGTGAAATTTCGGAATCGAATTTTTGGGAGTAATGCACCTACGTACCATGTACTATGTAGAGAAAGTAAAAATATAAATATATTTCTGGGAAAGTAGGGATCGGTTGCAGTTATACTATACGTAATATATTACAAGTGCTTAAAACTGATTTCTTGAAGGAATTTGCCCAATTTCCGGATAAGCCTACGCTTAAGGAAATTTGCATTGAAAAGGTTTACCGTATACTCTTCGCTTATACAGTATTCTGACAGGCGGTTGTCATTTGATGCTCGACCATTGTGAACCACGTTTAAATGGTATACGCGCTCACATTTCTTTGGCAAAAATTCCCCTTTTTCTTAAGTTCGTGGTAGTGGTAAAATGCGAGTTGGGTCTTGTTATAACTTCCTTTTGTGAAGACGTCTTCGATACCGTATTGTCAGCAAGAAAAAGGAAAGGTTTGAGGCTACTGCGTCAAAACGATGCAGAGCGAAAAGAAAAGGTATCAGGTATACAATGGATGTGACAAGGTTCGCGAACAAATTGAAATATTGAATTAGGATCTCGAATATTCTTATTTTCTTTCGTCGTTCACTTCTTATTACCGGCAACTTTACCATCTCCCCAATGCTTTGCTTCCTGCGTAGTTCTATGCATTCTGCCGATCACACCTTGTCTGGGTTCTCTATATGGAACATGACCCATATTCATGATCTTGACAGCTTACTGCGCCATATTCCCATTCCTTTTTTTTTTTTTTTTTTTTTTTTTTTTTTTTTTTTAAATACGGTACCGGAGTCTGATCGGGACTCCGGCACTGTATACCCTACTTTTATTTACCTTTTTTTTTACCTTGTTTTTCTGTATTATTACTGGGTTGCTGTTTTCTTACTTTTACAACACACACATAAACACAAACATATAACACCCATGCCCAAGGCGGGACTCGAACCCACGATCCCCAGCGTTACGAAGCACCAAACCCTTGGCGAGCGCGGCCATGGGGACCGGCTTCCTTGAGCAAGAACCATTGCCCTAGAAAGCTATTCAGTACCACTTTCTCTGCACGTACTAGGTACATAGTGCATCCCAAAAATTCGGTGTAGACATGTCACCTGAAATAAATGTCGCCTGAACATAAAAACGGCATGTTTGCAAAAAAAGTCAGCTTATGTGTCCGTATTCGTGAACACGATAACTAAAAATGAACGAAAAGTCGGTAAAATATCAAACTTTGTACTTAAGCTTAGTATCTTCCAAGGATACAATGCGAAGATTTTGAAGAAAATCTCCCTACTCCAAATCACTCTATACATGGAAAAAGAAAAAAGACAACGAAATTTTTATTTTCTCAAAAATGTCTAACAAACGTGACAAATAAAGTGTGTATATTGAAGGTTTTGGAAATAGCCTATGAAGACCTCTTTATTTTGGATAAATTTTGCTGAGTTTTGCATAACTGGTAAACCGTAAGAGACAAGACAAAAACCTTCTACACAAAAACTATAGATCCCGTTAAACCTATCAATTTATGTCATATATTTTTTCATACAGTTGATCATTTCCAAAATATTTCTTGTTATTGGTTTCAGATTTAAAATACTTAAAGCTTTTCTCACACTGGTATTTGTCAAATCCTGTCAATGCAAAGAATAATAAAAGCTAACAAAACAATCAGTTTTTAAAAGATTTGACTATCGCTTTAGCCTAGTGTTTTCCCTTGTTTCCTTTCTACTTATAAGGAACAAGTAATAAGGTCATTTCTGCTAGTGTTTATCTCGATTAGCTGAAGTAGATAGAAAAATAAGCTTTTTAACAATGATTGGTTGCAGAAATGTAGAGAAAGCCATGTGAATGGAACACAGATTTTTAGGTGCAATGAAATTTATACATTCTGTTTCAACAGGTGTAAAACGAATATGACAAATTAATTAATTAAGTAATTTTTAATTTAATATCGAGGGAAAACAACTGATGTGTTCCATTTACATGGCTTTCTCTATCTGTTTTGCAAACCAACTATTATTACAAAAGATGAATCCTTTATATACCTAATGCTAATCAAGATAAACGTTACCAGAAAGTCTTACTGCACAGTTCTTTATAAGTAGGAGAGAAATAAGGGAACATTCAAATCTTTTAAAAGCTTTCGTTATGCGATTGTGATTGAAATTCGGTTCTCTTTGTATGGCGAGGAGTAAAATAAAAGAGACGTGAAAAGGATGTGCACTTGAAAAAAATTTCAAAATTGAAACCAAAAACAAGGAATATTTCTGAAAGGTTAGCTCCACAACAAACTGTATATGACATAAATTATGTGTTTCAACGAGATCTACATTTTTTTTTTGTGCAGTAAGTTTGTGTATCTCTTTTACGGTTTATCAATTATGCAAAAGTAATTCAGAATGAAGAGGACTTCAGGAGGCTATTCCCAGAAAATTCAATATATATACATATATATATATATATATTATTTGTCGTTCTAAATGTCTTAATATACGATATTTTAATAAAAACCGTATTAGCCAATTTTGAGAAAATCATAATTTTCGAAAATTATTCCATATAAAGCATAGGTTAGAGTAGGGGGATTTCCTTGAAAATATTTGTTTTGCATCCTTGAAAGAAGCTGGACTTCAATATCAAGTTTGGATTTAACCAACTTTTCGTTTTTGACATCGTGTTCACAGACATACGGAATCATGCGACTTTTTCTATAAAAAAAAAAAAAAAAAATGCGGGAGACCTAAAACGCGTATTTTCAGTGACATTTTCGGGTCTTGCATACCATTTTCTCTAAAACTTGATAGCCCTTAAACTAGACCGCACTCTCCCTGCCACTGTGCGATAACCATAAGCAAACAAAAGGCAACCCTCTACTAGGAACGAGAGGCAAATCAGTTTCCTGTAGATTCTGAGGGAGTTCAGTTTCGTGCTTTGTGGTAGTACGTGTCCAAGCCTGTGAGATAGTACACAAAATGTTAAGTTATGGTCCTTTAAGTGGAAGACTTGGCAACTGCGAGAGTTGGTTTTCAGCCGCACACCTCGAATCCCAAATTTTCACACCGCCTTTGGCAGAGGAGTGGGACTGGATTGTCAAGTTCTGAAAAAATACTGTACTATGTATAAAGTACAGAAAGTAAAAAAATTAGTTTTTTCCCCATCACTTGTATTCTTTGAATATTAAGTGTTGATCATTTATTTAGAACCACATTTCCTTGTGTTTTGATCTTCTTCCTGTGATATGTATGTATGTATTTTATTCTCTGCAATTGGGTACTTCCCGGTGGCAGAGTTAAATATACAAAATTCACTTACAATAATAATCTAAAGTCATATTAAGAATAGTTATAAAACATGTCACATATGCTTCTTTTTTTAAATGCCTAACTATTTATTATTCAGTATAGCAATACATATTTCAATTACCAGCTAGTTTATAAACAGTTGTTATGAATCCTCAACATTAATACTACACATTACTAATATATATATATATATATATATATATATATATATATATATATATATTATGTATATATACATACATTAATAATAATATGCACTAATACAGTTTTTGAAATCCTTAATTACTTCACAATATTTACTCAAATTAACTAACATTTATTCTCTTTAAATTATTCCTAAACCCTGAAAGGCTGCTACAGGCAATTCATTTCATTCTTCAATGGTCCTGTTAACAAAAGAAAAGTTTCCTACGTCGGTTCTGTACCTTCTACCCTTAATTTTATACAAATGATCGTTTCGTCCGTAGTATGTTAGGTTTTCTAACCTCTTTCTAACGTCCACCCATGCATTTAAACCAGTATAAGCTTTAAATAGTGCGACTAACCTATATGCCATAAGGACTCGTATAACAATAACTATTAGCGACCTCATCTGAGAGAAGTTACATTAATTGAAAGGAACGAAACGCAAAGCAAAGCAAAAGAGTTACTATGGCAACACCCACTCTTACGGTGTCATGAGGAAGGTCTAAGCTCAAGGGAGGAAGGCAGTGTTTACACAAGACCTCAATACGTACGACACAGTTATGAATACAAGTAGTTCTGGCAAGGAAATGAGCCTGCTTTTAGTATGAATGTGAATAAAACTGATAACTTTTTTGTACTCTAACAAATTCAGATGTTACGCGACTTCTCTATCCTCTTATGATTTATTGTGGGGTATACTACTACTCTAATGAAATTTTATCCCTTTCCTAGCACGTATGTGCAATGTACAATGCATGTATGTATGTAATGTATGTATGTATTCTCAGCAATTGTGTACTGCCCGGAGGCAGAGTTAAATGTACAAAATTCACTTATAATAATAACCCTACAGTTAAATTAAGAATAGTAATACAGCTAACACATATATTCGTGTTTTTTTTAAAATACCTAACTACTTATTATTCAGTATAGCAATACTATGTCAATTATCAGCATGTTTATAAAAAGTTACTATGAAGCCTCAACATTAGTACTATAGAACAATTTTTGGGATCTTTAATTACTTCACAATATTTACTTTAATTAATATCTAACATTTATTCTCTTTAAATTATCCCTAAACTTCTTTAAAGACAGAGGACATCCCTGAAAGGCTACTACAGGCAATTTATTCCATTCTTCAATGGTCGTATTAACAAAAGAAAATTTTCCTACGTCGGTTCTGTACCTTCTATCCTTAATTTTATGCAAATGATCGTTTCGTCCGTAGTATGCCGGGTTTACTAACCTCTTTCTAACGTGCACCCATGCATTTAAACCAGTATAAGCTTTAAATATTTATATACATAGCAGGAAGAGGGGGTATTGTATTCCACCCAAAAATCGAAACCCAATTTTCACCGGAAACGTTTTGAGGACCCCTGAATCCAAAACAAAAAGCCTATTTACTTTCTCCATAGGTACTCTTACATTTTTGAAAAACGTCCGGTGTGTGTACATTTGTCTATGAACACGATAACTCAAAAATGAAAAGTCAGTGAAATACCAAACTTTGTATTTAAGATAAGTATCTCCCGAGGATTTGACGCGAAGATTTTGAGAAAAATTCCCCCACCCCAAACTACCCTTGGTATGAAAAAAATGTCGAAAATTGTAACTTTATCAAAAATGGCTCTAACAATTTTGATTAAAATACCGTATATTAATATTCACATGACAAATAAAATATATATATTGAATTTTTGGGAATAGCCTCTGAAGACTCTATTCTGGATGAATTTTGCCGAATTTTGGATAAGGTAAACCATAAGAGACAAATAAAAAATTACTATACAAAAAATGTATATCTCGTTAAAACAGCAATTTATGTCATGTACATTATTTTTTGTAGAGTTGACCATTTTTGAGATATTCCTTGCTATTTGTTTTTTTTTTTAAATACCTAAAGTTTTAATGCATGGTAATTTATCAACTCCTGGCAATGCAAAGAATCGGATTTCATCCACATAGCAACTAGTTTTTAAAAAATTTGGCTATCGCTTTAGCCTGGTACATTCCCTTATTTGCCCAATACTTACAAGGAAGCATGGGGCTAATTGAAAAGAGCTACTTGATTGAGAAATAGCGGCTCCAGCTCGAGAAGACCGCATTAATTCTCCTGCGCTGCACCCCATTCATGACGCCTTCAGACCGAGATGGGGAATGCAGCGGCCGGACGGTAGGCCAAGGTCCCTTGTGAACTGTCGTGCCAGCTTATTTTCGCCTATCGCTTAAGGTGTTTCAAAGTATACAAATACTTCGGAACTATGTTCTACAAAGGCTATGTTTTAGAATATTCATGTTCGACATGTCATTTGCAAGTATATAGTATTGTAGAATTCCTGTATTGATTCGTTGGGTGGAATTCAGATCTATCTCTACCTACTATGTACGTGGCAGAGAAAGAAAGGGAGGGTACAACGGAATAAGGAGTACCCTTGTGAAAAATGTGTAAATATTTAAAAATTCGTGCCTTATAAGTACATTTTTTTTTCCTATGGTAAGATTTTGCCTCTCTTACGGTTTACAGCAGTGCAAATAGTGCAAAAGTCGTTCAGAATGAAGAGGACTTCAGAGGCTATTCCTAGAAAATTCAAGATTAACATTTAATTTATCATACAAATATAAAGCATATGTTATTGTAATTAAAATCGTTATAACTGTTTTAGAAATTAAAAGCTTTGAAATATTTTAATCTAAAGAGTAGTTTAGGGTGGAGGGAATTTTCTAAAAAAGCTTCATGTCGCATCCTTGGTTTGGTTTACCTTGACATTCGTTTTTTTGAATTTTGATGTTCATACTCTCTCGCGTGCGCCCCCCCCCCCTCAGACACACACACATACAATCTTTTTATAAATATGTTTCTGAATTCTGGGAAGGGGCCCTACACTTTATATTTCCGGTGAAATGTAGACATGGAATTTTTAGGCTGAATACAATACTTTCTCCATTTACTGTACTGGTAGTATAGGTAAAACAACAAAAACAAAACAAAAAAGCAAATAAAACAAAAAACACATTTAAAAGCAAAATGGATAAATCATTTTATATTAAAATTGATTCTTATTACTTTAAATTAAGCGAATTTGCATTACTTTTATCATTATTGTTATAGGTATTTAAGGATTTCAGCGATTTCATTCATCATCCGATATGACCAAAAAGGTTAGGTAAAAGACGCTAAAATATCACAAAAACGTATATGTTGCATTCACATTTTATACAAAGCATGCTAATCGAGATAAACATTAGCAGAAATAATTTTATTACTTAAGCTCCTTATACGATAAATAAGGGAATAAGCGGTGGTAAAAATATTTTAAAACTTTGTTGCTATGTGATTGAAATTCTGTTCTCTTTGCATGGCGAAGAGTAAAACAAAAATAACATGAATGAAAAATTCCCGTTTGAGAAATAATTCATATATTTGAGGAACAAGGAACGTCTCGAAAATGGTTTACTCTACAAAACAAAATTCTAGTATATAACATAAATTCCGTGTTTTAACGAGATCTACATGTTTTTATATATGTTATTGTCTATATGTTGCGGTTTACCACTTATCCAAAAATTATTATTCCTTCAGAAACTATTCTCCGAAAATTCAAGAGATACTATTTATTTGTCAAAAATATCTCAAAACATATGGTATTTTAATCAAAATCGTTACAGCCATTTATGGGAGAATACTACTTTTTGAAAAATGTTCCATGCAAAGGGTAGTTTGACGTGGAGTGATTTTCTTGAAAATATCGTTTTTGAGTTATGGTGTCAGATACACAGACACACATAGGCGCTGACCTTTTTCAAAACATGTTTTTTTTATTATTTATATATTTTAATCAGTGGACTCAAAATGTGCTAGAGTAAAAATAAATAAATAAAACATGAAAAATAAATAAATAACAATATTAACGCTATGTACAATTGCTTTTGTCATAAATGTTGATTTCATTACGGTTTAATAATATGACATTTTCCATACTTGTGTGTAAGCTATCTGCGTCTGTTTGTGAATACCCCCTGAACATGAGATTGAACGACTGAAAGGTACTAAAACTTCGGTATTACTTACATTTTTGTAGTTGTTGTTTTTTTTTTTGTTTTTTTTTTTGTCTCCAAATAAAATAGCATTTAAGAAGCCCTCCCTTAATGAAAAGCAATGAAAAAGCAAATTATATTACACATATCTAAAATTAGAGAAAATTATGTAAATGCATATGGGTATGGGGATATAAAATATAGGTTCATATTGAATGTTATGCTTGATATTTTTACATTTCGTACTCCATATTCAGCCCTACGTTTCCGCGTAATATCCAAGGAAAATTTTAAAAATGTTTTTAGTCGCACTTGGGAAAGTAGGCTGAAAGGAGTGGAGCTATGAAGGGTTGGTGTTTAAACATCGCTTTTACTCCTTAGGCAACGCGAGTCTCATTCTAGATGAAAATTACAAAACAAAATGTCACTCTTGGCCAATGAAAACATGACACATATTTTATAGGCGTATGTTAAGAGACTACAAAATGCTCTTAAATATACAATGAACATACCAGAAGAAAGTATATCCCATGATCAGACGTGTATTGATCATATCGTAACTTTTTCACATATTTAATTGTCCTACACAAGTTCTCACTTCATTTGTTTGATCTGGTTCAATTTTTCATTGGCACATCATTTAGTTTCACCAGAGAGAGTAGACTAACGATCGAAGGGTTGCAAGTTAACGCTACGGAGTTTGATGGTGTCAGAAGGTTGCCCGTTCGGTACACTCACTGTCCGCTTAGTTGGAGGGCGGGGCGAGAGGAAATTCCAGAAGACACTCGATGGCGTAGTGTTTACAGCTGGTAAGAGCGCTGTTTATCTTTGTTTATCTATTACCAACTGGTCATCTTGGTGTCATAATCGCTGCGTTACAACATAAATGTAACCGTCTGGGATATGCGACGCGTTTTATAGGACATTTAATTTTCTTTTATACACATAACCCACAAACTGCATCGTCTTAAATATAAAAGTTGATGCAATGCAAATGCCTTCATTAATTTAAAATATCTGTTTTCTAATCAGATCATCCACATAACTTGAAATCAAATTGGAAGACACACTGAACTGTGTCTTAGCTGCCCATTCTTTATGCTGGATTCCCTGCTTACAGCGGCCTACGAGTCGTTGCGTACGGATGGACATATTGATGCCAATCTCTCTCTCTGTGGTGCTGCATGCACGTACATAGAGAAAACTGTTATTCGTGGTTAGCGAAATTACACTAGATAGCCTTTCTGCTTCATTTTTATTTATCACTATTTTTGAAGTTTTTAATTGGCACATTCTTCTGAGCAACAACTTTGCAGTAAATTAACAAGTGAGCGCATAAAGTTCATCGCAGTCTTGCCGGAATGCACGATCAAAGGTAAACTTCATTTAATTAGAAGAGGCAAAAACCGCAGAATTTCATAGCTTAATTTACTATCTTAGGCATGTATACTGCGTTCTATAACCTCTATAACTCTCCACACAAACCAAAATCCGAACTCCGAAACTCGAGTACTCAAATTCGACACAATATAATTCAAATTGTTATGAATAATATGAACTACTGAGTTCAGCGAATGAGTGCAGGTTTTCCTACTAATCCAGAAGTCCGAGGTAGTTGGCTCTGCGGGAACGTGTGAGGCTGAAATTCGGAGTGTCCTGGGTTCAATTTCCGCAAACTGCCCATGCTGATATTGAGTTTTTCGTGGGTTTTCCCGGTCGTTGAGAATGTTGGGTTGTTGTATCTTATACCACCATTTCCCTTCCCTCATTTTCATTCCATTCAGTTTTCTTTTTATGTTTCAGGTTTCGTGGCGTGAGGCAATGCCTGGCATATAACGCGGATGCTTCCTTCAATGAAAGACACAAGATGGCAAGGGTTGCTCATCGCTCTTTGTTCCAGTAACAGGCGGATCTTCTGTGCGTTCTGTAGCGTGTCTACCTGCAACCTGAACCTTCCTGTTTTCGTCCTTCTTCCTGGGCATTAGAGTTATTCATGGACTCTGGGGCAGATTACGGGACCTAAGCCCTTGTGGCCCTTTGCCACTTATGTGACCCAGGTAGGGAGGGATGAGGGCAGGCCCGAAAGGCCACCAGATCCGGATGTCGACGGGCGCAAGCATGGATGAAGACCCTAATGGTATAGTTCGGATGCTTCCGATGTCGCTCTCGGACCTACTCCGAGCGAGCCTCCCGCCGAGCCCCGGAAAGAGCCCTGAAACCGGAAGGCGGATCTCGACCGAATGTTGCCAACGTTCTAGGATAATCTTTTACAGTGTGCAAATGACCACCCAGCCGAAACCCACTGAACACCGTCGCCATGTCCTTCAACCCTGAAAGAGATGATTAGGAAATGATGGATCGGAAAGGCCGCAGTGTGGCCGAGTGGTTAGACCACTTTCCTCTCACCAATAGCTCCCAGGATACAGCATGTGGATTTACGGCATAGGGGTGGGTTTTCTCCGGTTTTCCCGGCCATCACATTCCATCGGTGCTCCATCTTCATTCCATGTATTCTCAGTGTCGTCGCCTTTGGTGCCTATGCAGTAAAAGCGGGGGTTAAACACTATACAAAATGACCGGAAATTCAGAGGCTGTAATGAACCTACTCAGCATTCGCTTGGCGATTCGGGGAACCTTGGAAAACCCAAGTGTCAGGTAAGCCGGCCACGGAGATCGAACCCATTACCTCCGAGTACGAAGACGAAAGCGCGTGAGCTATCCCGCTCAATTCCTTCTGGGGATAATAGCCAATTATCTCCATTGACATAGCAGCATTTACTTAATTTCTCTGAAGATGTCCATCATAATGCTGGACGAAACGTTAGGTTTTACTATGGGGGAATCAAACTCGGAAGGCTTAAATATTTCATGGTGCAGCATTTTATTTTTGGGTTGTCATTCAAGGATAAAATACACACACACAATAAACAATAATAATAATAATAATAGATAATAATAAATAATAGATAATACATAATAATAATAATAATAATAATAATAATAATAATGCATCTTTGGGTGGAATAAACTACTTCTACCTATTATAGAAATACAAAATGTTAGTCGTGTCATTCGAATTGCCCGCCATTGATTTGATGCGTAGCTGTGCGCAACTCACTGCGAACCGATATACCAAACTGTCTCCCGTTTTCCGCGCCGTTGTCCAGGATCCTCGCTATGAGTTTATCTCTAAGAGTTCTGAGATTTCTTAAAAAATTTTCGGCGCTTGATGGGTGAATAAATGTAAACGCGCTTTATTAAAGGATTTCATGGTTAGGATGACGCTAATAACCACTGAGTTGAACGCCCTTAAATACCACCACATTAAAATGAATTTTCGACCTTTCGGTCCTTATATCGAATATACGCTTGCAGAATCTGCGATAATCTCACAAACTCCCTATTTGGTTTCGGGGAAAAACAAAGCTGATGTGTTCCATTCACATGACTTTCTCTACTTCTCTGTAACAAATTATTGATGAAAAGCTTATTCTTCTATTAATTCCTGCTAATCGAGATAAACATTGCAGAAATGGTCTTATCTCTTGCTTCCTTGTAAGTATAAGGGAAGTAAAGGAATATATTAGGCTAAAGCGAACAGTCGCATTTTTTAAAATGGTTGCTATGGGATTGAAATCCGTTTCTTTGCATGACCATGAGTTGACAAATTCCCGTATGAGAAAAGTATAAGTATTTTAAAGCTGAAACTAATAACCAGGAATATCTCAAAATCGGTCAACTCAAAACGGTCGAAATGTATATAACATAAATTGGGTGCTTTAACGAGCTCTATACATGTTTTGTGTGGTAAGTTTTTGTCCATCTCTTACAGTTTACGAGTTATGCAAAATTCCGCAAAATGCATCCAGAGTAAACATGTCTTCCCAGAAAATTGAAAATATCAATTTTATTTGTCATGTAAATATCTTAAATATAAGAGATTTTACTCAAAATCGTTAGTCATTGTTGAGAAAATCCAAATTTTCGACATTTTTTTCCATGTAAAGGTAGTTGGGGGTGGGGGATTTTCTTGAAAATCTTCGTGCGTTTGGTATTTAACGGTATTTTCGTTTTTGAGCTATGCTGCCCACAGACACACAGACACACACACACACACACACACACACACACACCAGGACTATCTAAAAATGCTGTTTTTGGATTCAGAGAGTCCCAAAACATGTACTTCTGGTGAAATCTCGGTAGCGAATTTGTTCGTGCAATACAATACCTTCTCTATATCTATGAATACAGTACGTGTAGAGAAAGTTAAAAACAACAGTTAATCGAAGAAGTTGAATGAAAATAATGGAGTCAGAAAGAAGTTTCTTTACTTCTTCCCTACATTATCTCTGCACAGATCTAAATATCTTCTCTCAAATCTCTCTTTGTGGATGCTGTGGAAAAATCGGGATCATTTGCGTTCAATTCCAGTAGCAAAGAACATGTTTTGCGAATTAAGAACCTGCTAAACTGTGTTGGGTAATGAAATGGCTATAATTACGCAGTCATTTGTCTTGTTTGACAAGCCGATTCTTGTAACACTTCAAGTGCTGAATGTAGGTTATCTGGCTTTTGACGTCATGAAACTGAAGCCGTTCCTACTCAGATCCCCTTTCTCATGTTAATGATTTGAAACCAAACTTTCCAGCACATTGCCACCTGCATGGTCATGCAAATGTAAATGAGGTGTCATTTTCTTTCATAAAACAGACACATTAGCGTAAAAATCGGTTTGTTAGGCGACGTGCATGTAATGTCTAACATTTTCACGTCATTATGTGTTGACTTTATTGCTTCGTATAAATGTTATGGAAAAAACAAATTATACTAGCACTATGGCCCCAGTCCATTGCTATTTCATTGCCATTCTGCTGACCATTAAGTAAAGTACAAGGTCATTTTATATCCGCGTCATGGTAAACTTTTGAACTCAACCAAACGAACTCCAGAAAGAAAAAATAAACAATGAAAAATATAAGCAGTAAAGAAAAGGCATGAGGTCAAAGATGGCCTGATCACCGATGTTAAATTAATCTACAGTATTTTCTCTAGAAATAATGAAGATATAATCCCATCCGCTTCTTTTAGCAATTACGGTATAGTTTTTTGTTTTTTTTTCTCTTTTTTTAATCTGTGTTACATTAACATGGCTTTATTTACTCAGTATCGTTTATTAACTTCTCTAGAGAGCTCTAAAAATGTTTTTAGTTCCTTGAATTCAAAAATCATTTTATTAGAAAAATAGTCTGTGCAAATGTGTATCTCAAACTTCTGTCCTACACTCAACTGGTGCGAAAGAAAAAAATCTCATATGTTCCATTCACATGACTTTCTCTACATCTCTGCAACAATTTAATTGTTAAAAAATCTTATTCTTCTGTCTACTCCATGCTAATTGAGATAAACTTTAAAGAAAGCATTTCTGCTTTCTTTTAAGTACAAGGGAAATAATGGAATACACCATGTTAAAACGATAGACAAGTCTTTTACATGTGGATGTAATCACAAATTCCCGACTGTGAAAAGTTTAAACTATTTTAAAACTGAAATCAATAACAAGGAATACGATCAAAAATGGTCAGCTACACGAAAAAATGTATAACATAAATCGTGTGTCTCAACCAGATCTGCATATTTTGTGCAGTAAGTTTTTGTCTATCTCTTACGGTTTACTAGTTATGCAAAATCCATCAAAATGCATCCAGAATAAACTATTCCCAGAAAATTCAAAACATACATTTTATTTGTGGTGCAAATGTCTTTTATGTACGGCATTTTAACCAAAATCGTTAGAACCATTCTTGAGAAAATCAAAATTTTTGAAAATGTTTCCATGTAGAGGATAGTTTGGGGTGGGGGATTTTCCTCAAAAGCTTTGTGTCGCAACCTTGCAAGATACTAAACTTGTATACCAAGTTTGGCATTTTACCGCCTTTCTGTCTTTGGGTTGTGTTCCTAGACACACGGACACACATACAAACCAAAGGACCTTTTTCAATTTTTTTTTTATACTGGAGACCCTAAAACATCTATTTCCGATGAAATCTTGGTATCGAATTTTTAGTAGAATGCAATAGCTTCTCTACACACTATATACATAGTACGTGTAGAGAAAGTAAAATTTTGTTCACATTAAATAACCTAACAGTTGCTTACTATAAAGCCCGGGACTGTGTAAAGTGCTTACGGAGTTTGTAGGTCGCCATTGAGCTATAGCATTTCAAAATAATTTTTAGATCTCCTTTTGGTTTACCGAGAAAAGTGCCAGCCAGTGGTAGAATTTAGTTGTCATGGTAGATCAGTGGTCAAGGCAACTGAACGGAAACCCAAGAGATCTATGGTTCAAATCTCGGTTAGGGTATGATTCTTCAGTCTGACTCAACCTCTGCAACTACTTCTGCCCTACACAATCTGGGGTGAAAGAAACAAGTGATTCAATTCCTTGCTTGTTTTAAATTAAGAAACAAATCGATTGTAATCAATGAAGAAAAACCATCATTGCGACTTGCAATTAAAATCTCTCCAGTTTCTACAATTGTATGCTCCTAAAACAAAAGTTATGTGCTTATTGTTTAAACTGTATACTCTCTATAAATCATAATTATGGATAGTGTCCATTTTCGAAAAGGACTAAACATTATTTAATGATGTGCATTAAAGGACTGGTAAATTGTAAAACGACAAAGCTTGACAGCATCAGTAATAATTCTGGGATTCTTTCCAATTCAGAATATATTGTTTATTTTTTAAAACTCTCAAAAACAAACTAAATTTAAACTTTGAAGCTCCATGTTTCTGTCAGAAATTTAAAATCTCAACGCCAGATGAGATACACAGAAAACTCAAATTACTACTTATCTGTAGTGCACTTTTGGTTTGACGCTTGAATTTTTTTAAACTGCAATCATCTCAAAACTACATTTCTCTAAACACATCTTCTTCCTCAACAAAACAACTATAAACTCTTCAAAATGAAATTTGGCACAAATGTGTGAAATAAACTATTATACATATATTAAAGAAGAGATATAGCTTTAAGGACTTGAGGATTTTATTTAATGTTTAGGTATAATTTTTGATTTAATTTCTTTTAAGAGAAAAAAATCTGGTGTGTTACATCCACATGACTTTCTCTACCTCTCGGTAACAAATTAGTATTATTCATCCATGGTGATAAAGATAAACATTATCAGAAATGATATAACTTAAGTTCCTTGTAAGTAAAAGGAAAATAAGGGAACACACTAAGCTAAAGCGCTAGTCAAATCTTTCAAAATATGGCTGCTATGTGATTGAAATTCGGCTCTATTTGCAGCCAGGAGCTGACAATTACCGTATGAGAAAAAAACAAAGAATAACAAGGAATATGGTTAACTCCACAAAAGAGTATATTTTAACGAGATCCAGATTTTTGTGGAGTGAGATTGAAGGAAGAAAAATTATTTTATTATACGGAAGTTCTTTTATTAGTTATCCCTTACAGTCTACCAGTTCTGCAGATGTCATCCAGAGCGAAGTTCTTCAGAGACTCTTAAAGGAATGAATTTTATTTGTTATTTAAATATCTTTAATATATGGCGTTTTAATTAAAATAAAACAATTTTTGAGAAAATCAAAACTTTGCAAAATTTTGTGATGTAAAAGGTAGTTTGAGGCAAGGTCTCTTGATTGAAAATCTTCGTGCCGCATCGTTAGAAGATGCTGTACTTATCACGTTTGATAATTATCCGACTTTTCGTTTTTGACACAGTTTTTTCGTTCACAGGCACACACACGGGCCTTTTGTGTATTTCAAGTAGAAACCCCATTATAGAATATTCTATATATTATGTACTATTGGCAACTCAATCTTCGTAGTAAAACCTTTGTACACATTGTCGGCCTATATAGTAAAAAATTGCGACTGTCCACTACAACTGGTTTCTCAGAAAAATGAACTTAAAAGTATAAAATGTTCCTTTACAAAACTGTTTCAGAAGTTATTTCACTCATCTAAGATACAATCATTGTGAAAATTTAAAGAGAGATATAAGAATATTATTATTATTATTATTATTATTATTATTATTATTATTATTCCGCGAATGAGCCCATGAGTGATAACGCAAAATACTTAGAAACGTCTCTTTGTTTTCCTTTGAACCCATATTTCTCTCATTCCTTGGCTGTGGGCTTCTTTTCTATCGTCTGTCCACATTGCTCCAGTTTTTTTCTTCGGTCTGTCCTCGTGGTCAACTTGCCATTTATGAACTTTGTTTCTGAAGAGCTCTCCGTTAAATGTATCTTCTTGTGTAATTCCTGCTAATTTCAAATAATTTTTTACTTCCCCAATCCATTTCATAGTATCTACATGTGATTTGCTTCTATTTTCATAAAATTCAATGAATTGTTTTGTGAGCCTGTTAGAATTCATTCGTTGATATGTCCATAAAATTTTAACCTTCGTTTTCTAATATCACTATGAATATCTGTATATAATTTTATTTCATTCTTGCTTCTGAGTCTGTACTGTTCACCTTCGACTTGTGGGCCTAAAATTTTCCTTGCAATTTTGCATTCTTTTTTCACCATGTTTTCTAAATTTTCTTTTCGGTTCAAAATTAATGTTTCTGCTCCATATAGACATTCTGGTTTAATGACAGTGTTATAATGTCTTAATTTTGTGTGAGCCGATCTGCTGTTTCCATTGTGGCACCTTTTTTTATTTGCTTTAGTCTCGATTCTATTTTCCTGAATTATATTATTATTATTATTATTATTATTATTATTATTTGCACTGCCCTCTCAAATACTTCAAGAAAAAAGATTCTTATTATTAATTCCTAAAACTATCCAAAGACTGTTGTTTCTTAGACTATAAAACTTTGGTAAGACTCTTTTGAGGCAATGCAAGGAGGAGATAAGGGCGTCACGTGACTGCACCGGCATCTAAATGTAAGCGACCTGCGCACGAGAAACTACCTTTACTCTTTCCACTCTCAGAAGATTCACAGCAAAGAATAGCTGCAGTACGCATAATACTAACCTTTTCCATTCCACTCGAGAAACGCCATAAAAACAATCTTTAGCTTCCCCTTCAAAACAAACCTTTGAAAGGACGCGGTTGCCATGCTTATTAATCACCGAGATCATAAAAAAATTCCAACAAAACACAGCACTAATACTTGTGATAACACTATCATATCGATCACTTATCTGGACAGCCATGGCAAACTTTGATAAGTATCCGACAAGAAAATTAATTGCATACTTCAGGTTAGTTCACATGCACCAGGCTTTGTTATTTTCCTTCCGATTTGGCATTAGCCATTTCCGAGATAGTTATTGCTGTTAGTTTTAATTTTCCATACTTTATTATACTCTTCTTGAAGTCGTAAGTCACGTTTTTGTTTCTTGTGGTCATGCCAAGAGTGGAATTTCTAAGTTAGCATACAGCCAAGGCCCTGAGTCGACCTTGATATAACGCGTCTCGGTTTAAAAGAAAACTAATATCACCTGCTTCCTGTCCCTTTTCTACCTACAACGAAAGGTATCTTGCAACTACTTCTCCAAGCGTTTATCTCGATTAACATAAAATAAAGAAGCTGATGTGTTCAATTCACATACTTTCTCAGCTTATTTTGATTACTTATTTCCTTAGGTACAAGAGAAAAAAAATCTGATGTGTTCCATTCACATGACTTTCTCTACAACTACAAAACAAATTATTGTTAAAAGGCATATTCTATCCATGATAATCGATATAACCATTAACAAAAGTTGTCTTAATTACTTGCTTTCTTGTAAGTACAAGGCAAATAAGGGAATACACTGGGCTAAAACGATAGTCAAATGTTTTAAAAGCTGATTGCCATGTTTGTAAATCCGTTCTATGCAGTGCCAGGAGTTATAACTTACCGTGTGAGAAAAATTTAAGAATTTTAAATCTGAAACAAATAACAAGGAATATCTCAGAAACGGTCAATTCCACGAAAAAAAAAAGCATATATGCCATAAGTTTTTGTCTATCTCTTACGGTTTACTAGTTATGCAAAATTCAACAAAATTCACTCAGAATAAAGAGGTCCTTAGAGGCTATACCCAGAAAATTCAATATATAAATTTTATTTGCTATATAAATATCTTTAATATATGGTTTTAATTGTTAGAGCCATTTTTGAAAAATCTAAATTTTAGCTTTTTTTCTAAGTAAAGGGTAGTTTGGGGTGGAGGGATCTTTCTCAAAATCTTCGTGTCGCATCCCTGGAAAATACTTAATACCAAACGTATTTTACAGAATTTTTGTTTTTGAGTTATCTTGTTCGCAGCCACACGGACACACTGACACACAGGACCTTTTTCTAAAAATGTTTTTTATACAGGCGACCCTAAAACATATATTTCTGGTGAAATCTCGGTATCGGATTTTTGGGTGGAGTGCAATACCTTCTCTATACACTAGGTATGTACATAGTACGTGTAGAGAAAGTAAAAAAGGAATACGCTACCCTAACAAACTACCTTATAGCATTACTATTTTAAAAAGCTAAGTGATGAAATTGAAATTTCTTTCTCTTTGCATGGCCAGGAATAAAGTAAAAACGAATAACGACTTCCCCCTTAAGATATACATTTCTTGGAAAATGAATATCAATAACGATGAATATCTCCGAAATTGTTAACTTTCCATTTAAAGGGCAGTTTGGGCGGGGGATGCATGTATATTTTTAATCCTCGTTTTATTTACTTAAAAGATACTAAACTAAATACCAAGTTTTTCTGTTCACAATATCACTCGAACATTTTTCTAAAATAATGTTATAGATTTGTCCTCAAAACATGTATTTCCAGTGAAATCTCGGTCTTGAATTTTTGGGAGGAATATAGTACCTTTTCTACCTCCTATGTGGAATGTACGTGGTAGAAAAAGTAATAAGCTTCTGTAAGAATAGTTTGTGGACGAAATATACAAATAACTGAGAGCGGATGAAGATAAATCGTGTGAATGTAACACAACAAATTTTCGCCTAACTGTGTCTGGATGACATATGCGGTAATGTTTTGGTTTTGAAATTGAGGTATAATACTTTGTAATTATATATAAATTATAACCAGGCGGACGTGTAAGATCCCCTCCCCCTCCCAAGCAAGATGTGCATGGCTAAAGAGAAAAGTAATCCAAGTGGAATAGCCCTGAGACTCCTATATTCCCACCCCTCATTCCCTCAAATTCCATTTCCTTCTTCATTAAGGTTCAGTGGGAGGCGTGCGGCCGTGCGGTGTATAGCTGTAGATGTACTTTGAGCTAAGCATAGTAACCTTCTGGTCAGCGAAGAACTACTGTGTAAGTATAGGTCGCGCGCCAGTTCTTAATGAATGACATTTTAAATGAAGTTAGATGCGAGTGAGTCACTTACCCATCTTTACTGAAGTATTAGTACACAAAAGCAGAAAAGACAAGCAACTATTGCGTACGTTATTCTCATGTTTCTGCGCTACAATAGTATACTTACTACATACAAAGCAAATATCACACTTTCAGTGATTTCAGTCATATATTCACTCTCAACCTCGGTTACAGCTTACACTACATTTTACACCTAATTGTTTTGTATTTCTTCTTATATTCCCAACGTTTTTCTCTCATTTTTCTTCCTCTTAATTGCTGCCATTTTCATTAATAACTAAGCATTTCTCGTTAAAACCCGATAATGCCACAATCCCGTAACGCAAAACACTTTTGAGTCTGCTGTACGCTATGTATTCTCGAAACGTAATCATAAGGAAGCAGAGATGCTTGTTATTGTAGCAAACTATTTGATGATCCGTTTATCAAGGGTAGGCTAGCTCACTGTATCTTCAATAAACATCATTCGTCGAGAAGGAACGAGCAGCCTGTAACCCTGAGGATCCCGCCTCCGTTGTGCCTGTCTCCAGCATATATGGCTGGTTGTTTGAAATCTCTTAGATCCTCTTCCTTTCTATAAAAGTCTGTTCTAGCTTGAGCGCGAACCATGGCAACAGCGAGTATCTCGCTTTTCACAGGGGTTTACTTGTAAGTTTCAATATGACGGAACATTGAGTCGGTCTGGGTGACTCAGTTTGTTAGGCGCGGCCTTCTGATGTCAATATCGCGAGTTCAAACCCGGCTCAGACCAATATTACTGTACTATTGGATGCTTGAGAGTCGATATTCCACTTCTTAAGTAGTATTTTTCGATGAACCAATGCACATATGCCAACCTTATTCCTGGAAGTATGACGTACTAAAAAGTGTGAACTACTGTTTTATTTAAAACAGTCTTGCCAATTAGTTATAAAGATTATTACAAATAATGCTACATGCCAACTACCAACCAAGAATATGAATATGCAGTTGCTCTCCTAGGGCATACAGTTTTCTTTAAACATTGGTGCATTAATGTTGGTAATACTACCAAAGAGTTCGCTATTTTGTGGCAGGTGCACCAGTTTTCTGTTCTGTACCAGTCATTCAGAGGTGGGAAGAGGAGATTGTTGCGCTTCTAAAAAAAAAACAAATCGTTAATCCCAAACCTTAACGGAACTCATAACAGAACTTAGAATTTGTAGCAATGTTGCCGAATTGGTTTCCTAGCCAGTTAACAGCTACAAAAGCAATTGTATGCCCAATTATGTGTGTATTAAAATTGAGAAGTACATGGCCACATAGATCTTAAAATGGTGGCTACGCTTTACATTCAATGCAGTCCAAAATACACTTGCCAAATTTACCGCAAATACAGACTAAGAACTAATTGCTAAATCAAGGTATCTCCATATTGAGAGGGAATAACCTTTGGTTCATTTATTTTAACCACAAATCATATGGATATAAAATAATTATACGATATAACCTATATAACCTAACCTCAAATTACTGAACCATAACCGCACACAATTCTGAAATAGAGAGAAAGCATTAAAAAGGGAAATATATTTCTTTATGTATCTTTATTTTAAAAAAATCATAATTCACAGTTCCAATTCAGAGTTATAGTGCTAGTCTGAGAAACGGTATGCTTTCACAATCCGATATTCAATAAACTATCGCTTAATTAGTGGGGAACAACTGCAAGCAATTATGTGTTTTAATACTGCATACTTGAGATCATTTGAGCATCATTTCACCAATTTCATTCATCGTCCGATATGACCAAGGTTAAAGGACGTTAAGCTACCAAAAAAAGCCTATTACATCGTATTTATATATCCCAGCAAAAACTGGTTACTTTAATAACTTATCCATACTATTGTTTCGCGCATTTTGCGAAAATAAGCAACTTTTAATTCCAAATGATAAACCGAATCATTCGATACTCATATCTCATTATCGTGATCCATTCGATTGTCGAAAACATTCGATAGTGCCCATCACTAAGTAATAGCGTGGCTGAAGAAACGGATACATATATGCATGAAAGCTGCTTCCGTCATCAAGATCCCAGGACTGTACTGATGGCTTTACTGCAGAAAATCCATAATGATGAAATTATAAGAACTATTTCATTAATTCCATTCAGTAGATTTGTTAAGTTAACGGTGCTGTAATACGAAGATGAAAAAAATAATCAAACAATGCCTCATGTAACGGAACAGCAGAATGACGACACAATAGACAGCATATTGTGGACTGAATGATTTATAACGCATAACCATATAGGCCTGTCCTTGCAAGGTTCTTTAGCCAGCCCAGTTATTTACTGTTTGTTTTTTGTTATTCTGATATCCCACTCCAATTACTTGCGGTTAGCTATTTGACTCCGAGATGGCGCGACGCTACTTCCACTATAGAACCACAAAACACTTTCAGCAAATTTAATTTTATTTCCAATTTTTATCAATTTATCGATGTTGTGAGGCATACTTATGGTTTTAAAGCTTGAATTGCACTTTCTTCTTGACTTTGCAGGGGTATATTCTTCTTCTGCTTTCTAGGATTATACTCTAATGTTTCATTCCGGCTCCAATTATTATAACTGTTGTATGCATCCCTTCTATGGATCAGTGTTGTCCATCAGATTTCATTCAATTTCTTTGAAAAATGTTCTAAAATCTGCAGATTACTTTGTTGCATAAAGAGCAGTTTTTAAGCTTTGCCTTAGTGCACTTGTGTCGAAGATCAACAATCTGTATCGTCTGGTGTCCTATTATATGGTGTCCTTAGATTTTATGCACAGGTAATAGACCTATATTACATTACACTTGTATAGTTATTAAAATTAATTTAAGGAACTCTCTCTATCACAACTTGTCACAACACATTACTATTATTATTACTATATCTACAATTTTACATTTCTTTTATTCACTGTCAATATTAGAATCGTTTCTCTTCATCTTAAAATCGTGCATGGACGAATTCATTTTCGAGATGTGACTTTTTGTAACAGACATGCTATAGCAAGATGTGTCCATGACAGCTCTTTTGGCATGAAGTAAACAAGCAATCATTTTTGTCTCTAATGTATTACTTTGTTTCATTTTCCTCAAAGTATTTCTATTGTTGCACTTGAGTGTGGGAAACACAAAACGAGATACTATCCATTTGTTCTGACTGAGTGGTTAGACCACTCGCCTCTCACCTAGGCGGCTCGGGTTCGATCCCAAGCGACCCATGAGAGATTTGTGGTGGACAAAGCGGCGCAGGGGTGGGTTTTCTCCGGGTTCTCCGGTTTCCCCCGTAATCGCATTCCACTGGTGCTCCATCTTCATTTCATGCATCTTCAGGGTCATCGCCTACGGTGCCATATGTAGTAAAAGCGGGCGTTAAACGCCATAAAAATTCCATTTGTTCTAAGGGGACAAATTATTTTTAACTATACTAATTCTGTAAACCGAGTGAGAACACAATTTCTGCGCACATGAAAGATATCTGCAAGTTCTTAAAATATTTCCTTGAATCATTGTCAGATACTTCTATAGATCTACAGAGATTTTTTTGAAGTTGGCAAAGCTGCCGTGGATGTTTCTGGTCTCTTTTTTCCGCTTCTCCGTCTATAATTAAAACATTTCCAAGGCATTCTATTGGTATCCATGCTGCAGGTATTTTTGTCTCCTATATTCTTCTATTTTATCTGTGAGATTAAATATTTGTAATTCGTTGCGTCTACATCATTTTATCCAGTACAATATATCCTGCCACACATCGTAGGATATTTCATTTCTGCAGTTTCTATTCCTTTGTTTGTTTGCTTAGAGCTCATGTTTCTGAGCCATACAATAATGCAGGTAATATATACTCTATACAGCTTTAGACGTGTTTCCTTTATTATCCAATGTTCCTTTCAGGGTGCCACACAGATATTGAAATCTTGTAATTTATTGTTTATATGTTTTCCCTATTAACCTTAAATAAACCACTAGTTAATTAAAATCTTTTACTTGTTCAAATGTTCTTTCATTCAGCACTATTTTCTTATTTGTATTTCTTTGCCGCTTTAGGCCACAAATTTTATTTTTGTTGAAGAAATTTCTAGATTGCAGCCTTGTGTCCTTGTGCTTAAATTGAAAATTGTTATTTGCAAATCATTCTTAGGGGGAGCCACTACGAAGGTCACTGTTTATATTTAAAGCCTAAGAATAAAAAAAGTAATTTGACATTGAAGATTTTTGTATTGTTTTTCGAAATATTCTCTTTTATGATCAACACACTTTTGCATGCGTTCGATCCATTTTGTCGTAGTATTTTTTTCCCAGTCTACTTGAGGCACTTTCAAAACATGGTTTTTGAACGCATCAACGGCTTCTTTTGCCGACGAAATACGTTGTCCACGCATTCACGGCTAAATGATAATGCAATATTTTATACATGATGGTGGCACTAATGTCTGGAATTGCCTCATCTCACAGTATGTGACATGACGATTTTGCACTATCCGTTTTTGCACAGCATCAATGTTTTCAAGCATAACTGATTTTGGACGACCCTCACGAATTTCGTCAGTGACCAGATGGCACTTACAGCAATGAGTGTTGCCAAGGAACAACATATAAACAATAGCCCTCGCATAGCTTGGACATCAGCAAACATAAGTGTATAAACGGGGATTTTATCATTAAAATCATTTAGTATCAGTTGCAATTTTCTTACAACTTCCACAAGGTACGTATTAATTAAAAATCTGATGTGTTCCATTCGCATGAATTACCTGTTCTGCAAACAAACTGTTCTTACTAAAGACTATTTGTTTATACATCATGCTAGTCAAGATAACATTAGCAAAAATTATGTTATTACTGTCTCCTTGAACGTAGAAGGAAAATAACGGAACGCGCCTGGTTAAAATGAGTCAGATTTTTTAAAAGCCGGTCGCTATGTGAAACAATTAAAATTTGGTTCTCTTTACATGGTCTGAGGTAAAACAAAACAAAGGCTGAGTTCCTGTTTGAGAAAAGTTTAAGTAGTTTAAAATTCAAAACATATATTTGCGGTGAAATCTCGACATCGAATAGGTTAGACTCCTGTGTCCCTCGTCTACGAAATTTGTCATCGATTGACAATGTTTTATCTATTCTCCGTGCATCCTTACTTCACCGGTAATGCAAACAAAAGCAACAGGTTGCAATGGTTATGACTGGTTGCTGAACGTTTTACCGCTTTTCTGCATCACAAAATAGTTCCTCTTAAATTGCCTAGTGAAATATGAATTAACTATGAAATGTTGCCTAATGGTATAGCATGAATGATTAAGGAACAAAATTTGGTGATCATTAAACCATATTTCTTTATGTAACAATGCGCACCCGTTGTGCAGTTCCACGGCTGTTTCTAGTCTAGTTATGGCGTAAACATGTAATACCAGTGTAGAGGAACATAAGGAAAGGATTATCCCTAGTGGATCTAATAATTTTTTTTTTTAAAGCAGCTTATTTTTTGCATTACACAATATTCTTACCTTAACAGTAGAATTTACTGGTGTTTCCAAAAGCAGCATGAATTGTGCAAAACTCTTAAATTAGCCGAGGTGCGATATCTTGTGTAAGCAGCTTTCAACAAGTGACAACCGAAAATGCAGTGAACGTGTATCATACATTGTTCGAGGAGAGCAAACAGAGTGAGATTTGGTGGGAATCTTGGACATAGTCGTTGGCCAACTAATTATTATCAAGCTCTATGTGACAGGTCCTTTGCAACTGCAGCAGATTACTCGTATCTTCAGTACTTCTTCCGGGGAAGATACTGTATTATGGCACTATATTAAAGAGGTATGGTTGTTCAAATGAGAATGCTAAAATTCACAAAAACTGTTGGAGTAAGCGTATAGAATACTTCATCAAATTTTCAAAACAACATGTCTGCATTATAGAATTTTACATTTCGTACTGAATATGAAACGACTCGCCTACCTGTTTTGCTCTGTTTTATTTATTATATAATTGTATTTATTATACACTGTGAACAGTGAAAGTAGTTAGCTGTATCTTTCCCTGCCGAATGTAGGTATGTGGTTTTACAATTGTAGGGCAGACAAACCAACTTAGCACCACATGGAGTGTACACGTGCGTTCGCGGAAGAATACATTCTGATTTGTTTACATCGCCGGTGAAGATTATAGTTAAAATGTAATGGACAGAACAATAAGCTTTTACAAACTAGTTCAAAGGAGAGATATCAAAATTAGCTATATTATGTAGAGAAAAGGGTGTGAACGAGTTTTTGCTTTCTCTAGCCCGTATGTACAATATAGGAGCATAGTGGATAGAGAAGGTATTGTATTCGACCTAAAATTCGATACCGGGATTTCACCGAAAATATGTTTTAAGGTTCCTTGAGTTCCAAAACAGCATTTTTTAGAAAACGGTGCGCGTGTATGTATAGACAGCATAGCTCAAAAACCAAAATTCGGTTGAAATACCAAACTTGGTATTTAAATTCAGTATATTCCAAGGATGCAACACGAAAAAAAAACTTCTGAAAGCGACAAACATAAGCCAATTAAAGCATAGTTTTAATGCTTAGGCAGAACAAGGGTGTTCGATATAATACGTACAAGTCAGTGTCTTTAGGTACTTCGGTCCTATATATCATTTACGTAAAACATGTGATACACTACATCTAATTTTCATTTATAAGCGAACGCGAATAATAGGATCACAGAGAATTATGAAGTGTATATAAATTGTGAATATCATTGGTAACAGTTTAAATAAAATACTCAAACTAAAAATTATTCGGAGGTTGAAAAAAAAAAACTGCCCTCGTGAAATATCGCTATCGAATTTTTAGGTGGGTTACCTTCTCCTACTGTGTATATAGTACGTGTAAGGAAGTAAAAAATCTGATGTGTTCCATTCACATGACTTTCTCTACATCTCTGCAACAAATTATTGTTAAAAAACTTATTCTTCTATTTACTTCATGCTAACCGAGAAATAATTAGCAGAAATGGTCTTATTACCTGCCCCTATGTAAGTAGAAAGGAAATAAAGAAGTACCTACGTTACAGTGATAGTCTAAAGCTGGTAGTTAAAGTAATGCATCTGTGAAATTTCTAAATCCTAAGTTTTCGACTAATCAGCCTGAAATTTTGAACATACATTTATGTCGTACAGTAGTTACATGCTTTAAAAGTTGGTTTATGTGTCATAAGTAGTTTATGAATTATTAAATTTTAAATTAAAAATCTGGCGCCAAATTCAAATCACTCCACACGATGAAAATTATGAAAAATTCATTTTTTTTATTTTTCAAAATATGCGTATTAGGAACAGAACTATCATATGAATACATTGAACCACAATTGGTTGAAGAGGTAAAAATATTAAAGCAAGAAGCAGTATATATATTATGGTGTTGGTCATGTAAATATCTTTAATATAAAGTATATTAATTGTTAGAATTATTGGTTGAGACCGCTTTGCAGTACCTGCTTCAAAAAATGTTGCCGCCAATGATGCAGCGCGAAACCACTATCAATGCAGCTGTTTATTGTGAGAGTTTACGTTTGCGGAGAGTAATTCAAAACAAACGAAGAGGAATGCTGACTTCAGGAATTGTGTGATCCATGACAACGCTCATCCACAACCCATCGGCTCCTTGAACAATTTCAATGGGACATTTTTGCTCATCCGTCGTATAGTACTGACCTGGCACCCAGCGACTTTCATCTTTTCCCTGAACTGAAGACGTGGCTAGGAGGGCAGCATTTTCAAACCAACGAAGATGTTCAAAACAACGTCAATGCTCATTTGGAATCATTGGCGGCATAATTTTTTTAAGCGGGTATTACAAAGCTTGTTCACAGGTACGGCAAATGTCTCGATCTTTTCAGTGATCATGTTGAAAAGTAGCCATAAGTGTACAAAACTTTCAGTAATAAAATAGTTGTTTTCTATGAACTTATTGAAAAAAAACGGCCCTCGTAGATAATCGAATAATCTTTTGTAAGAAAAATTTGATTGTGGAACATCAGCTAGACAAAGTTATATGAATTTTTCCTATTCACTAAGGAATAGAGGTTGTAATCAAGTAGCTTCCCTCCCCGGTAAGGTTAAGGTATAAGAAAGATAGTCGTGATTTGATGATAAGCCTTACGACTTCTAAAAACGTATCACGGAGACACTTATCCCATTAAGGTGAAAGGAGACTTCTATATGCATGTACTTCACAAGGTCGACTTCTTATTAGAACTTAACGCGACTAAATTAGCTGTCAACACGGCGTGGTGGTTACATGCAAGGAATTAGTACCTGGTGCAGACGTTTAGCGAGGGCGTCTGTGGCGCCACAAGCAAATAACACTCAAGAGTGAGACGTGCATAATGAGCAAGTGTGTGTAACTAAGTTAATACTGCATTACACTTTGTATCAAAATTAGAGACAAGGGCGAGATAACTCGATGAGACGCGATCAGACAATGTCTGCACTTGCAGATTCTAGTACAAGCATGCAGAACATTGGGAAGGTTTTCGTGTTAATGGAAGTTGGCGTGATATTTAGCGAATTAAAATAGTGTATAGAGAAGGTATTGTATTGAAGCCAAAAATTCGTACCAATGTTTTACAATATCTTTAAATAGCAGGGCAGCTATTTCACTATTTTATGATGTTAAATTCACAAGACGTCCTTGAAGTGGTAGATTTATCGTAGATGAGTTACACAATTCCTAACGTACGTACATTACATGTGGCAACAGTGTGCTGTATTTAACATGAATTTTCTTCTAAAATTGAGACGCGCTTTAATATCATCTGAAACGAGGCGGAAGGTCGTTTTAATTCATAATATTAGATGGAATGGAATCAGTCCATAAGCTATGTAAATTAGTACACACAAAGCTAATTACTGTGAGTTCAACATTCATCAAACAATGGCATATACATATAGCAAAATAGTCAGTGGTCAGCGAGCTGACTTCTCACCCGCAGGTCCCGGGTTCGATTCCCGGCTGGGGCGGGGAATTTTTCTTTAACCACAATTATTCCCTATCACCCACAGAGTCTGGAAGTATGTATGAGAGAGTGAATGTATGCGTGTTTGAGGAAATAAAATGGTTTAAACCCAACGTAAACTTACAGACAGCGAGTTGTTTCTAATTCGAAGATGTTAAATGGAAAAAAAAAAAAAAAAATAGTCAGTAATAGTCATGGAGTTTATCAATTCAAGCTCATTCTGTGCCCAAAGAAGCACATGATTGTGCAAAATGCATTGCATTTAAATAGTAGATTTTTTATAATATTTTAAACAAGCTAAATGGTCCTGTTGATGGCGTGCAATTAAGGTGGAAAGAAAAAAATCTTATGTGTTCCAATCACATTACTTTCTCTACATAACATATTCTTCTATCTACTTTATGATAGTCGGGACAAACACTAGCAGAAATTGTCTTAATTACTTGCTTCCTTGTAAGTAGGAGGATAATAAGACAATACAATAGGCTAAAATGATAGTCAAATGTTTTAAAAGCTAGTTGTCATGTGGTTGAAATCCGTTTCTATGATGTTTACAACTTTACGTACGAGAAAAGTTTTAAATCTGAAACAAATAACAAGGAATGTCTGAGAAATGGATAATTCCACAAAATCAAAAAACGTATCTGATATAAATTGTGTTTTTTAACGTGATCTACATGTTTTATGTAGTAAGTTTTTGTCTATATCTCACGGTTTACCTCTTACACAAAATTCAGCAAAATTCATTCAGAACAAATAGGTCTTTAGAGGCTATTCCCAGAAAATTTAGGACATACATTTTATTTGTAATATAAATACATATATTTAGTATACGGTGTTTTAATCAAAATCGTTAGAGCCATTTTTATGAAAATCAACACTTTGAAATGGAAAAAATTTCGAAGGGTAGTTTGGGGTGGTGGGATTTTCTTCGAAATCTTTGTGTCACATCCTTGAAAGATACCAAACTTAAATACCAAGTTTGGTATTTAACGGTATTTTCATTTTTGAGCTATGCTGAACCATGTGCGCGCATGAACCTTTTTCTCAAATTGCTTTTTTTTTGGATTCAGGGGGACCCAAAACATGTATTTCCGGTGAAATCACAGTATGGAATTTTTGGGTGCAATATAGAAACTTCTCAATACACTTTCTACATAGTACGTGTAGAGAAAGTAAAAACAGAAAGAAAAAAAGGACGGCCTCTTAATTGTTCCACATTCTACTACCGTGGCCGATGAGAAAGGATGTATGTTAATGTTCGGGTATTTAAAAAAAAAAAAAAATGGTTGATCCAGATTTCATCGGAAATATACGTTTTGAGACCCCTTGAATCCAAAAAAAATCTTATGTGTTTCATTCACATTGACTTTCTCCACAAATTATTGTTAAAAAGCATGTGCTTCTATTTACTTTAGGCTAATCGAGAAAAAATTAGCAGAAATAGCCTTATTACTTGCTTCTATGCAAGTAGAAGAAAAATAAGGGAGTTTCATAGGCTAAAGACGTAGTCAAAAGCTGATTGCTTTGTGACAGGAATTCCTTTGTTTGTATGGACAGGAGTTGACAAATTCCAGTATGAGAAAAGTATATTTTAAAGCTGAAACTGATAAGGAATATCTAAAAAACGGCAAACTCCACAAAAAAATGTATGACATAAATTGTGTGTAGGTATTTTAACGATATCTACATTTTTTGTTTAGAGAGTTTTTGCCTATCTCTTATGGTTTACCACTTGTACAAAATTCATCCAGAATAAACATCGTCTTCAGAGGCTATTCTAAGAAAATTGAAGATATACATTTTATTTGTCATGTCGTTTGTCTTAAATATCTTTTAATCAAACCAGTTAGAGCCATTTTTGAGAAAATAAAAAATTTAGATTTTTTTCCATGTGGGTAGTTAAAGATGGAGGGATTTTCTTGAAAATCTTTGTGTCGCATCCTTGAAAGATACTGAATTAAACACCAAGGTGTCAAACATGTATTTCCGTTGAAATCTCGGTATCGAAGACCAATACAATACCTCGTTTTGAGCATAGCTCAAAAACGAAAAGTTCGTTAAATACCAAACTTGGTATTTACGTTCATTATCTTCTAAGGATGCGACACGAAGATTTTCAGGAAAATACCCCCCTCCGGCCCCCAACTCCCTTTACTTGGAAAAATGTTCAAAATTTTTGATTTTCTGAAAAATATATTTTATATTAAAGATATTTACATGACCAACACCATAATATATACTGCTTCTTGCTTTAATATTTTTACCTCTTGAACCAATTGTGGTACAATGAATTCATATGATAGTTCTGTTCCTAATACGCATATTTTGAAAAATAAAAAAAAATGAATTTTTCATAATTTTCATCGTGTGGAGTGATTTGAATTTGGCGCCAGATTTTTAATTTAAAATTTAATAATTCATAAACTACTTATGACACATAAACCAACTTTTAAAGCATGTAACTACTGTACGACGTAAATGTATGTTCAAAATTTCAGGCTGATTAGTCGAAAACTTAGGATTTAGAAATTTCACAGATGCATTACTTTAACTACCAGCTTTAGACTATCACTGTAACGTAGGTACTTCTTTATTTCCCTTCTACTTACATAGGAACAGGTAATAAGACCATTTCTGCTAATTATTTCTCGGTTAGCATGAAGTACATAGAAGAATAAGTTTTTTAACAATAATTTGTTGCAGAGATGTAGAGAAAGTCATGTGAATGGAACACATCAGATTTTTTACTTCCTTACACGTACTATATGCACAGTAGGAGGAGAAGGTAATGTAACCCACCTAAAACTTCGATAGCGATATTTCACAGTATATTCTTGTTTTAGAAAAATATCTGTGCATGCGTCCCTCTTGGTGTCAAAACTTAAAAGCGAAAATACCAAATCAAATACCAAAGTTGATAATTAAGTTGGGCATATTTTGCGACGGTCACACCCTCTCTTCATTATCTCTGAATATTTTTACTATTACTTATGTTTGTACTATATTATTCATATCTTTTGTTCTGGCTAGTTGGGTTCTGAACAGTAAAAAACAAGATTTCAGAGATAACCATTAAGAATTTTTAGTTTGAGTATTTTATTTAAACTGTTACCAATGATATTCACAATTTATATACACTTCATAATTCTCTGTGATCCTAGCCGAAACTTTATTATTCGCGTTCGCTTATAAATGAAAATTAGATGTAGTGTATCACATGTTTGACGTAAATGATATATAGGACCGAAGTACTGTGGAGGAACACTACACTTCTACCTAAAGACACTGACTTGTACGTATTATATCGAACACCCTTGTTCTGCCTAAACATTAAAACTATGCTTTAATTGGCTTATGTTTGTCGCTTCCAGCAGCGTCTCTTCCCTTGAGACAATAGGAGCTTTCCTACTGTTTGACTTAGGCCCGGTTGCATAAAAGTTAATCTGAGTTCAAACACCTGAAATTGATCTCAAGTCAAGCTGAACTTAGAATTTTGGTTGTAAAAACAATGATCTTAGTTCAAGGCATCTTGAACTAAGATCAAATCTGACAGCTGAATTTTCTCCAGTTAACTTAACTGAACTTGGATTAGTAGAACTGCTGAAGATACATAATAGTTGTCCTCTCTTTAAACAAGGAAGAAATAAATAGTACAAGTTTTAATACAACTTAAATAAAATGGTAAGTAACACTTGTTTGTAGTTATTTAGATAATTAGCCTATATATTTCACAATTCCCTTGCAGAATGCATTGCTTATAACCTATGCATTCATTGATTATAACCTATGCTAATATTTTCAGATGTCAGATTACTCGGATATCTTCGATGGTGAGAATTTTAAATTTGTAAGGGCTCCTGGTATTTTTCAACATAGAAGGAATCCCATCTTAGAGCTTAATGACAGAGAATTCAAAATGAGATTTCGACTATCAAAGCATGTAGTTGAAGAACTGGAGCATAGGCTACATGCACAATTAAGGGCACAAACTCGGAGGAATTATGCACTCTATCCAATGTTTATGATCCTTCTTACATTACGGTTCTATGCAACTGGGAGCTTCCAAATGTTGATTGGGGATATCTTTAATGTAAATAAAGGGACTGCAAGCAGAACTATACACAAAGTTACAAGAGCGATTGCAGCCTTAAGACCTCATTTCATTAATATGCCTAGGGAAGAGGGTGAAGCAAGAAGGGTTATGCGAGATTTCCATAACATATGCAATTTTCCAGGAGTTTTAGGTGCAATAAATAGACTGCACACATATCCCAATTATATCACCTGGTGGGAATAATGCTGAGATATACAGAAATCGCCATGGTTGGTTTTCTTTAAATGTCCAAGCTGTCTGCGACTCAAAACTTCGTTTCCAGAACGTTGTTGCTAGGTGGCCAGGTTCAGCACATGATAGCAACATTTTTAGAAACTCTAGAATTCATGCACAATTTGAAGCTGAAGAATTTCCCCGAGGTGTACTTCTAGGAGATAGTGCATATCACTGCTGTCATTTCTTACTTACACCTACAATGAATGAAGAAACTCCTGCAGAACGAGCATATAACAGGGCCCATAGAAAAACAAGATCAGTTATAGAAAGGTCTTTTGGCGTTGTCAAAAGACGATTTCCATGCTTAAGAATGAAATTAGCCGTCAAATTACTTCGAGTTCCTCCTATAATAGTAGCAACGTTTGTATTACATACCTTGGCCATTAATGCAGACGACGACACTCCTGACGTAGACGGTGCTGTTTACAGAGGAAGGAGAATCTACCAGGAACTGCCTATACCTGATTTAAATCAGAGAAATAGAAGGGAAAACACTGCACATTAGCAACACCTTCAGGTATTAACGTTAATTTATTATTTCATAACATTTACATTTGTTGTGATTTTTTAAGTTCAAACTCCAGCTTTAAAATTTTCATTTTCAGTTCATGTTCCTCCTCTAAGCATTCCAACCTCCTCTTGTAGAATTTTATCCTAATGTCTTCTTCCTTCCTTTGCTTTTCAGGGCATGATGGTCTGGTTGAACTGGCACTTGTAGATGCTGAAGGCTCTGGTTCAACAGGCTGTATTTCTTCCTCCTGAAAATTGCAGACCTCCACTAAGCCCTCATCCTGCGGTGAACTAGAGATGACCTCCATATTTAAGTTTGTAATAACTTCGGGATGGAAATCCACATCATCGTCGAAGTCACAATGAGCTGGCAAAAACTGCGGCCTGAGTGCTGCAATCAGTTTGTGGCCACTTTCGTCCACGGAAGACGGCACAAACATACCCCCTCCTGTTTTGTAAAGTTTGACTTTATCTTCAGCATTTATTTTCTTTGTGCGCTTTTTTATGTTTTCATAACACAATCTTAAACTTTTGCAATCGCGTGCAATAACATTTCTGGAATTAAATTCCGAAGTTATTTCCTTCCATGTTTCCTCCTTTCTCTTTGTGGTGTTTTCTATTATATCTTTGTGTTTTAGAACAATATCTATTAACATACCTTTCTCTTTGCTTTTAAAATTAGCAGAACGCACCTTTTTCTTTTCTTGAGTATCCATTTTAAGGTTATGCTTTCAAGTCGCAGTATTGTAAACGGAGAAAAAAAAAAAAAAAAAAGAGAGAGAGAGAGAAAGGGGGATTACGCATTTAATGAAGATAACGTCAACTAACTAACTGTTTTTGATAAATATGATTTAAATATAGTCAATTATTATACTGTCTATATAAAATAAAACTATTTTCAGGAATAAAAGCCATAAACAGAAATTTCCGTTTAAATTTTTTTATGTCTATATTGGTTATCCTGTGCATTTGAATCCAATAAATACGAATGGTCCCGAAGATTCTCGAGTCCTTTCGATGCAATACGAAAATTGCCATATGTTGGTCATGTTGCCATATTTGATTTTGTGTTCTCGGATCAACAGTGAACTGAGTTCATTAAACTAAGATCAGTATTATACAACCCACGCGGAGAAGCAAACTAAGTTCATTTCTGATCTTCGGTTATTAATGAACTACAGTTAGCGATTTTTATGCAACCGGGCCTTAGGCTGTTAACTCCTAGTAAGCTCACCACCCCATCAAACTTACTTTCTTTTTTAGCTCAAAAGCATTCTTTCATATGCTTCACCCTCCTTGGCTATTGATCACAAAAACCTTGCGAAAAGTCTCTTTTATGACCCATGTACAGTTTCAGCTCCTCGTCTCTCTTATAACTAAGCTTATGGTAACATCCTCTAATAATATATCATTTTATATTACATATATTTATTTACATTATTTTGCTTATTGTTTATTTACATTTTCTTGTATTCTTGTATTCATTAGTACTGCCTTACTTTCAAGGATGCGACACGAAGCTTTCCTGACAAGACCCCTAGCTCAAACTACCCTTTATTCCTCATTCGGGACGACTGGTAAACCGTAAGTGATAGACAAGAATGTACTACACAAATATGTAGACTTTCATTTAAAACACACAATACATGTCATACCTACATGTCATTCGGCGTTTCCGAAATATTCCTTGTTATTGGTCCCAATTTTAATATACTAAGCTTACGCTAACCTCATTTTAAATGTCAATGTGTAAGGGGTTCAATAAAAAGTATCGTACCATACACCAAAGTAATGAATTTCTACTCGAATTAATTCTCAAACTTAAAAAAAAATATGATGTGTTCCGTTTACATGACTTGTTCTTCAAAGAAACTTCTTACAAAAGATTATTCTTCTACTTAGGTCATGGTAACTGAGACATAATTTGCTTCCTTGTAAGTGGAATGGAAATAATGGAATACACTAGGCTAACGCCGGACTGTAGATATGAGATTGACATTGAAATTCGGTTCTCTTTGCCAGGCCAGTAATAAAACAAAAGAGACACGGATGACGACTTCCAGTCAGAGAAAAATTTAAATATTTTAAAATTAAAATCAATACCAAGTATAAATGGTTAGCTCTACAAATTTATGGGATAAATTGTGTGCTTTAACGAGATCTACATGTTTTGTGTACTAAGTTTTTGTCTATCGCTTACGGTTTAACAGTTGTGCAAAAGTCATTCACAATGAAGAGGACTTCAGGGGCTATTCCCAGGGAATTCAAGATATACATTTTATTAGTAATGCAAATATCTTTAAGATACGGTATTTTAATCAAAAGCATTAGACCATTTTTTTTAAAAAATCGAAATTGTCAAAAAATGTTCCATGTAAAGGGTATTTTGGGGTGGAGGGATTTTTCTGAAAATGTTCGTGTAATATCCTTGGTAGATGCTAAACTTAAATACCAAGTTTGCATTTAATCTTTTTGTTACTTGAAAATAAGTAATTTATTTCCAGTTTTAATCCCTATTCAATTATAAATGTATCAGTGTTCTTTCTTTTATCTTTAATTTTATGGATATTAACACCTTATATGGAAGGATTCAAAAGGAGGAATGTTGTCTTACTCTTCAATAAAGTTTTTATTAAAAATAATTAATATTATTACGATAAAATAAATTTTCGTTTTTGAATTATGCTATCTTTACGCACGCGGACTTTTCTAAAAACATATTTCCGATGAAATTTCGATATCGAGTTTTTGGGAGGAGTATGGTACCTTCTTTATGTACTATATTCGTGCATATATAGCATTCGGTAGAGAAAATAAACATTGCATTATTTATGGAGCTTTACAGTGTGGCACTGTAAGACTATCTTTGAAACTAAAACTGACTCAACCGAAACGTGCGTACTGCCGCTCCACAGTGATGTATTTATGCAAAGCCATAACGGCCTGACTTTGTCTTACGATGAACTGACGAGGGCAACAAAATTCATTTTTGAAATTCAATGATTTAAGACCCTTCAGTGTTTACGCAAGACCAATTTAAGATTAAATTTGCAGCCAAATGGAAGGTCAATTTTATTGTGTGCACTATGTACATAGTGCGTATAGAGAAAGTAAAAATCTGATGTGTACCATTCATATGACTTTCTCTATATCCCTGCAATAAATTATTCTTAAAAAGCTTATACTTCTATTTACTTTATGCTAATCAGAAAGAATTAACAGAAATAGTCTTATTACTTCCTTCCTTGTAAGTAGAAGTGAAATAAGGGACTTCATAGGTTAAAGTCATAGTCAAAAGCTGGTTGCTAAGCCAATTAAGTTCCTTTGTTTATATGGATAGGAGTTGACAAGTTCCTGTATGAGAAAAGTATACGTTTTTCATAGCAGAAACCAAAAATAAGGAATGTCTAAAAAATTATCAACTCCACGAAAAAAATGTTTATCACATAAATTGTGTGTTTTAATGTGCTCTACATTTTTTGTGCAGCAAGTTTTTGTCCATCTCTTGCGGTTTAGCAGTTATTCAAAATTCCGTAAAATTCACCCAGAATAAACTACTCTTCAGAGGCTATTCCTAGCAAATTCAAGATATACATTTTATTTGACAGGTAAATATGTTTAATATACGAAATTTTAATCAAAATCGTTAGAGCCAGTTTTGAGAAAATCAAAATTTTCGAAAGAAGTTCCATGTAAAAAGTAGTTGGGGTGGGGGGATTTTTTTCAAAATCTTCGTGTCGCATCCCTGGAAGATACTAAACTTAAATACCAAGTTTGGTATTTTACCGACTTTTCGTTTTTGAGTTATCATGTTCACAGACACACGGACACACACGGATCTTTTTCTGAAAATACTTTTTTTGGATACAGGGGACCCTAAAACATATTTCCGGTGAAATCTCGGTATCGAATTTTTTGGTGGAGTGCAATACCTTTCTCTATACACTACGTGCATAGTGCGTATAGAGAAAGTAAAAATGGATTTGAGTGCATTTATTTAAACTTGATATTCCGAGTGTGACTTTTCCGCCTTTGATCAGCTTTGTGTTCTCATCATTGTTATATTAAAATAGACGAATTTGAAGGAATGATATGCTCGTTTCGCATTTGAGCGAGGCTTGGAGGCCGGTGGAGAGTCTGCATCGCTAATGGAAAATTAGAAATAGTAGGAATGTCCTTGGCCGTCTATAAGCTGTCAAGGCTTGCGGCCTACACTTGGCCAGTCGAGGAAGATTCTTGTTCCGCTCCGGTTTTACCAGGATGTTCTTCCAAACTTTCACTCGCAATTATGCCTCATATCATTCGAAAATTAAGATCTTCATTACTACTACATTCGTCATCTACGTTAACTAATTTCCCAAAACTGGATGGGCAAAAATATAAAATATCATATTCTAAACCATGCTTGCGATCATTATGTGTATAAACATATTTATTTTTGCACTGTCTACAATTCAATGCATGCGACATACAAAGTCGTGAATATCTTCACTTTTGCTTTCTCCGCACGTACTATGTACGCAGTGTATAGAGAAACCATTGCATTCCACCCAAAAATTCGATAGCGAGAATTCACCGAAAATACAAGTTTTAGGGCCCCTTATATATATATAAAAAGTTACGTGTGTCCGTGAACACGATAACTTAAAAACGAAAAGTCGGTAAAATGTCAAATTTGGTATTTAAGTTTAGTATCTTCCAGGGATGCGACACTAAGATTTTGAGAAAAATCCCCCTACCCCACACTACCCTTTACATGGAAAAAATTTCGAATTTTTTCAAAAATGGCTCTTAACGGTTTTGATTAAAATACTAAAATATTTAAGATATTTATATGGAACATAAAATGTATATCCTGAATTTTCTGGGAATAGCCTTTAAAGACCTATTTATTGTGAATGAATAATTTTTGCTGAATTTTGCGTAACTGGTTAACCGTATGAGATAAACACAAACTTACTACACAAACTTACTACACAACAAATGTAGAGCACGTTAAAACACATAATTTATGTCATATACTGTTTTTTTTTCTTTCGTGGAATTGACCATTTATGAGATATTTATTCCCTGTTATTTGTTTCAGATTTAAAATACTTAAATGTTTTTAAACGGAAAGTTGCTAACTCCTGGACTTCATAGAAACGGATTTCAACCACATGGCAACCAGCTTTTAAGAGATTTGACATTTTTTGTCTATGCATTTCCTTATTTTCCTTCTACTTACAAGAAAGCAAGTAATTAAGAGAATGTCTGCTAACGTTTATCTCGATTGTCATAAAGCAGATAGAAGAATATGCTTCTTAATAATAATTTGTTACAGGATGTAGAGAAAGTCATGTGAATGGAAAACGTCAGATTTTTATGCAAATATTCATGTTTCTTCATATTTTGTAATATTTTACACATTTTGATTTTAAAATTTTACCGTAGTAATGAACCAGACTTTCCAAAAATTCTATTCGGGCAAAATATAATTATTAAGCCCCTCTTTCCTGGAAATGTATCTAGAAAAACCCGACCCATCTTTTCCAACAAGCCAGTTACAATTGAGAAAATGTAGCATTTACTTATGTGACGTCATGTGAGCAACTAAACATCAATATTCTTGAAGAGCTTTTATTTCTGCGTAAGTAGCCATTTTCTGGGAGATTGTGATTAGTGGCTAATATTATACAAAGAAACTACTACCAATGAAATATTGTTCCCTTATTAGTTTGGACGTCCTCCGTGGTGTAGTGGTTACGACAGCACCTGAAATACCCAAAGTTGCGAGTTCAAATTCGGCGGAGAGTGGTGGAATGGTTCCCTTTGCAAGAGTAGTAAAGCCGTTGGTATCATATATTTGCACGTAAAAGAACCTCATACTTTGAAAGAAAAGGTTCTTGAGCTAAATTCGCCATGTTTCACGTTCACAAGTCATAATTTCTCGTCCTATAGGGATGAGTTGACCGTCAAAATGTGAACATAATGGCGAACTCGCGAATTAGAAATTCCCTGATAAAGAAACCATTGTAAAAGTGCCCCAATATACGTCGATATGGCATAATGAAGCTTGAACTGTGGTTTGCAGTACTAAAATCGATAAACTTCAGATTTTATAATCAAGCATGAACACAATTTTCAAAACATTATTCTAAACTTATGATGTGAACTTGAAAGAGAACCTTTATTACGTATGTCAAGGAACAATATCATCGCTAACGTTAAATAAACTGCATCAATTACACGCACAAAAAAGTCAACTACTTGTTTGTTTTATAGCAACGTCGTTGTGTAAAACAATTGATAGCTTATACAATCATATACAATTACAAAAGTTTCAGATAGTTTGAAATTTAAAAATGTTTCTGTGAAACAATCTGAAAATCTTTTACATTATACTGTTTTATTAGTTTACCCCCCCCCCCCATTTAACTGAAGAAACCATGAAGTCTTTTGAATCGCACTGTATAAAAATGTATTCCCTTCACATGCCTTTCTCTACTTATTTTATAACAAACTATTCTTACAAAAGATTATTCTTTTATCTGAATCATATTAATCGATATAAATGTTAGATGAATTGGTCTTATCACTTGTTTCTTTGTAACTAGGAAACAATAAGAGACTACACTAGACTAAAGAAATGATCAAATGCTTTGAAAACCGATCGCTATAGGAATTTTTTTTTGCGTGGTCAGAAGTAAAACAAAATACATATAAAACGAAAAATGAGTTCCAGTTAGAGAAAAGTTTAAGTAGTTTAAAATTAAACCAACAAAGAATGTCCCGGAAACAGTTAACTCTACAAACATGTATGCTTTAACGAGATCTACATTTTGTGTAATAAGCTTTGTGTCTGTCTCTTACGGTTTATCATGTATGAAAATTCATCCAGAATGAATAGGTCTTTAAGATATACATTTTATTTGTCATGTAAATATATTTAATATACGACATTTTAATCAAAATCGTTAGAAAAAATCAACATTTTCGAAAATTTCACTTGTAAAGGATAGTTTTGGGTGGGAAGATTTAGCTCATAATCTTCGTGTCGTATCCTTAGAAAATATTAAACTTAAATACTAAGTTTGGTATTTTACAGACTTTTTGTTTTTGAGTTATCGTGTTCACAGAAACACGTACCCTTTCTAATTTTCTTTTTACAGGAGACCCTAAAACGTATATTTCCGGTGAAACCTCGATATCGAATTTTTGAGTGGAGTGTAAAACCTTCTCTACCTAAGTACCAAGTACATATAGAGAAAGTATAAAAGCTTTTTTGGATACAGGATACCCTAAAACGCGTATTTCCTTGAAATCTTGGTATAGAATTTTTGGACGGAGTCTCTACCTATGTATTATGTACTAGTAGAGAAAGTACAATACAATTCGCTCTAACATTACAACATGTATTAACATGCTGTATTTATATTCGAAGTATTACAAGACCTACCGGCGTTAAAATTATCGTATGGGCTCATAATTATCGCGCAGGTTGGCACCCGTGCCATGCGAATTTCTGTGGTACAGAGGCCGGAGCTCTACGCTCCAATCCGCTACGAGGGTATAGCTTCAAATTCCTGCGCAGAACGCGCCGCAGCTGTCTTTCAAATGACTCTGCTGAAAGCCAGATAACCTCATGGACCTAAGCCATCTCTCCTGTTGATAAGATAAGGTAGAGGCCTACCGAAATAATCTTGCTTCTCAGTAGATACAAAGTACAACTCGGCAGAGCAAGGACAGAGGCATGGATGCGTTCCAACTATTCGTCTTCTTCAGCTTTACTAACTCGATTAAAATCCACATTAACTGCCCACAATCTCTTAGTTTGTAAATCACTTACGCGTTCCGTTCCTCCTCTTCAGTAGAATAAGAAATAGTATGTACTCAAAAGTTTTTTGTTTTTTTTTTTCATTTTCCTCGCACAAGGAGAGATAAAAGGCCCTCACTAATATTATAACTCTCTATATATTATGTACAAACTGAGGTTTTCGAAACTATTTTCCGGGCTTATAGGTCGTGGTCCATTGGGTCTTGAAGTACCCGACTTGAAGGGCTGCGCTTGGCATCTTCATAGGTAACCCGCTCGAGCTCTGACCAGCCACCGGATCACCTCTGAAGATGCCAAGCGCAGCCCTTGGCGAAACGCCGGGAACTTCAAGACCCAATGGACCATGGCCTACAAGCCAAGTAAATAGTTTCATTATTCTCTATATATTATTTTTATAACTCCACTAAATGTATGACCCTTTTATCTTTTGAACAACATTGCTCATAAACGAAAAGTCGTTGCATACCAAATGTAACCGAATCAAGCGACTCCGGGGCCTTTCGTCTGGGACTGCATAGGTAGGTCATGGGATCGGTTTCCCGCGACTGACATCTGTCGATGGTTTTCTCCGAGGTTTTCCCTGGTCACTAGGAGAAAGCTGAAGAGGATTCATTCCCCCGAATTGCCTGTCCCTTCATTTCACCCCAACCAATCTCTTTCAGGTTTGTAAGTATCGACGAGGGCTGCGGCAGAGGCATTCATTTCATGGAGGTGACTGCGCTCTGAAATACAGCTTTCGGCGACGGGATGGCGCTGGTGGTCGTCTGCGGACTCAGGTGGCGCTCCCAGCGTCGAGATGAAGAAGTGTTTGTTAGGAATCCTCCACGGTGGCTCTCTCCCTGTCAAATGTCGGTCGCCCTCTGAAATTACACTCATCTCATCCTTCCTCCAAGGATCTGACGTACAATTAACCCACAGCTACAGTGTGGAATATCCCTTCGTAATGTACACACACTCACACACCAAATTTGATATTATAAGTTCAGCTTCTTCCAAGCGACACGGGGTTTCCAAGAAAATCTCCCACCCCAAACTTCCTTTCACGTGGAAGATTTTTCAAAATTTTGATTTTCTCAAAAATGGCTTTAACGAATTGAATTAAATACCACATGTTTAAGACATTTTCATGAAAACATTTGATAAACCAATAGAAACTTAGCACTATAATCATTTGAAATTTCAAACCAATAAATAGTACAAATATTTTAATAATGAAACCATTAAAAAAAAAAAAAAAGAAAAAAGAAAACTTGATTGACAGGTAAGTTACATCTGATCTGCACTTTGTGCAATAACTATTTACGTATCTGTATCTTACGGTTTACCGACTATACAAAATTATGCAAAATTCGTTCCGATTGAAGGTACATTATTTTTAAATATTTTGAACAAATATGCTGTAGACATTTTGAAGACAATAAAAAATAACGAAACATGTTGCCTGACATGGATGATGAGGATGAAGGTAATGATAATTATTATTATTATTATTATTATTATTATTATATACATTTATTTTTTACTTTTTGTTTCTCTTTTTTGTGGAGGTTGCTGAATTGAAACCAAATTTGGTATTCATCCGACATTTTGCCGCTTGTTATGCTGGTCAGACAAGTGGGCATTATTTATATAAAATTGCTTTTTCTGCATTAATTGGATCCCAAACGTCTATTTCCGGCGAAATGCAGATATTAAATTTCTAGCTGGCCTACTTGCCATAGTTTAGGAGCGAACGCAAAAATAAACAACCCTTGCGGCCATTCAAAATCCTATTTATTCATGTTTTCTGCATTCCTTTTTATGGTTGAAAATATCAACGCTTTTTTCCGTAGGTGTGAAAGGAGACAAGTTGAGCGGAAAAACAGAAGAGACTAAATAAAGGAAAGACTCCTTAATTCCCGCTATAGCGGCTGTATCTTCTTTATCCAGAGGCGATTAGACCAAAGAAAATAAATATTAAATCTACTTAAAATAGAATAAACTGAATGCATAATCTGTGGATGATATATCTTTATACCTATAAACAAATAAAATGTAGCCTAGCATTTTAAACAATGGTATTTTAATGGCATTTTAAATAAAATTATTAAAACCACTTTTGAGTAAATTAAAGTGTAAAGAGTAGTTTGGGGTGGAGAGATTCTCTTGAAAATCTTCGTATCGCATCGCTTAACTTCGGTTTTTTGTGTGAAGTATATCGGTTATGAGGGTAGTATTGGAGTGGAGTATTGAGTAAAAAGAAACAAAAGTCTACTCTTCCAATAAATCAAGCTTTAATTAAAAAATCGATTAAAGAGTATTTTAAAACATTGCGGACGGCCTCCGTGGTCGAGTGGTCAGCGAGCTGACTCTCACCCGTGAGTCCCGGTTCCACTCTCGACTGCGGAGGGCAATTTTTCTTTAACCATAATTAGAGTGTGGCTGGAAGTATGAACGTGTGACTGAATTTAAGGATACAAAACCATTAAAATGAGCACGGGAAGTTAACAATAAAATGTGAACGACGATGGGCATTATCACCAGTTTAATTACGGAGTAGTCAGGTGAGGAAACGCTTTTCTATCTTAATTAATCACAAAGCTGCATTCCAGCGATATCTAGGTAACGATTCGTTTCACTGGCGAGCTTTTATTGCCTCGTTAATGGTAATGAGCGCTGAAACATGACATTCGAAACATTATTTAAATGTTTTCCATAAAGGAAGATGTTCGACAGCACAGTTATGCTATCGCCCTTATCTGGCGTTATAAGAAAGAACGTTTACCTTCTCTAGCAGGTACGCAGTGTATATAGTAGAAAAATAAATATCGTATTCGATCTAAAAATTCGATATCGAGATTTCACTGGAAATACATGTTTTGGGATCATAATAAGCCGTTTTAACATTTCCGTATGTGAGTGATACTTTACATAGTGAATAGAGAAGGTATTGTATTGCACCCAAAAATTCGATAACGAGATTTCAGTGGAAATATATGTTTTGAGACACCCTGAATCTCCCCCCCAAAAAAAAACATTTTTAGAGAAAGTCCATGTTTATGTGTGTGTGTGTGTGTGTGTGTGTGTGTGGTCAATGGGCAGTATAGCTCAAAAACGAACACTTCGTTAAATACCAAACTTAAGTTCAGTATCTTCCAATGATGCGACACGAAGATTTACAAGAAATTTCCCCCACTCCTAACCACCCTCTACGTGGAAAATGTTGATTTTCTCAAACATAGCTCTAACGATTTTGATTAAAATGTTTTACATTCAAGATATTTACATGATAAATAAAATGTATATCTTGAATTTTCCGGGAATAGCCTCTGAAGACATTTTTATTCTATATGAATTTTGCGGAATGTTGCATATCTGGTCAACCGTAAGAGATAAACAAAAACTTATTTAACAAAGCATGTAGAGCTCGTTAAATCACACAATTTGTGACATGAAAATTGTTTGTGGAGTTGGCCGTTTTTGAGATATTTCTTGTTATTGGTTTCAGTTTTAAAATCCTTATACTTTACGGGAATTATCGACTCGTCTGGTCATACCTGTAATAAACTTCTTTTATATAGCAACCAGCTTTTAAAAGATTTGACTATCGCTTTAGCCTATGGTACTCCCTTAGTTCCCTTCTACTTATGATCAACGGAACAAGTAATTTTTTTATCGTTTAGCAAAAAGTAAATAGAAGAATAAGCTTTTTAACAATCATTTGTTGCAGAAATGTAGAATCACGTGGATGGAACACATCAGATATTTTCTGCAGAGCTAACAGTTTTCGAAATATTCCTTTGTTTCAATTTCAAAGTTTCTCAAGCAGGAAGTCAACTTTCGTTTCATCTCTTGTTTTACTCCCGTAAAATAGAACCGGATTTAAATTGTTTCACATAACCACATCTCGTTAAAGATTTGAGTAGTGCTTTACTGGCATATTCGCTTATTCCGCTTATACACCTATTTATATATTAGAATAATTTTAGCTTTTCTACTAAAATACCAATATATTGAAAATTATAAATCATGTAGAACCTGAAAAATAATTGATTTTATTTGAAAAAATTAATAATTTATTCTATATTTAAACAACATATACCTTATTAAGGAAGCAAATAATAAGGCCATTTCTGCTGTGTATATCTCGACTAACATGAAGTACATAAAGGAATACTCTTTTGTAAGGAAAGTTTGTTGAAGGAACAGCTAGAGAAAGTCACGTGAATGGAATACAACATATGTTTATATTATCTACCCCTTTAGATATGCTAAGTAGAGAAAGAATGATGTTTCTGCCAATTGCTGATATAGAGATTTCACCAGATATACGTTCTTATATGTTTTACAGCACTCTGGACCCCCAAAGTGCATTGCAACGTTCACATGTATGAAATACTAAAATTCTAGTTTACACTCAGATAGTTTTCTCTGTTTATTATGCAATAAACTATCTTTAAAAAGTGTATTCGCTATTTCACGTTAATAAAGCTAAACATTTGTAATCTTTCTTACATACTTCCTTGTAAATTCAAAGGAATGTGGAAAAGTTAAAGCGATAGTCAAATCTTTTAAAAGCTGGTTGTTATGTGGTAAGTTTTAATTTTTGCTTGATCAGTTGCAAAGTTTGATTTTCTCAAAAATACTTCTAATAATTTAATTAAAATATGGAACATTAACATTATCAACATCACAAATAAAATGTAGGTATTGGAAGGTAGAGTCAGACTAAAAAATTCAACACCACAGCCGAGATTTGAACCATGGATCTCCCGGTCTCTAGTCGGTTGCTCTTCCACTGAGCTACCATGGCAACATGCCGTAATAGCATTGCATTTCTCAACTGACTACCTCTCCAACTCCTGCTCTACACTCGGCTTGTGTGAAAAAACAATTAAACCAAAATGTAGGTATATTTTGAATTATCTGGGAATAGTCTTAGAAGATCTTTTTTCTGAATGAATTTTACTGAGTTTGCATTTTCTTTTTTTTTTTAATGTAAAACTGAAGGTTTGTGAGATATTTCTTACTATTAGTTTCAGCTTTAATGCTTATACGGAATTTGAATTTTGTCACCCCCCGGCCAAAGGATTTCAATTACATGTTTTAAAATATTTGACTAGCGCGTTAGCCTAGTACTCCCTTATTTCCCTTCCAAGAGTTCTTACAAGGAAGCAAGTAATAAAGACCATTTCTGCTAATTTTATATCGACTGACATTAAGTAGACTAAAGAATAAGCTTTTTAACAATAATTTGTTACGGAGATGGAGAGAAACTTATGTGCATGGAACAAATAAGTTTTTTTTTGTTTTATTTTATTATTTATTTATTTATTTTGCTTTTTCTTGGTATTATTTGTTTCTCACGGTTAACCAGTTACACAAAGATTATTCAGAATGAAGAGATCTTCAAAGATTATTCCCGGAAAATTCAAGATACATATTTTGTTCGTCATGAAAATATCTTAAAGTAATGCATTTCGGGTGGAATGGAATATTCATTTATTATGTACTACGTAGAATAAAGGGGACCTTAAAACATTTATTTGGAGTAAAATGTCTTCCGGTGGAATGCAATATCCTCTCTGCTTATGTACTATGCAGAAATGGAGAAAGTAAAACGACTAGCTTCCAAATAACTGTTGTAAAATAACTGTTTACTCCACGAGGATTTCGAAAATATAATTGTGAGTGTAAACACACTTGAGCCACTTAACCGGCTACTCACGATTCTTCTTGTTACGAATATTAAAACTCTGAAGTGTTCCATTCACATTACTTTCTCCACATTTCTGTAACGTATTATTGTTAATAAGCTTTATTCTTTTGTCTATTTAATGCTAAATTAACCATTTGCATTAGTAGAAATGGTCTTATGATTTAGTTTCTTATAAGTAGGAGGGAAATAAGGAAATACACTGGACTAAATCGACAGTTAAATGTTTTAAAATGTATGGGATGAAATCCGTTTCTTTGTTGCCAGGAGCTAACAAGTTTCGTATGGGAAAATTTTAAGTCTCGAATTGGGGACTTACAAATGTGTCCGATGAAATCGCATATTTTTGTTTGAAATAAAATACTTCCTCTATCTGTTTAAAGAAAATTGACAATAACTATAACTAAGTAACTTTGAGCTTTTACTTCTGGTATTGCTACTTAGGTTATTTGTGGCAAAGTAATTATTTAAAAGAGCGCCTAAGATGTACCAGGCACCTGGTATTGCTACATTTAGTATAAGTCACACCTGAGCCGAGGTTGACAAAGCTTCTACATTATTCATACAGTTTCGTGACAGTGAGGTCATCGTCGCCATCATCTCCTTACCTTTAGCAGAGCATCCTCTTCCTTGAATGGTCAATACGACTGTGGAAAACTTCGTCCGCAAGGCAAAACTTTGTTAGATGCGCTTCAAGAAGCCACTCCATAAATTGCAGATAAAGCAGCCGTTTAGAATGAATGCTGCTCAAAGCAAGCAATCCTAAATATCCACAGTAGAAATTAATATGCTAAAATGTTATATTACTTTTTCTATTACACTATTCACCTATAGTAAGTTGAGTAAGGTGATGGATTTATTTATTTTTTTTATACCAAATGATCAACAAATAGGTTAATCATCAAGTCGTCAAGTTCTTCTATCTCGCCTACGTCTCAGACATACTGTTCTTACTCCCAAGAACTGGATGCAGTATTCCATCAACAATGTTAACCGCTCTTGGTTAACCTTCTCAAAGAATGTACTGAACTTCCTCAATTAAACTCATTTATGTAAAGAACTGTGAAATTTATTGTAATCACGATTTGACCTTGTTGTTACAGCGAAATTAAATAAAATTAAAATTTAAAAAATTGGCTAATGATGCTCAAATTATCTGGGGGTCTCTCCTCAGGATAAGGGAAAAGCCAGAAGAAGGGGGGGAAAAAACCTTATTCGGTTCCATCCAAACACTTCGTATAAAGATTTCACTGGAAATACATGAACTGAAGCTACATGAATAAAAGAATGTGTTCCGTTCACATATCTTTCTGTATCTGTTCCACAAACCAAAAGATTATTCTTTGATCTACGAAATGCTAATCTAGATAAATATTAGCAGAATTGGTCTTATTATTTGCTTCCTAGTAAGTGTAAGGGAAATAAGGGAATACACTAGGCTAAAGCGATAGTCAAATATTTTAATAGTTGGTCGCTATGTGAAACAATTGAGGTTCTGTTCGCTTTGCATGGTCCTGTTTCAGAAAAGTTAATTAGTTTAAAATTGAAACCAATAAAAATCAATACATCGTAAACGGTCAACTCAACAAGAAAAACGTATATGACATAAATTGTGTGTTTTAATAAGATTTACATTTTCGTGTAGTAAGTTGTTGTCTATCTCTTACGGTTTAACGTTATGCAAAATTCTGCAAAACTCAACCAGAATAAATAGTTTTTCAGAGGCTATTCCCATTTCAAAATACACATTTTGTTTGCGATGTAAATATTTTTACTATATGGTATTTTAATGAAAATCGTTAGAGCCACTTTTTGAGAAAATAAACATTTTCGAAAAATGTTCCATGTAAAGGATACTTGGGGGTGGGGGATTTTCTTGAAAATCTTCTTGTCGCATCCTTGAACTTTGGTATTCAACCAACTTTTCGTTTTTGAGCTATGCTGCCCAGACACACATGGACCTTTTCCTAAAAATGTTTTTTTTTTTTTCGGATTCAGTAGAGGTCAAAACATATATTTCCGGTGAAAACTCGGTATCAAATTTTTGGGTGGAATACAACAATTCCTTCTCTATTCACTATGTATATTGTGCAATCGGGCTCGAGAAAATAAAAATCTGATGTGTGACATTCACTGGTCGCGCTTCGATCTTCCCACTTATACCTACCTACCTCCCTTCCATGGGGTCACGCAAGTCGCAAGGGCCACAATAGCTTACAAGGGGTGCTTCGTTCCTGAGGACCCTTCTGCGATAATCCGAATCCTAATATAGTAATATAATCCGAATATCATTTTCGACAAAATCGAAAGTTTTGAAAACTTCAATATAAAGGGTACCTAGTTTGCGGCGGAGCAGGATTTGTTGAACATATTCATGTCACATCTTTAAGATTTGGTTTTTGAGAGACATAAAACCCTTTTTCACTGCTTTTAATCCAGGTATTCTCAAAACATGTCCTACCGTAAAATCTTAAGAATGAATTTTCTAATGGAATACGAAGCTTTCTGCTGATTACTATTGGTTGGCGATAGAGCAAGTAAAAATCTGATGACTCTCGATCAATAAACAAACAAGAGAATTTTCAAACTTTTCAAACTTTTAAACTTTCAAAAATTCAAACTTTTAAACAATACTTTTAGTATACTTTTATACTCATAGATTCCAGTTTTTTTCCTTTCGCTAGAAGAACTTTCATGAATAAATTGCTTCATTATTTTATCAATTCAAAACGTGCTCCATTAATATTCATTTCCTGCACATTAACCAATAATTATTTTATCCAACTTCCTACAAAAGATTATTCTTTTATCAGCAACATGCTAATCGAGATAAATATTAGCAGAACTACTCTTATTACTTGCTTACTTGCAAATAGAAGGAAAATAAGAGAATGCATAATGCTAAAGCGATAGGGAAATCTTTTAAAAGTTGCTCGCTGTGTGAAACAATTGAAATTCGGTTCTCTTTGCAATGAAACAAAAGGGAGATGAAAGGAAAGATGATTTCCCGTTTTGAGGAAATTTTAAGCAGTTTAAAATTGAAACCAATAACAAAAAATATCTCAGAAACGGTTAGCTCATATTAACGTATGTTTTAACGAGATCTACACTTTTTGAGCAGAGGTTTTTGTCTATCACTTGCGGTTTACCAGTTAAAAAAATCATCCAAATTAAGAGGTCTTCAGAGGCTATTCCCACAAAAATCAAGATATACATTTCGTTTATCATGAAAATATTTTAGATACAGTATTTTAATTAAATCGTTGGCTATTCTTTTAGAAAATCAAAAATGTCGGAAAAAAATGTCCATGTAAAGAAAGGGTAGTTCAGAGCGGAGGGATTTTCCCGAAAATCTTTGTATCGCATCTTTGAAGATACTGAACTAAAGTACTAAATTTGGTATTTAAGTGACTTTTCGTTTTTGAGTTATTTCCCACAGAAAGATACACGCCTGCGCGCGCGGAATTTGTTTCAAAAATGGTTTTTAATGGGACCAAAACCAAGTATTTCCGGTGAAATCTCAGTACCTAATTTTTGTGTGGAATGCAATACCTTCCTTAGCACTACTATATACATTGTATGTCGACATGTGCTAGAGAAAGTACAATATTTAGCTATCTCCTTGGTGCAGGTAAGTCTTCAGTTAGAGATATTTCAGGAACATTTCGTTGATACTTTACTCCAGTATAGGCTAGTACTTTGTTATGCATGAAAGATGTTTCATATCTTAACTTAAGGGCTTTCTGAAAACGCGCCTAATATAAAGGAAGTGCCTGTAGCGTTGCGGCACTTGATAAAGGGCAGGATGAAAGCCAGTGAGATGAACCGCTAACGCAGGATCCCGCCCCCAGGCACCAACCTGTTGCATGCTATGCAATACACGGATATACACACCGCCTCCCTGACTAGCAAACTTAACGGGGGACCAAAGAGGAGGGAGAATTAAAAATAACAAGACCTAAGTTAAAAGAGGACAAGAAATATAAGAAGCAAGCTTAGCGTAGGTGCTTGTTCATATTTTACTTGTTTCATATTAGCAAAGGGGATCCCTTCTTTGCTGAATTATCTTGACATATTTATGGAATATAAAACATTTTGGCAACAAATCAAGGCAGATACTCTAATTTCTCTAAACGAAATCATAAAATAAGAAAAATCATAATGAACTATGAACATTAATCAGTTTTACGTTTAATGTCCATTCACTAGTGTTTTTGCCAGGGGGGTTGCATGCAGTGTCTCCAGAAAGTATTCCTCTTTACTATAAACCGAAAAAGAATTATTTTTAATATAAAGAAACAACAAACCATGTTAGTTTACGCATTCGGGCAGTTCAAGGTCCCTCCCCCACTTATTAGTTTAATAATATTTTACTTGCACCGATTTTTCACAGGTAGCATCTAACAATTATTTTACTTGCATATAGAATAGCACATTTGTTGGTATATCTGAAATTGCATGAACATATTTTTGATCTGATGAAGAAAAAATAAAATCTCAAAGAAATTATCACTTGACTTCCAAATTAGTCTCAGTTTTTATAACTTCCCTCGGTTTAAGTATATCTCGGTGGCACTGTTAGATATTTGTTATATGAGTAAATAAATTATTTTACTCTCATATTAACGCATATAAATAACATAACATATAAATTTTGAATATTCTAAAAATTATAAAACTAATAATTTGGAAAAGTTTAAAAAAGCTAGAATACGTATACGACCATGTCGTCAATTCTTATATATAGTGTAAACACATATTTTCTAGCGCAATGCGTTTGAAGTGAATAAGTTTTCTGTTTGACGAAGACAGGGACTGTCATAACTAAGTACCCTCACTAAAACACTGGTGAACGTACGGTAATCTAATACAGTATCTGAAAACTGTTATATTGCTCTATGTTACCGTTTCAACTTAAATAACTGCGACTAATTGGTTAATTAATTTAGTTCACTTTTTTTCTTATACTTTATAATGGCAAAATAGAAAGTTGGATGGATATTAAAATTTAAATATTCCACAGCCAGAACTCAATGTGTGAGCAATGGGTTTTTGTGCCATATTACAAGAAGACATTTACGTTCTTTACAATAAATAAATCCTTAGCATGCCTACCTTCGGAAGGGAAGTAAAGCCGTTGGTCCCCTGTCGTAGATTTACGGCATGCAAAAGAACCTCAAGCCTGAAAAAGGGGCCTCTGATTAAGCGATCTTTCACGTCCAATATAAAATGGGACGCTGAGAACCACAGCAGTTAAAGATCGCCCATAGCTAAAACTCCATTTCCATTTACAATAAACCACTATTAAGGCAAATTTATGTTTTGTTTCAGTCTTTTATATCTTAAACTAAGGGAGATGAACATTTTATGTGGTAACAAATTTGTAGACACACATTATTCATTAAGACCGATTCTTCTATCCACGTTACATTATTCAGATAACATCTCTATCTAGGAATTGCCGAGCCAGGTGGCGCCGCGGTAGCACGTGAATTTCGCATTCGGAAGCAGGATGCGGTTGAGGTGGTTATGCACTGTATAGAGGGACCGCTCCGTGCTTTCGTAAAGGCTCAGGGCTTGTGAGTGGGTCCAGGTGGCGTAGGATGTGTTCGAACTGAAAACGTTAGGGACTCCGTCCATGCTTGCTCCCGTCGTCATTCGGACCTGAACAACCTTCGGTCTCTCTCCTTATCTATCTCTCACAGCAGAAAGGGCCATGTGACGTTCTAGTGGTGCTCTCCCCCGATTCCCGGAGTACTTACTTTAATCAGTACCTTTACATTTACCTATCTAGATTCATTTAATATTAAGTAATGAATAAATCATACAACATGCGGAATCAACCTTCAAGTAAATATCGTAAGCGTGGAGGAATAACTCTAGAAGTCACAGTAACATTCTTCATTATAAGTAAAAAAGTAGAAAATCTTCCATGTGAAGATACATTATATTTGAGCATCACAACATCAAATGTTTTAAGAAGTAACTAATGTCTAAAACATTTAACTTAATTTTAACGCCCTACACATCTTTCCTAAATAAATTTTAGTCTTATTTCTTATGTTTTCCTAGGCATACAAAATTAAACAAATGTTGCCAGAATAAAGAGTACTTCACAGATTATTTGCAGAAAATTAAAGACACACATTGTATTTAACATGTCACATTTTACACAAACACATTTACATCCCAACAGTTAATCATTTGTGAGAAAAAAACATGATTTTTCTTACCATAGTCTGGAGCAGTATTTTCTTAAAATCCTTAATCTTTATTTTTACTTCTTCTGCCACAAACAAAGGTTTAAATATACTGTGCAATTTTGTAGCCAATCATTCTCTCCGAAGAAATCTCGTATCAGATTTCTCAGTTGGATGCGATCCTCTACATTTCTACTATCTAGATTAGATAGATAGATGGATAGATAGATAGATAGATAGATAGATAGATAGATAGATAGATAGATAGATAGATAGATAGATAGATAGATAGATAGATAGATAGATAGATAGATAGATAGATAGATAGATAGATATCTTTATTGATATCAAATTATAAAAGTTATTACACAAATACTTATACATGGGTCATTGACCGTACATGCATGTTATGATACACGTTAAAGACAAAAAGAAACAAAAGGGAAAAGTAAAGAAAAGAAAGAAAAAAAAATCTGATGCGTTACACTCACATGACTTTCTCTAGCTGCTCAACAAATAAACTTCTTACAAAATATTATTCTTCTTTCCACACTATGCTAAACGAGATAAACATTAGCAGAATGTTCTTATTACTTAGTTTCTTACGAGATAAGTAGAAGAGAACTAAAGGAATAGCTATGCTAAAGTGATAGTCAAATGTTTTAAAAGCTGTCGTGCGACTGTCATTGCAAATCGCTTCTTTGCTTGGCCAGGAGTGGAACAAAAGAGAAACGAAACTCCTCCTGTCTGAGAAAAGTATAAGTACTTTACAATTGAAACCAATAACAAGAAATGTCTCGGAAACGGCTACCTCCACAACAAAAACGTAAATGACATAAAGTGTGTGCTTTGACGAGATCTACATTTTTGTTCAGGAAGTTTTTTTCTATCTCTTACGGTTTAGCAGTTAAGCAAAATTCGGCAAAATGCATCCACAATAAAGAGATCTTCAGAGGCTATTCCCAGAAAATTCAAAATACCTATAGGTACATTTTATTTGGGATGTAAATACCCGTAATATACGGGCTTATAATCAAATCGTTAGAGCCATTTTTTAGAAATTCAAAATTTTCGAATTTTTTTCCATGAAGAGGGAGGATTTTCTTGAAAACCTTCGTGTCGCATCCTTGGAAGATACCAAACCTAAATACCAAGTTTGGTATTTATCGGTTTTTCCGTTTTTGACCTATGCTGTCCACAGACACTGCTTTTTTCGGACTCAGGGGACCCAAAAATATATATTTTCGATGAACTCTCGACATCGAATTTTTGGATGGAATACCATACCTTCTCTATCCACTATGTAAATTGTATATGTGAGCTAGAGAGAGTCAAAATGGAGATAAATTGATTATGACTAACTGAACAAAGCTGATCACACTTCGAGCACGTTATTCATGAAATTGCCCATATTTTGATAGTTCCTCTAGTCAGCCAGTAGATCCCAACATGTCTATCTCCTTCTAGTAGGACTTCAACATTTTTTTTTCAGCTTAAATGCTCGCTGGTTTTCCCACTGTGCACTTCGGCCAAAACATGTAGCCAGTCTTCACCCGAACCACAGCTTGGGCAGATGCTCCTGCCAGAATTGTCTGATAAGATGACGATGAAAGAATGGAAGCAAGAATGTAGAAGTATAACAAACCAAGCATTTAACTGCTTGTTTGCACTCTCAAAACGATACCTGTGGAATGAAGTTTACTGCAAAATTCCAAAGGGAACTGCACCCAAAAAAGAATAAAATATCGCCAGTTTTACGTTGGCTAGAGATACACATTAACCTCATAATTAGCATCGCGATGCCATGCCAAGAAGTCGAAAAAATTTACTGCATTTTGACGTAGAAGTTGGCACGGCTTTGTGATTCTCGCTAGCATACCACCTCCTACTAGAAATAAACTCATCTTCATATTTCTGTATATTTGGCTTTATGAGCATCGGCACGTGTTTCAGGGGAATCGTAGACATCACACACTTCTGAATTATTTCCTCAACACATTCAGAACATATTGTACATTATGTTAGAAATGTTGAAGACAAAAGTATAACGAATGTTCACCCACTGTCGAGTTCTCTCCCACACTTCCCGGAAAAAACAAGCCAACAAAAATCTGTCATGTTCCATTCATGTGACTTTCTCTACCTCTTCTGAAAAAAAGTCATAAAAAGATTATACTTCTTTCTACTCCATGCTAATAGAGGAAAGCATTAGCAAAATGGTCTTATTATTACTTAGCTTCTTAGAAGTAGAAGAGAACTAAGGGAAAACACTTCAGCTAAAGCGATAGCCAAATGTTTCAAAAGCTGTTGCTATACGATTATCATTAAAATTCGCCTCTTTGCATGGCCAGGAATAAAGCAAAAGGAACACGAACGTCTTCCTGTTTGAGAAAAGCATGTTTTAAAATAATACTAATATTAAAGAATATCTCGGATACGGTTAGCTCCACAACAAAAATGTTAAGTACATAACGCAAGTGTCAGATCTCATTAAAACACACAATGTATGCCATATACATTGTTTTCGTGAGGTTGACCATTTACTAGATATTCCTTGTTATTGGTTTCAGTTTTAACTTGCTTCAACTTTTCTAATACACGAATTTGTCTACTGGCCAAGCAAAGAAACGAATATCAACCACATGGCAACTAGCTTTTAAAAGATTTGACTATCGCTTTAGACTAGCGTATTCCCTTATTTCCTTTATACTTATTAGAAAACAAGTGATAAGAGCATGTTTGCTAATGTTTATCAGGATTAGTATGAAATAGAAGAATAAGCTTTTTAACAACAATGTGTCACAAAGATGTAGAGAATGTCATTTGAATGGAACATCCCCCCCCTCCTCCCTCACAAACCAAACCTTAATGTAAAAGTTACCAATGAAATTCGAACCTAAGAAACACCTCCCGAATAAGAGCCTGAACCATACCGCTGGACGTCATACAACCTAAATATATTTTTAAATTATCAGAAAGAAAATAGAAATAAATATTTTCTAATGGTAATCAGGTTCAGAAAAAGCTAAAACGGGATCTTAGAAGTCCAAGTAGTTCGCGTGAAGGAAAACCAGTATTAGTGGAAAATTCCCAAACGTTGACTACTGCACTACAAATAGAAGGAAGTGAAACCAAGAGAATCCCAAAAGTGAATCTAATTCCTAATTGATTTAGTGATGTGTATATTTCTTTTTGTACAAATGACAACAGGGCGCAATGGAGTAGAGAAGAAACTATTTATAAAGCGATATTGATGGCGTGTCTTCTCCGTAGATTAACTGCAGAAATTGAATTAGAACCTTAGATTTTTTTGTAGTAATGGGAGGGTTCCAAATCTCAAAACTCCCCCTGGGACCCACTTTAGAATGTGAAAAGAAGACAAGGAAACTGCTTCGCTTATCCTCTTTGACTGCTCATTCCTGGCAAGAAAAACGCTTATTTTTTCTATAACGAGAGAGTATCAGAAAAACGTTTAGATATAAACCAAAATGCTGCAACTTGTAGGGGGATTTTGGGAAACCGTGAAAGATTCCTTTCCAACAGGATTAGGCTGATGTGCGGGAGGGTGAAGAAACTCCAATAAACCTCCCGCTAATCTAATCTATTCTAATTGCTGTTTCTTTGATAATTTTTTTTTTTTTTTTTTTTTTTTTTTAACGGTGATAGATCAACTGCGCAAGATCCAAAATACAGCAGCAACAACTATCATAGTGAAAATGTGCACTGCCTGCTGTTAACAGAATATAATTTAGCCATAATTGTGTCACACACATGTTTTATAATTATCGTACTCGAAATACCACCTTTAAAATTATTCACAAGGCTGATAAAGGCATTTTGCTGAACCATAAATTTTAGGACTCCTGGGTATAGTTACTTTTGAACTGTTTTGTGATATCTGGTAGAATATACGAGTTAGTTTGTATGCCTGAATTTAAGTTCAATCTTGTTATTCCCACTACTCTCCACATAATGTTTCATAATTAGCTCTCTATATAGAGTTTTATTGCAACAAATCTCGAACGAAATTATTTTACCATTATTTAGAAAACGTTTTATTCCCCTTAACTCTTAAAACTGTAATTTTTGCAATGCTCGAAATGGCCCAACATATGCCAGTATACCATACCGGTTCTTTTCTGCATCAGCGAATTTCATACCGACACTTTTTATTTTAGAAAATTCATACCGGTATGTTATTTGCCGTAAGTTATATTAAACACAAAGAAATAAAAGTAGTACACCAAATCATACTCAATTTATGCTATTCGACTAATATTGGATTAGACGGTACTTGCGCCTGCAGAAGCATGCTACTCCATCAACAATGCAGTAATATCAACAAACCGCCTTAATCGGTTGGTAGTTTGTAAATACCGAAGATGTGTGGCGCCGCCAAGCTATATTTAACCTTAAAAAATAGAAAATTATCACTAGTGGATCCGTTACAAGCTAAAGTTTATAATCTGATCACCTGTTTGTAAAGAAACACAACAGAGGATAAATTTAAAACTTAACATGAATACATTAGACAAATGTATAATTAAAAAGAGAAAAACTAATGGTGATATAGTATACCTGATATTGCAATAGTTAGTGATAGTGCGGATAATGCTTCTAGTATTAACGTTTGTGTTTCTGAAACAACTGATAGAAATTCAGAACATTTTTCTATATATTGGAGCTGAGTGCAGTGGCTTCAAAAACTGAAAGTAAATGAGAAACTAGATTGCAGGGTGTATCGTGGGTTGTGTTCTGCCGGTGGAATGGCCTGATGGTGGATACGGCCGCCAAAGCATCACAGTTTGCGATATTCTTCAGACTATAAACAATATGATGGAAAAAATGTAACTAATTTTATCGTAGGAAAGTATACAGGCACTCATATATATCCTTATCAGTCCACGGAAATTCCTGCCAACAAATTCAGGCTTGAACGCGTATTTTTATGTACGTCAAATAGAAAACTTAAGTAGCCATTTCCTGCCTATCTTGTTTCAGTTAGAGACACTGTGAGACGTTTGGTCAATGAACGTAGAACAACAGGGTCGCTAAGTCAAAGAAGCGAAAACGACATGAACTAACGGAGGCAAAGCTAGGCGAAGTTGGTACTGCGCTCGAAATGCTCAGTCGTGTTGCATAGCAAGTAGGTGTTTCAAAAACATAAGTTCATACAATAACTAAACTTTTAAAACTGAAATCCTACTATATAACTAGGGTATGGAAATTATGAACATTATGCAAGAAGAACTTATGCGTGTAATACTTATAACAATCAGCAATACTTATAATAAGGTTATTAATGTATTACTCATTGCATATGTTACTAACGCTCGAGTAACGCGGGAGTTACGGAACGAAAAACACCGCAGTATATACTGTATGAGGACGCACTCGTGCGATCTGTGATTAGGCATAAAACGAAGGCAGTTACCACACTTTCTCCAGTTCGCTACGAGGTTCTCTAGTAGATACTGCAGAATAGAGTGTCTATGTTTAGTAGTAGATATCAGCTCGTTTCCTTCCTTTTATAGTGATGTCAATATAGGCCAGTAATCACTGAAATTACAACAAATATTTAAAATATCTGTATAAGTAAACACATAATTAAATAGACGTTTAACTACTAGGTATCTGTGAAAATCTAGCAACGCATACTGATGATGTAAGCTTACGGATACTTTCTTATTTACACTCTGCACACTCTGGGGTCTGAATCCGAAAAAACCATTGTTAAAAACCGCCGCCTTAATCCTAATGTAAAAAAAGCAGCTGCAGATATGTAGATCGAAGCAACTACATTTGAGGCAATCTTCAGATGTCCGGCTCATGAGGGACGGTATTATTATTATTATTATTATTAATATTAATATTATTATCATCATCACTGTTGCTGTTACTAGTACTACTACTGCACCGTAATGCATTAGGAAATATTACATTAGAAATCTAATGCCGTCCGCCCGGCCGAGGAATGGTTGCCTGACCAGCTCGCTTGCTTAATTATAGCCCAAATGAACACAAAAGCCGGGAAACAAAGGTCTTTATATTATTTCCCTACAGTTCAAATCGCGATTTCGAAAACAGTCCATTTCTGGAGCGTGATCTCGCGTAATTTCGACGACTGTAACCTTCGGAGACTGGCTACGGAGGTATATGAGGGGCCGATAAGTGCCGGCAGTCTAAAAAGTCAATCTAGCGAGTGACAAACTTAAAGCAATGCATAGTGCAATGAATGTCTAGATGACTCAGTTATTTTGTGTACCAATTGTGTGTCACCTTAGTGTTACAGGTGTAACGTGTTGTATTAAGTTGAACGCCTTTGTGGCAATAAAGTGAGTTTAGCAGAAACTGATGAACTCATTTGTTACAGCATTAACATTTTATGAAGCTTAAGTTAACAATATGCAAACAGTATGTCGGTTAGTTCGATGTAAACATCAAAATTAAATGTTAATATATACCAAATGCGGTGACATGCTATTTGGTGTGCCCATTGGAACAAAGTAAACGGGTTTCGGGAATATCGCGTGCAACAGGCTGTTCCAGCTTGGATGTGCGACATAAGGGCAGAGAGTTACTCACAAGGGTCTATATGCAACACAGCGCAGCATTAAGCGCAAGCTATCGTCACAGCTGATTCAAGTTTGGAACTGAAGTGGCAGGATGCAAGCATTATAGTATGGCCTTCACCCAGTAATGTATTGGATATCTGCTCCCCCTCCAGCTGGTCTCCGAGGTCGGTGGTTGAGTACGCGCGTGTATTCCGACTCAGACGTGAGGAGTTCGAATGACGTGGTATACACGTTTCAGTTACAACGTGTAAATTGTTTTAAAATTAATTTTAAATATTCTGAATAGATTTTTGAGCAATTAAACAAATTCAAAAGGCCCATACCGGCAGTCAAGGTCAAAACGGTCTGCGGTTTAAAAACCGTCAGGACTGTTTTCCCTGGCATGATTTTCCTCAGGGTTTGCTCAGTCCTCAATCCTCTCCTTGGGGGAAAGTACCCTAAACTTAGGTCTGGAATCGGAAAAGTAGACTAAAAAAAAACAGTGCCATAGCTGGGATTTGAACAACGAAACTCCTGGTTTCCATTCCATTTGCTTTAACCACTGAGCTACCTTGACAAAATACTATCCACAATAGCCGTGTAAGGGACAGAAGTTGGAAAGTCTGGAATGTTTTCTTCCCATATTTCCTTTCCCAATTATCATGCTATTTCATTTATCACTTGTCTCCACTGTTTATGGTGCCGTAAGTAACGGGTCATCAAGAACTTCCTCCGCACCTTACTGCTGGCCACCGCTCGATAAAAGGTTGGCATCCCTAGGTTTATCGCATTTAATTCCGACTGGATGTTATGATTATTGGCGTTATCAGCGGCTGCGACGCATGAGCTGTTTATTGTACTGATTAGTATGGTCTACTGTGCTGTGAGTTCTGACGTATGCCTTAAGCGAAAGCTATGTATTCTGCAGAGGAACATGTGTTTCTTGTGGAAAACGTTTTAATGAACGTGGAAATTATACTGAGAAAGTGAAACAAAATTTCGTTGTCAGGTTCCCTAACTCACAACTACCGCATCGAGATACTGTGCGTGATTTAAGTAATAAATTTCCGGAGTCAGGTTCCGTGCATGATGCTGTTAGAAGTGGAAGACCCAGTGTGCTAACAGAAGAAAAACTATCGGATATATCGGATAGAATTCTTAAAAGTCCACAGAAATCAATGAACAAATTGGCCCAACACTGAGATATTTCTTACAGCTCCGTATACAAAGCAGTCAAAAAAGAACTAGAGCTTTGTATCCATTAAGGTATCAGTCGTCCACGAATTAAAACCCACAGATCAAGGGAAAAGAGTTCAGTATTGTGAATGGTTTCAGAGGTTTATTTTGCACCACGGAATTGACGTGTTAGATAGGATATTTTTTACTGATGAAGCTTGGTTCCACTTATCAGGATGAGTAAATTCACAAAATACGCGAGTATGGTCTGCTGAAAATCCTAATGCAATTCAGGAAACCCCTTTATATTCAGAGAAAATTGGAGTGCGATCTCTCGCTCTCGAATTATTGGGCCAATTTTTTTTTTTCATAACTCAATTAATTCAGATGTTTATTACTCGGATATTCTTTTTCCATTTATTTCACAGCTAAATGAAGATGAAGTGAACGGTGCATTTTTTCAACAAGATAACGCCACTGCTCATACGTCACATAAAACCATGGGACTGTTACTGGAATTTTTTGGGGAAAGACTAATTTCTAAAGGCCTGTGGCTTCCGCATCTCCTGATCTTACCCCTGCGGATTATTTTCTTTGGGGAGCCGCTAAAGCTTCGGTCTATAAGGACAATCCAAACACAATCGATAAGCTAAAAACTGCAATAGAAGATTACATAACAAAGGAGACATTAATTACAGTGTTCGAAAATACATTAAAACGAGTGAATTTGTGTCTTCAAGAAAATGGTAAACATTTTCAACATCTTCTTTAAACAGGTTAGTTGCATATTATTTTTCTACATTACTTTTCATGCATGAATATAGTGAACCTAGCTGTTTTCTTAACCAGCGAAACGTTTTCACCATACGCTCGTGCCAGCCAGTGCTGCCACCAGAATTCCCGACTCTAGGGGAATCTTAGTTACTGAGGTGCGCCAAATTTGCACAGACCCTTTGTCAGATGCACGCAAATAGGTAATTGGACAGTATTAGTTACGTGTTGTATATATAAATATATTTTTAAAGATTCTGGTGTGAGAAACGCCGTTTGTTGACAATTAATGTTATCTAATGGGGCATGCTCTGACGTTAATGCTAATTTTGAAACGGTGTAGCGAAGGTGATGAATTTGCACGACTCAGATAACTCACCGTTTAAAAATGTCTGACATGTTTACCATATTTGGTACTTATCAGAATTTTCGCTTTTAAAAACACACGCGCGCACGCCTTTTATTTAGGACATCCTTAAAACCTACATTTTTACTTTTTCTAGTCCATATGTACAATGCACATAGTGTATAGAGAAGATATGCTATTCCACTCAAAAATTCGATACCGAGATTTCACCGAAAATACATGTTTTGAGACTCTGAACCCCCAAAACTGTTTAGAAACACGTCCGTGTGTGTCTATCAGTCTGTGTGTGTGGGGGGGGGGCTGCATAGCTCAAAACTAAAAGTGGGTTATATATTAAAATTGGTATTTAAGTTCAGTATCTTCCAAGGATTCGATTTTCAGAAAAATATCATAAAAACAAATGACCTTTACATGCAATGCTTTTAGAAAAAAATTATTTTCTCAAAATGGCTCTAACAGTTTTTATTAACATATATGTTTAAAATATTTTTATGGCAAACGAAATGTATATATTAAATTTTCTGGGAATAGCCTCCGAAGACCTCTTCATCCTCGATGATTAACTTTTCTATAACTAGTAAATCGTAAGGGATAGACAAAAACGTACTACAGAAAAGCTCTCGTTAAAACTAACAATTTATGTAATTTACAATTTTATAGAGTTAACCGTTTTGGGATATTCCGAGTTTTTTATTTCAGTTTCAATGTACTTAAATTTTTCTCAAACGGGAGACATCTTTCTTTTCGTCTCCCATTTGTTTACTCCTAGCAAGGCAAAGAGAAACGAATTTCACTTAACGACCGGTTTTGAAAAGATCTGACAATCGCGTTAGCCTGGTGCATTACCTTATTTCATTTCTACTTGCAAAGTAGCAAGCAATAAGACCAATTATGGCAATGTTTTGTTTTGATTAGCATGACGTAGGCAAAATATTTTAAGGAAAGTTTGTTTGTGGAACACCTAGAGAAAGTCATGTGAGTTGCACACATCAAACTTTTGTTGAAACTGCGATATCTACATTTTTAGATTGATTGCAATAATTTCTCTAGTGAAATTGTGGGACTGAGAAAGTAAATATGTAAACCGAATGGATAGGTAGAGTCAGATTGAAAAATTCAATGCCGGATTTGAACCACGTATCTCCTGGTCTATAGCCGGTTGCTCTACCCCTGAGCTACCATGGCAACATGCCGGCATAGCATTGAATTTCCCAACTGGCTCGCATGTTTCCCGGTAAACCACAAGGTGATCTCTAATTATTCTAGGATGACAACCCTATGATTTAGGTCCCAGGATTCATAGCATATGGTCAATTGGTATTGATTTAATTTTTGTTTTTTCTTTCTTACACAAGCTGTGTGTAGGACAGGAGTTGGATAGGTAGAGTCACACTGAAAAATTCAATGCCATAGCCGGGATTTGAACCAAAGATCTCCCGGTTTCTAGCCGGTTGCTCTACCACTGATCTACCATGGCAGCATACAGCATAGCATTGCATTTCTCAACTGGCTCGCACGTTTCCCGGTAAACCACAAGGTGATCTCAAATTATTTTGAGATGACAACCCCAATGGCGACTTACAATGTTCAAGTTCTTTAAGTCCCAGGATTCATAGTATAACCAACTATTATGGTCAATTGGTATTGATTTAATTTTTTTTTTTTTCTTTTTCAAACAAGCCGTGTGTATGACAGGAGTTGAATAGGTAGAGTTACACTGAAAAATGTAATGCAATAGCCTGGATTTGAACCAAGGATCTCCGGGTTTAGCCGGTTGCTCTACCACTGAGCTAACATAGCAACATACAGCAAAACATTCAATTTCTCAACTGGCTCGCACGTTTCCCGGTAAACCACAAGGTGATCTCAAATTATTTTGAGATGACAACCCCAATGGCGACTTACAATGTCATATAGTACTTGAAGTCCAAGGATCCATAGTGTAGCCAACTATTATGGTCAATTGGTATTGATTTAATTGTTTTTTTCCCCTCTACATAAGCCATGTGTAGGACAGGAGTTGGATAGGTAGAGTCAGACTGGAAAATTCAATGCCATAGCCGGAGTTTTTCAGTCTGACTACCTATCCAACTCCTGTCCTACACACGGCTTGTGTGGGGGGGAAAATAAACCAATGTAAGGCGAATATTTGGATTAAATTTATCCGAGTAAATTGGCTCTATGGGAGATAAAATTCGAACTTGTCACACCATGACATCGGCAGTTGGCCACGTCAATTGCAGATGCATAGCGTGTCCTGTGTTGGCAGCTATCAAAAGGACAATGCGAATGATTTGCACGCGCCTGTGATAAACGCCTCACACACGACGACTGTTGATTGTTTCCGAACTCATACAAAATGCGTGACAGCGTTTCAGCCTTGGTACCTGCTTACTGTAACATAGCCAACACACATGCAATAATGCCACATGGTACATGGACTGTATTACTGGTGCAAGCCTATTAAGTCAAAGTTGCATACCTTCGGTGTGGGATTTTACCCAAAACAAGTTAATTATGATACAAGTGTGTAAAACCGCCATTTTGTATGTTCCCTACCAGCGGTCTTTCACGCCCAATTTAGAATGTGACGCTGAGAACCACAGTAGTTAAAGAGCGTCCATAAATAACAGGCCATTTACATTTACCAACGTAAAATGTACATAGTACATGGAAATGGAGATTTATTTATGAACGCTCTTTAACTACTGTGGTTCTCAGCGTCCCAGGCGTGAAAGACCGCTTAATTTTGCTCAGAGGCCTCCTTTACGTGCCATAAATCTATGATACGGAACCAACGGCTTTACTTCCCCTCCGAAGGTAGCCATGGTAAGGATTTTTACGCCTGGAAAAATCCATCGCCGGGTTTGAACCCGCGACCTTGGGTATATGGTAAACGTTACACCACGGAGGGACTGTGCATAGTAGAAAGAGGAGGTGTTGTATTCCACCCAAAAATTCGATACAGAGATTTCACTGGAAGTCCAAGAAGCATTTTAAGAAAAACATACGTAAATGTGGCCGCACGCATGTGATGAGAGAGAGAGTGAGTGAGAAAACAGCATAGCTCAAAAACGAAAAGTCGGTTAATACCAAAATTCGGTGCCGAGATACCACCAGAAACACATATTTTGAAGACACCTGAATAAATACATTCACATGACTTTCTCTGCATCTCTGGAACAAATTATTGATAAAAAGCTTATTATTCTATTCACTTCATGCTAATCCAGAAAAAATTAGCAGAAATGGTCTTATCACTTGCTTCCTTGTAAGTTGAAGGGAAATAAGGGAGTACAATAGGCTAAAGTGATAATCAAATCTTTTAAAAGCTGGTTGCTTTGTTTGTATAGGCAAGAAAGTATATTAAAACTGAAACCATAACGAGGAATATCTCGAAAACGGCCAACTCCACGAAAAAAAAAGTGTATATGACATAAATTGTGTGTTTTATCGTGGTCTACATTTGTTGTGTAGTAAGTTTTTGTCTATCTCTTACAGTTTACCAGTTATGTAAAATTCAATAAAAATCATCCAGAATAAAGAGGTTTTTAGAGGCTATTCCCAGATATAAATTTTATTTGGCATGTAAATATCTTAAATATAAGAGACTTTAATCAAAATCGTTATAGCTATATTTGAAAAAATCAAAAATTTTTTTTGAAAAAAAAAAAAGCATGTAAAGGGTAGTGTGAGATGGGGGGATTTTTCTTGAAAATCTTTGTGTCTCATCCATGGAAGACACCAAAATTAAATGCCAAGTTTGGCATTTAACGGTCTATTCGCTTTTTAGCTATGCTGGCCACAGACAGAAGGGCAGACACACACACGGACCTTTTTCTAAAAATATTTTTGTTGGATTCAGGAGGTCCTAAAACATGTATTTCCGGTGAAATTTCGGTTTCGAATTTTTGGATGGCATACAGTGCTTCCTCTTTACACTATGTACAGCTGATGTGTTCCATTCACACGACTTTTCTACATATTTGTAACAAATTATTGTTAAAATTGTTATTCTTCTATCTACTTCATGACAATCTAGAGAAACATTAGCAAAAGTTGTCATTATGTGGTCCCTCGTAAGTAGAACGGAAAAAATCTAATGCATTCCATTCACATGGTGTTCTCTAGCTGTTCGGTAAACAAACCTTTTATCTAAAAGTAAAACCTGTTATCTGCTTCATGCTAATCAAGATAAAGTTAAAGAGAATCAGTCTTATTACAGCTTCCTTGTAAATAGAAGAGAAATAAGAAAATAAAGTCCTTTAAAAGTCAGTCGCTATGTGAAACAATTGATATTCCAATCTCTTTGCCTGCCAGGAATTAACAAACAAGAAACGAGAAAAAAGATACCTTCCTGTTTGAAAAAAGTTTAGGTTGCTTAAAATTGAAACCAATAATCTGGAATATCTGGAAAACTGTTAACTCTTAAAAAAAAAAAAAAAAAAAAAAAAAGACAAATTCTGTTTTTTTTTAATGAAATGTACAATTTTTGTGCAGTAAGTTCTTGTATATCTCTTGGGGTCTGTCACTTATAACTAACTATAAGCCATCCAGAAGGAAGAGATCTTCAGAGGCTATGCCCCGAAAATTAAAGATATGCGTGTCCTTTATCTTAACAATTTTAAACATAGGTATCTTAATCAAAGGATCATTTTTGAGAAAATCAAAATTTTCGACAAATGTTCCTGCAAAGCTTAGTTTAGGGTGGGAGAACTTTCGTGAAAATCCTTTGTGTGTGTGTGTGTGTGTGTGTGTGTGTGAGTGAGAGAGAGAGAGAGAGAGAGAGAGAGAGAGAGAGAGAGAGAGAGAGAAAACAGTATTGCTTAAAAAAACATGATGAAATGCAGAAATTTTTGCTATAATTTGAGCCCATCATACATTTGCAGTACAGTAGAATTAGCAAGATTCAATCCGTAAATATGCCCAAAGTTAATTATATTATTGTTCGGTTTTATGAACAAGTTTTTTTTTGTATTTTCTTTTTTGCGAATAAACGAAGCTTAGGCCTATTATACCTTTGCTAGTGATTAAGAATAGCATATTAACATATTCTCTTTTAATATTAAGAATTATGTTTAAGTTTTGAGAATTCCAAATACCGGCGATTTTTTTTTTTTTTTTTTTTTTTTTGAAGAATGCAAATTGGCCTTCATTTTATCTTCTTTTGGGAATGGACTTAACTAGTTTTGAAAACAGGCTACTCATTTATTTGTATTTACATGTAATGTCAAGAATGGTATTTATACAGGTAAGTTCAAAATACCATTTATCGATACTATTTCACTAATAGAAAATATACATCAGTATTGTTTTCATTATAATTAAGAGCACAACAAATTCATGGAACGAAATGTAGTTTTCAATTTAAAATTAAAAAAAAAACAAAAAACGTATGTTACCAACTGCTTCTAACCTACGATCAACACAATGCAATTCAAATTATTTTTAGATACACTAAAACTTCCCCCACTGTATACTTCTATTCAGTGAAAGAGTTTTTAAGTTACAAATTTTAAAATGTTAGTTATGTATTTTACCATGTTATCAGTTACGTATTTTACTGTGTTTTTCTTATTATACTGACTTGTAAATCCATGTACTATTGGCATGTTACAAATAATTTTCAATTCAATTCAATACGCGAACATAATGGTTTCATACTCACTTAAGTTGCATGGAAGAGTTTGTAAAAATCATCAGCGTCTTACCTGAAACAGAGACAAACATATATTAAAATTTTAAAAAACTGCTGTCCATGCAGACAAAAACAAACTTTTCTAAAATTCTATTTTTACTATCTCTACAGCGTACATAGCGGAAAGAGAAGGAACTGTATTTAAATGTCAACAGAAATACATGCTTTGAGGACCTCTGAATTCAAAAAGAATGTTTAGAAAAACGTCAGTGTGTCTGAACAGCATTAATGAAAAACCAAAAGTCAACAATTTATATTTTGATTTCTTCTAAAGATCCGACGTAGATTTTCAAGAAAATCTTGGAACATTGTTCGAAGTTGTTTTTGTTCAAAAATGGTTCTAACAATTTTTATTCAAATGCCATGTATAAAAAAAGTATTTATATGAACATAAAATGTACTTCTTGAATTTTATGGGAAACGCCTCTGAAATCTACTTCATTAATTTTGGGCAACTGGTATACCGCTAAGCGACAAAAGAAAGCATATGACCAAAACGTGTATCTATTTAAACACAGAATCTTTTTGAATGGCCTATCCGAGATATCTCTTATTATTTTTATGTATTTATTTTACTATTTCATTTATATAGGCCTCCTTTAGCATATGGGTCATATCAGGGGCTTTTAAGGGGTTAAGGTACTCTGAAATGTTCAAAAATTAAGTTTTTGGTTTTGGCACTAATAAAATCTTTTATTGTTTCCAGTTTAAGAAAACATATACCTTTGAGGGTTTAAGAGGATTCTAAGGCATTTAAGTGCTAGTCTGCATTCCTTTAAAGCATTAATGCAATGATCATTTGTAGAATATTTTAATCTTTAAATTCAGTTTTCTAAAATCAACTTTTTTGGATACTAATGTACCTTTTTCTCAAAAAGTATAAGCGATAGAGCTGAAATTTTCAGTATGTGTATACAACATATAGTTGAATGTTTTGAGCCAAAATCATAATTTTATAATATATATAAGTGATATTAAAACGCAATCACATTGCAAATGTTCCACATTTTTACTTTTTTGTCCCTGCAAATAATTGTCTTTTTAATTTATAGTGAAACGATATAGATAACTAGATAATTGAGGTTCCGAATATAGCTAAAAATAAGCATGCAAATGTGTGATCCTATATTGCATGAAATATCAGAGAAAAGGGTACATAAATTCACATGTTTTAAAAGTAAATTTTATTATTTTTCTGCTGACTGAAATACTTTTTCACAGACTCAACCACATAGGTTATCAATGCAAACAATCGTTTGAAATAATTTTCGTGATTTGTACAATAATTCAGAAAAAAATCAGAAAAAAAAAACATTGAGAACTTTAAAAATAACTAACTCACATAAGATGTAATTTCCATATACTTAGACTACCTTGTCCCATTAACCTAAACAGCTCGTTGACTGTAGGTTCTTGAACGTTGTATATTTAATCCTCCTCCAGGTGATCTCATTAATTGTTCGATACTTTGCCATTCTTTTAAAGTTCTTTGGATTTTCAATTGTTTTTAACTATTGCATAGGATGTCTCTTTTTACTTTCCCTACACGTACTATGCACATAGTGCATAGAGAAGGTATTGTATTGCACCCAAAAATTCGATACTGAAATTTCACCGTAAATGCATATCTGAGACCCCTGGAATAAATAAATAAATAAATAAATAAAAGACTTTTAGAAAAATGTCCGTGTGTGTGTGTGTGTGTGTGTGTTTGTGTGTGTCTGTGGGCAGCATAGCTCAAAATCGAATAATTAGTTTCAATTTTAGCCACTTTTCTCAAACGTGAAGATATCTTTCTTCTCGTTTCTCGTTTGTTGAGTCCTGGCAAGCAAAGAGATTGGAATTTCAGTTGTTTCACATAGCGACCGGCTTTTAAAGGACGAGACTATCGCTTTAGCTTATACATTTTCTTATTTCCCTTCCACTTACAAGATGCTAGTCATAAGGCTAATTCTGCTTATGTTTATCTTGATTAGCATGATGTAGTATATAACTGATTAATCTATTGAATAAAAGGTTTGTTTGCCGAGAACATCATGTGAACGGAACACATTACATTCTGTCCCTTCTACTTACAAGTGACCAAGTAATAAGGATAATTTCTGGTAATGTTTATCTCGATTAGCACGATGCAGAGAAAGTCATGTGAATGGAGCACATCAGATTTTTTTTTCTTTAATTGTTCCACTTATACCCCACCCCGCCTCTAACTGCATGGTCCTATTGGAGGTATTTCTCTTTGGTAATTTGTCAATTGGCAATATGTTAACTCGTGTACTATTGTCGTTAGGTTCCTAATTATCTTTAATTTTAATCATTAGATTACACACTTTCACACTCTCATTCACACTTCCAGACTGGCGAGGATAGCGAATGATCTGGGCTAGAGAAAAATTCCCACACCCCAGCCAGGAACCCTGCACAGCAGACAAGTGTTCTACCGACTAAACTCAGACTGCACGGAAAGTATAGAAATTAAGACCCGCATATAGCGTTCAGTTCATAAGCATTTGACTATCGCTGTTCCCTTTGTATCTATAACGAAATGTGTGATGTAGCTATTATTGCAAAGGTTTATCAAAGATACAAAAATAAGCGTTTGTAAGAACATTTTTATGCCCACGATAAAATTTACAGAAATTCATTTGAATGTAACACATTACTTCTTTTTTTTTTTTTTTTTCAAGGTAGGAAAGATACATCCATTATGTGTCCAAACATTGAAAACGGACAGGTTAAATTTAATTATACGCACTTAAAGATACATGACTGCTGATTTACAATTTGAAATGGAGTTGTTGAGTTCAGAAATTTCACAGATAAATTGAGACCAATTTTTGCACACTCTCTCTCTCTCTCTCTCTCTCTCTCTCTCTCTCTCTCTCTCTCTCTCTCTCTCTCTCTCTCTCTCTCTATATATATATATATATATATATATGTATATATACATATATATATATATATATTAGAGAAAGGTCCATGTTGTGTGTCCCCGTGAACACGATACCTCAAAAATAAAAAGTCGGTAAAGTACCAAACTGTATTTAAAGTTTATTATCTTCCAAGGATGCGACACGAAGATTTTCAAGAAAATCCGCTCATCCCAAACTACCCTTTACACGGAAAAATTTTTGAAAATATTAATTTTTTTCAAAAATGACTAACTATTGTGATTAAAATGCTGTGTATTAATGATATTTACGTAATAAAAATGTAACTACTCTCTGAAGACCTCTTCACTTTGGATGACTTTTACCTAACTGATAAACCGTAAGATATAGACAAAAACCACCTGCACAAAATGTAGATATCGTTAAAACCTGTTATATAAATTGTTATTAATTTCAATTTTAAAATGCTTATTACTTTCTCTAGATCGCATGTACAATCTACATTATGGATAGAGAAGGTATTGTATTCCACCCAAAAATTCGATGTCAAGATTTCACGGGAAATATAAGTTTTGAGGTACCCGAGTCCGAAAAAAGCATTTTTTAAAAAAGGTCCGTGTGTCTGTGAACAGCATAGTTCAAAAACCAAAAGCGCATTAAAAACAATACTTGGTATTTAAGTTTAGTATCTTCCAAGGGTGCGACATTAGATTTTCAAGAAAATCCTCCTACCTGAATCTATCCTTTACATGGAAAAAGTTTTGAAAATTTTGAATTTCTCAAAAATGGCCCTAACGATTTTGATTAAAGATATTTACATTACAAATAAGTTGAATATTTTGAACTTTACGAGAATAGACTCTGAACACCTCTTTATTCTGAATGAATTTTGCATAATGGTTAAACCGTAAGACACATAATTTGTCAAATGGGTTTCTTTCTATGTAGAGCTGACCATTTCTGAGATATTCCTTGTTATCGGTTTCAGTTTTGAACTACTTAAACTTTTCTCAAACAGGAAGTGATGTTTCGTTTCATCTTGTTTTACTGCAGGCCATGCAAAGCAAGCCGAACTTTAATTGTTTCACATAGGACCAACCAGCTTTTAAAAAAATAGCTATCGAATTACAATAGTGTATTCTCTTATGTCCCTTCTACCCACAAGGAAGCAAGAAACACGACCATTTCTGCTATTGTTTATCTTGATTAGCATGTTGTAGATAAAAGAGTAATTGTTGTAAGGAAATTTGTTTGTGTAACAGCTAGAGAAACTCATATGAATGCAACACATGAGATTTTTTTTTTTTTGCATGGGAATTTGTCAGCTACTTGACCAGGCAAAGAAATACTAGTGTATGTATTTCCTCATTTCCCTCCTACTTACAAGGAAGCAAGTAATAATACCATTTGTGCTAATATTTATCTCGATTATCATGAAGTAATAAGATTTTTAACAATAATTTACTACATAGATGTAGAGAAAATACTTCTGAATGGAAGACAGATTTTTCTTAGGACAGTCGATGAAACTGGTTTTATCTTGGATCCAAAGTGCTAATCAGAAGACGAATGGACCTACTGCAATATAGGCATAGGTGTACCTTAGCAACAAGAGATGCTAGGTATTTATTTTGCTCCGGTGTGCAGAGCGTTTCCGGGGCGACACGCCGTTTTGCTCAAGGTCTGCAGAAGTTTATTGTAGAAGTCGTGCCAAAAACCTTCAGCTGGATATTTACGAGTAGGTTTGCCGGAATGATTGGGAATATTTCACCTCTTACTTCCACACAACATTGCTTATAAATGTAACTGCCAACATATGCAAGCACATAACGGTGCTGCATGACCGCTTTAATGGACCAAGTTGTCGTTGTAAGATATCCCATAAATCTAACATGCTCTTAGGGGTTTGTACCATTAATTTCCCTGTACATTTTAATGAAAGTGAAATTCTTGCCCATAGAATTTTGTGTCTCATCCATAAATTTGTGCCGACTGTTCTTACCAAAATTTAATTTTTTTTCTGTACATATTCATGATAAGCAATCTGCATACGAATGGTTTCAATTAGTCTTACGAAGTCTGATGTAGCCAGAAGTTAACGAAAATAAAGTATCACGTGTCTCATTCTCATGATTTTCTCTGTCTAGTCTGCAAACTATTGTTACAAAAGATTATTCTTTGTTAATCAATGTCGTCCTCCGTGGTGTAATGGTTCCCATCCCAGACTCTAAAAACCAAGTTGCAGGTTCAAATCTGACCCAGAGTGATGGATTCTTTCTGGACGCAAAAATATGTATCATGGCTTTCTTCGGAAGAGAAGTAAAGCCAGTGGTCTCGTGTTATGTTTATTTGCACATAAAACATCATACCTTGAAAGGAGGTTGCTAGGCAAAATTCCGCCATTTCGCGTCCGCAAGCCGTGATTTAGCCCTACAGTGCCATCTGTGGGTCGTCACTATATCGCATAGCAGGGAACTCACGAACTAGATATTCAAATCCGATCTATGAAATATCGTATGCCCTATGCTCAACTTAGAAGCTAGGGCAACTATGTTAATCAAGATACACATAACCAGAAACTCTGAATTACGTAGTTCCTCATAAGTAGAAGGGAAATAAGAGAACACACTAAGCTAAAGCAACAATGAAACCTTTTAAAAGTTGTCTATATGTGATTCGTACTGAAGTTCCATTCTCTTTCCATGGCTAGGAGCAAAACATGAGATGAAACGGATGAGGGCCTCCTATTTGAGAAACGTTTAAGTATTTTAAAAATGAAACTAATAACAGGGAATATCTCTGAAATGGTAAGCTCTACAAGCTCTGTATATAATTTAACAAGATCTACATTTTTGCAAAAGTAATTCAGAATGAAGAGGACTTCGGGGTCTATTCCCAAAAAAAAAATTCAGGATAAACATTGTGTTTGCCATGTAAATATCTTTAGTAAATTGCATTTTGATCAAAATCGATAGAGCCATTTATGGAAAATCTACATTTTCGAAAAATATTCCATGTAAATGGTAGTTTTGGGTACGCTGATTTTTCTGAAAATCTTCGTGTCGCGTCCTTGGAAGATTCTTAATTTAAATACCAAGTTTGGCATTTAATGGACTTTGCGTTTTTGAATTATACTGAAACATAGTCCTTTTTCTTAAAATGTTCTGTTCTTTTTTTATTCAAGGATACTCAAAGATTTACTGTGAAATCTCGGAATCGGTGAATACAATACTTCTCTACCTGCTGGATAGGTGACAGGGACAGTAAACATTTTAAAATCTCTTACTTGAGTAAGAAAAGTTAAGAGGTACAATATCACACATCGAAGAAATGCTTGACTCATTATATGCTTTAGTGGTATACATATTTTTACTTTCTCTTCTAGCTAGTAGTATTGTATTTCACCCAAACATTCGCTGCCGATTTTGCATATGTGTGTGTGTGAGAGAGAGAGAGAGAGAGAGAGAGAGAGAGAGGGGGGGGAGACATAGTCCAGCATAACTCAAAAAATAAAAAAAATACCATTAATTACAAAACTTGATATTTAAGATCTGCATCTTCCAGGATGGGATGCGAAAATGAATAATTATTGCGGAACAATACAGCATACGCTTAAATACGACCGGCTAAGTTGTCTGGACATACGAACTTATCATTCTGTATGGAATTGAGGCATGTACAATTAAAAAGAAACATACACATAAACTTCAACTGAAATGGGATTCCTACGGTCAGTCAAAGGATACATAAATAGCCTCTAAGACAGGCTGTTCCAAATTACCTGCGTATGCAATACGCCTAAGCATAGAGGGCAATCTATCTTCACGGCTGAACGCAAGTGCAAACACTGTGAAATGACCTGCGCCGTGCTCCGAGGTTTGTGTTCGAGCACCCACGCGTACTCTGACTCAGACGAGTAGAGTTGGAGCAGCCTGACCTAAGGAATGACAACATTAGGTACAAATAGGTATTCCATCTTAGAAATCCATCTTAGTGTTAATTGAGAAACACAGATGTGGACTATTCAGTATAATAATTTCTAATCAAGCCATCAAGTATAAAATGTCGCCCTCAAGCCTGATAGAGAGGCTTCTGAGCAAAATTTAGCGGTCTTTCACGCCCAGTATAGAATGGGACGCTGAGAACCATAGCAGTTAAAGAGCGTCCATAAATAAAACGCCATTTCATTTCATCAAGTATAAATCTACATGGCAATCAATCACCCACGAAACGATGTAAAGTAAGAACTGAGCAGGTTGCGATTAAACCGTGACTAGAAGAAAAAAGACGTTGGAAATAATGTTAGGTCTTACGTGGATAAAACACGGGTATTTAGCCTGTAATACTCACAGCTCTGTGAGGATTTTTCCCGTGAAATAAGGCTGAAGTTTGAACCTCAAGGTGAAATCTTCTTGGTTCAAAAATAGACACCCTTTAATGCTGTTGGCATAATGAACCTAATGTTCTTTCTGCTGACAAGGAAATCTTCTTTGAAGGACACGCCTTAATATATGTATAATTAGCTATGTTATCTTCTTTTGTTAATAGCATGCTGAATGAAATATCAGTGCCAGAATCCAGGCAACAGATCTAAATACAGCGTTGGGAGATGCTTACTAGAGAAAACAGCATTCGGGGGGTACTGGGTTCAAATACCATGGCCCGACCAACCTAGTTGGCTTTTTTTCGTGGTTTCCCCTGTGTCGCCAAGGTACCGGGTAGGATAACTTAATACCACGACCCAAAGTTCTACCTTCAGTCTAAAACAATAGTAAAAATGAAAATTTATGGTAATTGAGATTGCGCTACCATTTATCCACAGATAGTGAAAATAGAAACCGGACCCTAATCCCTCCTGCATTACATGGAGCTAAGGAAATGGTATAAGCAGGTGAGATTTCCAAAGGCTACCAGCGCTTAGCCATTTGACTATGGATGGTGGTATCTTATCGAACAGATCGGTCGCGAAATGAAAACTCCTCTTAGCTTCATTAAAATATAATACAAATTTTGGGCACCAAAAATGCATTCTATACAGATTGATATGTTTAATTGAATCTAAATCAATTATTAAACATTTTTGTCTAACTCCTTTGAAACTGTAAAAGCGTTAAAATAAAACAATTAAAAGCGAAAGAGAGAACTGTACGAAGTATCACAGGATAGCTGGAAACCTATATGAATCCTATTCTATAGTATAACATAGTAGCAGAATTAATTCTAGACAGTTTTTGATTAGATTAGCTTTCAAGCTTGAATTTTCCATTCAACTCTTATTCAGGATAACTCTTAACCGACAAATTTTACATAATACAATATTGAATGTTATAAACTGGAGCTAATTTGGTCCTTGATTGGTCAATTTGGAGCAACTTTTCAAAATATCTTACTTTATAAATAGATTATATACCTATATATTATGTTATACTGTCCAATGTGAAAATTTTGCCTGTTCTTGCAGGACCAGGAGCAAAAAAGAAATGTGATAACAACTTTCTGTTTAAAAGGAATAATCATTTTAAAATTGAAACGATTAACAAGGAATATCTCGGAAATCCATAAATCTACAAGTAAAAAAGAGTATGATAAATTTTATTGTGTTTTAACAAAATCTGCCTTATTTGTATGTTTCTTGCTGTTTACCAGTTATACAAATGTTATTAAGAATGAGGACTTCAGTGGCTATTCCCACAAAATTCAAAATATGCATTATATTTGTCATGAAAATATCTTAAATTTATGGTATTTTAATCAAAAACGTTACAGCTATTTTTCAGAACATAAAAATTTGCGAAAAATCCTCCATCTAAAGGCTATCTTCGTGTCGCATTCCTGGAAAATGTTGAATATAAATACCAAGTTTGGTACATAACGGACTTTTAATTTTTGAGTTTGATGTTAACAGAAAAACGCATGGAAACGCAGGCATTTTTTTAATCTTTTTATTCTAGGGTCTTAAAACATATTTCCGGTGAAAGCTCTAATTTTTGGGTGAAATACAATACCTTCTCTACCTACTGTGCATTGTAAAGTTCAATGAAATGTTCAATGTTTACGTTTGATAATTATTAAATGTTCAGTTAATTTGGCTATGAAAGCAGGATTTGCATCCCCATATGCCACATTTGTAAATGTACTTATTTGCACTTGACGATAATGTGGTGGGAACACAGAGCTAATCTGACAAAAGCACGAACCAGGGACTGCTGATGTAGCCAATGTGACGACTTGTTATGATCTGCATCATCACCTGCTTAGCAACAAACCCTTCTCTTCTCTGGGAACCAACGCCCTACAAAACAACATAGTGAAGTTAGCATATTTTACCTTTCCATCTTTCCGATTTATTAATATAATTTTGGTGTGAGGAAATAATATTCCTTCACCATTCGAATATTACTGTTTAATTTCCAAGATCGCAGCCATTTTATCATCGTTGAACGCAGTTTCATGGTGGAAAACATGGAGAATGCTCTAAGAGCCAATGGAGCTCTTAAGATATTCACCTAAGGAATGTTGTTATTTTCTTTTAGTTTACATTTAATTCACATATTCTACACATTTTACTTAAAGTTTCTATTTCCAATAAAAATTGTCCAAAATATGGTAAAAACAACTGATGTGTTCCATCCACTTAACTTTCTCTAGCTGTTCAATACACAAACTATACTTACAAAAGATTCAACATCATGCTTATTGAGATAAAAATTAGCAGAATTGGTGTGATTATTTGCTTCTTTGTAATAGAAGGGAAATAAGGGAATACGCTGGGCTAAAACGATAACCAATTTGATTAAAGATGTTCAATTGAAGTTCGGTTTGCTTTGCATGGCTTGTAGTAAAACGAGAGATGAAACGAAAACTGGTTTCCGTTTCAGAGAAGTTAGTTCAAAACTGTAACCAATAACAAGGAATATCTCGAAAACTGTAAAGAAAAATGTAGATAGCAGAAATCATGTGCTTTAACGAGGTCTACCTTTTTATGACGTAAGTTTGTGCCTATCTCTTACGATTTAACAGTACAAAATTTAACAAAATTCTTTCAGAATAAAGAGGTCTTCAGAGGTTATTTTCAGAAAATTCAAGATGTAATTATCTTTAATACACGGTATTTTAAGCAGTATTTAATCAAATTTGTTAGAGCTATTTTTGAGAAAAACAAAATTTATTAACACTTTTCCATGTAAAGGATATTTTGTGGTAGGAAAGTTTTTACTTCAAAATCATGTTGCATCCTTGGGAGAAACTAAATTAAATACCAAGTATGGTATTGAACCGACTTTTCGTTTTTGTCTTATTGTGTTCACACACACCTAAAAATACTCTTTTGGGGGATCGGGGACTGGGGACCTTAAAACCTAGTGAAATTTTTGGATGAAATCGAGTACTTTCTCTATCCATTATGTGCATTATACCTGCGTGCTAGAGAAAGTAAAACGCCGATGCTCTCGTTTTGTTTCTAACACAGGTGCGTGTGCTTTATTTGATGCACAGGAAAGCAGTATGGATGGCCAACACTTGAGTCATGCAGTCATTTCTAAGAAGTTGTCCCTGACTCAACAGATCTGCTTTTCCTTTTAACTGTTTACGTTTAGAATCTCATACTGGACATGCTGGGTTACTTCCAGAGACTCTGTCGGTCTTAGCGCCCAGATTTTCGCGTCTAATACAACTTCCGTTAACATAAGTGTGTCATACATAAGCCGGTGATAGCTTTGAGATAATATACCGCAACGCTTTAACCCTCCACTCTTCTGTAACCAGGAACCGCGCAAAGAATAAAAATGCAATTCTATTTTTAAGAGTTTGAAGGTCGTTCGTTTGTAACCATGTTAACTTACTGTATTCAAATAAACATTTATTACAAAATGATCCGTCACTGTATGTTTGCGTGCGTGAAGAGAATAATTAAAAAAAAATTCAATTAAATACCAAACTTGTTATCTACGTTCAACATCTTCCAAGGATACGACACGAAGAGTTTCAAGAAAATCCCTCAACCCAAATTGCCCTTTACATGGAACAAGTTTTGAAAATGTTGATTCTCAAAATTGGCTCTAAAGATTTTTATTAAAACACCGTATATTAAAGATATTTACATGAAAAATAAAATGGACATCTTAAACTTTCTAGGAATAGATTCTGGAAGTCCTCCTCATTTGGAATGACTATTTTCTCTCAAATGGCTCTTAACGATTTTTAAGATATTTATTTGCCAAATAAAATGTACATCTTGAATTTTCTGGGAATAGCTTCTGAAGACCTCTTCATTCTGGATGACGTTTGTCTAACTGGCAAACCGTTAGAGATAGACAAAAACTTAATAACACGAAGAGTGTAGATATCATTAAAACACACAATTTATGTCATACATTTCTGTGGAGTTGACCATTTCCGAGATATTCCTTATTATTTGTTTCGGTTTTAAAATACTTAAACTTTGTCAACTCCTGGCCATGCAAAGAAACAGAATGTTAGTCGCATAGCAACAACTTTTGAAACATATGTCTAGATTTAGCTTACTGATTTCTCTTCTACTTACAAGGAAGCAAGTAATAAGCCAATTTCTGCAAATTTTTATCTCGAATAGCATGAAGTAGATAAAAGAATAATCTTTTGTAAAAATATTTTGTTGGTGAACAAGTACAGAACACATCAGATTCTTAAAACTTGGTTCAAATGTTTAAGAGTGGCAAGACTTTAAAAAAAAATCTTATGTTGCATTTATATGATTTTCTCCCCCTCTTTAACAAACTGCAAAAGCTTATACGAGTGTATGATTTGATTACAAATCCGTCTTGGCAATGCTCCCTGTCATGAAGACATTTTATGACCACTACAAGAGCTCCGGAGACGGTTACGTAATACTTTTCTCTGACAGAGATGCCATTATTGCCTATGTTTATATGTAAAATAAAATTAGTTGGATAGGTAGAGTTAGGCTGAAAAATTCAATGCCATAGCATTGTTTATGACGCAGGAACTTTTGAATTAAAATGTTTACACGAATGTTTTAAATTTTGTTGATTATTAACTTTTATACAGAAAACAATTATTGTATATACTACTGAAAGCATTCGTTGTAAAGTTTCACTTAATATATTATGATCTATGATGACAACTAACAACAATAACAATATTACGTATAGAACAGGTTTACGAGCAAGGCATATAAAAGAGCTTTCGTGCTAATGTCACATTGTCGCTTCACCGCACCTCCTTGTTTTGTGCTATGATTAGGGCTCGGTTTGGATTCCGAAGAGCACAGTTACGAACACACAGAGCAGTCAGCGGTATAAAAAGAGGGTAGTGGGGAGGGATTTGTGGCGTAAACATGCACACGTTGAATTATAATCTGTTCCAAAAATATCTTATGTGCATGTATTGACATTATGTACATAGTTCTAATTCATTAAGTAACACAATAAAACAATGTCATAATATGAATTGATTAATAAATAAAACAACTTGTACGTTTATAAATTAAAGTATAAGTTTAATACAAAAACAAATCAGAATAATAATGGGCTTTGAAAAGACAACGCAAATAAATCAACAAACTTACTCAGAATTAATTGTAATGAATTATAAGATACATCTTTACTGAATCGAAAGAAAAGATTTTGTCACTCGAAACATATTTGAATCATCTACAACTTTGTTCAACGTCTAACGCCTACCCTTTCGTATTTTCATTTTCCATCTGCTCTCCCTTTCAGTGTTCACTGGTTAATCTACTAGCAGAAACTAAACGACGCCTACTCTTTCATGACATAGTTATACTCTGTGTGCATCAAACCTCAATCCGACAATTTCGTGACCCCGAACCGAGCTTTAGTTATAATGCGTTTTCCAGTCACACTCATGACGGCTGATCGCAATGGCATATTCCAAAAAAATATGCTTATCTGCCACGCTGCCAATTGCCAGGATCATATCAACGCTACTGATATTCCCGAATTTCGTCCCGCAGGAATTCTTTTACCTACCATAAATCTATCAACATATAGCACATTTAAATACCGTTGTTATAGACGCAACCTCTGGATCAGAAGGCCATCCAGACCGACTAGTACAAACTGTGAGGCGTGCTCTCTCGGACTGCTAACATTATCACCCTTTCCTTATCCACTCCACTATGCCTGATTAGTTGTGTACATGACGAATAAAAACACACAGCGGGCAGTCAGCGAGGTTTCATTAACAGAAATTATCAGTATGGGAAGAAAAAAAATATTCAACTACAATTGCAACCTGTTTTCAATGCCCCATTACAATTACAATTGTACTAATTTCATGAGCAGTACTCATATAAAACGATAGACTTGAAACTTTACAAATGTTGCCAGCCAATACATACCCTAAATTTAGAGATTTTGCATACCGTATTATTGCAATATTTGGTTCCACAAATACACGAGGGCATTTCTTTTCTAAATTGAACTATAATAAGAGGGATACAATAGAGCTTGAATGATGCCCTTGTCAATAATACGTCTCTCTGTGTCTACAATTAATCCTAATATTGATAAGTTAGTGTCAAAAAAAGGATGTCAGCGTTTTAGTATATCCTCGAAAAAATGTTTGTGAATCCTCATCTGAGGAAGAAAGACTGCATATTAAAAAATGTTTTCTAGACACTGTCAATTGCCAGGATCATATCACTGTCGCCGGTACGCCGGAATTTCTACCGCAGTTCTTTTACATGCCAGAAAATGTACTGACATGAACATGTCGTTTTTAAGCACAGTTAAAAACCATCGTCTGGGCCGGGTTTGAAACCGACCTTAGGATCAGAAAACCAGCAACCCATACCGACGACTGCAAATTATATTTTGGTACTCTGCAACTCTCAGAGCTGGTTCCGCCACTGTTGTACTTTGCATGTTGAGCAACAGTATCAGTAACAACTCCAGGTGGAATTCGGAATCAGTTTTGTATAACTGAAAAACCGTAAGAGATAGACAAAACGTAATACACAAAAATGTAAAGCACACAATTTATGACATATACACGTATTTTATAGAGGAGTTGACCGCTTTCGAGATATTTCTTGTTATTGGCTTCAGTTTTAAAATACTTAAACTTTTCTCATAAGGAAACTTGTCAACTCCTAGTCACGCAAAGAAACGGATTTTAACCCCATAGAAACCACGTTTTAAAACATGCGACTTGGTTTAGCCTAATATATTCTGTATTTCCCTTCTACTTATGAGGTACTTATGAGAAGTTAAGCAATAAGACCGTTTCTGTTAATGTTTAACCCGATTAGCATCAAGTAGAAAGAAGCATAAGCTTTTTAATAATAATATGTTATAGAAATGTAGAGAAAGTCATGTGAATGAAACACATCAGACTTTTAATGATATTTTTAATAAAATTAAAAGCATGGCTACTACACTGTCAAACATTTAGTTCAGCATGCTTCTTTGTTGATTTTTAAATAAACAATTCGCAACAAAATGGCCTAATAATTTATTCTACAACTAAAATTTTACCTTGCTAAATCACATGTTTTGTGTTACCGTGCACATGCATATTATGATGATTTTAGTCATGAAACTCTTCGCCCTAGTCATCACATCACCGATGCTACTAAAGCGAGGCACATGCATGCAACAGTGGCACGAGGGAAACAACCTTGGCTACTGTCCAGCTCGAGTATTGCTAGTGCTGCGTCATATGGAAAGAATTTAGGGTTACACATATCGGACAGAATATTATGCTCTTCCACGTCTTTCTCAAGTACATAAAACTTTACTAGCAAATAGCCTTCTTAATTTGTTTCAGGAGGCCTTGTTTCCGTAGTGCATTTAGATAGGTGTCGACTTTTTTTCCCGCAACTAATTTTGTCTGAGTCTATATGCAAATAGTGTTAAGTATATTTTGCATTATAGAAGAACATTTTGCCAAACGATTTCTTTCTTCTACAGCCACGCTGCTGTGACAGTACTATATGTAATAAAAATCAGAAAAATTGCAAAGCTTTTATACGATAGACGGAAGCAATCTATTACCACCTCTGCCAGTTTCTGCTCAATATGGTAAGTATAGAGACCCCAGAAAATGTTTATCTTTTTCATCAATTATAGATTATGACTAATCAGATTATTAAGCTGTAACTGGTGCATCTGGGAAATTTCTTTTTTCCAGCACTCCAATGTGAATAGTAGCACAGAGCTGCCTCTGTGTATTTTCGCAGTTTTCAGTTGGCTACCAGCCCACGGCATTGTTGCAGGTGTGTCGAGCAACTTTAAGCTCCACGGACCGAAGATCATTTGAGCATCAGTTCACCAATTTCATTCATAATCCGATATGTACAAACATGTTAAAGATACTTAAGCAATTAAATATAATAATAATAATAATAATAATAATAATAATAATAATAATAATAATAATGATAATAATAATAATAAATGTGTTGCATCCTTGAAAGATGGACTCTCCATTTTTTGCTCTCTCGCTCTCTCTCTCTCTCTCTCTCTCACACACAGCGCATACACAGGTAGATATTTTCTAAAACAGTTACGGGGACCTCAAAACATGCTATTTTCGATTAAATTACCGTAGCGAAACTTTTGTTAGAATATAGTACTTCCCCTACTCAATATTCGTAGTAGAGAAAGTAAAAACATAGGGTGCCGTTAAACATTTTTGCGATGATGAAAATTACTATATAGAACTAATTAAATGCTTGATTTCTTTTAAGTAGAGTACTGCATTTTTTTTTATAAAAACGATGGGCTAAAACCACGCAATTTTCTTTACCATCATTAATTCTCATACCTGATAAATGAAAACCTATTTACAGTTGTTACCCACACATGTAGTGTATAAGCTGAAGATGGGAAAGTAAAATAAGATTGAAAAATGCAATGCCATAGGCATGATTTGAACCAGGTATTCGGCTTTCCGTGACGGTGTTCTAACCAACAGAGCTACCACAACATGCCGGCAATTCCTTAAGTGACCCACATTTTTTTTCCGATTAACCAGATGTTCTCAAATTCATTTCGAGAGAACATACCCCACACGATGACTTACAATCTCGCAAGTATTTTAAGCGTCCGGCTTCGTATTTAACAATCATTAGGCCAATTAAAGATAAGATCCTCCACGCATGCTGAAGTTGAAAAGTTTGCTGACGTTCCATAGAGGCGATCATCTGCTTTCGGTGCTGCTGTTTTGATCAAATGAGCTTTCACAATATGCCCGCATTTACCAATTTGCGTTTACTGGTTTTACTTTTGAGATATGTGTCCACAAACTCTTTTTGGAGAACTAAAAACATATATTTCTGGTGATATCCGAATTTGAACTTTTGAGTGAAGGCCCATAAGTAAGCGATAGTAAATTAAAAAAAAAATCTCACGTGTTCCATTCACATGACCTTCTCTACATCTGTGTAACAAATTGTTGTTAAAACGCTTATGCTTCTATTTACTTCATGCTAATCAAGAAAAAATTAGCAGAAATAGCTTTATTACTCGCTACCTTATAAGTAGAAGCAAAATAAGGGCAACCATTGGTTAAACTAATAGTCAAAAGCTGGTTACTATGTGACTGAAGTTCCTTTGTTTGTATGGATAGGAGTTGACAATTTCCTGTATGAGAAAAGTATAAGTTTTTCAAAGCTGAAACAAAAAACAACGAATACCATAAAAACGATCTCCTCCACCAAAAAAACGTATATAACATTACTTGTGTGGTTTAATGTGCTCTACATTTTCTGTGTATTAAATTTTTATCCATCTCTTACGGTTTAGCAGATATGCAAAATTCCGTAAAATACATCCAGAATTCATTCAGAGGCTATTCCCAGAAAATTCAAGATATACATTAGTAGAGGTAAATGTCTGTAATATACGATATTTTAATCAAAATCGTTAAAGCCACTTTTTAGAAAATCAAACTTTTCGAAAAAAGTTCCATGTAAAGGGTAGTTACGGGTGCGGGGATTTTCTATAAAAATATTCGTGTCGCATCCTTGGAAGATACCAAACCTAATACCAAATTTGGTTTTTAACGGACTTTCGTTTTTAAGCTACGCTGTCCACAGACAGACAGACAGACAGACAGATATACACACACGCGCGCGCGCGCGCACGCACGCACACACGGACCTTTTTGTAAAAATGTTTTTTTTGCATCCAGGGGGACCCAAAACATGTATTTCATGTGTAATCTCGGTATCGAAATTTTGGGTAGAATACAATACCTTCCCTAATCACTATGTACATAGTTCGTGTAGAGAAAGTAATGTGACCCATCACACTTCCAAGAATCTCTTTAATATAATAGTATTTATACAAACTGATTATTCTACTCCTTTACATTTCTTATAATATTTATTTTGCTATAAAACTCTCAAATTAAGCAATATTGAATTGTATGCATGAAACAGAAAGAAAAACAACTGTTTGCGCGCGCACACATACACACACACACACACACACACATATATATATATATATATATATATATATATATATATATATGTATATATATGTATATCTGAAAACAAAATGAAGCACGAAAAATTCTTAATGCTTACCGCATACCAGGTAAAAGGTGCAACAACGAATGTTTCGAAAACAGGTAATGCTACAGAAAAGTTATTTAATTGTTTTTCGTATAGTAAGCTTTAATCCGTTACTTAAGTTTTGCCATTCATTCAAAGTATTACAAAGTTAATTTAGAATGAAAGAGCGCTACAGAACTTAAACATCGAGATATAATTTTATTAATTTTGCAAATAACTGAAATATATGGTTAAAACATTTAGAAGAATATTTTAGGGGAAAAAATTGTTTTACAAGTAAAGGGTAGTTTGTAGCGAAATATTTTCTTGGAAATCGTTATTTGTGACACTTAGAGTGTATACCAAATAAGGAATTTTGTATTTGTTCACATTTCTTTTTGGTGATGCTGTTCTCTCACATGCATACATTTTAAAAATATTCTTGGGTTCAGTGCATCTCAAAACGTGTATTTATGATGGAATGTCACCCTCCGTGATGTAATGGTTACATACTAGCTTCATATGTCCAAGGACGCGGGTTCAAACCCGGTAGAGGACGATGGATCTTTTTCGGGCGTAAAAATCCTTAGCATCGCTTCCTTGGGAGGGAAAGTAAAGCCGTTGATCCCGAGTCCTAGATTTAGGGCACGTAAAAGAACCTCAAATCTGATAGACAGGCCTCTGAGCAAAATTAACCGGTCTTTCATGCCCAATTTAGAATGAGTCGCTGAGAACCTTAGTAGTTAAAGAGCGTATATAAATAAAAAATCTGATGTGTTCCATTCACATGACTTTCTCTACATCTCTGCAACAAATTGTTGTTAAAAAGCTTATGCTTCTATTTACTTCATTCTAATCGAGAAAAAATTAGCAGAAATAGTCTTATTACTTGCTTCTTTGTAAGTAGAAGCGGAATAAGGGAGTAGCATAAGTTAAACTAATAGCCAAAGGCTGATTGTTATGTGACCGTAGTTCCTTTGTTTGTATGGACAGGAGTTGACAAATTCCTGCATGAGAAAAGTATAAGTTTTTCAAAGCTGCGCAAAAAACAAGGAATATTTAAAACGGTCAATTCCACGAACAAAATGTATATAATTGATTGTGTGTTTAGATGTGCTCTACATTTTTTGTGTGGTAAGTTTTTGTCCATCCCTTATGGTTTAGCAGTTATGCAAAATTCCGTAAAATTCGTCCAGAGTAAATTAGTCTTCAGAGGTTATTCCCAAAACATTCAAAATATACATTTTATTTGTTAGGTAAATATCTTTAATATACGAAATTTTAATCAAAATCATTAAGAGCCATTTTTGAGAAAATCAAAATTTTCGAAATTTTATCCATGTAAAAGGTAGTTTGGGAGTGGGGGATTTTTCTCAAAATCTTCGCGTCGCATCCGTGGAATGCACTTAACTTAAATACCAAGTTTGGTATTTTACCGACTTTTCGTTTTTAAGTTATCGTGTTCAAAGTCACACGGACCTTTTTCTGAAAATACTTTTTTAGGATACAGGGGACCCTAAAACGTATATTTCTGGTGAAATCTCGGTATCGAATTTTTGGGTAGAGTCCAATACCTTCTTTATACACTGTGTACATAGTACGTGTAGAGAAAGTGAAATCATTTCATTTCTGGTGCAATGCCCGCATTAAATTTAAGGGAGTAACACAACTTTCTCTACCCACTATAGGTAGACGAAAGAGAAGAAAAAATTATAAGTTCTCTATATTTGCGAACTTAAGTTCACGTTACTGTGCATATATATTCGAAAGAAACATTAGTTATTTTCAAGTGAATTAATTATAAATGGTAGTATAAATGCCGAAGTTGCCCTGAGCAATGCATTTATATTTTGTTTGTATAATAAATTAACGCCTCCGCTAAGCCAGTTATTTATCGGAGCTCCGAGCAACACTTGAAATGTTATTTGCAATTTTAATATCTAATCAAACTTTAAGGAGCTGTATAATGACATCCTAAGGCACTCGCGAGTTTAAAAAGTGGTTTCTTTATACAACTCATTTGTTTATTTACAGCTACTTCTCTCATCCTATGAATTACTCAGTACATAGATAACCCATTCTATCCAAACTATCCGAAAAAGCTTTGTATGTAAGTACAAATTTACACATCGCGAATATTCAGTAGTGGCATTAAATTTTGGACACTTTTTGGTTAAGCTAACTTTCAAATTACAGTATCACATTAAACTCTATTCGGGGTTAATATCTGATAAATTATAGCCAAGAAGTGTTAGTACTACATTATTGAACCATTTACCACAAGCTGGAACTAATTTCTCCTTAACGGAAGCCTACCATTTTTAGTTTCTCTAGCCCCGTATGTACAATGTGGATAGAGAAGGTATTGTATTCCATCCAAAATTCGATATGGAGATTTCACCGGAAATACTTGTTTTAGGACCTCCTAGATAAGGAGGTATGTGTATGTGTGTGTCTATGACAGCATAGCTCAAAAACGAAAAGACCGTTAAATACCAAACTTTGTATTTAGGTTTAGTATCTTCCACGGATGCAAAACCAAGATTTTCAAGAAAATCCTCCACCACAGATTACCATTTACATGGAAAACATTTCAATTTTTTTTTATTTTCTCAAAAATGGCTCCTAACGATTTTGATTAATATACCGTATATTAAAGATTTACATACCTAATAAAAAATATATCTTGAATTTTCTGCGAACAGCCTCTGAAGACCTTTATATTCTAGATTAACTTTGCCGGATTTTGCTTAGCTGCTTAACCTTAAGAAAGCTTACTGCACAAAAAAGTAGATGTCAAAACACATAATTTATGTCCTTTACATTTTTGTTGTGGAGATACCGTTTCCGAGATATTTCTTGTTATTGGTTTCAATTGTGCTTATACTTTTTTCAGACAGGAAAAGTCCGTTTTTCCTTTGTTCTACTCCTGGCCAAGCACAAAATCGATTTGCAATAACAACCGCATAACGACTGCATTTAAAACAGTTGACTATCGCTTTAGCCTAGTAAGCAACTAAGTAATGAGAATATTCTGCTAATGTTTATCTCGATTAGCATAGTGTAGAAAGAAGAATAATCGTTTGTGAGTGTAACATCAGGATTTGTTTTTAATTCATGCCTATGTTATCGAAAATGTGTAGTATTCCCAGCGTTTAGGGATATTCGCCTATGTTTGGCAACAGTGGTCTGTGCGAACATACATAAGTGTACACCCCGTAGCAACCGAAATCCATGTGTACATACGGTTTATTTATAGTAGTAACTAAAGCGACCTTGTAGAGCGATAGCCAGCAATTTACACAATTATCAGCTTGCTCCTCGACTTACTGATTAGCTAATCAAACATCAACTAGAATTCTTTCAAGCATCTCTCCTTTCCGGAAGCCAAGACGCTAAATGAACTTGCAACGTTGCTACCGGTAGGCAACGTTGCAACAGTGATTTCAGTTTCTCTTGTAGAACAATTATGTACATTTTTACTTTCTCTACACGTACTTGTACATAGTGTAAAACATCTGTGTTCCATTCACATCACTTTCTCTGATTCTCTACAATAAATTATTGTTAAAAAGCTTATGCTTCTATTTACTTCCTGCTAATCGAGAAAAAAATTAGCAGAAATATCCCTACTTCTTGCTTCCTTGTAAGTAGAAGAGAAATAAGGGAGTACTATACGTTAAAGCCGGTTGCTATGAGACTTAAGGTCCGTTGTTTATTTGGACAGGAGTTGACAAATTCCCATATGAGAAAAGTATAGATAAGAGTTTTAAAGCTGAAACCAATAACAATGAATATCTCAAAAACGATCTCAACCCCACGAAAAAAAAGTATATGACATACTTTATATATTTTAATGAGGTCTACATTTTCTGTTAGGTAAGTTTTTTTTTTCTATCTCTTACGGTTTGCCAGTTATGCAAAACTCCGTAAAATTCATCCAGAATAAAGTAGTCTTCAGAGGCTATTCCCAGAAAATTCAAGATATACATTTTATTAGGCAAGTAAATAAATACCTTTAAATACGATATTTAATCAAAATCGTTAAGAGCCATTTTTGATTAAATCAAAATTTTCGAAATTTTTTCCATGTGAAGGGTAGTTGCGGGTGGGGCGATTTTCTTGAAAAGCACCGTGCCGCATTCTTGGAAGATACCAAACTTAAATACCAAGTTTGGTATTTAACGGTCTTTTCGTTTTTGAGTTATGCTGCCCACAGACTGACACACACACACACGGACATTTTTCTAAAATGTTTTTTTTTTTCGATTCAGGGGTCTCAAAACATATTTCCGATGAAATCTCGGTATCGAATTTTTGGATTAAATACAACACCTTCTCTGTACACTATGTACATAGTACGCGTAGAGAAAGTAAAAAAGCATTTTTGGAAAAAGGTCCGCGTATGTGAACACGATAATTCAAAAACGAAAGCTCAGTAAAATACCAAACTTGGTATATAAAGTTTAGTATCTTCCAGGGATGTGACACGAAGATTTTCAGAAAAATACCCCCACCCCAAACACTTTACATGGTAAAAATTTCGAAATTTTTTACTTTCTCAAAATGACTAACGATTTTGATTAAAATACCGGATATTAAAGATATTTATATGGCAAAATGAAATTTTATATTTATGCGAATAGCCTTTAAAGACCTCTTTATTCTGAATAAATTTTGTTGAATTGTGCGTAACTTGTAAGCCGTGAGAGATAGACAGAAACTTAATACACAAAAAATGAAGATCACGTTAAAACACACAATTTATCTCATATACGTTTTTTTTCGTGGAATTGACCATTTCTGAAATATTCCTTGCTATTTGTTTCAGATTTAAAATAATTTTCTCATACAGAAAGTTGTGAACTATTGCATAGAAACACATTCAACCGCATGGCAACCAGCTTTTAAAAGATTTGATTATTGTTTTATCCTAGTGTATTCCCTAATTCCCCTTCCACTTACAAGGAAGCATGCAATTAAGATAATTTCTGCTAGTATTTATCTCAATTATCATAAAGTAAATAGAATAATATGATTTTTAACAACAATTTGTTACAGCGATTTAGAGAAATACATGTGAATAGAACATCAGCTTTTTTCACAACGCAGGTGTAAGCTTTCTGCTACTATCTCTCGTTCACAATCAATTTAAACTGCAACTCCTGGACTGCTTTCAGAGTTGGGTCATAAAAAAGACCATCAAAAATAAATATTACTGTGTGCAAGGTCAGAAAAGTAACGCGTATGAGAAATCAGCTCGGTCGTGCTTTCCTTGAAAAATTCTTGCTCCAAAGAAGCACAGCGAAGAGCGGAACATTTCTTTGGAAGTCGTGAGAAAGCTACAAATGTCGCAGACATAAAACTGGGCTTCCAAATAAGGTATAAGGATGATGTAAACTTAACCGTGCACACATCATCGACAAGCACTTTACAATTTTCCTTCGGCCCTTACAAAGAACTTTGTTGCACAGTGAATTCAAACGTTAAAAATCTGATGTGTACCATTCACATGACTTTCTCTATATCCCTGCAACAAATTATTCTTAAAAAGCTTATACTTCTATTTACTTTATGCTAATCAGAAAAAATTAACAGAAATAGTCTTATTACTTCCTTCCTTGTAAGTAGAAGCGAAATAAGGGACTTCATAGGTTAAAGTCATAGTCAAAAGCTGGTTGCTATGCCAATTAAGTTCCTTTGTTTATATGGATAGGAGTTGACAAGTTCCTGTATGAGAAAAGTATACGTTTTTCATAGCAGAAACCAAAAATAAGGAATGTCTAAAAAATTATCAACTCCACGAAAAAAATGTTTATAACATAAATTGTGTGTTTTAATGTGCTCTACATTTTTTGTGCAGCAAGTTTTTGTCCATCTCTTGCGGTTTAGCAGTTATTCAAAATTCCGTAAAATTCACCCAGAATAAACTACTCTTCAGAGGCTATTCCTAGCAAATTCAAGATATACATTTTATTTGACAGGTAGATATGTTTAATATACGAAATTTTAATCAAAATCGTTAGAGCCAGTTTTGAGAAAATCAAAATTTTCGAAAAAAGTTCCATATAAAAAGTAGTTGGGGTGGGGGGATTTTTCTCAAAATCTTCGTGTCGCATCCCTGGAAGATACTGAACTTAAATACCAAGTTTGGTATTTTACCGACTTTTCGTTTTTGAGTTATCGTGTTCACGGACACACACACACACATACACACACACACATACACACACACACACACACACACACACACACGGATCTTTTTGTGAAAATGCTCTTTTTGGATATTGGGGACCCTAAAACATATATTTCCGGTGAAATCTCAGTATCGAATTTTTGGGTGGAGTGCAATACCTTCTCTATACACTATGTACATAGTGCGTATAGAGAAAGTAAAAAACTCTAAATGTTTTCCATTCACATAACTTTCTCTATATTTCTGTAACAAGTTATTGCTAAAAAGTTTAAGCTTTTATCTACTTCATGCAATCGAGACAAATATTGTAAAAAGCTTTCTTGTAAGCAGAAAGGAAATAAGGGAATGCATTAGGCTTACACAACATTAAAACCTGGTTACCATATGGATGAAACCCGTTTCTATGCATTGCCAGGGGTTCACAAATCCCCGAATGTGAAAAGTTTTAGGTATTTTAAAGCTGAAACACATAACAAGCAACATCTCAAAAATGGTCAACTCTTTACGAAAAAAAAAGACAAAGTGTGTGTGTGTTTTAACTAGATCTACATTTTTGTGTAGTACGTTTCTGTCTGTCTCTTACGGTTTACTAGTTATGCAAATCTAGCAAAATTCATGCAGAATAAAGAAGCCTTTAGAGGCTATTCCCAGAAAATCAAGATATACGCTTTATTTCTTTAATATACGGTATTTTCATCAAAATCTTTAGAACCATTTTTGAGAAAAACCAACTTTTTCATGTAAAGGGTAGTTTGGAGTGGTGGGATCTTCCTCAAAATCTTCGTGTCGCATCCTTGGAAGATGCTAAACTTATATACCTAGTTTGGTATTTTACCGATTTTTCGTTTTTTAGATATCGTGTTCATAGACACACAGACTTTTTCTAAATATGTTTTTTTTTTTTTTTTGGATACAGGAGACCCTAAGACGCCTATTTCCGGTGAATATCGGTATCGAATTTTGGGTGGAATGCAATACCTTCTCTATACACTATTTACATAGGATGTATAGAGAAAGTAAAAAACTCTAATGTGTCCCATTCACATAACTTTTTGTACCTGTCCTGCAAGAAAATTATTATTACAAAACATTATTCCTTTATTTACATCATGCTAATCGAGATAAAATTAGCAGAAATTATCTCATTACTTACTTTCAAGGGAATACACTAGGCTAAAGCGAGTCAAATGTTTTGAAACCTGTCAGTATGGGATTGCCATTGAAATTTGCTTTCTTTGCATGGCCAGGAGTAAAACAAAAGATAGACGGACTTCCTGCTTGTGAATATATAAGTATTTTAATGTATAAAGTAAAAGAACACGAGTAGTTAACTGCGCAACAAAAATGTACAGAATAATAAATTGTCTATTTTGGCTAGATATAAATGTTTAGTGTAGTAAACTTTGTCTCTTAAGGTTTACCCGTTATGCAAAAGTCATTCAGAATGAAGGGGACTTCAGAGGTATTCCCAGAAAATTCATGATATAGATTTTATTCATCATATAAGTATCTTTAACATAGGTATTTTACTCAAAATCGTTGGCCATGTTTGAGAAAAAACAAATTTGAAATTTTTTCCAAGTAAAGGAGAGTTCGGAAGGGAGGATTTTCTTGAAAATCTTCATTTCCTACCCTTGGAAGATGCTGATCTTGAAATTTTCAGTTTGGTATTTAACCGGCTTTTCGTTTTAAGTTAACTTGCTAAGAGGCGCGCGCGCGCGCGCGCACACACACACACACACACACACATTACATTACATTACATACATACACATATACACACACACTGTCCTAAAATGTAAAACTGCCTTTTGGGATACAGAGGAACTTAAAACCTGTATTTTCAGTGAAATACCGGTATCGAGTTGTTGGGTGTAACGCAATATCGATGAGCTATATACTATGTAGAGAAAGTAAATGACATCGCGCCGCGGCCAAGCTAGTTTATCACTTGCCTCTCACTAAGGCGACCTGGGTTCGATCCCAGACAAAGAGGTGCAGGGGAGGGTTTTCTCCAGTTTCCCCCGCCATCTTCATTCCATGTATCATCAATGTCATCGCCTGCGGTGACATCTGTATGAGCTGGCAAACACTATCGAAAAAAAAAAAAGTCAAAATAGGTTAGATTCCATACAAAGGTTAGGTAACAGAATTAACGTCACCTTGAAAACTAAACGTTTTCGGTTATTACTAAACCACATAATTTAGGTTGTGAAGAGTGCATTTTAGGTACCTAAAACAAACTCTTTCAATACATTATATAGCTATATAAAACCAAAAACAGCCTCTCTATAAAGTAAGGAATAAAACATATGTCAGGTTTAACATTCACATGCCTTTTCTATCCATTCCTCAACAAATACTTCTACGAAAGCTTATTCTTTTATCACCTTCATGTTAAATCGAGATAAACGTTGAAGAAATATTTTTATTGCATATCTGAGGGAATATATTAAACTTAAGCGAAAGTAAAATGTTTTCATATCTGGTGATTACTTTGAAATTCCGTTCTCTTTGCACGACTTAGAGAAAGAACGAATCACTCTTTATTTGAAAAGTTCAATCCAATAACAAGGATTATCCTTGGTTAATCCTTCAAACGTATTTAGCATAAATGCTTGCTTTAACGAGGGCTAAATTTTCGAGTAATAAGGTGTCCAGCTCTTACAGCTTACCGTTATGCAAAAAGTAAATCAAAATGAAGAGGGCTTCAGACGCCATTCTAAGAAAATTCAATACACGCATTTCATTTGCGAGGAAAATGTCTTAAACATTTGGCATTTTAATCAGATCCTTGAGAAAATAAACTTTTCGCAATATTTTTCATGTTAAAGTATCATCGAATGAGGGAATTTTGTTTAATATGTTCGTATCGCATTCTTGGAAGATGTTGAACTTAAATACCACGTTTGGTATTTAACCAAAGTATCATTTTTGTATCGAGCTGTTCACAGACATCACGGAAGTGAATGATTTTCTGAAACTGCTTTGGAGGAGAGAGATGGAAAGTTGGGGGTGTCTCAGAACATGTATTTTCGACGAAGTTTCTATTTTGAATTTTTTGGCTAATATATACCTGGTAGAGAAAGCAATATGCAATGTTTGTAAATGAGCATTATCGTTCATTAAAAACAAAGAAAATTGCCCAACATAGCAAAGGTTACACTAATCTAAGATAATGTAATTGTGAAATCTGGATAATTTACATTATATAAGATACATTGTTTAAATGCATGCTAGTTATTGCACACAATAATATTTTTCCGTATTTCAAAATTCTAAATTTCATGGTTATTTAAATATTAATGTTTATAAAAGAAATGCTCAAAATGTTATTAAAATATGTATATTAAAATTAGGTTTTATATATAGAGAGTTTGAAAAAAATCTGTATTATAAAAGTCAAATGGTTAGGAGAAAAGTTTTGCAAAGTATGTTAAATTTTGCTGAACTCGATACAAAAATTTTATTAAGAGTTTTTATGCATTTTTACAACTTTAGAAGAGCTTCTGGAAGCACAAAGTTGGACATTGTATCAACGGCCAAAGTATCAAATTTGTTTGAAACTGGAACAAATGCAAGAATTCTTTATTAAGTTATGCTTCACCAATGTATAGATTTTACGTGGTACTCTACAATTTTACACGTTTCTCTTAGAACGTACAACAGTTCATGCTACATTCACAATGAAATGCAAGCGTAGGCGCAACTAAGTGCAAGAGTTTGGACTCATATTATTTAATGTAAGAAGCATTCACATAGAAATACTCAACGCAATGCAATGCAATGTGCAATGCAACGCAAGAGTTTGCAAACTCTAAACTTTATCCTTGTGCAGAGTTGCCAACCAAAAACCATTGAATATCGCTACAGGTCGAGCAAAATTCCCCTACATTCCCTTACAAAAATACACATTAAATTACCATAAAAATGGTTATAGCATACCTTTTCTATGATGACCAAGACGATGGATTAAGTGATTATGATGTTGTGAAATTATTTGCAGTGTCTTCTGTAACTGGTTGTAACCATTTCGAAAAAATATCTACTTTCAACCACATGTCCAAAAACAACTGTTTTCTCGCTTTCTTCTCATCTTTCGACAATTTTCCACTGTATTCCCTTTCTTCCCCCTCTTAGGGGTGGAATACCCTTTATCACTCATTATAAACTATAATTAGTAACAATTAAAAGTACCGCACTATTTGATTTAATCCAATACTTTAGTTGGCAAGCTGAAGGTATGATATAACTTGAAATGAGCGAGTGTTTCATCATGCTGCCCATAGCTTGCATAAACTTTTTGAAAAGCATCAACTATCTGTATTCTGATTATTGAATATGGGGCGCTTGCATTATATAAACATTAACATGAGTTATCAGCTTATCTTTCATATGAGAGATTTCTTGAGCCTACTTCCTACAGCATAGTTACCTAAACTAGGGCATTGGCGTTTATGATAAGTTAGCTTATTTTTTTTAAATTGACAAAAGTCCCTACATTTTCCCACTTTTTCGTTTTTCTCCGCAATGTCTTCCGAAGGCGGCTCAAATTTCGTTACGCGTAGCGAAATTCCGCTACGGTTGGCATCACTGTCCTTGAGTTGCATGCAAAGAGGAGGAATTCTGTTACTTTTCTCTATGCATTGCCTATGAATTCAATAACAAACGATCGCACTGCAAGTTTTACAGCGCCATGCAGTGTAGCGCCATCTCTAATTTCCCTCAAGAGCTTACGACAGTCTCCTTGCGAATTCTTCTTTGATTTAATGGATGTAACTATCATCTGAGTCTAGATTTCTTGGTTCTCATAAATCGAAGACACAGAGAAATAACTCTTAGTTCATTAAATGTGTAGCTTTATCACTTCTGAAGTCTCTACGCTTGTACTATTTTCAATAATTTTGAATGAGCAATTATTGTGACGCACTGTCGCGTGCGTCAGCTGTTGATATGTAATATTTGTAAAAGATTGAGTGAATTTTCTTATGTGAATTGTTGGTTATATTATTCAGTTTTTAGCTTGCGGAGCGCTGGGAAGATATTCGCATGTAACTTGCGGATTTAGAAACCCGTGCCAACTTCTTGCGTGGCGATTACGATTGCATATTGAATGGTGTTTCCTTACGTCTGCGCTTGCATTTCATTGTGAATGTAGGATTAGGAACAACGTAAATATTTTAGAAGGTTCCACCATAAATATCCTTAATTCTGTAAAGATTTTATCTGACTTTAAACTGTTTATATAAAAATGCCTTTCCATGCATGCAGTGTTCGTTCCAAATATATTTCTGGTGTGTTTCTATGAACCATGTTATTTGAAAATAATTCCGACCAACATTTCCTTCAAACATTCATAAACATAATTTCAAAACCACAAATAGCAACTTTTCAGGAGGCTTGACTACAGCTATTCTTAATTTTGTATTTCTATATGCTGAGTTTTAAGCATAACTCAAAAGCGAAAATTTGGTTAAATACCAGGACACAACACGAAAATGTTATACAATATTTCCTCAATCTAAGCTTATTGTTTTTTAAAAAAAAATACTAATTTTCAATTTTCTCAAATATGGTTATAACGCCTATACGATTTTAATCAAAATAATATATTGTTAAGATTTCTGGCAATAGTTAGCTAAGTCTTCTTCTCTTTGAATTATTTTCGTATAACTGGTGAACCGTAGGAGACACACTATTTACCGTGTTCATTAAATGGGAATAGAAACATTGCATAGCAACCGCTTTGAAAAATCTGACTATTCCTTTTAGCTTATTGTATGCTTCTTATACTTACAACGAAACGTCTAAACCTATAAATGAAGTTTTAAACCATTAATAAGTAGATATAACAACACATTTTTCTAAGAATTCTAGAAAAGTTAGTAGAGAAATACATGCGAATAAAAACATATGAATTTGTATAAAATTCGTATTAATAAAATTTCGCTCTATCATGTATCGGTTTATCAGTTTTCTTTTTTTTTGTGAATAGGCAAAAGGACGCACGAACAAAATGGCGTTGATAAGCAAGCGCATATGCAAGATTAGAAGTACAGTATTTCTTGGTCTGCTTAGAAAATGTAGATACCAAAAAGGTGAAAGGAGTAAAAGCATGGGAATTTGGCAAAATCGTGAGTGTGTAACGGTATTCTGCTTAAAAGAAAAAAATGCTCCCAAATAAGGTTTGCACCTCAAATACAAACAACTTCTGTTTACAATGTTGAATGAGAGATTTTTCATCTCTGCAATTGAGATTAAACAGTACTCTGAGATACTTAAGTAAATCAATTAGCATATATTTATCAAAGAATAGTTTCTTGTTCATGACGATGGTTAAAATATTCATGCATGTATACTTAGATGCATAATTAATCAACATTAAAGTAAGCATTGAAATGATATTGATATCTTTCTAAAACATTTATGCAAGTTTCAAAGCACTTAGCCAGCGATTTCAACCATCTTAAGTGCTATCGCTGTTGGAGGCTGTTTAACATGTCTGCACACACCGTTTGGATTTCAAGGAGGATGATCAAGAAATTGCGTCCTAATGAACATCAAAATAGATCAAGTAACATTTTCTAATTATTTTTCTGTAAAACGTCAATTTTGCTAACATTGACATCTCTTAATAGAATTCTACAAAATAATAATGCATAGTAAGGATGCCTATAATTATTACAAGCGTGCAGGTGAAACACACATAATCTCACTGCCCCATCAATTTTTATAACTCTGGCGAGGCTTTGAACCAAATCATTAATCACAATTGAGAGAATGAGGGTTCCAAAACATATTCTTGAGGAAAATAATACTGAACAATGGTGCGTTAGAAAATTAGATCTACTCAGAACTGGTCCATTGTTATTAACATTCTGATAAGAGCTATCAAGCGGCACACAATCAAAACTCTTAAGCTAATCAGACTGTAACGTTAACTACTGTAAATTACTTTGGTATTCAGTTGCAGACACTGCATGTGGATGATGATTTACACCAACTTAGTATTTAGGTTGATAGTACGATCGTTTTGGAGATTTAACTGTTCGGGGATTTTAGGAGAGAAAGTTCAACTTTGTATAGTTTTGTAGAGATTTTCCTGAAAATTTTACTGTGATTGAATTGCTGTTATGTTAATACCAAATTTCATTCAAATTGATCAAAATGTTCCACACGCCTCAAAATGTAAGAAAATTGGCATTTTTTTAATTGGAGCTTTGAACCACACACAAAAACTTTGCCCGTTAATATTTCAATAACTATGATTACTTCATTATGATAATCTTAAAATAAACTTTAATACCTAAAATTAATCTTTGATTACTTAATTATGATAATTTTAAAATAATGTAAATATCTAAAATTAATCATGTTTTCATATATGTAACTTTTTTTTTTTTTTTTGTGAAAGAATAATATGGACGACAGGATAATTTTGTTCTCTGTAGTATTACAAGAAATACTTCTACACATTCTGAAAAAGTTTAAGAAAAACATTGCTTTATAAAATAGTATGCTAGAAAACAGATTATTGTCCGACCTTTAAATGGTTGTAGAGCCCGAAGTAAGGGGGCAGCTAAATTTCCTTCTCTGTGGATGTCCAAAAGTTCAAACAAGCATCTATTTTATACAAAAAATGTCTTCGATATTTTGACCGATTGTAGTCAAACTTTTACTCTCGCTATTCCTTTAAAAAAAACTGTAGAAATTTGCTACCGTATTTAGGTATAAATTCATACATTACCTATTCCCTCCCTTCAACTTAAAATATTAATGCGCCACTGTAGGAATATATCTGTTTCACATTCACAAGTTTTCTTGGGTTTATCGAGGATGGGTGTACAGACTGGTCCTTAAATTCAATGTTACCAACTTGAATATCGATTGCTTAATTTTTGGCTATGGTTTCAGCAAATTGTCGCTCTCTGTGTATCTCGTATGCCAACTGTCACAGCATTCGGAAAGATTGCGCTAATTAGGACTGAATTAACTACAGATAACAATTTACACTGGCGATTCGCTTGTACCGCCATTCTGACACGACACCACGTTAATTTTAGTTTTAAACGATTCATGCTAACGCTACAAAAGGCTCTGTAACACAAACTGATATTTTAATAAGTTTATATTTTACTGAATAAGTTTCTGTTTATCTCTTATGCTTTCGCAAAACTCAATAGAATAAAGCGGATTTCATGTTATATTATCAAAAAATTTATAATACAGTAGAACCCCTTTAATTCGAGTTCCCATGTAGTTCGAGCTGGTCTTAAGAAGATTAAAATTTTACATAAAACTAAAGTAAAACCCCGTTTTATACATTGTTCGTATGTACGTTTTGCGCACTTTGGAATGTGTTACATTTTGAACTTTCCTTAAATGCAATATAGGTTTAACTATCCCACTTAGGACTCTCGTTCATAATGCACAGAAATAACCTCGGCTTCAGATTGTTATGCATTGTCATTACAGATTGACTTCGTAATTCATAATCGGCTTACCTTCCCCGTAATTATAGGACTTACAAGCCAATGCCTAGGGGTCAGAAGCCTGTCGGGAAGTCTACGGCACGAAACCTCAGAATGGAGAACCTGTTAAGAGGTGTCAGCCCGTAGTCGGGCATGAACACGAAGTGGATGATATGAAATGTAAGCGAAATTGATGATTGGAAGGGTGATGATGGAGCAATTGGTGGAATAAGTGGCGGGTAAACCAAAGGACAGAAAACTCACCCAGACACCGCTTCGTCCACCACAAAGTTTCACATGCGGGCGCTTGGGATCGAACCCTAGATGGAAGGCGAGCGGTCTAACCACACCCCACAGCGCCACCGACAGACTGACTCATTATACAACAAATGTAGGTCTCGTTAAAACACACAATTTGTGTCACATACAGTTTCATTGTACAATTAACAATTACGGAAATATTCCGTGCTATTGGTTTCACATTTTATTCGGTATTTAATTATTTTCGCAAACGGGAAGATTTTTCTTTTCGTCTCCAGCAAGCAAAGAGAGCTGAATTTCAATTGTTTCATATAGTGACCGGCTTTTAAAATATTTAACTATCGATTTAGCCTAGTGTATTCCCTTATTTTCCCTCTGCTTACAAAGAAGCAAGTAATAAAACCTATTCTACTATTGCTTATCTCGATTAACAATAATGTAGGTAAAAGAATAATCTTTTGTAATCAGCAATTGTTTGCGGTACAGCTAGAGAAATAGACATTTTGTTGTTGTTGTATAATGCTTTCCTTTACCCATTATTGGTATGTGGTAAGGAAAGTAAATATGTCCTTACCTACCTAATAAATATGACTTCATATTGGTTATAAAATGTTCAGATGAAAATGCTATTCATTTAATAACTGCTTATATTCGAATATGCTAAAACAAAGCATGCTAGCTTCATCTGCAATGCAATATTCCGGTTGTTTATTAAGTCTCTGGTAAGTTCACGTTCCTTTTTTGCAGGTGTGTTAGTCTGATAAAGCAGGGTGTTGTGCAAAGTGCATTATTCGCTATTTTAATGCACCGTGCGCGCTCCAAGTTAAGAGAACTTAAGTGTACATATTAACTATGTGATGTAGCAAATCATATCCGCTTAGCGCTAATGGGGTTTCCCGTCTGCTCTGGAGCAGGATCAGCATGGCTCAGCACAGGGATTTATTCAAGAGTCCTCGATGATGCAGTTTGCAACTTCACACTGCACACACACACACACACACACTCCATAAGGCAATTATCGGAGCTTTGCTGCAGCATTAACCGCGCCGGTTAAACTTCGTTTGTACATGCGGGATAAAAGAATACATTTGGACTTTGAAGACGCTACATTCGTTAATATGCTCACAGTAGTAATAGTACCAGTAGCAGTAAGTCGTAGTGTGTCGGAGGGAATTCCACACTTCAGCCATTGACTGGCTTTTTGTACGTCAGGACCCAGGAGGAAGGATGACATGAGAGCAATCATAGCGGTCAGCAGGAACCAGACGGCGGAAGGGAGCCATCATTTAGGTCCCCTAACAGTTCCAATATTTCTTTATTTCGACGCGGGAAACGTTAGGAGCCCAGGCCTCAGGTTTTACCAAACGTCCCTGAGTCACTGACGACCCCCAACACCATCCCGCCGCAGAGCTGAATTTCCAAAGCGCAGTCATCTCCACGAGTGGGCTCCACCACCACAATCCTTGCCGACACTTACAACTCTGAAATAGACCGGTTGAAAGAAACGGAGATGAAGTTCAGGGAAATTAAGAAACCTCCCCAGTATTCGCCTAGTTAGAGGGTTAGAGAGCTGGGAGCCGAATCCGCGACCTCCCGAATACCAGTCCCAGACGAAACGTCTGAGCCACTTGCCTCGGTTACTCATACCAGTGGCGTCGCGGTAGCAGGTTGAGTCTCGCATTTGGCAGCTCCCAGGTTCGATCCCTCTCGACCAGCCAAACTGTCCCACAGTTTTTGTTGCGGCGAATCGTGGGATGGTTTCTTATCTAAAACGGTTTCCTTTCCATCATTTCCGTTTCTCACTCATCTTTCAAATATGCTTTCGTCGTGTATGGCAGTACGGGCAGATGGAGCGGATCTATGCTCAATGAAAAATTTTCTCTACTTTACGCTAGGTGGCTGCCAGGTCGACGGGTCGCTTGCACGATGTTTCCCGGGTCCTGTAGTGGGACAACGTTGTTCTTGGAAACGTTAAGGACTATCGCGCGTCTCTGGTGACATATATGCCCGCGGCATGTGGCCTCCTAAAATTCCTCCTGAGAGTGTTAGCCTCAATAGATCTGCATAGATCTCCATAGATCTATTGCAGAGTGCCCCATCCGTTGCCTATCCTTTGCCATTTAATATGAGACTGTTTAAACATGTTTAAATAATATGGTTAAAAGAAACAGTAAATAGTAATTCACTTTGGTTAAAAATAAATACTTACGTATGAGGAGTTACTAAATATAAGAATTAAACAACATTAAATTGTTATTATAATATAATCGTAATTTTAAATATTGATTCATATAGACAGAACAAAGTAAAAAGTAATATAGTTAAAATAAATAAGCATTATTGTTAACGTATATTCATAAATATTGTATAATAAAATAAACTTATTGTTATTAATATATAGTGCAGTAGAGGAAGCACCGACTACAAAGTTGCTGACTTTACAGTATTACTTTTGTTTAGAATAGATTATTTTATTTTATTTCAATTACACCTTAACTCTTTCTTACATTCTAAATCTTTACCTATTAACTTTAATTTTAGTTTACTTTAGTTATTTATCTGAAAAAAAAATGGATAAAATGTTTTGTAATGTTTGTTTTTTTAAATAAATTTCAAGTTTGAATATATGCCCCAGTAATAGTTACCTGGGTGACAAGGAAGCATATTCGGATGTTATTGATTTAGTTGTCTACCCTTTATATATTACTAATTAATGCCCAAAAGTAGATAAGCTTGATTTTGTAGCATGAATGAACAACTTTCATGATTATCATAAAAAGATTATCCAGGAGTTGGATACAAAACATTTAAGGAAATGCACCAAAAATAATTCGACACCCATAGTTAGTATAAGTGAAAGCATTTCAATATGTTCGTAAATGAGATGTTAGCTTCTCTGCCTGCATTTCATTAGTTGTTACCTGGCCTGTTGAACCAATAACCAAACCAGTTGCATGCATTCCAATCCTGGGAGAGAAGTGAGCAACTGCTACGGACTGTTCTGTTACCTATTATCAGCAATCATAAGTAATTATAAATTCATTTGTTAATTATTCTATATTTAATAACGTTCGGAGGTCTCTGTATCTGCGTTGCTCAGAGAAAAGAATATCACTAAAAACTGTAGCGTTCGTTAACTGCGTCACCACAGCGTAAAGTCCGTAAACAGCCCAACTAATTTCCTTTCATCTTGGGCTTTAACGCCTGGTAATCCTGTCTGTTGGTGTGTGCAGATCAATCATGAGATTGCGTTTTACCTCAGTGACTTATGATTACATGTTCCATGCATTGATGAAGTTAGAGAGTAGCTAACCTGAAGCTAACTGTTTAAAATGTTTTAGCCAGTTAAATAGATATCTCGTTTTGATCGATCGGATATTAGTATAAAATTTTCACTTAAGGTGATGCATCTGTGAATTTTGGAAAATCTAGAGCATGTAAGACATTTTATTGAAATGTTTATCAGTTATTATCCACAATAATTGTAATATTTTAGTCACCTGTCAAAAATTCTAGCTTGCATGATTATTTAAAAACAAACATTTATTGTCTAAAATAAATGTTCTCGCGTGAGGCATTTTTAAAACTATTGACATAAAAATTCAAGTTTTATAATAAATAAGTTTCCAAACAGGTCTCTCATATATTTTTTTATATCAACCCTAATTATTGTAGAATATTTTTACTTTTTGTACTCTCCAAAACTCTTAATTTTTTCAAAATGTAATGATTTATTTTACAAAATTAGATTATTATTTCAAGAACTATATGACCATTTTATTTAATGTAGTTTTGAGAGGCAGAATACACATTTTCAAAACATATACCAAAAATTTCATCATGAGGTGTATTTTGAATATATCGAAATGTTGGAAAAATCTGATATGTTCCATTCACATGTATTTTCGACATCTCTGTAACAAATTATTCTTGAAAAGCTTATTTCTATCTACTTCATGCTAATCGAGATATACATTAGGAGAAATGGTCTTATTACTTGCTGCCTTGTAAGAGAAGGGAGAACATATGCTAAAGCGATAGCCATATATTTTAAAAGCGGGTTGCTAGGTGATTGAAATTCGTTTCTTTGCACTGCCACGGGTTGAGAAATTTCCATATGAGAAACGTTTTAGGTATTTTAAAACTTGAAGCAATAACAATGAATATCTCGGAAATGGTCAATTCTACGAAAAAAATGTATATATCATAAATTATGTGTTTTAACGAAATCCGCGTGTTTTGTATAGTAAACGTTTGTCTATCTGTTGCGGTTTACCACTTAACGCAAAATTCATTCAGAATGAAGGTCTTCAAAGGCTATTTCCAGAAAATTCAAGTAATACATTTTATTTGCCATGTAAATATATTTATTATGCGGTACTTTGTAATCAAAATTATTAGAGCCATTTTTTAGAAAATCAAAATTTTCGAATTTTTTTCCATGTGAAGGGTAGTTTGGGATGAGGGGATTTTCCTCAAAATCTTCGTATCGCATTTTTGGACGATACTAAACTTAAACAAGTTTGGTATTTTACCGACTTTTCATTTTTGATTAATCGTGTTCACAGACGGACCTTTTGCTAAAAATGCATCACATAATAATTGCATGAAGACTGTGCAAATTAATTGCATAGTATGGTGGAACTTGTGAAGTCTACTGTAAAAAGTACAGGGAAGTGCATTAATTATTTCTAGCTATGTTGTGCAATTCCAATATTTAATTTTAAACCCAATCAGAGTTCCAAAAGAGAGAATTTTTAAACGCTCTCCATTTGTGAATATTTAAAAGCTTATTATATAAAGACATGTTCAACAAATCATAAATATTTATCTTCTGAAATCAATTAATCATTTTAATGAGATTTATACCTAATCAACGATAGTTTCTGCTCAAGGTCATGTCTGCAGCTTACATACATCATCCTCCATCCGCCTTTCACTTCATCTCCGCGTTTTCTTAATATTATTATTGCTAATATTATTTATCATTTCACAATTACTTCCTGTAATGTTACTGCAATTACGGTAGTACATTTTTAAGAAAATTTATTATTTGTATCGCTCCTAGATAAAGTTGAAAACTATCATATAGTATATAAGTGAACCCCAGTACAAACGCTGTGCTGTAATATCCCTATTATGATTAAACCTCGCTTGTGTATTCCTGATACAGAGAGGCACTGCACAAACCGGCTTTACATAATAGCCCCATCCACTACTTACTGAGTTGATTTTTTCTACCTCACACGTACAGTGGCTAAACGTTGTTTTTCATAAGCTTACCCGGCAGGTAAACCCATTTAAATGTATCCAACCGCCAGAGATATTTTGGGTTTTATATTCATGAAATGATATTAGAATGTAATTCTAATGGTGTATCTTAAAGATGAATTGATTAGTACCCTTAATATTAGGAGCACCAATTATAGCATTTCCTTGAATAAACATATAAGCTTTTGACTTTTACCCCCTCTATTATTCTACTCGCGTGCTCCCTACTCGTTGATTGGCTGAAGCTGTTCCCGGCGTAAATATGGCTTATATAGCACGGGGGTTGAACAGATTATATAACTTAAATGAAAACCTAAAAAAAACAAAAAAAAAAAAAAAAAACATGCGTGACTCATACAAATTAAGTATTGGAAACCTACGTACACCGAGTATTTCACTGACAATTAGGAGTATCTAGAAATGGAGCTATCCTTCCTTATTGGAATCTGATTTCGCGACGCAGTTTTATGGCAGATGAATTTTCGGCATGGTTAATGACAAAGCTCTCAATAATATTGTCAATACTGCCATCTAGCTCCCACGTTTTGTTTCCTCTTTGACCACATGAATATTTGCTCCTTTCTAACTAACGTCGTTAACCTGAGACAATGCTGTACTAAACAGCGCCCTAACCTCTAAAGAGTTTGAATGTGTGTTGTCATGTTGAGGTTTCACAAACTCACCATGTCACTCTATCAACTTATCACACTTTCCGAGAACGGTTTCCCCCTTTTTTCTTCGCCATTATACACGATTTGCGCGCGCACACACACATATACATGTTTTTCACTTTGTTAATAACAACCGTTAATAAACTGAAGCTTCAACTCAGGTCAGTAAGGATGCGGTAATGACGCACGTGCAGCTGTTATAAAAGAGTGCTAAAGCTCTTTCATATCTTAGAATAATAATCTACAGATGCTCATTGTTTGAAAGAAAAGTAATTTGACTGAAATAATCTAAATGCAGAGAATAAATTATTATTTTAACTAGTTGTAAGTCCATCAACCAATAACAGAGAACTATAGCATATGATGTTGACACGAGGGGTAAGGTAATGAAAACCATACTTAGGTATCCTGGGCCTAGATAGCTGCCCTTGTGCTCAAAATTTTCCTGAAATAAACTAAAACGTTACTTGTATGTAAAATGGCTGGAAGTCTTACTCAGGGTCTCGTTTCTTAGTTTTATGCAAAGGAAGCTCTTTAGCAGAGCACATAGTACACTAAAGCTCTAATATCTCTGTATTTGATGTGTCATAAGCATCTTATAATCGTTCCTGTTTCAAGATACAATTACGCCACAGCCTCTCAGGAATATGCATAGTATGCAGTTATCTTGTATGACGCAGGAAGTGGTGAGGTTCTGCCGATGACTGCTTTACGATATCTTGCTCGAGGGACACACAAGGTTATCGACAACCGGGCTATCAAAAGAAAGAGGTCGAACTTTGCAAATGGGGAGCTTGCTTACCAAGTAACGGATCCAGTATTCTTCCTGAACTCTGACCACACTCTATGCCGGCCTCCCACCATTCATGATAATGCCATTGTGACCTTTTCCCCTCATTCCTGCATAAGCGAATTAGTCCATTCGCTCGCACTTTTCAAATGAGTTCATTCCAGCTGCGTATTCCAGTTTTTACTTTCTCTAGCCCCGTATGTACAATGTACATAGGGATAGAGAAGTATTGCATTCCAGCCAAAAAGTCGATGTCGAGATTTCACCGGAAATACATGTTTTAGGACCCCCTGAATCTAAAAAAAGCATTCCAAGAAAAAGGTCCGTGTGTGTGTGTGTGAGTGTGTGTATGTGAACACGATAACTCAAAAGCGAAAAGTAGCTAAAATACCAAACTTGGTATTTAAGTTCAGTATCTTCCAGGGATGCGACACGAAGATTTCGAGAAAAATCCCCCCACCCCAAACTACCCTTTACATGGAACTTTTTTCGAAAATGTTTATTTTCTTAAAAATGGCTGTAACGATTTTGATTAAAATATCGTATATTAAAGATATTTACCTGGCAAATAAAATGTATATCTTGAATTTTCTGGGAATAGCTTCTAAAGACCTGTTTATTCTGGATGAATTTTGCTTAATTTGGCATAACTAATCAACCGTAAGAGATAGACAAAAACTTACTATACAAAAAATGTAGGCCTTGTTAAAATACACAATTTACGTCATATACATTTTTTTCGTGGAGCTTACCGTTTTCGAGGTATTCATTGTTATTAGTTTCAGTTGTGAAGACTTATACTTTTCCCTTTGTTCTACTCCCGGCCAGGAATAGAAGTGATTTGTAACAACAATCGCATAACCTTTAGCCTAGTGTATTCTCTTATTTTCTTCCTACTTATAAGGAACTAAGTAATAAGAACATTGTGCTGAATACCTCGATTAACAAGATGCAGAAAGAAGAATAATCTTATGTAAGAAGTTTGTAGAACGGCTAGAGAAAGTCATGTGAGTATAACACATCAGATTTTTTAAGTAATCTGTCTAAGAAACTTAAAAATATAAACTTCACATGCTTTCAATTTAATGATTCTGCACTTACATATAGCATGATATAAAATAATTATAATTCTAGCTTTAATGTAAAACATACTCCATGGTACATTAGTTATAATCCGTGTGTAGGACAAAGTGGCTAGAATCAGACTGAAAATTTCAGTGCTATAATTTGAACAATGCGAATTTGTGGTTTACGAATTGCGATTCATTTGGGGAAGTGACAGTTCTGTCAGCATGTTATAATAGTAACTCGGTTAGAACAACCGGACGATCTAAGATTAAAATTCGAGTTATTGATAAGATTTTTCAGTCTAACGTCCCAACCTTTTCTGTATAATTTTGTACCGTATCGCTTAACTGTTACGTGCACGTGCTACTGAAAGGGTTAACTGGGTTTTATCTTTATTATTACAAACCTCTCAGATAACCACTGATTGCTCGGAGAAGTCGCCGACGTTTTCCAGTGCACCAATCGGCCAATAGAAATCACAAATGAGAGAAAGACGGAGTTCGCGAGGAGTAAAACAACGTCTTATCGCAGCCTTTGATGCCGACATGTTAACCGTTTGAGCAGCACGGTAATACCGCCGCTTTATCTCCAGCTATGGCATTTGGCGCGACCGAGAAAGGCAGCATTGCCAGTACTATACAACCGAAATTTTCATAAAATGCTAATAATGATAACTGTAACAATAATTATACCAATTATAACACAACTATTAAATTACTATAACAAGGATAGCGCAGTAAAAAACTTCAGTTGGGTTAGAGCAAACAGCTATTGACGACACGTACTCCGCTTAAAAGAGAATTGACAACAATCTAAAGTAACTGCATGAGCATCAGAAGGGATTAATTGTAGGACAGGAGTTGGATAGTTTGAGTCAGACAGATAGCTGGGATTTGAACCACAGATCTCCCGATTTCTAGCCGGTTGCTCTACCACTGAGTTACCACGGTAGCTCAGTGACAGAGCAACCGGCTAGAGACCGGGAGATCAGTGGTTCAAATCTCGGCAATGGCATTGAATTGTTCAGTCGGACTCTACCTATCCAACACACGGCTGTGTGAAAAACAATTAATCCAATACCGAATGACCATAATAGTTGGCTATACTATGAATCCTGGGACTTAAGTACTTACAACATTGTAAGTTGTCATCTCAATATAATTTGAGAACACCTTGTGGTTTACCGGGAAACATGCGAGTCAGTTGAGAAATTCAATGCTATGTTGCCATGGTAGCTCAGTTGCAGAGCAACCGACTAAGTCCCGGCTATGGCATTGGATTTTTCAGTCTGACACTACTTATCCAAAGGCAGGCACTTTGCTGCGTGGGTCTATCCAGCACTGCAAACTTGCCTGTTTTTTGTTCTTTCCCCCCCCCCTTCCTTTCTCTCCGTATTGTTTTGCTTGTAGCACAGCTCTAAGCAACGTCACTTAATAAATCGTTACAGGCGATCAAATTAGAGCGTTGATGTATATGAAATGTATATGGAAATTCACAGCGCTAGTATTTCTGAAGTTGGCCTTTATGACATACCTATCTCTTTCTTTACCCTCGCGAAACGTCAGGGCTGGAGATTAGCGGCGAAACAAGTCGCCTCTAATTGACTAGTCCTGGAATATGTTGTTGTGCGATGCGAACTAGTTCCTTAATTACAGCATTCCATCAAAAAAATTGATAACTAACCTTTAGAGTGCTTCCCCAAATCTAAAAGATAAAAGCTTTATATGTGCGTATGCACGAGAGTATCTTCGGCACTATAATATCATAACTTGAAAAATGGCTCGTCAGTTTTAATTCTCTTTCAACAATGGCTAACACAATTTTGATTAGCCCGCCTGGGTAGTGTGGTGGTAGCGTGTCTGCCTCACATTCAAAAGGTCGTGAGTTCGAATCTCGCTTAGGGTGAGTTACCTGGATAAGGTTTTTACGGGTTTTCCGTTATCCTGAGAAGACGAATGTCGAGTAACTTTAAGCTCCATGGACCCCGAAATCATTTGAGCATCAGTTCACCAATTTCATTCATCGTCCGATATGACCAACAAGGTTAAATGGCGTAAAGTTTAAACAAAAAAAGTATTAAAATATTAGGATTTTAATATATACAGCCATCTAAAATGTTATCCCACGGGTTCATATTTAAATTACTCGAATTAAACGAGAATCCTAACATGTATGCAACTTCTTGTGCGGCATTTTCCCTATTTTGAGTTCGTTGTTTTCTTTCTCTCTCTCTCTCTCTTTCTCTTTCTCTCTCTCTCTCTCTTTCTCTCTTTCTCTCTCTCTCTTTCTCTCTCTCCCTCTCTCCATATTCCTACTGTTCCAATCACCTTCCCGTAGATTTCGCTCTCCCATAGCTCTCCCCATATATTTTTCGCATGATGGTGCTCCTCTCTTCCCTCTTCATGTTGACCGGCATCTTAAAATCTCGACCATCTTGTTTCTGTCATTCTAGGTGAAGTTCTTGCACTTATCTAAATGAAACCGTTTCTATACTGTGGTGTATTTTAATTAACACGAAACTTTTTATATGGACATCTAGTAGAATTTAAATGAAGTGGTAAAAGAGGAAATCACGTAACTTATGGTATTTTGCATCACAGATTTCTTACCTTCACCTACGCGTTCAGAAGGTCAGAAGTATCCTCATTTTTTAACTCAACGTAGAGCAAATAAACTTTTTTTCCATGAAGTAGGGAAAGTGCCCTAACTGGTTAAGCGAGGAAAGCAACTCTCTGGAACAGTCCCAAGAAATGGCGCCGCACAATGCTTTCATTATTCGACGGCCTATGTAGGAGAAACATGTAAGCTGGGTATTTTGTTTCTAGAAACATTTCATTCCCATAAATCTTACAAGTACCATAGGTGAATTCTAAATCTTGCAATTTTTTACTTTCTCTACACGTACTATGTACATAGTGTATAGAGAAGGTATTGTATTCCACCCAAAAATTCGATACCGAGATTTCACCGGAAATACATGTTTTGGGTCCCCCTGAATCCAAAAAAAGCATTTTTAGAAAAAGGTCCGTGTGTGTGCGTTTGTATGTGTGTGAGTGTGTGTGGACAGCATAGCTCAAAAACCAAAAGACCGTTGAATACCAATTTAAATTTGGTATCTTCCAAGAATGGGACACGAAGATTTTTAAGAAAATCCCCCCACCCCCAACTACCCTTTACATGGAACTTTTTTCGAAAAGTTTGATTTTCTTAAAAATGGCTCTAACGATTTTGATTAAAATCTCGTATATTAAAGATATTTACCTGAAAAATAAAATGTATATCTTGAATTTTCTGGGAATAGCTTCTGAAGACTACTTTATTCTGGATCAATTTTACGGAATTTTGCCTAACTGCTAAACCGTAAGAGACAAAAACTTACCACACAAAAAACGTCGAGCATATTAAAACACACAATTTATGTTATATACATTTTTTTTCGTGGAGTTGATCGTTTTTTTTTGTTTTTTTTTAATAGATATTCCTTGTTTTTGGCTTCTACTTTGAAAAACTCATACTTTTCTCATACAGGAATTTGTCAACTCGTATCCATACAAACAAAGGAACTTCAGTCACATAGCAACCAGCTTTTTGACTACCACTTTAGCCTATAGTACTTCCTTTTTTCGCTTTTACTTACAAGGAATCAAATAATAAGACTACTTCTGCTAATGTTTTCTCGATGAGTATGAAGTAAAGAGAAACATACGTTTTTTAACAATAATTTGTTGCAGAGAAAGTCATGTGAATGGAACACATAAGATTTTTTACTATTTTAGTTGTCTCATAAACAAATTAAGGGTTTAGTTATGATTTCGTGATGCACATGTGTGGCAAAAAAAAAAAAACAACAACAAAGAAACAAACAAACAAACAAAAAAAAAAACAGCCAGTTTTTAGTTCATTCTCTATAAATTTCTGCTGTAACTTTGAAGAAGATTAGTTGACTGCCTCCGTGGTCGAGTGGTCAGCAAGTTGGGTAAAATTCTCGGCTGGAGTGGGGAATTTTTCTTTAACCGGAATCATTTCCTATCCCCTAAGAGTCTGCAAGTATGTATGTGCGTGCGTTTGAAGAAAATATTAAACCCAACGTTCAAGAACATTCAGTCAACGAGTTACTTAAAACAAAGCCTACGATGTGACCTAAACCATAGATGTTAAATGGGGCTATATAAATGAAACTACAAAAATGGCTACATATGTCGTATAAAACATTTTAATGTCACAGCGTCAGAAAAATCATGCTCAGTGAAAGGCACTGGACATAGATACAGGTCAATGAGCCGTATGTTCACGTGTTGATGCTGTAAAAGGCTCGGCTCTGAGAGGAAAAATCATAACCAGCAATTGAAGTTGAAATTTTTAGTTATCTACTCCTTTTTGTTATTTTCTTTTCCCTTCCTTTTTGACGTAAATTATCACGACAGTCTCTGTCATCTCAAATTCCAAGGATGAGTTTTGCAACATGTTTTTTATGTTTCTTGAAGTTTTAAAAAGTATCTTAACTAGCCTCGATAGCGTGTCTGCCTCATATTCAAGAGGTTGCGAGTTCGATTCTCGCTTTAGGGTGAGTTATCCAGGTAAGGTTTCCCCCCCTCCCTCGTTTTCCCTTATCCATGGACCTCGAGGTCATTTGAGCATCATTTCACCGATTCCATTCATTACCGATATGATCCATCGGCCTTAAGCTAAATTATTACAAAAAATAAATCTGATGCGATCTACTTCATGCTAAGCGAGATAAACATTAGCAGAAATTGTCTTGTTACTTGCTTCCTTGTAAGTAGAAGGGAAATAAGGGAATACCCTAAGCTAAAGCGAGTCAAATGTTTTGAAACTGGTCGCTATGTGATTGACATTCCTTTGTTTGTGTGGCTAGGAGTTGATAAATTTCCGTATGAGAAATGTATAAGTATTTTAAATCTGAAACCAATAATAAGGTATCTCAGAAACGGTCACCTCTACAAAAACCGTACATGACCTAAATGATGTGTTTTAACGAGATCACATATTTTGTGTAGTAAGACTTTATTGATCTCTTACGGTTTACGAAAATGTTATTCAAAATACAGCAAAATTCATCCAGAATTAACAGGTCATTACAGGCTATTCCCAGAAAATGCAATATTATTTGTCACGTAAATATCTTAGTATATGATATTTTAATCAAAATAGCACTTTAGAGCCATTTTTTAGAAGATCAAATTTTCGAAAAATTATTCCATGTAGAGGTTAGTTGGGGTGGGGATTTTTTTTTTAAAATCTATGTGTCGCATCCTTGGGCGATACTAAACTTAAGTACCAAGTTTGGTATTTTCGTTTTGAGCTATGCTGTCCACACAAAAAAAACACACACACACAAACAGACCTATTTCTTAACTTTTGGGGGGAATTCAGGGGTCTCAAAAATGCATTTCCGGTGAAATCTCGGTATCGAGTTTTTAAGTGCAATACAATACCTTCTCTATACACTATGTACATCGTACGAGTAGAGAAAGTAAAAAGTATCTTGCTTATAATGTTCGCCAAATCTTATATTTAAGCCCTAACTTTGGAAGTGAATGATATATTTTTATTTTTGGGCAATAGCATAATTCATGAAGGAAAGCCTGAACCGCTTAGCACGCAATCCACATGAAGGAATATACTTATTAAATTTGCTTTATGAGAAATTGTAAAGAGAGATCTCGTCATACCTGGGAAACTCGTGTGCCACATACACCAAACTTTTCTACAACATCTAGAACCACTACTAGTTCCCGAACCAGTAAATGCCCGTACCTGGTATAATTGTAAAATATGTGTTAAACCAGATGGCTAAAAATTGAGTTTTCTGCATATGGAATTGAAAATATGATGGGGGTACTTTTTAAGTTGTAAATTAGCCTGTAATTTTTGTTACTTTCAAAGTATAGTAGTTAGTATAAATAGGCCAAAGAGTGGTGATTTGAAAGTAACAAGTTAACAAAAACAAAACAAAAAATACTTTTGGAATTCATATTCCACGAAACCTAGTTGGAATATATTTATGAAAACAAACCTTTTAATTAAAGAAATGTAATATTTTATTTAAAATATATAAATTAAATATTAAGATATACATGGGTTTAAACCATATTCTTAAAATTACACTTAACAGAATTAAATTGTTAACCCAAAATATAAAAATATATTAGTTCTGACATGAATGTGAAAAGCTCCGTAAATTGTGCCAGTTTTAAAAGACCTGGAAGTGTATTATACAGCCTATGTACTTTTCAGGGTGCATTAACAAAATTAAGGGTACTCTAGCCTCACCCCCCTCCACACTCACATATTATATTGGCAGAGATATAAATTATACGGTATTAAGAATAAGTGAGAGTTTATAATGAGTTACGAACGTGAATGTTCTTCGAAATCTGTAATCAAATTAATGAGACATGTATGAGCCAGAAACGAAAATCAGTGAATCATAGCTAAAAATAGCTAATATCACTATTTTGTCTAACAGAAATTTATTTTATTTGTAATAAATAATTTAACTGGTAGTACCGAAAGGGTAAATTTTAAAATGGGTTTATATATAAACATTGCCCATCATAGGTACTTGGAATAATTATGCAGAAGTCTTGCACTTAGTTACCAATTCTCGGACCTGCGTCGATCACTTTTTGCCTATCCAAGGTCGAATTGTTTCCGCAAAAGTTTTCTAAGTAGTTGTGCATTCTGCGATTGTTCAAAATGAAGTATGATACAAGTTCGAGTTTTGAATCTTGAAACTTGAAGCCTATATAATTTACTGTCAACCAAAGGACATGTATGGTGATATAGAAATGGATGAAATTCGTGTGAGAAAGTGGCGCTACCTAAATGTATATGACAAACTTGATCTTGACGTCCGTCTTTCCTTACACACGGTTTCGGAATCACGTGAACAATAACAACGTAAAAGACAGACAGACGAGTAACCTAGACGAGTTACAAATTTCTTTCTCAAAAGTTTCTCGTACTTTTCTCGGTGAATCTGTGTCCATAGTATGGGAATTCCAAAGCTCTTAAACTGTAATTCCACAAATATTTGCTAGGTGAATTTGTGCCCATAGCACAGCAATTCCAAAGTTTGTAAGCCGTAATTCCGCAAGGAAATTCCAAACTCGTAAGCTGTAATTCTGCATTCATTATTTCCTAAATATCCTCCTTCAACATTCGAATTCGAGACCACAGCACTTGCTGCAAACCAGATGAATAATTATAATGCCTGTAATGAGTAAACGTATAAACGCTCATCGCAGATAGCGTGCACAAATATCGCGCTGGTTCCCGCGAAGAAGAAACTGCCGGGAATAACCTTTGTGTGCCAATCATTTTCTTGCTTGCTTGATGTAATCTATACACGCGCTCCAGCTTCATCCGAAGAAATTGAAAAACTGTCATCCCATCTTCCGTCACTAGAAGCTGGCGTAACCGACGTAATTATGTTCTGACATCCTTTTTTTTTTTTTTTTTTTTTTGTTCTTACTAGGCTTGCTGGAGTGGCAATGCTCGTAAACTCAGCAGATGGCGAGCTTAGAACGTAGAAACTGCATCCTTATCACAAGCAATTTGTTTTCTAAAATCAGCTCTCACAGAGTAACGGCACAGAGAGACTGGGGTTGTGAGACATGTCATCTTTTAATTGTTGGGTCATAGGCATTGCTAATGTGTATCTAACTTCTAAATTATGAAAATGCATACCTATATATTTTGTCATTTTATGGCATTTTCTATTTTAAAACTGTTTACTTTCTCTATACGTACTATGTACTTAGTGTATAGAGAAAGTATTGTAATGCACCCAAAAATTCGATACCGAGATTTCACCGGAAATACACGTTTTGGTATGTGTGCGTGTGTGTGTGTGTGTGCGTGTGTGTGTGCGTGTGTGTGTGTGTGTGTGACTTTGGACAGCATAGCTCAAAAACGAAAAGGCCGATAAATACGAAACTTGGTATTTAAATTTGATATTTTCCAAGGATGCAACACGAAGATTTTCAAGAAAATCCCGCCCCTCCAACTACCCTTTCCAAGAGACTTTTTCGAAAATTTTGATTTTCTCAAAAATGGCTCTAACGATTTTGATTAAAATTTCGTAAATTAAAGATATTTACCCGACAAATAAAATGTATATTTTGGGAATAGCCTCTGAAGACTACCTTATTCTGGATGAGTTTTATGGAATTTTGCATATCTGCTAAACCGTAAGTGATGGACAAAAACTTACCACATAAAAATGTTATATACATTTTTTTCGTGGAGCGGATCGTTTTTGATATATTCCTTGTTATTTGTTTCAGCTTTTAAAAACTTATATATTTTCCTCATACAGGAATTTGTCAATCCCGGTTCATACAAAAGAACTTCAGCTACACAGCAGCTAGCTTTTGACTAATACTTTAGCCTATGCTACGCCCTTAATTACCTTATATTTACAAGTAAGCAAGTAATAAGACTATTACTGCTAATTTTTCTCCATTATCATGAAGTAAAAAGAAGCATAACCTTTTTGACAATCATTTGTTGCAGATGTAGAGAAACTCATGTGAATGGAACACACAAGATTTTTGTTTCTATTTTACATCATTATTTCGTAATTTTCCAGCTCTTTACTTCTTTATTTCATTTTTTTTGTAAATAATCCAAATCTTAACTAGTATATCCCTAATTGTATTAACAATTTCCTTTATTGTAATAATATTAACTAATTTCCTATAAAAAAATTATTGAAGGTCATGGTGACAAAAATTACATCGAGTAGATACAGATTTTTACATTTTTGGCGTTTTACATATCACAAATTTCACTATTCAACTGAGAAATGAGTAACTCGCATTCTTTGGAGGGGCGAATCATACCCTTATTTAACGATTAGTCTGGAAAGGGTTTCTTGTAGCTGCAGGGGCTGCTACTGCCAGGAGAGTAGGTATACTGCAGTTATGACTTAATTTCGCAAATTAGGGATGAGACAGACTAGATTCCCCTTTTTCACATTAAAATTTATGTACATTCAAATTGTTACTGTTCTTATATTCTGAGAGCTCAATAGTTTTCTTAGTTTGCTTTTCAGATGCTTCATACAAACACATGAAACAAAGCTATAGTTTTAATTTCTAAATTATCACAGCACTGTTCTTAAACTTACTTTTTCTACTTGTATAACAGTTTAATCACGGATAATTAATTTAGAAATTTGTGTGCACTAATTTTAATAAATTAAGTTTAGTTTTAGGTCATTTTTTTAATTATTAATGCAATATTTTAAAATGTCCCGTTATTAATACGTTCGATTAGCACGACTCCTTTTAAGAGGAATAATCTGTTTTACTTGCAGATATTTCATAATATACTGCATTGCACTTTGGCTTAAAATACACACTAAACTGTGTAGTTCATCATCTGAATCCTACGTAACTATTTTATCAGCATCTTATAATAAGATATTCTCAGATGCATTTAAATTCATTTTAATCCCAAATTATATTAAACTTTTGAGGACACTGGGAGGTCATTAAAATCTTAAGGAAGCTAATATATGATCCTTCTTTAAAGTCTGGACACACAATAACTACAGATGCAATGGACTTAATTTGAGTTGATTATTCTCTTTCTTCAAATAATGATTACAAAAATAATAAGTTAGGATCGCTTAAAGTTTGCAAGTTACACAGTATTACTTAGCACTCCTATGAATTTTTTACTACGACTATATACTTGAACTAAATATTTTTCCAATCTCTTTAATCTGTCGACATTTAAAATGATTAAATTTGTGCAACAGAAAAACTTATATTTTCATTAATAGTTTGTTTTAATCACATATCTGAAAATAAACTGAATTTAGCATAAAGAGATCGTTCCCAGAAATATCCAGTAAAATGTACTCGCACATATCTGTAATCTGTATTGAGAAAAGTGCATCCTAAATATGAAAAAACCAACTTACTGGAAATTGAGACGAAAGAAAACAATACATGTGTACGGGTATACCTGCCATAATAAATGGCAATTGAAATGACCAAATTGGTCAGTAAGCCCAATGATATTGTGAGGGGGAGCACTGCCTCGGTTTGTGAGGGGAGTATTAGCAGAAAGAAATAAAGGCCTAACCTCCTAAAAATGAAACAAAGTAAAATAATTTAAAATAATTAGGAAAAGAAGGGTAAAAGATGCAATGGCTTGAATTAATATCGTTTTAAAGCTGAGAATTTCTATTATTTATCACATAGAAAATAAAAATATCAATTTCTGATGCATTTGGAGCTTCTAATCGCTTTAAATTGTGAAAAAAGTAAATAAAAATTGTCACCCTTAGCTTCCTAAAGTTTATCTGGAGAACTATGTGATGCGCCAAAACATCTGCTTTGCTCTTTTGATAACATATTCATGATTACTGCCTTTGGCCATCAGACCTTGCTTCACTTCCGACGTTTCAAAACAAAGGCCACAAAATATCGAAAAGGAAATTCCATGGCCGCTTATCGTGTCCTTTCACTAGGGTATTGCTCAATAACGCATATAAATTTAAGTTTACATGCGGCCATTTGTAAACTTGAGTTGTAACTGTCCTTGGGTATTGGAAGTGTTAAAGATTTCCACTTGTAAATTTATTAGCACTGTGGTACAACAGATTCAAATAAAAAGGTGTACGCAGACGTTGTTTTCCTTGAGAAAAATATTTTATCGACATACTTTAACGCAACTTGTACAGCCTAAAAGGTCAGAATTTCAACTGCATTCCTACTTCCAAAATATTTTGTCCTGTACTTGCAATTCTTCATTTTCTTCTAAATTTGAAGGCATAGCCATAAGTTATCTGCTCCGTCTTCAAATATTCTCCATCTTTTTCAGGGTCTGCTCACAGAAAAACCTATCGTACTGTTATCTCCACATTGTTTCAGTATTCTTGAATGTGGCATTCTTCCTGCATGTTTCTTCCACTGTCACATAACATTTTTCAGTTTTTCCTTCAGGGTTTCATTGTTTTAATGAGTTGTGAATATAACCGCTCTTCTAATATTTGTAACAATATATTTCTATCGACTATGTCAAATGCTTTCTCAAAGTCGATAAACCTGTATCTATGCGTTTAGTTTATGTTTTACAATAATCTGTTCATTGATGTCTGTAGATGATATAAAAATGTGCTTTTAAACTCAAGGCTATCTGTAATATTTTACAAGTAATTGTTTATTAATACTTTTCAGTACTGCTTACAAATTATTCGCAAAGGAATTATTGAATTCCAAGCAAAACTTTGCTATCAGGATTTCATTGAAATTGGGTATTTTGTGTTACCTTCATTTTTAAAAGAAAACCAAAACAATTTTAGAGAAAGGTCTCGCCGAGCGCGCGCGCGCGCGTTTTGTGTGTGTGTGCGTGTGTGCGTGTGTGCGCGAGCGAGAGAGAGAGAGAGCAACTAAAATTGAAATAAGAAGGTTGGTATTTAAGTTCATCTTCGCAAAGATTCAAAGAATAAATGTAAATGTGTGTGTTTAATAGTATAAAACAGAAAAACAAAGTTAGCAAAATACTAGCAATTGTCAAGTCAAAGCCTCCGTTATGAACAAAGAAGTTAAAGGGGTCTGTACAAATGGGGGGGGGGGGGGGTGCGCAGATTTCTAAGAAAACCCCTACCTAACTTACCTTTTACTTGGAAAATTTCTGTTATACATTGTTCTTAACGATTTTTATTAAAATATCATATTGTATCATATTATATGCATGAAAAAATAAAAAATATATAGCTTTTCTAAGAATAGACTTGCATTTTGCATACTTTAGTACAACCGGCAAGCCCTAGGGATAGACAAAATCTTGCTTTAAAAAAAAACATAGATCTCGTTAAAACACAGGTTATTTTACTTAGATTTCTGCAGTTAACCGTTTCCGAATTATCAAACTATGCCTTTTTTTTAGATGCGTTCACTATTGAAATTGCACTTTATAGATGGTGTAAGCAGTAATCGCACTTCAGGGTCCAATAAAACTGAGAGCAGTTCATATGAAGTCTCGTAATAGTGAAGGTTTTAAGAGAAATAATAAATTCTAGGATTCTTAATTACTTTAATTGAAAACAAAATCATTGCTTTATCTGATACATGTAAAAACGGGGTTAATTTCAGTTTAATACTTTTTAAATTTGCGAAATAATAGTTATTACAAGAATCTTTTCGGCAGGTTTTGCATATAGCATCCAGGATGGACGTTTTTGAATGTATTTTATACATCCCTATTCAGATATTTATCCACTGATGTACAGAAAATATAAAATCGCTTTTATTCATACCACGGAAATATCTGAAATTCGAGAAAAATCAACTATAGGTTTCTTTGTTGATATTTCAAGAACCCATTTTAAACAGATTAGATGAAAATTTAAATCTTGGAGTCTTTTCAATTATGTAAAAATACTTCGCCAAAAACGGAATACAGCTCTAGCTTTTCATCGATCATTTTTAGGTGGAGGGATATTTGAATGTGAAAGAGTTCGAGAGTAGTGGTGGTGGTGGTGGTAACAATAATAATAATAATAATAATAAAAATAAATTGTGACATGTTTTGAAAGAGATTTGTCTTTGGAGACAAGATAAATTTGGTTTACTTGGGGGGGGGGAGGAGTTATTGTGTGGTTAGAATTTCTTAAGAATTGAACCCCTAAAGGTAACAAAGAAAGAGAGGAAAAAGACAAAAAGTTTAAAACGCATCTGAAATATAACGTTTGCATATACTTCCTTAATGTTTAATAATTGGTATCAAGTAAACAAATTAAATGCCTTCTTGGCAACATTAGCGATGTCAAAGAAGTATCAGATAACTTTTGGTGACATTGCATTAAGATTGGTAATCCCTGAACAAATAAGTTTGCTTATAATGAACCAGAAAGTAAGTGCAACGTAAATTGGAGCAAACTCGTTTCATCTTTAACTTTTTAAAATTATAATTCTTATTTGTTCTAAACAAAGAGGATATAAATTAGAAGCGATTTCACAACCGAGTTTATATAATCCAATACTCAGCGACAGTTTTCCAAGAAATGTTGACACTATGCTTTGGAAAAAAAAATCTCGATAGTAGGCTCTTCTGGGCTTATAGATAAGACTGTTACTTAATGTAGTATCGAATGAACTTTGCGATAAAATGCACTTTCTTCAAGTTAATAATTGAAATGAACGCAGATCATAAAGATCATACATATGACCTAAACACGTGGTCGATCGTGTGACTGCATATGACGCACTCAGAGGAAGCTGAGTAACGGCACAGAAAATTAAAATTTGAGTTTGAAGAGTAAATGTGAGTAGAAGAAACGCCTGCTAAAATTTGACTTTCGTTTCAGTCTCTTCGCTCGCATTCGGAAGATCCACGCTTCAAAACCCACCAAGACTGTCGTCCCTGCCTGAGGTTTCTCCCAGGTTGTCCTCAGTCCTCGTAACTAGAGCTCGGTTTTGGGTTCCGAAGTGCACACAGTTACGAACACACACAGCATGCATTGCAATGAATTCTGAGCGAGTTTGATTGATTTATGTTCATTGTCTTTTCAAAGCTATGCACATTATTATCCTGAATTTTTTTGTATCACACTTTATAGTTTTATTTGTAAAAGCACAAGCTGTTTTTATTTACTAATCATATTATGAAATAATTGTTTTATTATGTTACTTTATGAATTAGAACGAGGTATATAGTGTCAATACATGTAATGAGCTACTTTTAGAATAGATTATACCTCAACGTGTGTATGTTTACGTTACAAACCCCTCTCCATTATAGCTGACTGCTCTGTGAGATCGTAGCTGTGTGCGCTTCAGAATCCAAAACCGAGCTCTAGTGATGGGTGGAGTTGTGAGACGCCTCAGTACCCTTCGGCACCTACTTGGAGAGTTAGTAGATAGAAGCTGGTAGTTGTCACCCTCATCGGGGTCATTGGTAGTCGTCCCCATAAGGGGTTGACATGCGCAAGTCGCGTACCCATCCTTGCGGCAGCTCGGGGGGTGGGCAGTGATTAAAATAGGCACTGCCCTAATGAAAAAAAAAGAAAAAAACAAGGAAGTTTCCCTGAGCTGTCCGTCAGTACCTGAGTTGTAGTCTAGTCACTGCTGTATAACTTATGTGCCCACCTAAACTTGCAGTAGCGTACGAGGCTTCTGCCTCTCCCCTATACACTCAATTGTAAACAGCATACCAGTATACTAGAAGTTAACTTATTTGGCCAAAATATTGAAAGTAGTGCAATCATGGAGACTGCAGAAAGTGATAAAGCTGCACATTTACTGAACTGAGAATTATCTCTTTACGCCTTACTATTTGTGAGAGTCGAGAAAGACGCGATGATCGGTACATCCATTAAATCAAATGAGCATTCGCAACGACTTCTTGAGGGGAAAAGATTTGGCGCGGCATGGCCAAAAAGAAGAGAATGTATAGTAAACATTGTAAAATTTGGCATTGCGATCGTCTGCTGTTGAACATAAGCCAATGCATGTAGGAAAGAAGGCAGAATTCTTCCTAAATGTACACAATGCAAGGATAAAGTTTGGAGTGTCTTGCATTGCGCGTGTCTATGTGAATGCTTACATTGAATAACATTGGTATAAAGTCTAACGCTTATCTAGTGATTATTTATTACAAACTGTATACCCATACTGCCACATCTGACTGCTGCAATAGGTGGTTGCTGCTAGCGCGAGCTATCTGACAACATGCTGTTTTGTTTATCGGTAGTTACTGCATTAAAGTATAAGGTTCAATTTTTGTGATTTTACTTGAAGTACATCATTCCAAATAAAATGTTAAGTTGAAAATATTGGAGAAAGGGGGGTATTTAGCTTGTCTCTTCACGCCTGTAAATCGTATGTAATACAAGAAAGTGTTAACCAAGGATTGCGCATGTTGGTACGTTTTAAAGTTTCCATTAATTAACAGGCTCTGAACAGATTCAGTAATGGAATACTGAAAATCTGAGTGGTCTCTCCAATTCCCAGGACAATTTGATCGTGTATTTGTCTCGTCGCTGTTCACTGAACAACGATGTTTAATTCACTTAAAACATCCATACCACTTTTCATCAAATTGCTATAGTGTCTATCGTGAAAACACAAACACATAGTACAAAATTAAGGGAGCAGTTAAGATAATAGAATAACTTAAATATGAAGATTTGTGTTTATTCACTTTGCGTTTTTAAAATCACTTACACACGCACAGACAGACCTTTGCATGACATTCTTTAGCCACTGCCTATTTTCATATGTCTTCTATAATCTATTCTTACTAGGCTTATTTTACTATCCGCTTCATGTTAATTGAAAAAGAGTTTTGCAGAAAATGATTCCATAATATATACATATATATCGGTTTGAAAACAAAGGACTAAGCGATAGTCAAATTATATGTGCTGGAATTTTCGCAGTCTTTCCATGACATCATGAAACTAAAGATGACAATATTTCTAGGAACGACAAAATATTGAAACTTTTAATTTTAATTTGGAATACTTTGTATGTTTTGAAGATATTTATATTTCTGTGTAGCAACTTTTTGTTGTGGTTTATTAGTTATTTAAAATAGCACAAACTCCATTGGGAATGAAGAAAATTTATTTCAAGTGACAGAAAATTGAATGTGAATTTTACTGGTATTTTAACATCTTAAAATATTATATTTTAATTAATATCGTTGGAGCCATGGCTAAGAAAATCCAAATATGTTGTGTGCTTTAAGGGACACCGGCAGGATATTTTTAAAAAAACCTATAGATTTATTTATTTATTTATTTATTTCAAATTTTACTGTGTTTCAAGATGAACCAAATCCAACAAAAGCTGTTTGCACTCGAAAAACTTCGAAACAAACGGTTGCCTGCTTTTGTTTTGTTTCATTTTTTTTGCAGAAAAATTGTTCATTGAGATAGTAATTTTAGAGGAACGTAAAACACCAATTTCGAGTGATAAACAACCATATGTTTGCCGTAAGTCTTCGGTGAAATAAGGAAAACGTTGATTATTCATGAATACAATGCGAGCGCTCACACATCTCGTCTAACAACACTAAAAAAAATCGAATTGATGACTCATCCGCCGTACAGTCCTAATTTGGTACCCAGTGACTTCTTTTTGTTCTCGAACATCAAAAATAAAATGCGTGGACAACAATTTTCGTCGGCAGAAGAAGCCGCTAATGCGTTCAAAAGTCATGTTTTGGAGATGTCTCAAGCAGATTGGAAAAACTGCTATGACAAAGTGGTCGAAAGCATGTTAAGAGTATTGATCATAAAGGAAAATATTTCGAGAACAACAAAGCAATTTAACCTTAAGAATTGACCGCGGTGATCCCAGTAACGTGTGCGACTCCAATCGTGAGGTTGTGGGTTCGATTCCTGAGGCCGGTTTTCCTGAGTCATTGATTTTTTTTCGGGTGTTTCCCCGAGTCGTTAGGCATGTACTGGGAAGGTTCACTGCATCCTACGAATTTTCCTGTCTTTCATTTTCTGTCCTCTTCACTTTAATGGAAGGACCAGGAGGCGGTTTTCGGGATTCCAGTTCATATTCCACCAAAGTGGTATTAGAAAATAGTTAAATCTACTGCAGGTCCTGCATGAGCAATTCTTGCTGAGAGGGGAGAATACACTGTTCATTATTCCAGCTGTTCCTTCATATTGTTATAATAATTAATGAAACGATAGGAGGTAAAAGCAAGGTTTTCATTTATGTATACTGAGATTATTTATTAGACGATTGGATGTAATCTGAAATCAATAAAGTAGTTTTAATTACAATTTTTTTATTTATTTATACATACATACAAATTTAGTAAATTGAGTTATTGTAGACTAAACTGATAAAATTGTTTTTACTATAGTATACTATTGTATTGTGAGGGAAATTTTAACTCAAAATATATCTCGTAACCATCGAATTGTAGTTTCTCATTAAATTTATATGATATTTAGGATGTCTCTATGTGGTTGAACGGATGAGAAGACCAAATGGCCTTTGCTCTTAATTAAATAAACAATTAAGTGCTACAGAAAATAGAAAATAATATTAAATTATGTACGTGAATCAAGCTTTCTTGATAGAGTAGGGAATTCCAGTGGCACGTGCTCGGAAGTCGTACGTGACAAAAGGAGAAAGAATAAATCAAAAGGTATAAATTTCAGCCATCGTAAATAGCAGGTAACGTGCAGTGAACTGCGCTTTTGAGTGCAGCAAGCGTAATGATGGCGCCAATCACAATAAAATACAAACACCTTGAGTACACTGAACCAGGAACTGACTTGCCTTAACCGTCACCAAGGAATATTAACGGTTGCAGATAAAGTTTATAAACCGGATATTTCTGTTGCTGCGATTGCTGATGATAAAGCATAGAAGACAATTCATGAGATAAGCAATTCTGGGCATCTCGTCAAGAGCTTCCATCACAGAGGCGGTTGCGTTCTAGCTAAAAAAAAAAAAATAAATAAATAAATAAATAAATAAAAAAACTGCAATGTCATACTCACTCGTTTTCCTAGCCAATTAGCCGTAGTCTTGTTCCATAATGTGTCACCTTGCTTGCAACTTAATAGTGGTGTATGATATTTCTCCAGTTATCTCTCCTTTTTACTTTCTTTAGCACGTATATACAATGTGCACTGTGCACAGAGAAGGTATTGTATTCCACACAAAATACGATACCGCGACTTCACTCGAAATCAATGTAAGTTGGGGGAAGACGAAAGTTCATCCGAGAACAGATGTCACCGCTTTCCACAGCCCAGTGTAGAGACATCCAATTAGAAGTCTACCATTATGTTCTTCCGCTTTACATCTTGTTTTATATAGTGATAAATGAGACTTGATAAATGCAAGAAACATAATATTTCGTTGTCTATATTTAAGGTCCAGCACTCGATGTATTGCATGGAGCTTAAACCTAACTATATTTTAGCACGAGTGTCTTTATGAGCACGTGGTAAACCTGACCATGACAGGTTAATAAACCTTACTCAATGTTTGGGGGAAGATAAAAGCTCTTAAAGAATATTGATAAATTACATGTTGCAATTAATATATGGCTCAAAAATAATTCACAGCCCTGTATCGCTTGCGATCAAGAGTACCCTGTACCCTGTAACAGAATTGTGTGGAACTTAAATATTAATGACAGTTTTAGTTTGCTGTATACTGATTATTCATTAATATTCGAGTAACTTTGCGCACTTCCTTTTAGTCATTATGTTGGTTTATAATTTTCTTTACCAATTACCTATAGTGGATATTAAGCGGAAGTGTCATATACATCCAAAATTCGAAAGATATTGAGATTTCTTGATCTCATTCTCAAATAAAGTGTTTTTTGGAAACTGGCCGCATGAGTATATATGAGTGGATCTTCCCTCAATATGTCTGTGAAGAGCAATAACACAAACATTAATGGCCGGTTAAATATCAAACTCGCACATTCAGCGTCTTCCAAATATAGGGCAAGATAAGAATCTCATGAAAATTCGGAAGGGAAACTAAGCCAATGATCCCCTATAATCCAAATTCCACAATATTCTTCTGATTTGCTTCGACTTATTTAACATACCATATTGTCAGAAAATAACATATTTGCACGAAAATTGCAACTATAAATATTTATATATAAATGTATTGTTTATTCGAAATTAATCACTTTTTGATATGGTAATTTGAAATACCTTACAGTTTATGACATTCCAACAGTTTTAATTTGAGCTTAGTATACGAACATAAGGAAATTGATGTGCCGACATTTCTTCTTTAGAGAGAAAGAAAGAAAGTCAGAAAGGCACCGTTGCCGAGTGGTGGACTGTATATGGGATTTGTGGACAGCGTTGACTTCTGGGCAGATTTCTCTGGGTTCTCCGGTTTCCCTAGACATGTATTCCATCTGCTTTATAACTACTTTTCCATTCATCCATTTCGTCGCAATTTCATTTCCCCTACTTCTTTCATGTCAGGCATCCGGGTGATCATTCTGGCTATTTTGTCTGATGTAAATTATGTCTGCTTCTCAACAAGCATTTGACACTAGCCGTTGACGTAAATCCTCCATACACGAATGAAAATAGAGAAAGAAGAGGAAAAAATCTTATCTGTTCCATTCACCCGACTTTCTCTAGCTGTTCCACAAACAAACTTTTCATACAAAAGATTGTTGTTTTATCTATGTCATGCTAATCGAGATAAACATTAGCAAAAATGGTCTTTTTATTTGATTCCTTGTAAGAAGAAGGGATAAAAGGGAATACACTAGGCTAAAGGGATAGTCAAATCTTTTAAAAGTCGGTCGCTATGTGAAACAATTTAAATGCAATTCTTTTTTGTATTCCTGAGAGTAAAATAAAAGAGAAAAGTTAAAGTAGTTTAAAATTGAAACCAATAATATGTAAGGAGTATTTCGGAAATAGTTAACTCTCCAAAACAAAAAATATATAACATAAATTGTGTGTTTTAACAAGATCTACATTTTTTCGTTTGTTAAGTTTTAGAGTTTTTTTGTTTTTTGTTGGTTTTTTTTTTTTTTTTTTTTTTTTTTTTTTTTTTTTTTTTTTTGCGAAATCAAAACTCAGTTAACGGTAGATATTCTTGGAACCCCAGAATATTCAAGATATACCTTACATTTCATTAGTCATGAAAATACATTAAAACACAAGGCATTTTAATCAAATCTTCTTATGGTATCCTTGGAAAATAGATACTTTTTCTTTTTCAAATTGTTTGCCAAACTTCAAAACGCCTTGCTTTAAAGCTCCACACTCACTTATTTTCCATCGAAAGGACTTAATAACGACTATCTTACAAGCAGATTTATTTCTCGGGGGAGACCTGTGTGGAAAAAATCTGATGTTTCACATCCACATGACTTTCTTCTTTCTATTCTGCAAACAAACTATTCCTACAACAGATTATTCTTTTATCTGCATCATGCTAATCAAGATAAACATTACTTGATAAGGGCTTATTACTTAGTTTCTTATAAGCATAAGGGAAATAGGGAACAAGGTTCGCTAAAGCGACAGTCAAATCTTTTAAAAGCTGCAGCTAAGGGATTGTCATTGAAATTCGATTATCTTTCTAGGAGTAGCATACAAGATATATGATACGGATGATTATTTCCTTTTGAGAAAGTTTTTAAGTATTTTAAAATTAAAACCATTAACAGAGAATATCTCGGAAATTATTAATTTCACAAAAGAAGCTATATAACAAAAATTATGTGTTTTATATATATTGTGTAGCAACTTTTTGACTATCTCCTACGGTTTACCTGTTATCCAAAAGTCATTCAAAAAGAAGAGGACTTCAGTGGCTATTCCCAAGAAATTTAGTAAATATCTTTGATATACGGTATTTTAATCAAAAATGGTTAAAGCCTTTTTTGACAAAATCGAAAATTTCATAAAATATCCCATGTAAATGATAGTTTGATGTGGAGGAATTTTCCTGAAAACCTTCGTGTCGCAACCTTGGAAGATACTGAATATACACACCAAGTTTTTGAATTATGCTCTCTCTCTCTCTCTCTCTCTCGCTAGGTCGATGAATTTTTCTGGGCGTAAAAATACTTTGTATGGCTTCCTTAGGAAGGAGAGTAAAGCCGTTTGGACTTGGTAGTAGATTTACGACACGTAAAAGCATCTAAAGCATGATAAAGAGTCCTCTGAGCAAAATTAAGCAGCCTTTCAAGCCCAATTCGTAGAACGGGACGCTAAGAACCACAGCAATTAAAGAGCGTCCATAAATAAAACTCAATTTACACATAGACAGAGGAATGTATCTTTTTTTTTCTAAAAATGTCATTTTTGGGGGGATTCATGGTGTCCTCAAAACATGGAATTTCTGAGTTCTCTACCTGCTAAGTACATTGTAAAACGTGCTTGAGAAAGTAAAATAAACATGTAAAAGTAATTTCGTCCCTCGATTTGGACAGAAGCCGAGAGTTTTTCGCAATCTGTATTGCTCGCAACCCTCTCGCACGCAAGACGTCATTGGGTGAAGGAATTCCTACAAGTGTTGCCTGGTGACCTACAATAACTCAGCCAAGGCAACGTGCTATTATTGACGACAGGGGGAAAGTTATGAGAAACATTCAGCTGTACCTCCGTATCTTATATGAATCAATTCAACGCTGCTTGTGACACTGAATGGACAAAAGTCCTCCCCAAATATTGCCAAAGCCTGGCATCCGGTGTAGCAGCGATTGATAAAACTTCAATATATCTCTCTCTGAGGCTTGTATTTCGACAGGTGCACAGTGATTCCATTTTCCTTCTCAAACTTGAAGCCACAAACAACTCACATTTATATTATATTACTTTTATTTTTGCAACTCAACTCTTGTTCCACTAACGTTTTAAGGACACCCAATTGAGACAACAGTTCAATTTTCATTAAAAAAAAAAAAACCCTTCTCTGAATGTAAGAAATTAGGATCAATTCAAAGAGTTTGAATATTTATGAAAAATGCTGGGGATGTCAAAACGTTATTGCCTAGAGACTATATATTTACTATATATATTTTTAAAATGAAACATATTCATTGTCACATTTTGTGAAATTTCATATTTGAACAAATTTGGATATAATGCACTAGAAACAATTCTTACTTTTTCTAGCACATCTGTACATACAATATACATAGTAGCTAGAGAAGGTATTGCATTCCACCCAGAAATTCGATGCCAAGATTTTCAAGAAATATATGTTTTGAGATCAATATTAAACATTTTTAGAAAAAGGTGTGGATAGCATAGCTCAAAAACGAAAAACCCTCAAATACTAAACTTGGTATTTATGTTTAATATCTTCCAAAGATATGGCATGAATATTTTCAAGAAAATCTCCACAACTCAACTAGGCCTTAGATGGAACATCTGATTTTGTAAAACATTGCTTTAATGATTTTGATTAAAATATGATGTATTTAAGACAAAGTAAAATGTTCATCTTGAATTTTATAGGAATAGTCTCTGAAGTCCTCTTTGATCTGAATTAATTTTGTATCACTGGTAACCCGTAAGAGATCAACAAAAACTTACTCTACAAATGATGTAGATATTGTTAAAACACGCTATTCATGTCATACACATGTTTTGTGGAGTTAACCATTTCCGAGATATTCCTTTTTATGGGTTTACACTTTTCTGAAACGGAAAGTCGTTATTCTTTTTCGTTCTCCTGGTCAAGCAAAGAGAACGGAATTTCAAAGCCATCGCAGAGCGACAGCTTTTAAAAGATTTGACTATCGCTTTACTAGCGTATTCTCCTATACCCGTTATATCTACAAGGATTTACGGAACAGAAAATGTATAACTCGATTAATGTGAAGTTTGAGAGTGTTAAATACTAACTATTCATTACATGTTGTCGAAGCAATGTGATCAACAGTTTTGTTATTTTGTGAATGAGAGAAATATAAGGGTCGAAAAGCATGATTGTGTATGTAATACTCTAAAATTTATCTTAATAACGATTCATAAAATATATAAAAGTTCAATATTTCAAGTACCACTCACTGGTTTTTATACAATTTTTATACTCTACATATTAGGAATGTTAGTAGTCATCTTTTTAAGTTTGCAAATGTAGTTAAAAATGTTTGAAACATTCCGTCAGTTCTCTTAGTATTTTAAGATAACGATATACTATTTTATTTTGTTATAACACAGGTCCCTAAAAATACTCAGTTTAAATTCCCATTTAAGAAATAAAACACCTAACTCGATCCATCTAACGAAGCAACAAGAAACAGGATATCGCATTTCAAAGCATACGAAAGCAGTAATCGATGCTCTTCTTTTTCCTTACTTCAATTTAAGAGCGCTTACCTCTTTGGAGGTTAGTTTCGTATAAAAGAGTTACAAGTCGGCCATAAACACATCACATCAAGAGTAATAAAATCCTTCAACGACTTGAGGGAGAAAAAGCGAAACAGGTTAGGAAAATACTAACCAACAATTCATGCATTTGCTCTGTCACAATAAACCAATAAATCCTCTTTTTATATAGATGTAAATAAGTTGTGAAACTGAACTGCAACACCCTGCCACTGAAAATCCGATTGCTGATGTCACACAGTGAACTGCATTCAAGGTGGACTAGTCACTTTACCCACTGCCTACTTAGATTATGTAATTACCTCATTAATTTCCTTTCGATTTTTCAATATTTTGTGATCAGGGTAATATATAAATATGTCGCCTCCGTGGTGTAGTGGTTTCCCAAGTTGCGGGTTTAAGCCCGGTGGAGGGTGAAGGATTTATTCGGGCAAAAAAAATCCTTATCATTGCTTCCTTCGGAAGGGAAGTAAAGCCGTTGGTCCCGTAAAATGTTTATTTGCAAGTAAAAGAGCCCAATACCTTGAAAGAAAAGGTCTCGGGGCTAAATGCGCCATTTTTTACGCCCGCAAGTTGTGATCTCATCCTACAGTGGCGACAAGTTGGTCCCTCGTTACCTTGTGCATATAGTGGCGTTCTCGCGAACTAGAAATTCTCTGATCAAGAGAATGCCGCAAAAAAGATGTTAAAATACGCCGTAGGTTTGCATCCAACTAAATATTAGAAATCTAAATTTCAGTGGAAATATGTTTTGAGGATTTTTAAAAATAAAGGAAATAAAACAGTTTTTCAAAACTGATGGTATGGATGTGTGTGTGTTTGTTTGTGTGTGAGAGTGAAAAACGCTGGATGAATGTAAAAAATTGTGTTTAAGTTCAGCATCTTAGGAAGGTGTGGCATGAAGATTTCCTCAAAGTATGCTTTACAAAAGAAAATGTTCGTTATTTTATTTTCGAAAAACTGGATATAATGATTTTGATAAACCGCGATATGTTTAGAATATTTTCATGACATAAAACGTATTCTTAAAGTTTCTAGGAATAGCCTCTGAAGCCTTCTTCAATCTGTGTGGCTTTTGTATAATTGGCAAACATTAAGAGATAGGTGCACAAAATCTTACAATAAATCAAAACACTCGACTTATATTAAAATATTTTGTGTCATTAACCATTTCCAAAATATTCTTTGTCATTGTCATTGATTTCAATTTTCAAATAGTTATAATAGTTATAATTTTATTATCTCTTCACGTACGTGAAGAAAAGGTATTGTATTAAACCCAAACATTTGATGCCGAGAATTTGCAGAAAAGTTATTTTGAGGTCAACTGAGTCCAAAAAAAAAAAAGTTTTTAGAAAAAGGTCCATATGTATGTGTGTGCGTGCATGTGGGTGTGTGTGTGTGTGTGTGTGTGTGTTGGAGAGAGAAATTACCTCAAGTCCTAAAATATGGTTGAAAGCCAAACTTGATATTTACCTAAGTTTGGTATCACGCAAAGCTGCTGCACGAAGATTTTCAAGAAAATCCCCTACACCAATCCACCTTTCCTTTTTTCGGCTTGCTTTGTTTGTTTTTTTGTGGACACGCAAAGAGCATGAATAAGCTTTTTAAAAATCTGACTTTCCCTTTAACTTATTGTGTCCTTCTTATATATGCACAACGAAATCTGCAACTATGTAATTATCTCATTAACTAAAATTAGGTTGAGTAATAAATGTTTACAACTTTGTGATAGGATGAGTCGAGAAACTCACTTGAACGCAAGACATCAGATTATTAACATGCATCAACCAGCAAGCTATAAAAACCTATATTTTGTTATCCAAAATGTGTTGCAAACTTACTTTCCTATCACTTTGTTTCCTAGGATATGTTTATATCGCATTCATCTTATAGCATCGTGTAATTTAAGTATGGCCGATGGACGTTGCCATTAAATGCAAAGTCGTGTCATAAGGAGCCAACGGCCGTCTGCAATTACATTTGAATAATCATGATCATTTTACGGCCTTTTAATGGTCGTCATATCCCCCGCCATTTTATAGAGGAAGGTCAGTAATGTGATAACGCAATGTGAAAGAGAGTTCCTCTTCATGACTCAGAAGCTCTTACTGTCTGTCATTAACTACCAATATAGTAACACATACAGTGCTGCCAACATTTCTTAACGCATTGGCAAAAATGTGGTGAAAAGTGTGGAGAGTTATATCTCTTAATTCTTATGAAAGTATATTGCAAATTCGCTTTATAATGGAGTTTGTTATCGTTATACAGGAATAAAAATCTGATACATTGCATGCACATAATTTCTCTACATACTGTCATTTATTTTATATGTCGACTTTCTCTGCTTAGGACATAGGTAGAGAAGCTGTAATCACCCAAAAATCCGATATGTGATTTCACTGGAAATGCACGTTTTAGGGTTCCCTATATTGAATCATTTTAGAAAATAGTCTGTGTGAGGGTGTGTGTGTCCCCCTCCGTGGTGTAGTGGTTACCGAAGGACGTGGGTTGATAATACGGCGTTGGGCGATGGATTATTTGGGGGTAAAAAAAAAAAGAAATATATATATATAGAAATCCACAATGATGAGGTGTTTAGCGGCTATTTCCATAACATTAAAGTTATAGATTTCATTTTTCATAAAAATATCTTTAATACATCATAATTTGATAAAAATCATTAGATATTTTTGAGAAAATAACAAATTTCGAAAAAAAGTTCCATTTAAGAGTAGTTTTAAGAATTTTCTTGAAAACATTCGTGTAGCATCCTTGCAAAATATTGATCTAAAACATCAAGTTTGGTACTTAACCGCATTCGATTATGGGTGTATCTGTTCAAGACAGACACACAGGCGCGCGCACGGGCATGAATAGACGTTTTTCTAAAAATGCTATTTTTATTCAGGGACCTCAAAACAGTTTCGATATCACAGTTTAATTATTAACAAATTCAGCCTCCTTCAACGGGAGACTGCAAAAGACATACTACATTATAAAATGACATAAATACATAATTTAAATTGTAAAAAATACAATATCCGCGCTGGCAATTCCTCCGGAGATCCCGAGTTCAATTTCCGGTCACGAGGAATTTTTCCCTAAACAGAAGCACTCTTTATCCCCTAAAGATTTTGTAAGGAATCATGTGAGAGAGAATATGCATGGGTTTAAAAAACATAGATAATCGGTTAAAACCCTACACAATCTACGCTAACGAGTCACTTATAAAGTCAAAGCCTCCGATATTTACATAATCGTTAAAGGGGACTATACAAATCATATAATAAATAAAAATCTAATGTGCTCCACTCACATGACTTTCTCTAGCTGTTCCATAAAAACTTTCCTTATAATATATTACTTTTATTTGCGGCTTGCTAATCAAGATAAACATTGCCAAAATTTGTCTTATTACTTGCTTCTTTGTAACTAGAAGGGAAATACATTAGGCTAAAGTGATAGATCTTTTAAAAGCCGTTCGCTGAGTGAAACAATTTTGAAATGCTGTTCTCTTTACTTGCTTGGAGTAAACAAATGAAAGACGAGTAGACAGACGTCTCCCGTTTGAAAAAAAAAAAAAAAAAAAAGTTAAAGCCCTTTAAAATTGAAATCAATAACTCAGAATATCTCGAAAACGGTTAACTCTACAAAGAAATCTCACAAAAGTCATCTACGAGGTCTTCAAAGGCTATTTTTAGAAAATTCACATTTCGTTTGTCATGAAAATATTTTAAACATATGACATTTTAATTAAAAAAGCGTTATAGCCATTTTTAAACAAATCAATATTTTCGAAAAAAGTTCCATATAAAGAGTACTTGGGTGGGGGAATTTTTTTGAAAATCTTCGTGTCGCATCGTTGGAATATACTGAACTCAAATGCCAAGTTTGGTATTTAACCGACTTTTCGTTTCTGAGCTGTGCTGTCCACAGACATACACACAAACACGCACACAAGGACATGTTTGTAAAAATGTTTTTTTTTTTTTTTAATTATTATTCAGGCTTTAGCTTCCCTCTACTTCGAAGGAATTAATACAATTGCTGTTAATGTTTATTATCGATTACCGCGATGTAGATAATTGAATAATCAGTTTTCGTAAAAGAATATTTGCCCATCAGGATGTCATATTTCTCTTAAATTTATACATTAACTTACTCTCACTCATGATTTCAGAATCTTGCGATATTGAGGAATAATCGCGAATAAACAAAAGTTCCCATTTTCCAGTCAGGAATCAAACCCGAGAGCTCTGGATTTGAAAGCTAGTATACCAACCAACAGATCAAAGACAGACTAAGTTTAAATGTAGTTGTACAATTTTTCACCTATAACCCGATAAAATATATATGTATTTATTCCATATAAAAATGCCGACTGTTCTCAACAATCTACGCGCGCGCAATGAATTGTATGGGTTACATAATATTTAGATGCATCCGGAGCTTAAATTTAACCACCATTCGTCTTAAGCAAAAAACTCAGAAAAATCTTATCCAGGGATATCGCCCTAACCAGATTCGAACTCAGGACCTCTTTATGTGAAACATACACAACAGAGGCGGTCTTGCGTGGTTTTCTTCGCGAGTTTCTTTTTCAGTTGATTGTTGCTAGCACAGTGCCGTATTTTTCAGTTTTATCGGTAATCCTTACAATTACGAAAACAAAACGTATACCTCTTATCTAAAACACTTCACACTAATTAAGTGCCTATGCAATACGCTTGTTTGTTGTTATTTTGCTGGAACATTTACGCAAATGCGAATGCTGTTGCTTCATTACCTCCAAACAAACAGAAGATTAAAATTAATAAGGCAACTACGACCTGATTGGAACAAACCCTTACCTTACAGCCAAGGGGGGGGGGGGGCATTTGGGTTCGAATGCCGAGAACCTAATAACTAGGGCTCGGAAGTTGATGGCCTAAAAATACTGAAAATTGACCTATATATAATAACCTTAAGTTTGTGAAAATATTTTCTAAAATTACTGGAAAATCTGACGTGTCCCATTCACATGTCTTGATCTACATCTCTGTAACAAATTATTGTTTAAAATTTTATTCTTCTATCTACTTCATGCTAATCGAAATTTAGCAGAAATTGTCTTATTACATGCTCCCTTAAAATTAGAAGTGAAATAAGGAATTCACTAGGCGAATCTTTTAAAAGTAGGTTGCCATGGGATATATATTGGGCCAGGAGTTAACAAATTCGCGTATAAGAAAAGTTTGAACGTTTTAAAACTGAAACAAAGAATACCTCGAAAACGATCAACTCCACGATTAATGTATAATGTAATAATTATAATAGTATAATGATTAATGAATATTAACATAATTATAATTTTCGAATAATTATTGTATATAAATAAAGTGTGTTTTAATAATATACACTTTTGTGCAGTAAGTTTTTGTCTAACGCTTACGGTTTACCAATTATGTAAAAATCAGGAAAGCTCAGCCAGAATAAAGAGCTATTTCCAGTAAATTCCAGATATACATTTTATTAGTCATGTAAATGTCTTTAATATACAGCATTTTAATCATAATAAATTTTTGAGAAAATCAAACTTTTCGGTTGGTAGTTGGGGTGGGGAGGGGGATTTTCTTGAAAATGTTCGTGTCACATCTTGGAAAATACAGAACTTAAATACTAAGTTTGTTATTTAACGGACTTTTGAGCTATGCTGCCCACAGTCAGACACGCGCGCGCGAACACGCACAGACAGACACACACACGCAGACATACACGGATATTTTTGTAAAAATGCTTTTTTTTTATTCAGGGGGTCTCAAAACTATTTTTTCCTGTGAAATCTCGGTATAAAATTGTTGGGTGGAATACACAACCTCTGTTACAGGCTGCTCGTTCCTTGTAAGACGAATGATCTTTAGCGAAGATAGTCAGCTAGTCTACCCTTGATAAACAGCAAATAGTTTATGTTTCAATAACAAACAGCTCTGCTTCCTTATGATTATGTTTCGAGAATACATAGCGTACAGGTGACCGCAAAGTGTTACGCGTTTATGCCATTGCCCGTGTTTAAATTAATTAAATTGACACCAATGCAGAAGAAAAAGAAGACGATGGAGAAATGTCGAGAAAAGAAGAAATAAAAAATAAATAGGTGTAAAGTGTAATGTAAGCAGCAACCGAGATTGAGGGTGAATGCATGTGACCAACATCACTGGAAGTATATTTGCTTTGTAGTGACTATATTATTGTAGCGTAGAAACATGAAAATAACGTCAATTCGTCAAGAAATGGCGCGCGACCTGTACCTATGCTCATAGTATGTGTGGAGAAAGTAACAAAAGGGAGAGATGAAGGGAGAAATGCCGAGCTTAGTGGAGAAGTTTATTCCGTAACAGCAAGCAATAAGATAATTTGTGGTTGAAGTATCAGCAGATACGCTTCTCTTCACATATCATCAAAGGAGCTAATGGAAGAAAGATAATTTATTCAAAGCATGTGCATGACTAATTAAGAAATAATCAAATAATGCAGCGTGTCCTAGGTAAAATGCTTGCTGTGTTGATACTGACCCCCTTAGCACTTAGGCCTACAAACGTTTATTTTACTATGTTATTTTAAAAGCCAAGTAAACTACTGGGTCATTACCGACGTTTAGTTCGGAGAAGAACAATAAACACTCCGCGGCAGAAATTAGTTCCTCTTAACAACAGACTTAACGGGACCAGAATCATTAACAGGGATTTTGCTGCACCCTCACGAGAGGTTATTTCTTGCCTAAGAAGGAATCTGGGTTGAATTTAGAATCTTGTTTTCCTTGAGTGAAGCTGGCAGTCTCTAAAGCTGTCCTGGTGTGGGATTTTGAGCATGCGAATTTCGCGCGAGACCGTTACAATTCCAAAGGCCGTAATAAAATATCTATAAAAAGAGCACGGCAATGATTTATCGCTCCATTAATATTTAACACAACAGCTGTTTCAATAAAGGCGATAACTTGTTCACATAGAACCCCCCCCCCCAAAATGGTCCAGCACAACAATCACTAAAATATTGGCCATTGGTTAGACCATTCGCCTCTCACCTAGAGGGCCCGGGTTCGATCCCAAACGCCCGCATGTGAGATTTGTGGTGGTCAAAGCTGCGCAGGGGCGGGTTTTCTTCGGGTTCTCCGGTTTCCCCCGCCATCGCGGTGCTCCATCTTCATTCCATGTATCACCAGTGTCATCACCTGCGGAGCCTTGGTAGTGAAACCGGGCGTTAAACACTATCAAATAAATAAATAAACTAAAATGTTGCGGTATTTGCCATTCAATTACCTCAACTGCATCTGTACTCTACATGTTCAAATAATCATTCTTCAGCTATAAGGATTGGCTTTTTCTTTTGTTATTAAATATTCATGTCCCGTTACAATAATAACATTACATGCATTCAGACATTAGTACATGCTATTAACACACTAGTTTTACATTTGTTGGTCATTATAATATAGTGATAATTACTACAATAAATAATAATAATAATAATATTATATGATATACACTTGAATTTTGTTTTAGAAAAAAACTCATTGCAGTCAAATATCATTAAAATAATTGTATATTATACATTTGACTGTTTAAATTATTTTTAGAATTACTCTATGCTCAGAATTAGTAAATATTAACTATACAAATTATTTATACATCTATTTGGTTTAGATATTCATGGATTTAATATATTTATAAAAACCTGGTAAATGCCGGAATATTAGTTGTCGATTACTGACAGGCCAGGTATCTCCATTCTGAACCATTTCTTTGATTAATATTGCTCTCTGATGTTCTATGTTTATGCAGACGTATATTAAGTGGTTAACTGTCTGTTGGGCTCTGTTGCATTCGCACGTTGGGTCGTCTTTTATATGAAATCGATGTAAATAGGATTTACTTTTCCCGTGGCCTGACAAAATGGTTGTAATTTCTGGAATTGTTGGGAGATTAATTTTCAATCTTTCTTTAATTAGCGGAAAAAAGGATTGGCTTGTTTTGTCTTCAAAGTTGGTCATCGATGCAACTAATTCCTCCACGAACCAATTTCCCCCCGTTGGCACATAATTTTTGTTGCAGGGACGATTAAAAGCCTATCACGCTAATGTATAATCTGATAAATTTATGATCCTTATCTCAGAATGTATTTTAGACTTGTCTGAGTTTTTGACAGGATGTAGATCCATTGCTTCGGAGTTCAATATTTTGCTTATATACGGCAAATTTGTTTATAAAGAATAAAACATTTTCTTAATTATAAAATTGATTAAACTTTTATCAGCAATTTCATCATGTTAATACTAAAGTAGATACATAGTATTACTTAGAGGTTATTTTAAAACTCCAATGTAACTTTTCTCAATATTCCAGAGTTCCATTTACATGACTTTCTCCATCTGTCCCTCACAAATATTCTTACAAAATAGTATTCTTTTATCTACATCACGTTAATTGTAAACTCACAGTTTACAGTTATATAAAATTATCAGAATGAAATGGACCTCAGAGGCTATTCCAAGAAAATTCAAATCATACATTTTATTTGTCATGTAAATTATCTTTAATATACAGTATTTTTATCAGAATCGTTAGGGCTATTTTTGAGAAAATAGGAGTTTTTAAATTTGTTCTATGTAAAGGGTGGAGGTGGATTTTCAGTACCGATGGGTAATTTGACACATTGTTAACCTCATCTTCTAATTGGGTGCCTTTCCGCCCTTGAAATTTTGAATATATGTATCAAACTGAATGTTGATGTGCATTTTTCATATAAATATAAGTAGGTATTTTAAAATACATGTTATTTTGAATAAATAAAATATTAATGAAAATATTTACACAAGTGCAGGTTAAAGTTATCAAAGACGAAATAAAAAAAATAATATTAGTTATAATGCTTTAGGATACGAATAAAACAACTGTAACTATGCTATCACCAAAAGACTAATCCTGGGGGAGCGGAAAGTGGGTGACAGCTTTTGAGGTTTTGAGGAAATATACATATAAACCATACACTTTTTTCGTTTAGGGTTGGCATAACAAAAGCCACCAACGGATGGGTGGAAAATGCTTGGTGGAGACTTATTTTGAGGATATTCAGAACAAATGATTATTTTTTCCTAAATTTTAAAAGGTTTACTGTTGAAACTGCTGTATCAGGTTGAATAATTTTAGCAGGGGTCTTACTTAAATTAGGATAATGTGGATTATTACGTGTATTTGTATATTTAATAGGAATTGGTATATCAATTAATGTATGTTATTTAATAGATTAGTAGGATAATCTTAAGTTAGATTAATACGTTTACGCCAAGTTGCTCTCATTTGTTTTATGAAAAATATTTTAATGGGAATTGAGGGTGAGAAATATTAGATGGAAGGCTATTTTGAATACATTTTCAGTACTAATAAGAAATTTGGCGCAATAAAACTGAGGTGATAAACTTCTAATAGCATACCAGCAATGTTTTTTAGTCCTCTTAACTCATTTATGGGTAAATTAACACATATTTGGAACGCTGGTGTTTTGCGCACAACTGCAACGCCGGAGGATTTCTGCTATTCGAAAATAAAACGGAACCATTGTGGAAGAAAGATTGACTACGTTTCGACAATGTTTTGCTGGAGTGTTAACAAACGTCATTTAGTATGCTTCCCTGAACATTTCAAGCTGGTATTGAAGGGATGAGATTCACGGAAATTATTTAATTACATTACTTACGCTAGCGCTACATTATTACTTCCCTCATCTGAGTATGCTCTCAAACTCATTTTAAAATCATTAATTAACTCAATTACACTTTATTTTCTAATGAATGAGCTAAAACAGTGTTACTTCTTTTCAGAAACGACAACTCCACTTCTAGAGGCGGTGTTGTAATAAGCTTTTGAAGCAAGTCCTTCCTACTTCTGCTTCGCTTAACACACCTATTAGAGGTTTATCGCAACTGCAGTTGGGAATTAGCCTGTTCAAAGCAAAAATGTATGTATCAAAAAGTTAATACAACACAATTTTGTAACTAAATATCCACTCCCAACTTGCGTTGTAACTACATATATTGTCTCAAGTAATATAATACCTCTGGGCAACTCAATAATCTCGAATGGAGCGAGGGAAGGCCAAGCCATCGAATGATATTTATCTGCAATATTTCATAAAAAATATAAATTTAAATTCTCTGTTGCAAAGATTTGACCAGAAGTGTTCCAGTCTATAAAAAATTGTCTGGCGACGATTAAAGAAAAGAATGACTTAGTGATAAACGAAATAAAACAAAAGAATAACCGGGTAGGAAATCGTAGTGACAAATTAATTGAATGAATGAAATAGTCAACATTAAACATTCCAGGGCCGATACAGAAGTAAACATTTAAAAACAGAAACATTATCTATTACGTGCCATAGAAAGATATATTTTATTTTTAAAATGTAGTCAATGTAGACGAATTAAGAACTACACTTTCTTAAACAGAAAATTCGCCGCAAATTGTCAAAAAGGTGCTTCAATTTGGCTTTTCTAAGCAAGCACAGACAGTAGTGCCAACCCATATATTTTTAAGAAATCCGCTAGAATAAATGTACGAGTGTATATATATACACTCGTACATTTATTCATATATTCATATATATATTGTTCTCATAGGATTTACACCAAACCAAGTAATTGTGTGAAAATCAGTTTATTTGCACACACACACATGCGCGCAAGTGCGCGCACACACACACACACACACACAAATCTAGAACCTAACGGAGTGCACGCTCGCTTCGCTCGCATGCTTTGATGAAATCCCTTGAAACTGAAAAACTAATTACACGAAAGTCGATTTACATACACATACACACAAACCTAGTCGTTATAGAGCGCACACTCGCATCGCTTTAGAATTCTGGCTCTTGCTGTTGAAGGTTCATGTCACTGTGGTAATTATTATTATTATTATTATTATTATTATTATTATTATCATCATCATCATCTTTTAATTTTTTTAACTATAGGTAAATCTTTACAATAATGAATGTAAAAGATGTTTTGAAAGAATTTAAGTAATATTAAAATTGGCTATTCATAACCTTGTTTGCGCGACTTGATACCTTACAAATTTTTATTTTATTTTTACATGCTAAGATATTATATTAAGTGTAATGTGTTGGGATAGTGGTAGATTTATTATCTCTAGTTTCTGCTAGCGTTTCTTATCTCCGATGCTCCTATTTTTCAGTTTCAGTAGTACCACTACGAAAAACAGTAAGCTCTCTCTTAGAAAGCAAATAAGCTAGTTTAATGTTTTATTTGACGATAACAATAACAGTCACTTAATACATTTTATTCGTGTAAAGTCTAATAAATGTTGGAAATATAACTTACGAATTGAGTGCTGCTACAAAGACAGATGAAGTCGCATCAAAACGTACCTGAAAAACAAAAGGAATAAAAATGTAATACACAGACAACTTTACATTTGAAAAATAAAATGTATATAAGCAATAAGGTTGGCTTATAAATTGATTCTTTAGAATACATCCGGTTACTTGTGTACGTTTCTAAGTGCAGATATGAAGTACTTAGTCCAAAGATTAATCCAATTCTTGGTAAAACTGTATTCAACTCTAGTCTTAACAACTAAGCCCTATCTTTAACGAGAATCTAAAGTAAATATTAACAACCCACTGTCTTGAGACTTTGGCCTTTAGCATTACTTCACAGAAATCTCTACAATCTAACCATACAATCAGGCTAGTGACAAGTACGTACGTCATGAACTATTAAACGGAACAATTAAAAACTCGAAGTATTTATTAGACCTGATGGAATAACAATACATTAAAATTACTTTCTCTATCATATATGTACAATGTACACAATACATTTTATACCCAAAAAATGAAGAAACGTTTTGGGAGTCCCTGAACCCCCCCCCCAAAAAAAATACTTTAGAAGAAGTTCCGGAGTTTCTATGTGTCTCTAGGTAATGCAACTGAGAAACCAAAGTCCGTTTAATACTTAAACTTAGTATTTAAGTTCGCTATCTTCTAAGGACACAACACAAGATTTTCAGGAAAATTCCCGACCCAAAACTACCCTTCACGTGTAACATTTTGATTTACTCAATAATGGCTCTAGCGGTTTTGATTAAAATACCATATTATAAGATATTTTCATGACAAACGAAATGTATATATTGTATTTTCTGGGAATAGCCTCTGAAGACCTTTTCATTCTGGGAGACTTTTGTATAAATGTAAACCGTAAGAGATATTAAAAAATTTACTATACAAAAAATGCAGAAATCGTTAAAAGATCCAATTTAATGTTATATATACTTTTATAGGGGTAACCATTTCCGAGATATTCCCTGTTATTGCTTTCGGTTTTAATTTTAAATTATTTTATTCAAATAGAAAATTATTTTTCGATATTAATATCTCTTTTGTTTTACTCCTGGTCACTCAAAGAGCACCGAATTTAATTGTTTCACATAGCGACCAGCTTATAAGAGATTTGACTATCGCTTTAGGCTAGTGTAATCAACTAATCACGTATTTCACTTCTACTTACAGGGAGGAAAGTAATAAGACTAATTCTGCTAATATTGATTCCATCAGCATGATTTAGATAAAAGAATAATATTTTCTAAGAAAATAGTTTGTTTGCAGGACAGGTAGAGAAAATTATGTGAATGTAACACAACAGAATTTTTTTTCCTATAGCTTTCTCATATTAACCTCAAGAAGTCTTATGTTTTATCTACTTCATCCTGATCGAGATAAACTTTGCAGAAATAGAATAAATTACCCATTTCATTGCTGACAGAAAGGGATACAGGTAACCGTGTTGATTGCCAATTGTTTAAAATTAAAAGCTGGTGGTTATACGCTTGCCTAGAAATTTTAAACACTCATCTGAGAACAATGATAATAGTCAGCACTGTAAACAATTAATTATTAACCAAAAGCAACGCATATCTCGGAAACACTACTGTAACTAAAAGTTATTTAAAATAATGTGTGTGTTTTAATGACATCTACATTTTTTCTGCAGTACGTTTTTGTCTGATATGGTTTATCGTCTTTCACGCCCAATATAGAGTGGGGCGCTGAGAACCATAGCAGTTAAAGAGCGTCCATAAATAACACGCCATTTCCATTTTGTTACATAACATTTCTTTCAAATGAAGACGGCCTCAGCGCTATTCCCAAATAAATATAATTTTATTTATCACGTAAATATATTAAATACATGGTATTTGAATGAAGAATAGAAACTTTTGAAAAGTGTTAATTATCATCAAATATTGCATTTTGGGCTAACACCTTTTTGGCATGTTCCGATTCCCGTCCAACGTTTTCTTGGTCTTTCAGCCTCTCTTCTTCATCTGACTTATACAGGGTCTTCAGATTTATTCGGGCTTTGCCGTCAGTCGTTTGTCCGGGCATGACGTCAATACTAGGGAGCGAGTTTATCACTTATTGCCTGTTGCAGAGGACTAGCGAACAATAGGTATTAGCGTGCCTCTGAAAAGGTTAATATGTCCGCATCAAAGGCTGCCATAAGACGTTGTGTTTTAATCTCGCGTACTCTACGTCTTTCTGTCATTTGTGATTTCTATTGGCTGAAGTGACGGCTCATTGGTGCACTGAAAAACGTCGACTACATCCCAGAATAATCAGTACGTTATCTGAGAGGCTTATATAACAAAGATAAAGCCGAAGTTAACCTTTTCAGTAGCACGGTAATAAAAGGGCTGAATGTCAACAGTTTCAAGGTCACCTTAGTGAAATGAGACTTGTACCATATCTTTCCAAAATTTACATTTCGAACATTCGCTTGCATCTCGTAAACTCACAGATAGGTAACTTACTCTTCCAGTTCGGAAAATACTGGGATCGCGTGAAAAGAACGCACAAAATACACTGGTGAAAAATAGTTCTGCATCGCCCATTACATCAGTCAGTTTATTTATTTTTTACTGTTTAAAACCCGCTTTTACTTCATATAGCACCGCAGGCGATAACACCGATGATACATAGAATGAGATGGAGCACCGGTGGAATGCTATGAGAGTGAAACCGGAGAAAACCCGCCCACATGCGGTCACCTGGGATGAAACCCGGACCGCCTGGATGAGAGGCGAGTGGTCTAACCACTAGGCCACAGCGAGGCTCTCAATCTGTTATGCGAAGTCGACAATGCTCAAGGTTCAATTCCGTACCTCCCCTTTGAAACAAGGAGCTCGCTGAGCTAATAATGATGTCATGCATTTAAACCCACTAGCGCTAAAAGGCCGAATAAATCTGAAGACCCGGTATTTGTATATGTTGACTGTAATGCGGGTAGAATCCATCCTACATGGATTTCATGCCATTGCTTCCTATACCGCTCTATTATAGTTCAAGTATTTTGTTATATTTAGTTCTCTAATGATATTTTTACTCTAATTTTATTTCTGCTGTTTCTACAGCAGTTTATTTTAAATGTCCAATTCTTACCACCAACCACATATAGTATAGTTAGATAGATCATCCACTGGAATGCCAAGGTCTGCTCTTATGAGCTAATTGCGTCACCTAGACGTGTTACCCCGCCTTCTTTGTTTTGTGCATGGCCAGGTAGGAAGCATTTCCCCTTCAATCATTCAGTGGCGTTTAACTGGGTTCGACTCTCGACACGATGAAGAGGTTTCAAGCGAACCAAAAATATCGTATGGACGATTTGTTTTCTTTTTTGCTAAATGTGAAATATCTTATTCGTAAGCATCACTTATCTTGAGGTTCCGATGTAATATTAAACGACATTTTGAAAAGCACTATCATACTGATTATGACAAACATTTTTATCAGGTATACAATCAATAACAGCATTTGAATTTGAATTAATTTTTACAGCAAAAACGCTCCCTACGGTCTTCAAATGGTGCTATTTGCTTTGCAAAATTCAACAGCCATTCAGAAAAAAATTTGGATTTATTTAAATCTGCTCCCAAGTTGTGAAATTTTGCTGGAATATATCAATATTTGGTTCTACATATATTTGTGAACAGATGTTCTCGAAAATGAATCAAATAAAAAGCAAAGGAGAGGGAGAACAGGATTATTTTGTCTGCAAACATTGATGAACTGGTTACAAGTAAACAGTGCCAACCAAGTCACTAACAAGGGTTTTTCTTAGTATTTTTACCGTTCCATATAACATTTACGTTGCTGAAGCCACCGCCACTGATAGAAAGCGACGTCATAGAGGTCTTTATCTGCCGCTACCAAACAAATGGGAGGAGCTAAATCTCTCTTCCACTGTAGGTTGGGCACCCCTGGTCATCCATGTAAAGGAAATTGTTTATATTATGGAGATGTTGAATTCAGACACACACACACATTTCTAAAACGATTTTCTTCAAAATTAAGGGGCCTCAAAACGTGTATTTCCAGTGAAATCTTTATATCGAATTTGGTGTGGAATGCACTATTTTCTCTACCTACTATGTACATTGCACGTAACCATGCTTCACAGACCACCACGGACTAGACCGTGATGTTTCACTGACAGGATTATCTCTTGAAAAGTATATACTGGCTAGTTAACGCGACAAGCTATACGTATTCAAATGTAAGCCTTAGTGAAACACGACATGCTTATTTGAATAATATTCATAAAAAGGAGAGCTTGATTACTATTATAAAGTCTCCCATTCTCATATGACAGTCACGTACTACGTGCCACTGCTCACAATAGGCAAGTAATTACAAGTGAATATAGTACGACTATCGCTGCATATTCTGTACGTACCGCTTTATGCTACTGAGGAATGCTTCCAACTATCACGTGATCTACGACACACCTCCGAACATAGCAGTTACTGTCCCACCAACGTCTTCCTACGCAACAGATAACCTGGAGTTCAAATCTCAGTCACTCTTTACTCGTACCATAATAAAAAAAAATTGATGTGTTCCATTCACATGACTTTCTCTACATCTCTGCAATAAATTATTGTTAAAAAGCTTATGCTTCTATTTACTTCATGCTAATCGAGAAAAAAATATCAGAAATAGTTTTAATACTTGCTTCCTTGTCAGCAGAAGCGAAATAAGGGAGTACCATAGGTTAAAGGGATAGTCAAAAGCTAGTTGCTATGTGACTGAAGGTCCTTTGTTTGTATGTATGGACAGAAGTTCACAAATACCTGTATGAGAAAAGTATACGTTTTTCAAAGCTGAAACAAAAAGCAAGGGATACCTCAAAAAAGATGAACTCTACGAAAAAATTTATTTGACATAAATTGCGTTTTAATGTGCTCTACATTTTTTTTTTTTTTTTGTGTGGTAAGGTTTTGTCCATCTCTTACGGTTTAGTAGCTATGCAAAATTCATCCAGAATAAAGTAGTCTTCAGAGGCTATTCCCAGAAAATTCAAGACATACATTATATTTGTGAGGTAAATTATCTTTAATATACGATATTTTAATGAAAATCGTTAAGAGCCATTTTTTAGAAAATCAAATTTTCGAAAAAAGTTCCATGTAAAGGGTAGTTGGGGTCAGGGGATTTTCTTGAAAATCTTCGTGTCGCATCCTTGGAAGATACTAAACTTAAATACCAAATGTTGCACTTAACGGTCTTTTCGTTTTTGAGCTATGTACTCCACAGTCACACACACGGACCTTTTTCCAAATATGCTTTTTTGGGGGGGGGGATTCATGGGGACCCAAACATGTATTTTCTGTGAAATCTCGGTATCGAATTTTTGAGTGGAATACAGTACCTTCTCTATATGCTATGTAGATAGTACGTGTAGAGAAAGTAAAAAAAAATCTGATGTGTGCCACTCACATGATTTTCTCTAACTGTTCTATAAAAATTTTCCTTATAAAAGAGTGTTTATATACATCATGCTCATCAAGTTAACATTGGCAGAACTGGCAATTTTTTTAAAACTCCCTGGCCAAACGGGTAAATGGGAGAGATTAAAACTATTTTTAAATTGAGTTATTGGAGGGAGAAGTTGCATATGGTTTTCAGTCACCAAATTTTCCTCTGATTAAGTTTTAACTTTATCTTGGCTGTTTTGATATGTTGTTTTCTAAATTTCGCACATCTGGGTTTTAGAATCCGGCAAAAATGATAAAATACCGTAGAGCTTTAAAAACTTCTACCATTCTATTTTCAATCTCCATTTTGAAACCCTCAGCACTCTTTCACCAGTCTAGACGTATCTGCATTTATATTAAAATATCCAAAGTAAACCTGGGCTACATTAATATTCTCAGAAACCACATGACTTTCTCTACCGATTCTGTAACAAACTATTCCTTCAATAGTTTGTTCTTTTATTTCGCTTCCAAGCAGAACGTAAATACAGGAATGCATTGACTAAAGCGACACTCAAACCTCTGAAAAGCTGGTAGCTATGTGATTGAAAATCTATTCTCTTTACAATAGCAGGAGTAAACCAAAAGAAACAGGAATGACAAATTCCAATTTGAAAAAAAGTTTTAAATGTTTTAAACTTGAAACCAATAACAAGGAGTATCTCGGAAATGGGTAACCCTTAAATAAACAAAAAACTAAATAACAAATTGTGTTTTAACGAGATCTACAGCTTTTGCGTAGTAAGTTTTTGTGGTTTACTAGATGCAAAAGTCAGTTAGAATGAAGAGGATTTCAGGGGCCATAAAATCCAGGATATATCTTTTATTTTCCATGTAAATATCTTATTATACGGCATTTCAATCAAAACTATTAGAGCAATTTTTGAGAAAATAAAAGAATTCCTAAAAATCAAGTTTGGGGTGGGTGATTTTGTTGAAAATTTTGGAGTTACATCCTTAGTAGATAACTTAACTCCATGGTCCGCAAGACCAAGGCCTACCGCCCGCCCGCTGCATCCCCCAACTCGGCCCGAAGGCGTCATGAATGGGGTGCACGGCTGGAGGGTGAGATGTCATCAGCGTTTCTAGTCCCTCGCGGCCGGTTAATGCTGTCTTCTCGATCTGGAGTCGCTACTTCTCAATAAGTAGCTCTTCAATTGACCTCCCCCCCCAGGGACCCCACACGGCTGAGTGCACCCCGGAACAGGTTTCCCAGCGGTGAAAATTCCCCACGCCGGTACCGCGAATCGAACCTAGGTATCCCGCTTGGCAAGCAGCCGCGCTCAGCAGATAACCAGCATGACGTAGATGCTGTACTTAAATACCAAGTTTGGTATTTAACCGACTTTTAATTTTAGAATTTTGCTGTTCAGATACATACAACCCTTTTTTAAGCTTTTTATTCAGAGGTCCTCAAAATATGTATTTTCGGTATAGAATTTTTGGGTGGAATACAATACCTTCTCTACCTTTTATGAACATTGAAATGTGTCACAAAAAGTAAACACACAGTTACTTATGCTTTGAACTTCCTGAGTACAAATTTGCATCATTTGATTCCTGATTTTTTTTTTTTTTTTTTTTTTTTTTTTTTAGACATTTGCGCTTTAGAAACGTGGTGTAATGGTTACCATGCTAACTCCATATACCCAAGGTCGCAGGTTCAAACCCGGCGGAGGACGATGGCTTTTTTCGGGTGTAAAAGTTCTTAGCATGGCTTCCTTCGGAAGGGAAGTAAAGCCGTTGGTCCCATGTCGTAGATGTACGGCACGTAAAAGAACCTCAAGCCTGATACAGAGGCCTCTGAGCAAAATTAAGCGGTCTTTCACGCCCAGTATAGAATGGGACGCTGAGAACCACAGCAGTTAAAGAGCGTCCATAAATAACATTTAGAAACGAGTGGAAATTGCAAGTTGCTTATTCAATCCTTTTCAGCCCTTATTCACGAAGTGCATGTGTGTACTGCAGGGTAATACAACTAGTAATGGGCATAAAATCTTTACGGGTGCTTAACTTTCCTCTACACGTATCCGATTTCTAGTTATGAACCGAGTCGAGTGGGTACAGAAGGCTAATGATAACAAACGAAGAAGCAGTTGGCAACACATGTAAATGAGCGTATGTGACAAGCCCATCTCAAACAAGTGTTAAATAGGAAGGCCTGGTCCTGCCTCACAGAGCGCCTGCTAATAGCAAGTGTCACAGTGACGCAAGGACTTCCAAACAGGTTCCTGCTTCTGATGAAAGTTAATCCTCACATGGCGCCTGCTTGCGAACAACTCTGAAATCAATCACATTCGGTTGTGCGACAACAAACCAAACAGAGGTCAAACACATTTTGTACCTGATCAACTCTTTGGTAGATGAACGCCGAAGGACTTCACTCTTAAGAACTTTAATTAATACCTGAAAATGCTCTCTTTTCTTTTCTGAATAAGATTGACTATGTTGACTAATATATTCGAAATACATGAATAATAATAGCAATATTTATAAACCCTTAAACATATTTCCAGACGCTCATTGGTTTACAATTACAAAAATCTGATTAACTAGGTTATTTATTTATATATATACATACATACAGAGAGAGAGAGAGAGAGAGAGAGAGAGAAATATGTGTTTTGGAATCCTATGAAACCAAGAAAAGCAATTTTAGAAAAAGTCCAGTGTGTCTGTGGACATCATAACTCAAAACCAAAAAGTCGGTTAAATACCAAACTTGGTATTTAAATTCAGTATCTTGAAAGGATGCGCCACGAAGATTTTTAGGAAAATGCTCCCACCTCCAACTTTACATAAACTTTTTTCGAAAATTTTGATTTTTAATAAAATACCGTGTGCTTAGTATATTTTTATGACAAACGAAATGTATATCTTGAATTTTCTGGGAATAGAAAGACTTCTATTTCGCATAACTTTTGTATAACTGATAAACCGTAAGAGCTAGATAAAAACTTACTACCAAAATAATGTAGAAAAAAGAACAACCTTTTGTAAGAAAACTTTGTTTGCGGAACAGCTAGAGAAAGGCATCCTTTTTTGTTTCGTTTCATTTCATTATCTTATGCTTTACTGCATTCTTCAACAGACTGCATTTACATTTTTGAAATGAAGTGAATTTTTAAGTTCCTTCTTATATCAATGAGTGGTATTTTGAAGATTGAAAAGAATTCTCGTATTCATTTGTTGCTGTAGTGTCTGGAAATCTGGATTTAAACTGTTACACGAGCAGTTTTGGCCTCGTGTGCGACATGTCGTATGAAAACGTTTAAGAGCTCGCAGGACAGCCTCCCACTTTGAGGGAGAAGAGAAAAAGGAGTGAAAACACCTGTTACACAACAGCTGTTAGAACGTCTGTGTTTATGACTTCTGATAATTTATATCGTAGTACTATCCTTGCGAACACTCGTTACGTCAACACTCAGCAGATTCACTGACATTCTGGTCTAGATATTTTCAGAACCGAGATTGTATATAGCTCGAGCGTAAAGAGTCGACATAAAATACCCATGCATACATAACATTGATAACTCTCATGGAGATATTATGCAACGCTATTCCTAGTCTTCCCGAAATAAAAAATATCTGATCTGTTGCATTCACATGATTTTCTCTACATCTCAGGAACAAATTATTGTTTATTATCTTATTCTTCTATTTCATGCTAATCCAACAAACATTCGCAGAAACAGCTTTATTACTTAGTTCCTTACAAGTATAAGGGAATACACTACGCTAAAGCGACAGTCAAATGTTTTAAAATGTGGTTGCTATGGGATTGAAATCCCGTTTCTTTGCCAGTGGCTAGTAGTTGACAAAATAAAATATATATCTTGAATTTTCTGGGAATAGCCTCTGAAGACTACTTTATTCTGGATGAATTTTACGGAAATTTGCATAACTACTAAACGATAAGAGATGGGCAAACACTTACCACACAAAAAATGTAGAGCACGTTAAAACACACGATTTATGTTATTTACATGTTTTTCGTGGAGTTGATCCTTTTTGAGTTATTCCTTGTTTTTGATTTCATCTTTAAAAAACTAAGGAATTTATCAATAATTTGTTGCAGAGATGTAGAGAAAGTCATATGAATGTAACACATCGTATGTTTTTCTCTACAATATATCTATTATAGGTGGAGGAGTCTTCATGAAATGACGGGTTTCTAACCTCCCATTATCAGGATGTTCGGGTAAATTACATACATTACATACATCACATACACCACATACATACATACATAGACACACAGACAGACAGACAGACATACATACATACATAATATACATACAGTGCGCCTGGTGATGGAGAGATGTACGCTCCCGAAACCTCGATGGCAACTCACCTGGCTTGAGGCCCGAGAACAAGTAGCATTATTTTTGTTTATATAATGCTAATCAAGTTAAACATTAGAAATGGTCTTACTGCGTAGTCCCTTATAAGTAGAATGGAAATAAGGAAATACCTAAGCTAAAACAAAAAATATTTTAAAACGTGTCGCTATGCGATTTTCATTGAAATTAGATTCTCTTTCAAAGGCCAGGAGTAAAACAAAACAATATGAAATGGATGAGGATTATCCGTTTGAGAAAATTCGAGTATTTTAGAATTGAAACCAATAACACAGAATGCCTTTGAAATGCTTATATCTACGAAAAAATGTGTAACATAAATTGTTGTTTTAATGAGATCTACATGTTTGTGTATTAAATTTCCGTTTATCTCTTACGGTTTGCTAGTTATGCATTAGTTATTCAGAAAGAAGAGGATTTCAAGGGATATTCTCAAGAAATTCAGGATGTATATTTTATTTGCAAAGTAATTATATTTAATATACCGCAATTTAATCAAAATCGTTAAGTCATTTTTTTTTAGAAAATAGCATATTTCGAAAAATGTTCCATGTAAAGGGTACTTCGGATGGGGAGATTTTTTTGAAAGTCTTCATGTTGCATTCTCGGAAGATACTAAACTTAAATATTAAGTTTAGTATTTAACTGACTCCTTGTTTTTGAGTTACGTTGTTCACATACACACTGACCTTTTTCTAAAAATCTTCTTTTTGATTCAAAATTTGTTTTTCCGGTGAAATCTCGGCATCGAATTTTTTGGGTGGAAAACACTATGTAAATAGTACGTGTAGAGAAAGTAACTAGGTGCCAAACAAAGCAACAATCATTATTAGCTTGAAAATTGAAGGATCGTCATGAATGTTACCAACACTTGAAAGTAAAATACCGTTTATTTTGGTGTACATTAAAAATAAAATAAGCGATTCCGGGCACTTTTTGAATCTAGGGTTATTTGTTTCCATTTTAATAATTTTGATGCAGATAGAAACAAATGCACTGGGTTTGCTGTCTGTCCCATATTGACCAGCAAAGCAAGCCCAAGAGGTAGAACTCAACTATGACTTCTAATCCGATTTCCCTGCTTACGGCTGAATATAGGATTAGGCATAATGGAGTATGGAGTTTAACAAGGATCTGCTTGTAAGCTGGCCTCAATGCGATTACCACACACTTGGTTTGAGTGTCATTTAGTGTTTCATATGCAACGGCCGCGGAACTTAATGGCTATGTGCTTGTTATTAACATTCGGCAATCACTACCTATATTGTATCGCATGAGAGCAACGTTGTGCTCGAGTTACTCCTTTCTTCTCTTTTTACTTTCTCTACACGTACTATGTACATAGTGTATAGAGAAGGTACTCTATTGCACCCAAAAATTCCATACCGAGATTTCACCGGAAATACATGTTTTGGGCCCCCCTGAATCCAAAAAAAGCATTTTTGGAAAAAGGTCCGTGTGTGTCTGTGGACAGCATAGCTCAAAAACGAAAAGACCGTTGAATACCAAACATGGTATTTAAGTTTGGTATCTTCCATGGATGCGACACGAAGATTTTTAAGAAAAAAAACCCACCCCCAACTACCCTTAGCATGAACTTTTTTTCGAAAATTTTGATTTTCTTAAAAATGTATCGAACGATTTTGTTTAAAATATCGCACATTAAAGATATTTATCTGTCAAATAAAATGTATAGCTTGAATTTTCTGGGAATAGCCTCTGAAGACTATTTTATTCTAGATGAATTTCACGGAATTTTGCATAACTGCTAAACCGTAAGAGATGGGCAATCACTTAACACACAAAAAATGTGGAACACATTAAAACACACAATTTATGTTATATACATTTTTTTCGTGGAGTTTATTGTTTTTGACATATTCCTTGTTTTTGTTTTTTTTTTTCTCATACAGGAATTTGTCAACTCCTGTCCATACAAAGAAACAAACTTCAGTCACATAGCAACCAGCTTTTGATTATTAGTTTAGCCTTAGTACCCCCTTATTTCCCTTCTGCTTACAAGGAAGCAAGTAATAAGACTATTTGTGCTAATTTTTTCTCGATTAGCATGAAGTATTGTTGCAGAGAGGTAGAGCAAGTCATGTGAAAGGAGCACATCAGTTTTTTTTTTTTTTTTTTTTTTTTTTTTGTAGCTTAACGTTCTTTAACCTCCTTTGGTCATATCGGACGATGGATAAAATTGGTGAAATGATGCTCAAATGATCTCGGAATCCATGGTGCTTAAAGTTACTCGACAAAAATAAAAATGGCGTGTTATTTATGGACGCTCTTTAACTACTGTGGTTCTCAGCGTCCCATTCTAAATTGGGCGTGAAAGACCGCTTAATTTTGCTCAGAGGCCTCTCTATCAGGCTTGAGGTTCTTTTACGTGCCGTAAATCTACGACACGGGACCAACGGCTTTACTTCCCTTCCGAAGGAAGCCATGCTAAGGATTTTTACACCCGAAAAAATCCATCGTCCTCCGCCGGGTTTGAATCCGCGACCTTGAGTATATGAAGTCAGCATGGTAACCATTACACCACGGAGGGCGACCAAAAGTTACTCGACATTCCTCTTCTCAAGATAAGGGAAAACCCCGAGAAAAAAAAAATCCGGTAACTCACCCTAAGCGAGATTCGAACTCACGACCTTCTGTAAATGAGGCAGACACGCTACCACCACACTATCCAAGGCGGGCAGAGAAGGTATTGTAATGCATTCAAAAATTCGATACCGAGATTTCACCAGAAATATATGTATTGTTTCCCCTGAATCCAAAAAGAAAAAAGAAAAAAAAAAGAAAAAGAAAAAAAAAGCATTTTTAGAAAGATGTCCATGTGTGTTCGTGTGTTAGTTGGCATTTACTTTTGGTATCTTCCAAGGATGCGATACAAGATTTTCAAGAAAAACCCCACATCCCCAACTACCATGGAAAATTTTTCGAAAATGTTGATCTTCTCAAAAATGGCTCTAACGATTTTGATTAAAATATCGTATAAAGATATTTACATGACAAACAAAGTTATATCTCGAGTTTTCTGGGAATAGCTTCAAGACATTTTTATTCTAGATGAATTTTGCGGAATTTTGTATAACTGGTAAACTAGTAATTGTATTTATTTCCTTCTGTCTTAAAGCACTGTACAGGCATTCAACATCGTTTGATATAAAAAAGTGTAATTACATACTTTGTCAATTAAAATTGCATATTTAATTTGCAGGTCTTAAAATTAAAAATTCTTGTTTAGAATATAACGGATTTACAACCAATTATGCATATACTCTGGAATTAAAACGTTTTGTTATCTAGGAATCTAATATGTTCTGGCAGCTTATTGTATGTTTTGATACCTAGTTACATATAACTATTTTGAGTTTTTGATAGTTTAAAAAATAAGGAATATTTATATTTGGTTTTATCCTTATATTATAATTACGCATATCTCTTCTTAATGTTTAGCAGCATTTTTTAATTATTCTTATAATTATCTTTTGTAAAAGGAAAATATCAAACATTTTATTACTGCTTCCCCAAAGAATTAAACCATATCTTATAACTGACTCAAAAAATGAAAAATACATACTTCTGATATATTCGGGAGGAATACTATCTCTCAGATTATCAAAAATAATATACTGGACAGTTTTTTTTTTTTCTTCAGATATTCAATATGAGAAGTCTAGGTTACTTAGCTATCAATATGATATTAATCTGATAGAAATTAACTGTATCAATCTCTAGATGTTTCAAAAGTAAAAAGAACAGTGGCACTTTTATCTTTATTTAAGATCATACTGTTAGCTCCGAACCATTCACATGCTTTTATCATAATAGCTTCACATTGTTTATTCAATATATTTAGATCCTTTACACCAGTAACAAAAGTTGTAGCATCAGCAAACATTATAGTACGAGTTGGAATATTGCTGGGTAAATCATTTACTGCAATTAAAAATAAAAGTGGACCTAAGACTGAACCCTGTGGAACAACACTATCGATATCACAAATTGAAGAGAACTCACCATTCACATAAACAATCTATTTTCTATCTAATAAATAAGATTTCAAAAGTTTAATTTGATTGTTTCTAATACCATAATAACTAATTTTATCCAGTAAAACATTATGATCTATAAAGTCAAAGGCTTTACTTAAAATCACAAAAATTCGCTAGAGCATATTCACAATTTTCAAAACAATAATGAAGGAAATCCACCAAATTTTTAACAACACCTACAGTACTTTTACATTGTTGTTTAGTACATCAACTGACTCGCATGTTTACCAGAATACCACAAAGTAATCTCAAATTATTTCAAGATGACATAGCCCAATGGAGACCTATAATGTCATAAGTGCTTTAATGCGAGTAAGGTGAGGAATTTAATGTCAAGCAGGAGTTTTGCCATGGTAGCTGATGGTTAGAGCAACCGGCTAGAGACCGTGAGATTCATGATTCAAATCCAGGCTATGTCATTGAAGTTTTCAATTTGACTCTACTATCCAAAATTAGGTTTTCTTACATTTACAATATTTCATATTTTTATTTCTGTACAAATAGCAAAATTTTAATTTGAGTATAAGTAGTTCTCATTTCTGCTCTTTGTATACACTCGTTGCCTATTGACTAGCTGTTTTAAGTAGCACAATTTGTATTTGAAATACGCATGTCATTCACGTATCACATCAGCAATGCGGAAAAGAAATACCTTGAATTTGCACCAATTACTCCTATCTATCCTGCTAGTTTATCGCTTTAATTTTATCGTTTTCATTTCATTACAATTTCGGCCTTCAACTGTTAAGATTATTAGTACAAATTAAAATGCTGGGTTGGATATTCACAACTGTAAATCTATTTTTACTTCCCTCCCCCAAATGTGTAAGAAGAGGAAGTCTTGCACTCCAATTCGATACCGAGATTTCACAAGAAATGCACTTGACACTCCCGGAGTCCAAAAAAGGAACCTTTGGAAAACGTTAATGTATATCAGGAGAAAGTGAGTGAGTGAACGGCATAACTCAAAAACGGAAAACAGCTTAAATACTAATCATAGTACTTAATTTAGTATCTTCCAAATATGCGACTGAAGATCCTCACCCCAAACTACACTTTACATGGAAAATTTTTCGAAAGGTTTCATTTTTTCAAAAATGTATCTAAAATTTGATTAAATACAATAAACATTAAATATTTTTTCATGTCAAATGTACATGTTGAGTTTTCTGGGAATAGACTCTGAAGTCCTCTGCCTTCTAGACGACTTTTTGCATCACTAGTAAATCATAGCAGATAGACAAAATCTTAGAGCACACACAAAAAATGTAGATGTCGCTAAAGTAAACTTTATTTCAGATATTTTTTCTAAGACATTTCTTGTAGGTTTACATTTTCCATTATTTATACTTTTTTCAAATTCACATTTTTTTCTTCCTGCTTATGCAAGGAGAATGGAATTTCAAAACCATCACATAGGGACCCACTCTTAAAAGATTTGAATATCGCTGTCTTATTTCCTTGTTCCTACAAGAAATATGACAAACCATTTCTACCAGTGTTTATCTGGATTAGCTAAGTACATAGAAGAATAACCTCTTGTAAGAATAGTTTGTTGCAGAATACGTAAAGAAAATCAAGTGAATGTAACAAACACATCACATATTTATAATTAACATACTAACCAACTTTTACGCAAGGTTTGATTTTTATATTTTTATTCCTGAAATATTTAAAATATACACAATTCATGTTTAAAATTTTAAGTTCAATTCTAAAGCGTCCTTTATGTTATTAGAACAGTGGATGTTATTTATATAATTTATTAACTTTATTGTTTAAATATATAAACTGCACCTTGTTTTTAAATAATGTAATTCAACTAGATTTGAGTTTATATAACTTTATATACTAAATAAATAAGACTAACACTAAAAACACGCTACCTAGAATAGCTGCTGATTCATGTTACCAGGATGAATGTTGATTAAGATTTAGAAACGAATTCGCACAATAGTTTCATTACTTTTAACGCAGTACAATCATTTATTTCGTACTATATCTACTTTGATGATCATGATTAATAAATTAATACAATAGCTCGAAGAGGTACAATATGCTCATTTGAGGTGTATCTTATTCAGTAACAAGAGACGCAAAAGGAGATAGAGATTAAAATGTGATAATATTCATGATTCAAGTTGCAAGGTTATGGTTTGTTTAATCGTTTCATAACCACACGAGAATCGAAAAAAGACGCTGCACATGTGTATCATACAATTTTAATTAATTTACTTTTTTCTTTCTTTTTGCATGACAGTACGAAATCAAAATAAATTAAGACTGCCTCCGTGGTCGAGTAGTCAGCGAGCTCACTTCTCAGGATCCGGAGGTCCCGGGTTCGATTCCCGGCTGGGGCAGGGAATGTTTCTTTAACCAGAATTATCCCATATCCCCCATAGAGTCTGGAAGTGTGAATGTGAGAGTAAATGTGCGTGTGTTTGGTAATATAAAGTTTATTAACCTAATGTTCTCAATGTTTCACAAGTCAAAGCCCCGATATGACCATTGATGTTAAATGGGGGGGGGATTAGAAAGGAGCTACATTTTCGCATATACAGCAGCGATTATTTATGTGGTCGTATGTGTTTAAATACAAATTTAGAATTCAATAAATTTTGCCAGGACAATTCTACGCCTGAGAGCAATTGCTTTCCTTATTACTTGTCTCAATAAACGTTGAGAACTATGGCTCATTTAGAAAATTTGTAACAGATTTTACAGTTCAGCTGAAATAGATAATGAACTCTCTATACGAGATTTGTTACCTAAAATGTTTTAGTAAACATTGTATGTTACATATTGCATTTTCACTGTCTCTACACATACTATGTACATAAGTGTATAGAGAAGGTATTGTAATGCAGCCAAAAATTTGATGCCGTGATTTCACCGGAAGTATATGTTTTGGGGTTCCCTGAATAAAAAAAAATTAGAAAAAGGTCCGGGTGGGTGTGTGTGTGCTTGTGGACAACATAACTCAAAGACCTTTACATGGAAAAGTTTTCTAAAATTTTGATTTTCTCAAAAATGACTAACGATTTTGAATAAAATATATTAAGGATATTCACCTGGTAAATAAAATGTATATCTTGAATTTTCTGGGAATAGTCTCTTAAAGACCTCTTTATTCTGAATGAAGTTTGCTGAATTTTGCGTAACTGATAAACCACAAGAGTTAGACAAAAACTTACTGCATAAAAATGTAGAGCACGTTAAAAACACACAATTTATGTTATGTTATGTGGAGTTTATAGATTTTGAGATATTCCTTGTTTTTGGTTTCAGCTTTAAAAAAAATTTCACTTTTCTCATACAAGAATTTGTCAACTCCTGTCCATACAAACAAAGGAACTTCAGTCATATAGCAACCAGCTTTTGACTATCACTTTAACCTACGGTACTCCCTTACTTCGCTTCTACTTGCATGGAGGTAAGTAATAAGACTATTTCTGCTAATTTTTTTATAGATTAGCATGAAGTAAAAAGAAGCATAAGCTTTTTAACAATAATTTGTTGCAGAGATATAGAGAAAGTCATGTGAATGGAAGATTTTTTTCTTTCCTTTTGCATGGTAGTAAGGAATCAATATAAATTAACAAGGAGCTACATTTTCACACATACAGATATATATATATATATATATATATATATATATATATATATATAAACGTTATACATAAAAATACATACATATATAAACATTATATATAAAAACATTCTATATATCTGAATAAAGATTGCCAGAACAATTCGACGTCTGAGAGCAATTGCTTTGCTTGGCTAATTATTCAATAAACGTTGAATAATTAAAAAACATGGCTCATTTAGAAGATTTACAATTGATTTTACAGTTCAGTGGAAATAGATGATGAAATAGGAAATTTGTTACCTAAACATGTATATTACATATTGTATTTTTTTACAATAGCGCATAATGTTAAAATGCTATTTTTACGATTACGTGTTGCAAAACTTCACGTTACTCACCGACAACAGTGCATAAAATTGAAAAGTAAACATAATATAAATTAATAAAATCAGGGATTTAAAGCTTCTTTCCTTGTTTTAGTACAGTTACCATTTAATTTAATTCATAAGCAGGGAATTCGAACCTTCGCTGTCTCCAACTGCAGCTGATGTATGCTGCGGCATCATGAAGCAATTTGTGTCAGAACATCTTGCAGAAATGACCGTCACAAAGATTTACACCAGTCCGTTAAGGACAGAATGTATGATACTTTAACAACTAAATAAAAAAGAAATAGCGCGCACACACACACACACACACACGTCGTGTGACGTCAGTACAAGGCCGTACGCAGCATGGCACACAAAACGAAATAAAAACACGGCTAACAGACACATGAGTGGAGTTATTTTTTATGTAACTCCATGCTAAACCGGTTTCACTAACTACAGCGCATTTACACCATTACTGAGCGCGGCTTGGTTCAATTAAATGCGCGAAGGAAATGCGATAAATGGCTAGGCGGGGGAAAAGTGGCTATCTCGCATTTTTTCAGCTAGTGAACGTTGCTGGACAATCAGTAGCCCTACAGACAAATTGAAACACAGTCGCTCAACTCTGATGCGCATTTATCACTCTTCCACGTAATTTGTACTTTCTCTACAGGTACTATATACATAGTATATAGAGAAGGTATTGTAATGCACCCAAAATTCGATACGAGATATCAACGGAAATACATGTTTTAGGTCCCCTGATTCCGAAAAAAGCATTTTTAGAAGAAGGTCCGCGCGTGTGTGCCTAGACAGCATAGCTCAAAAAGGAAGACACCGTTAAATATCAAACATGGTATTTAAGTTTGGTATCTTCCAAGGATGCGACACGAACATTTTCAAGAAAATCCCCCACCCCAACTACCCTTTACATGAAACTTTTTTCGAAAATGTTTATTTTCTCAAAAATGGCTCTAACGATTTTGATTAAAATATCGTATATTAAAGATATTTACCTGAAAAATAATATATCTTGAATTTTTTGGGAATAGCCTCTGAAGACTACTTTATTCTGGATGAAGTTTACGAAATTTTAAAACTTACCACACAAAAAATGTAAAGCACATTAAAACACACAATTTATGTTATATAAATTCTTTTCGAGGAGTTGATCGTTTTTGAGATATTCCTTGTTCTTGGTTTCAGCTTTGAAAAACTTGTACTTTTCTCATACAGGAATTTGTTTTGACTTAACTTTAACCTATGATACTCCCAGATTTCGCTTCTACTTACAAGGAAGCGTAATAAGACTATTTCTGCTAATTTTTTCTCGATTAGCATGTGAATGGAACACATCAGATTCTTTTATTGAACTCAAGAGTGAAAAAGATGAGCCCAAATATTCGAGTCCTGCACGTAGGTAATGAAGATCATTGCGCCTTTTCATTGAATTATAAATGTTCAGCCACAGCGTATGCTACAAACGTTGATTTCTTAAAAAATATGGATTAGCTTCTTTTCAGTTGAATATAATTTATTAAAGAATATAACATATAACTGGACTGATGACGCAAATGATCATGAAGATGTTCAACTTCAAATCTTTCACAAAGATAAATTTCATTGTAGACACAACACGTAGACACAACACGTATATTTTAAATATAAGTTTCTCTACACGTACTCTGTACCAAGTAAATAAGAAGGTACTGTATTCCACCCAAAATTTTTGTTGGGGATTTCACCGGTAATATATTTTGAATCCAAAATTATACTTTTAAAAAAAAGTGTACGTGTGCCTGATTACGTGTGTGTCTGTAAACAGCATAACTCAAAAACGAAGTTTTGAACTTGGTACTGAAGATCAGTATCTTCGAAAGATATGAAGATTTTCAGAATAAAAAATACCCACCCCAACGTTTTCATGGAATATTTTTAAAAAATATTGATTTTCTCAAAGTGGCTCTAACGATTTTGATTAGAGCACCACATGTTTAATATATTTTCAAGACAAATTAAGTTTATATCTTACATTTTCTGCGAATAGCCTCTGTAGACCCCTTCAATCTGGATGACTTTTGAATAACCGGTAAATAAAATAGACAAAAGATATTGCACAAAAATGCAGATCTCGTTAAAACACACACGATATTCCATATCATAGTTTTTTTTAGAGTTAACCGTTTCCAAGTATTATTTTTTATTGGTTTCAATTTTCAACTACTTAATCTTTTCTCAAAAGGGCAAAGGGCATTTTTTTTATTCTCGGCCATGAAAAGAGAACCGAATTTCAACAATTTGTATCACGTGGTGACCACCTTTTAAAGAATCTGGCCATCGTTATTCCCTTATTTTCCTTCCGCTTACATGGAAGCAAGTAATAAGACAATTTATTTTAATGATGTAGATAAAAGAATGGGACGCCTCATTAGCTGGAGATAATGCGGGTGCTTAGCAAGCGGGAGTCCCGGGTTCGATTCCCGGTAACGGCGTGGGGATTTTCTCCTGCTGGGAGATCTGGTCCCGAGTGCACTAGCCTCGTGGAGGAGGGGAGAATTGAAGACCTATTTGAGAAAAAAGTAGTGGCTCCAGGTTGCGCAGATCTCATTAACCAGCCGGGAAAGACCCGGGGTGCTAACTATGTCGCAGCCTCCAGCACAGCACTCCATTCGTGACGCGTGTAAAGGGCAGAGGTGGGGGACGCAGCGGTCGGACGGCAAGCCTATTCCCGACATCGGACTGTTGTGCTACGGGGTTTTTAGATAAAAATCTTTTGTAAGAATAGACTGTAGAGAAACTCATGTGAATGTAACACATCAGATTTGTAAAAATGTAACTACATCTGCCATTTTGTTCTCTAAATTCTGCACCACTTCACGAAAGAAATAATCACATTCTTGCATACTTTGGAATAAAGAGATAATCTTTATCCATGTTTAGGTGAAATTTTGCTCTATAAATTGGTACTACCTAGTGCTCAAGCTTAGTTCTCAAATAATATATATATATATATATATATATATATATATATATATATATATATATAAAAGAGAGAGAGAGAGAGAGAGAGCTAAATTAAGCTTTAGGGTGATATAACAACTTTAAGTGGTGTTGTGAATCTATTTTAGTGTTTAAATTCTATTAATTTTAATCAAAATATATATAATTGAGCAAGTATCGTATACTCTAAAGGTATTCATCTACTACATCCTTTAACAATTTCTGCTTGATAACTTCGTTTCTGAGAAAATGAGTCATGAATTTAACTGATTACAGTGGCGGAAACAGGTTTTTAATCACCACTTAATAATGCGTTTTTGCGAGTATTGTTGGGGAACATTTGAAAAAATTTCCAGCTCCCTGTAAATTATAGCATGCAATTGTCCTTTGGTTGTCCAAGGTTAAACAATTTAATGGAAGAAACCATTTTGAGAATATATTCGTAAAGCGTTTCCAATCAACCTTTAGCAGTTAAGGTTATTAAAATTAATTTGGTGCATGCTTACTTGATCTACCAATTATCTACGGTGTATTATGGAGGAAGAGGGGGAGGGAGTGTGTCTTTGAGCAGCTCAACCCAAAAAGAAAGTCGGATAAATAGCTAATTTGGTAAATAAATTCAACAATTTCCAAGATTTGGAGACTATTTCTAACAAAATTCCTACAAATCAAATTATCCTCCACATCAGACTGTTTCGCTTGAGTGAGCGCCAGAACTGCGGAGTACTCACGGCTGATCTGAGTGTGAATTTATAATTGGAAGAAATCTTATAATTCCGCAAATCAATTTTTGTTAGCATCCTAGTTATACAAATAATGTTTAGAACCACCCCAAATCGCTTTCTACTTTCTCTAGCACCATGCACAATGAACATAGTATATAGAGAACAAAAAAAAAAATTCCACACTCAGACTTTACCGAAATACACGTTTTGAGACCCTCTGAAAAAAGCATTTTAGAGAAAGATGCATGTTTATGTGTGGCGAGCATAACTCAAAAACGAATTGTTGGTTAAATACCGAATTTGGCATTTAAGTTCAGTATATTTCAAGCATAGGTTGGCGTCGTGTTTGAGTGGTTAGACCGCTCGCCTCTCATCTAGGCGGCCCGGGTTCGATCCCAAGCGCCCGCATCTGGGATTTGTGGTGGACGAAGCGTCGTCTGGGCGGGTTTTCTGGGTCATCCGATTTTCCCCGCCACTCATTCCACTTATTGCTCCATCGTCACCTTTCCTATCATCAATTTCGCTTACATTTCATATCATCCACTTCTTCGTGTTCACGCCTGGCTACGAGCCGACCCCTCGTAACAGGTTCTTCATTCTGTGGTTTAGTGCCGTTGGCTCCCCGACAGGCTTCTGACCCCTAGGCATTGGCTTGAAAGTCCTAGGGAGGTGTCAGTCCTACAATTACGGGGAGGGCAAGCCGATTACGAAACGAAATATTCCATGGATGCAACGAAGATTTCCAGGAAACTCCCCCACCCCCAACTGCCCTTAATGTTCCATTTTTCCAACAATTTGATGTTCTTATAAATGGCTCCAGCGATTTTTATTAAAATACCTAATGTTCAAGATATTTTCATCAGAAAAGAATTGCATGTCTTTAATTTTCTGGGAATAGCCTCTGAAGACCCCATTTATTCTAGACGACTTTTGTGTGACTGGTAAACAGTAAGAGGCTACACAAACGGTATAGATCTCGTTAAAACACAATTTATGTTGTCTTACTCCTGACCATGCAAACAGAACCGAATTTCAATTGTTTCACATAGCTAGTAACTATTTGACTATCGCTTCAGCATAGTGCATGCCCAGATTTCCCTTCTACTTAGAAGGAATTAAGTAATAAAACTATTTCTGCTAAAGTTTATCTTGATTAACATAAGGTAGAAAGGAAAATAACCTTGTGTAAGAATAATTTGTTGCAGAATAGGTAGAGAAAGTCATGTGAATGGAAGCCATAAGATATTTTTTCCGCTATTCTTTTATTTTTACATGAAGTTTACACAATTTGCGTCAGTGAGAAAACAATTAAGATTAAAAAGTTAAATTCGGAAGGAAAAATGTATTCAGAGGCTAAGATTTGGACTTCCTAGGAAATTACTACGTCCTAATGAGAAAAGTGCAAAGATAAAATGAAATAAAATTTGTTAAAAATAACTTCTTTGAAACTATAAACCAAAGAAACTTATAAGAGAACATAAATATCTCGGCGAAAACGTAATATTACGTGCCCACATGGTTGGATTCAAAGTATTAATTAAATCCCAAGTTAAATTTTGCATAAACCGCACCATATTTTATGAAGTAGGTTTTAATGATCGTGCTTTCCTTAGAAATTCGAACTAGAATCCTCAGATACAGCTCATAGCAACTAAAGGTAACGAAGCTTAAAGGATCTTCAGAAACAGCTGCTTGATCATATGAAAATTTCCACTTGTCTTATCATTTTACGTCAAAGATAATAAGGCTGTTATCATCATGTAAATAGAATGTTTTAAATATCTGTGGCCTTTTTTTTTTTAACCAAGGGTAACAATGCCAAGTACAGTATCGGCCAAAATGTATAGTCGAATTTGCTATAATTTCGTCTTGATCTATATAAACAAAATAATACTCATTTAATGTATACATATATATTGTTTCAATTTTGATTATTTCACTTTTCGTTCAACCATTTTCACACCCTTATAAATCTCAGGAAAAATACAGGTTTTTCTGCAATTCAAAATCTAATGGATAAGAGATTTTGTTAAGAAAATAAAGAGTGGAACAATTAATTAAACTGTTTTGTTACACGACATTGAATCTAGAGGTCATTTAAAAGATGGATAATAGCAATGTAATGCTTATGTTTGGGAGCGTTATGTTTATGTCACGCAAACTTTTCCACTTTGACACCTTTGCGCCCTGGTTACGTTCTACCCGAACACATGTCTTAATATGCCGTTCCCCTGGGTCGCGCTTGAGAAGTGTCTAGCTTTGGTGCTTCGTGGTGGCGGATCGAGGGTTCGAGTCCCGCCTCGGGCATGAGTGTTTGTAAATGGGTATTTATAAGTAAAACGAAAACGGTAAACAAATAGAAAAAACAACAGAAATGTAAGGAAAATCCGATGTGCTCCATTTGCATAATTTTCTCTAGCCGTTATGCTAAAGCGATGGTTCTTTAAAGCGATAAATCTTTTAAAACCTGGTCACTATGTGAAACAATTGAGGTACGGTTCGCTGTGCATGGTCCCGTTTGAGAAAAGTTGGGTAGTTTAAAACTCAAACCGATATTAAGGAATATCTCAAAACCTCTATTACAAAAACCTAGACATAACTTATATGTTTTAAAGAGCTCTACTCTTCGTATATTAAGTTTTTTCTATCTCTTACGTTTAACCGTTATGCAAAGTTCTGCAAAACTCATCCAAAATAAAGAGATCTTCAGCGGGCATCACCAGAAAATTCAAAATACACCTACATTTTATTTATAATGTAAATATCTTAATACATGGTATTTTAATCAAAATCGTTAGAGCCCTTTTTGGGAAAAATACATTTTACAAAACCTTTTCCATGTTTGTGGTGGGGGGATTTTTTTTTTTTTTTTTTAAATCTTCATATCGCACCCTTGGAAGATACTTAACATAAATATCGAGTTTTTTAACGGTCTTTTCATTTTTGAGTTCGGCTGTCCACACACACACGGACCTTGTTCTAAAAAAGCGTTTTTTGGACTCGAGGAACCTCAAATCATATATTTCCGGTGAAACCTCAACATCGAATTTTGGGTGGAATAAATAAATTCTCCACCTACTATGTTTATTATATGTACAGTAGTGCTAGAGAAAGTAAAAAGGGGGGAGGGTAAAAAAGATAATCTAAAAATAGAAAAAGAATAGAAGTGCATATGGGTAAAGGCAACAAAATAATTAGTTAACGACTTTAATTCAGTGCTTTTGTTCTTAACCCTAAGTGAGAGAAGAAAATGAGAATCTTTACTTATTTTATTAAAAATCTTGTTACATTCTCATGACTTTCTCTACTTCTGTAACAAACTTATTATAGAAACTTATTCTTCTATGTACTGCATACTAATCGAGATGGATTTATTACATATTCCCATGTAGATCCAATAGAATTTAAGGCATACACTAACCTAAAACTATAGTCAAATCTTTTAAGAGCTGGTCGCTACGTGATTGCCTTGAAATTTTATTCCCATTACATGACCAGAATGAAAAAAATGAATAACATCCTCCCATTTGAGAAAAATATCAAGTACTTGCACATTAACTACTAAAAAGGATTACCTAGGAAATGGTTAGCTCAAAAAAAAAAAAGTATTTCAAATAAGGTCTTTTAACGAAACCTATACTTTTTTCTGCAGGTAGAGACTATTCCCAGAAAATTGAAAATATAGGTACGTTTCATTTTTAACGAAAATATCTTAGGAATATTTTAGCTTAATAAAAATTGTTAGAACCATTTCTTATACAATAAAAATGTTGATGTAATGCCCCATGTAAAGGGTAGTTTGGGATTGGGGTGTTTTCTTGAAAATCTTTGTGCGCATCCTTGGGAAATGCTGATAACGTTGGTATTAAGCGACTTTTCGTTTTTGAGTTATGCTTTCAACACACATATACACACGTAGACGCACACACAAGATCCTTTTCTATTTTTATCATGAGGCGTCCAAACATGTATTGGGAATATACTACTTCCCCTACGTATATACGTGGTAGATAAAATAAAAACCGCAATCCACGGTATATTTGGCAACATTTTCCTTCGTATTTTTCAGTACTGGTTCGAACTCTTACTTTAATTTATTTTATTTAAATTTTAAGTTGATCAATTCAAACTTAAAAATCTGATGTGTTCCATTCACATACCTTTCTCTACATCTCTGCAACAGATTATTGTTAAAAAACTTATTGTTCTATTTACTTAATGCTAATCGAAAAAAAAAATAGCGGAATTAGTCTTGTTACTTGCCTCCTTGTAAGTAGAAGCGAAATATGGGAGTACCCTACGTTAAAGTGATAGTCAAAAGTTGGTTGCTATGTGACATGTTCCTTTGTATCGACAGGAATTGACCAAGTCCTGTGTGAGAAAAGTATAATTTTTAAAGCTGAAACCAAAAACAAGGAATATCTCAAAAACGATCAACTCCATGAAGAAAATGCATATACCATAAATTGTGTGTTTTAAAGTGCTCTACATTTTTGTGTGGTAAGCTTTTTTCCATCTTATGGTTTAACAGTTATGCAAAATTCGTCCAGAATAAAGTAGTCTTCAGGGCTATTCCAAGAAAATTCAGGATATACATTTTATTTGTCCGGTAAGTATCTTTAATACTTATTTTAATGAAAACCGTTAGAGACATTTTTGAGAAAATCAAAATTTTCGAAAAACGTTCCATATAAAGAGTAGTTTGGGGTGGGGGATTTTTCTCAAAATCTTCGTGTCGTATCCCTGGGAGATACTAAACTTAAATACCAAGTTTGGTATATATATACCAACTTTTCGTTTTTGAGTTGTCGTGTTCACACACACACACACACACACACACACACACATACACACAGGGACCTTTTTGTGAAAATGCTTTTTTTGGATACAGGGAACCCTAAAACATATATTTCCGGTAAAATCTCGGTATCGAATTTTTGGGTGGAGTGCAATACCTTCTCTGTACATATATACATAGTAGAGTACAGTAGAGAAAGTAAAAATGTATTCTCGTGTTGCGATATTTCAACTCAAGTTTTATATGATTTTCAAATTTTAAATGTTGTCACAGAGTAGAGAGGAAACAGTTTTTATTGCTTATCGCAGCCCTTAGGTTAGCATTCCCTTCGGCATACGCCGGAGATAGCCGCAGCCGATATCCCTGGCCATAACGGTTTTTAGTCCCATAGGCGAGTCCCAGATGATATAGTTAGCACATGCATAACCTCGAGCCTCATTAACCTCCGCAGGGAATCGAAGTCCAGTCCCGCAAGTGCTAGAGACATCCTCTGTGCCATAGATACATCACACTGGTTTTTTACGCCGTTAAATAAAAGCTTTAAACTGAACAAAAACTCTCCTATATTTAGTAATCATCCCTTATTATATTTCATGTTTTGCAAAGGTAATTCCCGGAATTAGTTTTTTTTCTTCCAGTATCTGTTAGTGAACAACAAACTAAGCAAGAACGTTGTGTACTCATAGCGTTGCATTACAATATTTTATGACTTGTGTTCTGGTATTTAGGAGACGTTTAGCACAGAATTCTAAACATTACATTCTTTGCACACATCCCATATAACTAATGATTTAGACAAATAAGCACACAAAGTTAAGGGGCGCCAAACTTTATAGACATTTTGAATGACTTAAATTCCGATTTGCACCTATTTTTATCATAACAAACTATCCCTAGCTCATCCTGTACTCGTAGCTCATCGGTGTAGCCAATTTGAGAAAATTGAAACATTCGAAAAATCTTCCATGTAGGGATATTGGGGGCGGGGAAACCCCAGTGACAATCTTTGGAAGATACCTACTGAACTTAAATGCTAAGTTTAATCTTTCCTTTTGTAGTTATACTGATTACAGACAGACACACATACACACCACGGGCAGACATACACATGGAACTTTTTCTAAAAATCTTTTTATTTAGGGCTTGTTAAAACATATATTTCCGATTAAATTTCGCTATCGAGTTTTGGGTGGAACGCAATACCTTCTCCACCTACTATGTGCATTGTACTTGGTAGGAAAATATCTAAAATTTAACTATTTAGTGTATTAAGTTTTGTGTACAGAAAATTGAAAAATAATAAATATTTTGGAGTTACTGCTATATAAGCAGAAAAATCTTATGTGTTCCATTCACAAAGCTCTCTCTACCTGCAAACAAATTATTCTTACAAAAGGTTACTCTATCTACATAATGATAATCAAGATAAACAGTACCAGAAATTGTCCCATTACTTAGTTCCTTATAAGTAGAAGGGAAATAAGGGAACAAAGAGTTGACCATTGTTTTGTATTGGTTTCAATTTTAAAATACAAAAGCTTTTCTCAAACGGAAATTTTTGATTAGCTTTAGTTATTTTTTTTTTTTTTTTTTTTTTTCCCCTTTCACTTCTGGCAATTAAAAAGAATATCAATTAACCATATAGCAACCAGTTTTAAAAGATGTCACTATCGCTTTAGCCTAGTGCATTCCCTTATCTCCCTTTCAGTTACAAGGAAATAAATAATAAGACAATTTCTGCTAATATTTATTTTGATTTGCATGAAGTAAATAGAGGAATAAACTTTAGAAAGAATAGTTTGTTACGGAACAGACAGGGAAAGTCATATGAATGGAACATCAGATTTTGTGTAATGATTATGTAATGTATTAACACGTATAGTCATTTTACAGTTAATTTTAGTCATTAAATTCCAAGTTAAATTGGCTGATCTTTAAAAACAGGATTACAAACTGATGGTATTCGCTTGTTTAGCAGAAAAACATCACTCAAAATTATTGGCAACGGTATCAATGTGCAAGCGACCTTCGACTCACGTGTGTGTTGAAAGTAATTAAGGTACTGCTCAGCAAAAAGGAAACGCGTGAGGATTTTTCCGGTTTGAGGCAGGAATACTTTTGTAAAGCTTGCCACATTAAAGGTTTCATGTTTTGGCAACCTAAGCTACAATTTGTAAGTTCGTAATGAAGTACGGTGACTTCATAACTTATGTAAGGACTGCAATTTTAATTAAGAGTTAGTGAAGTTAATAGAGGAAGCATTAAAATAAACCATATCTATCCCACTGGGAACAGGTTATTTTCTTCTATTCTTTCGAAAAGTATCTACATATTTGTTATGGCTCTTCAATTTTTGTTTGTTTGTTTGTTTGTTTTGCAGATGGCTATTTCAAGACTTTTAATTTCTAATAAATAAAAGCTTGAATGCGAATATCATAAAATATTTTCCTGCTGTTCTCTTTGATAGGGAACAGCAGCCACTTCCAGTTGTAGCTTGTACTGAATAAAGATTCTCAACTACCGTCATAATAATTACGAAACGAAGTGGGGACAGAAATGAATTTCAAATAATGGCTCATGAATAAAGTCATAACAATTCCAAAAATTATCGTCTTAAGATATATGTTCAATCGGTGTATTTATTTTCTTCACCATGTACTAACTAGACAAGATGCTGCATTCTTCCCCCCCCCCCAAATCTCATGTGCTACACTCACATGACTTTCTCTAGCTGCTCCATAGATAAACTTCTTACAAAACATTATTCTTCTTTCTATACTTGCTAATCGAGATAAGCATTAACAGAATGTTATTACATAGATCCTAATAAGTAGAAGGGCACTAAAGGAATGCGCTATGCTAAAGTGCATAGTCAAATGTTGTTTGTTATGCGATTGTCATTGCAAATCGCTTCTTTGCTTGGCCAGAAGTAGAACAAAAGAAAAACGGGCACTTTCTGTCTGAGAAAGTACTTTACAATTGAAATCAATAATATGGAATATTTCGGAAACGGTTACCTCCACAACAAAAAACGTAAAGGACATTGTGTTTTGACAGATCTACATGTTTTGTGCAGCGGTTAAGCAAAATTCGGCAAAATTCATCCAGAATAAAGAGGTCTTCAGAGGCTATTCCCAGAAAATTCAAGATATACATTTTATTTGGGAAGTAAATATCTTTAATATACGGGATTTTAATGCAAATTGTTACAGATATTTTTTAGAAAATCAAAATTTTCGAAACATTTTCCATGTAAAGGGTAGTTTGTGCTGGGGGGATTTTCTTGAAAATCTTGATGTCGCACCCCTGGAAGGTACCAAACCTAAATTCCAAGTTTGGTATTTAACGGTCTTTTCGTTTTTGAGCTATGCTGTCCACAGACAAAACACACAAAGACCTTTTTCTAAAAATGCTTTTTTCGGACTCAGGGGACCCCTAAACATATATTTCCGGTGAAATCTCGACATCGAATATTTGGATGGAATACAATACCTTCTCTATGCACTATGTACATTGTACATGCGGGCTAGAGAAAGTAATTATAGAGCGAGATTTCACTAGAAATACACGTACTGAGGATCCCTGAATCCAAAAATAGCATTGTGTAGAAACCGGCCTCCACGCGCGCGCGCATTTGTGTTTGAATAGCATAACTCAAAAACGATCAGTCGGATAAATACCAAACTGGATACTTAAGTTCAATATCTCTCACGACCTTTAAGAAAATGGCCCCATTCCATACTACTCTTTATATGGAACATTTTTTAAAAGTTTTATTTCTCAAAAATGACCGACGATTTGTATTGGAATATCATAAATAAAGTATATATCTGTATGGCGAATAAAATGTATAACTTGAGTTTTTTTGGAATGGCCCGTGAAGTCCATTCGGAATAATTTTATATAATTTTGCGTAATCGTTTAGCGGTAGGTAAAACAGTATTACACAAAAAATAAAGTTTTCTTCAAATAGCAAAATTATTCCAATTAACTTGTTTGTGACAAACGCTTTTAGAGATATCACCCAATTGTTTTCTACTTAAAGACTTTTTTAAAAGTCCTCTACATTTTCAGATGTTTTTCGCGATTATATGGAAAGAATAAGGAATTTTCAATGTCAGTATATTACGTCGACTTCTTAGAACATTAGACTGTGGCTATTCGCTTATCTATTACAAAAACTGAAATGTAAATATTTCAGCAAAACTTTACATCACTTAAGATGAAGTAGATGGAAAAACAAGCTTTTGCAACAGTAGCTTGAATAACCACTGGTAATTATTATCATTGATAGAGGGTAGAGAAAGTCGTGTAAACGCCTGTCTTATCACTGAAAAATCGAGATTTCTCTTAGTTTGTGTATTAAAGAAATATAATGGTGATGGCAAAAATTGAATAATAATAATAATAATAATTATTATTATTATTATTATTATTATTATTAAATTGAGGTTCCATCGCGTCAAGTTGACGTATATTGTGCCACTTTTATTGCGGTTTCTTGATCAGGAAATTTTTAGTCGACAGTTCTCCACTATGTGCACAAGTGTCGAGGTATCACCTCATTGACCATAGATGGCACAATAAAACGAAATCACGATTTGCGGACATGAAAAATGGAGTATTAGCCCAGAGACCTTTTCTTTAATTGTTTGGGGTTGTTTTATGTGCAAATATACATTACATGGGACTAATGATTCTACTTCCCTTTAGAAGGAAGTCATTGTGAGGATTTTAACGTCCCAAAAAAATACATCATCCTCCACCTAGTTTGAAACCGCAACCTTGAGTAGTAGAAGCTAGCTAGCACTGTAGCCACCACACCATGAAGGACGAACAACAATAATAATAATAATAATAATAATAATAATAATAATAATAATAATAATAATAATAATAACAATAATAACTGCAAAAGAAGTAATCAACACGTATATTTCCACCAAAAATGTAATTTTCAACGGAACAATGCTTATTATTGGAGAATAATACAAAATGGGCTTACAAGCTCAGTATATTTTTAGTTCTTCTTGTTCTGTACTTCAGGGATAAGGCAATAATGCCTGTTCCGTCTTCACAGCCATGCTTTCATTGCCATCTCTTTCCACTAGGCTGATAGGTATTTACTGTAGCTGATATTCTTTCTTTCTCCATGCGGTATAAATGGCTTCTCCAGTTTTCTTTATATTCTTCTATTTTATCATTTACATTCTAAATTTCCAGTTCTCCTCTTATGTCCTCATTTCTCAAATGATCTCTCTTTGTACATTTAACTCTACGGAGGAACCTCATTTCGGGTGATAGCATTTTACTTTTATCTCCATCCCATATGATCCATGATTCACTATCAAATATTAGCACTGGAGCCGCCATTATCTTATAAAACTTCATTTTTGTTTCTTTTGTTGTTTTATTTTGCAACGTTGTTTATTGTTTCACATATTGATTGAAATTTATGAACCTTTTTCTCTATATCTCTATCAACATGCCAGCCTATATTTTTACTTTCTAGCCCAAATGATTTAACCAGATTTCATTGCTTCGTTTAACTGCTGTCCAGGGCTAACAATGTAATACACATCTCCCTCGACACGAGGACCGCGAGTAGGATGGCCCGGCTGTAACTTGAGTCACACATTCCTCCCACGTTGCGACGATAACGCTGACCATGGGTTTTTTTCGCAATTTTCACGGTCGGTAGGCGAAAACTGGTTTCTGTCCATTATTTCCTTTCATCTATTTCATCTCATAAGTTCCAAGGTTGTGCGACGGCAACGGCGATTGGTGTGTTACGGCAAGAAGGTGATCCTTGCTTGTGATCATCCAGCTATGGATGTCCTTAGGATCTTCATTTCGTCCTTTCCTCCGGGTTCATAAAGCATAAGTCGGTGCTATGCTGCAGTTACTACTAGGTACTGTGTGACTACTCCTAACTCCCTTTATGATGTTTTTGTATGAATCTGGTATAATACACTCGTTTCTCAAATAGAATATTTTGTCACAAAACTAGCTATAAATCACCTCAGACAAGGAAGACTAAACCCACCCTTCAATAATCACCATATTCAGTTTTAGGCTTTTACACCTGCTAAAGAACCACATATTGAAGAATGTCAACAAATTAAAATATTTACTTTTTTTTTTTTTTACTTTTTTTTTTTTTTTTTATTTAGCTTAACGTCCTTTAACCTCGTTAGTCATAACGGACGATGAATGAAATTGGTAAAATGATACTCAAATAATCTCTTTCCTAAAGTTTTGCTATTCCCTGAAAGAGGGATACAATAAGGTAAGGAAACTTTTCTACGTTGAAGAATAATATGTAGTTGAAGAGCTAATGCCATTCTTTCTTTTTTAATTTCATTAATTCTTCTTTTTCATGGACTTAGGCCATTAGGCCGTTTCCAATCAAGATAACTGATGGATTTATCTGCTATTGGTCTTCGCATGTTTTGAATCCTTTCGGTTTATAGTTTAATAACTATTGACAGTCTATTTAAGTCCATTGTTTTTGTGTTTCCAAGCCAGGTATCTGTAAAGCATTTACTCTATCTAAAATGTTATACTTAAGTAATTCCTGATTTGTTCACTACTTATTATACATGTTTTATATTTTTAAGCTTAATCTCCTTAAACCTGGTTGGTCATATTGGACGAACGAAATTTGTGAAATGGTTCTTAAATAATCTCATGTCCATGGAGCTTCAAGTTACTCGACATTCATCTTATTAGCGTAAGGGAAAACCCAGGAAAAAAACCTACACACGCTACCCCCCACACCTCCGAGGCGGGCTTTTCTCCAGTAGAGTCAATCTTGCTACGGAACTTAATTTCTGCTCTGTAGCCCCAATCTCTCTCTCTCTCTCTCTCTCTCTCTCTCTCTCTCTCTCTCTCTCTCTCTCTCTCTCTGTCCCTCTGTCTCTCTCTCTTTCAATGTCTAATTTTCACATGCGCATGTTAAAGCAGGTATAAGTCTGCAGTTTATAAAACTTAAGATATACTCTCTACACTTCTATATTTCAATGTTCGCCTTATTGCTCTACACATTCTCTAACTTTATTTACCTAATTTAATATTCATGCCGTTTTCTGCCTATAAGACATATTATAACCTAAATAATTTAAAGTATTTATCTGTACTATTGTTTTATTATTCATTTTATTAAATTCCACCTTTTTCTCGTATGCCGATTCATTTATATTCCTTGCGCAATCTAGCATAAAGATAGCAAGTTTAATAATATCGTTTTAACTTCTTACCCTTAGAAGAAGTTGCACTAGAAGTATATCTCATATCTTCTGCCAATGATTACCTGCGGAAAGTTAGATTATTTTATGCAAACACATAAAAACGCCATATGAGAGTTTTGCTCCGAAACTTTTCCCCAATCAACATTCTTCCAATGCAATTCTAAGTAAGCAGTTTCAGTGCCCCAGAGAATTTCCTTTTTCTTTTACTTTCCCTAGCGCATATGTACAACGTATATAGTAGATAGAGCAGGTATTGCATTCCACCCAAAAATTTCACACCGAGATTTCACCGGAAATATATCCTTTGAGACCCTCTGATTCAAAACGTTTTTTGAAAAAATTTCAAGTATGTGTATGTGCAAGTGTCTGATTTGTGTGTATGGGTAGATGGACACGGCCGTTAAACTCCCAACTTGGTATGTAAGTTCAGTATCTCTCGAGAATGCGCTATAGAAAGTAAACAAAAACATTTTTAGAAAAAGGTCTGTGCGCGCGTATATTTAAAGTTCTGCATCTTTTAAGAGTGCCACACGAAGATTTAAAAAAAAAAAAAAAAAATACCCACACCAACTATATGTTTGAAAATTACGATTTTCTGAAAATTGGTTATGACGATTTTGATTAAAATATTATATATTTTAACTTTTATGATAAATGAAACGTTTATCTTGAATTTCCTGGAAATAGGCTGTCGAATCTTAGTCACTTTGGATGACCTCCGTACAACTGGTAGACCGTAAAACATGGACAAAAGCTTACAAAACAAAACATGTAGATCTCGCCAAAACACACAGTTTAAGTAAACACACATTACTTATATTCCTTATTATTGGTTTAAATTTTTAAATACTTATATTTTTCTCAAATGAAAAATCGTCATTCACTTGTTCTTTCTTTTTTTATTCCCACTCATGCAAGGATAAAGGCATTTCAATGGCCTCACATAGCGACCAGATTATCGCTTTAGACTAGTATTTCCATGTTCCCTTTGCACCTACAAGGAAATAAGTAATAAGACCACGTCTGCTGCTAATATTTATCTTGATTAGCATAAAGTAGATAAAAGAATAAGCATTTGCAAGAATAGTTTGTTCCAAAATAAGCGGAGAAAGTCACGTGAACGTAACAAAACGGTTATTTTTACTTTCTCTACGTAGTACAATGTACATAGAGAAGGCAGTGCACTCCATCCAAAAATTCGATACCGATTTCACTGGAAATACACTTTTTAGGGTTCCCTGTATAAAAAAACACTTTTAGAAAATGGTGAGTGAGTGAGTGTGCGTGTGTGTGTGTGTGTGTGTGTGTGTGTGTGTGTGTTTGTGTGTGTGTGTGTCCGGTAAAGTCGGTAAAATACCAAACATGGTATTTAAGTTAGCATCTTCCTAGGACAAGAAGATTTTGAGGGAAATCCCCCCTCCCCAAACTATCCTTTACATGGAAAAAATTCGAAAATTTTGACCTTCTCAAACATGGCTGTAACGTTTTTGATTAAAATGTAGTATATTAAACGTATTTTATATTTTAAATAATTAATAAATCTTGAATTTTCTGGTAATAGCCTCTGAAGACCTCTTCATTTTGGCTGAATTTTGTATAATTGGTACACCGATGGACGAAAACTCACTACACAAAAAATGTAAATCTCATTAAAGCAAATGATTTATGTAGCATACAATTTTACGTTAAGTTATTCATTTAAGAAAATTTGCTTGTTATTTGTTTCAGTTTTAAAGTATTTAAAACTTTTCTCATATCGGAATTTGCAAACTCCTGGCCAAGCAAAGAAATGGATTTCAATCATATAGCAACAACTTTTAAAAGATTTGACTAGTGTACTCCCTTATTTCCCTTCTATTTATAAGGGTAATACGACTAATTATTCTGCTAATGCTTAACTCGATTAGCATGAAGTAGATAGAATAAAAATTTTAACAATAATTTGTTATTGAGATACAGAGAAAGTCGTGTGAATTGAACACTAGATTTTTTCTTCTACTGTAGATTAAAATTTTTTCGTTATGTGAAGTTTTTTCAACCAAATACCTATTCCAAGGAGAGGTTGAATGCATGATAATTCTCTGCTTTCTACTTCTGACATGATTAATATCTGAAAATATAACCTAAAGAACCATTATAAGGCTGTATACCGGTTATTAAAAATGATTGCAACGAGTAATTTTGTTTGCGCATAATGAGAAACATATTGCAGTATTTAATACCTTTACAGACAATTTAAACCTGACCTTTAAGTTACTCTTAGCAAATGGTAGGCAATGACAAAAAGCACAAGTTTCAGATCAGGTTTTACCTGATGGGAGCCAGTAACGGAATTTTTCAGAGCTGCGTAGCTAGCAAAATATTAGCATAAAATTCAGATTAGCCTACCAGACTAGCTATTAATCCTTTTCGATCCAATTATATAAAAGTGGCAATTATTGCCTAGTGGTACATCAGTATGCAGTACAGTAAGATGTAAAATGTAGTGATGAAGCATTAAATGCATTTGCATGCACCGATAAGCCACTAAGTTTCTGTGATAGCTTTTATTTGTCTTACGCTGGGCAGTGAACTCGAGTGCTAACGGATATACATACGCATGAATCCGGAAGGCGTGGGTTCGAATTCTGATTAGGTCACTGTACTCTGACTGTGCACAACAGAAGCCAAGGTTCAAGTGTATGCAACAAAAATTTCTATGCCGATGTCACACGGACAAATATTTTGGTTGAAAACTCTTCCAATTCAAATTGGTTCATATGACATAGGAGGTTCTCCGATTTCTCACGATTCAATTTGTAGTTGGAACAGTTTTGGACCAAAATATTTTACCTGTGATATCGGTATTAGATTGTGCAGGCCCTCGTGGGCAGTGCACGTTGTACAGCCTAGGAATGTAATCCCATGGTAATAATCTAAATTCAGGATAATAGTCTTAAGTGGTATAATAGTCTACATAAATCATAAGAATGTAATTAACGTTGATTTATATGGTTTAAAGTCAGCTACAAGTTCTAACATGCTATTCGGAATATTAATTACAGCGGTTGTTTGTTGCTGTTTAGAAATATCGAAGACTTTGCCGTGAATTTGCTCTCGCATCTTTGTCCACTTAAAGCTGGTCAACCACTGACTAATGGTGCAAAAAGCATTACTGCTGAATGCTTATTATAAGTTTTCTGATAAATGTTCAACTTTTCCCACAAACGAAGTGGTGAAATTAACTTCAGCTACTAGTACTCGTATCAACAGTGTTCGTAAATAACAAGTTGAAACGGGAAAATTGGTTACACGCCGGGAGAAAAAAAAAAAAGAAAGCAAGTGAAATATGTGTTAGATCATTTTTGAGTAAATAAAAACAATTAAAACAAAGGCCTTACCTGCCAAAAAGATCAAATTTGTCCAACATTCTATTTATAAAAATGTTTCAAAACATTGGTTTGCTTAGTAATAGTTTTAGTATGTTTCATACGATGACAAGAACGCCATAATTTTGTGAAAAATACAATTTGCCTAACAGTGCACAATTTCTTTTCTTAAAATGAGCCGCAAATAGTTGACAGTGCTACAAATTAATGATGTGCCTAATTTCAGAAGAACCACGTTTTATAAATTATGTGAAATCGGGTTCGAGAGGCCGAATGTGCTATTGACTGTTAGGGAGGAAATAATTTTCGCTCATTTCTTTTAGAATTATATGCACCTATTTATTTTGTTGTATCTATTTATATTATCGCCTTAAACAATAACAAAATATGCTAGTCGCCGTTTAAGTTGTCAGAATAAGGGCTCTGTTATGCTTGCATTGTATGCCGCGGGTACTTGCCATGTGGTTGTAAAACAATGGCAATGTGCTGGCGCGAATAGCGGAAGGCTACATTATAAAGGAGCGAGCACTGGTCACATGGATTTTGTTTTGGCGCGGATCAACTTAAGCGTGAAAGATACTTTTAAAATATTGTTCCGGGATTTATTTAATTATGTAATGACAGAAAAGCGTTTAAATGAACAAAACGAAGTATGTACTTTGTGATGCTGCTGTATGCACGTTGTACCTCAGAAACCGCTTCATATATGAAGTTGAAATTTCACACTGGAAAGTTCGAAGAATGCTCATAAATGCATCTATTGTAACATAGTACAGTTACGTGCATTCTTTGCAAATACATTCGTCAACGTAAAGAGAGAGAAAGAGAGACAACAAGAGGGTGTTTCCGTCTCTTTCTTTTCTAGGCCTGACAATTAAAATTTCACAGGCTCTAAGAAGAACCTCCCAAGCATTAGTAACTGGCTATCGACCTCGGTTACCCATGCTGCCCCTGTACATATCTCATAAAAATATAATGCTGCTGATCACTGTTACAAGCAACAACAAAAACAAACAAACAAAATGCCGTAATTGCAAATACTATCGATGCTTACAGCGCAGGTTTTGCAGTGAGAATCTACACCTCAAAAACGAGTTCTCGTTACGTCAACGTCTTCCCTGTGGAGTTCAGAGGCGTACTCAGGGGTAGCTCTGTAATCGTGCTGCAACAGGCAAGTCCCGATCGCAACGCCGCGGCTAGGGAAAGGCGGCAATTAACTTCACAAAAAATTGAATGCGTAATGGGTGAAAGTTCACAATTTATTGTGTTTGATTTACATTATAATCTAAATTCTAATTCGATATTTACAGCATTAAGTCTGGTCTTCCTCCTAAAGGGACAAACCATTAGCAAATTTATCCTAGCTACTTTACTACTACTATTACTATAGTAGTAACAATAGTAGTAGTGGTAGAGGTATGATGGTGGTGGTGGTGGTGGTGGTAGCAGCGACGGCGGTACTACTTTTCTCAACCTTAAAAGACAATATGGAGGTAATGGTACATGTCTTAACATATACCTACATGTTGCCATTAGTTTTGTCCTTTTCTACTTTTCTACTCTGAAACGCTATTGATGTGAATAATCAGTTGTTATAATTTTCAGCTTTGAACACATCATCCTATCCATAATATATTGTTCTATCGATTATATCATTTTGCAGCCTTATTGTATCTCTGCAGGTCCAAAATTCTAAAGAAACGTGTTTTTCAGTAAATGTTGTTGTCATTGATTTTAACATCCTCAAATTTTCAATTGCAGCGCTTTAATATTATTAAATTACTAAAGCTCCCCTCCCCCTAAAACCACATACTCCAATACAGGACTAAACATTTATGTTGCATTTTAATAGTATATAATTTAACACGTACTCCTTTCAGTATTGAATGCATGAAATGTTGAAATAAAAATAAAAGAAATCTTATGTGTTCCATTCACATGACTTTCTCTACAACCCTGCAACAAATTATTGTTAAAAAGCTTATGCCTCTATTTGTTTCATACTCATCAAGAAAAAATTAGCAGAAATAGTCTTATTACTTGCTTTCTTGTAAGTAGAAACGAAAAAAGGGAGTATCATAGGTTAAAGTGATAGTTAAAAGCTGGTTGCTATGTCACGAAGTTCCTTTGTTTGTAAGGACACGAGTTGACAAAGTCCTGTATGAGAAAAGTATAAGTTTTTCAAGGCTGAAACAGAAAACAAAGAATATTTACAAAACGATCAACTCCACGACAAAATATATATAACATAAATTGTGTGTTTTAATGTGCTCTACATTTCCTGTATGGTAAGTTTTTGTCTATCTCTTACGGTTTACCAGTTATACAAAATTCCGTGAAATTCATATAGAATAAAGTAGTCTTCAGAGGCTATTCCCAGAAAATTCAAGATATACATATTATTTGTCAGGTATATATCTTTAATATACGATATTTTGATCAAAATCGTTAGAGCCATTTTTTAGAAAATCAAAATTTTCCAAAATTTTTCCATGTGAAGGTTAGTTGAGGATGGGGGGATTTTCTTGAAAATCTTCGTGTCGCATCCTTGGAAGATACTGAACTTAAATACCAAATTTGGTAATCAAGGTCTTTTCGTTTTTAAGCTGCCCAGACACACACACACACACACACGCGCGCGCGCGCGCGGACTTTTTTCTAAAAATGCTTTTTTTGTATTCAGGATGTCCTAAAACATGTATTTCCGGTGAAATCTCGGTATCGAATTTTTGGGTACATTACAATACCAACCATCTCTAGACACTATGTATATAGTACGTATAGAGAAAGTAAAAAATTAATTACCTAATAATAATAATAATCATAATTATATGCCGAATCTGAAAATACTAATTTTTAATATCCAGATCGATTTTAATTTTGAAGATATTTAATAGGTATATTCTATAGTGTTATATGCAAATCTTTCAGAATATGCATTATAAATATACATACATGCGGGGAAAAATAAATCATTTAAACATAGCACGAATAAAAGTTTCTAAACATCATATCGCTCTAAAATTTGGCCAAAATTAAGTTGTTTGAATTGCTAATCAGTATTTTACAAAACAAAACAATATGTTTACTTTCTCTACACGTACTATGTACATAGTGTATAGAGAAGGTATTGTATTCCACCCAAAAATTCGATACCGAAATTTCACCGGAAATATATGTCTTGGGTCCCCCTGAATTGAAAAAAAACATTTTTGGAAAAATGTCCGTGTGTATGTGTGTGTATGCGTGTGTGTGTGTCTGTGGACAGCATAGCTCAAAAACGAAAAGACCGTTAAATACCAAACTTGGTATTTAAGTTTGGTATCTTCCAAGGATGCGACACGAAGATTTTCAAGAAAATCCCCCCACCCCAACTACCCTTTACATGGAAAACTTTTTTCGAAAATTTTGATTTTCTCAAAAATGGCTCTAACGATTTTGATTAAAATATGTATATTAAAGGTATTTACCTGACAAATAATATGTATATCTTAAATTTTCTGGGAATAGCCTCTGAAGACTACTTTATTCTGGAGGAATTTTGCATTACTGCTAAACCGTAAGAAATGGACAACAACTTACCCTACAAAAACATGTACAGCACATTAAAACACACAATTTATGTTATATAAAATTTTTTCGAGGAGTTGATCGTCTTTGAGATATTCCTTGTTTATGATTTCAGCTTTGAAAAACATGCACTTTTCTCATACAGGAATTTGTCAACTCGTGTCCATACAAGGGAACTTCAGGCACCTAGTAACCAGCTTTTGACTTCACTTTAACCTATGATACTCCCATATTTCGCTTCTATTTACAAGGAAGTAATAAGACTATTTCTGCTAATTTTTTCTCGATTAGCATGAAGCCAATAGAAGAATAAGCTTATTAACAATAATTTGTTACAGAAAAGTAGAGAAAGTCATGTGAATGGAACACATCGTATTTTTTTTTCTGAAAAATTGGCGAACATTCATAATATTTCTGCCTTAGCTTTAGGTATATCCCTGTATGCAGGTTGGAATTTAACCAGTATAAACACATTAGATCATGATTTATATGCAGAATCCGCCTAAAAAGTAAGGATATTAACATATTTCCCAAAATAACAACACATTTGATAATGGTTCTTCTTATGTCGAAAAACAAATATATCCCACCTTTTAAATTGTTCCTAAATTTATTGTTAAACTATTGTTATGTCAAGCATTATGTTATGCTGGTAGTGTTGGACGAAAATGTGTCATAAGAATTAACAAACGTATGTACTAGTATACTGTTTATAGATACATAATACTGGTGGTTTGATACACGTTACGCTAATCTGCCGGAATGCAGAAGTATAAATTTCCACAAACTTGGTAAAACTGTTTGTGTCCTATAGGTTAGACATTCGGGTGTTGACAGCTACCGTTATTAATTCTACGTTTCCGAATTCCAAATTAGTCCCATTTGTAACCTTAAAGTCGGTATTCCCAATTCACATGCCGGAATATCACATGATACCTGTTTGTTAAACAATAAATGCCTGCAACTTCCAGAAGAGTTCATTGGCCAGCTCTTAGTGCTACATAAAAATGTGGTCAATCTCCTTTCACCTCGCTCGTTTGGTTAAGGAAATCCCTGGCTAATGAAAGCATTTTCCTGCGAGCTCAGAACATTTCTAGGTAGTTGATTAGATTCCGGCTAAACTGTGCAACCACTTTTCTTGCTTTACTGCTTAGGTCACTAGGCCAGAAGACTGGATAGAGGACAACATATGTACCAAAATACACAATTTGAGGTCTTCTAATAATTTCAAATAAAAAGTCCTGTAAATGCGGTACATTGGTGTCTACGAGGGTGCTGGTTCAAATGCAAAACCGTCTGAGAAACACGGAATTTCATACTTAAACTACGAACTTTTAAGGTGATTTTCTCAAAAATATCTTGTGATTGTGTTTAACATTCTATACTGGCTGACATGACATACTCACTTAGCTAGGTACATTTTGAGCGTATTGTATGTAAGTAATTTGTGAATCTCTCTTCAGTCTCATTGAATTTACATAGACAAAGACCTACTACATTTAAATAAATTCTGATGGTCTGCATTCAAATTATTTTCTGTACTCACTCTTTTACATATTTTTCTTGTTAATGAAGATTCGGAAACATTCAAGCAACTTCAGATACATTTGGAAAATGTAAACAAGGAATGTGTAGAAAAAGAAAAACTTTTAATATTTAAATTGTTTGTCTATCCAACCAGTTATACTCTTAGTTATACAAAATTGTAATGGTTACCATGCTAACTTCCATACCCAAGGTTGCGGGCTCAAACAACACGTAAAACAACCTCAAGCCTGATAAAACAGACGATATGAAGAAAATCTCACACCTCAAAATACCGTTTACATGAAATATTTTTTGAAATTTTCTATTTTCTTAAAAATAAAACGAGATATACAACCTAATACCCAAAAATGAAGATCGCATTAAAAACACATAATTTTGGTCATATAGGTTTTTCTTGTAGTTGACCCTTTTTCAGATATTCCTTGTTATTGTTACCTAAATTTTCTCAAATGGGCCCATGATAGCGAACCCAACCTTAAGTGTTCCATATAGGAAGCACTGTTTAAAAGATTTGACTATCGCTTTATCCTATTGTATTTTGATTTCCTTTCTACTTACAATGAAGCAAATAATAAGACCAATTCTGCTAATTATCTCTACTAGTATGATGAAGATAAAAGAATCGTTTGTATGGAACAGTTAGAGAAATTTATGAATAGAGCACATCAGATTTTTTATTCAGAACCTCAAAACAGGTATTTACGATGAAATAAACGACAATAGTTATAGAAAGTATGGAATGCATATTTTGAATACATGCCGCAGCTAAGTGTTTCAGAATGTAAAAAATCGCATGCGTACCATTCACATGACTTTTTCTGCATCTCTGTAACAAATTATCGTTAATAGGTTTACTCTTCTATCTACTTTATGCTAATCGAGATAAACATTAACAGAAACGATCTCATTACTTAGTTCCTTATAAATAAAAGAGAAATAAGAGAATACAATAGGCTAAACCGACAGTCAAATGTTTTAAAATGTGGTTGCTATGAGATTGAAATCAGTTTCTTTGCGTGGCCAGGAGTTGACAAGTTCCCGTCTGAGAAAAATGTTCGTATATTAAAACCGAAACCAATAATAAGGAATATTTCGAAAACGATCAATTCCACGAAAAAATATTTATAAAACATAGATTGTGTGTTTTAACGAGATCTAGTTACTTTCTCTACACTTACTATGTACATAGTGTATAGAGAAAGTATTGCACTCCACCCAAAAATTCGATTCCGAGATTTCACAGGAAATATGTTTTAGGGTCCCCAATATCCAAAAAATCATTTGCACAAAAAGGTGTGTGTGTGTGTGTGTGTGTGTGTGTGTGTGTGTGTGTGTGTGTGTCAAGTGTGTCCATGTGTCTGAACACGATAACTCAACAACCAAAAGTCGGTAAAAAACCAAACTTGGTATTTAAGTTTAATATCTTCCAGAGATGTGTAACGAAGATTTTGAGAAAAATCCCCCACCCCAAACTACCCTTTACATGGAAATTTTTCGAAAATTTTGATTTTCTCAAAAATGGCTCTAACGATTTTGATTAAAATATCGTACATTAAAGACATTTACCTGACAAATAAAATGTATATCTTGAATTTTCTAGGAATAGCTTCTGAAGAGTAGTTTATTCTGGATGAATTTTACGGAATTTTGAAAAAATGCTAAACCGTAAGAGATGGACAAAAACTTACTACACAAAAAATGTAGAGCACGTTAAAACACACGATTTGTTATATACATTTTTTTTCGTGGAGTTCGTCGTTTTTGAGACATTCCTTATTTTTGGTTTCTGCTATGAAAAACATACTTTTCTCATACAGGAATTTGTAAACTGCTTCCATACAAACAAAGAAATTCAGTGACATAGCAACTAGCTTTTGATTATCACTTTAACCTATGGTACTCCCTTATTTCGCTTCTACTTACAAGGAAGCACTTTTTAAGAATAATTTGTTGCAGAGATGTAGAGAAAGTTATGCGAATGGTACACATCAGATTTTTTTTTTTTTTTTTTTGTATAGTAAGTTTTTGTCTCTCTCTCATCCAAAATAAAGAGGTCTTCAGAGGCTATTCCCAGAAAATTTAAGATATGCATTTTATTTGTCATGTAAATATCTTAAATATGAGATTTTAATCAAAGTCGTTAGAGACATTTTTGGGAAAACGAAACATTTTCAAAATTGTTTCAGTGTGCAGAGTATTTGGGGTGGGACGTTTTCTTGAAAATATTTTGTGTCGTATCCTTGGAATATACTGAACTTAAATATCAAGTTTAGTTAAAGATTTGAACCTTTCTCGGTGTTGATTATTACAGATAACTTCACGAGATGGCAACCGAGTTAAATTGAATTTCTCCGATTGCAATTTAACTCGGTTGCTATCGTGAAGTTATCTGTAATAATCAAGTTTAGTATTTAACGGACTTTACGTATTTGAGCTATGCTGCGCGCTCGCACGCACACGGGCATTTTCATACAAATGCTTTCTTTCTTTTTTAATTCAGGGAGTCCCATAACATGCACTAGCGGTGAAATCTCGGTATCGAATTTTTGGGTGCAATACAATACTATTGAGCACGTGTAGAGAAAGTAAAAACTATCTATATAAATGTTAGTGTTGAATACAACAATGAGCAATAAGTCTAATCTAATACGGCGGCTTTCAGGTCAGAGACATTAGACTAGAGCCACACCAAGAACATATCTCTGTTCAGTTGGAAACCCACATGGTACAGTATATATTTCCAAAACATCTCGGCTGAGAATCCTGTGGTTGCGCGATGACGTATCAGTTGTTGCGTGTCCCTTCCGTGCGGACTCCAGTTCTCCAGGGTTTATTCCGCCAACAGAGAATCAACCAGTTCAACATTTACATTGGCCAGCATATTCGTGGGCAGAAGAAAGCCATTATAACTCTCATACTAGGGACATACTCGCGTTGCAGGGATGGCGTTTTACTTTCTCTAGCCCGCATGCACAATTTACATAGTGGATAGAGAAGGTGTTGTATTCCGCCCAGAAACTTGATACCGAGATTTCACCGAAAATATGTTTTTTGAGACGCCCTGAATTAAAAAAAAAAAAAAAAACAGTTTTAGAAATATGTCCGTGAGCGTGTCTGTTTGTCTGTGGGCAGCATAACTCAAAAAGGAAAAGTCGATTAAATACCAAACTTGGTACTTAGAAAAGTTGTTTTATGGAACAGATAGAGAAACTCATTTGAGTGGAACACAAAATTTTTAAACCCAGAGTAACGTTTGTTGCATTATGCTCCCATATTATTTATGAAATGACTCGCTGGCTTACCCGACGTTGTAATAAATCAATGCATTAATTTCACTTACCTCCTTCCACCGAACGAGATGGCACCACGATAACGTGTGTGGCTGGTAAGCGAGAGGTCGCGGATTCGATCCCGACTTGGGATTTATCGTGGTTCCCCCTTGACACTCAGGCGAATGCTGGAATGTTATTCTCCATGACTTTTTTTTCCGCATTCCCTTTCATGTAATTTCTATATCAAAGTTATCAATTTTCAGGTGTGTATGTGTCTGGGTTCGTGGTGTGTGGCAGTGCTGGCAGGTTGCGCGCGGATGCATGAACTTTGTAAATGCTGTTAGGGCAATGTTGTGGTCCGTGTCTTCGTAGGGGTGGGGACGGTTGCCTTGCCAACACCCGGAACTTGTGGCGCTCCTGGCTCCAGATTAACTATCACGACAAACAATTAGGGACTTCCGCGTGATTCTGTCGGCTGTCTACCTACATCCCTTCCTCCTGGTGAGGGGAGTGATAACGTGCAATAAACTTATATTAGTCGTGGTGCGGCGTAAACTGTCCCTTCAGTGTCTAACCTTTACCGCCTGCCTCCAACCCTCTTCTTGATACAATTATTGTACAATTATAGAGTGATTCTCCTTTTTTCGCTAGTAATTGTAATTACGTATAGTCTTGTATTTTCCTAACGGATGAAAATCACCTAATATAATGTCCTCGCAAAAGGATGTGAAGCCACTCTGGTTTGTTTAACCTCCAACGACATTCTGGAAATGTTTCACAGCCTATTTATGTACTTATCATTTGGCGGTGTAAGAATTATCGGGCACTTTCTCCACTTCCTTTACAGTACATTGCATTTCGCGCAAAAATTGCATGCCAATATGTAATTTGAATACACGTTTAAGTGTCCCTGAATCATAAAAAAAAGGCATTTTTGGAAAAAGGACCGCGCACGCGCGTGTGACAGCATAACTCAAAAACGAAAAGTCGGTTCAATACCAAACTTGATAAAGTAAAACCTCTATTTCGTGTTAAGACACTTCATTATGTTGGACATATTTTTCTTCGATTCGGCAACCACCTATATTTTTACATGTCCAACAGACTCTACCTGTATGTTGGACGGCCTTAATTCAGGTAGCCCTATGGTTCTATCTTGGACAATTCTTGATGTATTTCTGCTATGTGTGTACCCGTTAGGACTAATTTATATTCAAGCTTATGTTACAAGGACACTTTGCGGAGATAAATGACAAAAGGTTTTTCTTTACAACTTTCAGCCTTTTGCTACATTCCTGGAATTAATAATTTTGTCCTTTTGTACTTTACTGTGGATCAATTTGAATGCGGTACATATCGACAGTTATTGTGCCCTTGTAACCATTAGAACAGTTTAATGAGCATCTGTGAACCCATTACAACTGCGATTTGTGGAGCTACCCATTGTTATTTTCATTGTTGTAATAGTAAACAGTAGGTGTTCTGCGTGGAAAAGTCTCTGAAGAGGTATTTAGCCCAGAAAGTCTGCATCAATATGACTTAACGAATGTTGGTGGAATTAATGATTGAAAAAAAGAAATAAGATATTGATATGTTGCATCATTGATACATGAAACAGATGCTTGACATTATGTAGTCTACATTCATTTCATTTTCAAATGAAATTAACCCCATCTTCTTTAGACTTCCCGTTGGTTGGAGGTTTGGTGTTACTATTTAAGTTCAGTATCTTCCAAGAATGCGCGACACGAAGAAAATAAAATATAATACTGCTAATAAAACAGCTTAATTGGCAGAAATCGTTAACAGTCCGTCACCTTCATACCGTAACGGAACGGTATGATTAGATAAGGCTTACTTATTAACAAAACAGGCAAAAATGCATTATATTGAATTTAATTGTTTGAATTGTTGGAAATTTAGTAATTAACTTACATACCAGGTTCCACAGCAGAGAAGAAATATGTATTTGCACTAAAATCGTCTCCCTACTCATTACACCCATCCGCCGTGATTGATAAACGGTAATTAAAGAAATAACTAATATTAGGTATTATTGCCATACAAGAAGAAAAATCTGACGTGTTAAACTCACATGCTTATCGAAATCAATATTAGCAGAATTGTATTACTTAGTTCCTTATAAGTAGAATGGAACTAAGGAAATGCACTAGGCTAAAGTGATAGTCGAATGTTTTAAAAGCTGTCATGCGATTGTCATTGCAAATCGCTTCTTTTTTTTGTTTTTTTTAATTTGTTTATTTAAGGTCACTTTATAACAACAAAGATTATCAGCAACCACAATATTCACATGACCTTCTCTACCTCTCTACAACAAATTTTTGTTAAACTGCTTATGCTTCTATTTACTTCATGCTAATTGAGAAAAAAAAATTGCACAAATAGTCTTATTACTTGCTTCCTTGTAAGCAGAAGGGAAATAAGGGAGTACTACAGGCTAAACTAATATTCAAAAGCTCGTTGCTATGAGACTGAAGTTCCTTTGTTTTTATGGACAGCAGTTGACAAATTCCTGTATGAGAAAAGTATGTTTTTCATAGCTGAAACAAAAAACAAGGAATATGTCAAAAACGATCAATTCCACGAAAAAAAATATATATATAACATAAAGTGTGTGTTTTGAAGTGCTCTACATTTTCTGTGTGTTAAGTTTTTGCCCATCTCTTACGGTTTAGTAGTTATGCAAAATTCCGTGAAATTCATCCAGAACAAAGTAGTCTTCAGAGGCTATTCCCAGAAAATTCAGATGTACATTTTATTTGTCAGGTAAATATCTTTAATATACCTTATTTTAATCAAAATCGTTAGAGCCATTTTTAAGAAAATCAAAATTTTCGAAAAAAGTTCAATGTAAAGGGTAGTTGGGGGTGGGGGGATTTTCTTGAAAATGTTCGTGTCGCATCCTTGGAAGATACCAAACTTAAATACCAAGTTTGGTATTCAACGGTCTTTTCGTTTTTGAGCTATGCTGTCCCAAAGGCACACACACACACACACAGGAACCTTTTTCCAAAAATGCTTTTTTTGGATTCAGGGGGACCCAAAACATTTATTTCCGGTGAAATCTCGGTATCGAATTTTTGGGTGCATTACAATAGCTTCTCAATACAATATGTACATAATACGTGTAGAGAAACTAATATCAAGATCAATGCTTTTTTGCTTGGTCAGGAATAGAACAAATGAAAAACGGGACACTTCCGTCTGAGAAAAGTATAAGTACTTCGCAATGCAAACTAATAACAAGGAATACATCGAAAACTGTAAGCTCCACGAAAAAAATTGTATATAACAAAACTTGTGTGTTTTAACAAGGTCTACATTTTTGTATAGTAAGTTTTTGTCTTACAGTTTACTAGTTATGAGAAATTAAGCATAATTCATCCAGAATAAACAGGTCTTTAGAAGCTATTCCCAGAAAATTCAAGATATACATTTTATTTGGGATAGAAAAGGCTATAATATGTGGTAGTTTAATCAAAATCGCTAGAGCCATTTTAAAGAAAAACAAAATTTTCGAACATTTTTCCATGTAAACGGTAATTAGGCGTGGGGGATTTTCTTGAAAATCTTCGTGTCCAATCCTTGGAAGATACCAAACTTAAATACCAAGTTTGGTATTTAACGTCTTTTCGTTTTTGAGTTATGCTCTCCACAGACACACACACGGACCTGTGCCTGGAATTTTTTTTATTCAGGGGGTCCTAAAACATGTATTTCCAGTGAAATCTCGACATCGAATTTTTGGGTGGAATACAATACTTCTCTATCCCTATGTACATTGTGCATACGGGGCTAGAGAAAGTAAAAAGTAGGTATAAGAATAATGATGTATTTAAAAAAATTCGATATGTCCCATTCACATTACATTTTTATCTGATCTTTAGCAAACTATCCTTTCAAGAACTTATTCTATTTACTGCACGCTGATCAAGATAAACATTAGCAGAAATTGTTTTATTATTTAGTTACTTATAAGTAGAAGAGAAATAGGGGAATATACCAGGCTAAATCGACAGACAAATACCTATTTTAAAAGCTGGTTGATATGTGAGTGAAATTCGGTTCTCTTTGCATGACCAGGAGTAAAACAAAAAAAACAAAAAAAAGGAATGACAAATTCCTATTTGACAAAAAAAGTTTAAGCATTTTAAAATTTAAACAAATTATAAGGTATATCCCAGAAATGTTTAACTTCAAAAAAAAAATAAAATAAATTCATGTATATGACAAACTATATGTTTTAATCAGATCTATATGTTTTGTACAGTAGGTCTAGCTCTTACGGTTTACCAGTTACTTAAAGAATGAAGATGCTATTCCTAGAAATATCAAGATATACGTACATTTTATTTTTCATATATATGTCTTTAATATTTGTTATTTTAGTATAAACCGTTAAAGGCATTTGAGAATATTCCTAAAAGGGTTCAATGTGAAAAGTAGGGGTGGGGGAATTTCCTGAAAATCTTCGCATCGCACCCTTGAAAGATGCTGAACTTAAATATCATGTTTGGTTTAACCGACTTTTCGTTTTTGAGTTTTCATGTTCGCGGATATCAGATACATAAGGTCATTTTTTAAATACTGGGAAAATGTTTATTTTTCTCCACACGTACTATGTACATAGTGAATAGAGAAGGTATTGTATTCCACCCAAAAATTCGATACCGAGATTTCACCGAAAATACACGTTTTGGGTCCCCCTGAATAAAAAAAAAACATTTTTGGAAAAAGGTGCGTGTGTGCGTCTGTGGACCGCATAACTCAAAAACGAAAAGACCGTTAAATACCAAACTTGGTATTTAAGTTTGGTATCTTCCAAGGATGCGACACGAAGATTTGTAAGAAAATCCTCCCACCTCCAACTATCCTTTACATAGAACTTTTTTCGGAAATTATGATTTTCTCAAAAAATGGCTCTAACGATTTTGATTAAAATGTCGTATATTAGAAATATTTACCTGACAAATAATATGTATATCATGAATTTTCTGGGAATAGCCTCTGAAGACTACTTTATTCTGGAGGAATTTCGCATAACTACTAAATCGTAAATGGACAAAAACTTAACACACAAAAAATTTAGAGCACATTAAAACACACAATTTATGTTATATGATTTTTTTTCGAGGAGTTGATCGTTTTTGAGATATTCCTTGTTTTTGGTTTCAGCTTTGAAAAACTTATACTTTTCTCATACAGGAATTTTTCAATTCGTGTCCATACAAACAAAGGAACTTCAGTCACCTAGCAACCAGCTTTTGACTTCACTTTAACCGATGATACTCCCATATTTCGCTGCTACTTACAAAGAAGCACGTAATAAGACTATTTCTGCTAATTTGTTCTCCATTAGCTTGAAATAAATAGTAGAATAAGCTTATTAACAATAATGTGTTACACAGAAGTAGAGAAAGTCATGTGAATGGAACACATTAGATTTTTTATGATAAAGACCCTAAATTGTGTATTTTCTAGGTATCGAATATTTGGATAGAATGCAATACCTTCTCTACCTAAATACTATGTCCGAAGTAGAGAAAGTAATTAATTAAATATCCAATTAGTTACATGTTATTTTTTAAGTTTTAACTCAAAATGAGTTATACAAAATTCTTGCTAATGAGGATTTTACTACTAATGACGCAACCTCAGCAAATACTTAGGCGGAAAAGGGAAAACTGACCTTCCTCATCTATTGTGGGACATGAATTCATAACTGTTCTCAACATAGTAAATGCACCTTAAACCTCTTCTAGACTAACCTTGCATAGGAATGCCGGTAAAGGAAGTACTTACTCCTATTTCTCAGTTGATTAGTGCAATTTCTTATGCTGGAAGGTTGAATAGAAAATTATAGAAAATTACAAGAAAAAAATGTTACTTAATAAGTATGCATTTTCTGTATTGGGATTCTGTATTTGCAGGCCGCAAAATAATGCAACAATTTGATGATCGCTTTTCCAAAGTTTTACTTTCTCTACACATATTATAAATAGTGCATAGAGGTAGTATTGTATTCCACCCAAAAATTTGATTCCGAGATTTTGCTGGATATGCAAGTTTGAGGTCCCCTGAGTTCAAGAAAAAGCATTTTTAGAAAAAGGTCCGTGTGTATCAGTGGAAAGCATAGCTCAAAAACTAAAAGACCGTTAAATAACAAACTTGGTGTTTAAGTTTGGTATCTTTCAAAGATGCGACACAAGGATTTTCACAAATAACCCTCCCACCCCAAACTAACTTTTACATGAAAAAAAAAATAAAAATTGTATGTTTCTCAAAACTTGTTCTAACGATTTTGTATAAATATCCGGCATATTAAAGCTATTTACACCAAATATAATATAGATCTTGAATTTTCTGGGAAAACTTCTGAACACCTGTTCATTCTAGATGAATTTTGCATTACTGGAAAACCGTAACAGATATACAAAAAACGTGCTGTACAAAACTGTAGACCTTGTTAAAACAAAGAATTTATGTAATACACATTTTTGTTCCAGAGGTGGCCGTTTCCAAGATATTCCTTGTTATTGATTTCAATTTTAAAACCACGCATCTTCTCAAATTGGGTCACCTTTCGCTTCATCTCTCTTTTGTTTTTCTATAATTACACAGCGAACCGAACTTAAATTGTTCACAAAGATTTGACTATCGCTTTAGCGTGGTATATTCCCTTATTTCCCTTCTGATTATAAGGAACTTGTGTTGATGTTTATGTTTAGCATAATGTAGAGAGAAGAATAATCTTTTATAAGAATAGTTCGTTTGCAGAACAGGTAGAGAAAGAAGCACTCTTTCATATGATCCTTTATTGACTGCTATCTATTCCATGTTTGGCAGGTGATAAAAATCATGAGATAATGAGGTATAGTATTAATTATGCGACTGTTTCCATTCAGTGATTGTGACCTATATAAACACACATGCATACTGCATGCAGCAATCACATGTGACTAACAGCTGGAGCTCACGTGGTTGCATTAGCACATCTTCCCTCACTTCCAGGCGACCTCAGAATGACCGATCTATATGACAATAGTTATGCTGTTGTAATGTATTATATTTCTTATTTCATTGGAGTGTAAAAAATGTATAACAATAATAATAATAATAATAATAATAATAATAATAATAGAAAATAACTGAAAAACTATACCAAATTGTTGGAACATAATATATTTTTGTTACAATTACACGGGTTTATTTAGGTACCTACTTTGATGTATCTTTTAAAATTAATTCTTTATTTCTCTATCTACCTCATCTTGAAGGAGATAAACGCTTGCAGTAATGTTTTCATCACAGATTTCGTTGTGGGTACACAATGGGGATACAAGAGACTTACTTTTTATTTTTTACATACCATCCCGAGAAATAGTTGAATGCTGATATCCCTTCTAAAGTCGATATCTTATGTACTGGAAAAAACATCTGATGTGTTACCTCACATGACTTGGCTGCTCTACAAACAGTTCTTACAAAAGATTATTGTTCTTCCTACAACACCCAACATGGAAAAACAACTACCCTTTACATGGAAAAATTTTCGAAAATTTTCTTTTTCTTGAAAATGGCTCTAACGATTTTGATTAAAATACCATATATTAAAACCATTTCTAGCTTGAATGTCTGGGAATAGCTTCTAAAGACTTTACTCTAGATGAATTTTGCTTAATTTGGCATAACTAGTAAAGCGTAAGAGATAGACAAAAACTTACTATTCATAAATGCAGATCTTGTTAAAATACACAAGATATGTCATTCACATTTTTATTTTTTCGTGGAGCTTATTGTTTTCGAGGTATTCCTTGTTATTAGTTTCAATTGTGAAGAACTTATACTTTTCTCAGACGGAAGTGTCCGTTTTTCTTTTGTTCTACTCCTGGCCAAGCAAAGAAGCGATTTGCAATGACAATCGCATAACGACAGCTTTTAAAACATTTGACTATCATTTTAGCTTAGTGCATTCCCTTAGTTCCATTCTACTTATAAGGAACTAAGTAATAAAATTCTGCTAACGCTTATCTCGATTAGCACGGTGTTGAAAGAAGTTTCGTAAGAAGTTTGTCTGTAGAGTAGCAAGAGAAAGTCACGTGAGTGTAACACATCAGATTTTATATGCCATCGCGAGAAATAATTGAATGCTGATAGCACTTCAAAAATCGATATCTTAAGTACAGGAAAAATAAAAAATAACAACGGACACTTAGAAAATGGGTATTGTCACAAAAATGTGCCAAAATGCGTGATGTGCTACATTTTTATGCATCAAGTTTTTCTCTATTCCCAATGATATAAAATTATTCAAAATTAGTTCATCAACGATGTCATATATGATTTGGAGAAAATTACATTCACATATTATATGATTGTAGATTGAACTATAAAATATCTTATGTATATGGTATTTTAATCAAAACCGTTAGTCAGTTAACATACACACTCTTATACACAATTCCTAAAACTTTTTTTTTTATTCATCGTGTCTCAAAACGTATATTTCTGGTGAAATTTCGAAATCAAATTTTTGGTTAGAATGCAATATCTATTCTATATACTATGAGCATTCAACATGGTAGAAAAAGTAAACATGCTTTGTTTTTCTTTAGCGGACTCAAAACATGTTTTCGGTGAAATACTGATATCGAATTTTTGTCTGTGCTTGAGAAAACAAAAATACGCTACCGAACAATATTATACATACTTCTATGTCTCACTTGATATTTTGTGTTCTTTAAATAGTTGCTCAAAAATAAATTTACGATAAAACGTTTGTTTAGTATAAAGGAATATAAGGTGGCCGAGCGGTTAGACCGCTTCATAGGAATTTCCACCATGGACCCGCAAGTAGAATTTGTGTTAGAGGAAGCAGCGTCTGAGGAGATTTTCATTACATTACAATCTGTTGATCCTATTTTGAGATTAAACATATCCAACTATAGGATGTAGATTAAGTTAGAAATTACATTTATTGGTTACTCTTGATAATTGTTAATACATTTATTTACAAAAAGATTAACTCTGATATTGAAATTTTAGAGGTGTCAATTTTGCATAATACTTCTTTCCAAAAACCAATTCGTACAGCGTGTATTCTTAAAATATTCATGTATATTATATTTACAATACTGCATTAATTATTACTTGTATGAAATCCTTCTCTGTACAGAAGGCGTGAGAATGAATGAGGTATCTTTTTAATTTTTACCTAAACCTGTTTTTTGTTTATATATAATCTCTTTATAAGAGATGGAGATGAATTACCATTGTAGTAAACCCCTTTTTGGAATGCCTGCAAATTATTTGTTGGTATGTGTAAGCATATGTGTGTCTAGTGTTTTTGTTGTATAACTGCATATTTTGTAAACTTTTTGGGTTATTTATTCAAATAACAGGCTAGAATATATTCGCAGGCTAATGGCAAAACTCCAAGCATTTTAAATACTGGTTTGCAGTGAGTTAATTGTCTGGCCCTGTCATTATTCTTATTACTTTTTTTTTTTTTTTTGCATAATAAAACACTTTTTTGGGCATTAACGACATTTCCCCAGGATATTATTCCATAAGTCATCATTGTATGAAAATAAGCATAATAAGCTGATTTTAGAATGCTCTTATTTATAAGCTGAATTAATGATCTGATTTCAAAACATGCAGAGCTCAGTTTGGGTAAGATATAATCAATATGGTGTCCAGTTCATATTGCGATCTATAATAAGACCAGAAATTTTATTGTGATAGCTTCTGCTATTTGATCTCTCCGGGTTCTCTGGTTTACCCCTCCATTCATCCCACCGATTGCTCCATAATCATCTTTTCTGTCGCCCATTTCACCTTCATTTCATATTATCCATTTCCTCACTTTCATACCAGGCACCGTGCTGATCACCCATCCTACCTACTCTCTGCTCAACAGGTGTTTGACCCCAGTCCTGGAGAGTGTAAATTCGATATACAGAACTAAATAGAAGAGAAAGAATAAAGCAACACTCAAAAGGCTTGTAAAATCAGTTCTCAGCATAAATTCTAACCGCGCTCCTATATTTCTCAGTCTGATTCTACCGTCACTTTAGCCTAAATACACGTGGACTAGGACTACACACAGAGTCCTCAAGACACTTCGGTAGAGCACCGCACGCATGCCCTTAGGGCCCTTTGGGTGACCTCAGAGTAGGAGGATGAGAGAAGATTAAGAATTTACATGCTCATTCAAGCGATCCTCGATTTCATTCACGTTAAAATTAATACAAAACAATACGTCTGTAATTGTTCAAATCCTTATGTTAGATCTAAAAGGAATAAAAGGCGTTCAGAACCAGATGACGACGGGCACAAGCATGGAGGAGGTCTCTAACGCCTCCGATGTCACCCGGTCCCACTCACGAGCCCCGAGTTTCCGAGGCTTCCTCCAGGGACCGAACCCGAAAGCCCCGAAGGCGGGTCCCGGTCTCCTGGACGCTAACCCTGATGACAAGGAAATTATGGACAGAAAAATTCGGATATAATGAACTTTCCCAACATTTGCCTAGCGACCCGTAGAGACCACCGAGAAAAAAAAAAACAAAAAAACATGGATCAGAAAGACTCATCACGGGAATCGAACTCACGACCTCCCGAATGAAAGTTGCACATATTACTGCTGCGCCACTTCGCACGGTCGCATATGTGAAAGAATCACTGATTGATAGAATAGTGGTAACCTATGAAGCCCGGTACTTACGAAATTGTAAGTCACCGTTGGAGTATTTTACCTCAAAATTATTTTGAAGCACGTCTTGTGGTTAACGAGGGAAAATAAGAATCAATGTCGCAATTAAATGTCGTCGTGTCGGCATGTTGGCATTGTCGCTCAGTTGTTAGCAGCAGCTCGGTAAGCCGAACATCCGTGGTTTCACATTGAATTTTTTAGTCTGCTTCTATTTTCCAATTTAGCCTACAAGGCTAAATTTCCTGGTATTCTGGTAAATCCATCTTTGTTGATAACATTCTTAAGGGACATTTAGAGTCAAAATTTAAATATTTATATTTTAGAATATATATATTTTTTTAATTTTAGTGTGATTGCATCGCTGTTAGCTAATACCCACCCCAAAATACCCTTTGCATGGAAAAATTATAGAAATGTTTTATTTTCTCAAAAATGGCTCTAACGATTTTGAGTAAAATACCGTATATTAAAAATATTAACATGTCAAATAAAATATATATTTTGAATTTTTTTTGGGAATAGCCTCTGAAAACCCCTCTCTGAATTTCTTTACCGTAAGAGATAAACAAAACAAAAACTTACTACACAAAAAAATGTAGAGCACGTTAAAGGACATAATTTATGTCATATACATTTTTTTTTTTTTGAATTAGCCATTTTTAACATATTCGTTTTATTAGTTTCAGTTTTAAAATACTTCAAATTTTTCAAATACGGGAATTTGTCAACTCCTGGCAATGCAAAAAAAATTGATTTCATCCATATGGCTACCAGCTTTTAGAAGATTTGACGTTGTTTTGGCCTATTGTATCCCATTATTTACCTTCTATTTACAAGAAAGCATTTCTGCTAATGTTTATTTCCATTAGCATGAAATAGAAGATTGAGCTTTTTAACAATAATTTGTTACAGAGATGTATAGAAAGTCATGTGAATGGAACACATCACATTTTTTTTTTATCTCGATTACCTTGAAGTAGGTAGAAGAATAAGCTTTTGAAAGAATAAACTGTTGTGGAATAAATAGAGAAGGTCGTGTGAATGGAGCACATCAGATTTTTAAAACAAATATATACTTATGCACCCTATGTAGCGGATATTGAAGTCGTTACCACATTTAAAATATTAACATTTTAAACAACTCAATAAATTTTACGTACATACGTGCTTTGTACACGGAACACAGCGTTGGAAAGATACGCTAAGCATCCAGCTATTTAGATCATTTCGCGGTCAGTAACACTAAAATCGTGCGAGGTCAGTGGGGATGCGAGAGGTCACATTTCATTTTGGCATCACTGCCATATGGCAAGTGAGCAAAAACGTTCGCATTGACACATTATTGTGTAGTAAACAAATGACTGTCTAATACCCAACACCAAAGTTAAGTATGATTGCGTTGGTAACACTACAAAACGGTCGATGATTAAAAACTCTGCAGTTCAATATTTCTTTATGCCAACAAACAATAAGTGTTAGATGATGGACGTATAGCATTGTATAGCTCTGTGCGTTACCGTACTCTTTTACGTCTTATCGGAAGGGAAGTCTGATAAAGAGGCCTCTGAGGAAAATTAATGCAGTCTTTTAAGCCAAGTACAGAATAAAGATGATGAGAACCACAGCAGTTAAAGAGCGTCCATAAATAAAACTACATTTCCATTTCATTTTACCTCTTACATAAACATTGTAATTTTGATAATGGGGATACCAACGTGATGTCCAACAATCTTTGCAAATATTCCCAAAATAAGAACATCGATTTAAAACCGCTTTATAGGAGTGCTTTAAAAGAAAATAAATTCACTAAATTCCCTGGAAACTTTCGTAAACCGTGAGAGATGGACAAACACTTAGTGCACAAAAAATGGATATCTCATTAAAGCACACACAACACACACACACACACACACACACACACAAATATATTGTGTGTGTTGAGTTAACCGTTTCCGAAATATTCCTTGTTAATGGCTTCAATTTTGAACTTCTTAACCTCTCAGGAGACCGAAAAGCATACATTCTTGTCGAAATATCAACTGGAAACTTTGGGCAGAATAAAATACCTTCTTCACTTAGAAAATAATGGGTAGAGGGTGTTGTGAGTATGTAACACGTCAGATTTTTGCTTTCTCTACACGTATTAATGTACATGGTGTATAGAGGTGTTGCATTCAACTAAAAAGTCTATACCGAGACTTCACCGGAAATACACGTTTTAGGGTCCCCTGTATAAAAAAGCATTTTATAAAAAAAATCCCTGTGTGTGTCAGTGTGTCTGTAAACACGATAACTCAAAAACGAAAAGTTGGTAAAATACCAAACTTGGTATAAAAGTTTAATTTATTCTAAGGATGCGACACGAAGATTTTGAGAAAAGTCCCCCACCTTACACTTTACATGAAAAATTTTTCGAAAAATTGTATTTTCTCAAAAATAACTGACGATTTTGATTAAAATACTGTAGATACTTAATTGACAAATAAAGTGTATACCTTCAATTTTCTGGGAACAGCCTGTGAAGACATCTTTAATCTGAATGAATTTTGTGCAATTTTTCATAACTGGTAAACCGTAAGAGAGAGAAAGACTTACTACACAAAAAATGTAGAGCTCGTTAAAACACACAATTCAAATTATATACTTTTTTTCCCTGGAGTTGACCGTTTTTAAGATATTCCTTGTTATTGAATTCAGTTTTAAAATACTTAATACTTTTCTCATATGGGAACTTTTCAACATTGACCACGCAAAGATTCGGATTTCTAGACCATAGCACCACATTTTAAAGCATTTGACTGTCGGTTTAGCTTAGTACATCCCTTTATTTCCCTTCTACCTATAAGGAACTAAGTAATAAAACCATTTCTGCTAATGTTTATCTCCATTAGCATGAATGAGGTAGAAGAATAAGCTTATTAACAATAATTTGTTACAGAGAGGTAGAGAAAGTCATTGAATGGAGCACATCAGACTTTTTAATTGGGTTTCCAGGAGTAATTCAGAGATCGGCTACCCTACGAGTGTGTTACATATATACCGGTTATTTCTACGATGACAGTTTTTGTGCGCTATACGCTCGTGTCAATTAAAAGAGCCACAAATCTGCAATTTAACTTCGTCTCTAAACACACTCAATTCATTGGCTCGTCGTGTCGGCGACATCTGGCACCAAGTAACAACGCATAAAAAGCAACTAAATGCTGCTATTCTCTTGGGAATCCCGGTCGATTTACCATCTTCTGGCGTTTGGTGACGTCATCAACATTCTTCAAGGCAGATGATGAGCCCGATAGCCTTGTCTTGATCCCTAGCACGTTTCACTTCAACAATAACTGTGAATCAGCCTTGGAGGACGCCGAACGCAACGTCGTGTAAGTACATTTGTTTTTGGTGAAGACAAGGTGTTTTACATTCCAGTAGATAACATTCCTGCTACAGAGAACATACTAAACACTGTAGAAGTGTGTATGCTACATGCATATTGTCTTGGGAATGTTTAGATTGGTTCACGTTGTCATAAATCTTGTAGTGATGGACACCATCAAATGTTTTTTGACAATGATTGTATTATGATAGTAATGACTATTGAAGCATTTGGCTTTTCATTCGGATTAAAAAGCTTTCATTTCTGCAAAATGCGTGAAACAGTAGCCTAGATAAATGACTAAAATAACCAGTTTTCATTCGGATTTAGTATAAAGAAGCGATGTAAAAAATCTTATGTGCTACATCGGTTCTCTTTTGCATTGCCGGAAGTAAACCAAAAGATATATGAAACGAAAGCTGACACCGTTTGAAATAACTAAGTAGTTAAAACGAAACCAATAAGGAATATCTCGGAAACAAATGTACATGACTGACATAAATTGTGTGCTTAATGAGGTTTATATGTTTGTGTAGTAATATTTTGTCTATCTCTTACGGATTTCGAGTTATACGAAAGTACAAAAGTCATTCAGAATGCGAGGTCTTCAGATGCTATTCCAAGATAATTTAATATCTACAGTTAGTTCGTCATAAAAATGTCTTAAACATATGGCATTTTAATCAAAATCGTAATAGTCATTTTTGAGAAAATCACAATCACAATTTTCATATATAGGGTATTTGGGGATGGGTGGAATTTTCCAGAAAATCCTTGTGTCGCATCTTTGGAGGATTCTGAACCTAAATACCAATTTTGGTATTGACCCGACTTTTTGTTTTTGAGTTATGTTGTCCACAGGCGCGCGAGCGGACACACACACACACACACACACTGACCTTTTTTTATCCTAAAAATGTTTTATGGCCCCAAAACATGTATTTCCGGTGAAATCTCGGTATCGAAATTTTGGGTGGGATACAATACCTTCTATATCTACTATGTATAACTGTAAGGTATATGTGCGTTAGAGAAACATTGTAATATTAATGCACATTAATTGTAATATTAAAAACCCAATATTTATTGCAGTTATTCTCTAATAATTAAAGCGATGATTAAGTCCATGAATAGTCGGATTGTGAAAGCACACATTTTCTCAATTAGGCTAGCACTTATAACTCTGAAATGGAACTCGCATTATTTAAATACAGATTCCTTTTAAGGTTATCTACTCTCTTCGAGTCCTCTGATGATGCTCAACACAGTTTCCATGAAACGTCAGGAGCAAATCCTACTTTTTTACCACGGCCGACAAGCGCGGGGGAAATTTCATTTCAAATGGACGCCGGCAGTGAAAGCTTTAGTACATATGAATACACACACTTTGTATTTAAAATGTGTAGAAATCTGTATATATTTAAGCCAAAATGCAGTTCAGTATGATTACCTGTTACTCAGCTAATACTAAAAAGTGAATAAAAAAATTGGAACAAATATCTCACTTTCAAATCCAAGATGACACTAGTTTCAAATTTGACACGGTCACTGAGATAAAGGTTAATACATTGCAATCAATTTGTAAAACAATTAGAAGAGCTTTATAGAGCGTGAAAGAAACAACTGATAAAATAATAAATATGATTTTTTAAAGTGTTGAATTCATTTCAGAAGCCATAGTAAATAAAATTTAAAGGCGTCAGGAATTGTTAGATACCCGGTCCTCTCTAGCGCACATCGTCGTCCTGATCTGAGCGCCCTTGGGTCTCCATTTCCTCCCAGGCGTCATGGAAATACAAACGGTCTACCTGCGAGGATGTCGTCCAGTTTCTTGACCCCTCCGTCTATTAGTCCTCCCAACATAAGGATATTTTGAAATACCATTCAGCTGGCAGCAGAGCGTTGGGTAGACCACGCAAGAGGTTTGAATTACCAACCAGAATAGATATATTAAGCTAATCCCTGAGAGGAGCATAAGAAAATAGGCAACGGCTACTCACAATGTTTCTGTTTCCTGCAATCGCTGAAATGTGTCTTCTTTGTTACTTTCTATAGTACATATACATTGTACATAGTAGCTAGAGAAGGTTTTGTATTCCATTCTATGTTGAGATTTCACCGGAAATATATGCTTTGAGGTCCCCCGAGTCAAAAAAAAGCATTTTAGAAAAAAGTACGCGCGCGCGTGTCAATAGTATAGCTCAAACCAAAGAAGATTTTCAAGAAAATCCCCCAACCACAAACTTCCCTTTACATGGACAGTTTTTTTATTAAATTTTTGTTTTTCTAAAAATGGCTTTAAAGATTTTGATTAAAATACCGTATATTAATGATATTTATATCACAAATAAAATGCATATTTTGAATTTTCTGGGAATAGCCTTTTAGGACCTCTTAATACTGGACGAATTTTGCTTAATGTTATATAACTGTTAAACCGTAAGAGATAAAGAAAAACTTAGCATACAATAAATTTAGATTTCGTTAAAACGCATAACGTCATACACATTTTTTTCTAGAGTTGGCCGTTTTCGAGATATTCCTTGTTGTTGGTTTCAATTTTTCACTACCTAACTTTTCCCAAACGGGAAGCCAGCTTTCGTTTCATCTCTCTTGTTTTACTGCAGATGCAAAGCGAACCGAACCTCAATTGTTTCACATAGCGACTAGCTTTTATAAGATTTGACTTAGCCTAATCTATTCCCTTATTTCTCTTTTACCTATCTCGATTAGCATGATGCAGATAGAATAATCTTTTGTACGAAAAATTTGTATATTGAAACCTAGAGAAAACTATATAAATGGAAAAAACATCAGATTTTTTATTTGTTTTGTAGTCCATTAACCTGCTAAGTCATCTCGCGCAATGAACGAAATCAATAAAATGATGCTCAAATGAACTCGGGGCCCATGGAGCTTAAAGTTTCTCGACATTTGTCTTCTTAGGATAAGGGGAAACCCTAAAAAAAAAAAAAAAAAAAAAAAAAAACTTATACGGGTATGTCACCCTAACCGAGACAAACTCCGGACCTCTTGAATGTGATGCAGCCACGATATCCCCATAATACAAAGACGGACAACGCATCACTATATTACAGTACATCTATGTAAAACGTAACTCCATAGCACGACAGCCCATAAGGGACCTTGGCCTATCGTCCGGCGCTGCATCTCTGCCAGAAGGCGTCATGAATGGGGTGCCGTGCTGGAGGGTGAGACGAGATCACAGCCTCCAGTCCCTCCCAGCCGGTTGGTGCGGTCTTCTAGATCTGGAGCCGCTACTTCTCAATCAAGTAGCTCCTCAATTGGCCCCCCCAGGGACCTCACGACGCTGAGTGCACTCCGGAACAGGTCTCCCAGCGGAGGAAAATTCCCCAAGTCGGTACCGGGCATCGAATCCAGTCTTCCGCCTGGCAAGCAGCCGCGTTAAGATGACCCAGTACATCTATGTATCTGATCGTAAACCCATTCAAGAGGATTTTTTGATAATAAATAAACCCAAGGTAAGGTGGTAAACAAAAATACCTTATAAATGAACTACAGATATTGGTTTTTAGATTGCTTTATTCTCATTCAAAAGAGAGTATGAACAGAAAGAGACAGATAATGAATTATGGCCACTTCTTAAAACTAAGGGGATTATTCTGATGAAAAAATGAGGCTTATAATTCGTAAAATATGCTACATTTGCATTTCTATAGCAAAATATCCCCTCACTCATGAGAGATAAGCATTTGGAAAAATAAGTTCTGTCAATAGTACAGATTCTATCTATACATGTAATAAGATAAGGAGACATCGAAGGTTATTCTGTGTGTGGGTGCTATTCAGAAGTTGCCTCCCCCTTCCTCCTTTTTACCGTATTCTATTAAAAACATTTCACGAAAAGTTACAAAGCCTAACCTGTAACGCAAATTCAGGGAAAAAATGTCATGGTCACTATAAATTAAAAATTTACAATCATTTTGATTGATGAAATAGCTTGCTGCATCATGTTCTGGCGATCCCAAGTTCGAACCTCGGAGTTACCTTGATATAGTTTACTTCTATCATAAACTAAGCCCTAAATACCTCATGTTCTTTTGGACATTGTTTTAAGGGCACTGAAAAGTCGAAATGCTTCAAAATTTTATTTTTCATTTCTATGTTATAACAAAATACAATTTTTCAGCTTTAATTGGGCTTATTGAGCAATTTGGCTTTTTAAATTGACAATTTGAACATCACAGTCCGTAACAGGCATATTGTATTTTTACTTTCTCGACTTATAAATAGTATATAGGCAGAGGTGTTTATTGCATTCCACCTAAAATATGATACTGCAATTTCACTGGAAATACCCGTTTTAGTCCCAGAACTCGAAAAAAATAGATAAAGGTCCGTGTATGTGTACGTGAACACGATAACTTAAAAAAGAGAAGCCAGTTAAATGCCAAACTGGATATGCAAGTTCAGCATCTTCCAAGGACGCGACAGGAACATTTTCAAGAAATCTCCTCCACCCAAAATTACCCTTACATGGAAAAAATTCGAGAATGTTAATTTTGATACCGTATATTAAAGATTTTTATAAGACAAAATGTATATCTCGAATTTTCTGGGAATAGCCTCTGAAGTCCTCTTCATTCTGAATGAGGTTTTTATAACTGGTAAACCGTAAGAGATAGGTAAAATGTTACTATAAAAATAAAGGGCTCGTTTAAACACACAATTATCCTCTTTTTTTTTTTTCTTTTTTTAATTTTTTTTTAACCTTTCCAATATTTATTGGTTTCAATTTTAAAGTACTTACAATTTTGTTTTCATACAGGATTTTTCCATGCAACACATAGCAACAAGCTTTTTAAATATTTTAAAACAGGTTTGACTAACGTTTTAGTCTAGTATCTTTCTAATTTCCGTTCAGCTTATACGAGCCTAAGTAATAAGACCATTTCTACTAATGTTTATTTCGATTAGCATGAATTAGAAGGGTGATAGATAGATATATCTTGGTTTTTTCTCACTTGTGGTCCACTTTTCTCAAAAAGTGTTAAAGATATGACCACTAATTTTACTTTCTCTACACATACTATGTACATAGTGTATAGAGAAGGCATTGCACTCCACCCAAAAATTCGATGCCAAGATTTCACCGGAAATGTAAGTTTTAGGGTCCCCTCTATCCATAAAAAGTATTTTCAGAAAAAAAGTCCCCGTGTGTGGGTGTGTGTCTGTGAAAACGATAACTCAAAAACGAAAAGTCGGTAAAATACCAAACTTGGTATTTAGGTTTAGTATCTTCCAGGGATGCGAACGAAAATTTTGAGAAAAATCACCCCACCTCCAACTACCCTTTACATGGAACTTTTTTCGAAAATTTTGATTTTCTCATAAATGGCTCTAACGATTTTTATTAAAATATCGTATATTAAAGATATTTGCCTGACAATTTTCTGGGAATAGCCTCTGAAGACTACTTTACTCTGGATGAATTTTACGGAATTTTGCATAAATGCTAAACCATAAGAGATGGACAAAACTTGCAACACAAAAAATGTAGAGTACGTTAAAACACACAATTTATATTGTATACATTTTTTTAGTGGAGTTGATCGTTTTTGAGATATTTTTGGTTTCAGCAGTGAAAAACCATACTTTTCTCATACAGGAATTTGTCAACTCCTGTCCATACAAACAAAGGAACTTCAGTTACATAGCAACTAACTTTTGACTATCACTTTAGCCTATAGCACTCCCTTATTTCGCTTCTAATTACAAGGAAGCAAGTAATATGATTGTCTCTGCTAATTTTTTCTCGATTACCATGAAGTAAATAGAAGCATAAGCTTTTTAACAATAATTTGTTGCAGAGATGTAGAGAAAGTCATGTGAATGGAACACATCGATTTTTACTATACTTTTGGAAACTATATATTTATAATGAACTACTTTTTTGTTTAGACTTTTACATAATAGTGAGAATAAACAATTATTTGTGAAAAAAATAGTTGAATTACTTTTTATTCTCAACAGTTTAAAGGAAAGAAAATAGTTTGGAAAAAAATTAATTCACAACGTAAAACTATCTTCTATGTGGTTTAGGGAGAAAACTGGTGTTAACTAGGAGCACCTAAGGAGAAAAGTGCATCTGAAGTGTGAGTTGCAAAATTTTGAGCTAAGAAATGGGATATCATTATAATTTTATATCAAACGTTTGTAAATCTTGACGACATTTTGCAGGTGGTTTGATAAATGTGTACTAATTAACGGAACAGGTGGCCCTGCGGTAACGTATGCGACTCGCATTCTCGAGGTCAGGGTTTCTGACCCATGTTTTCTTCAAGAGTTTCCTCAGATCGCTTGGCGTATGTTGGGAAGGTTCATTACGCCCTCCGAATATCCCTATCCATTTCTTAGTCATCTGCTTCAGGATTAAATTAAATTGTATATTATTTATGAATGATCTTTAACTGCTGTGATTCTCTGTGACCTATTCTATACTGGGCGTGAAAGACTGCTTTTATTTTACCTAGAGATCTTTTTATCAGACCTCAGTTTCTTTTACGTGTCATAAACCCACGACACGGAACCAACGGCTGTATTTCCTTCCGAAGGAAGCCATGCTAAGGATTTTTACCATAGGCTAGCATGCTATTCCTAGACAGCGGAGGACGACTGTTTCAGGGTTGACCCTGTGTCTGAGGACCCTGTCATGTAGTGCTAATCATTCTTATTAGTGTATGCCGGATCAATGGTCTCAGCAGAACAGTTGCCTTCCCGCACCACAGTTGCTGAATTTCTATATTTTTTTACATTTTCAAAAAATTTTAATGTGATTGTATTGCAGTTATGTTCATATGAATACAAAATTTCACTCAAATTGGATAAATACTTTGCAAGATATAAATTAATTTATTAGTTGTATTATGTAAATATATTGCGTAATCAAAATGTTTCGGCGCCTCAAAGTTTTAGAAAAGTGGTTATCATTTTCTGAATTAGAGCTTTGAACCGCACACAAATACTTTATACGGTGATATTTCAATACATTTGATTGCAGAATACAATTTTTTAAAGTTAGAAATTTTGATCTCTAAAATTAATCAGGTTTATAAAATATTTATTGAAAAATTACTATTTGTGTGAGGATAATTTAGTCATTTTTACTTTCTCTTCACGTACTATGTATATAGTTATAGAAAAGGTATTGCACTCCACCAAAAAATTCGATACCGAGATTTCACCGGAAATATATGTTTTAGGGTCCCCTGTATCCAAAAACGGTATTTTCAGAAAAAAAGGTCCGTGTGTGTGTGCGCGCGCGCGTGTCCGTGAACATGATAACTCAAAAAACGAAAAGTCGGTAAAATACCAAACTTGGTATTTAAGCTTAATATCTTCCAGGGATGCAACACGAAGCTTTTGAGAAAAATTCCCCCACCCCAAACTACCCTTTATATGAAACTTTTTTCTAACATTTTGATTTTCTAAAAAATGGCTATAACGATTTTGATTAAAATATCGGATATTAAAGATGTCTACCTGACAAATAAAATGTATATTTTGAATTTTCGGGGAATAGCCTCTGAAGACTACCTTATTCTGGGTGAATTTTACGGAATTTTACATAACTGCTAAACCGTAAGAAATGGACAAAAACTTACCACACAAAAAATGTAGAGCCATTAAAACACACAATTTATGTTGTATCCATTTTTTTTTCGTGGAGTTGGTAATTTTTAGATATTTCTTGTTTTTGGTTTCAGCTTTGAAAAACTTAACTTTTCTCATACAAGAATTTGTCAACTCCTGTCCATACAAACAAAGGAACTTCAGTCACATAGCAACCAGCTTTTGACCATCACTTTAACCTATGGTACTCCCTTATTTCGCTTCTACTTACAATGAAATAAGTAATAAGACTATTTCTGCTATTTTTTTGTCGATTAGCATGAAATAAATAGAAGCACAAACTTTTTAACAATGATTTGTTGCAGAGATGTAGAGAAAGTCATGTGAATGAAACATCAGATTTGTAATATTACAATGGATCTTCTGCATATTTTATGAAATTTTAGTTGAATTTAAAAAAAAAAAAACTTATTTTATGAAATGGTATGCTAGGAAACAGGTGTATTGTACAATCTATAAATGTGATATAGAGACCGAAGCAATGAAGGACAGCTAAATGTTGATTTTCTATGGATGCCCAATAACTATTTGCTATATGAAAGGAATTTTCGATTTTTTTGAGCGAATGTAGACAAAATTTCATTTCTCATGTCCCTTAACTGGAACCGAGCAAGGTGGAGCTGTGATAATTGGGAATTCTCGGATTGAAAATCCCGCGGCCGTCCAACCTGACCGAAGTTTTTTTTTAGCGTCCTTAATCTAGTAGGTCATATTCTACGATAAATGAAATGGTTGAAATGATACTCACATGAGCTCAGATTCCCTAGAGCTTATTTTCCCGATATTCGTCTATGCAGGATATGGGAAACCCCAGAGAAACTCCTTATCCGAGTAACTCAGCCTAACCGAAATTCGAACCCGGGACCTCTTGAATGTGAGGCAGACACACTACCATCCCAATAAAATAGGGCGCGCAAGTACTGTGCTATGAACTTGGCCTAGTGAGGTATTGGCTATCAGTATCACCTATCCTCTAGCTCTGGCTTGTAGTTGAGTACGCACGAGTATTCCAACTAAGACGAGTAGGGTTGAAACAGCTCATCCAAAGACTACGAATAAAGAAATTAGTTCTGCGTTGTTACCACGAGCAATTACTAATTCCGAAACTAATAACATTGCCAACGGTTATTATTTACAGATATTTATTCCGAAGCTAATAAGGTTGCCAACGGTTGTGGTTTACACCTCTTTTTCCCGCGGAGATATAAATCTTAAGAGTGAGACTCATTCTAGGCTTCGAACCCGAAGCCGCAACGCATTGAGACGTAGTTGACACCAAGGAGTCAGACAAAGTGAGATATTATCAATGAAGAGGTTGATCACCTCTGCTATATGCACATAAATTGTCCCCCACCGCCTGAACTTTTCACTCGTCGTCACAAAAGGTGCATCAAATCCACTGACTTGCAAGTAAAGTGATTGAATATTCACTTGTTCTGTTTCGTTCACTCACTACTGACGTCACTGCCGCCGCGTCTTATAGTAGTAGTGGAACTCGTAACAAGAGAGAAGAGATACTTAGCTTTTCTGCACATTAACTTGAATATTATCTCGTAGCAACTGGAATTTGTATACAGTTTTAAAAATCTGTAGTGTACCATTCACATGAACTTCTCTATATCCCTGCAACACATTATTCTTAAAAAGCTTATACTTCTATTAACTTCATGCTAATCAGTAAAACATTAGCAGAAATAGCCATATTACTTGCTTCCTTGTAAGTAGAGGTGAAATAAGGGAGTACCATAGGTTAAAGTGATAATCAAAAGCTGCCTGCTATGTCACTGAAGTTCCTTTGTTTGTATGGACAGCAGTTGTCAAATTACTGTATGAGAAATGTATGTTTTTCATAGCAGAAACCAAAAATAAGGAATGTCACAAAAACGACGAACTCCACGAAAAAATGTATGTAACATTAATTGTGTGCTTTAACGTGCTCAACATTTTTTGTGTAGTAAGTTTTTGTCCATCTCTTACGGTTTAGCAGTTATTCAAAATTTAGTAAAATTCATCCAGAACAAACTACTCTTCAGAGGCTATTCCCAGAAAATTCAAGATATACATTTTATTTGTCAGGTAAATATCTTTAATATACGAAATTTTAATCAAAATCTTTAGAGCCATTTTTGAGATAATCAAAATTTTCGAAAAAAGTTCCATGTAAAGGGTAGTTCGTGTTGCATCCCTGGAAGATACTAAACTTAAATACCAAGTTTGGTATTTTACCTACTTTTCGTTTTTGAGCTATCGTGTTCACGGACACACGGACACACACACACACGGACCTTTTTCCGAAAATGCTTTTTTAGATAAAGGGGACCCTAAAACATATTTCCGGTGAAATCTCGGTATCGAATTTTTTTGGTGGAGTGCAGTACATTCTCTATACACTATGTATATAGTGCCTATAGAGAAAGTAAAAATGCAAGAAACTCTTAATAACGTTAAAAATGTCATGTACATCGCACAACTTTCTTTAACCTTTATTTTTACTTTCTCTATACGTACTATGTACATAGTGTATAGAGAAGGTATTGCACTCCACCCAAAAATTCGATACCGAGATTTCACCGGAAATATATGTTTTATGGTCCCCTCTATCCAAAAAAAATAGTATTTTCAGAAAAAGGTCCGTGTGCGAGTGTCCGTGTGTCAGTGTGTCCGTGTTTGTGAACACGATAACTCAAGGACGAAAAGTCGGTAAAATACCAAACTTGGTATTTAAGTTTAGTATCTTCCAGGGACGCGACACGAAGATTTTCAGAAAAATCTCCGTACCCCAAACTACCCTTTACATGGAACTTTTTTCGAAAATTTTGATTTTCTAAAAAATGGCTCTAACGATTTTGATTAAAATATCGTATATTAAAGATATTTACCTGACAAATAAAATGTATATCTTGAATTTTCTGGGAATAGCCTCTGAAGACTATTCTGGATGAATTTTACGCAATTTTGAATAACTGCCAAGCCGTAAGAGATGGACAAAAACTTACTATACGAAAAATGTAGAGCACGTTAAAACACACACTTTATGTTATATACATTTTTTTTCGTGGAGTCATCGTTTTTGAGTCATTCCTTGTTTTTGGTTTCTGCTATGAAAACTGATACTTTTCTCATATAGGAATTTTTCAACAGCTTCCATACAAACAAAGGAACTTCAGTGACATAGCAACCAGCAAGGAACAAAGCAAACATAGCAACAAGGTACCAAGTATTAAGACGATTTCTGCTATTTTAGTTGATTAACCTGAAGTATAAGCTTTTTAAGAGTAATTTGTAGCAGAGGTGTAGAGAAAGTCATGTGAATGGAACACCTCAGATTTTTATTCATAACATACAGCAGAGTTTTAGCATATCTTAAAGAAATCAAATAGATGGCAGTTTAGATTGTTCAACAAATGACTGCCAATTGCTTGATCTGGGGCCGATTTTATTGAAGCAATTCGAGCGACAAAAACAATGCATTGCTAAAGTTATGAAACAATGAAAAAGTTGTTTGATTGTACAGTGTCAATTAACTGAATTTCAAAATACTGTTAGTAAAGTCAAAGTTTTGAAGTTAATTGCAATTACTAATTATTTAGTAAGCCATGCTTAATAAATATGTACTAATGATACTTCAATGATGCTTTGAAGCAAAAGTTAAGTTTTGGAAATGCAATTTAAATAGTTATGTATTTAAGTACATAAATATTATATAATGTATTTAAATATTTAAAGGACACACATTCATGCTTATTTCCACCCTTAAATTACGGTATCTTTTTACAGCTTATCTTTGTCTTTCTGAAGCCACTGTGAGCTCGAGCAATGTCGTGTCTTAACCTATTGTTACTGCCAATTAAATACTCGGTTATCTACTGCACTCATTGTTTAAATCACTCTATCTATATAAAGAAACACCATTTCATTGCAACGAAACAGACACTTGCATTTTTTAATTGTATTTGTAGCAATCAATAGGTACTCTATCGTATATTTGGAAGCAGCATGATAAATACAATTTATATCTTGAATATTCTGTAAATAACTTGTAAGAAGACACATTACCTAATTCAATTCTGTATGAAACTAAAAGAAATACAAAAATTCACTTCCGAAAAACATACATACATAATACAGGGTGTATATAAATGAATATCGGGGTTTTAACTCTTTATAATATTTATTACATTCAACTTACAGTTATGAATGATATGTCAAATGAAAAAGCAACTCAAACAGTTTTACCAAGAAGCTTATAAATGTTCAATGTGACTACCCTTTGTCACACGGCACACATCAAGTCTATAGCCGAGTTCTTCCCAAACGTTGATAAGTGAGTATTCAGTAATTGTAGCAACAGCTGCTTCAATCCGGTTTCTTAATTCAGGGAGGTCAGCTGGTAGCGGAGGCACGTACACACATCCTTGATGAAACCCCAAAGGTAAAATTCGCATGGCGTTAGGTCAGGAGAACGTGGAGGCCATGAATAGCAAGCCCTGTCATTGGGACCCTTGTGGCCTATCCAGCGCTCGGGTACAGTGACGTTCACCAATCGCGTACTTCGTTATGCCAGTGAGGTGGCGTACCATCCTGCTGGAAAATGAAGTTCTCTGGCTCATTTTCTTCCAACTGAGGGAAGAGCCATTGCTCTAGTGTATCAAGGTAAGAAGTGCCAGTTACAGTAGGTTCACCAAAAACGAAAGGCCCATAAACTTTTCGCCGAGATCGGCACAAAAAAATTCACTTTAGGGGAATCGCGTTGCATTTGCACCATCTCGTGAGGATTTTCTGAGCCCCAGATGCGCACATTATGAGTGTTAACATGTCCACTAAGGTGAAAGGTCGATTCATCACTGAACACAACACGATCCACAAAATCGTCATGAGGCGGTATGTCATTTGCGAATTTGGCACGTAATCCGTGGTCTGTAGGCTTTAGAGCCTGTAATAACTGTAAACGGTAAGGACGTAGCTGTAAGCGTTTTCTTACAACTTTCCAAACAGTCGACACAGGAACTTGTAATTCACGACTAGCCTTCCGGACTGATTTCTTTGGGCTACAAGTGAACGACTCTATCACTCGCTCAACAGTCTCTTCACTTACTCCTGGTCGTCCTGTGCTCCTCCCTTTACAAAGGCAGCCGGTATCTTCAAACTGATTATACCATCTACGAATGTTTTTATCACTAGGAGGATCACAACCGAACTTACTACGGAACGCACGTTGCACAGTAACTACAGATTCGGTCTTTGCAAACTGCAAAACACAAAACGCTTTCTGTTTACTAGTCGCCATCTTTGCTACTACCGCTGTCTAGCGGATTGTGGCAGAAAAATTGCACGCACATGCGCACTTGTGCCAACAAACAAAACTGAGTTGCTTTTTCATTTGACATATCATTTATAACTGTAAGTTGAATGTAATAAATATTATAAAGAGTTAAAACCCCGATATTCATTTATATACAACCCGTATACAATTTTATTTGTGTTACATCTAGCGCCCTTGTATAGCTTTAGTCATTTACGAGATCTTTTCAGTATATCAAATTACAAGCTTTTGAAATGCTACACCACTGCGTTTATTTCTCGCCAAGCCACGCAAGGAACATATGTGTACCTTACACATAAGTAAGTTCCTTTTATAACAGTTGACTGTTGAGTCGTGTGTGTTTCTACAACAGACTATTATGTAGGATTGAAACACTTTCATGGAAATTGAAATCGATTTGAGTACACATTCTGTACTGAATACTATTCGGAAACGCAGATTCAGATCGTATTGAATCTAGGAAACGACCCTCTTAGAAAGTAGGATCGAAATATCTTGTATGGAAATACCTCCGTATTGATATCATATTGAATACGCCAAAGATGCTATGTTCTACTGTACTCTTTTGCAATACGCAGCACGCTCTATTTTTTTTTTTTTTTTTTTTTTTCTTATTCAATAAACTCGCCAGTAACAGTCATATTTATCGTTTCCATAAGCTCGAAATGTATTCTTTTCAAAACATTTACTAACCACAAAACCTCCTTATCAATTAATAATATGCAGAATTATGTTAACAGGCTCGCCAACGTAAGTCCTGGTCGACCACATAACTTCTTGAATTGTTTATTCTCGAACCTTACATGTCCAAAACGTTCTCAAATAATACGTGATGCGCGGATCGTATTCAGATAGAATTGGACTCGAATCGATTGCAATGTATGTAGCGACAACAGAATATTATGTATGAGAGATTGAATTGAGAAAAACATTTTTACGGATGATATGCAGAATAAATATTGTTCATTCTCTTGCTGTGTGATTCGTAACAGATCTTCTAAAAAGTGTGTCTTAGTTGGAAAAGGAACTACGTTCACGAGAATATATTAACAGAGACTTAAAAAATTAATCTGCATTTAGAGAATATTTTATTGCAATACCCTGTTACGTTCCAGAGAAAATGGATAATGAACTTGGTAACTTTAAATCATGAAATAGTCCACTTAAACCACACTTAAATTCCCCGCCGATGATCTCACAAATTTGCAGCAGCATTTGACTGTCGTATTTAAACACAATGAAGAGGGGAGTTGCTGTATGAATATAGAAAGACCTGGTGATCTATTATCAACAATGCAACGCTGGGGAAGATAGCTAAGCAAAAATCTGTGTTTCAGAAGAAATAAAAAATAAATATTGTTATGTTTTATTAGCTCTCTTTGTACATTTACTTTAAGGATCATTTTCAATGCCCTCTTCGTAACTCAATCCTGACTCCTCTATTTTTAGCGGTTCTCGTTTTATGTGCATTTTACGACTGGCGAAAGTGAATTAGATGCTGCCAACTGAGAGACTATCTGCGGAGGGAAAACAGGCATGTGAATATGCATCCTTTCCCTCTCGGCGAAATTATTTTTATTTCTGCTCCTCTGGCGGAGCATTGGTGAACCACGCCTATAAAATTAGAAGAACTGAAATTTAAAATTTGACAATTGCCATCATGAAGGGATAATGCTTATATCGAAACGCGTGATTTATTACTTTCTTTAGCACTATGTACATAGTAGGTAGAGAAGGTATTGTATTCGATATCGAAATTTCACCGGAAATGTTTTGAGGCCTCCTTAACCCAAAAATAAGCATGTTTAGAAAAAAGTCCATGTGTGCCTTTGTATCTGTGCATGGGGGACATTATAACTCAAAAGCGAGAAGTCGGTTAAATACCAAAATTGGTATTTCAGTTCAGTATCTTCCAAGAAAGCGACACGAATATTTTCAGGATAATCACCCCATCTCAAACTACCCCTTACATGGAACATTTTTCGAAATTTTCCATCTTTTATGACAAGATTTTGATTAAAATGCGGTATATAAAAGATATTTTCAGGCAAATAAAATCCACGTCGTAAGTTTCTTGGGAATAACCTGAAGTCCTCTTCATTTTCAATAAAACTGGTAAACCGCAAGAGATAGACAAGAGCTTCCTTCAATAAAAACTAAATAAATAAAAAAAAAAAAATAGATCTCCTTAAAACACATATACATATACTCCTTATGTCCTATACATTTTTTTCCGTGGATTTAATTATTTCCGAGAGTGTGTGCCTGCCCGTGAATACAGGACACACTCTCACATACAGACATTTTTTTCTAAAAACGATCTTTTTGAATACAGAAGACCATAATACGTGTTTTCCAGTGAAATCTCGGTATTGAATTTTTGGGTGGAATGCATTAGAAAGGTCGTAGCGCAGCTGCTTAACAAGCGGCAGACCTGGATTCGATTCCCGGCGCCGGCGTGGGGATTTTCTACCGCTGGGAGACCTGGCCTGGGATGCATTCAGCCTCGTAAGGTCCCTGAGGCGAGGGGGCAATGGAGAAGCTACTTGATGGAAAAGTAGCGACTCCAGGTCATGAGAACCGCATTAATCTCTCGGGGGTCGAGGCGCTGACCACGACTCACCCTCCAATTCTGCACCCCATCAATGACGTCTGTCGTGGACCGAGATGGGGGACGCAGCGGCGGGCGGTAGGCCAAGGTTCCTTGTGAGTTGTCGTGCCATGGCATTATTATTATTATTATTATTATTAGTAGTAGTAGTAGTAGTAGTAGTAGTAGTAGTAGTAGTAGTAGTAGTAGTAGTATTAGTATTATTATCATGTTAATGCAGTAGATACCTTCTCTACCTATGTACTATACACTAAGCGCAGAAAGTAAAAATGAACAGTGTTAAACTTCATATTTGGTAATGGATTATAATTATTATTTTATAATAATTATTTATGCAAAGGTCCTATGATGGGAGTTATTGGGATACGAGTGAGAGATAAGTTTCGACGTGAGCGAAGTGGGCGAGTATTTTAATGACCATAATATGAGAATGGCATACATAATTTTTCTACGATATATAGACATACAATAAATATTTAGTATTTAGATATCCTACATACGAAAGATGAACTCCGCCGACCGCTATGCGTAATTCACACATGCGTCGATAACAAATGAAATTCGATTCACGGTGATAGTTGATTTGCAAGATGCAGACTGAGGTATTTTGGACCAGTGATAATGATGTGGAATTTAGTTCCACGCCTCCTCGTATAACAGAGGAGGCAAATAATATTGTTAACAATTTACTTCCACAGAAATCAAAAAGTCTACAAAAAGTTATATGATAAATTCATGGCATGGAGAATAACAACAAATATAACTTCATTCTCGGAAAATGTCCTCATAGTTTACTTTGAAGAAATGTCAAAACAATGAAATCCCCAACCTTGTGGACAAATTATTCAGTTTTGAAAACAGAAATCTGTAGGCTACAGTGGAAAAAAGTGAAAATATTTTCCACACAGGAAATTAAAACCTTCATTGATGAAGCACATAGCAATACATATCTACATATCTACTGGAAAAGTAACCATCCTTGTAAAAATAAATATTGTGGTTGGAATTAGAGCTAGCACGGATATCCTAGGTTATTGATTTCCTCGTCTCTGTGACGCCAATGTCATGACCTGCTTTTCTTACGTAATATTATAAGTTTAGATTCGGGAAATAATTTATATATCCTTATAATTCTTACATATAATTAATATTCTTGGGGGTTATTGTACCCGTAAGATGTTTCTGTAATTTTATGCATGTCATGAGCTGCTTTTCTTACGTAATATTATAAGTTTAGATTCGGGAAATAATTATATATCCTTATAGTTCTTACATATAATTAATATTCTTGGAGGTTATTGTACCCGTAAGATGTTTCTGTAATTTTATGCAGATAGCAGGTAGTGAATAGCCATTAGTAGGACAGTGTGCAAGCGTGAAAATCTATATCGAAATTATTTTCATTTCAATATAAGATTTTTAATAGTAAATGAACACATTTGAGTATATGAATATAAAAATATTTTTACTTTCTCTAAACGTACTATGTACATAGTGTATAGAGAAGGTATTGTATTGCACCCAAAAATTCGATACCGACATTTCACCGGAAATACGAATAAAAAAAACATTTTTTTACATTTTCAGAAAATTTTAATGTGATTGTATTGCAATTATGTTCATATGAATACAAAATTTCACTCAAATTGGATAAATACTGTCTGTCTAGGAATAGCATGCTAGCCTATGGTAAAAATCCTTAGCATGGCTTCCTTCGGAAGGAAATACAGCCGTTGGTTCCGTGTCGTGGGAAAAAGGTCCGCGTGTGTATGTTGCCAGCATAGCTCAAAAACGAAAATACCATTAAATACCAAACTTGGTATTTAAGTTTGGCATCTTCCAAGGATACGACACGAACATTTTCAAGAAAATCTCCCCACCCCCAACTACCCTTTAGATTGAACTTTTTTCGAGAATTTTTATTTTCTTAAAAATGGCTCTAACGATTTTGATTAAAATATCGCTGACAAATAAAATGTATATCGTGAATTTTCTGGGAATAGCCACTGAAGACTACTTTATTCTGGATCAATTTTACGGAATTTTGCATAACTGCTAAGCCGTAAGAGATGGACAAAAACTTACCACACAAAAAACGTGGAGCACATTATAACACACAATTTATGTTATATAAGTTGATCGTTTTTTTAGATATTCCTTGTTTTTGATTTCAGCTTTGAAGAACTTGTATTTTTTTCATTTAGAAATTTGTCAATTCCTGTCCATTAAAACAAAGGAACTTCAGTCACACAACAACCAGCATTTGACTATCACTTTAACCTACGGTACTCCCTTATTTTGCTTCTACATACAAGGAAGTAAGTAATAAGACTATTTCTGCAAATTTTTTTCTCGATTAGCATGAAGTAAATAGAAGCATAAGTTTTTTAACAATAAATTTATTACAGAGATGTAGAGAAAGTCATGTGAATGGAACACTTTTTTTTTAATTGGGAACTACGCAATTATAGCGCCAAAATTGCCATTTGGAGGAAACGCGGTACCATCTTACTCAAGTGGTGTGCCACATCTTTACCTACAGGTTTTTCTCCTTCAAGGCTAATTTTCTCGTTGTTTACTTTCCGCTTATGCGCCTAAAGCAGTTAATCTTTGGACATGTTATGAAGCGTTAATACTACATGTTTTTCCCCTACCTCTTCCGAAACAAGCTTCAGGTTTCTGTTTGAAGTAAAGCGCAGAAGCGGGAGGTGCATGAATATATGTATGTTCACCTTCGACTCTTTAAGGAGAGCAGGAAAATGATTCTGAACGAAGATGTTATCTCGTTACATAATAATCGTCAACACTAAGGCAAATTTCTGTCTTATCTTCAACAGTACTTCACCATTGGTGTCACATGAATATCATCATATAAAAGCACTGATAATAGTCGTATAAACGTACTTCTTAGCCGCGATGTAAGTGCAGCCGGAGGGAAAAGGAACTAAACATTACGAAACGGATGGGCGGGGCATAGAGGTGAATTCAAGTAAACAAAACATCCGTACTTCCGTACAACAAATGTTATAGCAAGAATAAAACATTCTGATGTGCAACTCTCACATGGCTTTCTCTACCTATAAAAACTATGCTTACAACAGCTTATTCTTTTATGTACTTCTAATTAATAAACATTAGAAGAAGCAGCCTTAGTAGTTCCTTAAAAGCAAGCAGAACAAGGGAATACACTTGGCTAAAGCAAAAGCTGTCGATATGTAAAACAAATGAAAGTAGGTTCTATTTACAAAGGTCAATAGTAAAAATAAAAGAGCTGAAACGAAAGATAACTTTGCCGTTTGAGAAAAGTTAACTATGCAGTATAACATTGAAACAAACAAGAATATCTCCGAAACGGTTAACTCTACAAAAAATATAAAGGATATAAATTGTGTGTTTTTGGGCATTAAGTTTGCGTGTAACTCTTACGGTTTACCAATTATACACAATTTTACAAACGAAGAGGCTTTCAGAGGCTAATCCCAGAACATTCAAGATATACAGTTTATTTTTCATGTAAACATATTTAATATATGGTATTTTAATTTAAATCGTTAGAAACATTTTTATGAAAAACATGTAAAGGATGATTTGGGTTGGGAGCTTTCTGAGAATCTTCGTGTCGCATGCTTGGAAGATGCTAAACTTAAAATACAAAGTTTGGCATTTGACGGGCTTCTCGTTTTTGAGCTATGCTGTCCGTACACATACACACTGACTTTTTTTTTCTAAAAATGGTTTGTGTTTTGTAGTTTTTTTTATTTAGGGGATCCTAAAATATTTTATAAACAAATGATTAAAATTATATCAATTCTAAACTTTATGAAAAAATCACTTTTCCAACTTGGTGCCCTTAAACTACCGATTAATTGAAGCTATAAATGGGAATGTGCGTGCTTATTAATAGGTATTCACAAATTTAAACCTTATTTACTCGAAAACTTGTTTTGAACCTTTTTCCATATTCAAAATGTTCCACATGATGCACTATTTTGCTAATTCCTTCAAAATGTTTACACAGCCTCTCAAAGATACATTAAATAAAATGTTCATATACTTTTTCGAAATAATGCTCTATTTTGAGAAATAAATTAATAATATTGAAGAATCAGAAGTTTTGGAAAGTACTAAAATAAATAACCTTTACTGCAATAATTAGAGTTAATATAAACATATGATAGTTCAATTTATAATGTATTTTACTGCAAAACTTATATTTTATGAGACTATTTTTAAAAATGCATCATGTGCCTCATTTTTACTTTCTCTACACGTACTATGTACATAATGTACAGCGAAGCTATTATATTGCACCCAAACATTTGATACTGAGTGCGGCTGAGGCATGAAAATGTGTTGTTTTTTTTTTTAATTGTTTCATTTTTATAGCCCCCTTTAACTTTTAATGGTCATATCGGGGGCTTTGACTTGTGAAACGCTCGTATTACTGTTGCTTTAGAACATCAGGTTAATCAATTTTATATTACTGAACATACGTACTTTCACTCTCACATTCACACTTCCAGACTCTGTGGGGGATAGGGAATAATTATAGTTAAAAAAAATTCCCCGCTCCGGCCGGGAATCGAACCCGGAACCGCCGGGTTAGAAGTCAGCTCGCTGAGAAAATGTTATTGTTTTCACTGTGCCATTGTAAATTTTCACTAGGCTCTTCCCCTCACTACTTTCGTATTGCCAAGTCCTTACGACGTTACGCATTGTCAACAAAACGGTGGTATCGTGCTCCAAACGTATTCATATTATGACCGACTAACAAATGCTAGCCTGAGTAGTGTTGTGGTAGCGTGTCTGCTTCACATTCAAAAGGTCGAGAGTTCGAATCTCGCTTAGGGTGAGTTACCCGGATAAGGTTTTTTTCGGGGTTTTCCCTTATCCTGAGAAGACAAATGTCGAGTAACTTTAAGCTCCATGGACCCCGAGATCATTTGAGCATCATTTCACAAATTTCATTCATTTCTGATATGACTAACCAGGTTAAAGTACGTTAAAAAAAATAGGAAATAAACATAGCTGCTGGTCCCCGTGGCCGCGCTCGCTAAAGTGCCTCGCTTAGGTGCTTCGAGGCGCACGGGATCGTGGGCATGGGCGTTTCTGTGCTTGTAAATGTGCATATGTCTGGTATGTATATGTAAAAGGAAAACGTTAAACATTAAAAGGTCAACTAAGGAAATATAGAAAACTGAAAAAAGGAGGAAAAAAGAATACAGCGCCGGAACTGTATTTTTCAACAACAAAACATGTAAACATTTCAGGTCCGCTCACAACATTGATGTTCAGGGCGTCGGGGTAGCGCAGTGCTTTTGTTCGCTGTGCTCTGGGATATTGGAAGATATTCTTGGAAGATACTGAACTTAAAATACCAAGTTTGGTACTTATCTGACTCTCCGTTTTTAAGTTATGCTGTTTACAAAAATACAGACACATGCAGACCTTTTTTTAAAACGCTTACATGCCTGCTTGGCCGCAAAACACTCCTTCCTGAATTTTCTTGTCAATGTTTGAATTTAAATGTGTCCCATGTGTTGCTGGGAGTGCGAAAGAAGGCAAAAAATTACGCTGACAACTTCCTTGGTCATCTGTTAGGGTGAAGTTCAGTATTTTGCTTTCAAGGCCCCGTAACATTAATATATCAACAAATCATAAGACTCAGCACACGCAAAGGCAAATAAACACAACAGTTATGCAATGTCATTCGTCAATATGTAGCTAATGAACAAACGCGCACGCGCGGCAAGCACACAGCCTTTAACTTCTAAAAGCAAAACATGGCGTAACTTTGGGCCCTGTAAGAAATCCAGAAACCATAAATAGGAAGCCTTAAACGCTGTTTCTTGTGTTGTACGATCACTAATATTCCGAAAATATTCTTTGAGAGGTACTGAGCTAAACTATAAAAATCAACTCCACCGTTTTATATCCCCACTTTTTACTTTCTCTTACACGTAGTACATTTTAGGCAGAGAAGGTACTGTACTACATTCAACATTCAATACAGAGTTTTCACCGGATAAACATGCTTTGAGGACCCCCCCCCCAAAAGGTATAAAAAGGTGTTTTGTGTGCATGTGGACAACTTAACTCAAAAAACGAAAAATCGGTTAAATACCAAATTGGTATTTAAGTTTAATTCCTTCCAAGGATGCGACTCGAACATTTTCAGAACTATCCGTCCACTCCAATATAAATTACCCTTTACACGTAACATTTTTCGAAATTTTCGATTTTCTATTAAAAAAAAAAAAAAAAAAAAACGGATCTGATGACTTTGATTAAAATGCAAACTGACACATCGAATAATATTAATAAATGTTTCAATATATACTATAAAAGGCATTGAAGCTCTTAATGTTCCAAAATTAATGCAATTTCAATGTCAAAAATTAAAAAGAGCATTGCAATTAAAAAAAAAAAAAAAAAAAAAATATGAGTTTCTCTAGCTCTTCTACAAACTTCTTACATAAGAACATTCTTCTTTCTGCACCTTGCTAATCAAGATAATCATTAGCAGAATGTTCTTACTACTTAGTTCCGTATAAGTAGAAAGAGAATAAGGGAATACACTAGGCTAAACCGATAGTCAAATGTTTTAAAATATGTCGTTATTCGATTGTCATTGCAAATCGCTTCTTTGCTTGGCCAGGAGTAGAACAAAAGAAAAACGGGCACTTCCTCTCTGAGAAAAATGCAAGTACTCACAACTGAAACCAAAAGCAAGGAATATCTCGGAAACGGTTACCTCCACAACAAAAATGTAAAGGACATATATTGTGTGTTTTGATCAGATCAACATTTTCTGTGTAGTAAGTTCTTGTATATCTCTTACCGATTAGCAGTTAAGCAACATTTAGCAAAATTCATCCAGAATAAAGAGCTCTTCAGAGGCTATTCCCAGACAATTCAAGATATACATTTTATTTGGTATGTAAATATCTTTATTATACGGGATTTTAATCAAAATCGTTAGAGCCATTTTTTAGAAAATCAAAACTTTCGAAATTTTTTCCATGTAAAGGGTAGTTGGGGGTGGGGGAACTTTCTTGAAAATCTTCGTGTCGCATCCTTGGAAGATACCACGCCTAAATACCAAGTTTAGTATTTAACGGTCTTTTCGTTTTTGAGCTATGCTGTCCACAGACACACACATACACACGGATCTTTTTCTGAAACTGTTTTTTTTTTATTCAGGGAGTACTAAAACATGTATTTCCGGTGAATCTCGGTATTGAATTTTTGGGTGGAATACAATACTTCCTCTATACACTATGTACATAGTACGTATAGAGAAAGTAATAATCGTAAAGAAAAGTATAACAAAGTTGTTTACATAGTAAATAAAACGTGTATTTATTGGTAATAGACCGTAAGATCCTCTTCATTCTGAATGGCTTTTGCATAACTTCTAAACCGTATGAAGTACACAAAACCTACTACACAAAAAATGTAGATCTCGTTAAAACACACATTTCAGAAATATTCCCTTTTAATGGTTAACAATTTTAAAATACTTATATTTTTCTTAAACGGGAAGTCTTTACCCGTTTCACATGTCTTCTGTTTTTCTCCTGGCCATGAATCGCTTAGCGGCAGCTTTTAAAAGATTTGACTGTCGCTTTAGCTTTGCCTACTCTCTTATTTTTCTACTACTTATAAAGAATGAAATAATAAGACAATTTGTGGTAATATTTATATTGAATGTTTTTATTTAAATAAAAAATGTTTTGCAAGAATAATTTTTTGCAGAACGAAATATATTTGTAGTGAATGAACCATCAGACTTTTCTCTTTTCCTTTACCCTAAACTCTATAATTTAACTGCCGATAAGAATACATCATTTCCTTCCTAATGGAGTGGAAAACATCACATAGCACATAAATCGATTAACCCCCTCCCCCACACACACTTAAGACAATTTTAATAGTGAACAACTACAAATGATTTTAAGCCTCGCAACGAACTCATAAAACCAATACTGTTTTAAAATAAGCTTATATGTTTGCATGAATTACAGAAATAAATATCTAGCACGTAGAATATGCACTTAAAATTGTGTGATGCATTCACACGACAATATCTATCATGACAAATGTACACAACGGTATAATTTTGCCTATAAATAATGTCACATTAAGCAACAAAGGTTTCTACATGCAAAAACAACATTCAAAAGTTTATTTTTTGCAATAAGTTCTTCTGATGGAAAGAAAAAAAGAGAAGCCATGAATTGCAAACTTTCAAATAGTTCACTTAGACAACGCTTAGAAAATATCTAAATCTGCAATACGGAACATTTTGAAAAACAAGTATTTGGCAGATTTTGTGTATTTTAATGAGCTCTAAATTTTTTCTTTCAGCGTGTTTGGTCTATTTCTTAATATCTCATCATTACACAAAATTACACAGACTATAACAAAATACGTTCATAACATACATAGAATTCAATATAAATACATTTTATTTCTCCTGTGAATATACTAAACATATGACAGTTTAATTAACATCATTATACATCGATTTTGAGAAAATAAAAATAACGAAAATGTTTTCCATTCAAAGGGTTTGTATAGAGGTGGAGGTATTTCTTGAAAATTTTTTGTCGCATCCTTATGTTCATTTTAATGTAAATTGCCAGAATCATATCAGTGTCGCTGATGTGCCGGAATTTCGTCTCGCAGGAGTTCTTTTACACGCCATCAAATCTAATGATATGAGACAGTTGTTTTTGACTACATTTAAAAACGTGCAGTCCGGGTTTGAAGCGGCGACCTTAGGCCAGCGCCTAACCAAGCGAGCCATCCAGAACCGGTATGTCTTGCATCCTGGTAAAGTGCTAACTTAGGCAAAACGAAGTTTGGTAGTTTTTACTTTCTCTACACGTACTATGTACATGGTGTATAGAGAAGATATTGTATTGATACCGAGATTTCACCGGAAATACATGTTTAAGTGCGCTGTGATTCCAAAAAATGAAAGAAAAAACATTTTAGAAAAAGGACCGCGCATGTGTATGTGTGTTCTGTGAATACGATAAATCAAAAACGAAAAGTCGGCACAACACCAAACTTTGTATTTAAATTTAATATCCGAAGATATTAAATGTTAATACCCCAAACTACCGTTTACATGGGCATTTTTCGAATATTTTGGTCTTCTAAAAATTGGCTCTAACGATTTAGATTAAAACAACGTATATTTAAGATATTTACATGACAAAAAAAATGTATATCTTGAATTTTCTGGGAATAGCCTTGAAGAGCTCTTCATTCTGGATGAAGTTTGCTGAATTTTGCAAAATTGGTAAACCGTAAGAGATTTCAAAAACTTACTACAGAAAAAAAGTAGAAGTCGTTAAAATACACAATTTATATCATTTATATATATCGTGGCCACTTTTGGGATATTCCTTATTATTGGTTTAAGTTTTAAAATACCTAAAATTTTCACTAAGAGAATTTTGTTGTAATGTTTAACGCCCGATTTTACCACTTCTGGCACCGCAGGCGAAGACACTGGTGGTATATGAAATGAAGATGGAGCACCGTTGAAATGTGATGGCCGGGAAACCAGAGAAAGCCCGCCCCTGCCCCGCTTGTCCACCACAAATCACATGCGGTCGCCTGGGATCGAACCCGGGCCTAAGGAATCTGTCAACTCCTGGCAATGCAAAGAAATGGATTTCAGCCACATGTCATTAAGTTTTTAAAATTTTTAGCTATCGCTTTAGCTTAGTGTGTTACCTATATCTTTTCTACTTAACAAGAAATCAAGTAATAAGAACATTTCTGTTAATGTTTATCTTCATTAGCATGAAGCAGATAGAAGAATGGGCTTTTTAACAATAAGTTGTTACAGAGATATAGAGAAAGTCATGTGAATGGAACACATCAGATTTTTTATTACTTTTTCAGATATCCATGCATTCGTGCACTAGTTTTATTAAATGTTTTATTATTATTTAGGAGGCTTCCAAACATATACTTGAATGAAATTTTGTTATCGAATTTTTGGGGTAAAATGCAATGCCTAAAAGTTCTTGGTTTAGCGATTATGTCCTATAAAATGCGATTTGGAGCATTATATTATGAACTTTCACGTGGTTTCTACATTATATGAATCTGAGGTGGAGCGGCCTAAGATGTGCACGAACTGAGGACCTGCAGAAGGTGAAGTGGAGGGACTTGAACTTAGAACGACAACAAATACCAACTAGTTTCCGGGAACACGTGCGCAGCAGCCACGAGGGCTCTTGTCCGTCTGCAAGCCGCCACTGACCGCCACACCGCGCAGTAAATGCCATGCTTCGTTACGTAATGCGCATAACGGTACAAATTCGGTTATTTAACCACTTCCGCTCAATTTTATCTGCAACCTTTATTGCAAAAAATGTATTATCAGAGCTAAAATGAGGGCTATGATTATAAAACCAGCGTTTAAAAGTACCTTTCACTTCCCCGTGCACATAATTTTAGCTATTTCTCATGTAATGTTGATGTAGTATGTCGATATGGAGATTTCATCATAAATAAAATTTGGAGGCCGCCTATTACTCAAACCAATAATAACGGATATCTCGGAAATGGCTAATGCCACACAAAAAGGTCGTTTGAAATATATTGCATGTTTTAAAGATATCTCCATTTTTTGTGCACACGGTTTTGTCTGTCTAAAAGTTTAGCGGTTATACCCAATTATATTTTCATTTCTTCCGAATGAAGAAGATTTAACAGGCTACTCCCATAAAACTCAAGATATACATTTTATTTTTCATGCAAAATCTTAAATTTATGTTTAAGAGTAATTTTTGAGAAAATAAATTAAGAAGTGCTCCATGTAAAGGGCATTTAGGCTGAAAGGTTTTTTTAGGAAATCTTCGTGGAATCTTTAAAAATGCTGGCTTAAATTTGGTTACTGCACACTACTTTACACGACTCTATTAAGACCACTGCTACTATACGCTTGTCCAGTTTGGGGAGGAACTAGTCCTTCTGAAATCAAACGTATCCAGACATTTCAAAACAAAATATTGCGAATCTCAACGAATGCACCATGGTTTGTCAGAAATAGTCAACTACATAGAGAAACTGGAATCAGCATCATTCAACAGTCAATTTCTTCACAAGCCGAACAGTTTTACAGCAAGCTAAAAGACGTCTCAGGAGCCATTCACTATTCTCTTGGCAGAAAATCTAGCTATCCAACTCGCATCAAGAGTCGCCTACCACTGGACCAGCTCTCACAGCAAGACTTTCTGTAAAATAAAAACAAAAAAAATGTACCTACTTATGAGGGGCCCAATGGGGCTTACCTCATTTCAATGTTATTCAGTATCATGCATGTAAATAATGTCTAAAATCAATGATCTGTAGAGCGCACATGCGCTGATCGATCAATAAATCATTAAAAAAAAAAAAAAAAAATTTGGTATTCATCCGACTTTTCGTTCTATAAACGATACGTTACTCTCTCTCTCTCTCTCTCTCTCTCTCTCTCTCTCTCTCTCTCACACAGACATATTACCTTTTTCTAAAAAGTTTTTTTCTTATGGGGGTCAGGAGTCCTCAAAATAATGTAGTTTTGGTGGAAAGCAATGCTCCTCTGCTTTAATTACATAGTGAAAAAGTAAAATTTATTTAAAAAAAACACATAATAGTTACACTGATCTTTCTTACCATCACTTATTCAAGATAAGATTTTTTTACTTATTTTAAAGGTATTAATTTTCTAAATAATCTAAAAATTGAGGGCTCGGAGATCAGGAGTCTAATATCAGTTTGAAGCGGGAAAATTTTCCTTTTCCCTATTTCTCCCAAAATGTGGGAGTGAACGTACATACGAATGTACGTATTTTCTTTCCTTTTTTTTTTTTCATGTAAAAGAGCTTAAAAGGTAGCATCAAGTGAGAGCACAAACCATTACATACAGCAACATATAGCATTATACTAGGTTGCAGCATTTTGGCCGCTATCCTGAATTTCATGGTTTATTCCGCTTGTAAGTGTAGTACAAAATATTATAATTATTTCTCCGGAAGTTCCGACCTCTTCAGCTGCCGTGGTGTGGGCGCTATGTTCTCCTAGAACTCGTTGGACTCTTGCCGAACATCTGAGCCTCTCCCGTCAGCTAGCTGTTCCGATTGGGTTGGACTCGGCGAGGAGTGGTTTCCGAAACCCATAGGAGATTGATTTGCCTGGGACGGGTTGTAAGACGGCTTAATGTTCTCGGCAACTAATCTGGAGAGCTTAGTAGACAGAAAGTTTCGGTAGTCATGGGGCTCACACTCGTTAGTGGTGTACACAGAGAGTCGGTATATAACATGAGCGCAAAGTTTTAGCTAGCAAAGTTTCGAAGCTTTTAGCATCGATCTGGAAATCTTCAGCTGCAAGTTCGATTCCTTAATTTCATAACAAATTCAATTTCTTTTGTCTCCAGTGTTAGTAGCGTAAGTGCAGTGGATCACGTCAAATTTATACACGCCTCTCCATTTTAACTTCCTTTCAAGGGCATCACCACTAATGCAAGCCTTGGTTACGTGAACAATAGTACATGACACATACTGTGTTTAAAAACAATATAGGGAAAGTTTTTTTCTTCTTTTTTAATAGTGACACGTGCACTCACTCTTTTACAAACTATTTATAAAATAGCTTATTCTTTTATCTACTTCATTTTAATCGACAAAAATTGCTGCAATTTCCTGTCTTTCTTTGTATGAAGCGGGAGATTAGGGGGATGCAGGGATAATTTTAAGCATTGACAAATCTGTTAAGAGCCGGTGACTGTGTGATGGCTTCTCCTTACATGGCCGAGAGAGAGAGAGAGTAAAAATTGAATTCCCGTTAGAGAAAAGATTAAGTACTTGAAAATTCAAACCAATATGGGATATCTCGGAATTGATAAATAAAATCTATTACATAAATTATGTGCCTTAACGAGATCTGCATGATATGTGTGTGTGTATATATATATATATATATATATATATATATATATATATATATATATATATATATATATATTTGTATATATATACACATTATTTGATTCATAATCTTTAGGGAAATCTACAAGAATAATAAATCTGGACAAATCTTCCATGTAAAAGCAAGTTGAGGGGGAGGGGGATTTTCTAGAAAATCCTGCTTTTGCATCCTTGATGTTGAACTTGGTATTACTGACTTTTCGTTTTCGAGTTGTCTTGTCACATACACACAAACGAACTTTTTCTGAAAGTTATCAAGTTCAGGGTGGCTCAAAACAGGCATATTTCAGGTGAAATCTTGACATTGATTTTTTGGGTGACATACAATACTATCTATACATAGAATAGGAAGTAAAAATCATCTGACCAGTAGGAATAACTGCATATCTTGCATTATATTGTATCTTATAATTCTAACGTTACATAGATTCACTTGTTCATACGTTTTACTTTCTCTAGCATGTATGTACAATGTACATAGCAGACTGAGATGGTATTGTATTCCACACAATTAGATGCAGAGATTTTATGTTTTGAGATCCTCTGAATCCCCCAAAAATCATTTTTAGAAAACGGTCAGTGTATGTGTATACAGCATAGCTAAAAGCAAAAAGTCCGTCAAATACCAAACTTGGAATCCCTCACCTTAAACTACCCTTTACATTGACAAATTTAAAAAAAAATATTTTCTCAAAAATGGCTTTTACTATTTTATTAAACTTGTATATTAAAGATATTTTTGAGAAAAATAAAATACATATCCTGAATTCCCTAGGAATAGCCTCTGAAGTGCTCTACATCCTGAACACTTTTGCAGAACTGGCAAATCATCAGAAGAGCCAAAACTTATTGTAAAAACGCAATCAAAGAAGCGACTTTCAATGACAGCTTTTAAAACATTTGACTATCGCTATAGCATAGTGCATTCCTTTAGTTCCCTTCCACTTAGCATGGTACAGAAAGACGAATAATCTTTTGTAAGAAGTTTATTTGTAGAACAGAGAAAGTCATGTGAATGAAACACACGAGATTTGTTTTAGAATTTGTAATGAAATATTTAAAACTGCAATCATCACAGTTGGCTTTTGTGATTTAAATATAATGGAAAATAATTATCAGACATATGTTAATATGCTACTTTATGAAATAATTTTTTTCACATGAGGTCTGTTACTGTTCATTGTTTCCTTGTTTTTATCTATTTTCTTAATAAGTTTTATAAAATCATATTTTTTAGTATGAAAAAGTATTTTCTTTTGGGTATTTTTGAAGCATTTTAGTTAAAACAGCTCTGGTTCCATGTATCAAGTTACCGTAGGAAGCACAAATGTCTGTTGTTTTTTTCTCCAAAATCCAGAGGAGAGTATTAATATAGAAAATAAAACATTTCTCCTAGTATTCTACATATTTATTGGTATTCATTCCTCCTCAAGCAGTAATGGATTCCCTACTAATTGTGTTCACGTCTTGAAAACCAGTGTCACCTAGAGAAACAGCCTTTCTAAACTTTCTCTCCCAAAATATTCCTCATTTGTCCTTGTAAACTCAGCATAATATTGCTTCTATAGCCAAATATAGCATGCTCTTTTAGCAGAAAACCACAGCCGAAATATTTATGAAAACCTTGAAGGTTTTACGGCTTACAAAACTTCCTAGTCAACAATAGCATACATATTTATTAAAGCAAAACAATTCCAAGGGCTATGAAGAGTTGATCTCAGAAATGAAATAAATATTTATTGGGCTATTCGCACCAGTTTTACGTACGGTGACTCCACAAAACATTCTATTTTTAAAAAATCTGATCACATGCTGTTCTTTACCTATACTGTAACAAACTTCTTACAAAAGCCTATTCTGCTATCTACTACATGCTAAATAAAATAATCGTCTTGTTAGTTAGTTCCTCATCAGTAGAAGGGAAATGAAGGAATACACTAGGATAAAGGGATACTAAAATAGTTGAAAAGTTTGTTGCTATGTGTTAGAAATTCGGTCTCTTGGCATGGCCTGGATTAAAGCAAAAGAAACGGAATAATTAATTAACAATAACAAGGAATATCTCGGAAACTCCGCATAATAATAATAATAATAATAATAATAATAATAATAATAAAAGTAGTAATAATAATGCCATAAATTGTTTACATGAGAATTACATTGGAAATGGATAAAACGAGATGTACATTTTTGGTGCAGTAAGGTTTAATCTATCTTTTACGGTTTACCAGTTATGCAAAAGTTTTTCAGAATGAAGAGAACCTCAAAGGATAATCCCAAGAAATTCAGATATACATTCTTTAATATACGAATTTTAATAATCATCATTTTTTTAAAATTGTTCAATGTAAAAGGTAGTTGCGAGAGGGATTTTCTTGGAAGTCTTTGTGTCGTTGTTTCCTTGCACGACACTGAGATTAAATACAAAGTTTGATATTTAACTGATTTTTCGTTTTTGAGTTATGCTGTTTACTCACCTCCCTTGTAGGCTTCAAAGGACTATTTTTTTCCTCCGCGGAAAAGGAGGTTATGCATTTTCAATTTAAAGAAAATTAAACAAAACACAAATGAGTTAAACTTAATTAATGATCTGCCAGGTACAATTTAGAATAAAGTTGCTCAGTTCATCCATTTAATGACAATTTAAAACTGAATATCTTTGTTTTACATTTAAAGTCGCTTTTAACTATTATATTACGGATGCACAAGCTGAGACCTATACTACCTAGATGACCTTTATGCACAAATTATATACTATTATAATTTTGGAACTATTTTAAGATTGTCATCATTGTGCACAAACGGTGCTTATAAAGTAATATAACTCGAGTTTATTTATTTACACTATTTAATGAATAAACAGATATTAGACAATGATAGTAAAACAGTAAAGAATAGTAATACATCAATAGTTGCTTAATTTACGGATTTTTAATTTTACTTATTAACAATAGTATGTTTTCAATTCGATTTGTACCTTCAAATAGGATTCCACACACAAGACATATGTGTTTATTACTTTCTGAGGCACGCAGTATAACGTACAAAGCAGATAGAGATGGTATTATATTCCTTCCAAAATTTCGATGCCCAGATTTACCCGGAAATACATGTTTTGAGACTCCCTGAATCCAACAAAAAACATTTTTAGAAAAAGAGTAGCGTGTGTGAAATAAATACCAAACTTAGTACTTAAGTTTAGTATGTTCCAAGGATGTGACACGAAGACTTTTTAAGAAAATTCTTCACCCCAAACTATTAAATTCTAAACTTGAAAAAATCAAGGCCATTGAACAGTACAAAAAGTAATAATTTGGCTACATTAATCAAGGATTAATATAAAAATATGATACATAAAATTTATAAACCCATTTGCCGTAAATTCTGAATTCTTGATGCGAGTATTTCTAAAAATCCATCTTTTGGTATATATTCTAGAAAAATGAATTAGACATTTTTCAAGGACCAGGTGGTAGGACCACTCACCTCTCAAGCAGATGGCCCGGGTTCGATCCTATGGGACCGCATGTAAGATTTGTGGTGGACGAAGCGGCGTTTGGGTGGGTTTTCTCCAGTTACCCCCACCATTAATTCCAATCGCTCCATAATAATCGTCCCTGTCCGCTATTTCAAAACCATTTCATATCACCTACTTCTTCATTTTCATTTCAGGCATTGGACTGATCACCCATCCTAACTCCTCTGATCCATAGTCGCTGTTCTTCAACAGGCATCTGATCCCAGCCACTGGCTTGTAAATTTTAGGGGTGTAATTCCTACATACGAGGAGGGTAAACAGAGAAGGAAAGAGGGGAGTATAAAAAAAAATACAAGCTAGAATTCTGAAATTGGAAAAAATATTACTGTTACGGTGTGTAATAACTGGCATAGGTCTCAACAATATATTTTACATAATATGGATTTACCGAAATTCACAGTGCGATTACCTCAAGTTAACTAAATCACTACAAGCTTCTCGTACAACAAAAAGCTTGCTTCTAACTATTTATCACTGAAACGTTTACATTCTCCTTGGCACATTATCCCGAAGTCGGCTCAAGGCTTGCCGCTCGAACACTGCGCCCCTCCCCCCCATCTCAGCCCATTAAAGGCGTCATGGACAGTGTCCCGAGTCCTTTCCGTCCGGTTAATGCGGTCTATGCAACTTGAAGCCGCTACTTTTTCCTCAAGTAGCTCCTCGATTGCCTCCCCCAGGGACCTCACGAGGCTGAGTGCACCCCGGGCCAGGACTCACAGTGGGGGAAAATCTCCAAAACCGGTATCGGGAATCGAACCCGGGCCTCCCGCGCTAAGGAGACGACCGAAACGTTTACATAGTCCAGTTCAAATTCATTTAGAGGTATACTTATTTCCTGACACAGAATAAAATTAATAGTTTCACATTAATTTGGAATGACAAACTCGCGTTCCTTGTTGACATTCATTTATTGTTAAGTAGCCGAAACGAATAGTACATGTCATAACATTGCAATCCACTATGATGCGTAATTAGTTAATACAACACTTAAAGTTGTAATAAAAATAACGATTCTTCGGCGTGTGTAAATATTTAGTCTTGTTAAATGGATGTTGGTGCGAGAAATGGTGTAGAAACTAACACAGAAAAATTGAAATTCATAAAGTGATATTTAATGACTAAAGAATGCAAATAGATTTTCTGTGCCAATAAATTTTATGGTTACAGATGTTTGTTGTAATAAGAAATGTAACTTACTTCGTTTTAGAGGGTGAGGGAAGGAAAAGTGTTATTAAGAAACCTCAAAGTACACATTATAAAAAGTCAGATGCGACTAAAGTAGTAGTTAATACTTGAAACCTATTTTGTGCAGAATCCCTACACTTTCAACTATTGTATAGTTGCAAAATAATTTAACAAAAAAGGGGAGATCGCAATATTTTAAAATAACGCTAATTATGCAAGATAAAATGTGTCATTAATTACACATTGTTTAGTCGAATGCAGTACATTTAGATCACACCTGCTAAATCAAGCGTCATCAACTCGCTTGAATTTTGTGCCGCAGCAGTGTTTCTGCTTTCCGCGTAGTTCGTCACGCAGTGCACGGTAGGCGATTAGCAGACGCATCGAGCAAAGTTGCCCTCTTTGCTTTACTCAAAGACCAACCAGTTGGTGACGTCTGTGCTAGATCATAATATACTTAAGTACATAACCTATCGCCGTTCATTTATTTACGTTGGCTTTGGGATGTACATTTTACTTTCTCTGTCACGTATAGCCGAAATTACGATACGCTTAAGGTAATCTGACTTAACGCAACGTAACTTAACGAGTCTGGGTTTCTCAACTTTTTCTTCCCGTCATATTGAGTTAGGATCAAATTGGCGTATGATTGAAGTTGAACTGCCAATCAACATCATTCCCGTTAAATGAAAGTGCATCCTAATTAGATTTTTATTTTAGCAATATAACTTAGTATGAGCTAGGTCCCGTTCATCTTTAACCCGGTATTATACGAGGTAGAGGAGATATTGCATTTCACCTAAAAGTTCGGTGTGATTTTTGAGACTCCTTAATCTAAGAAAATAAGCATAAAAAAAGGTCACTTTGCGAGTGAACAGAAATTTCAGAGAGATACCAAACTCGTGTCTTCCATAATTATAACAAAGATTTTCAAGGCACTCCTTCCCCAAATAGGTTTTTCTTACTTGGTAAATGCTCTTTTTTTATCCCAAACTGGCTGCTCTAACGATTTTGATTAAAATGTAATATTTGTACTTACTATATTTACAGGACAAAATAAAATGTACACCTTGAATTTTCTGGAAACAGCTTGTGAAGACGTCTTCATTAGGAAGGAATTTTATATTTGTAAACAATGAGTGTTCTATACAAGGAAATGATGTCTTTAACAAATCACTTCTCACTTTTTTCTGTAGCATCAAGATCTCTGCGATATCCGTTTTTATTCTTTAATGTTTTCAATTCTATCATTTTCTGAAGTACTATGTATCACCACTCAGTTGTTGATGTAATGTCTAAGAAGGCCACATATAGTTAAATCATGGGAAGTAAAGAAAAGTTAGAAATTCTGCTAAACTGAAGAATTATTAGGATGTATTTTAACTTACTGTTATAGAAATTACTCGATTGGTAGTTATCACTTCATGCTACTGCTTCATGCGATTAGTTCTAGATACCATGCGATATAACTTTACGTAACCTGAAGGAAAAGTTTCACAGTGCCAAACTCTTGAATTACGTCGCGATAAGTCAATCATAAATAATTACATTGAATACAATGTGTTAGACTTTCACGTTACGTAGCGTTAAGTCGTCATGTTATGTTAAATTCGTCCTAATCCCGGCATATGGAATTTTTAGCTCAGGATATAGCGACGGCTTTTAATATTTGAGTTACGCTTGAGTTTCTTGTATTGACCTTGAATGGACATACAATACAGCTCATCTCTGCAAACTTTATCTCGATTAACATTAAGCAAAAGAAAAATAAGCTTTTGAGAGAACGGTTTGGCGAAACTACAAAATAAGCGATAATGGGTAAAAATTCATTTGAATGTAACATCAGAATTTTTTCTGACTGTGTGCATATGTAACTTTAGAACTTTCATCACGATTTCCCAGAACATAACACTATGTGACTATTTGAGAGGCGTTAATTATCATATATGATTTACTACCTGGTCATTCTTACGTTTTGTATCATTTATCACTAGGCCATTCTTTTGTTAAGTCAGTGTCACAAGTTATTACTTTCTCTAGCTCACATGTACGTGCAACCCAAAAATTCGATACGAGATATTATCGAAATTATGTTTTGAGACACCCTGAATCATAAAAAGCATTATAAGAAAATGGGCACAGGGAGAGAGTGTGTGTATGAGAGAGAGAGAGAGAGAAAGAGAGAGAGAGAGAGATATATATATATATATATATCACATCCTGAAATGCAAGAATAGAAAAAGTCGCTGGTGGAATATGCCAAAGAAGTTTTAAAAAATCGTTTAACATGCATGAATATGCTAATTTCCGTTGTATAAATTATAATTTACTACACAAAAAATGTAAATCTCGTCAAAACACACAATTTATATCCTTTACATTTTTATCGAAGAGTTAACGGTTTCCGAGACATTCCTAGTCATTGGTTTCATTTTAAAAATAATTATATTTTTCTCAAACAGGAATTCGTCCGTGTTTCTTTTTACTCCAGCTAAAATGACAATCGCATAGCGATAACTGATAAATCATTTGACTATCGCTTTAGCATGGTGTATTCCCTTAGTTCCTTTCTACTTGGAAGGAACTAGACCTTGCTGCTAAAGTTAAGTAGAAAGAAGAATGGAAGACTTCAGATGTTCTTTTAAATAGAATTAAAAAAAATGTTGGTCAAATCTTGACGATGTATGATTAATATCATTCGTCGGTCTGACCTTCTCGCTCTGCTCGAGAATTTATTGGTTTAGTCAGACGTCCTATGATATTATTACTTATGAAGTTATGACAATTTCATGGCCGTGTAAGTTCATGCTGGCACAGGCACTTAGTTTATACCGTAACATAATGTAATAAAAGTGAAAACATCTTTATACTAACTTGGTTTGCAATGTACCCAAGTAATGCTTGATGTGATTCGGCGGACAATGATTTGTCTACGATTAAGTTTCGGTTAAAGCATAAGATCGCAAGACACAACCAGAAGACAATACAAATTCGCTCTATGGTAATTATTGTTTTCACACTCTCACCTAAGGTTGAAAAGATGTCGAACTGTTTTTTGCGTTTCGGTCGTGGCACTGAATTTTTCAAAGCGATTTGACTCTCCAATTTCGCTCTATTTTTTCTCGTCATCCGTAGTCAATTGTTTATTTAACCAGACAGATACAATGGCCGATTGGAAATTTCGCGGTCTAATCTTGTGATAACAGATGTTATTAGAACGCGCTCTTAATCTTTCCGATGAGAAGCAGATTCTTCTGAGTTTTCCTGCTGCGAGCTGAGATAAGGTATTTAACAAAATTCAAATATCCTACGAAAGCCATCAACTTTCGCGACTATTTTTTGCCATTTTAGCCTGTTGATTTCATTATAAATAACTGAACATCGTTAAACAATCATAACGAAACACGAATAAAAGAAAACGATTGAATGTGGGCGAGAGAAATATAAGGCTAGGAAATAAAAGAAATGGTGCAATTCGATTCTCGTGGGCAATGGAATGACAGGAGTTTATTTAATTGGCTGAAAGTTGTTCTAATGGGAATCTCAGAGTAGTTTATACAATGCCACTTATGTATAGGTGCCATTATACAACACAATTGGAGGTTAGGTACCTATTTATTCCATAAATGAAAATTTCTCTCGCGACAGCTCTTAGCATTCGCGAGTTGGAGTTAGGATCAAAAAAGGTATGTTAATATTTTGTTCAGTTAAACCTAAAAGCACAGTAATAGCTCTAGCAAGAACTGGAAGGGATAATAGAAGTTATCCACGTATATGTTTCTTCTATGCCTACTAATAAACAATATATGACGTTTTATTTTGTTTTATTAACAATAACTGTATTTGCACCTTAAATCCGTGCGACAATGAGAAATAAAAGGTTTCTAAAAAATAGAAAGCAATTTAAATTTAAAACATGTAGCAGTGAATAAATTTATTTCTGATATTCCGATATGTTGTTAATTCCGTAATAATAAACATTTAAATTTCTGTACAAAATATACAATTATGTTTTTCCTCCTATGTTATTCAGACAACATTCATTTTTCGGATAGTTTCAATACTTATTCTTAAACTGTGTCGATAATATTTTATTTTGTGATGATAAGCGAATTACATCCACGTTCCCTTCATGTTTCAAGAGGTTACAATAAAGATGTGCCGCATTCAAAAAACATTCTTTACTTACTCTTCTAAAAACTATTTTTGCAAAAGCGTATACTTCATGTGCTTCTTGTCAACACAAATAAACTGGTTTTCCTGTTGTACATTTCGTTTTAGGTATAAGGATATCCGGAAAACCTTGAGTAATTAAGATAACCATTATTAAACATTAGGTAACACCTTAGGTAACTATTTAAAAATTCTAACCAATATTTAGTTACGTATTTATTTATTAGTATTAGAATGATGAAACTCCTAGCACTGCCCCTGAATGAGACAATATCGTGCTCAGGGAGGATTCAAATTAAGCAATATGTATACCAACGTGTAAAATAATAATAAGTAAATAAAAAAAACTAAATACTACAATGAAATAAAAAGACAAAGAGCATTATGGAAATCGTTAACGCAACAAAATTTACATAAATTGTATGCTTTAACGAGATATACATTTTTATGTATCAAGTTTTCTCTCTCTCTCTCTCTCTCTCTCTCTCTCTCTCTCTCTCTCTCTCTCTCTCTCCTAAGAATTAAATAAAATGAAGAGCACTTCTTAGATTATTGTCAGAAAATTCAATATGTACATTTATGCCATTCAAATATCTGAAACATAGTGTATTTTGGATAACATCAAATACAAAAATCGAAAATAGTTGTTTGGAAAATAATAAAAACTTTTCTATCTAACGTGTATTTAGGGATTGGAGGGTTTTGCAGAAAACCTTAGCGTTTGGAAGATACTAAGCTTCATCTTTTAGACATAACGTGTAGACAGATAACAACATTTTTTCTTCTTCTTTTATTCAGGGAATCTCAGAACGTGTACATGGATTTTTTTTGGGGTGGACCACTTACATAGAAAGCATTAAAATTCGGTTGTCTGTAAGTGTGATTGGTTAGTTGGCCAAAAAGAATGTTAGTAAACGATTGGGTTTCTTCTAAACCTAAATTGAGTCAAGCTGATTAACATACTCACCTTCCATCCTGCAGAGCTGTTGCTGTCCCCCTTGTCCTTGAAGTACGGCACATTCTGGACCATCCACTCGTAGATCTGCGACAGCGTGAGACGTTTCTCTGGCGCCGATGTGATTGCCTGCGTGATGAGGTCGGCGTAGGACAAGTTCCCCCAAGCATTACGACGACTCGAATTCTTCTTCGCCGTGGTCGGGAGCTGGAGCCCCGTCTGGAGTGTGCCGTCGGGGCCCATGACGGTGCCACATGGGAGAACGACACCCGCTCCCGCCCCCAGCACGCTTCCCGGACACTTGGGCTCCTCCTTGATCTCGACGAAGTTGTCCGGGCGCGGCAGAGGCCACGTGTTTGAGCGAGCACGTTGCTGGGGCTCGAACCCGGTGTCCAGCTCCGAGAGAGGAGGTTCCATCATACTATGTTTGTGTCTAGAGTACACGCCCCCTTTTCGCTAAACAGGTGTTTTGTTGTGATAAAAACACAGCACATGCCACGGTATTCTTCCAGTCACACGCACATCCCTCGTCCCATTTGAAACATGCGTCACAACCAATAAAAGTGCTCGCTGACACACACTAACACTGCAGCAGAAACACGGCCAAGGTGTCGTCTACACTAACAGAGCTCGTACTTCTCATGGGATGAGTTCAGTTTCTTACGACGTAGTACGCAAAATGCGTCGTCACTGTTCTGGAGAACACGCAAGCACGCAGTTCTTACTACATTCGTCTCCCAGCACCTTCTGTGAGAAGTTTGCCCGCCAGTATAGTAACTAACAGCTTGTGGAGAGGGGATGGAGGGGAGGTAGCTCGCTGGCTGGCTGCCGCGCGGACCGGCCCACCAACCCACGTGACGTCACATGTTTCGGACCTCCCCTGAACTACCCAAGGGGTGGCGATTCCACTTGGATCATCAAATTATCACCACGTGGTCCTGTTTTGTTATGTAATCCATTCTGTTCCATTGTGCTCAAATCTAAAACCAAACAAATTTCACGTAACACGAAACGTCTTATTTAAGGGACACTGGGTGTGAAATTTTTGACTACAATCTGTCAAAAGAGCAAATCTTAAGGCTCCATAGAGAATCAACATTTAGTGCCCCCCCCTTTCATCGGGCTCTACAACCATTTTGGGTGTGAAATGTTGACTACAGTCAGTCAAAAAAGCGAAAATGTTGTAACCTTAAGGCTCCATAGAGAATCAACATTTAGTGTACCACCCTTTTCTTAGGACTTTACAGCCATTTAAAGATCATACAATACTGCTGCTTCCTATTCTACTATTTCATAACACAGTGTTATATTTCTACATTTTCAAAATGCTCTACGCGTCTCAGTCCTTGTTTAAATACAACTAAAATTTCCCAGAATGTGCAGAGTTATCCATTGTAATATGAAAAGGACAAACTTATCCTAACGCCAACAGCAATTTTTCAAAAAGTAGATGTATTTTTATAAACAATTATTAATTTTAGAGATTGAAATTTCTAATCTTTTTAAGAATGTATACTAATTCAGGAAGTAAATTTGTTAAGATATCACCTTTAAAATTTTTGTGTGTAGTTCAAAGCTCAATTAAAAAAATGTCAATTTTTTTTTTTTTTCAAATTTTAAAATAGGTGGAGCATTTTGATTATGCCATATGTTAACATAATAACATTTATGAAATAATTTATCATCCAAAATATTTGTATCCAGTTTGAATGACATTTTGTATTCATATTAACATAACACAATGCAATCATTGTAAAATTTTCAGAAAAACCTATTCAGAAATATAGAAATAGGAATTTCATATCCATTGTTCCTTAAGGGAACCCAGTGTTCATGTTTGGTTAAAAATTGGTTTCGAATCCAAAAGCTACTTTGAACTTTCAGCTTACATAGTATATGACTTTTACTCTCAGAGACTATTAAAACTTTAAACCTGACTATATAAATTTCCATGAGCACAAGGCATAATGGACTATGTTTACTCCCAATGCCTTTTTTTTTCCTTAGTATAGCCGGGAGTCAGAGCCCATTTGCTAACATTTTTTGAAAAGTAGTATCAATATCTAATTTTAATTCCAATTGCTGCGTTATAATCAATGAATTCCTGGATTTTTAAATATATGTTAGCTATAATCAAGTAATGCTTATAATTTTATTATAAACACATTGTTTAAAAAATTAATCCTACACATAACCAACACCCTTTAGTATTTTTCTGGCTACGTTACTGGTTCCATACCGTTAGTCAGTAATATATTCAAAATTTCAGCACAAACTCAAAAAGAATGAACTTAAAAAACTGGTCTATGGTTTTTGCTACACTTTTAAATTACTCAAAATATGACATAATTAATGCGGCCGCTGAGGATTAATCGTAAACGAAATGTATTTAATGCTTTAATTCTGCAAAATAGTGACAAAAACCATGTATGCCAGCTTTGCAGATTAATATTTTAAAAATCAGATAGTATTTTTATTTTTTCTTCAAAATTATGATTTCTGCAATTCTGGAAATCTGATTAGTATAATACATTTTTACTCAAAGCCTATTAAAGACTCGCATGTGCATGAATTGTAAAAGACATATAATTTTGATAGAGCAGCATGTGGCAACATTTTATAAAATATTTAGAATAAAACTGCAAACTTTATAAATTTCATCTATGGGTTACCTTAAGAGAACCCGCTCTCTGAATTTTCCAAATCCAGAGTAATCTCTTGAGTGTTTTAAATTGTTTACTGCGTTTTTTTTTAACAAAATGTTAATGAGCTGTAGCCTGACACATCATATCGGACAAAGTTTGTGAAATAATGCTCAAATGAGTCCTGGGTCAATGGAGCTTAAAGTTACTCGATATTTGTCTTATCAAAATAAGGGAAAATCCCGGAAAACCCTTATCCAAGTAACTCACTCTAATCGAGGTTGGTTCGTACTCAAGACCTCTTGAATATGAGGCAGACACGCAAACTCCAGACTAGAGGCAGGCTTTACTATAACTTAAATCTAAATTGTGATTGCAAAATTTGCTTCATATATTAATTTCCTGGATTGTGTATCTTAAAACACAAATTTAAGTTATCTTCTTTTAAAAAAAATGCTTCCTATAATATTATTTTCATGGTTTTAAACACTACCGGTTTATGCTCCTTATCACCGACCGAGGTGGCGCCGCGGCTACGTATGCCACTCGCATTTTGGAGTTCGCGAATTCGATCCCCGTCGACCGCGCACTCTGCTTGGATTTTGTTGTAGTTCCCCCTTCCACTTAGTGAATGCTGGTGTACCTATTCTTCAAGACTCCCTTTCTATCATTTCCCTTTCATGCCGTTTTCTTATAATCTTTCAGGAGTGCTTCTAGGCTTATGGTGTGTGGCAGAGCTGGCAGATGGCGCGTGGGTTGCACACTGTAAATGTTATTCGGGGCGTTGTGATCGTGTGGGCGGGGACATTTGACGAAACCCGAAATCCATAGTGTTGGTGGCTATACAGCTGATTCTGGCACCGGGAGAGAAGAACTTTGTCACTGAGTAAGAGTAATGGATTTCTGCGCGTTTCTGTGACCTGTCTGTGTGAAGCTTGTGGCCTCTTGTGGTTCCTTCAGTACATCCCTTCCTCCTGGAGGGGGGAAGATGTTTGCTGCGCACAATAGATCTACATAGGTAGCAACTTTCCTCCACCATTGTAGACCCTTTATTTTTAATGTTCCTCATTATGCTAGAAAAAAGTTATACAAATGATACTTTCAAACTAATTGGTTTCAAAATAATTCTTGTTCAGTTGTGAATTTGGGCTTTTGAAAATAATGATATTTGTCTTAAGTGTCTACATAGGCGAATAATGAATGAAATCCTTGAAAAAGTCCTTTTTGTGTGGGTGTGGGGGGATTATAGGTCTATTATTACGAATGAATCACCTTATTTTGCGTTTTTGATGCCTAATACTGATGATCAGAAATAATTTTATACAACGTATTAAATGTGACTGCACAGAAGAGCAGATTGCCCTTTAGAATTTCAAAACCGTTTTCCTCGCTTTCTGTTTTTTCGCGTTCAAATTGTTGCACATAATTGCAAGTTTTATTCAAATCTTCAAATTTTATAGTGATACTCCCAAATCTATAAGTATTAAAACGTCGCGGATGTTTTTCTTTATCGATCATCTTTGGAGGAACATTTAGAATATATAAACGCACACTAAAATTATTTAAAAAGTGTTTTTTCTCATAAGTTTACAATTTTTTTCTCAAAAACTATAACGCAAATAAAAAATCTGTTTCCAACAATTGCTCTTTAATATTTTAGTATCAAAACCGATATTTATTTATACTAGTGACATTTTAATTTTTCTGTCTTGTGGACAAATTTTTGTTTACCATTAAAATAATAAATTAAAAATTAATACCTGAAGACCACCCCAGATATTTCAATGTAAATATGTATATATGATTAAGATTTAGTGTGTCACTTGCGATATAAGTTTCAAAAATATATATTAATAAATATAACATTTATAAATCTCATCTATGTGTAGCCTTAATAGCTACTTAGCAATTTTTAGTTATCATATATTAAGGAAAATATTTCCGAAGTTACATTCTGATAGATAATTTAAATTTTGAATCGTAAGCAACTTTTTAAATGCTGAAGATCTCTAACATATTATAATCGTGGGGAAAAAATTGCGCCGAAAAAAATTAGCTCATAAACTAGGACTGAAATTCAGCCTTTTTACTTTCTCCATACGCACTATGTACATAGTGTATAGAGAAAGTATTGCACTCCACCAAAAATTCGATACCGAGATTTCACTGGAAATATATGTTTTAGGGTCCCCAATATCCAAAAAAAACATTTTCACAAAAAGGTCCGTGTGTGTGTGTGTGTGTGTGTCCGTGTGTCCGTGTGTCCGCGTGTCTGTGAACACGATAACTCAAAAACGAAAAGTCGGTAAAATACCAAACTTGGTATTTAAGTTTAGTATCTTCCAGGGATGCGACACGAAGATTTTGAGAAAAATCCCCCCACCCCCAACTACCCTTTATATGGAACTTTTTTCGAAAATTTTGATTTTCTCAAAAATGGCTCTAACGATTTTGATTAAAATTTCGGATATTAAACATATTTACCTGACAAATGAAATGTATATCTTGAATTTTCTGGGAATAGCCTCTGAAGAGTAGTTTATTCTGGATGAATTTTACTAAATTTTGAATAACTGCTAAACCGTAAGAGATGGACAAAAACGTACTACACAAAAAATGTAGAGCACATTAAAACGCACAATTTATGTTATATACATTTTTTTCGTGGACTTCGTCGTTTTTGTGACATTCCTTATTTTTGGTTTATGCTATGAAAAACGTATACTTTTCTCATACTGGAACTTGTCAACTCCTATCCATATAAACAAAGGAACTTCATTGACATAGCAACCAGCTTTTGACTATCACTTTAACCTACGGTTGTCCCTTATTTCGCTTCTACTTACAAGGATGCGAGTAATAAGACTATTTCTGCTATTTTTTTCTGATTAGCATAAAGTAAATAGAAGTATAAGCTTTTTAAGAATTATTTGTTGCAGGGATATGGAGAAAGTCATGTGAATGGTACACATCAGATTTTCTTAAATCAAATAGTGTAGATATAATGTTAAATTAAAAGGTAACCCTTCTTGTGACCTCTCTCCACTGCGCGAGTGAATCAAGAGTTGCCGGGGATATTTTGTTGCCGGCAAAGGCGCACTAAAATCCTTACCTACAGTAAATACTGGAACTGTTGACTTTCTCTCCAAACAGCACATCTTCCAAAAAATATTCCTTCTCACTGCCTTAGCTCAGCACTAGGAATCGTGCATGTTATTGTTACTTAGTTCTTGTATAGTATGAAGGTTACAACGATATACTTTATCTTTCAAAACAACCCTCAAACAAAAATATGATGTGTTCCATTCTCATGACTTTCTCAGCTGATGCGCAAACAAAATTTTCTTACAAAAGATTATTCCTTCATCTATATCATGCTAATCGAGATAAACATTGACAGAAATCGTCTTTATTACGTCTTGTTTCCTTTTAAGTAGAAGGGAATACACTAGGCTTAAGGGACAGTCAAATTCTTTAAAAGCCGCTCACTGTGTGCAACAATTTAAATTCCATTCTCATTGCCTGCTAGGAAAAATAAAAGAGGGACGAAATGAAGAGGACCTTCCGTTTGAGATAAGTTTAAGTAGCTTAACATTGAAACCAATAACACGGGATATCTTGGGAACAGTTAATTCTACGTAACAAAATAAAAAAACAAGAACAAAAAATATATATGACAAAAACTGTGTCTTTTAATGAGTACTATATTTTTGTGTAGCAAATGTTTGTCTATGTCTTACGGTTTACTAATTATACAAAATTTAGGAATACAAAAGTCTTCCAGAATGAAGAGGTCTTCAGAGGCTATTCCCAGAAAATTCAGGATATACATTTCGCTTGTCATATAAACGTCTTAAATATATTATATTTTTTATCAAAATCGTGAAAACCATTTTTGAAAAAATCAAAATTTTCGAAAAATGTTCCAAGTAAAGGGTAGATGAACTTCGAAGTATTTGCTCGCAAATCTTCGTGTCGCACCCTTACAAGATACTGAACTTAAATACCAAGTTTGGTATTTAATCGACTTTTCGTTTTTAGGTTATGTTGTCCACAGCACACACTTTTTTTTTTTTTAACAGTACTGGAGTCTGGTTAGGACTCCGGCGTTGTATCCCCGTTTACATTTCCTCCCCTAAATTTACTGTATGATTACTGGTTTTACTGTTCCTTTACACAAACATATAACACCCATGCCAAGGCGGGACTCGAACCCATGATCCCCTGCCCACGAAGTACCAAAGCGAGACGCCTTAGCGAGCGTGGCCATGGGGACCGGCAAGAAAAATTCCCCGCTCCAGCCAGGAATCGAACCCGTGACCTCGCTGACCACCCGACCACAGAGACAGTGATATTCGGACTCTAATCGAATTGTTTTTTTCTGGGATGCAGAGGACCCAACATGTATTTCCGGAGAAATCTCGGTATTGAATTTTTCGGTAAAATACAATACCTTCTCTATTTATTATGTACATTGTGCATTCGTGCTAGAGAAAATAAACATCACAAATAGTTAAGTCGAGGCAACAAGTGTACCACAAATCAATACTTATAATTTTATTAAGTCATGAAACGGCTCTCTCATTTCATTTAATGATTCCGTAGCCGTTATGCTGTTGCGGGGTCTTGTTGAAACATGCAATAACGGTACAGACGGAACTTTGTGATACTATCTTGAATAAAATCAGAAGGATTTCTTTAGTGAGCATAGGACAGTAAAAAATGAAATTGAGTTTTATTTATGGACGCACTTTAACTGCTGTGGTTCTCAGCGTCCCATTCTATGTTGGGCGTGAAAGACTGCTTAATTTGCTCAGAGGCCTCTCTATCAGGCTTGAGGTGTGCCGCAAATCTATGACGAGGGACCAACGGCTTTACTTCCCTTCCGAAGGAAGCCATGCTAAGGATTTTACGCCCGAAGAAAATCCATCGTCCTCCACCGGGTTTGAACCTGCGACCCTGGGTATATGAGGTTAGCATGGTAACCACTACATCACGGAGGGAGGTCATAGGAGAGTGAGCGAGAACATATTACTTTACCTAGCATGTAGTTACAGTGTACATAGCAGCTCCCAAAAATTCGATACTAAGGTTTCACCGGAAATACAAGCTTTCTGGGATCCTGAATAAAGAAAAAAGTATTTTACAAAAAGGCCAGTGTATCTGTGTGTACATGTGTGGTTGTTTTATTGGGGGGGGGGGCAGCATAACTAAAAAACGACAAATCGATAAAATAACAAATTTGCCATTTAGTTTTATTAGATATCTACGAAGCATGCGCACGAAGATTTTCAGAAACATCACCCCATCTCAAACATCTTCCAATTTTTCTATTTTCTAAAAAATAGCTCTAATGATTTTGATTAAATATTAAATATATTTACATGTCAAATAAGCTGTATATCCTGAATTTATTACTGGTAAACCGTAAGAAATAGATAGAACTATCTAAAAAATCTTATGTGTACTGTTCACATGACTTTCTCTACATCTCTGCAACAAATTACTCTTGAAAAGCTTATACTTCTATTTACTTCATGTTAATCAGAAAAAATAACAGAAATAGTCTTATTACTTGGTTCCTTGTAAGTAGAAGCGAAATAAGAGAGTGTCATAGGTTAAAATGATAGTCAAAAGCTGGTTGCTATGTCACTGAAGTTCCTTTGTTTGTATGGACAGCAGTTGACAAATTCCTATATGAGAAAAGTATAAATTTTCATGGCAGAAACCAAAAACAAGGAATGAGTCAAAAACGATGAACTCCACGTTAAAAATGTATATAACATAAATTGTATGTTTTAACGTACTCTACATTTTACGTGAAGTAAGTTTTTGTCCATATCTTACGGTTTAGCAGTTATTCAAAATTCCGTAAAATTCATCCAGAATAAAGCAGTCTTCAGAGGCTATTCCCAGAAAATTCAACATATACCTTTTATTTGTCAGGTAAATATCTTTAATATACAAAATTTTAATCAAAATCGTTAGAGCCATTTTTGGGAAAATTGAAATTTTCGAAAAAAGTTCCATGTAAAAGGTAGTTGGGGGTGGGGGATTTTACTCAAAATCTTCGTGTCGCATCCCTGGAAGATACTAAACTTAAATACCAAGTTTGGTATTTTACCGACTTTTCGTTTTTGAGTTATCGTGTTCACAGACACATGGACACACAAACACACACGGACCTTCTTCCGAAACTGCTTTTTTTATATAAAGGGGACCCTAAAACATATATTTCCGGTGAAATCTCGATATCGAATTTTTTGGTGGAGTGCAATACCTTCTCTATACAGTATGTACATAGTGCATATACAGAAAGTAAAAATGTAGCTCTCGTTAAAACACACAATTAATGTCAGATCGCTTTTAGAGCTAACATTGCAGAAATATTTCCTATTATTGGGTTCAACTTTAAAATAGTTTAACTTTTCGCAAACAGGAAGCCCACATCCGTTTCATATTTCATGTTTTACTCCTGGCCATAGAAAGAGAACCGAATTTAATTGACAAACGCATAGTGATTCGTCAGATTGTCAGATTTGTAAAGATTCGACCGTCACTTTAGCCTAGTGCATTCTTTTACATCCCTTCTACTCATAAGGAACTACAGTGACTTCCAAATGGGATGAGGTTTGTTCTTGAGCGCCACCAGGCCAGCAGCCAATCGGAATGCTGCTGTGTTGACATATTGTATTCGCGCTTAACTGGAGAGTAACGGGCTAAGTGATTCCGTCTCTTATAAATAATACTTGCGCTAAGACAACATATTTAAATTTTGCAAACAATAATTTACAAGGAAGATAGGGAGTAATGTTCGTAGTAGAACCGTAAAAACTACAGCTTTTTAGCTCAAATAGTTTTCATAATACACATGAATAAACATTATGTCGCCAGGCAGACTTGCATGCTCAGTGTGCGAGTGAGAAGGAAATATGAAAAGAGTGGGGGTAGCGACCTGGCAACGCAGAGTGCGATAACGTACCTCATTCGCTTCAGGGTAGAACTCTTCCCATTTGAAAAACATAAGTAATAAGACAATTTCGGGTAACGTTTATCTTGATTAGCATAAAGTACCTAGATAAAAGAATAATCTTTTGTTTGTTTGGACAATAGATAAGGGAAGTCAGGTGAATTCAACACGTCAGACTTTTACCAAATATGCTGCCTGTTTGAGAGCAGTGACCAACATTACCAGTTTCTATAAGACAAGGATTTTAGAGTGTCTCTGCGAGCACCTCTTTCCCGGCAGCTATCAGTTCTCTCGCGTAGTGTAGAGCGATCGCAAGAGAGGTTACCTTGTAATTTAACTACCCTACATATATTTGCTTAAAGTAGACAGCTTTAGAGAGAGATTAATAGACAGAACAGACGGATAAAATGTAGATATCTTTAAAAGCTATTTCCAGGATGTCAGTTATTAGCAGTTTGAATTTTTCAGTACTTCTGGGAATAAGTCAATTTGGCATGTGCGATTGTTTTTAAAATCTTCATGTCGCTCTTGTAACAGTTTGAATTTAAATACCCAGTATTGTATTTATTGCAAGGCTTGTTTTTGAGTTTACACACTCACTCACTCTCTTACTCCCTCACTCAATCACGCACTCACTCACTCTCACTTACATATACCAAGTATGTATTTCCGGCGCAATTTCGACGTCAAATGTTATGAGTGGATACTTCCTCTGTATGATAGAGAAAGTGCGTACGTGGCTAGAAAAAGTCAAATGAGTGTGTATCACATTATGTATTCTGTATGTATGTGTATGTGTGTCACTCTGGAGGGGGTTGCACACTGCAGCCACCATGGCCTTATTATGCATTAGACCTCCGGAGGATGATACGGACGGCCGAAACCGGACCGCAGGGAAAGAACCACCATGGAGGGTACTAACATAGGCCAAGCAGTTCTTCATCTCGACATAGGGAGCGATAGGAGCTCACGCCCTAGATCTAACCGAACCCCTGGGTCCTACAGACGATTTAACGCCATCCCACTGCCGAGAGCTGTATTTCCAAAGCGCATCCACGGAAGCACATTACCACACAGTCCTCGTCGACGCTTACAATCCTGAAAGAGACTGGCTGGATATAATGGAGAAAAAATGAAAGGACAGGAAGTTCGTATAAGAATGAAGCCTTTCAAGTATTCGCCTTATGACTCGGGAAAATTCCTAATATACCTATTGGTCAGAGAGATTGCCCGCGGGAATCGAACCCACGACTTCTCGAATGCCAACCCCAAACAAAACGTCTGAGCTACCTAGTTTAATTAGGCTATTATTGTCTACTTGATATATTAAGTAGGAGAATTATATTGTTTTTAAGCGCCCTTTAACCTGGTAGATCATAGAAATTCGGTTAGCCGCCAACATAATTGCTGGTCACTTTCTAATAACAATTTTAGGAAATACATATCCGTCGACGAATAAAGGGTGAAATGAAGCTTAAAGGAGCCCTGGTCCATAAAGCTTAGTTATTCGACATTAGTCTGCTCAGGATAAGTGAAAAATTCAGAAAAAAAAAACGTATCCGGATAACTCACGGAACCGAGATTCGAAATCGGGACCTCTAAAATGTATGGGGAAAGTATTGTATTCCATCTAAAAATTTGATGCCGAGATTTCACGGATAATATACATTTTGAGGCTCCCTGAATTCAAAAGAGGCATGTTTAGAAAACTATAGTGTATGCACGCGAGTGCACGTGTATATCTGTGAACAGAATGGATATATTTAAAAATAAAACAAAAACAAACAAAAAGTCGGTTACGGTTCAAGTTCAGCATTTTCCAAGGTTGTGTCGCAATGCTTCTCAAGGAAATTCTCCGACTCCAAACTACCATTTACATGGGTTGTCCACTTTGTTCAAAGCCTTTTTCTATTAAACAATGAAACATACTAATTGCATTTAATCAATTCAGAGTATTCTGGAGGGGGGAGATAAAGTGTATATTGAAGTGAAGAATAATTGAAATTGAATGGAGTGGTAAGTGTTAGTAGAGAAAAATTATTTTTGGAAAGATGAAGGATTAATAAAATGAAATGAAAATTTAAAGCAGGCAGCCAACTTGGCTGCGCTCCAAAGAGCAGAAATTACTCATTACTCACTGCGGTATGCCTCATCATTGAAGTCAACCTATCATTACACTGAATAAAGAACTGGAATGCAAGCCCAATCATTTTGCAATGACCACACCCAGTGACGTATTGGCTATCGCCTTCCCATCTAGCCGAGCTCTGAGGTTCGAGGTTAAATTCGCACGAGTACTCCGACTCAGACGAGTACAGTTGGAACAGTCTAGTTTAAAGGATTATGTAGATTGGCAAATAATAAAAAAAAAAAAAAAATGCGCGCGTATGTATGTGTGTTTGTGTTACACAAACGATTTATATTTATTTGTTTTTATTTCTGGACCAAATGAGACGGTTCAGACGCTTTCGTCTGTGGTCCACATTCGGGAGGTCGTGAGTTCAATCCCTGCGGCCGGGCTACCTGACCCACGTTTTTTTCGGGGATTTCCCCGGGTCGCAGGGAATATTGGGTAGGATCATTACATATATCCTCCAAATTTTTGGTCCACCAATTTTTTCCATCATTTTCTAATCTTCACTTTACAGATTGAAGGACCAGGTGAAGGTGTTCGGCAGGTTGCGCTGAATGGAATTGTAAGAGGTTATCCCAGCGTTGTCGTCGGGAACACTCAGTAAAGACCCGCCTTCCGGTTTAGGGTTCACTCTGAGGGCTGACCGGGAGGTTCGGGGGCTCGTGCGTCGGAAGCATTTCGAAGGGACTCCATCCATGCTTGCGCCCGATGTCATCCGGATCTGGTCGCCCTTTGGGTCTCTCCTCTAATCCCTCACGCCCTGGCGGCACGTAAGTGACAAAGAGCCACAAGGGCCTATGAGGGGCGATCTCCCCAGAGTCCTGGGGGCCCCGACCTTCACTAATCCTAATCCTCATTTTAGGGTTTCTGGGTTGCATGCTTTCTCTGGAGTATTGCTTATTCGTTTCAGCTTTAGCCATTGTTTTGAATAAGTGTGACTCTCCTGTACAAGCAAACGAGAAGCGAAAAGCAAAACCCCATCCATGTTTCATCAGTTTTGTGTTTTCAATGTTTATGTACGTGCCCATTATAAAACCTTGAGAAGTCATGTATTACGCTGTAAATGCCAGCAATAAAAGGATCAGCTATGAATGGTATTCCTGTTCTGTTTTATTTTTTCTAGCTCCTACATGTATAACATCCTGTCTAAAAAGTTATATTCGAGATTTTACTGGTAACCTCCATTTAACTGCCATCTCCATAGTATTTTTATAAAAAAGAGGCTCATAATAATAAATTTAAAATTTCCCAGTCAATAAAGGGACACTGGAACTAGAATTTCAATCTTCTATATTTCTGTATCTTGGATGTTTTTGAAATATTTATGAATTTGAATACCAATTTCCATTTATATTAGATAAATATTTTGCAACATATAAATTACTTCATAAATGTTATTACGTAAACATATTGCATAATCAAACTATTCCATGCAGCTCAAAATTTGAGAAAATTGGTTAGCATTTCATAACTACACACCAAAAATTTATGGGGTGATATTTTAATAGCTTTGGTTACCAAATTATTATATTTTTTGTAAAAAAAAAAAAAAAAGCTTAGACATTTTAATCTCTAAGATTAATGAGTTTTTTATCATTTTTTTAAAATTACTATTGGTGTTAGGATAATTTTATGGGCTGTAGATACTTCTGCATATTCTGGGAAAGCTTAATTGCATTTAAACAAAAACTGAGACTCGTGGAATATTTTGAAAGTGTGAACATGTAGTTTCGATAAAAACGTTGTTTCATAAAATGGTACACTAGAAAAGTATGTATTGTAGGATATTTAAATAACGTTGATTCTCTATGGACCCAGTGTTAATTAACACTTTTATAAGTATTCACTTTCAAATGTTTATATATTTCAACATCTACTAATGCTAATATTTACATTTCAGTAGTAATTGCGTGAGATTGGCGGAATGTCGTGATTTAACAGCTGCGAGGTGTACAAACTTTCACTCTTATAAGCTTAGGAACACTTCTCGGGCTTCCTTGCCCGGGAAACACTGTGAGGAAGTTATTCAGCTGTTGCCGGAATTGTGTCGAAATGTTCAGTGCTGCCTGGGAATGAACGCTTTCATTCAAAATCTCGCAAAGGAAACGTAAACGGAGAAACATTTGAAAATACTTAGACCTAGCGGACAAACATTTTATATATTTTGGGATTTTATTATATAAAATACATATACTATATTGTTTAAAGTAATGTTTTTGTTTTGTTCGTATCGTTATTCTAAGCATTCTTGTGGAAGAAAAATGGTTGTGTAGCTTTTTGCGAGTCTGAAATCTAGTAGTTTTTACCTTCTCTAGCATATATGTACAATGTACACAGTGGATAGAAAAGGCATTATATTCACCCAAAAACTCTATATCAAGGTTTCACCGAAAATGCACGCATTGAATAAAAAAAAATATTTAGAATCATGTCCGTATATGTGTCTTTGTGTTTGTGTCTGTTGGCAGCATAGCTCAAAAACGAAAAGTCGGTTAAATATCAAACTTAGAAGTTAGCATCTGCCAAGGATGTAACATGAAGATTTACAAGAAAATTCCCCCACTCTCAACTACCCCTTACATGGAATGTTTTTCGAAAGTTTTAATTTTCTCAAAAATAGCTCTATCAATTTTGATTAAAATGCCAAACGAATGTACTTCTTGAATTTTCTGGAAAAGCCTCCGAAGACCTCTTCATTCTAGATGACTTGTATAACTGGTAAACCGTAGAGATAGACAGAAACTTACTATACAAAAAAACGTACATCTCGTTAAAACACACAATTTATGTCCTGTACGGCTGTCGAAATATTTCGAGTTTAGGTAGTTTCAGTTTTAAGCAACTTAGGCCAAGCATTGGGTAGGTTGTGGGATCGGTTCCCGCCGTCGACCTCTCTGACCCATAGTTTTTTTTTTTCGAATATTTTCCCGGTAACTAGGCGAATGCTGGGGAGGTTTCTTCATTCCTCCGAACTTCCTGTCCCTTCATTTCATCTTCATTAAATCCAACCTGTCTCTTTCAGGGTTGTAAGTGCCGGCGAGGACTGTGATGGTGGCGCCCTCTCGTGGACGTCACTGCGCTTCGAAAAATCAGCTCCCCGTGGAGGGATGGCGTTGGGAGTCATCGGTAGACGCAGGGGAGTTTGGTCAGACCTATAGTGCGGACTCAGCGGTACCCGCTCGAGATGAAGAACTACTTGGGGATTCTTTAGGGACCCTCCACGATGGCTCCCTTCCATCGTCTGGTTCCGGCTGCTTGCTGTAATTACTCTCATCTCATCCTATCCTCCTGGGGTCTGACGTACAAAAATCCAATCAATGGCTGAGGTATGGAATCCGCTCCGGCACACTACTATATTATGAACTACTCAAACTTTTTTCAAACGGAAAGTCGTCTTTCTTTTCGTCTCTCTCTCTGTCTCTCTCTCTCTCTCTCTCTCTCTCTCTCTCTCTTGTTTAATCATAGCAAGTAAAGGGAACCGAATTTCAATTGTTTCATATAGCGACCGGCTTTTAAAAGATGTGTTTAGCCAATTGCATACCTTATTTCGCTTTAAATTATAAAGAAGCAAATAATGAGACCAATTCTGGTAATGTTGATCTTGATTAGCATGACGTAGATAAAATAATAATCTTTTGTAAGAAAAATTGTTTGTGGAACACTAGAGAAAGCAATGTGAATGAAACACATTCGATTTTGTTTCAAAACGAAAGAATCAGAATTATTATGATAATTTCTAGTGGGATTTGTCGTGGAAATTTGTGATACCAGGCCTGATAAATGGCTGCACTGATTAGCATGGTATTTCTTATAAACAAAAGAAATGCATATTAATTCCTCTAGCACTTATTTACTATGTACGAGTATATAGAGAGGGTGTTTTATTGCACCCAAAAATTCGATACTGATATTTCACCGAAATACGAGTTATGAGGACCCCTGAATAAAAAAGTCTGATGTGTTCCATTCTCATGACTTTCTCTAGCTGTTCCACAAACCAACTTTCCGTATAAAAGATTATTCTTCTATCTAGATCATGCTAATCAAGGTAAACGTTGCCAGAAGTGGTCTTATTACTTGCTTCTTTGTAAGTGGAAGGAAAATAAGGGAATACACTAGGTTAAAGTGATGTTCAGATCTTTTAAAGGTCGGTAGCAAAGTGAAACAATTGAAATTCGGTTCTCTACTCTAGGAGTAAACAAAACGAAACGAAAAGAAAGATGTCTCCCGTTTGGGAAAAGCTAAAGTACCTTAAAACTGAAACAATAACTAGGAATATCTGAAAACGGTCAACTCTACAAAAAATGTAAATGACATAAATCGCGTGTTTTAATGAGATATACATGTTTGTGTGTAGTAAGTTTTTTGTTTATCTCTTACGGTTTTCCAGTTATAAAAATCTGATGTGTTACACTCACATGACTTTCTCCATATGCTCTACAAAACTCCTACAAAAGATTATTCTTCTTTGTATACAATGCTAATCAAGATAAATGTTAGCAGAATGTTATTACTTAGTTCCTTATAAGTAGAAGGGAATAAGGGAATGCACTATGCTAAAGTGATTGTCAAATGTTTTAAAAGCTATCGTTATGCGATTGTCATTGCAAATCACTTCTTTGCTTGGCCAGGAGTAGAACAAAAGAAAAACAGACACTTCCTGTGTGAGAAAAGTTTAAGTACTTCACAATTGAAACCAATAATAAGGAATATCTAGAAAACGGTTACCTCCACAACAAAAATGTAAAGGACAAAAATTGTGTGTTTTGTCATGAGGTACATTTTTTGTGTAGTTTGTTTTTTTCTATCTCTTACGGTTTAGCAGTTAAGCAAACTTCAGCAAAATTCATCCAGAATAAAGAGATCTTCAGAGGCTATTCCCAAAAAATTCGAGATATACATTTTATTTCGGGCATAAATAGTTTTAATATACGGGATTTTAATAAAAATCGTTAGGGCCATTTTTAAGAAAATCAAAATTTTCGAGATTTTTTCCATGTAAAAGGTAGTTTGTGGTGCGGGGATTTTTTTGAAAATCTTCGTGTCGCATCCTTGGAAGATACTAAACCTAAATACCAAGTTTGGTATTTAACGGTCTTTTTGTTTTGGGGCTATGCTGTCCACACACACACAAACACACACACATACACACACACGCACTGACCTTTTTTAAAAATGTTTTTTTTTTGGACTCAGGGGATCCCAAAACATACATTTCCGGTGAAATCTCGGTATCGAATTTTTGGGTGCATTACAATACCCTATCTATCCCTATGTACATTATACATATGGGGCTAGAGAAATAAAGAATATAAAAAAATCATCCAGAATGAAGAGGTTTTCAGAGACAATTTCCAGAAAATCCAAGATATACATTTCGTTTGTCATAAAAATATCTTAAAAATATGACATTTTAATAAAAATCGTTCAAAATTTTCGAAAAATGTTCCACGAAGAGGAGAGTTGGAGGTGGGGGGTTTCTTGAAAATTTCCATTTCGCATACTTAGAAGATACAGAAATTAAATACCAAGTTTGATATTTAACCGACTTTTCGTTTTTGAACTATGCTGCCCACAGGCACGCGCGCGCGTTCACACACACACACACACACACACACACACACACACACACACACACACACACACACACACACAGAATCACAAAAACAGGTGAAATCTCAAAATAGAATTTTTGGGTGGAATACAATACCTCCTTCACCCACTACGTACGTTGTACATGTTGGCTAGATAAAGTAAACAACCATTTTTAGAAAACTTGGGTATAAGTGACTGTAGAATAATCAACCAAAAAGTTGAGGATAAAGGACAGAGCCAGTTGTGCTGAAATAGATAAGGTCTCATTAAAAGTATTAGATATGGTTAGACTTAAATCGTATGTAGGTTTCCACTCAGCTTATCTTTAAGATCCTCAAGTATATACCAAGAAATGAAGAATAGTCAGGCACAGGTGATGCAAATTAATCTGTAATATACTAAAGAAGATTCAGCAAGACAGATAGATGATGGATGGATGGATGGATGGATGGGTGGATGGGTGAATAGGTAGATGGGTGGATGGATGGATGGATGGATGGATCGGTCGGTCGGTCGGTCGGTAGATAGGTAGGGTAGGTAGGGTAGGTAGACAGATAAGTAGATGGATGGATGGATGGATGGATGGATGGATGGATGGGTGGATGGGTGGGTAAGCAGCAGGCAGGCAGGCAGGTAGGTAGGTAGGTAATTTATTTTCAGTCATTAAGCATAAACCATACATTGGCTGCGTCATGAGAGAATAAAAATTAATTAAACATTCTACATACATTAATGTTACAACAATACATTTAAAAATGGATAGGATTAATCCCATTTCAGGTCATAAATTTCTGAAATGCTATAAAGACGATTTGCCTTCAAGGTTGCTTTGATCTTCCTCTTAAAGTTTAACAAAGGAAGAGTCTTGATATTCTGAGGTAAGGTGTTGACAATTTTAACTGACATTCATGAGAAACTGTTAAGGGTTTTACTATATTTACATTTTTTAATATAAATATCAGAGCATTTTCGAGTGGGATAATTATGGACAGAAGAACACATTGAGAAAAAGTTGATATTGTTTTAACATATAGGAGGGAATCCAGCACAAACATTGAAGACGATGTCAGTATACCAAGTTGCATAAAAAGTGTTTTACAGTGAGTTCTTGGTGAAGCTCCAAATATGATACGTACAGATTTCTTCTGAAGGATAAATAACTGACGGCAGAGGTATGCTTGCCCCATAACAGAGTACCATAACCTCAGTAACTATGAACATGAGCATAATACACTATAACAAGAGTAAAACGGGAGACACAATGTCTAAGTGACCTTAATAAGAATATGCTTTTATTTATTTTACTTGATAAATAGTTAATATGAGTCTGCCAACCCAACGCTGACTAGACTGCATAAGAGAGAGAGAGAGAGAGAGAGAGAGAGAGAGAGAGAGAGAGAGAGAGAGAGAGTTGATAATTATAGCCCTGATACGGAAGCTTTTAATGTTAAGGATAGGATATTAGGGCAAGGAAATTCAGGAGGTAAGCTAATAATACACTCTAGGAATGAAGAGGTACCTAGGACATGCATTTTGGTTAGATCAAATGTAAGTTGTATGTATTTTATATAATTTGTTGCTGGGAGTTGGTGGCTGTAGAAAATTATTAAACAGAATAGGGGAAGGCAATCAGCAAAGTGGTCTTGATTTCAGCATACTTTCCGTGAGTTCGTTAGAAATAAGTACAGCTGTGGTAATCTATTATTATTATTATTTGATGCGTAGTGAATTCTACAATACTGTGTGGTGAGGTGAGTACCTACTGTATTTTATTGCGAAAAGAAGCATCCATACTAGAGAAGAAACACAAAGAAGGAGCCAACTTTTCAAAATAAAAATAGAAAGAGAGTCATTAAGGTCACCCTTGACACAGGTGGTGCGGTAGGATCTATCAAAGAATGACATGTATACTAAACCAAAAGTACATAAGCTCAGAAGGAGAAGGGGAGAATCACAGTTACTATTAATAGTAATTCCAAGAGAAAAAACTGAGACAAATATAGAGGTACCCTAGAAGCCAAGCTGAAAGCGCTGAAAAGCTCAATCAGTAATTATTCGGAGTTAGATGACGTATTGGACAAATTGAGTAAAACTATTAAAAACGTATGCCATAAACCCTATCCACTTGGAAATACACCAGGGAAACGTCCTATGGAATAAAATCCTAGCAAGAAAAGGGAAAAGTGGTAAAACAACTATTTAATAGGGTAATAAAAATAATGAGGATGCAGTTACTAAACTTCGAAAGAGTATACATCCTTAAAAAGAGTCCTTGGAGAAATGTTGTCCTTTACCCAGAAAGGGTAAATCCAAACTTCACCGTGGCTAAGCAGCACTGGTATAGTTGAGTGACGTACGTAGATGACTTCAGTTATGCAGCTTATTCGTAATTATTTGCGTCATGGTCGGTGTCGTCATTCACTGCTTGCTATAGACACTTCTGGAACTATAGATAGGGGTTCAGTACTTATACGCTACACAAAAAGAATCCAAAACACATTTTGGGAAATAAAACTTCATAGGGAGATATCAAGGTGAAGAATGAGTTAAAATACATAGGAATAATACTAAATAATAAATTGACCTGGTTTTCCCACCTGTAGAAAGTTCCACAAGGGCTTTGTGTGCATTCGAAGAGTAAGGTAGAATATGGGATATAGCATCCAGAGTGATATACTGGATATACATCATAATAGTAAGACCCACAGAAAACAAAGGAGTAACTAAACGGTGAAAAAAACTGAGTTCAACAAGGGGCTAAGACTACTCTAGTAGTACCTACTACTCTACAGTGAATGGACTACCAGCAATCTAACCTCAGGAATGCAGATCCTGCTTTTGTACTATGCCCTCGATGTTGAATTGAGATTAATTTTGGGTGCAGATGTTCATAAACTAGGTCTGTTCGACTTTTACAGTATTACATGATTTGACTTTAAAGCGGCGAGAACCAGGTTAGTTTCTAATTTTAATCCTTTTGACATGTGGTTACAACATAGGGTCGTAGTAGGAGTTCATAGCCTGTTGCAGCGTGATAAATGGATAAAAGATAGGGTACAAGGATGGAGGTCCTACTTAATATAATTCCTCTTAGTATGTGTTACAAGAGATGACTAGCAAGGGACTGATACAGTGTAGTGGATATAACATGTGATACAGGAATTGAAGTCCTACTTAATATACATCCTCCTGATATTTGTTACAAGGGATGACGTAGGAAGCGATCATAGACTGTGTAACATAGTGAATAGATACAGCATATGATACAGGAATGGAAGCCCTACTTAATATACCTCATCTTGATATATGTTACAAGAAATCGTATAGCAAGGGCTTATAGACAATTGAATGTAGTGAATGGATACAAAATATAATAGAGGAATGGAAATTGACAATTGGAGGGTGAGAAACATGGAAACTCTATCTGTTGCGAAAGATCAAGACTGGAGAGATTTTTCTCTCTATGGCTCTATGGTCGGCCTTCCGGGCAGGACTGTATGCTATAGAAGCTGCCTGGAGATGGGACGTTAATAACATGATTTGCAATACTTTCTATGCAGTCAACAGCGCTAAAAGTTATACAGGTGGCTCTAACATGATTTAAGCTTGTTGCAGAATGCTGGCAGACTTTAAGCTAACAGAGAAGAAACAATTTGGTAATCCTGACATAATTAACACGACATTATGGAATCGTAGCAATTAAAATGCCGAAACACATGTTAGGAAATAACCAATTACACCTTTTCAGGGACTGAACATGTACTAGATATAACCAAATCAACGATTAAAATAACATTGCAAAATGGAATGAAGACCAGAATGCGAAATACCGAAGGAAAACTGGTACAATTAGCATGATAAATAATTATGATGAAGGAAGGATTGAAGAATAGCAACTGAGTTTGTAAACTAAGTAAGAATTAGGCAAGGTTCGTAGCTGGATTCATGACCAAAAATGGAATGTCTACACAAATTAGGGTACTATATAAATGAACGATACTGGAAATCTATAAAGAGGGGGAGGGAACGATCTCTCTTTTAATTTTCGAATGCGAAACATTCACACAAAGTAGGATATAGTATATGATGGAAAAACCTAATAAGAGGCTTAATTGACCTTTTTAGAGATAGAACTCAAATTATTAGATTTAACCAGGGAGTAAAACTGTACAATAAGCAGCAAAGGACTTCAATGTATATATTGAATTTTCTGGGAATAACCTCATAATTCTGCTGCATTTGGAGAAGATAAGTACCTAATAGGTAAATCATAAGATATTGAAAAAAAGTTATTACGTAATAAAATATGGATATTTTTAAACCATACAATTTATTTGCAATAACATTTCCTTGCGCATCCGTTTCTGAAATTATCTTGCATATGGTTTTAATTTATCAATAATTAATTTGTCATTTTTAAGTAATCCAACATTTAGTTGTTTTTCTTGGCATATCAAAATCAGCATGCCAGTTTTTAAAGAGTTAAACAACTCTTTAGTCAACTGTACCTATACGAAACGTATATATAATGAAGTCATTTCTGCAAACGTTTATCTCGAACTAAAATGTAGTTAACAGAAAAATGCGGGTTTGCAATAATAGCTTGTGCAAGCTATATTAAATATAGTGATGTGCTGAATTCACATGACTTTCTCCACTCACTCTTCTAAAACTATTCCTTAACAATTCTAGGTTTCATTCATCTGACTTTCTCTACTTTCCACAACTATTCTTACAAGATTATTCTTTTATCTACAATATGCTAATCGGGATAAACGTCATAAGCATTATCTTATTACTTACTTGCTTATGATTAGAAGGGAAATAAGGGAATGCATTAGGCTAAAGCGATAGTCAATTCTATTAAAAGCTGGTCGCTAGGTGAAACAATTGAAATTCGGTTCTCTTTGCTTGACTAAGAGTAAAACAAAAGAGAGATGAAACGAAAGTTGAATTCCCGTTTGAGAAAAGTTTTAGTGTTTAAAATTGTAACCAATAACAAAGAATATATTGACAATGTTAACTCTATCAAAAGGATGTAGATTATATGTTTTAACCTTTCGTGTATTAACGTTTTGTCTATCTCTTACAGTTTACTAGTTATGCAAAGTTCATTCAGAATGAAGAGGTCTTCAGAGGTTATTCCCAGAAAATTCAAGATATGTATTTTATTTTCCATGTAATTATCTTTAATATATGACAGTTTCATCAAAATCGTTATGGCCATTTTTGAGAAAATCAAAACTTCGAAATTGTTTCCCTGAAGGGTACTTTGGTGTGGGGTGATTATCTTGAAAAGGTTCGTATTGCGTCCTTGGAAGATGCTGAACTTAAATCCAAGTTTGGCATTTAACCGAATGTTCGTTTTTGAGTTATCGTGTTCGCGAACACACACACACACACACACACACACACACACACACACAACACACACACACTCTCACACACATGGATCTTTTTCTAAAATGCTTTTTTGGGCTCGGGGGATTTCAAAACATATATTTCTGGTGAAACCTCTTTGCTTAATTGCTAAACCGTAAGAGACAGGAAAAAACTTACTGCATAAAAAATGTATATCTTGTCAAAACATACAATTCAGGTCCTTTACGTCTTTGTTGAGGAGGTGCCCGTTTCCGAGATATTCCTTGTTATTAGTTTCAATTGTAAAATACTTATATTTTTCTCAGACAGGAAGTGTCCGTATTTCTTTGTTCCACTCCTGTTTCATTGTAACGTCAATTGCATAACAACAGATTTTAAAACATTTGACTATCGCTTTAGCATAGCGCATTCCTTTAGTTCCCTTCTACTTATAAGGAACTAAGTAATAAGAGCGTTCTGCTAATGTTTATCTCGATTAACATGGTGTAGAAAGAAGAATATTTTGTAAGAAGTTTGTAGAGCAGCTAAAGAAAGTAATGTGTCTGTAACACATCAAATGTTTTACTTTAAGGCTGTCATTAAAATTCTGATTACAGAGAAATGTTTATTATGTGTGTGTAAAATATACAAATAAATGTATATTTACTTTGTTAAAATTTAGTTTCTAAGCGGAGAAGACACAGGAATCATAGAGCACAATGGTGCTATGAAAATTACATATTCTTTGATTTACACTTGACTCAAGAGAAGACTCGCTGTAGCTGCTAATTGTATAGAAGGCGTAGACGCAAGACCTGTCCCTCCACGTGGATTTATGTCCCGGGTGCGAAGTAATTGAACCAAGAGCTGAAACAAAAGGATCCTGCGAGGACGATTAACATTGGTTCCGGGATCTCACTCGGAATATCTACGGCCTAGAGACGCCTCCTGATGGCTTTTAGATGAAGAGAAACGGTGCCCAGGAAAACTTTCACACTTTGGGGGCGCTTTAAAACTTGGGCGTTCTCTGTTTTCAGACATGTTTAGTCGAGGGTGGTCGCTCCAAGATGGAACCATCCACTGAGATTCTATATCTGTAATAATAATAATAATAATAATAATAATAATATACTAAGCGAATATACCGAATAATATTACATTATTACTACATTTTTACTTTCTCTATACTCACTATGTACATAGTGAATAGAGAATGTATTGCACTCCACCAAAAAATTCGATACCGAGATTTCACCGGAAACATATGTTTTAGGGTCCCTGTATCCAAAAAAAAGTATTTTCAGAAAAAGGTCCGTGTGTGTGCGTGTGTCCGTGTGTCCGTGTGTCTGTGAACACGATAACTCAAAAACGAAAAGTCGGTAAAATACCAAACTTGGTATTTAAGTTTAGTATCTTCCAGGGATGCGACACGAAGATTTTGAGAAAAATCCCTCCACCCCAAACTACTCTTTACATGGAACTTTTTTCGAAAATTTTGATTTTATAAAAAATGGCTCTAACGATTTTGATTAAAATATCGTATATTAAAGTTATTTACCTGACAAATAAAGTGTATATTTTGAATTTTCTGGGAATAGCCTCTGAAGACTACTTTATTCTGGATGAATTTTTCATAACTACTAAACCGTAAGAGATGGACAAAAACTTAACCCACAAAAATGTAGAGCACGTTAAAATACACAATTTATGTTATATACCTTTTTTCGTGGAGTTGATCATTTTTGAGATATTCCTTTTTCTTGGTTTCAGCTTTGAAAAACGCTTTTCTCATACAGGAATTTGTTAACTCCTGTCCATACAAACAAAGGAACATCAGTCACATAGCAACCAGCTTTTGGCTTTCACTTTAACCTATGGTACTCCTTTATTTCGCTTTTACTTACAATAAAGCAAGAAATAAGAATATCTCTGCTAATTTTTCTCGATTAGCATGAAAGAAATAGAAGATAAGCTTATTAACAACAATAATTTACAGAGATATAGAGAAAGTTATGTGAATGGAACACATCAGATTTTTTGTTCTTGATACAGATGATGTAGTAATTCCTCAGTGAATCGTGCAATTTAGAAAGATTATTAAGATTATTATTTCTGTTACTACAGATGTAATATATGGAGCATTCAATTGTAATAAGGATTTTTTATTATTATTATTATTATTATTATTATTATTATTATTATTATTACTAATAGTAGAAGTAGTAGCAGCAGTAGTAATAGTGTTGTTCTTGCTAACATAGGCGCAATATTTTCTCTGTGGATCGTATTATTTTGGGTACGCATTATTATAACAATCATTTCCGTTATTATGAATAATATATTCCTAGTGGATCGTTTCATTTTGGGGCGTATTATTATTACTACTATTATTATTATCATCAAAATCACCATTATTATTATTATTATTATTATTAGCACTAGGATTTTGAAACCCCAAAAAACTAAAAAATGCAGTATAAAAATTAACAAAAATTTCCGTTTTTCTCGAAATCATAGAATAACATATCCCTATTAGCGAAAGAAAAAGAAGATAAAATAAATTTAGTAAACGAATTGGCCTTTAAACATGGACGTACTGTTTTATGTTTGTCACAATACCTATGCATCCACTATTCAATGAAAAGGTGCAATCTAAAATTAAACAAAAAAAAATGAAAAAGAAGTCTCTAGAACATATCATCCAATAGACGCATGTAATCACATGATTCCTGAAAGGGGGAGAATTGCATTCACTACATAGAGAAGAAAAAAGATATTTATCAGTCCGTGAAATTAATTTTTTTACGAACAAACATATTTTTCATTGGTCTGGGAGATTCTCCGGAAGACTAGAACTAATATAAGATTAAGGTTGAGTTTAGATAATTTATTTTAACATATAGTTGACTCATTATTATTATCATCATCATCTTTGATGTAATTAATTGTTAATTATAATTAATTTAGATATGTATAAACTTATTAATATACCAATGGTGTAAGTTGAATATCCTGACAGTCTTGTAACCCAACCTTCTTGTGTGCTTTGCCTATTTTTATGCATATATAAGGATTAAGTATATTAAACCCTGTAGCTTTTTATATTGACTGTAATACTTCAATTTAAAGACTATCTGGGGCTTTACTTCTCTTTTATTTGTTAGAAGTTGCTTAATTCAAGCAGGATACATATGAGATGTAAGACATTAATTTTTAAGGATAACAACCAGGCATGAATAGTCAATCGCCGGTAACAGGTAAGACAAAATAGTTTTAGAGGAATATAAAAGGAATGAGACAGTTAGAATCGAATTTTATTATTAGCACAAGGTGAGCAAAGCTGTGGGTTCTGCTAATTGTTACAATAAAAAGACACTTAGTCTTACACATTTTTATGTGAGCCAACACAGAATCGCGCCCTGCAGTTTAAAAACCACTAACCATTTGGCGACAACCCTCAAAGCTCTGCCGACTTCGGTAGGGTGGGAAACCGAGGCCGTAATGTTTTGAAAAAATGCTGTATTAAGAAATGAAGTGATCGGAACTTAAAAATACATAAATAAGCAATAAAATTTCCTAATTTGTTTAAAAATGCATAATAATGTAATACAGTTATTTGCAGAAACACTTTTACTACACATTTATTGAAGATGCACTGGGAATAAGAGAATACACTAGAATTAAGCGATAGTTCAAATCTTTTTATAGCCGCCTCTATGAGATGGCACTGAAATTCCGTATTCCTTCTTTGACCATGGGGAAAAAAAACGAAATCTTGTCAGAGAAAACTGTAAATATTTTAAAACAAACAAAAAACAAAGAATATCTTAAAAATAGTTAACTCCACAAAAATATATATTTTTACATGAATTGTGTGTTGACGAGATCTACATTTGTTTGTGCAGAATGTTTTGTCTATCTCTTAAGGTTTACCAATCATGCAATAGTCATCCACAATGAAGAATATTTCAGAGGCAATTTCCAAAATTTCAGTATATACATTTTGTTTGTGATGTAAACATTTTTAAACGTCCGTGTAAAGTTTGGTTATTAATTATAATTAAGTAAATGTTTTGGAGTGAGAATTTTCCTGAAAATCTTCGTGTCGCATCTTTGGAAGATAGTGAACTTGAATAGCAAATATGGTATTTACCACATTTTTCGTTTTTTAATTATGCTGATCTAATTATGCGAGCTTCCACATTCTTTTTATTGTTTCATTTGTGTAGCCCCCTTTAACATCTAAGGTCACATCGGAGGTTTTGCATTAGAAACAACTCGTTGTCTGTAGGTTCTTTACGTTGGTTTTAGATCGTTTTATTTTCCTCAAACACACACACACACATATTCACTCTCACATACACACTTCCAGGCTCTGTGGAGGATACGGAATAATTCTTGTTAAAGAAAACTTCCCCGCCCCTGCCGGGTAAGAAGTCCACAGTTTGTAGTAAGATTTTGTCTATCTGCTACGATTTACCAGCTATGCAAAAGTCAAACACTCATTCAGAGACTATTCCTAGAAAATTCACGATATACTTTTTATATGTCATGAAAGTTAACTAAATATATGGTACTTTAAACAAAATCATAGAGCCAAATTTGAGAAAATCAAAATTTTCGAAACAGTTTTCTCACGTAGAGGGTATTTTGCGGTAGGGAAGTTTTTGAAAATATTCGGGTCGCATCCTTTGAAGATCTGAATTTAAGTATGGTGTTTAACCGGCATTTTGTTTTTAGTTGCGCTGTTCACAACACACACAGACACACACGCGCGCGCGCGCGCGCGTGCACACACACACAGATTCTTTTCTAATAAGCCGATATGTTCCTTTCAAATGACTTTCTTTGCCTGTTCTGCAACAAATTATATTTACAAAATCTTATTCTTCTCTCTACTGCATGCTAATGAGGATAAACATTAGCAAAAATGCTCATCATTTCTTTGTTCCCTAAAATTACAAGAGAAATAAGGATAATGCACAAGTCAAATCTTTTGTACAAATTAACTCCACAAAAATGTATATGAAATAAATTGTACTTATTTTCAGTAGGATTCTGACTGACGGTTTATCGGTCATACAAAAATCATCCAGAATTAAGAGAGCTTCTGAAACTATATCCAGAAAATTTGAATAAATGTTCATGTAAAAAGAAATGGAATTAATTGGAGAATTTAGTGCCGTGCCAGCATGTTGCCATAAGCAACTGGTAAGAGCAAGTGGACGGAGACCGGGAGATCCGTGGTTTAATGTCCGTCTATGGCATTGCGTTTTACTTTCTCTACACGCCCTATGTACGTAGTGTATAGAGAAGGTATTGTAATACACCCAAAAATTCGATACCGAGATTTCATCGGATATATATGTTTTGGGTCCCTCTGAATCCAAAAAAAATAATTTTTAGAAAAATGTCCGTGTATGTGTGTGTCTGTGGGCAGCATAGTTCAAAAACGAAAACACCGTTAAATATCAAACTGTTATTTAAGTTTGGGAACTTCCAAAGATGCGACACGAAGATTTTTAGAAAAATCCCCCCTCCCCCAACTACCCTTTAAATGAAACTTTTTTCGAAAATTTTGATTTTCTCAAAAATGGCTCTAATGATTTTGATTAAAATATAGTATATTAAAGATATTTACACGACAAATAAAATGTATATCTTGAATTTTCTGGGAATAACCTATGAAGACTACTTTATTCTGGATGAATTTTACGAAGTTTTGCATAACTGCTAAACTGTAAGAGATGGACAAAAACTCACCCCGCAAAATATGTAGAGCATGTTAAAACATACAATTTATGATATATACCTATATATAATTTTTTTCGTGGAGTTGATCGTTTTTGAGATATTCCTTATTTCTGGTTTCAGGTTTAAAAACTTTAAAAATCATACAAACAAAGGAACTTCAGTTATAAAGCAACCAGCTTTTGACTATCACCTTAACCTGTGGTACTCCGTTATTTCGCTTTTACTTACAAGGAAGCAAGTAATAAGACTATTTTGCTTAATTTTTTCAAGATTAGCATGAAGTAAATAAAGGCATAAGCATTTGTTGCAGAGATGTAGAGAAAGTCATGTGAATGAAACACATCAGATTTTTTCAATCGAACTGCACCTCTACAACTCCAACACACGACTGGTGTGAGAGAAACAATTCAAAATAATAATATTATTCTACTATTGCTATACACTTCCGTGGATGGGGGATCGTTCTGCCATTTAAACTTGAAGGCCAAATTTGGAATCTCGATTCTAGTGATTATGTTCGTTTCTGCCTTTCAAGGAATATTTTAGTTTGTCTGTTTCTTAAATGCCGATGTTGCTTAGGGGGACATTATTGATGATTGTATAAAATTAACACTCGTAACGAACTTAATTGGATGAATGGCATCTTAAGGTAACGCATCAGCTATTATTCATAATATTAGCGACATTTCTGCTATTTATCAAATTTCTATGCAAATTATTTAAATAATAATTCTATTGTCTAATTTCATTTTTGTAATAAAAATTAAATATGAACCTCTTGATGCATTTTAAAAACTGTTCTTATAAAAGTTCAACAAATGGTTTGCAAATAATACTGTCCATTATATCATATTCTTAATATTAACTGTAATTAATGAAGAATAATTAATACTGCCTAAAATTATTTATTTTTAAAAATTTAACAATTTATTTCTCAAATTTCAAAAAAGTGCATAGGTACCGAATCTTTTCTTTAATGTACTTTTGGAAGGCAGTATACATTTTTAAAAACAAATTAGTGAAACATTACTACGGGTGGTGCATTTTGAGTATGAAAGAGAGAAAGCAAGGTTTAAGTTGGGTGTGCCTATTTCATTGTGCTTTCTTTTTACAGCTTCAATTAATTGGTAGCTAAAATTGCCACAAGTGAGAAAGTTTAGAATTCATTTTACTTTATTATGAAAATAAACAAGTTCTGTACGTCTTCAAATTTTCACAATTTCAAAGATGTATCAGCTAGGGAAGGGTTTGAAAACGAATTTCTTGTGCACGACTCTTGTGACATACAGAAGTCTTTTGTTTCAGGAGCACAATGCACTCACGCTGTTTACTTTTGTTGAGAATTGAGTTTTAATTGGCAATGGGTAGCAATTGATTATTACCAACACAATAAACCATTTTACAGCTCCATTATTTTCATGTCACAGCAACAAACTGGCTTTCTGCTAAGTGCTGAGAGATATTTTCTTTCTCTCCTCCATCTTGCGGCATTTCTTCGCGGTATTAGCACACTTCTGTCAGCAGACAGCTAAGATCTGAGAAGGCGTTAAATAAAGAAGTAGAGCTAAAAGATGATTATAATGTTTTACTACATATTTTTTATGACATCCTTTTCGGGTATTGTTTTTTTCTGGTGTTAGTATTGTGTGTACATATTTCTCTTAAGTGTATTTGTTTACTATAGTAGAGTACATTAATACATCGGAATACGATTTTTTCTGTGTTGTAAATTTAATATGCTGTATTTGAATACCTTTGTCCTTTTATTTTCGAGTTCACTCTTTACATTTTTTTTTATTTGTAATACTGCATACTATTTTGTATATTGCAAAAGCACGTAAGGTCTGTGGACACGTGCGACTGATGAAGATTGATCTATGTATTCTGATATTTCTATTGAAAATCTGGTAAGTGTTTTGATGTCTTTCTCCTAAATAGGTGAGGAAGAGGAAGAATGACATCTATTAGAAATCGATATTTCATCAGAAATAGAAATCCAGGTACGTATCTGAAGTTTTTCACCAGATATTTAATCCTGTAGAACAAAATATTTATAAAAAAATACATATAATATAGTAAAATTTCCTACAGAAACCACAGATCAATTGTGTATTTTAAATAAAAAATGCTTAAAACATAAAGCAAAATTTGATACTCTGGAAATGCGCTTCATCTATGAGAATGCTAAAATAATATTTTGGAATCCCATCAATTTGTCGAAAATAAACAAAGAAGGGAGGAGTTAAAAATGATTTGCATTTAGACAGCCTTTTTACTTTCTCTGTCACCTATCTACAGTAGGTAACAGAAAATATTGTATTCCACCCAGAAATTCGATATCAAAATTTCACCAGAAATGCACGTTTTGAGGTCCTCTAAACTATGTTCCATTCATATTATTTTCTCTACCTATTCTGTAACAAATTGTTCTTACAAATTCTCATTCTTCTATCTACTCCATACTAATCAAAATAAACACTAACCAAAATGTCATATTACTTATTTCCTTGATTTATGCTCACATGCACATATATCATTTTTTCTAAAAAAATATTTAATTTGGATTTAGAATTCCTCAAAACATGTATTTCCGGTGAAAATGCAATGTGTGGGTGAAATGCAATATCTTCTCTACAACGTAAAATGTACATAGTTGGTAGAGAATGTTTTACAGTTGATAGTTTTACAGTAACTCTAGAGACTATTGCAATCCACCCAAAATTTCGACATATTTTGAGACTCCCTGAACCCAACAATGCATTGTTTTAAGTCCGTGTGTCTATGTGGGTGTTCTGTCTGTGACAGCATACCTCAAAAGCGAAAAGTCGGATAGTTACGAAACTTGATACTTAAATTAAAGATATTCCAAGAAAGTAGTACGAAGGTTTTGAAGAAAATCCCCTTACCCAAAACTATCCTTAGATGGATAATTTTTCAGTATTTTTTGTTATTTTAAAAATTACTCTAACGCTTTTGATTGAAATGGTCACATGGTATTTTCCTGACAAACGAAGTGCATATATGTTCAATTTGGTGTCATTTAAATTCTCATTTACTTCATAAAACTCATAGATCTCGTCAGTGCACAATATTATATCAAATAAAAATGTTTGTATAGTTAACTATTTCCGAGAAAGGAAATTATTATTTCGTTATATAAGTTATTAGTTCAAATTTTCATATGCATCCTTAATCATATTGATACAGAATAATAGGACAGAACAGAATAATAATAATTAATAGTAATTAACACTATAGAATGTTATTATGACAAGTTTGGTATATGATATTTGTATTAGATTTGAAGTTTAGTATGACTAATTTGACATGTTTTTCTATATCTGATATAATGATTTTTACCATTGTAAATTATTTTTAAAAATGTTAAATATATAGTGTAGTGTAGGTGTGCAGGAGGGCATTCCACACTTCAGCCATTTATTGGTTTTTTGTACATCAGATCCCAGGAGGATAGGATGAGATGAAAATAATTGAAGTCGGAACCGGACGGCCGGAGGGAGCCAAGCATCTCTTCATCTTGGTTCGTGGGAAGCGCTAGGAGCCCGCGCTTCAAATCTGACCAAACGCCTCTGAGTCTACAGACGACTTCCAAACCATCACGCCGCCGAGAGGTGAATTTCCAAAGCACAATCACCTCCACAAAAGGGTGCCACCACCGCAGTCTTTCTGACATATACAACCCTGAAAGAGACCGATTGAATGAAATGAAGGGACAGCAAGTTCGAGGGAATGAAGAAAGCTTTCTAGTATTCGCATAGTGGCCAGCGAAAACCCTATTCCCACAAAATTCAAGATATAAATTTTATTTGTCGTGTAAATACCTTTAATATAAGAGATTTTAATCGAAACGATTAGAGCCATCTTTGAGAATCACTTTTGAAATTCCTTCCACGCAAAGGGTAGTTGGGGTGGGGGGAATTTTCCTGAAAATATTCATGTCGTATCCTTGGTGCTAGGAGATTTTAATTGTATTTAAACAAAAATTGAGACGTGTGAACATTTTGAAAGTGTGAAAATGTAGTTTGAGAAAAACTGTGTTTTACAAAATAGTATGCAAGGAAACTGGTGTACCGTATATTTTAAATGGCTGCAAGCACGAAGCAAGGGGGGGGGGGAGAGCTAATGGTTGATTTTCTATGGAGGTCAAAGATTTCAACAACTATTTGCCATAAAAATAAGCGATTTCGAATTTTTGTCCCATTGTAGTAAAATTTCACTCCCAGTGTCCGTTAAACTATAATCAAATCTTTTAAGCTGCCTCTACCATGCGATAGTAGTGTGTCTCCCTCACATTCAACGATTCCGAGATCGGATCTCGGAAAGGGTAAGCTACTTGGGTAAAAGTTTTTCCGGGTTTTTACTTATTCTGAGAAGACTTATGTCGAATAATTCTAAGCTCTGTGGATCCCGGAGTCAATTGAGCAATATTTTAACTATTTTCTGCATCGTCTGCTATGGCCAAGTTCCTTAACACACCAGGTTAATCTACGTTAAACTACTTAAAGAATAAGAAGGAAAAGAAGAAACTTTTAACAGCTAGTCGGTATGAGATGCTTTTGAAATTCCGTTCTCTTTGCTTGATCAAGAGAAAGAAAAAACTAATGAGGATCTACATATTGAGAAAGGTATTTTAAAATTGAAACTAATAACAAGGAATATCTCGGAAGTGGCTAACTCCACAAAAAATGTATTTGACATAAATGTTTGTCTTTCTCATATTATCAGTTGTGTAAAATTCATCCAGAATGAAGAAGACTTCAGAGGCTATTCCGAAAAATTCAACTTATACACTCTATTTGTCGTGAAATTGACTCAAACATATAATACTTTAATCAAGATCGTTAGAGCCATTTTTGAAAATAATCACAATTTTTTACAACTTTTCCGAGTAAAGGGCAGGTGGCGTGACAGGAATTTTCTTAAAAATTTGCTTGTCATATCCTTGGAAGATACTGAACCAAAATGCCAAATTAATCGAGCTTTCCTTTTTGAGATATGCTGTTCACAGACATACGGACACACATGCGTGCCCCTAACGGATCTCTTTCTAAAACTATATATTTGCTTATTTATGTATTAAAGCATCTCAAATCGTGCATTTCAAGTGAAATATTGGTACCGAATTTTTTAATTTCCTCTGCTTATTCGTGGTACAGAAAGTGAAAGTTGCATTAGTACCTGTCACAAATTTCCGAATTACTTTATTAAACCCGTATTAGCATAAGAGAAGTGAAAATATAATCCCATTTAGGATGTGCAATGGCAAGAAGTTTTATGAATTATTTTAAATGACTGTCTCTATTCACTCTTCTACAAACTATTCTTATAAAAGCTTATTTTTCTACCTGCTTTATATTAATCTATACAAACGTTTGCAGATATAGTTTTATTGCACATTTTGTTGCAGGCAAAAGGATTATGTTATACAAGAGACTGAAACGATAGCTAAATATTCATAAAGCGGGCACTATATTTGAAATACCATGACATCACAAGAAAGGTGGTAAGCTGCGAAAAACAACTGATTGGTGATAACCTTGAAAAAAAATATCGATAAGCTTCAAACCAACAATAGCTAATATCTTGGAAATAGCGGATGTCACAAAAACATTTATTTAAAATTAATATAAGTTTTAAAGAGGTCTAATTCTTTGTGCAATAGGTTTTTGTAGTCACTAATGGTTAACCAGCTATACAACATTCGTTTGGAATGAAGAGCACTTCACGGCTATTCGTAAAAATTCAAGATATGTATTTATATATGTATCTGAAACATATATTATTTTAATTAAATATTTTTACGTTTCAATTTCCATATAAAACATAGTTTAAAATGGTTAGTTTTTTTTAAATATTAATCACATTTTTAACAAATGCTGAACTTTGGGAAGCTTAGTATTTTTCGAATGTTTGTTTTGAGTTATGTTCTTCACACACACACACGCAAGCACACACACACACACATACACACATTAACGAGCCATCAATAAATAAATTTGGTAAGGTAGCTAAATCTAATTTTTAATAGTGTACAATATTTTCACTATTATAAATCCGTTTTAGAGGAAGTATACAATTCCTAAAACTTGCTCTTATTCTAGGAAAATTCATTATTAGTAATTAAGTTGGTCTGGGTAGCTCAGTTGGTTAAGTTCTGGCCTTCTGATATCAAAGTCGAGGTTCAAATCCGGTCCAGGCCGCTGGATTTTTAGTGTGCTTAAAGTGGGACAAATTCCGGCACACCGGTGGCGCTAATATGATCCTGGTATTTTACATGCTGTTAACAAGCAATTTAATTTTTTTATAAATAATTAAACACGCTGCAACAGTGAAGCAAGGTGCAGACCGCAGGCAAATCACAGGGCGGTCTGGAGTAAATAACTAGTGAAATCTAGCGGTAATATTGCAAAATTGTGCTTTATACTCTTTGTACAAACACTGCAAGTAATTGATTAATAACCGCTTTGTGGTTGTACTGCTATCAACTACTCTGGTCATGTTTTCTCAAAGTTTCCATTAAATTTAAAACATTCCGGGAAGTTCGCTACAAATTTAATCCAATCCATATTTACTTTCTCTACACTTATAAACATAGTGTATAGAGAAGGCATTGTATTCCACCCAAAATTCGATACCGATATTTCACCGGAAATATGTTTTGAGGTCCTCTGAGTCCAAAAAACCTTTTTACTTTCTCTAGCCCTTATGTATAATGCGCATAGTGGATAGAGATGGTACCTATTGATTCCACCCAAAAATTCAATAGCGAGATTTCACCGGAAATATATGTTTTGAGGTTCCCTGAATCTGAAATGAGCATTTTGTGTGTCTGTGTGTGTCTGTGGACACCATAGCTCAAAAATGAGAGACTGTTAAATACCAAACTTAGTATTTATCTTTAGTATCTCCTAAGGATGTGACACGATGATTTTCAAGAAAATCCCCCCACCCCAAACTACTCTTTACATCGAAAAATTTCGAACATTTTTATTTTCTCAAAACTGTCTCTAATGATTTTGATTAAAATACCGAATAGTAAAGATATTTACATGACAAATAAAATGTATAGCCTAAATTTCCTGAAATAGGCTTTGAAGACCTCTTTATTCTGGATGAAGTTGGCTGAAGTTGTATAACTGGTAAATCGTAAAATATATGCAAAAACGTACTACACAAAAAATTGTTTATTCCCGTTAAAACACACAATTTATGTCATACCTCTTTTTTGTTGTAGAGTTTCCGAGATATTCCTTGTTATTGGTTTTAGTTTTGAACTACGCATCTTCTCAAACGGGGGCACCTTTCCTTTCATCTCTCTTTTGTTTTTCTGGAAATGCAAAGCAAACCGAATTTCTTAGGCCGCGCCGTGGCCGAATGGTTAGATCACTCGCCAAGTTCAATCCCATGCGACCGTATGTGGGATTTGTGGTGAACAAAGCGTCACAGGGGCGGGTTTTCTCCGGGCTCTCCGGTTTCCCCCACTATCGCATTCCACCGGTGCTCCATTTTCATTCCATGTATCATCGTGTTATTGCCTGCGGTGCCATAGTAGTAAAAGTGGATGTTAAACACTAAACAAGAGAAAAAAAAAACGAATTTCAACTGTTCACATATCGACCGCTTTTATTTATTTATTTATTTATTTTTTTAGCTTAACGTCCTTTAACCTAGTTGGTCATATGGGACGATGAATGAAATTAACGATGCTCAAATGATTAAAGTTACTCGACATTCGTCTTCTCGGGATATAGAGAAACCCCGAAAAAAAACCTTATCGGTGTAACTCACCCTAAGGGAGATTCGAACTCACGGCCTGTTGAAAATGAGGTAGACTCGCTACCACTTGACTATCACTTTAGCCTGCTGTGTTCACATGTCTCCCTTCTGCTTACAAGGAACTATCTAATAAGTCCAAATTGTGATCATATTTACCTCGTTTAACACGATGTAGGTAGAAGAATAATAATTTTTTTTTACTTTCTCTATACGTACTATGTAAATAGTGTATAGAGAATGTATTGCACTCCACCAAAAAATTCGATTCCGAGATTTCACCGGAAATATATGTTTTAGGGTCCCCTGTATCCAAAAAAAGTATTTTCAGAAAAAAGGTACGTGTGTGTGTGTGTGTGTGTGTGTACGTGTGTCAGTGTGTCCATGTGTCTGTGAACACGATAACTCAAAAACGAAAAGTCGGTAAAATACCAAACTTGGTATTTAAGTTTAGCATCTTCCGGGAATGCGACATAAAGATTTTGAGAGAAATCCCCCACTCCAAACTACCCTTTACGCGGAACTTTTTTCGAAAATGTTGATTTACTAAAAAATAGCTCTAACGATTTTGATTAAAACATCGTATATATAAGATAATTACCTGACAAATAAAATGTATATTTTGAATTTTCTCGTAATAGCCTCTGAAGACTACTTTATTCTGGATGAATTTTACGGAATTTTGCATAAGTGCTAAACTGTAAGAGAGAGACAAAATTTACCACACAGAAAATGTAGAGCACATTAAAACACACAATTTTTGCTAAATACATTTTTTTCGTGGAGTTGATTGTTTTTGAGATATTCCTTGTTTTTGGTTTAAGCTATAAAAACTTATATTTTTCTCATACAGGACTTTGTGAACTCGTGTCCATACAAACAAAGGAACTTCAGTCACATAGCAACCATCTTTTGACTATCACTTTAACCTATGGTACTCCCTTATTTCGCTTCTACTTACAAGAAAGCAAGAAATAAGACTATTTCTGCTATTGTTTTCTCCATTAGCTGGAAGTAAATAGAAGCATAAGCTTTTTAAAAATAATTTATTGCAGAGATAGAGAAGGTCATGTGAATGGAACACATCAGATTTTTAAGAATAGGTTTTTACAGTACATTTAGAGAAAGTAGTGAATGCAATGCATCACATTTGCTGCCATAGAGATGGCTAATCCTTCACATGTTTCTTTCTCATATTAAATTGGTTTGCACAAAATGTATCTGATCTCCAAGGGTAGTGCTGTCAACCCTGACGGTTTGTCCTCTCTCAGCGAAAGTTGCGGCAATTGCTTTCAATCCCCCCGGTCAATAGAATTTTCTTACTGGCTTGAATTCAATTCCTATTGCTGATTGAATAGAATCATATTCAATTTCTAAATGTGCAGATGCGAGAAATGTGAGACAATATACTTTATTGACAGCGTCTTCACAGCATCCATACAATTACCTGCCACCAATTGATTTATATATCTATTATCCATCACAACGGTCACTGAAATGTTGGCCTGAAATACAGGGACAGGCATACTGTAAATTTCTTACTTTATATTTTTGCTTTGTCTACACATGTACATAGTGTATAGACAAGGAATTGCACTCCACCCAAAATTCAATACCGAGATTTCAGTGGAAGTATACGTTTTGAGCACCCCTGAATCCAAAAAAGTATTTTTTAAAAAAAAGTCAGGGTGTGTGTCTGTAGACAGCTTGCTTAAAAACGAAAAGTTCATGAAATACCAAAGTTGGCATTTAAGTTTAGTATCTTCCAAGGATGCGACTCAAAGATTTTGAGGAAAATCCCCCATCCCAAACTACCTTTTACATTTTTTCGAAACTTTTGATTTTCTTAAAAATCGGTCTAACGGCTTTAATTAAAATACCTTATATTAAAGATATTAACATAACAAATAAAATGTATATATTGAATTTCCTGCGAATAACCTCTGAAGACCTCTTTATTCTAGATGAATTTCTGCATAACTGGTAAACAGTAAGAAAACATTTGCTACACAAAAAATGTACATCTTGTTAAAACGCACAATTTGTGTCATATGCATTTTGTTTTCGTGATTTTGACCATTTTTAAGATTTTCCTTATTATTGGTTTCAGTTTTAAAATATTTAAAACTTTTCTCATACGCAGAAATTTGTCAACTACTGGCAATGCAAAGAAACGGATTTCAACAACATGGCAACCAGCTTTTAATATATTTGAGTGTCGCTTTAGCCTAGTATATTTCTTTATTTCCCTTCTCATTATAAGAAAGTAACAAGATCATTTCTGATAATGTTTATCTTGATTAGCACGAAGTACAGCGAGAGTAAGCTTTTTAACAATTATTTGTTACAAAGATGTAGAATAGAGCACATAAGACTTTCTCATATTAGGCAGTTTCCTTCTTTGAAAACTACATTGTAAATTGTAAAATTAAAACCCGTTTACAAATACTAATGTGCTACATTTATATGACTTTCTTTGTCCTCTATCATATATTAATGGGTATTAAAACTACCCTTACGGAAGGTTATAATTTCTATCTAGACTTTATTTTAAAAGGATAAGACTTTGCAGAGATAGATACACTGCATATTTCGTTTAAGATACAAAGGGAATAGTGATAATCAAATTTTTAAGAACTGGGCGCCATGGTCCTTAAATTGCGCACTTTTCCACGCAATCGTGAAAAATATTGAATTTCGAAAGGACTTTAAAACAATGTTAATTCAACAGTATTATAATTAATAACAGATATTTTGGACATTTCTTATGCCGAATAAAAGTTAGTTACACTAAATTGTAGGTTTTAAAGAAGTTATACTTTCTGTGTATGCATTTTCGTCCATCGCTTAGTTTTATCAATATTATACAAAATTCTTTCCGATAAAACAGGGCTTTATAGACTATTCCCATAAAATTCAAGATATAAATTTTATTTACTAAGTAGGTATCTTTAATATTTGTGTTCTTTCATTCAAAATTATTAGTGCCATTTACGAAATAAATTAAAAAAAAAAAAAACTTCAATGTAAAGTGAGGTTGGTGTGGGGGGATTTTTCTTGAAAATCTTTATGTCCCAATGGAAGATACTTAACCTAAACACCAAATTTAGTATTTATCCAACTTTTCGTTATGCTGTTCACATATAGACAGACAGACACACACACACAGAAGGACTTTTTTTCTAGAAATATGCTTCTTATTCTGGGGGCCTCAAAACATATATTACCCGTGAAAATTCGGTATCGAATTTTTGGATGCAGCACAATACTTTCCCTACCTTCTCTATGTACTAGAGAAAGTAAAGAAGATATTTACTTGCTGGGTCAATTCGCAGAGAATATGCTGTAGATAGAAATTTATGCACACACTTTTCTTTTCTGGTGATGTTCTTGGTTTAAATTGCCTTCATAATCAAGTTTCTTGTCCATATCTTTTTTTCTAAATTTTAGGCATATTTTTAATTGGTCCTTTTCGGTTTTGGAACATGAAGTTGCAGTCCTAATATTCTAATGACGTTAGCCAGATACTGTTGTGAGTTTACCTAATTTTCTGGCGCTTCTTTTAATTTTTTACGTCTCTCCATGTTTTCAAGGTGTTTTTCCACTCTTAGGTGTTCACAGGATCTTGTTCCGAGGCCTCGTGGTTTTTTAGTTATCGTGTTCACGGACACAAACACGCACACGGAACTTTTTCTAAAAAATGTCTTTTTTTATTGACTCTAGCACAATTGTACAGTAGAATGTATGTAGTAGATAGAGAATGTATTGCATTCCACCAAAGTTCGATACCGAAATTTCACCGGAAATACACGTTTTGAGACCCATTGAATCCAGAAAAAAAGCAGTTTAGAAACAAAAGATGAAAATTCGGTTGAATACCAAACTTGGAATTTAAGTTCAGTATCTTCCGAAGATTTTCATGAAAACCCCCCACCGCTAAATACACTTTACATAGAACGTTTTTCGAACATTTTTATTTTCTCAAAAATGACATAAATATGTCAATTATTCAAAATGATATTGAATAAATGACATGTTAAGATATTTTCACAGCAAACGAAATGTGTATCGTTAATTTTCAGGGAATAGCCGCTGAAGACCTCTTCTTTCTGGATGACTTTTATATAACTCGTAAACCGCAAAAGATTGGCAGAACCTTACTGCACAAAAATGTAGATATGATTCAAACACACAATTTATGTCATATACATATTGTTATGTAGAGTTAACAGTTTTCGAGATATTGTTATTGGTTTCAAATTTAAACTACTTAAACCTTTCTCTAGGAGAAATGCAAAAGATAACAGAGTTTCAATTGTTTCACATAGCGATGGCTTTTAAGATAATTGGCTATCTCTTTAGCCTAATGTATTCCCGCTTTTCTCTTCTACTTACAAGGAAGCAGTAATAAGAACATTTCTGCTAAAGTATATTTCGATTAGCGTGACTTAGATAAAAGAATAAACTTTTGCAAGGAAAGTTTGTTTGTGGAACAGCTAGAGAAAGTCATGCGAATGGAACACATAATATTTTTTTTTTTTTTCAAAATGCTATAACCAACTATTGTCTATGACTTTTATGAGATTTAGTTATCTTGTTTACCCACTTGTCTGGTGATTCTTTCATTTTGTATGTCTCTCCATGTTTTCAAGGTGTTCTTCCACTCCTTTTAGATCAGTTCCTTAGAAACAGGATCTTGTGCCGAGGCTGGTGTCCGATATTTCGTTTTTGAGTTATCGTACTCACGGGCACATGGGCACACTCACACACGCATACACACTCACACATACATAATTTTTACTTTCTCTAGCCCCATATGTACAATGTACATAGGGATAGAGAAGTATTGTATTACACCCAAAAATTCGATGTCGAGATTTCACCGGAAATACATGTTTTACGACCACCTGAATCCAAAAAAAAAAAAAAAAGGCATTTTCAGAAACAGGTCCGTGTGTGTGTGTGTGTGTGTGGGGGGGGGTCTGTGGACAGCATAGCTCAAAAACGAAAAGATGGTTAAATACCAAACTTGATATTTAAGTTTGGTATCTTCCAAAGATGCGACACGAAGGTTTTCAAGAACATTACCCCACCCCTAACTACCCTTTACAAGGAAAAATTTTCAAAAATTTTATTTTTCTTAAAAATGGCTATAACGATTCTGATTAAAATACCACATATTAAAGCCATATCTATCACAAATAAAATGTATATCTTAAATTTTCTGGGAATAGCTTCTAAAGACCTTTTTATTCTGGATGAATGTTGCTTAATTTAGTATAATTAGTAAACCGTAAGAGATAGACAAAAACTTACTCTATAAAAATGTAGATCTTGTGAAAATACACAAGTTATATACATTTTTTTCTTGGAGCTTACCGCTTTCGAGATATTCCTTGTTCTTAGTTTCAATTGTGAAGCATTTATACTTTTCTCAGACGAAAGTGTCCGTTTTTCTTTTATTTTACTCCTGACCAAGCAAAGAAGTAATTTGCAATGACAATCGCATAACGACAGCTTTTAAAACATTTGACTATCACTTGACCAGGAGTTTACCAATTCCCATATGAGAACAGCTTAGGTATTTTAAAACTAAATCAATAACATTGAATATATCGGAAATGGTCAACTCCACGAAAAAAATTGTATGTTTATCGAGATCTATTTTTTTTGTTTTGTTTAGTATCATTTTCGTCTACTTTTTGCGGTTTACCACTAATGCAAAATTCATTCGGAATAAAAAGGCCTTTAGAGACTATTCCCAGAAAATTCAAAAGATACACTTTATTTTTGATGTAAATATATATTTTAATCATATTCTTTAGAGTCATTTTTGAGAAAATCAACATATTTGAAAATTTTCCATATAAACGGAGTTTGAGGTGGGAGGATTTTCCGCAAAATCTTCGCGTCCTTCCTTAGAAGATGCTAATCTTAAATATCAAGTTTGGTATTTTACCGACTTTACGTTTTTGAGTTATCGTGTTCACAGACACACGGACACATGAGCACACACACATAGACACACAGACGGATCTTTTTCTAAAATTTATTTTTTTGTACAGGGAACCCTAAAATATCGAATTTTTGGTTGGAGGCAGTACTTCCTCTACCTATTTACCATGTATTATGTAGAGAAAGTAAATGTTTATTGGATACAGGAGATTATTATTATTATTATTTATTATTTATTATTATTATTATTATTATTATTATTATTATTGAGTAATCTATGAGCGCTCATGATTTGGGAACAAGAAAATCAACACTAGCGGAGGTCAACCCAACAATTGATTGCTGCTTTTTCCACTCCTTTTAATCTCCAACCCTTTCAATTGTCAAGCTAGGAGAAGTAAATTGCACTTTTGCCGTCTTTGATTCTTGGCCTCTCCTTCTCCCTTCCGGACTCTTCTTCTTTCTCGTAGTGAATTTACACTGATGCGTAGAACAGGAGATTTAAAGGAAAGGGGGCCGTGTGTCTAAGGGATTAATTTACGTGAAGCAATTTGCGCCTAGAGTAAATTTACGGGATTGTCGATAGTTTCCTCCACTCTATATATAAAGGACCAATCGTTTGGAGCTCTTAGCATTTCACCAGCACTCAGCCTCCAGCGATTGAGCTGAAACATGGTGAGAAACTCAACACCTTTACCTCTTTCACCTCTTATTGCAATATTGCTTTAAACAGTTCATTGTCACTGGCTGCATAGGTGGTTTATAAAGATAACTGCGAACAACTCTCCTAAAAATCTGATGGATTCCATTCACATGACATTCTCTAGCTGTTCCACAAGCAAACTTTTCATACAAAAGATTACCTTTTTATCTACGTCAAGCTATTCAAGATAAATTTGCCTCTTTGTAAGCAGAAGGAAAATGAAATATACTAGACTAAAGCGATTGTCAGATCTTTTAAAAGCCGACCACTAAGTGAAACATTGAAATTCGGTTCTCTTAGTTTGCGGGGAGTAAAAAATCTGATGTGTTCCATTCACATGACTTTCTCTACATCTCTGCAACAAATTATTGCTAAAAAGCTTATGCCTATTTACTTCCTGGTACTCGAGAACAAATTAGCAGAAATAGTCTTATTACTTGTTTCCTTGTAAGTAAAAGTGAAATAAGGGAGTACCATACGCTAAACTGACAGTCAAAGGCTGGTTGCCATGAGACTGAAGTTCCTTTGTTTGTATGGACAGAAGTTCACAAATTCCTGTATAAGAAAAGTATGTTTTTTTTAAAGCTGAAACTAAAAGCAAGGAATATCTTAAAAACAACCATCTCCACGAAAAATATGTATATAACGTAAATTATGTGTTCTAATGTGCTCTACATTTTCTGTGTGGTAAGTTTTCGTCCATCTCCTACGGTTTAGCAGTTATGCAAAATTCCGTAAAATTCTTCCAGAATAAAGTAGTCTCCAGAGGCTATTTCCGAAAATGCAGGATATACATTTTGTTTGTAAGATAAATATCTAATCAAAACTTTCGAAAAAGTTGCAGGTAAAGGGTAGTTTGGGTTGGGAGGATTTTTCTCAAAATCTTCGTGTCGCATCCCTGGTAGATACTAAACATAAATACCAAGTTTGGTATTTTACCGATTTTTCGTTTTTGAGTTAACGTGTTCACAGACACACGGACACACACACACACACACATGGATCTTTTTGTGAAAATGCTTTTTTTGGATATAAGGGACCCTAAAACATATATTTCCGGTGAAATCTCGGTATCGAATTTTTGGGTGGAGTGCAATACCTTCTCTATACACTATGCACATAGTGCGTGTAGAGAAAGTAAAAATAGAATTGAAAAGTAAGATGTCTACCATATACTGATATCAATAACTCGGAATAGATATCTCAAAAACGCTTAACCCTACAAAAATTGTTTATGATATAGATTGTGTGATTTAATGAGACCTGCATTTTTTGTGCATAAAGTTTTTTTTCTATCTCTTACGATTTACTAGTTATAGGTACAAGTTATACAAAAGTTATCCACAGTGAAGAGTTCTTCGGAGGCTATTCCCAGAAAATTCAAGATATATAGTTCGTTTGTCATGAAAATATCTTAAACACGTGCCATTTTAATAAAAATTGTTAGAGACATATTTGAGAAAACCAAAGTTTTGGAAAAATGTTCCGTGTAAAGATTAGTTGGGAGTTTGGGGATTTTATTGAAAATCTTTGTGTTGCATACTTGTAAGATACTGAAGATAAATACGAAGTTTGGTAACTAAGCGACTTTCAGTTTTTGAGCTGTGATGCCCGCAGACAGCACACATACACACACACACACACCCGGACATATTTGTCTCAAAACATGTATTTCCGGTGAAATTTCCATATTGAATTTTTGGGTGTAATAAAATACCTTCTCTATCCACTATGTACATTGAACATATGAGCTAGAGAAAGTAAACATTCTGATGTGTTTCCTTCACATGACTAACTTAATCTATTCTGAAAAAAAAACTTTTCTTACAAAAGATTATTCTTTTATCTACATTGTACTAATCGAGATAAACATCAATACATATGAACTTATTAGATACTTACTTCCTTGTAAGAAGAAATGAAATAAGGCAATTCACAAGGATAAAGTGATAGTCACATCCTTTCAATGTACAATTTGTTTTACTATATGGTCAAGAGTAAAACAAAAAAAAAAAAAAATTCTGATGTGTTGCATTCACATGTCTGTCTTTCTTTACCTATTCCTCAAACAAACTTTTCTTACAAAATCATTCTTCTATCTACATCATGCTTTACGAGATAAATATAAAATAAAATTGGTCTTACTACTTAGTTCCTTATAAGCAGAAGGAAAAGGGAATATATCAGATTAAAGCGACAGTCAAATCTTTTAAAAGCCGATCGATATGTGAAGAATTGAAGTTCGGTTTTCTTTGCATTTCCAGAAAAACAAAAGAGGTATGAAACGAAAGGGATCTTATTTGAGAAGATGCGTTGTTTAAAAATGAACCCAATAACAATGAATATCTCGGAAACGGCCAACTTCGCAACAAAAATGTATATGATAAATTTTGTGTTTTAACGAGATCTATATTTTTGTGTGTCTCGTACGGTTTACCAGTTATGCAAAATTTAGCATAATTCATCCAGAATGAATAAGTCTTCAGAAGCTATTCCCAGAAAATTCAAGATATGCATTTTTTAAGTGTTTATGATGTAAATAGCTTTAATATACGATATTTTAATCAAAATCATTAGAAACTTTTTTGAGAAAAACAAAATTTTCAAAAAATGTTCCATGTAAAGGGTAGTTGAAGGTGAGGAAGTTTTTTTTTTTTGAGGATAGGAAGCTTGATAACAAAGTTTGGTATTTAATGGTATTTTAGTTTTTGAGCTATGCTGCCTATACTCACACACAGACACACATAGACTTTTTCTAATTTTAATCGGGGACCTCCAAAGAGAAAAGGGTTAGAATAATAAATACATAAGATGTGTATTCCAATATTTTTTATTAATTCTAATAAGATAAATAAATATATATATATATATATTAAATTTCCGGTGAAATATCGGTATTGAATTTTTGGTTGGAATACAATACTTCCTCCAAATACTATTTACGTAGAAAAACTATATATGTATATGTAGAAAAACTAAAAAGATATGAAACGATTGAAAACTTCCCTGAGAAAAGTGTAAGTATTCCAAAATTGAAATCAATAAGGGAATATCTCTGAAATGAATAGTTAAATAAATAAATAAATAAATATATATAAACACATACATATGATGTGCGCCATTTACCTTTCTTTCTTTCTTTCTCCTGCTTTTCCTCGCTAAAGATTATTATTTTATCTACCTCATGCTAATCCAGATAAGCATTAGCAGAAATGGTCTTATATATTGCTTCCTTGTAAGTAGGAGGGAAATAAAGGGAATACACTAAGCTAAAGCTATGGTCAAACTATTTAAATATATTGCAATATGAAACAACTGAAATTTGGTTCTCTTTTGGTTTCTCGGGACTAAAAAAAAAAAAAAAAATGTTACGAAAGTTGACTTCATGATTGAGAAATATTTAAGTAGTTTAAAACTGAAACCAATAACAGGAATATCTCGGAAATGGTTTTAAAAAAAATGAAACGTGACAAATGGTGTGTTTAACGAGATCTATATTTCTTATGTAGTACAATTTTGTCTAACTCCTATTTTTTAGGTTCACCAGCTATGGAAAATTCATCTAGAATGAAGAGATCTTAAGGAACTATTCCCCATAAATTGGTATGTAAACGTATTTAACATATGGAATTTTAATAAAAATCCTAGTCATTTTTAGAAAATGCAAGTTTTGAATACTGTTCCATGTAAAGGGTAGTTTGAACGATTTTTTTTAAATATTAGTCGCATCCTTGGAAGATACTAAATTATATACCAATTTTGGGTATCTAACCGTCTTTTCGATTTTGAGTTATCACAGACACACGGACCTTTTTTAAAAATATTCTTTCTGGATAGAGAAAAACTATATATCTCCGTAAAATTTAGGTAGAATACAAATACCTCTTTATCTAGATTAAAATGAGCTGTAACGCAAGTGTCTGTTTAATCTGTTAATTGTCTGTTCTTTTTAAGGGGTTGTAAATATCATGTAATGCAAACTCTTCAGAAAAATCTTATGTGTTCCATTCACATGACTTTCTCTACATCTCTGCAACAAATTACTGATAAAAAGCTTATTCTTCTATTTGCTTAATGATAATCGAGAAAAAATTATCAGAAATAGTCTTATTACTTGCTTCCTTGTAAGTAAAAGTGAAATAAGGGAGTACCATACGCTAAACTGACAGTCAAAGGCTGGTTGCCATGAGACTGAAGTTCCTTTGTTTGTATGGACAGAAGTTCACAAATTCCTGTATAAGAAAAGTATGTTTTTTTTAAAGCTGAAACTAAAAGCAAGGAATATCTTAAAAACAACCATCTCCACGAAAAATATGTATATAACGTAAATTATGTGTTCTAATGTGCTCTACATTTTCTGTGTGGTAAGTTTTCGTCCATCTCCTACGGTTTAGCAGTTATGCAAAAATCCGTCAAATTCATCCGAAATAAAGTAGTCTTCAGAGGCTATTCCCAGAAAATTCAAGATATACATTTTATTTGTCAAGTAAGTATCTTAAATATACGAGATTTTAATCAAAATCGTTATAGCCATTTTTAAGAAAAACAAAATTTTCGAAATTTTTTCCATGTAGAGGGTAGTTTGGGGGGGGATTTTCTTGAAAATCTTCGTGTCACATCCTTGAGAGATACCAAACTTAAATACCAAGTTTGGTTTTTAAAGATCTTTTCATTTTTGAGCTATGCTGCCCACAGACACACACAGACAGACAGACACACACGGACATTTTTCTAAATTTTTTTGGATTCAGGGGTGTCAAAACATGTATTTCCGGAGAAATCTTGGTATCGAATTTTTGGGTGCATTACAATACCTTCTCTAAACACTATGTACATAGTACGTATAGAGAAAGTAAAAATGTAGTATTACATTCTGATACATTTCTCTATTTCTCTACCAATTAGGCTTTTTATTTTCTCTATTTACGATGTACGTGAATAATTTATCAGAATAATCCTAAAAATGAATTCAGTGCAATATTGTAATCTGAATGTTAATTTAATCAAAAAGTGTCCACATTAACATGTACTATTACTGTACGTGAAATAGAAAATATATTGACGTGTTCCATTTACATGAGTTTCTTAGTTGTTCCACAAACAAAAGTTTCTTGCAAGATATTATTCTTTTATCTATATCACACTAATTAAAATAAACATTAACAGAATTAGTCTTATTACCTAGTTTCTTATAGGTAGAAGGGAAATAAGGGAGTATACCAGGTGAAACCAACAGTCAATTTTTTTTAAAGCCAGATGCTATGTGAAACAATTGAAATTCGTTCTCTTTACTTGCCAGGAGTAAAGAAAAGAGAGATGAAAAGAAATATAACTTCTCGTTTGAGAAAATATTAAGTAGCTTAAAGCTGAAACTAGTTATACAAAAGTTATAAAAAAGCTCGTCCAGAATGAAGAGGTTTTCAGAGACAATTTTCAGAATATACATTTCGTTTGTCTTCAAAATATCCTAAACAACCCTTATTCAGACACATTTACAAGAAATAATGTGATAAAGGTATTTCTGCAAACGTCTCTATCGATATAAGTACATGAAGTTGGTAGAAGCATAAGATTTTGTAAGAAAAGTTTGTTGTAGAATAGGTAGAGAAAGTCAGGTGAATGTAACCATCACAAATTTTGTTTTGTGAATTGAAAGATTGATATTTTCCGGAGAGGATAGTATGCATGTTGCATCTTTGGAAGATACTGAACTTAAATACAGCTTTGGTGTTTTAAGAGGATGAGGACATCCTGTTTGAGAAAACTTTTAATTATTTTAAAATTGAAACCAATAAAAGGGTATAATTCGGAAATCATTATCGCTATAAAAAAAAAGTATGACATATGTTGTGTTGTTTAATGATATCTACATTTTTTGTACAGTAACTTTTGTCTATCTCTACCAGCTATGCAAAAGTCATTCAGAGATATACCCTGAAAGTTAAAGATATGCATTTTATTTTTATTAAATTACTTTTAATATAGGTTATCTTAATCAAAATCGTTAAACCTAATTTTGAGAAAATGAAAAATTCTTTGTAAGTTTCGAGTGGCGGCATTTTCTTATAAATCTTCTGTCGCATTTTTGGAAAATGATGACTTAAATATCAAATTTGGTATTTAACCAACTTATTGTTTTGAGTTATCGTGTTCACAGACACACACACACATAAACGGATCATTTTCTAAGAATCTGATGTTCATTCACATGGAAAAAACATGTAAATGGCGTGTTATTTATGGACGCTCTTTAACTGCTGTGGTTCTCAGCGTTCCATTCTATACTGGGCGTGAAAGACCGCTTAATTTTGCTCAGAGGCCTCTCTATCCGGCTTGAGGTTCTTTTAGATGCCGTAAATCTACGACACGAGATCAACGGCTTTACTTCCCTTCTTAAGGAAGCCATGCTAAGGATTTTTACGCCCGAAAAAATCCATCGTTCTCCTTCGGGTTTGAACCCGCAACCTTGGGTATATGAAGTCAGCATGGTAACCATTACACCACGGAGGGCGACTGTCATCATTCACATGGTTTTCTCTATCTAGTCTGCAAACAAATTTCTAGCGAAGGAGTATTCGTCTAATCGAGATCGAGATAACATTACCAGTAATGGTCTTATTACTTTAAAACAGAAGGTAACTAAGGTAATACACTAGGTTACAGCGATAGTCAAGTATTATAAAAACTGTCACTTTAGAATTGGCATTGAAATTTGCTTCTTTGCATGGCCAGGAGTAAAACAAAAGAAACGCGGACGACTTCCTGTTTAGGAAAAGTTTTAAGTGCTTTAAAATTGAAACCAAGAACAAAGAATATGTTGGAAATGGATAGCTGCGCAGCAAAAATATATATATGACATAAATTGTGTGTTTTGGCGTGATCTACCTTTTTTTGCAGTACGCTTTTGTCTATCTCTTAAGGTTAGCAGTTATGCAAAGGTCATTCAGATTGAAGAAGACCAGTGACTATTTCTAGGAAATTCGAGAGATGTATACATTTTACTTGTCCTATAAATATCTGTAATACACGGTATTTTTTATCAGAATAGCACCATCTTTTAGAAAATCAAATACTTCAAACATTTTGCTATGTAAAGGCTGGCTTGGAGTGAGGGGTTTTCTTGAATCTTCATGTCTCATCCTTGGGAGATACTAAACTTAAATACTGTTTCTTTTTTTGATTTATGAGGTCCTCAGATACACATACCTTTTTCAAAAAATGTTTTTATGGATTCAGAGGACCACAAAACATGTATTTCAGCGAAATCTCAATATCGAATTTAGAATTATACCTACTATGTTCATGTAGATACGTGTAGATAAGGTAAAATGCTTTTTATATACATAGAGTCCCTAAAACGTATTTTTCAAGCGAAATCTCGGTATCGAATTTTTGGATGGAATGTAAGGCCTTCTCGTATTACGTACGAAATAGAGAAAATAATAAAACGATAGTTATGTAAATATAATAGTAATTTATGAAAATATACAAAAATACTTTGATTATATCTTCTGCAAACTATTCTACTGTGTTCTTACTTTTTCTATAGGCACTATGTTACGTAGTGTATAGAGAATGTATTGCACTCCACCAAAAAATTCGATACCGAGATTTCACCGGAAATATATGTTTTAGGGTCCCCTTTATCTAAAAAAGCATTTTCGGAAAAAGGTCCGTGTGTGTGTGTGTCCGTGTGTCTGTGAACACGATAACTCAAAAACGAAAAGTGGGTAAAATACCAAACTTGCTGTTTAAGTTTAATATCTTCCAGGGATGCGACACGAAGATTTTGAGAAAAATCCCCCCACCCCAAACTACCCTCTACAGTCTACATGCAACTTTTTTCGAAAATTTTTATTTTCTCAAAAATGGCTTTAACGATTTTGATTAAAATTTCGTATATTAAAGCTATTTACCTGACAAATAAAATGTATATCTTGAATTTTCTGGGAATAGCCTCTGAAGAGTAGTTTATTCTGGATGAATTTTACAGAAGTTTGAATAACTGCTAAACCGTAAGAGATGGACAAAAACTTGCTACACAAAAAATGTAGAGCACGTTAAAACACACAATTTATGTTATATACATTGTTTTCGTGGAGTTCGTCGTTTTTGTGACATTCCTTTTTTTTTTTTTTTTTTTTTTTTCCTGCTATGAAAAACTCATACATTTCTCATACAGGAATTTGTCAACTGCTGTCCATACAAACAAAGGAACTCCAGTGACATAGCAACCAGCTTTTGATTATCTCTTTAACCTATGGTACTCCTTTATTTCACCTCTACTTACAAAGAAGCAAGTAATATGGCTATTTCTGCTAATGTTTTACTGATTAGCATGAAGTTAATAGAAGTATAAGCTTTTTAAGAATAATTTGTTGCAGGGATATAGAGAAAGTCATGTGAATGGTACACATCAGATTTTTTCTTTTCTTTCTTTCTCTTTTACTTTCTCTACACGTACTATGTACATAGTGTACAGAGAAGGTATTGTATTGCACCCAAAAATTCGATACCGAGATTTCACCGGAAATTCACGTTTTGGGTCCCCCTGAATCCAAAAAAAAGCATTTTTGGAAAAAGGTCCGTGTGTGTGTCTGTGGACAGCATAAATTAAAAACGAAAAGACCGTTAAATACCAAACTTGGTATTTAAGTTTGGTATCTTCCTAAGAATGTGACACGAAGATTTGCAATAAAATCCCCTCACCCTCAACTACTCTTTACATGGAACTTATTTCGAAAATTTTGATTTTCTCAAAAATGGCTCTAACGATTTTGATTAAAATATCGGATATTAAAGGTATTTACCTGACAAATAATATGTATATCTTGAATTTTCTGGGAATAGCCTCTGAATACTACTTTATTCTGGAGGAATTTTGCATAACTGCTAAACCGTAAGAAATGGACAAAAACTTACCATACAAAAAAATGTATAGCACATTAAAACACACAATTTATGTTATATGATTTTTTTCAAGGAGTTGATCGTTTTTGAGATATTCCTTGTTTTTGGTTTCAGCTTTGAAAAACATATTTTTCTCATACAGGAATTTGTCAATTTGTGTCCATACAAACAAAGGAACTTCAGTCACCTAGTAACCAGTTTTTACTTCGCTTTAACCTATGATACTCCCATATTTCGCTTCTACTTACAAGGAAGCAAGTAATAAGAGTATTTCTATTTTTCTCGATTAGCTTGAAATAAATAGATGAATAAGCTTATTAACAATAATTTGTTACACAGAAGTAAGGAAAGTCATGTGAATGGAACTCATCAGATTTTTTTTATTAATGGCCCCAAGCATGTACTTATATGCATTTTTAACACCCATCAAACTGTTTGCGAACCTGTGATTTGCATAGCAGAGCATACATTTTCAAACACGTTGCTTACAAATCTGCTCTCAAAGCTGGTGTGCTTCTTAATGACTCTAGTATGCTTTGATAGGGCACTATTTAGAAAACGCAGATAAAATGAGAAGACACACGAAATGCGTAATATCATTATAGGCTGTTCAGCGTTCAGAATTCCCCAGCTTTGAAACCACGCTGCGGTTTGCCAGCAAGATGATCTCATCCATTTCCCGTGTTTCCTTTTTTAGAAAAATAGTTGAAGGCGCACAAAAAGGCTTAATATCCTCTTACGCAAAGCTTTGTGAAAAGTTATAACATATTACATAATTTTTCAATTTCTTCACTCTATTTTACTTCTAAGAAGAATATTTTGTTGATTTGTTTTGTATTTGAAAGATCTTTTCTTGATTAAACACCTAAAATGCAACAAAAAATTTAATATTACTTAATATGTTATTTATAAACTAGGAAAGCCCAACTCGCGTTAGGACGTTATATGAGGAGATTTTTCTCTATCTCTCCTTATCCCCTTTTCTCACCCTATACTTCTAATTACTTCTTTCTTTCTCTCACTCTGCATCTTTTCCCCCTCTCTCCCTTTAAACTCTCTTATCCCTTCCCCCCCCCCCAACTTCGCCCTCACTCACTCTGCCCATCTCTTGATCTTGTTAATTTAAATGTCAAACACTAATAACTACTTTTTCTTGGCTATTAATAAAAATTAAAACTAAAGTAAAACATTTAACAGTATATAACCGATCTGGATGGCTCCGCGTTAACTCTTGAGGCTCGTATTCGAGAGATCCTGGGTTCGATTTCCATCGACCGCCTATTCTAACTTGGGTTTTTCGTGGGTCCCCCTGTTCGTAGACAAATGCTGGGGTTATTTCTAATTTGCTACGATTTACTATCCATAATTGTCGTTTCATTCTGCTTTCCCCACGTCTTTCAGATGTGATTCTAGGCTTCGTGACGTATGGTGGTGCTTCGTGACGTATGGACTAAATGCGCGAATCCTTGCTTAAAGGAAAGTTTCTCCCCGTGGACACCTGAGCTGCTTGTAGACTGGTCATTATATATAGCTCCAGCAGCTGAGTGGGTCTGGAGCTTGTATTGGAACTATAATTGAATTCCGCCCGCCTCTGAGGTCTGGCTGCCTCCTGTAGTTGCTTCACTTCATTCCTTCCTCTTACTACTATAAATTATTTTTATAAAAGTTTATTATTGTAGATACTTCTTGTTAATCCAGATAATCTTTCAATTCACACTTACACATTTCGTTATGCATATAGTAGACAAAGCGATAGATTTTATAATTGCAGGTTGCCTTAGAATTCCATGTCTTTTATATGACCATGAGAAATAAAATAGCAATCTCCTTTTTCTAGAAAATAATATACATGTTCCAGGCTCAATAACATAATCTCGGAACTGTTAGGGGCTTCCGCGCGTCTTTGTGTTCTGTCTGCCTGCTGTCTACGGCCTCATGTGGTTTCTTTACTTCACCGTGCGGGTTTAGCAACACGGTAACCCTTTAAAAAGAGGTTTTATAAATTTTTTAAAAATTTTACCTGAATATATATTTTATATATCATAGCATTTTATGTATTTAAAATATATATTACTTGAGTGCTTTAATGATATATCATTTTTGTGTAATAAGATTCTCTCAATCTGTTACAGTTTAGTTTATATGCTAAAGTCTCCATAATGAAGAGAAGTTAAGGGAGTTTTCCAAGAAAATGCAAGATATAGATTTAAATGTTCATGTTTATTTGCTAAAGTCTCCATAATGAAGAGGAGTTAAGAGAATTTTCCAAGAAAATGCAAGATATAGATTTACTTTTTCATGAAAATATCTTAAAGATATGGCATTTTAATCAAAATATTTTTAGGCATTTTTTAAAAAATAAACATTTTCGAATAATTGTAATGTAAAGGAGAGTTTGGTATGGGGGATTTTTTTCCAGGCGTTTCGTCTGGGATTGAAGAAATCTTGATCTCAATAAAGCATACAATTTATGTCACGAACATTTTTTTGTAGAGTTAGCCGTTTCCTCGTTGTTGGTTTCAGTTGGTTTCAGTTTTGAAATACTTAAACTTTTACTAGCTATAGTATAATCCGTGCTTGTGGGCCGTGGTTTACTGGGCTCCTCCTTCTTCTTCCCAGACGACTGTCGCAGTTGAAACGTCGAGTAGAGTACTTCGACCTCGCCGCTGCCACCGAAGATGTCTGCCGGAGTCGCAGACGAAACGTCTGGAAAGAAGGAGGACCCCAGTAGACCACGGCCCACAAGCCCGGATTATAATATAGCTAGTATTGACACCGGCCGTGAAAGCCTAAGAACTTTGACTTAAACTTTTCTCAAGCGAGAAATGAGCTTTCCTTTCATCTCTTTTGTTTTACTCCCGGGAATGCAAAAGAGAGCCTAATTTCAATTGTTTTACATAGCGATTTAAAAGTTTTGACTATAGTTTTAGCCTAATGTATTTCCTTATTTCTCTTCTACTTACAAGGAAGCAAGTAATAAGACCATTTCTACTAATGTTTATCTCGATTAACATGACGTGGATAAAAGAATAATCTTTGTAAGTAAAGTTTGTTTGTGGAACAGCTAGAGAAATCATGAGTTTTTTTTAAACCTGGTGCATTCTCCGGTGAAGAAGTTAACATGTCACGTGACCAGAAACAGGTTGTATACAAAAAACATTAGATGACTCATCTCTCATAGAATATTAAGGAATAGGAGCAATATTTTAAAGTCATAAGTTGGCAAAGCAGAAAGGAACTGCCATCTGAGGGAAATAATATTCCACATGTCTGGACCGCGCATTTTACTAACTTCCTTACGCTATCGTGCTTTGCTTTTATATCAGTCTTCTGTTCCGCTGATAGGGAAAGGAAAGTAAAAGCGAAAGAGAGAGAGAAAACTTCTGAGATCGCATAAAACCATCCAGTAGTATATACTGGATAAAGTTAAGTTCTAAAAGGAAGGCGAATTGGTTTCCATCTTCCCATGTCCCCTCTCATCTTCCGCCAAGTTTCTCTGCGGGGAAGGGGGCAGTTGTAATGTAACGAACGTCATATAACCAACTGATTTTGATTCACTCGTCTATCGATAACTTTGGATGATACCGCTGCCCAGTATGGCGCCAACTTTTGTCCTCTCTCTCTCGCTCCCATTACAGATAAAAACTCTGCGAGGAAATGTGATTGCAATCTATCAAACAGTTAAAGAAAAGGAGGGTTGGAATCGAAAGTGCAGATAACGGTTTGCCGGTTAACGCACCCTCCCCCATCCCAAAAAGGAGCTATTTCTACCTAAATGTGTGTTATCAGTGGTAGTCTCTCAAAGGGCTTCAGAAATGGCTTGTGTTATGGAGAAACGGATCAATGAAACAAGTAAATGAATTGATAATACTGAATTTGGTTTATTTACTGTATAACAGTAATAAACTTCTGATCGGGAGTGCCATGATAGTTCTGTGGCTTCGTTTTTGTTCTCGTGCTGATGGTCCCTGGTTCGATTTCTCAGCTCTAGGGTGCCGATTTTAAGTCGGCTCTATCCAAATCTTCAGCTCTGACTAGCTCGCGGGAACTGTCCCCAAGACTCAACGTGATTTGGAGTCCAGGATAAAAATTGCAGGCTCTCTCGTCCCATCACACGCATAATCACCCTACCATTTACCAACTTACTACCGAAGGTAATGAGCACCTTTCGTTGTGCGCTACCAGCTGCTAAATAGGTTCAGCGTCATTTGGTGATTTCTGAAGGTCATTGACCATACGGAGGGTGTTGAAACCACATTTGTAATCTTCTCCATATATATCTAATATAGGATTGAGTATTGAGTACAGTAGTAGTCCATTAGTAGTTAAAGCGGGCGTTAAATACTACCAAAAAAAAAAAAAAAAAAAATGAGTATTGAGTATATACTCGTATTGAGTATGACAGGGAAGCCAACATTGCCCTGCATTGTGACCTTTGCAGATCTATTACGCATTTCCAGTCTTATTGTCCTGAAGTCTGATTGATATTCATAATGTACTGAATTAGACTCTGGATCGTGACGTTTCAAAGTTCTCTAATTTTGGAAATGTACTCACTAAAATGAGAGCTCTTTGGTGAGCAAGTGTGTGTGACAACGTCCACAGGCAGGATTCTTTGCTGCCCATTCTGTGCAGGAGTCTTTTAAGGGGACAGTGTCCTGTAAAGAGACCCGTTGCTCAGACACCTTTTCCCTGCTTAATCTTAACAGCTCTCGCGATATGCTATTATCCAATATCCATATGAGAACTTTGGAGAACTGAACTCTACAGATAATGGCAGTATTTCTGGTATATCTGACAAACCAGTTCCTAAAGCCAGCTTAATAAGTCCCGATGACAGCCCTAATATTTATTCGGATCGAATAAAAGGTTGCTCTTAGCAGCTTCTTCATTGCCCAGAAACCCCACGTGCCCCGGTATCCACTTCAGCCGAACCGAATTGTGGGCAGCTAGCCACGAGGAACTCTTGGCACTCTACGTCCAACTTGGACTTAGCCAAGAGCTTTTCGAGGGCCTCTATGCCTGTCTGACTATCTGAGAGCATTTACTGTAGCATTTTCTTACACTCTCCCCATTACTAGCTAAAATAACCAATATACCTTACAGAATGGCAGTGATATATTCTCCAAGATAAATGGTAGCCTGGTGTCATTTCCATTGAGCCCAGTCCCAGTTCAAAATCAGTTTTAAGATCATCAGTGTTGCAGATTGGAACTTTATAATCTGTCCTTCCCATTCACTGTGTTTAGGGCAATAAATAGAGCACGTTTTGTAAAACAAAACCCTGGGTCTATAATATTGCTCCTGATTGAGTATCCTAAACAACGTTTTTCTTCCCAGGGTAGTTCGATGTGACTTAAGCGCCCATCGACTGTAATTTCAATGTGATTCTTTGGAATATCCCAAAAATCTCTGCCTCGAACAGATGTATAAGGGGACGAGTTCCAATAGCACTTCCATAGCTGCAGTCAATACCCTTGTAACGGCAATGCAAAATACCGTTTGCAACTTGCTAAATTCATTTTTGCGCTTTCTTAATTTAACTCTTGACCACTAATAAGAGAAAATTTCGGATATTAACACTATAATGTATATCCAATTTATCAATTTGGATTTTGTCCCGATTTCTAGCAAAGCAGGCTTCTATAGTTCCAAAAGCCCCGTAAACTTATTCAATTAAATTACCTAAATAGTCATTACAAGTAATTTTCTTGTCAAAAAAGAAAACGTATTTCATTTGGAATGAATATGGTATAATTTTACCAAATTTTCGTGAAAGCTATTACCATTTGGTTCCGTTGTACCACGTTTGAACTTTACTGAGTGCAGGTTGAAGCAACTCAGCAACAGTGTTAAGACATTTCCCTTTTCTCAATATTAGCAATATCGTCCGCAAATCCAATGGTAATACAACCAGCATCATTGAGTTGATGGAATAGTCCATCCACAGCTAGCTTCTAAAGCAAGGAAGAAAGGACTTCTCTCTGCGGGCAGCCCCTGGCAGTAGGGATCAAGCGTCTCATCATAGATCCACAGGGTCAGCTCTATACTGGTTAATATGAAATGTATCCATCTACAAATAATCGGTGGTACATCTTGCTCTTGAAGGTATTTCATTATTACTTCACAGGAAGTCTTATCAAAGGCATCTTCTGTATCGAGAAATGCACCAATTGCAGTCTCCTTGAATGCCATCGACTTGTCTGTAACAGACATTGCGTGATGAGCTATTTCTGCCGATTTTCCAGATTGACAGGCAGATTAGTTTCTGTGCAGTGGGAGATTCCTCAGTTTCCCTTAAGTGTCTATCAACAAATCTCTCTAATCCTTTATTGGACTATGTGTTTCGCCTCGGCGTAGCCAAGACGCCCAGGTTTTGGATTAAACATAATTTGAGATTGCCTCTTTGCCAGTGAAATACAGCCAAAGGCTATGCAACCTCTAAGTTCTACAGAGCAGGGGCTAAATGGAATCAATCCCTGTTGCAACAATGCAGGCTATAATAAATCAGGTTCTGCAGATTTAAATAATTCATATCTCACTTTATTTATGGTGATCAGGTTTAGTCCTCTGTTGATCAGGTTTAGTCCTCTCTATCACGGAATGCAGATTGATTTGTCCCCTGGTCGATCAATTGATCACTGATTACCTTTGATTCTGGAAAATAGCTAAATGAAGTAACATTTCTGCTCCAGACTAACTGTAACTGACATCAGGAAATTTAATGGTCCTAAGTATCTTATTACCATCTTCAGCCATGAAAATCATGACTGTTAAACTAATGGGAATATATTCTATCCCCTGGGAGTACAGTTTCTATAATTGACTTTTGGCTATACGAGTGGCTTTGTTGTAACTCGTTAGTGCTTCACGGTAAGGGGCCACATTGAAATGTCACCCTCCGTGGTGTAGTGGTTACCATGCTAGCCTCATATGCCCAAGATTGCAGGTTCAAAACCGGCGGATGACGATGTACTTTTTCGGATGTAAAAATCCTTAGCATGGCTTCCTTCGGAAGGGAAGTAAAGCCGTTGGTCCCTTGTCGTAGATTTACGGCACGTAAAAGAACCTCAAGCCTGATAAAAGAGGTCTCTGAGCAAAATTAATGGCTATTGTACGCCTTGTATAGAATGGGACGCTGAGAAACACAGCAGTTAAAGAGCGCCATAAATAAAACCTCATTTCCATTTCATATTGAAATTTCTCCTTGCTTTCTTCTTAAGTTCGCTAAGCTTATTAGAACATCAGGGAGTTACTCTTGGGAGCAAGCGCACTTAACTTGACAATTTTGGTAATAGAATTAGGGAATGGACTTCTGCAGTTGATCAGCGACCATCTCTGCATCAAGTATCGAATTAGGATATTTCTAATAATAGTGTGGAAAAGATCTATTTTATGCATTCTTCGGATTCCAGAATATCTGAGTGTGAGAGAAGTACCAGTTTTTAAAGCTGAAATAGAAAACAAGGAATATCTCAAAAACGATCAACTCCACGAAAAAAATGTATATAACTTATATCGTGTGTTTTAACGTGCTCAACATTTTTTGTGTGATAAGTTTTTGTCTGTTTGTTAAGATTTAGCAGTTATGCAAAATTCCGTAAAATGTATTCAGAATAAAGAGATCTTCAGAGGCTATTCCCAGAAAATTCACGATATACATTTTATTTGTCATGTAAATATCTTTACTATACGATATTTTAATCAAATTCATTAAGGTCATTTTTTAGAAAATCCAAATTTTCGGAAAAAAGTTCCATGTAAAGGGTAGTTTGGGGTGGGGAGATTTTTCTCAAAATCTTCGTCGCATCTCTGGAAGATACTAAACTTAAATACCAAGATTGATATTTTACCGTCTTGTCGTTCACAGACACACGGACTTTTTACTTTCTCTATACGTACTATGTACATAGTGTATAGAGAAGGTATTGCACTTCACCAAAAAATTCGATACCGAGATTTCACCGGAAACATATGTTTTAGGGTTCCCTGTATCCAAAAAAAGTATTTTCAGAAAAAGGTCCATGTGTGTGTGTGTGTGTGTCCGTGTGTCTGTGAACACGATAACTCAAAAACGAAAAGTTGGTAAAATACCAAACTTGGCATTTAAGTTTAATATCTTCCGGGGATGCGACACGAAGGTTTTGAGAAAAATCCCCCCACCCCAAACTATCCTTTGCATGGAAATGTTTTCGAAAATGTTTATTTTCTAAAAAATTGCTCTAACGATTTTGATTACAATATCGTATATTAAAGCTATTTACCTGACAAATAAAATTTATATTTTGAATTTTCTGGGAATACACTCTATTCTAGGTCAATTTTACGGAATTTTTTATAACTGCTAAACCGTAAGAGATGGACGAAAACTTACCACACAACAAATGTAGAGCACTTAAAACACACAATTTATGTTAAATACATTTTTTTCGCGGAGTTGATTATTTTTTTAAATATTCTTTGTTTTTGGTTTCAGCTATAAAAACACAATTTTCTCATACAGGACTTTGTGAAATCGTGTCCATACAAACAAAGGATCTTCAGTCACATAGCAACCAGCTTTTGATTATCACTTTAACATATTGTTCTCCCTTATTTTGCTTCTACTTTCAAGGAAGCAAGTAATAAGAATATTTCTGCTAAAAGCATAAGCTTTTTAACAATAATTTATTGCAGAGTTGTAGAGAAAGTCATGTGCATGGAACACCTCAGGTTTTTCTGAAAATGCTTCTTTTGGATACAGGGGACCCTAAAACATATATTTGGGGTGAAATCTCGGTATCAAATTTTTGGGTGGAGTGCAATACTTCTCTGTACACTGTGTACATAGTACGTGTAAAGAAAGTAAAAATATACTGTTTATAATTATGTGTTAGGTTTCACATTCATGTTGCGAGTTGCGGAAAATAACCAATTGCAAATTGAAGGATACAATATTTTTTACCAACCTGCATATTAACCGTTCACTCCTTAATGCTTGTAGATTTCCTGAAAATTTCAAGCATGTTAATTAAAACTGTAATATGCAGAGCATTTTGATGATGAAAATGCTACGAAAAAAAGGATTTGTTCCATTCACATGACTTTCTCTACATCTCTGAAACAAATTATTATTAAAAAGCTTAATCTTCTATCTACTTCATGCTAATCGAGATAAACATTAGCAGAAGTAGTCTTATTTATTAATTTCTTGTAAGTAGGAGGGAAATAAGGGGATACACTAGACACTAGGCTTAGGCATTAGTCAAATCATTCAAGGGCTGGTTGCCATGTGGTTGAAATCTGTTTCTTTGCATGGCTAGGAGTTGACAACTTTCCGTATGTGAAAAGTTTAAGTATTTTAAAATTGAAACAAATAACAAGGAATATCTCTGAAACAAAACAAAACAAAACAAACTCTGATGTGTTCCATTCACATGACTTTCTCTACACTTCTGTAACAAATTATTGTTAATAAGCTTATTCTTTTATCTACTTTATGCTTTCAAAATCGTTTGAGCCATTTTTGAGAAAATATAAATTTTCAAACTTTTTTCTATGTAAATGGAAGTTGGGGGGAGTATTTTCTTGAAAATCTCTCTTCGTCGTCTCCTTAATATCAAGTTTGGTATTTAACGGACCTTTCGATTTTAACTATGCTGCCCCCCACACACAGACCTTTTTCTAAAAATGATATTTTTGGATTCAGGGTGTCCCAAAACATGTATTTCCGGTGAAATCTCAATATTAAATGTTTGGGTGCAATACAATGTTTTCTCTGACGTGATGCTTTAACAGCACATTTCATATGGGATTGCCTATTTTAGTGCTGTTTGATGTATATTTGGCCGCAAATTTTCAAGTTTTTGCCGCTTATACCTAATTCTCAATAGATTTGTTGCCATTGATGTTAATAAAATATATGCAAAATTAAGATTGCAGCAATTCAACATTATTGTTTTTCCAAAAATTTTATAAAATTCTTAAAGAAATAATTCAATAATCCTCATGTTGAACATGGAACATCAGAATTCTCATGATAATTATCAATAGTATAAAATTCCGAGAATTTAAGGATATGTTGAAAACGGAAGAATCAGTGACGACTAGGAAAGTGCATTACCGGGAAAATCATTTGAACCTGCCAGCTTTTAGTTTACTTCTGGAGTTTGCGAAGAAACATTTTGTAAAATGTAGAAAGTTAAAGCAATAACAATAATTAAAAAATACTAATTATAAATAGGCAAAAATAAGTAGGCTAAAATTATGATTTGCTTTACTAGATTTTACACAGCTTCAAAAATTAGTCTATATTTTTTCAAAATGTTTAGGAATTATTTTGTAACGTCTCTGAAAATAGTTTTGTTTGGTGAGAATTTACACTGCTTTTGCTCTTCAACAGGCGTCTGATCCCAGATGCTGGCTTGTAAGTCCTAGGAGCTGTAAGTCCCACATATGAGAAGGGTAAATAGAGGAGGAACTGAAGTAACGAGGAGGGTGGCAAAGGTGAGGAAGAGAGGGAGGAAAGGAGGAAGGGAGAAAGGAAGGAAAACTTCATTCCATCTTTTCTACCATGGTTGATGTTGATTACTTGTGTAGATTCTTCAAATATTAGTCTATACTTTCTCCACGTTTTCAGAAATCAATTTATACTATATCTTAAAAAAAATAATTTTGTGTGGCCAGAAATTAGGTTCCAGCTGGAGAGGACATTTCTTTTTTTCTATCAAGACTGGGACTTATCTATAGGTGTTCTATATATACTACATATACGACGGTATACTTAGTTTTAATTATTTAATTTGTATAGCCCCCTTTAACATCAACGGTCATATCTAGAGCTTGGTCCTGGGTTACGAAATTGCCGGATTGAGATGCACTGCACACAGATTATAACTATGACGTGATGGAGTAAGTGTGGTCTCTACAGCCCGTTTCGAAACGTGTTAGACTGTTAGCATTGCTCACTGCCTCGCCTCGTTCCGTTCTTACTAGTAATGAACCAGTGAACACTGAAAGAGAGCGCAGATTGAAAAAAAAAAAAATGTCGAAAGGGTAGGCGTTCGACACTGAACAAACTTGTGGATAATTCAAACATATTATGAGTAACAGGATGAGAGCCCCCCCCTTTTTTTTTTCCTTTTTAATTATAGTAAAGACGTATTTTTTAATTCACTGCAATAAATTCTGAGTCAGTTTGGTTGATTTATGTTCATTGTCTTTTCAAAGTTCTGCGCATTATTGTCCTGAATAGTTGTATCAATTTTTATACTTTTATTCGTAAAAATACAAGGCCTTCTTATTTACTAATCATATTATGAAATAATTGTTTTATTGTACTACTTTAAATTAGAACGATGCAAATGATGTCAAAACATGTAATGTGCTACTTTTGGATCAGATTATATCTCAGCCTGTGCAGATTTACGCTACAAATCCCTCCCTTCTCTTTATACCGCCGACTGCTCTGTGTGTTTGTAACTGTGTGCGCTTCGGAACCCATATTCCCGTGCTCTTTATCATATCCTCGTCCCAGCCGGGAATAGCACCCAGGACCTCCGGATGAGAAGTCAGATCGCTGACCACTCGACCTCGGAGGCGCTCACTTTACTTATTCAATCGCATGTAACATGGATTTCATTTTAAAATTTTCTGCGTTTTTAACTACTATATGTTATATATTAATGATTATCAACTCCCTTATTGCTTTCTCTACACGTACTGTGTACATAGTGTATAGTGAAGGTATTGCATTCCACCCAAAATTGATACCGAGATTTCACCGGAAATATGCGTTTTAGGGTCTCCTGCCCCCCCCCCCCCGCCAAAAAAAGAATTTTCAGAAATAGGTCCATGTGTGTGTCCGTGTCTGTGAACGTGATAACTCAAAAACGAAAAGTAGCTAAAATACCAAACTTGGTATTTAAGTTTAGTATTTTCCAGGGATGCGACACGAAGATTTTGAGAAAAATCCCCGCACCCCAAACTACCCTTTACATGGAACTTTTTTCGAAAATTTTGATTTTCTTAAAAATGGCTCTAACGATTTTGATTAAAATAGCATACATTAAAGATATTTACCTAACAAATAAAATGTATATTTTGAATTTTCTGGGAATAGCTTCTGAAGACCTGTTTATTGTGGATGAATTTTGCTTAATTTGGCATAACTAGTAAACCGTAAGAGATAGACAAAAACTTACTTTACAAAAAATGTAGGTCTTGTTAAAATACACAAGTTATGTCATATACATTACTTATACTTTTCTCAGACGGGAGTGTCCGTTTTTCTTTTGTTCTACTCCTGGCCAAGAAAAGAAGCGATTTGTAATGACAATCGCATAACGACAGCTTTTAAAACATTTGACTATTGGTTTTAGCCTAGTGTATTTCCTTATTTTCTTCCTACTTATACAAAACTAAATAATAAGAGCATTGTGCTAATGAGTACCACGATTAGCAAGGTGCAGAAAGAACAAGAATCTTATGTATGAAGTTTGTAGAACAGCTAGCAGATTTTTGTTTATTGTTCCGTGATAGGTTATAACCGAACCAGTTTTATGGTTTCTATAGTTTGCAGTGTATTTTAAAATATATTTAACTTTTAAACCTTCTTAAAATATACAAATAATAAATATATGTTTAACAGGTTCGCCAGCGCAATTCCAAGTTGACCAACATAATGGATAAATGAATTAAATCTCGAAGCTTGTGTATTCAAAGCGATCTCAATTCGTATTGAATTTAATATGTGAAACAAGGGTTGTATTGAGATGGAATTAGACTCAAATCGATTTCAATTCACCATGGCATGGCCGCGCTTAGGCGGCTCGGGTTCGATCCCAAGCGACCACATATGGAATTTGTAGTGGAAAAGCGGCGAGGGGTTGGGTTTTCTCCGGATTCCCCGGTTTCCCCTGCCATCACATTTCACCAGTGCTCCATCTTCATTCCATGTATCATCATTGTCATCATCTGTAGTGCCATATTAGTAAAAGCGGGCGTTAAACGCTTAAAAAAATCCCCATGGAAACGAAAGACAATATGTTCCAAAGGTAAAAAGGCCGCGGACAAGACAAAACCATCGCAATTAAAGACGGGTTATAAATAAAATAATTAACATGGAATATTTCTCTACTTAGTTTATAAATTATTGGCAAATCAGGTAAAAAATTGGAGGACAGGATAGAACACTTGTCGAAGGGTATTCGGCACCAAACCTGAGGTTATTGTACCTACGCCCCCAGGAGGAAGGAATGAGGTGAAATGAGACACGGGACAGCCGGAACCAGGAGCGACGATACAGCAAAGACAAGGTCCCTCCCTATAGTTTCCAGATTGAAGCACTCCGACGGTCGGACAAGGTAGAGCGTAGCTTCCCGCCCCATATGAAGTCCAACGATGAGCGGCATCTCGGCATCCAGCCGAAAACGGGGTACGGAGATATTTACTCAGAGCATCGTTTTCCCCTGCCACGCCGCACCGAGCACTATCACCGACACTTCCAACCCTAAAAGAAACCAATTCGATGAAGGATGAAAGAAATGACAGAAGGGACGGGAATTCGACTGGCGACGCGGGAACCCCCCCCCCCAAAACCACGGGTCAAAAAGGCCGGGCACGGGAAGCGAACTTGGACCTCCCAAATGCTGCCCGCTGCTCGGTACAATTGGAGAAATAACACATGCAACGAAAGGAAAGCTATAAAATAAACATCAAGCAAAAAGGCATTAAAAAGTGTTATTTTATTTATTGTTTTAAGAATGACTGGACATATAGCAGATAATTATGAAACCTGAAAACAGGCACCTATTTCAACGAGAATAGGCTAAAAATATAAAGCACTATGGCGGAAATGGGCGTCTGCGCAGTTGATTTTCCAAATGGATCTAGGCAACCAGCGGGAGGTCAGTATTTGCCCTTTCATAATTATTTGTTTATTGCCTTTATATCTTATTTGAAATTGCAATCACATACACAGACGCTAAATCCTTAATGTAACTTAGTCAAATTACATACAATACATTCCGCGCATTTAAAGGTCATTTCTTTTCTATAATTTTTCTCCTTTGCGCAATAAATGAAAATATCTGGCCACTTTTCATCTAGTATTACACACTGGGATATAGGAGTACGCCAATTAATTGTGTGTGTAAAGAATCACGAAACAGCTGCAGCAAATTTCCCTCTTTCTGTTAAACCAGTATGCCACGGAGTACGCTTAAAAAGCTTGCAGTCGGAAGAAACAAAAGCAAAACAAAAAAATTGACGACTACACCTCGTCCAACAACAGTTGGCCAACTGTTGCCAACTTTTCTGTTTGTGTTCATTTTTGAGCTAACTCTAGAGTGATGAGAAAATGGCAACTTTTAATATAAGTTCATCAATGGATTCAGGCATTATCCAACCAAGTAGAAAAGACGATGCGTTTAACGAGTTTTACACAGAAGTAAGCATAATGGCACAAGAACTTGTTCCTGTTTGTGTGTTTTAAAGTGTGCAGAGCGTTTATAGAAAAATTAGGTTATGATTAGAGGACTACTTAAATAGCTGCATTAAGGAAGATTTTGTATTATTTACACTAGTTTTTGCAATTGTCAGCGTTTGTTAGTCATTCTTAATGTAAGAATTGATTTCATTTTCAGGTTAAAGAGATAGAAAGACGCGATTCTGTGTTGACACCTAAACAGCAAATTGACAGGTTATTAAGACCAGGGTCGACATATTTCAATTTGAACCCTTTTGAAGTTTTGCAGGTAGATCCAGAGGCCTCTTTGGATGAAGTGAAAAAGAAGTATAAAAGGGTAAGAATATATTTAACTATCTAATTTGCATAATAAATAATCGGAGGCAATACTTTCTGCTGTGCCTGTTTTATTTTTGAATGGTTGTGCAGACATTGAATTAATCCAAGTAGTGCACATGAAAAGCTTATGTCATATAGTTCCTTAGTAATTATTTACTGATAAATGTGAGCAATTGCTCTAAGTCTGCTGGCCCTTTGGGCTTAAATCTTTTATCTTCATGTGTTTTATAATAAAGCAATAGATAATATAATCAGTTCCTTTTTATAATAATTATTTTTAGGGAAACATTCATATAATTTACTTTCGCAGTTAATTCAGTTCACATTTTGACCTACTACCAGTTGTGATTATATATGAATGAATACTAGGTTTCAGAAAAGCAATTAAAAGTTATAATTTGTGGTTTATTAGACTTATTTCAAAATTACTAAATACACAATAAGAATAAAGGATTTGGCAATTAAGAATACTGTTTTATAAGAATATTTGAGTTCCAATAATGTCTGTATTTTTCAGCTTTCAATTTTGGTCCATCCAGACAAAAATCAAGATGATCCAGAACGCGCACAGCAAGCATTTGAAAGTTAGTATTTAAATTTGTTTGTAAATTTATGCATATCAGTAATAGGATTTCAGGGCAAAACGACAATGACTTTAAACTCATTAGTTTGATACAAAACTGGGAAGAATGTGTGTTTTTCCACCTTTTGGCTTTCATGGCTTTGCATCCAGTTTTTGTGTATAGTAATAATATTGGCCGAAATTATGTTCCAAAAACTGTGTATGTTTGTGTGTGCTATCAGTAGTTATAAAAATACAAAGAAAGAAAAGCACTTCTCCCTTCATTAATCAGATTTTTCCAATTCACTGTGTTAATTGCTTGGCATGAACTTGTTTCAGTTATCAACAAAGCATGGAAAACGCTTGAAAATGAAGAAACTCGGAACAAATGCTTAGATGTTATAGAAGAAGCCAAAGGACGAACAGACCTAATGGTGAGAGAATTAAAATAATTTTTGCATGGGTATCTCTTACATTTCACGTTTTAAGAGACAACGGTTATTATAGAATATGGTAGAATCCAACCAATCTGAACTTCGCTAATCCAAAAATCCACCTAATTAAAACAGGGCTAGGAATTTTAAAATATACAGGAAAAAATAAAGAGTAAGATTAAATTAGTTCATTCAAGTAAAAGCATAAATTTATTAGCACAGAAAACATGAAGTAAATTCTACAGGAGTAAACGGTGAATTATATCACTAGGAGTTGCAGCGGCATGCTGCTCGACATAGCGGCAGGGCGAGGTTAAGGGCACTTGCAGCTGCAGTGTGTGAAACATCAGTTTGGGCGCCCCCCTCATCCTCACTATTATATGTGTTGATCTCAGCTGACGTCTCCTGCACCACTGCTACAATATCTTCATCTGCATAGTATTCCTTGTGACCACAGTCGCCAATAGCCATCCATTCATTGGTGCAATTTTCCTCTCATTTTTGCAACCTGGAATTTTCTTTACTAGTGGAAGAAGTTCACATTCTTTTGCCAGGGAAAAACTGTTTTAAAAAACTCAAGATCAGGTCAGAGAATTTTGCATGATTTCTGCAGTGCCCTCCTAACCTTCTGCCACCCAGAAATGACGTCTTTAATGGTAACTTTTTTCAGCTTTTGCAGGATTGCAAGTACTTTATTTCTTTAAGCAGGCTTCGAAGAAGCATTTTTCTGTAATTTTGTTTTATTGCTTGCAACACACCTGGGTCCATTGGCTGCAAAATCCAAATGACATTGGGTGGAAGAAAAATGGCTATAATGTCATCGTAAACAAGTTGCACTTCTTCTGGATGCGACAGAGCATTGTCTATCAGTAACAACGCACGATCATTTGTTAAATGCTTTCACTTTTGGCACAAATTGTTTTCTGAACCAGTCTTGGAATGAGGCGCAATCCATCTAAGTGTTTTCTGATTTTTGTAATAAACAGTGAGTTCATGTTTTTCAAACACTGTGGTTTTGCCAGTTACCATCAGTGGACGCTTATATGTTGGAAAGGTATTGCTACAACCTAACACAGTTTCGTGTTGTTTATCCATTTTAAAACCAGGGGCAGATTTTTCTTGTCATGCAAGAAATTTAGCCCTGTCTCATCTGCAATTTACATTTGCTGTGTCGAGTATGTAGAGGAAATCACTTTAAATTCCCAAGTGTATTCAATAGCTGCATTGTCAACTGACAGTTTTTCATCGTTTATTGCAAGCTGACTAATTCCATGTCTTTTCCTTCATTAGTCTAAAAATCCACAACTAGCCGAAAATGACGGATGGCCTTCCATAAGCTTTTTCAGTTTAAGCACCTTTTCTTGAATTAGGGGCCAATGATAGGGATTCTTTTCTGTCTTTCTTGAGTAACCCACAAAAGAAGTGCAAGGATAATGACATTGTTTGCCATTTTTCAAGAGAGTTTTCATTCATAGTAGAACAAAACTGCTCAATCTCAACAGGGTTATTTTTCCAATTGGTAATAGTTGCTTTGCTGACACCAAATTCTATTGTAATGAATTGCACTTTTGCCATTGTCCAGTCTTTTTAACACTTCAAGTTTTTCTGTTAACGTACACAAGTTGTGTTTATGTTTACTTGCCATGATGAGAGAGACAGCAGGGACTAGGAACATAGGCTCTCACGAAACAAAGCATACACTATTGTGCTAGACCACTCTGAACTAAGAATAAGAGAAGGAGTAGTAGGAATGGGGAGCTTTTGTTTTGAAGAGTCATCTAACTGAAGGTAACTCTCCCTTCAATTTCGTCTTTCACCAGACTGCTCTTGCTAGGTAGATTCCAACAGGTTTTCTAGCCTCAGAATGTAGTTGTAAACTAAATTACAACATATTGTACTAATTTCCTACTTTCAATCATTTTAATGTTTAGCACACAAACACTTAAAGTCAATATGTTGTATTTAACGAAAATCCATCTAATCCAAATTTTTGTTAATCTGAAAAGGGTTCGGTCCCAATTAGTTCCCACAGATGTTCAATGGGATTGAGGTCAGGACTGTGTGCAGGCTGGTCCATTACCCGAATTTGGCATTCTTGTAAGACATCCTTGGTACTCTGTGCTGTATGGGGGTTAGCATTATCATGCTGTAGAAGAAAATTAAGGTCCATTCCATAAGCATAGGGTACAACATGTTGAAGGATAATGTTATTAATGTAAACATCAGCATTCATGCCAGCCCAAACCATAACCGAACTGCCACCAAATCTGTCATGTTCAACAATAGTGACTGGAGCAAGACGTTCATCATGACAGCTCTATACTCATGAATGACCATCACAACCCATCAATTTAAACCTTGACTTGTCTGTGAAGAGAACAGCCTTCCATTGGCGGAGCTGCCAGTTAACATGATTCTGAGTAAATCTGAGCCAGGCTTCCTTGTGCTGATGTGTCAAGCAGGGGCTTTAACGGGGATTCTAGATTTCAACCTTGTATTTCTCAGCTTTTTCTTAGTGTCTGATCAGAAATCTCCACTTCAGTTGTTCGTACGTAATTTTTCAGATTTCTGGCTGTAGATTTGCATCTGCGCAAAGCTGATAAGACAAGATATCTATCCTGAACAACTGTCATCTTCTTCTTACGCCCTTGTCTGGGCCAGCTCTTGAACCCACCTGTCTGTATATATCATCTCCAAGCCCTGTGGATGACAGAAGGACCTACATGAACAATCCTGGAGACAAAGTGAATGGAATGGCCATCTTCAATCCACGCAACTGCTTGTGAGACAGATGGTTCATTCAGATGCCTCATTTCTCTGTATTAGCCTCAGAGAACACAAATTAACAATTTTCTACATAAAATAACAATTTTATGTTAAAACCTGTTTTTTAAAAAAAATAAATCAATAAATCAAAGAGCACTCACTTTGATTCCCACAAATTTGTCAACTTCACTGATTTTTTCAGAGAAAAACTAAAAATTTTTCAGAAGAACTTCATTGTAGTTTTAAATAGTACTTCAAAACATAACATCTGAGTGCCTCACTATTTTATTTTTGGCTTTGGTTTAAACATCTGTTCCTCTAAGTTTTTTGAGCAGTGTATCTCTTAGAATCTGACATGTAATATCATTTTAACAGTAAATATCTTCAACTGGTGCAATGTTGTACTAAACAGAAATCAAACAAAAACAATTATCCAAATAGAGTATTATAATATAATAATATATGGTGCCATGAGATTAAGCAGTCATGCTCTAATAAATAGTTGGGTTGAAATTGATTAAAATTAATTTGCTTCTTACTTAATAAGGAAGATTAAGCACATGCCACTCACTTGCTGAGATTGCAATTCCTGCTCATGCATCACATATGGCATGATCTGACTCTGTTGATCTGAGAATGTTCTTTGGTGATTTTCAGTTGTGTGTTATTGCAGCCATAGTCTAATATACTACAGAACAAAGAGTTTTCATTTGTTGCAACATGATATCTATCTCTGTGTCTTAGAGCATTTCAGGAATGCTTTCTGATATTGATCCTCCTAACAGAAGTTCAATTCATAAAATAATCAAGAAATTTAAAAGTAGTGGTTGGTGCTTGACCGGAAAAAAATCGAAAATGTCATGTTTTAACGGAACAGAACATTGATGATTTTGGTGCATGGTTAGAATTTGGTCAAAAAAGTCTGTATTGAAGTTAGAGATTGTTATTTGTTTGAAAAATAAAGTATATAAATCTAATCCCTGAACATTACAACAACTACAAAATAATATACGGGAAGAAATATGCAACATATCCTATGGAGAATTGCAGCATATTTTTTAATAATCTATTAAGACACTGCAATGTCTGTCTTTGAGCTCAAGGAGAATATTTCCTACATCTTCTTTGAAAGGTAAGCAATATAAGGGACATTCAATATTGTAATTTGTGAAATAATAATGGTTCTTGTTGACATTGTCCATACATTTTATTAATTTTCATGTATATGGTCTTATGCATGGAGAAAAAGTGTCGGGAGGGAAGCGGCATGCAACCTTGCTCCTGCTGCCATTGAAAGCGTGACTGCTTTGGTTTTGTTTTGTTTGTTGTGTTCGTTTGGTCTCATTATCAAGCAGGTCTCGGGGATATTGAACATGTCATACAGAAAACCAACTTCAATAATTCATGTCACATAACCTTTTTGGCTGCCTCCACTAAATATTCAACTACTACTAATGCATGCACTTTTTTTTTTTACTACAACCACCATATTATACAATTACTCATTATCAATATTCCAGAATACAGTAAACAGTGCTTTTAATATTGTGCAAGATCAAGTAGAATGAAAATGAAGCATGTAGTCCTACAGGCCAAAACACCAGAGAAGTATAAAGATAATGTAAGAAATTCCAACTTACAATGTATGCAATACATAAAAAATAGTACATTGACACATTACTTTTCCCTTGTGGCAATGGATATTTTACTGATCAGCCATAAACTCTTTTATCGTCTAATAGGGTTTTCTGCATAAATAGCTTTTAAGAGCAGACTTGTACCATTCTATTTTTGCCGTAGATGATAATTTTAAGTCATTTCGAAGGGCATAGAGTATTCGGACACATTCATAGTCTTTTTGTAAAATGCATTCTTTATTTAGTATTTATATTATTAGATTTACATTTTTTACAAAGTATTCTTGATTTTTGATGAGGAAACACATGAGCATGTAAATGTATTCACAAAGAGGTGTCAGAATGCTCAGGCTTTGAAACAGACCCTTACATGGAACTGTATTTTTGATGCTGTACATGGTGCTGATGTCTCTCTTTTGTAATATACTCATTTGATTTCAACCAAATTGCCCCAGAATATAACACCCTATTTCATTACCGAACAAAAATAGGCATAGCAAATATCACCAATTTTAGCTTAGGTATAATCTGATGATCCTGTATAAAGAATAAAAGAAAGAAATACCAATTGGAAGGAGTATAAATGGCATCATTTAAACTAGCTTGATGGATACATAGAATAGTAATGAGTTCATTTCTTTGTCGTTCATACATTATTCTATGGAAAATCATTTGGGGAAGAGAAAACATTTGGATGTAGCATGAGAAATGTACAGTTTGGTGTAATTCATGTCTGTCTTATGGTTTAATGCATGATAGCTTTTGGAAGATAGCTGCAACTTCATTATGGGAATAATATAAATCATTACTAGTGACAGTTCTTTTATGAATTTGTGTAGACCTGGGACTAATTCAGCCACAGAAATGCACAAAGTGACACAAGCTTTTGCTTTAGGCTCACTTCCTTTTACTTTGTATGCAAATGATATAAGCTTTTATATCAAAGGAATGGGAAACATATTTGCTGATGCATTAATAAATTAAAGAGAAAACAAATAAACTTTGGTAGTCTGAAAAGAACACTTGAAGAAAAGAACACTTAATAATTTCATAATAAATACAGAAAAGTTCTTAAAATTTCATAATAAACATGCATATGATGTAAGATGTAATGAGAAAATAGTTAAGATATTTCAGAACCTGCATGAGCAATTCTTGGTGAAAGAATGTAAAGTAGTCATGGTGGTGGTATTTTATTCACATATTTTTCAGCATAACAACATTGGTTTTGTAAATACAGTTTGCTATTTATAATATTATTGCTAGGCTGGCTTAACACAATTGCAATGATAATTGTTATAATATCAATGATTATGTAAATTATGAAAATAATGGAATAAATGTAATCCTAAAATTAAGTGAATAAAAATATATGTGATAGATTCAATTTGCAATTACAGTGCATCCATAAACTCACTCACACTATAAAAGCTATCTTTCAGTAGTGTAAACTTCAAAGATGTTTTGAAACATGAATGGATTTTAGGCTTTTTAAACCTGTTAGCAATTTATTATATAAAAGGAGCTTTTGGAACATAGTGTTTTGTGAGTTACTGCTCGTAAGCTTGTTTTATTCCTAGGGTCATAGGATTATTCGTAGTAAAGTTTTCATAGTTTTTTTATTTTTTTTTATTTTGCCCATTTGTACAACTCTCTTTAACATCTAAAGTTATATTGGGGGCTTTTGCATTAGAAACAACTTGTCGGAAGGCTCTTCACGTTTGGTTTAAAACATTTTTTATTTTCTTCACACACACACTCACTCTCACATACATGCTTCCAGAAGACTCTTTGGGGGATAGGGAATAATTCTGGTTAAAGAAAAATTCCCCACTCCAGCCAGGAATCGAACCCGGAACCTCCAGGTAAGAAGTCAGCTTGCTACCACTCGACCACAAAGGCAGCCCAATTTTGCTTTGAGAAGCTTATTAAACAGTATAGGTACAGACTTGTAAAGTTAAGACTTATAGTTCCTTAAAAAGGTTTCTGGGTGAGTCATCATTCCTTGGTGATTTTATGTATCTTTTTTTTTTTTTTTTTTTTTTTTCTTTTTTTGTTGAAAACTAAGTGTTCCCCAGAATGTGTGCCATAACATTTTTTCCTGCATATGCAAAATATAAGGTTCTTAGTCACTATATTTAATTCATTTGTTATTGTTTGTAATGAAAAATAGAATTTATTAGTTTTACTAATATATTTTGTATGTGAATTCCCCAATTTAAATATTGGCCAGATGCCTAGAAATTTTGCTTCTGTAAGACCTGAATGTTATATAGCTTGATATCCAGAGTCCCAGAAATATACTTTTGTTACAACAAATGAAATTGCTGCAAATTTATTTGTATTTATAAGTAATTTGTTTTCAGTAAACCAAGCTTTAATTTGGCAGATTACACGTGTTATGTTCTTATTTCCCCTGATTATAATATTTGTGACATCAGCAAAAATGGTAATGTGAGTTGGTTTTTGATAGTTTGGAAAATCAAGTTATGAATACTAGAAAAAGGACAGGTCCCAGTATGGAACTCTGGGAAACTCGATATTAATTAGTGTGTTTTGTGTATTTATTGTGTAATTACTTGTTCATTAAATTTGTGATTTTGACCATTTGTTTACGGTTAATTAAATACGATTGAAGTCAATTCCATTATAAATAGAACTTCTGCAGTAGAATTTTGTGTTGAATTATAAACTGTTCACCAAATATTGGAGTGAAAACTGATACTACCTCAGGACGATTAAATCAAGAAATCTGTTTTGGATTTGTAATTATTATTTAATGTATATATTAAAATATTAAGTTAAATTTCTCCCATATCAACTTTAGACAAAACTGAAATACACTTGTATACCATAGAATATTTTGGGCATAGATATAGAAAATAATAAAAATTGAAAAATGTGTGTAAATAATTTTGCTAAAGAAGTTAAATGTAAACGCATATACAATAAGAACTCTGGCATGTTATACAGATATAAGAATACTCCAAGCCACTGAAGGGGAATTAAAAAAAAACAAAGCAAAAGAACCATTAGAAAAATCATGGCGAGTAGATTATAAAATATTCTGCAAATTCTATCGTTACTAATTAATTAGTACTATTGCTGGCAAAACAAAATAGCTCCTTTCAATTATATTAAAAAATTTATACTTGTAACAAATATGAAACTTCAGTCACATGTGTTCACTCTCAACTTTGGTTACTGCATATACTACACTTTACACATAATTTTTTTATATTTCTTCTATTCTTGGCATTTCTCCAGCATCATCATCATCATCTTCTTCTTCTTCTTAATTGCGGCCATTTTCATTAATAACTAAGCACCTCTCATTAAAATACTGGCAATGGCACAAACCCATAATCCAAAATGTGTTGCAGTCAACTGTATGTTTAGTATTCTCAAAGCGTAATCATAAGGAAGCAGAGTTGTTTGCTATTGTAACAAACTATTTGCTGACTGTTTATCAAGGGTAGGCTTGCTCGCTGTATTTTCACTAAAGGTCATTAGTTAGAAGGAACGAGTAGCCTGTAAATGGATAGCTTTTCTTACAATTTTCTTGAATTCCAATCTTTTGTTGCTTTTATTGTTGTTTTTGTCTTCATTAGATAAGCTTTGATGTATTCTACAGTCTCATGCAAATTAATTGGAACAGAACAGTAACACAACATTTTTCATGCTTTCTGAATTAAATCATAAATTACTTCCAAATTACATTTCTTATACTTAATATATCCTCCTTTCATTTTGATAAGTTCCATTATATGATTAGGCATTCACTTAAAGCTAATACCAAATTTTCTTTTGTGGAACAGTCAAATTTTACAAGTCCCTTTTTGCGAATAGCCCACAAATTTCCTATGGAGTTATTGTCAGACAAAAACATTTTTATCTGATTATAAAGGTAGAATCAGATCAAATAGAGATAGCAGGATTTGAACTAGTCTTTGCTCTGTGCTATTGTTATACCAACTGGCCTTCATGGCAATATGCATGCTTGACATTAAATTTCCAATTGACTCATATTTTTTACTGGTAAACAACAAGAGTATTCTCAAATTAATTTCATATCCCATTAATGAAAACTTAATGAATAAGCATATGTCTTGAAATCATAATGAAAGGGTTAAAATCCCTTAATAACTTTATCATTTGCTTAACTAAATCTTATAACCTTGAAAGTACTTTATGCACTGGGCTTTATACCATTTGATCAATTGATGATAATTAATTGTTCTTCCATACAAGCCATGTGCAGGTTAAAGTTGGAAAGGGTTACATTTAAATGGTTTATTTAACCTTAGTAATTGCTTAACTTTCAGATAAATGAAAAACGAAAGAAATTAAAACGAGAAGGAAAGGACACTAGAGTTGATGAGGATGATCCAGTTAATTATAAGCATTCAGTGTATGTAATGACAATGAAGCTGTTTGCTGACATGGAACGGAAAAGAAGAGAATTGGAACAACGAGATATGGAAGAGCGTAAACGTAAAAGGGAGCAAGAAATTGAGGAGGAAGAGAAAGCAACAATTGAAAAAGAGTGGCAGAAAAATTTTGAAGTAAGTTGATGGTCTTTCTTGTTTACCTTTTACATAATATGTGCATTTCCCTTTTTTGTAGGTTGACCAGCTGTGGAGAAATGTTTTATTTATTTATTTATTTTTTCCACAGCTTAACATTCTTAACCTGGTTATATTGGACAGTTAATGAAATCAGTGAAATTATGCTCAAATGATCTTGGGGTCCATGAAGCTTGAAGTTATTCTACATTTGTTGTCTCAGGATAGGAAAAACCCCAGAAAAATCCTAAGTGAGATTGGAACTCACAACATTGGGAACATGAGATTATACTATACCAAGATGGGCGTATTAATTTATTGTATCTGCTTGTAAATGATCAGGACATAATTGATAGACATATCACCAAAGGCCAATTTTGACCCCACAAGACAAAAAGAATATCACTAAACAGAATATGAAATGTACATTAATTGAGTAGGCTCCAAAAGTGATTAGTAACTTGTTAATTGTGATGTGGTTTAGATTTTACCAAGATTTTTCAAATTTGTAGTTACAATAATACCTTCAAATGTCATTACTGTATGGTTGATTCTCAAAAAGCCAAAAAGAAAATCAGAACAGGAAGCAAAACAGCATGCAACATTCACTGGTAATGAGAAGGGGAATGTATATTGATAGCACATTGAAAAGTCAAATGTCATGCATCTGTAACTGACCAATTATATTTCATATTTTTTCATCTGCTTCCTTTTTAGCCAATGTAGAGGAGGCTAGCCAGCATCAAAATTTGACGGAATAAACATTTTGCTAACACAGATGTATTACTATTCCAAATTCCTCTAGTCATACCAGGCTTTTTCTTTATTAATAACGTACATTATTATCACACCTAATATAAAACTGCTAAAACCACTTATAAGCATACAGAATTAAATGTCTGGGATTAGATCTACATCATGAAGATAAAGAACCATATTATGAATTTTGATTTACCACTGTACAGCAACCTTTGAAACTTCATAGATCCAACACCAGATGCCTTGACAAGTGATGCACTTCCACTCTCATTGTTGATGCCAACAGAGTTAGATTCAGTCGGAATTAAGGGTTGAAAATGGGAAAAAGTGTTCCCGAAACCGGGCCCAGTAAGTTATTACTAAGTGATGTTTTGTGTTACAAAAACATTCTTTTCCTGTGTATAAGGTTTTGGCCTTCTATTATTGTCAACTGCTTTCTGTAATTCGGTCGTGTTGAAAGGGAGTAAACAAATAGACAAACACTTAAATGACCTTAACCAAAAAAATAAATAAAAATTTAGTAAACATGTACAGATTTAACTAAAATCTTTGTGGAATGAACAAAGGGGCTCTTTTCTGGATGACCAAAAAATCAAAATAAGTGATAAACAATTAGATCTGCACCTCCTACTGGGTTCGAAGAAAAATTTTGACTTTTTAGAAGTAGTAATCCTTCCAAAATACAAAAGAGAACAAGAAATTTAATATGTTTCCATACGAGAAATCTGAGTAAACAATTTTCCGAGAATTAATTTGACCTTTTTATAAATCCTAGGCATGTCAAACTTACAATGGTAAGGCTGGATTTGCAGTTATAGTTAAAATAATGGTGAAAAATAATAGTTTTTTAAACATGGGTTGATCAAGTTATTAGTTGTGATACATATGCAATTAAAATTCCTTGAAGTTAACATTTTAGCTATGTTTGGTTCTAAATGTTTGTCTGAACAACTGTTTTATAAATGAATTATCTCAAGTGAAAATACGACCCCATTTAAATGACAAAAATCTGTTGGTGCAAGTGAAAATAGCTGTTTTAGAGGTAACCCAGGTTTTAACAAAATAATTTCAAATGTAAAAGAGTGGAATTAAAAATGCTATGCTGTTTTATTATTTTATTATAATGTAAACTGTATTCTAAAGAAATCAATACTGCTTATTTAAAAACAGAGTGTATATCAATGTTTAAAGTTAAGTAATGAAAAAATGAATTTGCCCCTTTGGTAAGAACGTACCTAAAACATAACTAATTTAGGCCTACACCATTTGGTAACGAAAATTCTCCCAAAGTATCATCCTGTGCATCACAAAGCATAACACACCAAATTTGCAGGTAGCTTTGATCAATCAATGGACTTTGCTATTTTCTATTTCAGCCATTCCTATTATGGCCACACTGTTGTGCCAGGTTCACAGTTAAACTACATTAATGACACAACATGAGCAACAAGATGATTGACTTAGGAATTAAGCATGTACATGACAGAATCTGTGTGATAAAAGTTGAATTGGGGTTAACTTTTACTGCGCAACATGCTGGCATCCACAGAGTAAGCTTATGTTTTGCTGTTAAAAAAGGCAACCTCCAAGGAAATGCATTTTTTTCCCTGAAGAAATACTAAGTATCACAAACTGAGTTGAAGTGCTTAAAAACTTCTATGAAAGGACATGTACTTTGTTGGAGCTTATTGCCCGGTAATGTCAAACTGTGTCACCTCATTGTGAACACAAGAATTTGAGGAGGAATTTTGTGCCATGTGACATGCCATTATGAATTGGGCGTAAGGCACATCACCTCATAGTTTCAACATTAAGATTCAGCCAGTCTTCCATTTTATAGATACAGACTTGTTACAATAACATTTTTGAATCTCTTAGATTATGCACATTAAAGGAATCGCGTAGATGACTTGGAAAACTATACCATGTATATGTGATTCACTCAGAAAGAATGCTTGTCTCTGTAGTGTTGGGTAGAGATCTGCCTCACATTCAAAAAGTTATGAGTTTGAATCTTAGTTATGATGAATTACACAGATAGGGTTTTCCATTACTCAGAGAAGATGAATGTTGCGTAACATGGGCCTCAGATTTTTTTAGCATCATTTTACTCATTTCATTCATTATATGTGACCAACCAGTTATGTAGAAAAAAAAAGAGGTTAGTATCTGTGGTCAGAGTCTTTTGAGACAGTAGAATGGGAAGATAAGTATGTCATATGTCTGCACTGGCAGTTATCACATGTGACTTAGGCATAGGCAACCTGTTTCCTACCTTTGTCTGTTCCCTGTCTCAGAAGACTGACTGTAAGTAGTATGTGTGTAAACATAGGGCAAGGTAATAACAACATAACGCATTGTGTATTTCAAATGTGCTTTCAAATATAATTAGAAGTTTATTATAACAGAAACTTCTTTATTTGTAAAGAGGGCTTTAACAGTAAGTACATTTTTGAGACATCTAGCAATCATACTGACAATAAAGAGAAATATAAACAAAAGAAGCTGAATTCAGCACATGCTATATTTCATAGACAATGAGAAACACACGTAGCAAAACAGCTTATGTATGTGCTAAATAGTTGTTAATAGCAAGCAGCTACCACCAGTTTATTCCATTCATGTACTTTGACAAATTTGCCTGTCATTGCTTAACTTTCCCATTCTGTACAATGATGGGCATTTCTGTCATCAGCGTTTACAACAATTTTGTGCGTGCTGCATTACAATTGGACTGATTATATCATCTGTTTTGGTCCTACAAGTCCCCAAGAGATATATCCGACTGACAAGGCTGTCATTATTTGTATTGAACTCGTAGCAGCAAAAGAAAGCTTTGAGTGAATCGTTTCTCCTAGAAGTCGCAAACTTATGCCATTCAGTGAGCGGCAGTGCAGTAACAATAGCTGATCCATAGAATTAGAAAGTGCAAGGCTTTTGTAATTATTTTTTGAGGATAGTGATGTGCCTTCAGATGATGCATTTACTATCCATCTGATAGTGAGAAAGAGGAAAATGAGAGTCCTTATATACCGGCAGTACCAGACGTCAGTGTTAGTGTCTGTTGTCATAATAACCTACAAATTTGCAAGGGATGTGATTTATGATGTTCCATTTCAAGCACATTGCTCATCTATAGCTGAAATAAATCCTTCAACAGCTAGGCATATGGGTGAAAATCCTAAAGAAGCTAATGTTACTGAATGCTTGACAGAATAACTTTGCTTAAAACTAATGATATTTTTGAGCACAAATTGTTCAATCAATTGTTGGCACATGAATGGGTTAAGTATTTTGGGGCTGAAACATAAATATGTGATTGCAATAATATTTAATTGGAAATATTTTTACTTGGATGTTTTACAGTTGACATCCTGAAAAAAAAAAAAAATGCTTCAAATCTGATGAATTCAAATTCTGGCTTAGATCTATATTAGATAGAAGCATGATACCTACTGTAATGTTTCATTTATATAAGGTGATTTTATGCTGTGCAACAAAGAATGTTGCAACATGTCAGGAAGTGATCTATTTATGCTGCTGAGGATATCCTCTTCTACAGGCAAATTTTCACATTTGGTTCAAAAGCTGGTTCATGTTTGTTGACTACTCCTATGTATACTCTTAACTTGAAAAGATGTACAAAAATGATGAAATGTATATATGATAAACAAGGCATAATTTTTTTTTTTAGTCCTGTTAGAAACCTTTGGGGAATTGCTTCTTCTTGCCATGATCCTTGTAACTTTCTGAGGTGCCATCCCAAATTGAACTCATAATACAAATTTCGTCTATGAACTATTCTGTATCCATACTTGCTAAAAATTTGAATGTTAAAAGTTAAATCACTTGCACAACATATGAAAGCATGAACCATACTAAAATGTGAAAACTACAGTTCTGGGTTTTACAAAGTGGAGGTGCTGACTCCACTGTTTCAATCACAAATACTGTAACATGATGTGCAAAAAACAGTCATAATTGCACTTGTGTACAGGGTCATCAAAGTAAGTAGCAATGCCTTTAGTGGCACCTGGATTGCAGGTGCACCACTTGCCTGTCAACACTTCACCCCACATGCACTGTCTTTTGCATCTGAACAAATAGGATGCATAGAGAAGGCAAGGTCAACTGTACCATTATTATTTCACAAATTACAATATTGAATGTCCTTTACACTGCTTACCTTTTCAAAGATGATGTTGGAATAGTTTTCAATAGTTTAGGCATTTCAGTACCTTAACAGATTATCATTTACATGTTACAACTCTTCTTGGAAAATTCTAGCTATTATTTTCCGTATATTATTTTGTAGTTCTTGTAATGAGGGATTTTATTTATATGCTTTGTCATAAATAAAAATCGCAGGGTGAGAGGTCTGGGGATTGAGTGAGCCACACCCCTACACTGATCATGAAAGACATCAGAAATTGCATCCAAAGATGTCGGAGCTGTAGAATTGTCTTATTGAAATTTGCCATGCATTCGACTCCATTCGTCAATTGAAAGAAACACTGCTCCAATGTTAGTTTTGTACCATGCAGCAAATATTATTTTGTGAAAGAAAATGGGGTCAATTATTCTAGTCGCAGTCAGAGCACACCAAACACTGACCTTAGGATCATGTAGTAGACTTACATATATGGTTTTCAGTAGCGATTATTTTGTGAGTTAAGTGAAATCATGCCTCTTCACTAAGTCTCAAAAGGAAAGCCGCGCTATAGTGAGAACAGAGTTTTGAAAGAGAACTGCAGCTAAAAGCATTGCTGCTTTATCTAATATGAGCATACATTGAGGTCATGTGTCTGCTGCATGTGTTACTAAGAGGTCATATGATGTGTTTTTGAGTTTGTGCGACCCTGAATCTTGTGCAATTGTTGCATGGTATAAATAAGTTAGCTGAATTCCAGCAATGTAACAAATTCAGAAATTCTTTGATCTGCTCTCACTGTGCTGCCACTACCTCATTTTATTTATTTCCAGTGTAAAAGCATCAAAGCTGAAGCTCCTAAAATAAAAGTTAGCATATAGTGTTACGTATATGATGTCCTCATTTTTATTTTCTTTACATTGTACATAGGTAGATTAGGTATTGCACTCCACCCAGAAATTTTTGATACCAAATTTCACCGGGAATACATATTTTAGAGTCCCCTGTATCCAAAACCAGCATTTTAGAAAAAGGTCCATGTATGTGAACACAATAACTCAAAAACAAAAAGTCGGTAAAATACCAAACTTGGTGTATAAGTTTAGTCCAAGAGAAGAGAGACTCAAAAATAAAAATTTGGTAAAATACCAAACTTGGTGTTTAAGTTTAGAATCTTCCAAGGATGCAAATTGAAGATTTTCACAATATTCCCCGCCACCCCAAACTCCCTTTACATGGAAAACATTGCAAAAATTTTGATTCTCTCAAAATGGTTCCAATGATTTTGATTAAAATACCATATATTAAAGATATCGATATAACATAAGTTGCATATCTTGAATTTTCTGGGAATAGTCTCTTCATTCTGGATGAATTTTGCTGAATTTTTCATAACTGGTAAACCATAAGACATAGAAAAAAACTTACTACAAAAAAAAAAAAAAAAAAAATCTGATGTGTACCATTCATATGACTTTCTCTATATCCCTGCAACAAATTATTCTTAAAAATCTTATACTTATATTTACTTCATGCTAATCAGTAAAATAATAGCAGAAATAGCCATGCTATTTGTTTCCTTGTAAGTAGAGGTGAAATAAGAGAGTACCATAGGCTAAAGTGATAATCAAAAGCTGGTTGCTATTTCACTGAAGTTCCTTTGTTTGAATGGACAGCAGTTGACAAATTCCTGTATGAAAAATGTACAAGTTTTTCATAGCAGAAACCAAAAATAAGGAATGTCAAAAAAACAACGAACTCCACGAAAAAAATGTATGTAACATAAATTGTGTGTTTTAACGTGCTCTACAGTTTTTGTGTAGTAAGTTTTTGTCCATCTCTTACGGTTTAGCAGTTATTCAAAATTCAGTAAAATTCATCCAGAATAAAGTACTCTTCAGAGGCTATTCCCAGAAAATTCAAGATATACATTTCATATTTCAGGTAAATATCTTTAATATACGAAATTTTAATCAAAATCGTTAGAGCCATTTTTGAGAAAATCAAAATTTTCGAAAAAAGTTCCATGTAAAGGGTAGTTGGGGGTGGGGGGATTTTTCTCAAAATCTTTGTGTCACATCCCTGGAAAATGCTAAACTTAAATGCCAAGTTTGGTATTTTACCTACTTTTCGTTTTTGAGTTATCGTGTTCACACACACACACACACCCACACACGCACGCACAGACCTTTTTCCGAAAATGCTTTTTTTAGATAAAAGAGACCCTAAAACATATATTTCTGGTGAAATCTCGGTATAAAATTTTTGGTGGAGTGCAATACCTTCTCTATACACTATGTACATAGTGCATATAGAGAAAGTAAAAATATATATAGATCTCATAAAAATCACACAGTTAATGACATGTACATTTTTTTGTGGAGTCGACCAATTGGAGATATTCCTTGTTGTTGATTTCAATTTTAAAATGCTTAAACTTCTCATAGGGAAATTTGTCAACTCCTCACAATGCAAAGAAATGGATTTCAACCACATGGTAACCAGCTTTTAAAAGATTTGACTATTGGTTTAAATTTATTCTCTTATTTCTCTTCTACTTACAAGAAAGCAAGTAATAAGACCATTTCTGCTAATGTTTATCTCATATAGCATGAAGTAAATAGGGGAATAAGCTTAAAACAATAATTTGTTACAGAGATGTAAAGAAAGTCATGTTAATAGAACACATCAGATTTTTGTAATTATTTTAAGTTATTTTTGGTTAGTAGTTGTTTATTATTTGTAGAATAATTGTATAAAAATTATAGATACAAATTGAAAATAAATATTAAGATCGGGATATTAGCCCTGGTATAAGAAATTATATGCCAGATTTTATTTTATTCTTTTATTTTGGTACCAACCCATTGCTTGATCCAGATGGTAGGCTGGTTGTCTTAATATTTTATGTTTGTGCTCAAATAATATTTGATCAATTAAATAGGATTTATGAGAATTATACCATACATACACTTGAAGAGAGTAATTTACTGTCAAGAAATTGTCCTCTTAAAGAATTTGAAGTTGGGGTCAATCTATGTCTACATTGTTTGTACTGTGTTAAACATTCTCTATTGCTTGTACTGTGTTAAAGAGTAAGTTTGGGTTAGTATTGAACAAAGTTATTTTACAAAACTTTCAGTATTAATTTCTTTATGAAAATCTAATTCTTTTGTGTCTCATAAATAAGCAGAGAATTTGGGTTTAGTCCAAACTTCATGATTTTGATATATAATGGTTTTCTTTTAACTTTGAACTTGATACAATCACTTTAGTAACTTGACACACCTGACAGCAGATAAACTTATGTGAGACAATACTTCACAATCAACTGTACCCAGGATTTAGCATTTCACAGTGAACATAAATGCAAAAATTACGTGAATGATAAGTTAGCTGAACATTCAGATCCTGGCCAGCTAACTGCTCTTAAGATTAAGATCATTGTTAAAATCTATTGCAAGATCTGTACATTTGTTTTGTAGTGTGGTATTCCACACTCTTAAAAATAGTTTATATTTTTGTTTGTTTGTTTTAACTAGATTCCAGGTATTTGTGGTAACAGTGCTTTCTATTTCTAGGAATCACGACAAAATCGAGTAAATAGTTGGAAAGCTTTCCAGGCAGGTAGTTCTGGAAGTACAAAGAATAAAAACAAGAAGATGCGGAGTAGCTTCAAACCACCAAAACACAAAGCAGAATCTCGGTAACTGGAAATGCTTCGTTAACCCTGCACAGTGGTTTGTGCATCCAGTATGTCCATTTTATTGCTACAGACTGCCAAAAACGTTGCGTGTTTACGTTAGTAACACTGTTTGGTAGCAAAGGATTAACCATATTACCAATGTGTACATAAAGAACCTGTTTACATTTTTTTATGGCTCAAGTTTTGTTTATTTTCTTTTGATTTGAATGTTAGGAATAAAAGACGAAATATAAATAGGGAACATATCTGTTAGTAAGGTGGCAGAAACAAACAAACAAACAAACTGCAAGGTACAGTTTGACAGTAAATAGTAATTTTGAAACTCACATTGTAGACAGAATTATGTATAGAGATTGAGATTTGTCATCTGATTACGTGTCTCTGTGTGCTATCGTTCGCTGTTATGACATTGAAACATTAAAATCACGAGGATCAATGTGTTTTTGTACATAGATATAAGAAAAATTGACAGGATGCTAAACACAAATGTTTATAATCACTGTATGCTAAGTTTTATTATAAAAAGGCACTTTTCTTTAAAACTGGCTGGAAAATAAATTAATTTTTTAAAAATATTGAATCATATCCTTTTTTTATATACCCCAGTGACTGATTTTTTTCTATTAGAAAATGAATGTTCCTTTTCCTTCTTCTCTCCTCTCACTTTATATTCACCATCTTGTAAAGTTGTTACATACTGTCAATATACATTTCTTACCATTAAGTACTTATTATAATTATTGCTCACCTGTGCTGATGATGCCAAGAATGGATTGATGAAAACGTGTTCCCGAAGAAAAAACAGTTTAGTTAAGCAAAAATCAATGTTTAGCTGTCTGCACTCTAGTTGATGCTAATCTTGTGACTTTACTATGTAAGATTCCAATTTAGCCCATTTGGCCTTCATACAAAGTATTACTATTAAATAATAATGATAATGATGATGATAATAATAATATTTATTTCATCCAGTTTACCATACATATGATTTTGGACATGTCAAGACTTATACACTTACATGTTTACATTTACAATACAATTACAATATTTATATTAACATTAATTAGTTTCAGAGTTCCTTTAAATTGTATAAACATTTATTTATAAGATACATCCTTAACTTCCTTTCAAATAGTTGTTTAGAAACATCTGCTACAGCTTTAATTTCTGGTGGTAGTTTGTTGTACAGTGTAATTCCAGAAATATGTATATCTTTTAGAGATACACTTTTATTGAAGCTATGCCTAAAGTAGTCCATGTTACCTCTTGTGTAGTGATTATGTATGTGGTTGTTTTTAATTGGTTTGAGCCTGTCTATTACATACATTATTGCTTTGAGTACATAGAGAGAGTAGATGGTAAGAAATTTGTTGTGTATAAAATTTTCTTTACATGATTCCCTTGCTTGTAAGTTAAACATTATTCTTATACATTTTTTCTGGTATATAAGCAATTTATCCAAATGTGCTTTTGCAGCAGCACCCCAAATTTCAATCCCATAGAGTATGTGGGGATAAAAACATCCATAGTTTCAATATTTTACCATCACCATAATTGCTGAAGTATCTAGGCAGATATACTGCTTTACTAATTTTCCCACATTAGTGTTCGATGTGCTCAGCCCAAGTTAGCTTATTATCAACAAGAAGACCTAAAAATTTGTGCGTCTTAACTTCAGAAATACTATTACTGTCTACTATTAATGCTATATTACTAATTTTATTGAATTGCATTATTTTAGTTTTTTGCATGTTGCATTGTAGATTTATTGATTTAAAGTAGTTTAGCAGATAACGGGTGGTTTTATTTAGTTTGTGTTTAATCCTTCTACCGTTTTATTCCAACTTACAGCTGTGGTATCGCCTGCATAAGTTACCACTGAAGTATTCTCGGGATTTTTAATATCATTGATATAAATAATAAACAATAATGGCCCCAACTCTGATTCTTGCAGTACGCCATACTTCACTGTTTCCAAATTTGATTTGATTGTTTGTATGTGTCTTCCCTCCCTTTTTTATAGAGTATTTCAGTAAACTGCTTTCTTCCCACCAGATAACTACGAATCAAATCCAGAGGTAGTCCTCTTATACCATAGTTTTCTAATTTGTTAATTAGAATATTATGGTCGACACAGTTGAAAGCCTTAGATAGGTCGAAAAATAATGCACTGACCTCATTATTTTCTATATTCCCAATTATGTCATGTACAGACTGATTAATAGCTGAAATAGTGGATGTTCCCTTTCTAAATCCATGTTGAAAGTCCTGTAATATATTGTGTTTACCTAGATATCTAATCTTAGCAGCAGAATTCTTTCGAAAAGTTTGGCCATTTTGGATGTTAAAGCTATGGGTCTATGATTATCAATACTTTCTTCATCTCCTTTTTTAAATATTGGCCTGTTTATGCTTAGTTTCAACATTTCTGGAAACTGTCCCTGTTCAATGGAGAAATTAATTAGATAAGCTGATGGATTAGCAATAACATACTTACATCTCTTTAATAAAAATGAGCTAATTTCATCCCACCCGCTACTCCTTTTATTTGATAACGTGTTGATTATCTTAATGATTTCATCTTCTGTAACAGTTCTGAGAAAGAAGGAAAAGTTACTTGTGTTATTAACACTTACAGAATTATATCCACTAGTCATCCGTGTGGGTATATTTATGAAATAGTCATTAAATTTTTGACTTATGATTGTCAACCACATCCCTGTTTACGTTTAATAATTTTATGTTTTTGTGTAAACCAATGCAGTTTCTACCTTTATTTATTAATCCCCAAGCTGTTATACTGACATTTTTGGACTTCCCCATCTTCTCTCTATATGCACTTATTTTAACAGCTTTTAAATTCTTGAGATACTCACATCTTACTGTTTTATACTTATTTTAGTATTCAAGTGAAGAACTTTTATACAGAACATACATATCCTTCATTTTTTCTTTGAGTTTCATCGTTGTTAAAGGTAATTTTACTCTTTTCCTTCCAGTAATGTTTGCATTTACATTTATTATTGGGCATGTAGCATCAAAATTCAGTTTAAATAAGTTATAAAACTGACTCCATTTATCATTTACATTACCACAACCACATAATGCACTTTCCCAGTCTATTACAGCTAAACTGTTTGTTAAATTGTTTAAATTTTCAGTACTCAAATCTCTTACAGTTCTTCTTTCTTTACATTCTGATCCATAGTTACATTAAAGGTTGTTAATTGGGCATAGTGATCAGAAATATAAATTTCTAGCACAACAGAAGATATTTCTGTTACATTTGATGCAATATGGTCTATTGTAGTTGAAGTATTAGCAGTTACTCTAGTGGGTTCTTGAATTAAATCTTTTATATTATATGAATTAAACACCTGTTTTAGGCTTTTGTATGACTTATCATTAAGATTTATATTAATATTAAGATCTCCTACTAGAATAACTTTAGCATCTTTCTTTAAATATTGCTGGAGTATAATTTCTAGTTGTAATATAAATTCATTAACGGGAGAAGAGGGTGAACGGTATATTCCGAGTAAAGTTACATTACCAATGTTCGTAGCAATTTTGATTGCAAATGCTTCTAGAACCTTTTCTATGCATAAATCCTTTGTTTAATTCAGTAAACTTTATTTCAGGTTTTATGTATACCATGACCCCCCCCCCCCCCTCCCACTTTTATATTTGGATCGACAGAATTTAGAAGCTATTATATGGTTCGCAATATTACAAATTTCATCACTCTTTGCACCATGCTCTGTTATAACACAGATATTGGCATCTACTTCATTAAGAATTTCTGATAATGCTATCAGTTTAGATTGTATGTACTGTATGTTTAAATGAAATACTTTTAACATATTAGAGTTTTGTTGTTCCCTAGTTTGACATGAATGCTTTACCTTAATTGTGCTATTGGACTCTTGCAGCATGGGGCTTAATTTAACATCTGCACTACCTGCCTTCAGTTTCCCTTCACATAACAGAGGAGATAGTATTACACAATAAATTGCCAAATATAAAAACACCTCTTTTGTTTAAGTGTACCCCATCTTTAGAATAGTCACTGTCACTCAGCCACCAGTTTGCATCTACCATTTCACAGTCTTTCACTTTACACATCCAATCTATTTCACTATTGATCCTGAATGTTCTGTTATCACACCTTTTCTTCGCAATACCCCACTTACAACCACTTTTGCTTCTGAAAGCTGCTGCTTGATATCCATAATTTCCCCCATAATTTCTTCTGCACAAACTCCATTTCTCATGTTTGTTCCCACATGTAGAGCCACAACTTCCGGTCTAACTGTTTTCAGGTTCATTTGCTCAATTTGATGTTTTAGTTCCGTAGCTCTAATTCCTGGAAAACATCGGACGTCATATCCCTTGTTCCTACAGATTTCTCCAGCAAATTTCAATAAAAAGTCACCTACCACTAATGCTTTAAGCTTTTTTCCCAGATTTCTCTCAGTCTGCAATTTTGCGCACTTGGAGCTTCTATACGTAGATTTTTTGCTTGCAGACGTATCCATAACCTCATTACCAACATTTAGCACTTCAAATCTATTTTATGTCTGTACTGCACAATGTATTTCTTTAATTTTGCTCTCAGCCACACTCCTTTTTGGCTCAGAATACCTTCGCACGTGTCTGTTTCTCATATAAACCACCTTCGTGAATCCATCCAGCGCTTGTTGGTTAGAAGCCTCCATTTCTGCTTTTCCAAGTTCCAGCTGCATTAAAGCTTGTTCCAGTTCTGCATTAAGTTGGGCTAGCTTTGCCTTCAAAATATCATTTTCCTTTTTCATCATTCTCATTTTCTCCTGCACACATTTCAAATCCTTATTTTGGATGTCCACTATTGTGTGGAGTGACGCTATAATTTCACTATCATTGGTTTCCCACCTTTCAGATACGGGCATGGTCATAGTTTGTTGAATTTTTCCTCACCATCGCTGACCATCACTTTCCCTTTATTTCTGTCCTTTACATTACTATTTTTAACTAAAACATTCCACTTTGTATTAGTATTACCATAACTGTTTCCACTATCATCACATATTTTCTGGTGCATACGCCGTATTAAAAAACCCCAACTGTTGCCATCTTCGGAACTTTCTCTAGTGCATGTTTGCAATATACATAGTAGATAGAAAAGGTATTGTATTCCACCCAAAATGTGATACCGAGATTTTACTGAAAATACATGTTTTAAGACCCCCTGAATCAAAAAGAGCATTTTTAGAAAAAGGAGTAAGGGAATGAAGAGAGAGAAAAGCAATAATGGAAATAAGGAGAATGTGTAGGTAACAGAAGTTCTGGAGGGTCTGAACAGAGCAAGATGAGCCTGATGCTTGATGGTACTAAGGGGCCGAAGAAGAAGAAAATTCATTTTTACTTTTAGAAATAAAGCTAAATTGGATGATGTTTATGGGGACCTTTTGTCATTTATGACAACAGTTCCTCGTGGTTCAATGACTTTGAATGTGGTCAAACATCATTTGATGAGCATTCAGGATGCCCAATAGATGTGGTTAAAATAATTGAAAAAGTTCACAATATGATTCTTGCTGATCGTTGTATGAAAGTTCACAAAGTAGCAGAGGCCATAGGTGTGATGATGGGACAGTAATTCATATTTTGCACGTAACTTGGAAATAAAAAATTATCAGCCCGATGATTGATGCAATTGCTCAATGAACTTTTTATATGAGATTGTCACCTGTATTGTTCATTATATTCTGAAAACTAAGCAACAATCAAAATAATGGGTTGCTTCTGATGAATCTGTTTCAAAGAAGGCAAAGATGATACCATTAATTGGAAAAATAATGGTGGCAATGAGTTTGGGATGTGAAGGTTATCATATTCATTGACTTCTTACAAAAACGAATAAGTATTACTGGACAATACTACAATCAGTTATTGGCCCGATTTGACATGAAGTTGAAGAGGAGATGTCTTGATTTGACAAAGAAGAAAGTGATGTTTCACCATGACAATGCACCAACGTATTAATTTGGATATGTTGCCTCTACTGCATGAATTGCTGCCACCCCCCTCCCCACCCTCATATTTGGATGACCTAGCTCCCTACAGTTTCTTCTTGTTCCCAAACTTGAAGAAATGGCTTGCAACCAAAAAATGTATATCAATGAGGAGGTTATTGTCAAGGCAAAGGCATATTTTGCAGAGCTTGCCAATTCTATTTTTTAAGGGTTTAAAAATGGCAGGAACAATGGGAGCAGTATATATTCTTAAAAAAGGATTTTGTTGAGAAATAAACGGTTTATGTTTGAAAACATAGGTATATTCATTCCTAACACAGGACTTGTGAATCCTTGTACTTCTCTCAATGCTCCCTCCAAAAAAACAGGAATTGTTAAGCTCTGCAAAATACATCTCTGTCTTGACACTAACCTCATTTGATCTAAAGTTTGTTTCTGCAAGAACAAGAGGAAGCCAGGTTGAACAAATATGGGTGGTACAACAGCAATCCTAATGGAATTCATGCAGTGGTGGCAACAACTCTAGATGAATGTGCAGCTGGTGTGTGGTCATGGCAATTTTTTGTTTGCCAAATGTGGCCATGTCTTCTTCAATTTCTTGTTAAATTGGGCCATTAAATTAATAGTATCGGGTAGAGTCAGACTAAAATAATTCAATGCCATAGCCACGATTTGAACAACGGATCTCTCGGTCTGTAGCTAGCTGTTCCAACCATTGAGTTACTCTTGCAACATGCTGACATGGCATTAAATTACTCAATTGACTCATATGTTTCCTGGTAAACCACAAGGTGATCTCAAGTTATTTTGAGATGGTGTACCCCAATGGCAACTTACAATACTGTAAGTACTTTAGGTCTCGCACTTCATAGTTTAACAAACTACTTGGTCAATTAGTATTCAGTTTTTTCCACACGCCATGTTAATGAAATTGTGAGTTGCAATTGGGGCATGTCATCTCAAAGTAATTTGAGATCTCCTTGTGGTTTACCAGGAAACATGTGTGTCAGTTGAGGAATTCAGTGCCATGGTAGCTCAGTGGTTGAGCAACCGGCTAGAGACGGGGAGATCTGAAGATCAAATTCCACCTGTGGCATTGAATTTTCCAGTTTGACTCTACCTAACTCCTGTCCTATACATGGATTGTGTGGAAAAAACAAATAACACTAATCGACTTGCATAGTATTGTTCAGCAATATTTTTTCCTTTTTTTAAGATGTCATTGTGTATGGCACCCTCCACATCCCATAAAATTGCCATACATTTTTTGGTCATGGGACTGCCTTTGCCTTCTTTGGAGCAGTTTCACAGAACGCAAGGGCTGTCCCAAGGCCGAGAGGTTAGACCACTTGCCTCTCATCAAGACACCCAGGTTCAATCCCAGGCATGTGGGATTTGTGGTGGACAAAGCATTGCAGGGGTGGGTTTTCTCCAGGTTCTCCAGTTTTCATTGGCCATCACATTCCACCCGTGCTCCTTCTTCATTCCATTTATTGTCAGTGTCATCACCTGTGGCACTATAGTAGGGAAAGTGGGTGCTAAACACTATCAAAAACCAAAAAAAGAAAAAAGGACAGAAAACCATTTTTTTGTTAATTGTTGCTTATTTTCTGCAGTATAATGACGATTCCAGATCTCATTGATAGTGACAATTCGATGTAAAACATCCTTTGGATTTCATTTAAATAACTCCAAATAGCTTTGAAATTGAAAGCTGCACCTGCTTGTTGTCCAGTATGAGCAAATATGGCACCCCTCAGACTGACAACTTTTTCATCTCCAACTTATCATGGATAATATTTGTCGTTCACATTGACATGCCTCTGCCACTGCAGACTTTCATTCAGTGAACAACTAGAATCATAACCTTACTTCTTTAATGATTTCCTTAGTAACCACATCTGGGAAACCTCATCAAAAACGGATGTCCGACCACATTTAAAGTTGCTGAACCAATATCTTAACAGTTGTCATGGATAGTGAAATTGCCCTTAAACAGCATCCAATTTTGCTTTTATCTCCTTGCAAATTTTCCCAACCAAAAGTAAAAGTTAAATCATTGAATGATTCTGCCCTTTTTCCATTTTAGCAGAAACTACCTGCCAAATACAAACTAATCTGTAATAATATTTAATCCTCTTTAATTAAAATCTAAATTCAATTAAAATAAACATAAAACAGAATTCAGAATCAGTATCATATTTGTTTTGGCAATGTGTAATAAATAGCAGTACATGATGGTAACACCAACTTGCCAGCAACAACATGTATTTTGAAACATGGGTACTTGTAAATGATACAACTCAAGGCTGAAACATTAAGAAAGAAGCTTGTGATAGTGTACTAAATAAAGCTTCTACATCGCAAGGGAATATTTAATATTGCTACAGATGGTGTTCCTGGTATGAGAAGTAATTAAATAGGTTCTTGGAATTTTTAAAAACTTGACACATTTTATTCTGATTTCCTGCTTGTCCTCTTAATTTTTCACAGATTCACTTAGCACCTAAATCCTTTCAATATCAACATGCAATGGAGATATTAGTAAGAGTTGTTAATTATGCCCATTCAAGTGCCAAAACTGATCAATGTTTCAAATTTTTTATTCAAGAAATAGATTATGAAGCCTGCTGATGTATCATGGTATTGTTTGGTAAAATGATTGTCAGTAAACAATGTCATGGGCAAATTTTTTCAGTTGTTAGAACAATTTATTCCTAAAACAAAACAAAAAAAATTTCCTCAAGTTGATGATGCCTAAATAGATACTTTAAGGACAGAAATATTCCTATCACAATATACATTTAATGTTTACTTATAATTTTAACATTTATCAATGGTTGGTTGGTTAGTTGGTAGGTATCTAATGTTGTGCAGTTGGCAGTGAAGCTATTTGCTCTCTTGCATTCCAGTATTTTGATGACATATTATCATGTTGACTAAAGATTGGACAGTTCAGTAGATGGTTTCCATCCGTCTTCTTTAAGTGTACAAAAGGACATAGAGGAGATCTCACTATAACAATCCTGAATAAATATTTATTGAGACAGTCATGGCCTGTTAGGAGTCTAAAAGTTGCTTCAGAGGATTTTCTTGGTAATGTAGTGATTCTGGTTGTGTTATTATACATAAATTTTCCCATGGTTTTCCTTTTGTTTGTAATACATTATCTTCTTTAATTTTGTTATTATATGTTGATATAATGATTCTTTTGATAGAGTGATAACCTATTGGTTCAGATGAATTTGAGGTAATTTTACTACCTTTCTTGGCTAGAAGGTCAGCTGTTTCATTACCCTGTATTCCGCATTGTGCTGGTATCCATTGAAGTATTACTCTTTTATTTAAATTCATTAGTTGTTTTATGATTTTGTGGCATTCTGCAATATTTAAATTATTAGGTGTTACACCAGATGTTATGGATATAATAGCTGTTTTAGAGTCAAATAATAGTACAACTTTTCAAATTTATTTATATGGTATAGTAGATTTTGTAAGCTCTGAAGTATTGCCGAAATCTCTCCATCAAAATTTGTAGTATTTAAACTTAATCTTTTGAAGAAAGAGAAGAGAGGGCATATTGTACCTTCACCAGTACCACTGTTACTTGATAAGCTAGAACCATCAGTATAAACATGTACCATTCATTGATAGGGTATCTTAAATTTATTAATTCTAGTGTCATTTGTTTCAGAACACATGAAGAGATTTCAGATTTTGTAAATTCTTCAGTTAAGTGTAGATAGTGTTCAATATCAAATAGTTCTAATGGGTTAATATTTGTTTGTATGTTTTCTTTTAAATAAGGAAGTTTTAATCTATGTTTGACTTCTTTGACTTTATTAAGGGAATTTTGTTGAATTTTTAGGTTTACTAATGGTTTTCTTTTTTCTCTGTCATTAAAAGGTAGTCTGATTAGTTTTTCATATTGTAAGATGGCTGCTTGTTCAATGTCAAGTTCAAGTCTTGAATTGTTTGTTAAAATTTGTAGACCATGTACTGGGGTAGTTTTAACAGCTCCAGTTACTAGGTGAGGAATTTGATTTTGTAGAACATTAAGTTTTACTATATTTGCAGTTCATCCTGAAGACGAGGAAGATGCACTTCTTCGAAACGTTGGTGTCAAGCCAAGTTTTCACCTGGCTAGAAGCCCGAGAAGAGTTTGAATTAAAATATATATCTTTAATTTTCTGGGAATAGCCTCTGAAGACCTCTTCATACTGGATGATTTTATATAACTGGTATACCATAAGAGATAGACAAAATTTTATGATACAAATTAGATAGACCTCATTAAAAATATAATTTATGCCTATACATTTTTTTGTAGAGTTAGCTGTTTCCAAAATATTCCTTGTTATAGGTTTCAATTTTAAACTACTTAAACCTTGCTCAAAGTCAACTTTCATTTCATATCTTTTGTTTAATTCCTGGCCATGCAAAGAGAGTAAAATTTCAGTTATTTCACCAGTGGCTGACTTTTAAAAGATTTGACTACAGCTTTGTATATTCCCTTATTTTCGTCCTACTTACAGGGAAGCAAGTAATAAGACAGTAGTTTGTTTGCAAAACAGGTATTAGATAAGATAAGGAAAGATAAGATAAGAATTTTATTCACCAAAAGAATTACAGAAATTAAAAGGCTTCATCATAACAAATTACACTTCTCTAGTATACAACTTACATCTAATATAAACAATTTTATAGAAAATTAAACAAGTTTACACATTTTTAATACAAGGGTTGATATAAGTTTAAGAAAATGAAGTAGTCATGAATTCATTAATACTGTAGAACATGTAAGTTAAGAGATGGTTTTTAACTGTATATTTGAAATGTTTCTGATTTAAGAGTTTCCAGTTACCAGATAGGTTGTTATAAAGAGATAGTCCTTGATGTTGAAATGTGGTATACTCTGTAGACAGATGTTATTGCTTTAGTGGTTAAGTTGTAAGTTTTGTGATCCCTTGGCATTATAGGAATGACAGTCAGAATTCCTGCTAAAATGTAATAGATTGCTATGAAAGAAAATAACAGTCTCCAAAATGTAAACACAAGGTAACGATAGTATACAGAATTCTCTAAACACTGGTTTTGTTGATGAATTTATGGAGACATGTTTTATGATTTTTACAATGCACTTTAATAGTATGAAAATATATAGAAAGTCATGTGAATGGAATACATCACATATGTTTTGCATAGGAATTGTTTCAAATTAAGCAAGAAGGTTTCATAAAACAGAAACACTATTAAAATGTGTGTTTCTGGTAACAAGCTTTTTCAATGGAAAGAAAAGAAAGAGGGGAAAAAGAAAAAATCACAAACTTTCAACATGGCTGTTTCAAATGCTCTAAGCTTGCAATGTGTAATTTTTCTAAAATAATTAATACTACAACAAATATTTCATTTGGCATAAGCTGTGTACTTTAATGAGCTCTACAGCCTGCAAATTTTGGTGTATCACTAAGATTTCTCTGTTATACAAAATTCAATCAAATAAAGGGAAGCTATTCAAAAATTCAAAGTGTACAGTTTATTACTAATGTAATTCAATTATTTAGCGAGGTTTCACAGCCAATGTACAATCCAACAGCAACATTAACAAGGATTAGGATAGAACTAGGCGCCAAATCAAGGTAGTTATTGATTGTACCTAAGCTGCATGAGGGGGCTCCCCTGGGAGGGAGGGATGAAATGAGAAGGCACCCCTGAGGATGGGAGCAGGAGCGACGGCATAGTTATGATAGGGTCCCTACAGTTCTAAGGTTGAAGTACTCCCAACAGTTGGACAGGCAGTTCAGGGATGCCACCCTACATAGGTTCAACAGGGGCAGTCTTCATCCGGGCAACCAGCCGAAGTCGGGGAAAGGAGCTAGTCATTTTGAGCATCCTTTTCCCCTGCTACGCCGCATCGAGCACCATCGCCGACGCTTCCAACCCCGAAGGAAATAACGAGTTAAAGAAAGAATGAATGAAACGACATGGAGGAAGGAAATTCAGGGGATGAAACTTATCCAGCATTCGCCTGGCGACCGGGGAAAGCTCCGAAAAAATTCATGGGTCAGGTAGGCCGGCTACGGAATTGAATCCGCGACCTCTTGAATGCGGACCACAGACCAACACGACCAATGTTTGTAATGCATTCTTGGAAGTTGCTAAACTTAAGTACAGTTTTATTTTTTGTTTTGAAAACTGGAACTTATGTACTGTGAACCATCAACAATAAAGAAATATCGAATCGACTATTTTATAGATTTGCTCCGTTTACCATCTTTACATGCAGGATAGATTTCATGGAATCTCCTCACATCATCTTCTGCCAAACACCCACTTTTAGGTAACATTAAAAGCAGTAGAATATAATATTGTAATTTGTAAATGAGAATACAAACGATAGTAACTGAAGTACCAAAAACAGTTGCTTAGTGTCTTATTGGCAGCGATTTTCCACACGTCAAGCTTCAGTTTGAATCGAATTTCGCGCCACTGTCATTAAAATGGTGAAAGAACCTAGTTAACTAAAAATACCCTTTGAAAGTTATGGGAAGGATTGGTCTTAGAAAGGGTCTTAGAGTCACAATTGAGACAAATTCATGATAAAGTTCATATAAAAAAACTTTTAAAAGTTTCAAAATAGACTTATTCTCCTTTCCTGTTAGAAATTACATATTCATAACCAGGTTAATGTACCACATGTGTTGGTTGCCTGCAGTTGTGTCATTTTTAGCGGGAATTGAAGGAATAGACAAGTTAAAGAGAAAATGAGTGCCGTTTAATATTATTTTGGAATTACGAAATCTGGACGTAACGTAATTGGTTCCACTCCTGTTAGCTAACACAACACACTTTTAAAACAGTAAGTAACTGAGCTAACGAAAGTAATAACTCAAATATGTTGGTATGTGGAAGACCTACTGAGTTAAGTTTTCAATTTTTCAGATAATGAAGTGCACCATTCCAGAAATATCGTGGCATAATCGTGATCCGGTTCTTAGCGTAGATTTACAGGCTAAAAATCAGAATGAGTCGTTTCAAAGATTGGCAACTGGAGGAACAGATGCACACGTTGTTGTAAGTACATAAAAGTATGAACCTAGGAACCAGACCTGCCAAAATGGGTATTCAAAACACCTACATTTGTTATTAAAAATAAATAGATTGTAGACTGGAATGGTCCGCATAGTTTGGAACTAAGAGCAGCAAATTCATTTAGGGATACAATGGTTTTATGTTTTTGATTTCTATGCTTTAAAAATAAGCTTAGGTCTTTATGGATATTTTACAAGATTAAAATTTCCTCCTGGTTGCAATTAAATGTCATGCAAGTTTTGTGCCATCACCTTCATTTGTGTTAGCTTGCACTCTCACATGCATTAAAATTAGATGTAAATTGAATTGCATAGCATTAATGACAATGAAAATATCAAGGTTATGGTAAAACATTTTCAGTTTGCAGTGGCAACAAAAAACAAGTAGATATGTCAATGAATATTCAAATAAAGTGAGCAAATATTTGTGCAGCTATATGGTGTTGCTTAACACATTTTCTACTGAAGTTTGATGAATAGAGCCCTTGTTTCTAAGCTGTAATTTGAGTTGATAAAATTCACTTAATTTAAATATACATTTTGTTGTAGAAGTAAAGGAAATACAGGAGGTTGAAGCAGTTGATAACTGGTATATGTATACTCTTTTCCATGAGAAACAATTGGATGGTGACCACTTCAAAAAATAGCAGAGTGTTGAAACATTTAAATCTATAGCAGTGAAATCTTTGAAATGGTAAATGCCACAAACAATATTGGTAATTGTAGAGAACTTGGGCCCCTCTAGAAATTAAACTAATTGTGGTTTGACTGTAAGTTTGGTTTATACTTGTTACGTTTTCACCAATTTTTTTTATCGGAAAAGCTCCGTAATTAAGTTAAACACTAATTTATTATGTGCGCGTAGCGATCCTTTTTTGTGAATATGAAGTATGCTGCCTAGAAGGAGTAGAATATAAATAAAGAAGTCTTGCAGTACTTTTGCAATGTAAATATATAATAATTCTACATGCTAAAGTGCCTAAAACCTGAGTTTCATTGTCGGCGGCAGGCGAACAGTGTTGTGGAATGCAACACCGGCATATGTCACTGGACGCTGTGCTGATGTATGACAAGTAAGTTTCACGCAGATACAGCTGTTCAGTGAATTTTATTGTACAGAACTTCGGCCACTCTAAAATCGAATGAAACTAAGTGCGATTGATTGACTTTGTATTTATGATGACAATTTCAAACCTGTGGATTTCAAATTTAGCGCGAGGTTAGGTTCCAATCCGTTTAGGTTAGTGTGTGTATATAAATTTATGTTTCTAATTTTATCTCGTGGTAGTACCTCATTATCGATATTTCCAAAAACTCCTAACAGCACAATGGATACAACATTAGTTTTTTAAACCATCTCCCCACCCATATACCCTCTCTAACCACACCGGTTCCGTGAGAGTGCAAAACTGGCATAAGTCGCAGTGGAGAGATGTAGCAGCCCAAGTTGTAAATAATTACCAAAATATTAATTAAAAATAAATTTATTTATAAACAAACAGATCTTTCTCTAATTGTTTATCAGAAGTCACAAACTTGCTTGATTTTGTGCCAGTAAACAGGATGGCTGCATCCATGCAGAGGGTAAACAATGGAAAGCAGGAATTGTCTCAACCTTGTATAGTGCGTTCTGTTCAGTTGGGTGCAGAAAGCAATCCAACATGCAAGCCATTGACTCCTATGTTTATGCCTTCTTAAAAGGAATCTTTCTTTTGATGAAAAGGATAAGATTTTTCGGATGGAAATTTGATTGAATCCTCCAATTGCTCCAATAAATGCAGAAAGGATAATTATAATTTGAATGTAGTAATTATTGAATTTATGGAAAGTGGTTAGTTTTTGGCAAAGTTCTATGCTCAGAAGGTTCAATTTTCAACGTCATTATGCAAGCTATGCAAATGAATATGGCAGTTACCAAGGAGAAGAACATTTCTTTTAAGTTGTGTTTGATTCCAATGAATTACCAAGATACCTGTTCATATTCCTGCTATAAATGTTAAAGTTTTTGGTTACAAATAAATTCTTGTACTGTTATAATGTGATTACAATGGTGTTAACCAAGTTCAGCTGTTTTTTGTTTTATTATGTTAATATTATAATAATTGTCATTTTTGAGATGCCATAATACTCTAATAAATGTCATTATTTTTAAGATGGCATTTTCTCATATGTCCACTGTTCCTAATAACTCAATGGGCATAGTTTTAATGTTTGTGTTTATCTTTTTACTCATGTTTATTTATATTAATTTAGATGTAATTCATGACAGTTAATGATCCATATGCAGCATAGCTCAAACATACATTCTTAGCCATGACTGCATGACCAACTGCTTGTGGGAAATTGTGCAGGAGGATAGAAAATTGAAAAAACATTGTAGTAATTTTCACTGAGGTCAGCACAGAGGAGAGTGCAAGAAAGGCATATTCAAAGAGATGCTGAGTGAAACTCCCAAAACTGTAGGAGGGACATTTTCTTTGATGGCATCACATGACTTAAGGGCGATGAACTAAGTGAAGTGAAGCTAAGGTAAAAAGCTTCAGATTTCATTGCTCCTGGGTCTAAATGACCAATGAGAAAATAAGAATTAAATTTTAGGCATGCAAGTCAGATAGTATAAAAGAGCCATAGCATCCAAATCAGACAGTTCTTACTCAAATCTTCAGATGTTGTCTTTGACAGATCATTCCATATTTTCTGAAATCTAAGTATAATGTCATAAAATATTTGGTTATTATAGAGAACTTCGGTCCCTCTAGAAATTAAACAAATTGTGGTTTGACTGTAAGTTTGGTTTATACTTGTTACGTTTTCACCAATTTTTTTTTATCGGAAAAGCTTTGTAATTAAGTTAAACACTAATTTATTACGTGCGCGTATCGATCCTTTTTTGTGAATATTTATGAAGTATGCTGCCTAGAAGGAGTAGGATATAAATACAGAAGTTTTGTAGTACTTTTGCAATGTAAATATATAATAATTCTACACACTAAAGTGCCTAAAACCTGAGTTTCATTGTCGGCGGCAGGTGAACAGTGTTGTGGAATGCAACACCGGCATATGTCGCTAGACGCTGTGCTGATGTATGACAAGTACGTTTCACGCAGATACAGCTGTTCAGTGAATTTTATTATGCAGAACTTCGGCCACTCTAAAATCCAATGAAACTAAGTGCGATTGATTGACTTTGTATTTACGATGACAATTTCAAAGCCTGTGGATTTCAAATTTAGCGCAAGGTTAGGTTCCAATCCGTTTAGGTTAGTGTATGTATATAAACAGGTAGCAACATTAGTTTTTTAAACCATCTCCCCACCCCTAATCCCCTTCTAACCACACCAGTCCCGTTAGAATGCAAAACTGGTATAAGTCGCAGCGGAGAGAGTTAGCAGCCCAACTTGTAAATAATTACCAAATATTCTAAGTGCCTTATTTAGCTGCATTGCTCTGGGAAGCATTCTTAAGTTATAGTTATTAAAGTGAGCATTACCTTGTTCCCATGTGCAATAATTTCTATGAATGAAAGTCACGATAATCATTGTAATATTGTTCTGAAGGGCTCATGCAAATCTAACTTCTTTGTGTAATAGCTCTCCTACTCACATTGAGCGCTCATGTATAAACTCAGTGCACACACTCTCTTTTGTGCTAATTACTTAACTTTTCAGACAACAGTTAAGTCTTAACTTTCTCAAATGAAATAAACTATGTCTCAGAGATTTCTCATGCCTCATCAGTTGTGTTATTCTTGTGCTTCATAAATCCTAGATCCCTGACCTGTGTCAATCCTCATTTAATTGCTCTGAGTTAGCCACTACCATAAAACTTTTATTCTGGAATTCTGGTTCCCGAGTTTGTGCAATTCTAGAATCTCATTAGCTACGAAATCAATAACAAAGAAAATCAGGTAATGTAGAATTAACATTATTATTTATGCAACAATGGAGGTATTAATCATCATTAATTACCCCACATGTTGGAATTATACCCTACATTTTATTACAATTATTTTTGTAACAACTACCAATATCACCAAACCTATGAAATATCTGTATATGCATATCTAAACTATAAACACTAAATGCAAAAGACATAATAGAGCAATTGTTTTACCATATCATGAACCTATAATAGGGTACTAATCTAATAAAGCTGGATTACATACTTCAAATACAAAATTTTATATACTGCCGCATCACTGAAGATATATGTTCTTGTTTTCTGCATAGTTGGTCATGCAGTGCATGGTAGATGATTTGCAGGAGCATCAAACAAATTTGCTCTTTTTTCCTTACTTAAAGGGCAACCAATTGGTGGCCCCTGGGTTACCAGGTAGGTATGTAAAATTGATTCGAATGAAAAGACCTTTGAAGATTATGATCAGAAATTCAAAATGTATATTTTAATTATTATCTAAATATCTTAAACATATACCTTAATTAAAATGTTTGAGCATTTTTGAGAAAATAAAAGATGAAATGTTTTCCATGTAAAGGGCATTTAGGGTGTGGGATTATGTTGGAAATCTTCATGTTTCATCGCTTTTTTGGGAGAGCAGGGAACAAAGGGAAAGATAGCAGAGGAGGAGTAACAGGAGATTTTTGGGCTTTGGAAGTATTGCTGTTGCACCTCCATTATTATGGTGGGTGCTGTGGCTTCGAGGGATACTTTACTAGGGTATAGACATGCCTGAGGGCCCTGACAATAGTGCTAGGAAATGGCTTGGGCTGCGGAAGGAAGGGCAAAAAGGAAAGAAAGGAGTGAAAGAAGCAATTCTTTAATCACATAATTAAATCAACAATTGGGGCTCAATGGCAGATACTAAGGCTTGTAGTTTGGAGAACCGGTTTCTTGCTGTTGAGAACTGTCTGGTGTCCGAGTGTAGTGTGGTTTCTATTACTGTGAGGCACTTGCTGCAGAAAGCCAAAGTACCTCAAAACCCAGTTGTGTAGCATGGTGACTTGTTCTTTATGATTGCAGTAGCTATTCAAAATTTTTCTGGGATGGCTTTCAATGCTGTAAACAGACTGGCAGACAAGTTACGCTGGATGTCATGGCAGCCGTTGAGAGTTGCTGTATGCTTGGGTTTATCATTTAGATTTAGACTTTCATCTGTTCACATCGAGAATTCATTTTTAGTTAATGTTCAGTAAAATATTGAAAAGCAATTTTGATTTTTTTTTTTACATTTTTTCAAATATTTGAAAAAGTAACTGGATAACCACGAACTGTAAGTTATGGTTGAGTAAACATCTGTGCTTTTGGCTGGAAGGTTGTTTGTGTTACTGGATGTGTGGAGGGGCTCTATTAGCATGGGTTGCTGAGACATGTGATTTGTCCCGTGGGGTGGCCTATACTGTTTGTTACAAATAGCACAGTACAAGGGGCAGTGTGTCGGGTTGTAGCTGTTGCAGTTGGCTGTGGGGCATCTAGCATCAATGCAGTGGCAGCAGTGCAGGTTTTGGTAGGATGTCTGTACTGGCAATTCTGAGAGCAATGGGAGAGTTGGGTGCTCTGGCTGGGCTCTATTGCAAGAACCTGTTTAAGAGCAAGCAACCCGTCGGCCAAGGCAGCACGATAGATTCCATCCTGCTAGTGTGATGGACCCCAGGCTGTGTTGATTCATGTTGTATTCATGAGAGAAGGCCAGTGGTACTGGGCAGCATTGAACAGTAGCCCATTGGTAAGCTACCAGTACCTTCTGCACTACTACTCTAAAGCTGTTCGAATGGAGTGGTGGCGACAGCAGCAATTGCACCTGAGATGATATGGCAGCCATAGGGGCTTGATCTGCTAGCAAGATAGGCTCAGCTAGGCAGATGAGATGGGAAGAGGTGTAGGCTGACCTCCAATGGCTGTGATGTGGGGGGTTCAGTCAGCAATAGTGGTTCAATCTCCAGCACTGCTGTGATTTGGTCCTTGGCTGTAGCTGCAATCGCTTTCTTTCTTCTTCCTCCTATGTACTTTCTGTGACAGCTGTGTGACAAATTGAGAGCCTCATCCTTGGAAGTTGCTCAGCTTAAATATTAATATTGGTATTATCAGTCTTTCCATTATTGAGTTGTGCTGCTCACATACACTCTCTCTCTCAAGCTTCATATACTCAAGGTCGCAGGTTCAAACCTGGTGGAGGATGGTGGATTTTTTCGGGTGTAAAAATCCTTAGTATGGCTTCCTTCAGAAGGGAAGTAAACCGTAGGTCCTGTGTCATATATTTATGGCACATAAAAGAACCTCAAGTCTATAAAAGAGGCCTCTGGGCAACATTTAGCGGCCTTTTATGCCCAATATAGTACCACAGCAGTTAATGAGTGTCCATAAATAAACTCCATTTCATTTCAAATTATTTTAATATTCAAAACAAGTATTTCTGATGAAATTATTTTTGTGGTTGAATGTAATACTTTCCCTTCCTATAAGTAGTACTACAGAAAGTAAAAAAATAACAATTATATGCACCATTTTGGATTCATATTATTCTAGCATCACTTTCTAGACCAGAACTTATTGGTACATGCTTTGAGGACTATTGTCTCCATCCACTGCTTCTTCCTGCAACTTAAGATGACATCTTTAGTCTTGGACATACTACACAGTGAGTTTCTTTTTACCTGGGACATCAAAGTTATGCATTGTGTTTATTTTTATGGGTGAATAATTTTTCCCAACTTTTCCCACTTTTTCTGTTGGTTTTCTGAAGATCACCAGCTAAAAGAGAAATTAACTTTTAGAGTCCTTTACAATTTGGAAAAAAATTATTCATCAATAAAAATAACCATAATTTGAAAAATTATTCATCCATAAAAACGAACACAATTTATTAAACTTTGATATACCATGTAAAAAGCATCTCATTGTACAGTGTACAATGTACAGCCAAAAAACAAGTCTATAAGTCACAGGAAGAAGTGTGGCAGTGATCTGGGCTGATCTACACAATCTCCGAAACATATCTCAGTAAGCTTTGGTTGTATAAAGTGCAACTAGAGTAATAAAAAGCCCAATTGGTGCATATATGTGTCAAAACACTTTACTATGTTTCTCAAAAAAAGATTTATAAGAAAAATTAGTTTTGAATTATCCAATAAAAATGTGCCACAATGCAATAATTTTACTTATCTGATCATAGATCAAGAGGCATCTCATCCCATGCATTACTTGGCATACACATTTACAATATCTTAAATTTATCAGGATAAATAGTATCTCCAATGAATTAAAATACTTTATTTAGAGGATTTTCTTTTTAATTTTATTTTTAACTGTTCATTTCAGATTTGGCATATTGAAGTTCAACAAATTGGGGCTGCAAGTGTTGAATTTGCTGCAGATCTTCAAAGGCACCAGAGAGCAGTAAATGTAGTAAGATTTTCACCTTCTGGTGAATTTTTGGCATCAGGAGATGATGGTAATTAAAAATCGTATGGTTTAAGGTTAGGAAGAACTTTAAGACATTCTGGGCTATTCTGCAATATTTTGATAAGGCTTAGCAAATTGTTAAACTTGCTAACCAATTGGTATGTGCTATTTGACATTCTGTAACTTAACAGTACAACATTCTGTTAAGAATAAAATTGTGGTTGTTGAATGCAACAACTATCAGGACCTCTGTCTTTGTTACACAACAAATTTGCATGACCTCATTTTAAGAGGAAAAACATGTTAAATTTACATTGTAATTTTTAAAATCTTTATTTATTCATTTAGCATAAATGATAAATGTTATGGATTATGCTTGTGTAAACAGTAAGTAATATTTCATGCGATAGCATTGGTAAATTATACTCCAAACATAACTTTTAATAACAAAATAATTATACAATCTCGCATCTTAATGAAAGGTAACAAACAGTTGTTATTATTAATGTAATAATTTTAGATTCAAATTGTGATTAATGTTGTGTTGATTGGCACAATTTTTGAATAAATTTGCATCATTTTTACTTTCTCTAGTATGTATGCACAATGTACATAGTAGATAGGGAAAGTATTGCATTCCAATAAAAATTTGATACTGAGATTTCACCAAAAATTTATGTTTTGAGACCCCCTGAATCCAAAAAAGCATTTTTAGAAAAAAAATCAGTATTTGTGTGCATGTGTGTATATTGACAGTATAACTCAAAAACGAAAAGTCTGTTAAATACCAAACTTGGTATTAAGTTTAGTATCTCCCAAGGATGTGACACAAAGATTTTCTCTCTATCCCAAACTACTCTTTATATGGTAAATTTTTGAAAATTTTGATTTTCTAAAAATTGGCTGTGACGATTTTGATTAAAATATTGTATATTGTCTTGAATATCCTGGAAATAGCCTCTAAAGTCTTCTTCATTTTGGATGGCTTTTGCATAACTGGTAAACTGTAGGAGATAATTTAAAACTTAATTACACAAAAAATCTGCAATAGTGAAAGGTGCTTCAATATATTCAAAGAGTTGTAAAGCAGTAAAATAAATACCAGATCTCATCAAAACACAGAATTTATAGCCGTTACATCTTTGTTGTGGAACTAACCATTTCTGAGATATTCTTATTATTGGTTTCAATTTAAAAGTACTTATTCTTTTCTCAAACAGAAAGTTGTCAAGGTTTCTTTTTTGTTTTAATCCTGGTCATGTAAAGAAGCAAATGCCATTAGCAATTGCATAACAATGGCTTTTAAAACATTTGGCTACTGCTTTAGCTTTGTGTATCATTAGGTTCTCTTAAGGAATTAAGTAATAAGACCATTCAGCTAATGCTTATCGATAAGCGTGACATAGAAAGAACCTATTTCGTAGAGTTTGTAGAACAGGGTTGTTGTAAGATTAATACCTGGGAACTTTTTTTGGGAACAATTTCCGATCTGCTAAATGAAATGGTTAGCAAAAAACTGTTTACCAACTTCTGATAACCATAGAAAATGGTATTTTACTGATGCTGCTGGGAAGAGCATAACAGAAGGTAGTCAGTTTGTTTATAAAGTGATAATAATGATAATATATTATGATAATAAATAAAGCTGTTATATAACATGACAATTTATGTTTAAAAGGTTAAAAAAATAATCCAAAACAAAATATTAGTAGCAACAACATTTTTCTTAGACAATGGAACTAGTGAAATTAGCCGTTTTTTCAATGCAATCTACCACAGAACAATGTTATGCATGCATCTTTTCTTGGGTGCAGTGTTATGGGGTAGCAAGGGCAAAGTGAAGAAGAGAGAGTTTCCTTGCTTCTCTTTCTACATGTTGTTAGTCAAAGAAAGTTTCTTTCTTTAGGTCCCCAGTCATTATAGTGATTAAGTTTTTTAAGTATCATGAACTAGCTGAATTATTAAACAAAACACAGCACACAATCATGTGCATGAACTCTAGGATCTACAGATAGAATGAAATCTTGGCATTGAAGCCAGTATATTTCAAGGTATATAACATACTTGATGCCTCAATGTTGTTGCTTTGTTCTGTGTACAAAATTATTCGAAACCTACTGAATGAAGACTAGTAAGCGAGCATCCAAGAAAATATGTAGGCATAGTAAAATAATTTGGATTATTATCAAATAATTTCATTGAAAAACAGTTACTGTATTTATCTGAGTCCAAAACAATTCCCTTTTTTCAGAGCTTCATTTTAGAATTTAGCATATATCATCTCTTTAGAAAGAAGACATAACTTAATTTTCAAACACACATTTTGATCAAACTTAAGGGACATATAAGCTGATTGATTGATTTTTTTTTTTTTGTGCAAAAGTGCACAGAAATTCATATAATGGGCAGGGAGAGAGGGAAGGAGTGCACAATATATCTACACATCAAAGTAAACAGTTTTACCTAGTTCAAATTTGCGTGGGAAATCGCATTAGAGGGGAGAATGGAAATGACCGCATTATATGCAATAGGAGATACAAAACAGAAAACTAATAGGTGACTGTGGCAATGACAGTACACTGCAAGGCGATGGATAATATTTTCTGTTCAGTCAATATACTTAATATAAAACATCATGGTAAAAAGTTTCAAGTTATTCTAATTTGCAAGAGAATTCATGTGATGGATGGAAGGGAGAGGGGAGAACAGAAACTTACTCAGTATGTTAGCTGTGATACGTAGAATTAAACCTCTCTCATTGTTTGACCACGGCTCCCAAAACAACTAATGTTTAAAAACGCAACCACTGATGTGAAAAGAAATCCTCTATTAGGCTCGGAGAGAAATCTTTTTTCCAATGGGGGTGCTTAAAATCCTTGGTCTGTTAACTGCTAACTTTACTGCATGAAATAAAATGCACAAAAACATCAATACCTTGATACTAATCTTTAGTCTTTACCACTTCCCTGCTGCTATTACATCCGTGAAATTTGAAACTTGCTTTTTCCTGCATGCTGTTTGAAAACATATATTGCAAATGCAAGATGACCTCCAGTTCTCAATATTAAAATTTTGGAAAAAATATCTTGTATTTTGATAAATATGGTAAGATGCAAGAACATTTCTACAGAACTTAACTAAAGCCAAACATTACCAAATAATGAATGAAAATAAAAAGTTCCTATAAATTTCAGAAAAATCTGTACAACAATGGAAATCTTTAAAAAGTATTACTAAGAGCAAAAACTTCAAAGGAAAAAGCGGTACTTGTGAACTGATATCAATTAGTGAAACTTGCATCAAAATACTATGAAATTCTGACTGAAATTTTTGCCTTTTCTGCTGACCTAAAACCTTTTCAAGGGAACACTGCTACAGCTGTTTGACTCAATTTCCCCATAAAATATCTAATTCTTTGGGGTCACTCATATGAGTTTAAAAACTCTACATAGTTACACATATTTTATATTTTCATGTGAAATTTTCACATCATGCTTCTTCTCCATCTCAGCAAGGAAAAGTAATATAAGTATTTGGTAGTTCATATTCCAGGGCAGGTGACAGTGAGAAAACAAATGTTGCAGAATGCACAAAGTTTTGTTAGTCAATCCAGCAGGTTAACAAAGCACAAGGAAATGCACATTGCAATAACAAATGAGTTGTGGAATGCCAACAGGAGCATTCATGTTAAGGACAGTTCTTGAGCTTAACAAGTAATTGAAGCAGCCTTCTTAACAGTGGTTACAGAATAACCCTGAATATAAAAACTTTACCAACTATATAATTAAAGATCACATTTGGCAAGAAATGCAGGGTTTACTTGGGTTATTTCTTGGAGAATGACTGTCCTAATATAGTCTCACTAGACAGCCTGGGTTCGATCCCAAGTGACCACATGTTAGATTTGTGGTGAACAAAGTGGCACAGGGGTGGGTTTTCTCCGGGTTCTCCTGTTTCCCCTGCCATCGCATTCCACTGATGCTCCATCTTCATTCCATGTATCACCAGTGTCATCGCATTACACCCCAGAAAAAAAATAGTCTAACTAGTAACTTTTAGTGTATCAACAGTGTACTAGACTGCCTATGTGTTAAGTGTGGTCAAAGTTCTTAGCAACCAAGAGATTCTGGTTGACTCCTTGCTGGGATGTGTAAAATTTTTTTAGTTACAATAAGTTTCTTCCTTCTAAAAGAATATAAAACTATAAATGTAGTGTGTTTGTTACTAAAAACAAATATACTTGAAGTTGTAATATCACAACCAACTAGTTATAAGTTGACAGCCAAAAAATAGAAAAATATGAAGAAAAATATGCTAGAATATTATATGATATTTACTTTTTAAGCAAAACATCTTATATTTTAAGGGCTTTAAGAAAATAGTTTCATTCCTGAAATCGTTTAATGAGTCAAAATTATAAACACTTTCAATTTCTCCTTACATGTAAGTGGAGAAATGGTGCTCCACTATATACAAATAATCCTAATTTATATAGTTTCATTTGTTTAAGAAAATAGACTTTCTAGTTATTTGTCCATGTTAATAATAAAATTAACAAATTACATGTGAGGTGGTATGCAAATATCTTGAGATGAGCTGAAGTAGGCTACTGGAATAATAGTGAGTTCTAGTGTGGTTGTCAATATTTAATTAAAAATTTATTTCTGTCCAAAAATTGTATGCTATTTAACAAAGATTTGCATTTTTATAAACTGAAAACCTTACCCCAAGTTTATAATACCACATTATTATTTTTTATTTTATTTTATTGTTTCCTTTATATAGCCCCCTTTAACATCTAGGGTCATATCAGGGGCTTTGCACTTGAAACAACTCATCTGTAGGTTTAAATAATTATAATAATCTCTCTCTTACAGACACACACACACAAACACACACATGCACACCCACACACTCTCTCTCTCTCTCTCTCTCTCTCTCTATCTATCTCTCTGTGGAGGATAGGGAATAATTCTGGGTAAAGAAAAATTCCCTGCCCCAGCCGAGGATCGAACCCAGGTCCTCTGGGTGAGAAGTCAGCTCGCTGACCACTTGACCACGGAGGCTTGGCGACAAGCACTATTAACTATGAAGTTGGGGAAAAAATATAATTTTAAAAGAAAATTCCAAATATTTGTTAAATATAGGGAAAAGATCTTGATTTTAAAAAATTCCAAGAGTTTGCTCTATTTAAAAATTCCACCAGACAACAGTATTATAAAGGTTACCACCAGATGGCAGCAGTTAGATATTTATGGTGAGGAAAGAGGAAGAACGTATAACAACTGTCAGTCACTACGTCACTACCATGCTGATGATGGAGACATATATCTCTAAAAACGTTTCAAGATTTATATAAATGAAGTTTAAGTGTGACCATCGGCTCATTAATATTTTAAAAGTAAATTAAATTAAAATGACAATAGCTTCAAATTAATGATGCTTCTGTTATTAATAAAACAGCATAAATGATTAAATTACTTAGACATTAATGGTTTAAATACAATATATATTGGCTAAAGGATCAAGAGGATGTGGATAGGAAGAAGATTTTTTGTGTGGTAGTGTATGAAATACAAAGGCTGTTTTCAATAATTAATTTTTGGAATATTCACAGTGAAGTAATATATTAAAGTTTAAAACAAGTTGCACTATCATTCAATCTGCTTCACTAAATTAGTTAATTTCCTGTAGCTCCTAAGTGGAGCATAGGGTATTGTTATGTTTCCTTGGTCAGATTTGAATTTCTAGTTTGTAGGACAATCATAACTTGCGGATACAAAATGGCAGAATTTTGCCCAGAAACCTTCTTCTTCAAATTATTGGGGTTTTTTATGTGCAAATAAACATTACACAGGATCACAGCTTTACTTACCTTCTGAAGGAAGTCATAGTTTAGCCAACTATTAGGTCAACTAAATTAACACTAATTGACCTAATTAGTTGGCTATGAAGCCAGAGACTTAAAAGTACTTATGGCATTGTAAGCTCCCATTGGGGAATGTCATCTCAAAATAATTTGATATCACCTTGTGGTTTTTTATTGGGAAACATGAGAGTCAGTTGAGGAATTTAGTGCCGAGCCAGCATATTGCTATGGTAGCTCATTGGTTAGAGCAACTGGCTGGGGACTGGGGACTGGGAGATTCATAGTTCAAATGCTGGCTATGGCATTGAATTTTTAGTCTGAATACCTATCCAACTCCTGTCTTACAAATGGCTTGTGTGAAAAAACAATTAAATTAAAAATAATAAGTTCTTTAAAACTGAAACCAATAACAAAGAATGTCTCGCAAGTGGTTAACTCCACAAAAAAAAGAAAAAAACAAAAAAAAAACACACACACACAAATGGTATTTTAATAAAAATCGTTATTGCCTTTATTAGAAAATCAAAATGTTCGAAAAATGTTCCATGTGGCTGGGATGGGTGATTTTCTTGAAAATCTTTGTGTTCATGAACACATAGACCGTTTTCTAAAAATGCTTTTTTTATTTAGGAAACCTCAAAATGTGATTTGTATTTCCAGTGATATCTCAGTATTAAATTTTTGAGTTGGAATGCAATCTTTTGCACCTACAATGTGTAAGGTAGAGGAAGTAAAACTTATAAATGAAGGGTGAAAATGTCAAATATTCCAAGTGGTATTTTGTAAAATTTTTCAGAAGCAAAAAAAACATCAATATATGCTTGTATACAACATATCACACCTAAAATCAGTATGAGAGCAGTTTTGTACTACAAAATTATTTTGTATACAAATGTTATGCCAAAAATACAATGGTAAAGGAGAAAGTGATAATAACATTCTATGTGCTATCAGTTACAAGTGCCAATCAAACTGTTATTACATTTTATTTAAGGATTTTAAGAGAAATAATACAAAAAAATTATTTGTAGTAACATATAACATTTTCCTAAGCACTATGTAACCATTAAGGAGAAAAGTACAAAACTGTAATATTGTTTACAAAAACTACAATAGCAGCACAGTATTCATGTTTTGTTATCTCAAAATACTGAAAGGAAGACTAGTTGAATTGTTCACCTCTTACCCTGGGATTGAAATCATTGTCTCATAAAACTCTCTATGCTCTTCAGGAAGGAAGGCAACATGGTGGAGAGATCTTTCTTTTTCTCAACCTACAAACATGGTTGAACTTTCAGCTGAAGTAGAGTTTGCTTTATATTTTCCTCTCTTTAAAACATAATTACCACTACCTACCACTATTCTAATGTTGAATAAGTGGTTTTCATAGCTATTTGAGAGGGATGAGATTGTGCATTTGTTTAATGCTATCAGTGAATCAACATTCTTCAAATCAAAAAAATTGCGTTCTTCCATTGGAACTGCATGAAAAGAATTTTAAGCTTTAGCTGACTCTGCCACTATATGTAAAAATTGTATTATTTTGTAAAATTAACACCTAATAATTTATGACCACGAGTCCAGCTCGCAACACAAAGAGTTAAAAAGTTCACTGGTGTGCACCTGGGCACATGGAATGCTCTTGTGGAAAAAAGCCAAACAAATTAGTACGTTTGACATTTCCACTCTTCAAATTTTTTATTTTTCAATACTGAGTAAGGTTGCAGTGATAGTTTTTGCTCAGCATCATCATGAAATGGTTTCATTGTGACACTAACTGCTAAATGTTGATTTTTCAGAATCTGTCATCATTATTTGGAAACAAAAGACTGATCAGGACCTACCAGAAATGCCAACTACAGACAATGAAGGAAATAAAGAACAATGGGTTGGCATGAAAGTTCTTCGAGGTCATGTAGAAGATGTTTATGACCTCTGCTGGTCACCAGATTCTGTGAATCTTATTTCAGGATCTGTTGATAATTCGGCTATTCTTTGGGATGCTCAGAAAGGTATTACTAAATATAGGGTAGTATATGTAGTATTTTTTATGCAGTGAAACCTATCTTAAAGTGATTACCAATTGTTCTTCAAATAATGCAGGAGACCACTAAATTAGATTTATGAATTTTGAAAATCAGGAAGAGGACTGGCAATTCACACGATCAGACACAACAGGACATATAATATGTTAAAAGTACAAATATGTGAATGCACTGACAAATGGCCATTGTGATATTGAGCTTACAGTTCGAGCTGGGAGTTTTGTTAGTGAAAGCAGACCAAAAATAAAAATACTTATGTCCTCTATAGTTTGACGCAAAAAAGATTTACAAATTAGAATGATTCCTGTACCTTGTATATATTGTTATTTAAAAATGAGAGACCTTATAAAAATGTGCAATATTCCCTGAAGTTTTTTTATGTTATAGGTACCCATCAGGGGAAAGAAAGAAACATAATTTGTCTTTGGGACATGAATTCTTGGTTGTAAATTATCTTTGGTGTGGTGTTGTGCCCAAATTCTTGTAGCATCAGAGTGGACAAAGTTCATTTTAAGCACCTGGCATAGTATCAGGTAGTTGATTGTTGGGTGAAAGAGAGGCCTAAAGTCAGTAGATTCAACTTTCAACTGCTGGACCCTATGGGTGAGAAAGCCAAGACGATATTATTTTTGATCTATTTTCACTACAAACAATCCCAGTTCAATCTGCGGCATCAATGGCCCCTTGCGAGTGATGAAGACTTTATTTAATTTACATACACTAAAATAAACAAAATCAATATACATAATATGAAATTCATGTACCTACATATAGCAACAAAATCTTATATAATTAATTCTTCTGTGTATGCTTTTTCTTGTATAATTGTTCCACTATTGATAGGCAGCTTATTAGTCATTCATAAACAAAATTATTCACTTCTCCATATTTTGACTTTTTTTACTTTCTATTCCATTTTGCTTGTTTTCTTCCTATATTTTTAAAATGTCTTCTTTATTTTTTGAATGTATTCACTTGCCTTCTGCTGCATTTGAACATGTTGCAAGTTCTTTGCAGAATTTTCTTTCCTTTCAAGAATCACTTTTCATCTTTCTTCCAATATTCCATACCTCAAATGGAATCATTTAATAATGAGTTCAAATTTTAAACATTTTAAAGTTCTCTTCTTACATGTTGATGTTTTTTAAGACTAGTTTCAGGGAGCGTCCTCCGTATCTTCAGTTAATTTGTTGACTGCTGCCTCCATGTTGTGTCTGGTTCCACTAGGAGTTGTGCTGCCATCTCTTGTCTTTGTTAACTGGATGATGTCATCTATGGCGAGAATCATCAGATTTGTTTTCCCAGTGTTTAGTTCCCAAGATTGGTTTAAGTATTTGGTCAATTTTATTTATGGTTCTGTATTATGATTGTCTATCCAAAAATGATGGGCAGTGGCAGACTTGTCTATGTAATTGAATCTGATTTTCTCATATGTTTCACTTTTCTAATGTCCAATGTATATTTTGCTGCAATCTTGGCAATTCATTTGGTAAATATGGGATAATTTTTTTTTTTTTGTGTGCTATCTTTCAAAAGGTGGTTTAGTAGATTTCTGATTGTATTTATTTTGTGGTATCAAGTTTATGTTGGGTCTCTAAATAATTTCCTAAATTTCCAAAAGTATTTTGGATGGAAGGTAAATTTACAGTAATTGTGTGTGGATTTTTTTAACTTTTCCAAAGTAATAGTTTTATTTAACATTTTCTGCGTTTATGTTTATGAATAATTTTATCAATGGAATTTGAACTGAAATTATTCAATTTTGCTACATCATGTAAGCATATATTTCTGTTTGTATTCAGCTTCTGTTAGCGAATGTTGACTAGTCTGTGTCTCAAGCCTGGAAAATGGCTTACTGATGTGTTTTTGGGTTGAATTTAATGCATTTGTTAAAGTTGTTTACATGTGTTGACTTCCTATACATGCCAAATTCTAATCTTGATTGATTTCTCATGATTTTAAGTCTAGAAATGGCAGGTAATTATTTGTTTCTATTTTAGCTGTGGACTTTATTGATCTCTCCTGTAAATAGTTTTAACTTGTTTTCCTGGTACAATAGCAAAGATATTATATCTGTACCAGAATCAAAAGTAATGTGGAAATGCTTTAGTTACATGTACTGCAAGGTTACTCACAAACAGGTCTGCCAGAATGGGGCACAATGGGTTTCCCATAGCTAAGTCTGTGATTTGCTGGTAATGGTTTTGATTGAACATGAAGCTGTTTTGTTCCACACATAGGTTTATTAATTTCATGTATTCATACATTTTTTCTGTAGTGATGTTATTTTAAAGTAGCCAATATTTTATCAATTTTGGAGCGTCTCTACTGGAATGCCAGTATACAAAGATTTTATGTCAAAAGATACCATCATTTCTCCAGGGCTTACAACTGTTTACAAATATTATTATTATTATTATTATTTTTTTTTTTTTTTTTTTTTTTTTTTTTTGACAAAATCAAAAGAATTTTTGACACTCATGGATTCAAATTTTTAAAATTGGTTCAGCTCTTCCACTAGCCATTTGGACAGATGGTAGGTAGGTTTATCTATATTACTAATTATTGGCTGCATGCTGTCATCCTTTTTATGAATCTGTGGCAAGCAATACATTTTAGGTGGCATAGGATTGTTCACTGTTACTTTCCTTTTTTTACTTGATATTATATGACTTCCTTTTATGACCTTATGGGTACTTTCTATGTATTTTTTTAATGAAAATTTTGTTAATAACTTATACTCAGGCTGAGAACATAACTTATCCACTCTATGGTAGTAATCATTTTTTTCCATAATGACCATTTAATTTCTTTGTCTGCTTTAAGATACAATACCGGTTTTCTATTTAAGCTGTTTATTATTCTTTTGTAATTTTTAGATTCTGGTTTGAATTTCATTCCTTGCAAAAGTTCTAAACATTTGATTTTCATTGAATTTCTATCTTTTTCATTTTTTAGGAAATGAGAGGCAATAGCTACATCTATGAAGTAAACGTCTATGTTGCAGGAGTTAGTGACACAAATTTTGAAGCCATTGCTTAAAACATCAATCTTCCTTGATAAAAGTTTGTGTGGAAATATTAACTACATGTTTTCTACCTTTCTTACATTTTATTTTGTCTTATAGTTTGGTTTTTGTTATGCAAATTTTCAATCTTTTTTAACGTCCGTGTTTTTTCTATCATTCTTTTTCTTTAGAAAATTATACATACTCTTTTAAAATGTGCCCAAATGTTGTATCCTAGGTCTTTAACTAGCTTCAAATGTAAGTCATACAATTGTATATCAATTTGTTGTAAGTGTTTAGATCTTTTGATAATCATGGCTTTCCTTTTTAAAACTTAAACCTCAAAATTACAATTTCTTAATGCTGTTAATACTGATTTATGAGTAGTAATAACAAAAGACAGAGTCAAAAAGTACATAATGGTTATAATAATAGCATTCATTTTCTTGTTCTAAATATTGGCTTCTCAATCCATTTAATCTATTTCTCACACCATTTGCAGTATGTCATTCATATATTTCACAAATGGCTTCTTCTATGCATGGGCCGCATGCACATTTCGCACGGCCCGAGCTATACTCAGGCTTGGGCTCTAATGTGTTGATAGTCAGCACCTAACTGTTGCCATATTTTTCATCCATCATTTGAATTGAATGCTTTATTTGCGAATCATGGTAAAAACTGAAGAACATCACTCAAGTGAGATAATGAGACATTCGAAAACTTGCTTACGAATACAGGCTGATTTTGATGAAGGAAAGCATGAGTGAATGATTGTACGAGGGCCGTTCAGAAAGTAGCCTCCGATCGGTCACAGTGCGGGTAGTGAGGGGAGTAGCGACGCCATCTGTGCATTCACGCACTCAGCAGGTCAGTCGGCATCAAGCCGTGGTCGAGTGAAAGTCGTACCTGCACTAGTTTAGTGTTTGTGGCCGTTTGAAATGTGTACTGCAATAGAAAACCCTGCCAAATGTGAAGTGCGTGCTGTTATAAGGTTTTTTACAGCCAAAGGATATTCTGCAGCAGCTATTCATCGTGAGCTTTGTGCCGTGTACGGACCAAGAGTTATGAGTGAAGGAGTGGTCCGTGAATGGGTATGTTTATTTAAAAGTGGACGAGAAAACGTTCATGATGAAGAGAGGAGTGGTAGACCATCATTGGTCATGGACGAACTCGTTCAGACAGTTGATGCAAAAGTTCGTGAAAACCGACGTTTCACAATGTCGGAGTTGTCTACTGATTTTCCACAGATTTCTAAGACTCTCTTGTACGAGATAGTGACAGCAAGATTGGGTTACCGTAAGTTCTGTGCACGATGGGTGCCCAAAATTCTTACCGACCACCACAAAACTCAAAGAATGGCCTCTGCATTAGACTTTCTGTCACGTTATGAGGCCGAAGGTGAACCATTGTTAAACAGAATCGTGACCGGGGACGAAACCTGGATTAAGTACGTGAACCCTGAGGCAAAAGAACAATCAAAGATGTGGGCACATTCAAATTCGCCTACCAAACCAATAAAAGCCCGGCAAGATTTTTCTGCCCGAAAATTGATGGCAACGGTGTTTTGGGATGCAAAAGGGGTGTTGTTGATTGAATTCATGGAACATGGGACGACCATTAATCAAGACGTGTACTGTGAAACACTAAAACAATTACGACGGGCTATACAGAACAAACGCCGTGGTATGCTGACTTCCGGTATCGTTTTTTTGCACGATAACGCCCGTCCTCACTCTGCTCGCAGAACAACAGCCCTTCTTGAGTCCTTCAAGTGGGACGTTGTCAACCATCCACCTTACAGCCCAGATCTGGCGCCAAGCGATTATCACCTCTTCATGCATATGAAGAAATGGCTCAGGTCCCAGCAGTTTGATGACGACGAAGAGCTCAAAGATGCGGTCACAGGCTGGCTCCAGGCACAAGCGGGTGATTTTTATGCAGAAGGAATTTCAAAGCTTGTGAACAGATACGATAAGTGCCTCAATCGTTATGGAAACTATGTAGAAAAATAGTGCAAAGATGTAGTTGTAAGATGTATATATTAAAATATTTTTATTTAACTTGGTGAATTTCTTGCAATCAACCGGAGGCTACTTTCTGAACGGCCCTCGTAGTATTTGAGAACTTTACTTGAGTGAAAGTTTTGATTCTTTAAATTTTGATCCTTAAAAACATTTAATTCTGCCCATCACTAATTCAAAGGATTTTAAAAGAATGACAAACTATTGACAATTCAAACCATTAATAATGGATATACTGGAAATGGCTTATGGCACAAAATAACTTATTTGAAATAAATTGTGTATTTTAAGAGCATTTTTTGGTATGTTTTTGTCTTGCTTAATGTTGACCAGTTATACAGGATTGTATAAAATTCCTCCATAATCATAACTCCACAGGCTGTTCCAAACTGCTCAAGATATTTTTATGTAAATATCTTTAATATAGGGCATTTTAATTAACATAATTAGAGCCATTAAAATAAAACATTTTGAAAAATTTCTCCTTTAAAGGTTTTTTGTGGTGAGAGAATTTCTGGGAAATTTGTGCCCACCACACATCGTTAACAAGGTATCTTACCGAACAGATCTGTTTTGAAAAATTCCTCCATAATCATAACTCCACAGGCTGTTCCAAACTGCTCAAGATAGTTTTATGTAAATATCTTTAATATAGGGCATTTTAATTAACATAATTAGAGCCATTAAAATAAAACATTTTGAAAAATTTCTCCTTTAAAGGTTTTTTGTGGTGAGAGAATTTCTGGGAAATTTGTGCCCACCACACATCGTTAACAAGGTATCTTACCGAACAGATCTGTTTCGATAGGAACACATTGTTAAAGCAAAGAAAAATAAAATAGATTTTAAAAAAAATCTGATGTGTTCTATTCACATGACTTTCTCTACATCTGTGCAACAAATTATTGCAAAAAAGCTTATGCTTCTATTTACTTCACGCTAATTGGTAAAAATGAGCAGAAATAGTCTTATTACTTGCTTCCTTGTAAGTAAAAGCGAAATAAGGAAGTAGCATAGGTTAAAGTGATAGTCAAAAGCTGGTTGCTATATGACCAAAGTCCCTTTGTTTGTATGGACAGGAGTTAACAAATTCCTGTATGAGAAAAGTATGTTTTTTAAACCTGAAACCAATAACAAGGAATATCTCAGAAACGATCAACTCCACGAAAAAAATGTATATGACATTAATTGTGTGTTTTATCATGATCTACATGTTTTTGTTCAGTAAGTTTTTGTCTATCTCTTACAGTTTGTCGGTTATACAAAATTCTGTAAAATTAATCCAGAATAAACTAGTCTTCAAAGAAAATTCAAGATATACATTTTATTTGTCAGGTAAATATCTTTAATATACAATGCTTTAATCAAAATCAATGGAGCCATTTTTGAGAAAATCTAAATTTTCGAAAATTTTTTCATGTAAAGGATAGTTAGTGGTAGGGGAATTTTCTTGAAAATCTTTGTCACATCCTTGGAAGATACCAAACTTAAATACCAAGTTTGGTATTAATGGTCTTTTTGTTTTTGAGCCATGCTGTTCAAGTCTCTCTCCCGCACACACACATATACACACACGCACACACAAAGTTCTTTTGTAGTAAACAGCTTATCCATGTGAAGGTTATGTGGTGAAATTTCAGATTTATATTAGCTATCTATAAATAAGGGTTCAAATATATGATGATGGTGATGGTTCTCAGTGAATTATGGTAATTGTCTGAAACATCAAATTTAAAACAATTGTTATTGGATTTATTTCATATGGAACGATCCACTAGTGAGGTATGTTCTTACATTTCAATGAGACAGGTTTCATTCTACCTGGTAGTTATGTAGGAATTGTTTCTATGCTTACAGGGCGTAATTTGGGAATACTTAGAGATCACAAAGGCTTTGTGCAAGGCGTGGCATGGGATCCTTTGAATAAATATGTTGCAACTTTGAGTAGTGACAGGTAAGTGTGTAACTCCATACATAGTAAACATTGTTCATTAAAATTCATGTTTAAGTAATACATTTGAATTGCAGAAAACACTTAAGTAACAATATGGTATGAATAGCACTTTTTAGTTTATAACAGCAGAAGATATTCTGTTAGTACTACAGAAGAATTAATATGCACCTGATCTTAGTGCTGTATCATGGTTTTCTTTGCCATGTTTGTCACTTGCTATAATCCACGTCTATTAGCACATTAACAAAACTTCTAATATCTGACATGTACACAATAAAACACTGAAACATGCAGTGGTAGATCTATTTAAAATAGCATAATCCTTTAAGACATGTTAACGTATTTTGCCTATAAATCACAAATTATAAAGCAATACTGTTGTGAATGGGATATATTACAAGCAGAAGCTTGGCACAAAATGAGCAATATAAATATATTGTAACAAAAATTCTGTTTTATTCCAACAAACAACTCTTATTTCTTTCACAAACTGATTATAATTAGAATCTGCTCACAACTGTCTTTAATGCTTTCATAACAATTGTGCCATGTAGTTTCCTTTCGAGATTCACTGCAATGACGACTACTACAGCTTGCTATGAATTTTTCACTGAAACTCAGTCAATTGCTGCTTACTAAGCACTCCCAGTTTAAATTTTGTTCCCCTTTTTATATCTCTTGTTCATGTGGCAGGGAATTTCCAAAAGTAGTCACATTTGCATACAACCACAGGTGTCACCAACTCACTCAGCCTAACAATGTTGGGTTTTGACGAGAAAGAACCTTCTGATAAGACACGTGACCACTTGCACAGGTGTCATAATCACAGCTGTGATGTCAAAAGAATTAGCTCCTGGCACATGTGTCCACTAATGCAGGTATAACAATGGATGCCAACAATCAGCTATGACTTTCAAGCAAGCCATTCATATTCATTTATTGATTATGGCTGTAGATCATAGTCATAATATTGTAACAAGGGTGGCATCACACCTCTCGTTGCAAGATGTGTTTATAACATGATTGGATGTGGTAGAGAGGGTGAGTCACGTGGTTATCAAGTGGCTGTCAAGCACATAGTTAGCTCTCTCTCACTATAGATTGATTGTTAAATGATAAAATTTATTCTACAAGGTCAATGTCAATGTCAATCTCTGCCTGCAAGAATGGGTCTTTGATTTGAATATGGCTTTGTGCAGTAGAGATATGAAATAAATCAATGAAGATGCATTAACAGAAAATCAATATAAAGCAATGACAACTAAGCACAAACACATTTGCTAAAGAAAGCATAAAGAGAATTATCAAACTACTGCATCCTACAGCCCTCAGTGGTGTAGTGGTTATCATGCTAGCCTCTAAAACCCCAAATTGCAGGTTCAAACCTGGTAAAGGGTGATGGATTTTTTCGGATACAAAAATCCTTCACATGGATTCCTTAAGGGAAGTAAAGTCAGTGTCCCATATAATGTTTATTTGCACATATAAGAACCTCATACCTGAAAGAAGAAGGTTTCTGGATAAAATTCTGGCATTTCGTGTCCACAAGTCGTGATTTCATCATACAGTGCCATATGTGGATGATGAGCTGATATCTCTTCACCATGGCAGAACTCACAATCAAGGAAACATTGTAATGATGCCCTATGCTCCATTTAGGAGCTACAGGAGTTAACTAGCTGCATCCTACCCTTTACATGAATGAATGTTAACGCCATTTTTCTTTTTATGGAAGTGTGTAAACAATGTTGTTATAATCATTTGTTAATGTGCTTTAATTCGTGCAAACAAAATGCATAAAGTTACTGTTTGGAAAACATTCACGAGGTATTGTCCTTTTCTAGATAAATTATTTTTATTGATTTTCCAGTAAAATGTAGCAGGTATGATTGATCCATGCTCTTACTTTGGTTTGACATATTCAATGATAAAACTGAGTAAGAAGAAGGCATTTGAAAAGTTAAAATCATATTTTTTAAATGTTTTACTATCTGTGATGTTATACTGTTAATCGATATGGATAATAATAATATTCTTCAGGAATAATAATTCATTTTGGAACGACATCGAATATTTTCATTTTAGAAAGGTACCTAAATCACAGCCAAACTTTAATATTTTTTTTACAGTGTCATACCATTTACAAGCACTTCAGAAGGTCAACTGCCATTGTTTTTGCATGTTCCTTAGTTACAGAGTCAAGCAGTTTTTTTTTTTTTTTTAATTTCTCTAAACTTTTTTTCAAGTGACTTAGGTATCTTTCTGCAAAGACCATTCTGTTTAGAATAAATCAATCCAGTTCCTATAAAAGCTCTGCTTTTGGAGAAAATTTGGGAAGCCAATGTAAAGAGAGTGTTGTAATAAATGAAATGACAGAAGCTCATGAAATTCATGGTTACTCCCATATCAATGTTGTCTCAATTCAATTTAATTAATTTGGGTGTGACATAAACATGCTGTAAGAAAGTGGAATATGAGTGATAGTATTTACCATTGTAGATAAAACAAATGTATGGAAAAGATTTGTGTGCAGTATGTCATAAAAATAGTAAAAATGTATCTTGGTTGTTTGCTCAAGTGTAAAAGCTTACTTGGAGAAAATGTTTCAACCTTGGGTTTTGCGATACTAAACAACTTGATATTCTCAGTTGGCTTTGATGCACTGCATGTGAAACATTAGAATAGCGGCATAACAATACAGGAGAAGAGGGATTAAACTTAGAGGATCAGTAAGATATGTATCAGAATAAGTAATGAGAGTGATGTAACTGGTTATGGTTTGGTCCTCAATCCATTAAAATCTGGAGTTATGATGTATTGGTACCAGAAATGTTTCTGGTGGGCAACTCTCCAGTAAGTTGTTAGGCGCTTGGTATGTTTTTTACTTTGTAATGAAAGTTTTAAAATAAATAAAGTATTATCTGTGTTTAATTTAAGGCTTTCTTAATGTTAACAGGACTTGCCGAATTTATAATATAAAAACTAAGAAGATTGTAAGTAGAGTAACTAAGGCACAATTACCAGTACCCGAGAGCTCAGAACTCCATGCGAAAGTGGTCCGTCTGTTTCATGATGACACACTGAAGTCATTCTTTAGAAGATTATGTTTTTCTCCAGATGGCCAACTCTTGATTGTTCCATCAGGCATTGTTGAAAATGCAAATAGCGATAAACATGGCAATGCAACACACATTTTTACAAGGAGAGTGCTAAATAGGTAAGTTAAATTTGATTACAAATATAAAATATTGTACTTAGCTACAATATTTACAATGAAGAGTATTTAAAAAAGTCCCATGCAGTCCATTCACACAACTTCCTATACCTGTTCTGCAAGCAAACTATTTTTATAAAGGCTTATTTTTCTATCTACTTCATGTTAATTGAGAAGATCAGAAATGACATTATTACTTAATGCCCTATTAGTAGAAGGGGAATAAGGGAATACATTAGGCTTAAATGATAGTGAAATCTTTAAAAAGCTGTTGTTAGTTGTCTTTGAAGTTTGGTTTTCTTTCCATGGCCAGGAGTAAAACAAAAGTGATAAAACGAAGAGGACATCCCATTTGGGAAAAGTATAATTCTTTTGAAATTGATAACCAATAACAGGGAATATCTCTGATTTTACAAGCTTATATGTTTTGTATAATGGGAAGTTTTGTCAGTCTCTTACCAGTTATGCAAAAGTTAGTCAGAATGAAGAGGACTTCAGGGACTATTTCAAAGAAATTCAGAACATACATTTTAATTATCATGTAAACATCTTTAATATACAGCATTTTAATCAAAATCAATTGAGGCATTTTTTAGAAAATTGAACATTTTGAAAAATGTTCAATATAAAGAGTAGTTTGGTGTGAGGGGATTTTCATGAAAATCTTTGTGTTGCATCCTTGGAGGATACTAAACTTAAATGATTAAAACACATCATTGTCACACAGTCCAACATATATTGTAATTTTAATTAAAACCAAGTTTCATATTTAAACAACTTTTTGTTTTTGAGTTATGCTGTACACATGCACACATGTGCGCACATACACCTTTTTCTATTTTTTTTTTTCAGGGGCCCTCAAAGCATTATTTATTGTGAAATCTCAGTATCAAATTTTTGGGTGGAATAAATATCCTCTCTACCTGCTATGAAAAAATGCATATATACTGTCAACTGAAACACATTTTCTTCAACATATGTTATGTGTAATAGATGTGTTATACACGGTGATCCTTTCATAAAACAAAATTGTCTTAAAGTTGACAAAGAGTTAATCTTCTCTAAATCCCCCAGAACTCATTGAAAGCCGATATTTCTCAAGATGGGTGCCTAATTTTGACTTAAATGTTTGTGTTTCACTCCCTCTTATTTGCTAAGAAAAATAGTCATAAATACACATTATGCTCAGAGATTCATGATCATCATACCAAAATCATAAGTAGTTCCATTATTTACATCAATATGTAAATATAGTATGATTCAAAACTGTTTTGAGATATCACTTAATTTACTTAATAGACTTTCTAATAGCACTAAAGCTCTTTCTATTAAATCTTTTAAGAGGTCAGTGAAACACACTTTAATCTTAAATCCTATTAATTGTCTGAATGAATTTTTAATATTGACAACTGTTTCTGACATTTTTACATGTAATTGATGTTGCTATACAATGAATTTACTCTGGTAAGCAAACCTGTTTCTAACTCTAATATAGAATATTACTGAATCAAATATAAAGAGGAGACCCACTTAATAAAATGTGCTAGTAGGGTAATGGACTTGACAACATAGATTCTTATTCAGATGACCAAATGATAGCAGCAGTGGGTTCCTCTCGAAGCATCAGTTTGCAGATTGCTGACGGTTTTTAAGACAATATTGAAGGTTTAAATCTAAGTAAGCGGGACTAAAATGTTTATATTTGACTCTGTAATATTCTATTTTTTTATTCTGTAATATTTTATTTTATATCAAATGCTGTGAAGAGAATATTTTACAGTCACAGCTATAAGTTTGATAGCAAAAGCTCAGTCAGCAGTAATAATTATTTTTGGTAGTGTAATTAATAGCATTCTGAAATATGCAGAACAGTAATTGAAAATTAAGCATGTGGGCAACATTAATGCGAAGAATGCAGTTAGGGTGATAACAGTATTAAAATAAGGTAGTAATCGTCATCAAATTTTGCACTCAGATGAGAAAGGGTAGCATAATGCATAGGATAGAAATGACAATCTACGTTAAAGCCAGTGAAAAGGGAAGTGGTAAAAAGTGGTTAAAGAAATGATGAGTTGGTATTCATGTATATTTTAAATTCTTGTTCTTAGAAGTTTTAATTATTCTGGTGAATCTTTGAAATCTCCTATTATTTTAATTATTATTGCCAATACGAATAAAGGGGAGAAAAAATCCTGCATACACACACTCTCTCCATCTTACTATGGGGTGACAAGGCATCAATTGTAGATGGCACTGTAGGATGAAATCATGGCTTGTGAATGTGAAAAATGGCAAATTTAACCCAGGGACTTTTTCTTTTAGTATAAGGTTCTTTTACATGCAAATAAATATTACATGGGACCAATGACTTTACTTCCCTTCTGAAGGAAGCCATGTATCTGAAAAAATTCATCACCCTCTGCTGGGTTTGAATCCACAATTTTTAATATTAGAGGTTAGCATAATCACTACACCATGTAGGGCAACACTAAAGGAGCCTGACCCTCCAAAATTTTAAGATCTCTCATTAAACAAACATCTCTCATTATTTAAATAGATCAAACGGAATTGCAAAGGATTACTTTTATTTCAAATGCAGTCAGCTATTAAAAAAAAGTAATTATGAAGCAACTTAGGTTTCTGTTTTAGTATACAATGGATCAGAAGCAGAGCACTCAAATACTGATTTGTTCTTGTGTTGACATATCTCTATTATAGAAAAATAGTTTGCAGCTTTAATATCTGTGATAGTTCAAAGTAAGATATGAAATAAAATGCAGTTAAATTTGTATGTCATGTAAATTCATCGTAACCAAGCTATGAACAAACAAGTATATAAGTAGGATTGAACTTTTTCTTTTAGAAGTGTTCAATGGCAACACAAATGGTTGACACAGATGATGCATGAAATGTAATACTTTGGGAAGAAGATCTTCTAGGCCTAAGTTTAGAGTACTTTCCCAGCATTTGTCAGTTATGAAGACTGAAGCAAACTTGGAAAAACCTCAGTCAGGGAGACAATTCCTTGTTGGATTTGAATTCATGTTTCATGTCTGTTCAAGCCTTGACTGAATGATTAACTAAGTAACATTATTTTACTTTGTAGTGTAAATTACTGATCAATTTATTTAGTTTTGAGGCAGTTGAAACTATTCTTGCTAATCTGTGATTAAATACATTTTACTTTACTAATTTTACTAAATATTTTATTAATACCTGACTTAGTAGGTTTAGAATTATCATGAAAGGGGTCTCAGTCAATGAGGCAGAGCACCACCAGGTCTTTACAACTTAAGTGGTGGCTGATAAGGAGGAAGACAGAGATCTGAAGGGCAACCATATTTGGAGGAAACAGGTGTAAGCAAGAATGGGCCCTAACATTTTCAGATTGAATGGATCTGATGAGTTTGGCTCCTACCCACAAGCCTCTGGGAGTTCCCTGAAAATGCCCCTATCTGAAAGTACCTGAAGGCGAGTTCTGACAGGGTAGTCCTGTAGCAATACCAAAAAGTAACCTTTAAAGAATGCTAGCAATACCCAGCCACAATCACCAACCCTAAAACAGCTGACAAGGAAGTGATGTACAGGAAATAATGGACAGGAAAGTTGTGGCAAAAGATGAACTGCTCCATCATTCACCTAACCCAGCGAAACCATGAAAAACCCATGGTTCAGAGTGGCTGGGTGCCAGGGATTAAACCCAGGAGCTCCTGAATGCAAGTCGCACATGTTCTGTGACACCATCTTGCTTGCTTCCTGACTTTATTGACCATCCTGTCCCCCTCCTCCCAAAATATATGTATAAAATCAACTCCTATGCACTCTCATTCACCAATTTGTTTGCCTCTTAAATAAATAATACAGAGTGCTCTTGTTGGGAAGGGCCTGTAAGAATGTCTCACACTAGCCGTTCTGAGACTACCACTTCAGCAGAACATACTATGCAGATGAGTGACCATGCCACACTTGTACATCACAAGCCCTTATACTTTATGGTTTTGTAGAAAGTCTTCTTGGACGAGAATGTCAGGAGCTTGGTACAACCCACTCATGAATAATACCCACACCCCAACTTTTAGCTGCTAAATTTGGAAAAAAATAATTATGTAGTTAACAAAATCCTATGTATAAAGCTCAGATAGTGAAATGTTTCCCATCTGGAAACCAGTGACATCCCACAGTTTGAAAAATCATTTTGTGTCCACCAGTATGCTTGTATTTATATGTGAAATAGTCATCTAAAACAATTGTTTCAGGCCATCAGCATTCTTGCCGTCTAACAATCAGTACACAGTAGCTGTACGTTGCTGCCCAGTGTTGTTTGAGCTGAAAAAGAGAGATTCAGTATTTGCATTGCCATATAGAGTAGTCCTTGCAGTGGCTACTCAGAAGTCCATATTGTTGTATGACACACAACAGCCTGAGCCATTTGGGATAGTTTCAAACATTCATTACACCCGTCTGACAGATCTCACGTGGTGAGTGCTCTCTGTTACTTGTTAAGAATGTTACTTTTTTAAAAATAGTTTGTACATTGCTGTGATATATATTCTTTAATTTACTGTATTATAAGAGTTATAGCATTATTCTCCTGCAAGTACTAACAAAAACTGATTTAAGTTATGTGAGCAGTTGTGTTTTATTTTCTATATTGACTAATCCATTTGTGCACAGAAAGCTATAAGTTAATTTGTATGTGAATATAATTGCTATACCAGTAGAAAAATTGGTAGTAAGAATGATGATGAGATAATTTAGAAACTAATATATAGCGGCTGGCATTCGGTGAATCCACTGTTCAGAAGTTGGTAGTTCATTTAGTGTTAGACGTGGTGGCCACAATTAATAGAGTTTATGCACAGAATCCAGAGTGTGTTGAATTTCTTATTCAAAAAAAAATGTGTACATGAAGTTTTACTGTATAAAGTTATTCTTGGAAATATAGAATCAGACTGAAAAATTCAATACCATAACCGGAATTTGAACCATGGATATCCTGGTTTCCAGTTGGTTTCTCTACATTAAATGAACTAATATAAAATGTGAGTCATTGTTTTCATGTGTTGGCAATATTAATTTTGCAAAACTTTTACCACCTTCCATCTTAAAATGGTGTAACTTTCTCCTATATAAATGCTACCACTAAAAAGGACAGGCGGGTTAAGTGATTTAGTTCAGGCAACATCTTGTGCTTATATCAGTCTTTATTCATTCTGGATTATTATGGATGTACTCTGTACTCAGTTTTGTAACTATTTCATATGTATAACATTAATCCCATGTATGGGAGTGAAACTAATCAAATTTTAGACATATGCTGTAAGAATATGGAACATTTAAAAAAAAGTGGGACATAAATAGAAGTGCACAGTTAAAAGAAGAAGGAACAATAATTTACGAGTATATAATTAATTATATATAAGAGTATTACTATATTTATCCAAATACAAGCTGATATTTTTTCCCAAAATTTTAATGATAGAACTGGGTGGTCGTCTGGTATTGGCGATATATGTTTTCCTAATACTATGCGGGGAAAAAGTAAGTTTCAAACTTTGTGGGCAGTGGCAAAGCCTGGGGGAAATGGTATCAAGATCGTGATGTACGTGGCAGATTTTGTGCATTTCATTTCAAAGCAAAAATTAGCTATTAACAGGCCTATGAGCATTCTCATTGGAAAAAATATTGCTCTAAGACTAAAATAAAATTAGAGGATTTTCTTTCATATCAGTGGTTCCACATAATGTATTGGAAACCAACAGTCAAGCATAAATAAAGATTAGCTGCACATTTCCCCTCCCGCTGCACACTACCGGACATTACAGTACATTTCCGGATTCCTCTCTGCGCCTACTGCTTTGTGAATTTACATGCAAATTTTAATTAGGTAAGATATTTTCTGACATATCAAGTATGTTTGTCTTAATAGAAAATATCATTCATATTTGTCATTACAGCTATGCTCTTGCCACTGCGGCTGTTACGCCCTATCATAGCACGCATTCTGTACATCTTGGTACTCCCCTCTCTGTCTCTCCTGCTCAAAACATAAATTTACATGCAAATTCAAATTAGGTAAAACGTTTTATGATAAATTAAGTATGTTGTCATAATTGAAAATCATATCCATAGTTGTTACGCTAAGTTGCTGCTGGTACCACTGAACACAGACATACCGGTACATTTCTCTCTCTCTTCTCTTGCAGTGTGAATTTATGCACATATTTGAATTAGGTAAAAAAGTTTACGATATGTTATACTATGGTGTCATATCCATCATTGTCGTTTCTGCTATGCTGCTGCCACCACCGCTGTCACGGTTTATCATCACATACATACCGTACATTTCTGTTCTCCATCTCTCCGGCTCACAAATTCAAATTAGGTAAAGTTAAGCTGCTGCCACCACTGCCATCACATCATACCATCACACCCACACCATACATTTATGTACTCCCTTCTCCATCTTCAGCTCAAAGCATGAATTTCCTGAAAAAAAAAAAAAAAAGGACTTAAATCAGTTGATGTCTTATGTTATGTCTTATTTTCATATTGATGATATGCTAAATTCCAAAATTAATTTCTGAAAAATGAGGGTTGCCTTATATTCGGATAAATAAAATATATATGTGATATTATAGATCAGTGTATAATTATGGTATAATAAATTAATATAATCTAATATGTGGTTTGTAACTTCAAGTGGCCAGGGAAATTTTAATGGGCATCATTATTATTATGATATTATTGTTACAGTATTATATAAATAATAACAAAATGCACACACCAGCTTTATCTGATTTTTGTTGGTAGACAATTTCAAAACATGAATTTCACTGAAATATTGATTTGGAAATCCTGATATAAGTGGTTTGTATAAATATAAATCCTGATATATTCCTCCACCTGATATAAGTGGGTGGTAGAGAAAGTAAACATTAACGTGAATTTTGCCATCAGATATCCTGATTGAACCTCTGTATTTTTTATCTTTTACTTCACTTATCATTTCTAAGAGCTATTTGTATACCCTCAGAATAAAAGCTTAGAGTAACAAAAATTTATAGTAACAAAGCTTTCTATATTTGGCAGGTCTCAAGATGGAAGAATGCTGATAGTATCCTCAACTGACGGCTATTGCTCCATAATAACATTTGCTGAGGGAGAACTAGGAGAAGTATATAAATCGAAGGAAAATACATCAGCAGAATCAAAGCAGGAGGATGTTGCAGCTACCATGGCTTCATCAGAAGAGGGTACTGTTATAAGGACAAAAGAAGTTAATTCAGTTGCAAAATCTGAAGCCCTTCAAAACACTAACGTATCTGTTGACAAGGCAGAAATAGAACCATCATCAGAAAAATCTGAAAATCAAGAGAAAACTCCAGAAAAGATCAGCAAAGCAGACAAAATAAATTCTCCAGTAACACCGAAGGAGACAGAAAGTGTTGTTTTGAGTGAAACTCCTAGGCATATCAAGCCAGTCTCGACAACAAATTCTCCCAGCACTTTAATGGATTCCCCAAGATGCACTGCATCTTCGTCTCAGAAAATTCCTAAAAGAATTAAACCTATCCTGATTTCCAAGTCTTCTAAATCACCTAATCAGTCTACAAAGAGGCCAGAAATCCATAGTAAGGAAGTGATTATGAAAGCAAAAGATTTGAAAGAACATCCTACAGCTTCCAGCAAAACACCAGTAAAAGCAAATGCAGAATCATCAGAAGTTCCTGAAAAGAAAGTCAATGAACACAGAGAAGATGCTCCTAGCATTTCAGAAATAAAATCAATAACTGAGAAAATGGAGGTGGATAATGAACATTCTCAAAGAACTGCAGATAGCACTGTTATTAAGTCTCCATCCAGAACAGAAACAAAACCTAATATTTTGACTCCAAAACAGAAGACTCCAAGACGTGTTCAGCTCATTACTCTGTCCACCACTGTTTCTTCTAAAACCAATTGTGAAACGAAAAAAGCAGCAGAAAAAAGTGTAAATGTGGTTTTAGCTCACAATATTTCATCCATAAAAGAAACAGCAGTCCCAGAAAAGATGGAGATAGAATTATGTGATACACAAAAGCACGACTCAAATTCTGTAGAAAAGAGTTCAAAACAACAGGAACCTGGTAAACAGGCACAGCAAAACAGAAGTGAGAAAGAAACTACATCTGTTTCAAATCAAATAAAAGATGTTGAAACTGTTACGGAATGCATGGAAATAGATCAACCTGCAGATATTCCGAAAGGTGAAATTAACGACGAAAAAGCATTGCAAAATCAGCTTAGTAAATCTGAAGATAATCATATTCATGAAATAAAAGCTTCAGAACAGGAAGAAACAAATAGAGTGGATTCAGAAAAGTGTGATGCAGACAAAAGTACAAAAGCATCCAGTAAGGATTCCACACCACATAAAAAAGAAGAAAATACTGTACAGGAGGCTAAATCATCAGATGAACAGTTGCAAGGAAGTAGTACACCACACAGAACAGCAGCTGCAGGTTTAACATTAAATGCCAACACAACCCCAAAGTCTCCACTTAGGAATGAAGTAAGGCCTAGCAGTGTAACACCTGGGCAAGAGAAACGAACACCAAGACGAGTGCAGCTTATTACGTTGTCCAGCCCTAAAAGTAAAAAGAAACTGTTGTGATAAGGTACTGTTAATAGCCAGATACTTCTGAAAAAAAACTCTATAAATAGCAGTATAAACAAAAATATTTTATAATATTTTAATGCTTTATAGCACATATCTTCAGAAACTTCTGGTGGTCAAAAACAATTGTGTGAATATTTGTTTTTGGGCTGATAACAGTTTTATATGACCTCTTGTCTTTCAGACATTTAGTCTATGTTTGGATTCCTGAACCATTCAGGAAGCAACTTGGAAGGCTATTAAGTATGAGTAATTAACTCTTAAATGCACTGCTTTGCATATATGCAAAAATGATTTTTAGGCAAAGTTTTAGAATATTTTAATACTTTTTATTGGCAGTGTTTAATTACACTGACCTTAAACAATAAATACAAAAATTTTAACCATTTTGTGTTGAAACAAATATTAATTTCTTTCAATACTATTGCAGTGTTTTTTTTTAATAAATAAAAAGCAAAATCCATGCAACTGCAGTCAAACATACCCCATCATCATTCTTGCGTGTCATCACACTGATTATTTTACACAGGCCCTCCCTGTCCTTTACCACAGGCACATTTGACTGCAGTTGCTGGGATTCAAACTTGCGACATTTGGGTGGCCAGTCCATTACGTATTGCACTAATGACCACAGCAAAGAAGAAATATTCAAACCACTTCCACACCAGGTAAAAATAAAAATGAAGGGTATGTGAAACTGGCTCACAAAATGGTGGAAGAATGGCATACAGCAAATTAGTTTGTGCAATGAAGGGTTAAGGAAACAAAATAATAGAGACATATGTGGATAATAGTGGACTGATGGTCACAAATTTTTATTTTCAAATAATATTATCTGTACATGTTTTTTATACTTATGTTTTACAATGTGTTAGCAAATATTTGATAAAGATAGTAGCAGAAAATTTAAAATGTATATATTTCTATTGCTATATCACCTTACTCCATGTGGGGACAATAAATATTTTGTGTGAGAGGTAAAATACATTGTAAGAAATATAAGGTATTGATGCAGCAGGAATGAGAAAAATGATTATTTTGCAATAATAGTGCCCACTGTAACAGTTAAAAAAATTGAAGATTCCAAATAACTTTCCAAAACAACAGTTAAGTATCCATAAGTATTTATTATTTATAAATTATTTATAAATAAACATAAAGGCAGGACACTATTGATTCACTATGTTTTGGAAGGCAATGATTCCCTTATTTTCTCTCAGCGTTTCTTCCCTTCTTCGTCTCCTTCCTATAAGATATAATAATAATAATAATAGATAGTAATAATAATAATTTGCTGTAAATATAATTTTATTGTTTTACAAATATTATCAGTTACATATTTCTATAAGAATGATGGGACCTGTCCCTGTGCTCGATTTCTATTTATTTTTCCACGTTGAACAAAAATTATCATAATTTTGTATAGTCTTTAATAAGAATTTATTTTAATTCAAGTTTTTCTGTCCAGATTTTAAACTTCTTTTCTCTTAATGTCAATTTCTTTAATATATACATGATATTGTGGTTCTAGATCTTCTCTTCCTCCACACAATAGATGTTGACATTGCATAAAAATTGTTCCATTGGCCTTAACAACCTCTATAACCCTTAACAAAATGAAGGAACTAAATATTGTGAAACGTTTTTAAAATTTAGTTTTAATTTTAAAATATTAGTTAATGAATCAAGGTTCTCCCCTTATAAAGTGAAGTTTAAGCATGAATGTTGTCTCATTAACATTTTTATAAATAAGTAAAATGAAAATAACATCACAACAGTGGTTCTGTGATTTATAAACAGTGACCTTTTTTAATATCTCTTTTAGTGAAACATGCACATATTCTGCTTCTTAACCTATAATTGTTAAGACGTGCTTCACAGACCAATGTCTGCATTCAGCTCTTACTGACGGCTGACCTCGGGTGAATATTAGGTTTGGGAAGTCAAGATGCTATTGCTGATGAGGCTTGATGAAGTTAAAGTTTGTCTTTTGAGGATTTAAAAATTCATTCAATTATCCTCAAATTTCTTTACATAAATCTTCTCACATATGCTAAGATAATGACAATTTAAGCAACTTAATCTCTCTCTAATCTTATGGTTTCTCTCCCAAAAGTGCACCAATGTTGCAGATTTTTCTGCTTGCTTATTGAAAATTAACAGAAATTCTCTGTAATACAGGTTTTAAGGTGTCTTAGTATTCCGGACACACACATATTTGCTATAATCCTAGCATTTAATCATATACATACCAGAGGACATATATTTCACTAAGATGAATAAAACTTTTAATGCTGATTTATTATATGGTCCCAATGAAATGTTATAATCTTAAAAGATTTAAAACTAAACTCCATGGTTTGCATTGGTAAGGCCTGTTATCCAGCTGCTGTATCCACCACCTCTGTACCCAACTGATGTCATGAGTGGGGTGCGGTATTCAAGAGTGGAACCACGGTCAGTACACAGGATCACTCCCATCCAGTATATGGGACCTCCTTAACCTTAAGCTGCTACAATCAGGACTCTCAGGGACCTGGCCTAGGTCTCCCAGTGGGTACGGGAATGAAACCTGACTCTCCTGTTTGGTAAGCAGTTGCACTACTGCTATACTAGGCAGACAACCCTATAAAAATGTTTCTACATAACCATAAAACATAACATAACAACCGTATAAAAGATATTCTGGAACTTATTAATTGCCCAAGGGTGGTAAGTAAACCTTTCAAAAATCGTCTTTGTTTTTCGAAGTATTGGTTATATTCCAGAGTTCATTCTGTTTTTACTTTCACTATTTAGTACATAGTAAATAAGTAGAGAAGGTATTGCATTCCACCCAAAAGTTCTATACCAAAATTTCACCAGAAATTCATGCTTTTGTGTCCCCTGAAATTAAAAAAAAAACTGTTGTTATATGCATGCATGTGTGTGCGTGCATCCAAATTATTAAAAACTGCATTTTGGTGCTTTGTCGGGTTGAAACTGTTGACGATTATATAATTATGAGTGAAATGAAATGGAATTTTATTTATGGATGCTCTTTAACTACTGTGGTTCTCGTGTCCCCATTCTATACTGGGTGTGAAAGACCGCTTAATTTTGCTCAGAGGCCTCTTTATCAGGGTTGAGGTTCTTTTTAGCACCGTAAATCTATGACATGGGACCAACGGCTTAATTTCCCTTCCAAAGGAAGCCATGCTAAGGATTTTTATGCCTAAAAAATATCCATTGTCCTGCTCCAGGTTTGAAATAATTATCAGTGTACCTAACTTTCTTACATATGCTAAATTCTGTTCCTGTTAATCTTGATATCTAGAATAAAGTATGTTATCTTTTGAAGTTTCAGTAATATATTTTATAAAAAGACCTTCAGATTCCGAAATTTAATTAAATTGAGTTTTATTTATAAGTGCTCTTGAACTGCTGTGGTTCTCAGTGTCCCATTCTATTTTGGGCATGAAATACTGCTTAATTTTGCTTGGAGGCCTCTTCATCACACTTGAGGTTCTTTTATGTGCCGTAAATTTATGACTTTACTTCCCTTCCAAAGGAAGCCATACTACATACTAAGATTTTTTTTTTTTTCTTTGTTGTGTAGTTTAACGTCCTTTAACCTGGTTTGGTCATATCGGACGATGAATGAAATTGATGATATTAGGCTCAAATGATCTCGGGGTCCATAGAGCTTAAAGTTACTCAACATTCGTCTTCTCAGGATAAGGGAAAATCCCGAAAAAAACCTTACCCGGGTAACTCACCCTAAGTGAGATTCGAACTCATGACCTTTCGAACGTGAGGCAGACATGCTACCACCATGCTACCCAGGCAGGCAATAAGAATAATTATGCCTGAAAAAAATCCATCACCTTCCACCAGGTTTGGGAACCTGAGGCTAGCATTTTACTCCTAGACTATAGTGGGCATCTCAAATTCAGACATTTCAGAGTATTGCCAATATGCTTTTGTTGATAATTGTGAAGATATTGTCCACATACCTAAACTAAAACATAAACATGTAGTGGAAATAAGTGGTTTGAGTTTCAAAGAAACTTGCTCTGGTTGTCAATGTTGAGGAGTCAACATCCCCTGAAAATGTCCAGCAAAATTATGGGTGAAACGTTAGGTGGATTTTCATCTGTTGAACATTGGGCTACAAGCCCAAATTCTACTTTAATTGCATTAACATTGGCTGTGAAAGACTTAGTGATCCTTAAAAAGTTTACTTACCACTGTTGTGCAATCAATAAGTTCAGTAAGTTGTTAAAGCTTATAATATTTCCTGGCATCATTTACAGAATAAAGCATGAAACCTTTGATTTATCTCAATAAAATAGATATATGTCCCTTCCTGGGTGAGGGGGAGGTATGGCTCATGAAGGATTAACTGCTAGGTAGAGCAGGTCAAATCAGCTTTCAATCTCGCTTGTTTCTTGCTGCTGCTGAGTGTGTCTCTCACAGCCAGTATATGGTACTGAACACAGCTGGCAGAAGAGCACTTCACGAGCAAGCATATGAGATTCTCAATTACTTGCAAGACATAAGTCTCGTTAATAGCAAGATTGCAGTGTAATGCGCAGAAACTGGCATAATCAGTTCTGCAAGTTAACTTATTAAGATTTAAATAGCCTACCAGGATAAGGATGATATTTAAATAATCCATGCTAGGGAAAGGGTTAAAAACAAAATGCATCACAGAATCTGCAGATATATGTACGTGATCTCCACTTTTATTACAAGTAAATGTATAAATATTTTATTTCTTCTAAGAAATTCTATTTTTGGTTGTAATATGAACATATTTGAGTATAAGTAAAATTATGTACGTAGCAACACAAATTATAGGTGTGCCATTAATGATTAATATCACTGATTCAAACCATTTACTGTGAATGCCTTTGGATATATGTACTGTTAAACGATGAGTCATCTTCTGTTATTACCATTGCCCGAATGTTTAGCTTTCTATAAATGCAGTTTTAGCCTTTTATTATCTTCTATTAGCCTCTTTAGACTTTTAAACAACGTTTCTATCCTTTTTTTTATGTTCATATCTGTTTAAGGAATTCGACGACAACATCTTTTATAACATAATACAGATAAAAATATGAAAACTAATTTACTTCACAGAAGCATGCTATTAATATGTACTGTAATTTAAGGCAATTTATTACACACCGTACTCGTACAAGAACACTTTAACTAAAATATTCAGATTGTATTTTTAATATTTAGCACTCGCATAAAACAAAGTTCAGATGTCAGCACTGTTGTGGTACACAACCAGCCACATTTCCATTTTTTCTATTGTTTTTTAATATATTCCTATAGGCAAAAAAACATCTTTCAACATTGCAAGATGTCATTGGCACATACTTCATACTTGCAATTTCTATAAGAAGATAAAAATCATGATAAATTCTTTCCCTGGCTAACCCCTCATTTACACTCAAAACAAAACTAAACAAATAGTTAAACAAAAGTTATAGGACCCAAATGGCTTCAAGCATAAAAGTACTTTGAAACTTTCTAACTTACTTACAAGGAAAACAATTGATTAAAAGCTAAACATCCGGGCCCTAGTTATAGCATAACCAGTTTATACCATGGATTATACATCAACTTTATTCGTCTGTAGTTACAAGAATACTCGAGTCACCTTGCTTGTGAGCACCAGTTCTCGGTACCTCACCTTGCTTGTGAGCACCAGTTCTCGGTACCAACTCATTGCCACACTCTCGAGAGTGGCATGGCCTACGAGTAGTAAGCGAGATTGTTATAATTTTTAACAACCTCTACTGCTAGGATTATGCCAAAAACACAAGTTAAGGAAGATTTAGGCAGATTTTTTTTCTAACATCCTTTGTTGTTAGATTAAACATTTGGATGTGTGTTATAATGGTGACTTTGCTTGTTGCACCCTGGATCTGTAGTGATTGGTTTGGGTTGCCAGTGAGCTGCATTTGAATAGCTGAAGTGCTGTGTTCTGCTGACTTCTGATTGGTTCGGGTTGAATATTTAACTTTGGCATTTGTCAATGCTATTTTATCTGTTCTGTTTAGTTTTAGATTGTCTTCCTTTCGGTTGATGTTTTGATTTCTGTGTATTTCGATAGCATTCCTATGTAAATTTTATCTAGTAAAATGAGTATAGTATGTTTTGAAAATTTATAAACAGGTATCACATTGGGGGCTTTTACCTGTGCTGTCGTCATTCAGGTATGCCACACCATTGGTTACAGCACCCAGTAGATTGAACTATACTACACCAACAGCATATTTCTAACAGTGCATAAAGAATTATGCCAAAAATGCATGTTAAAGAGCACAATCACCATCTTTTCAATAAACAAACATGAAAATCTCTGCACTTCTGGGACAGAAACTATAAAATTAGAGAAAAATTAAGTTAATTAAACTGATGAAAAGAGCTGACAATTTTAGCATGTAGCAAGTAAGATTTGTATAAAAAAATTCAAAGATAATCGAAGAATTTCAATGGTTCACAACAATTAATCCTTTGTTTCATCAAGCTTCCACCAGAGTATCTCGAGTTCCTACATTGAAGATTCACTCGAGGCCAGCAAACAATAATAGCTGATGATGCAGACAAAAGTCTGTGAAGTTTTAAGCTAGTGAAATAAAAGGAGTGTAAAGTTGTCTTGCCAAAATTAACGCTCCAGTGTAACCTACCTTCCCTTCCATCTTTGTTCACCTGTTTGTCTGTTCACATCCTTTCCCTTTTGTTTAATTTTGATACAAAACAGTATTTTTTTTTTTCTTCTTCCATTTCAGTAAATACATTTGATTAGTTCTGTATCTTTAATGCTCATTCATGCTATCTTTCAATTTTCTATTATTCTTCACATATCTCTAATCACTGGAATTCTAAATTGCTTTTTTTTTTTTTATTTTATTTTATTTTTTTTCTCCTTCAGTATTCTGCAAATCATTCTATAGAGCGAGTCAAAATGCCTAACACATTGTTAACAACAATACATTTAAGTTTTGATTTGAGTTGATTGTAACACATTTACATTATTTTATTATTAAGAACATGTTTTTATTATCAACTTGACTGCCAATGCCCTAATTATCTGGTGTTATAGTAGATGCTTCTGGTGTTTGAATTAGGAACTCCTGGATGAGGATGCGCAGCAGGCAGCATCTCAGTTGTTCTTTGTTCTTCCAGATGTGGATATTCTCTCAGGCTTCCAACTCCCAACAGTTTCTCGTGCCTTTTAATAAAATTGGGGACTTCTCTATATTGTAGTGATCTCTCCAAAAATGCCATGCTACTTCTGAATTATCTTCCTGTTTTAACTTTCTCAGATGTTTCTTGTTCCTAATTTCTTTTTGTTTTCCCTATGTAAAATTGTCCAGTCTGTTTGATACATTCCTGCTCTATTTTCTGTTGGAATTTCAACTTTAATTTTTGAATCTAAGAGATTTTAATTGAAAAAATATTTTTGGGTGGTAGGATATTTAATTTCTGAAGATTTTCTTAAACTAGTGTATGTCAAAGGGTAGTATGTGAATTTCCTAAATACAATTTTTTCGTTCTTGTTTGTAGTGAGCGTGCTTGTGTCTTTAATGTGCTTTTTTATTTTGTCATTTAATTTTTTGTGAACCAGTTTGTTAAATCCACTTGCTTATGCTGTTTCAATTATGCTTTTTAATTTGCTGTTATACTCGTCCATATCCATTGGTATGTTGATTAATCTGTGCACAAGGCTGTTGTGCACATGTTCTTGGGATATAGGATTATAGCTGTTGCATTTGATGTTATCAGAGTAAGTAGGTTTTGTGTGTTTGCCAAATTTTAATTTGTTGTGTTTTTTCATTATTTTCAAGTCTGAAAGCCAATTGTCCATTTGTTTCTTTCTCCATTGTAAAGCTCATTGTCTTTTCCTGTATATTCAGAAGTTTTATTGCATCTTCTGTATGTTTCCAAGGAACTATGGCAAAAATATCAACATACCTGTATCACACTTTGAACTTTCTTGGGAATCCTTTGGTGACCTTATCTCCATCTTGTTCATGAATAAGTCTGTCAGTAAAGGTGATAGTGGGTTTCCCATGGCTAGACTGGATTTTTGTTGATACCCTGTTTCATTAAACAGTGTAGTAATTATGCTGTATGCACATTGGGTTAATTTTATATATCCTATTTTCTTTTTTTTATGGAACTCTGCCATTTTCTGATTAAGCTACTAGGCTTGTTGGGAAAAGTGATGTAACATCAAAGGACATATTTTATCTTCTCTATCAGGGTTTTTTAAGATTCAGGCATTTTTAAGAGAATTTTCATCCTATCTATATATTCAGTTTTCTCCAGAATTACTGTTTTGTTGCCATTATCCAAATTTGTGTATATTCTCATAGCAACTTATGATTTGTGTCCTGTGATTGTGGTGTTGTTGATTCTTGATTTGTGGATTGCTTTGGAGCATTTAGTTTTTATTTTTAGTGTTTCACTCAAGCCTTTTGTTGCCATTTGTGTGTTGGCTATATAATTATCAACCTTTTTTGAGGTTTTTACATAGGGAAAACAAAATAAATTTGGCAACTAGGAACAAGGAACATCTGAAAAATATAAGATTAAAACAGGAAAATAAATCAGCTGTGGCATGGTATTTTCGGAGAAAACTTCACAACATGGAGAAGACCCCAATTTTATTAAAAATCACAAGAAACAGTTGGGAGTTGGTAAACTCGGAAAATATCCACATCTGGAAGAACAAAGAACAATTGATGAATTTTGAATTCTGCTTGGAAACATCTTTGTCTAGGAGTTCCTAAATCCAACACTGGATAGTCATGGTACTAGCAGTCAAAAAGTTGATAGCAGTATTTCCAAAACAGTCCTTATTAATAAAACAATGTAAGTGGTGGAAATGTGTTACAATTGACTCAAATCAATACTTATTGTATACATTACTGTCCCAAAATTTTCATCATTTCAAATATCATATGCTGATGCTGAGTTATGTTAACATATGTAATGTAATTACTGCTCACTTAACTTAAGGTGAAGGAATTCATAATCATACTGTATCAGTTTCTGTGATGCTAATCATAAAGATGTTTCAAAATGGCATCTTGGGCAATAATTGCCTTGAATCTATTTGACTAGAATATTTCTAGCAGGCATTACTTTATATTGGAAATGTTATCACTAAAGCAGGAATGGTCTCAAGGTCTCACATCTCATGCATACTTGTAACTTGTATACTGTAACTAACATACTATATTAAAAAGATCTGATATATTATGTCATATTACTTTCTGTACCCACTATCATGATGATGAACTGGCTGCACAGTGTTTTTCTGGTTTACGATGATGGCTTGTGCTGGTGCTGATGCAACCATAAAACAGTTTCCTTAACTATGTTAAAAAAAAAATTGAGGTTCATTTATGGACACTTTAACTTTGTGGTTCTCAACATCCCATAGAGGAGGGGGACTCAAATGAAAACCTTAAAAATGTAATTAAAACTAAAAAATATGTGTCATTGTTCTGTGAGTTGGCAAGAGTGTTACTAAAGCTTTCAAAAATGCCCTACAGAATACTGGAGATAAGCAAAACACTGCCACAATACCAGTTCGAAATGGCTGCTCTGCTTGCAACATGCACCGAGGAAGAACAGCATTCTGTCATATGTTTTCTGAGCAGTGAAGGTGTGAAACTTATTGAAGTCAATCAGCGAATGAAGGTCCAATACAGTGATGCATGATTATCACTGCAGCAAGTGTATGAGTGGAGTAGGAAGTTCACAAATGGGGTGACTTTTGTGGCAGACGCTCTGTGTCCGGATTAGGCTTCCGGATGCAGCCATCCACAGAGATTATGCTGACTCCATTATTTTGGAACACCACACATCTAGGGGAATCATCATCACTAGTGCTGCTTTTTATGTTAAATCTTGCTAATCTAGAAGTGCTTTCATTACCCATTTTGTTGTGACTACAAGAAGGATACAGGAGGCAAAAGCGATGCACCATAATTTATTTTCTTATAGCTTCAACAAACTATGCTTATATTAACTCATTTTACTTTCTCTAGTATGTGTGTACAATGTACATAGTAGGTAGAGAATGTATTGTATTCTTCCCAAAAATTCAGTACTGAGATTTCACTGGAAATACATGCTTTAGAGTCTACTGAATCAAAAAAAGGTATTTTTAGAAAAAGGTCTATGTGTGTGTGTGTCCCATAACTAGCCTTTATATGCAACATTTTTCAAAATCTTTTAAATTCTCAAAAAATGATGATTTTTATTTAAACACCATATGTTTAAGATATTTTTCAAGCAAAATATATATCTTGAATTTAAACATTTTTCAAAATCTTTTATTTTCTCAAAAAAATGATGATTTTTATTAAAACACCATATGCTTAAGATATTTTTCTGACAAGCAAAATGTATATCTTGAATTTCCTGGGAATACCCTCTGAACTTCTCTTCATTCTGGATGACTTTTTTTATAACTGTTAAACCGTAAGAGATAGAAATTTGTTAAACAAACAAAAACAAAAAAAACAAAAAAAAGTTTCTGTTGTATACTTTTTTTGTAGAGTTAACCATTTCCAAATTATTGCTTGTTATTGGTTCATTTGTAAACTAATTAAACTTTTCTCAAATGGGAAATCATATTGTTTCATCTCACTTTTGTTTTACTGTTTTGCAAAGAGAACCAAATTTCAATTGTTTCACATAGCAATCAGCTTTAAAAGATTTGACCATTGCTTTAGCTTAATATATCTCCACAAGGTAGTAAATAACAAGACCAATTCTGCAATGTTTATCTCGATTAATATGACATATATAGAAGAATAGTCTTTTGTAAGAATAGTTTGTTTGCAGGAACAGGTAGAGAAAATCATTTGAATGGAATTATCTCCTCTTCCTCTCATTCCCTTACTTTATATGTATTTCCATGCAAATTTGAATTAGATAAGACTTTTTACTTTCTCTAGCATGTATTTATAATATACATAGTAGATAAAGTATTGCATACCACCCAAGAATTTTATTTCACCAGAAATATATGTTTTAGGGTCCCCTATATATAAAAAAATCTGATGTGTTCCATTCACAAATTTCTCTACATTGCTATAACAAATTATTGTTAACATATTCTTTTAGCTACTTAATGATAATCAACATAAACATTTGCAGAAATTGTCTTGGTACTTGCGTTCTTGTAAGTAGAAGGAAAATAAGGGTATACACTAGGCTAAAACGATAGTCAAATCTTTCAAAAGCCGGCTGCCATGAGGATGAAATCCATTTCTAAGTAGAGCCAGTTTATAACTTTCTGTGTGAAAAAAAAGTATTTTAAATCTGAAACAAATAACAAGGAACCTCTCAGAAATAGTCAATTCCACGAAAAAACCTTTATGATGTAAATTGTGTGTTTTTTGTGTAGTTTTTTCTATCGCTTATGGTTTACCAGTTACACAAAATTCATTCAGGATAAAGAAGGTCTTTAAAAGCTATTCCCAGAAAATTCAAGATACACATTTTGTTTGCTATATAAATATTTTTAATATACAGTATTTTAATCAAAATCCTTAATTAAGTTTTTCAACAATTTTTCTATATAAAGGGTAGTGGGGTGGTGGGATTTTTCTCAAAATCATGTCATATCCCTGGAAGATACTAAACTTAATACCAAGTTTGGTATTTTACCAACTTCGATTTTGTATTATCGTGTTCACATACATATGGACACACACAGATCCTTTTCTGGAAAAAATTAAATTTTTGGTTGGAATGCAATACCTTCTCTATACACTATGTACATAGTACGTGTAGAGAAAGTAATAAAAGAAAAAAAAAAAAGAGCACTTATAGAAAAAGGTCCTCTGTGTGTGGGTGCATGGGTGAGTGTACGTGTGAGAGAGAGAGAGAGCGAGAGAGAACACAATAATTAAAAAATCTGATGTGTTCCATTCACATGACTTTCTTTACATCGCTGCAACAAATTATTGTTACAAAACTAATGCTCTATTTACTTCATGCTAATCAAGAAAAAATTAGCAGAAATAGTCTTATTACTTGCTTCCTTGTACATAGAAGCGGAAAAAGGGAGTACCATAGGTTAAAGTGATAGTCAAAAGCTGGTTGCTATGTGACTGAAGTTGTTTGTATGGACAGGAGTAGACAAATTCCTGTATGAGAAAAGTAAGTTTTTCAAAGCTGAAAACAAAAGCAAGGTATATCAAAAACAATCAACTCCACGAAAAAAATGTATGACATAAATTTTGTGTTTTAATGTGCTCAACATTTTTTTGTGTGGTAAGTGTTTGTCCATCTCTTACGGTTCAGCAGTTATGCAAAATTCCATAAAATTCATGCAGAATAAAGTAGACTTCAGAGGCTATTCACAGAAAATTCAAGATATACATTTTATTTGTCAGGTAAATATCTTTAATGTATGATATTTTAATCAAAATCATTAGAGCCATTTTTGAGAAAATCAAAATTTTCGAAAAAAGTTCCATGTAAAGGGTAGTTTGGGTTGGGGGGATTTTTCTCAAAATCTTTGTGCTGCATCCCTGAAAGATACTAAACTTAAATACCAAGTTTGGTATTTTACCGACTTTTCATTTTTGAGTTATCGTGTTCACGGACACACACACCTTTTTGTGAAAATTCTTTTTGGATACAGGGTACCCTAAAACACATATTTCTGGTGAAATCTTGGTATCAAATTTTTGGGTGGAATGCAATACTTTATCTATACACTATGTACATAGTACATATAGAGAAAGTAAAAATGAAAAGTATTTAAAATACCAAACTTGGTATTTAAGTTTAGTATATTCCAAGGATGGAAGTGAAGATTTTGAGGAAAAATCTAAGCCAATCTTTACATGGAAAAAAAATTCCCAAAATTTTGATTTGCTCAAAAATGGCTCTAAAGAGTTAGATTAAATTAGAGCATATTAAAAATATTTGCATGGCAAGTAAACTGTATATTTTGAATTTTCTAGGAATAGCCTCTGAAAACCTCGTTCTGGATGATTTTTTGCAAAACTGGTAAACCATGAGAGAACATTACTTTCTACACAAAGAAAAATGTAAATCTTATCAATACACACATTTTTTTTTCAAGGAGTTGACCATTTCTGAGATATTTCTTGTTATTGGTTTCAGTTTTGAAATACTTTATACAGGAATTTGTCAACTTCTGGCCATGCAAAGAAACTAATTTCAATTGTATAACAGCTTTTAGCTTAGCTTTTCCCTTATTTCCTTTCTTATAAGGAAATAGTTAATACAACCAGTAATTAATAATGCTATTTTTTGTATTTGTCTTAATTAGCACAAAATAGATGGATCAGTTTATGTAAGAATAATCTTACATATTAGCTAGAGAAAATTGTGTAAATGTAACATACGAGGGTTGAATGAAAAGTAATGCCTCCACCTTCGTAACTCTTCAAAAAATGGCAGCATTGGCATGTCACAGGTACTGGCTTGTTCCATAGCCTCTTCTCTACAGCTCCAGTTGGCGGGAAGCCTTAGCATTGAATGGTTGTGTTGTTACAGTGGAACCCTGTGCAGACGGTCGGTCAATGTGATTTAAGCAAAGTGCAGTCATTGAATTCTTGACAGCAGAAGATGTCACCCCAAAGGAGATTCATCAGAGAATGAAAGCAGTTTATGGTGATTATCTTGATGTCAGTATTGTGCGTTGTTGGGCAAGTAAGTTTAAAGATGCTGAGGTAAGAACATCTGGCTTGTGTGACAAAAGAGTTGGATGTCCTATGACAGCAACCACCGAGTTTCACAAGCAAAATGTGGACAGATTGATTCAGGACAGTCATCATATCACTCAGAGAGAAATTGCAAGCACAACTGGCATTTCACAAGAACGTGTGGGTCACATTATTGCTTTGGTTGGCTATCGGAAGATCTGTGCACGATGGGGACCCCGGATGCTGACGCCTGAAATGAAAGCTCACAGACTTGAAATTTGCCAGGAACTCCTCTTGCATAACGAGAATAAAGGTGAAGCCTTTCTCCATTCAATTGTGACAGGAGACGAAACGTGGGTACACCATTACGACCCGGAAATGAAACACCAGTCTATGGAATATTGACACTAAGACTTGCCCCAGAAAAAGGCAACCCTCAGCTGGAAAAATCATGACCACAGTGTTCTGGGACGCAAATGGTGTTATCCATGTTGATTTCCTTGATCGTGGAACAACTATAAATTCAGATAATTACATCACAATGCTGCGAACTCTAAAATGACGACTAACAAGGGTCTGAAATGGAAACGGAAATGTTTTCCTGCAGCATGACAATGCCAAACCACATACTTCACGTGCCACCATAGCAGAACTTCAGAGACTGAATCTCATCACCATATGGTATCCTCCATATAGTCCAAATTTAGCACCGTCTGACTTCCATCTGTTCCCGATAATGAAAGACGATCAGGGACATCATTATGCTTCTAATGAAGACGTCGAGAGAACTGAGAGACTCTGGTTGCGGAAACAGAGTGTTTACTTCTTCCGTGACAGCTTCAGAAAACTTGTTCATCGTTGGCAGAATTGTATCCAAATGGCTGGCGATTATGTGGAAAAGTGAATATTGGTAATTAAAGATCACATTCTAAGGATTATTTCTGCATTTGATTTATTAAAATATTCCCATCCAAACCCAATTAACAAAGTTATTGGCATTACTTTTTATTCAACCCTCATATTTTTATAGCAATGTGTTATACGTTGTCTACATAGAAAATCTTATCCATCGTTATTGTTACTACTGAGCTGCTGACACTTTCTCTGTCTACATACGTATTCCCATTCTCTCCTGTCCCACCCATTACACAAATATTTAGATAAATACAGTATTTCACTTCACTTTGTGAGGTTATCATGCTTCAACAATTTTAGTGCATAGAACCACATGTGGTAGTATTCTTTTGTGTGTTTAAAATGATGGCATACTGATGGCAGAAGTCCCTGATAGAGGATGGACTTTGAGAGAGTAATGGTATAAGTAATAGTTATAGTAACATTTTGATAATGATTATAATGGTAATCACTCAAAATTAATAATTTAATTTTTAATACAGGAATCAAGGTACCCCCTTAAAAGTGTATGAAACAATATATCAAGAGTCAAGGCAAAAGCTATCAAAATTGAGAATGGAAATTTTTAAGTGAAACCTTGTGTTTCATCTTAGGATGGCAGTTTAAGCAGTGGCATAGTATATTTGCTTGGCAGCAAAAGGCTTAATAGAATTATCTTTATAGGAAGATCCAGTGATATTCGGAATAATAAAAAGGGTAAGTTGTTCAAAATCTTTAATTAACATAGAGAGACAATGACATTACAATCTTCACACTTCACTTTACCACAGAATTCTGTTAATACTCTTGAGATTATGTCAAAGTTTCAAATGCATGATTTAGTTACACAGATCTTGATATTGCACTCAAACTCTTCAGTCCTTCTGATTCTGGAAGAACTTCTTCTTTCCTACTGGATCTGGTATAATCTGTGAAATAAAGATCACACATTTAGTTAACATGGAAGTTGTCTAGAATAACAACAAAACTATGATTTCATATTTAGAGTTTTCTGAAAGTGACTTCATACTTTAAAATGCTTATACAAAAGACATTTAAATCATACAGATTTTGAACATGGTACTGTGTAAGTGTGGAAGGCATAGTTTAGCCCTTTTTACTTTCTCTAGCTTGTATGTACGATGTATGTAGTGGATAGAGAAGGTATTGTAGTCCACCCAAACATTTGATATTAAGATTTTACAGAAATACAATGTTTTGAGACTCCCTGAATTAAAAAAAAAAAAAACATTTTTAGAAATGTGTGTGTGTCTGTGGGCAGCATAGCTCAAAAATGAAAAGTCTGTTAAATGCCAAATTTGGTATTTAAGTTCAGTATTTTCCAAAGATGTGACATGATTTTCAAGAAAATGACTCACCCACAACTACCCTTTATATGGAATATTTTTCGAAAATGTTGATTTTCTCAAAAATGGCTGATGATTTTTATTAAAATGTCATGTTTAAGATATTTCATGACAAAATATAACATGAATTTTCTGGAAATAGCCTCTGAAGACCTCTTCATTCCGGATAACTTATATAACTGGTAAACGGAAGAGATAGACAAAAACTTGCTACCAATAAAACACACAATTTTTATATATTCTTTTTTTTTTTGTATAGTTAACCAATTTTGAGATATCCATAGTTATTGGTTTCAGTTTTAAGGTACCAAAACTTTTCTCAAAAAGGAGACATCTTTGTTTTCATCTCTCTTTTGTTTACTCCTTGCAAAGAGAACCAAATTTCAATTTTTTCATTTAGCAGCTGGCATTTAAAAGTGCTGACTCGTTTTGTCCTGGTATATTCCCTTTTTCCCTTCTACTTACAAGGAAGCAAGTAACACCAATTCTGGCAATGTTTATCTTGATTAGCATGATGTAAATAAAAGAATAATATTTTGAAAGAAAGTTTGTGGAACAACTAGAGAAAGTCATGTGAATGGAATACATCAGTATTTTAATTTGAGCTTTGAGTTCTGGCATTGTGTTGATGAACATGTAATATGATATATTTTAAATGTATACAGTAACAAGGACAGGGGTGGTTTTGGGACCTGTGCCATGGTGCTATCTTAATAAAATGAAGAAATGCATATATGATTATTTATAATCATCAATCATGCTCATTATTCTTCAAAGTGCAATGAAATGGCTTGCCTCACAATTGAAAATTATAAAAGCTGAAGGAATTGCAAGTTTTCACCATTATGTTATTATGTATATTACTCTCTAGAATTTGGCCAAGCACAAATTATAACATCCTGGGTTTTCAGTCTAGGCTGTAGCGGGGAATAGAGGAGAGGACAGATTCATCCAGTTAGTACCTTAGGTGAATGGCTTATATTTGGCAGTACAATCATTAGCACCAACATTATTGCACTTTTCCAAAGTTTGCTACTTGAGAATGGGGAAATAAGGTGCTATGATTTCTGGCGTGTTTTGTTATATCACATTTGTCACTTATTTTCCATTGTTCGTATTTAACATTAATCATCATTTGAAGGTAAGGTATAGGGAGATTTATTCCTGATCTGCACATAAATGTACTGCGTTAAAAATTCAATAGGGATATTTTCATGAAAAACAAATGGATATGTGCTAGTCCCTTAGCTCAGAGAGCATGTGTCTACTTATGAGGTCCCGGATTCAATTATCAGCTGGGAGGTGGAAATTCTTCTCTAGCCAAGATTATTCCCTACCCTCTCCAGAGTGTGGAAGTATAAATGAGTTGTTATGTAATGTATGAAACTTGAAGAAAAACAGAAACAAAATAACTGTGAGCGAGTTAACACCATTTCCAGTACACGATATGTTCCAAAGGTAACTACTATTTTTTTATAGTGTTTAACGCCCATTTTTACTACTATGGCACTGCAGGCAACAATACTGATACATGGAATGAAGATGGAGAGCGGGTGGGATGTAATAGCAGGGGAAACTGGATGAAACCTGCCCCTGCACCGCTTTGTCCACCACATGTGGCCCCTTGGGATCAAACCTGGGCTGCCTAGGTGAAAGGAAAGACGGCTATGATCACTGAGTTAAAGGTGGGGTATAAATGAAACAATAACAATGGATCTGTGGATGTGAAGTTCAAAATGCTTATTCTGCTTTCCATGTGATCTGTTTGGATGCAATAAACACTCTCCAAGAAGTAGTAATTATGAAGAAGTAATTTTGGCACTACCAGTGTCATGCTTCAACCACCTCTGAACAAGGATAATTCTAAATAATATTCTAATGCCCAAATGCTTGGAAATATTCCATTTGGTTTCTTTTCTCCCAGTAGAATGCTTATAGGTAACATCTTCAGAGTTAAACAGTGGTTCTACTACCAATTCCCTTTACTTTCTAGCCTCTGTTGGCTTAACTCATGTTTTTTTCCGACCCTGGTGCTATTGGAGCATTTGAGGCCTAGGGGATCCTTTCAGTCTATTTCTTTGATTTATCTTACTCAAGAAATCTAAGAAAGTGTTCACATTTGTAGAATTCCTTAATCAACATATGTCTTTGGGCGGTGCAAAGTAAACAATAAATTAGCCACACACAAATAATTATAACCCAAAATATAATAAATTATTTATATATTTTATGACAAGTCTTGTTGTTACGCATTACCTTAAAACAAAAATTCAATAGGACATGTTTCACTTGTTTTAAAACATAAATTCAACAGGAAATATTTCTTAATTACTAGATTACATTATCAGCTTCTTTATCTGGTTATTTACTTAGATCATTAAAGTTATTGCCAGTAGTGAGGGATTGTTCAACATAGCATTGCATTTATTGATACTAAAATTTGTTGACAGAACCAGCACACAATGTTTATTCTTTAAACAAAAAAATGTTCTCCCAAACTATTAAATCTATAGATTAATTTTTTTTTTTGACTTATATAAAACTTCACTTCTGGATTTATTTAGTGACTAGCTAGCCAAAAATAAGATGCTGCAGCAGATTTATCAGTTTCTTTGTATCTAATATTTCTAGAGTGCTCTTTTACTTTGGTTTCCAAATTATGTTCAGTCTTTCCAATATAAACCATGTCACAATCTAAAAAGTTTAATTGCTAAATGCTGAAAATATAATCAAGTGATTACAAAACTGTCCTGTTGAACTTTTCTTTTTATGGAAGCTTGTAAACAGTGTTGTTATATTTGTTTATTTGACGAGTCGATTAATTAAACCAAACAACTCCTACTTGGATTTGTTAGTTATTTGGTGTAATTAATCGACTCATCAAATAAATGTCCTATTGAATTTATATTTTAAAAGGATAATAGAAGAGTTGTCACAAAATACATAAATCATTTACTATATTTGTGTAGTTTAATTTTTTACTTATTAAGGATAGTTGTGTTAGCTAGTTGAGCAGGAAGAATGACCTTCAAAGCAAAGGGGAACAATTCAAACTTTCTGGACCTGCTGTCTCTGGTGAGGGAAATATAATTTAGCAAATTATTCCTGCAAGTTAATTATGTAGCAAACAAGTGCTTTGTATTTGGTTAGCCAAACTATAATTGCATGGCTGTTAAACATTTAAGAAAGAAACATAATCTGTGTTCAAAATAACAATTGCATAAAGCTAATACTTCTGTTTGGCTAATATAAAATCTTAACTTAGTACATTATATGAACCCTTAAAGGGAAAAAAACAAGGAAGATTATAAGTTTACTCACAGTCTGTTGGCCAGGCTTCCAACCAGCAGGACAAACTTCTCCATGAGTATCTGTATACTGAAATGCTTGCACCAATCGTAGTGTTTCATCAACACTACGTCCAACAGGGAGATCATTCATTGTGATCTGTCTGAGTATTCCACGATCATCAATGATAAAGAGGCCTCTGAAAATCAAAATGTTCAGCTCGAGCTTTGATGGATATATTTCATCAAATTTTAAATGCCCACAAGATGCAAAACATACATAAATTTTCTGACATAAAATCAACATAGGTTAATTGAAAATGAAAATAATAGGAATTCACAATTTGTAACACATTTGTTAGAGCAAGAGAAAACTAGACAGAACAAGCGTTTGATTTATACACAAGCGACATAAAATTTAAACTAACATTAATAATGTACAAAGTAAAGAAAGTAAAAAAAAAGTTTGCAAGAAAATGTTTAAATTTGGGAGTGTCTATTAATTGGCATGCACCTATGCATTTATAACTTCAGTTAACCCTTTCTCGATCATGGGGACTCTACTATTAAGGAATTCTATTATAGATCTTATTATCTAAGTTTGCCGGGCTTGTAGGCCGTGGTCCAGAACAGCAAATATCTCAAATGCTGTAAAACATAAACCACCACCATTGACTACAGCAAAGAAAGGTATTTAACACAAATTGAATATTTAGTAAGTTCTGCATTTTTTGTAGTCAATTTCTGCCAACTTTTATAACTGTTTAGTTATATAAACTTCTCAGTTTTTCTTTCTATTTAGTAATAATAGTTGTCTACATTTTTAGTAGTAGAGAGTAGTGGTAATAGGGGAATTTTTGAAAAATGTATAAATCCTTGTAAGATACTGGACTTAAAGTTTGGTATTTATCTGACTACAGCTTTGAGTAATACTGTTCAGCTATTCAAACAAACTTGTTTTGGTTTAGGAAAGCTCATAATGTATCTGCAGTAAAATAAAATACTTCTTAAATGGTACAAAGTAAAAAAGAAATATTATGATTATAACAAATGTTAAAACCATACACAATTATTAAGAAAGAAAAAAGAATTATTATGCCTCTCCTGCATTTTAATTAGCATCAACTTTCTATTTTAAGAAAACCTGAGTATCATCTGTCATCCATATTTCTGCTTCTATCATTTTGGTTTGCCTAGCAGTGTGGATCTTACATGAATCATATCAGGGACATCCAATGTTTAAATAAGAACACCTGCATGCTGCTTTGATCACCAACTGTTATACATCTGTCTCTATTGTTTATAAAAGTAAAACAGAGATGGCAACAGCTTACTTCTCTCCTTTTTATGTCTTTTAAATGTAATTGAGTAATTCCATGTTAAAGAAGCAAAAGCAATCTTATTTGATGAAATTGCTATGTCATATGCAGTTTTTTTGTTATTTTTAAACCAAATTTTCTCTTTGACAAGGCTATTTAGACAGCCAAAGGTGCCATTTCAATTTTATTTTCTATCTCTTTTTAAAAAACTCGGATTCCTCCCACTTCCCTGCATTTGCATATATACAGTTATTACATTTATACTCAAGAACATTAATGCTTCCGATTCACTTTTTGTAACTAATGGTGCATAAACACAACACCAGGGATAATACACATATACATATGACCAGCTGCAACACCTCACTCTACCAAAAAAGTATTTTATACTCTGGCATTAAACTTTACAATAATTTACCAAGTCATATCAAGGCAATTAAAAATGTAAACCAGCTAAAATCCAGTCTCAAGGCACATCTAATTAACCACTCCTTTTACTCTATCAATGATTACCATGAACATGAATGTATGTCATGAATTATTAGTATATAGCATGTAAAGACTATTGTATATATTGTAAAAACATAATGTATATATTGCAAAAACTTATGATTATTTATGTTTATAGCTTGACGTGTCCAATAGTGATTGTACATTGTACCAAACCACTTTAACGGATGAATAAAACTTTACTTTAATCTATATGAAGTTTATTGGCATTATCAAACATGTCAGCTATCAATTGAAAGTTTAAAGAGTATGCATTTCTTTTGGTTTAGCCAAAACTGAGTTAGGTTAAGCAGAGGTTCTGGACCTACACCTCAATTACAAACTGATGCTTTTCACAATTTTGATCTCAAAAAATATTGGGAGTAGGTTGCTGATACCAAAACAAGGAAGAAGGCAATATAAACTTATATCCAGAAATACTTAGATTTTGACTTGTAATTAAAGATTTATGTTCAATCCATGTTGGGGTACAATTGCTTTAGTTTGCTGTAACACTTTTTGTCAGATAACTGAGTGATGTTATCAATTGTGTTTGTAAAAAAATGAGTTTTATTTATGGTCACTCTTTAAGTCTTCTCAGATCTTATTCTATATTGGGTTAAAAGGCCTTTTTAATTTTGCTCAGAGGCCTCTTTATCAGGCCTGAGGTTCTTTTATGTACTGTAAATCTATGACACAGGGCCATACATCTGCTTAACTTCCCTTCTGAAAGAAGCCATGCTAAGGATTTTTATGCCCGAAAAAAATCCATCGCTCTCCACTGGGTTTGAACCTGTGAGCTGATGATGCACTCATTGTATTCTAGATGACAATGTATTGTCTTGGAGAGTTGTTTATATTTGTTATTTAAGAATTATTGTAGTCTCTGTGTCATATGTGTTGTGTACATTTACTACAGTCATATGATTTGACATGCACTGATGGAAAAATGGACAGTTAAGTAAGGACTAGTTTCATGGCTGCATGTTCAACACCCTTCATTCTTTGGCTTTTTATGTTGGTGTATATAAAGCAATTATTTTATGTAATGGAGTTTTGAATGCAAAGATGCTTCATCAATGTGCTATTAAAAATATAATACCAATCCATAACATTTGGGAGTGTTTAAAAGAGTTCAATGATCCATGATGTGATGAGCTTTTGCAACGTTTTGAACACTTCCCATGAGCTAACAATTTCAAACTGTGCAAATATTATTGATGTGTCTCCTATATGGGTAAAGCATATGGAGAAGCACCCCTCTGCTCTGTGCAAAAGGTCTGTCTGTCCTCTGAAGCTTTGATGTGAACTGTAGCCAATGGCTTAATGTACTGCCCTACAAAATTATTAGCTCTAACCACCTATCTAGCCTTAAGAAATGGATGCAGTCTTGTGAGAAGGACTTACAAATTCACATATTCAGGAATCCAAGATACTTATGTCTCCTATGAGCCAATGTGTCACAATTGTTGATAATATGATTCACTGATTCACTCTCTTTGGCGCAGGATCTACATCCAAAGTGTTTTCTTACTATAAATATCCTGTAAAGACTGCCACTATTGTTTTACACAGTTTAGATACCAGCTTAAAGCAGATCTGCTGAATTTCAACAGTTCATCATCTTTTGAACTAACCTGGTCTTGTCTTCCAGGCTGTTTCATGTTTTTGAATGGTTATCTTTTAATTCTTATCTCTCGCCAGAGCTCGTTCTGGAATAGCTGGTTTCTCAATAGTTGTGCCACTCCTTGCTATGCAAGTTTGTCAGTTTTTTTGACTCCACAGAGCCCTAGCACCCAGATGACTTATTCCTTGCTGCAAGCATCAATTCTAATACCAACCAGGATGTTACCTTAGAACATATACCGGGCACTGGCACTCATTGACTGCAAGAAAGCTTTCCACTGTCACCTTTCTACCACCTTTACTTATTCAAACTAGTTAACTTCCACTCTATATGTTTACTAATATCTACACTGGCTTCTTTTACATTTGTAAGATATGGAATGAGATTATTATCATGTTTCGCCTCACTGTGAGTTCCCAACCTCTACTACCTTAGGATTACCAAGCATTAAGTGTAGTTGGACTGTCAGAAAAAATAAGAATTTGTTACAGATATAGGCCTTCTTAAAATCCATTTACATAAAAAATTGAAGTTTAAACATTTGAAGAAAAAAAAAAAGACATGGTGATAAAAGCCACTACGGTTTTAAAAAGAAACTCTATTGCATTTACCTACTTTAAAGGAGTGAGGTGCCACTAACCTTTGAATAACAGTGAAACAATCAAAGAGGTCAAGGAGTTGAAATAATTTGCAACAGAAACATAATTAACATTGCACTGATAAATTGCATTTTCCCCAAATATAGTTCCAATATCCCAGACATATCTATTTCATTTTAATCTCACTGACATTAGTACTTGTTGGTGTAACATTCATGAAGAAGAACTTGAATACACCCTCATAAAATGCTCTTCCCCAAACCTTCAAAAAACCAAAGTTAAATCTTCAATACCTGGAACTTTGGAAAAAGCACTGCAGTATATCTTGACTCCACCTCATCTTTGGACTCTAGCAGCTAGAATATACTATAAGCTTGGGCATTATATCAATATTTTGAAAAGAAGAACTATATAGTGGAACTTGTGTTGTCAGCAAATAGCTGAGACACTAAGAAGATAGAATAGAATAGCTCTAATATTTCTTAATGAATTACAAATATATTTTACCTTAAAGCATGGCCTAAATCTTCCAAGAAAACACCATAATCTTGTGAAATTTTGCGAGTTATATCTGACAACAATGGGATGGCTAACTTTCCAAGTCCACCATCTTTCCTTGGAGTGTTTGTCCATGCATGGTGTGTGAAATGGGAATCAACAGAGCATGCCACCACATCAGCATTTATTTTCCGAAATTCTTCAATTCGATCATTGAATGCCAGAATTTCAGTTGGGCATACAAATGTACTGCAACAAACAAAACAGTTGTAAGGTAAAAACTCTTCAGGTTCAAATTTCTATTCAAAAAATAAGTACTCAGTAATACTTACAAATCCAAAGGATAGAAGAGCAGCACAAGATATTTTCCTTTGAAGTTTGAAAGTTTCAATTGCTTGATCTCCCCATTGACAATGGCAGTTCCTTCCCACTTGGGTGCAGGTTTAGAAACTGTAACATTAACATTGAAATTATATCATTTGGGTTATAGGAATTCGTTCTCATTGCTCTTATAGCACTTCAGTTTTTCATTTCTTTGCTTTTTCTATAATAATGATGATGATGATGATGATGATGATGATGATAATAATAATAACTGAAGTATTGTGATTTTACATGTATTAGATTGCCTCCTGAAATTGTCCCTGGACACTGTTCTGGTTGACAACCCATCTTATGTTACAGTCCACCTTATGCTTTAATTATATACTCAAAAATCTGATGTGCTCCATTCTCTACATCTCTGTAACAAATTATTGTTAATAAGCTTATTCTTCTATCTGCTCCATGCTAAAACATTAGCAGAAGCGGTCTTATTATTTAGTTCCTTGTAAGTAGAAGGGAAATCACAAGGATTCCTGCTGCTAAGCTTAGACATGTGAGCGAGAATATTTTCACTAATTGTGCTGCCTGTATATGAGCAGAAGGTCAATATTTCCATAATTTATCTTAAGATACATACTTTAGTGCACCTTTGCCAGAACCACTTTCCCAGTTACTCTTGGATCTCTTGCGAAGTAGAGAGAGGCCACAGAGAGGTTTGGTTATTTTATAATTTAACGACCCTATATTAAACAAGGCACTTATTCCATTACAAAGTCTGTTGCAACTGAAAAACCCTCAATCATCTTTAACATTTACATTTCCTAACAATGCAATGTAGCTCTGCTGCAATTAAGTACTTTGAGGCTGGACTTGTTTCTCCCTCACCCACAGAGGTAACAATGGTCAATCCATGTTTTATTTCACTTTTCTGTTAATGAAAGTTTGTAAACAATGTTGTTATAACATTTATTTGACATGTCCATTAATTACCCAAACAACACTTACTTGGGAGTTTTTTGCCGGAAGATGCTTCAAAGGACTAGTTTCCTTCATATCCAACCAAGTAAGTGTTGTTCAGTGTAATTAATCGACTTGTCAAATAAATGTTTTATTTGTTGATGTTAGTCTCAGAAAAGCCTCTGGAAAATGATTTCTGATAAAAACAAGAATGGCTTTTGCTTAAATTTCCTCCACTAGGTATTTGGCATGTCTGCAGCCAGGAAATCTTGTTATCCTTTGTATCCACTTTTCTGTTTATTAGAAGCTGCTTGCACTCTCCAGTTTCATGAAAAAGTGATAATTAGTATCATTTTTAGGGGTTCTTCTACATGACACAACAAAGAATTGAAGGCTAATTCCTGTGGGTTTATTCTTATGCGATGTTTTAAGACAATATCAGTATAAAAAGAGCTTGCTGCATAGAACATGCTATTTAATCAACTATTTGATTCTAGTATGCTTTGCAATGAAAACTTGACATATCCTGGCAGCATTTTCTTATTTGGTTCATAGATGGCACTCACATGCAGGAAGAAGTTTGATTCATTCGGAGTAATAGGTAGTATAGGAATAATAATATAGCATCGGCTCATTTTTGTTTGCAAAGCGAGTGAGATGATTGCTTTATCAGAATGTGGTCCAATTCGCATATGAAAATTATTTCATATGCTGTCTAGATATGTGATAAAACTGTAGGCAACATCTTTAAGGTAATTTTCAGTTTTGAGTAAGCAATTGGTTAATGCAATAACATCAAACAACATTTTAAAATGATATTTGTATCTATAAGTGTGCTACCTTTTGCTCAAGAACTGCTGAAACAGTTGCTTTACAACTTGCTTCTATCCTTATGATCCACTTAGAAATAGGCTGTATGACATTTTCAAAGAGGGATTTACAATAGGGTATGAAGTTCAAATATAGATATCTGTATAATGTCCAATTATACAAAATTTGTTATATAACATACTATTTAAAAGCATTGTTCTTATTTTGATTATGTTTGACTTAACATATGTTGCTAGAAAGAAAATGTCATGATTTTATTATATATTTCTCTGCATAATTACAATATTGTTGTCACTATTTGCATTTCTGAATGCAAAACTGGGATAATTTTTTGTTTTTCATTATGTTGTGGAGTGTTTCCTATTAACATGAAAATTAAAGCTTTGAGATGTATTCAAGTTTTAAGAGATATGGACATCCCAGAGCTATTTAAAAATAATTGAGGATGTCTAACATGAGGAATTGAGCAATTTGCAATTTTTTCTATTCGCAGTATGCAAATTTATAGACTAAAACATTTTAAATGTACAGCACAATCTTTTATGAGACAAGATAATAGTACCTAGAATAAATTTTCATTGTAGTGGACTAAATTAGAGTCATTATTGATTTTAAATGCATGCTAAGATGTACTTCATGATATCAGTCTTAAAACATTAAATCTGAGTAACAGAAGTAAGAAATGGCACTCAAGAAGTACAAACACCATACATATGTTTGCAACCTGTTGTAGAGTGGCAGTAAGACTTGATTCCACTACTTTGCAAATTATCAAAGTTATTACCCATGAATAATTAGGAAGGTATATCCCGAAGAGAAGTAGAATACGTAAGGACTCGCAATTCAAATGCTGTAATCTTCTGGAATAATATATTTGTCAATTCATATTTTTTGCTTATTTCATAATAATACGTCAGGACCCACAACTCAAAACACTGTGATTTTTAATGTTTATGCCAATTCACATTCTGCGATTACAAAAAGTAAATGCTTTCAGATTGTTTTCAAGCTAACGGTTCCAATATTATTTATAGAGTTAACGGCATTTTATTAGATTATACTTACTGACTGCCTTGGTCCACGTCAATTTATGATCCACATTTTTTGGCGACCCTTGCGGATAAACAGCACCTCCTGCAAAAGTTTGACATGACTCCTCTCCAATATAGCCCTGAGTTTTTGACAAATAAATTAACCATATTAGACTTATTACATAGTTGAAACGCATATTGTGATGTTTTCGTGGTGTGCTTGTTTTGTTTACAACCTCGTCTCTATCCCTTGGTTTAATAATGATAAGACTTCAGTTCAACTTCCACGTATTTCACGCTTATCATTTAGCAAATCTACAAACATTTCCAGCTTAGGGGCAAATATATGTAAACAATACCCATCAATACTCAATTTTAATTTCAATTACAAATACAAATAAAAGTGGGTGGGAAAGTATTTAAAGTAGGTTGGTCATAACCAAATATGGTGCTACCAAACTACTAATTCCCTCTTTGAGGTATTTTTTTGCTTTTAAGTCTGCTTAGAGGGAATATTGTTGGAATGTTCTAATACTCTAGCACATAGTTTTAATGCTGTTAGGTAAAGAAAGTAACACTGTATTTGTTCATTTTATAATTGTTACCACAGTTCTTTTCCTTTCAATTTAAGTGTCCGTATTTATCATATATGGACAAGTGTAAATATACAGTTAGCCAACATAAATTATTTCTCGCATCTTCACCCACCAAAAACTTTGCCATACCGCGAATAACAATTTATGTATTCATATGCAACATACAAATTATAAAATCGCAAATCCCTTAAATATTATAGCTGAATACTTATGTTGTACGAAATAATATATACCAAGATGAATGGCAACACATTTTACAGTTCATTGACTTTTGAATGGCGGCAACTTTAATTAATGTAATTGTACAATAATTGTTCTGCAAACTTTTTGAGACGTAACAAATGAGATGCTTGATTGAAATAACGTTTTATGTCATAAAAAGTAAACTTTTAAAAATATTGTATGCTTAATGATGGACTATGAATTGTACCTAGTATAAAGAAACTGAGGTATCATCCCAGCTCTACTTGTAAACTAGTTTTAGGCAAGTTTCTATCAAGTTCAGAAGGGAAAAAGAATCTCCTATAAACATAAATAATTCCGAAATGGAAATTCTGGCTCAAGTAATATTGTGACATGTACGTGTTATAATAGTTTGTCGATTGAAATAGATATATTAAGACAACCCTGACTTTAATTTAAAGAAATATTCAGATCAATGTTTCTAAATCTTTTGTTGGTTATAATGTACACTTTAGATAACTAACGTCACCTCCTAACCCATAATGATCAACAAGTAAAGTTTATAAATAATAATGAATTGGGAACAAAAGTAATTTTTAGAACTCAAGGAATGCTGGGATGAAGTAAACATATCAAATTATATTAAATGATAAATTCTTTCCAAGTTAAATTAGTTTATAAAACACATAATTGAATATATAAGTACCTAGTATGATAAATCTGTTATGTCTATCATTATACAGGGTATTTGATTAATGTATACAGCAGATCTAGGTTGAACAGTTTCTTGGACGTGATTATTTTTTTGAGCATTTACACAGAATACCCCAATGAACAAACTGATGTAAAATGGGCCCCATCTACAATTTAAGGCGGCACACAACATGCATTTGAGTTTTTATTGTAAATATTTGTTTTGCATATCTTAACATTAACTTCTAGTTGAGCTTTCTTCACTAGAGCTATAGCAAGATATCTATATTACTTAATGTTCTGATAGTACATATCCAATTAAATTATCTTTTTTCCTCCAGTTCCTAAATTGGAGAAAGTTACCCCCAATTCCTAAATTAATGTATTGATTTTATTCAGAGTAAACAATTAGGAAAATAGAGAGCGTATTTTTTATGGAGAGCCTCATCGTCTGTTTTTTATTTATTTGTGCTCTTTTACTGTATCTTGCATGTTCTCAGCATCCTATTCTATACTGGGTTTGAAACACCATTTAATTTTGCTCAGAGACCTCTTTAATGGGTTTAAGGTTCTTTTATGTATTATAAATCTATTATATAGGACCAACAGCTTCACTTCACTTCCAAAGGAAGCCATGTTAAGGATTTTCACATCTGATAAAAAATCCTTCCCCTCTGGCTGATTTGAATCCATGACCTTGGAAATCAGAGGCTAGCATGTACCCTAAGATCCCCAACAAATTTAAAGTCAAATTATTTATAATAATAATGAACTGGAACTGTGAAATTCAAGACGAAGCCTTGTGTAAAACGACTCATAGTGCATTACTATCAAATTGTTTGTTTGTTAATGGCTGTCAATTCATATGAGCACTACTGGTGTGCTGGAATTTTGTTCTGCAGAATTCTTTTACATGCCTATAAATCTACTGACATGTGGTTGTCACTTTTAAGCACACTTAAAATCATTGGTCTGGGACAGGTTTAAACCCATGACCTTGTGATCATAAGGCCAATGCTTAATCAATTAGCTACCCAAACCAACCATCTTCTGATTCCAAGTTTGCAGGTTCAAACCTGACTCAGACCAATAGTTTTAAGTGTATTTGAAGGAGACAGCCCCATGTCAGTAAGAAGAACTCCTTTGGGACAAAATTCTGGCACATTGGCAGTGTTGATATGATCCTGGCAATGGTTTCCAATTATATTATACTTTTAGTAACACAGTATTATAATCAAATCATTTGACTAAGAAATCTCATTTATTGCAACTTCAGTGCAGAGCATTATTCGTTATAAGAAACTACAAGGTATATTCAGAAGGGTAAAAGCAATGATATAAGGGAGAGCAGAATATAAAGATAGCCTATTTCTTCATTACAATTTTCTACATTTTAGTTATAAGTACCTATTGGTAAATTATAATCTATTCTAATTTTTCCAACATATTTAACAAATAAACAGCAGCAGTATTATAAAATGAGAGTAAACATTACCACAATTCACAGTTCTAGTATTTTATTGCAAGGATCTTCCAGGAGGTCTAAAATTCCTGACACTTGTCTCCCCTGAGTTTTAACTATGAAGATTCATTACAAATGAGCTAGTTCATACCTTGCTCAGATAGTTCCTCATAGAGCATTCTTAGCATAGTTTGTGTGCTAATTTTCACAGTTCATTTCAGTGCTTCCTATCTCTTCTTTTGAATGACTGCAAAGAATTCAAATGATCAGTGCACAGAGCAGCAAATTTCATTACTTCTGTTTTTTAGTAAATTGCTTTGACTTCTGTTTAGTGATAGATTTGTTGCTAAGGTATAATAACAGATTTTCAGTAGGAAAGAGTAAGCATATGTGCACTGAAAACAAAGAAAGGTTTGAGATGCTTTAGTTACTAAGAATATGCATGGTTTTCTTTAAATTTGATATCTGATAATTCTGTTTTAAGGAATTTGAGTAACAGCAATCATTTTTACTTTCACTACAATTTACTTAATAAATGGAGGAAGTTCATCTAAAAATTCAATTCTGAGATTGCACTAAAAAAAAAAAAAGCATCTTTTGAGATCCATGAACATAAAAAAAGGTATTTAGAATAAGATTTGCTTGTCCGCATGTGCATGTGTAATTTTATTGAAAAATAAATACTTGGTATTTAAGTTCAGCATCTTTCTAGAATATAACAAGGATTTTTAAGAAAATCACTTCATCCCATACTACCCTTTACATCAACTTGTTCCAACTCTGGCTGAGTATGATAAATATGCAGCAACAGTGTTCAGAACCTGACTGGAGGGGGAGCCTGATAACCAATACTTCATTAAGGTGAAGGTCATAGCAGGTGGATTAGGTATCCCCATTTCTTGGGATTTTTTTCCAAAACGATTTACAATTCAATTTATAGCTAAAAATGTAATAGCTTTTACTAAGCTAATCATAAGTCCTTGTGCTCTCTGCCAGTCTTGAGTTTGAATTGTTTCTCGTAATTTCACTGTGTCAAGGCAGGAAGGCTCATTGTCTACTTTGTGGGATAAACAGTTGCTGTTTACAAAAATGATGGACTACTGAGTGTCTTGTATGTAAAATGTGCTTGCCTCAGTGTCAAGCTGTATTGCCTTCTGCAAAGTGAGTACTCTGCTGCTCGTTTGTGTGTACCCAAGCTGGAATACCCTGCTTTACTTAGATACACAGAGGCATTTTATGTTTTATATAGCATGTCACACTGTTGTTCAAGAATTTTACTATATTGTTAATTCCACCAGTTTATTTTTATGAAGTTAGCACAAACTAAGGATTCTCTAACAGAACTAATGCATGGACTTATCTGTTATGTTAATTTGGCATCTCTAACCTGCTGACATGTCTTGTCAGTCTGGATGGATCAGTTGTTGCCTTCTGAAACAAGGTCATGGGTTCAAATCCACTCAGATCATTGGTTTTTAAGTTTCCTTAAAAGCAACAGCCCCATGTCAGTAGATTTACTGGCATATAAAAGAACTCCTGCAGGATGAAATTTTATTGCAGTGGTAGCACTGATATGATCTTGGCAATTGATAACATAGTTAATTGTTTTTGACTTATGTCTCTGATTAGCATACAATAATTGGTCATCATGATTATAATGGAGATGTCATAAAATACAACCCAGCATTCACATGTGTACACATTTGGAGGGTGAGTTTCCCAAGCTGCAATAGCAGTGTGATGCAAAAAAAATTCTATAACACAATTTTGAATGTATTTATACATAATACGAAGCATGTCCAGAATGTAAGTACTATTTCGTTCTACTGCCACTACCATGCTACTGTTACAGTTCCACGCATGAGTATTCATGTCTCTGTTCATTGTCTGTCCTCTGATGCCCTTAGAGCCAGATTGTATAGTTTACAGTTAATAGTGATTGCTCAAAATGTTTAAGACAACTTCTGCCGAATATGGCTGTAATATGGCTTTTCAATGCAAGGAATGTTAAGTCAGCTGAAATCCATCAATTTGTAGAGATTTATGGTGAAAATGTAGTGACATAAAATGGTGAGAAAGTGGGAAGGCACTTCAGTGATGGACGACGATCCAATGTTTATGATAAAGCACGGAGTGGTGGTCTTCCGGTGTCACGTTGGTGTTGTTGAACATGTGAATGAGGCAATTTGTGGAAACAGGTGGTCCACATAAGAATGCTGTGTGATGTGTTTCCACAAAAAAACTGTTCTGCATGAGACTGTCACAAAATGCTTAAATTATTGCAAACTGAGTGCTTGTTGGGTTCTGAAGATGCTTATGGATATCTACAAAACGAGGTGACTCTGGACAGTGTTTTGACATTTCTTACCTGATACAGTGATGAGGGAGATGAATTCTCAAGCAGGATGGTGACTAGTGATAAAACTTGGGTTTGTCATATCACTCCCGAATCAAAACAGCAGTCAATGGAGTGGAGGCACACAGGTTCCCCAAAATGATAAAAAATAAAAACAATGTTATTAGCACGTAAAGTCATGTAAACTGTGTTCTAGGACGGATGGAGCATTCTATTTGTTGAGTTCCTTCCCAGAGGTACAATCAGCAATGCAGTATGATACTGTGAAACATTGAGAAATTTTTGGCTGCAATTAAAAACAAAAGGCTGGAATGCTAAATCAAGGCATTGTGTTCTTCAAGACAACATATGTTCCTATACTTCTGGTGTCACACAAAACCTTATTCAACAATTATTCAGTTGTGGGGAGTTCAATCAGCTGTCATACAGCTCTGATCTTGCACCTTTTCACTACCTTTTCTATCTGAACCTGAAGCGTGAGTTTGGAGGAAGGCACTTTGACAGCGATGACAATGCAAAACATGGTGTTCAGCAGTGGCTGTCTTCACAGGCAGCAGCAGTTTTCTTTGAAGAGGGCATACCAAAGCTGATTCCATGCTATGACAAATACCTGAACAGTGATGGCAACTATGTTGAAAAATAGGTTAAGGAATGCTCTTCCATGTACAAATAAAAGTTGTGCAAACAAATACTTTATATGCCTTTTTTTCCAAGTGGTACTTACTTTCTGGATACACCTTGTACATACAGAGAAAACATGTCCTTTTTTACTTTCTCAATACGCACTATGTACATAGTGTATAGAGAAGGTATTGCACTCCACCCAAAAATTTGATACCGAGATTTCACCGGAAATATATGTTTTAGGGTCCCCAATATCCCTTTTCACAAAAAGGTCCGTGTGTGTCCATGAACACGATAACTCAAAAACGAAAAGTCGGTAAAATACCAAACTTGGTATTTAAGTTTAGTGTCTTCCAGGGATGCGACACAAAGATTTTGAGAAAAATCCCCCCACCCCAAACTACCATTTACATGGAACTTTTTTCAAAAATGGCTCTAACAACTTTGATTAAAAGTTCATATATTAAAGATATTTACCTGACAAATAAAATGTATATATTGAATTTTCTGGGAATAGCCTCTGAAGAGTAGTTTATTCTGGATGAATTTTACAGAATTTTGAATAATTGCTAAACCGTAAGAGATGGGCAAAAAACTTACTACACAAAAAATGTAGAGCACGTTAAAACACACAATTTATGTTATATACATTTATTTCTTGAGTTTATTGTTTTTGAGACATTCCTTATTTTTGGTTTCTGCTATAAAAACATACTTTTCTCATACAGGAACTTGTGAACTCCTATCCATATAAACAAAGGAATTTCATTGACATAGCAACCAGCTTTTGATTATCATTTTAACCTATGGTAGTCCCTTATTTCGTTTCTACTTACAAGGAAGCAAGTAATAAGACTATTTCTGCTCGTTTTTTCTGATTAGCATAAAGTAAATAGAAGTATAAGCTTTTAAAGAATAATTTGTTGCAGGGATATAGAGAAAGTCATGTGAATGGTACATATCAGCTTTTTTTGGATAATGTTTAACACTCAGTTTTACTACTATGGAACTACAGGCAATGAATGACACTGATGATAATAAATGAAGATGGAGCACTGGTGGAATGTGATTGCAGAGGAAACCGGAAAACCTGCTCCTGCACCACTTTGTCCACCACAAATGCCACATGTGGTCACCTGTGATCAAACCCGGACCGCCTAAACAGATCTTTACATTAGCTTTTCTTTTTATCAACAAGGTATGAATGTGAAGTGATTTACACAGTGAAACTTTTAAATTAGTTATGTAATAATTTTCTTTTTATGTTTCACTTCAACTGGAGCATTACAGTTTTACATACATTTAATGTTAATTAAGTGTTTACTTGAGAGTAAGGATTTTGTGACAGAGATGTATACTATATTAAGTATCATTTGAGTTGATTGTAACACTTTTACACCACTTGCAATTTATTATTAAGAATATATTTTGGAAGCTGCATTCTTCAAGAAAAGTTGATAATGGAAGCAACGGAGCTGCCGAAACATGATCTTAGTAATAAAATGTAAGTGATGTAAAAGTGTTACAACTGACTCAAGTGATACTTAAGTGTTTACTTAAAACAAGCACCTAAGTTTTGATCTGTCAATTGCAATCTGTGTTTAGGGTTTTACTATCTTCAGTTTGGAAAACATTTCTTGCAAATATATTATGATGAGCCAAACATAGCACAAATGCTTGTAGCAAAGGAATGGAGACACAAAAATGCTATTAAATCAAGTTCTCTAAATAAATCTAAACCAGTCTTATTTTATAATTGTGATTTCAAAATCATGTTAGCATACAAATTCACAATCTTCATTTGTAATAATAATTGTTGTCTTACTGTATAAGGTACATGGTGAAAGCATTTGTGAAAAGTTGCAAGTCACTTTTATTGCTTTGAAATCATGGAACCTTTTGTCTTTGAATTCCTTGTTTAAGCTTTACTACATAATAAATTAGATTCCATGACATTACTGAGAGACTGTAGACAAGGGAAACTGTAGAACTGTTTTTCAAGTAGATTTTAAATCTATCATCCTTATGAAGGATTGCTGAAAATCTGCATATGCAGTATGTTTTGAACTTTTTCTTGAAGCTCTCAGTTTAAATGTTCATATGTCTCATAGGAAAGCCAAATCCTTAACCAATAGCCATATCATTAGTCTGTCTTTAATTCAAAGGTTGGCAAGTTTAGTACCCCAAAAATAAACATGAATACGAAACTAGTCCAGGCAAGGATTCCAAAAGATAAGTGAAGATTTGTTGCAACTATTATTTTTATATTAATATTTCATTTATCATAACTGATTCTGAATGAAAGCAGACCTAAAAATGGTGTCTCCTGCTTCTTCAGACCAAAGATTAAGAGATATTCTAGAAGTAAAGCAAGCAAAATAACATTAATAGTAATTTACTAAACGCCCAATACATCTTAGGAGATGTAGTCAAAAAAAATCGTTGAGATTATGGCTCATATTAAGTTTAAATAGTGTAATTTCTTTTTTTTGACCAAGATTGTAGCCTCCTGAATTATGTTTTGCATTATTTACAGAACCTCACTGATTTAGTTTTATTCTACTATTGCCCTTCCATTGCTGATATCTTCTTTGTAATTGTCAAGAATATTGTTGTCTACATTCATTTTTACTTTCTCTAGCCCCATATGTACAATGTACATAGCGATAGAGAAGGTATTGTAATGCACCCAAAAATTTGATACTGAGATTTCACCGGAAATATATGTTTTGGGGTCCCCTGAGTCCGAAAAAAGCATTTTTAAAAAAAGGTCTGTATGTGTGTGTGTGTACAGCATAGCCCCAAAACGAAAAGACTGTTAATACCAAACTTGGTATTTAGGTTTAGTATCTTCCAAGGATGCAACACGAAGATTTTCAAAAAATCCCCCTACTAAAAACTACCCTTTACATGGAACAAATTTCGAAAATTTTGATTTTCTTAAAAATGGCTCTAACGATTTTGATTAAAATCTCATATATTAAAGCTATTTATATCCGAAATAAAATGTATATCTCAAATTTTTGGGGAATAGCTTCTTAAGACCTCTTTATTTTGGATGAATTTTACTTAACTGCTAAACCGTAAGAAATAGAAAAAAAACTCACTACACAAAAAGTGTACATCACGACAAAATACACAATTTATGTCCTTTACGTTTTTGTTGTGGAGGTAACCTTTTCTGATATATTCCTTGTTATTGGTTTCAATTGTGAAGTACTTAAACTTTTCTCATACAGGAAGTGTCCACTTTTCTTTCGTTCTACTCCTGGCCAAGCAAAGAAGTGATTTGCAATGACAATTGCATAACGATAGCTTTTAAAACATTTGACAATCATTTTAGCATAGAGCATTCCCTTATTCTCTTCTACTTATTAGGAACTAAGTAATAACATTCTGCTAATATTTATCTCGATTAGCATTGTGTACAAAGAAGAACAATCTTTTGTAGGAGTTTTGTAGAGCAGCTAGAGAAAGTCATATGAGTGTAACACATAAGATTTTTCTTGCTATATTAATATTTTTAAGCTGAATGTTTTCAGTATTGCTATCTGTTTTCACTGTCATTGACTATAACCTAACAATTTCAGAGATATTCCTTGTTATTGATTTCAATTTACAAATGCTTATTATATTTTTCTCTTACAGGAAGTTGCAGAATATGTGTTTTTTTGTTTTGTTTAACTCCTGGCCATGCAAAGAAGTAAATTTCAATGACAATTGCATGGCACCAGCTTTTAAAACATTTCACTAGCGCTTTAGCCTAGTGCATTCCCTTAGTTCCCTTCTACTTATAAGGAACTGTCAATGCTTACCTCTATTAGCATGAAGTAGAAAGAAGAAGAATACTTTGTAAGAAGTTTGTAGAGCAGGTAGAGAAAGTCATAAATGGAACACATCCAATTTTCTTACTTTTTAACTGGACGGATTAATACAGAAAATCAAGGTAGCACTTCTGATTTTTTACTAATATGATTTGAGCACTGGCAATTAGGCATTGTTGCCCTCCATGGTGAAGAGTTTTCTATGCTAGCCTCTAAACCCAAGATTACAGGTTCAAGGCTGATGGAGGGTCTTGGATTTTTTTGGATGCAAAAATCCTTAATATGGCTTCCTTTGGAAGGAAAGTAAAGCAGTGATCCCGTGTAATGTATGTATTGAATGATGCCACATAAAAAAACCCTATACCTTGAAAGAAGGTTTCTGGGAAAAGTTCAGCCATTTCACAGCAAGCCGTGATTTTGTCCTACAGTGCAATCTGTGGGCAACGAGCCATTCCCTTGTCACCATGGTGCAGAGCGACAAAACTCACAAATTAGAAATTCAAATCTGATCCAGGAAATATCGTAACAATGCCCTATGCTCCTCTTAGGAGCTACAGGAAATAAGTAACTAATTAATTGGGCATTAGTTGCATTTCAAGGCAAAAAAGTAAGAAAGTATTATACAGGGCAAGTTATTTCAGAGAATTATTCTAAAGTTAGAGTCAAGTTTCTTAGGTTCATTAAATCTCTTAATAAATTTTTATTGGTTCAGGTGGAGAATGTTACTGATTTTGCAAAATATTCAAGTACTGAACAACTACCGCACTCATTGTATCAGATGTATAATCTGATCCTTGATTTTAACTCTAAGAGGTACATAACGTCTTAAATATCATTAATATGCGAGACTTCTTTTTATAATTAAATTATACTTCTTTGTTAAGATTTTAATTAATTAATAACTTTCTTCAGTTTTTGAAAAAAAATCAGTGACAGGTAGTGTAAGTCACATAAGGTATTTAAATTTCTGTTTACAAATATTACTATGTTTTAAAAATGGATGTTAATGTACAAACCTTAATTATGTTAGAATATGCTGAACAAACATCCTAATTTTATACTGTATTTGGAGGAAGAACTATTACTTTAATTGACTTCTTTTTCTGAGTGTAAGTAATATTTATTTACATCTTTTCACATCTTATATGATAAAATTAAAAAGGTTCTTTATATGTAAATAATAATGGATTAATTCATACATAGTTTTTTTTTTTTATGAGTCGATTAATTATACTAAAAATCCCAAGTAAGTGTTGGCTAGTGTTATTGACTCATTGTCAAACAAATGATTATAACAACACTGTTTACAAACTTCCACAAAAAGAAAATTTATACATAGTTGTTCATATTTTAAGTATTAGTTAGTATTCCTATATATCCTAAGTGGAGTAAAGGCATGTTACGTTGTTTTTATGGTCAGATTTGAATTTCTAGTTTGTTAATTTGCCACTATGGCCCATGGTGATGAGGGATCAGCGCATTGCCCACAGATGGCACTATAGGATGAAATCATGATTTGTGGATGCAAAATGGTAGAACATTTTGCCCAGAAACTTTCTTATTTCAAAGTATGAAGGCTCTTTTACTTGCAAATAAACATTACACAGGACACCAGCTTTATTTCCCTTCCAAAGGAAGCTATGTTAAGGATTTTGACATCCAAAAAAATCCCTTACCCTTCGCCAGGTTTGAACATGCAATCTTGAGTTTTAGAGGCTAGCATGGTAACCATTACACCATGGAGGGCAACAAAGAGAGGTCAATAACAATGGCACATGCTGTTCTCAAGTGGTCACTCATCCAAATACCAACCACACCCAATGCTATTTAACTTCAGTGATCAAATGAGAACTGGTGTTTTCAGCATGGTATGGCCATTGACATTTTAAGTATGGTTCTACTATTTAGATATTATCTAATATTATTGGGGTATATAAAGTGCAGTGTCTGTCAAGCATGGCAAATATCTCCAAAGGAAATTCCTCCAGAGCATGTTAGCGCTTACAAACATCCTCCAGTCACATCTTTGGAAGTTAAGAGTTTCTTTTCTCCATTTTAGTTATAAACATCATAAACTCATATTTACTGATAAACATAATTTATTCCTGAACATTTGGGAAAAAAATTATGATTGTATACTGCAAATTAGATGCAGCCTTCAAGAAGACATATAAGGAAGAAAATTCAATGTAGGTAGATATAAAAACTATGTGCATATTAGTATGTTTCAGTGTATATTTTTGAACTTTTAAACCATACATACATTAACAATTTTGACAGCATAAACGTATGAGTATTTTAAATATAGTATATATAAATTTCTAGTGCTCACTCTGTTGCCGCTTCTCCTTTTGCTATCATTGTTAGGATACAAATTGTGTTATCAAGAAATGCGAATAGGTATGTTTCAGCAATGCAATCTGTCTTCATATGTAACTAATAATTGTGTTGATTGGCTAAGGAAAGAATTTCATTGGAAATAAATTGTCTGCAGCTAGCTGAACTCTATGAGATACTGCTATGGTTTGATAGCTATGTCATATATTGATTGAATTTTTAAGATTGGTTTCTAATCTCACAGGATGGTATCAGAATATAAATTCACATCTTGTTAACAATGACTGCTAAGGTAGGGTAGGCTGTTTTGTATGGGTGAGCAGAGGGCCTGGAAGAGCTCATGCAATAAAATATCAAAACATGGTATATCATTCTACCCAAGTATCATTACTTTGTATGTATAATATTGCAATTAAACGAAGGGTTCAGCCTTATTTTAATGAGTTGTTATTGATGAGAAGCTTGTATCAAGATTTGTCATAGGGTCTAGAATTTATGTTGGCAGCCCTGTATAGTTGTAAGGGCAAGACAATCTTTATAGGTTTCTTCCAGAGTAGTAATTTTTACTTTTTTTACATGTACTATGAACATAGTATATAGAGAAGGTATTGTATTGCACCCAAAATTTTATACCAAGATTTCACCAGAAATACATGTTTTGGGACCCCTGAATCAAAAAAAAAATTTAGAAAAAGGTCAGTGCATGTGTCTCTCTATTGTATGTGTGTGTCATGGCTCAAGAACGTCAAATTTTTTAAATACCAAGCTTGATGCTTAAGTTCAGTATCTACCAAGGATGCGACATAAAAATGTCATTAAAATCACCCCACAACCAACCACCCTTTACACGGAAAAAAATTCGAAATTTTTTATTTTCTCAAAAAGGGGCTCTAAAGATTTTGATTAAAATCTCTTATATTTACAATATTTACATATTGATAATGTATATCTTGATTTTTCTGGGAATAACTTCTAAAGTCCTCTTTATTCTGGATCATATATATATATATTTTTTTTAATTTTGCATAACTAATAAACTGTAAGAGATAAACAAAAACTTACTGCACAAAAAATGTAGGGCTCCTTAAAATACACAGTTTATGTCATAAACATTTTTTTGTTGGAGTCGACCATTTTTTATATTTTCCTTGTTGTGGTTTCAGTTTTAAAATAAGCTTTTCTTATACATGAACTTGTCAACTCCTGGCCATGCAAAGAAACAGATTTCATTCCCATAGCAACCACATTTTAAAACATTTGACTGTTGGTTTAGTCTAGTATATTCCCTAATTTCTCTTCTATTTATAAGGAACTAATAAGATCATTTCTGATAATGTTTATCTCAATCAGCATGAAGTAGATAAAAATTAACCTTACTAACAATAATTTGTTACAGAGATATAGAAAAAGTCATGTGAATGGAACACAACAGATTTTTTTCTTAGAGATTTTAGTTGTCTTCATAAAGCTAGTCATCAAAGGAAAATTGAATTATTTTTAGTTTCTCCATCATATAGATAGAGAAGGTATTGAATTGCACCCAAATATTTAATATGTAGTTTTCGTCAGAAAGAAGAAGAATTTTTTAGTTATAGATCCATAACTGTGTGCTTGAAGAGCAAAATCTAAAGTGAAATGTCCAATATATATGAAACCTGTATTTAGATTAAGGATCTTCCAAAGATGTAACACAAAGATTTCAAGAAAATCCCCCGCTATAAATCTTAGAAAAGATTATTCTTTTATCTACATCATGCTAATCAAGATAAACATTGGCAGAATTGGCTTTATTATGTGCTTCTTTATAAGAACAATGGAAATAAAACAACAGACTAGGCTAAAGCAATAGTCAAATCTTTTAAAAGCTGTTGCTATGGGAAACAATTGAAATTCAGTTCACCTTGCAAGGCCAGCAGCAAAACAGAGAGACAAAATGAAAGATGGCTTCCTGTTTAAGAAGAGTGTAGTGAAAATTGAAACCAATAACAAGGGATATTTTGAAAATGGTAAACTCTACAAGAGAAACGAATATGACATAAAGTATGTCTTAACAAGATATACCTTTTTTGTGCAGTAAGTTTTTGTTTATCTCTTATGGTTTATCAATTATGCAAAATTCAATAAAACTCATCTAGAATAAAGAGGTCTTCAGAGACTATTGCCAAAAACTTAAAGTTATACATTTTGTGATTTACATATCTTTAACCCTAGAAAGGTGGCGCTAGTATGTCTTACATTATTGGTGGCGTGGGGTCACCTGCGACCCCAGGAGTAAAATGGTTGTTGTAAGCGAGCTAAATAAATATTTTTGTAAAAGTATTACTTATATTTAGCTATCAAAACATAATACATTAAAATAACTGTTGCTGGTATAAAGATTAGCTTAAAAATGAAAGTTAAACTATCACATAAATGTTACCTTCTAAAATTACAGTAACTTGGAACTGAGGTGTAGCACAATACACAGACTTCAGTCTTAACTTCACTAGTATAATGATAATAAGTCAGTTAATAATTTTTTTATCTCAACAGTAAAAACACATGTTTTTAGCCCTTTTATAATTTACACACAGCTCTTACACACGAATACAGTGTGGTCTCTAAAGGAAATGTTGCATTTTTTGCTGCTGATTTTACACCTGATAAATGAGTCACTATATTGTGGAAGGGAGTGTGCGAATATTGAGTTCTTCCTCTTCTGCTTTTTGTTCACTTTCACTATTTCAAGTTCATTTTCGGTTCCACTATTCTCACTACATAATATTCCCTCTTCCTCCACTTCCCTTATAAGAGCTAATAACCTTGCCTGTTGTTCCTCGTAACTCATAATGAGATATAAAACAGCACTACTTTGCAAAATAAGTGCGTATTATGACCACAACTTCTCAGAGGATGAGCTATAACTACAGAAACAGTATGCCAGATGAGATACAATAAGCAACAGGAGAGGTGGCGTGGGGTATTTACCGTCCTTCTTTGAGCCGATGCTCACAAATAGCCTATTTTTAGGAATGCAGTGAAAGGTAAGGGAAAGACAGAGTGCAGGTATCCAAAAATATCATTCACATCTTGCAAATAAAACTGACTGGCATTGGAAAATACCCTGCGCCACCTCTCTAGGGTTAATATGCAGTGATTTAATCAAAACTGTTAGAACCATTTTTGAGAAAAACAAAATTTTCAAAAATTTTCCCATGTAAAAGGTAGTTGGGGTGGGGAGAGATTTTCTTGAAAATCCAAATCTAGTATTTAACGTTTTTGAACTATATGCTCCCTACCTTCATACATGCATACACATGAATAAACCTTTTTCTAAAAATGCTTTTTATGGTCTCAGGGAATCTCAAAACATATATTCCTGGTGAAATCTCAACATAGAATTTTGGGTAGAATACAAAACCTTCTCTAACTACATGCACATTGTATGTACATATGTGCTAGAGAAAGTAATAGGTCTCTTTAGAAACACAATTTTTGTGGCATCAGGCTTTTTGAAGATATCTTCTGTTATTGGTGCATTCAGGGATTTCCAAGATATCCATTATTATTGGTTTGAACTTTTCAATACTCATTCATATCTTTAAAGAGCTGATTATTCAGTTGTATCTTGTGATGTTATGGAAAGAGTTCTAGACCATCATATAGAACCATTTTTACTTTCTCTAGCACATATGTACAAGGTAGGCAGAGAAGGTATTGCATTCCATTAAAAATTAAATGCAAAAAAAAAAAAATAGAAAAAGATCTGTGTGTGCCTGTGGACAGCAATAACTGAAAATAAAAATTCTTTTAAATATCTTGGTACCCTATACATGGAACATTTTTTGATTTTCTAAAAATGGCTCTAATTATTTTGATTTAAATAACATATATTTAAGATATTTGCATGCCAAATAAAATAATTATCCTGAATTTCTTGGGAATAGTCCCTGAAGTTCTCTTCATTCTAAATGACTTGTATAACTAGTCAACCATAAGAGTTAGACAGAAACTTACTGTACAAAAAAATATAGATCTAGTTAAAGCACACAATTTATGTGATATACATTTTTTGTAGAGCCAAACATTACAGATATATACCCTGTTATTGGTTCCAAATTCAAAATACTATAACTTTTCTGAAATGGGAAGTACTCACACATTTCATATCTCTTTTGTTTTGCTCCTGGCCATGGAAAGAGAACCTAATTTCAATGACAATCACATAGTGAAACTTTTAAAAAATTTGACTGCCGCTTTAGCATAGTCTATTCCCTTAGTTCTCTTCTACTAATAAGGAACTAAGTACTATAAGATATTTCTGGTAATGTTTATCTTGATTAGCACAATGAGATAAAAGAATACTTTATTCGCAGAATGATAGAGAAAGTCATGTGAATGGCACATCATATTTTTAAACATGAGTATCAATTTGGTATCTTCTATCACTCTAGAACAGTTAATGAAATGTATGATAAAATAAATGTAATGTAATGTTTATCTCAATTAGCATGAAGGAAATAGAAAAATATACTTTCATAAGGATAATTTCAAGTGGCTGTATAAAAGTAAGGTTGAGAAAGTTCATGCAAATGCAATCATTAGATTTTTTTTTTAAAGAAAATTTTATTTTTCTAGGATCTTTTGATTTAGGATATAATTATACAAACATGCACATGAATATTAATTATGTTACATAGTGTTAACCCCAATTCACTACAGACAGTGAAAGGCAAGTTTTGATGTAAACATTACTCACAACTGATGTATTGCTTTCTCATCTGATTGCTTTAAACACTGAATTATATGCTGAGTTTGTGCAATATCTTTTTTGCTTGAAATAGCAGGCACCATATTAAAAAAGTTATGCATCTTCTCCAACACAGATATCATAGTAGAAAAATTTTTTAGTGGCAAGCACTGCCGAATATATATTTCATATTCCTCATTATCAACAATCAAGTAGCCTATAAGCAGAACTATATATGATGCTATCATTGTATATTCCATATTCTGTCCAGCTTTTTCTTGCAGTGAAGCAATGAATTCTTGTGATGGTTCCAGAGGTTCTGTTGACAGTTCTGATTCAATTTGGTCATCCAACATTACATTGGTTTTGAATTCTTCAATTCTTGCAAGCTTTTCTTGTTGATAGAATAACTCTATAAGAAGTTTCACAGTGCGTTCGTTTTTACTGTTGTGAATCATTATGTCAGAAGCTCTAGCCTCTAAAATTAGCCTCTTATTGCAAGTGTTGCATTCCACTATATTGATCAAAAACATAAGCACCAGGGCAAGTAAATCAAATTTCTTGTCTTCTGGTACATAGCTTGATGCTTGTAAGAGGACATAAAGACTTGCATGTATCATTTCAGGGCTTCTAGAAACTAAGGAGCTTCCAAAGGATGTATTATTGTTATTGTGAGTTAAGTTGATCAAAACCTTAAGTATTTTAAACAGCACTTCAAGTGTTACTACACCAGCTGTACCATTAAACTGATAAGCATATCTAATCTCTCCAGTGCATTTACTGAGAAGTGTAGCCATAGTTGCCATAAAACAACTACTTTCATATTTTAAAACATACAGTTGATTTTCTTCATTTTGATCAGTAACACACTCAAGAATTTGTAGGCAGCAATTTAAGAATCTCAATTTATCAATCATATCACCTCTCCATTGTACAAAAAATCCATCTGTTTCAGTCCTGCAATTACTTATTGCCATTATAATATGCTTCAGACCTCCCATCTCCCTTAGACGATCTTCAAATAGGTTCTCTGTATCACAAGTTATGAGATTTAGTAGTGTCTCTGAGGCTAGATGATTAGCAGTTATGTTCTCATGAAGTTGATGCTCAAGAAATCCTTGGCTTTGTACCTCAGTGCATAGTTCTAATACTTTCTCTTTAATACTCTGTAGTTGAACAGACTCTGCTTCATATTTTAAACATGAGTTGAGTAGGTTCAGCAACAAGTGAACACTACTGGAGCTCATGTATGTAATTATTTCATACTGACTAAGAACAAACATTATTGTTGCTGTACATAAGGCAAGACTCTGATCCTCAGCAGCATCATGTAAGGCACAGGAAAACTTTGTCATTGTATCATAAGCTTTGACATGCATTCTGAACTCCGGCATTAAACATTTTGATGCTAGTATAAGAGCTGAATGACATCTTGTAGTCATTGGATTACTATCTTGCAAAGCATCTAATATATACTCAACATCATCATTAAATTCTTGAAGTTCTCCTAATTCTTGTATTTTATCAGATTTTCTCACATTTTTTATTACTGTGAAATATTTCTTATCTATTTCATTACTCTTCAGATCCATTGCTGCTTCAGCATTGTTAGGAAACTCAGTGGTTTGAATGTGTTTACTGTTTACACATAACAATGGTGACTTCAGTTCTTCTAGCTCATGGTCTGATCTGATTATTTCAACAGGGTGAACAAGTAACCCTGTGGGTGGCATTAGTTTGGTGTCTTTATCACTTTCAATATCATCAACCCATTTATGTGTGTAAAGAAGTCCACTTTTTTTTCTTTGGGAAGTGAAAATACGCTTTTTAAAATTACTGCCCCTTTTGCTCCTTGGCAAAAATGTCTTCTTATTAACAAAACTTATAGCCTGTTTGGCTGAGCACTCAGTTTCAGATCCTGCTCCTTTCTCTGTTGTTTTGATGTTTGTAGGAATGGTGTTTACCTGCAATTTGATCAGATTTTCTCTCTCAGTGTTGTCTTTGGTTTTCATTTGATTCTCCATTTTGTTCTTTTCATGCGACTGTATTATTTTGGTATTGTGGCAACTTTTGATAATTTCTATTTGATCTGTAAAAGTATTTCTCAGCATTTTTGGAGAGTCTTTCTGCTCTGATGAGTAGCTGAATTGGAAATCTTCAGTCGTCTTCTTTAAATGGTTTTTTATTTCAGTTGCAGATTCTGATACATGCTCATCTATTATTAAGTGATTCTGCACTTTTTCATTATGACTAATTTCAATTTCAGTATCAATGTTTTTAGTAAATGAAATACATGAAGATGAAGATTGTGTCTGTTTCAGTGATTTTAGATCATTTATAGCCAGACACATGCTATTAATTTCTGGGGTACAGACTTCTTTGGCTTCTAATACATGTTTAACAGTCACTGTTTTATTACAGGCTGTGTAATTTCTTGGCACAAGGTGACTTTCTTCATTATTATTAGTTACATTGGTAGCTCTTGTGTTTCTTTTCTCAGTAAATTTAGGATGAATATTCAGTGTTGCTAGATTTCTGATCTCAGGGGAAACCTTAACATTAGTCTCCTGGGCTGGTTTACATGTTTCTTTGTTGCTAACATTTTTCTTTTTACGATTTATGTTACCTGATGTCAAATGTGTGTCATATGTCTTCTTGTTTCCTTTGCGTATACTATCTGTATTGGAATACTTAAGGCTATTTCTCTTTTGTGTAACTACAGATAAGGTATTCTTAATTATATAAGTGTAAGCAATACTGAATTTCTTTGATGACATAGCAGTGACAGGTGACTTCACATTCTTTTCTGCATGTATCAAAGATGAGGGTAGATGACTGCTTTCAATTTTATCTCTTCTTTTACCACATAAATTCAAATTTATTTCACTTGAGTCAGGTGATGACAGGATTTCAGCTGATTCATTGATAGGTTGGAATGCTTTGTTAACATTTGTACTAACTATTGGAAAATGATTTTCCTGTTGCTGGTTAGTTATATTACCAGTTGAAGGCTGAATTACTGGTTTCATCTTTGAACTTACAAAATTTTGTTTTCCTGTTAAGTGCAATATTTCTGTTTTAGCTGTCTCAGCAGACTGCATGGGCCTATGCATGGTGTGAAAATGTTCAACTTCAGTTGAAAATTGATCTTGGGAATTTTTGAGACCTTTTTGTTTTGCCATGCATTTGGCGCTTTTATTTACTATGGTTGCATGGTCTTCATTCATTTCAAATGTATATGGATAATTAAATTGTGATTTGCTGCTGAGGGAGCAATTTTCTGTTCTAGATCTGTTGCTTTGATATGTGCATATATTTTCAGTATTTACATATTTAAAGTCTTTGTTCTGTTTATGTGAACAGCTGTCATCTTCTGTTTCAAGTGAATATGGATCATTTAATACTGACTTTGTTTTAGCAGGTAAGAAATTTCCTGGTCTGTATTGTGCTACATTTAACTTCTCTCTGTTTTGGTGAGCACGTCTGTTTGTAATAAAATATCTAAAGTTACATTTACATATTGCATTTCTATTCCGATTTTTAAAGAACTTGTTTGATTTAGGCAGAGTTTCTTTCTGCTGTTTATGCAAACTCTTTTTGTATTTTTGAAACATAAAAGTTTTTACAATTTGTGATGGCATTTGAGAATTTTGCTGATGAAACTGTTTAGTGCTTCTCAAATTCAAAGTATGATCTTTATTTGATGTTGGTATAGCCTCTTCTGAGCTGGTACAAGGCAATATTCTGAGTATCGATGAGAAAATGTTCTCCTCTTGGGGTGATGCTGTTGCTTTGGTAGCAATGAACCTATTTGTTATGTTTTGCTTTATAAATGAAGTGCTTGGAAGTAAAAGATTGGTAAATGATTTTTCATTTTCTTCATTTTCAGTGTCTGCTATGCAATGAGTTTCTGATGAGTACTCTACATTACTATCTTTCTCTGGTACACATTTGGAATGAATGCTAGATTTTAATTTTTTTTCAGATAATAAAAAAGTATTGCGACTTTTAAAAAATCTGTATGGCTTTTCTGATACTCGAATTCTATTATTATGTTTGTGAATTGTACTTTTATTAATCTGAGGTAAAAAATCTTGTGATAAATGCAGTGGAAAATCACATAAATGCTTCTCTTGAGGTCTGCAAACATCAACTAAAAATTGAGAACTGCAGTTTTTGAATACTTTTTTCTGTTTTATCACAGATTTATGCTTTTGCTTCAGCTTGGTTAAACAGTCATCATCATCAGTTTCAAATGCATATGGGTCTTCCGACTGTGAGTTTGTGTGGTTCCAACTGCCAAAACCCATTGTCCTTTTGTTGGCAATTACTAATTTTGTTAAGTATTAAACTTCATTCTGTGCAAAAACATCTATAATAACACCAGCAGGAACTTAAAGTACAAAATTACCACATGGAATCAGCAGACTTGTAACAATGCTTTAAACATATGGTCTAATTTACATTTGCTTTATATTACAAAATACTTACTACAGTTATCGACTACTACATTACATAAATTCGTTGTAAACATGTTAGTATTTTTTGTATCTACACAAAAATTTAGGAAAATTGACAATTTGTTAAGTAAACGAATTTATAATTTATCAACAATTGTGTATATGCAGTAAAACATATTACTCATAACAGTTTAAAATCAATGAATTAAATAAAATAACGGTAATGAGCATCTGTGTTAAATTATATTATTGTAACATCGCAATCATAGGTTGCCGTCAACAGCACACTGTTATTACGTTCCCAGGACTCTATTTTTTAAATGCTAAAACAAAATTAGCATTTCCAAATGATGAACAAAGTTTATGTTGTAACTAAATTTTGAAATGAAAACTTCGAAGCATAATATTGAGGTTAAGGTTGTGATTACTCATCGCACATATTTTCGTGTTATTCCCGGTGAATTTGATAATGGCTGTTTCACTCAGTTGATTTACCCGCCTACAATGGTTTTTAATATTTTCATTTTACATTTTTAAGCTTCTTGTTTAAGTTAAAATGTTGGCTATCATGATGATTGCTCATGCGCATTGAATAAGAGAGTAAATGAATGAGAACAAGCAGCATTGTTAGCACCTTGCAGAAAAGGCAGCGTGAACGTGTGCAAGTTAAAAGTAAAATAAATAATGCCAAGTGAAGGAACAGAATTAGTGCATTGTTATAACCGTGGATGTGGACAAAAATACGATCCGAAGGAAAATAAAGAAGGTATGTATTCAAACAAATTTGCAATTGCCTTAAATCCCTTTGAGTGAATGTTCTGGAATGATACGTAGTTTGTGTTGCAGATTCTTGTACTTTCCACCCAGGAGCCCCATTTTTTCACGATGCGTATAAAGGTTGGTCTTGCTGCAACAGGAAATGTACGGACTTCACAGAATTTTTGAACATTAAGGTAAATTAAGTAATAATCGAGATGCGGTAGAGAAGTTAATCGTTTCGTAATGGAACAGAATTATTGGCATTAAGCACGTTTTTTTGCAATAAAATCGTCGAATGAACCAAATGATGGGGTTTGAAAGCTGTATACAATTAGTTTAAAAGTTGTGACACCGTATTATTGTGATGCCGAATCGAAATTACATGCTTTTTGATATTTTTTGTTCTGTTCATTTGGTGTGGTGGTTTTGAGTCTAATGGGAAAATGAAAGTGAAAGAAAATTTATTTCACTATATCCTTTGTATACGTTTAGTAAATTATGCTTCTGGTATTTTTATATAACTAAAGTACATTCCAGATACCACTTTATATATTTCATTTAACATTTCTTTTTAAATAAATGTTATGTAGATGAACCTTTCTCTTTGCTTTTGTACATCTTAAGATTTTAGTATAGAGGGGCAAGTCCAGTTTTAACAGGTTTTGTTTACTTATAAATGCTTATGCAACAAAGTTACAATTTATACATTGTTGAACTAAACTGTTTCAGCAAATATTAGACTTGGTAGTGAATGTAGTGGAATTACTTTGTCCAAGACTTAAACTTTAAAACCTGCTGAAAGATTAAAAATATCATACTAATTACACTTATTGATGTACAATATAACTGGTTTTGCATAAATATGAAAGATTTTTGGAAAAAAATCACTAAAGATGCTGAATGAAAAACCAATCTGTGCTGAAGGTTATGTAAATATTGTTTTTACACACTCGTAGGTTCACCCTAGGCAGGTTTCTGTGTGTTAAAGCTTGAATCACCTGTCTGGATGGAAATGGAAATGTGCATGCAACTGAAGCACTAGTGTTGGTAACAGCATGTAACACTTGCAGACCTAAGACATTCATTACTGTCTTCATTCAGGTTACTTCAGCTATTGTTGCACCAATCTTGTGCTGCTCCTCTAGCATCTTCTTCTGAGTCAAATAACTTGAAGTAAAGAGAATTTTCAGTAAACACAGATTCTTTCATAATCTGTCAGTCAGTGATGGTTATTTAGTGGAATGATTCATCCCCTTAACATTTTATTTTCCAGTATGTTTTAATTAAATATAGTCTGGTTTTTTATGTGTATATGTGTATATTTTGCAGCATAAAATTTAAATTTATTTCAACATGCGTTCTTAACTTGCATTGACAGCATTGCAGGGCAAAGCCACTCGTGTTAATGCAAGTGCTTATGCAATGAGTGGAATGTATTGTTTGAAATTGCTTCTGCAGAAAGTTTCATTATGGCGAATACATGGAAAATTTCAGTATGAATTAAAGTGAACGTGTGTATTTGAATTTTGGTTTTTTTTTTTTCCCCCTCCTAATGCATGTAACAGCATATTAATTCCATATTTCACAGGTATACAGTAAAGCTTGCCTTTGTGGAGTGAGATGTGAAGGGAATGTACTGATCTTTACTGTTCCCTCTTTCATGAACATTGCAGCGATTGTAGAGCAAAAGGGGAGAAGTTTTGCAACTCTACTGTGGGTCTAGGGGGTGAGAAGGAAGAGGCAGCAGATTTGTATTAGAACATTTAAATAATCAGCCATTATTTCTAGAGTATGACCTATGCCTTATTTAACATGCATCACAAAAACTAAACAATGTGTACATCATTTTAATGTAAAGCAGTATATGGTTGCAGAAAAACTTCCAAAATTATGAAAAGAATTTTTCACAATGTGAAGCAATATAGTTCATTATTAACGTTGGAGTCTTATTTAATAAAATGCATATTTTCAGGGTTGTACGAAGGCATTTCACAACAATGTGAAACCTCCAGAGCCAGAAAAGCCCAAGGTGGATAAATCAAAAGCAGATGAAGTGATAGAATATAAAGCTCCACAGCCAGTCATACATCAGGCATTAGAACGACCGCCATTTGACTCTGCATTGGTAAGCATTTCTTGAATGTCATGCTTAAGTTCCTTGTAGCACATTTTCTCTTTGTAATTTTGTGTGCTGGTAACTGGTCAGAAAAAGTTCTTTCTTATTAAAGTTTTCAACTGAGACTTAAAGTTTGGAATTTGTTTTTAAGGGTACTTAGCACTGAAATTCCTAATTTCTATGCATTTCAACCAATTTAGTTAACATTTTTTGTCACTTGACAGATTAATTTTCATGCTCCTCTTATGTTTCTATAAATTAATTTACAAAAAATGTGAATTTATAATCTTCATAAAATAAACTCACTAGAGGTAAGTAAAAGCAATAGACAGCACTGATTAGAAGGATACAGTAAATGCTCTTGTTGGCCTCTGATTGCAACTCTCAGCCTGAGCTTAGAAATGACATCTCATCTTTTCTTAGTGTTGTTACTTTTAAAATGTGCTAATTGAATATTTGATGATTTCATCACATTAATTGAACTTTTTCGCAGTTATTTGGAAGTAGAAGCCAATCAGTTTGCTGAAACTGAGTGGTTATGTATACCTATTGATTACATTTGCTGAGCATATGTTGCACTGGTGACATGGCTAAAATAATTGATGGGGTACATGATTAATGAAGATATTATGCCTGCACCACCACCACTGATTTGGATGTTAAAGTTATCTATATCAATGCTGTCATGATTAGTGTAATTGAAGAGGTTTTCCTTTAATTTTGTTTAAAAGAGGATTTAAGCCTAAAAGATTGTATAATCACGAGCTCCATAACTTTGAAATGGAACATTTGAAATATTATAATTTATATATACACTATAAGATATCAGGATAAACGTTAAGCATAATGAAAAAAGGAAATTATATTAGAAGAACTTAAGAAATGCAAAAATTAGCTATTTGTGTACATTGATTATGAGTTCTCAAAATAAAACTAAAGCAGCCTGGTGTGTCGTAATAGCATTGTAAATAAAACATTTTTTTCTTTTGATCTACATCTTTATGCATGTACAATTATATTTTTTTGATGAAGTTAATAAACAGCATTGTAAGCAGCATACCTCTCAGTGATCCAAAACTGAACTGTTTTTAAACTCATTGGCGTGGACAAGCTTATTCTCCTATCCTGTACTTAAATAACAGTACCTCTCTTGATAATATAAACTCCAGAATATTAAAATTGGCATCAATATATGAGAAGCCCTAGCACATATTTTTAATTTTTGTATTGGTTCCATTCTTTTTCCCAATGCATTTAAATATGCTGTACCATCACTGGTTTCCTCCCGGAGGTTATGACAAAGGAGTATAAGGTAATTCAGATGTCCCTCCTGACTATCAATAATAAACTCGTTATCAACACAATTCCAAATAACAAGGGTTATATTGCAATAATAGTAAATTAATTAGGTTTTAACAATGTTAAGGCCTTGTAACTAAAGCTAGAGTGAAAATTCTGGAAGGAAAATGGAAATGAAGTTTTTGTCTATATTACAATACAAAGTGGGGTTCCAAGCAATAGCTGGCTGGCTGCCAGAACAACTTAGGAAATTGAAATAGTTGGTCAAGACCGAGAGAAAATCTCATGTATTTATGTCATAAAGAAAACCACTGCATATAAGAACTACAATTTGAATCTTAAGCTTATATTCCCCAAAGAAGTTTAACATCAAATACATCAAATAATAATGATTGTAATATATCTAAAGTAACTTGTGAAACATGAGCATAGTACTGGTGTAATTGTGCCATTACCTTTTAAACAAAATTTGAAATATTCCCTGGCCCTTATATCCACTTATTGGAATTCACTGCCTTTGCAAAATTTATAACTTGTCTACTCGTGCCAAAGATGCTGACTTAAACTATATAATGGTTGGTGTCAGGCAGAATACAATTCAAATCCCAAAGCTGCTTGATTAAATTTGCCTAGAATTTACCGGAAAACTCTGGTTGAGAGAGAAGACACACTTATTCTGAGCTAATGAGAACTAAATGCTCCAGTTGCTAGCTAGTCACTAGGTTCATCATCTAGTCCCCTCTCTTGAGAGAGCTGGCTCCTCAAAAAATCCTAGAACTGGACACTCATTGTAGATAATTTGGGCAAAAAATAGTTGCAAAAATCTGCCCTAGCAGCCTATATTAGGGTTACTGCCATCTGTCATACAAATTTGTCACAATGCAAAGGTAATTCCAGGTTTAAGAAAGGTATCAGAGCTGACTTTGGAAACTATACCCCATATGTATAATGCCACTGTGTTTTGAGGCCTAAACAAATTGTGAATTTTATTGTTTTTTCCTGTATGTTTAATAATTTTATGGCATCATCTAAATGTCTACTTGGTACTACTGCAAATATGTCGTCAACATCTATTCACAATGGAAACAGAAACCAATGGAGAACTTCCATTCTTAGACCTAAGAATCATCAGAAACGACACAAAAGTAAACTTTGGAATCTACAGAAAACCAACTCAATCAGAAAATTACATTAAAAATGAAAGCTACAAGCCATTACCACACAAACATGCAATAATAAATAGCCTCACACATAGATTAGTAAATGTACCTATGAGCACAACCGAATTCAACAAAGAGTTAAAAACCATAATTCAAACAACAGAACAAAATGGATACAGCAAGAACCTTGTGTACAAGAAACTAAACAAAGCAAAGCAGAAAAAAACCATAAAATAAATAACTACCCTAACAGCAGGAAAAAACAATATCAACACATTCAAAAAATTCACTTACCACCCCCAAGCATTTAGAAAATTCAAAAAAATCTTCAAAGAACAAGACATCACCCTGGCTCCAATAAACAGATTTTCTGTCATAAAACTACTGAATTCAAAAATAAAAGATGAAATTCCACCAGAAAATAGGTCAGGAATATATAAAATTAAATGCACAAATTGTGAAAAGTTCTACATAGGACAAACCAAAAGAAGTTTAAAAATCAGATCCAAAGAGCACTTTAGAAACCTAAAATTGAAACAAGAAGACAAATCGGCAGTAGCATTTCACTTTTCGAAAGAAAACCACAATCTAGATCCAAATCCAAAATTGCTTAAAACCATGTCAGGCCACAATGAACTCACAACCTGGGAAAACATCCTCATATGGAAAAACAAAGATCGGCTAATAAACTTTGAAATCCCGCCAGTTGTCAGCTTAGTTAAGAAGTTCATCTTTTCGCCACCAGAGAAGAAGTACAAGCAAATGCAGCCAGCAATGGCAGTTGGACCCATGAGGTTGAAAATGAAAGCATAGGCTTTCGAAACTAGTCCCTCATAATAACAATGTAAGTGACGTAGTGTTAAAAAACCAACTCAACAAATTAATAAAACATATAAGATATTATACTTAAAACAAATTAGTAATTTTCTTTGGTTTGTATCTTGAATCTAATTTGTGCTGGAAATATATATAATCAGAAATAATTGCCTGCATATATGTAGGGTGAGTCAGAACACCAAATAATTTTATGGCATTATTCAGAGGTTCTGTTTGAGTATTTTCTTATAGGAAATATTTGTCTGTTAACTCGAGTTAGAGTTTTAAAATTTTTCAAACACTGCATCGGGTTAGATGAATTCTGTTAAAAGATCCCTGTTCTCCCATGACATTGGAATATAGTATGCTTTCATTATTAACCCTTTAAAATCGTGCATTTCAATTTATAATAAAACCCTTAATGAAATTAAAAGTATTAAATGAAGAAAAGCAAATCATAAAAATCAGTAATCCAATTTTACCCAGAATATATGCTCTTCCCAAAATTCATAAACCTGGAAATAAAATGAGACCTATTGTAAATTGCATAAATTCACCTACTTACAACCTAGCTAAATGGTTAAATAAAAAATTCAGTAATTTTGAAAAATTTGAGAATTTAAGTATTAAAAATTCTTTTGAGCTAGTTGAAAGGATCAGCAATACTACATTGTCTGCTAATGATAAGCTTGTTTCTTTTGATGTAACTGCTTTGTTTCCAAGCATTCCATGAGAAAAACTTTTGACATTTTTAAAAAAATGGTTAAGTTCTATAGAACTGATTGAAGATTTAATAAATGATTTTGTTAACCTTACTAATCTTTCTTTGGATCAAATTTTTATCAGCTTTAATGACAAATTCTATCAACAAACTTCTGGTTTAGCAATGGTAGTCCACTTTCACCTTTTCTTGCTGATCTTTTCATGAGCTATTTTGAAATACAGGTCACTAAAGCATTCCGTCTGATTTTTAAAACTTGGTATAGATATGTAGATGATATATTTGCTATTGTTCCTGATAAACATGTAAATGATGCTTTAAAACTTTTAAATTTACAAGATAAGGCTATAAAATTCACATTAGAAACTGAAAGTGATGGCTATCTCCCTTTCCTGGATTTAAAAATACTAAAAAAAGACAATGAATTGAATTTTGGAATATACAGAAAGCAAACTCACACTGATAATTATATAAAAAATAATGGTTTAACCCTTTTTCACATAAATTTGCTGTTTTTAATAGTTTAATTTATAGGTTAATTAATTTACCCCATAATAAAGACAAATTCTATAAGGAATATAAACACATTATCAACACTGCTTTAATTAATGGTTTTAATACTGATTTTATAAATAAAAAAATTGAGAAGTTTAAATATCAAAAAGCTATTAAAGATATTTCTATGCTTAAGAAAATAAAAGATAATTACATTTTTAAAAAATTTACTTATCACCCTTGGACAAATAAAAAATTCACAGATATTTTCAAAGAGCATGGCATAATATTGGTTCCTCAAAATAAATACAGTATAAAAAATTTATTAGGCTTTTCTAAAAAGGATGAAATTTCAAAAAAGAAAAAATCTAGCATTTATCAATTAAATTGTTTAAATTGTGACCTTGTTTATATTGGTAAGTCTAAACGTCATTTGGAAACCAGAGTAAAAGAACACTTTAGGAATATTAAATACAAACAAATTGATAAATCAGCTGTAGCAGAACATTTTTGGAAATTTAATCATGAAATAAATCCAGATGTTAAATTATTAAAACACTTAAATGGACCCATAGATTTAATGGTTTGGGAGAAAATATTTATGTTAAAGTATAAAAATCATGCAGTGAATTTTGATATACCTCCAATTGACTCTCTCACCAAATTTGTTTTGGTTCCAGTAGTTAGCAATGCATTAGTACACAATCCACCTAGTAGCAGTAACCATAACAGTGTTAATAAACAACATCAAAAAACCAGACCAAAAGGAAATTGTTGATAATGCAATAGATTTATTGCAAAACTAGTCCAAGGATTCCAAAAGATAAGTGAAGATTTGTTGCAACTATTATTTTTATATTAATTTTTCTTATATGGGTTTACAATTGCAATTCAAATTTGTGAAATAATTCATTACAACAGTGCTCCACTATATAAAACTCTTCTTAATTATTTACACCCTTTAGGGTTGCAAACCTACTGTGTATGAATTTCAATGCCAGCCTCCATGACCACATTGCTCGATACTAAAACTGAATATTTACTTATACTGTATGATCTGTCAAACAGTACCTCTGTAACTGTAGGCATACAATTTAAATATTGAGGCTTGTCTGTATTAGCCCCTGTCCATTGCATGTACAAGGACATATATGTCAATGAATGTGTGAGTTAGGAATAAATATGCCATTTTTTTTTCTAACACAAATTGTTTATTTCTCAATATATATATACCCTTTTAGGTATATTTATTTCTTCCAATGTTGTTGCCACTTTTTAAACCCTCCAAAAAATATGAATTGGGAGATTCTACAAAATATGCCTTTGTCCTCATTTGAACTTCTAAATTTTATTCCTGTGAGCTTGTTTTGTGAACAAGAGGAAATTGCAGTGAGCCAGGTTGGGCAAATATAGGAGTAAGGCAGCAGTTCATGCAGATTGGTGGCAACAACTCCGGAATAATGTGTTGGTGCTTTGTCACGATGAAACAGCACTTTTTTCTTTACCAAATGTGACCAAGTCTCCAACTTCTAATCAAATCTGGCTAATAACTCAATTGTTTCTTTTTTTTTTTTCTTTTTTTTTTTTTTTTTCCTAAGAAGTCAATGAGTATGACACTCTTTGCAAACCAAAAAATCATGACCATCACTTTTCCAGCTGATGGGGCCATCTTTTTCTTTGGAGCAGACTTACCAGAAGTAACTAATTGTTTTGATTGTTGCTTGGTTTCTGGAGTATAATGATGAATCCAGGTCTCATTGGTGGTGATAATTCAACACAAAAAGTGCTTCAGCTTTCGCTTAAATAGCTACAAATAAGCTTCGAACATGAAAGTTGCACCTGCTTATTCACTGTGAGCAATCATAGCACCCAATGGGCCAACAACTTTTTCATAATTTATAATTTTGAATACTGGAAGTGGTACACTGTGAAGCTAGCAATTAGTTTTTAATTGGTAGTCAAATTACACACATGTGCTTCACAAAAACTTACTTTTACGCAGAACTAGTTTCGCATGCATGTTACATGCATTGTCTACTGCTTTCGACTATCGGATACAACACGAGGATCCTTGATGTATGACTGTCTTCCCTCTGGTGTTGGATTGATGAACTTCATTAGCGGGTTCTCTTCAAAGGGACTATCAAAATTCATGAGGTGCGCTTCATGTTTTTTCATGTATATTTTCTCCCATGCGTCGAGTTCTACTGTCCGTTGTACATTTTTTAAAAGATGGATGTACAACGGACAGTAGAACTCGACACATGGGAGAAAATATACATGAAAAAACATGAAGCGCACCTCATGAATTTTGATTGTCCCTTTGAAGAGAACCCGCTAATGAAGTTCATCAATCCAACACCAGAGGGAAGACAGTCATACATCAAGGATCCTCGTGTTGTATCCGATAGTCGAAAGCAGTAGACAATGCATGTAACACGCATGCGAAACTAGTTCTGCGTAAAAGTAAGTTTTTGTGAAGCACATGTGTGTATATTCGACTACCAATTAAAAACTAACTTTTTCATCTTCAATTTATCATACAAAGTATGAATTGTTCCTGTCAACACATCTATGCCCTCTGCCACTTTGCATACTTTCATTCGATAGTCAGCAAGAATAATGTAGACATTTTCAATTATTTCCTTGGTAGGAAATTGGAAATTTACTTGGTATTGTGAACACGCTGTGTGTCCTGGGCACTCATTAAAAATGCATGTTTTGACTAGGTTTAAAGTAATTGAACCAATGTCTAACTGTTGTCATAGATAGCAAAAAGTCTCCATAAACAGCAGTGATTTTATTTTTATCTTCTAGCAAGTTTTCCCATCCAAAAGTTAAAAGCAAATCATTAAACGCCACTGCACTTTTTCCATTTTAGTAAAAACACATTGAACGACTTGTTGAAATGCCCACCAAATCCACACTAACATATGATTTAGTACCAAATTTTTTTGGCAGTGTGTAGGAAATGATAGTACACAAGGGTAGTACTAACTTGCCTAATCATCATCATCTATTTTGAAACATGGATACTTAATGAATCATCCTCGTATTTTAACTCTTGGAATTGAAACATGGTTGTAAAGAGATTAGCAATGTCCACACATGTGAGGGCAGCATACCTCAAAAACGAAAAGTCGGTTAATTACCAAATTTGGTATTTGAGTTCAGTATCTTCAAGGATGAGATACAAATATTTTCAAGAAAATCTCCCTATCCCCAAATACCCTTTACTTGAAACATTTTTCAAAAATTTGATTTGCTCTAAAATGGCTCTTATGATTTTTATTAAAATGTCATATGTTTAAGATATTTTCATGACAAACAAAATGTATGACATGAATTTTCTGGGAATAGCCTCTAAAACCTCTTTATTCTGGATGAAGTTTGCTGAATTTGTTTAACTGGTAAACCGTAACAAATATACAAAAACTTATTACACAAAAGATCTCATTAAAACACAGAATTTATGCCATACACAATATTTTTTGTAGAGTTAACCATTTTTAAGATATTTCAGGTTATTGGTTTCAGCTTTAAAGTACTAAACTTTTCTTATATAGGAATTTCTCAACACCTGGCCCCCCCCCCCCAAAAAAAAAGGCTTTCAACTGCATAGTAACCAGCTTTTAAAGGATTTGTCTATCACTTTAGCCTAGTGAATTCCCTTATTCCCTTTTTACTTAAAAGAAAGCAAGTAATAAGACCAGTTTTGCCACTGTTTTTCTCGATTAGCATGAAATAGATAGAAGAAAAAGCTTTTTAACAATTTACTACCTAGATTTGGAGAAAGTAATGTCAGATTTTTAGACTATGGGATGGCAGTGCCGGTTATTTTGATCCAGAAAAATTAAGCCCCATCAGCCTCTGAAAAGGAACCACCATGGAATAATGTGAAAGTATGTTGTGTAGAGCATATTCAGTATAGTAGTATGTGAAATGCCCCCTTTCCAGTAGTGAAGATATGAATATTTTAAACTTTTGAGTATAATTTCTTGAATATGTTTATTGCAATATGAGATTACATTTTGCATAATGTTAAAACTTTTCCTAAAAAGCATATGTAACACTCTTTGTTTCCTTTTTTATTTACATTATGTACATCCCTTTTCATGGGCACCAAGCTCCCTAGTCTCCATTGAGTAGATTTGTACAATTTTGGAAGCAAAGCAGAACATCAACATAGAGACATGTACCCCATTCACCTTGACATCAAGAGGCTTCAATGCTAAGGTTTCTTTCTGTCTGTACTTGTAGATCTCAGAGTTATGCATGTGCAATTACTCTTATTTTGTTTAATAATTTAGCTAGTTCAGCTAAATGGAATAACCTATTAACCATAATGGTTGAGGCCTTCAAAGAAACTCTCTTCTTCTCCCTATCTCTAAATTTCCTGTAAAACTAGTGCCCAAGAAAAGGTGTGTGCATAGTAATGCTTTCCACACTTGGTATTTAAGTTCACATCTTCCAAGAATGTGACAAAGATTTTCAAATCCCCTCATGCTGAGTTAATCTTTTAATGGAATATTTTTCATTATTTTTTTATTTTCTCAATAATAGTGTTAGTATTTTTTATTAAAATGGTTAGATGTAAGATATGTCTATGACAAATAACATGTGTATCTTGAACTTTGTGCAAAGGTCTGTGAATTTACGATATTCAGAATGAGTTTTTTTTTATAATGGTATAAATAAACCATTAGAGATAGAGTAAAACTTTCATAACAAAAATTGTAATTTCATTAAAACAAAGTTATGTAAAATATTTTTTTAAAAAAATTGAGTAGAAAATTTGGAAATGTAACACATTAGGAAATATATGTTTTATGGTTTTAGCCATTTACACGATATTTCGTATTGTTAGAAGATTTGAAGTTCTTATGTTTCACATCAGACTATACAATGCATATTCTAAATATCATAGCATACATGTAGTGAGCTCTTTTAAAGCCTTTAATTTAACTGTCAAACTAGTGCCTTGTGTGCTTCTATAAGGACTGATCAACAAAAACTGAGACTGAATTTTTCTTGTAGCTTCTGTGATAGTTTTCTATCTGTACCATGAATATTTGAAAAGAATAGGATAATGTCTTATATATCTCACATCGATAGTTTGATACTAATGTTCTATTTTATAGACCCTACTTGCATTTTGCATACTGCAAAATAGATGTGATGCAAGAGGAGCAGCACAATACAATAGTTATATTTTCATGTAAACCATACATCTACTGAAACTTACGAAAAGCTGCAGCTAGCCTTCGCGAAGATGCACTTCCTGTATAACAGTGTTTAGGTGGTTCAAGGACATCAAAGAAGGCTGACTGCTCTGTGTTAAGCAAGGTGGGTTTGTGTTTTGTTTCTGCTGTGACTGTCCGTGAGGATTGGCAAATAACATTACGCAACCTCAGTGAAGTATTGAGAAATTTATATGTAGTCTTTATGACTATGCATGATCACCTTCATATGACCCATGTTTGTGCCTGCTGGGTGCCATGTTTGTTGACCCCAAACAAAAGGCTGTGCAAATGGAAACAAGCCAAGAGGTTTTGTGTCTCTTTGCTGATGCAGAAGATATATTTCTGGAATTGATTATCACTGGTGATGAGTCATGGCTGAATCCTATGATCCTGAAGGAAAGTGAGCCAGCACAATGCGGAAATCGCTAGATTCTCCAACACCAGAAAAGCTGTAAGTTGTTCCATCTGCAGAAAAAGTGATGGTGATCACGAGTGCTAGAAAGTTCGTACCATTCGCTGTTTCTTATATAGTTTACGACTAACCATCTTGCCACATCAAAACAAGTCATTGATAAGAACGCACAGTGTAGAGGTAAACAAACCTGTTATCAAGTAAACGGTACTGTTTCCAGAGAACAAAAATGGCTCGTGAGACATTCACATTAGATCATTATGTACAACATACAAATTATTACATATATAAGGATGACTCTGATTTATATGTATGTACATAATGTAAACACCCAGTCAATTATAACACGGATTGAAATATTTACTGATCAAATGTTAAATAATTGATATATATAAATGAATCGCTGAAAATGTACGCATATCACTTCCGAACGACTGCATCAAATTGAACAATTTTTGTTGTTGTGTTTGTTATTGTCATGGCAAGGTTTGTAGGGAAGAAAATGTTTAAAAATAGTAGGGAAAGTATTTAAAATCTCACAATATAAATAAAAACCATGCCAAGCAAACGCGTTTCAGTTAATAGCTATCAGATGGCAGTGGTATCACAGTTATTTGTTGCTAAACTGCTATATTTTTCCCTCCCCATTCAATGTTAAGGTAACGCAGCAGTTTATTGACACAATTGCCATTTCATTTTTTTTTCCTTAATGTAATTCATTACCTATGCCAGCATATACCCCCCACACTATGGAAGCGTTGCCATTGCTGTTATTATGCCAACGACATCTTGGTTGTCCACAATATTAACTGCATGTCATCCTTCTCACACTACCTTAAGGGTACTTTTGACTTCATCCTTTTCGCAATAACCAACTGTATATGCTACATTGCACAGATCATTGCGCTTTTCAGATGCAAAAGGATTATTAGACATGGCAATGGGAAAATTCCTGTTGACACTTCTTCTGGCCTCATTTCGTTTCCATCAAATTTTTGTCACTTCACAACGTCAAAGGAAGAATTAACATTGAAAGTGTTTCCAAATATTGGTGCAAGCTACAGAAACTATGCTTGGTTGAGCGAATGAGCCATTTTAGCAGCAACTTGTAGATGTAGATGATTTGAATGTAAAAATTCAGGTTAAAATTGATGAACAAATACATTCATTTAAGTCGATCAATTCCATTACCAATTCAAATGAAGCCGTCAATTATTTAACTAAATTCATTTGATTTGCCAGGACCCCTACCACATAATTTACAGCTCTAGTTTGACTCGGTGATATTATACTATGCAATATCAATCAGCCAAAATTATGCAGAGGAATAAAACTCACAGATGTGAATTGGATCAGTAAGGGAGAGGTGAATTAAGTAAAAATAAACAAAGGCCTTCCCTCCCTAAAAAAAAAAAAAAAAAAAAATAATGAAAAAATTTGATTTTAGTTACTATAACATAGAAAAGTTCAAAGAATACCACTAATGTCAACCGACTTTCCTTTTGAATTTAATTGCACCTTGCATTTGCAATGACAATAAATCTCAAGATCAATCGTTAGAAATGTGTGTAATATACCTTGAATTGTGTCTTTCACATGTTGTATGTTGCATGCTTGAGAGTCAGCAAACTATCAGCACTATTTTTTTCTTTCCGGGAGGAAAATTGTGCATTATAAGGCATTACAATAAAGTGTTGTCAAAGTATTTATTGTAATTTTATTTCATTGCATGGTCATTCTGTAAACGGAAGATTTTATCTGAGTATTTTTTCATTAGGTACACCATCCGTGTGAAGCTGGGGCGGGCAGCTAGTTACTAAATAATAAAATTAATTTCTTAAATATCCTTAGATTCTTACTTAGTAAAAACGAAAGTAGGAATTAAACTAAATCTTTACTCATCTGCAGCTGTATTACTGAAAACTATATGTACTTCTGAAACCTGTCAAATGAAAACCTCATTCTACGTTCTGACAAACAAAATTTATAATGTGAAAAAGTTGATTTCCACTTCGCATGACATGATATGGGCATATTTGAAATATTTTATCAGTTCTGTTTCAGTATCACTAACAAATAACATGTGTTGGGATCTAAAAGAGCAGCTTGTATGCGACACCTCACACTGAACCCTGCATTCTTTTCAATTACATTTTTCATGTTCATCTTTATTTCAAATAGGATGCTTGTGGATAGTAAGTCCGTCTTGGCAGTTCTTTCTCATGCCGCACAGATTCAGTTCAGTTACATACATCTGGGCTGTATCAGAGTGATAATTGTGGGTAACTTTCTGAACAAATTTGCAAGCAATAATGTGGCTGTTCTGACGTTTGACAGTTTGTATACTAGAAGTGCCATCGATTTCTAAATAAGTACATGAATAAGTACACTGCTACACTTACTATGGTTGTAAAACAAATTAATTTTTCTCACATTTGAGCAGAATAAGATTATTCAAAAGCCTTTCTATCGACGTGGCTCTGTGTAATGCAGTGATATCTGTTTTGCAGTAATGGGTTGACCTTTGCTCACACAAGTAATGCCACATGGTATTGCCAAACCTGGCCGCTCTTATCCTGCATAAGGAAATTGGTATGAACTTCCAAGCTCTTGTGATCACATTTTTTGACTCATGGAATGATTTATCAACATGCAGTTGTCCCTTGCACTACTGTTACAACAGTACTACATGTCAGTATTGGCTAAACTGGGGAACCACATTGCATAGACAATTAGGAGTTTCTCAGACAGGTGGCAATTTCATCATGGCAAAGTGCAATCTCATGCAGTCATGCAGTTTCTGGCTCAATTCAATATACCCTGTACCACATCTGCCTGTGATTGTTTGTTTAATCCTATCACTGAAGGAAAAGCTCCACGCCATTTAATTTGAAAACTCCGAAGCAGTGCTCAAGAAAACTGAGGTGATTCTTAAGGACCTGACATGGCAGAGGTGCTAAAAAATGTATTGAAGTAGGTGAGGATTACTTAGAGAAGATCATGTAAACATCAAAATGAGTAATAAATATTTGTGAAAAAAAATTAGTCTACATCTTCGTTGATCAACCCTTATATCTATTTACAATAAAATATATTTGGAAACCATTATTGTAGCTATGTAGAAAGAAGAATAATCTTTTGTAAGAAGTTTGTAGAGCAGCTAGAGAAAGTCATGAGTATAACACAAGATTTATTTTTCTTTTTATTCTTTTTTCCATTTTCCTAACATTTCTTATGTTTTTCTGTTTAATTACCATTTGCTTTTTACTTCTAATACACATTCACTTTTACAAATACACAAACACCCATGCTGAAGGCGGGACTTGAACCCACGATCCACTGTGCACGAAGCACCAAAGCGAGGCAGTTTAGCGAGCATGTAGCAAAGAAACCAACATTTTGTTTTTTAACAAATAATTTGCAGAATAAAAGAAAGTAAATGATAGTGGAACAAGAAAGTTTGTTTTAAATTGTCATTTAAAAAATAGTGGAAATGTTACAGGTGGATCTAAAACCAGAAGTTTCTCCAGCTTTAGAACAACAAGTAGCTTCTCTTACAAAATCGAGTGCAAATGCAGAAGACCCTATCGTGTCTGGGGAAATAGTCATTGGAACAAGTTGTAAGAATGGTGGTTGCAAGCAAACGTATGAAGGTCCTCAGAGTAATAATACAGCATGTCAACATCATCCAGGCTATCCTGTGTTTCATGAGGGTCTAAAGTTCTGGTCTTGCTGTCAGCGGCGCACAACAGACTTCAATAGTTTCTTAGAACAAGAAGGTTGTGAGTTTGGAAAGCATGTGTGGCACAAGGAAAAGGTATGCACAGCAAAGAGATTTTGTTCATTTTGGATTAATTTAGTTTATGATAATTGTTCTTTGACATTGGCAATGTAGATCTATGAGTTCAACTGACAATGCAATTCCTGGGACCTGAACAATGAATCTTGGGTATCCTTTGGTAATGCTCTACTGCTGAGTTATCATGTGTTTAACTTTATTTAGTTCACACTTAGGACATTCCTTTTTAAATCAAATGGCACACACATCTCATTTTGTTTCAGTTGTAATTTTTTTATGTTAGTGTGCTAAGTAATGCATATTTTACACCCCTAGAACAAAACTGTCATAACTCAAAAAGCATATTTTTGAAATATTGTATTTTAAGTTTTGATTTATGATATTAACAAATATTCAGTATTGCAGAATCTATATATCTTGTGTGGCTATCTTTCAGAAGTTTGTTCAAGATATGGCATTTTCATTTTTAGTAGTTCCATTTCAATTTAGAACGGTTTCATAAAGAAACCAGGATGCAAATTGTGAGTGTTGTTCTAGGGGCATGATTTATTAACACATTGAAGCCCAGGCATTTCTTATTTGAAGGGCCAAGAAACCCAGGGTTTTTACGCCTACTTTGAGTTATTATTTACTCTGCATCAATCAAATCTGCCAAAAAGTATGGTATTCAAGGATTTCTCAACAAGTAAGAAAATAGTCATAACTTCTGTATTAATATTTTATTTTAAATTTACAAGTATCAAATATGAATTTGAAAAATATGCATAAAATAGCTTATGCTCCATTTATTTAAAGCTCGAAAATCTCTCCCTCAAAATTAGACTTTTCCCAAGCTTCAATTGTATCCTAATTTCAGCTTCGGTTCGCAGAAATCGAAGAAAATGCAGCGAGGACAGGTTGTAGCAGAAATCAGATGAGTAAACAATAACTGATGCATGTTTTTTTGCTGCATAGCCCAAGACTGAGTTATGGTCGTGGAATTGGATTAAAAGCGTTAGAAATACCTACCTGAGCTATCTCGAGCATGGGTCTCGTGAACATTTTGTACGGCCCGAGCTATACTCGGGCTTGGGCTTCATGTGTTAAATATCAACATCTAATGTCAGTGGCCATTGTGGTATCATTTTGAGTCGGTGAAAGTGCTCTTAATTTTGTATACTTTTGTTTCAGAATATTTAAACTAATCTTATTTTGTTGATAAAATTCTTATTTTAGTGTGGCATGTAATAATTATTTCCATAATCACGAAAAGCTACATGTAGATGTTAGTTTAAGCATCTCTGGAATTTAATAGAACTTAAATACTGCATAAATTCAGAATAACCCTATTATTACTACGATATGCTTGGGTATGATATACCATATTTATCCAAATACAAGACAACCTCAAATGCAAGATGGCCCCCATTTTTCAGTACTTAATTTTGGAATTTAGCACATCAGCTATATAAAATGAAGACCTGATAACTTAATTATTAAATGAAATGTAAAGTTTAGTCCTGTATTTTGAACAAACTAAGGGACACAAACTGATTAAGCCCCCCATTTTTTGTAATTTAATTTGAATTTGTGCAGAAATTCATATGTTGGGTAGGAGAGTGAGGGAGAGAACAGAAATGATGTACCATTATGTGTGTGATCGAAGAAGGTGATAGTGGCAATGGCAGAAACAATGATAATTGACAAGATTTTCTATTTAGACAACATACCTAATAAAGCATTCCTTTGTAAACAGTTTTATTGAAATTAATAATTTGAATTTGTGTGGAAATTCGCATTTTGAGCGGCAGAGTGATGGAGAGCAGAGTTTAGAAATGTACAGTATGTGTGTGATGGTAGAATGTGACAGCAGCGGCAGCGTAGCTGTAACGATGATTGATATGATTTTCTATTTAGACAACCTACTTAATACATTGTAAAAGTTTTAATCTAACTTGAATTTGTGCAGAAGTTCACATTGTTAGCGGAAGAGAAAGGTAAAGGGAGAACGGAAATGTGGCAGTATGTCTGTTCTTGGTGGCAATGGCACCAGCTTAGCGTAATGACGATTATGGATGCAATTCTCTATTAAGACAACATGCCTAATTAAAATAGCATAGAAACAGTTTACCAAATTTGACTTTGCTCATAAATTCACGTTTTTAGTGGGAGAAAGACAGATGTATGAAATGTGTGCGATGATAGAAACATAGTCACAGTGATGGCAGCATAACTGAAATGATGATTATGGGTCCAATTTTCTATTAAGACAGCAAATTTAATATTATACATGGTAAAACATTTTACCTAATTCAAATTTGCAGATATATTATGCAAAGTTTGAAACTTACCCTTTCCCCGCATGGTATTTGGAAAACATGTTCCAAATGCAAGACGACCCTCAATTGTGAACATTAATATTTTGGAAAAAAAAAACATTGTCTTATATTTGGATAAATATGGTAAGTCTTTATTAGCCACAATACTGTTCAATCTTGCAATTTTCATTCTTGTCCCTTATGCAGGTAACACCACAGTTATATATGTATAGTACACCTTACCTTACACCACACTACTATTCTTCCCCCATTTTCTTATTTTCTAACTTCTTTCCTCATCCATCATTCTTAACCATTTCTCTCTGACCTTCTTTAAGGTCTATTTTTTTTTTTTCTCCTTTTGCAGACAAAATCCTCCTGATTACTATTTCTCCATCCAAATTTTTCCATTTTTGTGGCTAAATTTAATCTCTCCATATCTTTGTTTGTTAATATACAATGGAAATCTGTGTCAACTTCTCCGCACACTGGGCATTTTCTTACATCTTCATCATGCCCTAGGCCTTTCAAGTTTTTAACCCCTGTTCTTGCCCGTGGAATTTCTTCTTGCCCTAGTTTATTATATATTTCTCTGTACTTTTCCCTCTCCCAAACTTTGCTTGTCTGACCACATTTAAATTCATTAATCCAAAAGTCAAGGGTCTTAAGTGATGGTGCAGAGTCTGCATGAAATTCATCCAATTCTGTTTTGATTTTTGTGGCAGTCCAACCTTTCAAATTAAAATGTTTAATAACAGCAAAAAACTCAGGTTTTTTTCAATCGCAGAAAACCCTTTGACCAATTCAGATATCTGTCAACAATAAACCATGCTGAACATTAACATTTTTTATATGACCTTTTGAATAAACAAGCGTACCAACAATGAAGGTGTAACAAAATGTTGTGTTGAAAATTTATCAGACTTATCAAATCGTCCTCATATTCCTTATTTCCTTTCTTCCGATATTTATATTTACTCAACTTACATACTAAGGGCATTCAATAAATCAAAAATCCAAGAAATTACACTGTATCATCAAAAAAATAGTTTGTATTTAGTAACCGTTGTCTCTTACCAGATGGCAGTTAAATTTTCAGCCATATCCATCACATGGTTTTGTTGCCATAGGCGATTGAAGCAACAATCTTGTGCTTTAGAAAGAAACCAGTTTCTTGCGGTGATTGAACACTTCTATTTAAAGGCTTAACGCTGAAAGATATAAAAGCCCAGTTGGTTGAAGTTCATAGTATATTTGCTACTGTGTTTGCAACAATTTAAAATTGGACAAATGAATTTAAACATGGCTCTACATCCACAAATGATGAACATTTCAGTAGAAGTGACTTCCTCCAAAATTATTACAAAATCCAGCGTGTGGTTTTGAGTGATCGATGAATCAAAGTTTGCAAAATAGTAGAGGCCACAGGCATATGACAAGTACAGTGTTCTCAATTTTATAGCAAAAATTAGGTCTGACAAAGGTCTCAGCAAAATGGATGCTGCATTTGCTCTCAATGGAAAATAAACACAATCAATTCAGAAGCTGGTTTGGCACTTTTTCTGTTGCAATCCTGACGAGTTTCTGCATCAATACATAACTTTGGATGAAACATAATACACTACTACACTTGAGAGATAAAAGTACAGTTAAAACAGTGGGTATTTAAATGCTTCCAAAGAAGGCAAAGATGGTGAAATCTGCAGACATGGTGATGGCCTCGGTTTTTTGGTATACATGCATCATAGAATCATCTACATTGATTACTTGCAGAAAGGAAGAATGATAAATGAAGAGTGTCAAGCATTGTTATTGCACTGGTTGAACCAATGCAAATCAAGAAAAAATGCCCTCATCTGGTGAAGAAAAAGATTCTCTTTCAGCAAGACAATACCTGTGCAGTTTCGATGGCAAAAATTGTAGAATTAAGGTTTGAATTACTACAACATCCACTGTATTCAGCAGATTTGGCCCCCAGTGACTTTTTAATTTCCAGACTTGGAAAAAGTGATTTGGCAGAAAACAATTCATGTCTAATGAAGAGGTCATCTCCCAAACAGATACCTATTTTGAGGACCTTCCAAAATCCTACTCTTTGCCGTAAAATAATTGAAGAAATGCTGGGAAAAGTGTACCGATGAAAGAAAGTGTTGAAAGATAAAAAAAATCTTCCAAAAATAATTTATTTTTCTATCTTTTTCTAAGGACTTATTGAACTCCCTTCATATTAAGAGTTGTGTTTTTGTCTTGGCTTACCTTTAGGCCCCATTCTAAACAAATTTATCAATTTCCTAATAAACTGTTTGAATGAAGTGCAGCAGACCAAGCAATTTTTCTGTGATACAGGAATTGAATTTAAAAGATTGTAAAGGAGCCAACACCCTAGTCATTATAGTCATATGCTGGAATAAACAGAGTATTCAGGCATCCGATTTTTAGGTTCTTAAAAGCCAATTTTAGGGACCTAAAATACTCAAAAATTGCAAGCAGGCACTAAAGGCTTAATTTTAGTCACCAAAAATACAATTCTAGTGCTGAACATTGGATCTTTTGTTCCAAAATGTATTAATGCAATTAAATTACATTAAAAATTACATAATAGCAAAAATGGTAAATTCACAAATTATGTCTTATCAACATTTTATTATATCTTAAATAATGAATTCATGGTTGGTAACATAAGTTAATGCAGTTGAAAAACATCTTTCAAAACTAAGTGAATAGATCACAGTTAAAATGCATAGTGCACTACAGATATATCATTGTGACATAATTCCCATGCACAAAGTGTTGCTTTTAAAACAATATATCATTAAGAACAGCAATGTATAATAGCTGTTTGAAATGCAAAACGGAAATCGTGGAGAAGTCTTGCAAATGTGCGCATATCAACAATTAAGTGGATGGAGATATTTGAGTTACGAAACAAGGAAAAATACACTGTTTGAAACAGATGTTTTCTGTACTACAGTCACCAACCAATACCAAAGGAAAACAGATGCAAATATTCTGTTTCTCTTTCTACAAAAAGAATGATCTATCTTCTAAGTGTTAAAAACTAACCCTTTACTTCCAAATGTTCCGTCCTACAACCTGACTATGGAAAATATTTGAATCAAACCAATCCCATTTATCATCACTAAAGAAAGGCAAAGTATGAAGAAAAATTTTCCAAAATATGACATTTTTTAAAGCAAGATATGAAAATATGAAGAATAAAATAGCAAAATATTATGAAAGATATATTTTTGATTTAAAATATCTTAAAATTAATTGGTCTGGAGCAGGTTGATTTAATTATTTAGAAAGATAAGCTTATATATATATGTGTGTGTGTATGTACACATACATACACATGCATGTGTATTTATTTATTTATATCTATGTTTTGCATATTAAAGCAAAATGTCCCTTGGATCCCTTTCCTTTACATAATATTAACCAGTGTTGGTATCATCAATTGCTTATGTCAGTTTGGAGGAAAATATTTAAAAAATAATATGTTTCAGAATAGTTGCAATCCCCATATAAAAATTTAATAATAGTCAAGCTCTTCCATATACAGTCTTAAGAATAGTAGCTTTCATTTAATACTTATTTAAGGGGGACAACACTTATTTCCATCTAATATTGAAAACTTGCATTATTTCCACAATTTTGGACTTAGGATATTGAAATTTGGCAAAGTTATATAAAACATATTTATGTATTTTGTGTATTTTTTTCAACATTTTTTGATTACTTCAAGTTTGTAATTTCTAAATTTCCAAATTTTTTAAAATAATTATGTACCCTTTTCTAAATTTCTACCAAGGCATTTCACTTGAAACTTTGTATGAATGTTATGCTTATATAAAATAATAATTAGCTGCAGTTATTATTTTAGTTTATATTTTATTTTATTTATAAAAAATAGATTGAATATTTGGTAAATTTTAACATCCTTTTTTCCCTAAAATTTAGATATATGAAACTCATAAAAAGTTATATTTTGAATTCCATTTGAAAATAATTAAAGATATTAACATTATAAAGCTGTGTGCAAAATTTTGTGTTTGTATTTATAATAGTTTTGAATAAAAAGGTACATTCATATTGAAAATTGTATGTTAAGGAAGACAATTTAATTACTAAAATGTAAGGCATTCTATATGCATTAAGCTTTAGTATTTCAATTTTAAATATCAGTTGGGTACCTTACAAAAGAAAAATATAGTATACTGCAATTTTTTTGAAAAATGTTGCGACCGTCTCTGCTTAAGAATATCTAAAAGAAATTTATTGAAAATTGCATTGCATAGATAAATGTTGAACAAATATGTGGGTTAAAAATCAAACCTGAAAATTTAGTTTTTATGAGAAATGGCCTTATATGAGTGTTTAAAATATTTAAAAAATGAGATGTTGAAAATGTTTTAACATCAGAAATCAGAAGATATAAATTTCCATGCATTTTTCACTTGGTGATTCCATGCCCTAATTTAAATAGAAGTTTAATATCAGTAAAATTATTTCATTAAAAATATTCTATTCTATACTCGCATTTTTGTTGCCATAAGTACACATCACCAGCTTTCCATCCATTTTAAAACATTTAAATTTGGTCATCCAATCACAAATTCCAGCTTTAGGCATATCTTCTGTCTTTCCTTACCAGCTGGCCACAAAATTGCATAAAGTTGCTATGGTGAATGGAAACATGGCTTTTACCACTAGCTCACTTGCTGAATATCCACTAATTGTGTTGTGCCTTTATAATAAGTTGACATACATGTTGCTAATTGCTATTCTGGGAACATCCACATGTTCTGGTCCACTTGGAGGGGGTAAAAAAGAGAAAGTTGTAGCTACCTGCCTTGCAGAAATGTTTTGTTTTCGGATGCATTTCCTGGAAAGAGTGGCCTAAAAACTGCTTGTATAGAATAACCAAGCAGCCAAGTTAATTACTAGAGGATATTATTTTAAAGGCAAAATATCGGAAATCTTACAAAATATGAAAATTTTACCAAAATATTATGAAATAGGAATTTTTTTGGTATGCTAATTGAATTCTACACACTTGAAAACTTAAAAATACTACTTCCCATAGTGATAGGAAGAATGATATAGAATGTGAAATTTCATACTTTGCCTGTCTCTAATTATCACATTGCCTGGAAAAAAAATCATAAATAGTAAAACAGACACTTTTAACGTCAAAGGTCAAAATGGGCATTTTATGCACCACAAAATCTCTTCCATACATTGATGTTTTATATAAAATGTGAAGATATATAACTAGTGTTAGTTTAGTTATAAACATTAAAAATAGGCATTTAACCTAAAATATTAGGTTTAGTCATATCGTTTTGTGGATGTAACTTGGAATTCCAGTGTTTCATGGTGCAAGTTCAGGCACTGGAAATTGATTCAATTTGAAGTGATCTGTTTTGTGATGAAGATAGATGCTCTGATTTTTCCTGATTCAGAACGTATAATTTGGTTTATTAAAGCATATAAATCTTTTAAAATTCAAGGTAAATGGAACATGTGCCTTTTTAAACTTATTTTGCCACACTCCTTCAGTCGGTATTCTTAATATTTATTTTAGCAAAATTTATATGTAATGTCTTTTGAGAATTAAAATTATAGGCACTCATCAATTTATTAGGAATCAGCATAGGATGCAGCTAATGAATACGTTCTGGAATTTATAAAAGAGTTATATTTCAAGTTCAAGCTAAATTTCAATTGAGATTATCTCAGAATTATATTTTTCGTAAACATATGTCTTCTTTTTAACAAACTATAGAACCAAAGCTTTGCATGCTTAGATAAGGTATGATAAATGTGCATAAATTAGGATTGTTATAATTTTGAATGTGATCATTTTTAAAATAATAAGGAAAAAACATCTAGTGTAGATCTATAACAAATAAGCAGCTAGCCATTAAAGAACAATGCAACAAAGAAGAAGGTAAAAATCTTTCAGGCTTTTACACATGATTTTCTATAGCTTATTGACTTTTGAGGTGCTGAAGTAATTCAGCTATCTGTTTCATGTCATTTCTGAGAGAAAGGAACCCAAAAATGTAATATTTTTGGCTTTATCTTAGAGGAGCATTTTTTTCTCTCCATCATACATATATGATTTCAAAATTTTACAGAGAGATAATTGCATGTATGCTGATATTCAAATTCTTTTTTTCCATTGATCTATCAAGTGTACCCAGAAAGATGCTTATATAGATGTCTTGGATGCTATGTTTTCTTTAGCCTATTAAGCTCCTTTCTTTTCTATTGTAAATTAAACATTACATTTTCATATATTCATCACATATTCATATATTTGTTTGCAGGGAGGAGGTAGGCTAATGAAATGCCGATATGATTGGCACCAGACGTCAAGTACAGTTGTAGTTTCCGTCTTTGCTAAGAAGTATGATCCTAAAAGATCAAGTGTTCAAGTGAATCCAATTCGTCTAAAAATTAATCTTCATTTCCCAGAAGAAGGCAGTGTCTTTAGCTTGGATCTGGAGCTAAGAGGTGTAAGTACGAATTGTTATTTTACTTTTTAATCTATAAAAGATCAACACAAATGTTACTTTGGAAATTAACATTGAGTCAAACTTAACACTTTTAAAACTTCACTTATTTTTACTTACATAGTAGTATATATGTTTCACAGAACTTGTCTGTATTCTCAACTACCTTCGACTAACGGACTCATTTGTATCGATGCCTCCGGAATCTTGAGGATCACCCACAGGATATCGAATGAACTTATGGAGTGGGTTCAATTCATTAATGTTGACTCATACTTTTTCATAAAAATCTTTTCCCAAGTATCGAGTTCAGTTTGTCTTGCACACGTTTTAGAAGATAGACTCTCTCTGATATTATGGTCAACATCCAAAAATGGTTTGCTACTGCTGATTTCTCTGTCTGGCAGTCGAAGGTAGTTGAGAATGCAGACAAGTTCTGTGAAACATATGCACTACTATGTAAGTAAAAACAAGTGAAGTTCTAAAAGTATTAAGTTTGACTCTATGTTAATTTCTAAAGTTATACATTTTGCTTCACTGTGTACCACTTCCTGTCGGGTTAGTTATCATACATATATTACTGTTCTGTACACAAAGTGAGCTAAACTTTGTAAATTTTGCTTCTGAATTTGAAACTGATGTTAAAATTTGCAAGTTAGCTTTAATTTTTGAATTGTAGCCATTACAGTATTAATAACATTAAATAATTGAAGATGTTATATAACTTTTGTTTTAATAATTGCTCAAAGATAAACTCTTTTTAAAACTTTAATTTAAAATTAGTTATATGACCATAAATAATGATTAAAAGATTAAATTATATAATTAACACTTTTTTTATGCAAAATATCGAGTCCCATGAAAGCAGTTGCCAGCACTGACTGAACTTGTCATCATTTTGACAATCCAGTATTGTAAAGTGATCAGGCACATCTCTGCATGTGTTCATCACATATTCAGTAGCTCTCTGAACAAGTAAGAGTGCTATGGAAAGTATTAAAATAAGAAAGTGGTCATGTCAAAAGAAAAGCTGTCCGTAAGTGTTTTTGGGATGTTTATGTTGTGGCAATCAACTATTTACATGGCAACGTTTTGCCAAGGACTGTACTTGGCATCTTTGATGCCTTCTAGACCATGGCCTGCAAGTTTTTTTTTTTGTTTGTTTTTTTAAATTCTGGTATATTTGCTTCTTGAATGTTCAATTTTGCCTTCTGTATAAAAAGACATAATACTTGTATTTTGACTGTAAGATAGGGGAGCAGAATAAAAAATCTGATGTGTTCCATCAACACCCTCTAGATAGGTAAGGCCTCACAACACCACTGCAACATTACGTACAAGAGGTGATCGCTTGCTTAGCATTAACATGCACTCAGTCAATGATAAATACTGGTTTGTGTGTGCAAAACACATGAACAAACAATATTTTAATCAAAAATAAAAGAATTTGAATCAGTTTTTGTAACACAAACATCACTTATTTTTACGTACCGGTTTTGGGAAACTCTTGTTCCCATTTTCAACCCTTAATTCCAACTAAATCTTTCTTCGTTGGCGTCAACAATGGGGGTGGTGGTGTGTCAATTGTGGAGGCATCTGTTGCTGGATCTATGAACTTCCAGAGGTTGCTTCAATTGTATTAATGTAGTATATGTATGTATCGATGTATATATGTATGTATTTGTAATAGAATTCTACAATGTTGTTCTGATATCGACCAAACTTGGCACAGATAATTTTAGACACAAGGCGAAAAATGCTGACTAGCTTATAATTAATATTCCTTTCTATATTTCACTCACATGACTTTCTCTGCACATTCTTCAGCATACTATGATAACACAGGTTTATTCTTCATGTTAATCCAGATATCCATTCACACAAATCGAACAGATTTAACCCTTAGTTATTCTAGATTAAAACTCCATATTCAGTTTGATGTTACATTTACAAAGCTTCCTTTATGCATTCTCTAACGACTATGATGATAAGGGTTATTCTTCATAGTAATTGAGATATCCATTTACAAAATTCCAACAGAGTTAAGCCTTAGTTACTGTCTGTCTTACAATTTGACATTCCATTTGATATTACATTCACAAGACTTTCTTTACACCCTTTCCAACACACTAATGCAAGAACTTATTCTTCACGTTAATCGAGGTATCAATTTACACTCGTTCAACAGAATTGGCTCTTGGTTACTGTCAAGCTTAGAATTAGATATTCGTTCGATGTTATGTTCACAGTGATTTCTATACAGATTCTCCAACATAGTATACTATTTTAATATAAATAGTGTATTTTATTGAACATTAGAGACCAAAATAGACCTGCAAATTTCCTAAAGATTTGTGATCATAGATTTAAAAATGGAATAGTTGTTCAATAATAGTATACCTACTTTTGGGGAGGTGCAACTTTAAACTCTACTGAAGGTATAAATCGTCAAACCATGAACAACACAGACGATTTTGGCTAGTTAAATTGAATAAATAAAAAAGGAAAAGGAAAGTAACAAGGAAAGCCATTAAACAGGATTCCATGTCAGCTTATAATGGTTGCATTTATCTTTTACTTAAAATTACAATAAAATTTAATAAGCAAAAAAGTATACAAAATGGCCTTTAAAAGCATTATGCTTACTGTAAAAAAACTTATTTAAAAATGAATTTATTTACTTTGATATCTTTTTTATTTGCAATTGTTTTATCATTAATCTATGTCTATAAAGCTTAATGCATGTCTACATGTTACTGCATACTTACAACTATGTATTTATACCAAATCCGTCATTCATATTTTTTAGAAAAACATAAAACCCTCTACCGACATAAAATAACCTCCTGTGGGGGAACAGACAGAAAAAAAATGTTTGGAAAATGGATTTAGGGGATTTTTAGTATGAATGTATATTTGATTGATGCTTAGAGGAATTTAGTGACGTTGATGGTCAAATTATATGTTTTATTAATTTGTTGAGTTTGTTTTTTAACACTATGTCACTTACATTCTTATCATTAGGGACTAGTTTCGGAAGCCTATGCTTCCATTTTCAACCTCACTGGTCCAACTGTCGTTGCTGGTTGCATTTGCTTGTGTTTTCTTCTCTGGTGGCTAAAATATGAACTTCCTAACTGAGCTGTCTCCTGGCAGGATTTCAAAGTTTATTAGGTTATCTTTGTTTTTCCATATGAGGATGTTTTCCCAGGTTGAGAGTTCTGTGTGTCCTGACATGGTTTTTAGCAATTTTGGATTTGGATCTAGGTTATGGTTTTCTTTCCAGAAGTGAAATGCTACTGCCGATTTATCTTCGTGTTTCAATTTTAGGTTTCTAAAGTGTTCTTTGGATCTGATTTTTAAACTTCTTTTTGTTTGTCCTATGTATAACTTTTCACAATTTGTGCATTTAATTTGATATATTCCTGATCTATTTTCTGGTGGAATTTCATCTTTTATTTTTGAATTTAGTAATTTTATGACAGAAAATCTGTTTATTGGAGCCAGGGTGATGTTTTGTTCTTTGAAGATTTTTTTGAATTTTCTAAATGCTTGGGGGTGTTAAGTGAATTTTTTGAATGTGTTGATATTGTTTTTTTCCTGTAAGGGTAGTTATTTCTTTTATGGTTTTTTTCCACTTTGCTTTGTTGAGTTGCTTGTATACAAGGTTCTTGCTGCATCCATTTTGTTCTGCTGTTTGAATTATGTTTTGAAATAAGAAGATAAATTGGCAGTAGCATTTCACTTCTGGAAAGAAAACCATAACCTAGATCCAAATCCAAAATTGTTAAAAACCATGTCAGGACACACACAACTCACAATCTGGGAAAACATCCTCATATGGAAAAACAAGATCACCTAATAAACTTTGAAATCCTGCCAGTAAACAACTTAATTAAGAAGTTCATCATTTTGCCACCAGAGTAGAGAACACAAGCAAATGCAACCAGCAATGGCAGTTGGACCCTTGAGTTTGAAAATGGAAGCATAGGCTTCCGAAATTAGTCCCTCATAATAAGAATGTAAGTGACATAGTGTTAAAAAACTAACTCAACAAATTAATATAACATAATTTGACCATCACTGGTACTAAATTTCTCCAAACATCAATCAATTCTCTCATATATCTAATAAAGAATGTAATTTTATTCAGTTTCAGTGCTAGCTGTTCAATTGTTTTTCCCAACTTGTATATTCGTCTTACCATATTCTTAGAAATTTAGTGTTTGGTACAGTTTGTTGCTTAAATATAAATTTGGAAATTGTTCACAGTTCTTTAATTTATGGCAAAAATCGTACAGCAACCGATTTGTCTTCATTAGTTTTTAGATTATTCATTTGGAACCAATTGACAATTTTGTCATTAAAGTCAATAATGTGGTTTGATAGCTTATTGGCATTTTTACCCGACATTAATATACTGGTGTCATCAGCAAAAAGAGTTAATTTTAAGTTACTGTCTGTTGTAGATAGTTTGACCTAAATCATTAATGAATAAAAGAAGTGGGCTAATATTGAACCTTGAGGTTTGCCTTGAAGTACTACTTCCTCTGAGGATATTTTACTTTTAATTTCACCCATCTTTTTGTCTACATAATCCAAATATACAAACTTGGATCTATGTACAAGGTAAGATTTAAACCATTGATGACATAATCGTCTAATACTGTATGCTTGCAACTTGTTTAGTAGAATATTGTGATCTATAAGGTCAAAAGCCTTAGAAAGATCTAAGAAAATGCCAACAGGCAGCTCTTTCCTATCTAGTGCTTTAAACACCATTTCTAAAAATATAATAAAAATTGAGGTATTAGAGCTTCCTTTCCCAAAGTCATGTTGACAGTGTGTTGATAGGTACTTTTCACAATTGGAAACTATTCTTTTATACATGATTTTCTCTATCACTTTAGAAAAAAACATAAGATGTGTGTGAACTTACAAACAAAAGGTCGGTAAAATACCAAATTTAGTATTTAAGTTTACTCTTTTAGTTTAGTTATAAAGATGCAAAACAAAAATTTTGAGGAAAATTCTCCTTTCTCCAACTATCATTTACATGGAAAAAATTAAAAAAATGTTGATTTTTCTCAAAAATGGCTTTAATGATTTTTATTAAAATATGCTTATTAAAGATATTTAAGTGGCAATTAAATGTATATTTTGAATTTTTGGGAATATCCTCTGAAGATCTCTTCATTTTGGATGAATTTTGCTGAATTGTGCCTAACTAGTAAACTGTAAGAGATAGACCAAAACTCAGTACACAAAAAATGTAGATCTTGTTAAAACATACAATTTATGCCATATACATTTTTTTTGTGGAATTGACCATTTCTGAGATTTCCTTGTTATTGGTTTCAGATTTGAAAAATCTTACTTTCTCATACAGTTCTGGTCATGCAAAGAAATGGATTTCAATCACACAGCAACCAGCTTTTAAAAGATTTGACAATCACTTTAGCCTAAAGTACACACTTATTTCGCTTATACTTACAAGAAAGCAAGTAATACAACCATTTCTGCTAATATGTATCTCAATTAGTATGAATGAATACATAAGATTTTTCGTTTTCTTGATGCATTTAGCACCAACAAATTTTGTTTCCTTGATGGTTTTCAAGGGCATTAGTTAATAATAGTTCTTTCCTTCTTTTGTCTATAGATTGTGGATGTTCAGAAATGTGGTGCACATATGTTTCCTACTAAACTTGAAGTAAAACTGCAGAAGGGGGAAGCTGGATCATGGTCTAAACTTGATTTCCCTAGAGCGTTACCAGAGCCACAAGAAGAGAAGGAACAACATACACAAAAAGTGGAGGAACTTGTTCCAGAAGTAGATGCTGTAGATTTAAGTGATCTCTGACGGAAAGACACTCGGATCTCTCTAAACTAAGATAATTCATTTCTATGAACCCAAGTGGCAAAAGTTTGGGTTCATTTCTTTCCTTTGTTTACTTGACTTGCTTGGCGTATTGTGAATGTTACTATGTAACATAGTTTCATGTATCATGGTCATTCAGGTGTAAACTTTGTTAAGAAATTTCACCTTTGTATATTTATTTCGCTTTACTAATAAACAGAACTCCAGTAATGCAAAAGGATTAAAAGCTAATGTTGTTTATTTTAAAGAACATTCAACTTTCGAAATGTATTTATGTTGATATCCAGGTAATAGACTAAAGTTGTTCATGTATCATATTTATTTTTATTTCATTGTGTGCATTCATTTGATTGATAACTTAACTGTACATATTTGTTGTGGAAAAATAACAAAATTTGTTTCAAGACTTATGCATTTTGCCAAGCATTCAAGTTTTCTAGATGCGTCTTTGTTTCTGAAAGCCAATAAATGCTATTGAGCAATCCATACCTTGCATCTTTTGTGCTTTTTTTCACAGTGGGATGGTAGCTGCAATTAAATTTTGATACTTGTCTGGATTTGAAGTTGGTTGCATTATGAACTGATAAAAGGTATATTAAAGTTAGGTTGAATCAGCATGAGAAGTTTTATTTATTCTGAAATAAAATATTAATCAATTGGTACACTCCTAAAATATTGATGTCTCAAAAGTTGTACACATCTTTCAAGCACTATTTCTCAGCAATGAAAGGAGACAGAAGTACAACTTTTACTTACTCTAGCGCATATGTATAATGTACATAGTAGATAGAGAAGGTAGTGTTTTCCATCCAAAAATTAGATACCAAGATTTCACTGGAAATATGTTTTGAGACCCCCTGAATCCAAAAAAGCAGGTTTAGAAAAATATCTATGTGTGGGTGTGTGCATGCATTGGTTGTGGTCGATCAACTCAAAAACGAAAAGTTTGTTAAATACCAAACTTAGTATTTTTAGTTCAGTATCTCCCAAGGATGGTACATGAAGATTTTCAAGAAAATCCCTCCTCCCCAAATTACCCTTTTAATGGAAAAATGTTTGAAAATTTAGATTTTTTTCAAATGTGTATGTAATAATTTTGATTAAAATACTATATATTGAAGATATTTACATTACAAATAAAATGTGTATTTTGAACTTTCTGCTAATAGTCTCTAAAGTCCTCTTCTTTCTGGATGAATTTTGAAAAACTGGTGAACTATAAGAGATAGACAAAAACTTTGTTCACAAAAAATGTAGATCTTGGCAAAACACAATTTATGTCATTTACATTTTTGTTGTGGAAGTTTTGTTGTCTGAGATATTTTATGTTATTGGTTTCAATTTTAAAATACTTATATTTTTCTCAGACAGGAAGTTACCTGTATTTTTTTTGTTTTACTTCTGCCTAAGCAAAGATGGTAATTTCAATGACAATCACATAGCGAGAGTTTTTAAAATGTTTGATTATTGCTTTAGCATAGTGTATTGCTTTAGTTCCCTTCTACTTATAGGGGACTAAGTAATCAGAACATTCTACTAATACTTAGCCCAATTATTACTATAGTATAGAAAGAACAACAATCTTTTGTAAGAAGTTTGTTTATAGAATGCTAGAGAAAGTAATGCTGAGTGTGACACATCAAATTTTTGATGTGTTGTATTCTTTAAACCTGTGCATGTTCACAATATACTCCCAATGATGACGTTTTTCATGCAATTCAGTATGACTGCATCAATACTCATTATTGGTGAAACTTCCCTTCTTTCATACTGCTCTTTCAACACATGTTACATTGTTTCATCAAACTTGCCTCAGATTCTTGTGATTGTAAACCTTATTGGTGGTTATGTACCAAGTTCAACCCTAAGGAACCTCAGCTTTCTTCACTTTTCAATAACATTTGATTACCCACTTAAATGCTAAATGCACTGTCATGTTTATTAAATAGATGAATGTGTTTCTATGCTTTCCATTGCCTTCTGAATCATAAACAACAAAAGTTGTATTTCTGTCTCATATTGTTGCTGAGAAATAATGTTTCAAGAGTGTGTGCATCCAAGACACTCTGTCTGACAAAGCTTTAAATGCCATTGATTTGCAATGAAATTACTGCTTCAAAGTGTAAGTGTTTTTAGGGTATTTTTAGCATACTAAAATCAAATTCAAAACCAGAAAGTTCCTATCGTGTACTAGTTTTTTGTTATTTTTACTTTTTCTAGCATGTATGTATATTCAATGTACATAATAGCTAGAAAAGGTATTCTATACTAAGATTTCATAGAATATATATTTTGAGGATCCCTTAGTCCAAAAAAGAACTTTTAGAAAAAGGTCTGTGCATGCTCATGTGTTTCTGTAGATGACATACCTCAAAAACAAAAAGACTGTTAAATACCAAACTTGGTAATTATGTTTAGTATCTTCCAAGGATGCAACACTTAAGATTTTGAGGAAAATCCCCTAACCACAAACTACCCTTTACACGGAAAAATTTTTGAAAATGTTGTTTTCCTCAAAAATAGCTCCAACAAATTTGATTATAATACTATATATTAACATCACAAGTAAAATGTATATTTTGAATTTTCTGGGAATAGCCTCTGAAGACCTCTTTATTCTGGACAAGTTTTGCAGATATTTGCATAGCAGTTAAACTATAAGAGATAGACAAAAACTTCTGAACACAAAACATATAGATATACATTTTTCTTGTAGAATTGACCGTTTTGGAGATATTCCTTGTTATTACTTTCAATTTTCAACTACCAAACTTTTCTCAAAGGGGACCATGCAAAGTGAACTAAACCTTAATTGTTTCACATAGTGACCAGCTTTTGAAAGATTTGACTATTACTTTAGCCTAATGTATTTCCCTATTTCCTTTCTACTTATAAGGAAGCAAGTAATAAGATGAATTCTGTTGTTTATCTCGATTAGCATGATTTAGATAAAAGAATATTCTTTTATAGGAATAGTTTGTATTTGGAACAGCTAGTGAGTTATGTGAATACACATCAGCTTTTTTTTAGTGTTATATATTTTCTTAATTTTGTTACAATACAATTATTGAAGTTATGTACTTAACATATACCATATTTATCTGAATACAAAACAATGTTTTTTTTCCAAAATATTAATTTTGAAAACTGTGGGTCATCTTGCATTCGTGGTATAATATGTTTTCCAAACAGCTTGCGGGAAAAGTAAGTTTCAAACTGTGCAGGAGAGGCAGCGGCGAACTCTGGGGGAAATGGCAGAGATTATTGCTAAGGTCATGGTGTATGTAGCAGATTCTATGCGTTGCATTGAAAAGTTAGCTGTTAAAAGGCCTATAGCATTCTCATTAGAAAAAAGATTTCTCCTTGTGACCAAAATAAAAATAGAACACTTCTTTTCACATCTGTAGTTGCACATAATGTTGTATTCAGAGCCAATGGTCAAGCAGAAAGAGAAAAGGTTTATCTGCATGTTTCCCTCCTGCTGCACATATATCGCATATTTTAGTTCACTTTAGTATGCGGCCCAGAACATGAATTTACATGCAGTTTTGAATCGGGTAAAACATTTTATAACAATATATTAAGTACATGCTTTAATAGAGAATTGCATCCATCATTGTTGTTACAGCTAAGGTGCCGCTGTGTCCTCTGCCCAGTGTTGACAAACGAGTAAATTATTTTGTTTTCCATCTCTCTCCCATCATAATATGCAAATTTGAAAATTCAAAGATGAATTTCCGCACAAATGCAAAAGAGAGGGTGAGTGTGAACTTTTCATTTAAAATATAAAGCAAAACTTTATATTTAATATAAAAATTATGTCTTCTCTTTATGTAGCTGAATAGTTTATATGCTAAATTCCAAAATTAAGTTCTGAAAAATGGAGGTGGTCTTGCATTTGAGGTACTGTATTTGGATAAATGTGATACAATTTTAACATGTCAGGATATGAAATCCAAATTTATTCAAAGTATTCTTAAGCTAAAAAATAAAAGAATTTGAGCCGGCTTTTGTAACACAAACATCACTTGTTTTTACTTACTGGAACCGGTTTCAGGAACACTTGTTTCCATTTTCAACCCTTAATTCCAACCCAGTAAGTAAAAACAAGTGATGTTTGTGTTACAAAAACTGGCTCAAATTCTTTTATTTTTTATTTGATCACTTCACTGTCACAAGTTTCTACACATATTTGCAGGTTTTGAAGTATTCTTAAGCTGTTTATAGTAAAATCCCAGGTCATTTGGTAGGGGATGGAAATGTATAAGGAGGTTAAGCAAGATTACATTTAGGCTTGCCATTGTGCATATTTGTGGGAAATACAGCATCCACCACTCTGATAAGAAAACCAACCATCTTATAATGTAATAAACTGGAAGTGGTACACTGTGAAACTATTAATACTAGTTTTAATTTTTTTTTAATTGAGTTCTACAGTATGCGGTAGAAACAGTAAAGGCACTTTAAAGTGATATATATATTTTAGACCCTAATACATATAACAACTGTGGTGGTACTTAAATTATAGAGTTTGGAATTACAATTACACACTTTCATGTATTAAAGATCCTTTAGATGGCACAATCACTTTCAATACACTTGTATGCAGCTTTGAAAGTTATGCGTTGCAGTGTGTCACTGGTTGAACCTCTCTTATTGCCTCGCAGATCCTCTCCTTTAATTGTTCCAAGCTATGAGGCCTGGTTTTGAAGACTGCCTCCTTCAGAAAACCTACAAAAAAAAAAAAAGTCAGGGGCTGTTATCTCTGGAGGACCAAGCTGGCCGTGGCATATCTCCAAAGCGAGAAATTAGGTGTCCTGAGAACACAAATTGTGTAGAACTGCTGTACTGATTCATGCAGTATGGGTGGTTGCCCCATCCTGCTGGAAACATAGATTTTCATGCTCATGCTTGTGGAGCTCTGGCAAAAGAAAAGTTTGTAGCATATGCCTATAACATTCAGAATTTACAGTAACAGTTTTCACCATCTTCATTCTCAATTATTGTGGAAGATGACTCAGCATACCACACTGTCATTTTAGGGTCATGAAGAGGATGCAGATGCAAGACATCTGGGTTCACATCTGCCCAATACTGCTTATTCTGCTTATTTACAGTGCCACTTAGGTGGAAGTGTGCCTCATCTCTCATCAGAATATTGTTAATCAGTGTTGGATTCTGATTAATTAATTGTGTAAAAGTTTGGGTGAATGTCAAGCGAGACTTTTTATCTCAATCCAAAAGACGTTTTGCAACTTGCATTTTATATGGGGGGAACTGTACATCTTGGCATAAAATGCGCCGCACACTTCTGTTTAACATATCCAATGCAATTCCATTCCTCTATGCTGATCTCTTCGGACTCCTCAGTACAGATTCCCTCACCCACACAATGTTTTCTGGTGTAGACACAGATCATGGTCGACCAGGTGGGGATTTGTGTTCTACACTGCCTTTTTGATGCCAATGACTGAACCATCTTCTGATAGCATCAGAAGGATAATCACACCGATTAATATCTTTGTTTCTCTATTATGGAAGCTGTTTTGATGAACACTCAACAGTGACAATGTGCTCCTTTATTGTCCAATGCTCTATGGCTGACTCATCTGAGTCAGAATCAGAGAGAGATGGCTAAACATAATTCCAAGGTCAACATAACAAGGCTACCTCACATAATAAACAAAAGCCCTGTGTAATTTGAAAATATGTGTTCAAATACCTTTATTGTTTCTTCTGGACCCTGTATATACGCACATGTACTTAAAAAAACTTTTACAGAAGGCATGCAGAATTAGTTTTTTATGCCTTCTCTCTGGTTTTGGATTGATGAACTTAATTCACAAGTTCTCTTGAAATGGATGGTCGAAATTCATGAGGTGCATTACATGCATATCTTCTATCACATGCCAAGTACCCATTGTACATATTTCAGAAATACGTGATACATAAATTAATATCGGGGTTTTAACGCTTTATAATATTTATTACATTCAACTTACAGTTATAAATGATATGTCCAATGAAAAAGCAACTCAGTTTTGTTTGTTGGCACACGTGCGCATGTGCATGTAATGTTTCTGCCGCAATCCGCTAGACAGCAGTAGTAGCAAAGATGGCGACTAGTAAACAGAAAGCGTTTTGTGTTTTGCAGTTTGCAAAGACCGAATCTGTAGTTACTGTGCAACGTGCGTTCTGTAGTAAGTTCGGTTGTGATCCTCCTAGTGATAAAAACATTCGTAGATGGTATAATCAGTTTGAAGATACTGGCTGCCTTTGTACAGGGAAGAGCACGGGACGACCAGGAGTAAGAGACTGTTGAGCAAGTGAGAGAGTCGTTCACTCGTAGCCCAAAGAAATCAGTCCGGAAGGCTAATCGTGAATTACAAGTTCCTGTATTGACTGTTTGGAAAGTTGTAAGAAAACGCTTACAGCTACGTCCTTACCGTTTACAATTATTACAGGCTCTAAAGCCGACAGACCATGGATTACGTGCCAAATTCGCAAACAACATGTTTCATGTTTTGTGGATCATGTTGTCTTCAGTGATGAATCGACCTTTCACCTTAGTGGACATGTTAACACTCATAATGTGCGCATCTGGGGCTCAGAAAATCCTCACGAGATGGTACAAATGCAACGAGATTCCCCTAAAGTGAATGTTTTTTGTACTGTAATCCAGCGAAAAGTTTTATGGCCTTTCGTTTTTGGTGAACCTACTGTAACTGGCACTTCTTACCTTGATACACTAGAGCAATAGCTCTTCTCTCAGTTGGAAGAAAATGAGCCAGAGAACTTCATTTTCCAGCAGGATGGTGCACCACCTCACTGGCATAACAAAGTATGCGATTGGTTGAACGTCACTGTACCTGAGCGCTGGATAGGCCGCAAGGGCCCCAATGACAGGGCTTGCTATGCATGGCCTATACGTTCTCCTGATCTAACGCCATGCAATTTTTACCTTTGGGACTTCATCAAGGATCATGTGTACGTGCCTCCGCTACCAGCTGACCTCCCTGAATTAAGAAATCGGATTGAAGCAACTGTTGTTACAATTACTGAATACACACTTATCAACGTTTCGGAAGAACTCGGCTATAGACTTGATGTGTGCCGTGTGACAAAGGGTAGTCACATTGAACATTTATAATCTTCTTGGTAAAACTGTTTGAGTTGCTTTTTCATTTTACATATCATTCATAACTGTTAGTTGAATGTAATAAATATTATAAAGAGTTAAAACCCCGATATTCATTTATATACACCCTGTAGATCTATTCTACTTCATGTCATATTCTATGATAGTATAGAGTTCTTGGTTTGCCTACTTTATTTTCTCTGCATGTACTATGTACATAGCATATAGAGAGGGTATTTGACACCAAGATTTCACTGGAAATACATGTTTTGGGACCCTCTGAATCCAAAAAAAGCATTTTTACTTTCTCTATATGTACTGTGTACAGTCATGGAAAAAATTATTGAGTGCACTCTGAGAGCAGAATATTTCGAAGTCCCACTTTGCATCACACCAAGGTTTACACTGGTCGCTATTACCAATATGCAGCCAGACTTACCTAACAGTGTCTGCAACATTTGTTATCGCCCGTCAAACACATTAACAGGCTGTGCCTTGCACCACGTTTTGCATTTGAATTGGTTCCTGATCAAGAGTGTGACAACAAAAGCCATGCTTCCCATTCTTCTTTAGCCAATTAGTAAACAAACCCAAAAGTATTTCTACCTGATGCTATGCTTATTGATAGCTATACGTATAGGTGGAGCAACCAATTCCCAATCAACTGAATCAACCAATGAGCTGGCTCATAAGTCATGAAGTACCCTGAATACAACAAATGAATCGCAGTACCATAAGAACCATAACTGTTATTATGGCGCATATATAAATATGGCAGCAGATGCTTCTTGTCCCTAACAAATGTAGCTCAGAGGTAACACAACCACTTTGAAAACTACCGAACTTAGGTTCAAACCTCTGCAACAGCATAAATTTTTTCTCCCTCATTTATGTTGTTTCTTCTATCATATTTTCTATTTCACATTCTTAATTTATACTAATACAGAGTTCCTGCTATATTAGTTATACTTTTAGTATAATGTGCATATATATACACGAGTTATGTATAATCGCCAAAGTTTACAACTACTGGTGATATGATTGTTTCTTTGTCGTTATTGTGTTTCTTTTTGTGTTGGTCAAATGTTTGTGCTCGGTTCTGTTAGTCACCAAAAGAGGTCGGTCTACTTTAGCAATGGCTGTTGATAAACGTTCTGCTGTTCTCACCCTGGTTTCACAGGCTTATATGGCCACCAGAGCGGATAACATTTGTGATGTTCCACAGTCCTTTGCGAAGAGGTGGGCAAAGTTATATTGTGAAAAGGGACAGGTTGCTGCAAGGAAGAGCACTGATCGCTCGCGTGTATTACCGAGAATGAAGATGGGTCTCTCATGGCAGAGATGGAAAGAGATCTGTTTCTGACGGCCACTGAATACAAGGCTTTATCTTTATTCTCGGGTATGCTCGGATGGTTAGTAACTGCTGTAAAGATGCTGGAATTCAGTTTACCCAAGTCATGTGGTTTCTTTCTGTTCATATGCATACAAGTTTGTTTTCTCCATTTTTGTTTGGAACAGCTTTTTGTGTGAATAGCATTTGTATAATAAATCATCCACTTTATCATAAACTATTGAAGTTATACACCTAAATTCAAGATGAAAACAACTTCTAACTTTTGTAGATCTTCTTTGGTGCTAATAAGATGGTTGGTTAAAAATACAATTGCTGATAAATTTTAATCAAAAATGGTATAATTAAGAAAATTCTCTTGTATACCTTAATAAACAAACTTTTTGTATGAATGTATATTGGTGAACTTAGAAATTTGCAGGATGCATCTATATTCTGTAAATATTTTGGTCTGAATCTTAATAGTTTCATAGAAAATGCGTCATGAGTTTAATAGAGTTAACATTGGTGGGGTTATGCTTTTAATATCCCCTTCAGATACCTATGTTTCCATGTTCATCGCTTCAAACCAAGAGGGTTTAGGAAGGTTTTTTTTTATTTCATTTTGGTGTAAAAATACCTATTATGGTTTGCTTCAGAAGATATGTTTATTCATATGTAAGAGAATTTCATACCCTAAGAAAAGGCTCTTCAGTAACATTTATCATCCATCTTCACATTTAGTTGGTGATGAGGTAATCAAATAATCACACATCACTTTGGCTGTAGCAGTAGATATTAGAAAGTTGATAAATTAGAGAAAATATTGATAGAGGTTTCTCTGTGTCATATTTAGAGTTGATAAATTGATAGTTGAATATAACCTGCTGAATGAAAATGGACACACAAATCATATCTTATGTACATTAATGAAGTACATATGTACAAAGTTTATTACACATAAATAGGCCTTTACATCATTAAGTGATTCAATCACATTTAGCTATGTACATGTCTTTGGCACCTCTTAAGAATTCACAGGAAAGAATATCACAGATTTCACTGATAAATAATATATTCTAAAGCTAAATATATGGTAACAGTATAAATAGAGTTAAGATAATCTATGGTTAAAATTTACAAATACCATTTGACCATTGCACATGAGAGAAAATCTCACTAGCAAATATTTATTACAGGCTCATGCTTTTCTTTTATGTCCTAGCAAACTATAATTCAGGGAGTTCATTTGGACATATGTATAGGAAGGTAGTTTTATATATGTAAGCAGTTTCATTGTGTTTATTTAGATTCTACATGGAGAAGGGCTCGATCGAGATTCGCCTTCGGGTCCGGGCTCCCAAGGGGAGGGTCTAGGGTAGAGTTGGAACCGTTCCACCTGTAACCGTTAGGGACCCTGTCCATACTTGTACTTGTCATCTGGATCTGATAGCTCTTCGTGGCCTCTCGTCATCTCTCTCCTTGGGGTTACTTAAGGGGTAAAGGCCCCTCAGGGTCTACGTCCAGTGCTCTGCCCCAGTGTCTAGGGACCCGACTATGTATAATCCTAATCCATTCTGCCACCATTCTTATCACCCTACTATCAAAGGTAGCAGTTGTCTTTACCTCAGAAATTGGTCCAGTCATCTTTTGGGAAATGAGGTCTCAAATTAGAATGATCCTGACGTGAACAACAAGGAGCGGACTCAACTCGCCACGTGTTTGAAACCAAAGTGAACACATAGTTTTGCAAATGTAGCAGTGCTAACTTATTGACAAATATTCAAGACTTTCCAGTAACTTATTAAATCTTACATAATTAATATTACCGTGCAATAGGACAATGATTACGCTTTGAGATTTCCCTCTTAAGTAGCTATAGCGAAAGAATATTGTCTCTCTACATTTCTAAAGGTTTACATCAGTTGTGTTTCATTTCGACATATTAACAAAACTGCACCTGATATACTGATGATACACGGATTGCTTTAAAAATGTTGTTAGTGTTCTGGCATGTGCGGTAAGGAGTCTTGGACATCAGAAGCGACTCTGCAGATAAACAATAGCATCTGAATCAGCATTTACCTCGAGCCCAGCATTGCTCCGAGAATGGCCTAATGTTATAGGAATACTTATATACGTAATTGTTTGTTTACTTGTTTAGTAATAAGTTAAGCTGTGCTGTGGAATCCCTTTTTAGCAGGTTTTTATTCTAAGGATATAATATTAGAGGTAGTTCCTTTAATAAATTCGAATATATTTATATATATTTTTCATATTTCTTTTCTACAGGATTAACAGTTTGTTATTCTTTTCGTTTAGGTTAATATGTTTTATGAGGGGATTTTAATTTGATAACGATATATAAGTTAAGAGAGAAAAAAAGAGATAATGTATAACTGTGCTGTCCTCTGTTTAATGCATGTCATTGTTTGTAAACATTCTTTACGGAATTCACAAGCAAAGACACGTCTGTGTGTATGTGCAGGACAAAAAGAGATGCAGGATACAAACATTTGTGTACGTTTCCTTCGCCGAAACCATTTGAGCAGAATTAGAACATATTTATAACGCTGAACTTGATAGAGGCGGTAATTGTACGATAACAAATAAATGAAAACACCCTTGAAGTATGAACTCCGATCAGCCACCCAAGTGTTTCGTATCGCTACCCCCCCCCCCCCTCTCTCTCTCTCTCTCTCTCTCTCTTTTGACATTAGGAATACTCTTGTGTGAGACCACCGAAAATCGATCATTTAGGAAGCATTGGAAAACAACAGAGTACTTAACCCAAATGTGAAAATAAGAGGTAGAATTAAGAGAGATATGTACTCCATCTTCAGTTTGTTGGAGAACTGCAATAACAGCGTAGATATTGGAAAATGCGTAAAATAAAATACAGAGTGAAAAAGGTAAATGTGTGTTTGAGTCACCAAATAAATGGACTCCTTCGAATTTCGTGTATTAACAATCCAGCGGGAGCAAGGATGTTTCCAGAGAAGTTTTGTATGTTATTCTCAGTGCGCGCGTTTTGAACTTCAGATACCTCCAGGGGAAATACATTACCCGATGTCATTAAATAATAAAGTCGTAGATAAGGGATGTATTTTTAATAAATTGCCGTTAGGTCGGCGGGCAAAGTCCCAGCGCACCTCGTCCGTGTTGTTTACTTTAAATTAAAATTCTGTAAAATGAGCACCTGCGCTTTTTCCCTCATGTTGTGAACTATCAAGTTAACATGCAATAACAAAAAACGCTCGGTAGGAGCTTCAGACAAAGAAAGAGGGCATGTTTACATTAGAGATGAGGTTAGCATTTATAGCCCCGAGCAATTTCCTATATAACGTTGATGACGTGATACTTGAAAGAGTCGAGGATTTCGTACTAAGTTCTTTAGTAGGCCATGTCGAGAGTACTGTCCATACTTTGTGTAATCAAATATATTTCCTAATACCGAAAAAGACTATAGCAGTACAATATCTGATTTCCCCAGGTAATTCATGTTTATGAAAATACAATCCTTTAAAATTCGTACACAGCATTGCCATGTTGATGTATTATATTCTCCTCCTTCCGTAGCTGCCACAGAAAGAGATGAGATTAGCAATTTATTGGCTATTTCTTTTGAATGACGCGACTGGTGGCCGCCGAGTCTAATTCTGAGGCTTTGGGTTGAATGACCTCGCTCTGCTGTAGACTTGCTCACGCACTACGGAGGAGACGGAGGCCATGTTGGACAATAAGAATAAAGCTACTAAGTACTAACCTAACATTTCTAACCGAGGAGAAATTGGAAACCAGCTGGTTGTCGTTACAACGTGCCTAACTACCTAGCGTTACAACGCTGGTTTTATGATAAGATAATTGACTTGGCCTTCTCACTCCTTTAAATACATCCGATAGTAGCGGTTTGTGTGAGTAAAATCCGTTTAAGAGACAATCTGTGTCTTAGCTAATGAATTATACAAGAATATTATTTCTCATTGGGACCATAACTCCTTGAAGTCGCAGTTGTACAAATGTTGACGTTATGTATTACTAATGCAAGACTGTATCGCTTGAAGTTCATGCATATGGCCATCAAAGCTTTCTTCTCCCTCCCTGTTCTACTTGCGCGTACCTTTTCTTGGGCGCGAGTTTTATGGAGCGTTAAAAAGCTTTGTTGAAATAGCACACGAGCATGTGCGTGAACTCTGGGATGTACAGACAAAATGAACCGTAGCACTGAAGCCCTAGATATCAGGATGTATAGTGTAGTTCATTTCTCAATATTGTAGCTCTGCTGCGGAATTAAGAATATGGGACCGAACGCCCAAGATAAGATGTGCGCATACACACTTTGATTGTCGCTAAATAGCAAACAGCATCTACAAAATACTTTTTTCTAAATAGATACAGATGCACAGCCACGAATATCCTGAAACCCAAGCTGTTTTTAAACGAGTACAAAAGGACTTGCCAAATTTTTCCTACCTCATGTTAATATATATTTAGTGGTGTAGTAGGTCGCCCAATCTTATCTTCCCCATTGAAAAAAAAGTGTCTCCAATAAAATAGGACCGTGTTAATTGGATTGCTGAACAGCTGAGAGTTGTTACATATCCTTCACCAATGTAACAAAAGCACATATTTGAGCAATATGTCGTCACGTTGTCATGGCAACTGCTTGATTGGTAGGTATGCTTTCGGACAGCGTTATCCCTTCATGTTCTACTTTTCAGATATAGATACAAGAGAGACCTTCTCTTCTTTATCTCTTAACCGTAATCATGCCTCCGACAATCACTGTATTCACAATAAACAATAGGATTTTTGAGCGTTTTTAAATAATTTAAAATATGTTTTGTTAACAGTTACAGTTCACTTTCAATTATTTTCTCTAGCCCGTATGTACATATAATGCACATATTAGCTGGAGAAGGTATTGTATTCCACCCAAAAATTCGATGTCGAGATTTCTCCGAAAACATATATTTTGAGGTCCCCTGAATCTAATAAAGCATTTTTAGAAAAAAAAAAAAGTCTGTGTATGTCTATGGACAGCATAGCTCAAAAAAGAAAAGTCGTTTAAATACCAAATTTGGTATTTAAGATCAGTATCTTCAAAGGATGTGTAACGAAGATTTTCAAGAAAATCCCGCTCCTCGAACCTCACTTTACATGGAACATTTTTCGCAAATTTTGATTTTCTCAGAAATGACTAACGATTTTGATTAAAATGTCAATGTTTAAGATATTTTGATGACAAACGAAGTCTATATCTTAAAATTGTTGGAAATAGTCTCTGAAGAACTCTTCTTTCTGGATGACTTTTGTATAATTTTGCGTAACTGGTAAACCGTAAGAGATTAACAAAAACCTACTACAAAGAATATAGATCTCGTTAAAACACACAGTTTACAATTTATGTCATATTCTTTTTTGTGGAGTTAACCATTCTTTGTTATTGGTTTCAGTTTGTAAATACTTAGTTTTCTCATATGGGAATTTGTCAACTGGCAATGCGACGCTTTTAAATGACTTGACTATCGCGTTAGCCCACTGTATCCCCTTATTTCCCTTCTTACAAAGAAGGAAGTTTGGTATTTTACCAACTTTTCATTTTTGAGTTATCGTGTTCTCAGACACACGGACACACACGGAGCTTTTTTTAAAAATGTTTTTTTATACATTGGACCTTAAAACGTGTATTTCCAGTGAAATCTCGACATCGATTTTTTGGGTGGCATACAATAAGTATCTTCTCTTTACACTATGTACATAGTACGTGTAGAGAAAGTAAAAAAAAAAATAAATAGGGTGGCAGTTGTATTTAATTTGAAAAAGAATAAAGTTTTCAGGCAAAATATGCCATCCACCTGTTCAAGCATGGAATGAGTGCAATAATGCATTTTTCTTCTTTACTTATCTAATCAATTTATTACATTTCTATTTCTATTTCGTATATTGCCAGAATGAAATAAAACAAAGAAGATAGGGAATCCCTTTTCACCCAACCTTTTCAAACCTTATTAGGATTTGATAGAGTATTTTCAGAACAGAAGAAGAAGAAGAAGAAAATTGCGTTTAAGATTGGCTGAAGATCTGGCAAAACAGAAGAAGAATATGCGATGTGCTAATGGAGACATGCTTTTACCACTTGGCCTATGGTAAAAAGAAGAAATGCTATGTTTATTGAAAGAGAAGCAAAGAAGACACACTTGTAAATTCGCGATGACGTATAGGAATCTGCATTGCATATCCTTAAGTGGATAACATTCCTTTCAAATGCTTTGCATTCAAATTTAATTAAGCATACTGTGGGTGCTAATGATTGGAAAACAATGATTAACTGGATAAATACGTTTAATTTAAGAGGGTGTGGAATTACGCACTGCAGGTGGGAAGCTAGTCCATTACCATCCACAGGCCGCGCTGTGGCCGAGGGGTTTGACCATTCGCCTCTCATCTAGATGGCCCGGGTTCGATCCCAAGCGACGCAGGGGCGGATTTTCTCCGGGTTCCCCCGCTATTGCATTCCACCGGTGCTCCATCTTCATTTCATATCACCAGTGTCAACGTCTGCGGTGCCACAGGTAGTAAAAGCGGGCGTTAAACACAACCAAAAAATACCATTCACACAGTTTTAGTCAGGAGAAGTGGATAAATTGACTTTAAGCCGGAGTCCGAGGTCGACCAACGTCGGTTGCAGCGGGGTTGTACAATGATTGGAAAAGGGAGTATTATTTGCTGTTTAGTAGAATTACAAAGCTCAATACGTTTTGTGCCGTAATAAAACGAGCTACAAAGTTTCAGTCTAGCCCGCCTGGGTAGTGTGGTGTGGTAGCGTGTCTGCTTCACATTCAAAAGGTCATGAGTTCGAATCACGTTTAGGGTGAGGTTGCTTGGATAAGTTTTTTTTTTTTTTTTTTTCTGGGTTTTCCCTTATCCTGAGAAGACGAATGTCGAGTAACTTTAAGCTCCATGGACCCCAATATCATTTGAGCATCATTTCACCAATTTCATTCATCGTCCGACATGACCAACCAGATTAAAGGACGTTAAGCTACAAAAAAAAAAAAAAAAAAAAAAAGTTTCAGTCTAGGAAGATACTTTAATACTCCTCGAACTGAGGTTATGTTGAACATATTGTCGAATAAAAGTTATTCTCGTATGCCTTCAATGTACCAATTAATAGCCAATTATATGTAGACGTGTGTATGTTTATGATCAGACTGCAGAGAAAATGGAAGAGTAGAATGCTTAGTATCATGTCTATGCTTAAGCAAATGGTGGTTTAATGCATTGGAACACTGCTGCACGCGGTATTCAAAATATAGATACCGAAGTATATATGGAAAGTCCTCTACAGAAAACTCGCACAAAGGTCATAAAGCCAAATTTCGGTTCAGTTTTTAATCTACCGCAAAAAGTTTTCAGATATATGCTTACATAAAACGATAAGCCCTCAACGAAATAGCCGCCGGACTCGACGAGCCGGTTCCCATTGCCGCGTTCGCTAAAGTGCACAGCTTTGGTGCTTTGGTGCTTCATGGGATCGTGGGTTCGAGTCCTGTCTTGGACATGTGCGTTTGTAAATATGTATGCGTATTTGTTACTAAAAATCTGATGTGTTACACTCACATGACTTTCTCTAGCTGCTCTACAAAACTCATACAAAAGATTATTCTTCTTTGTACACAATGCTAATCAAGATAAATGTTAGCAGAATGTTATTACTTAGTTCCTTATAAGTAGAAGGGAATAAGGGAATGCACTATGCTAAAGTGATTGTCAAATGTTTTAAAAGTTATCGTTATGCGATTGTCATTGCAAATCACTCCTTTGCTTGGCTAGGGGTAGAACAAAAGAAAAACATACACTTCCTGTGTGAGAAAAGTTTAAATACTTCACAATTGAAACCAATATCAAGGAATATCTCAGAAACGGCTATCTCCACAACAAAAACGTCATGAGGTACATTTTTTGTGCAGTACATTTTTTTCTATCTCTTACGGTTAAGCAGTTAAGCAAAATTCAACAAAATTCATCCAGAATAAAGTGGTCTTCAGAGCCTATTTCCAAAAAAGATCGAGATATACATTTTATTTCGGACATAAATAGCTTTAATATACGGGATTTAAATCAAAATCGTTAGAGCCATTTTTAAGAAAATCAAAATTTTCGAAATTTTTTCCATGTAAAGGGTAGTTTGTGGTGGGGGATTTTTTTGAAAATCTTCGTGTCGCATCCTTGGAGGATACTAAACCCAAATACCAAGTTTAGTATTTAACGGTCTTTTTGTTTTGGGGCTATGCTGTCCACAGACACACACACACACACAGACGGACAGACACACACACACAGACGGACACACACACACAGACGGACAGACACACACACAGACGGACAGACACACACACACGGACCTTTTTTTAAAAATGATTTTTTCGGACTCATGGGACCCCAAAACATATATTTCCGGTGAAATCTCGGTATCGAATTTTTGGGTGCATTACAATACCGTCTCTATCCCTATGTACATTGTACATATGGGGCTAGAGAAAGTAAAAAGAAAAAAATCTGATGTGTTCCATTCACATGACTTTCTCTACTTCTGTGTAACAAATTATTGATAATAAGCTTATTCTTCTATTGATTTCATGCTAATCGAGAAAAAAATAACAGAAATAGTCTTATTACTTACTTCCTTGTAAGTAGAAGCGAAATATGGGAGTATCATAGGTTAAAGTGAAGTCAAAAGCTGGTTACTAGGTGACTGAAGTTCCTTTGTTTGTATGGACGCGAGTTGATAAATTTCTGTATGAGAAAAGTACAAGTTTTTCAAAGCTGAAACCAAAAACAAGGAATATCTCAAAAATGATCAACTCCTGTAAAAAAAATTATATAACATGAATTGTATGTGATTGCTCTACATTTTTTGTGTGGTAAGTTTTTGTCCATTTCTTACGGTTTAGCAGTTATGCAGAATTCATCCAGAATAAAGTAATCTTCAGAGGCTATTCCCAGAAAATTCAAGATATACATATTATTTGTCAGGTAAATATCATTAATATACGATATTTTAATCAAAATCGTTAGAGCCATTTTTGAGAAAATCAACATTTTCTAAAAAAGTTCCATGTAAAGGGTAGTTGGGGGTGGGGGATTTTCTTGAAAATCTTCGTGTCACATCCGTAGAAGATACCAAACTAAAATACCAAGTTTGGTATTTAACGGTCTTTTCGTTTTTGAGCTATGCTGTCCACAGACACAGACTCACACACACGGACCTTTTTCCAAAAATACTTTTTTTGGATTCAAGGGGACCCAAAACATGCATTTCCGGTGAAATCTCGGTATCGAATTTTTGGGTGCAGTATAATACCTTCTCTATACACTATATACATAGTACGTGTAGAGAAAGTAAAATCTGACGTGTTCCATTCACATGACGTTCTCTAAATTTCTGTAACAAATTATTGTTAAAAAGCTTGTGCTTCTATTTATTCATGCTAATCTAGAAAAATTTGCAGAAATGGTCTTATTACTTTCTTCCTTGTAAGTAGAAAAGAAATAAGGGAGTAGCATAGGTTAAAGCGATAGTCAAAAGCTGGTTACTATGTGACTGAAGTTCATTTGTTTGTATGGACATGAGTTGACAAATTCTTGTATGAGAAAATTTAAGATTTTCGAACCTGAAAACAAAAACAAGGAATATCTCAAAAAACGATCAACTCCATGAAAAAAATGTATACAACATAAATTGTGTTTTTAATGAGCTCTATATTTTTGTGTGGTATGTTTTTGTATATCTCTTACGGTTTAGCAGTTATACAAAATTCCGGAAAATTCACTCAGAATAAAGTAGTCTTCAGAGGCTATTCCCAGAAAATTCAAAATATACATTTTATTTGTCAGGTAAATATCTTTAATATACGATATTTTAATCAACATTTTCGAAAAAAGTTCCATATGAAGGGTAGTTTGGGGTGGGGGGATTTTCTCAAAATCTTCGTGTCGCATCCCTGGAAGATTCTAAACTTAAATACCAAGTTTGGTATTTTACCGACTTTTCATTTTTGAGTTATCGTGTTCACAGACACACGGACACACACTCACGGACCTTTTTCTGAAAATACTTTCTGTTTTAGATAAAGGGGACCCTAAGACATATATTTCCGGTAAATCTCGGTATCGAATTTTTTGGTGGAGTGCAACACCTTCTCTATACACTATGTACATAGTTCGTATAGAGAAAGTAAAAACGGTAAACAAATAGGTCAAAAAATGAAATGTAGAGAAACTATATATATATATATATATATATATATATATATATATATATATATAACAACATTTCAGAACTGAATTTTTATAAGGAAAAAAAAAAGAAGCGTAATAATAGACTTCAAAGAAATGTGCAAAAACAAACCCAAAAGAAAATAGCATACATTGTTTTACATCACGTAAAACAATGTAAACTTGTGCTTAAAATTCAATAAGGGAAAATGGGGGGTGGGGAGAGGAGAGGTGTCTGCCCGATACCCGGTCGCGATGAGTGAATCACCTTTAAGGCAAAAATAATAACTTGCCTGAAGAGGGGAAATCGCCTAACACAGTCATGGGTAGATTCCCTATATCCCACTACCCATCTCATCTCATCCATCCTTCTGCAGTTCTTAAAATTATATATGGGTAATAAGTATCCTAAAGCAAGGAACCTTGGTCAAGTCCCGAATCACTTGGATGAATCCAGTTAGCAGCGGGAGAACGGAGTGAGGATTGCCGATCCTAAGGTACTCCCTGGACAAAAGATATATCATGAGCCTGTATATGCCTAATATGTACACTGTATAATTTATGAATGTATACTGATACAGGTATTATACTTTATGGACAATTGTTATTTTAATTCCTATACATAAGCTAACATTTTCAAGTAACATATTTCTTAAAGACATAAATTACAAGACCAACACCAGGGTTGTTAGATGCAGTTTTTGTACAATCAGTTTTTACTTCTCTTCTACTATTCGTTGCAAAAAAGTTCACTGAAATAGCTGCAACTGCATGATGTCTATACGCTGGTAACAATGTGTGATTTTATGCTATCATTTAGTTTTCACATAGTCTGATTCAAGATCCTCAATATCAGAATTCCAGCACTTCCTGTCCTTGCCTTTATCTTTTTTTCATATACCTCCTCAGAAGAGACATTCCACTCGAATTTATATGACTAACAATAGGCAATGGGTGCTTCAAATCTTTGTTGCAGATTGGTTCATAAGTTCGTAGCGTTTTTATTCTGCATTGCAACATTACCTAAGTATATTGTTTGAACATTGATTGTTTATTTGGCATATCTCGTATGTTATTTGTAATATTGTGCTTGAATTCACGCCTTAAAGTTTACAGATTATTTGTAAGTTAAAGAAAAAAAGCTATATATTCTTTCTTTGAGTTTATTAGAAGAACAAAGGCAGCGGAGGCGGCTGAAAGAAAGAATATTTGATTAGAAAACGGTGCGGCCATATTTTGAGCGATCCGTTATGTTCAAGAAGACTTTGATGAAGTCACTCTGAACGCTTTAATTCGTGAAGTTGGTCATTCAATCCTAGAATTGGCAGATGTCATGAACTGTGAAATTTGAATTACAGTGAGACATTTACATTTCACCACAATGTTCAAAAGGCTACGAACTTATACTATACCTACTTCTGAAGTTAATTTCAAAAGTCAAGAAATTATCCCAAAATTCTGCTAAGCTGAAAGGAAGCTAAAAAGAAGTGGTTGTTACACTGGTTTCACGGTTTCATTTGGAAACCTTTTTCTTCAGAGAAAGTACCTACATCGAAAATAACTTTCACTCATATGTATTCTTTATGCATCTAAGCTCAAATTTATGATTGAAATAGACAACCACTTCTTTATGAAGCAAAAGCTAATAAACCTGTTTCGGGGGAATCATCTGTGAAAGACTCAACTTTAGAAAATGCTTACATTTTGATGATGTTTACAATCTAAGTGCAAACGTACATACACAATTTGAAGAACTTAATCACTTCTATTTTCTATAGTTATTTAAATTTTGGAATGCAGATTTCTCCTCTTTACGAAATGCTTTATTCCGTGAACCAATCAACAAAATATTCTGAAACATATTGGAGAAGTTTAAAGTCAATGCTCTTGTGGCTTTCTGAGAAAAAGTGTGTTTTAAGTCACACATTCTATAGACTTCAATTAAACTAAATTTTCTCCGTGACAGAATTATAATAAAAATATCACATAACACAAAAGCATACTAAAATTCAAATATGTCTTAATATATTCAGAACATTTTTTCGCATAACTGCTGTGTTGGAATGAAGTGCAACTGAAATCTTGTAATGCATTGTGTCAGCATTGGTAGGAACACACAATTTGTAATTTTCCTACTAGGTTGGTTCAAGGGAGGAACCAGTGGGGGTGAGGGGTCGCGCGGTCGCTCCTCACCATGCATAACATTAATATAAGATTATAGACTACAACATAATATATTTCAAATACATTTAAAAACTTGGACACAGTATTGTTAAAATAAATCAGAACTTAATGTACGCATGGCAAATAAATAAACAAGTTTGTTGTCTGCTTTCCAAACCTGATACTCGTGTATTTGCAGGCTTACTCGGGTCTACTGAGCCTCAACGGCGGGTGGGGAGTGCGACGAATGCGCAGTAGCGAGGTAAGAGTTAAAACAATGCTATGATTCTGATGGTTGAGGTATACATCATTTATGACAATTACGTTTGTTTTTATGTTTCACAAGCAGAACTAAGCAATATGAACACATTCGGTTTCAGCACAAGAGCCTACATAAGTTGAGGTTATATACTACTACGTCCTCTAAACACATTTACTGGGAAAAACCACGGAAAGGTGGCCTTTATAATTGAAATAAAAATGTAACATAAAACATATTTCCTGTTACTCGTGCATACATGTTTTGCAGATATGTGGAAATAAATAAAATCGACTGAAATAAGCAAAAACAAAATTTCAGAAAAATGTGGCGTACGACCTTTTGCTAGAACAACATCGGTACGTATGCAGAGAGAAAGTTGGGTTTTACCTTTTGTACTCTTTCTTTGCAAAATCAAATGGTTTTTCTATATAAGCGAAATCATTAGAAATGTTTACATTTCATAATCATAACTATAGGAATTTTAGTGTATTTTCCCTACTATAATAATTTTCATTTAGCGTTTAAATATAATATTATTCGTAACAAATAGAGTCTTATTTATTTTATTTTTTTAGCACGCGTTCCTTCAAATGCTTTATAACTCTAAGTCTAAATTTTCAAACTTAATTTTAAACTATTTCTGGGGAGAACGCGACCGGACGCCCAAACTACCCGGTGTGCCCCTCCATACAGAAATCCTGGATCCACCCTTGGCGTTGGTTGGTGAGGGTTGAATAGAAATGCACGATTATTTCAATATAATAATGACAAAGATAAGTGGAAGTGTTTACGATAAATTTCTTTGGATAAATATTCTGGAAACTAAAGAAAATCAACAGTTTGCTTCCATTGTCAGAGGGTTTAGCTGTGCAAGTTTCTTGACGAGGCAAGTGGAGGTATGATGCCTACTTAATGGCGGAAAGAAATACATTCCCTACATTGGCCAAAATATTTACGATGAACTGTAACATAAAACTATAAATAGGATATTTCAAAAGTAGCTTCATATTTAAAACTCTATACTTGCAATAGAGAAGAAACAACAGCATCAGTTTGTTGGCTAAACAGTTTTCAAAATATTACAAACATGCCTGAATTTTTTTTCTTGTGATGCTGCAAGAGATATCTCTTCTAATTATCACTTTACTGTACGACTTAATGACATTCAGCTACCAAAACTGACGCGATTTCAGTTGGAATACAGCGGTCTTTTAAACCATTTAAAGCTATAACTTTTCTTGAACACAGAGAAACTCTCTTTCGGCATTGCACCACATGTATTGGAAAGTTTAATTCTAGAGTTATAACTTCATGTTAACATTTTTGGTTTCATTTACTAACTAAATTATATTTTAAGTATAAATATTGTGCATGTAATAGAAATCGTCTTAACCATGCAACGCTTTTGTTTTCAGTTTATTCTTAGCTATGTTATGCTTCAAAGTTTGAAGCAACATTCGAAAGGACCTGCATATAATAATGAGGAAAGTGCAATTAAGGAATGTTCAAACTACCATGTGCTGTCTGACCACGAGAAGAAGGCAAACAAGAGGAATGCGCTGCATAAACATTTTCTGTCCTGGCGATAAAGTTCTTGCACTCTCTCACCGATAAAGATAAACATCGTTGTCATATTGGTAATTTGGAAGTGTGCACTTATAAGTAAAGCAGCAGTTAGATGTGGCAGCTTGGGTGACTCACATACACACATGTACATTTCGTAGTAAACAAATCGACTACGTGAGCAAATAGCTCCCCTTCTCATACCTCAGACTCCTCTCACCTTCTTCTTATGGTCCAACAGTAAGCTTAAATAGAAATTTGTTAGGAGAGAGAGAAATCTTCTTTCCAACAAACAAGATCTGGTGCAACATTCTTGAAATTATAATTCACTAGGGTATCTATTGAGTAGGTATAGTAAATAATTGCCTCCATTGCCATCTATTTGTTCGGATCGTTTCAACAGTTTCTGCAGACCAGGTAATCTTTGGCATAGATATTGCACTTCATTATTAGCAGCAATAGACATACTTCAACACAATTTGCATTGAACTGGTTAGATACTAGTTTTTAACACTTCCAGAAGGGTTTGAAGTCTCCGCAACTTTTCGTTGAATATTTTAAACACTTCCCTTTGGTTCCGTTCCCACAGAAACGAAGTGAGATGCCAACCTAGTCCTTCCTAAGTATAGTTCTCCATGTGATACATATCGCCCAGTAGGCGCTGGATGGGAATGTCCCCAATTGTTTCCTTGAAGAAGAGTTGCTCGACAGTTGACTGACGGATCGCTCTGAGACTGGGTAGCAGGAGCAGAAGGCGACCGAACCTCGTGGGTTGGCGAGGATATCGACTCCTCACGTAGTCTCCCAAAATGCACTGCGCCTGATCCTGCAGCATCTCCACGGGCTGCACATCACATAGGCCTACCGTTTCTGCAAAAGTTATTACATTGGAGTTATGAAAGCAGAAGTGTAATAATAATAATAATAATAATAATAATAATAATAATAATAAATAACAATATCACAAAAGTACATCGACTGCATAAAAATTGGCCAAATCAAGTTTTTAATTCCGTAAAGTTTCCAATTCAGGAAACTAACCTTTGACTTCACCCAGCTGGTATTAGTTCATTAGGTGACTGGTTCGAAAAATAATTCAGGAATACACAAACGAACCAAACAACACGTTATATTCGTTATTAATGAAAGTGTATTTCGGATACCATCTTTTGAAAGAGTTTCGTTACGATTAATACAAAAGAAAAGGCTAAATCAATAGAACATAATTTAGCTTTATAAAGAAAGGAATGAAGAACTGTTTGATGTGTCATTAAAATGAACGACAACTACGACGTTTGCATCAGAACTTTCATTACCGACATGGAGACGAAGGTTATAATATTCCTGCCATTGAACGGCAATGAAAAAAGTCAATGTAGCATGAAAATGAGGGTTTAAAGGCATTAAAAGAATAATAACCAAATGTCGACCTTATTTCAACTTTTTACTATCTATATTTTATTTTTGACTCAAAATTTACACAAGATTGCCTTACAATACTCCACTAGCCCACCTGGGTGGTTTAGTGGTAGCGTGTCAGCCTCACATTCAACAGGTCGCGAGTTCGAATCTCGCTTAGGGTGAGTTACCCGGATAAGGTTTATTTTCGGAGGTTTCCCTTATCCTGAGAAGACGAATGTCCGCTGGTGAGAATATGGAGAGTTAGTTTGTAATGTTATCCTTCCGTATTCGGCCATATTTTAGGGAAGATAAAGTAAGCTGCCAATCCGTTAGGTAGAGTTACGCTCGAGCAAAAGAGAAAGAGGAGATCACGCTGGTAGAGAATAATAGATTGCCAGTACCAACTTAAACAGCTGCATTGCAATTATGGACACTTTATACCCAGAATTAATTTCTTGGTTATTTTGCAATATTTTGTGACCATTTTAGGGAACAATCCCAAAATACTGCATGTTTTGTGGTCTCTTCATATGCACCTCTCTTAAATTTGAATACATTTCAAACTTCTACAAACATTTGATTAGTATTTATTAAAATGGTTTATTTGGTCTATTTATGTACAATCTCATCTGTTACATTCACATAACTTTCTCTACATATGCTGCAACAAATTAGTCTTACAAAAGCTTATTTTTCTACTTCAGGCTTATCAAGATAAACATAGCAGCAATAGTTTTATTACATATTATTTCCTTGTACGAGAATAATAAAGAAATCTAAAAAAACTAAAGTGATAGTCAAATCTTTCAAAAATCGGTCGCTATGTGATGGTTTTGAAATGCCGTCCTCTTGGCTTGACGAGATCAAGAAAAACGAATAAAGTTGGAAAAAGTTTAAGTTGCAAAATTGAAACCATTAACAAGATATCTTAGAAATGGTGAACTCCATAAAAGTTTCCGTATGACATAAATTGTGCATTTTAATGAATCTACATTTTGTGTAGCAAGTTTTTATCTATTTCTTACAATTTATCAGAATGAAGAGTGCTTCAGAGGCTATTCCCGGAAAATTTAATATATTCATTTTCTTTTCAATGAAAATATCTTAAACTTATGATACTTTAATCAAATGGTTAGTTATCTTTGAGAAAATCAAAACTTTCGAAAAAGTTTCCATGTAAAGGGTAGTTTGGTGTGGGAGGATTCTCCTGAAAGTCTTGGTGTCGCTTCCTTGAAAGTTTGGTATTTAACGGACTTTTCGTTTTTGAGCGCACACGCACGCGCGCACAGCCCCTTTTCTAAAAATGCTCAGGATTTTAGGACATCAAACATATATTTCCGGTGAAATCTCGGCATGGAATTTTTGGATGCAATACAATATCATCTCTAATATTTACATGGTACCGACTTGGTGGAGAGAGTAAATTTACAGACGATATTCATTATAAAAATCTGTGTGCAGTTTATTGTTAGTTGTGTGACAGGGTGTTGCATATCTAAGAAACTGTCAAATGATATAAATAATACATTCTTCCATCCCTCCGCCCAAGCAACAATCTCCAGACTAACCATTAAATAAGTAAGCGATTTTTTTTCCTCCCAAGAATGCTGGCAAAAGGTGTAAAAGGTTCTTTTTTATCAGTTAAACAATGGAAAATGTTGTTGTTTGAAAAGTTATTCCAACGTTGAATGTCAGTAATACAAAACGCTTTATATAACTCCATGGCACGACAGCTCACGGGGAACCTTGGCCTACCGCCCGGCCGCTGCGTCCCCCATCTCGGTCCACTACAGATGTCATGGATGGGGTGCAGTATTGGAGGGTGAGACGTAGTCAGCGCCTCGTGTCCCTCCCGGCCGGTTAATGCGGTCCTCATGACCTGGAGCCGCTACTTCTCCATCAAGTAGCTCCTCAATTGGCCCCCCAGGGACCTTACGAGGCTGAGTGCACCCCGGGCCAGGTCTCCCAGCGGGGGAAAAATCCCCACGCCGGTACTGCGGATCGAACCCAGGTCTCCCGCTTGGTAAGCAGCTGCGCTACTACCGCGCTAAGGAGACGACCAAACGCTTTATATACTTGATATAAATGCAAGAAAACGACTAATGTCGTGTTACTTTTCGATAAGATATCTCGTATTTGGTTGGCAGTAGCCTTTTAAGGTCTCATTCCCTTCGCTTAGCGCCAAACAGATGGTGCCAGAGTTTCATTCAGTCCAGCTGCTCTACCATCCGTAGTCAGATGGCAACATGCAGATAGCAACATGAAAATAGATTCGAGGGTTCAAATATACCAATTAACTCCGCGACAAGCAGATGGCGTTAGGTTGCCTCCAATCTATTACTTTCACAATTTTTGAATAGATAGACACGAAATCGCAATTACCATATATTTTCAGTTTTATTATTTTTACTAACATTTATTGGATCGTGCTATTAAATATCCAATCCGGTATTAACCTTGGTGGCTGAGGAAAACCACGATAAAACCCCTGGTCGGCCAACGGAATTTGAACCCAGGACCTTCCGAATTTGAGCCATACCGCTCGGACTTGTTATTTTAAATGTCCTTTTGATGTTCACTTGTTTCCCGCGATTACATGGAAACAGTATGGGATGTTAAGGACAATATATAGCGTCCAGTTCTTTAACATTTGACTGCGTCTATTCCCTTTGTATCCTAATGAGATGTGTAATATTGCTGCGAAGGCTTATCTCGATTAAAACGAAGTAGATGGAAAAATAAACTTTCGTAAGAATAAATTATTTACCCACCAATAAACATTAGAAGTTATAGAAAGTCTTGTGAATGTAACCCATAACATTTTTCTCCTCTTAATTACTGCATATAGCAACCATGTGGTTACACTGCCGATACATGAAATTAAATCATAATTTAAGGAAATTTGGGAAGCAAACGAAGGTTAAGGTACCTCTCCAGCATTTTCCAGTTTTGAGGACTGAGAAAACCCTCGCCAAAACCTCATAGAGGTTCTAGCTGGGTTTGAGCCTTGGACCTCAGGCTCCGGCGTCCATGAGCTTCACCACCCGTGGTTTAAAAAAAATCATACATAATAGTCATACGGCCTCACTCTAATGAAGAAATTCGTTCGCTAGGAATTCTAGAGTCAAATTATTCTCATTTTTATACCATTACTAATACTCGATAAGTATTTCTGGGACGAATGCATTATCACTGAAATTTGAAAATCTGAGTCAACTTCCAGTTTAGATAAATATTACATAATTTTTTTTAGTTAGAAAATACCAAATACGTATTGTTAAACACAAAACTATTTCGAAAAACATTGATTTCAGTTAAAAGAAGCAATCCCGTAGAAATTGATAATAAATGTTTGATTGTTTATAATACTAATATAATTTTAATAACTAGAATTCTTCACCATTCATTTATACCTATTATTAAAATTTACTTTAAGAAAGCTTTGGGCAATAAAGGAATTTCATTTGTTATGGGAGGAATGTACGATAATCGTTGAATAAGCTTTTTTGCGTCAAAATCTGAAATAGTTCATACAAACAGTCCACATCTTTGACTTCAATTTGTCAACATTTTAAGCAGCACATTTCGGAATATTAATTTGTTGTTCTTTTGCTTCTAATGGATTCACTCAGAGTGTGTATCCACAATGTCAAAATGTTTTAAACACTTGACTATCCACTCATCCTTCTGTATGTCTTTTTGTACACACACTTACAACAAAACGTGTCCTGGAAGTACTTCCACCGATTGCTAATAATGGCTAGCATAAAACAGCAGAAAAATGTGTTTGGAATGAAACCTAACCTTTGTAGGATCATCAGGAAAATAGGCAGAAAAAAGGGGGGAAAAAGCGATGTTACACAATATTTTGGTAAAGAAAGCTCCTTTTTTACCCAGAAAAAAAAAAGACAATGGTGCCATGAATATGAATGGTTTAATTCCAGTAGTAATAGTAGTATTAACAGTAGTAATTTAGCTTATTTGATTTACAAAACAAAAGGCTGACGCCTCCACCAGCCTTTATTCGTTGTAACTAGAAAGCAATTTGCGCTAAATCGATCTCTATTATAGATTATGAAAAGTGACCATTTTCTACAACACTCGTAAGCTGCATACTCAAATGCATGCTGCATAAATTAGAAGTGGTAGAGTTATAAAATGTATTATCAGCATAATATTTGTGTGTATTTTAAATGGAAAATGTTGGAAAACGTTAGGAATAAAATACAAAATCTCGTCTACCTTTTGCACTGAACAAACTGACATGTTATGCTCCTAACTGTAACCGTATCGAAATTATGCTAAATTCCTGCGATGTGTTTGCTATTCTACGTGCTGTTAAAAAGTAGCGATGCCCTATCGCAACGTGGCAACATAGCCCTCTCCCTTCTCCGCTTCGAGTGAACTGTCACTAGTATAGGTTGTTTAAATGGCACTGTACGGGCTTAATAAAACATTATCCAGATCCGACATGGTATCCCTGGTTAGGGATTTTAACCTTACAAAAATAAATAAATGTTGGTGATGTGCAGATTTTTGATAAGATCACAACAGATGCTTACCTGGGGTAAAAAGAATAACGGCTTTCATGCAGCCGCATTCACTGCCATCTGGAGAGAGTTGTCTGAATCTGCTCATGATCTCCTGTAACAGGTGATAAATAAAATAGCATCTTAGGATCGCTAAAACAACTAAATATAACATAATTCTAGATAGGCAAAATTTGACATTTGATGTCCGCAAATCGGTGAAGTCATGTAAAGGTATTGCCTTCTGATGATGTGTAATCGGGGTTTCCTTTCCCTAGCCTTTGATAATTTAATATCTAACTATAAGACATCAGTTTTTCAGAGACGTCTTCTCTCCCTCCCCCCTCCCCCACCTTTTAGCAATTGGTGTTCTGGACTTTTTCTGCATTTAGAGCCGTTAGACATCTTCTACGAGGTTTCTGCGTTTAAACTATGTACCGTCATCGGTTCCCTCGTTGTGGCCTGTAGCCAAGTTCTCCCCTATTACCAGTCCGCTAGACTTTCCCCTATGATCGTTTGGTTCATCGGATGCTTATCCCCTCCCCCACAACGACGAGGTGATAGTCCTAGAGGAGTGGTATATGGCACAGTGGACTCTTTTTAATTCGAACTTGGGACAGTACAGTCCTGTCATGGGATTAAAAGGTCTCTAAAAGGGAGATATAAATTGTATCCAATATAATATAAATTATATTAATAAGGGACAAGAATATATTAGAAATGGCCATGGGAGAAATACATAAAATACGTCTATGAGTGCAAATATAACGGTACCATTAGCTGGCACACGACCCAGGTAGGAGATTACCGTTAAGAGCTGGACACTGCACCGAAGGGGTTGAAAGTTTCACAGCCCAAGAGTAGTGGACATAATAAAACAAATAGAAACGGTTCTCTTGTTGGCCGTGTGAAGTGACTTCACCAGCTATGGAAGATTCGTTGGGTTAAGACGCGATATTTGAGTCCGCGGTAGGACGAACGGGCTACATATGGCCGTGACGGAAATAGTGTCTATTTAATGCAACATAAGACGGTCAAAAGTAATAAGAGATAATAGGCGCGGTTGCGTAAGGCATAATTGGAAAGGGGAAAACTTATGAGGAACGCGTGAGGATTCGATGGTAGAAAAGGTCAAAGAAAATGAATAAACGAGTTCAACAACAATCTTGAACTCGAAGAAAACCACTCGAGAAATATTCCATGCCAACAAAACCCTGAGCTAGGGCACCCACCTCTCCACATTCCATAAATATCTTAAACCTACACGCGGGATTCGAACCGACACCTCCACACCTTGGGAACCGCCGCAAACTCTATGAATTATCCAAACTTCGAATTAAAAAAAATATGTTCTTTAGTACAGAATTTAGATACATATAGATAACTTGAGTGTAACTCACAATGTTAATTTCCATTTCTTTTATCTGTGAATTGAGTTGCAATAGTGTGACACACTGTTTCAAGCAATTCAGGAGACAATATTCATACAAGAATCTGATGTGCTCCATTCATTTCTATCTGCTCTGCAAACTATTCTTACAAAATATTATTCTTTTATGTGCATAATACTAATCATGACAAATATTACCAGAAATGGTCTTACCACTTAGTTCCTAGGAAGTAGAAGCGAATTAAGAGAATACACTAGAATAAAACATTATCAAATCATTTAAAAGTTGTCGCTTTGCGATTGTCATTAAAGTTTGGTTCCTTTCCACGGCCAGGAGTAAAACAAAAGATTTATAAAACGGACGAGGACTTCCCTTTTGAGAAAAGTTTAAGTAAAAAAAAAAAAATGTATACGACACAAACTGTGCCTTATGTAAAAGTTATTCAGAATGAAGAGGTCTTCAAGGGCTATTCCCACGAAAATTTTCAATTTAAAGGGTAGTTTGGGTTGTGGAAATTTTTCTGAAAATCTCCTTGTAGCACCCTTAAAAGATAATACATTTAAATACCGGGCTTGGCAATTAACGGACTTTTTGTTTTTGAGTTACGGTGTTCACTGACACACACACGCACACAAACTGACGTTTTTCTAAAATTCCTTTTTATTTAGGGGTCTTCAAAATATGTATTTCCGGCGAAATCTCGGTTTAGAAATTCTAGGTGGAATTCAATATTTTTTCTATCCTATGTACAGGGGCATACGTATTAAAGAAAGTAAAAATACATCAGTAGAAAACATACAAACACCGTACTATACAATTATTCAGATAAGTTCTTACTTAAAGAAATGCGAGAATTTAGCCAAATAAAGAGTTGGAAAGAAGGCGCATGCTTTCCCAGAATTTAAACAAAATAGGTGAAGAAAAGGACTGAGCCATACCTAGAAATGCGAAAATAGACATTGAATTCTTGGAACTTTTAGCAGAGCTCAGCAGCTGATACGAACACGAACATCATCTCGACTTTCGCATAATTCAGAATACGTTTTTTTTATTAAGAATAAAATAAAAACTGACTTAGAATTATCCAAATTAGGCTTCAAAAATTCGAATTAAACGTGAATTTTAAGGTAATTTTAAATAGGAATTTCTAGGGGATTGCACTTTTATTCGAATTCCCCCAAAATTCGAATTATACGAAGTCGAATTTACCAATTCTTCTGTAATTAGTATTAAACGAGGACGCAGCATTTAATAATTTATTACTTTCTCTACACATACTATGTACATAGTGTATAGAGAAGGTATTGTATTGTACCAAAAAATTCGATACTGGGATTTCACCGGAAGTACATGTTTTGAGACACCCTGAATTAAATAAGGCATTTTTAGAAAAATTTCCATGTGTGTGTCTGTCTGTGTGTGTCTGCGTGTATGTGTGTGTGTCTGTGGGCAGCATAGCTCAAAAACGAAAAGACCGTTAAATACCAAACTTGGAATTTAAGTTCGGTAACGTCCAAGTTTGGTATTTAACGGTCTTTTCGGTAGCTTCAAGAAACTCCTCCCACCCTAAAACCCTTTACGTGGAAAAAATTTCAAAAATTTTGATTTACTCTAAAATGGCTCTAACAATTTTAATTAAAATCTCTTATATTTAAGATATTTACATGACAAACGAAAATGTATATCTTTAATTTTCTGGGAATAGCCTCTGAAGACATGTTTATTCTGAATGAATTTTGCGGAATTTTGCGTAACTGGTAAACCGTAAAATATAGCCAAAACTTAATTAAAAAAATATAAACGTCGTTAAAACACACAGTTTATATTATAATCATTTTTTTCGTGGAGTTGACCGTTTTTGAGATATTCCTTGTTATTAGTTTCAGCTTTAAAGTACTTATGCTTTGTCAAAAATGAGCAGAAAACACATACCTGAATGGCTTTTATTTCGTTGTTAGTAACTTCGTCTTGGGGAAGACGATCTTTTGCTTTACTGCAGCCAAACAATGCTGAAAGATCCCAAGGAATGGACCACTGAGCTAGATACAACAGGAACAGTTCCTTCCACGATTCTTGCAGAAGCAGCAGCTGCAGACAGACACACATATTAACACGGATCATGAACACTAAACTTGGACATCACTTACTATCTAAATAAACGTAAAAAAAAAAAAAATAGCGAAGGAAGAAAATCGAATCTTGACGCTGATTCGCTGGACATTGAGTATGATTTTATTAAAATAATTACTGAAAGCAATCTATTCGTGGAACAACAAAATTAATAGTTACCTGGTCTCGTTTGGAGAGAGTTTGGAAGGGAGCCAGACATCTTACCCATCGTACCGCCATAAACAGAAGTCTTGCAGTGGTTTCCTGTGAAATAAAATGGTTGATAATTAATCAACAGTTTGCATGAAATTCATTTAAATCTAATTTTACTTTCACTACATGCAGGTAGGTACATAGTACATAAGTATAGAAGATACAAAGATTGCACTGGAAATACACGTTTTAGGGTCCCTACATCGAAATAAATCTGATGTGTTCCATTCGCATAAGTTACTCTAGCTGATTCATAAACAAACTATTCTTACAAAAGATTATTCTTTTATCTATATCATGCTAATCGAGGTAAACTTAACAGAATTGGTCTTATTACTTGCATTCTTGTAATTAGAACAGAAATAAGGGAATGAACTAGGCTAAATGATAGTCAAATCTTTTAAAAAGCTGGTCGCTATGTGAAAAAATTGAGGTTCGGTTCGTTTGAGAAAAGTTCGGTAGTTTAAGATTTAAACCAATAACAAGGGATATCTCGAAAGGATCAGGTCTACAAGAAAAACGCATATGACATAAGTTATGTGTTTTAATGAGATCAACATTTTTTGTGTACTAAATTTGGGTCTATCTCTTACGGATTAACCATTATGCAAAACTCTGCAAAATTCATCCAGAATAAAGAGATATTCAGAATCTACTCCTAGAAAATTAAACATATACATTTTATTTGTGATGTAAATATATACGGCACTTTAGTCAAAATCGTTAGGCCCATTTTTGAGAAAAGTCGACATTTCAATAATTTGTTCATATAAAGGTCATTTGTGGCGGGCGGATTTTCTTGAAAATGTTCGTTTCGCATCTAAATATAAATATGAAATTTTTTCACACACACACACGCTCACTGACGTTTTTCTAAAATGCTTTTTTTTCGCATTCAGAGAACCTAAAAACTATTTCCGATGAAATTTCGACATCGAATTTTTGGGTGTAATATAATACCTTCTCTAACTACTATGTAGGTGTATGTACATACGTGCTAGAGAAAGTAAAAACATATTAGAAAAAGATCCGTGTATGTGTTCGGGTGTCTGTGAAAAACGATAACTTAAAATCGATAAGTCGGCAAAAACAAACTTGGTATTTAAGATTAGTATCTTCCAAGGAAGCGATACGAAGACTTTCTAGCAAATTGTCATCCCTTTACAAGAAAAAAAAAGTCGAAAATGTTGGTTTTCTCAAATATGGTTCTAACGATTTTGATTAAAATTCCGCACATTAAAATATTTACAGGACAAATAAAATGTAGGTATATCCTAAATTTTCTGGGAATAGCCTCTGAGAACCGCTTCATTATGGATGACTTTTACATAATTGTAAACCGTAATAGAGAAAACTTACTACAGAAGAAAACGTAGATCTCGTTAAAAGACAAGATTTATGATCATGTACACTTTTTCGTGGAGTAGATCATTTCTAAGACATTCCTTGTTATTGGTTTCAATTTGAAAATCTTAAAACCTTTCTCGTTCGTCAACTCCTGGTCATGCAAAGAAACGGATTTCAACCACGTGGCAAGCAGCGTTTAAAGGTTTGTCTATCGCTTTAGCCAAGTATGTTCTCTTACTTCCTTTCTGCTTACAAGGAAGTAAGTAATAAGACCATTTCTGCTACTACATATTTCGATTAGCATGAAATAGAAGAATAATTTTTTTAACAATAATTTGTTGCAGATATGTAGAGAATAGAACACATACATTTTTTCGTTTTTGAGTTATACTGTTCCCTGACACACAAACGCATACAATTTTTGTGGATTCGGGAGTCTTAAAATATGTATTTCTGGTGAAATTTCGATATCGAATTTTTGGTTGGAATACAATACTTTCTCAACCTGCTAAGTACATTGTACATTCGTTGTAAAGAAAGTAATAAGGTTTTATGAGGTTAGGTCGTTGAAGTGATATAGAAGAATCGATGATATGTGGGAAAAGTCATGCGATTGTAAAATCGGATCTTTTGTAACATGAAAAATCTGATGTGATCCATTCACATACTTTCTCTACATCTCTGTAACAAATTATTGTTAATAAGCTTATTCTTATATTTCATGCTAAAACATTAGTAGAAACGGTCTTATTACTTAGTTCCTTTATAAGTAGAAGGGAAATAAGAGAATGCACTAGGCTAAACCGACAGTCAAATGTTTTAAAAGTGTGGTTACTATGGGAATGAAATCAGTTTCTTTGTTGGCCAAGCGTTGACAAGTTCCCGCCTGAGAAAAGTTTAAGCATTTTAAAACTGAAATCAATAACAAGGAATGTATTCGAAAACGGCCAACTGCAAGAAAAAACTGTATATGACATAAATTTTGTGTTTTATGGTGATCCACATTTTTTGTATAGTAAGTTTTTGTCTATCTATTTAGGATATACCTACATTTTATTTGTCATGTAAATATTTTTAATGTGCGGAATTTTAATCAAAATCGTTAGAACCATATTTGAGAAAACCTATTCCTAGAAAATTCAAGATGTACATTTTGTTTGGCATGTTAATAACTTAAATATAAGAGATTATTTTAATCAAAATAGATAGAACTATTTTTGAGGGAATCAAAATGTTCAACATCTTTCCATGTAAAGGGTAATTTGGTGTGGGGGGGGGGAGATTTTCTTGAAAATCTTTGTGTCGCATCCTTGGAAGATGCCAAACGTAAATATCAAGTTAGGTATTTAAGGGTCTTTTCATTTTTGAGCTATGTTGTCTACAGACACACACAAACACGCATGGACCTTTTTCCAAAAATGCTATTTTTGGGTTCAGGGGGAACCAAAACATATATTTCCGCTGAAATCTCGGTATCAAATTTTTGGGTGCAATACAACACCTTCTCTACACACGAGGTACATTGTACGTGTAGAGAAAGGAAAAGTCTGATGTGTTCCATTCACATGACTTTCTCTACATCTCTGCAATAAATTATTGTTAAAAAACTTATTCTTCCATTTAGTTAATGCTAGTCGAGAAAAATTGGTAGAAAGGGTCTTATTACTTGCTTCCTTGTAAGTAGAAGGGAAATAAGGGAATATCATAGGATAAATCGATAGTTAAATCTTTTAAAAACTGTTTGCTATGTGATTGAAGTACCTTTGCTGTATGGACAGGAGTTGACAAATTCCCGTATGAGAAAAGCTGAAACTAATAACAAGAAATGTCTCAAAAATGGCCAAGTCCACGAAAAAATGTGTATAGCATAAATTGTGTATATTAACGAGCTCTACATTTTTTGTGTGTTAAGATTTTGTCTATCTCTTACGGTTTACCGGTTATGTAAGTAAGTATTAATTATGCAATTATGCAAAATTTATCCAGAGTATACATACCTACATTTTATTTGTTATATGAATATCTTAAATATAGGAGATTTTATATCGTTCGAGCCATTTTTAGAACATCAAAATTTTCGAAATTATGTAGTTTAGGGTGGACGGATTTTCTTGAAAATCTTCGTGTCGCATCCTCGGAAGATACCAAACTTAAATACCAAAGCTAGGTATTTAAGGGTCTTCGTTTTTTAGCTATGTTGTCTACACACCGGACCGTTTTCTAAAAATGTTATTTTTTTTTGGATTCGGGGGACCCAAGACATGTATTTCCGGTGAAATCTCAATATCGAATTTTTGGGTGTAATACAATACCTTCAAAACTGGAGGGATATAAAAGCTATATATATTTTATAGGAGGATTGACTTGATGAAGGCGTGTTTTATTAAAAGGACTGTATAAACGCACCAATAAGAGCAGGGGTGTTTTGTTGTCGTATTGGCGGTTTTGTCAGCCGAGGGTCTGGGAAGTCACACGTGTCAATATTTCGTGTGGCCAATGACAAGCTGCGAGTTGTGAAGTCAGTGTCTGGTTAACCAATAGCGGTACGGCACAGAAGCGCAGAAGTCAGTGGCGAATACCGCCACGTGCGGGCGCTGTGGTGTGAGGCCAGATGTCTAGTTAGACAGGCACGTGGCCAGATTTACATGGGGGTTCCACACTTGGGTTAACGTCTGTGTCTGGCATTATACAGGAAACGATGAGCCTCCTCTGAATTAAGGACAAATTAAATTACCGAAGTTGTAAAAAATTGTTTTTTGGTCTTTGGTTATATCAATTGGAGTTTCCTCATTAGCGTCAAATTAGTTTCCTGTATTTCAAGATATATTTACCCTTAAAGAAAGTCAATTTTTATTTGCTTTCTCTACACGTATTATGTACATAGTGAATAGAGGAGGTATTGTATTGCACCCAAAAATTCGATACCGAGATTTCACCGGAAATACATGTTTTGAGACCCCTGTAACCAGTAAAAGCATTTTTAGAAAAATGTCCGTGTGTCTGTCTATGTGTGTGTGTGTGTCTGTGGGCAGCTTTGCTCAAAAACGAGAAGTCCGTTAAATACCAAACTTGATATTAAGTTCAGTATCTTCCAAGGATGCGACACGAAGATTCTAAAGAAAACCTCCCAACCCCCAACTACCCTTTACATGGAAAAATATTCGAAAATTTTGATTTTTTTTAAAAAGTGGCTTTAACGATTTTGATTAAAATCTTTTATATCTAAGATATTTATGTGACAAATAAAATGTGTATCTTGAATTTTCTGGAAATAGCCTCTGAATACATGTTTATAATGGATGCATTTTGTGGAATTTTGCATAACTGGTATAAACCGTAAGGGATAGAAAAAAACTTACAACACTTAGAGCTCGTTAAAACACATTTTTTATATCATTTACATTCTTTTCGTGGAGTCGTCCATTTTTGAGACATTCTTTGTTGTTAGTTTCAGCTTTAAAATACTTAATCTTTGTCATATCCTATGCGTACAAGCAAAGGCACTTCAGTCAAATAACAGCCAGCTTTTAAAATATTTGACTATTGATTTAACCTATGGTACTCCCTTATCCCCTCTACTTACAAGGAAGCAAGTAATAAGAAAGACCCTTTCTGCCAATTTTTTCTCGATTAGCATTAAGTAAATAGAAGAATAAGCTTTATAACAATAATTTACTGCAGAGTTGTAGAGAAGCCATGTGAATGGAACACATCAGATTATTTCTTAACAGTAAGAATTGTATTAAAACTCTATCTTGTAGTTTGTTGATCAATACTTGCCACTAGCTTAATTATTTGTTTCTCAATAACTTAGGGAGACAATTGACTACCATCTACCCCTCTAAGCACGCCTGTCTTTATTTCCTCTTTAATTTTATTTTCTTAAAATCATTGGAGGCACAATATTCAACATATGTTTACTCTCTGCCAGGTATGTACGCAGTAGATAGATAAGGTAGGTATTGTATTCCACCTAAAATTAGTTTTCCCCTGAATCCAAATTATCACCCTCCGTGGTTACCATTCTAGCCTCATATACCCAAGGTTGCGGGGACGATGGATTTTTTTGGGCGTTAGCAAATTAAATATAGCAAACAGTTTTTACTTCCTCTACTCGTGCTACGTACATGGTGTATAGAGAAGGTATTGCATTGCACCCAAAAATTTTTATACCGACATATCACCGAAAATACATGTTTTGTGACCCCCTCATTCCAACATTTTTTTTAGAAACAGGTTTATCTGTGTCTGTGAGTGTGTGTGTATGTGTGTGTGTGTATTTCCGGTGAAATACATTCTCTATACAATATGTATAGTACGTGTAGAGAAAGTAAAGGTCGGATGTGTTATACTCACATGACTTTATCTATTTCGTAGCAAACTATTCTTAGAAACTGTATTCCTCTAACACTTCACGTTACTCCAGATAAACGTTTGCATAAATGTTTTATTACTTATTTTATTATAGATACAAAGGATTAAGAGAATATTCAAGTCTAAAGCGATAGTTATAATTTTTAAAAGCTGATCCTATGTGGTGAGATTTACTTTATGATTGAACAGAAACAAGAAAACTGAATAACGACATTAATTACTATAAAATTGAAAATAATAATAAAGAATATCTCGGAAATAGTTAACTCCATAAACGATGTATCCGATATAAATTGTGTGTTTTAACCAGATTTATATTTTTTGTATAATAGGTTTTTGTCTAGGCATGTCTTACACTTTACCGGTTATACAAAAGTCCTCCAAAGCGAAGAGGGCTTAAGAAACTATTCTTAGAAATTTCAATGAATAAATTTTATTTGTAATGTAAATAGCTTTAATATAGGTTATTTTAATCAAAATCGTTAGATCAATTATTGAGAAAATGGAACATTTAAAAAAATCTTAAATGTAAACGGGCAGTTTAGGGTGGAGCAGTTTCCCGAACATCTTTGTGTGGCATTCTTGGAAGACACTGAACTTAAATGTGAAGTAAAGTATTTAACTGACTTTTCGTTTTTGAGTTCTGCTATCCACAGACACTCACACACTGACCATTTTATAAAAAATCTGATATGTTCCATTCACATGACTTTCTCTAGCTGTTCCACAACAAACTTTCCTTGCAAAAGATAATTCTTTTATCTACGTCATGCTAATCGAGATAATATTAGCAGAAATTGTCTAATTACTTGCTTCCTTGTAAGCAGAGGGGAAAATAAGCAATACACTAGGCTAAAGAGATTGTAAAATCTTATGAAAGCTATCGCTATGCGAAATAATTGAAGTTCGGTTCTATTTTGCTTTCCCGAGAGTAAATAAAAGGAGATGAAACGAAAGTACCTTTCCTCTTGAGAAAAGTTTAAGTAGCTTAAAGTTGAAAACAATAGCAAGAAATATATCGAAGCAGTTAACTGTACAAAAATGTATATGATATAAATTGTGTGTTTTGTGTAGTAAGGTTTTGTCTATCTCTTGCGGTTTACATGTCTTCAGAGGCTGTTTCCAGAAAATTTGATACACATTTCGATTGTCATAAAAATATATTAAAGATAGGTATTTTATTCAAAATCCCTAGAGCGATTTTTGAGAAACTCAACATTTTCTTGAAAGTCTTCGTGTTACATTTTTGACAGATACTGAACCTAAATACCAATTTTGTATTTAACGGACTTTTTGATTTTGATTAATGTTGCTATAGACAGACTTTTATTATCTTTCTAAAATGTTTTTTTTTTTGGATTCAGGGTTCTCAAAAATATGTTTCAAATGAAATCTCGGTGTCGAATTTTTGAGTGCAATACATAATTTCTCTACCTACTAGGTATATTATACATACGTTATAGAGAAACTACAAGTTTTAAAGAAGAGAGATTGCATAGAAGAAAGATTTAATAAACGTTAGTGAGTAAAGGACTTCAAGTTACGTCACCCAAAAGAAACCAGATATTTTGTCCAGCAGCAGTCCTGAGGTATTCCATTATGTCAATAAATAGCTTAAATTCATACTGAATACTTTTATATTTCACAGTAGTTTATCCGTATAAATGGAAACAGAACTATACAACATAATATCAGAAGAGAGAAAATTTGAATGTTGAATTGAATTTTATTGATGAACGTCTTTAACTGCTGCAGTTCTTAGCGTCCCATTCTATATTGGACATGAAACTCCACTTGACTTTGCTCTTTTACGTGCCGTAAATCTATGACACGGGACTAACGGCTTTATTTCCCTTCCGAAGGAAGTCATGCTAAGGATTTTTACGCATCACCCACGACCTTGGGAACTAGAGGCCAGCATGCTACCTCATGACCACGATGGACGACTGGAGGACTGAATTTGGTATTGAACTGAGCATGTTGAAGTTGTTAGAAGACGGGGTTTGGAAGCATATACTACTGAGGTTAGTATCTGATAAAACTAACATTTAGATGGATTTATTTTATACTTTCATGCAGAGGCAAAATATAATAGAGGCGTTTCAAGTTTAGAATATTGAAGCAAAGTCATACTAATCATATACCTTATTAAACCAAGTTAATGTCAGAGATATATAACTCTAGATATTTTCTAGGTCTTGTAAAAGCTAGTTAGTGAATATCACCCCATTTTTAGCGATCTGAAACTAACTTAGCCTGCAGTTTTCGGAAAAAACGGACATACTTCTTGACGGTAGTTGCCTTGTTAGATTTAACCGAAGAAATACATTTTGTCTGAACGTTAAGGTAATGTTATGGTCCACTGTAGATGGCGCAGAAGAGAGTAACTATTGCACTCACCTGGAGCACTTCCCACGTTGGCGAGAGCGCGAGAGGCAAGGGGCTTGGCTGGGGGATACTCACTGCAGCTGCCTCGTTCAGTTTAGCGCTCCAGATAAACTCCTGCAAGCACATGTCAAACATTTGCTAACATGGAAACGTTTAAAGCTCCACTTGGCAAATCTTTATTCAGAATCCAAACTTGAGGCAGACCCTTAAAAGACAGTGTGTATTTATTTTTCAGTACAAAAGTATATATTGCATAATACAGGTTGATTATATCCACAGAATCTACAAATAATTATCTATAAACTTGTAATGTACTTCCTTCTGGTAGCTTAGTTTTGTGCAAACATTCTTGAAGTAAAGTTACCACAAGTACCTAATTTCTTATAGCCATGCTCCACTACATGTATTTTTTTATTGCTCTTTTCTTCCCTTTTTCCCTGATGGCTAATGTACAGTCAAATGCATGGCATTTGTCAATTTAAGAAGTGCACAATAGTAATGTTCATAAGGAAATACTAAACCTCCCCTGACACAACCACTCCTAATATTTGTCTTTCTCGCTTATTTTCCTTCGCTCCTTAACTTAAACCGACTAGTGCTCGAATTGTTGAATTGTCAGTTTTTAGACAGAAGATCAATAAGTGAAATATCGTTTCGAAGTATGTCTTCCAACCACTCAGGTGTTACCGCACTCTTTCCCTTTCACCACTCACTTAGGCCTAAACTTTGTTCATAAGATAATGCGTGTGTGACGGGCTTGAATTCAAATCAATAAGAGACTAGTTCACTCGGCTGGTGCCGAACTCAGAAAATAAGGATTTCTGCCAAAATTAAATAAAGAACTATAGGATTTTTAATAATATTTGTGTTTCAAAGCTACAAAATTTAGGGAAGCTTAGATGGAAAGTTCCCTAAACGTGTTCAACTTTTTAACAAAGCACTACACGTACGGAGCTGAAACTTTATACGAGATAACTTTAAAAACGTAATTAAATTTTGTGGGCACTAATTACAATTTTAGGATAATTAGCATTTATCACTTTTAAATTTTTAAGACCAACAAATACATACGGCTTTTAGGATTATTTAGTAAATACTTGAATATAAGACAACATTTTACGATCGAACCAGAAAAGTCACACTCCGCCCACATTTAGATGTAAGCGGCACCATGGCCTACGATTTAAACCGCTCGCCTCTCACCTAGGCAGTTCGATCATAGGGGAACGCATGTTAGATTTGTGGCAGACGAAGTGGCGTCTGGGCGGTATATATTCGGGTTCTCCGGTTTCTCCGCCATTCATTCCACCGATTGCACCATAATTATAGTTCCTTTCATTCCCTTCACCGATATTTCTTATCATCCACTTCCTCATTTTCATATCAGGCATGGAGCTGATCATCAATCTGGCTTCTTCTGATCCAGAGCCTCTGCTCCTCAACAGGTGTTTGAACCCAGGCGTTGGCTTGTAAGTTTCTGGGGGTGGGTATGTAGATACGAGGAGAGTAAATACAGAGAGAAGAAAAAAGGAATTGTGTATATAAAAAGAAAAGCAGTTTTACTCGTAGATTCATCAATAAGCAGTTCAGAGTAAATAGAGAAGAACATGCGCCTGAACATAGCGGCAACTTCTTCGGCTCGTCTGTGTGGCGGGAAGTATCTCAAGTTCTTTTTGCACGAGTAACTTTTTCTACCAGGTGGCCCAACTTCCGAAAAAAGACTTCGATGACGCTATTTGAAGTTAAAACCGGTCAGCGAGGAACTGGCGTCAGCGACCTTCGTCTTACCACGTCTCAATGAGCGCGATCCGCTCATCGTCTCCGCCGATAAGCAAAAAGAGTTAGCCCCGTTGAGTTGCAGAACGCAACTCGCACGAAGGGATATCTGCACACTCAAATACGTGCCAATTGGACCATTTGGTAGTTCTAAAACACTTTAAATATTCTTGCATTTCATTTAATTTGGGATCTTATATATTACTACCATATACCATAATAATTTTATTATTGATACCACTATGTTCTAGCCACACGAAAGAATTTTCTTTATATTCAAATTACATTATGTTGTAACAGTCGGCTTGACAATAATTACAGTCGCACTGAGTACAAGATTGTTGTTGTTTTTTTTTTGGTGCTATTCAATTATCGGGAAAGGATATTTGCAAAAAAGATGTTCCAGATCTAGATTTAGGGCACCTGCACTAATGAGGATGTGAAAAACCTGGAAAACAGTCAGGTACTGGCGATTTGAACTGCAGATTTCCCGTTCACAAGTTCCTATTATGGGGTGAAAAGTTAATTAGCCTAATGTGTCACCGATGAAATATAATCACCAAGCCTAACTGTGCGGTGAAAGGGTGGAAATTTGGAAGCATTTCATTTCAGTGGCTGGAACGCATGCTTTGCAACGACGGTTCACAACAGTATCTGGCTGATTCCGTCTCAAATTGGTTTGAGTCAAAAGTTTGGCACTCAAATGTCAACCAATGAACACAAATCGGCTTTAGTCTTAGGAACGAAAAGGTGGTACAAATCTTTATTCACATTTTATTGATAAGGTTAATGAAAGTGTTATTATTGTTTAACTAGTTCTAGTAAAGATATATGAAAATGCCCAATAACTTGACAAAATCCTCGTTTTAAGAACATTAATTAGAGGCGTATTGTACTTTTTGTAGATTAAATATGATTTTTAAGGGAGTATAATTACTACTGTGCAATATATCGGAATTATTCCATGCATTCAACTGTATGTACCAAACAACTTTTAGGTAAAATTATGAGTGGATCCAGCTATAAACAATTTAGCAAATATGAGTCCTACCTGGCATTTCTCCGCTGACATGAGGATCTGCAGCAGTCCGGGTGGAGGCGGTTGGTGTGTGAGGAACATGGCCGCTGCCGGAGGTGGCGGAGGTACGGCGCCGGAATGGTCGCCTCCAGTCGCGGCTGCCGCTGCCACAGCAGCTGCTGCAGCCGCCGCAGCGCTACCCAGCACCGGGGGCACGGTCCCTGGCTTCACGGCTTGGGGAGGTGCAGATCCAGGGTGTCCTGGGAACAGTAATTTGGTGGTGGTACTGGTAGCTGCCTCACTGCTGGCCTGCAGGCCTGGAGGCACGCCACCTAGTGTCGGCGTGCTGCCCACGGTGTGGTGGTGATGGTGATGATGGTGGTGCATGTCCTTACTCTGTTGGTGCTGGTGGTGCTTCGGCTTGCGAGGTCCTCTCTCGTGCTGCACGGCTGTATGTTACAACAGAACATAACCAAATGACGTTATATCTGCATCACCATCACCACAGCAGTTTCTTGTGGAATCCTAACTTCGCTTTTAATAACTACAACGTACAATTTCCAAAATAAAATAATAATTAGAAGCGGATGTCATAGAACGAGGGATAAAAACAAAGCGCTGTTGAATTACTTCTGTAATTCGCAATAAGATTAACATGTTGGTAATAGTTATTCTTAGTCTTGGAGCTTTGCCGACACTCTATTTAATAAACACTTAATATTTCTATCTCAACTGCAGTTTCACTTTCCCTACCGTTAAGACGCGGTAGAGGGCAGAGTGGTAGACAGTATTTAACGCCTGTACTTTTTACTGTGCACGCACCTCTTCTAGTCCTTCGGTAGGTTTCGAGAAATCTCGGAAGCAGAGCAGAGCGACAACATTGAGACATAAAGTATGCTACATACTCTGTCATTTAGTGGCTTCAATGCCAAGGTTTCATTCTGTCTGTAAATTCCAGAATTTATGCATGTGCACGTGCGATGTGCTTCGTTTAGAATTTCAGATAGTTTGCAATAAATTAGATAATATATTTATAATAATGGTAGAGGGCCTCTGAGTTAACGAAGTTCTTTGGTTGACAGCGCTGCGGAAAGACAGGCGGGTGAGCTTTCTCTCTTCTTCCCTCCGGTTCTCGCTTTCCCGCGAAGTAAAGGTGCGCACATAGAACATGTGGCACCACAGGCGATGACCGGTGATACATAAATGAAATAATTGCCTGTGGAGAAGCAGAGGTTTCGGATCAGATAGGAGTCAGAATGGGTGGTCAGTCCGATGCGTGGAATGAAGTGAGGAAGTGGATGATATGAAATGAGGTGAAATGGGTGATAGGAAAAATTATTAGGGAACAATTAGTGGAATGAATCGCGGGGAAAACCGGAGAAAACCCTCCCAGGTGCCGATTCGTTCATCTCAAATCCCGCTTGCGATCGATACTTCGGATTGAACCCAGGCCACGTAGGTAAGAGGCGAGCGGTGTAACCACTCGATCACGGCTCCGCCAAGATGATAATGATAACGATAATGATGAGGATAATAATAATGATAATAGTAATAATAATAATAATAATAATAATAATAATAATTTAGGAAAAGGCCCCTTGTGCGGTGTGCTGTTTGTCAACGGCATAACTAAAATTGATGAGCTGGTATTTATGTTCAGCATTTTCAAGGATGCCACAGAAGATTTACAAGAAAATCCTTCTATTCAAACATTTTTTTTTACATGGGAACATTTTTATTTATGTTCTCAAAACAGGTTCTAACGATCTTGATTGCGGCAGTATACGTTACACATATTTTCCTGATTAATATTGCAGTTAAAATGACTTTAAATAAATAAAAGTAATCTAAATTTTGACTTTTCGAAATTAATTTTGAATACGTTGTAAGCCTTAGGAAAATATAGAAGGTAGACAACGAAGGTAGACAGCTCGCGCACTAGGACCTACACAGATCTGTTGTAGTTAACATTCTTCAAGAGGAAGGGATGAATAGAGGTACAGCCGAAGACAGATAGGCCACAGAGATGAGCGGAAGTCTAACATTTCCAAGTCCCACTCTGGAGCCGCCAGAGAGGGGGGATCAAGCGACCTTCGAATTGGCACCCCTCTAGTGTCCACGGGTAGTGTTATTTCCATTGAACATATATCCGCGTCATCTACCCGCACTGATAAACCTCGCGCCAAGAGGCACACTTAAAAATGAGAACGAAACGGAATGAAGTGGTAAATGAGACCTGCCGACCCTGGGTACAGTGGGCGGTCGCCGGGGATCGAACAAGGAACCTCCCGTGTGCGAGTCGCATACATTATTCGGTACCACTCACCCGGTAGTCAAGGATAGACAAAAACCTTACACATACACGCATACACACACATATCTATCTTTATTATACGCAATCTATTCCATGGCCGCGCCGTCACCGAGTGGTTGTTAGACTACTCGCCTCTCACTTAGATGGCCCGGGTTCGATCCCAAGCGACCGCATGTAAGATTTGTGGTGGACAATGCGGCGCAGGGGCGGGTTTTCTTCGAGCTCTCCGGTTTCCCCCGCCATCGCATTCCACCGGTGCTCTATCTTCATTCCATGTATCACCAGTATCATCGCCTGCGGTGCCACAAGTATTAAAGGCGGGCGTTAAACAAACAAAAAAAAAAACAAAAAAAAAGACAAAACAAAAAAAAAACCAATATATTTCAAATAACCTTATTGTGGCATTTTGTTCGTTCGATATATTTGTTATTGCATTTCTCAACACTGTCATTTTTACTGCCTCTAGCACCTAATGAGTAGAGGAAGCATTGCATTCCACTCAAACATTAGATATTCACATTTCACAAAAATACATGTGTATGTGGTGCGTATATCTGTTTGATTGTGAACAGCATGACCCAAAAATGAATATTTAGGTTCAGCATATTGCAAGGATTAGGCACAAAAAATTTCAACAAATCCCCTTCAAATTAGAAGACAGTATCTGATTGACGTGCTGTAGAAATTCGTCGAGTATTCAATGATGTATTCAGCAGATGCCAGCTTGTATAGCTGCAAAGGAACATCATTTCGAAACCTTGTATAACGAAGAATAGGGCATATTATATTGATACATTTCACATCGTTAGCATTCCCGAGAGGAGAAACGGAGGGCAGATCCGCCGTTACTGTACGAACGAATTCGCATAGTAATGCCAAGGGAGTAGCGGGCTGCCAATTGCGTCATTCAAGAGAAATACGAAGCAATATTGGCATTTCTCCCAATGTAGGTCATTATTTCATCGAGTACACTGATATCTTTTAAGAGCAATCGCTATATGATGGCTTGGAAATTCCTTTTCTTTGCATGGTCAACGGTAAAAAAGAAAGATAGAGAAAAGAATGATAACTTCTCATTTGTGAAAAAGTATTAAGTATTGAAATATTTACACAAGTAACAAGAAATGTCTGGGAAATGGTTAGCTCCACAAAAAATGCATCTACATAATATGTGTTCGTTAATAATATATACAGTTTTTGTATGGTATCTTTCTTTACTTCTTGTAGTTTAGCAATTATGAAAAACACATGCAGTTTGAAGAGAACTACAAAGGAAATTTCTATCCCCGCCCAAATCAAGATATAAATTTCATATTTCATGAAAATAGTTTGAACATACGGTATTTTAATCAAAACCGTTAGAATTATTTTTGAGAAAAACCAAATTTTAGAAAAATATTGGTGTGTCGCATCCTTGGAAGCTGCTAAACTTAAATAGTTAGAAGTTTGGTGTTTACGGACTTTTTAGATCATGCTATTCGCAGTCACATACACACACACACACACACACACTCCCACACGTATATACATACAAGAGCATTCATACAAAGGGACATTTTTTTAAAAAATCTCCTTTAGGATTTAGAGAAGCTCAAAACATAATTCCGTCAAAACCTCGAGATAGAATTAGCTTACACCTAAGTTTCTAAAAAGGTTCAAATAGCAGAAGAAGTATTGGAAAATTAGATTAAATAATTGTATTTGTATAAAAATTATCATAAATTAACCAGTCTTTGATTGTAAAAACATCTCATTTATAAAATACCTCATGGATTATAGATACGAATGTTTCTGTGGTTCTTATTAATCTAGAACTAAGAGGGAAAATGAGAATAAAAATGATAGCTTTATATCAAGTTTCGAAGGTCTCAACTATTACTTGCAGTCGATGTTCCTCCCCTTTATAAAAATGTTATAAAGAACTTAAACGAAGGGGAGGTGCATTGACTTGTCATAGCAAGAAGATACCGGGATCTGTTTCACGTCACAGCCTGTACTCGTGGTTTCCATGGCCCCCTTCATCTCCCTAAGCCGCCTTGATATTCCCGGCTTGTCTCCCTTCGCTCTATTTACGCTCCCCCAAGCATCTACTACACCGGAGAATTTACAAATCCTTTCCAAGAAAAAGAAGACGCTTAATAGGGCTCGATAATCTCCACTCTTCCTTTGTTTTCGAAGGCAACTTTGATAAATTAAGTGTATCGTGAATGCATCTCTATAGCGCATACCAAATTCATTAAACAATTGAATAGTGTAAAAATTATTAATTTGCAAAGGGTTTCAATTTACACTTATTGCATGAATTATTAATTTGATACCGAGATTTCATCGGAAATATATGCTTTGAGGCCCCCTGAAACCAAAAACATAATTTTTAGAAAAAGGTCCGTTTGTGTATGTGTGGAACTTGGTACTAAGTTTAGTATTTTCCAAGAATGCCATACGAAGATTTTCTGGAAAATACCACTACACCTAACTAACTTCTACATGGAGTATTTTTAAAAAAAATGATTTTATAAAAGTTGATTAGAACAATTTTTATTAAAATACTATGTTTAATATATTTTTATGACAAACGAAATGCAAGTCTTTAATTTTATGGGAACAGCCTCTGAAGACCTCATCATTCTGAATGCCTTTGTATAATTGATAAACTGTAAGAGATAGACAGACTTACTGCACTAAAATTTAGACTTCATTAAAATCTACAATTTATATCCTATGAAATATTTTACAGAGTTAACCATTTCCGAGATATTCCTGGTTATTGGTTTCAATTTTAAAATCCTATATCTTCCTCAAACAGGAAGACATCTTTTGTTTTACTCCTGGTCATGCAAAGAGAAGCGCATAGTGACATCTTTTAAATGTTTTGATTGGCGCTTTAGTCTATTTATAAGGAGCTAAGTAATAAGACCGTTTCTGCTAACGTTTATCTCGATTAGCATGAAGCAGATGGAAGAATCACACCTCTTGCAAGCTGTTGCCAAAAGGTAGAGGAAGTCATGTAAGTGGAACACATCAGATTGTTTAGGTGAAGGAAAGCTTGTTCTTTCATTTATAGCTTAAGCATATTCCAATTTATGGACATACTAATATAATAAAACAGACGCTAAACTTCTGGTATGTTCGTTTTGAGCCAAAGTAAAATAGTTAACATTGGCAAAATTTATTAGGATAGGTCTTTTTTAAAAAAAAAACCCTCAAAATACTAAAATTTTAGGAGTCTATAAATTATCCTTAATTTTGGATGGGTAGTCAGACTGAAAAATTCAATGCCATAGCTGAAACTTGAACCAGGGATCTCACGATGTATTGCTCTAGTCACTGAGTCACCTCGGCAACACCCGGCATGACATTAAATTCCTCAACTGATTATTTTTATTTGATTCCGGTGTCTAGTCGGGAGTCCGGTGCTGTTTTCCTTTTTCTTATTTCTCTGTTTTTTCCTTTTTCCCTAAATGTCCTTTGTTCCCTTTTCTGTTTTGTGACAAATACACAAACATGTACACATTCACAGACACCCATGCCCAAGGCAGCCGGTTCCCATGGCCGCGCTCGCCAAAGCGTCTCGCTTTGGTGTTTCGCAGCGCAGGGGATCGTGGGTTCGAGTTCCGCCTTGGGCATGGGTGTTATATGTTTGTGTATGTGTGTGTAAAAAGTAAAACAGAAATGCAGTAATCATATAGTAATCACAGTAAACAAATTAGGTAAATAAAAAGTAGGGTATACAGTGTCGGAGTCCCGATCAGACTCCGGAACTGTATTAAAAAAAAAAAAAAAAAAAAAAAAAAAAGGCGGGACTCCAACTCACGCTCCCCTGCGCCACGAAACACCAAAGCGAGGCGCTTAAGCGAACGCGGTCATGGGGCCTGGCAATTGACTCGCGTGTTTTCCGGCAAACCACAAGGTGATCTCAAATTATTTTGAGATGACATACCCCTATGGCGACTTACGATGTTATATTAGTAAACAGTATCTTGGGGAAACCATTCTTAAAAGTCGATCTACAAAAAGCCTTTTCTATTTCGAATCTGTGTTAGTTATCAATTTTAAAAACAGTGACAGAAGGATTATTCTTTATTTTAATTATAAGCACAGAATATCTTATTCTCCTCCTCCTCCTCCTCCTCCTCCTCCTCCTCCTCCTCATCATCACCATCATAATCAATTCATCATCATTTCTTCGCGGTTTAGGAGAGAACTCCTAATTCTTGTTTCTTGTTTCTTCATGTTTCTTTCCATCGTTTGCAAGTCTTCTTATATTTTTGCAGTATGAAGATCTATTTTCTGTAATTTAATTGGAATTCGCGTATAATCTGTTCTTTGTAACATTTTTTTAATATGTTGATTGTTTTATTTAGCTAAAATAAACATATTTTTTATTTTCTCTACGAGTATTATATAGGGGAGAGTCGGACAAAACTGGGTAGGTGGACAAAACAGGGATTCGGTTTTATGGCTTGATTTGTGGTGACACATAGCGGAAACAGTAGAATTACTTCAAGGCGAGCGCCATAACAGCGAGCATAAGTTGAGTAAACCACCCATTTTGCAGTAGTGATTTGTTTAAATTTTCACGGTAAATGATTAAGAATTCGGCATCAGCAATATTACGCTCCTAATTTATAATCTAAGGGTTTAGTTTAGGTGAGTACATTATCTGGTAGCACACTATTTACCTATTATTTTAACGTTTTGTATTTGAGTATATGAATTGTTTGAAAAACACTAAGTAAAATTAATTTAAAATGGCGTGGTTAGAAAAAACCGGGAAGCGTTCTAGAGCCATCAGGAAATATGACAAGTGAATTATAACTCGAAGGAGAAGACAAATAAAGCGTGAAAAACAAGGCAGGAACGATTTAGTAATGAAGCGAAAATTGTTCAAGGTGACAGAAAAAAAAGTTAACAAAACTGAGGTGAAAAAGAGGCCAAAGAAAAATTAACCCTTGATATCAGACGAGGAAGAGGAGGATGAAAATGATGAAGCATGCATCTTTTGTAATGGCTTGTATGCACATTCCAAATCTAAGAGGGTTGGATACAGTGCCTCAATTGTAAAGGGTAGGCACACGAAGCGTGCAGCAATGCAGATGAACAAGACCAAATTTTTATTTGTGATTTTTCTGCCTAAAATGCTTAAGAACTATTAGGGCATAACTTAAATTAACATTTTAGATGTAGGTTTGATATAAATTCAAATTCAATAAGTTTTATATGTGTTTTTAATTTTCTTCCAGTTCCGGGCTTTGTCCAACCAAGTTGGAGAAAACTGAGACATTGTTCACTTTCAGATGTGTTTTATGCTCTTAATTGCAACTGGCCACCACTGATGTATATGCTTTTTTTCTTCACAAGGGATGAGTTTATACGTTTAACACAAATGTTGACTGTTTCATTCCCAAAGTGAATTAAAAAAAAAAAACAACAACGTTAGTGTCCCGGTTTTGTCCGTCTTTCTCCTACATACATATCAGGAGAGAAGGTATTGTATTCCACCCAAAATTCTATACCGAGATTAGGATCACTGAATTACAGAAAACAGTTTTTGAGAAAGGTTCATATGTCTGTATGTCTGTGGAACAGCATAACTCAAAAACGAAAAGCCCGCTAAATACCAAACTTGGTATTTAAGTTTAGTATATTTCAAGGATGCGACACAAAGATTTTCAGAAAACTCTCCCAATTCAAACTACTCTTTACATAGAAAAAGTTTCGAAAATGTGTTTTGATTAAAATGTCGTTTATTAAAGATATTTACATGACAAATGAAACATATCTTGCATTTTCTGGGAATTGACCCTGAGGACCTCTTCGTTCTGGATGACGTATTCATAACTGCAAACCGTAAGACATAAACTTACTATTCAAATAATGTAGATTTCGTTAAAACACTCAATTTATTTGATGTACACTTTTTGTGGAGTTAACCATTACCGATGCATTCCTTGTTATTGGTTTACATTTTGAAATACTTGAAATTTTATTAAACGAAAACTTGCCATCATTCCTATTTCTTTTGATTTACTCCTGGCCATGCAAAGAGAACAAAATTTTAAGCACATAGCAACCAGATTTTAAAACATTTGACTATCGCTTCAGCTTCAGGTATTCCCTTATTACCTTCTACTTATAAGGAACAAATAATAAGGCTAGTTCTCTAATGTTTATTTTGATTAGTATGAAGTAGACAGAAGAATAAGCTTTCGTAAGAAAAGTTAGTTACAGAATGCGTAGTGAAAGTCACATGAATGGAACGCATCAGCTTTCTTTCTTTCTTTCTTTCTTTCTTTCTTTCTTATATCTTTATATCTAGTTTCGAATTATTCTTGTACAACCTTTTACTGTTCAGAGATATTTCTGTGGCTTGTGTCTTATTCCAATCTCTCTTTTCTATGTTCCATGCCTCCAAACAAAAACATAATTCTACTAACACGCGTGCTAAATAACTAAAAAAGAAATGTGTAAATAAACTATTATCTTCTAAAACTAAAACACAAAAAAATAAACATAATTAATATTGGGTGTATGAACCCTCAGCACATATAAACTAGTCTTCGGAGCATAGACAAAATTAAATGTCTGCAGTAAGGTGGACTAGAAGCTACAAGAGCCTAGGCTTCTTGAGATCTGTAACCAGAAGCCATCTTTTGTCCTTCGCCCATCTACAGGTAAATTGGATGGCAGCTCCCTTTTTACCTCAGCCCACAAATTCTCAATAGGGTTCAAATCTGGTGAAGAGGGAGGCAAGTCTACCACTCTGATATCCTACCTCTCTGAAAACCAATCTGAAGCCTTTCGATATGTATGGACAGGATGATTACAAATTCAGCAGTTCCTCTCCCATATATCTTATCCTCACAGAGGGAATCAAAATATTATCGATTACATATTATTGCACATCGTTCATTGTATCGTCAAGCTGCCACAGCACCCTTAGACCGCCCCCTGATATGCAGCCCCAACACTATACAGATACGCGACCATGGTGGAATTGTGAAGCCAGTATTTTGCAACGTACCGGGACACCTTTGGACGATAGACAATCACCTTTCCCTTACGCGTGGAAGAAAATTTCACCTCATTTGGGAATATCACGTTATTCCAGTTGTGGTTGAAAGTTTCCTGTTGTATCGGTTTGTGAATGGTGTGTTGAGTCTCCCCCAAATATCAAATTTGCCCAAAATTGGATTCCTAAAAATGTTTTAAACCATTCGTTTTCTTAACAATACTTTTAGTATTTTTTCACACTATACAGATTCCATTCTGTTTTCATTGAGAGAGAACTGTTCGTGCCTCATGCGTTTGCGCACCTTTCTGAGCACCACATACTTTCGTGTGCAGCAGAGTTCGGTAGAATAAATCCTTAAATAAGCATTATAATAACTATATTATTAACTGTAGCGAATATCGTATATGAAATAAATATGTCTAAAACAAATAACCGCTATGTGTAAATTCAACGTCATTAAAAGAAGGAATAAAAATGTTTGCTATATGCGAGAAGCGAACCTACGACTCTCATCAGTTTTGCCACAGCGCTACAGCGAATGCCAATGAAAGTGGCTGGTTTTCTAATATTGATAACTTTTGTTGAAGAACCTTAAGTTATGTATTTGGTTTTGATTATGAGTTAGTAATATTAAGATTTGGAACTTGTTACTTGTTGCTGCCGCTACACAACTGTGTTGAGGATGGCGTACTCAAGGCGCTGTGCCGTGTAGGACTTCGACGAATTTGGCGTTCCAGACATGACTCATTTTTTTGTTTTGTTTGTTCACAATGTACATAGTACGTGTAGAGAAAGTAAAAGTGTGCGACTTATACGCCGGCAAACACGGCAATTTTATTCCAAATGTTATTTATTATTTACTTTTCGGAGAATTCCTCTATATAGATATTAATGTAATATATTTTGTATAAACAAGAGCTTTTTAACATTTTAAGGCTCAAAACAGAGTTGAGAGAAATAACACAAGATATGCCAAATCTGCTTTTTGTTCCTGAGAAAAAAAAAAAAAAAACTAAAATCAAACCTGTTGGAGGGAGATTGGATTTTTTCAGTTATAAAACTCCTTAGTATGCCTTCCTTTGGAATGGAAGTAAATTCACTGGCTCTGTGTAATATCTATTTCCACGAAAAAGAACTCCTTACCTTGAAAGAAAAGATCCCTGAGTCTAAATTCTGTCAGCTTCACGTCCCTAAGTGCTGATTTCGTCTTATGGTACCATCTTTGGGTGATAAGTTGATCCCTCGTTACTAGAGATAGCATCTAGGGACCGATAGCCGGACACATGCGCATACCAATTGCATACCTACCGAGTAGAGACCAACCTGCATTAGCAACTGCACGGCCGCATGTAAACGTGTAGTAACGTGGTTCGACGCAGTAGTATACTATGCTGTATATTACATTTTAGAGGTACTTAATGTCTTTGATGATATTGCATGCTCTTCAATCAAGATTCTAAAATCTCTTGCTTTAAATAGATCGCATGAAGATTTGCAATTCAATTAGAACAACTTTGCAGATATATCTACGACAATAATACATATTTCGATACATCGAACCTTGAAATACTTCGAGCCCTGAAAGCTGTCGATGAATTTGTGCAAGCAATAAGCAGAAACCCGGAACATCTGCTTTAGACCGTCAGATTTTCAATAAAGCGTGAAATACGAAATTTGCTACCAGGTTTTGGTACGGAAACAATTACTGAGGGAGTATCTTACCCAAAAGTCGATGATGTGACCAATTTCCATTTTGCTCCAACCACATCTTGAGATGAGAAGCGAAGTTTTTCACAATGTAAAGCCTGTTTACGTGCCAATCGGAGACGATTCACATTTGAGATATTACGAATGTATGTTGTGCATTGCAATCTATGTGTCTTGAGAAAAAATGATATGGATAATGATGCTCATGACTTGTCGCACAACAGAAATTCAATGTATGTAAATATTAAAATGGTTAGTTCCCGTAAATCAGTGGTATTTATGTTTACCACCCATCCAATCTCATTCGCCTTTCACTGCTAGTGAAACATCACAGTCTACCATTGCCCCATTTTCCTTTTATTAGTGCCGCTACGTACTCATTGCATTGTAAACACATCATAGCTATATACCATGCTGCGCTAACTTCGATTCTGTCCCGCTATCGGCCCCAAGATGCTATCCCTATTCATTACCATGTGCGCACACAGTGTCGAACTAGCTAAGTAGAAATTTCACCAGTCAAGAAACCGTTAGAATAGGCCAAAGCTCGAAATTGGGCTCTTGTGCCATAGTGGAGTACAGATTATTCTATTTAGCTTTTTAATTTGCTTATTTTTAAAGCAAATTATTTAAAACACCTGACGTTCTTGGACTAAGATATTCAACAAAATTAAAGATAGAAACCAAGAGAGGAAGATAAAGAGGAGAAGATACATTTTCCCATATTCTGCTCATTTTCGTCAGATTTGATTTGTATTACAAATCTACGACTACAACAATTGCAGTTCCAACAAACGAAAGGTATGGGTATCACGGTCAGATGAAGAAGCTGCTGTTTGCATCTCACAAGCCGCCGCTGGACATCAACAGACATGCTACCAGCCTCTGGAGTTGCTGTAGACTTTAAGGTGGGGCATTGTTTGTGGGAGCTACTCTATTACGGAGATGAGAAATCCTGCGGCAGAAGAAGGACGAGCTATCCGGGATTAGTTGGTCCATTAATCAATCCTCCTAACTCAAGGCGGCACGGCATCCCCCCCCCCCCCCCACTGACTGACAGACTCTCGGGGCGAATGCTATTAGCTACAACATGGATGAGATTTATAATGGCTGCCACGAGCGTGCTTAACGTGGATGTACAGGTGCGACTAATGCTCTCACATACACGTGGCTGCCTTTAGCTATATCTGTCTCACTGAAAGAACTTAATGCTGTTCAGACAGATGTTACGTGCACGTGAACAAACTAATATTCTAAACAATACTAGATGACAATCCAAATGAGGTAGTGCAGGTTGAAAATACGAGACGAAGTCATGGTCGTTAGTGCGATACGAAGTGGACTAGCCATCCATTCAAAGCCGAACATCGCGAGTTCGAGTCCCAGTGACTGCAGTCAAATATCCTGTGATAAAAGAAGGGGAGGGCCCAAGTAAACTAATCGGTGGGATGGCGCGCTTCGTTGCTGACGGTGTTACATTTGACTGCAGTTACATGGATTTTGCTCTTTATTATTAAAAAAACAGTATAATTTTACTTAAAAATATTAACCTTTTACAATATAAAACAGCTATAAATAGCCTAATTTTTTGTTGAAGGTTAGTGTAATACGAAATTATAAAAAAAAAAACAAAAAAAAAAAAAAAACGTTAAAATACTGAATCCTTTGATTAATCACTTTTGTTGCCAAATGGCAACACCACACAACTAAGGATTAATGCTGCTCAGACAGGTGTTACGTGTACGTAAACAAACCAATATTCTAAACAAAGTAGATGACGATGCAAATAAGATTGTGCATTTCTTGGAGTACGAGGAAGAAGTTTGAAAATACGAGACGATCGTAATCGTTAGTGTGATACAAAGTGGACTGACCATCCATTCAAAGACGAACGTCGCAAGTTCGAGTCCCACTGCAGTCAAATACCCTGTGGTAAAGGAAGGGGAGGGCCCAAGCAAAATAATTGGTGTGATGTCTTGGTGTTACGTTTGACTGCAGTTACGTGGATTTTGCTCTTTATTATTTAAAGAAAGACTACAGTTTTATTTAAAAATATTAACCTTTTACATATAAAACATCTATAAATAGCCTAATTTTATTGTTGAAGGTAGGTATAATAAGAAATTAGAAAAAACACCGTTAAAAATAACAAAGCCTTTGATTAATCTTCTATGTTGCCAAATGGCAACAACATGCAACAGCGGGCTAATGCTGCTCATACAGATGTTACGTGTACAGAAACAAACTAATATTCTAAATAATCCTAGATGGTGATACAAATGAGATAATGCATCTCTGGAGTACGAGGAAGAAGTTTGAAAATACGAGACGAAGTCGTGATCGTTAGTGCGATACGAAGTGGACTGGCCATCCATTCAAAGCCGAAAGTAGCGAGTTCGAGTCTCAGCGATTGCAGTGAAATGACCTATGGTAAAGGAAGGGGAGGACCCAAGAAAAATAACCAGTGTGATGTCTTGGATGCTGACGGTGTTTCATTTGACTGCAGTTGCTTGGATTTTGCTCTTCATTCTTTAAAAAAAAAAAAAAACACTAGTGTTAAAAATACTATAACCTTTGATTAATTATCTTTGTTGCCAAATGGCAACACCATGTAACACCGTGCTATTCAGAAAGATGTTACGTGTACGTGAAAAAGCTAATATTCTAAACAATACTAGTTGCCGATACACATGAAGTACGAGGAAGAAGTTTGAAAACATGAGACGCAGTCTCGAGTTTTTCACTTCCAAGTGTCTGCAAAACACTTAATTCATGTTAGTGTACACTATGTTTTCGAGTAGAGAATAATACAAGTGCTTACGCGGAAATAAAATTAATCACTGTCAGATTTTCAAAAGCAGTAACAAGGTTGACCGCGCTAGTCTCTGCAAACTGGTGATCACACTAGTAGTGTTGACCAAGCCAAGCAACAATAATTGAACCTGAGATGGCTGCTTACGCCGAAAGAGAAATGCTTAGTTGCCGCATGAATTACATCGTAAACACCAAATGCTAAGTGGACACCGAATTGAAAGATTTTCTAAATATTACAGCTAAATTTTAATTTTTTTTTGTATAGGCGTTACTGGTTACAGAAGAAGTATTTGTACAAAGTGTTATTCAAATATGTAGTTTCATTCTGAGTATATTAATTAATTTATTCGATTAACTAGCTAAAATCAAACTCTTTTTTCTCACAAAGATGTTGAGTTACATGCACCATTTTTTAAAATTGCGTTCCTTAATATACAGGTTATCCACAAAATAAATAACTATTTCGTGATTGAAATAACTTACGAATGTTTTTGTTACAGGTTGATCACTGAGCAGCATGTTGACTATTCCTGAAAGTATTGCCGTCTACGGGTGTTCCGTGCATGAATTGCGACAATGATTTCAACGGGAATTTAGAAGGGATGGACCAACGAAACACCATGTGGAAACTGTAGGACATGCTTCAACGAATATGCATTGTTGCTGACGATTCTCGACCTTTCAAAAGTGCAGCTGACATTGACGCAATTCGAAAGTCAATTAACGTACTCCTAAATCTCTGCGTTGTCTTTCACGTCAATTGCATATTCCAAAATCATCAGTGTTTAAAGTGATGAAATTAACCTGAAGAAGTGTGCATATAATTAGCAAGTGTTATACCAACTCCATGACGGAATTTGCAATTGACATGAAAGACAACGTGCAGATTTAGGACTCCGTTCAATTGACTCCCGTATTGTGTCAATGTCAGCTGTACTTGTGGAAAGTCGACCTAGTCGACACTCGTCAGCAACAATGCTGATTCGTTGAGACTTATTTAACAGTGTAGGTGTATAGGTGTAGACACCATATGACAACGGCAATGCGTTCAGGAATAGTCAATTTTCTACTTAATGATCAACATGTAACAAAGACTTTCGTAAGTTACCTCAGTCATGAAATTGTTTTTTATTTTGTGGACACCCTGTATTTTTAACAAATTGTCTGGTTGAACTTTTCCTTAATTAAATAGTATGTTTTAATAAAATATATTTTACATCACAAAATAGAAAAAAATTCAAAACAGCGTATTATTATATTAATTCTTTTTTAAAAACTAATATTTGACCAATATCAAAATTTCAACCAGACATTTTATTACACACACTCTGTATTATTTATTACACATGGTGACTTGGGGAAATTTTTCAAGCCTTGAGCTGAATTTTTGTGGAAAAGGGTAGATTTTTAAAAGCAAACAATTTAAATCGAGAAAAATGACTCTAATGTTTGACACAGAGAGCCATTTAACCAGCTCAATGCTTTAAAATAACATCCAAAACATATGTTACGTCCGCCTTAGGATTATCGAACATTGCAAATATGTACTTTAAAGTATGGTGCATTTTTTGCATCAAAAACACAAAAATCGAAAAATGTTATTTACATTTCTAAAAAACATTTCTATGATCCATTAACAAATATAGGAAAGAAAACATAGTGTGAATGAAATATTTATATATTACATGTATAAAACATATTTACACATCAATAGTTGGAGGATAAATATATGACACCAACATCTGCCACACACACGGAGTGAAGGAGCTTTAACTTTTCATACATGATAGCAATAGTAAATAAATACACTATAGTCGAAAAAATCGAATACCTGGTAAACATAGTCACCTTCTTATAAGGTCACAAAGTAATGATGTAATCGCATCACATATTGAAATGTGAACATATGAAAACAAAGTGGTTAGTCTATAATTATGCTATGCAATGTTCAAACTTGAGACGGGAAACCAACACAGAGGAACGTGAGCCTTGCTGCATATGCGACAATCAAAACATATTAGTGGAATGTGTAATCCAAAATGCCTGAGCCAAGTCCAATTCGTTCGAAGGGGCTTGTTTGAGGTGATATTTGCTGACCCGAATGGATGGTCTTGTTTGGTTTATTTACGTTGCAAGCGATACACTTCATTCAGAGCTGAGTAAACTCCTGTTTACAAAATATAGGAAAGGTAGGGAATATGTTGGTATAAAAGAATCAAGGATTGGTATAACTCAGACAAATCAACGGCTTTCTTTTATTAATTCATAACATTATAATAATAACAACAACCAGTCATTAATTTGTAATTATTGGTTCCCATATGGATGAGGATCTAGACAATTATCTCCCTTTGGATATGATACTGAGCAAGCATACTTCTTTTTATTAATTTTTGTGTTTATAGCTGTAATGATTTGCATTTTGACCGTGATTATGGCAGGGTTCATAAATAGAGTTATTTTCATAAATGAAGTTTCATTGCTTTGTGTCTTCCATTCAAACTCCATCACGCTATGTTGGCGTATATTGGGCCAAGTTTACAGTGATTTCTTGATCATGGCATATCTAGTTCGCGAATTCGCCACTATATGCATATAGTGACGAGGATTCAACTCATTGCCCATAGATGGCAGTATAGGACGAAATCATGATTCGCAGACGTGAAATATGGCGAACTTAGCCTAGGGATCTTTTCTTTTCATTTAAGTGCAAATAAGTCTTACGCGGGACCTACGCTTTACTTCCCTATCGAAGGAACCACTCCTAAGGATGTTTATGTCAGAAAAAAATTTATCCGCCCGATTTTCAGATACACTTTATAAAAGTAATATAAAATACATCTTTGGCATGGCCAGTAGTGAAATGTAAAGCTTTGTATTTATTTCCGGTACATAAAACAATAACATTCGTTAGGATTAAAAACTATTCGTGGGGGCTCCGAGATTGTGTATACTTTTCTCCGAATGGCGTACAGATTTTCTACCATCACTGAGTTATCGTGTAAAGGAAAGAGTCCATCCAATAAACAGAGGGCCTCACTCTAAAGAGCATACATCGGCAGTAGCAAAACTCGACAGGCATGAACCGAACAAGCGTGTTTTGCATGACTCTAGTCTATACTGCTAAACATTGTTGATTGTGACAGTGCAGAAAACATGAAGTAGTAAACTATGTGATGCGTTTGTGGAAAACCTGTTAGCCGAATAAGAAAGAAAAAAGAGGAAAAAGAGGCAACTAACAAATTGAAGTTCATATACATTGCAATGCAATGCAAAAATGCGCACTTTTATACAATACCGAAATGAAAAAAACATCATTTTCCCCTTACAATGTCAAACGTTGTACTTTCTGTACTTCGTATATAGTATATAGGTAGAAATAGTATTGCATTCCACCGAAACATTTGATAATATCACTGAAAATACACATTTTAGGCTCCTCTGCATCAAAAAAGATTTTACAAAAATATTCATATGCGTGTGTTCATGTGCTCGTGAACACGATAACTCAAAAACAAATGTGGTTTATATTCAAAACTTGATATTTAGGCTTAGCATTTCCAAGGATGCGACAGGAAGATTTTCAGGACAATTCAACCATCCTAAATTACCTTTTATGTGGAACGTTTTTAAAATTTTTTGATTTTCTCAAAAACTCTATCGATTTTTACTAAAATACCCTATATGAAATAAATTGTGAATAGCCTCTGTTTTGCACAACTGGTAAAACCATAAGAGATAGACAAAAGGTTACTACACCAAAAATGTAAATCTCGTTAAAACAAACCACTTATCATATCCATTTTTTTTGTAAAGTTAACGATTACCGAAATACTCGTTATTTGTTTCAATTTTAAAACGTAAACTTCACTCAAACGGAAAGTTGCTATTCGTTTCATCTCTCTTTTGCTTTACTCCTAGCCATACAAGGAAAACCTAATTTCAATTGCATCGCATAGTGACTGCTTTTTAAAAGTTTGGTCTTGAGCCTAGTGTATTCGCTTAGATCATTTCTGCTAATGTTTATCTCGATTAGCATGAATTGTAGAGAAAGTGATGTGAATGGAATACATCAGATTTTTACTTTCTCTGGTCCGAGTGTGTCTGTGGACAGCATAGCTCAAAAACGAAAAAAACCGTTAAATACCAAAATTATTTTCCAAGGACGCGACACGAAGATTTTCAAGAAAATCCCCCACCACAAACTACCCTTTACATGGAAAGTTTTTTGAAAATTTTGGTTTTGTCAAAATGGCTCTAACGGTTTCAATTAAAATACCGTATATTGAAGATATTTACATCATAAATAAATATTTTGAATTTTTTGTAAATAGCCTCTGAAGACCTCTTTATTCTGGATGAGTTTGCCGAATTTTGCATGACGGTTAAACCCTAAGATATAGACAAGAACTTTCTGCAATACATGTAGAACTTGTTAAAACATATAATTTATATTTTTTATGTAGAATTAACCATTTCTGAGATATTTGTTGTTATTGGTTTCAATTTTGAACTACTTAAACTTTTCTTAAATGGATGTGGCGTTTCGTTTCATCTCCTTTGTTTTACTGCAAACCATGCAAAGGGAATCGAACTTCAATTGTTTCACCTAGGACCACATTTTAAAAGATTTGACTATCGATCTAGCCTAGTGTGTTCCCTTATGTACCTTCTACTTACAAGGAAGCAAGTAATAAGACCATTTCTGCTATTGTTTACCTTGATTAGGATGTCGTAGATAGAAGAATTATCTTTTGTAAGGAAAGTTGTTTGTTTAATGCCGGGATTACGATGAATTTTACTTAACGTGACTTGACAAGATGGGACGTAACGTGAAGTAAGAGATTTCGCTAAACTAGAAGGTCCATTTGGATGCACTTAACGAAGGGGAATGAATCTGATTGGTTGGGTCCTATTGGCGGCTATTCAAAGTAGCTCCTTATTTATACTCAGTGGATATGTTTTTCTAACAAAATGAAAGAGTACGAGGATGTGGAGTAAGAGACGGCGAATACAATATGGAGATGGCCACAACCTTCTTCAGGAGCTCCGTTTCGGTGATGCAGAAATGTTCTTCATGTATACGAGGATGGACTCTGCAAGGCTAGATATTGCGGTAACAACTAGAGCAATTCATGTGAATGTATTACATGTGTTTCTGTCTTCCGAACTGAAGTAGACGTAACGCATATTTCACCGATAATAATAGAACATGCCACCCAACCTTCAAATTAAACCAGTTTTTTTTTTTTTTTTATGTAGTTTAACGTCCTTTAACCTGGTTTGGTCATATCGGACGATGAATAAAATTGATGATATGACGCTCAAATGATCTCGGGGTCCATGAAGCTTAAAGTTACTCGATATTCGTCTTCTCAGGATAAGGGAAAACCCCGAAAAAAACCAGTAACTCACCCTAAGCGAGATTCGAACTCACGACCTTTTGAACGTGAGGCAGACGTGCTACCACCACGCTACCCAGGCGGGCAATATTCTTGCCTTATTTACACCCAATCGCAACAAATTTCTCATGTCTCTGATATAAGTTTTACTTCCTGAAGGTTACTTCAAGTCAATTAAATACAGGATTTCGGCGTTTATATTGGATAGAAAGTAGGTGAAAATTGAGATAATACTACTACCGATGTTGAAATATGGAGAGAGGAAGGTGGTCGATAATATTTTTTTGTACCAAACTGTACAGTTAGCGCTTGTCTATTCAATCTGTTCACACAAATAAACCCTTGCAGTAAGAATGTTGAACATGTATTTGCTGGCGAGATACCCGTATGCTATCGAACCATCCTCGTCTGCAGTGTGAACATGAGCAGGCGCCCCATTTTGCCAGGTTGCTAGGTGAGAGCTGAAAGCATTAACCGCGCAATGCACAGTGGAGCGATAAAAAGCTTATTGAATCACATCCTTTACGCTGGCAGGCAAGGAGCCGGAAAAACACCACCCTCCCCCTCCTCATTCAGCGTCTTCTTCACTCCTCAGCTTCAACCTTTCCCTCACATCATCATTAATGGGGTTTACCACAAGTTGCTAGGGAGGAGGCTGCAAAACACCGGCCTCTTTCCCAGGCTTTTCTATATTACAGCGCTACCTTCTGTAGTAAGTTGAGCGAAGAATTGCTTCCTTCACTCACAGTTGTCCTGGATCTGTTGGTTGACTCAAAAGAATTCCCTTCGATTGAGACGATACCGAGCTGGAATGAGGAAACTAAAGACACGTTTATGTTCGCTTAATCCGCTGTAAACACTGCGACTAATTTTGTTACTCCTTGTTAACCTCCAGGGTTTTGTCCGCAAAAACAGTGCGAATGGAAAGCTATTACAAACATTTTTAATTTCTTCAATTTACATGACTTTTTCTACCTATCCTACAAACAAACTATTTTTACAAAAGATTATTCTTTTGTGTACATCATACTAATCGAAATAAACATTAACAGAAACTATCTTATTACTTATTTTCTAATAAACAGAACGAAAATCAGGGAATACACTCGGCTAAAGCGTCAAACAGATCTTTTAATATCTGTGACTATGCGACTCACATTGAAATTCGTCTCTGTTTACATGGTAAGGAGTAAACCAAAATACATATGAAACTGTTAATGACTTCAAAGTTGAGAAAATGTAAATTTCTCAAAATTGAAACCAATAACAAGGAATAACTCGGAAATGATAAATTCTACAAACAAAATCTGGTTGTCCCATTCACATGACTTTCTCTACATCTCTGCAACAAATTATTGTTAGAAAGCTTATGCTTCTATTTACTTCATGCTAATCGAGAAAAAATAGCAGGAATAGTCTTATTACTTGCTTCCTTATAAGTAGAAGCGAAATAAGGGAGTATCATAGGTTAAAGAGATGGTAAAAAGCTGGTTGCTACGTGACTGAATTTCCTTTTGTTTGTATGGACAGGAGTTGACAAATTCTGTATAAGAACGGTATGCGTTTTTTAAAGCTGAAACGAATAACAAGGAATATCTAAAAAACGGTCAACCCCACGAACAAAATGTGTATAACATAAATTGTGTGTTTTAACGTGCTCTACATTTTTTGTGGAGTAAAAGTTTGTCTATCTCTTACGGTTTAGTAGTTTTGTAAAATTCCGTAAAGTTCATCCAGAATAAAATATATTTCAGAAGCTATTCCCAGAAAATTCATATTCATTTTATTTGTCAGGTAAATATCTGACATACGATATTTTAATCAAAATCGTTAGAGCCATTTTTTTTGAGAAAATCAACATTTTCGAAAACATTTCCATGTAAAGGGTAGTCGGGGGTGGGGAGATTTTCTTGAAAATCTTCGTGTCGCATCCTTGGAAGATACCAAACTTAAATAGCAACTTTGGTACTCAACGGTCTTTTCGTTTTTGAGCTATGCTGTCCACCGACACACACACGCACACACAAGGCCCTTTTTCTAAAAATACTTTTTTTTGGATCCAGGAGGACACAAAACATGTATATTCGGTAAAATTTCGGTATCGAATTTTGGGTGGAATGCAATACCTTCTCTATATACTATGTACACAGTACCTACGTGTAGAGAAAGTAAAACAGTATATGACATAAATTGTGTGTTTCAACGATATCTATAATTTTATATAGCAATCTTTTGGCCATATATTGCGGTTTACCAGTAATGTAAAAGCCATCCCTGAGAGGTTATCAGAGGCTATTCCCGGAAAATTCAAAATATACAATTTGTAATGTAAAAATCTTTAATACACGACATTTTAATCCAATGTGATAGGGCCAATTTTTATAGCATTAACGATTTTTTAAAATTTTCCATGTAAAGGGTCTTTTGGAATGGGGGAATTTTCGTGAAAATCTCCATGTCGAATCCTTGGAAGATGCAGATAAGTTTGGTATCCAGCCGCCTTTTCGTTTTTGAGTTAACGTGTTCGCAAACACACGTGCGCGCACGCCCACGCACACGCATACACACATACTGGGGAGGGTTGGATAACACGGTATGTTGGTCTGTGGTGTGGTGGTGATGTGGGTTTGAGTCTCAAGGCTCTGTTCGGCTGGGCGAGTTTAAATTTGCCGCTGTATATAATGTTTGTCACGCTTGCGAAACTGGAATTACCTATTTGCGCCAGACTTGATTGTTGAGACAGTTGCAAGCTTATTATCGGCAGTGAAGTTGCTTATAATTCCTTTCTACAGCTCGACCACGTTTTCCATTAAGTTTGAGTAAAAGAATCTTAATCCCCATGCTTGGATGGTAGGATTTCTTATAGGAGAGAATTAGTTTAGAAGATTTCTTGGTAATTTAAACATTTATTTGTTTACGTTGTTGAAACAATGCGGTGAATTAAGGACGCTACTTAAACTGATCTCTTTTAAAGAAATTGTGCCCAATATTTACTTTATAATATGTACTTACAATACATTTTTGCTGATAATTAGAAGAATACAATGTTTTACAAAAAATTGCTGTAGTAAAGATCTCGATTTACGAGATAAACTCCTAGTGTCTGTCTCTTTGTCTTCTCTCTTGTAGAACTGTACCGGAACCTTGAAACATTTTCACATATAACACAAAAGTTGAAGATCATTGTTTTTAGCATTGATCTGTACGTCACCATGGGAACGACAGATTTCCTTATTCCACTTTTCATGAAATACGTATTTATAACACATTTTTATACAGTCATAATAATTACAATTGCGTAATTTATATGAAAATGTTCTTATAAATAGCTGACTTTTCTAAATTATGTTTTAGGTTTGTTCTTATGCTTTGTTGCCGGAATAAACAAATTACAGCATCCGGCATCTCGTTCACTTTTGTTCTCCTTCTTCCTTTTCTCATATTATGATTTTAATTATGTTTTATTATTAATATGCTTTCCTAAACATCAATTCTTAGCTATGTATTATACATCATAATGTGTTATATTTGTTATATAACCTTGGCTATGTTACTTTCGTAAAAGCACGCCATTTTAGGCTATTTTCGTGCGTATCGAGAAGCGATGTCACGCTGCCTTTCCTTTATAAGCATTTCTTTAGCTTTCGTTGCAAAACAATATGCTTTATTGCTTTTTGTTTTAGGGCAGTATAGTTTCATTTTCTATTGACTCAATTTATTTAACATTAAATCCTGCGTCAATACGCACCACACGGGCGTTTTATAAACATGTTTTTAGAGAAAGTAAAAAATTGGATGAGTTACATTCCAATATCATTTAAACATTCTCTACCATGTAAATATTAGGTAGAGAAGGTTTTGCATTGGTTACGATGGCAAGTAATGAACTTGAAGGTCGGTCAATCTCCGGGACTGAATTGTGGGTGATACCACAACCCGATCACGACGTTCAGGAAGTGGATGATACCGTGGTGGTATTACCATTTCCAGATGATGAGATGACACGCATCCAATCCTCACAACGAGGAAGAAAATTCAGGAATAAAACCCGGGTCCTGAACGCTAGAGGCAGGTGCGCTACCCCTGCGCTAAGGGAAGGACGTACTGCATTCCACCCGAAAAATTCTAAACCGAGAATTAGGAATACAAGATACCTGAAATCGACAAACATGTACTTTGAAAAAGGCCCTATGTGTCTACGTATTTGCGGTGCACTACTGTATGTGCTGTTTAAGCATAACTCAAACTCGGTTAAATACCATTTCTATTTTATTTCAGCATTTTCCAAGGATAACACACGAAGATTTTTAAAAAATTCTCTCAACCCCAAACTACTTATTTTTTCAAAATTTTTGATTTTATCAAAATGACTAACAAGTCATAAGTCCTCTTCATTCCGGATAACTTTTATATAACTAGAAAACCATAAGAGATAGACAAAACCTTACTCACTACAAATTTAGATGTTGTTAAAGCACACAGTTAATGTCGAATACATTTTTGTAGAGTTAATTGTTCCATTGCTTTTAAATTTCCAATACTTTTACTCAGATGGGAAATCGTTAACCATATTTTCATAGGAAGAGAACGGATTTTCAATGCTATCAAATTGTTAAAATGTTTGACTATCGCTTTATCCTGGTGTATTCCTTTATTCCCCTTGTACTTACAGTGAAATCTATAATAAAACCAGTCCTGTGTTTGCTATCTCGGTTAGAATGGAATACCATGTGGCTCAACAGTCCCCTTTTTGACGTGTTCTGATATCCCTTTGTGCGTTAAAAGTGTTGCAGAATTCAACGGGGCTATTTCATTTTAAAACCCACCACTGAGGAACTGTCCTGCGCGACATTCGTTTTACCTTTCTCAATGAGCGCGGCCCGCTCACGACTTTACTGATAAGCAAGAGAGCTAAAGCTGCCAGTACATCAGTGACGGTTTTAACATGAAATAAACCCATTGAGTTCTGCAACTCTTTTTACGCACGAGGGATGTCCGACACATCAATTACGGGGTTGTTGAGCCACATGGTAGTAGGAAGAATATGGTTTTGTAAGAATAGTTGCAAAATTGTTAGAGAAAGTCATGGGAATGTAATACAGAATATTTACTTTCTCTGGCATGCATTTACAATGTACATAGTGGATAGAGAAGGTATTGTATTCCACCCAAAATTTCACCGGAAATACACGTTTTAGGGTTCTCTAAGTCCAGAGAAAGCTTTTACTTTCTCTATAGGCACTATGAACATAGTGTATAGAGAATGTATTGCACTCCACCAAAAAATTCGATACCGAAATTTCACCGGAAATATATGTTTTAGGGTCCCCTTTATCTAAAAAAAGCATTTTCGGAAAAAGGTCCGTGTGTGTATCCGTGTGTCCGTGTGTCTGTGAACACGATAACTCAAAAACGAAAAATAGGTAAAATACCAAACTTGGTATTTAAGTTAATCATCTTCCAGGGACGCGACACGAAGGTTTTGAGAAAAATCCCCCACCCCCAACTATCCTTTACATGGAACTTTTTTCGAAAATTTTGATTTTCTCAAAAATGGCTCTAACGATTTTGATTAAAATTTCGTATATTAAAGATATTTATCTGACAAATAAAATGTATATCTTGAATTTTTTGTGAATAACCTTTGAACACCTTTTTATTCTGGATGGCCTTTGTATAACTTTGTGTAACTAGTAAATCGTAAAAGATAGACAAAAACTTACTATAAAAATGTACATTTCATTAAAATACACAATTTGTGTCATATATAGTTTTTGAAGAGTCAACCGTTCCTGAGATATTCAGTGGATTGGTTTCAGTTTTAATAATTTAAAATTTTTAAGTGGCAAGATATCTTTCTTTTCGTCTCTCTTTTGTTTACTCCTAAGCAAGCAAAGGGAACCGAATTTCAATTGTTTCATATAATGACTAGCCTTTAAAATATTTTAGTATCGTTATTTCCTTCTACTTCCAAAGAAGCAAGTAATAAGACCAATTCTGATAATGTTTTTCTCTATTAGCATGATGCAGATAGAAGAATAATCTTTTGTAATGAAGCTTTGCTTGCAGAACAGCTAGAGAAAATCATGTAAATTAAACACATGAGATATGTTTCTCTACTCCATGTTAAAGATATATCGTCCAAAATACTTAACTAAAACGAGGATAAATAACATAAGAAAATGAAAGATTAACGGTATTAAAAAGGAGTAACATACTTGTGTTACGAGGAAAAGTAGGTGAAGAGCAAAGTTAGGATGTTGAAATACTTATGAGAGGAGAGAGAAAGAGAGAGAGAGAGAGAGGAGGGGGGGATCCAGAAGAACTAGACATAAACAAAAGGTGAATGAATAAGCAGGAAATATCTGTGTTACTTTTACATGATTCTTTCAACAGATTATTCTTACTTCATATTAATTGAGGTAAACGTTTCTACAATTTTTTAAATTGAGCTTTATACTGTAGGTACAAGAGGTTTACAGACGTTATATCGATAATCAGATCTTAAAAAACTAATTCGTATAAATTATGTATGTCGATTTTGAAACTTCTCTCTTTTGCATGACTATGGTAAACAATTGAATCGTTTCTGAAAACTTAAAATTATAATTCATAAAATTGTATGTTTAACAAGATCCACAATTTTATATTTATTTTTTGTCCGTATATTATTGTTATTATTATGATTATTACTATTAATACTACTTTTACTACTACTACTTATTGGTTACTCAAAATTCAGTCAGAATGAAGAGGAATTTATAGGCTTAGTGCAAATTTACGATACCAAATGGCCCAACTTCCCCGTAATTAATAGACGTGTGCATGTTAAAGGTGTTGCAGAACTCAACGGGGCCAGTGCGGAACTGGTCTAAGTGCCCTTTCTTTTATCCGTTTAACGAGCGCGACCCACTCACCTTTCCACCGATAAGCAAGGTGGATGAAACCAAGGTCGTTCAGTCAAGCTCCCTGATGGAAGGTATTAATTTGAAACAGCCTCATTGGGTTCTGCAACTCTTTCAAAGCACGAAGAGAGATCTATACTCGTCAAATATGGGGCAGTTGGGGCACCTGGTACATACATTTTGTCATACATATATATCTTAAACGCTTAGTATATCTTGGTCAAAGTTGTTACACTCATTTTGCAGAAATAAAAATGGATAAAATAATTCCATTAAAGGGTAGGTATGGGTGATGAGATTTTCTTGAAAAACTTTATGTCACATTCTTAGAAGAAGAACACCAAATTTATCCGGAAACTGTTTCTTCACGGATAAACAAATATGTAGACCGCTTTCGGATGGACGGATAGACATTTTTTCAATTCATGCAGTCTAAAACTGTATTTCTGATGAAGCACAGTTACTCTACTGAACTACAGGTAAGTAGTACGTAAAGTAAAATCTGATGTGTTTCACTCACACGACTTTCTCGACCTATTCTGTGACAAACTATTCTTACAAAACTTTTTCTTCTATCTACTTCTGCTAATAAAAATAAGCATTAGCAAACAACGGGATCATCACTTAGTTCCTTATAACTAGAGGAATAAACTAATCAATCGATAATCAAACCTTTTAAAAGCCAAGCGCTATGAGATGCAATTAAAATGCCCTTCTGTTTGGATGACCAGGATGAAAAAAGTGAATAATGAGTTCCCGTTTGAGAAAAGTTAGAGTATTTTAAAATTGAAGCAAATAACAAGGAATATCTCGGTTATGGTGAAGTCCGCAAAGCATGTATGTGATATAAGTTGCATGTTAGACGAGATCTAAAGTTTTTTGTAGTAAGTTTTTATTTATCTCTTACGGTTTACCATTTATGCTTATGCCATTCAGAATGAAGAATATGTGAATATATTTAATATATGGCATTTTAAACATTGTCGTTAGAGCAATTTTCAAAATAATATTTTGTAAGGGAGGGGGTTTTTTCAAAATCTTCGTGTCGCATCCTTGGAAGATACTAAACTTAAATAGCAAATGTAGTGTTTAATGGATTTTTCATTTTTGAATTATGCTGTCGAAAGACAGATAGACATACCGACACACCCACACATAGACATGACCGTTTTATAAAAATGGGTATTTTTGCATTCAGGGGTTCTCAAAATATGCATTTCCGATGAAATCTCCTTATCTAATTTTGGGTGAATACATACCTTCTACCCACTAAGTGCATTGTACATAAAGCTAAAAAGAATAAAAAATCTGATGTGGACAATTCACATGACTTTCTATAGCTGTTTCACAGACAAACTTCTCTTACAAATGATTAGGTATTTTTTGATCTACATCATACTAATAGAATAATAGCAGAATTGGTCTTATTACTTGCTTTCTTGTAAGTAGAAGGGAAATAAGGGAATACATTAGGCTAAAAAGATAGTTTTTAACGCTGGTCGCTATATGAAACAATTGAAATTCGTTCTATTTGCTTACCAGGTGTAAAACAAACAGGAGGCGAAAAGAAAGATGGCTTACGTTTGAGAAAGGCTTAAGTAGAAAAATTGAAACCATTAACACGGAATATCTCGGAAACGGTTAGTTCTACAACAAATCTGATGTGTTCCAGTCTCATAACTTTCTCTATCTGTTCTAAATACAACGATTCTTACAAAATATTATTCTTTTATCTACATCATGCTAATCGTGATAAATATTAGCATAATTTGTCTTGTTACTTTCTTCCTTTTAAGTAGAAGGAAAATAGCCTAAAGCGATAGACAAATCTTTAAAAAGATCGTCACTATGTAAAAAAATTGAGGTTCGGATCACTTTGTATGGTCCCGTTTGGGAAAAGTATAAGTATTTTAAAGCTGAAACCAATAACAAGTAATATCTCAGAAACGACCAGTTTTACAAAAAACCGTACATGACATAAATTATGTGTTTTAACAAGATCTACATTTTTTGTGTGATAAGTTCTCTTACGGTTTATCAGTAATCAAAATTCAGAAAATTTCATCAAGAGTAAATGGCTTTTCAGAAAATTCAATATATATATTATTTTTGATGCAAATATCTTTATTATGTGATATTTTAATCAAAATATTTAGAGCCATTTTTGAGAAAATAAACATTTTGGGAAACTTTTCCATGTATAGGGAGTTGGGGGTGGGGAGATTTTCTTCGTGTCGCATCCTTGGAAAATAATAAGCTTAAACCTCAAGTGTGGTATTTAATGGAATTTTCGTTTTTTGAGCTATTTTGTCCACAGACATACACACACAGATATACAAAAGGAACTTTTTTTAAAAAAAAAATCTTTTTTTCGTCAATACGTATATTTCCGGTAAAATATCGAAAACCAATTTTTGAGTGGAACACAATACCTTCTCTATTCACTATATGCATTGTCCATACAGGCTAGAGCTATTAAAAAGTGTATATAACACAAATTCTGTGTTTTAACAAGATCTAAATGTTTTGTATATCTCATACGTTTTACCAGCCATACAAAGTTATACAAAACTCACTTAGAATGAAGGGATCATCAGTGGCTATTCCCAGAAAACTTTCGTTTTTCATAAAAAATATTATGGTATTTTAATAAAAATCGTTAGGAGCCATTTTTGATAAAATCAAAACTTTCGATAGGTGCTCCATGTAAATTATAGTTGGGAGTGGAGATATTTTCTTGAAAATCCTCGTGTCGTATACTTAAGATACTGAACTTAAATACCAAGTTTGGTATTTAATGGACACACACACACGCGCGCGCGGACCTTTTTATAAAACTGATTTTTTTTGCATATATTTCCGATGAAATCTCGGTATAGAATTTTTGGATGGAATACAGTATCTTCTCTATATACTATGCACATTTTACATCATACTAGAGAAAGAAAAAGGTATAACAAAGTGAATATGAGAACTGAACGAGGTCAAGTAGAGAACGGTGTAATGGCAGGAAAATAAGGAGAAAAATGACGTGTAGTAAGAAAAGGAAGCATTTTGAAAGGAGAGCATGAAGAAGGCAGGGACAAAAGGAGTGTGTAACATGGTTGGTTCGCAGATTATCTGCTAGCCACAAGGAATAGAGATAGGGGAAAAGGCAATTGGTCGGTGGCTGAGCTGAAAAGATGAATCCAAGAAAGAAAGGGCAACCGGCCGGCTAACATATGGGTGCTGCCATCGGAAAAGTGAGGCATCTCTGTAGAAGAAAGAGCTAGGCGATATCAACCCACAAGAGCATCCGCCAAATCGATATCGCCAGAGGTCAAACCTCACAAGCAAGCAAGGTGCTGCTCCCACAAAGAAAATACAAGACGTAGCCAGCCAGCCCTTCGCCATGATTGTTACAAAACAGCAGACAAACGGCAAGGATTGCGCTGCGACGCTGTCGTGTAACACATGCCAGGAATAGCTTTTGTTTTACACTGTGTTATTGTATTACATCGTAACATCCATTAATCAAATATGATGCGTTACATTCACATGGCGTTCTCTACCCACTATCGATAAATTATTCTTACAAAAACATTTTACTTTCTTTAGCACGCAAGTATAATGTACATAGTAGATAGATATAGTATTCTACCAAAAAATTAGATACTGAGATTTCACCGGAATTAGATATATGTTTTGAATACAAAAAAGCATTTTTAGAAAACAAAAATTCCATGTGTGTATGTTTGTGGACAGTATAACTCAAAATGAAAAGTCAGTTATATTCCAAAACTGCAATTTAAGTTCAGTATCTTCCAAGATCGCGCCACGAAGAGTTCCATTTTATCCGTTACATGGGACATTTTCCGAAAATAATTTTGATTAAAATATCATACGTTTAAAATCGTTTCATGACAAGCGAACTGTATATCTTGAATATTCTAGGAATAGTCCCTGAAAACCTCTTTATTCTGGATGACTGTTGTATAGCTGCTAAACCGTAAGAGATGGACAAAAACTTACTGCACAAAAAGTGTAGATCTCGTTAAAATGTATAGGTCTCGTTGAAATAAATTTGTCATATATTTTTTTTTTATAAAGTAAACTGTTTCCCAGATATTCCTTGTCCCGGGCTCAATTTTAAGCCACTTAAACATTTTTCAAACGGGAAGACATCTCTTTTATTTTATTCCTGGCCATGCAAAGAGAACCGAATTACAATATTTCACATAGCGACGAGCTTTGAAAAGATTTGACCGTCAAATGGCCTTGCCAACATGTTAAAGTATATTTAAATCAAATCTGTCAGGAGACATTTTCAAAAATAAAATAAAAAAAAGCTTTCTAAGCAGTAGAAAATTTTACAGAAAAGTTTCACTGGATGCCCTTAAACGTCGATTAACTATCCAACTTTTCATTTGTTTACAGATATTCAGAAAGACCACAGTTCTAAACAAATCCTTCCTTTGGGTTGAGGGTGCTTAATGTCGATATAGAACTTTTGAATGGAACACGATGCTTTACCATCTACCGTAATTAGTGGTAGAGAAAGCAAAAACCCGTTGTCTTACACTCTCATAGTTTTCTGCATCCATTACAGCTTCGCCGTTTGTACATTCTAATTGTGTAGATATCTAACGGGTTTCCATCTAAGGACGAATAGTTTCACTGACATCTTTTCTCAACGCTGTGTAATTATCAGTCAAACCGAGTTGTTATTGCGTATTCTGTGATTGCTCGAAATTACCTATGTGATATAAAGTTCCACCAATAGTGAAAATGAGAGGTGTTTGAATGCTCGGGAGTTGAAACGTGTAGACATTTCTGTCAACTGAAGTAAGTGTATGGTGTAAGTAATAAACGAAAGAAGTATGAGTATGGACGAAACAATATGCATGACGAAACGTTCGTCACTCATCAAGACATTACAAATGGTTTCAGGAATTAAGCGAACAGCAAAAAAGTGCAATTCAGACGCCGAACCGATAGACAGATTTAGGTATTTCCCAAACATTTCTCCTTATAAGTTTTTAGGTAAAATAACATTTTAGATTTTTATTTACATCATATGAATATTCTATACACCCCTTGCTAATCATTTTCACCAATATTTTTCACGTTTGGCCATTTTCAAAAGACCAGCAGGATGTTTAAGTCTTCCATCTTTTAACCGTACTTCTTTCTGTATATGGTATTTTCTCAGTTTTACATTTTTACGAATGAAATCAGATGCTTATGTTACAATTTTTCTATGATTTGTATGCAAATTTGTATAAAGTGCATTATCTAAAGAACATAAGAATGGATTTTATAATGACATTATTCATTTGCTCAGCTCAATAAGTATTCTGTAGTGTAAAACAAAAAACAACAAAAAAATAAACGAATAAAAAAAAAGAAGAAACATGATTTTTTTCACAACTAATAACGTCAACGTATACCATGTCCTTACATTTATTATCACTTCATTAAAGTATGAGAAAATATCGCTATTTTACTTCTCTGACAAATGTGAATGCTCAAGAGCGTTTTTGAAATGTAGAGTTTTTTCGCTACTTAATACGATTTAAGTGGTTATCTGAGAAATTATTTGAGCTAGTATTTTCAAAACTTGTATAGTAATTTCTATGTCTGCTCGTATTTAGTATGCCATTTTCAAGTAAATTGTTTTAAAATTAAAAAGGTTGGAAAATTCAGTCCTGGTGTCCTTTAATTGCCTGACTTTTCTTGGAAATCTTCTTCGCCTGACATCCTTAGACCGTGTCTGATTTAAGTATGGAGTTTTGCATTTTTCGACTTTTCGTTTTTGAGTTACGTTGTTTGTTTGCATACTGATAAATGGACCCAAATGCACATGCACTGTTTCTTTAGTTTATTTATTTTCGAGAAGCCCCATAACGCGTATTTCTGCTGAAATTCTTTACCCAAATTTTGGTTCGATTTCAGTATTTCCTCTACCATGGTTACAATAAATACTGGAGAAAATGAAAATGACTGAATGAAGTCGTGCGATCAATTTATATCCTGTAATATTTAGTTTTAGAAGTAAATATGAATTCCGTCATGTTCTCATGACTCACCCATTTTTTTTAAATATCTTAACGTCCTTTAACCCGTTCACATCGGAAGATGAATGAAATCGATAAAATATACTAAAATTACCTAGGGGTCCATGGAGCTTAAAGTTACTCGACATTAGTATTCTCAGAATGTGGAAAACTCCATAAAAATGTATCCGGGTAACTCACCCTAAGCGAGATTCGAACTCACCCTGTATTGTTTGACCTTATCACCAAAGAGTAATACCGTGCACAACCCTTCTTTTAAGCAATAAACTTTCTCAAGGGCGGCACTAAGTCTGTCTAGCTTTTAAGAAACTTCCCCTGAACCAGCATCTTTGCTTTTTGGCCTGTTTGCTTCCGGCGGAATTCTTTTTTCCCACCGCTCCCCTTGGGAGCACTCAAGAGCTGCAAAATCCAAAAAGTTATCAACAACCTAGAAAACTTTTTATATTAGACATCCCAGGCAAAGTTCCCTCTCAACCATTGAACTTCGCTGCTCAAGTTTTAACTTCCATTTTCTATTATCAAGCTCAAAGCCGCAACGTGAATAGCAGGGATCGTTGGCATAAACATTCTTTACAAGTGGAGTGCTTGGAGGGCAAATGTCAGATAAATATGCAGCGATGGTTACTGGTGACCATTTTACTCTTATTGAGTCGTAATACGTGGTCACCAAGCGAGGTAACGCCGTGGCAAATCGTGCGACTCGCATTCGGCAGGTTACCCAATCTGACCAATAATTTTTCGTGGTTTCCCCGATAGGAGGCGAATGTTGGGGGGCTTTTTCTTGTGACAGAATTTTCCCGCCCATCATTTTATGTTAGGCAACAACTCTCCGCGGTTAGTTTCGGCCGCCCTCGAAAAATACACTCATATCATCTTATCCTCTTGGAGTCTGACACGCATTAAGCCAGTGGCTTCAGTGTGGGCTACCTCCAGCAGGTACCAACCAAGCCATTACCTCTTGTCAGTCATCCTCCGTGGTCTAGGGCATATTAGCCTCTGGTCCCACTGGAGGGCGATGGCTTTTTTGGCGTTAAAATCCTTAGCACAGCTATCTTTGAAAGGGAAGTAAGTGGTGGTACATTTACGGCACGTAAAACAAACTCAAGCCTAATAAAAAGGCCTCTGAGCCAAATTAAGCTCAATATAGAATGGCTGAGAACCACAGAAGCTAAAGAACGTCCATAAATAAAACTCAAATTGATATTGCTTTGACTTCTTGTCATCTGTGGGATTTGGGGCCAAGTGAAGGTGTTCGGAGCTTTGTGGCTGGATGGTGGATATGCACTTTGTAGGGGTTTCCTCCTTGGAGTATTTGCGGGACACTTAGATCCTATTTCCGGGTGCTCTCGTTCAGGTGTCGCTTCGAAAAATCACCGAAGGTGTGGGTGCGGCTTGGGAGGCATCGGGTGCCTTAGAACTTGAACCGTTAGAAACTCCATCCAAGCTAGCGCTCGGCGTCATTGGATCTCACCCACATCCCTAGTGTCAAGGTAGAAGGAAATGGGCTGCATGGTCAGGATGCGATGCTCTGCCCAGGATGTGGGGGCTACTCCGTTCGTCGGTATCCTTACCTTTTAATGCTTTCAACCAAAATTTCCTACCCCAAATTATTTTCATAGCCCCGCTGAAAATTATACTTAAAATTTCATTCTTAAACTGGGGGTCCTCGACAGTATGCACTAACTCGCACTAGGCAGCGAGACTAACTGGCACTACTGTTTCCGCGAGAGAAACAGCATTATAAAAAGAAACAAACAAATGTTTCATTTATTACCATTGACTTTACAAAAAAAAAAAAAAAAAAAAAATGCCGAAATAATTGCCGACTGGTATCTAACGCAAATTGAAAAAATAGCTTTCACATTTTTAGAGGCGAATATTAATAAACCTCTTAGTAATTAATTAGTATCTAACACAATGGAGTCTAACAAATGTAATAAATGAATTTAATTCAGGGGATGTAAATTATTAATATTTAATTATTCAAATGATTGTAAAAGTTCCTTAAAAGGTACTTAATAATTGAAGCAGTAGAAAGTAGTTGAAACTCAATGTACGCCACTTTTTATAAGTAATAAAATTCCTCTCAGACAGGGAGGAGTCGATGGCGTGCGTGTTAGATTACTTTCTGTTCCGACATTAGCTGACATACGGAGCACTGTGCAAGGAACAAGTGGCCTACCACTGCTGTGTGAAGCCCGATGCTAATTGATATCATGTGCTTGGCCACTGCAATGGGTATATCAAGCCTGCTTGTTCTCGCACAAAATCAAGCGTCGACTGCATTAAATAGAAACTTTCTTAAATTTTGTTTACTAAAAGTATCTAATCATTTGATTAAATATCAAATATTTAAGATATTTGATGAAAAAGCTGTATATATTGACTTTTATAGGAAAGGTGATGAAGTCTTCTTCATTCTAAATGACTTTTGTATAATTGCTAATCTGTAAAGAGATAGAAAAATATTACTACGAAAGTCTTTTGTGTTCAATTCACATAAGTTCCTCGACTTATTCTGCAACAATCTGTTCTTACTAAAGCTTATTATACTATTTATATTCTATGCTAATCGAGATAATTATTACCAGAAATGACCGTATAAGTAGAAGGGAAATAAGGGAATATATTAATCAAAGGAGATAGTCAAATAGTTTAAAAGCTGGTCACTGTGTGAGACTTTGACATTCTGTTCTCTGTATATGGCCAAGAATAAAACAAAATAAAAACGAATGACGACTTCCCAATTGAGAAAAGTTTGACTATTGGAAATTTTACACCAATAACCAAAAATACCTCAGAAATTATTAACTCCACAAAAAGTGTATATGACATAAGCTGCGTGTTTTAAGGAGATCTACCTGTTTGTGCAGTATCATTTTCTCTATCTCTTACGCTTTATCAATTACACAAAGTTCATCCAGAGTGAAGAGAGCTTCGGAGACTATTACTAGAAAGACCCAAATATGCAGTTCATATCATAAAAAATATCTTAAACAAGATATTTTATTAAAACCAATAAAGCAATTTATGAGAGAAAAAATTCATATTTCTAAACATGCTCCACGTAAAGGGTAGTTTAGCTTGAAAATTTTATTGTTGCATCTATGGAAAATACATAAATTAAATTTGTTTTTGAATTATGCTTTTCATAGATACAAATATTTCCCTTCCCCCTCCCCACACACATACAAATTTTTACATTGTGTATATAAACATATACCTACATATGGAACTTTGTACTATTTTTCTTTTTTTGAATCAGTGGTCCTCAAAAATATATTTCCGATAAAATCTCGACATGAAATTTTTGCATGGAATAGAATACTTTCTCTACCTGCATGTATTTACATTGCATGCGATAGAGAAAATAAACAAAGTCTATGTTGTTAAGGCATTTAATTAATGTTATTTTTTATTTTGCGTTATCAGTTTGCAAGATATTCTTATTATTAGTTCGAATTTTCAAATATTTCTACTGTCTTCTCATTATCATGCAAAGAAAAATTTGACAATCGTTTTGATCTACTCTATCCTTCTTACATTTATAATACATTGTATAAATGCTAATGAAACTTTTACTCGGTTATCAAGAAATACAGAGCACAATAAGCGTTGGTAAGAATAGTTTATAGAAGAGCGAGTAAAGAAATTGAGGTGAATACATCGCACATTATCCTTTTATATTAAGAATACGCTACTATAGCGTGTGTTTGTAATTCGTTTTTACTTTCTCTACATAGGGATTTCATTGGAAATACAGTTTAGGGTCCTCTGTATAAAGCATCAGTTTTTGAAAGTGCATGTATGTCTGTGTGTGAGTGTGTTTATGCGTGTGTGTGTCTGTGTTCGTCTTATGGGAACACGATAAGTAAAAAATGGAAACTCGTTAAATATCAAACTGATATTTAAGTTCAGCATGTTCCAAGAATCCGACACTAAGACTTTCAAGAAAACTCCCTTCTCAAACTACCTATTACATGGAAAATTTTCTAAAATTTTGGTTTCTCAACAATCACTCTAATGATTTTGATTAAACTACCATATATTGAAGATATTTACATGACAAATAAAATGCAAATCTTTAATTTTTTGGAATAATTTCTGAAGTCTTGTTCATTCTGAATGTCTTTTGCATAAACAGTAAATCGAAAGAAGTACAGAAAATCTTACTACACAAAAAATGTAGATCTGTTAAAGCCTCCAATTTATACAACATACACTTTTTGTAGTAATTAATTTCAGTGTTATTTATGGAGTTCTTTAACTGATATGATTCTCAGCGTCCCATTGTATATTGGACGTGAGAGATCCTAATTTTTCTCAGAGACCCTTTATTAGGCCTCAGGTTCTTTAACGGGCCGTAAATCTACAACACGGGACCAACGGCTGCACTTCCTTTCCGAAGGAAGCCATCGCTCTCCTCCGGGTTTGAACCCGCGACCTTGGGAACCAGAGGCTAGCATATTACCTCTAGAGCACGGAGACTGATTTTTGTAGTTATTTCTAAGATATTTCTTGTTATAGGTTTCCAAATTTCCAATACTTAGATTTTTCTCAAATGGGAAGTCGATATTCATTTTTTTTCATCCTCGACATGTAACGAGAAGATAATATCAATTGTATCACATATCGATCGGCTTTTTAAGGATTTGAATATTGCTTAAGCCTAGTGTATTCGCTCATTTTCCTTCTGCTTAAAAGGAATTAAATATCGCAACCATTTTTGTTAATGCTTATCTCGATTGGAACGAAGTAGAGAGAAGAATAAGCTTTTGTAAAAATAACTTATTGCAGAAAAGGTAGAGAAGGAGATGTGAGTGGAACGCATAAGATTTTTACTTTCTCTGTACGTACTATATACGTAGTGTATAGAGAAGATATTGCAAAAATTCGATACCGAGATTTCATCGGAAATTATGTTTTTGAGTCCCCTGTATACAAAAAAAAGCATTTTCAGAAAAAGGTCCGTTTTTATGTGTCCATGTGTCCGTGTGTCAGTGTGTCTGTGTGTCTGTGAACACCATAACTCAAAAACGAAAAGTCGGTAAAATACCAAACTGGGTATTTAAGTTTAGTATCTTCCAGGGATGCGACATGGAACTTTTTTTGAAAATATTGATTTTCTCAAAAATGGCTCTAACGATTTTGATTAAAATATCGTATATAAAAGCTATTTACCGGAAAAATAAAATGTATATCTTGAATTTTCTGCGAATAGCCTCTGAAGAGTACTTTATTCTGGATGAATTTTACGGAATTCTGAATAACTGCTAAAACGTAAGATAAGGACAAAACCTTACTATACGAAAAATGTAGAGCACGCTAAAACACACAATTTATGTTATACACATTTTTTTCGTGGAGTTAATCGTTTTTGAGACATTATTTGTTTTTGTTTCTGCTTTGAAAATCTTATACTTTTCTCATACAGAAATTTGTCAACTGCTGTCCATACAAACAAAGGAACTTCAGTCACATATCAAGTAGCAACCAGCTTTTGATTATCACTTTAACATATGGTACACCCTTATTTCGCTTCTACTTACAAAGAAGCAAGTAATAAGAATATTTCTACTAATTTTTTCTGATTAGCATGAAGTAGATAGAAGTATAAGGTTTTTAAGAATAATTTGTTGCAGAGATGTAGAGAAATTCAAGTGAATGGTACACATCAGATTTTTATATTAATAATACGCTACAATAGCGTATATCTCTAATTGATTTTTTTCCTTTCTTTTCACATATAATCTACATATCTAGAGTATAGAGAAGGTATTGCATTGGACGAAAAAATTCGATACCGTGATTTCAGTGGAAATAGACGTTTTAGGCTGCCATGTATCCAAGAGAACTAGTTTCATAAAAAGGTCCGTGAACATGATAACTCAAAAATGAAAAGTCGGTAAAATACCAAACTCAGTAGGTATTTAAATTTAGTATCTTCCAGGGATGTGAAACGAAGATTTTGATAAAAATTCCCCTACCCCTAACTACCCTTTACTGGAAACAATTTAGAAAATTTTGATTTTCTCAAAAATGACTAGCGGTTTTGATTAAAATATCATATATAAGATATTTATATGGTAAATAAAGGGTATACCTTGAATTTTCTGGGAATAGCCTCTAAATACCTCTTTAGGTTGAATAAATTTTGCTGAATTTTGCATAGCTGGTAAACCATAAGAGACAGACAAAAACTTACCACACAAAAAATGTAGTTTTTTTTCTCGTTGAATTAACAATTTCTGAGATATTCCTTGTTATTTGTTTGAGATTTAAAATACCTAAACTTTTCTCACACGGAAAATTGAAAACTCCTGGCCCTGCATAGAAACGGATTTCTTCCACGTGGCGACGAGCTTTTAAAAGATTTTACTACCGTTTTAGCCTAGTGTATTCGATTATTTTCCTTCTACTTTTAAGGAAGCGAGTAATTAAGACTATTTCTGCTAATGTTTATCTCGATTATCATAAAGTAGATAGAAGAATATGTTGTAACCATAATTTGTTACAGCGATATAGAGAAAGTTATGTGAATAGAACAAATAAGATGTTTTATAAAACACAACTGAATTAATACAAATACTGCTGACAGTTTGGCATTAGCTGATAACCATTTGAACTAAAGGATTTAAATAGCTTTCTGCTAAGTTTGATCTTTTGTTGTCCCTTACGTCGTTTTTCCTTTTACCTCTCTGGGGCGAACAGCAGAAGAGGATTTCCGTCCTCTCATGAAAGCAAACTTTTTAATGTCCATGGAGGAAGACCCTGAACTCTTTTGTCAACATCGGCAGAGGATCGAAGGAATACACGGCTGTCGTGCGTGAGTTCAGCCCGTTTTCGGTTAATTTTGCTCTCTTTTTGTTATTTGACTTGCTGATTGGTTAGTTACTTACTTTTCTCGCATATCGACACTCCCTAAGCGTCTTGTCAACAAGATCAGTCATGTTACTGCAACATTGACACATAAAACTTTAATAAAATTCCACTGACATAAATTAGCTTCTTTAGATGAATTTGTCCAAAATATATAAAAATGATATAAATTAAAGATTGGTACAAGGAGCACAAAAATGCTCTGACTGTTCTTTCACACTATTTTTTTCTACCCATTTTCAAAACACTATTTTTAAAAACCTTATTTTTCTATCTTTTTTTTTTATTTCAAGTCGGCTTACCCTGACCGTATTTAAGAGTGATACCCCCTAGGACTTACAAGCAGATGCATACAAACCTATCGGGGAGCTAAGAAAACTACAGAAAGGAGAACCTGGAACGAATGGTTGGTTCGTAGCCAGACATGAGCGTGTTCTCCTATCTACTTCACGTTAATCCAAACAAACAGTTGCAAACTTTTATTACATATTTCCTTGCGGATAAGAAGGATTAGGAAATACGCTAGGCTCATGCGAGAATCAAATATTTTAAGAGATGATTGCTATGTAATGGCAATGAAATTGCGTTTTCTTTGCTTGACCAGGAGCAAGAAAAATGGAAAACGAGATCACCTTTGAGAAAATTATAAGAATTTTAAAATTTGAAGCAATGACAAGGAATATCTCGGAAATATTAACTCACAAAAATGCATTTCACAGATTGTATGTATTTTAACAAAATCTACAATTTGTGCAATAAGCATTTTTACTTATTACGGTTTATTAGTTGTACGAAATTCATTCAAAATAAAAATGACTTCAAAAGTTATTACCAGAAAATTCAAGATATACATTTTTATAGATATGTAGCGTCACTATTTTAAACATCTAGCAATTCAATAGAAATTGTTAAAGCTATTTTGAAAAAATCAATATTTTCGAAATGTTTTACATATAAAGGATAGTGTTGGGCGTGTGAGATTTTTTTTAAAAATATTCGTGATCTATCGCTTCAGCCTCTTGCTTATCAGGAGACGGTGACCGTGTCGCGCTCATTGAGAGGGGTAAGACTAAGGTCGCTTGCAGCAGTTCCTCACTAGCGGGGTTTAATTTGAAATAGCACTGTTGAACTCTACAACTCCTTTAACGCACAAATGCCGGTCCCCATGGCCGCGCTCGCCAAAGGTCTCGCTTTGGTGTTTCGCAGCGCAGGGGATCGTGGGTTCGAGTCCCCCCTTGGGCATGGGTGTTATATGTTTGTGTATGTGTGTATAAAAAGTAGAACAGAAATTCAGTAATCATACAGTAATCAAAGTAAACAAATTAAGTAAATAAAAAGTAGGGTATACAATACAGCGTCGGAGTCCCGACCAGACTCCGGAACTGTATTTAATAAAAAAAAGAAAAAAAAAAAAAGGGATATGGAGCAGTTGGGTCATCTGCTATACTGGTCACTCTTTAACAACTAAGAAAAGAGAGGACGCAGCAAAACAAAGGCGAATCGAGTCGGCTTATAACTCTACAATAGACACGGGATAAAATGCTAAACATTTCAATAACCGTCATGTATTTCCTTTGTGCTTCTGTTATAATCAACCTAATTAGCAAGTCATGCTACATTATTGGCTGAAAAGAGAACATTTTTAATTAAAAATCAGTGAAGTGATAATTAATAGTAATTAATAACAACTGAGAAAATTATTTTATTCCATGATCGCACATTGCCTTTGCCAAAGAGGTTAAAGTGGTGACCTGGGAGTGTAAAATCTTCATATTCACAAGCTTTACTTCCATTTCGTTGTATATTTTAAGATAATTAATATGGCAATTAAGCTCAACTGTTAAAGCGCCAATGCAATGGTCAGATTAAACAGTTTCAACAAATCGTGGTCATCTGACTAGAGCGACATTGTCGAAATATCTTATCGCAGCTATTTCTTTGAAATCTTATCGCATCTGACGTTCGTTTGTTTAATCTCCTGTCTTGGTTATCGGTAACAAGGTGACAATTCAGTCAGTCAACCTTCACTTTTAATAACAGCCAGTTCCACAATTGTACTTTCAATTAATTCAGTTTCAATGTCTATTAAACATTTTATCTAGCTCATAATGTATTTAGTTAAAAAAGGAGTGAAAATAACCATTATTTGTATTTTTTATGTATAAGATGAGTGCAATAACCTCAAATAAGATAACGTTTGTGTGCATTTCATGTATTAGTAATTAAAAGCTGAAATAAATAGCTATTCCCTATTTCTATTGTTACTATCGATATTCGTACATTGGGTGTAGGCACGGTCGGCCATATCATAATAAAATTCAGGTGACAGTGAAGAAAGAAAGAAGAAAAAACATTCGATAAATAAACATGGTTGAATGTGTTATGTACAATTTGAGAACTACTGTAAGTATTACAGTCATACCCTGAAAAACCTCTCTTTCTGCATATTACAAATTATTGCCTTATAAATACAACTAGTGTTTTCATCTCTTAGTACAATTCACTCGTGGTATTTATTACTTACGAAAATTAAGTAGCATTAAATGACCAGGACCCAAAAAGAGTATATAATATTTTATCTACTGTAATTAACTAAAAATTACTCGACGATTCCAATCGATGATTATTCCAACATCAAAAGATATGTATGGACTATGCAATATTTCCAAAACGTAGAAGACTCTCACAGGGTGGGGGTGGGGGGGTGGAGGTAAAGGAAGTCAAAGGCTTTGCCAAAGTCTCACACTTTGAATGTCTGTAACAAAATTTTCTCACAAAATCTTATTTTTCTCTCTACTTCAGGTATATCAATATAAACATTTGAAGAAATACTTTTATTATATATCTCCTTGTAGATGGGGATGTAAAGGGATACAACAGGCTAAAGCGATAGTCAAATCTTTCAAGAGTTGATCGCTTTGTGATGCATTAACAGTCCACTCTCTTTGCTTAACCAAGAAAAGGAAAATGAATAACGAGTTTTCATTTGAAAAATATTTTGAATATTTTAAATCTGAAACCAATAACTAGGAATATCTTGGAAATAATTGACTAAAAATGTATTTCACATAAACTGTGTGTTTTAACGACATCTACATTTTTGTGGAGTAGTATTTTCTCTATCTCTTATGTTTTAGAATGAAACGGACTGCAAGGCTATTCCCAGAAAACCCAAGATATATATTCCATTTAAAATAGAAATATCTCAAACGAATACTGTTTTAATCAACATTATTAGAGTCAGTTTTGAGAAAATAAAAATGTAAGGGGTAGTTTGACAAGGGGGGATTGTCTTGGAAATCTTCGTGTCAGATCCTTGAAAATTGCTGAACTTAAATATTAAATTTTTGAGCTATGGTGTTCACAGACAGACCGACAGAAACACATATACACTCGGAGCTTTTTCTAAAAATCTTTTTTTGTTCAGGGGGCCTCAAAACGTATTTCCAGTGAACTTACAGGAGAATATACCTTCTCTATCCTTGTATAGATACTTGGTGGATAAAGTAAAAATCATTAAAACGTTATTGTTTACATTATGTTCGTTATGCATGAGATTAATTACTTAAATCACAATCGCATTTTATGACTCTACTTCTGATTCAGACTTTCGAGTTCAGCTACGAACTATGGATAAGAAACTGCCATCTAATCATAACTTGATACTCTGAATCTGACAATAGATGGTGTGGGAAAGGAAGTGTTTTGTAGGAGGTTATTCAAAAGAAACCGCCCTTCAATTGTTGTTTTCGGACGTAAACGATATCGAAGTTGAAAATATGGCGACAGCACTGTAGAAATATCGGCAGAGATTCCATTACAGCCTGGAAACTAATTCTGCCGCTGCGACATCTCAGTGTTTCATTTCGTGAACAGAAGAAATCCAATCCGCGAAGGGTCAGATACACAATGGCGTTCTGTTACCATTATTCTGTTATGAAATGTGAGAGAAAGGAAAAAAAATCTGTTTCCAAACAGCGGGAGGGTTTTGTACTGCAGAACCCCTGAGAGCGAAGCCTACATTGATTTACTTACCTCTATGTCTTTTGGGCTGCTCGTAAATTTGAAAATATACAATAAAATATATTATCAAAACAAATGATATGTAAAACTTTTGTTTATTATATCCTTTGTTGTTGCCTAGTGTTTTATATATATATATATGCATATTTGCATAATTATGATTTGAATTATATGTGTTACGTTTCCAGAAAATAGCAATACACCTCAAACGTTTTTTCATTTCCAAGGTGTCTTAGTAGGCCAGAATAGTTACACACACAGTGTGTAATGTCATCGTTATTTTAATCAAGTGCGGATTTATGAAACGAGGAGTAGTCGGGGTTCATTACTACACGAGAATAAAAAAAAAAAAATGCTGTATATGTTTTCGGACGGCAGTAGGAAATTTAAATAAAATAAATATTAGAAAGGAGCTACTATTTTCATGGACATACACAACAACGATCGTTTATCACCTGCGGTGACATTTGCAGTAAAAGCGGGTGTTAAACACTATAAAAATACCATATGTGTCTAAATAAACATTGGGAATAAATGAATAAAAATGCTCATGACTATTCTACGTCCAGAAGAATTACTTCACTTAGTTACGTACTTGTTTCAATAAGAATTGAACAATTAAAAATCTGATGTGTTGTATTCACTTGACTTTCTCTACAAACCATTGTTACAAAATACTATTATTTTATATACATGTGCTAATCGGGATAAACATTAGCAGAAATTGTCCCATTACTTGCTTCCGTGTAAGTAGAAGGCAATAAGGCAGTACACTAGGCTAATTCGATTGTCAACTCCTTTAAAAGTCATGTCTATGTTAAACAATTGAAACCGGGTTCTCTTTTTATGCCCAGTAGTAAAACAAAAGAGGTACGAAACGACAGATGAGAAGTTGACTTCCCGCTTGAGAAAGGTTAAACAAATATGCATGTTGTGCACTTTTTTGTGTTTTAATTCTATCTACATTTTATATGTAGAAAGATTTCTCTGCCTCTTACGGCTTAGAAGTTAGACAAAAGTCAACCAAAATTAACTAAATGAGGCTATTCCACAAAATTCAAGATATATATTTCTTTTGTCATGAAACTATCTTAAACATATGGTATTTTAATTAAAACCGTTACAGCAATTTTTGAAAAAATTAAAATTTTCGGAAAATGTTCCTGAAGATTTTCCCGAAAATCCTTGAAAGATACTGAACTTAAACGCCAATTTTTGTTTTTAAGCCAAGTTACACACACACAAACGTGCTGACATTTTTTATAAAAATGCTTTTTTTTATTCATATTTAAAACATATATTTCCGGTGAAATCTCGGTATCGAAGTTTTGGGTCGAATATAATACCTTCTCTACCTATATGTACATAGTATGTGTAGAGAAACTAAAAACATGGTTCATTTAGAAATTTTGCAACGTTCAGTTACAGTTCAGAGGAAATAGATGATGTAGGGGAACTTAGGAGATTTCTTTCCTAAAAATATTTTGTAAACCCTGTTATATAATGTATTTTTTCACGATAGTGTGTAAACTTAAAACTTGCTGGTTTTATGCTTACATGTTTTACGTCTTGGTGAGAAGCGAGTGGCCTATCACTCGGCCAAGGCGCGGGGCCGCGGATATTCATGTCGCACATTTGGAAGGTATGAGTTTAAATACCAAATTAGGTATTTATCCGAATTTCATTTTTGGGTTATGTTGTTCTTAGATACAAACACACGGTCCTTATTCTAAAAGTGCATTTTTTAAAATACAGGAGCCATTAAACATGTATTTTTGATGAAATCTCGGTATTGAATTTTAGAAGAAATGCAATACCTTCTCTGTCTACCATGTAAAAGAGGGAAAGAAAAACTAAATTAGTCACTGCATTTTCTTATTAATAACAAAATTGTAACTAACGCTTCTGTATGTAGTGTATGGTTATAAAAATACTTTTCTTAAATCATCAATCTGTATACCTAGAATAATTTCCAACGAGGAGATTTTTACTTTCTCTAGCCCCATATGTACAATGTACATAGGGATAGAGAAGTATTGTATTCCACCCAAAAATTCGATACCGAAATTTCACCGGAAATACTGTTTTAGGACCTCCTGTATCAAAAAAAAAAAAAACATTTTCAGAAAAAGGTCCGTGTGTATGTGTGTGTCCGTGTGTCCGTGTGTCTGTGAACACGATAACTCAAAAACGAAAAGTAGCTAAAATACCAAATTTGGTATTTAAGTTTAGTATCTTCCAGGGATGCGACACGAAGATTTTGAGAAACATCCCCCACCCAGAACTACATGGAACTTTTTTCGAAAGTTTTAATTTTCTTAAAAATGGCTCTAACGATTTTGATTAAAATAGCATATATTAAAAATATTTACCTAACAAATAAAATGTATATGTTGAATTTTCTGGGAATAGCTTCTGTAGACCTGTTTATTCTGGATGAATTTTGCTTAATTTGGCATAACTAGTAAACCGTAAGAGACAGACAAAAACTTACTGTACAAGAAATGTAGGTCTTGTTAAAATACACAAGTTATGTCATATACATTTTTCTCGTGGAGCTTATTGTTTTCGAGGTATTCATTGTTATTAGTTTCAGTTGTGAAGTACTTATACTTTACTCAGACGGGAGTGTCCGTTTTTCTTTTGTTCTACTCCTGGCCAAGACAAGAAGCGATTTGTAATGACAATCGCATAACGACAGCTTTTAAAACATTTGACAATTGGTTTAGCCTAGTGCATTCCCTTATTTTCTTCCTACTTATACGGAACTAAATAATAAGAACATTGTGCTACCACGATTAGCAAGGTGCGGAAAGAAGAAGTATCTTATGTATGAAGTTTGCAGAACAGCTAGAGAAAGTCATGTGAGTGTAACACATCAGATTTTTCAATACGCAAAAGTATATCAAAAGTCTGCTGAACTGCCACTAAAGATTACTTACAGGTTACTATCATTGCTATCTATTTCGGTAGAAATTATCAAGCTCCCAACTCTTTTTCCAACAATTCATCTCTTTCTCATCAGTATTTAATTTTAATCTTCTCAGTTGCGAAGCTCTTATGACGCACCTGCATCATATTTCGCGCCTGGCGATGAGTAGCAGTTTACTTTATTATGACGTGATTGCTACTATTGCATCTGCAGCGAGTGTATTGCAACTAACACCTTCTTCTTCGACATGTGAATCGTAAATATCGTGGCTGTTTCGCATATTTTCCGTTACTCCTGGCCGCTTTGTCAACGGTAGAACATCACTGTTCACAAAAGAACTAAAGGAAAACACAAGAAATAGACTGGAAACATTAAATTAATTATGACATCATAATGTATTTACCAAATACAATTCCTGTATAGCTGAGAAACGACGATCTTTCCACTTTTCATATTGTTTGGATGAAAAAAGCTTCAGATTTCTGATCAGAAGAGGTGAAATTCTCTTGAAACATTGGACTTTATTAATATTTAAAATGTGACTCAAGAAATTAAATTAATTATACTTTATAGCGCACAAAATAACAACCTTTTTGTACCTACAGATAGTTACTACAAAACGAATGATTTAAAGATAATAATAAATATATTTATTAACATTTTAATCAAACTCCATATTCTGCGGTCGTAAGAAGGATAAATAATAGTAATATGCTTACCGTCTTTGTTCATAGCAGCTTGAAAGCACTTGTTGAGGCGACAAGCTCTGCACTGATTTCTGTGCGTCTTGTCGATTGGACAGCGTCCTTTGAGGTCACCAGCTGCCTTACAAGTGTATACGCGATTCCTGTGGATGCTTCTCTTGAAGAAACCCGAACACCCTGTAAATAACATTACTTTAATCTTCTTGCGTGTATTCCTAAATAGGCCTATTTTTAAACTTGAGCACTGGAATTGGTTTGAAATTTCTTAGTTTCGTAAAAAGAAAAATGCAGTAAAAATTTCTAGGAAATATGAGCTTTTAAGTCTTGATATCTTTCGTTTTTAGTTTTCTTTATACTTAAAATTACTTTATTAGGTTTTTTTTTGTGTGGATCATTATCAATAAAGCCAATAATTTACTGTTTTTTCTTCTTTTAGTAAAATTATTGACCAGGTGCTGGCTTGAAACTCCTGGAGGGGATAAGTCTTGGATATTATTGGCGCACATTTTTTAAGGCGCTAGATTTACGGGTAAACGAGGGACCGGGAGAAGAAGAAGAAGAAGAGAGAGGTCGCCCGCCTGTCTTTCCGCAGTGTAGTCAACCAAAGGAAGATTTTTACTTTCTCTACACGTGCTATGTATATAGTGTATAGAGAAGGTATTGCACTCCACCAAAAAATTCGATATCGAGATTTCACCGGAAATATGTTTTAGGTCCCCTGTATCCAAAAAAAATATTTTCAGAAAAAGGTCCGTATATGTGTCCTGTGTCAGTGTGTCCGTGTGTCTGTGAACACGATAACTCAAAAACGAAAAGTCGGTAAAATACAAACTTGGTATTTAAGTTTAGTATCTTCCAGGGATGCGACACGAATATTTTGAGAAAAATCCCACCACCCCAAACTACCCTTTACATGGAACCTTTTTCGAAAATTTTGATTTTATAAAAATGGCTCTAACGATTTTGATTAAAATATCATATATTAAAGATATTTACATAACAAATAAAATGTATATTTTTGAATTTTTGGGAATAGCCTCTGAAGGCTACTTTATTCTGGGTCAATTTTACAGAATTTTGCATAACTGCTAAATAACTGTAAGAGATGGACAAAAGCTTACCACACAACAAATGTAGAGCACCTTAAAACACACAATTTTATGTTACATACTTTTTATTCGTGGAGTTGATTGTTTTTGAGATATTCCTTGGTTTTTTTCAGCTATAAAGACTTATACTTTTCTCATACAGGACTTTGTGAACTCGTATCCATACAAAAAAAGGAACTTCAGTCGCAGAGCAACCAGCTTTTGACTATCACTTTAACCTATGGTACCTCCTTATTTCGCTTCTACTAACAAGGAAGCAAGTAATAAGACTATTTCTGCTAATGTGAATGGAACACATCAGACTTTTCTTCTTGGAGGCCCTCAGCCATTATGGTAAATAGGGAATCTAGTTTACCGAGAACTAACTGAATTATTAGACGAAATAACATGTGCATGAGCGTGAGCTCTGATTTCTACATTTTAGAATGAAAGCTTAGCATTGAATCATAGCTGTCACTAGTCATGGTCTGGCCCTCTCTACCTGGCAATGTCGCGTAGAGAGTTCTCTGCCGTCCTACTATAAATCCTTTGAATACCTGAAAACCTCCACATATTCTTCAGATTTTAAATATAACTGATTTATTATCTTCACATACTAAGGCTATTGACTTGTTCTAGATTTTGTCTTTTAAGGCTGCTGTTGTATTGCTTTTTCTTAGGGAGGGTAGGGCATATTAATGAAATAAATACTTAAATACAGTCATTTAATTCGATTATAGGGATTTTGGTTTTCATGAGAACTTACAAGAATATACAACTTTTCTCTCTTCAGTGTTTAGTCGTACTCATCCTGGATAAAAAAAAAAATTAACAGAAAAAAGAAACCTAAATCCATTAATTTTACTTTCTCTAGCACATTTGTACAATGTAGGTACACGTAAAGTTATTGTATTCCACCCAAAAATTCGATTCCGAGATTTCACCAGAAATATATGTTTATTGGTCCCCATAGTAAAAAAAAAAAAAAAAAAAAAAAGATAAAAACATTTTTAGAAAAAAAAAGTCTGTGCTGTCCACAGACATAGCTCAAAAACTAAAAGACTATTAATTACCAAACTTGGTATTTAAGTTTAGTATCTTACAAGGATGCAACAAGAAGAGTTTTAAGAAAGCTCCCTACCCCAAACTATCTTTACATGGAAATATTTTTGAAAATGTTGTTTCTCACAAAAATAACTTACGATTTTGATTAAAATGCTGTATATTATAGATATCTGCATCACAAATAAAATGAATATTTTGAAATTTCCGGTTCATTCTGGATGAATTTTACTGAATAACGCAAGAAATAGACAAAACCTTACTATACAAAAGATGTAGATCTCGTTAAAACATATTGTTTATGTTAACTATATTTATGGTGTAGAGTTGACACTTTCCAAGATATTCCTTGTTAATTATTGGTATCAAGTTTAAACTAAGTAACTTATCTCAAACGGGATCACCATTCCTTTCAACTCGCTTTTGTTTACTGCTGGTCTTGCAAAACGAATCGAACTTCAATTGTTCACATAGAGGCCAGCTTTTAAAAGATATGACTATCGCTTTAGCCATATTTTCCTTCTGCTAACAAGGAATCAAGCAGTAAGACAATTTCTGCCAATGATTATCTCGATTAATGTGATGTAGATAAAAGTATCTCTTTTGTAAGAATAATTTATCTGCAGAGAGGGTAGAAAAAGTCATGTGAATGGAATACAAGCTTTTTAGAGAAAAACCCGTGTGTTTGAGAGTGTGTTTGCGTGTGTCTGCGGACAACATAGTTAAAAACGAAGAGTTGTTTAAATACCAAACTAGGTATTTAAGTTTAGTAACTTCCTAGAATGCGATACAAGATTTTCAAGTAAATCCCAGCTACCCTTTAATGGAACATCTTTCGAAAATTTTGATTTTTTACAAAAGTGTCTCTAACGATTTTTATTAAAATATGACATGTTTAAGAGATTTTCAATACCAAGAAGTTTATTTCTGGAACTCGGCATTCTGAATGACATTTGTGTAACTGGTAAACCGTAAGTGATAGACAAAACTTACTACACAAATAATATAGACCTTATTAAAATACACAATTTATGTCAGATACAGTTTTTGTGGAGTTAACCGTTTACAAGATTTTCCTTGTTATTGGCTTCAATTTTAAGCTACTTAAAATTTTCTTAAACGAGAAGTTATCTTTTTTTTTTTTGTATGCTTAACGTCCTTTAACCTGGTTGATCACATCGGACAATGAACGAAAATACTGAAATGATGCTCAAATGATCTCGGGGTCCATGGCGCTTAAAGTCACTCGACTTTCGTCTTTTCAAGATAAGGGAAAATCCTGAAAAAAATCATTAATACAAGTAACTCACCCTAAGCGAGATTCGAACTCGCAACCTGTGAGTTAGACACGCTACCGCCAGACTATCCAGGTGGGAAAGTTATTTTTCTTTTTATATTTCTTTTGTTTTACATCTATCTACGAAAAGAGATGTTTTAAACGGTTTAACAATTACGTTAGCGTGGTGTATATTGTCTTATTTGACTTCTGATTACAAGGAGCCAGGTAATAAGACAATTCAAGCCAATTTTTATCTCGATTGTCATTATGTAGCTAAAAGAATAATCCTTTGTATGAATAATTTGTTTGCAGAACATTGAATGGAACACATCAGATTTTTTTCTTCACGAAATGAAGTCTTAGTTGTAAGCTATCTTCATTACGGTCCTGCGCTCAGATACTATAGCCTCATTCAGGCAAAGTTCATTATCAACGCCTGGCATATTACAAGCAGTTGATCGTTGTGTGGAAGATAATCCAAAAGAAAGCCGTTTCTGATTAAAAGTTTACAATCTTTTTTTCCAGTGATTAGGGACTATATGGGAGAGAAATACGAAATGCGGGTATTTATATTTTCAATCTATTTCCGCTACAAAAAATCTGCGACATAAATGTGAGAATGGTTTTTTGTTAGAGGAATAAAGGCATTTTCAGGTTAGTCTAACGTAGTTGGCATGGCAATAATGGGAATCACTTTATGTGAAGCTATCTATTTATTGCGTTTTTTGTGCTAGTTCTGCTGAACATAAACATGATTTATATCTAAATTCCCTGGTGTCATCTTTTAGAAAATTCTGAATTTATAGGTTGTCAAATAAATAGAAGTATATTTGTCTTTGTGAGACATAAATAAATTTAGGAATTCAATATTTCTAATCACGTAAAAAATAGACGAAAAAAGGGATATTGTTTAAAAAACTCGTTAGAAAATCGCCGCCGAGCATTAAAGCGTATTTTGGTGACAACCTGCTAACTCTCCAGATCTAAACGCATGAAACTATTATCCGTGGGCAATACTTAAAAATAAAGTTTATGTAACAAACCCCATTATGCTCGAAGAATTACCTCACAGTATCGCGCTTGCGTTTTTCAATACTATTCAAGGTTCAATAATGTGTTCTACAGGCGCAAGTATTGGAACACAATTCAAACATCTTTTATTACGTAAGGTAAGCGTAACATCAGCATTATTGTTTCACATTGTCAATATTATCCTGCACTGGCGGCCGGTATGTCACTAATACGGACGGATTCATATATTAGTGCAGCGGGAACGGCGGCCTGCTAATCGCGTTCAAGGAAAATCCATATTTTTTAACAATTAATTTTGGTTATTTGAGTATATGAAATACCAATATGAGAACTTATTGTTTCTTAATCAATTTTTATGAATTCGGTAACAGTATACGCCAAGTATAAGCTTAAAAACAAAATCTTAGTATAGAAATCTGATGTGTTCCACCTTCATGACTTTCTCTAGCTGCTCCTTATAAAAGATTCTTTTTATATAAGTCATGCTAATTAAAATATAAACTTTGCCAGAATTGGTCTTATTACTTGCTTCTTTTTAAGTAGAAGGGAAATAAGGGAATACACTAAGGTAAAGCAATAGTTAGATCTTTTTAAAGTCGGTCGCTGAGTAAAACAATTGAAATTCGGTTCTCTTTGCTTGCTAGAAGTAAACAAATGAGAGACGAAAAGAAAGATTTCTCCCATTTGAGGCATGTTTAAGTACCTTAAAACTGAAACCAAATACTCGGAATATCTCGAAAACGTTAAATCAAAAAAAAAAAAAGTATATGAGATAAATTGTGTATTTTAATGGGATATACATTTTTTGTGTAGTAAGTTTCTGTCTATCTCTTACGGTTTACCTTAAGATAGACAAACAGACACATACCTGGATATGTTTTAAAAATCATTTATTTATTCAGGGGTCTTAAAACATTTATTTCCGGTGAAATCTCGATATCGAAATTTTAGGTACAGTAAAATACTACTACGTACATTGTACATAAGGGATAAAGAAAATAAATATAATATATGTTTCTATATTTTACAGTTTAAAAACAAATTAGTACACTCTGAACAGAAACGTGTGCATTATTTTACGAAATACTCACCGTCACAACTATATATGCCGTAGTGCTTTCCTGAGCTTCTGTCACCACACACCTTACAAGGGATGTCCAGGAGACGATCTCCTGCAACAAATAACCATTACACTGCTAAGAAAGACAGAAAACTCTTTTCGAACCATATCATTAGTTTAAACATCTAATGCCCACCTGGGTAGTGTGGTGGTAGCGTGTCTGCCTCACATTCAAAGGGTCGTGACGAAGCTCGCTTAGGGTGAGTTACCCGGATAAGGTATTTTTCGGGGTTTTCCCTTATCCTGAGAAGACGAATGTCGAGTAACTTTAAGTTCCTTGGACCCCGAGATCATTTGAGCATCATTTCACCAATTTCATTCATCGTCCGATATGACCAACAAGGTTAAAGGACGTTAAACTACCAACAAATACAAAATCTGAAGTGTTCCATTGATATAACTTTCTCTAACTGTTCCACAAACAAATTTTTCTTACAAAAGATCATTCTTTTATTTACGTCATGCTAATTTGTATAATTATTTGCTTCCTTATAAGTAGAAGGGAAAAAAAGGAGATATATTAGGCAAAAGTGATAGTCAAATCTTTTAAAAACCTGGTCGCTATGTGAAACAATTGAGGTTCGGTTCACTTTGCATGGCCCCGTTTAAGAAAATATAGTTTAAATTGAAACCAATAACAATGAATATCTCGAAACGCTAAACTTTACAATAAATATATATATATATATATATATATATATATATATATATATTATATAAGTTATGTGTCTTAGCGAAATCTAAATTTTTTGTGAAGTAAGTTTTTGTCTATGTCTTACGGTTTAACCGCCATGCTAAAATCTGAAAAATTCACCCAGAATAAAGAGCTCTTCAGAGACTATTCTCAAAAAATTCAAAATATTCATTTTGTTGTGATGTGAATATCTTCAATATATGGTGTTTTAATCAAAACCATTAGAGCCATTTTGAGAAAAATTAACATTTTCGAAAAATGTTCCATGTGAAAGATAGTTGGAGGTGGGGAGATTTTCTTGAAAATATTTGTGTCGCATCCTTGTAAGATACTGAGCTTAAATATCAAGTTTTTGAATTAAGCTCTCCACAGACACATAGACACACATGGTCGTTTTTATAAAAATGTTTTTTTCGGACTCAGGGGACCTCAAAACATATTAATTTCGACATCGAAATTTTGGGTGAAATACAATATCTTCTCTATCATACATACGGGCTTGAAAAAGTAAAAATACTTGCTGTATTTTCTTTCAGAGTATCTCTAATAAGAACATGGGGAACATGAATGTTGAAGGAACTGAAGACGATTCTGGAACATTCTTTATACTTTAATAAGAATTAATTGCCAATCGAAACTGCGAATATGGCTTAATCGCCTTATTTTATCATCCCTTAGTTTTATTTTAGATAATATTAACGGATCGTGTTCATATATCTCTACTAAGTACTCTATTTCCTTAATGAAATTGTATAAAGACCGGGTTTCTCTTGAATGAACTGATTGGCAGCCCACAGCTACCGAGGTATTGCTCTACGAATCCGTTTGTGCAGTAGCGGAGATCCTTAGGTGATGCTAACAGTGCTTAACAAATCCTTGTTATGCTTACCTTCTCTTATAAACGGTTTGCAGATTAGGATCATCAACCAAAGAGGAACTGCAGGGTGATATAAATACATATTTTGCAACAATGGGCTATAGAAATCGACTTCATCATAAACAAAGACAAAACAACGCAAATGGTGAATAGGAGAGGATGAAAAATATCGAAAGCTAAAACGAAACACTGAGCCACTGAAAATAGTCAACAAATTCAAGTATTTAGGCACTACATTACAGACAACCGTATCATCATTCAGTGCACACATACAGGAAAGGTCTTTCAGAGCAATGTGCCATATCAAAAAATCACATCAGAAAAATTAGTATTGCTATAAGGCTTTTTGAAATGGCAATCGCACCAATCGCTACCTATGAATTTGAACTAATATGGAATAACCTAAAAACCAGCGACATTGAAAAATTGAAAAGATGGGGTATAAGAAGGCAAACAAGTGCACCAAACAGAATGTCGTATGAACTAGCAAGGATACCATTATTCCTAGAAGATATATGTAAGGATCAAGACACCGCTATCAAACACAAAATTGTATAAAGAAGCAGTAACAAGAAAGAAGCAGAACAGAGATGGACACTGAATTCTTTGGTACGGATTCCCTGGTAAACAGATAGTGGGCATAGAACTTGCGATACGGCTTTTACTATTTACTATATACAAATAAAAATACCATCACGCTCAAAAAATGTATTTGCAAATTATGTAGATAAACATGTGAACTATATCACTTAAATAAGAGTAAAAAAACGGACATGCACTCTAAATGAACTTATAAAAGCAAGTAAATAGTCAAAACTCTGCATTTATATTCTGTCTGATCATAAAGATTCTTCTTTTCGTGTATGTTTCTGGAACCTAATGAATATGTTATTAAATACTTGATAAATTTCTATCTAATATGAATAATTTCTTTAACATTTATTATCTATGATCATTTATTATATTTACAGATTCCAAATATTTTGCAATAACTTCTGCCAAAATAGTTCAATGGTTATGTAATTTATTCAAATAAAATTACTTAAAATATATGTGATTCAATTGGTATTAAAACCTCCAATAAAATTAAAGATAGAAGTTTTACGATCATTTCTCCAAAATAGTTCAATTGTTAGAAGTCACGTACTCAAATCAAATTTATTTAAAATATCTGATTCAATTTGCATTAAAATTCTAATAGAATTAAAGGTAGAAACCAACCTGGCTTATGCCGCTTTAAAATCAGAACATGTAAGTCTTTTTGTAAGTTTTAGAGGTCAATCAGATCTGCTTTATGAACATCCAAGACATTTTTATGGAAAATGAAACGTTTATCTTGAATTTCCTGGGAATAGTTCGGTTGTCCTCTTCATCCATTATATAAATGGTAAACTAAAAGAGCTAGACAAAATGTTGCTCCATAAAATGCATATTTCATTAAAACACACAATTTATGGCAATAACTTTATAAAATTAGCCATTTCCTAGACTTTCCTTGTTATTGGTTTGAATTTTCCAATACTAAATATTTTCTCAAATGGAAAGTGTTATTCATGTTTTCATTTTTACACCACGGATACAAAATATATAGTGACTAAGGCAACTATTACAATCCACTCAAAAATTCGATACCTGTTGTTTTTCGGAAATGCATTGTTTAGAGCAGATAACAAAATAGACAAGGTCGCTTGCGTGTCTGTGTAGAACACCATTGACCGAAATCAACAAGTCGGTTACGTATCTAACCTGGAATTGCAAGTTCAGTATCTTCCAAAGATGTGTCACGAAGAATTTCATGAAAATCCCTCCAACCCAAAGTAACCTTTACCTGAAAGATTTTCTCTCTCGGAATTTTCGATTTGCTCCTAAATGGTTCTAACGATTTGATTAAAATACCATATATTAAATGTAAATGTATCTCTTGAATTTTTGGGGGGTACCTCTAAAACCCTCCTCATTCCGGTTGACTTTTGCACAGCTGATAAACCGTGAAAGGCAAAGTATTACTTACACGATAAAGGCAGACGTCGTTAATGCACAGTCCTAACCTTTGGTTTAACATTTTCAGTTTTTTTGGTCAATTGAGAAGTCTTCATTAGTTTTTCTTTTCTTAACCCTAGTCATGCAAGGAAATTGTAATTTCAATTTCATCGTAAGGCAGCCATGTCTTAAAAGCTTTACTACTGCTTTAGCATAGAGTTTTTCTCTTATATCCCTTTATCTCCAAGGAAATATGAAATTAAACAATTTCTGTTAACGTTTGGCCCAATTAGGACGAAGTAGAGTCAAGAATAAGCGTTTGTAAAAATAGTCAATTGCAGAATACTTTGTAGAAAATACATAGCTTTTTTTCTCTCTCCTGATCATAAAAAGAGGACAGAATTTCAAATCCATAGCTTGAACGACCAGCTCTTGAAAATATTTGACTGTTGCTGAAGTCTATTGTGTTCCTCTGTTTCTATTGTACTTGCAAGGAAATATGTAATAAAGCTATATCTCCAAATGTCTATATCTATTAACATGAAGTGGGTAGAGGAATGTGGTTTTGTACGAGTGCATTGCTGAAAAATGGATAGCGAAAGTTGTGTGAATACAACACATTACATTTTTCAAACGACATTATGGTGCAGAAATCGAAGTCTCTAATGGTAGGATTATGGGCTCAAGAGTGTTTCGACGAGTCTATGAGAGCCTTGTTGTAAGGGTTTAGAATGTGACACTTTTGTTCTTCTACACACTGGTTGCCGATTAGCATAAAGAAGTGTAGGACCGGAGCTAAGCCAAGCACCTGCTCTGTGATGAGCATATTGCAACATTAATGACAGGCTTCAGTTTCACTAAGGCAACTCCAGGGAAGTGTTCTCTACCGCCGCTGCTGTAATCCGAGAGCTTTTATTTTATTTTTTTGTTCTCTCTTGCAATCGCAAGTTGCCCGGAAGGGAGAGTGTATGTGTGTGTGTGATCGGTCGGGGGCGAGTGATGGGCCCATGTATAATAGGCAGGGCTGGAACGGTTCCCATGGATTGGCTCTGAGGCTACATTTCAAGCCACCCAGCCTACTAATAAGGCTAGAGGCCAATCAGGGGTGTCGAAAATCGCCTCAGGGGTAGAAAAACCTCACTGGGGAAAGCTAATGCCTCAGCCCCTCAGGTTGCGTGAATTTGTACCACATTTCTATCAAGAGACGAAGAGGAATTAGAGCAAACAGCTAGACCATTCAGAACCCAGCTTTCTCTTATATATAAGATACTAACAATGGGCTGTAAGATAGAGGTTAGAGATAACACATGCGCAGTGAGCATCTGGAGAAGGGTGCAAAGAATAGGGATGGGTAATATTTGATTGAAAGCACAAGAAAATAGAGATAATATATGAAGAAACGTTCGGAATTTAATACATTGACAGACACATTGTCATAATGTAATGATAAAGGATCATTAAGCTTACAGTCGAAACTAAAAGCAGAATAGGGTATAGAAATAGTCAGAAAGAATGGCTTTCTTGGCTTACACTCGGATTATGACGAGCGATCACATGCTTAACGAAGAAGGCATAAGAATCTATCCTTGATGTACAGAGAAAGAAACTTGGAAACGTATACTTGTGCATTATACTAAGACAGAAAAACAGAGGAAAAAAGTATTTACCAGATGTCTTAGTTAACTCGAGGAGACGATTACTACTCGATCTTGTTGGGTGGTAGGGGCAGTGGAATCGATGAGTATATTCTTACAAAAGGTGATGCAGTTAAGATCGGTAGTAAGGAAGAGAGACAAGGTTGGGAGAGGGAGGGTTAGCGCCTTAGGGGTGAGAATTGTATTTGGTTTGTACCCAGAAGCAAGTACATGTATACAAGTGTCTTTTTTACTTATTTTTGCCTTCTACTTCTGTTTCTGCGCTTTCTGTTGTTTGTTGTTGGTTTCTCTGGTTTCTTTCAAATGTTATCAAATATAAACTTTAGAATTCAGTGTGAAAAGTATAGAGTAAAACATGTAGACTACAATGTATAAAATTAGGACGTATGGCTTATTTGATCTTTGCTATGTACGAGTCTCAAAATGTAAACTGTTTAAGATCAGTATACAGCACTCTATTCAATTCTCTTTATTTAAGGTAGTAGCAGTCTTGCCCTTCATTCCACGGATGGATGCTTTAAGTAAAAGGTTTAAACCAAAGATGATTTTGATAACCATCAGTAACTCACAATGTTCACTTGTACAGCCGAATGCAGAAAACGTATCCACACACTGGTTTATTTTAGTGCTTTTCTTTATTTAACGTTGGCAGAAACTCCCTATCATGCTCTAGAGTTCTCGGGCTTCAAGACAGGTGTAGTGATGAAGAGTCATCGACGTTTCGGGAGCATGCATATCTCCCATCATCAGGATGAATCATAATCCGAGTGTAAGCCAAGCAAACCCTTTTTTCTGACTATTTCCAGAAAACTATATTGTTCTATACCCTATTCTGCTTTTAGTTTCAACTCTAAGCTTAACGATCCTTTATCATTACATTATGGGATTGTCTTACTTTCATTAAATTGCGAACGTTTCTTCATATATTATTATTTTAGCCCTAGCTAGCAAAGAGAAGCGCATTTCAATTGCATCACACAGCGACCAGATTTTAAAAGATTTGAATATCGCTTTAGTCTAAGTATTCCTCTATTTCCCTTTTACTTCTTTTCTGTTAATGTTTATCTCGATTGGCATGAAGTAGATAGAAACATACTTTTTTGTAAGAATAGGTTGAATGCAGATCAGGTAAAGAAAGACATGTGAATGGTACATATCAGAATTTCCACCCTAAAAATGCAAGTGTAACAAATTATCTAAGGAATTATACCAAAAATATTTCTTGCTAAACGAAAATCAGCGGAAATTAAAGGAAATTTAGTTTATAAAACACCATATGCAGATTCTCCCTCCAGTAATTTTATTTTAAAAATTCAAGATTTACCATGTAACTCTTTGAAGTGATAAAGTTGCAAAAATATTCAACGAAGCTGACTAAAATTGGATGATATAAACAAAAAACCTATCTTATATATATATATATATATATATATATATATATATATATATATATATATATATACATATATAGGTCGCCTAGCGTCGGTTTTGCCCAGACGTTGCTACGGTTATTTTTATAATGCAAAACTGCTTATTTTGCAACTTTCTTGAGGTAGGTATTTTTATGCATCTTGACCGAAGCTCCGCGGTAACATGTGACGGTCGAATTTTGGAGGTCCCAGGTTAATTTTCCGTCGATCCAGCCACTATGACCATGGGTTTTTTTCGTGATTTCCCCGGGTTGGTGGACAAATACTCGGATGGTTTCCTTCTACCACGAATTTCCTACCATCGCCATTGTTTTTCATATGTTTTAGAGTTGTAGGATCAAATGACGGTGATTGGAGTGTTGCGGCGGGACGGTGTAATTTTCACTCTGGAAACATTTTTACCTGGCTTGTTGCCTCCCGCCCTTTTGGGAGCTGTCTCGTCTGTCTCGGTACCTCCGTGTTGCGAGGGGATTACCCACAGCTTGCCGGCGTTAGCATTGACACTTGTGGCGTGCAATGTTTGAACTTGAGATGGGAAATCAAGACAGGGCAACGTGAGCCTTGCTGTATATGCAACCATCAAAACGTATGCATGGAGCGTGTAATCTAGAATTTACGAGTACATTAAAATTCGTTCGAAGCGATATTTGCTGATTAGAATGGATTATCTTACTTGCTTTACTGACTTTCCAAGCGATGTAGTGCATTCAAAGCTTAATAAACCCCTGTTTATAAAAATAACAAAAGGTCGGTATTTGTTGTCGCAAAGGGATGATGGATAGGTTTAACCCAGGCCAAGCAAACACAATATTTTTATTAATGCATAATATTATGAACATTAATACGTACTTATTTTGTAACTCGTTCCTATTCGATTAATTTTTAGATGTTTATTCATACTTGAGTGTTATAACGACTCTATGATTTGCACCGTCTATATCAAAGCATAAAGTTGCGGTTATTTTTCATAAATGCAGTTTCATTAATTTATGCACGTATTTATATAAAATACATAATTTGTATCGCCAGTTGTAAAATGCATAATGTATACATAAGGACAACCTAATATATTGCGTTGATTTTCCGTACAATGCAACAATTAAGTGCGTTAGGCAAAAAGTATAGGTATGCTTGACATTCTGTGAGCTTGACCATTTCTCCGTAAGTCGTACAGAACTTCTATCTGTAATTCATTTATTATGTAAAGGGGAGAGAAGGTCCATCCAGTTAATAGGGTGCAAAGTCTGGCGAGCGCAACTTTCGTTACACCCCTCTTGTTTATCAGCACAAGATGGTGAGTGTGTTGCGCTCATTGAGAGGGGTAAAATGAAGGTGCTGTTGCCAGTTCTCCACTGGAGGGTTTTCACTTGAAACAACCCCGTTGAGTTCTGCAACTCTTAGCGCACGAAGGGATATTTGTACAGCCAAGTACGGAGCAGTTGGGCCGCCTGGTATACAGGATGTTTCAAAACGACACCAAACGAAGATGTGGACCTTGATGGTTATACCGTACGTGAATATAATTCTCAGCTCTAAATTCGGCACATACTATGGATTAGGCAATCGTACATAGCCATATGACACGTGCCTGGCCCACTCCAAGAGAGATGCCGGTTGGTAGCGAAGGTCCCAGTCGCGTGGTGTAGGGGTGGTTTGATAGACACGCCGGCGCGGCACTGGTCACCTTAGTAATGGAAAACGTAGCATGTGGGTTTTGTTATGTGTTTCGTACAACACGTTCTGAGGTTGACAACCGTTGTTCCTTTACTGTCTAATCCCATATGTGTGCGATTTTTAAACACACATAAAAATTTAAATAGAAAAATTTAAAAGTTGCGACATCAAGTTTCGGACAAGTCAAAGTGTAAGCTAATCGACTGCTATTTTCGTTTGGTGTCATTTTGAAACAGCCTGTATATTACGTTTTTCCTTGGTTATAAAAAGTGTTTTAAAACGATGTATCTCTACATCCTTACAAGTTTGGCATCTTCTGAACACATGACGAAATTCTGTACCCTAATATTGGAAAACACTCACCAGATACAAGTTCTAATCCGATGAATGTATAATAGTTTGTTGAATAAATATTATTGCTCCACTCGGATAATAAATAATTTCATGGATTTAGATATAGACAAAAAAAAAAACAACAAAAAACAAAAAGCAACAGAGTTATTTTGTCATGAAAAGAATTGAAATGTGGCTTCTTGCATTTATTTCCACTGCAGCCCCTATCTCATCTAAAGCTTCCTCCTTTGTCTATTTTCATCTAACACGAACCATCATGTTTACGTTTTTGTATTTTTTGCTGATGAGTTTTACTTTCTCTTCTAATCTATAGTAAGTAGAGGAAGAATTGAATTCTGCCCAAAAATTCGATTTCGAGATTTTGCCGGAAATCACACATTTTGACGCTCCTTGAATAAATAAATAAACAACACTTTTATAAAAAAATCTGATGTGTTCCATTCACTTTCTCTACATCTCTGTAACAAAGTATTATTTAATACTTATGCCTCTTTTGACTTCATGCTAATCGAGAAAAAATTACCAGTAAAAGTGTTATTACTTGCTTCCATGCAAGTAGAAGAGAAATAAGGAAGTAGCATAGGCTAAACTATTAGTCAAAAGCTGGTTGCCATGTGATTGAAGTTTCTTTGTTTGTATGGACAGGAGTTGACAAATTCCTGTATGAGAAAAGTATGTTTTTTAAAGGAATATCTCAAAGACGATCAATTCCACGAAAAAAATATAGATGATATAAATTGTGTGTTTTAACATGATCTGCATTTTTGTGTGGTAAGTTTTTGTCCATCTCTTACGGTTTAGGAGTTATGCAAAATTCCGTAAAATTCATCCAGAATAAAGTCGGCTTCAGAGGCTATTCCCAGAAAATTGAAGATATGCATTTTATTTGTCATGTAAACATCTTTAATGTACGATATTTTAGAAAATCAAAATTTTCGAAAATTTCCACATGTAAATGTTAGTTGGGGGTGGGGGAATTTTCTTGAAAAATCCTCGTGTTGCATTCTTGGAAGATACTGAACTTAAATACCAAGTTTGGTATTTAGCGCACTTTTCATTTTTGAGCTATGCTGCCCACAGACACACACATACACATATACACGAACATTTTTCTAAAAATGTTTTTTTTTTATTCAGAGGGTCCTAAAATATGTATTTCCGGTAAATCTCGGTATCGAATTTTTGGATGCTTTACAATAACTTCTCTATACATTATGTACTTAGTACGTGTAGAGAAAGTAAAAAGGGTCCGTGTGTGAGTTGACTGTGTGTGTATGTATATGTGTCTTTTATGTCTGATTTTCTATGAAAAACGAAAGTCTGTTAAATATTACACTAGTATAGTAACACCCGGTAATTACGATCTTCAAAGGATTGTGGCCGCGCAAAAATCGGGATGTTATTTATTAAATTTGAAAAAAAAGTTTTAGCTATTTAATAGGCAATGCGGTATAACAATAAATGTTATTTCTGAATATTTGGGTGCAGTACAGTGCGACATAAAAGAGCTTTGTTGATAGCAGTGTACTCGCACCTCTAATGTACTACTCTATGACAATTCCCTATACATTACACAGAATTCAAAGGAAGACTAAACTGATAAAACACATGACAAGAAAGCTTTTGAAGGTATAAATTCCTTTCAAAAAAAGGTAATGTTATACGCCCAATAGTGCGACCGCAGTGGTTTTGTAGGTAAAGAGCTCGAGCCCTCGCCGCTTATTACATTCAAACTATTTTTATCATACTCTTAAAACATTAAAATGTTGCAATTTATTTACAATATATGTATTATTTTTTACCATAAAAATCGCTAAATGGAAGCGTTAAATGAGGCAAACTCATGCAATATTAATATCGAGCGTCCAGGGACTTTGCGTTATAATCGGGAGTGTAATAACGGGGTTTTACTGTATTTGGTAATTAAATGCCGTGCTTCCTCCACGTATGATGCACCAAGATAGTTCCTCATCCAAAATAACCTGAACTTAAAAGTGCAAACTTTTAGTTTTTATTCTATCGAAAATGAATGTAAATGGTATGTTTAAAATATATGTATGGTAAATGAATCGCATATGTTGCATTTTCCACGAATAGTCTCTGAAATTATTTTCATTCTGGATGAATTTTGTAACCTGTAAGAGATAGACAAACTATTTTATACGAAGTTCAGATGTCAGTATATCCCAAATAATTGTGAAATTAACCATTTCCGAGTAATCGTTACTATTATCTGGAATTTTCCAATTCTTTATGTTTTTTTTTTTCACTGGAACGTCGGTATTCATAATCTTGTCTTAAAGCACCAAGAACTGAATTTCGAAGTCATCACATAGCCACCGCCTTTAAATAGAAGAATAAGCTTTATAAGAATATTTTGTTTAAGAATGTGTGGGAAAATTACTATTAAATACATAGAATATGTTTTTCGACTCAGCTTTTAGGTAGTTTCTATAGTGTCATTACTTAGCCGCTAAAATTACATTCTAGGAAGTGTGAACATTTTTTCATGTTTAATTCTTTCTAAAGCTACAGGAAAAGAAGTAAAACGACTGGAATCCCCCAACTCCGTTTTTCGTTACACGCCAGTGGAGTTATAATGCGATTATTCTTCTCTTGAGAAGAGTGCTTTTATTTTTTAAGAAGCCACAAAAAGAACACGTATTAATGCCGCCATCAATTGGCCGACGACATCTTTCGTTTTGTAACATTTTAAATGTAAGAAAGACTAAGCGCACCGTTGTCGATTCTTGTGTATTCATTCTACATGGCTTGTGGCTTAACACGAAGAAATTTCCCCATTTAGTTTTAAAGATTCTTCATTTTTTCCTTAAGAAATGAAACTGGCATTTCTGTCAATAAGCTGGGGAAAACCTTACAAGCTTTAAATCTTTTTATTTCTCTAGTAGTAACTAGGGAAGCTATTGTGTTCCAATTTGATACCGAGATTGAACTTGGAGATATATGCGTTTTAAGGTTCCCCAAATAATCTTTTTTGAAGATTCACGTGGTTGCGTGTATTTGTCTGTGATAACTCAAAAACTAAAATTCTGTTACATACCAAACTTGATACTCATATTCAGCATCTTACAAGAATTCATTGTGAAGATTTTCAAGAAAATCATCACTCAAACTACCCCTTATTTGAAAAATTACTCAAGAATTTAATTTTCTGAAAAATGGCTCTGATTCAAATACATTAAGACACTTGCATAACAAATAAAATGCAGATCTTGAATTTTATGCGAGTATCCTCTGAAGTCCTCTTCATTCGGAATGACTTTTGCGTAGCAGGAACCGTAAGAGATAGAACAATTCTTACTACACAGAAAGGTGTATCACATTAAAATACACAATATATGTAGAATACTTTATTTGTGAAGTTAACAATTTTCATCATACTTTTTGTTATTGGTTCCAATTTTAAAAGTTTAGACTTTCCTCAAATGAAAAGTTGATATTTTTTATTTTTACTGCTGGTAAAACAAAGAGAAAGGAGTTTTAAAGACTACATGCCGACCAGCTGCTTACGAGATTTTACTATCGCTTAAGCCTTGCGTATTCCCTTACTCCTCCATATATATATATATATATATATATATATATATCCGGATTAACGTGAAGTAGACAGAAGAATGCCCTCTTTTAAGAATAGATTGCTGAATAATGATTAAAGAATGATTAGAGAGATGTGGATATAATGCAGTAGACAAGACTCATACCTCACCATTAACTGCAACGGTCATATCGGTTTGGAACATAGCTCATATTATATAGCTGTGCCATGCACTCACTCACTCCTCACTCACTCACTCACTCACTCACTCCTCACTCACTCACTCACTCACTCACTCACTCACTCACTCACTCACTCACTCACTCACTCAAATCATTCACTCTGTTTCATATACTTTCAGATTCTGGGGATTGTAGGGAATAAACTAGAGAAAATCCATCCCTAATGGGGATTCGAAAACAGGACACCTCCCGCAGCAGACTATCCATTGAGCTATGGTGCAAACCAACTTACAATTATTATGGCGCATGCTTAGAACTTATATAAAGATGAATTATAACACCGACAAATACAATCATTGCTCCTACTGATAAAGTATTCCATGAAGTGTACGCGTCGGAATGGCCTGAGTATTGTGGATGTCCATGCCGTGGCCGAGTGGTCAGACCACTCGCCTTTCACCCGGGTTCAATCCCAAGCGACCGCATGTGATATTTGTGGTGGACAAAGCGGCGCAGGGGCGGGTTTTCTCCGGGTTCTCCGGTTTCCCCCGCCATCTTATTCCACCGGTGCTTCATCTTCATTCCATGTATCACCGGTGTTATCGCCTGCGGTGCCATAGCAAGAAAAGCGGGCGTTAAACACTATCAAAAGTGAGTGTTGTGGGTTCGTTTTAGCCACTCTCTACATTCACAACACTGAAATAGATGAAAGGAAATGACGAGGAAATTCGGACAGGAAATTCGTAAAGAAGAGTAACCACCCCAAAATTCGTCTGCCAACCTAGGGTAACCATGAAAAATATCCATCCATCATCAGAGTGGCCCACACGACGGGATTGAACCCGGAATTTTGTATGCTATCGCTGAACCATCTCGAGGGTTTTTCCGGGTTCTCCGGTTTCCTCAGCTATCGCATTCCACCGGTGCTCCAGCTTCATTCCATGTATCTTCTGCGATGCCAATGTAATAAAAGTGGGCGTTAAACACTATCAAAAAAATAAATAGCGCTCTGGAAACAGTTCAATGATTCAAAACAGATGGAATGTGATATTGTTTTACTTTCTCTACTTAGTACATTGGTAGAGAAGGTATTGCACTTCACCCAAAATTACGATACCGAGATTTCACCGGAAATACACGTTTTAGGGTGTCCTGTATCCAAAAAAGTGAATTTTTAGAAAAAGATCCCTGTGTATGTGTTAGTGAGTCTGTGAACACGGTAACTCAAAAACAAAAAGTCCGTAAAACTTGGTATTTAAGTTTAGTATCTTCCAAGGTAATGACACAGAGCTTTTGAAGAAAGTCTACCCGCCCCAAACTACTCTTTTAGAAAACTACTCGAACATTTTAATTTTTTCAAAAATGTTTCTAACGATTTTGATTAAAATATGAAGACCTGTTTATTTGCAGGATTTTTGCATAACTGAGAGAGAGACAAAAGCTTACTATATAAAACATGAAATCTCGTTAAAACACATAATCATACACACTTTTTTTTAAAGTTCCAAGATATTCCTTATTTTTTATTTCAATGTTATATTATTTAATTTTTCTGAAACGTGAGGTCATTTTATATTTATGTTTTACTTCTGCAGGCGAAGACAACTGAATATCTTTTCCTTACATAGCGACCACTTTCAAAAGATTTGACTATCGCTTTTGCCTAGTGTATAACCTTACTTCCCTTCTACTTACAGGAAGCAAGTTTCTGCTAATGCTTATCTCGATTAGCCTGATGTAGATAAAAGAATAATCTTTTCTAAGAATAACTTATTTGCAGAATAGGTAGAGAAATGCATGTGAATGGAATACATCCATTTTTAGAAAAAGGATTCTGTGTTTGTGTGTGTGTGTGCGCGTGTGTGTGGTTTATATTGATTAGCATGAAGTACACAGAAGAATAACATTTTGTAAGAATTGTTGTTTGCAAAATAGGTAGAGAAAGTTACGTGAATGGAACACATCAGTCTTTAAGAAAATGTTCTCGCTCGCGCGTGTGTATGTCCCTGGACACTATATCTCAAAAATGAAAAGTCCATGAAATACCAAGGTTGATAATTAAGTTCAGCATCTTTCAGGGATGCGAAGACTTTTAAGAAAACCCTCCACCCCAAGCATACGTTTTACATGGAACAATTTTCGATTTTTTTCTCAAAAATGGCTTTAATGGTTTTGATTAAACAACTAATATTAAAGATATTTACACGGCAAATAAAATGTATACCCATGTTGAATTTTCTGTGAATAGACTCTGGCCTCTAACTTCATTTTAAAAAGCTTACTGATAAACCGTAAGAGGTGGACAAAAGCTTACTAGGCAAAAGATTTAGAACTCGTTAAAATACAAGATGTATTTACATAATATACATTTTTGTGGAGTTTACTTATTCCGAGATATTCCTTGTTATCGGTTTTAATTTTAAAATACGTAAACTTTTCTCAAACGGAAAACTTCACTCCTGTTTCTTTTGTTTAACTCCTGGCCTTACAAAGAGAACCGAATTTCAATCACACAGCAACTTGACTACTGTTTTATCCTAGTGCATTCTGCATATGTTTATCTTGATTAGCATGACGTATATAGATGAATAAGCTTTTGTAAGAATAATTTGTTACAGAATAGGCAGAGAAGGTCATGTAAATGGAACACATCAAATTTTTAAGTAATTATTGCACAATATTTTTATGGTGAACCTGCCTCTTTAGACTTAATACTTCCAATTTTGCACAGTCTCGATCATTTATTGCTAATAAGAAATGAAGAGTTCAGTGATTTTCGCTGCATATTCTGCAAGTACATTTTGGCGGTAGAATTATCATAGGTTAGAATGAGTCCGCTTTTACATATCACATTAGTGAAATTTGAATTTTTTATATATTCTCTTTGATCCCAAAATTATTTGATAAATGAGAGGCTACATATTTTTCATACAACACATAAATCGGGTAGACAACCAAATGAATACATAAATTCATCACTCCCAGGCTACCGGTTCTAGCTTTGGAGAAGACAGTACGAGAGAGTTGTTAATTATAAAATGACGGTTGATTGATTTATAATATTTGTTGGACAAAATTTTCTCTATTATACATACTTCACATACCTCGCTAAGGAAACTGATTACATAGAAAGTGCATATTAAAATAGTTTTGCATTGGTATCGCAAACGTATCGTGTATCGTATCGGCAAATTGGACCCTAGTTTGTTTTGCTGTGTGTTATGTTTTGTTAAATGCAAAATCGTGACCAAACATATAAACTTGCTTGGAATTACATAACTGTTACATTTTTACTTGCTCTACACGCACTATGTACATAGTGTATAGAGAAGGTATTGCACTCCATCCAACATGTATTTCACCTGAAATACATGTTTTGAGGACCCCTGTATAAAAATCCAGGAAAAAGTCCGTGTGTGTGTGTCCGTGTGTCTGTGAACACGATAACCCAAAAACGAAAAAAATATATAAAAACTTGGTATTTAAGTTTAGTATCTTCCAGGGATGTGACACGAAGATTTTGAGAAACATTCCCCCCACCCCAAACTACCCTTTACATGGAACTTTTTTCGAAAATTTCGATTTTCACCAAAATGGCTCTAACGATTTTGATTAACCGTATATTAAAGATATTTACCTGACAAATAAAATGTATATCTTGAATTTTCTGGGAATAGCCTCTGAAGATTACTTTATTCTTGATGAATTTTGCGGAATTTTGCATTACTGCTAAACGGTAAGGTATGGATAAAAACTTACCACACAAAAATGTAGAGCTCGTTAAAACACACAATTTATTTTATATACATTTTTTTCGTAGAGTTGATCGTTTTTAAGATATTTCTTGTTTTTAGATTCAGCTTTGAAAAACTTGTACTTTTCAACTCCTGTTCATACAAACAGAGGAACTTCAGTTACAAAGAAACCAGCTTTGACTATCACTTTAGCTATGGTACTCCCTTATTTCTTTTCTACTTACAAGGAAACAAATAATAAGACTGTTTAGGCTATTTTTTTTCTCGATTAGCATGGGGTAAATAGAAGCATACAATAATTTGTTGCACAGAGGTAGAGAAGGTCATGTGAATGGAACACATCAAATTTTTCTTATTTTAAATGCATTTTTGTGGACTATATTAGGTGGTCCAACTGCCCCGCATTTGACGATTGCAGATAGCCCTTCTGAATGAAGTAGAAGAGCTCAACGCACGAAGGGATATCTGCAAAACTTGGCAATTGGGCCACCTGGTATAGTCCAAGACATTCTCAATGTACAATCAAAGCATAGAAGTATTTTATTTTATAGCTCATACGTATTCCTTTTCTGTCACGTAAGGTTTTTAGTGTTCTAGTAATATACCTACTGCATTTCAAAGGTGAATATTTTTTGAGATGCCAACTTATATACACATTCCAACAAGCACGTGTACAATTTTCTCTCTCCTTGAGGTACAAGGGAGATACCGGAGGCTAAATCAGTATTTAAATGTTTAAAAATCGGGTTGCCTTGCATGTGCACGAATAAAAAGAAAGGAAAGTATTATAAACAGTGACTTAGAACTTAAGAAAATAAGTAAACATGATTTGAAAATTCAACATAACAAAAACGCCACAATAGTTGTATTTGACATAAATTGTGTGATTTTACGAAATCTACATTTTTTTGTGTAATACATTTTTGACCAGCTCTTACGGTTTATCAGGTTTGTAAAAGTCATCCAGAATGAAGAGGAATTCAGAGGCTATTTCCAGAAAATTCAAGATACACGTATCATTTGTCATGAAAATTGCTTAAACATACTTGTGGTGTTTAATCAAAATCGTTGGAGCCATTTTAAGGAAAATAAAAGTTTCTGATAGCTTTTCCATGTAAAGGGTAGTTCGGGATGGGGTATTCTTTTAAAAATCTTAGCGTCGCAACCTTGGTAGATGGAGAATGTAATATCAGGTATGGTATTTAACCACACATACGCACACACACGTAAATATTTCTTTTGGGGAGGATTCAAGGGGTCTTAAAACGTAGTTGTATTTCCCGTGAAATCTCGATATGGGATTTTTAAGTGGAATATATGCGTCTCCTACCTACTGCACGTGGTAGAGAACGTAAACATTCGGTAACTATTAATGAAAAGACTTCACAGAATATTCACATAAAGTTCAAGATCTATATTTCATTTGTCATGCAAATAAATTTCTTCGGCACGTAGTATTTTAATTAACACCGTTAGAGCTAGTTTTGTGAAAATAAAACACAACAGATTTTCTATTTAGGGATTGTTTTATATTTAGATAACCTCAAAATTATAACATGAATTTCTTATCAAGTCACAGGAGTTTGTTTGATATTAACCTATTTCCTATATGAAGTCATACATTTATTCAATGAAATGGCCACAAATAATAGAATTTGTTACATTCCAGTTGGAAATGACACTGTTTATAACAAGTCAAATTTAGTTGCTATCGAGTTATAAAATATATTATAATCAGCACACCAAAGTTAACTTATCTACACATGCAAAACCTAAAGCATATAGAAACGATAACTCAAACACAAAAAAACGCATATATGATATGAGTTGCAGATCTTTTACAATGAATTTTATCGTTGTACTTAAGTAAGAAATTGTCTCTTACCCTATTTACATAATATCCATAAGAATGAACAAAGTTTGACAGAACATTTGCCAAAATTAAACATATTTTCTACTTTTTGTTATGTCAATACGTCAAATGGCATTCCAAACAAAGACTTAGGAAAATTCTTCTTGCAATAATATTTTTTAATATTGCGATAATGACACTTTCTTATGTTATTAAATTATGAGCAACTTAATGACTAAATGAGCGGTTCATTATACATTATGCAGAATAATAAATAAGCACATGTTCTTTTACCCCTTTCTTTCCTGTGAATACTCTTAAGTTATATAGTGGATGTTAGAGAAAATAAAACGAAAACTCGAATAAACACACATTTAGTATTCAACTTCAGCATATACGAACATTTACAGGAAAACTACCGAACTACCCTTCACACTTATTCTTTGTTTTTTATTTTTATCAAAAATATTTTAACGATTTTAATATAAATACACATTTAAAATATTGCTTAACTAATCAACTTTGTTTTGAACGTTTTCACTTTTATGTCCTCCTTATGATGAAGATAATTTGTAGAATATTTTTATTACTGGAAAGCTATAAAAGAGAAATAAAAAAGCTAAGAAAAAAGTTTAGATTGCACACACTTTGTTGAATTTCGTGACACTAACAATTTATGATACATTTGTTGCTATGGGTGTGAATTTGTTAATATTTTTACATTTTTAAAGTGCAAATGCACCATTATCTTGTTTCTAATAGATATCTTAGAGTATTATGTCTAAAACAAGTGACAATCGCTTCATCTTTTGTATCCCTATTGTTACTACAACCAAAGTGCAAATATTTATCTTGATTAACATGAAGTAGACAAAAAATAAGCTTTTGCAAGAATAATTTTATAGAATAGGTAGGGAATGCCATGATATTATTTTTTAAATTCAGGAAATCTCAAGCCATACTAAACCTCTATATCAAAGTTTTTGTGACATTTATGACACTACTGTCTTTGATAAACTGTAGAAAACTAAAAAGAGCACATATCTAGGGGTTAATAACCATATTATATTAATTTACCACTTTTCTCTGAGTTTTATAATGTTTTTCTTTAAGTTTATCGCATTTCTAACAGTTGCCTATCGCCGCGGGAAGACATAAGTTTAAAGAAACAATTGACACTCACCTGTTCCCATTCTCCGCATGCAAGTCAGAGTATAGACGCAGCGGTTTCCTAGATCAGCACTGTGTAAGACTCCCTGAAAACGCCAGTAAGCTCACATGTATGACACCACTACACGTCACCGCCTGACAGTTGAAGGAAGGAAGGTTCGCATCCTTATATACATTTGCCATTTTGTCATGATGTTGCAACCCCCATGCGCCGCCACTACCCCCTCTATCTCTCTCCCGCCTGGTAGCTAGTGTGGGAATTGGTCCAGGTGAATTCGCACCCAGCATCCCCGCAGTAGCGCGAGAGACAGAGATAGCCATAGCCAGAGCACGTGCGTGCGACAGAAACCGACACTTGGCTTGCCGAGAAAAGCGACCTATCTGCCGACATCGTGTAAGTGTTGCGACTTACTAGATCCTGTTATCTTGACATCGATACTAACATCCTTTACAAACATCTTGTTTTAGAAATTGTGACAGTGAACATGAAACATTAATTTATAAAAATGCTTGGTAAAAACAACCCTTGCCGCAACAGTGAATCGTATGAATAAAAATCTGATGTGCTCCATTCACTCGACTTTCTCTATTCTGCAAACTGTTCCTACAAATGATAAACATTATTACTTAGTTCCTTGCAAGTAAATAAGGGAATACACTAGACTAAACCGACAGTCAAATCTTATAAAAGCTATCGCTATGCGATTGTCATTGAAATTCGGATCACTTTGCTTTTCCAGGAGTAAAACAAAAGATATATGAAACGAAAGATGACGTCCTGCTTGAGAGCAGTTTAAGTGGTTTAAAAATGAAACCAATAACACGGATTATCTTGGAAACGTTTAATTCTACAAAAATATATATGACAGAAATCGTGTGTTTTAACGAGCTCTACATTTTTGTCTATCTCTTGCAGCTTACCAGTTATAAAAATCATTCAGTATGAAGAGATTTTCAGAAGCAATTTCCAGAAAATTCAAGATATACATTTTATTTGTCACGTAAAATATCTTTAATATACGTTATTTTAATCAAAATCGTAAGATCCATTTGAAAAAAGTTCCATGTAAGTGGTAGATGGGGTGGGGGATTTTTCTAAAAATTTTCGAGTTGCATTCTTAGAAGATACTGAACCTAAATACCTAGTTTGCTATTTAACTGACTGTTTGTTTTGAATTGTACTGTCCACACATACACACACACACTTGTCTTTATTCAGTGGGCCTTAAAACATGTATTTACGGTGATATCTCAATATCGAATTTTTAGGTAGAATGCAATACTTTCTCTATTTACTATGTATTTTGTACATACTTGCTAGAGAAAGTAAACATCTGATGTGTTGCACTCACATGAGTTTATCCATTTTACAACAAGCTGTTTTTACAAAAGCTTAATATTCCATCTATTTTATGCAAATCGAGATAACCATATGTAGAAATATTTTGTGGGTACAAGGGAAATAAGGAAATGCATTAGGCTAAAGCGACTGTCAAATATTTTTAAGAATTGGTCGCCATCTCATCATATTAAAATGTGATTCTCTCTGCATGAGGCATAAAAAAGAAGGGGAAAAAAAGAAAGAAATGGTAATGAAGACATTCCAGTTGAGAAAAGTATAAATATTGGGACATTTAAACCAATAACAATGGAAACAGTTAACTAAAAAAGAATGTATTTGATATTTTTGCGTGTGTTAACGAGATCTACATTTACGATTTACCAGTTACCTATTCAAAAGTCAGCCAGAATGAAGAGCACTTCAAGGCTAATCCAAAAAATTTAAGATTTACATTTTATTAGTCGTTATAAAACATCTTTAACGCATAGTGTTTTAATCAAAATCGTTTGAGCAATCTTTGAGAGAATAAAAATCTTCGATTTTTTTTTCCAAATGAAAGGTAGTTTAAGTTGGTGGTATTTTCTTGGAAGTTTTTATGGAAAATTTTATTTTGGATTCAAAGGACCCAAAAATATGCATTTCCAGTGAAATATTGTTATCGAATTTTTGGGTAGAATACATTATTTTCTCTGAAAGCAAATAGCAAGTACTACGGTCTAAAGCTCATACAATTATGAATATCTGTCATTATTAGACTTCGACATTTTAGGTCCTTAAAAGCCATTTTTAGGCATCTAAAATGTGCACCAAAATATCGTTTCCACTAGCTAAGCAAACTGTTTTGTATATCCAAAATATACGTCTATATTCAAAACGTTTAAAAATGCAGATAAATATTGAGAATTAAGAAAAGTAATTAAAGCAGCAAACTCCATCGTTCAGCCACAACACACCAACCACCGTTGCTTGCTTCTACGGCTTTAAACAGAGAGGTAAAGGAAATGGTGAGAATCGAACCCAGTACCTCTCATATCGAGCATTAAAGGTTGCCGGAAAGCCAGTATTACAACGCAGCTGTTTTCCTTAAGTATTACAACATGATTTTCGTAGTTAAATTGTTTCCACTGTTGTTTAGAATGCATTCTCTTGGAATATATTTTTACTTAAATTAACTTAGCTTACCTACTTATAATTGCATAATATTCTAAATTTATTCCAATCAATAAAAAATTCTTAAAATGAAAAAGGAAACTGCAGAAAAATAATTAATAAAGATATTTATATATCATTACTATCAGCTCGAAACTGATTACAATTAATATGCTTCCTGAGACGTACTCAGTAGGAAGAGAAAGTATTGCACTCCATCTAAAATCTCGATACCCAGAAATAAATGTTTTGGTGCACAAAATAAAAGCACTGAATAAAAAGCACTAAAACAACAGTCCGCACGTGTGCGTGTACCTGTGTGTCTGTGAACAGAATAACTTCAAAATGTAAAGTCCGTTAAGTACCAAAGTGATTAAAGTTAAGCATCCTTGAAGGAAGCGACATGAATACTTTTAAGAACTTTCCCCACTCCAAACTACCCTTTACATGGAACATTTTTCGAAAGTATAAGTTTTCTAAAAAATGCCTCAAACGATTTTGATTAAGGTAGCTTAATTGTGTTTAAATTTTTTTAATGACAATTGAAATGTATAACTATATTTGATTTTCTGGAAATGGCCTTTAGTGTCCTACTCATTCTGTATAACTTTTGCTTAGCATAAAAACCGTAAGAGATAGACAAAAGCTTACTTCAAAGAAATTGTAAATTTCGTAAAGTGCATAATTTATGTCAAATACATTTCTGAGATATTTGCTGCTATTCATATTCATTTTTCGAATACTTACGTTTTGTGTAATAAGCTTTTATCTATCTCTTACGGTTTATCAGTTATGCAAAAATCTTCCAGAGTGGAGAGACTTCAGAATCTATTCCCATTAAATTCAAGAGTATTTTTATTTTGCTACTAAGTATTTTAATCAAAATTGTCACTACATTTTTGAGAAAATCAACATTTTAGGAAAATGTTCCATCTAAAAGGTAGTTTAGAGTGGGAGAATTTTTCTGAAAATCTTCGAATCACTTCCTTGTATTATGCTGAAATCAAATATCAAGTTTGGTATTCAACGAACTTTTCGTTTTTGAGTTATGCTGATCAATAATTGGTCGTATACACCCGCACACAAATGGACATTTTTCTAAAAGTACCTTTTCCTAAAGGGGTTTTTATGCATTAAAGGGACCTCCAAACAAGTATTTACGCTGATATCTCGGTAAACGAATTTTTGGGGTGGAATTCAACATTTCTCTACTTACTATGTACATTATAATTGCTATAAAAATTAAAAATGTTTTTTGTATTCAGAGGTAGGTGCTCAAAGATTTAATTTTCGGTAAAATATCGGTATGGAATTTTTGGATGGAATATAATACTTCTTACTTTGAGTAGTACGGAAGTAGACATACCGAAGAAACAGAAGTTTTTGTTGGGGATGTTCAGGAGAAATTACCTACTTATGATAGATAGTAAGAATGTCGAATATTCGAAAGCGAAGTAAGCAACTTTTTTTTTTCCGTATATAGGGCTTAAGTCGTAACAACTTACGAAGAACACAAACACTAAACATTCATACCCATAGTGGGATTTGACCCGCGGCCTTTTTGCGGTGGAGCGTCAACGACAAACGTTTCAACGACCACGACTACTGGAGAGGACTAAGCACCTTTGTAACTATTCCACTTTTAACCGCACCTTCTGCTTTGTTTCTGGGCTGGGAGGAGGAGGAGGGTACGACGCGGAATCAAATGAGGTTGAAGAGCCAGAATGGTGTTGGAAATGGGAATCATAAATTCAAGAAATGGTAGGAGGAGACTAATTGCCCTAAGGGAAAAAATGAGGGTAGGGAAAAGAAAGAGGGGTGTTCTTGATGCGACCATTTCTAAATAAACAACAAAAAATCCTAATATTCTGTTACATTCTATTCGTTTTCTTGACTTCTCCTATCTCCAAAATTGATACTACAAACTGAATAAAAAGTTTTTATAATTTGCCTAAGGTTTAAAAATCTATTTGAGGATTATGACTGTTAAGGCTAGGAAGTTGCCTAAAATACATACATTTAAAACGACCTAACATATCAAAAGTACCTAAAACTGGGAAGCTGGGAGTAAATAATTTCAGTATCCATTATATATTTAAAAAATTCAACGTTCATCAGTACAAAATACTTACGCTTCAAATTCAGATACCTACAAGTAATCCCAAGAAAGACGTTTTATTAGGCTTAGTTTAAGTAGTCGAGTAGATATCATTACAAAGTGTAAAACTGCATTAAAAATGAGGTGAAAACATACTAACCACTCCCATCTTCTGGTCGAGGTCATTGTTACATTACTGGTAAAAAAAAGTCTGATGTGTTCCATTCATATGACTCTCTCTACATCTCTGTAACAAATTATTATTGTTAATAAGCTTATTCTTCTATCCACTTCATGTTAATCGAGAAAAACACTAACAAAATCGGTCTTATTACTTAGTTCCTTATAAGTAGAAGGGGAAGTAGGCAAAACCGACAGTCAAATGTTTTAAAATATGATTGCTATGAGATTGAAATCCGTTTCTTTGCATAGCCACGAGTTGAGAAGTTCCTGTTTGAAGAAAGTTCAAGTATTTTAAAACTGAAACCAATAAGAAGAAATATCTCGAAAACGGTCAAATCCAGGAAGAAAATGTATATGACATAAATATTTTTTTAGCGTCTTTACATTTTTTGTGTAGTAAGCTTTTGTCTATCTCTTGCGGCTTACTAATTATGCAAAATTTAAAAAAAAAAAAAAAAAAAAAAAAAAATCATCCAGATTAAATAACTGTTTCCTAAAAATTCAAGATACACATTTTATTTGTCATATAGATATATCTTGAATAAAAGAGACGTTAAACAAAATCGTTAGAGGCACTTTTGAGAAAATCAAAATTTTCGAAATTTTTTCCATGTAAAGGGTGGTTTAGGGTGGGGAGATTTTCTTGAAAATCTTCATGTCATATCCTTCAGAGATACGAAACTTAAATATCAAGTTTGGTAGTTAAGGAACTTTTCGTTTTAGTGCTATGCTGCCCATAGATACACCTGAACCTTTTTCTAAAAATGCTTTTTTATTCATAGGATACCAAAACGTGTATTTCAGGTGAAATCTCGGTATCCAATTTTGGGTGCAATACAATACCTTCTCTACACACTATGTACATAGTACGTGTAGAGAAAGTAATGATATGATATTTAAAGAAATTTCAGTACGTGATTTCTCGGATGTATAAGGTACATTTCAGTACATTCCCTGTGTTGGTGCTAACGACATGAATACATTCGAAACTGTTACTGTTGCCAGTCGTAGCAGTGCGTATTAGCTAAAATAGATTGAAATTGAGACTAGTACAGGAAAATAATGGTAAAAAATCTTATGTGTTCCATTCACATGAGTTTCTCTACATGTCAAATCTATTAAAAGCTGGATGCCATGTGGATGAAATCTGTTTCGTTGCATTTCCAGAAGTTGACAAATTCCCGTTGTGAAAAGTATAAGTATTTTAAGACTGAAACAAATAACAAGGAATATCTCAAAAAAGGTTAACTGCGAAAAAAAAAATATATGTCACATTAATTGTGTGTTTCAACGAGACCTACATTTTTTTGTGTAGTAACTTTTGTCTATCTCTTATGGTTTACCAGTTATGCAAAATCCAGCAAAATTCATCCAGAATAAAGGGGTCTTTAAGAGGCTATTCCCACAAAATCAAGATATACATTATATTAGCCTTGTAAATATACATAACATGCGGTATTTTTTATCAAAATCATTAGAGCCATTTTTGAGAAAATCACAATTTTCGAAAAAAATTTCATGTACAGGGTATTATTGGGTGGGTTTTTTCCTCAAAATCTTCGCGTCACATCCCTGGAATATACTAAACTTATGTACTAAATTCGGTATTTGACCGACTTTTCATTTTTGAGTTATCATGTTCACAGACACACGGACACACACGTACCTTTTCCTAAAATGCTTTTTTGGATACAGGAAGGAGACCCTAAAATGTCTATTGAGTGAAATGTGGTGAAATCTCGGTATCGAATTTTTGGGTGCAATAGAATACCTTCTCTATACACTAGAGTGTAAGTTGAAAAACATCCTTTAAATTAAACAAAAAGGCTAAAAAGGTCCTTTAAAAGGCAAAAAAGGACAAATAAAATCCATAATTTTCTGGCTTATTGTGACCCACGATGAACATATATTATGTTGGGCTTGTCTTTAAACACTAGAAAAGAAAAACAGAATTTTTCATCAATGTCACTAACCTAATGATAACTTACCAAAACCACAGCTGTGATCCGACGCAAAGGAGAAACGACTTATTCAGTGATGCCCAACCTTTAACGAAAGAGGGGAATGAGGATTTACCACCACGCATTGTTTGTGAAGCTATGACGCATTCATAAAATTATAGCAATTACAAACGAACGACAGAATCAGACTAATAAGGTCAATGCCATGAAATGGACTACGATCAACCGGTTCTCGAACGGTTGTTCTAACCAATCTCTCTAATATCTGATTACGCTGGAACATGCCATTGCGATCAATTGCCAGAGTGAGTGAAGGGGAAATGTTTCATAACATAAAATGAATATGGTGTTATGAAACAACAATGTAAGAGAAGAGAAGAGGTTGGGCTTCGCTGCTGTTATCTTATCCTACAACCTCTAAGAGTTACGAATCTCTTGTATAAAATTTTCCACCGGTTGCGATTAAAGCTGTTCATTCTCTCTTCCTCTTTTGAAGCAGTTGCTTGTTAAAGTCGAAGATTGATAACGGTGATTGCTGACGCATTAGGAATAGGAGTACTCAGTGACGGAGTCCGCAGTCACTGGGGCAGAGTAGCGCCCGTAGGTTCTTTGCGATTTAGGGGACTTCAGGGAGGGACCAAGTTCGGATGACGACTGGCGTAAGCATGGACGGAGTCCATAAGAGAATTGAACGTCACCTGAGCTCATCCCCAAGCCTCGAGGGTTCACCGAAGGGGCCCTAGCCAGAATGCGAGTTCCGATGAAACGATCTCGCGATGACGCTAGGTGTAATCCTTTTTAGTGCTCCAGCAATCACCCATCCGTAACCCTCAGAGAACTGTCTCTTGTCCTTCAACCCTTTAACTGATGACAAGGAAGTGATGGAAACAGGAAATTCGGTTACACCCTTAGCACAAGCTAATGCGACATCATCGCGCTGCGGTTATTGTATATTACTTTGATCTTCCTTTTGGCCCTCTACATATGTGAGGTAATGTGCCAAATTTATCAGTATGAAAGGGGCTTTGAAGAAAGTAATTTCAAAAGTAAGAGTACGTTTAAAATGGAGTTCCTTCTATGTGTTTTCAAGATATATGAAAACCACTGAACTCATGGAGCTAAAATTTCATACACACTAGTTTGAGCAAAATGTGTCTACATATTACAAATTTGGCTGAAATCTGTGCAAGATTAAAAATAATTACAATTAAGAGGCTTCGAATCAAGGTTGGTGTTGGGTATGTCTAAACCAAACCTTGCTAGAAACATTACAATGCAATATATACCTACCTAAAATCATTTCTTAAAAAAATCAAAATAAAAAAAAAAAAAAAAAAACAACAAACAAATCTTTGATTGTTGTTTGCCGCTTATCACATTTATTGCTATTTTGTAAGACAATGCTACATATTGCACAGTATTTAAAGAAAGGCTAAACGTATAAAACACATTGACAGGAAGCCTTTTGAAAGTGTAAATTCCTTTCAAAAATCTTATGTGTTCCATTCACATGGCTTTCTCTGTAAATCTGTAACAAATTATTGCTGAAAAGCTTATTGTTTTATCTACTTCATGCCAATTTTAAGAGCCGGTTGCTGTGTAATTGAAATCCATTTCTTTGCAAGACCAGAAGTTGACAATTCCTTTATGAGAAAAGTTTAAGTATTTTAAATCTAAAACCAATAGCAAGGGTTAGCTCAAAAATGGTTAACTAAAAGAATATATATATGACAAATTCTGGTTTTAACGAGATCTACAGTTTATATGCATTAAGTATTTGTCTGTTTCTTATGGTTTACTAGTTATGCACAATTCAGCAAAGTTCATGCAGGAAAAAAAAAAATGTTCATAGGCTACTCCCAGAGAATTCAAGATATACATATATACATTATATTTTTCATGTAGATATGTTAATACACCATAGTTTAATCAAAATTGTTTGGAGCTATTTTTAGAAAACCAAATTATGGAAATTATTTTTATGTAAAGAGTAGGTAGTTTGGAGAGTGGGGATTTCCCTCAAAATCTTCATGTCGTATCCTTGGAAGATATTAAACTTAATAGTTAACAGACTTTTTATTTTTAAGTTATCGTGCTCATAGACATACGGACACAAACACAGACCTTTTCCTAAACATTTTTTTTTTTTTTGGATACAAACATCCTAAAACGCGTACTTCCAGTAAAATCTCGGTATCGAATTTTTCGGTTCCACGTAGATACTTTGTAGAGAAAGTAAAAAGTGCTGTAATATGCGTAGTAGTGCCGACTGTAGGGGGTCTCTAGGTAAAGTGCTCGAGCCCTCGGCCGCTGAGCACACACAATTATTTTCTCATCATACTTTTAAAACATTAAAAAAGTCGCAATTTATTTACAATATTTGTATTCTTTTTTATTCTAAAAAGCGCTGTTTGCGGTTTTGGAAGCATTAAAGGTATTAAAATCATGTAGAAGATATAATATAGAACATCTAAGGACTTTACAAATAAAGCTAATGAGCTTTATAATCGGGAGCGCAATCACAGGGTTTTACTATATTCTTCTGGTTTTGAACTCATACTATGCCTAGTGAAGGGGAAATTAATTAATGTCCTATAATGCCCATATAAAATTAGCTTATTTAAAGATCCATTATCTCAGGACTGAAGATATCGGTCTAAAAGTTTTACAGGATAACGAAACAATATTTGTAAATTAAATCAGCTGCATTTATGAGGGAGTGTCTATCATAAAAATTTAAATAATTTCAAAATCATTTTTGTTCTAAAAAATATTTTAGACAAAATAATTTATAGTGACCAGTATTACACAGTATTACAAATAGTCCAGTGTTTCGGTTTCACGACTGTTATATTGTTAAAATGTATTTAAAATGTCATCATTATATCAGTTATGGTTCCAGAGAAAATGGGAGTATATAAAACAAACAAAAACAAACACACAAAAATATGATGTGTTTCGTTCCCATGACTTTCCTTACATCTCTGTAACAAATAATTAGGTATTCTAATTATTTATTCTATCTACTTCATGTTAATCGAGATAAACATTAACAGAAAGGCAATTCACTAGGCTAAGGCGATAGTCAATTTTTTTTAAAAGCTGGTTGGTATGTGATTGAATTTAGTTTCTTTGCATGACCAGGATTCAACACATTATAGTATGGGAAAAATCTTTTTTTAAAAGTATTTTAAACTGAAATAAACAACAAAGAATTTCTCGAAAATGGTCAACTATAGAAAAGAATGTATATGACATAAATTGTGTGTTTTAACGAGATCTACATTTTCTTGTGTGGTAAGTTTTGTCTATCTCTTAAGGTTTGCCAGTTATACAAAATACTCGTAAAACATAATGAAGAGGTCTTCAGAGGCTACTCCCAGAAAATTCAGGATACATTTTATTTGGCATGTGAATATCTTTAATATGTAGCATATTAATGAAAATCATTAGAGGCATTTTTGAGAAAATCAAAATTTTCGACATTTCTCTATGTGAAGGACAGTTTGTGTTACATTCTTTGAAGATACTAAATTTAAATATCAAGTTTGGTATTTTACGGACTTTTCGTATTTAAATTATCGTGTTCATACACACGAACCTTTTTATTAAAAGAATGTTTTGTTTTGATACAGGGGACCCTAAAACGTGTATTTTGGTGCCCTCGGTATCAAATACTTGTGTGTAGTGCAATACGTTACTACCTATGTGCAAAGTGCTAAGTAGAGAAAGTAATAATGTAGTTTTGAGAAAATTACTTTTATTGTAAGATTTACGCTTTAAATACCTACCTATTATATAGTTTAAAAGATATCTATTTAAAATACTTAATGGACAAACAAACATAAATCATACATCAAATTAAACAGTGGATTTCAAATATTAATATGACATTGAAAAAAGCTCTTTTGACAAAAATTATAATTTAATCTCACCTTAAATAAAAGTAAAGTACATGTTGCCCAACATGTGTAAGAACTATTAAAGTTATTAGGTTTATTTAATGCTGTACTGTTCGACTCGGTATGCTATTCTGTCTCTAGCACGTAAGTACAATTTACCTAGTATATAGAGAAGGTATTTATTCCACCCAATAATTGATACCGACATTTCACAGGAAATATATGTTTTGAATCCCCCTGAATTAAAAAACAGAATTTTTCGAAATATGTCTGTGTGTATCTATGGACAGCAGAGCTCAAAAACGAAAAGTCGGTTAAATATCAAACTTGGTACTTAAGTTCAGTATCTTCCAGTGATACGACATAAAGATTTTCAAGAGAATCCCCCCACCCCAACTACACTTTATATGGAACATTTTTTCGAAAATTTTGATTTTTTCAAAAATGGTTCTAACGATTTTTATTAAAGTGCTATATGTTAAATACATTTTCGTGACAAACGAAATGTATGTCTTGAATTTTCTGGCAATAGCCTCAGAAGACCTCTTCATTCTGGAGACTTTTACATACTCCAAACTGTACTGCACAACATATTTAGAACTCAGTAAAACATATCATTTATGTCATATACCCTTTTTTTTTTTTTTGTAGAGTTAACCGTTTCCGAGGCATTCCCTGTTATTGGTTTCAGTTGTAATTATTAGCACTTTTTACTTTTAAGTTTTTAACATTCATCTTTGACATGGACAAACCACGTTGTCATCAGAACAAACTCTATTATTCGCATACTGTACAGACTAAAAGATGTAGACTTGGATAACAACTGTAAAAGAAGTCTGTATTTTGCAATCTTGTACCCCAATTTTCCGTATTTAAGTGCAATATAATCCAAAAACAATAAGAAGTAGCTAAACTGTTTATACATCTCACAAATGAGAGCTATTAAAATAAGTTATGTATTTAATATTTTAAAGCCTACCGTAGAAGTACTTAGGGAAATAAAGATACTGCTATTATTCTACAGTGACAAAACTGAAAATAAGCTCCTATGTACCAACTCAGTAATCAAATACAAAAAAGTATTCAGTCCTACAAAACGAGATCAGACAATCACATCTCCATAGAATCAGATAACTTCACCAAATATGGAATAAAAAGTAGGTATATTACTTAGTGCCAACAAAACATACTTAAGTCTCCCACTTAACATGGAAATATCGCTTCCCAATTTAAAAACAAACTCTTCAACTACCTACTTGAGAAATACTGTGATTCCTAAAAATTTGTCATCACAAAATCCTAATGATGTTTGTTGGAATATTGCATCAAGGTTAATCACACACACTCACACAAAATAGGTTAAATATTTATATATGATTTATATTTATGCACTCGTTTTTGTGTATGTTTATTATATTCTTTGTATTTGGCTTACCCCCTCACTAAAGGGAAATTTCTACCTAGAGCAATATATTCATTGGGACATTCTATGTAAATAAATAAATACATAAATAATTTTTTTTTTTTAGGCAGGCAGGCAACTTTCGTTTTATCTGTTTGGTTTTACTCCCGGGAATACTAAAAAGTACCGATTTTCAATTGTCTCGCATAGCGATAGCTTTTAAAATATTTGACTATCGCTTTTGCCTTGTGTATTCCCTTATTTCCTTTCTACTTGCAGGGAAGCAAGTAGTAATACCATCTCTGCTAATGTTTATCTCGATTAAGATAGCATAGATAAGAGAACAATCTTTTGTAAATAACGTTTGTGGAACAGCTAGAGAAAGCCATTGAATGGAACACATTCTGATGTTTACCCTACGCGGCTTCCTGGAGACGCTATTGCTAAATGTTAGTAAAACAAGTGAACTTTGATAAAGGAGTATACAAGGGTGCATGCTTGAGTCTAAATCCAAACTTAAAAATAAAATATCCCATAGTTGCATTCGCTCTTAAAAGTTTGATCCGAAAGCCCTGAGGCAGGAAGTCTTCTGGTGACAGAAATGCCCTGAATGCACTGTCAGCGTGATGACCGCAGCGTGCCCCTTGTGTTTTCTTGATCACTTTGCCTGCTACATAGGTTGTCGAGGGAAGTGGGGGGTAGGAAGACTGGGCGTGGCTTCTCCTCATCCCACCCACTCGCCCTTTTGACGGGGCGGCAAACTTAGCGTGTGGTTTGCCCCACATGTATGTTGTGGAGGGGAGGAGAGGGAGAGAGACAGGTAGGAAACATGAGCAAGTAAGCAAGTCGCAAACAAGGAAGAAGAAGCTCACTCAAACTCTGCGTGTCAGTTTTAAAAGGAAAGGCTGAGAGATGTTTTTCTGATATCGCTGATTGTGGGGGACCATGTTATAGATTAAGAAATAAGCTCACCTGAGTGATAAAAAAACCTACTAATTTGTAAATTTGTGTCCGAAATAAAGTTCACTTTAATACAGATTTTCTATTATTAACCTCGGTCTTGGGTTACGAAGCGCACACAGTTACGAACACACAAAAAACCTACTAATTTGTAAATTTGTGTCCGAAATAAAGTTCACTTTAATACAGATTTTCTATTATTAACCTCGGTCTTGGGTTACGAAGCGCACACAGTTACGAACACACAGAGCAGTCAGCGGTATAAAGAGGGAGGAGTTTCTAGCGTAAACATGCCTACGTTGAGGTGCAAATCTGTTCCAAAAATAGTTATTATATATAATGACATTGCATCGTTTTAATTCATAAAGTAAGATTAGTAAATAAAAGTATAATGCTTAATACAAAAAATCAGTATAACAATCAACCAAACTCACTCAGAATTCATGCAGTGAATTACAAGATACATATTTTCTACTGTGTCGAAAGAAAAGGCTCTCCTCCTGTTACTCAAAATATGTTTGTATCATCCACAAGTTTGTTCAGAGTCGAAGGCCCACGTTTTCGTATTTTCGACATTTCTCAAACTGAAATCTCTTGCATTGTACACTAGTTTATCTAATAGCAGGATATGAACGAGGCCAGGCAGTGAGCTATGCTAGATAGTGCAGCACGTTTCAAAACGGCCTGTAGAGACAATGACCACTACGTCGTAGTTATACTCTATGAGTTATACCCCAATCCGGCAATTTTGTGACCCCGGACCGAGGTTTATTCATTATAATCTGTTTCTTACAAGAATATTCTAATATCAGCACATGGGAAGGAAAAAATTGTGACAGAACCCTCAGTTCTGTGTGTTTACTTTTATTTGCTCACCCTCTCTAAGAAGTGCAGCACAAAATTCATTTTCTAATCACTATCAGCAGGAATTGCTTCCGGGGGAAAATTTATATATCTACGTATGTGTATCATTTCTCAGTATCCTACATATACACTCCGTATACATATTTTTTTCTAAACACGTGATTTCTGAAAGGAATGTTAACAAACATAATGCTATAGATAAAAATCAGATTTCTTCCATTCATGACTTTCTCTACCTGTTCTCCAAACAAAGTATTCTTACAGAAAATTACTCTGTTATCTACATCATGTTAATCAAGATAAAACATTACCAGAAGTAGTCATATTACTTAACCCCTTATAAGTAAAAAGAAAATAAAGGCATACACTAGGCTAAAGTGACAGTAAAATATTTTAAAGGCTGTTGCTATACGATTGTCATTGTAATTCTGTTCTCTTTCCATGGCCAGGAGTAAAACAAAAGATAGATGAAATGGACGAGGACTTCCCGCTTGAGAAAAGTTTACGTATGTTCAAATTGAAACAAATAACAAGGAATATCTCGGATATGGATAGTCTATAAAAAGCTGTAGATGTGTGACATAAATTGTGCACTTTAACCAGATCTACCTCTTACTTTTTCTACACGTACTATGTACCTGCATACAACATAAAGAAGGTATTGCATTCCACCTAAAAATTCGATACCGTGATTTGACCGGAAATACACGTTTTAGGTTCCCTGTGTCAAAAAAATTGAAAAAAGTCCGCGCGCGCGAATGTGTGATAAGTAAAGCCTCATTTGAGGAAGAAAGACTGCAAGATATATCTAGGTGCTCGACCACTCGCCGAATTGGTTTCGCCACTGCTGTACTTTACATGGTGAGCAACAGTCTTTATAGCAACTCCAGGTGAAATGGGTAGACGTCACACTTCCGCTCTGTTTACCAGCTCCCCAGGGCTGGACTACCCCTAAATCCTAAACGACCGTTTTCATTACTAGACCGCAATACGTAATGTATAATCAACTTTATGCACAAAGATACAAACCTATGTTACAACACGCTTGGCATAAGATGGATTATGACAATGGCACAGCAATATCATTGTTTGAAAATTGCATTATTGTGTTTTTTTTATATCAAAAGTTGCACTAATGTTAAATGTGGGAGAAAAAAAAACCTCTCTAGTCAGTACAAATTGCTTAGTTCCAGTTTGCTATGATCATTGATTAGAACGCAAAAATGGAATTTTATTTATGGACGCTCTTTAGCTGCTGTGGTTCTCAGCGTCCCATTCTATACTGGGCGTGAAAGATCGCTTAATTTTACCTCTCTATCAGGCTTGAGGTTCTTTTACGTGCCGTAAATCTACGACACGGTACCAACGGATTTTAGCCAAAACCCTATTTTGCTGCTCATGAAATGCGTGGAAATAAATAGTATCTATACACAAGATACGTGAAATTATAAGACCATAATTAATAAACTTATAGCAGATGCCTTGAATACCTACAATTTTTTTACTGTTTTGAAGATTTTGATCAATAATACATTTTAAACTCATAAAATAAATAAAAATGTTATAACTTACTAAAAAGGGTAATTACTGAAATGCCTCAGTTTTCGAAGTATGTTTTGAGCTCCAAGTTACAATAAACAATTTAGATGGCATTTGTTGCTCATTTTCTGCGTACTAACCAATGTTAACGGAAAGAGGTGCAGTTTTTCTTTACAACATCTAGAAAAAATATTGGTTATTTACTGTAAATCGCATTATGGTTGTTGACAGTAGTATAGATGTGTGGTTTTTCAGTGAAATTAAAACATAACTATACTTGCATTCTTATAAAAGTACTAGAAATAGAAAAAACTGTGCATGTAATTATGTTTTATGGCTATATTACAATTTACTAACGTATGCTATACTGATAGTGCCGCTCTCAAATTCACCTTGGTATGTGAGTCGGCACAGTTGGAGACCTTGGAAGGCTAACATCATAAGTGCGGCGCGCCGGGAATCAGAGACTTTGAAACGTGACAAGTCTCGATTGTTCTTGAAGCTTCGCTTTCACATACACCCAGAAAGTTCTGTAGCATTCTGTGGTGTCATTTTCTAGCTATAAAAGGAGGAAGAATTGCAAGCCAGTGTGTGTGTGTGTGTGTGTGTGTGTGTGTGTGTGTGTGTGTGTGTGGTGAATTGTAGCGAGTTGTAAGTGTTAGCGCGAAGTGTCGTGTAAGCCGCTAACTGTCTACTCCTCGAAACATCGAGTGAATTATTTGTAGCAATGAATTAAGGACTTCATTTGTAACCAATTTTAAGCCAATATTATATAAATTGAGTATTCTTTAAAAAGAATGTTATTAGGTAAAATTAAATTTTAACCTTTAAGTGGTAACATCCGTCTCTAAGGTGATTATAACATTTCTCAAGTTTAATTGGTACACGTGCATTGTTAGTTTAATCTGATATTTTAGGTATGCTTCAGTTGCGAGTTCGGCTTTATATCGCCAGGACGTTGGGATTGCTTTACTTCCACAACCGTATTTTTTACTTGTGTACACATGTAAGCTATATCGTCTCACAGGCAAATATTATCTACTTTAAGCGTAACTTTTATTCTCTCTACACGTACATACTGTGCATATAGCAGGCGGAGAAAGTATTGTATCCCATTCGGAAATTTGATGACGAGATTTCCCGGAAGTATATGTTTTGAGGTCCCTTAAATAAAACAATTAGAATAGGGTCCGCGCGCGCTGTGTGTCTGTGGACAGCATAGCTCAAAAACGAAAATACCGTTTAATACCAAATTGGATACTTAAGTTTAGTATCTTTCAAGGATACGACACGAAGATTTGCAAACTACCCCAAACTACCCTTTATATGCTGTTTTTTTAAATTTTTGTTTTAGATGCCTCTAAATAACCTTTGACTAAAACATTATATATTTAAGATATTTAGATTGGAAATAAAATGTATATTGCGACAGTATTTTAGTACATATAATATTAGTTTAATTTATAATATTTAACATAGGAAATATTCACTCAGTGAAAAGCTTCACCATGGTGGGTAGAGAATAGCTATTGTATTCGTCAAGGTTACGGGCGTTGTTGAAAGTAACAAACATTTTAACGCATTATAAACATAAGTGACAGCCCTTACGTGAAAGTTAGGTGCTGTCCCTTTTAAATCGCAGAAAGGGACTTTCGCTTTGTATAACATGGTCACGTGGGCGTAGAATAAAGAAAAATCCCCGATAGTCACGTGATGACGCCACTTTACGCGCTCTTTCTTAACCAATCAAAAAGGAGGGCAAAACTGGGAACTTTTTGTATATAAGTGACGTGAAGGCGAGAATTCGGGTCACACAGATAAAGTCGGCCGACAGATATATTCGTGGCACACAGAGATGAGAAGTCGGGTCGGCACACAGATAAAATTCGCGGCACATAGATGGACACTTACAGACGCAACGCGGGAGACACGACGCAAGGCTTATAAAGTACGACATATAATGTAGGAAATCGCGCGCCGTATATTGTCGAAAATCAGTGTCTTACAACTTAATCAGACGGGCAATTATTATTGTGAATATTATACGAACCGATAAACTTCAGGCCACAGTGACTAAAGTAAATAAAAGTGGAAGCAGTACTTAATGAAAACGGCTTCATCAGGTTCGCGATTAGTTATGTCGGGAGTCGCTCGTCGGGTTAGTGCCTCAAATAACCAGTAATTCACGAATAAATGAAGTATCCAGTGAATGAAGTGAACTTTCTCTCTAATCAAGTCTTCCACCAGTGTGACATACCCTTGTCATTCTTTTCCCCCTGAGTATGAGACTCATGATCTACTAAAAGAAGCTCAGCCGGTGCCATCACGGGAATCTGCAAGGTATGTACACTAAATATAGAGCAATTCACCAGCATTAACCCGCGACCAACTCCAGGTAGACTCACCTGACAACAACGTACTGGCACCCTAACAGACAGACTGCGGCAATATCTTGAACTTTCTGGGAACAATCTCTGAAGATCTGTTCATTCTGGATTAATTTTGCGTAACTAGTAAACTGTAAGAGATAAGACAAAGATAAATAACATAGATCTCATCAAAATACACATTCTATGTCATAGACATTCTTTTGTCAGTTAACTTTTTCTGATATATCCTTTGTTGTTCCTTTCAATTTTATACTCATCAATTTTTTTAATCGAGAAATCATCTTTCGTTTCAGTTCTCTTTTGTTTTACTTCTGACTTTTGCAAAGAGAGCCGAATTTCATTTATTTCACATAGGACAGCTTTTAAAGAATTTAACTACACTTTAGCCTAGTGTACTCCCTTTTTCCCCTTACTTATAAGGAACTAAGTAATAAGGCCATTTCTACTAATGTTTATCTTGATTAACAGGGAGTAGATAGGAGAATAAGTTTTAATAACTTGTTACAGAATAGGTATAGAAAGTCATATCAATGGAACACATAATTTGTTCCTCTACGTCTGATAGACGGGTATTGCATTAAACAAATAATTTTTGGTGGTACACTCCTTATTTTTAAATATGTCATTATAGATGGCTACCATCTCATGTGTATCAAAAAGCAAAATAATGGTGCCTTAAAGCAATTCGAGGAGAGTGATGATGATTATCATTCAGACGATTCTTATATTACTGAAGATCACATATCAGACTCAGACTGTGAAGTGTAATGGTTACCATGTTAACTTCATATACGCAAAGGACGCAGGTTCAAACCCGGTGGAGGACGATGAATTTTTTTCGGGTGTAAAAATCTTTAGAATGGCTTCCTTCGGAAGGGAAGCAAAGCCATGTCGTAGAAAGAACCTCAAGCCTGATAGAGAAGCCTCTGAGCAAAATTAAGCGGTCTTTCACACCCAGTATAGATTGGGATGCTGAGAACCACAGCAGTTAAAGAGCGTCCATAAATAAAACGCTATTTCATTTTCAGATTCAGATCATGGCAGTGATTCTGAAGTAAATGTGAATTATATTTTTAGCATGCTTGAGACCAAAGAAGACGTGTTGGATCCGTCCAAAATAAGAAAAGCGATATCAACATCGAGGCGTTTTTCATGGCAAAATGGACTATTTCACCTTGTGTCCCAGAGCGCTCAATTATGCTACTAATACACCTCTCAAGAATATAACAAAAATTAGATTATTTTCTTGGACTGCCCATCAAGTGATGATCCAAGCCCAGAAGAAGTATGGCAATGAGATTGTAGCAATATAGTACGTGACTCCGTGGCACAGTTCACTAAGAGCCTTGGCCTACCGCCCGGCCGCTGCGTCCCCCATCTCGATCCATTACAGACGTCATGGATCGGATGCAGTATTGAGTGGTCAGCGCTTGATCCCCCCTGGTCAGTTAATACGGTCTTCACGACTGGAGCCGCTACTTCTCCATCAAGTAGCTCCTCAATTGGCCCCCCAGGGACCTCACGAGGCTGAGTGCACCCCGGTCTAGGTCTCCCAGCGGTGGAAAAATCCCCAAGCGGGAACTGAGAATCGAACTCAGGTCTCCCACTTGGAATTTAGTATGTACCAGCTCATATCTAAATTTTGCAAATTTTCTATACTTGAATGTAGAATTTGATGTAAACACTATAAAAAAAGGTTAGTTTTAATAATTCATCAAGCTTTTAAATGCTATTTATCTTCTAGATTCCTTAAAGCAAATTATGGCCCGCAGGCCATGTCCGGCCCACCAAAACTGTTTATGTGGCACACTTGCTCCACCTGAATAGATTTCAACGCGATACAAACGTGTTTTTATCTCATAAGATGTATGACCAAAAAATACTTTGAGGAAAATCTGACAATTTTGCACACCCTTGTGCGCGAGGGTAATGATAGCAGGCGGTGCATTTACAAGTCACCGTTCCAGGCTAACAGCCATGGACATCACTAGCAGGTCATTCTTCCCTATCTATTAACGTCTTTTTCTCTACGTTGTAGAGAATGTTTGTTTCATTCTTAGTGGATTTACTTCCGTATTGTGTTGCAAGAGGTGAAAAATGGAGAATTGAAGAGGAGAATTTGTAAAAGTGTTTGTGGTTGTTGCTGAAACACTGTCTTCCGAAAAAAAACAAAACAGATTTGTTAAAATCTGTTGCTGTATCCAGAAACACAGTAAACAGGCGTGTTGAAGAACTAGCTGCTAGTGAAAGGCATCAACTGAATGAGAAGGGAAAACTGTGTATAATATGGAACTTGAAATAGGAAATTGTGCAGTGTAATCCAGATGATGCACCAACATAGCAGGGGCTAACCTCGGAATGCCAGAGTTGATAAAGAAAAAAAGTCGAGCCTTATGGGCGGCAAGTGCAGGAGTTGCATTGCGTTATCCATTAGGAGGCGCTCTGTGCAAAGACAATTAATCTCCGTGATGTTATACAGACGGTTTCGAAACTACCTAATTAGTTTCTTCCCTAGTAGACAATTAAACTGCCGCAGATAAAGGCTTTTCTGATTAAATAGACAGTAAACACCGTGATATAATTTACCATTCAGAAATAAAGGCTTCAACGTTAGGTAGATTGTTTGTTCTGCGGGAGAAAATTCGCGAATTTCTGGAAGAGAAAGGAAACGCGTATGAATTGTTAGGTGCCCCCGAGTGGTTGTCCTGCTTAGTTTCTGGTTGACAAGACCAGGCATTTGAATGACTTTAACCTGACACTACAAGGCAAAACAAACTTATCAGGGATGCGTACAGTACTATTAAATCGTTTCAACTGAAATTATAATTGTTCAAGACACAAATTTCTTTGAAGATCTGAACGCGTCTTACACTTCCTGTCCTTAAAGACCAATATCCAGAAACATACTTTGACATTGATTAATTTGCAAAGGTAATTCAGGACATTGCAGAAGAGTTTGCAAATAAGTTAATTGATTTTGTAAAATTGGAATCTGAAATTTGTCGGTTTACATTGCCTTTCATTTTCGATGTTAATAAAGTACCAGCGCTGCTACAATTAGAGTTGTTAGACTTACAATGTGATGATGCAATGAAAGGGGCCTTCAGCCCTAAGGACGTTCCCAGTTTGTACAAACTACTGCCAGAAGAAAAATATTCAGCACTGAATAAACAAGCTCGACGTTTGATCTCCATGTTTGCCTCAACACAAAAACATATATATGTATACATGTGTGTGAACAAACATTTTCAAAATGAACTTCCAGAAATCAGCATTAATAGCTTGAGTGATGGCCATCTCCAAGGTGCACATCTGAGCACATCAGCAACTTATTAAGCTTTAAACAGAAGCTTCTCACTTCTCATAAGGTGACACATTTTTATTGGAGCTTTATATTTATTGAATAGAGCGCTGTAGAAATGGCCAACACACCATTCAAAAGTATTTGAAAGCATTATTTATAATTTTATACTCTATTTTCCTGCTTTTACATTCCATAAAACATTACATTTATATACAATTTGCTATCGCGTCCAATTGTATGAGTTAGTGGCCCTGCATGTAGAAAGAATTTGAACGGCCCTGCCCTAAAATATACATAAAATCCGAATGTTGGTCGTATTACCTTGATATTTGATTCTTTGTTTTAGTAAGGTTCCTCTTAGACTTTGATAACGTGATCATCGAAAACTCTCCTACGGTAAGACGTAGCTTTCTTCGTGGGAGTGATTCATATCACTGCATGTTTCCGCGCCGTTCTATGCTTCGAGGTCAAGCAAATTCGCTGTCAGACGCATAGAAACCGGGTTAGAGATCTCGTTAATTTTCAGCGGTAGAATTATTACCGCCTAACATCTAGACTACGCGGTAATGTGACGTGTTCACTCCACGGTAATGTCGCGTACTGAACGCTCCCTCAGGCCATGAGATGAAAACGGTGTTAAAGCCAGTTGTGGTGCTGGCGGAAAGTTGAGTATGTTGTAACCTAACCTAACTGCGTGTGCAACTTGCTAGCCTGCTTCCCAGTGACATGGCAATGGTAAATAGAAAGTTGAATTTGTTCTAACCTAACTCAATCTAACTAGGGTGCAATCTCTAAGTTTGCATCACAGTAAGATGGAGAAGTACGTGAAAAGTTTAGTTAGTTCTAATTTAAACTAAACTAACTGGGCTTGCAACGTGTTACCTGTTTCCCAGTAAACTATAATGTAAGTAGCAAGATGAGTTTGATCGAACTTGACCAAAACTACGAGCTATTACATTGAGCTTAATACGAATATGTTACAAAAGCATGCCCTCCATTTTTTGCACATTTCCTTTGAAGATGCTTCCACTGGCCGACCTGAACGTGGATCCTTTTCAATCGATTCCCTGCCCCACTTTAATTGCTTGGACCAAAACTTTACTTCGTAGTAGGACAGTGAAGCTGTCATGGTGTTTTTCGGCTTCTTCCCTTCCTTTGTGAGGAATTTTATCATGGAACGAAGTTCCAAATACCTCGTGTCCATTGTAGGCCGCCACGCCACCATACTTGTTATCCTCTCATTACCAGCACTCACTTCAGACTGATTTATGTCAAAATATATGTCCCAACCTGCACGTGCAAGGTCACGCCTGATATAACGATATAAGATGCTGGAGTAGATAACTTATTGAACGCCATCGTAAATAGGTATACAACCTGTAAACTTGCTTCCCAATAACCTGGTAATGCTAAGTGAGAAGTTCAGTAAGTGCCAACTTAACCTAACATAGCATGCAACGAGTAAGCCTGCTTCCCAGTAAGCTGATATTGTAATTAGAAAGTTGAGTTTCTAACTTAATGTTACCTAACTTAAGTGGGCGTTCGACTTGTTATCTGCTTCCCAGTAAGCTGGTAATGGTAATCAGAAATTTGAGCTAGTTCTAACTTAACCTAACATAACATAACCTACCTGAGCATGCGACTTGGTACTGTTTCACAGTAAGCTGGTAATGGTAATCAGAAATTTGAGCTACTTCTGGCATAACCTAATCTAACCTAGTATAGCTAAGGATATACTCATTGCCGCTTAACAATAAGCTGATAATGGTAATTGGAAACTTGAGCTAATTCTAACTTAATCTAACTAATCTAACCTAGCTGAGTATGCGACTTGTTACCTGCTTCATTGAAAGCTGGTAATGGTGATTAGGAAGCGGAGCTAGATCTAATTTAATCTAATTTAAACTTAAACCTGACAGAGTCTGGGACTTAATATCTGCTTCACAGTAAGTTGGTAAGGGTTTTAGGAAGTAGAGCTAGTTCTAACTTAACCTAATCTTAGTCACACAGGCGGATACCAGTTGCATACCTACCGAGTAAAGATCAACCTGCACACGCCACATGTAAACAACCTGTAGTAACGCATTGGGAAACGGCTCGATGCAGGAGTATACTATGCCCTATATTACAATACTATTTTACAGGTAATTAATTACTCTGATGATAGTGCATATTCTTCGATCAAGATCGTAAAATCTCTTGCTTCAAATGTATTGCATGAACATTTGCAATTCATACAGAAGAACTTTGTAGATATATCTACGACAAAAACACATACTTGGAATCATCGAACATTGAAATGTCTCGATCCCTGAGAGCTATCGATGATCTTGTGCAAGCAATTAATCAGAGACCGTGTGAAAAAGACAGTGTTTGGAAAAAAGTCGGATTATCAATAATGCGTGAAATACAAAATGTGCTATGAGATGGTGTTACTGAAATAATTGCTGATGGAATATCTCACCCAATAGTCGATGGTATGTTTTCTATTTCCATTTTGCTCCAAACACTTCTTTTGATGTGGAGCGAAGTTTTTCGCAATATAAAACCTGCTAACGTGCTAATCGGAGATGATTCACATTTGAGACGTTACAATTGTATGTTGTGAATTTTAATCTATGTATCTTGAGAGAAAATGAAATGCATAATAATGCTGATGACATTTTGCATAACAGAAATTGAATGTGAGTAAATATTAAAATTGCTAGTTCCCGTAAATCAATGGTATTTATGTTTACTATCCACCCAACCTAAATCGCCTTCCTTCCAGACCACACACCTAGACGGCCCGGATTCAATCCCATGCGACCGTATGAATTTTGTGGTGGACAAAGCGGCTAGGAGGCAGTTTTCTCCGGGTTCTCCAGTTTCCCCCACCATTGCATTCCTCCGGTGCTCCATCTTCTTTCCATTTATCATCAGTGTCATCGTATGCGGTGCCAAAGTAGTAAAAGCGGGCGTTAAATACTATAAAAAAAATCAATCGCCTTCCACTGCTATTGAAAACATCACAGTGTACCACGCAACCGCTGCTCAATTTTCCTTCTATTAGTACCACTACGTACACACTGTATTGTCAACACATCGCAAGTATATACCATGCTGTACTAACTTCTATTCTGTCCCGCTATCGGTCCCCAAGATGCTATTCCTAGGATTAGTTCTACACTAACCAACCTAACTGAGCATGCCATTTGTTAGCTGCTTCATAGTGAGCAGGTAATGGTAATTAGGAAGTTCAGTTGTTCTAACTTAATTTTAGTTTAATCCAGTTTCTCAGAACAACTTATTGTAATCATGACAATGCATGATAATTTGTCAGGTTCAAGATTGAATAACACTTACTGGATTAAGTAAGTTAAGTAAGTTAATGTAAATGTGAAACATTTCCTTTGATTTCAGTATTTTTAAGTAATGTCCAAACTCACAGTTCGAAGAGTGTTGCACCGTGGCCGAGTGGTTAGACCATTCGCCTCTCCTAAACGGCCCGGGTTCGATCCCAAGCGACCGCATGTGAGATTTGTGGTGGACAAAGCGGCGCTGGGGCGGGTTTTCTCCGGGTTCTCCGGTTTCCCCCGCCATCGCATTCCACCGGTGCTCCATCTTCATTCATGTGTCATCAGTGTCACCGCCATAAGTGTTTTGGCGGGCGTTAAACACTACCAAAACAAATCACAGTTCCTCAAGCGAGGACACATCATATGGAAATATTCTGTAAAAGGTCCATAGCTCCTTTTTTATTTTGCAATGCTTCTTTCTTTTCTATGTCGATTTGCATATCAATAATTAATAATTGTAAAGATACTGGAGTTCTGTCTACATAACAACGCGAGCCCTCTCGACACTTATAACTGCTACGCCTTTTTGTTTGTTTGCTTTTTAAACTTTTCAAAATACAGTTCCGGAGTCTTGTAACTCCGACGCTGTATTCCTTTTTTTTTCCTTCACATTTTACCAACATTTCTTTTGTGTTTTTCTTTGATTGCCGTTTTTGCTTTTAATACACACATTTACAAACATCCATGCCCAAGGCGAAATTCTAACCCACGATCCCCTACGCCACGAAGCGAGACAGTTTAGCGAGCGCGACCATGGGGCAGGCCTGTCATACAGGAGATGGGATTTGAACCCAGAATTCCTACTTACAAATCACTGCTTTAAACACTCGGTAATACTGCAGGTATAAAATTAGTGCGACGAGGATGGGATTCGAACCCACGCGTGCAGAGCACATTGGATTAGCAGTCCAACGCCTTAACCACTCGGCCACCTCGTCAGGTATTCTCCAGCCCCTATTGGCATGCACCTGCTCCGACGTCAGGTCCAGCACTTGCCGACCTCTGGCTTAAACATTTTGCTTTTCCCTATTCAGTTGTATCTACAAGGAAATGTGTTATAAAACATTTATGCAAATATTGTTTTAATTAATTGTTTTTCCACAACCCGTGTGTAGTACAGGATTTGAATAGGTAGAGTTAAACTGAAAAATTCAGTGCCATAGCCAGGTTTTAAATCAGGGATATCTCGGTCCCTAGCCGGTTGATCTGGCCATTGAGCTACCATGACAACATGAGGACACGTTATTAAATTCCTCAACTGACTCGAATTTCAAATTTTACTTTCTCTTCACGTGCTTCGTACAGTCTGTAGAGAATGTATTGTATTGCACGAAAAAATCCGATACCGAGATTTCACGGAAATAGACATTTTTGATTTTTAGAAATCGGCCCATGTGCATGTGTGTGTGTGTGTCTGTGAACAGGATAGCTCAAGTACGAAAAGTCGGTATAATACCAAACTTGGTATATAAGTTCAGTACCTTCCAAGGATACGACACGAAGATTTTGAGAAAAATCCCCCCAACCCAAACTACCCTCTACATGGGATTTTTTGAAAATGTTTATATTCTCAAAAATGGCTCTAACAATTTTGATTAAAACCGTAAATTAAAGATATTTTCACGACAAATATAATGTATATCTTAAAATTTCTGGAAATAACCTCTGAAGACCTCTTTATTCTGGACGTATTTTGCTGGATTTCACATAACTATTAAACCGCAAGAGACAGACAATAACTTAATATATACATGTGTAAATCACTATAAATCACACAACTTATGTCATATGCATTTTTTTCGTAGAACTAGCCATTTTTGAGATATCTTTTAGTTTTAAAATACTTAAACATTTCACCCGTCCAAAACAAGTAGTTTTACTTAATCTACACGTACTATGTACGTAGTGTATAGAGAAGTTATTGTAATGCACCCAAAAATTCGATACCGAGATTTCACCAGAAATACATGTTTTGGGTCCCCCTGAACCCAAATAAAGCATTTCTGGAAAAATATCCGTGTGTGCGTGTGTGGGTGTGTCTGTACAGCATAACTCAAAAACGAAAAGACCGTTAAATACCAAACTTGGTATTGTGTGTGTGTTGTGTGTGTGTGTGTGTGTGTGTGTGTGTGTGGACAGCATGGCTCAAAAACGAAAATACCGTCAAATACCAAACTTGGTATTTAAGTTTGGTATCTTGCAAGGATGTGACACGAAGATTTTCAAGAAAATTTCCCCACCCCCAACTACTCTTTGCATGAAACTTTTTTTCGAAAAATTTGATTTTCTCAAAAATGGCGTTAACGATTTTGATTAAAATATCTTATATTAAAGATATTTACCTGACAAATAATATGTATATCTTGAATTTTCTGGGAATAGCCTCTGAAGACTATTTATTCTGGATGAATATTAGGAAATTTTGCATAGCTACTAAACCGTAAGAGATAGACAAAAACTTACCATACAAAAATGTAGAGCAAATTAAAACACATTATTTATGTTATATACATTTGTTTCGTGAAATAGATCGTTTTTGAGATATTCTTTGTTTTTGGTTTCAGCTTTAAAAAACATACCTTTCTCATACGGGAATTTGTCAACTCCTGTCCATATAAACAAAGGAACTTCAATCTGATAGCCTTTGACTATCACTTTAACCTATGGTACTCCCGTATTTCCCTTCTACTTACAAGGAAACAAGTAATAAGACTATTTCTGCTAATTTTTCTTAATTAGCATGAAGTAAATAGAAGCTAAACTTTTAACAATAATTTGTTCAGAGATGTAGAGAAAACAATGTGATTGGAACACGTCAGATTTTTTATCGTACATGCAAGAAAAATGGGGGACTAGCCATTTTTGTTAAGAAAGGACTTGAATTTACTGAAATTTGTGCTTCCTCATATTGTACAGAGTGACATTTTGAGGTCGTAGCTATTTATATACTTCTCTATGACATCATTATAATTACTGTCTATCGCCCACCAAAAGATGATTTGGAAACATTTCTAACTGCATTCGAACAACTTTTGTTAGATTTCAGTAATAAAAAATGAAATTATTAATTGGTGATGACTTTAATATAAATATGCTCACTTTAAATTCTAAGGATATGTGTTTGAGAAATATGCTTAATACGGTTAACTGTCATTATACCCATGTTCTACCTACAAGAGACAATGCATGTTTTGATAATGTTATTAAAATCTTCCTAAACATTTATGCTCGTTTCACACTGGGACACTGGTGACGGTCACGGTGACGTCACTGATAGAGATGCATTCGTTTGAATTGCCGATCCCGGTGGCCGCGCTCGCTAAAGTGTCTCGCTTTGGCGCTTCGTGGTGCACAGGATCGTTGGGCATGGGTGTTTCTGTGTTTGTAAATGTGTCTATGTTTGTGATGTATGTGTAAAAGGAAAAACGTTAAGAATAATATGGTATATCAAGGAAATATAGGAAACTGGAAAAAATGGAGAAAAAAGGAATACAACGATATTCCTGACGATACTCCGGAACTGTATTTTTATATAAACAAAATTGTAGCGTTCACACCGGGACACTACACTGAGTCGCTGTGACGTAGCAGTGTCTCACCCTCGCCACATGTGTTCAGAACAGTCACCGCCGACATATATTAGTTTAACTGGAGTGTTCGCACTGGGACACAGATCACAGACACAGTGTTGCACATTTGCCAACAGACAGTCATGTCTGAGCATAGCTTATCATGCGTTTTACATTATACTGTTCAAATTGTAACCATGAGTTTAGATTTAATTAATATGGAAGATTTTATAAGTGGGACATTAACAGTGATGACTATAGCAACAAAGTGGTGAAAACGAATGCGTGGCAAGAAATTATAAATAAGTCTGTGCCTGATTTCAATGAGAACAGCATGAATGAAAAAAAATTGGTAAGTTGTATGTTATTTCTTCACTTTAATACCGTATTTTTTGTACCATAAGACCAGCGAAATTTAGTTTCTACCCCTGTACGAGGCTAGGAAATTATAACCTTCAAGGACACTTGCATCCCTCACCCCCTTTATTTTGTGTTACCAATAGCAAAGCGTACCTTTATACAGTCTCAATGCGAGAAGAGTGGACAAAATTGATGATTAAAGGACGTTAAGCTACAACATCAAAATGAAATGAAAAACTGAATGAGCGCGGAAACCACGAACTCACCCCTACAGGACGAATGAAAGGAGAATTTAAAACATACTTTTATTTCAAAATCTTTATAACAAAATTAAGGGTGTGTCTTATTGTCGTGTTAAAGCGTTCCGCTTTATGGTCCGAAAAATAGGCCCATTTCACTAGCTAGCTAATCAGTTGGCAATACCTGCAGTGTTAAGACACCAGTAATCAAGGAGTGTTCACCATGTCACAGTGGAAACGAGCCTTATATGACGTCATTGTCTGATCATTCTGTACTGAGTTTCTCAGTCTTTGGGAAAAAATTAAAAATGATGTACCTAAAATCTTAAGATCTAAAAGAGTAACTACCCCAAATCATATGAGGCATCTTACGATGTCACTCAATAATGTACTTTGGGAACATATTTTATTTTGTAATTATATAAGTGCTGATGAAATTTTAAAAATATTTTAGTGCTTTTTAAATGCATTTGATATGTGTTGTCCTATTGTTGTTGTGAAACATAAGGCAAAGAAAAGTAATAAAAAACTTAATACTTGGTTTAGGCTGACTTGATGTAAAAGATAAACAAAGTTATGTCTCTCAATACAACGAAAAAACAAATTGAAGCAGTATTAAAAGTGTATAAACTACATAGAAATCAGAATAAATCTGCGTTACAAGCAGCAGAACTAGGGAGCAATATAGAATATATTGAAAACGAACAAAATAAATGTAAGGAGTATGGAATGCTTTGAAAAGAGAAACTAATACATAGTTCTAGGAATATGCTTACTGCACCTATTTCACCAGACATCTTTAAAAAAGCTATTTCTCTGAACCTGTGAAAAATAATTGTGATAGAGCAAAGCAAATATTGGAGCAGTTTAATAATGTACCAAAAATAAGTTTTGTAATGAAAGTTTTATACGGCAAGAAGTAGGAGCTGGTTATCCAGATTGTAAAAAAAAAAAAAAAAAAAAGTAACTCTTTTAGTGAGGACATATATGGACTTAGTAATACATATAATAATTAAATCTGTTATTAGTTATATTGTAAAGTAACTTACCTACACTAGGCTAAAATGTTTTAAAATCTAGTTGCTATGGGATTGAAATCCATTTCTTTGCGTGGCTAGGAGTTGACAAGTTCCCGTATGAGAAAGGTTTTAAGTATTTTAAAAGTGAAATAAATAGAAAGGAAAACCTCGATATCAGCCAACTCCACGAAAAAAAGATCTATATGATATAAATTGTGTGTTTTATCGTCATCTGCATTTTTTATGTTGTAAGTCTTTGTCTATCTCTTACGGTTTACCAGTTATGCAAAATTCAATAAAAATCATTCAGAATAAAGAGGTCTTTAGAGGCTATTCTTAGAAAGTTCAAGATATTCCTTTTAGTTGGCATATAAATATCTCAAATATAAGAGATTTTATTCAAAATCGTTAGGGCCATTTTTGATAAAATAAAAAATTTCGAAAGTTTTTCCATGTAAAGAATAGTTTGGGGTGGGGGATTTTCTTGAAAATCTTCGATACCAAACTTAAATACCAAGTTTGGTATTTAACAATCTTTTCGCTTGTGAACTATACTTCCAAACTCACATACACACACAAGCACAAATGTTTTTTTGGATTCAGGGGGACCCAAAACATGTATATCCAATGAAATCTCGGTATCTAATTTTGAGTGCAATACAATACCTTCTCTGTACACTATGTACATAGTACGCGTAGAGAAAATAAAATGTGTTCCCATTGTTGACAACTGCTAATGCTTTTAGTTTAATTAACAACGGAGGAAAACAATTTTACAAGTTTTAGATATCTGCAAACTGTGAAGCAAAGCCCGGAGGTCCAGGTTTTGGAGAAATAGGACAAAACAAGACCAGTCGTAAAGGTTTTGAAGCTGGTTAGGCAAAACAAAATCGAATCATTTCCTCTCGGAGCGTGTTGATCGTTAATCCATTAAGGAGAAGGGTGAAGAAGCTTTCTTAAGGCAATGCCCGCACAATTTGCTTGCAACTTGCTACCATCTCCACATAAGGCCAAGGAATTAAAGCCCGTATGCTAGTGTTGACTGAAATCAGCAATGATGAAGTCTTTATGTGACAAAGGAACTCAGCTAATTTGCTCTCCGAAAAAGAACAAAAGAATTCCTCTTACCCCGATTTCTTGCTGCCAGCAAATTACATCGGCATTCAGCAAACACCAGAAAGGGTTTGGATGAAGGGTGAGTGGAATTCGTTATGAACAAATGCTTTGCTTCACTGAGTACAAATACGTGAGCAGCTAATCCTTAAGAATGTGTTTGTTTCAGAGTCGAGACCGAAGACGAAGTTTTAAAGCACCATTTTATGTAATATAATCAAGCCCCGGATTCTTAGATTTTCACCTTCTTTATTACTGACCTATCTCTCCAAACTTAGGTTTATTTTAATGTTTTAGGCATCAACGATTCATATAATTGTATTTTATAGAGACTGTATTGATCTAAATTTACTTTTTTACCTAATATGAGCCATTTTTCATGATTGAACCTAAAATACCTATTTTGGTTGTTTAAAAAATAAGTACATTTATTTGTATAAATGTATTTTCAAAGGGAAAGGTGTCCGTTCGGATAAGAAAAAAAATCTGAAGTACTCTACGAGTATTTACATGACTTTCTCTACCTGTTCTGCAAAAAAACGATTCTTACAAAAGATTATTCATTCATCTAGACCATGCTAATAGAGTCAAGCATTACCAGTAATTGCATTATTATTTGCTTGCTTCTAAGCAGAAAGGAATAAGGAAAACCATTAGACTAAAGCGACAGTCAGATCGTTGAAAGCTGGCCACTATAACAGGTAAGTAAAATAAAAGATATATGAAACGGAAGGTGACTTCCCTTTTGAAAAAAAAAACCGTAGTCTACAATGGAAACTGATAACAAGGAATATATCGGAAACGGTGAGCTCTACAAAAAAAAGGTTTATGACAAAATAATAATTATTTACATTATTATGTGTCTTAATGATACCTACATTTTTGGATGTAGAAATATGTGTGTATCCTTTATGTTTACCAGTTATACAAAATTTGGTAAAATTCTTTCAGAATGAAGAAGTCTTCAGAGGCTATGCCCAGAAATTTCAAGATATATATTTTGCCACATAAATATATTTAACATATAGTATGTTATTCAAAATTGTTAGTCATTTTTGAGAAAATAAAAATTTTGAAACATTTTCCATGTAAACATTTTCCAATAAAAATGGCTCCGCAGTAGATAGTATGGTTAGTTTTAGTGGAATCATCGTAAATTCATATCTTTTTTCGCTTGTATAAGACTTACTGTTATTGATTAAAATTAACAGTTCTTAGAAACCGATTTTTGTAGCTTGTGAATGAATGAATAAGTTTTGATAAGGACCGTTTTAAAAAGAGTGGATAAGATATTTTGAGTGCAACATATAAGATTTTTTACTCTAATATTAAGCAATTAATAGGTTTTAAAGTGTGAAGTGACTCCTGAGACACACTATACTTGAAATACCTAATACTTTTTCTTGTGCATGTGTACAACGCTCATAGTAGACAAGGCACTATATTCTACCCAAAAATTAGATACCATATTTCACTGGAAACATGTTTTGATACCCCTCCAAAAACATTTTGTGTATGTGAATGTATCTGTATATGTGGACAGCATAACTAAAAAACGAAAGGTTCGTTAAATACCTAACTTGGTACTTAAGTTTAGTATCTCCCAAAGATGCGACTCGAAGCTTTTCAACAAAACCCCCACCCCAAACTACCCTTTACTTCGAAGATTTTTTCGAAAATTTTGATTTTCTCAAAAATGGCTCTAAAAATTTTGATTAAAATGCTATATATTAAAGATATCAGTGTAGATGGCGAACAAAATGTATATTTTGAATTTCCTGGGAATAACCTCTGAAGTTCTCTTTATTTTGAGCGACTTTTGCACAACTGGTAAACCGTAAGAGATGGACAAAACTTTGAACACAAAAAATGTATGTAGATCTCATCAAAACATATCATTTACCCTTTACATTGTTGTTGTAAAGATAGTCATATCCGAGATATTCCTTGTTTTTGGTTTCAATGTTAAAATATTTATACTTTTCTCAAACAGGAAGTTCATGTATTTTTGCTTTCGTCCGGGCTAGCGTTGCCAACTTCAAAGAAATGTGTGTAGATCTACAGAAATATCTGACAATTTAAGGAATTGAAGAAATATTTAAAGAACTTGCAGATTTTTTCATGTACTCAGAAATTGTGTTCTCACTCGGTATACAAAATTATTATAATTTAAACGAAATTGTCTCCTTAGAACAAATGGGCGAGGCAGTTAGTATCTCATTTTGTGAGATCATTGTTTTGTTTCACACAAGAAAGCAGTTTTTTCGTAGTTAAATTTGATGAAAACGATACAAAGGAACACATTAGAGTCAAAAGTGATTTTTAGTTTACTGTCATGGGCACTGCCAAAAGAGCTGTCATGGGCACATCTTGCCTTGCTATAACTTGTCGATCACAAAAGGAAGCATCTCGAAAATGAATTCGTCCATGTGCGATTTTAAGAGGAAGAGAAACGATTCCGACAGTGAATAAAAATGATAATTTTAATAATAATAATAATAATAATGGCCTAATGATAGTATTAATATATTGTGACGAGTTGTGATAGGGAGTGTTCTTTAATATAATTCTAATATCCATACAATTGTAACGTAATATAGGCCTAAACATGTGCATAAAATCTGAAGACTGTGTAGAAGTTCTATATAATGAGGTCACCAGACGACGTAGAATTGCACGTTTATGTACCAAAGATATCTATAGAAGTTCTAATCACTACCAAAGTGAGCTGCAGAATTTTAAAAGTTTTTTTCAAAGAAATTGAATGAAATCTGGTTGGCGACAATGCTCCGGGCCATACAAAGAAGCGAATTTCAATGACAATCGAATAGCGATAGCATTTAAAACATTTGACTATCGCATTGATAGTGTATTCCCTCAGTTTCCTCCTACTCATAAGGAAGTAAGTATTAAGGCCATCGTGTTAAAGTTTATCTCGATTAGCATAGAGTTTTGTATGAAGTTTGTTCATAGAACAGGTAGAGAAAGACATGTGAATGGAACACTTGAGATTTTTAATTTCAAGGACAGTGAGTTCACCATAGTATTAACATTTACTTTCATCCGCATCGTTCCTAGCAATGCTTATGATAACCTGTTCACACAGCTTTCGTCAGAACGAGCGAAATATTTTGCTACATGAGTTTTGCTTTAAGCGTTCCATAATCTTATCTTTAACTGATATTAAGAAGAAAACAAGTTTCATCTCCAGTTAAGAATAATGATAATCCTAAGGTTTAAAAGACAGGAAAAATAGCTGACGAGGTGGCCGAGTGGTTAAGGCGTTGGACTGCTAATCCAATGTGCTCTGCACGCGTGGGTTCGAATCCCATCCTCGTCGTAGAAATTTTAGTTTAGTGATCCTACTGCAAAATGGTTAAAACAAGTAAGTACCTTTAACATTCCTGCAGAAAATTTTCTAGGCTGTGTTATAAATAAGAAAACTGTTAATAGAAAAAGCGCTCTAGTTTTGAGTGATGTTCTACGCTGTTAATTAACAGTTTTGATGATTTTAGCTACTTCGTTGCTCATAGATATTAGTTCTTTTGTCCGATTTGTCCAGCCATATGCATAAAACAACTTGTCAACAGAATTGAAACGGTATATACGCTCCTTTACTAGACCGAGGATTTATACGCACTAAAATGACAAAAATATGCATGCAATATGCACTTAAAATTTAAAAGTAACTGATAAATTAAAATTGCTCTTAAATTTAGTCAATTTAATTCATTTTTGAAATACTTGATATGTAGGTTAATTACTTTGAGCACATATTTGGTAATGTAAGGTAAATTTATAATTCATTTATTAATTGCCATGCCAACGTGCTTACTTACAGTAAGAGTTTGAGAGGTCATTAATACTTACAATACAATAGGGAAATAACGTGACCATCTTTGCTTCGACTTCGCTGGTAAAAGTGAAGCACATGCTAGACCCGCAGATTCTTCAATAGCAATGTCGCTCATTTTTACTTTCTCTTTACGCATATGTACATAGTGTATAGAGAAACTATTGCACTCCACCAAAAAATTCGATACCGAGATTTCACCGGAAATATATGTTTAGGGTCATTTCTGCTCATTTTTTCTGATGTGCATAAAGTAAATAGATGTATAAGCTTTTTAAGAATAATTTGTTGCAGGGATATAGAGAAACTCATGTGAATGGTACACATCAGATTTTTACTTTCTCTATACGTCCTATGTGCATAGTGTATAGAGAAGGTATTGCACTCCACCCAAAAATTCGATACCGAGATTTCACCGGAAATATATGTTTTAGGGTCCCCAATATCCAAAAAAAGCATTTTCACAAAAAGGTCCGTGTGTGTGTCCGTGTGTCTGTGAACACGATAACTCAAAAACGAAAAGTCGGTAAAATACCAAACTTGGTATTTAAGTTTAGTATCTTCCAGGGATGCGACACGAAGATTTTGAGAAAAGTCCCCCCAACTCCAACTACCCTTTACATGGAACTTTTTTCGAAAATTTCGATTTTCTCAAAAATGGCTCTAACGATTTTGATTAAAATTTCGTATATTACAGATATTTACCTGACAAGTAAAATGTATATCTTGAATTTTCTGGGCTAAGTCTCTGAAGAGTAGTTTATTCTAGATGAATTTTCTTGAATTTTGAATAACAGCTAAACCGCAAGAGATGGACAAAAACTTACTGCACAAAAAATGTAGAGCACCTTAAAACACACAATTTATGTTATATACAGTTTTTTCGTGGAGTTCGTCGTTTTTGAGACATTCCTTATTTTTGGTTTCTGCTATTAAAAACTTATTCTTTTCTCATACAGGAATTGTCAACTCCTATCCATACAAACAAAGCAACTTCAGTCACATATCAACCAGCTTTTGACTATCACTTTAAACTATGGTAGACCCTTATTTCGCTTCTACTTACAAGGAAGCAAGTAATAAGACTATTTCTGCTAATTTTTCTAATTAGCATAAAGTAAATAGATGTATAAGCTTTTTAAGAAAAATTTGTTGCTGAGATAAAGAGAAAGTCATGTGAATGGTACACATCAGATTTTTTGGGAATAGCCTCTATTCTGGACGCAGTTTGCTGGATTTTGCATAACTAGTAAACCGTAAGGGATAGAAAAACTTACTACACAAAAAAATGTAGATCACATTGCTGCATACCTTTGATGTCATACACATTTTTTTAGTAGTGAACTATTTTTAAAACATTCCCTGTTATTGGTGTCAGTTTTAAAATACTTTAAAATTTTCACATACCGAATTTGTCATCTCCTGACAATGCAAAAAATCGGATTTCATCCACATGGAAACCAGCTATTAAAAGATTTGGCTATTGTTTTAGTCTAGTGTATTCCATCATTTTCTTTCTACTTACAAGAAAGCATTTTTGCTAATATTTTTCTCGATTACCATGAAGTAAATAGAAGGCAAGCTTTTAACAATAATTTGTTATAGAGTAATAGAGAAAGTTATGTGAATGGAACACATCAGATTTTTATAAAATTATACTGCGTGATAATGACTATGAAAAATCGAAAGATTCAATTCGGCTACATAAACAAATAACACATAAACACTCAAGATATGTGCTACTTCAAGTAAACAATCTATTGCAAAATTCATTAGCAAAAGAGTGTATAAGAAGGCTTTGTCCATATAATTTAGATGTAGCCTTTCATTTGTTCAGATCGAGAATTCATTTTACTTTCTCTACACGTACTATGTACATAGCGTATAGAGAAGGTATTGCACTCCACCCAAAAATTCGATATGAGATTTCACCGGAAATATATGTTTTAGGGTCCCCTGTATCCAAAAAGGCATTTTCAGAAAAAGGTCTGTATGTGACCGTGTGCCTGTGAACACGATAACTCAAAAACGAAAAGTCGGTAAAATACCAAACTTGGTATTTAAGTTCAGTATCTTCCAGGGATGCGACACGAAGATTTAGAGAAAAGTCCTTTCACCCCAAACTACCCTTTACATGGAACATTTTTCGAAAGTTCTGATTTTCTCAAAAATGGCTCGTAACGATTTTGATTAAAATATCGTATATTAAATATATTTATCTGAAAAATAAAATGTATATCTGGAATTTTCTGGGAATAGCCTCCGAAGATTACTTTATTCTGGATGAATTTTACGGAAAGTTGCATGACTGCTAAACCGTAAGAGATAGACAAAAACTTACCGCACAAAAAATGTAGATCATGATAAAACACACAGTTTATGTCATAAAATTTTTTTTTGCTTGGATTCGCTCGTTTTGAGATATTCCTTGTTATTGGTTTCAGCTCTAAAAACTTATACTTATCTCGTACAGGAATTTGTCAACTCATGTCCATACAAACAAAGGAACTTCAGTCACATAGTAAAACCTTTTGGCTATCACTTTAACCTTGGTACTCCCTTATTTCGCTTCTACTTACAAGGAAGCAAGAATTAAGACTATTTCTGCTAATTTTTTTCTCGATTAGCATCAAGCATAAGCTTTTTAACAATAATTTATTGCAGAAATGTAGAGAAAGTCATGTGAATGGAACACATCAGAATTTTTTCTTAATGTTCAATAAAATATTGAGAAGCAATTTTGATTGATCATTTTTTTTTTTACAGTTTTTTTCAAGTATTTCAAAAAGTAATTGGCTAACCACGAACTGTAAGTTACTTATCAGAAAGCTTAGGAAAATTCGGCCTTGCGGGCCTCGTATTCCCAATATGCATTCTCGACCTGAAGTATAGCTTACAGTTCTTAATACGCAATATACTATAACAAAACTTCTTTCAAGCAGTTTACCTTAACTACGCAACATTCAGTGAAAGACTTAATTTTAATAATGTGAGTTTAATTCTGTGCCTTATTGCAAGTATTTCCACGTATTTTACGGTTACCAAATTATCCTGTTGGATATGGATATTAAAAGTAAGCAATACCTTATGAAACTATGATTAAAGTATAAACGTTAACACAATGTAGAGGAATAATAAATGGGAATAAAGTTTGGGTGTTGGGAAGAAAATACTCAAATAATTCAATTATACTACTAAAACATGCTATCGATACAAAATAGATAAAACTTGTGTGTTCGTTCAAAAATGAATTTTTTTTTGCTGCAGATGACAACATATTTATGATTTTGTGATGGGATTCTGTACCAGAATGACTCAGACCAGAATAGCATAATAACCAAAATTTTAGAGAAAAGGAGTGAACACAATTAATAAAGTTTTATATTGTTTTAGTACTATAAAAAGACATAAGATAAAGAGTTGATCACACGAAATTATTGCAAATATTTCATGAATATAATATACTCTTTAGTTTCATAAATCCAATTAAGGCATACAATAGTATGAATAAAAATCTGATGTTCCATTCACATGACTTTCTCTACATTGCTGTAACAAACTATTGTTAAAAACATATTATTCTGTCTACTTTATGAAAATCGAAATAAAATTAGCAGAAATTGTCTTAATTACTTGCTTCCTTGTAAGTAGAAAGTAAATAAGGGAATACACTAGGCTAAAACGATAGTAAAATCTTTTAAAAGCTGGTTGCTGTGTGGTCGAAATCCGTTTCTATGCAGGGGCAGTAGTTTACAACTTACCGTGTGAGAAAAGTTGTAAGTATTTTGAACCTGAAGCACATAAAAATGAATATCTCAGAAATGATCAATATGTGACATAAATTGTGTGTTTTAACGTGATCTACATGTTTTGTGTAATACGTTTTTGTTGATCTCTTACTGCTTACGAATTACGCAAAATTCAGAAAAAATCCATTCAGAATAAGGAGGTCTTCAGAGGATATTTCCAGAAAATTCAAGATATACATTTTATTTGCTATATATATATATATATATATATATATGTATATTTAATATACGATATTTTAATTAAAATCGTTAGAGCCATTTTTGAGGTGGGGAGTATTTTTCTCAAAATCTTCGTGTCACATCCCTGGGATATACTAAATCTAAATACCAAGTTTGGTACTTTACTACTGAATTTTCACTTTTGAGTTATTGTGTTCACAGACACACGGACACACACGCAGAGCTTTTTCTAAAAATGTTTTTTTTTTTGGATACAGAGGACTCTAAAACGACTATTTCCGGTGAAATCTCGGTATCAAATTTTTAGGTGGAATGCAATACTTTCTCTATGCACTATGTACATAGTACGTGTAGAGAAAGCAAAAACTTTATTTAACTTTCAGATTCTACTTTTTCAGGTTGTCATTGTAGACAAAGCCTACTAGACAATTTTAGTGCATATATAAATTAGGATCTTTAGCGTTATTCGTCCTTTGTTGCCGCCAGTCGTTTGTCCGCGCAAGACGCCAATACTAGGCAGCGAGTTTATCAGCATTGCCTCTTGTAGAGGGCTAGCGAACGACGGGTAGAAGGGGGTTGCAAACAGTTTTGAGATCACCTTAGTGAAATGGGACTTGTGCGTACTTTTCCAATATTTACACTTCTAACATTCGCTTGCGTGTCGTAAACTCACCATCGCAGCTTTTATGCAAATGGGTAATCTATTCCTCCAGTTCGGCTTCAGCACCCAACCATGCAAATTCTGTGATCGGTAGTCACTTTCATCTCGTGCAAAAAGCGTAAAAATGCAGAACTGTCCTTGTGAAAAACAGTTCTGCACCACCTAGTACATGTGCACATTACCAATGTTGGCAATGCAGCAGTTCAAAGTTCAATTTCGCACATCCACTTCGAGCCAAGGAGCTCGCTTATCTAATAATGACGTCGTGCATTTAATCCCACTGGCCCTAAATGCCGAATAAACTGAAAACCAGTATACATAATGTATATATACAATATAGGTAATACTGAAGAGATGTTTAAATAATGATAGAATAATGAAGATACAAATATAAAAATGGAAAAGGGGGAAAAAAAATCTGATGGGTTCCATTCGCGTGACTTTCTCCACATCTCTGTAACAAATTATTGTTAAAAAGTTTATTCTTCTATCTACTTCATGCTAATAGAGATAAACATTAACAGAAATGCTTTCTTGTAAGGAGAAGGGGAATAATGGGATACACTGGACTAAAACAATAGTGAAATCTTATAAAAATTGGTTGCCACGTGGATGAAGTGCGTTACTTTGCACTGCCAGGAGCTAACGAATTCCCATATGTGAAAAGTTCAAGTATTTTAAAACTGAAACAAATAATAAGGAATATCTAAGAAATGATCAACTCCACGAAAAAAATGGATATGACATAAATAGTGTGTTTCAACGAGATGTTGTGTAGCAAGGTTTTCTCTATCCCTTACGGTTTACTAGCTATAGAAAATCCAGCAAAATTCATCCAGAATAAAGAGGTCTTCAGAGGTTATTCTCAGAAAATTTAAGATATACATTTTATTTGTCGTGTAAATATCTTTAATGTATGGTATTTTAATCAAAGTCGTTAATTTTTGAAAAAATCAAAATTTTCGTAAATGTTTCCATGTAAAGGGTAGTTTGGTGTAGGAGGATTTTCCTCAAAATATTCGTGTCTCATCCTTGGAAGATACTGGACTTATAATCCAAGTTTGGTATTTTACTGACTTTTCGTTTTAGAGTTATCGCGTTCACAGCACACACACACACACACACACACACACACACACACACACACACACACACACAGACATACACACACGAACCTTTTTCCCAACATGCTTTTTCTGGATACAGGGTACCCTAAAAAGTCTATTTCCGGTGAAATCTCGGTATCAAATTTTTAGGTGGAATGCAATACTTTCTCTATACACTATGTACACAGTGCGTGTAGAGAAAGTAAATTATACCTGAACAAAATAATCCAAGAATGGAGAAGTACCAGTAAACCTAAGGAACTTACAATAAACGGAATTAAAATAGATAACATCTTCTTAGCAGATGATCAGATTTTACTAGCGGAAAAATAAAGAGGATTTACAAAAATCAATATTCAAATTGAATGAAATAACGAAAAGATATATGAAAATATCAAGTGAAAGAACTGATGTTATGGCCGGGGGGAAATGACAAACTAGAACGAAGATAATAGTAATATTAAGAGTCCCGGAGGTCCCGGGTTTAATTCCCGGTTAAGGCGGGGAATTTTTCTTTAACCAGAATTATTCCCTATCCCCCCACAAATTCTGGAAGTGTGCATGGGAATGAATGCGTGTATTTAATAATATAAAATGATAAACCTAATGATAATAACGTACTGTGGATCAGATGATTTGTTTCACGAGTCCCCAATATGACCATAGAAGTTAAAGGGGGCTATACAAATGAATAAAAACAGTAATAACAGAGGGAGAGAGAGAGAGAGAGAGTCAGTCCAACAAGTGGCAGCGATTAAATATTTAGGATTCAAAATATCAACTATTGAAAGAAAAGTGGATTTTGTAGAAAACTTTGAAAAATATAATAAGCTTAATGAGTGTATAAATGAGGAATTTTGGCAAGAACCAGTCTTCCTTCGTTGTCTAGGGGTAACATGTTAACCTCGGTTACCAAGGTCATGGGTTAAAACCCGGCGAAGTGCAGTGGACTTTTTTTGGGGTGTAAACGTCTTTATCAACGCTTCATTCGGAAGGGAAGTAAAGCCATTGGTCCCGTGTCATAAATTTATGGCACGTAAAAGAGCTTCAAATCTGGTAAAGAGGCCTCTGAACAAAATTGAGCGGTCTTTCACGCCTAATATAGAAGAGAACTGCAACAGTTAAAAAACGTCCATAAATAAAACTATTTTAATTAATTGACAAGAACATGAGACAAGAAATAAAACCAAGGATCCATAGAATTGCAACTAATACGGTGTTAATATGTGATTGTGAAACAGGGCCTATCTTTAAGAAATCGTAAGAAATCAAGGCTGGAGGCAACAAAGATGAGATTCTTAATACACGTCAATATTGTATGATCAAGAGAAGTTTGACTAAGGAATGTGAAATTAAGGAAACGATATGGACAACAGCGTGTTATAGAAGAAAAAAAGTAATCAGCGACTATGGGAGGATCATGTAGGGGAGATCGGGGCAAGTTGACGATGTTAACATTTCAGCGTTTGTTGATGTTGAGCATTTTTAATATATTCATTTTTAGGTAATTTTGTTATATTTGTGTGTATTATTAGATTGACATTTTGTTTTACTGTAGCTACATTTTTATTTTAATATAATCAAATTAATTTTGCAATTTTTAAAAAATGTATGCAACAATGTCATCTTGTCGCAGTACCGAGGAAGATAAATTGACCTTGGTGCAAAATAACAATTCTTTTAAAAGTTGAATACGTTTTTGTTCTTAGAAGGTATAACACATTACACTCATTCTTTTCTACATTGTTATTGAAAGGTAGGTGATGAAATGATTATTGTATTGAGCATTTTAGATCATGGTAAATTAATCATAGGTTTTGATTAATAAAAAGTCGCATGCAAAATTTCCTCGTTCAAAGTTTGAACAGTTCTCTTGCCAACATATGTGACATTTGCATCACCCTATTCAGTCTTCTGATGAAGGATCAACATACATCATCACAAAGATGTCACTCCACTATGTTTGAGCTGACGTTATAAGAGTCTGCACTCCGGGCTTCTTTTGTTTTCCTACAGAGTCAAGCTTTTGTTTCTAGTAAGAACTCCTTTTTTAAATCTCGAGATTCTTGTTTTTGTTGATTTTTTTTTTGATTTTCTGAAAAAATGGCTCTAACAATTTTGATGAAAATGCCGCATATTAAAGGTATTTATATTCAAATAAAATCTATATCTTGAATTGTCTGGGAATAACCTTTAAAGGCCTCTTTATTCTGAATGCATTTTTCTGAATTTTTTGTAGTTGGTAAACCGTAAGAGATAGACAAATACTTACTACACAAAATATGTAGATCATGTTGAAACACACAATTTATGTCATATATATTTTTTCCATGGAAATGACCATTTCTGGTTGTTATTTGTTTCAGATTTAAAATACTTAAACTTTTCTTACGCCGAAGTTGTAAACTCCTGCCCCTCACAGAAACAGACTTCAACCACATGGTAACCAGCTTTTAAAAGATTTGACTATTGTTTTTAGCTTAGTGTATTCCTTTATTTTCATTTTTCTTACAAGGAAGCAAATAATTACGACAATTTCTGTTAATTTTTATCTCGATTTTTAAAAAATAAAGAGAAGAATATGCTTTTTAACGATAATTTGTTAAAGAGATGTAGAGAAAGTCATGTGAATGGAAACATAAGATTTTGAGAGTATTACTTACCACCATTATGAGTGTATTGTGTCATTTGAAATTAAATAAGGTAACATTGAGCTGATCATTGAGGCACGGAGTGGTCAGCGAATGAAGCCATATTCTAACGGCCCTGTAACCGTCTCAGGTCTTGTTTACCAAGAAGACGATTTGAATACGCTCCAGCTACGTCAACGGTTGTAATCCACACAAAGTAGCCCGGAGAACAGGAAGGGAACTTGTGAGTCACTAAAGTAAATATCGAACGTCTTAGAAACAGCTTCTGGTCCTTTGTCGAGCCAAGGGGTAATCGCATTGTGTACAAAGGGATCCAGTGGGCGTCACATGCAGACTACCGGCCTCACAGGAATATAATCCTATTTTAGGTCCGATATATCGCAAATACGTTTTAGTAAACATGGCGTTAACCTGCTATCAACAACGCTGTCTTCTTAGATGTTCTTCTTGACCATGATACTAAAAGTGTGGCATGTGGTATGTTTGTGATTTTCTCAACTCATTCCACTCTTACAAAACCGTATTATTTTCTTCACACGTACTATGTAAATAGTGTATAGAGAAGGTATTGCTTCCATCCAAACATTCTACACCGAGATTTCACGAGAAATACACGTTTTATGAGCCCTGTAACCAAACAATTTTTAGAAAAAGGTCTCTATGTGTCTGTGATCACGATAACTAAAAAACGAACAGTCGGTAAAATACCAAACTTGGTATTTATGTTAAGTATCTTCCAGGGACACGAAGATTTTGAGAAAATTACCCCCACCCTAAACTACCCTTTACATGGACAAATTTTCGAAAATTTTGATTTTCTTAACAATATATTCTTAACAATATTTTCTTATTATATATTAAAGATGGCAAATAAAATGTATATATCTTGAATTTTCTGGGAATAGACTCTAAAGACCTCTTTATTCTGAATAAAATTTGCTGAATTTTGCGTAACTGGCAAAACGTAAGAGATAGACAGAAACTTACCACACAAAAAATGGGATCACGTTAAAACACACATTTTATGTTACATACATTTTTTGTAGAATTGGTTATTTCTGAGATATTCCTTTTTATTTGTTTCACATTTAAAATACCTACGTAAACTTTTCTCATACGAAAAGTTGTAAACTCTTGGCTCTGCATAGAAACGGATTTCAACCACATGGCAACCAGATTTTAAGACTCTCCTTGCACTTACAAGAAGCAAGTAATTAAAATATCTTCTAATATTTATCTCGATTATCATAAAGCAGATAGAAGAATATGCTTTTCAACAATAATTTGTTACAGCGATGTAGAGAAAGTCATGTGAATGGAACACATTAGAATTGTTTCTATATACTTCTTAATGATCATGGTAAATGTTCATTACAAATTTACACATTCGCTGTAGATATAAGCAGGGTACAATAGGTTAAGGCGAAAGTCAACATTTTAAAAAGCTGTTCGCTATGTGATGACTAGGGATAATATCCTGGTGACCAGCACAGGGACCGACTGTACAGGTTACATACTAGCGAGTGGGTAAACAACAGGTTATTACGTGTACGTATCTGAACCTTGTTACCAACATTTTCACCATATAAGAACTGTTTGCGTGCCAATTGGAGACGATTCACATTTGAGATCCTAAACATATATGCTTTGGACATTGTAACCTACCATCTTGAGATCAAATGAAACCGACAGTATTGCTGATGACTTGTTGCATAATAGCAAATGAATTACGTAAATATTAAAATTGTGAGTTTCCGTAAACTAGTAGTCTAAAATTATGTTTACTAACCACTCCACTTAAACGCCTTCTAAAGCACTAATAACCTAGCAGTTGAGTGTCATTAAACACCAATAATAATAATAATAATAATAATAATAATATTTATTAGTGATCACCTTCCGCTGCTAATCAAAACGTCACAGTCTGAATTCCAGGATAACTGCACGACTACGGAAAAAAAAAAGAATAGAGACAATTAAAAAGACACAATTTGAAAATTCTAACAATAACAAAAAATACCTCAGAAATGGATAATGCCACAAAATTTTATTTGAAAAATTTAATGATATCTATTTCTTATAGTTTACCAAATATACAAAAGTCATTCAGAAGGGACTTCACTTTATATCAGAAAATTCAAGATATACATTTTGTCAGGAAGATTCCAAACTAGTTTCTTTTTTGTGAAAAACTTTAGATCTGTTTTTGAGGAAATAAATAAATAATGAAAAATTGCGCTATAAGAATAGTTGGGGGTAGGGAATTTTCTTGAGTAGGAGGAGGGTTGAGAGAATGGAAGAAGGTAGAAAGGGAGAGTAAGGAGAAAAGGAGAGAGGGATTTTTCCGCACGTTGTCCAGACAGCTAAGTCCATGATACATAACTTTAAATATTTACAAATATTTATTGTATGCAATGTAATATGGTAGAAAAAAAGATGTAACAATAAAAGTATCTGCAGGGGATATAGGAAACATTGTAATTGGCCGACAGATCAACAGTTTTTCTGAAACTTCTATTATAATTATATTTTACAATATTAATTACTTTTAAAATTAGGAACAGAAAATGTTTTAATAATAAAATATTAAGTAATTTACATGCCCTGAATAAAATTCATACATTAAAAGCTGCTGAAGTAGGTGTACTTAATTCCTGGCGTTACCTGAGTTTTGTGTGGTAAAACTGCAGCCTTGTAAGCGAAAATTACTAATGATACAACTATTAAAAAGTGGAATTTTATTTTGCAATTTGAAATGTTGCAGAACAGGACTGAAAACTGAGTGAAGCAATTTTATGGCCAAAATAAAATTAAACTTAAATTATATCTTGTGATACTTTTTTGACCACAGTAAATTTTAAATTATAAAATATTCAGCTGAAGTTTGTGTAGAAATAAGTAATATATATTCGGATATGTGAATGGGTGTGTTATAGACTGCTGCATTTTGACCTTCACTGTAGTTTGAGCTTCATAGCACCAGAACTGACACATTACATTTTCAGTGTAATTAGATTGTACATTTTTATGTATGATAGTTATTATTATTATTATTATTATTATTATTATACACCAGGCCATTCAAAGAGAATGACATTTCAATGAAATTACATAATGACCATCTATTATAAGAGTTGTAAGTCATTAGCCTAATATATTTTCTTGTCTCCCTTGTACCTTCATAAGACCATTTCTGTAAACGTTTATCTTGGCTGCATGAAATTAATTGAAGAATAAAGTATTGGTTGGTCATATTGGATGATGCATGGACTTGGTGAAATGATGCTCAAATGATCTCGGGGTCAACATTCGTCTTATCAAGATAAGGGAAAATCCCGAATAAAACCTTATTCAGGTAGCTCATGCCCTAAACGAGATTCGAACTCGCGACCTGTTGAATGTGAGGCAGACACGCTACCACCAGACTACCGAGGGGGGGCAAGAATAGTTTGTTTCAGACGACATTTGAACGTAACACATCAGATTTTGAGTATGTTTTAAACTGTCACCACTGAAGTTATAAAAAGAAAATACTCTAAATAAAGGCGCAGGGACCCGCGTCTCCCACTGCCGTGATGAGTAACAAATACCAACTAGGGTTGCCCCATTGTGGGGTGGTCACAGACAATAACGAGTGACGTGTGCCGCCTCTGAATAAACTACTTGTTCAGAACGACGTTCAACCCAGATTATGTACGACTTTAGGGCTTTATTTAGGCTTCTAGTGCTATTGCTCTTAACAGGGCGAAGAGGACATCTTAGTTCAGTGTTAATCCGAATGGTTGAAAAGGATTTATTTCCCGGGTAGGAATATGCTAGTGTTAGGCTTCTAGTTCACACTCGCTTCATTAAATATTTATTTAGATTACTGTGTCTTTTATTGAATGGAAAGGAAAACTTTGGGCCCAAGTACAGCTGTATGACCAATTCTTACATCCTCTAATGCTGGGAAAGAAGCAATTACTGAAGCAAGTACTTCAGTGCGACTTGCAAAATTCTCTGTAGCCAAGATATTCAGTATGCTCTTCACATCTTACCACCGTGTTCTGTATTGAGCTAATACTTTTTTTTTTTTTTACTTTCTCATTCGCCTATATTGTACATAGGTAACAAAGGTATTCCATTCCACCCAAAAATTCGACACCGAGATTTCACACAAATACATGTCTTGAGGACTGTCTTAAAAAGATTTTTTAGAAAAAATATATTTTTCTCAAATGGAAATTCGTTATTCGTTTTTCTTTTCCCTTTTTTTTGGGTCAAGCAAAGATAACAGAATTTCAAAGCTCTTTAAAAATGTGGTCAATGCTTCTTAATTCTATTGCATCCCCTTAACACTTTGTATCTACACGGAAATATGTAACAAAAATATTTCCGTAATTGTTTATCTCGATTATTTATTTATTTATTTATTAGTCTGACTCATAAATGAGTTTGCCACGTGACACAGAACAATATACATTTAGAGGTTTTTAACAAAACATGTTATAAGTGAGTATTACAAAAAGATATTTTATCATACGCTATAGTAGTTATATAAAATTAAGCTATGAGAACAAATTGTAGCAGATTATAAAAGATGTGCAACAATAAAAGCTATAACAATATAAGAGAAAAAAAAACTACAAAAATAAAGTGATTTATAAACTATAATACATTTTACGTTCTATTCAAACCATATAATTGATTTCGAAAAAAGGCTACGGAATGTTTTATGATGTTTTCCGTGATTGCTTGTTCCACACTTCTGTTAATTTTATATTTTGCTCTCCATTTCACAAACATATTTGTAATTGTTCCTCGAGATCCAAAAAATAAATCAAGTAGGTAGAAAAATAAACGTTTTAAAGTTAAGTTTCGATAGAGAAACTCATGTGAATATAAAACATCAACATTTTGTGTTTTTGGTTGGCATACTTGATTCTTAGCCGCTAGATGACGTGTTAACCCTTTATTGCGTGAATTATTGTGCTACATATGCCGTTCTTCCTCTAACTAGCAAACCGGCATTTATATCCGTTTCACCGGCACCACAACTGAAGCGACTTGAATAGCCGTGTACGTTAGTTGGATTCGAAGTGGACTGGCCATCTATTCAAAGCGAATTCTCGTCCCAGCAACTGTAGTCAACTTTTCCTGTGGAAAGGGAAGGGTCCAAGTAAAATAACTGGTGTAATGTACGCTCGGATGCTAACGGGAATACATTTGACTTCAGTTACATGTTTCTTTTCTCTTTTTTTTTCAAAAAAAAAATACTACATTTATCTGCCAAAATACCAATGTTAATATTTTTACAATATAAAACATCTATAACTAGCCTAATTTTATTGTTGAAGGTTAATTTAATATGAAATTAGAAAAAAATCCCCTAAAACTACTAGCATCTTTGAGTAATGGGCAATGCTCGTTGCATAATTGCAACACCATGCATTATAGGTTTAAATAAATTAAAATTTATACCAATAATGTGTTTTACTAAAAAGTTCTATATTGTGTGTTTTGACGTTAAATGAAGCAGCAAAACATAAGCCTCAAATAGGTTAGGTGACGAGAGAGGAGGTTGGTAAAAGTGACAGAACGTGATGGTTTCTAACATGGCAAAAAAAAAAAAAAAAAAAAAAAAGCACACGCACACTATTCTTACAAAAGATTCTGTTATATACATCATGCTATCATCGAGATAAACTATCAGAAATTGTCTTATTACTTTTGAAGTTCGGTTCACTTCGAATGGCCAGGAGTAAACCCAAGACAAATGGTCGAAAGGTGACTTCCCGTCTGAGAAAAATCAAATAGGAAACGAAAAGAATATCTGGGAAAATCAACTCTACGATTGAGTAGAAAGATTATGTCTATCTCTTACGGTTTACCAGTTATGCAAAATTCAAAGATATGCATTTTATTTGTGTTGTAAATACATTTTCATATACGGTAGTTTAACTAGAATCGTTAGAACCACTTTTGACAGAGACACAATTTTCAAAATTGTTTCCATGTAAAGGGTAGTGTGTAACATCCTTGGCGTTACTAAACCTAAATACAAGTTTCTTTATTAACGGTCTTTTCGTTTTTGTGCTATGCTGTCTACACACACGCACACACACACACACGCACTGACGGTTATCTAAAATGTTTTTGTTTTTTTGGATTCAGGGGCTCCTAAAACTTGTATTTTGGATGAAATCTTGGTATAAAATTTTTGGATGGAATACACTACCTTCTGTACCTACTTAGTACATTGTACATACGTGCTAGAAAAAGTAAAAGGTGGGCATAATAGATCAACGAACCCAATGTCATATTTTCGTTTCTCGGGTAGAAAACCTTGCCGCTGAAGAATCCACAATTCAAACCGGCGCATAACTTCGTTTGCGAAAAGCATAACTAAACAAATTATATGCTATTTTTCAGTATTTGCCGTTTATTTTATTTTATTTATTTTTAAAGTTTACAGTTGCTACCAAGATGGAACCTTGATAACTAATGTAAGCGACTCGCATTTGGCAAGTCCAGGGTTCAAAGCCCCCGGCCGATGAAACTCATCGACTGCTTTTTCCACGGTTTTCCTCCAGTCACTAGCATTTAATTTCATTGGTATCACTCATCCTAGATATGTTCTAATCAAAGTTTGTTGCTCCTCGACAGGTTACTAATCCAATACATTAGCTTATTATTTGTTTTGGGTGTACGTCCTACAAAGAAGAGGGTAATCCGTTAAAGAAGCGAGTCAGAAGAAAGGAAAACTGCTGTACAATAAAGATGGCAACAGCCAAATATTTTCATTCAAAAATGGCTTTTAATTGCTGGTTAGTGGTCGTGATGTTAAGGTTTTCTACCCGTGAAATAGAGTGTTGCTATAAGTTGGTAGAAATCTATACAACTTTATTAAAATGACACACAAAATTATACAAGTACTTTTTTTTTTACAAGCTTTTGTTCGATATTTTCATAAAAACATCAATTTGGGCGGTGTCGTCATTTATCTCAAAAGAAAAACAAGAACAATGGTAAAAGGAAAAAAAAAAGTTTTTTTAAACTGTTTGTAACGAATTTGGACGCCTTCGGGACCGGATACTGTCATCCTCAAGCAGACTGGTTGGCCGCTTAATGAAAGGAAGGATGCGAGGGTTTAGGGCTCTACAAATGGCTGTTTTAGGGGTGTTCCCTCTTCAGCCGCTAAAATTATTAAAACTATTTTTTTTTGTTAGCTAATTTTCGTTTTGTGGGCGGCTTATTCGTCCAGACCGGGAGATACCTTCTTTTCGTTTTACTTTATTTAATTTCAAAACATAAATACAATTTGTTTGAGGGCGTTTTTGTATTATCTTTTTTTTTTTAAGCTGTTCTTATATTGGGTAGTGATCCTTTTTCCTTTCGTTAAAGTCTTTGCCATTGCCTGTGAGTACGGTGTTGAGATTGTCTACGATTTGTCTGGTGTATGAGGTGTTTATTTCTTTGGTGTCTTATTTCTTCGGTGAAGGTCTTTAGATTTCTGATTTAGTGTTCAGTGGGTACTTTGATGTCTACGTTAAATTTCTTGATGGTGGTCATGAGGTCTTTTACGCTGGTCTGTACTTCCTTGATACTATTTTGTATCTCGTGTGATGCTGTTTGTACGTCTTTTTTGTAGCAGTCAATGTATATCGTAATTTGTACTTCTTTGTTTTTTGAAGTTCTCGTGGGTCTGTTTTCTGATTGGATAGTTCATGCGGAGTTGGTGGTGATTGGTTCAGATGTGGAGATATTCTTCTTGTGTTGTGCTCAGTTGTGTGTGCGTCTATTGTCTTGTGGATGTACATCGTTGAGTTCTTTTGTGGTGTTTGCATAGCTTGAAGACGTTAGTATGGTCAGCAACTCTGGCCAGTGCAATTATCGTATCTGCGGCAGGTTGAGCATCATCGGCGGCATGGTGAGATCATGCTGCTGCAAACCGATGTTAAATTTCAGGCTCCACAGCTAGATGTTGATGTGCAGTTTTCAGCGGTGTGTGTGTACTAACATCTTCTGCACGGCGGTGTTCATGTTGTGTGGCTTTTCTCTATTCGTACTTCCTTTCCAAGAAACGTCGTTCCAATTTGCAGTACTGGTGTACTGTTATTTGTACTGAAAGATGGGTCGTCCTCTACTGCTGCAGATTCTGACGGCCTTCGCCAAGGCAGCTAAACTGAGCCTGCTCTATGAAGAACAGTACTGGCAGCTGAGGATGTACACTCACCACCACTGCACTAGTGCCGGAAACGACCGGGAATATTCTCCGCTGGTGTTGTTGTGGTGGTCGATGCGGTGCTCATCTGCGGTGTATGTGAAGATTGGTGAGAAATCGTGGTGTGGTCTTCGCTGGGTGTTGGAGTTCTGGCAGATGGTGTGTAGATCTTCTATGCGTTGTTGGTTGGTGTTGTGATCTCTGGAGATGTGGTTGTGCTTCTAGGCGAGGTATGTTGTGATTTGTCGAATACGATTTCAGAGTAAATGCGGTGTTTGTCTTCTTCCCCATCTTAGTGTCGTGTTGCTCGTGTGCTTCAAGCGAACTGGCCGTCTGATTGCTCAGATGGAGTATAAAAATGATCGCCTCACACAGTTTAAAACTATGGAACCTTTGCCCTTAATAGTGTTATTTTAAATAAAAAATCTGATGTATTCAATTCACGACTTTACCTATCTGTTCCACAAAAAACTATTCCTACAAAACATTATTCTGTTATCTGCATTATGCTAATCGAGATAAGCATTAGTAGAAATGGTCTTATTACTTCTTTTCTTGTAAGTAGAAGGGAAACGAGGAAATATACTAAAAGTCTAAAGCGATAGTCAAATATTTTAAAAACTAGTCGCTATGTGTTACAATTGAAATTCGGCTCTCTTTGCATAGCCAGGAGTAAAACTGAGAGGTGAAGAGAACGATGACTTCTCTTTGAGAAAAGTGTAAAGTGTTTTAAAACTGAAACCAATAACGAGGAATATATCGGATATGGTTAACTTTACAAAAAGAAAAGAAAAACACTATGACATAAATTGTGTGTTTTAACGAGATCTACGATATTCATCTCTTACAGTTTACAAGTTATGCACAACTCATCCAGAATGAAGAGGCCTTCAGAGGCTATTCCCAGAAGATTCAATATATAATTTAATTTGTCACGGTAGCTTAAACAAATCGTTAGAACCATTTTATAGAAAATCAAAATGTTCGAAAAGTTTACCAAGTAAAGGGTAGCAGGGTTAAGGGGATTTTTCTGAAAATCTTCGTGTCGCATCCTTGAAAGATGCTGAATTGAAATACTAAGTTTAGTATTCCAGGATTTTTTTTATTCCTGAGTTATGTTATTCAGAGGCACACGCATGCACACAAACACATATACACATGGACCTTTTTCTAAAAATGCTTTTTCTTTGAATTCTTTTTCCATTTCCAGTGAGATCTCTGTATTGAACATTTTGGTGGAATACCTTTTTTACCTTGTGTACATTGTATGTATATACGTGTCGAGAAAATTATGCTTGTCAAGTCTAATATGACGCGTCTGATAATCACACTTATATTCGCAGAACTTTTTTAGAGTTGTTTTGTGATCCAGACATCTTTGAAATGATGTTGAATGATATAATGGAACTAATGAAGTCCATAGGCAGGTTTTCGTCTCATAATTGTGAGGTAACTGATATTACAAAGGCTCAGAAGGTTAATGCAAGGAAAACAATTCGGATAGATAGAAGAGACCTGGTTAAGTTGGAAATGAACTAGATAGAATGGAAATTGGATGAAAACAAAATTAGCTAAAGGGCTGTCTATTGTAAACTAACAGACAGAATGGGAGTCTTTGATGCCAGACCGTTTTCAATCGCAATATTTTCATTAATAGTGTAATTGGTAACGACTGTTTAATTGTTGGCCACGCCAGTGCAATAATTGTTTCCTAAGTGTTTACAATTGAACTGTTTATAATTTCACTTGCTTTGTGCGTATGACCGCCGCCGGTAATTAACTTGTATTGTAGTTTGAAACAATGCCTCTCGCTGTACATGATTGCGGGGCTCAAAGAAGTGCACAGTTTGGAATATTCATAAGCTTCGTTTCACCAACACTTTTGGGTTTCTTCCGTGTTTCAATGAAAACGTAACATCAGGATACTACACTATGCGATACTACGGCAGCATCTCTAAAAAAGAAACAATTCGTAGTGGAGTCAAAACATTTCAAAGAAAGAAAAAACAGAAACTAAATCTGAATCACATCGCATATACAACTTTCTCAAAAGAATTCAGCAAAAGAAAGAAACAATTCTGATATGCTTCATTCACATGACTTTATCTACATGTTCTGCAAACATAACATTCTTACAAAATATTATTCTTTTATCTATACATCATGCTAAAAGATAAAAATGAGCAGAAATTATCTTCTTACTTGGTTCAAGCAAACACATTAGTTAACACTTTTAAAAGCTGATCGCTATGTAAAGAATTAAAGCTCTGTTCGCTTTGCATTGCCAGCAGAAAAACAAGAGATATGAAGTGAAAGGTGACGACTTCCCGTTTGAAGAAAGTAACGTGTTTAACCCTTTTAGTGCCAGCCTGAATAGCAAAATGATGTCTGAAAAGTGCCAAGCAATTTTAGAACGGAATGCAGGGTTTTAAATTAATAGTAAAAAAATGAGTACCACATGGCACAGAGAGCTGAATCTTTTTTTCATTTTTAGTAAACATTTTTTCTAATGTATAATATGCATTATATGGATGAAAAGTCTCTTCGTTATTTTTAAAAACGAGACGAAAATTTGAAAATAAAATTAAAAAGCATAAAATAATCGATAATTAGGGCATACAAAACCTTATTGCACAGAGAGTTCAGGCTAATTAAATGAAAGTACAGACATTTCTTTACTAAAATAACACCCTATTTTGGTCTGGTGTTTTAGTTTTTAAAATACCAAAAATGAATTCAAGTGACCTGAAGGCTAAAAACTGAAAAAAAATCACCAAAAAGACGCATACACACATACATATATACACACCATAAACATTATACTACTATTATTGAAAATAGCATAAGGTAATGGGATACAAATAGGAGTATAATGTAGATTACTATAAAACTTAATATTTGTGTTGTTCGGTAGCTATATTGTTGATTGATATTTTTTGCTTCATCTGGTTACACCTCCATAAATTCATTTTTTATAAGTTCACCGATTATTTGCATGCGTACGAGGGCCATTGTTATCTGATGCATTTTCATCGCTGAAGCTAGTATATATATATATATATATATATATATATATATATATATATATATATATATATATATCTGTCAGAAACGTTTTCATTAACGCCTGAGAATTCAAAATAACTCGCTTTCTTGTAATACATCGCGAACTGCTGCTCTTATTTCCTCTTCGGTTTGTAATCTATGGCTAGATCACGCCATATTTCAACCAACATAAATAAACACCGGATAGAGAAATTAAATTTGGAGCTAATTTAGCGCTTTGGGGTGTAGAAAGGTCCCGAAACACTGCAGTACACCTTTCTCCATGGCTATGACGTAGAAGGTACACAGACTTTCCCGCTGGCAAGAGTTAAAGCGTATGAAAATGACATCACGATTAGATCGTGATTGGCATTAAACGGGTGAAAATAATTGAAACCAATATTAAAGAATATCTCAAAAAATGGTAAACTCTTAAGAAATAAAATTGTATGTAGTAAGTTTTTATCTATCTCTTACGGCTTACCAGTTGCGCAATTCGTTAAAATTCATCCAGAATAAGGAAATCTTTAGAGGCTATTCCCAAAAAATTCAAGATGTACATTTTATTTGTGATATAAATAACTTTAATGTACGGTATTTTAATGAAAATTGTTAAGAGTTATTTTTGTTAAAATAACATTTTCAAAAATGTTTCTGTGCAAAGGGCAATTTGGGATTTTCTTGAAAATCTTCGTTTCGCATTCTTAGAAGGGCTAAACTCAAGTACTAAATTTGGTATTTAACGGTCTTTTCGTTTCTGAACTATGATGTCCACACACGCACAGATACAACGATTTTTTTCTATAAATGCTGTTTTGGACTCAGGAGGGCATCAAAAAATATGTTTCCGTAGAAATTTGACATCGAATTTTTGGGAGGAACAAAATACCCTATCTACCTACTACGAGGGCCGTTCAGAAAGTAGCCTCCGGTTGATTGCAAGAAATTCACCAAGTTAAATAAAAATATTTTAATATATACATCTTACAACTACATCTTTGCACTATTTTTCTACATAGTTTCCATAACGATTGAGGCACTTATCGTATCTGTTCACAAGCTTTGAAATTCCTTCTGCATAGAAATCACCCGCTTGTGCCTGGAGCCAGCCTGTGACCGCATCTTTGAGCTCTTCGTCGTCATCAAACCGCTGGGACCCGAGCCATTTCTTCATATGCGTGAAGAGGTGATAATTGCTTGGCGCCAGATCTGGGCTGTAAGGTGGATGGTTGACAACGTCCCACTTGAAGGACTCAAGAAGGGCTGTCGTTCTGCGAGCAGAGTGAGGACGGGCGTTATCGTGCAAAAAAACGATACCGGAAGTCAGCATACCACGGCGTTTGTTCTGTATAGCCCGTCGTAATTGTTTTAGTGTTTCACAGTACACGTCTTGATTAATGGTCGTCCCACGTTCCATGAATTCAACCAACAACACCCCTTTTGCATCCCAAAACACCGTTGCCATCAATTTTCGGGCAGAAAAATCTTGCCGGGCTTTTATTGGTTTGGTAGGCGAATTTGAATGTGCCCACATCTTTGATTGTTCTTTTGCCTCAGGGTTCACGTACTTAATCCAGGTTTCGTCCCCGGTCACGATTCTGTTTAACAATGGTTCACCTTCGGCCTCATAACGTGACAGAAAGTCTAATGCAGAGGCCATTCTTTGAGTTTTGTGGTGGTCGGTAAGAATTTTGGGCACCCATCGTGCACAGAACTTACGGTAACCCAATCTTGCTGTCACTATCTCGTACAAGAGAGTCTTAGAAATCTGTGGAAAATCAGTAGACAACTCCGACATTGTGAAACGTCGGTTTTCACGAACTTTTGCATCAACTGTCTGAACGAGTTCGTCCGTGACCAATGATGGTCTACCACTCCTCTCTTCTTCATGAACGTTTTCTCGTCCACTTTTAAATAAACGTACCCATTCACGGACCACTCCTTCACTCATAACTCTTGGTCCGTACACGGCACAAAGCTCACGATGAATAGCTGCTGCAGAATATCCTTTGGCTGTAAAAAACCTTATAACAGCACGCACTTCACATTTGGCGGGGTTTTCTATTGCAGTACACATTTCAAACGGCCACAAACACTAAACTAGCGCAGGTACGACTTTCACTCGACCACGGCTTGATGCCGACTGACCTGCTGAGTGCGTGAATGCACAGATGGCGTCGCTACTCCCCCTACTACCCGCACTGTGACCGATCGGAGGTTACTTTCTGAACGGCCCTCGTACATGCATAGTACGTGTAGAAGAAGTAAAAAAATGTATAGAAAGTAAAATTAAAGAAGCATTACCAATTTAATAATAAAATTTCCCGATAGTTGGCAATAGTTACGTTAATACTGTCTGGATACTCAGTACTTATCAACGTGCATCGTAAGTTGCCATTAAAGGTGTTCTCTGGAGGGAGAAATATCGGTTGGTTGATCGGCTAAACAAAATGAATCAGAAGGATGTTGTACAGTAGCTTAATGGTTAGCGCAACTGTCCTCCAGCCATGAATCAAACCCAAAACCCCCTGGATTTGGAACCTAACATACTAGCCACCAGACCGTAGCCGCAGGCGAGAAAGTATTCTAACCAATAATAATGATATCTCGGTAAGCTTGATACAAAAATAAAAAATAAATACTACTAGTACTACCACCACCACCGCGACCACTGCTGCTGCCGCTTCTGCTGCTGCAAAAAATAATAAAAATAATAAAGTAATAAATAAAAGAGGTTGGTTTAGCTCATTTCTTCAACGTTTACAAGTTATACAACATTATGTAACATTCCTTCCCAGTGAAGAAGATTTGTACAAGCTATTGCTAGAAAATTTTAACATATATATTATCTATATAACAATTATTTTAGATTCGAAATGTGTTCTATGCAAAAGGTAGCTTGAAACTCTTTTTATCGCATCTTGATACTGAAATTCCAAGGTTGATAATCATTCGAATTTTCATTCTTGTGTTATGGTATTCACAGACACGCACACATACAAATTCACAAAAGCCTACCAAGCCTGCCTGGATATCGTGGTGGTAGCGTGTCTGCCTCACGTTCAAAAGGTCGTGAGTTCGAATCTCGCTTAGGGTGAGTTACCCGGGTAAGGTTTTTTTCGAGGTTTTCCCTTATTCTGAGAAGATGAATGTCGAGTAACTTTAAGCTCCATGGACTCCGAGATCATTTGAGCATCATTTCACCAATTTCATTCATCGTCCGATATGACCAACCAGGTTAAAGGACGTTTAAAAAAAAAAGCCTACCGGACCTTTTTCTCTATAAAAATTAACTTGATGCAATCCTAGTATTAAAACGGCTTATTGTGAAATCGTGCTAAATTACCCTATTTCTGACACCAGGACAGAAAACGAGTGACATAATTAAGATGGCAACAAGACAGCAGTGATGTCATCATCGCCAACATAATTTTCTCCAATGTGCCTGTAAGAAAACCTGAAATCATCACTCTCGCAAGTGCAGTACATTAAAACACAAGAATCAGCTCAATAAATTTATTTTTTGAAATACTTGATATGTAAGTTAATTATTCCGAACACATATTTGGTAAAGTAAGCTAAATTTACAATTCATTTATTAATTGCCATGCCAACAAGCCCTGTAAGTACTTACAGTAGGAGTTTGAGAGGTCATTATTATACAGTAAATTAGGAAATAGTGTAACACTCAGACATGTGCTACTTCAAGTAAAGAAGCTATTGCAAAATTCATTAACAAACGAGTGTATAAGAAGGCTTTGTTCATATAATTTAGATATAGCCTTTCATTTGTTCATATCAAGAATTCATTTTTTATTAATATTCAATAATAGTATCTTATTATACAAGTGGATAAACAGAGAGTTTATCCATGAATAGAACAATTTAAAACGCGACCCTTCAAGTGAATAATAAAGGAGATTTTATCCTACAGATACGATAAATTAATATATGATAAATACTCAGTTAATGATTTTACAATAGATGGTAATAAATTAAATAAGGATTTTTTTTTGTAGCTTAACGTCTGTTAACTTGGTTGGTCATATCGAACGATGAATGAAATTGGTGAAATGATGCTCAAATGATCTCGGGGTCCATGGAGCTCAAATTTACTTGACATTCGTCTTCTCAGGATAAGGGAAAGCCGCGAAAAAAACCTTATCCGTATAACTCACCCTAAGTGAGATTCGAACTCATGACCTGTTGAATAGGAGCCAGACACCACCACACTACCCAGGTGGGCTAAATAAGGAATTAGGCATTGAATTGCGGTGTTCTTATAGTTATAAAATATAGTAGGCTATGTGTGAATATTAATTTTGTTTTTATTGCTGCTAGTTCAAATTGATTAAGTTTACGATGGAGGTTGAGAACGTTAATATATCGGTTCCAAATGATATATTAAATGAAGCAAAAGAAGCAGTTGAGGCTTTATCACCGTCGATTATACGAAAAAGGGTTTCAGCAGTTTAAGGATTGGCAGTATCCCTCTCATTACCCGAGCAGCGAGGGATTTTGTTTACTTTATCACACCCGTTGCGCTAATAACTATCACTTTGGTTAAAGTCCAAGTTTTCTTATGTCGTATCTGCATAGCAACGGTGTCTATTACACGTATCTGTAGGATAAAATATTGAAAAGCAATTTTGATTTACTATTGTCTTTTTTTTTTTTTTTTTTTTTTTTTACAGTTTTTTCAAGTATTTCAAAAATTAATTGGCTAACCACCTACAGTAAGTTATCAAATCTCGAATGCCTGGGACAACTCGGCCCTCGTATTCCCAATATGCATTCTACCTATAAGTATAACTTATAGTTACTAGTACGCAATATACTATTAAAGCCAAAACCAAAAACAATATAAATTGATATTTCTAGAATTAATAAACTCCCAGCACTCTTGACTTCGTTCAAAATGTCAAGCGGAATACAATCCCTTTTCCTCTATAAGTGTTGAAAAAAATGAAGCAATATCTGCATAGCAACCATATTACGTCATATATGTGATCTCTGATATATTATAATTTTTCATTTAAAATATATATTATTTATTTTTAGGCATTTTAATATAAAATTGCATAAAATGTTGTAAGTAACGCGTGTATAATCTCATTATAATATGTACTTTGCTACAATTGGTCAAATTATACACTAGTTACATAAATAAATATTTTTATTCAGAGGATCTGAGAATATGTGTTTCCGGCGAAATTTCAATAACAATTTTTTGATAGAAGGCAATATCTTCTTTATCTACTAGGTGTAATAGAGAAAGTAAAAATGGTTAAATCTATGAGTTAAGGAAATGTAGCATCTCTGAAATGGTGAAAGAAAAAGACTTAGAACTGACTGATCATAATGTGTTATAGCTTTGGAGGTCAGGCAGATGAATTGCACAGTTTTAAAACAACACTTGAAAGTTTACAAAATGTAAATTTAATGTTAAAGAATAGCGTCTGTTCTGGCCAGAGATGTGAATTTATTCAGTAAGCTTTTACTTCTCAAGAGGTCCACTTAGTGCGAGTATGTAAGTGTTTGCACTTTTCAAGGGTACAATGTAGCACGTGACTAATTTCCGTTTTAAATCCGATCGACTCTTATCATATGTTGAAAGGAGGGGTTTTTACCCTTCCCATTTTCTCACGCGTCACTGCAAACCCTTTATTTCCTCGTCTAAACTCCGCGTGCAGCTGCATCTGCAGATACTCATGGCTCAAATAGGAATTGAAGATTTCCGAATATTTTTGTTTTCTAATACGAAGCAAAATTATTATTATAATTATTTTTACCTTCTCTACTGCTTACCTAGTAAGCAGAGGAAGTATTGCACTAACCCAAAATTTCCTATCCAGATTGTACCATTGTACCATATACGCGTCCCATAAATCCAAAGCAACTAGTTTAGAGAATGTCCACGTCTGTTTACAACATTACTCAAAAACGAAAAGTCCATTAAACCAAACTTGGCTGTTTAAGCCCAGCTCTTCCAAGGGTGTGACACGAATATTTTCAAAAAAATTCCCCTTCCCAAAACTAGCATTTTCATGAAAGCTTTTTCGAAATGTGTATTTTTTTTAAAAAGTTTGATTAACGTATCTATGTTTTAAATATTTGCAAGACAAATTAACGTATATCTGGAATAATCTGGGAATACTATGTAAACTCTCTTCATTCTGGACGACTTTTGAACGCAGAAAAACGTAGATCTTTTAAAACACATAATTTGTGTCCTATATTTGAAGTTAACAATTTACGAGGTATTCCTTTGTTATTAGTTGGATTTTTCAAATATTTATACTTTTTTTGCTTTCGCAAACACAGGTAGAAAAGGTATTGCATTCCACCCAAAATATTGATGTCGATATTTCACCGAATATATATGTTTTTCACTCCTTAAATAAATAAACATTCAGGAAAAAGTCCCCGTGAGTGTGTATCCTTCGGTACGCTAAAAGTTTCCATGACGATTTTAGTATCCTAAGCGTGTTTCGGCGTGTTAACAATCGACAAGCAGCTGGTTTAAACATGGTGTACTAAAAATACAATTCGCCAGGAAACTCTCTCCGCACTGGACGCCTTGTTTCCTGGCGAATGATACTTTCGGTGGAGTTAACTATTTCCTTATTATTAGTTTGAATTTTCAATTTCTTATACTTTTCTCACTTTTTACTTGCTTTTCCGCAAAGGTAGAAAAGGCATTGCATTTCACCTAAAAATTGTAAATATGTATTTCATCGGAAATACATGTTTCGTTACAAATAAATGAATCAATACATAAAAGTTCAGAAAAAGGTCCGGGCGCGCGCGCGCGTGTGTCTGTCGGCCCACTAAAAGTTTCCATGAACACTTTAGCATCCTAAACCGCTAAAATACTATTTTTCGGCGTGTCTGCCAAGCTGTTTCAGAGATTGTATACACTAAATACGTTTGTTTCATACAATTTTGAATTGCATATTTTTCTATCTCCAAACCACTGCTTCAAATTGGACTTTTATGATAAGTTACTTTCCCTACTCAAACAAATGAATAATAATGATCAATGTACTGAGAAAATAAGTTTTCATAAGTGTTTTTCTTCCGAGCTGCTTTATTTCACGTTTATGAATTCATTTCAAAACTTGAATATTACTTAATAACTCACCTTAACTGACTTATATCACTTGACGATATTACGGTGATCGGGTTATTATTTGGTGCCCGTGGAACTATTACTAAGTTTTTCGCCGACACCTGAAAGGTGTGAGATTGACACACCATAGCTATTAAATCAATTGGTACATCCGGGGCTTTGAGGTGCTGAATAGCTCTATGAAATTTATCAAAAATTGTAAAAAAACTAAAAATTGTTTCATAATAAAGTGATATGAATTCAAAACTCTAAGAAAATGTATAGTTTTTCTCACTTGGCGAACTTTGACTACCTTGAGCTCTAGATAGGAAGGCACATGTTTATTAATAGACACTCCAAGTTTGAAAAAACCTTATTTTCTTTAAATCTTGTTTCAAACACTTTTCCATAATCAAAATATTCCATAAGATGCAATTTTGCACTGAATTATCTCAACATTGTTATCTTGCTTTACAAAAGCACACAAAGAAAATGGTCATATTACTTTAATGGTCATATTATAATAGTTTAGGCCTTATTAGGCCTAAAGTAAAAATATAATGTAACAGACATACCTGTAAGTTAATTTTCTGTAAAACTGTAATTTTTATGCGAGTATTTCCAAAAATGCACCACGTGGCTCATTTTTAATAGAACAATGAATTCAGGTAGCAAACAATTATTAGTTAAATAACCATGTAGATTAGAATTTTGGTAATTGGAAAAATATCACTGTTATTAGGTATGTATAACAACCGGTATACACTTGAATTAGATTATCTTGTCATATTGTGCATTTTCCAGTTTTCAGAGATACAAATTTCACAGCTTATACTATGCCTTTATAGTCTTCATTACCAATAGTGCTCTTATTAAATGATTAGCTTATGTTATTTCCAACTTCCATTTGTAATTTATAACTCAAAATTTGATATTGTATATTTTATTGTATTTCTTATTACTCTATTCAATCAGTAAGTGTTTTTGCTGAAATGGTTCGCATTTGTTAAGCTTTGTCTATGAGGAAATCTTGCAATAAGGTAAGCTTTAATATAAAAATAAATTATAGAGATATCTCTTTTCATAATGCTAAGTTCACTCTCTTTTTTGAAACGCCCTTTATAATACTTTTAGTGTTCCTTTCAACCGTTGAATCAATAACTTAACTGTTAGCCCTGTAATGAACATATAAGACTGCGTCCATCTCCAACAAAATATGCACTACAACATTCAGCCAATTTTAAAGCATTTTGACATGCCGTGAAACAAAACATTATACGTAATTGCAGGAAAGTGTTTTTGTTTTGTTTTTTACTTGCTCTACACGAACTATGTGCATAGTGTATAGAGAAGGTATTGTATAGCATCCAAAAATTTGATACTGATTTCACCAGAAATACATGTATTGGGACCCCCTGAATCCAAAAAATAAAATAAGCATTTTTAGAAAACAGGTCCGTGTGTGTCTGTCCAAAATCAAAAGGTTCGTTATTTAATATTTAAGTTCAGAATCTCCAGGATACGACAGGAGAATTTTCAACAAAATATCTCCACCCTAATTACCCTTTACATAAAAAAAAGTACACCCTGAATTTTCTCTGAATAGCCTCTAAAGACCTCTTTATTCTGGATGATTTTTTTTTTTTTTTTTTTTTTTAATTTTACATAACTAGTAAACCATAATAGATGAAAAAAAACTTCTTATACAAAAAATGTAGAGCTTCTTACAACACACAAATCATGTATATACATTTTTCCCCCTGGAGTTGGTCGAGATATGCCTTGTCATTAGTTTCAGTCTTAAAAACTTTTCTCATACAGGATCTTGTCAACTCCTAGCCACGCAAAGAAATGGATTTCAATTCCATAGCAACCACATTTTAAAACACGTGACTGTCGGTTTAGCCTAGTGTATTCCCTTATTTCCGTTCTACTTATAAGAAACTAAGCAATAAGATCTTTTCTGTAGTGTTTATCTCAACTAGCTTAAGAATAAGCTTATTAACAATAGTTTGTTACAGAGACGTAGAGAAAGTCAGGTAAATGGAACACATCAGATTTATTTTCAGGGCTCATTTAGATGTTCCTGCTTCATTTCGTCCGTAAACATCGCTTACTCGTTCAAAAAAAAAAAACAAACAAAAAAAAACAATAAAAAGCTAATTTTTCTACACAAGTACATAAACAGCTGTTTTCTTGAGGTGAGAATCACTCTTTTTGAGTAAGCTTGATAACTATATCTGAAGGTTTAGCGAAAGCAGCAGGGTTTGGAATTATCTCTGTCGTTATTTCAAGCAACAAAGCCAGCGTTACATATGCCAGAGTTTCTCCCATGCTAAGCCGCGCGTCCTGAAGACTGCTGCCTCTCCTACAAGGAGGAATATAGCGGGTATTGTCTTCTTGTGGCCATTGTTTCCTTCCTTGTTTCACTCGCTCGGACCGTGCCAGTAATTCTAAAGCAAACAGCGTGCGCGCGCGTGTATTTTAGCCAAAAATGTTCTGGTTGCAAGGGATGTCCACTTCTTGTGTTGGTGCACACTTTATCTCCTATAAGCAGTCACTATTTCTGGTCTGGTAACTCTCTTCAAATGTTAACAATTTTATTCAGTAAACTGCAAGGCAAAATTTGTCACCTGAATGTTAGGTTGTTGTTGTTTTCTTTTTCTTTGGTTTAACGTTATTTAACCTTGTTGGTCATAGAGGAGGATGAATGAAATTGATGAAATGATGCTCAAATGATCTCGGGGTGCATGGAGCTTAAACCTACACGACATTCGTCTTCATAGGATAAGGGAAAACCCCCGAAAAAACCTTATCCGGGTAACTCACCCTAAGCAAGATTCGAACTCATGACCTGTTGAATGTGAGGCAGACACGATACCACCACACTACCCAGGCGAATGTTAGGTATAACTAGGGTTGCCATGTCTCCCGTATTTCCCGGGTTCTCCCGTATTTTAGCTTTATTTTATTGAGTCTCCCGGTTCACTAATTTTGGACTATTTCTCCCGTATTCCATACACTGCCATGCAGATAGGATATTTGGAATATTCGATATATACATTTTAAAATGAGTTGCAAAGAGCTCTTTAATTATGTGAGAACTGATGCCAAGCTTCTGCATGAGTGTAAATCAAATGCTAAATATTCACAATAGTTTCATATCATATTGTAACTACTTATACCTATTATTGTTTTAAATTATATTAGTGTACCAAATATGTTTTAGTTCTATCCAAATTTTCAGCTGAAATCAACAAAGTAAAAGGTCAAAGGCAGTGTCAAAGTGCCGGGGAAAACCATTCCTGAAATCTCCCTTATTTTCAGTAAGAAAACCTGGCAACCCTAGGTACAACGCCTAATTCGGAATAGCATTAGCGTTATTCTGTTTTATACGGAGAAGATTTCATTGTAAATACAGTCTGAACTAAAATCGAACTGATGTAAGGAGCAATACATCAAAACATTAGATCAAAACTCATTAAAGAGAGGTTCGCGTGGATTGGACTAGGAGCATGTTGGATGCTAAACATTACTGACGAGAATGGTAAGATAATCTGCCCTATGTGTGAGGAGGAAGAGTCGTGGACCTATATCTTGGCAAGATACGGGGTACGGAGGAATGGAGGGAAAAGTATTTACCGCGATCCTTTACCACTGCGAATGGAGAGTTAGAAGCATGTTGGACGCTACTGGCAAGCACGGAAGACGCGGACGGGCTAGGTAAATTTCTACTTAAGGCAAGAAATCTGAGAGGGCTTATAATAGGGGGTGATAAGAAGAATTAAACAAAAGTATTTTTTTACATATATTTTATGACCTACTTTTCGGTCATTGTTTTGTTGTGGTGTTAGTATTGTGTGTATATATTTCTCTTAGGTGTATTTATCTACTATAATAGGGTACATTATTACATCTGAATACGGTTTATTTTATATTGTAAATTTAAGTTACTGTATTTGAATATCTTTATCCTTTTATTTTCGTGTTTACTCTTTTAATTTTTTTAATATTGCTTGCTATTTTGTCTATTTCTAAAGCACGTACGCAGTCCGTGGATCGTGGATCAATGTATGTATACTGATATTTCAATAAATACACTTATTCATTCATCCATACCCTGTTTTCTCTCTCTCTCTCTCTCTCTCTCTCTCTCTCTCTCTTCCACTGTCATCTCCCTTTGCTGTTTCTAATGTACACGTCTATTCATGTTTAAAATATCCGCAGTAAAAATATTCCGGGTGTTAATTAAAATTAAACTTTGGGCTACGAATGATATAACTTTAATTGAGAATTTGTTTCTCCCTCAAATATCGGGGCGGGTAGGCTCAACGATTCAAATTCACCTGGACCGTTCTCCTTGAAGAAGCTTTTACTTTTCTATGTTTTCCTCATTCCTCATAATTGAGAAAGTACCCTATCCTATACATGAAAAATTATTGCTTTTCTCAAAAATGGAAAAATTAATTTTGATTAAAATACCACACACACACACACACACACACATATATATATATATATATATATATATATATATATATATATATATTGTTCCTACCACAGGAAAAATGAAGATTGCTTCAAATAACTTTTGTTGTAGCAATAATCGTTTCCAAAATTATTGATTGTTATATGTTTACATTTTCCAAAGGATTGTACCGAGTTTATCTTGAATGACACGACTAGCAAATCGCCGTTCCGACAAATTAAGTGGATTTTTATTTATGGACGATCTTTTAACTGTTGCGGTTCTTAGCTTCTCATTATATTATGGGCTTGAAAGACAGCTTATTTTTGCCTCTTTATCAAGCGTGAGATTCTTTTACGTGTGCCGTAAATAAATGACACACTATAGCTGTTCTTCCTTTTAACACCCGAAAAAAATCCATCACACTCCACGGGCTGTGAACCCATGACTTTGGGAAACACATGCTAGTATGTTACCCCTAGACCATGGAGGACGACGCCGTTCCCAAAATAGTGGTTTACGATTCCATTCCTGCAGTAGCGGCGGACAAGCTCTTAGTTCTCGTCTATTAATGCTATGAAAAAGTGAATATGTTGTTCACAGATTTATACACAAACGTAGATCTCATTAAAACATACAATTTATGACATAAACGTTAACCGTTTTCGAGATATTCCTTTTTATTGGTTTCAGTTTAAACTTCTCTCAAGCGAGGTGTCACCTTACGTTTCATCTCTCCTGTTTTACTCCCGGGAATGCAAAAGAGAAGCGAATTACAATTGTTTCACATAGCGATGGCGATTATGAGATTTGACTATCACTTTAGCCTAGTGTATTCCCTTATTTACAAGGAAGCAAGTAATTAGACCAATTCTGCCAATGCTTATCTTGATTAACGTGACGAGGAAAAAAGAATAATCTTTGCTGTTGTGTAACTGCCAGAGAAAGTCATGTGAATGGAGCTTATCAGATTTTTATTTTCTCTAGCACATGTGTACATACATAGTGGCTAGAGAAGGTATTGTATTCCACCCAAAAATTCTATATCGAGATTTCACAGCAAACATGTTTTGAGGATCCCTGAGTCAAAAAAGAAAAAAAAAAAAGCACTTTTAAATGTGGTCTGTATTTGTGGAAGTATAGCTCAAGAACGAAATATCGGTGAAATACCAAACTTGATATTAAAATTTAGTATCTTCCAAGGATGCGACACGAAGGTTTTCAAGAAAATCCCCTCAAAACTACTCTTTACATGTATTTTTTTTTAATTTTGCTTTTCTCAAAAATGGCTAACGATTTTGATTAAACTACTGTGTATTAAAGATATTTACATCCCAAATAAAATGTACATTATCAATTTTCTGAGATTAACCTCAAAGGATTTTTTTTATTCCAGATGCATATTGCTGAACTTTGCAAAACTGTTAAACCGTATAGATAGACAAAAGCTTATTGCACAAAAAATGTAAATCTGTTTAAAACACATAATTTATATCATAAACGTTTTAGTGTAGAGCTGATCGTTTCTAAGATATTCCTTATTATTGGTTTCAATTCAAATTACGCATTTCTCAAACTGGAAGTCAACTTTAGTTTCATCTCTCTTGTTTTACTGCAGGCAATTCAAAGCGAAACTAACTTCAATTGATTCACATAAGGATCAACTTTTAAAAGATTTTGCTATATTGCCTAGTATATTGCCTTATTTCCCTTCTAGTAACAAGGATGCAAAGAGAGGTTGTGAGGCGAGCCAAGAGCAAAACCGTATGTTGCGCAGTGGCAACTCTTTACCCGAAGTAGGAACAGTTGCGCCAACGAGAATGCGCAGAAGTCATAATGCTTCTGTCTGCGAAGGAGTAAAGTACGCTAGCGTTAGGTTATAGTACGGCATTTTTTTAGAGTTAGTGTAAATAATTATTTTAAGATTATTGTAAACGTCGAAGAATACAGTGATGTAGACGATATGATAGCGATGCTGGTTATGAGGACGAAGATGATAGCATAATGAGCGGGACTGACTGTAGAAACGTGTGGTGATTTCAGTAATATTGGCTATATTCATAGTTCCCAACTCATTGTGTGTGATCACAATAAAATAAGATGTGGATTCCTTTAAGCAAAACACTCCGCCCCAGCTCTACATATTGTTAATTACATATTATATATGTATAAAATTAGCTTTATAACAAAGTGATTTTTCTATAACTATGGATATGTACTAACAATTATTTTCATGTAAAGGACAATAATTGTTTAACGCTGCACGCCGTTGTGGTTGTATTATTCTCGCCAAGCTTGTAGTCGCCCTCCGTGGTGTACTTCATATACCCAAGGTCGCGGGTTCAAACCCAGCGGAGGACGATGGATTTTTTCGGGCGTAATCATTCTTAGCGTGGCTTCCTTCGGAAGGGAAGTAAAGCCGTTGGTGCCGTGTCATAGATTACGGTACGTAAAAGAACCCCAAGCCTGATAGAGAGGCCTCTGAGCAAAATCAAGTGATCTTTCACGCCCAATTTAGAATGGGACGCTGAGAACCACAGTAGTTAAAGATCGTCCATAAATAACACGTCATTTGCAAAGCTTGCATCTCTATCATCCCTCCTCAGACGTTACAGGGAGGGAGGGAAGAAAAGCAACTTCCCCTATGCGCAAGATTTGTCCATGTCTCGCCTCAAGATCTATAATAAGATCAATTCTGCTAATGTTTATCTGGGTTAGCATGGAAAGATAAAAGATTTGTCTTTTGAAAGAACAGTTTAAATGTGGGACAGCTACAGAAAGTAATGTGAATGGAACACATTAGAGTTTTACTTTCTCTACACGTGCTATGTGCACAGTGTATAGAGAAGTTGTGTTTCACCAAAAAATTGATACCGAGATTTCACCGGAAATGTTTTGAGACCCCCTGAATACAAAAAAAAATTAGAAAATGTTTGTGTGTGTATGTGTCTGTGAGCATAATAACTCAAAAACGAAGAGTCCGTGAATTACCGAAGTTGGTACTTAAGTTTAGTATTTTCCATAGATAGGACACGAAAATGTTCACGAAATCCCACCCCCAACTACCTTTTACGTGGAAAAATGTTCGAAAATTTTGATTTTCTCAAAAATTGCTCTAGCGATTTTTATTAATATGTCATGTGTTTAAGATATTTTTATGACAAATGAAATCTATATCTTGAATTTTCTAGGAACAACCTCTGAAGACCTGTTCATTCTGGATGTCTTTTGTATAACTTTAGTATAACTGGTAAACCGTAAGAGATAGATAAAAACTTACTAACCAAAACTATAGATCTCATTAAAACACACCATTTATGACATGTACATTTTGTAGAGTTGACTGTTATGAGATATTCGAGTTATTCGTTTCAGTTTTAAGGTATTTAAAAACTTTCTGAAACGGGTATCGTCTCTCTTTTGTTTTCTCCTAGCAAGCAAAGTGAACTGAATTTCAATTGTTTCACTTAGCGACTAACTTTTAAAAGCTCTGACTATCACTTTAGCCTAGTGTATTCCTTTATTTCACTTCTACTTACAAAGAAGCAAGTAATAAGCCCAAATCTGCAATGTTTATCTTGATTTGCAAGACGTAGATATAAGAATAATCTTTTGTAAGGAGGGTTTGCTTGTGGAAGAGCTAGAGATGTACATAGTAGCTAAAGAAGGTATTGTATTCCACCCAAAAGTTCAATGTCGACATTTCACTGGAAATATAAGATTTGAGGACCCATGAGTTTAAAAAAAATTGGAATTTTAGAAAAATACTGTGTCTGTGTGTGTCTTGGACACCATAGCTCAAAAACTAAAATACCCTTAATTATCAAAATTGGTGTTAATATTTAGTATCTTCCAAGGATGCGAGACGAAGATTTTCAAGAAAATCCCCCTACTAAAAACTATCCTTTACATGGATTTTTTTTTAAAATTTTGCTTTTCTCTGAAATAGCTAACGAGTTTGATTAAGATACTGCATATTAAATCATGTGTAAAGTGTATATGTTGAATTTTCTGGGAATAACCTCTGAAGACTTCTTTATTCTATGTGCATTTTGCTGAATAGGCAATAAAAACTTATGAACATTGTAAATCATGTTAAGTATCGTTAAAGCACTCTTTATGTCATATAGGTTTTTGTGTAGAATTGACCGTTTCTGGGATATTCCTTATTATTTTATTTCATCCCTCTTGTTTTACTGCTGGTAATACAAAGTGAAATGAACTTCAATTGTATCACATAGGGATCAGCTTTTAAAAGTTTGATTAGTGCTTTAGCCTAGTGCTTTTTCTTATTTCCCTTATACTTCCAAGTAAGCAGGTAATAAACCAACTGATAACGTTTATCTCGATTGGCATGCGTACGAGGGCACTATTTATATTTTGAGCCTTAACAGCACTGCTGTAGGCGTCACCTAAAAGTTTGATATTGTTGATCTTAGCCTACTTAGATACTTTGTCAATAAAGCGTTATTTGTGTTTTTTATAGTGACTTTAAAATTGTGTCTCAGCGAAAAGATGATATTAACTCATCAAAATGTTCGTGCGTTGATTTATTATGATTTTCGACGTGGATTTTCAAGACGAGTGCATTGATCAACTCGCTTCTACATTTGGCGATGAAGCTCCATCCTTTGCCACTGTGAAACGCTGATATAACGAGTTTAATCGTGGCCGCCGTTCGCTAACTGACGAAATTCGTGACGGTCGTCCAAAATCAGTTGTGCCAGAAAACATTGATGCTGTGCAAAAACTGATAGTACAAGATCGTTATGTCACATACTGTGAGACAGAGGTATACCGGCATTAGTTCCATCAGCATATATAAAATATTGCGTGGTCATTTATCCGTTAAACGAATTTGTTTTCTTTGGATCCCACACAATTTGATATCATTTCAAAAGGATGCTCGTGTCGATTGATGCACACAAATGCTCAAGAAATACAATGGCGAGGCTTCAAAAGACGTAGGAGATAGTAACAGGTGACGAATCATGAATCTATGCATATGAGCCGAAATGTAAATAATAGTCTACTGTATGGGTGTTTAAAAATGAATCAAGTAAACAAAAGTTGTTTGCAGTCAAAGCAGTTCGAAACAAATGGTCACCTGTTTTTTTTTTGTTATTTTTTTCAGAAAAAACTAGTATGTGGCAACATTGCCTTTAGAGGAACGTAAAACGGTCCATTTTGAATAGTACACAATCATTTGTTTGCCGGAAGTGTTCGATGAAGTAAGGAAAACAAACAAGTACCGTCGGATCGTTCACAAAACAATGTGAGTGATCACAAATCTCGTGTAACAACCGACTATTTGAACACTAAAAATCGAATTGATAAGTCATCCGCCATACAGTCTGCACCCAATAACTTCTGTTTGTTCCCGAACATCAAAAATAAAATGCGTGGAAAACGAAGTGTTCAAAAATCACGTTTTCGAGGTGTCTCAAGCAGATTGAGAAAGAAGTAGTTCGAACGCCGGCAAAAGTGTATTGACCATAAAGGAGGATATTTTCAGAAAAAATAAAGTAATTTTCAATGACAAAGTACTTTTTTTATTTTAGACTCAAAATATATGTGCCTTGTAGATAAAAGAATTGTCTGTCAGAATAATTATGTGCAACAGTTAGAGAAAATCACGTGAATGGAATACTTTTACTTTCTCTACACTAATTATGTGCATGGTGTATAGAGAAGATATTGTGTTATACCTAAAAATTAGATACCGAGATTTCACCGGAAATACATGTTTTGAAACCCCCTGAATAAAACAAATTCTAGAAAAATGTCCGTCTGTGGGCAGCATAACTCAAAAACGAAAAGACCGTTAAATACCACCCGTTCGTATTCAAGTTCGGCATCTTCCAAGGATGCAACACGAAGATTTTCAAGAAAATCCCTCCACCTCCAACTACCTTTATATGAAAAACATTTCGAAAATTTTGATCTTCTCAAAAATGGGTCTAACGACTTTGATTAAAATCTTTTATATTTAAGATATTTACATGACAAATAAAATGTATATCATCCATTTTCTGGAAATAGCCTCTGGAGACATTTTTGCATAACTGGTAAATCGTAAAAGATAGACAAAAACTAACGTAACAAAAATGTAGATCTCGTTAAAATACACAATTTATGTTATATACTTTTTCTTGGAGTTTGGAGATATTCGTTTTTATTTGTTTTAGCTTTAAAACACTTCTCATGCGCTTATTAACAATACTTTGTTATAGAGAAGTAGAGAAAGTCATGTGAACGGAACCCATCCGTTTCTTTAAAATTTAGTTTGCTGTACAATATCTGGGCACACAAAAAAGCCTGTAGAGGCCTGTTGGTTGTACAGCCCTGTGTCGTGTGACCAGGAAAGCACTCCGAGTCTAGCTGGAGTGGAGCGACGGGATTACAGACAGAGACGTTTTATATCAAGACAGCAGATAGCGAATTAGCCATCTCAAGCAAGACGTGGTGCTGCATTTAGGAAATAAAAGTGTGAGGCTGGATTATGGGGCTGTAATAGCGAGCGGTCTTTATTGCACGAGAGCTGTTTGAAAAACACTACTCTAGGATTACTGGAGATCTACCAGATGTGCCATTGTCCGTGCTTCACTTTCACATACCCGGGTTCGAGTCAAAACTTGATGCTCTCCTAACCTTTTGCTTATTGGCAACCTAATGCCACATATCAGGCAATACATCTGTGAAAATAAAAAAAAAAATCTGATGTGCTCCATTCACATGCCTTTCTCTACATCTCAGTAACAAATTAGTGTCAAAAAGTTATTCTTCTATTTACTAATGCTAATCGAGACAAAGTTAATAGAAAGGGCCTTATTAATTGATTCCTTGTATGCAAAAGGGAAACAAGGGCATACCATAGGCTAAAGTGATAGTTAAATATGTTAATACCGGTTCCTATGTTATTGAAATTGTATTGCCAGAATTGAGAAAACTTCCATATAAGAATAGTTTAAGTATTTTAAAGCTGAAACGAATAACTAGGAATATTAGAAACGGCGACAAAAAGATCCGTTTTAACGATATTTACATTTTGTGCGTCGCAAAGTTTTGTCTATTGAGGTTTTACAGTTATGTGCAAAATTCATTCAGAATAAAGAAGTCTTCAGAGGCTATTTCCAGAAAATGCAAGATGTGCATTTTATTTTTGATGTAAATATCTTCAATATACGGCACTTTAATCAAAATTGTTAGAGCAATTTTTGATAAAATAAAATGTTCAAATATTTTTCCATTTAAAGGGTAGTTTGGAATCGGCAATTTTCGAAGCTGTTATTGAGATAATTATTATCTTTGAATATATTTCTAAAAATACTAATTTTTTGTTTTTACAATGAAAATGTAATGTTTTATTTAAACTATATAAATAATTAAGATGTAAATGGGTTTTAACCACTTGAATAATAAGTTAGCAGCTTCGTGTCACATCCTTGGGAGATACTTAACTTAAATACCAAGTTTGTTTTCGTTTTTGATCTATGCTGTCAACAGACACATACACACACAGATCTTTTCCTTAAAATGTTTTTTTTATTGAAGGGGTCTCAAAACATGTATATCCTGTTAAATATTGATATGATTTTTTGTGTGGAATACAATACCTTCTCTACACGCACTATGTACACTTTTATTATAATTGTTTCAACTTTTATACTATATACTCAGAACATTAAACATGTAATGCACACATGTTAATAAACTATGTCAACCCGCTGTTAAGATATTCCTTTTTGCTTTCTCTATTACGTGACTTAAGTAACGGAAATATTGTATTCCACCCAAAAAGCGATGTCAGTATTTCACCGGAAATATATGCTTTAAGGCCACCAGAATACCCCACCAAAAAGCATTTTTAGACAATTGTTCTAGTGTGTGCGAGAACAACATAAGTAAAAAGAAATGTTGTTTAAATACTAAAATTGATATTTAAGTTCAGCATTTTTCAATAATACGACACAAGGATTTTCAGAAAAATCCCCCACCTCATAACTTCCTTTTACGTGGACATCTTCTACAAATATTTTTATTTTCTTGAAAGTGGCTCTAACGATTTTAATTACATACTATACATTTAAATATTTTCATGACAAATAAAAGGTTTATCTTGATTTTTTTTGGAATAACCTCTGAGCTATCTTTACTCTGGACGGCTTTTGTATAACTGATAAACCGTAAAAGATAGACAAAATATTACTTTAAAAAAACTAAATTTTTCAGTTTAAGGGAGAATAAAATGTCCTGTTCACCAGTGTTAAATCTGTAAAGTTCATGTCCTATTTCAGACTATTTTAGATTTTATTCTGAGATGTTAAATTTAATCATATACTTATCCGATGCATATTTGAAGTTTTTTAATTATACCCTTTTTGATTAATTTTATCTGCAATTTTATTTTTAAAAATTAACCAACTTACTAACACCAATCTAGGTCCTTAACAATATTTAGGGATATTTTTTCATTCAAAAATATAAATTATTTATCTTTGGGTTTCTGAGCAAACGAAGAATTTATACCAGGAAACACGTAACAGAAAAAGTTGCTAAAAGCAAGATGTAGAAAACAAAGCCACTTATTTTTGATAGATTTAATATAAAAAATCTTAAACGCAGTGCTAATTTATAGAGCGACACTTTGTTCTCTGTTTAAAAAATTGTAGGAGTTTTGCTTTTTTTGTGAAGTGGTGCAGAATTTGTAGTACAAAATGAAAAATTCAATAACATTTAAACATTCAGTATATCTATTTTAAAAAATATATAAAATGTTTCCTTAAAGGCCTAGTGAGAAAGATTTCTAGGAAACTGCAAAGAAACGCTGGCAAAGTTTTACAGTTGATTAATTTTTAACAAGCAGCCACATTAAAGGTATAGCTGATTTTACTGGTAGTTAATTTTGTTTAGAAGAAGGTTTAAATTCACAATTTGAAAACTAAAATCTTGCGATGAAAAATTCGCCGGATTGTCCCGACTAGCAACGTGGACTTTTCAAAATAATAAGAATTTAATCTTATCAAAACCTATTCAAGGCCACAATTTTTCCTAATTGTAAAGAAAGCCCACTTTTGTCTACCTTTAGCAGCTATGCAACGAAACCACGTTCGTTGTGCTTTAAGGACGACCTGTCCCTCGGTGAATTTCCAGCTAAACTGAAGAACTGTCTCCTAAAGTGGCCCGCCGAAGAGCGGAAGTAATGAGTAGTTCGAACTTTTCCCATCAGGTCGCAGCTAATCTCGTCGCATAAGTCACTATGGAGATGTTGGAGAGGTTCTTTTATTCCATAAATGCGTGACGTCAGTACGGATAACCATATGTAGCGCATAACTTGTGGAAAGTGGTAGACAGACAGTTCACAATGTTACTCATAATTAAGGAGGAATCTCAATTTATAAGGCTGCACAAAAACCTAAAAATGGCAATATTTTCTATTTCGTATTTTCTAGCTGTGTCTAGAAAGAACAAGTTTTTTAATGATTGATTTGTATTATTTTATTACTTTCCTCATTTGAGGGCTGCCATGTAGACAAAGTATAACTACACAATTAACATTTTTAAAAAATAATTTACAATGCTAAAAATAAATCGTATAACTAAGTACAGGTAACATATAAAATTAGAAATGAGAAACTTCAAATCTAATACAAATAACACATAAAAATCTTGTCAAAAAACATTTTAGTCATTTCAAAATTATCACAACAAAATAAAATGAATTGTTATAGCACCAGTATTAAAACGAATACAAATGATTTCTGAGGATGAGAATAGATCCTCTGATTGCCATGATCGCTATTGTATGCAGTAGGCGTTTATCCAAACCATAATCTTTCCAAAATTTGTGTAATTTTTTAGGTATTGTCCGTCTGGCCCCTATCATTAATCCGGCGTCTGATATATTTTTAAGATTATATTTGTCCTTGTAAAAGAGAATGGCAGATTCATAAATTGCCTTTTTTTTTCTGTGTCCACTTCTTCAGGCTGTTTACAGTGGGACTCAAAGCGAACAGTAGGATCGAGGATCACTCTGCTGCCATCGGATATCTTATAAGCAATGATGTCGATGCGCCTGCTGCTACCATTGTTGGACAAACCATGCACTTCCTCATGGACCTCAAAAGCTTTTTGTTTCATTCTTGTTGCAATCAAGCTCCTAATTTTATGATGTCTGCTGTTTCGCAGTACCTCTCCATAAGGGCAGGCATCCAGAACATGTGCAAGTCTTTCGTGGTCCCTGCCACAGCGGCGGCAGAGGGTATTGTTCTGGGACCTACCCGGTAAGGAACCTACAGCAATAACTCCAGCAGGCATTTTGATGGCGTCTCTCCATTCAGAGCGGGAAAATCCGCGATGATCTCGGATCCACTTATTTGCAGCTACTAGGACGGTTCAATGCCGGTTTTTCAAAATAAATGGTATTACTAAAGCAGGTTGGTGTTACCATCGTGTTCTGTCATTTGTTATACATACAAACAAATATTGTATTAATTCAGAGGTTATTTTGGTTTGGCCTTTATAGCTTAATACGTATTTTGTAAGCAGAGAGAGAGAGAGCCACCTTCTGCGACATCACTGTGAAAATAGCCCTTATCAGTTGAAATGTTTCTGAACTCCTCGCTAAAGTGGAGTAGTATCGTTCAGTGAGTCACTTTATTTTCCCTAGCAAGTATGTGCAATTACATAGTGAATAGAGAAGGTAAATGATTCCACCCAAAATTTCGGTACCGAGATTTCATCGGAAATATATGCTTTGACACCCCCTGAATCCAAAAATTAAAAACATTTTTAAAAATATGTCTGTATATGGGCAGCATAGCTCAAACACAAAACTCTATTAAATACTAAACTTGGTATTTAAGTTTACTATCTTCCAAGGAAACGACTCAAAGATTCTCAAGAAAATGTGGAATATTTTTCGAATATTTTGATTTTCTCAAAAATAGCTCATATTTAATATATTTTCATGACAAACGAAATTCATAATTTGTACTTTGTAGGAATAGCCTCTGAAAACCTCTTTATTCTATGACTTTGGCGTAACTGATAAACTGTAAGAGATAGACAAAAATTTACTATATAAAAAAATGTAGGTCACATTAAAACACACAATTTAGTCATATACAGTTTTTGTAGAATTAAGCATTTTCCAGATATTCCGAGTTATTAGATTTTTCCGTTTAAAGCTGCTTAAACTTTTCTCAAACGGTAAGACATCTTTCTTATTGTCTGTCTTTTATTTACTCCTAGCTAGCAATGAGAACCAAATTTCAAATATTTCACTTAAGCCATTGACTTGTAAAAGATTTGACTATTGCTTTAGCCTTGTGTATTCCTTTATTTCTCCTCTAATTACAAAGAAGGAAGCAGTAAGTCAATTCTAGTAATGTGTATCTCTATTAGTATGACGAAGATAAAAGAATAATCTTTTGCAAGATAGATTTTTTGTGGAACAGTAGAGAAAGTCATGCGAATGGAACACATGGGAAATTGCTGAAATTATGAATATTCAGATTTTTTAGATATTGAATTTGATTCCTATATAATTCCCCAAGATGAATTAGATCCTTATAATGCTCGACTACTTGAAGTTGATAATCAAACATTACCAATAAAGGTATTAACACGAATTCTACTTACATCTGAAGATGTTGGGAAAAAACCTGTGAAAACATAAAAGCGAAATTGGATATTGTTTATAGGGACTTTCGTCATCTGTAGATATAATAATTAGATATCAGTATAATGACTTAAAACATAATTGAATATCAATTTTTGATGTGGAGCACCCTGGATGGTTATCGACTTAATGGTTATCAAGAAAATCGTTGAAAAGCTCACACAAAGTTCTTGTTGTTCGTCGAACGAAAGTTCATGAAGTAGCAGGGTGTGTCGAAGGAAACGACAATTAATATTTTACATAATTAGTATGAGGCGAAAGTGTTGTCGGCCTGACGGGTACTACTATTGCTCATGGTCGAAAACAGGCAATTCAACAACTTGGAGCTATTTAAGAAGCGAAATTCGAAGAATCGAGTTGTCACTGTGGAAGAGACCTGAAGTCGTCGTTTTACTCCGGAAACCAAAAGCAATCAAAACGATGGGTAATTTCGGAGCATCTGAGTATGCATTAAAGAAAGAAAAGATTTTAAGAAAATCCCCCATCTCAAATTACCCTTTACATGGGAAAGTTTTCGAAATTTGTTTACTCAAAATGGCTGGAATGATTTTGTTTGAAATACAATATGTATATCATGAGTTTTCTGGGAATAGCCTTTGAGGACCTCTTCTGTCTAAATAACTTTTGTATAATTCGTAAACCGTAAGAGATAGACAAATACTTACTACGTAGAAAATGAAAATCTCATTAAAACAAACAATGTAATATACATTTTTAGTAGATTTAATCGTTTCTGAGATATTCCTTTTTATTGGTTTCAAAGTTAAACAGCTTAAACTTTTCTCAAGCGGGAAGTTATCTTTCATAGCTTAGCAACCTTAAGAGGTAAAGAAAAGTTAAGAATCCACCTCAATATATAAAAAAGTGATTGGAAAAAGTACATTTTGGTGACGTGAAAGATGTGATAGTAATAAAATATTGGAATAATGGGAACCTCTTTTCTGATTTTTAACGAAGTAAGGGTGTTCAGAAGGTTGCAGGCTTCGTTGGGAAAAATAAACATTCCCCAGATGGTCAGTCTTCTTCCAGAAAATCAGCTCAGAGCAAGTTAGGTTAATAATGATTAAGATTTAATGAATAAGCAGGAAAAAAATAAACATAGCACGCTTTGTGAAGAGCTCATAACCTCGCCGCTAATTGATTGCCGAAGTGTGCAAGATGTGAACACCTGAAACTATCCCACACTCCTGCGGGAAGCCAACTGGGCCAAGGAGAATCGATTGATATCTCTCGCACGCGAGGTTAATATCGATCTCTACGAACGAGAACCAAGTTACTCAAACCCGCAATCTTAGATTTTGTTTTGTGTTTTTCATTCTTATACCAAACTAATATAATTTACAAAGTTCAATTTGGTTTACAATTGTGGAGTAAATCAGCGTTTTACGCATTTGCTTAGCTATAGTTAGAATTATAATCCTTTGAAAATAAGTTATACAGTAATAAGATATCTGAAAAACACGCTTCTCTATTACGTGTGGTAAGTAGGAAGATTATTGTATTCCGCCTAAAAATACGATGTCGAGATTTCAACAGAATTGCATGTTTGAGGCCCCTGAAACCATGATCCGTGTGTGTGTTTGTTTTTCATAGTGTTTAACGCCGCAGGCGATGATACATGGATGAAGATGGAGCACCGGTGGAATGTGATGGCTGGAAAAACCGGAGAACCCGGAGAAAACCCGCTTCAGCGTTGCTTTGTCCACCACAAATGCCACATGCGGTCGCTTGAGATCGAACCCGGGCTGTCTAGTTGAGAGGCGAGTGGTCTTCACTCGGCCACGGCGCGGCCGTGTGTAGTGTGTTTAAATAGTAGTATTAATTCGATGACCTACCTCTATAACTATGCTGTGTTGCAGTGTGTGTGTAAGTGTGTGTTTGTGTGTAGCAGCAAATTCAAAAACGAAAAATAAGTTAAATATAAGTTCAGTCATCTCCTAAGGATGTGACAAGAACATTTTCAACTAAACATTACCACCTCAAACTACCCTTTACATGGATTTTTTTTCGAAATTAGTTTTCTCAAACGAATTTGATTAAAAACCAAAATTTTAATATATTTTCATAATTGAAATGATCTTAAATTTTCTGGAAATTGCATCTGAAGTCTTCTTCATTAAAAATATCTTATAAGAAACTAAGTAATAAGACCATTCTGCTAACATGGAGTAGAATTAAGAGTAACCTTTTCTAAGAAGTTTGTTTAAGTACAGGTAGAGAAAGTCATGTGAACGAAACACATAAGATTTTTTGTTCATTTCCTTTTGTGTTCATATAGAGAGAACGAAATTCTAATGCCGTCACATATGGACGGTTTTGAAGAGATTTGACTATCGCTTTAGGTTATTGTATTCTTATACCTACATTTAAATGTGTAAATTAGTAATAAAGGATTATCTGGAATAATAAGACATAAATAGAACATTTTTGTAGAAGCGAGAGTAGAGTCAGTCATGTGAGTGCAACTGGAATTGTGATATAGAATTTGTAATTCGTAATCAAGTGTTTATAATTAATTTTAAATCTTATTGGTACCTGACGACATATTTTGTTAAATAATTATATGTTCCATTCACATGACTTTCTCTACTATACTTACAGAAGATTATTCTTTTATTTACTTCATGCTAATCGAGTGAAACTTACTAGAAATTGTCTTGTTACTACCTTTCTTGTAAATGGAAGGGAAATAAGAGAATACACTAGGCTAAAGCGACAGTCAAATGTTTTTAAAGCTATCAGTATGCTATTGGCATTGGTATTTGCTTCTTTGCATGAACAGGAGTAAAACAACTCGCTTCCTGTTTGAGAAAAGTATAAGTATTTTAAAATTGAATCCAATAATAAGGAATATATTGGAAATGGTTAATGTTTCTCGAAGGTTACTGACCCAATGCATTGAAATGTAAGTCCTAAAAAGAGGAGGGCAATTCGTTAAAGGGGATGTACAGTGCTTTTGCTACACACTGCGGCCGTCGCAGCTTTGGCCTCCCGAAGAAATAGTCATACCTAATATTCCCTAAACCGCCTCAAGTTGTATAGCCACAGTTAAAATAACAATGACAATAACATTCATTATCTCAAGAGATTTGGAAACATTATCCTTCCCTGCTTGCATATTTATTACATGTTTTCTAGAAATTTACATTCACACTGGAGAGTTCAGTATCAGAAATTGAACGAATTTCTCGCCTCCTTTTAGTTATTCCAACATGTGCGCCTTATTTTCAAATTCCCTCATAGATATACATCACATATAGTTGTACAAATAAGTGTTTTGTGCGTTAATTGCATTTTGTGTAATGTTTAGTATTGCCCTACAATGTACCTCGATTTAGAATCAGTGGCGGAAAGTATGCAACCTTCTGTGCCGATCTCAAGTCGCGGTTCTCGGAGATAGGAATTTCTATTACTGTTTGAATAAATAATAATGACATATGTTTTACTACTTTTAGCCACTAATATATTCTCGGTAAATGATATGCATCGAAGCTGATGGCTCCGATAAAGGGTTATACACTTTTTAACGTCCAACGTGTGTTATAATGCTTCGTTGCATCAGGTTTAGCCAGTAACGTTGCCAAAACTGTTTCCCTCTCTATATTTACTTTCTCTACACGTACTATGTACATAGTGTGTAGAGAAGGTATTGTATTGCAACCAAAATTCGAAAACGAGATTTCACCGGAAATATATCTTTTGAGACACACTGAATCCAAAAAGAGCATTATTAGAAAAGTGTCCGTGTGTGTGTGTGTGTGTGTGTGTGTGCGCGAGCTTGCCTTTGGTCAGCGTAGCTTAAAAACGAAAAGTCGATAAATACCAAACTTGGTGTTTAAGTTGAGCATCTTCCAAGGATGGGACATGGGAATTTTCAAGAATATCCCACCACTCCAAACTACACTTTACATGGAAAAAATTTCGAAAATGTGATTTTCTCAAAAATGACTTTAACGCATTTGATTAAAATATTTACATGGCAAATAAAATGTATATCTTAAATTTTCTGGGAAAGGCCTTTGAAGACATCATTATTCTCGATGAATTTTGCAAAACTGGTAGACCGTAAAAGATAGACAAAAACTTACTTCACAAAAAATGTAGAGCTAGTTCAAACACACAATTTATATAATATACATTTTTTCGTGTAGTTGACCGATTTTTAGATATTCGTCCCTGCTGATTTCAGTTTTAAAGTATACTTTTTTTCATGCGGGAACTAGTCAACTCCTGGCCACACAAAGAAACGGATTTCTATTCCATAGCAATCACATTTTAAAACATTTGACTGTCGGTTTAGCCTAATGTATTCCCTTATAGCCCTTCTACTTATAAGGAAGCAAGTAATAAAGCTGTTTCTGATAATGTTTATTTTGATTAGCCTGCGGTAGATAGAAGAACATGCTTATTAAGAGTAACTTTTTACAGATATGTAGAGAAAATCATGTGAATCGAGCACATCAGATTGTTTACTCATCATGCTCTTTAATGACAAAATAATATCGATATATTTAAATATAATACTATTATATTTCTCAATAATAATTAATTCTTTCAATACTTTACATTGATGGAGAATTAATTTAAATTTTCATATATGTTCTGTTCATTCAAATAATTTGTGAATTTATTAAATTTTTGATGCGTGATATTACGCATATTTGGCTCCTTATTGTCCTTATGTGGCGTCAATTCAATATTCTTGTGCACCTTTTTAGGTTTTTCACGTATACAAAATAACTTTTTAATATACATTACATATTTTCTCTCGCGGTTGGCTTTTAGTACTCTCTCATAGTTACGTCAGGAATTACATTTCTTTACTAATTATATTATCTTCCAGGATTTTCTGAATTAAATTTAATCATCCATTAGCTGTATATGCGGTAGCAAATTTGTTGAAAAATACCCAGACTGACATTGAACATCATCAGCTGCTCAAAACGTCATTCCGGTTCTCTACATTTGTTGTTTGTTCAAAGAATATGTCCTATTATTATATATGGATTTACTGTACTCGAATATCTGTTATTTTGCAACGAAACATAACCATACAAATGGAATCTGATACGACAGAGGAAAAAATAAGAACGGGCCAAGTGCTCTTAACATTTTGCAAAAATATATTACAGAAATGTATCCGACTTTGCCGATTACACGAAAAAAGAGTATGCAACAAATCCTTATACCAGGTGGCCCAACAGTGTCGTATTTCGTGCGTTATAAAATTGCAGAAGTCCATGAAATAAATCCAAGCATACGCGGTCAGTGGCGTTGTACGCAAGAGCAAACTTCGCTCTTCTCCTCTTGCTTATCGTAAACGCTGAAGGAATCGCGCTCATTGAGAGGCTTGTACTAGAGTCCGTGATGATATACAATAACAGTGTAAACACACAGAGAAAGTTGTTATGCTTTCCACTTCAATTACAGAGATTTTATTATATTTTAGAGAGTAAAGTCAACCTTTAGATTTAAAAGTAATTGAAAAGTCTATTTCCCCTATCAATATGCGCCAATAACTACATTTTGTAATTATGTAATACACTGTTCTTATTTAATGTTAGAGACTAGATCCTCAGTAGGGTTAAATCAGTACATTAAGGTGCCGAAACAAAAACCATTTTTGGGAGCAGGTACTATTTCACTGTATTTATTATTATGATTACCATTTATTATTTACTATTATTATTATTATTATTATTATGCACTATTCGCATAAGCAGAGCAACAAAAATAAAAGTGTGCAACAATAAACATGTCAACGCGAGATACAGAGCAATTCGCTGTATTATTATTATTTATTATTATTGTTATTATTATTGCATTATTATTATTATTGCATTATTATTATTATTATTATTATTATTATTATTATTATTATTATGCACTGTTCGCATAAGCAGAGCAACAAAAATAAAAGTGTGTAACAATAAACATGTCAACGCGAGAGTACAGAGCATTTCGCTGTATTATTATTATTATTATTATTATTATTATTATTATTATTATTATTATTATTATTATTATTATTATTATTATTACGCATTAATCCCTAGCAGGAAATCAAAACATCTAAACGTTGTAAGGAAAACATACATATACGAAGGCAGGTATAATTTCACTGTACTACGTGCTTTCATGACTGCATGTTCTTCGTTATGAATATGTCATATTTTATTTTTATTCTGCCAAGCAAAGTAATAATGACGATGATAATTATGATAATAATAACAGGGAAAATAATAATAATAATAATAATAATAATAATAATACACGAAATGCTACGTGCTCTCGCGTTGACATGTTTAGTTACGCATTCTGTGTTTTGTTACCCTGCGTATAGTGAATAATAATAATAATAATAATAATAATAACAATAATAATAATAATAATAATACAGTGAAACACTATGCGTTTTCTCATGCACCTATCACATAAGAACAGCGTATTGTACAGTTACAAAAGTGATTATTGGCGGATATTATTAGATGAAATTGACTTTTTAATTATCTATGAATCTAAGTGGTGCCTTTATCTCTAACAAATAAAGGCTCTATAATTGATGTGGAAAGCATTCTAACTTTCTCCGTGTGTTTACGCTGTTCTTGAATATCATCATGGACTCTAGCACAAGCCTCTCAATAAACTCGGATTCCTTAAATGTTTGCACTGATATGCAAGAGGAAAAGAATGATGGTCGCTCTCGCTAACGCCACTGAGCGGCGAATGTTTGGGTTTACCCTGTGGAGTTCTGCAATTTTATAAAGCACGAAGAGTTATCTGCACACTCGAAATGTGGCTGTGCAGGGCCACCTGGTACATTCTAATGCTAAAAGAAAACATCAGATGAGAAATTCACTCAATTTTGGATTAGTATGAATGAAAACTTCCTAAGAATTTGTAAATAAAATATGGACACGAAGAATAATATTCCTAAAATCCCATTTGTCTTGACGTATATTTGCACCGAAATCACTGCAACTTGATGTCCATATAAACATTTTCAGAACTTTTTGTATTGCTACATTATATTATTGTGGCGTAAAATAAACACAGATCTCTTTGTATTGCTACATTCTACTATTTTGGGGTAAAATAAACAGATTTTGGAATCTCCGCCTTTATGTACGGGAATATTACTGCACACTGATACTTTTATTATGATAAAAAACAAATGCACGTGGGTGCGATAAATTTAGAAACACAATTGCACGTAGGTGTGATGAAAAGATTAAAATGCAAAGAAAATGAGTTCCGATTGGCTGGAGTTTTACGCACCAATATACCGGATTGGCCACTTCGTACGATCACTTGTCATGAACGAAATGGTCAGTGTAATTGTAATTTGTGAATATTCGTGGCGAGTGTGTGATCATTATAACTGTTTCGACGGGAGTCCGAGCTGCAGTGCCCGCCACGTGAGCAGCCAACGGCAGCCACAGTGAGAAGCAGAAGCACTGTATACTGGATGCGCCTTAAGTCAGCTAACCGCCGCTTATTTTCTGTCCAAGTTCAAATTTTAGCTAATTGTATACGTAATCTCCCCACATTGAAAAATTGCAACACCTGTGGGCAGTGAAATTTGTTATTGAAGAGTAATGACAGAACTGGTTTATTATTAACAAGTGAAAACATGAACCTTGACGTTATTTCTGCGTTCACTAATAGCGTGAAAAGTATATTATGAGTAGAAGGATGTGAATAGAACAGAGCGTATTTATTTTAGAGAAATTAAATCGAAATTGATCTATGTAAGATAATCTTTCTTGGAGAGTTAACGCATACACAGTCATCATATAGGCGAACTTTACACAAATTAAATCGAAGGTTTGGGGTTACAGGTTCTGAAGCATTTAAGGGATTTGATTGAACAATAATTTGATAGCATATTTGATAATAATGGGAAGTTGTGTCACAAGATATGTAAATCAGTGTTTAAACGATGTGTTAAATGTCCAAATAACAATGCAGGACATTTAACAATTTCATTACGACAAATTACTTGGTATAAGCCATAAAAATTCAAACACTGGACTAACTTAAGCCATACTATGCATATTACACACACATACACATAATGTATAAATTAGTAATTATTGTAGCAGCAGAAAATAATATTTGTCCTGAAGGTAGAACGTAACCTATAAAAACTGTTGCTATAACTAAAAACCTGATATGTTCCATTCACATAGCTTTGTCTACATCTTTTAACAAATTATTATTAATAATCTTATGTCTACTTCATGCTAATTAAGATAAACATTAGCACAAGTGCTTTCTTGTAAGTAGAAGGGAAATAATGGAATATACTAGGCTAAAACGATAGTCAAATCTTTTAAAAGCTGGTTAGCATGTGGATGAAATCTGTTCCTTTCATTGCCAGGAGCTGACAAATTCCCGTATGTGAAATATTTAATAGTTTAAACTGAAACAAGAAATATATAAAAATGGTCAACTCCAGGAAAAAAAATCCTAAATGACAAATTGTGTGTTTAAACGAGATATATATTCATTATGTAAGTTTTTGTCTATCTTTTACTGTTTACTAGTTATGTAAAATCCAGCAAAAATCATCCAGAATAAAGAGGTCTTCAGAAGCTATTCCCAGAAAATTCAAGATATGCATTTTATTTGTCGTGTAAATATCTTTAGTAAACAGTATTTTAATCAAAATTATTAGAGCAATTTTTGAGAAAATCAAAATTTTCAAGAATTTTTCCATGTAAAGGATAGCTTGGGGTGGGAAGGTTTTTAGCAAAATCTTTGTGTCGTATCCTTGGAAGATAGTTAATTTATATACAAAGCTTGGTATTTTACCGACTTTTCGTTATCGTGTTCACAACCACACGGACACACATGCGGATCTTTTTCTAAGAATATCTGTTTTTGGATACATGGGAACCTAAAAAATCTATTTCCGGTGAAACCTCGGTATCAAACATTTTGGGTGAAATGCAATACCTTCTCTATACACTATGTACTCAATATGTATAGAGAAAGTAAAAATGAAATGACTACTCCTACGTGTATAGTAGGATTTATAATTATTATAATTTATTTCTCATCCATTATGTAAGTAAATGCAGATAACGTATAAAAATACGCAAGAAAGGAAAACAGCGACCTCCGCAGTAATATCACATGTTTGGTTGCCCATTTATTTGTTTTTAATTTACGTTGTTACTTGATATCAACACATGAACTTGGTCTTTTCTTTTCGTTCAGCATTTGCCACCTTGAACTTTAATGCGATTTGTTAGAGATAGTGAAAGCACTAAGGCATGCTCATGAATCCTTTTTCACCTCGACTGAAACTTGGTACACATTTTCCAGTTTGACTGCATTGCCTTAATTTCGTTTGAAGGGGAAGTTGTGTAGCAGACATGGTGAACTTTGTCCCCCCTCCCAGTGGCTGGTGGTGATAGTAATGGTGGCGGTGGAAGTTGTTAAGTTGTTGAGTTAGACAAGAGGCGAGGAGCTTCACACTGTCTCTACCCTTCTTGCGTGCAAGTCTTGTTGTACTATATTGCTGCTCCTTGTCTGTGTGCTCGCAGACCCCTGAACACGATACTTGTCATCATTTCGCTCCATTTGTTCCATCGAGTTTGCATTTATATAATCGTGTTTCACATTGCTCCACATTCCTCGAATATTATTATGAGATTATTTTAAGGGGGCGACTAAGATAATCAGAATACATTTTTCTGCTAATCAATATTTAGAAACATTGCCAGATGACCCAGCTGCCCTGTATTTGACGTGTATCGATATCCTTTCGTGCGTTAAAAGAGTTGCAGAACTCCACGGGGCTGTTTCATGTTAAAATTGGCCTGTGAAGAACTGGCAAGAGCGACATTTGTTTTAATTCTCTCAATTTTTTGGTAGTGTTTAACGCCCGCTTTTACTACTTGTGGCACCGCAGGCGATAACACTGGTGAAACATGAAATGAAGTTGGAGCACCGGTGGAATGCGCTGGCGGGGGAAAGAACCCGGAGAAAACCGCTCCTGCGCCACCACAAATCCCACATGTGATTGCTTGAGATCGAACCCAGGCCACCTAGATGAGAGTCCAGTGGTGTAACCAATGGGCCACGGCGCGGCCAATTCTCTCAATCAGTGCGACATGCTCACCGTCTTCACTGATAAGCAAGAGGGGTAAAACGAAGGTTTCAGTCGGTTCCCCACTTAAATATTTTAAATTGAAAGAGCACCGTTGGGTTCTGCAACTTTTTAACGCACGAAGGGATATCCGTACACGTCAAAACGGAACAGTCGACTACTGGTAGAATGTTACCACAGATGCAGTCGAACAATATTACGATTTCTTAGATTCAGACCTTGGTGAAACATTTAAAAAAATACCAGGACCATATTCCCGGTTCAGTTTTGACTCTAGAATACCTGTCTTTGGAAATTACTTAATAAAAATAGCAAGTTTGATTTTTTTTTAAAATACGAGATGCTTTAGAAGATAGATAGTTTGAATATTTAGAAAACTAATGCTGTTTTTTATTTTTACCACAAAAGCAACACTTGATTTTTAATTAAGGAAAATACATCAATACACATAATAAAATTTTATCTAATAAGGGCAAATATGATATAAAGAAAGGTACCGTAAATTAAGTTTAAATGAGAATAAAGTGAAATAAAATTGACGTTTAGTTTAATCTTTACATAGAATGAAGAAATAAATGCCTTCGTAAAATAACAGAGAATGGACCGATTGAGAAGGCTATAACGCCCCAAGATGCAATTTTCAATGTCCCGGGTTCGATTTCCATCGACCATTGTCTTCGATCTTGAGCTCTCGTAGTTTTCCCTGGTCGGTAGATGAATTCTGGAGTGACTCATCATTAACCAAGATTTAAATTAAATTATTTCCCTTAGAGGGCAGCTTAGTTGAACGGCTCATTCATCGTCCTCACTGGACAACTCAAGTAGGGGCGTGTCTTCGAGCTATGAACTACTGGGGATTTCTGCTGCTCATTTCTGAAGCCTGTCTGCCTAGGGCTGGTTCTTTCACTTTATCCCTTTCACCTGAAGAATGGCAAACGCAAGAGATCTTACATAGATGGCAGTGCGCAAAGTGTCTCCATTCTATGCCCTAAAAAAAAAAAAAAAAAAAAAAAAAAAAAAAAAAAGTTTCAGCATTATTTACATAAATGTTAACTAAACCTTTTATGGCTCGCTATCTCAAATGTTGCCTAGAAACAATAATGCATTCCAGGTGGTATTTGACGTGTGCAGATATCCCTTCGTCCGTTTGAGTTTTGCACTTTTAATGCACGAAGGGATATAAAATACGGGGTACTTGATATGTAAAAATCAATGCGTACCATTTACATGACTTTCTCTATATCCCTGCAACAAATTATTCTTAAAAAGCTTATACTTCTATTAACTTCATGCTTATCAGTAAAACCTTAGCAGAAATAGCCATATTACTTGCTTCTTTGTAAGTAGAGGTGAAATAAGGGAGTACCATAGGTTAAAGTGATAATCAAAAGCTGGTTGCTATGTCACTGAAGTTCCTTTGTTTGTATGGACAGCAGTTAAAAAATTCCTGTATGCGAAATGTACAAGTTTTTCATAGCAGAAACCAAAAATAATGAATGTCACAAAAACGACGAACTCCACGAAAAAAATGTATATAACATAAATTGTGTGTTTTAACGTGCTCTACATTTTTTGTGAGTAAGTTTTTGTCCATCTCTTACGGTTTATTATTTATTCAAAATTTAGTAAAATTCATCCACAATAAACTACTCTTCAGAGGCTATTCCCAGAAAATTCAAGATATACATTTTATTTGTTAGGTAAATATGTTTAATATACGAAATTTTAATCAAAATCGTTGGAGCCATTTTTGAGAAAATCAAAATTTTCGAAAAAAGTTCCATGTAAAGGGTAGTTGAAGATGGGGGGATTTTCCTCAAAATCTTCGTGTCGCATCCCTGGAAGATACTAAACTTAAATATCAAGTTTGGTATTTTACGTATTTTTCGTTTTTGAGTTATCGTGTTCACAGACACACGGACACACGGACACACACACACACACACACACACACACACACACGGACCTTTTTCCGAAAATGCTTTTTTTCGATAAAGGGGACCCTATAACATATATTTCCGGTGAAATCTCGGTATCGAATTTTTTGGTGGAGTGCAATACATTCTCTATACACTATGTACATGGTGCCTATAGAGAAAGTAAAAATGAGCATAAGGTATAATAGATTTCATTCTATTTACTCAACTTTCAAGAATCTAAAGAACTTTGTAACAACGTTGATTTTATTTTTCTGGGTCAGCAATTGTAACGAAAATATCACACACCAGCTGAGCTTATTAAAAAATTCAAACAAATAACAATAGTTTCCGCGGAAACGGCTAATGCTATTGACAGCTATTTTAAATAAGATATGTTTTAAACAACTCTTTATTTTTTTGTGAAGTTAGACTTAAAGTCTAAGTTTTACTAGTCATGCAAAATTACACTTCCGAGTCAAGAAGATTTTACAGTTAATTCTAAGAAATTTCAAGATCAAATTTATCGTATAAATATTTTCATTACCGGAATTTTAATGAAACCGATTAGAGACAACTCTGATACAGTAAAGAATAATGAAAGATTTTCCTTGTAAATATTAATTTGGGTGGGAGATTTTCTGGAAAATGTTCATTTCTGTCATTGTGTACCAAGCTTAATATTGCCTGACATTTCGGTTTTGAGTTATGGTGTTCTCTCTCTCTCTCTCTCTCTCTCTCTCTTGTCTCTCACATTCAGAACCCACACATGCGTGCTCCGAATGCAAAACTCTCGCTATCTTTCAGATACGGTTATAGAAAGTAAAAATGCTAGAGTAGGTACAATTTTTAATGTTTAAAAAGCAATCACGTAGTAAATTATTAAAACATACATGCAATACCATACAAGATAGCAGGTGGCTCAACTGCCCCGTATTTTACGTGTGCAGATTTCCCTTGGTGCGTTAAAACGGCTGCAGAACTCACCGGAGCTTTTTCAAATTAAAACCTGCCAGTGGAGTACTGGCGAGAGTGACCTTCGCTTTACACGTCTTGCGATCAGCGGAGACTAAACGGGTCACGCTTAGTGGCAGGAGTACAATGAAAATAGCTCTCACCCAGAACTCCACTGGCGGGTTTTAACTTGAATTAGCTCCGTTGAATTCTGCAACTTTATTAACGCAATAGGGACACCAAATACGGGACAGTTGGACTACTTGATATGAAGGAAATACGCTTTAGATCTCCTTGTCAGTCTTCAAAGAACGTACAATGAAATCCAAAATAATTTAAATTAATAGTACACAAGGAGGACCATGCTAAAATGCCAAAAGTGCGCAATAAAGCAAAGGTACAGAAAAAAACAAGTTTTTAAAATTAATCGGCAATTTGCTCATATACATCGAAATTAAAAAGGCTAGAAGGCTAAAATGTAATTTCATTAATGAAGTAATTTCTATTATGGTTAAGTGTTTTTGCAGAATGTTTTTTGAAATTCGAAATTTCTGGAAATTTTGTTTTGATTTTTGATTCGGGTACCCTTGAAACCGTAAGTTACCAACGCCATTAGTTATTCTCAAGTCAATATGGCTTTAGTAAAATAGGACTCTAGAAGCAGAACAATCGTAACATTTCAAATTTATTTACAATTTTTTTAGCTTTACATTTTCATACTGATAATGACCATTAACAGCTGTTTTGGAAACATCAATGGCTCAACTCGCTATAACAAAACTTTGGTTTTGCGTTCGAAAATGGAATTATATAGTATAATATTTATACTGCTAGGGTTTAATGAGACGCGAATGTAACTTGTATATAATCTTCAATATGCCGCTCAGAGGATTAGCACGTTGAATTTGCTAAATAATTGCTACTGCCATAACCTAAAGCAGAAATGCCAAAATATTATTCCGTTCTCAAAGTTCAGGATAGACAATCTGTGAGACTCTACCTTACCTGTGCGTATTATACAAATATAAATGGAGATGACTTGTTCAGAGAAAGCCTCGATGAGTGGGATGAAAACGTTTACCCATGTAATTGTTTATCTCCCTTGCATCTAAAGAGTTTAATAGATGAAAATACAGTATATATATCTTTTCGTATAATAAAACAAATGAGATGTTACTGGTAATGCTCAAATTTGGATACTTAGCTGATATTAAAGGAAGTTTCCAATAGTGTCATAGAAACCACACTATGTTTGATACATGTTTGTCGCATGTGGCCATTACCGAAGCTTGCTTCTCCAGGCAAGGCAAGCTACATTCATCCGATCTTACTCTCTATTACTTCACGCACACACACACACACACTCATACACATACTTTCTCTCTCTCCTTTACACGATAATATTACTGAACCATAATGCACTTTGTGACTAAGTACAGGACAAAATAATAAATCACTCGTAATAATTGAACTACACCATATCACTGTCAACTCAATACTGCACTTCCAGAGCAGAGAAAAATTGCGTCAGAAGCGTGACCTTGTTTACAGCAGCAGTGCTGAATCATATTTCATGCGCTCAATGGAAAAACAGCGCGCAGCCGTTTAGGAGGTTCTTTGACTCAGTCGGTATTACGTATAAGCTACACATATATTTCACTATTGACCATACATATTATATGTGCTTAAACGAATGAAACTATATTTATTAAAAATACCCGCTAGTTATGAACCCTGAATGTGTACATTAATACACATCTCAAAATTAATTAAAAATACTCCTTCCACCATGCTCAAGTTACCATATCAAAAGGGACATAACTACGGTAGAGACTTTTCCTCCATATGGGAATAAATGATAAAATAATTACTGATTATTACAACTTTTATACATTAATAACAAGTCTTTGAATTGATCAGGGTCTAGCTAGCTCCTACAACTCGTTAAAAGCATTATACTAGGGGCGTTTACCAAAGTCCATAAAAATCCAAGAAATTACTCTCGTAGCATTGAAAAAAGTTTGTATTTGGTAACCGTCGTCTTTTACTAGATAACAGTTAAAAGTTTCAGTTATATGCATCACGTGGTTTCATTACCATAGGCGATTGAATCAACAATCTTGTTTTTCTTTAGAAAACCGAAAAGAAAACGAGTTTCGTGCGGTGATTAAACACTTCATTTTAAAAGGCTTAACATCGAAAGAGATAAAATCCGAGTTGGATGAAGTTCATGGCACATTTGTTCGCGTTTGCAACAATTAAAATTGGATAAATGAATTTAAACGTGGTTGTAGATCCACAAACGATGAACATCGTTCGAGACGTCCATAGAGGTGACTTTCTCCGAAATGGTGTTGAGTGATCGACGAATCAAAGTTCGTGAAATAGTAGATGCCTCTGCCATATCCCAATTTTGCACCAAAAATTAGGTCTGACAATGATTTGGGCAAGATGAGTACCGTGTTTGCTCTCATCGATGTGCAAGCTGGTTTGGCAATTTTCCGTCGCAATCCTAACGAGTTTCTGTGTCGATACATAATTTGGATGAACATGGATACACTACTACACTCCAGAGACAAAATTACAGTCGAAACGATGGGTTTTTAAAGGAGAACCGATTCCAAAGAAGGCAGAAAACTCTCGGCTTTTTGGGATGCACGCGGAATCATCTACGAATAATCTACATTGATTATTCTCAGAAAGAACAATAAAATAAGGGTATTATGCATCGTTATTTTACCGGCTGAATGGAGAAATCAAGAAGAAACATCCTCATCTGCAAAGAAAAAAATCTCTTCCATCAAGACAATGTCAGATTGCACCCTGCGCAGTTTTGATGGAGAAAATTGTATAATTAAGATTTGAATTAATAAAACATCCAGCTGATTTGGCCCAATAATTTTTTTTCTTAATTTCCAAACTTGTAAAAGTGGTTCCTTGGAAAACGATTCACGTCTAAGGAAGAGCATCTCCCAGTGAGGACCTTCCGAAATCCTACTTTTTTAGAAAGCTTAAAACAGCTGGAGAAACGCTGGGAAGGGTACAAAAATATCTTTTTTTTATCTTTTTCTAAGGCCTTATTGAGTGCTCAACGTAGCCTGGTAATTATTGACAGAATAGGTACATAGAATGATTTCATGCCTTTCCAGTAAAACAGCATTACCCTTGTTCATGTTGAAGTATAGGTGCCTTTTTGTAAATAGCATCTGAACTGTTCTTATCTACGCAATGGATTTCTTTATCATTTTGTTGTGAGGCTCTTTTAGGCAGGTGAATGCATGCAAAATGCGACGTGAATTATCCGAAAATATGGAAAAAAAACGAATTCTATATTAATTAAATTCATTATTCTTTTTATACTGAATGAGCTACATGCTTGAAGAGGTCGTAAAACAATCAAGGACATCATTCTTGTCAGAAAATATCGCTCCGAACATGAGTCATTGAACGAATTTGTACTTTTGAGCATACTTTTCTAAGATTACACGCTCCTCATGCGTTTTGTCAATTGCATATGCATGAGGCTCACGTTGCCTTGACTTGGATTCCCTTCTCAAATTCGGACATTGCAATATTACCCAAGGTTCAACATTTTTAATGTTTTTATTTGTAAGTGTGTCGGATATTTCCATTAGGTACTGTTCTATGGATTCTTTTGAAATAAGCAAATATCTTAGGTTCTAGTTAAAGAACCAACTCTATGGCAGCTTAATTATTTTATTTAAAGGAGCGTTATCGTTTAGAAATAAATAAAAAATCTAAATATATTTCTTGTTACTAAGTATCGGGAAAAGAGTTACATAGCAAGCTTTCTAATCAGCACTCTTCTTAACAATTTGATTATTTACAGAATTTATAAATGTACGTTAAATATTTAAGAATTTAGCTAATATTTGGTCATTCCTGTTGCTTTCAGTTGCTATTGTAAAACAGTGTAGTCTTAAATACTTAAGGTTCTTAACTCTCACAGTGTTTATTCAGATAGGCAGAGAGAGAGGGAGGGAGAGAGAGAAACGGACCAATTGACAATTCTTGCGAGATTTATTTAAGCATAATAGTAGTTTTCTTAGTATTACAAATGCCTCAATCTGGAGACTAAGTCGTATGGCAATAACAGTTCTAAAGATGACTGGAAATATTAATAGTATATTAAAACTGTACACAGTATCAAGACGCACGACTGAGCATTTATAAAATACTTGCACGACATACTTATAAGAATAAAATAAACAACGATACAATATGATGAGAGACAATTAACAACTGAAATGTGATTCATGTGAAGAACTAAAGAATTCTCATTAATGGAGTAAAGTTCTCAAAAAATCTAATTTTAACTTTCGTTCATTATCTGTGGCAGTACAATTCAATGAAAACACGAAACAAGCAGATCTGAATTTTAACAGATCGCTTAAATACAATTTGTAATATGTTTCAAGGGGACGAACGAGTTTAAGAAGATCTGAAAAGCGCTGGCATAGACGTTAAGAGATCCATTGAGTCTACATAAATGGATGATGATAAATTACTCTAAAATGCAGTTTATACTTTAGGCACTAATATACTCTAATCACACACAAATTGATGTTTTGCATTTACTTTCTCCAAAACTTATGTAGTTTCCTGTATTTTTGTATTCGCTGGAAAATTTACCTTACTTTCCAAGGATTTTGAGTAGTGTGGATGATTACAGGTTTGTCATCTTATTTTCATCATGCTTCTCTTTCTTATGAACATACATCGCATAAATCTAACACTTTGAATTTTTGAGAGAATAAAGAAAACATAACACTTTTAGTCTCGCTCAACGTCATGTTTCACCTTTTATATTGTTGTTTCTTCCTTGTTAAAAGTGTATTCCTATCAGAAACTCTTAGATTTCTTTATTGAATACTGATGAATAAGACCTCTCCAAGGTGGAAAGGATTTCTTTCAGTGGAAATCAGATGGTAAAGATGTTACATATTTTCAACAGCTCCAAATTTACGATATAAATTGCATACTATATATTTTAAACTTAGGATTATTAAATTAATAACAGAGAATACCATGGTCAATGGCAGAAAATTTATTTTCAAGTTTTATTGGATTTACATTTTTTCAATAGAAAATCTCTCAAGTTCTTTGAATGTACATAGGTAACAATAAAATAGAGGACACCTCACATGAAAATTAAAATAAATTCAGCACAAGCGTTCTATTTATAATCCACATGCCTTACTATTTATTTAATATTTTAATCAAAATACGTATAGCCGTCTTTGAGAATATATAAACTTTTTATATGTAGAATGACTTTGAGTAAGAGAAATTCACACAAAATATTGACCGTAACTTTATTCTTAAAGCATGATGAACGATATTAAATATGGTAAATGTCCCATTTTGTTTATATTGCTATACATGGACATTTCGAAAACACTTTCTCTAAATTCAAGGGAGCGTGAAATCCGAATTTGGTTCCTCTATCACTTTAATAAGCAATAGAAAGAGAGAGAGAACGACATATATCAAATATGAAAATTCGGATAAATAGCTCCCTTTATATTTAAGTTCAGCATTTTAGAAAGACGCAACACAAACATTTTCAAGAAAATTCCCCAACCAAAAATTCCAAAATATAAAAGTGCTTTTGTAATATTTTAATTTCTCCGAAAGCTCTAAAGATATATACTAAAATGTCGTAAGTTTTCTATACTTGTATTTTGCTTACTAAAAATGTATATCTCGAATTTACTGTGAATAGCCTTTGAACTGTTTTTCACTCTGAAATAGTGTTTTATACCTGATAAGCAATGATATATAGATATATCCTAAGTATACAAAAGTGTAGACTATGCTTAACACTCAGTTTTTAAGAAATATTATTAACGATTTCCGAGATAAACATTGCTAACGGATTTCAATAATTTATGCCTTTTTGTACTCTCCATTACAGTTCGTTTGTTTCTCATGTTAACGTTATTTAAACATGTTAATTTTAAGGCCAACATACAGAGACCCTCTTTTAAACATTTGAGTATAATTGCAGCTTGCTTTATTCTCCTTGTAGCACACGAAATTTGGAATGAAATCATGTCTCGAAACGTTACTAAACGATAATTAATTTGAAGTGCGAGATTAAAATAGTTTCTAGTTTAGAAGACATATAAACAGAAACGTCGTTGTGTACAGTTATAATATGAACAAAAATAATCAGTTTTATTGTGTACATCCTTGGAACTACTGAAACTAGTAATCTCTACATAAGATTAACGACAGGGATTGCAAAATAGCAACGGAGAGGAGACATTTCTTAAAAGTGACTAGCGCCTATTGTCCTGTACATGGAGAGTCAACGAACAGGAGTAATTGCCTAAACCGAAGGGGTAAATAGGTTCGAGATAAACGTTTGTAAAACTGGACTAAGAGCTTCATCGAACGCGTGGGTTTTGTTAGACAAACTTTATAGATCAGCAGCCGCCACCATTTTTTGTTTGTGCTAGTGTTTAACGCCCGATTTTACTACTTGTGGCACCGCAGGCGAAGCCGCCACCATCACATCCAACTTGACAGCTAACAGGCCAGTCAATTATTGTGCACAATAACATATTGAAATGCGAGGCAGCGATTTTCTTGAACTTATTTCCATAACATCCATTTTCTCTTCCAATTTTTCAGTTAATTATAAAATAGTTAAACTCTTGCGCAACAGCCCACAAGGGGTTAAGGCATACTGCCCGGTCACTGCGTCCCCCATCTCACCCCACGACAGGCGTCTTGGATGTGGGGCTGTATTGGAGGTTGAGATGGAGTCAGCGCCTCCCGGCCGGTTAATGCGGTCCTCTCGACCTGGAGCCGCTACTTCTCCATCAAGTAGCTCCTCAACTGCCCCACCCCTAGGAACCTCAAGAGGTTGAGTGCAACCAGGAATTCCCAGCCGGCGAAAAATCCCCACTCCGGTACCGGGAATCGAACCTAGGTCTCCCTCTTGGTAAGCAGCCACGCTACCACCGCGCTAAGGAGACGACCAATTTTTATTTTCTCTAGTCCCGTATGTACAATGTATTTAGTGGTTAGAGAAGGTATTGTATACCAACAAAACATTCGATATTGAAATTTCATACATTTCAATTGAAATACATGTTTTAGGGCCCCTTAATCCAAAAAAGGCATTTTCAGAAAAAGGTCCATGTGTGTGTCTATCTGTCAGTCTGTGTGTGTGTGTCTGTGGACAGCATAGTTTAAAAATGAAAAGACGGTTAATACCAAACTTGGTATTTAAGTTTGGTATCTTCCAAGGATACAAGATGAATTTTCAAGAAAATCCCACCCCTAACTACCCTTTACATGGAAACATTTTCGAAAATTTTGTGTTTCTTAAAAATGACTCTAACAATGTTGATTAAAATTCCACATATTAAAGCCATTTCCATCACAAATAACACGTATATCTTGAATTTTCTGGGAATAGCTTCTGAAGGCCTGTTTTTGGATGCATTTTTCTGGCTTTTGCATAACTAGTAAACCGTAAGTGATAGAAAAAAACTTACTCGACAAAAATGTAGATATCGTTGAAACACACATTTTATATCATACATTTTGTTCGTGGAGTTGGCCATTTTTGAGATATTCTTTGTTGTTGGTTTCAGTTTTAAAATACTTAGCTTTTCACATGCGGGAATTTGTCAACTTCTGGCAATACAGAGAAACGGATTTCATCCCCATAGGAACCAGCTTTTAAAAGATTTCACTATCGTTTTAGCCTTTATTTCCCTTCTACTTATAAGAAAGCATTTTTTTAATGTTTATGTCAGTTAGCATGAAGTAAACAGAAGAATGCGTTTTTTAATAAAATTATTTGTTGCTATAATGTATATCATGTGAACGGAACACATACGATTTTTGATCTTTTATGACAATCCTTTCTAAATTGACAGCTTTTATATACAGTTCATTTTGAATGATGCTAGAAAAGTTTTCAATAATATTGAATTTTGGCTAATTCAAACGTTGTAGTAGTCTTGAAATGTAATCTCCGAGGTATTTAATTGAAGGATTAACCAGCGAGGCAGGCTACTATATGGTATTAGTTTACTCCATGGCACGACAGCTCACGGGGAACCTTGGCCTACCGCCCGGCCGCTGCGTCCCCCATCTCGGTCCACTACAGACGTCATGGATGGGGTGTAGTATTGGAGGGTGAGACGTGGTCAGCGCCTCGAATCCCCCGGCCGGTTAATGCGGTCCTCATGACCTGGAGCCGCTACTTCTCCATCAAGTAGCTCCTCAATTGGCCCCCCAGGGACCTTACGAGGCTGAGTACACCCCGGGCCAGGTCTCCCAGCGGGGGAAAAATCCCCACGCCGGTACTGGGGATCGAACCCAGGTCTCCCGCTTGGTAAGTAGCAACGCTACCACCGCGCTAAGGAGACGACCTGGTATTAGTTTGGCGTCAGATTCTTCGCGAATCCTTATAAGGGAATACTTGTCTGTACATATATGCCAAATTATGGCCCCCTTGGAAATTAGTGCAATTGCATTCTTCTTTATTTTTGACTTTGCAAACGGATTGTAAAATTAAATTCATCGGTATAAATGCAATTGATATCTCAAAAATGAGTTTTTTCTCATCGGTGAAAACCTAGCTAGAATTTGATCATGTAGATGTTTCTCAAAAAAGAGGTCTGTTTTTGGGCACTCAATTATTTTGTGTTATAATTTAGGCGTGACGCTGAATCCATGTCTCATCCTCATTACTTCGCTTGTTTTCGACCTGTGCGTTATTAATTTCAGTAATTTGTAACTGTATGCACAATTTCGATATTAATTGTGCGAATTTTGCAGATAATCTAAGAAGCGTTACTAAGTTATTTTGTAAGAAGTTCGTTTTTGTTTCGTAATTTTTTTAAACTAAACATTCAATTTTAATTAAATTAGTTTACCAATCTGTGAATCTAATTCTAATTGGAGTTTTAACCTCTGAGAATCTCTTTTTAAGCCTTCTTCGTTCTGAACCGATTCCCTACACATGCAAATCATGCCTGAACACTACGTGGAATAGAATGCACAAACTCAGGGATATTAACTTATATCACGGTTAATATAAAAAAAAAAAATATATATATGTAGTCTAAAGAAATAGGTGCGTATCCTATAACATTTTAACAGTCGTGATAGGTTAATGCATTCCTTTCCTGGCAGAGAAGAGAGCAGGTGTCTCGGCCTTTGATGTAGCCTACTATCAGCATAGTTTGGTAAATAATTTAAAGTCAGAGCTTAATTATTTTATTATTTAATAATGTATAGAAATGTTTGCACCTTTGTTAATGAAGACAACAACATCAAAAATAGTTTCATCTACTCCAATAGACTCCAACTGGACTCATGTAAGAGCACACGAGCGTAAACAGCCACAACATCCATAGCATAAATGAAAGCGAAGCATGGTCGCTAGTACGTCACTGCAAAGTTCGTACCACAATACTTGGGTCCTGTCATTTCATTTTCAATACTTGATTCAGTCATGGCGATAGCTTGCCCTCAATATTGCGCCCTAATGCATGCGGCCAAGTCACAAGTCCTCCTGTGAGTCACAAGTTACTCGGTGCTTTTTGACGCGCATCGAGATAAACTACTTGATTTACCTTTACGGCATAGGAAAAACACCGTTGCTATTACCTTCACACATTTCACAATGAATAAATTGTGCTTGATATCTATTGTAGTAGCAACCTATTTATAATGGTAGGGTTGCTTAAATATTATGGCATTTGAACAGTTTTTAAATGTCATATTCTCTAGGCTTGATGCCCTCTTTCGCGCTTTCTTCCTCTCTTTCTTTACCTTCCTCGTATGTAGGACTTACACCTCCCCCGGCACTTACAAGCCAGCGCCGGGGTCATCATGTGTTGAGCAAAGACTTTGGATGAGAGAAGGACGCCAAATGGGTGATCAGGCCTATGTCTGGTATGAAAGTGAGGTAGTTGATGATGAGAAAAGACGGTGAAATAAATGACAGGGGAGATTATTAGGGAGGGATTGGTGGAGTGATGACGGGGATACCGAAAAGCCTGGAGAAAATCCGCCCAGATATCGTGTCATCTATTACAAATCCCCATTCGGCCCCTGAAATCGAACCCGGGCTACCTACGTGAGAGGCGAGCGGTCTTACCAATCAACCACGGCGCCACCAAGATGCAAAATCGCTTATCTAAATTCTTTTTCAAGAACTGCAGGTTTCGTTACCGAATGCTAAGGACTCGTTTTCAGCCTCTTGTTTTTGAAGGTGGTGCTGCGGAACCTTTTGTAGGGGTGTTTATGGCGCAGCAGCATCCTTCCCCCACCCTCCCTCGCAGTACTAGTGATGAGAACTGGCGCACATGCGATCTTTTCACTCTCTCGCTCTCTGTAGTCGTCCGTTCCCACTCAGAAATCAAAAGCTGCCCGGGGCTAACTTAATTACCGCCATGAGGCAAAGCACTGCACAACTCTTCCTTAACCTTCGATACCAAAATGACACAAGAAAAAAATAACAACTGCTATCGATAAATGAAGTTCCTTAGTGGAAGTGTTCTTTTGTATTAACCGACAGTTAGTGTGCAAATTGTACAAAAATGTTAAATGCACAAAACAAAAATGTGAAGTTGTAATTGCTGCTAATATTCTAATCACTGTTTACTTCCTCTATCACGCACTTATAGTAAGTAGAGGAATTTTCATCCAAAACTCGATGTCAAGATTTCTCCGTAAATACATGTTTTAAGAGCCTCGAATATTAGAAAATTATTTTTGAAAGAAATACATGTTTGTGAAGAGTGTAGCTCAAAGAATTAAAATTCAAATAAATACAAAATTGGTATTTAAAGTACATCCATAGAACTAACTCAAAGACTTCAAGATAATCCTCCTATCCCAAACTACCCTTTAAATGCAGTATTTTGCGCCTTTTTTGTTATCTAAAATGTTTATACGATATAATATATACTTAAACGATAAATAAAATGCATATATTACATTTTCTGGATTAGCCTCTTTCGGAAGGAGCTTTGTATGGCCCAAATAAAACATATGAGGTAGTAAAAAATCAGATAAACTTCTCTTCTTATCTTGCAACAAACTTTTTGAACAAACCTTATTCATCTCTCTATTTCACTTTAGCAGAAATGGTTTTATTACACATTTACTTTTAGAAGAGGAGCAAGGAAATAGAATAAGCTAAAGCGATAGTAAAATATTTTAAAAAGTCGATTCCTACTTGTGGTTTTGAATTTCGGCTCTTCTTGCTTGAATAGGAGAAAGAAAATCGAATAACGTGTTTCATTTGAGAAAAGTATAAGTATTGTAACTGACCTAGATCAAGTAGTACCTCAGAAATGGTTAACTCCATTGCAAAATTGCATATGACATAAATTGGGTGATTTAATAAGATCTACATCTTTTGAGTAATAAGTTTTTGTCTATCTCTTAAGGTTTACCAGTTAAGAAAAAATCATACAGAATGAAGAGAGCGTCAGAGGTTGATCCTAGAAAATTAATAATATGAATTATTCATGACGAAAATATCATACCCTAATGCGGTATTTTAATCAAAATCGTTAGAATCACTTTTAAGAAAATAAAATGTTTGATTAACTGACTTTTCCCTTTTCAGATATGCTGTTCACTCACAGATTTTTACTAAATATGCTATTTTTGGATACAGAGAAGTAAAAAGCATATTTCCAGTGAAATCTCGGTATCGAATTTTTTGGTGCAATACAATATATACCTGTACATAGTACATAACAGAGAATATAGAGCTTTCTAAACGGAAATTAGTCACAGTGGTTTCGTACAAGGCTCTTACTGCGGGTCTATAGTTGACTCAAGGGTCTATATGATGATTTTAAACCGGCCCTTCATCTCTGGCTAACTCTTTTGAGGTGTCCCCAAGACCCAACGAGTTTCGCAGTGCAAGGTAAAATCTGTTAGTCCCCCTATTCCACACTTTCCTCATCATCACTCTACCATCGAGTGTACCAGACACCGCCCGCTGGGTGCCTCCACATCAGAAATGTGTTCGTCATCGTGTGGTGGATCTACGAAGGTCAGAGATCATTAAGTGGAAGCATTAGAAATAAACGAACGAATTTGTTTGTTCTGCTGGTTTGAATTTTTCAATACTTCGTAATTTTTAAATAGCTGTAGTTTTTCAGCTGTTTCTTGTAATATCATGGAAAGAAAATTACTTTCTAGACCAGCATATAGCGATCTGGGTTTTCAACATCTGTCTATTGATTCCATTTTCTCTACCAACCACTTGTACCTTCCATGAAATATGTAATCGAACTATTTCTGCGAATATGTATTCTGATTAACATGAAGCAGAAAGAAAAAAGGATCTGGTGTGTCCCATTCACCAGACTTTCTCTACAAAATATGTTACAAAATATTATCCTTTATTTACATCGTAGTAATCGAGATAAACATTAGCAAAAAGGGTTGTATTAGAAGGGAAATAAGGGAATATACTAAGATAAAGCGATAGTCAAATCGCTTAAACGCTGGTCGCTCTGTGAAACAATTGAAGTTCGGATCACTTTGCATGGCCAAAAGTAAAACAAAAGAGAGACGAATCGAAAGAAGATCTCCCATTTAAGAAAAGTTTAAGTAGCTTAACATTGAAACAAATAACAAGCAGTATCTCGGAAACGGTTAACTCTACAAAAAAGTGTATATGACATATATTGTGTGTTTTAAAATATTTTTTTGTGTTCTAAGCTTTTTTCTATCTCTTATGGCTTACCAGTTATGCAACATTCATGTCGAATGAAGCTATTTTCAGAGGATATAATCAGAAATTTCAAGATATACAGCTTATTTGTCATGTAAATATCCTTAATAAACGATATTTAAATCAAAATCAATAGAGCTTTTTTGAGAAAAACAAAAATGTCGAAAAAAATTTCCGTTTTAAAAGGTAGTTTGACGTGTGAGGATTTTCTTGGAAATATTTATGTCGCACCTTGGAAGATACTAATAAATTTCAAATTTGACATTTAACAGTAGTTTCGTTTATGAGCTATGCTGACCATAGATATACACACGCAACTTATTCTAAAAATGTTTTTTTATTCAGGGGAACTCAAAACATATACTTGCAGTGAAATATAGGTATATAATTTTTGAGTGGAATACAAAACCTTCTCTATCTACTATATGCACAGTACGTATATAACGTGATGGCATGACAGCACACGGGAAACCTTGGCCTACCGCCCGGCCGCTGCGTCCCCCATCTCGGTCCATTACAGACGTCATGGATGGGGTGCACAATTGGAGGGTGAGACGTAGTCAGCGCCTCGAACCCCCCGGCCGGTTAATGCGGTTCTCATGACCTGGAGCCGCTACTTCTCCATCAAGTAGCTCCTCAATTGGCCCCCCAGGGACCTTACGAGGCTGAGTGCACCCTAGGCCAGGTCTCCCAGCGGGGGAAATATTCCCTCGCCGGTACTGGGGATCGAACCCAGGTCTCCCGCTTGGTAAGCAGCTGCGCTACCACCGCGCTAAGGAGACGACCGCACAGAACGTATATAGTAAGTAATAAGCTGTCGTAGGAAGGGTTTGTAGAAGCTGTATAATATAAACTACAAGAGTTAGAGAAAGGCATTTGGTTTTAATATAATAGATTTTTCCTTTCTCTACCGAGTACTATGTATGTTCATAGTAGTTAAGGATCGTATTGTATTCCACTAAAAAATTCGATACCGTGATTTCACCGGGTATATATGTGTTGAGGACCCTTCCAGAAAAGCATTTTTAGAAAAGGTTTCATATAAGTATGTGTGTGGTCAGGATAACACTATTCGTCTCTCACCAAAGCGGCTCGGCTTCATTCCCATGGGACCGAATGTAGATTTTTAGTGGCCAATGAGGCGTCTAGGCGGGTTTTTTATGGGTTCTCCCGTTACCGCAAACATTCATTCCACCAATTACTCTCATCACCTTTCCTATCATATATTTCTGCTACATTTCATGCGGGTAATTCATTCCATGACTAAGTGAGCCGGTCCCCACGGCCGCACTCGCTAAAAGTGCCTAGCTTTGGTGCCTCGTGGCGCAGGGAATCGCGGATTCGAGATCCGCCACGGGCATGGGTGTTTTTGGCTTGTAAAAGGACGTGTGTCTATGTATATGTAAGTAAAAACGGCAGAACAAGTAGGAAAGCAACGGAAAGTATAGAAAAAGAGAGCTACATTTAGAAAAAGAAAATTAATAAAGAATAACTTAAAAAACTGTCGTTGCGTCTGGACAAACTGTAGATACTCACATGTAAGTTCTCCATACAGGAATAAGTCGAGTAAGTGAAGTGTAACACTTGAAAGAGAGCAAATCTATAAAAAAAAGGTTATAAAAAAGACATTTTAACAGACAAAAGCTCCAAGGAAGTGAAAAATAGGCGAGATAGGACCTATCATGCGAAGAAGTCCAATGAAATCGCTATCTGCTATCACAATGTGTTTAATGCTGCAGAATAATACACACCTGCTCGCTCTCCGCAATTAAATAACTATTTTTAGGTATTATTTGCGGAGAACACTTCAAGAGACCGCTTCTGCAACTAATACCCTAACTCTTCGGTGATTAAAACATAGTATAGGAAGGCGTTTTCCAATCTTTCGATTCAGAAATCCGTCCAAAGTTCAATAGGTGTTACGGAGTGAGGTGGCGAGGTGCGACTTGCATCCGGGAACTCGTGGGTTCGATTCCCATGGCCGGCCTCCTTGACCTTTTCGGGAGTTTCCCCGGTCGCCTGGTTCTATATTACTTCCCCGAAGTCTCCTGTTCACCATTTTCTTTACATCTGTTTGAGAGTTGACCAGGCGATGGATTCGACGGATTGCGGCTGGATGATATGGGCACTCTAAACGGTTTATTCTGGCGTCGTCATTAGTACCGCTTCGGGCCCACCTTCGGAGCTCCTGAGGGTATCGCCGGCGTCGGAGGCGTTTCTCTGTAACCATTGGGCATTCCCATCTATGTACGATCGTCATCCCTCCCTCCTTGGGGTCACGTAAGACTCAAAGGGCTTTGAGAGCATAGTTGCTATGCTCATCCCCAGTCTGGGAATCCGGTCTGTGTGTAATTCAAATCAATAATGTGTTAGGTTTGTATAGATACAAATAGATGTCATTTTGAACATCTTTACTTAAGAAAAAAAAAGTGTATATCTTCATATTGTGCTGTAGTATTACTCAAAAGAGAATCGGCAGGTCACTGCGCCCCTGTTTCGTTAGCAGAGCTGTTGGAATGGCGGGCTGCCAGTCGTATCAATCAAAGGAAACCTAGTAGTATCACGATATTTAATTGGATCCAGTAATACCTAGTGACACTGGAGATATCATAAACAACTCTGGCATAGTGCACTCTTAAACTGTCTGAATAAGAATGTGTCTTTGAATAACTGTGAAATTCCCTCGAGCAATTGTATTTATGAGCAGATTAAGCCTAAAAACAAAGTGTTTCATGAAATGAGTTTGAGTTTTACTTTCTGTGCCATATATCTATGCTAGTTCGGATATATTTTATTCCAGTTAAAAATTCGATATCAAGATTTCACCATAAATAAAGGTTTAAAGTGCCTCATCGAATTGAACCTAATAAAATTAACTAAAATATTGTGAAAAGTTAGTTTGCTGATTAAATCCTATAGTTTCTAAGTGGAGCATGGGGCATCGTTACGATATTTCCGTGATAGTAGTTGAATTTCTAGTTGGCGAGTGCGCCACCATACATCATTGTGACGATAGATCGGCATGTCGCCCACTTGCGGACGCGTAATAGCGAAATTTGCCCAGAAACCTTCTACTTTCAAGGTATGGGGTTCTTTTACGTGTAGATTAACATTACACGCGACCTCCGGCTTTACTTTCCTTCCGAAGAAAGCCATGCTAAGGATTTTTGCGACCAAAAAATTCATCACCCATGTTTGAAGCTGCAATCTTGGATTTTAGAGGCTAGCATGGTAGCCACTACACCACGGAGGACAACCTGTAAGAATATTCACCGATATTAATAGTCAAACATATTAAAATTATTCGGTAATCACATTTATTATTATTATTACTAATACGTTTTTGAAACAGAACGTTAATATTAATAGTAAATATTGTTCCCTTATTACTGATAATATCAATGTGAAAGATTTTTAAAACAGGCTCCATAAGTGCAGGAAGGTCTCATGGAGTTGACGCTTGTGATGCTTTTCTTCGTCAAATGATACTAAACTGTCCATTGCGGACTTGAGCACCACCTTGTTACAGATGAACGTTGGTAAGCACCCTGTTCTAGAAGACTCCTGTCTACGTCAGAGAGCCTTTTCTGTACTTTTTGCAGGACCAACTGTCCGTCTACCTTGTTAATTGCTCAGCTTAGTGTTTTCCCTCGTTCTTCAGAAACTTCAATCGTCCCAGTTCTTTTGACGGCAAAAAACTTCGCTCCTCTCATTTTTCTTCTCCTTTGTCTCGCCTTTGCCCTCTGAAATTACGCATGCAAAGACTGGATTAGAACATCACAACTTTCTATTCCAGGCGTACTTGTTGCTGTGGACAAATGGCTTGCCTTTGAGCGCAAAGATTCGTAATGAAGTGTCTATTTTAACTTCCTCTTAAATACCCTTTCCTTCATTTCCCCGAGGTATATCCGAGTATAAGGCTTTCTACTTTAGTTCGTGTTTAACGTCCCTTGTAGCTATAGAAATCCACAGAGACGATAATGATGAAAACGATCATCAAAAGAATTCAATGGAAGAAAAATGTGAATATAAGCATTCAAAAGTGTAAATATTCGGATGTACTGATGTAAACATCCCCCTAGATTGCATTATGTTTTTCCCTCCGTAAGCTTTCCAACTTTGACTCCAGCCAGCCTAGGTGGAGTCACAAGGACCCCAGCTAGTCCATGTGACTAGTCTGAAAAACAAATCAGCAACATAAAAATAAGCCATTGAGCAAAATTATAAGGCATGTAAAATGAGTTGATACGATTGTTACACCAAGAAAACTAAACCAATAAAACAGGCATCTCCAAAACTTTACTCGCGAATACAGCCCCTAAATAAGGGAAGGACGTGTGGGCTATGACGTAACGTTTCAGCCCATTCATCCCTTCCCTGAGACGTGCAGTTGTGGACTGTCTGTTTTGGTGAAATGGCTGCTCCAAATCAAAATAAGAATCCATGAAAACACGTATGCACATTCAGGACGAATGGGAGGAACAGTTTTTCTGCACTGCTTCTGAGAAAATGTAAGGTGCCTTATTTGATCCAAGATTTTACGGGGGATACGAACTAAGGCTAATATAAGACGTGATTACATTGCGTGTCACTAAGAGATTGTGAACATTACAAGCAAGCTATTGAAACAAAATGAATCATCAATTGTAAGTACACTGATTATCATACCTAATGAGTATTATTATTATTATTATTATACTATTTTTATTAAAAGTATCATTAAATGCTATATATGAGTATAATTTAATAAATTTATCGAGCTGTAAAATAACTACTTTAGAAGGTATTGTAATTTGAGACAATACATGTGTTGTCACGGGGTTAAAAGTTATCTAAAAGGGATATATATACATATATATGTATATAAATTATCGAAAATGTAATACAGATTATACTAAGAGGGAACAAATGTACATTGAAAATGGCTAGGGAAGAAATATTATAAAACATGTCTAAGAAGGCGAGGACAAACAATTATCACGCGCTGACAAGCGACCCAGTAGGATATGTCCATTAAGGGAAGGACATTGAACTGAAGGGGTGAGGTTCCACTGCTCGAGGGTGGACTAACAATACTCTCGCTGGTCAAGCGACACTTTTGGTTCTAGGCGTGGAACATCCGCGGAGCTAAGAGGTGATATTTGGGTCCGTGGTGGAGCCTTTGGTTGTGACGGAAATAATCTTGATTTAATACGGGTCAGAATACGGACGTCATCACTGCACCAAAAGACTGTCAAAGTAATAAGTAATAATACGTGCGGTTGAATTAAGCGCAACTTAAGAGTAGAAAATTTAGGAGGAATGCGTGTGTGTTCGACGGCAGAAAAGGCCGAACAAAATGAATAAATGAGTTCGATAATAATCTGGAACTCGAGGAAATCACCTGTGTCTTACCACACCTGAAAAAAATTCCATACCAACAAAATCCTGAGCTAGGCGCCCACATATCCACACCATTCCTTAATAACCTGTACCCGGGATACGAACATCAGACCCCTGTGTTACCGCCGCAAACTGGAACCCTAATAGTAATCTTAGTAATGTAGAAATGTGATAATGGATAAAAATGTCCTATAGGGATGAAACGTGCAATATGATTTCAGGAAATAAAGAATTTTTCAAAATTGAAAACAGAAAAATCGCATTCACGATCTTGAATACCAGATGCAAATCAATGCTAGCAGTTAAAAGTAGTTGCATGTGACTGTGAAGTAGATTTAAATACTCTTGTGTATAATTGTTCTACCAAATTCACTCTTCACTGTGACAGGTGTTTACAGTGCAGCACTGCGCCTCGGTCTCCTAGCGCCAACTGCCCCCAATATCTTTGTAGTGCGATACAGTATCTCTGATGAGGTAGTCTTCGGAGGCGCCTGCAATACAACAAAATAAATTCGTGTTTCTAGAGCAGTTTGCTAGTCTTCCAAAAAGTCTGTTGTGTTCCATTCCCATGACTTTCTCTACATCTCTGCAAAAATATTCTTAAATGCTTTTAATTATTTCATGCTAATTGAGAAAAAATTAACACAAATAGTCTTATTATTTGCTGCCTTGTAAGTAGAAGCGAAATATGGGTTAAAGTGAAAGTCAAAAGCTAGTTGCTATGTGACTAAAGTTCCTTTGTTTGTGTGGACAGAGGCTGACAAATTCCTGTTGAGAAAAGTATGTTTTTCAAAGCTGAAACCAAAAACAAGGAATATCTCCAAAACGATCAACTCCACAAAAAATTAGTTAACATAAATTGTGTGTTTTAACGTGCTCTAAATTTTTTGTGTTTTAAGTTTTCATCCATCTCTTACGGGTTAGCGGCTATGCAAAATTCCGTAAAATTTATCCATAATAAAGTAGCCTTCAGAGGCTATTCCCAGAAAAATCAAGATATACATTTTATTTGGTAAGTAAATAACTTAAATATAAGAGATTTCAATCAAAATCGTTAGCGCCATTTTTAAGAAAATCAAAAATTTTGAAATTTTTTCCATGTAAAGGGTAGTTTGGGGTGTGGGATTTTCTTGAAAATCTTCGTGTCGCATACTTGGAAGATACCAAACTTAAATATTGTTTGGTTTTAACGGTCCTTTGGTTTTTGAGCTATGCTGCTCACAGACACACACACACACACACACAGATAGACAGACGCACACACGGACATTTTTCTAAGAATGCTTTTTTTTTTTTTTGATTCAGCGGGTCTCAAAACATATATTTCTGGTGAAATCTCGGTATCGAATTTTTGGGTGGAATACAATACCTTCTCTATACACTATATACATAGTACGTATAGAGAAAGTAAAAATATAAAGGAAACGATGGGATGAAATTGATTTAATTTATTCACTATATATACAATTAGGCGTTCACATTTTTACTTTCTATAGCCCGCATATACAATGTACATAGTGGATAGAGAAGATATTGTATTCCATCCAAATATTCGAAGTCTATATTTCACCGGAAATGTATGTTTTGGGGTCCCCTGAGTTTCCGAGTAAAGCATTTTTCAGAAAAAGTTCCGTATGTGTGTGTGTGTGTGTGTGTGTGTGCGTGTGTTTGAGTGTGTATGTGTCTGCGGACAGCACAGCTCATAAAACGACAAGACTGTTAAATACCAAACTTGTATTTAGATTTGGTACCCTTCAAGGATACGACACGAGATTCTCAACAAAATCCCCGCACCACAAACTACGCTTTACATGGAAAAATTTTTGAAAATTTTGATTTTCCCAAAATGTTATAACCATTTTGATTAAAATACCGTACATTAAAGAGATTTACATCCCAAATAAAATGCATATCTTGCATTTTCTGGGATAGCCTCTGAAGATCTCTTTAATCTGAATGAATTTTGCATAATTTTGCTAAACCGTAAGAGATAGACAAAAAGTTACTGCACAAAAAATATAGATCTCGTCAAAACACACAATTTATTTCTGTAACTTTTTTGTTGTGGAGGTAATCGTTTCCGAGATATTATTGTTATGGGTTTCTATTGTAGATTACTTATACTTTTCTAAGACAGGAAGAATCCATTTTTCTTTTGTTCTAATCCTGGCCAAGCAAAGAAGCGATTTGCAATGACAATCGCATAACGACAGCTTTTAAAACATTTGACTATGCACTTCAGCATAGCATATTCCATTAGTTCCCTTCTACTTATAATGGACTAAGAAATATCATTCTGCTAATGTTTATCTCGATTAGCAGTGTAGAAAGAAGAATCTTTTGTAAGAAGCTTGTTTGTAGAACAGATAGAGAAAGTCATGTGAGTGTAAAGTAGAAAATTTTAATTAATATACAGTGTAATTACTCTCTAGTTATTTGCAACAGTACTATTATCAATGCTAGAGTAAACGTATTTCTGTAAAATCATTCTCAAAAATTAAATAAATGAAATCTTATTTATGTCTGCTATGACTGTTGGTTACAGCATAAGTTTAGAGCCACAAATGTCTGCAATTAGAGTACAGAAAATAATGTTTACTCTTTTCATTGTATACGACCCGATATTAACATCATAATACTTCATGAAACAAGTATATATACTTATTTATTGCCGATAAGTTACATTGTAATGCTATTATGATTAGAGATGTAGATTTTATTTCACTAAAACACTAAAATCTACTCTCATCTATACACCTCGTGTTTGTGAGATTATTGTTCCTTCCTACATGGCTTCGATTGCGATTAATTATTTGACAATTCATCTGTCCCCTGCTATGAAAAGTTTGACAACCCTGTTCTAGATAAAGTGGGGGCCGACTTATTAGCATGCTTCGTTAAACCTGACCGCAACTACGCCATTAATTATATTAGAGCTTTCATCAGCGACATGAACAAGAAGATTAAGTATGGCCAACATTGAACGGCAGTAAGAAAGTCGACGTTAAGGTAATGAGGAATGTAAAAAATACAAGATTTAAGTGCATGAATAAAGCAAGAAAGAAAATGTCTTAGCTTCCGTCTTTATTTATGTGTCTTTATTTTATTTTATTTTTGCACCAAATTTCAATGAAGCCTTGCTTTAACGGTACTTCGCTAGTGAGAACGTTTACCACCTTCAGTGTTAGTTATACTCTGTGTGTGTGTAGAGTATCTTGCTTATTCAGTGGCTAGAACTATGCTCAAGCTTGCAGAGGGTGGAGCTGGATTTGTCAATACCAACATAAACAGCTACGTTCTATTATTGGCCACATGATATGTACGTCGCTAATATAATCGGTTCTCTTGGTAAAATGAAAATTTACGCTTATTTGTTCTTTAACAAAATGTCATAATAGGTAGCGAGCTAATGCAGTTCATAAAAATCTATTGTGTTCCATTCACAAAAACGTCCTATCTGTCCAAAATAAAAACCATTCTTACAAAATAGTATTCTTTTATCTACATCATGCTAATCGAGATAAACATTAGCAGAATTAGTCTTAATTGCTTGCTTCATTGTAAGAAGGGAAATAAGGGAATGCATTATCCTAAAACGATAGTCAAATCTCTTAAAGCTGGTGGCTCTATGAAACAATCGAGGTTCGGTTCGATTTGCATGGTCCCGTTTGAGAAAAGTTACGTAGTTTAAAACTGAAACGAATAACATATTGGTACATTGAGGAATAACTAAAAAACGGCCAACTCTACAAGAAAACGTATATGACATACTTATGTGTATTAACAAGATCAGCATTTTTTGTGTTGTAAGTTTTTTTCGATCTCTTTCGGTTTAATTTTTATGCAAATTTTGTAACATTCATTCAGAATAAAGATGTACTCAGAGACTATTCCCAGAAAATTCAAAATATGCATTTTATTTGTGATGTAAATATCTTTAATACGCAGTATTTTACTCAAAATCTTTGGGGCCATTTTTGAGAAAAACATTTTCAAAATTTTTCCATGTAAAGAACAGTTTCTGTGGAGGGATGTTCCTGCAAATCTTCGTGTCGCATCCTTAAAATACAAATACAAATACAAACTTCGGTATTCAACGGTATTTTCGTTTTTGAGCTATGCAACTTAAAGGCACACAGGGACCTTTTTCTAAAAATCACTATAAGTGACATATATACAATATTAAATTTATGAAAATATAACAAAAACAATTCTAAAATGTTCCATTCACATGAATTTCTCTACTTGAGATATGTTATTTATAGTTACACACACGAACACTTACTGTCCTTCTAAAAATTATTTTTTGACACAGAGTACTCTATAAATGTATTTCTATGGAAATCCCAGCATCGAATATTTAGGTGGATTGCAATATCTTCTGTAGCTATATTTACGAAGTAGAGAAAGTAAAGAGTATCTTTTTTGGGTTTGTGTGACCCTGAAAGGTGTATTTCCAATGAAATATCAATCACAATTTTGGGCCGAATAATGTACTTCCTCTACTTATCACAGCACGCCTGTGTGTATGTGGTGTGTGTGTGTGTGTGTGTGTGAGAGAGAGAGAGAAAGAGAGAGAAATAGAGAATGATATAGATAGATTCCGGAGCACTGAAACCATTCATGGGTTAATTGTGCGTCAGACTCCAGGAGGATAGGATGATAAAGAGAGTATTATCAACGGACGGCCAAAAGCGGACCCAGCCACCGTGGAGGGTCCCTAACATAATCGAAACTGTTTGTTTTGTTTTATTTTTAAAATTGCCTTTCAGCTGCTACAAGTCTTCTTTCCTCATCCTTCCTTTTTTTCTTTTTTCCCCTTTTTCATTTTCCCAACATTTCCTTAGTTTTTTTCATTTGTACCGTTGATTTTTGCTTTTAATACACACACAGATCCACATTTACAAACACACAAACACCCATGTCCAAGGCGGGACTTGAACCCATGATGTCCTGCGCCACGAAGCACGTAAGCAAGGCACTTAAGCGAGCGTGGCCATGGGGACCGGCAGCTGTTTATTATTACGATTTGGGGAACACTAGCGGCCCACGCCCCATGTCTGGCCAAACCCCCTGGGTCCTACAGATGATTCCAACGCCACCCTGCCTCTAAAGCGCATTTACCACCACAGAAGGGCTCCATCACGCAGAAGGTTGGATGAAATGAAGGTAATGAACTTCCCAGCATTTGCTTAATGTCCCAGGAAACTCCTCGAAAAGAACTCACGGGTCAAAGAGGTTGACCGAGGGAATCGAACCCAAGACCTCTATAATATCAGTCCCTGATGAAAGCAGAGCCACTTGTCTTGATTAGGTATGGTAGAGAAGGTAATAATGCAGCAAAATGTAAATGGCGTGTTATTTATGGACGTTCTTTAGCTACTGTGGTTCTCGGCGTCCCATTCTAAATTGGGTGTGAAAGACAGCTTAATTTTGCTCAGAGGCCTCTCTATCAGGCTTGAGGTTCTTTTACGTACCGTATATCTACGACACGGGACCAACGGCTTTACTTCTCTTCCGAAGGAAGCCATGCTAAGCATTTTTACACCCGAAAAAAACCCATCGCCCTCCACCGGATTTGAACCTGCGACCTTGGGTATATGAAGTTAGCATGGTAACCATTACCCCACGAAGGGTGACAATAATGCAGAAAGCTGATCAGTGTTTTCGTAATGCACATAAGTGTTTCTTTACTCGTTTAATAGCTCCAAATTTAAAAGAGGTATTGAATTCGGAGCCTCAGGTTGTTGTGTCATGGTTTTGTGGAAACAAGTGACTGAAATAGTGGGGGAATGCTACGGGCAACATCACAAGAAGCGAGCTCTAACTTAAATAAAGGGATGGGGATGCCGTGATCATCCTATTAGCACTTCCCTCTTTTCCTGTTCACTGACTTCATTGATTACAAAACCTTTGTGTCCTGCCAGCAGCATTGGACTTCCAGCTGTATCATGCTTACCATCGTCGCGTCAAGCATGCGCACAAGCTCTTTTCATTCCATGTTGAACCCTATCATATTGGTCGAATAGGTATTGTGATGTCCCGCTGAAAAAAAAATTGTTACAACCTTTCTTCAATTGTAAACCCTCCTTCGATCAGTTGTAAAAAATCGGATGTGTTCCATTCCATTCCTTACCTGTTCTACAAACAATGTATCATTACATAAGATTATTCTTCTATCCACCTCATGCTAATCAAGATAAACAACAGCAGAAATAGCCTTATTACATAATTTCTTGTAAGCTGATAGGAACTAAGGGAATACACTAGGCTAAAGCGATAGTTAAATATTTATAAAGCTGTCACTATGTGATTGACTTTGAAATTAGTTTCTCTTGTATGGCCAGGATTTAAACAAAGAGGATATGAAACGAATGACTTCTTCCGTTTTTAGAAAAGTATAATTATTTTGAAATTGAAACCGATAACAGAGAATATCCTGAAATCATTAGCTCCACAAAAAATTGAATGTGACATAAATTGAGTTCTAACGAGATCTACATTTTTGTGTAGTAAGTCTCTGACTGTGTTATAGTTTATAAGTTGTGCAAGTAATTCGGAATAAACAGCGGTTCAGAGGCTATTCCCAGAAAATTCAATTTATTTATTCGTCATCCAAATATTTCATAATATACCATATTTTAATCAAGATCGTTAAAGCTACTTTTGAGAAAATCAAATTTTGAAAAATGTTCTACGTAAAGGGTAATTTTAGGTGGATTTTCTAGAAAATTTTCGTGTCGCATCCATTGTAGATACTGAACTTAAATGTTAAGTTTGGGATTTAGCAGACTTTTCATTTTTGAATATCCGGTTTACAAACACGCATGCACACACTTGGACCTTCTTCTAAAAGCACTTTTCTTTAATACAGGGAACCCTAAAACATATATTTTCAATGAAATCTAGGTATCAAATGTTTGGATGAAATGCTATATCTTCTCTGTTTATTTACGAATAAGAGAAAATACAAAGACATTCAGAGTCAATACCTGCATTTCGAGACGTATAGATTTATTTTCTCTACCGCTTATCCATGGTACGTGTTTAATGTATTTTATTTGCCCCTCCAAATTTGATATCTAGATTTAATTAGAATTACACCTTTTGACGTTCCTTGGAACCAAAAAGGTATTTTTATTAAAAATCATGGTTATGTATGCATGTGTGCGTGGTGCGTGAGAACAGTATACTTGAAAACTAGAAAAGATTTAAAATTTAATAGCGGAGTTTGATTAAAATACTCGATCGAAAGATAAGCACATTTTACTGTGCGAACATCCGCCTGACTACAATGATGGTAAAGCTATACGATAGCCTTACCATCTTGTAGATATCTTGTCGATATAACGCTAATGTATCTCGGGTGGAATAGGCTTATTATTGGGTATACTCTAGAAACTGATATGGAGAATAAAACAGATATCTCCACTTATGTATTAGATAATTTCTGAGAGTGTAGCCTGTGCTAGACTTAGAATATTGAACGGATGGAACACCTTGCACACTGTGGCCTAAATAATATATATTGTGGTTACCACCCCCGAGGAGAAGAGGTTAAAGTGAAGAAACCACAGGAGGCTACAAGTCGAAGCCAGACAGGCCATTTTATTTACCGTGGAGGAGAAAAATGCATTACGCATTCGATCCCCAACCGAGATGCAATGGCTGGGAGGATATGTGGGACTCTCCGCTTCCTCATGTTGAATACCCACTAAAAAAACCCTCCACGTTATAACAGTAGATTTCTAAGATGATCCTGCTGTGTAGCTTAGCGCGGTCCCGCATATGCACCCGCGTTAGTAGGTGAAAGGTAGATGCTGCCTCACGTTGTGCGGGAGCGAGTGAAAGGTTGTATCTAGGCGGATAGCCATGAGACCTGACTGCAGCCTAGGGAATGAAGGTGATAATAGAAAGGAAATAAAAGGTGGAAATTGAGGAGAGATATGGACGAAGAATGCATACTTTATTTGTCTATTGCGGTATTGGTCAACGAACCTCCGGGACGTCTTCCAGTTGGTCGACTACCGAAGATCCGCTGGCTGTGCGTGATGCCCCTCAACCTGGGACAGGAGGAGGAGCGGTGATGTTCTGCTGACTTCGGGATCGAAACAGATGAGCAGAGAAGGCAGCTTGCTGCAGGAGAATCCGCTTCAGCTGCTCAGTGATGCCTTCTAGCCGGGTGGATAGATCAGCTGCAGATGCCTGATGAGTGGAGATGATCGAGGTGTTTGAAGTTCATGGAGCTTCTGGGTGATGCTACTGCACGTCTCTTCCAGAGCGGCTAGACGAGCACCGACGTTCAGGATCTCCACGTGGAGGTTCTGAATGGCATCCCGCGTCGCTGTGTCTGACAGGACAAAGACACGCGAAAGACCCTAATGTTCCTAACTGAAGTTTCCCAGAGAGGGCGATGAATAACCCATGGACTAGACATCCCACTAGTGTTCACGGAGAATATTCTTTGCTTGTAACAAGCATCCCTGTCATCTGACCGGATCCCTTATGCGAAACATAAGGAAATTATTCAAAGAGAAGTTGTGGATTAAAAATAAGACTAGCATTTGTCTTCCAACCAGAGTGACCAGAATGCGGTCCTATAGGAGCAATTCGTTCGGTTCCTATCACAGATAAACGATAAATAAAGTGAACCTTCTATTGCACAAAAAACAAATACAATTCATTGGTTGGCTTGTTCTAAATGTTAGAGTTTTATAATGACTTATTAATATCTTAATATATAAAAATCAATGTATAGGATTCCACACTGTTACATCGATTTCGACGAAACTTGGTGCATACAATCTTTGATACAAGGCAAAATATACTGAGTAGCTTATAATTCGAAAATACGTCCCATTTCACAAGATTAACAATTTTGTTTCATATAATGTCTATAAAAGTTCGCAAAACCACCTATTTCTTTCTCAGTGATTGATGTAATAGCTGGAACATTGCCAATATAAGAAAAGAATTGCCTACCTAGGCATTCACAAAATAACAAAGTAACAGCGAATTTACACATTATTTGCAAATTTAATATCTAAAATTGATCATGGAATAAAATAATTACAACAGCTATTATGCTTAAATAAAAGCAAAGCCGATATATAATGGTTAAAAGATTAAACATTTTTGAACTGTATTACTTTAAAATGTATTAACAGCAAAAAGATCAAGCCAAACAAAGTACTCTTCTGTATCATTATCACCTTATTTATTTTAAAATGACTTTGTATTGTATATCGAATATAAAATGACACAAAAGGATTCAATATAGTTTCATTGGTTACAAAAGTTCTGTAGCGCTTAAACATTACTAACAGAGTAATAGATATGTTGGTATGAACATCCACATATTCTATGAGCATATTTCGATGCTCGGACATACACTTCATATGATATTTAGCTTCTCAATTTTTCTAATTAGCGAGCTTTTTTTTCTCTATGGGAAGTCTGTGATGTTTAATAAGCAGAACATCAAAACTGATGACAAGTGATAAGTGGATATAGATAATAGCATTAGCATCAAGCCAGACGAAGTGCCACTTCTTCTGTTTTGGATCTTCATTTTGTTGATTTTTCGTTTTTTGTTGCTTTTTTTTAATTTCTTGTATTTTCTTAGTAGTTTTATGTGCGTTAGTTACTGAGAATAAACGTTACTTTAGCTGGTATTATTTATTCCCAACTGAGATTTTCTCTATAAATAGCGACGAGTCTCCCCAACGCGTAAGTCAAAGCTACATTCACAAGAAACTACCATACAAACTGACATTTGTGGTTCTTCAACCATGCTTTTTATATAGTTTTCTCACTTACCTTTCTTTCTTTGTAGTTTCCTGAGTTTTAATTAACTATTTCTTTGAGCGTATTGTTTAATAATTGCTATTTACGTCCAAACGGCTACTGGAATAGCAACCTAAGGCTAAATGTGGAAACGATAAACCACCGAAACATGGACATGGCCGAGTATTTCAGCTAATAGTTTATACAATAATTTAATAATTTAGAAATATTTATAGAAATTTACAAAATAGATTCATGAAGATCCTGAACCTTTTTGGTCTCTTCATAAGGTTAGCTATGCTTAGTTGGTTTCCTTATAGGTCTAATCCAAACTAATAGACATTTTTATAGCTTCATATTAGTATTTTGGTACAAGAGCCGCACAATCATAATAACGACTTCTGTTTAGTTGAAGCGCGTTAAACCAAGTTGCATATATGTGAAGGAATTAACCAGCATTACGAGTTGCATAAGAACTGCAGGAAATTTACTGCCATAATTACGGGTATTGAACTAAATTGATTTGTTCGGATCTCAGCTTAGCATGGATTAGCTTTAAAGTTAATTAATATTTCGTGTTTATGCCTCTCGGTAAAATGATCATGCCCATAAAAGCCTTTCAAGTATAATCTCATGCAATGATTATAATGGCAATTATGTTTACAGGATAAATCATGACTGACCAAACTGACTCGCAACAAAACGGTTGCTCTAATATCTAAACGTTATTTTATAAGCATTTGATTGCCTGTGGAGTAGTATAATATTTAACTTTTGAAGCTACCTACGTTTTGGTGTGGCATTATTTACTTGTTACGACTCTGAATTTGAAAGGGTGTGATACATTTACCTCTTACAGTGACTGCCACTGAAGATGCTGACCGTAGAAGTCGGCGAAACGTATGGTTCACATTTTAACCTACGACCCCGGATAATACAGTTTTTTTTTTAGATATAACGACACCGGCCGTGAAAACAGCCTAAGATATTCTTGAAAGGGTGTTCTTTTTCGATTCCCCTTTTTATTACTTGGCGGGCGTTCTTTGTTTGCCTGTATACACCACACATGGGTGATACTTTAAAACTACACGTCGCGTACCGCGTGGTTTGACTGCACGTGTCTGTGACGCTTTTTTTAGGATCTCAGATTCCACGGTCAAAACAATAGTATTTTAGGGTAGTAACTTGCCTTCGTCTACTCAGCGGTTTGCACTTTAAGACTGTTTTAGGATTCAAACTAATAAGTTCGTTCTAAAGGTGATCTGCTTCTGGTATCTCAGATCGATTAGTCTCGGAGCGCACGCTGAAATGAAAATAACTACTTCTACTCAAATAATACTTCCAGCGCTTCTGTAAGAATACTTCACTATTTTCTGAAATGTTGCCGGATGGGTAGGTTTACAATCACTTTTACAATTAATTTGGATTTCTGGTCGCAGGACCAATTCTTGGTTGAGCGTGCGCACTGCACCCACGCGTATAAGCAACTCAAGCCATACTTACTTCCCGGCGTGCAACTCGCTATGAAAAACAAACGAACATTTCTTTTGCCTTTCAATTAATTATGAACATTACACTTTATATAATATTCTAAAATTTACATAAAATATTAAGTCACGAAGTTAAGTCATTTAGATACACTTTACTTTTACATGTTATTCGCATATGTACATTTACTATTTTTATACATATTTCACGTTCCTGACATTGTCCGAAAGTTGAGGCAAATCTTTTTCATGCGCTGGCTCTTAGTACTTATGTACTTGAAAGGCAACAATTGTTGGCGCTTTCACGCGTGCCTTCCCTTACCCTTAAGTTAAAATGCATATTAATGTTATTGAAAGATAATAATTATTGTATAAAATGTATTTTTTTCTTTCTGTAGCACATATGTATTATATTTTAATAAAATTGGGGAGATTGAATCAATGATTTCAGGTTAATAATTTAAAGTCTTATTTAATTACATTTTTGGTACTTACATAGTATATAGAGACGTATTGTATTCCACCAAAGCTTCGACACCAAGATTTCACCCGTTATCAGGTTCCCTGAATCCATAAAAAGCATTTTTAGACACATTTATGTGTCCGTGTGTGTGTGTGTGTGGGGGGAAGGGTACTATAACTCAGAAACGATAACTACGCTAAATGCCAAACTTGTATTTTAGTGTCCTCCACGAAGATTTTCCGTTGAAAACTACCCTACACCAAACTACCGTTTACATTGAAATTTGTTTGAAAATTTTGTTTTCTATAAAATGGCCCCAATAATTTTGATTAAATTACCATAGATATGTTTAAGATATTGAAATGGCAAACGAACTGTACACCTTTAATTTTCTGGGAATGGCATCTGAAGTCTACTTTGTTCCGAATGCATTTTGCATAACTGGTAAATCGCAAGAAATAGACAAAAACATACCGCACAAAAAATATACTCTCGTTAACACATACAGCTTGGCATATACCTTTTGTTATAGAGTTAGCCGTTTCCGAGATATTTCTTGTTATTTGTTGCAATTTTAAATCAGTTCAATTTTTAACAAACGGAAGTCATCTTTCGTTTCATCTCTTTTATTTTACTACTGACCATGCAAAGAGAACCGACTATCAATTGTTTCATATAGCGACCAACTTTTAAAATACATACCACATTAACCTAGTGTATTGCCTTATTTCCCTCCTACTTGCACGGAAGCAATTAATAAGACAATTTCTGCTGATGTTTAGTACTTTAGTTAACATGCTAGATAAAAGAATACTCTTTTGCAGGAGGAGATTTGCAGAAAAGGTAAAGCAAGTCCTGTAAATGGAACTCGTCAGATTATTTTAATGCAGTTCTGTCACATAATGCCAAATCTAAAACTTTATAGGATTAGGACCAGGACAATCGCGAATGGTGTCTCCAGTCACTGGGGGCAGAGAACCGCACATGTGCTACTGTGGTCCTTTGCAACTAATGTGACCCCAGTTGGGAGGGAAAAGTGGAGGTACCCGAAGGTGCCATTATCCTGATGATAATGGGGGCAAGAATGGACGGAATCCCTAACTTTCCCAGATTCAAGGCATCCAATGCCGTGAGCCTAATTACCTTTATTTTTTTTTTATTTTTGCTTAGAATTAAAATATAATTTTTAAAGGTTTAGTTAAATCTTATAAATTTAATAAGAGAGTTTAACACTTTCATTATGATTTCAAGACATACGCTTATTCATTTCGTTTGGATTCATTATTCTGAAATTTATAAAATAAATAATTCTTAAGAATATTCTAATTCTTAGTACATTTTCCTTTACACTTACTTTGTTACGAGTTATATCATTTAAACATTATTATTTATGAAATATATTTCTATACAACTAAAATTCTAGCTTCTGTGTGCCAGAAAGCACGCAAAGGCGGGTCCTAACAGAGAGGTCTGCTAACGAAGTTATTAAGAATTTCCTTTCTTGTAAACTCATAAACTAGAAAAAAAAGTTGAATGATGTTTACTTTAAACAATGAAGCCCGGGACTTAAAACTATTTACGACATATAAGTTGCCATTGGGGTATATCATCTAAAAATCATTTGAGATTTTTCTGAGGTTTACTTGGAAAAAAATTCGAATCAATTGGGAAGTTTAGTGCCGTGGTGGCATGTTGCCATTGGTTCTCAGTGGTTAGAAAAATTAGACTGAGATCAGGAGATTTGCGGTTCAAATCCAGTTATGGGTTAGTATGTTAACGGCGGGGTCACCTCGGCAACTGCGACCAGGTACTGATATATTGCGGCCTACTATATCCCCCCGGGATAAGGGATGAGAAGAGCGCAAACCACAGACCAGCACACAGGAAAAGACAAAGCTAAGCGCAGAGACGCACGGAAGTCCCTAAAAGTTCACTAGATGGCAACACGGAGGCTATACAAGCGCCGGGAGGCCGAAAGGAGGGCTCCATAACTGCACCTAGCTCAACAAGCGCAACCAGGGGGAAGATGGTTTCACTTGGAGCAAGCAAAGCCTCAAGCCTACTTGAAAGGTGAAGAAGGGAATTGAAATGAAGGAATGAAAGGGAAAGGAACCGTGATAGATATACAGCACCCCAGCATTTGCCTAAGCGACCCAGGAAAATCAAGAACCCCACGGACAGAGTGCGGTCAACGGAGAGCGAACCCGGACCTCCTGAATGCCAGTGCCAGACGAAATGCCTGAGTCACCTGGCTCGGTAGCCGGCTATAGCATTGAATTTTACAATCTAACTCTACTTTTCCCACACCATACTAGATCGCAAATCAATAAAAATCTGATCTGTTCCATTCACATAACTTTCTCTAGCTGTTTAATATGCATTCTTACAAAAGATTATTCTTTTATCTATGATAAACATTAGCAGAATAGCCTAACTATAGCAGAATCGGTTTTATTACTTGCTTCCTTGTAAGTAGAAGGGAAATAAGGGAATACATTAGGCTAAAACGACAGTCAAATCGAAAAGCTGGTCGCTATGCGAAACAATTCGCTATGCGAAACGGTTCACTTTGCTTTGCTCTTGTAAAACAAGAGATATGAAATTAAAGGTGGCCTCACGTTCGAGAAAAGTTATGTAGTTTTAAATTGAAAATAACGTGGCATTTCTCAAAAACGGCCAATTCTACAAGAAAAATGTATATAACAGTTATACAAAACTCTGCAAAATTCATCTAGAATATAAAGTTTTTTAGAGGCTATATCTAGAAAATTTAAAATATACATTTTATTTGCGATGTAAATATCTTTAATATATGATATTCTAATGAATATTGTTGAGCTATCTTTGATTAAAACATTTTTTCACGTAAAGGGCAGTTTGTGGGGGGGGGGAGGATTTTCTTGAGTGTTTTGTTTTCTGTGCGAGTTCCGTTTGCTTTTTACTTCTAATACACACATACACACATTTTACAAACATACAAACGACCATGCCCAAGGTGGGACACGAACCCACGATCCTCTGCGCCACGAAGCACAAGGCACTTTAGCAAGCGCGGCCATGGGGACTGGCTGCTAGAAAAATACTGAACTTAAATACCAAGTTTTGGGCCATACTATCAACAAGCACAAATACATACACCTATTTTCTAAAAGTACTTTTTTTTACTCAGGGGACCAAAACATATATTTATGGTGGAATCTCGACATCAGAATTTTGGGTCAAAAAATAAAGCAGTCTTCATGGTTATAGGGAGCATATAAAAGTTTTATTTTACACTTCAGCACTGTGCTAGGTCATGAAAATGGTTTCGGAAAGTAGGCTATCGCAGGTTTTTTCGGTGAACGCGCTTAAAGAGAATTTTTGCCGGAGCTTAAAGGCTTAAACATGAAGAGGCAAAGGGCTGAACATGGAAAAGTGTCCAGTGTGCGCACTTGCTGACTATGCGAGCGATAAGTCCCTCGCTATTCATAAACACGGGTCAGTGCTTGTAGTAAATGGGATTAGCGCGGTTCTGCGAGCGTGTTGACAACTTTTATAAGCACGTACAGTTCACCACATCTTTTACAGCACGTGATATCCAGCTTTTTTCAAATTTATACTGGAATACATGGAGCTTCCAAATCAACTTCAACATCACAAACTAATTCTATTAGCGTGTACTGTTGCATTCCACCTAACAACTCTATACAGAGATTTCCAAACAAGCATTTCTTAGAAAATAACCATTATGTGTATGTGTGTGTGTGTGTGTGTGTGTGTGTGCGCGACTCAAACATTTTCGAGAATTCTCCACCACCTCATACTACGCTTTTACTGTCTCTAACGATTTTGAGTAAATATTATGTGGTAATTAATCACTTTCTCTGCACGTACTAAGTACCTAGTGTTTGGAGAAGTTATTGTATTTCACCTAAAAATTTGATGCCGAGATTTCACCGGAAATATATGTTTTAAGAGCCCTTGAATCCAAAACAGACATTTATAGACTAACCTCAGAGTGTTTGTAGCTCAAAAACGAAAATACTTTGGTATTTAAATTCAGTATCTTCCAAAGATGCGCTACGAAGATTTTCATGAAAATTCCCCTAACTCAAACTATCCTTTACAAGGAACACGTTTTGAAACTTTTGTTTTTCCCAAAAGTTGCTATTGATTTTGATTAAATACCACGTATTAAAGCTATTTTCAGCACAAATAAATGTATATCTTGAATTTTCTGGGAATAGCCTCTGAATACCTCTTAATTTTGAATGAATTTTGCATAACTTCTAAACTGTAAGAGATAGTCAAAATTTTCCAACACAAAAGATGCAGCTCTGGTTAGTACCGTTACACCTCTCTATAACGAAAATAACTAGTATATCCCCAAGTAGTTGAGGCGGATGGCTTCAAACATATAGCAGCCAGAAATTACGCCTGCGAAGCGACCAATGGCTACCAGCCATACGTTCCTCAAGAGTTGCCACAGTAGTTCTAACTAAAGTAGAAAGAGCGCCATACTCTTATTTTCCCAGCAGGGTTTATAAGGACGTATTCACAGAGATTTTGAGCGAGTTCCAATTGTTCATCGCACGGAGGACGACATAATAAGTGCATCGAGGGGAACACAAGTTCGGTGCTATTTTGTATAAGAGGTAACATTTTCGATCTATAATTTGATGGAAAATTAAGCATTTTGGCCATTCTAAATTCTTTCTTCTGCGTTGTTACCAGCTCATTAAAATTAGTGTAAAATTTTGGCTAAATGGAACAAAGCGCCACAGAAACTTTATATAGTGATTTCCAATTACTAATTGTATTTAACGAATGATTTAACAGTCGGACATGAAGTCACTTAAATTCTAATAGTGAAATAAACAAAAATGGAATGCAATCGTTTAATCTTCTTTTTAATGGAAATTTAGAAATCCTGAGTTATTAGCAGCCTCAAACGGTCCCACCTTTCTAGAATATCTAAAAGAACAAAACCCAGTACAGGTTAAAACACAATTATATATACAAATAAATACTTTTTGTAGAGTAATCCGTTTTCGAGATGATCCTTTTGTTTTAGAAATTACCGTGATTTCCTTACACAATTCAATACACATTTGAGGTCATCCTATTTTAAAAAATTGGAAATATTCTCTCTCTCTCCTTCCCTCTCCCTCTCTATCTCTCTGTACGAAGTGCAATTCAAAAAGGTAATCTCGCATGAATACCAAGTGATATACTTGAATTTAAGAGCCAATATTGCACACTAAGGGAAAATTTACAAGAACTCACTCCTCCACACATTTTCATTTTAAATAAATTGTTTTGTTTTACAGCATGAAAAAAACCCATAAATATTGATTTATTATATGTTATATGTTTTAGATATTAATATAATAGTTGGCATTTATGTCGTGAATTTTATGTCCTTAGTTGTATATAAATCGAAAACAAACAAAAAATGGCACATAAACAGGACTTTGAAATTTACAATTGTGAAATTAAAACTTCAGAGGCATTTTTTTGTCTGGTGTGAATGTTTTAGTATTTTAGCAACACACTTGCAAGTGCCTCCTTTTGTTTCTCTTTGCGTGAAATAAACAATAAGTATAATATCAATGCAGATGACACAAAGTGCTTTGCTGTGGTATCAGCCTTATTGTTTTATTATTATTATTATTTATTTATTTATTTTGACTTCAATAGTTCAAGAGTTTGACAACAGATGTACTCTATTTGGGAATTCATTTTCTCTTCCATCTCCATTCCCTGTTTCATTTATTCAATTGTCTCCACTTCTAGTCCTCTTTCTGTTCTGCCTTTTCCATTCCGAATTTAATTTCTGTTTTCATTTTCTCCATTCCAAATTTACGGTCTTAGTTTCGGGTAGTAATGCTCCTCACGGTGACACTCAATCCACTCTTGAGTTATAACGAAATCTCCTCCAAGTAGGATTGCAGGCTATGTCTCTCTAATCCAAGTGAACTCAGAAGTTGCCGTCGCAACTGAATACGTAGCAAGACATTTCCAGAAGTATAAGTAATTACTGCACGTATTCTTTGCACTCAGGTGTGACCATGTTGCAGCTGCAACAATGGGTATTCACATGGACGCGCAGTCACAATATTTACTTCCATCTATTCTATATTTTTTTTAGCTTAACGACCTTTAACCAGGTTGGTCATATTGGACGATGAATGAAAGTGTTGAAATGATGCTCAATTAAGCTTAAAATTACTCGACATTCATCTTCTCAGGATAAGGGAAAACCCCGAAAAAACCTTATCCGAGTATCTCACCCTAGGCGAGATTCGAAATAGCTACCACCACACAACCCAGGCGGGCTATTTCATAAATTCTCCATGCTCTTTAAACGTCTACTATTTTTTTCAATATTTGCTCTATTTTTTCAATATTTGGCACTATTGCTTGTGTGCTCGTAAGTCGTAAAGCAAAATTTAGGTTGTGAACTCTAAGCTTACTTCTTTGTTTAGTGTTTCTCATTAAAAACAAACAAACAAACAAAACAACTGTCTCACAGATATATGGCTCCAAACATGCTTAAAATATTTGCATAGCAGGTTTCCTGAGATGGCATTTTCTTGTTAAAAGCAAACGAAAAAACAAAATGTAAGTCTGACGAACATGAACAAATTCAGCAACATCAATAGATTACAATACAATAAAATATACTGTGCTTACATCCACAAACTTTAGTTGTTCCACTTAAACTGATCATGTATTTTTCATACTGATTTGAATGGAAAGACGAATAATGAAAATGAGGATTAAACTTTGTTTTATGGTTTAACATTTTTCGCATTATTTTGTGTCGTAATAAAATAAATTTCTCTCAAGTAGCGTTTAATCTAATTGGTGTTGGTGACAAGCGCTATGATATAGGCCGCTCAATGGTAAATGAAAACTACACGATGTACTGACCAACTACTGCATTAAGGAGGGTATGAATGATGTGGACAGTTTTTCCTTCGTTCCAATTACTATTGCTCCAGCCAGTGGAACAGGCAAGCTCCCAACCAGACCTCTCGAATCCCAGTCCCACACGAAACGTCTGGGTTACCTGGCGCGCTTTCTGTATTTCATTTAAGTTTCCGTCTGAGCTTATTACATTGCCAAATTTTAATGTCAGGATGCGGATAAAAAAGAGAGTATTGAACATTCTGTGAAAAGATTCGTACGCATTGGTTGTGTTTGTGATAACTGATGACTGTGCCGCCAAATTATTGGAGAACGTGCTTCATTTGATATGTGGTTGATAACGAAGTAATCACAAAATTCTATTATTTTAAATTTTTCTGGTTTATCGTTATATGAATCGACACAAAACATTCCTTACTTCTTCAGGAGCTAGATAAGGAAGGCCAAAAATGTAAGCAAGCCACTGACTTTCTGTAGATGTTTTTTCTTTGTATTCTTTCTGCAATTTACGCCACCAAACTTGAGAAAAGTGGAATCTGCATCCACTTATTATCGCTGTTTCACACCAAATTGATCTAATAAAGTTATGAATCGTCACCTCATAAACCATTCCATCATTTTCACTTCTGTACCGAGTACTAGGAGATAGAAAAATACTGTATTCCAACCATATATTCAATACCATGATTTCACAGAAAATACATGCTTTGAGGACCCCTGGTACAATATATTTAAGGTCCGTCTGCGTGCGTGTGTGTGAGAGAGGGTACAGAATAGTTAAAAATTAAAAGTCCGTTAATACCAAACTCAAGGTATTTAAGTTTAGTATCTTCCAAGGATGCAACACGAAGATTTTCAAGAAAGTATTATGACAGTGCAGTCTCCTGCAGTGGTTCTCACCTTCGCCGTAGTATGCGAATCATCGCAGTTGGAGACATTGGAATTGAGTAAACAACACGGAAGAGCGTCGTGACGTAACAGGAACCTTCGGAACGCGAGCTTCTCGTGATTCCAGATGTTTCGGGAAGCTTAGGTTTCCATAAGTTTTTACAAATTTCAGTGACGTCATTTTATAGCTATAAAAAGAGGAAGGTATGGTAGCCGATGTGTATTGTGTTATGAATTGTATCCTGTCGTGAGAGATTGGAGTGTTAATGAACGAGTCATGGATGGCGTGCAGCCGTTAACTGTCTACGCGTCGAAACTTCGAGTGAATTATTTGCAGCAGTGAATGTAATACTTTATTTGTAAACAATTGAGACAGTAAAGACATTTTAAATATCCATTCCCCGTCACATGTAAAAACTTTAAAAAAAAGTGTTTTTCTAAAAATGACTCCAATGACTCTTAACAAGTTTTATTAAAATTTCGTATAATAAAAACGACAGCATAGTAAATAAAATGTATATCTTGAATTTTCTGGTAATAGTCTCTGAAAACTTCTTTATTCTGAATGACTTAAATTCCTGGTAAACCGAAAAGATACACAAAACATACTACACAGAAGATCTAGATTAATTAAAACACAGAATCTATGCCATTTACATTTTTGTGGAGTTGACCATTTTCCAGATATTTCTTGTTATTGGTTTCAATTTTAAAATAATTAAACTCTTCTCAAATGGAATTTTCCATTTGTTTTCATGTTTTACTCCTGTCCTGCAAAGAGAACTGATTTCAATCATATAACGACTCAGCTTTTAAAGGATTTGATTATCGCTTTAGCTTGATGTATTCCCTTCTTCTTATGAGGAACTAAATAATAAGTATATTTCTGCTAAAATTTATCTATATTAGCATGAAGTAGATAGAAGAATAATATTTCGTAAGAATAGTAATTGCATAATAGGTAGAGAAAGCCATGTGAATGAAACCCATCAAATTTTTTCTTATTGGATTTCCATATTTGCATTTTACACTTTTCAAAATGTTGCTGCTTCATACATTTTGTTCATCAATTACCTTAATAAATAAAAAAGTCAAGCAAATTAGCACATCTTTTCCAAAAATATAATGGTTCATTAGGCCATAAAATTATGGGTATTTATCTGTTAATAACCTAAATATACATATAATTTATAAACATCACCGATGTCATAAAATCTATTGCCGTATAATCACACACTCCTATTTATTACAGGTTTGAATTTTCCAATAGTTGTACTTTTATCAACCGGTAATGTCATACAAATAGTATGCAATTTCAAACCCATCACATAGTGACCCACTATTTAAAATTTTGACTATTCTATACCTACTGCCTTACAGTGAAATGATAAATATGTAATGACGGTTCATCTGCATTAAAAATAAATACATGTAATAAGTTTTCGTAGGAACAGTTTTTATTTATTGCGCTCTTTAACTGCTATGGTTTTAGTTATCCCATTCAATATTGGGCGTGAAAGACTGGAAATTTTGCTCAGAGCCCTCTATCAGGATTGAAGTTTTGAGTTTTATTTATGGACGTTCCTTAACTGTTGCGGTTCTCAGCGTTCCATCCTATATTGGGCCTGAAAGAATACATACATTCGTTCAGGCCTCTTTTAAGGGACTTGAGGTTCCTTTACGTGCTGTGAAACTACACCCAGAACCAACAGCTTTACTTCCCTTCCGAAGAAAGCAATGCTAAGGATTTTACACCCGAAAAAATCCATCGCCCTCCGCCGTGTTTGAACCTGCGACCTTGGGAACCAGTGGTTAGCACGTTACCCCTATATCATATCATAGTTCACGATACTATCAGACTTGAGATTCTTTTATTATCTATAAATCTACGACACGAAACCAGCGGAATTACTTCCTTTCCGAAAGAAGCCTTGCCCGAAAGAAAAAAAGCAAAAACAAAACAAACAAAAAAAAAAAAAAAAATCTAATGTACTCTCTTCACATGATTTTCTCTAATTTTCCACAAACAAAATTTTCTTAAAAATATTATTATTTTATCTACATCATATTAATCGAGACAAATATTAGAATAATTGGTCTTTTTGCTTGTATCTTTATAAGTAGAAGGAAAACAGGGGAATACTATACGCTAAAACGAAAGTCGAAACCTTTAAAAGCCGGTCACTACGTAAAACAATTGATATTCCGTTATCGTCGCTTACCAGGAGCAAACAAAGTAGACAAAAAAAAAAGATGATTATCCGTTTGATAAGAGCATAAGTAGCTTAAAACTAAAACAAATAACTCGGAATATCTAAAAAAAAAAAAGGTTGTTAACTCTACAAAACAGTTGTATATGGTTTAAACGGTGTGTTTTAAAGAAATCTACATTTTTACTTTCTCTACACGTAATATGTACATAGTGTATACAGAACCTATTGTATTGCACCCAAAAGTTCGATACCGAACTTTCAGCAAAAATACATGTTTTGAGACCCCCTGAATAAAAAATATAAAAATATCCTTATGTGTGCATAGCTCAATAACGAAAATTTCGATATTTAAGCTCAGTATCTTCCAAGGATATGACACGAAGATTTTAGTTGAAATTTAGGATAATCCCCCACCCCAACTATCCTTTACATAGAACCTTTTTCGAAAATTTTGATTCTCCCAAAAATAGCTCCAACGATTTTGATTAAAATACCTTATGTTTAAGATATTTTTGTGACAAACTAATTTTCTGGGAATATCCTCTGAAGATCTCTTCATTCTGGTTGGCTTTTGAATAACTGGTAAACTATAATACTTACCACCCAAAAATGAAGATCTCATTAAAGCACACAATTTATATCATATATATATAGAGTTAACCATCTTCTAAATATTCCGGATTGGTTTTAATTTTAGTCACTTAAACTTTTCTCAAACGGGAAGACATCTTTCTTCTTCCTTCTCATTCGTTTATTCCTGGCAACCAAAGAGGATGAAATTTCAATTGTTTCACATAGCGACCGACTTTTAAAGGACGAGACTATCGCTTTAGTCCGTGCATTTTCTTGTTTCCCTTCTACTTACAAGGAATCTAGTAATAAGATAATTCTGCTTATATTTATCGTGATTAACATGATGCACATAACAGATTAATCTTTTGAATAAAACGTTTTTTGCCGCACAGCTAGGGGACATCATGTGAATGGAACACATTAGATTTTTCTCGTCTACTTACAAGGAAGCAAGTAATGAGGTCAATTTCTACTAAAGCTTATCTCGATTAGCATGATGTAGATAAAATAATAAGCTTTCTAACAATAATTTGTTACAGAAATGTAAAGAAAGTCATGTGAATAAAACACATGAGATATTTATTTTCTCTATACGTACTATGTACATAGTGTATAGAAAAAAGTATTGTAATACACGCAAAAACTCGAGAAAACAAAGTTCACCAGAAATTGTCTATCTATTACGGATTACAAGTTATACAGGTGCCAGCCAAAATGAAGAGGTCTTCAGAGATTATTCCAAGAAAATTTAAGATATAAATTTCGTTTGTCATGATACTATATTGAACGTATGGTATTTTAATCAAATTCGTTAGAACCGTTTTTGAGAAAATAAAAGTTTCCGATAAATGTTACACGTAAAGGCTAGTTGGGAATAAGGCGATGTTCTTAAAAATCTATCTGTCGCATCCTTGGAAGATGCTGAACCTAAATACCAAGTTTGGTATTTAACCGACTTTTCGTTTTGAACTATGTTGTCCGCGCACACACACGGTCGTTTCTAAAAATTATATTTTTGGATTCGGTATTTCCGGTGAAATCTTGGATTAGAAATTTTAAGTAGAATAGAATCTTTTCTCTACACATTATGTACATTGTACATTCGTGCTAGAGAAAGTAAATATCCATTGCCGGGTTTGAACTCGCGACTTCGGGTACTGGACAAATGGCAGGGAAAGTGATAAAAAGCAAATCACATAAAAGGGAAAGCAGATATGATAACGTTGAGGAAGGTAAGAGTTAATCGCATTGGGGCAAACGGTGGTTGAGTCAAGAGTGTTATTATGGGGCCTGACCCAGGTGAAGGAGCTCGCTATTTGTCGTTGTGTAATGAGGTATGCCTGCCTCAAGGGGAATGCTACATTGCTCTAGCAATTTGAAGAGAGATAAAGGTAAGGTGAGGGGGAGGGTTAATCCCATCGTTCCCCCAGCCAACTCTTCTCACTCCCCCCTCAGCCGTGTTCATCACCGTAAGCCAGATAATCCGAGGTGACTCAGTGGGAATTCTACCACCTGCCTATACAGCGGGTGAAATATATACACACACACACGCTTCTGGCCTCACACTGCTGTATCAAAAGGAGTTAAGAATCGCCACAGAGATGTATAGCAGAGGCGATTTGTTTGCTTAGACGATCAACAGCGGTGATAAATGCCAAGCGAGGCATTCTTAGCGCCACGGCACTGACAACGTGTTAATCAAAGAACAGCTGCGAAGCGTATCACGAAATTATATATATGTACGGCCAATAAGTCCAGTTTCACTTGTTAAAGCTACAGAATGCGTAGCATGACGAAACTTGGAAAATCTTCTGATTTTAGCAAAATTGTGTGATTTGTATTCGATCGGAAAGAGAGCCAGACTAAACAATTCAATGTCACAGCCGGGATTTAAACCACGGACCTCCTGGTCTCCATCCACTGATCTACCATGCAACAAGCCGAAGAGCATTAAATTCCCTAAATGACTAATTTTTTCGGGTAAACCACACCAGGGGATCTCAATTTTTTTTGCTTTCTCAAACCCGTATGTACATACATATAATGTACATAGTACAACAATTCGATGTCGAGATTTCGCCAGAAATTTATATTTTGAGGTTCTCTGAGTACAAAAAAGAAAAAGCATTTTTAGGAAAAGTTCCATGTGTATAATTTTTTTTTTTTTATTGCTTCATTTGTATAACCTCCTTTAACATCAATGGTCATATCGAGGGCTTTCACTTTAGAAACTGTAGGTTCAGAACATTAGGTTAAACTTTATATTACTAAACACACGCACATGCATACTTCCAGACTCTATGGGGGATAGGAAATAAATTCCCCGTCCCAGCCGGGAATCGAACCCGGAACCTCGGAGGCAGTCCATGGAGCTCGCTGATCACTCGACCACGGAGGCAGTCCATGTGTGTATTTGTATTTAACATCTTCCAAGGATGTATCAAAAAGATTTTCAAGAAAATCCCCCTTCCATAAACTACCTTTTACGTGAAAAACATTTTGAAATTTTTGTTTTTCTCAAAAATGGCTCTATCGATTATCGTATATTAAAGATATTTACATCACAAATAAAATGTATATATATTTTTTTTTTGGATAGTTCAGAAGATCTTTTTCTGGATAAGTTTTGCAAAATTTTGCATAACGGTTAAACCATAAGAGATAGACAAACATACCACACAAAAATATACATCTCATAAAACCCACAATTTATGGCATGCATTTTTTTCTTGCAGTTGGCTATTTTTGAGGTAGATATTCCTCGTTATAAGTTTCAGTTTTTAAATACTGAAACTTTTCACATACTTTGTCAACTCCTGGCAATGCAAAGAAACGGATTTCAACCACATGACAACCATTTTTTAAAAGATTTGAATATCGCTTTAGCCAAGTGTATTCCCTTATTTCCGTTCTGCTTACAATAAAGCTAGCAATAAGACAATTTCTGCTAATGTTTATCTCGATTAGCATGAAGACGAATAGGCTTTTTAACAATAATGTGTTACAGATGTCGAGAAAGTCATGTAAATGGAACAGACCAGATTTTTTTTAGATATACTCTAATGATGACTTTCATGCTGAGACATTTATTTCTTGACGTCACTGCTTAATAATGATAATTGTGTTGATATCAACGTACTATATACAATCCTTAATATTTTAGCTATCTTAATGTCATGTTTATATAAGTGATTTACTTTATTTTCTCGTATTTATTTCATAAATTGTAGCATTAGCTATGTTAACTTGTTCCAAGGCAAAGCTGCGATATTACGCAGTAAAATATGACAAAACGCTCCCTCTATTGTTTGTATTGAAAGCTTAAGAATTCGCAGGATTTCTTTATTTTATTCGCGTGCATCAAAGGTACAAGTGCGAACCAGCGAAAAGTCCCAAATATTCTCCAATCAGGGTATTTTTATTTGTATTTCTATGTCACATGGCATCAATAAAATATAACCACGTGATATGGTAATGCGATAAATAAGATCCAATCAGTATTAAGGAGATTTCTCCTTGACCGATGCGCTCCATCTCCTTTAAAATATTCTATCACATTTCTTCTCATCATTACTGCAGTTAACAGCTTAAAACTAAAATTATTCTTTAAGATTCTGTCAATTTAGGGGATGGTTTTACATTTTGGTACATATTATTTCGAAGGAATCGCATTTTCTTTTAGCCATCTAATTTTACTTTGACAGTATTCAACCTTTCAAAATGTATTCGTTCAATCAATTTCACACAAAACCGACCACAAATAACATTTATAGTCAGAACAAAAGCATTTATTTTTATTCAATTAACTCTTATTTTATGCAGTTTTGGGGTATTTTACTTTCTCTGCTTAGCACCTACTACATAGGTAGAGAAAGTTTGCATTCCATCCAAAATTTTCATAACAATATTGCACTGGAAATACACGTTTTAGGGTCTCCAATAGGAATACAAAAAGAGAAAAGATCTGTGTGTGTGTGTGTGTGTGTCGTTCATATGCACGTGAACAACATAACTCAAAAATTAAAAATCGTTTAAATACTAAACTTGTTAATTAGGTTCAGCATATTCCAAGGATGCGACACTGAGATTTTAAGCAGATACCGCACACCAAACTATCGTATACTCAAAAATGTTTAGAAAATGTTGATTTTCTCAAAAATGACTCCATCCATTTTTATTGGAATATCGTATATTAAGGATTATGACAAATAAAATATGAATCTTGAATGAAGACCTCATCATTCTGTATGACTGGTGAACTGTAAGACATGGACAAAAATGCACCTCCATAAAAAAAATATAGATCTCGTTAAAACATATAATTTATGTCATGGAATTAACCATTTCCTTGGTATTGATTTCAATTTTAAAATACTTTTCTTAAATGGCAATTTGTCATTATTTTTTTGTTTGTTTCTTTGTTTTACTCCTGGCCATGATAAGGGAACCGAATTTTAGTCATATACCACAAAAAATTGATCATTGTAATGTATTCTTTTATATCCCTTCTTCTTATAGGGAACTAAATAATAAAACAATTTTTGTTTGTAAAAATAGATTGTAGAGAATAGGTAGAGAAATCCATGTGATTAGAATATATCAGAGTTTCCTTGTTGGGAAAATAGTATATCTCCTCCTGAGCAAAAAGATTTTTATTTTATTTTGTTCTGCTTATAGATTTGAATTAATTTATATTTTATGTCAGTAAATTTTTATTTATTTGACATATGCTTGTTATCATAGTTTCAATATTGTGAGCATTTAGTACATTTTCAAATTATTTAATAAAAATTTAACATTCCTAGGAATACCAAATACCAGAGCTACTAGAGCATACAAAAACGGAACATACCTACATAATGATCACAATTTAAAATTCCATTTTCAATGGGGAGCGTGTCCATTCCAGCTCCTGTTTTCTAATGGGTACTCGTTAAACAATGATTGTATCGGTGGCTTTGCCATTGTGCGGAAGCAGTTCTAAGTTGAAATTAAAGATTATTGTATTATTATTATTATTATTATTATTATTATTTGCTGATGTTAAGGAATAAAGTTGGTACGCATTTAAATCTCGTTTACACAAAATTATTCTTAGGATAGGAAATTTGGCATGAATTCTCAGATCTTAGTTTAGGGTAGAGCCTCCACGTTTTCCAGTTATGAAGACACGAACAGAAGAATATGAAGAAGGCTAGCTAGCATCTAACCTCTCAAATCCATTTTGAAAAAAACATACCCCAATGGCGACTTCAATGTAGTAAGTACTTCAAGTTCCAGGCTTCATAGTTTAACCAACTATACTGTAGGTCAATTAATGTTAATTAATACTGTTCATTCATAAAAGCCGTGTGTAGGACAAGAACAGAAAGGCAGAATCAGCCTGAAAAATTAATTGTCATAGCCGGATTTGAAGCACAGAACTTCCGGTTTCAGTTCGCCTGCTCGAGCCAACCAAGCTTCCATGCCTGCATTCTGCCAAGTAATTAAATTCTCTACCTGATCGCATTTCCCGTAACCGCAAGATCTCAAATTATTTTTGATATAATATACTCTAATTTCGACTTAATGCGTAAGGACAAGAGTGGAAAGGTAATACGAGGCTGAAACATTCATTGTCACAGCCGGGATCTAAAGCACGAAACTTCCGGTTTCCGCCCGGCTGCTCTAGCCAACCGAGCTTCATGCCTGCATGCCGCCAAGGCATTTCCTTCCCTCAAGGAATCTAAAAAAAATGAGATAACATACATTTAAGCATAAGCACTTTAATTTCTGGACTTCATATGAAACCAATAATTAGTCGATGATATGTAATTGTTCTTTCACAGAATGAAAGGACCGGCAAAAAGTAGAAACAAGCTGAGATATTCATTGTCATACCCGGGATTTGAGCCACGGAATTTCCGGTTACGATCCGGTTGCTGTAACAAACATAGCTACCATATCTACATGTCGGCAAGGCATTACATTATCTATCTTGCAGTTTTCTCGGGAACCGCAAGGAGATCTCAATATCTTTCTGAGATAACATACTCCAAGTTTTTTTTTTTTTTTTTAATGATTTATTGATCGATCAGCGCATGTGCGCTCTACAGATCATTGATTTTAGACATTATTTACATGCATGATACTGAATAACATTGAAATGAGGTAAGCCCCATTGGGCCCCTCATAAGTAGGTACATTTTTTGTTTGTTTTTATTTTACAGAAAGTCTTGCTGTGAGAGCTGGTCCAGTGGTAGGCGACTCTTGATGCGAGTTGGATAGCTAGATTTTCTGCCAAGAGAATAGTGAATGACTCCTGAGACGTCTTTTAGCTTGCTGTAAAACTGTTCGGCTTGTGAAGAAATTGACTGTTGAATGATGCTGATTCCAGTTTCTCTATGTAGTTGACTATTTCTGACAAACCATGGTGCATTCGTTGAGATTCGCAATATTTTGTTTTGAAATGTCTGGATACGTTTGATTTCAGAAGGACTAGTTCCTCCCCAAACTGGACAAGCGTATAGTAGCAGTGGTCTTAATAGAGTCGTGTAAAGTAGTGTGCAGTTTTTTAGTTTGAGTGGGGTAGAGGAGGGGTTAGAGTTTTGCCAGTCTTGCTCGGGCTAGTTTAAGTTTGTTGCTTATATGTGGTTTCCATGTGAGTCATCGATCCAGGAGTACACCGAGATATTTCACTGTTTCTGTATTAGTTTTCCAGGGTATCTGTTTCGCTGGGAGCGTTACTGGTGGTGGATAGTTTTGTCTGCATAGTGTAAAGATCATTGCTTCACATTTTTGCTGGTTGAGCGAAATACGCCAGTTGTCTAGTCAGGGTATAATTAAGTTTAAGGCCTCTTGAAGGTGATTTCTGGCGGTGTGGATATTGCGATGTGTTGAGAAGATTGCAGTATCGTCCGCATACATAGCGATTTGAGCTGTAGGCGTTGCAGGCATATCAGAGGTGTACAGGTTGAACAGAGCTGGTCCCAGGATAGATCCTTGAGGAACTCCGGCTGTTATAGGTTTTGTAGAAGAGTGACAACTACCTATGCGGACTGAGAATGTTCGTTGTGACAGAAAGGAGGAAATTATTTTATAGAGGTAGTCTGGAATGCCGTTGTTGAACAGTTTGTATAGAAGACCCTAATGCCAAACCCTGTCGAATGCCTGAGTGAAGTCAAGGAAAGCTGCAGTTGTGTGTTCTTTCTTCTCGAAGCCTTGTGCCACTTGCTCTGTAATCCGGAGAATTTGATGGGTGGTTGAATGTTTACGACGAAAACCGAATTGAAAGGGAGGTAATACTGATACTTCATTGAGAAATTTTGTTAAACGCTTAAGTATAATCTTTTCATACACTTTGGACAGATACTCCAAGTTCGACGGATTTAAAAGCTTTTGCCACCTCTAAGGCGATTCTATATAAAAGGTAAAAGGTAAAATATCATGCCGGCATATGGTAGCTCAGTTGTTTAGAGCTATCGGACAATACCGTGATTCAAGCCCTGGTTATGGCTATCGATTTTTACTTTCTGTATCATGGACAATGTCCGTAGTGGGTAGAAAAGGTATCGCGATCCATTAAGGAGTTTTCACCGGAAACGCGATTTTTGAGGAACCGAATTAAAAAAAAAACATTTTTAGAAAAAAGATTCATATGTACCTGTCTGTGTGTACGTATGTATCTAATCTGTGAGTAGTATAACAAAACGAAAACTTAGATAAATACCAAACTTGATGTTTGAATTTAGTATTTCCTAAGGATTCGACATGCACATTTTTTTAAAAAAGCCTCCCAATCCAAACTATCCTTTATTTGGAATATTAATAAGATATTTTGATTTTCTCAAAAATGGGTGTAACGATTTTGATTATAATATCATGTGTTTAAGATATTTTCATGACAATTTAAATGTATATCGTGACTTTTCTAGGAACACTTTCTGATATTCTCTTCATTCTGGATAACTTTTGCATAACTATAACTCCATGACACGACAGCTCACAAGGAACCTTGACCTATCACCCGGCCGCTGCGTCCCCCACCTCGGTCCATGACAGTGAGACTTGGTCAGCGCCTCGAACTCCACCGATCGGTTAATGCGGTTCTCATGACCTGGAGCCCCTACTTCTCCCTTAAGTAGCTCCTCAATTGGCCCTCCAGGGGCCTCACGAGGCAGAGTGAACCCCGGGCGGGGGAAATATCCCCGTGCCAGTACCGGGTTTGAACCCAGGTCTCCCGCTTGGTAAGCAGCTGCGCTACCACCGCGCTAAGGAGACGACCCCTTTTACATAACTGGTAAATCAAAAAATATAAATAAAAGCTGTATGGTAAATATATATTTTGTGCTAACCATTTCTCAGATACTCCTTGTTATTGATTTCATTTTTAAAATACACATTTATCAAATAGTAGATCGTTATATTTGTTTCTTGGTTTTGGTCAAGCAAAGGCAATGGAATGTCAATGCCATCACACAGCGACCGGTTCTGAAAAGTTTGACTATCGTTTACACACAGTACATTTCCTTATTCCTTTGTGTCTACTGTAAATATACAATAAAAATGTAAGCAAATATTTCTCTGGATTAATGTGAAGTACCTGGTTAGAAGAATAAACTAGGTATATTGAATAAAGTCACTAAAATAATGTATCAGCTGTTTTCAAACTTATACTACACCTTGCTTGTTTATTCTTACCACATTTGTGTTATGTTGCTCATGTCCAATAGCCATGCGTTTCTTCGGATGTATAGAAATAATTTCTAAATAGTACACCCAAACAAATAGTTTTTTTACAAATCAGAACACCACAAAAAATGAAAAGTACCTGAGAAAACAACATGCAACAGCACTATTGAACAATCACAAATATTGCAGTTTGTAATGACGGTTTCTTGTGAATGCAGGTATCAAATTTGGGGTGACTCGCCGTTGATTACAGAGAACGTCTTAATTGGGAAGAAATACCATTTTAAGTAACGTAAATATATTTTTGTTTATTCTCAGTAACATAAAACTGCTAAGAAAACAAAATAAAGAAATAAAAAAGAAAGAAACTCAACAAACGAACTTACGAAACAGAAGATGAAGAAGAGAAAGCGGTACTTCATCTGGTTTTATGGGTTTTTGTTGCCCACTTATAATGTTTATACATCATCAGGTGTGTTTTTCTGCTTGTAAAGCATTACAAACTTTTCATAAAGAAAGATATATGTTGGTTACGAATATAGCGAAACTACAAATTATAATAAGTGAATGTTCGAACATCACAGAATGTCTGAATGTTAATCTTCGACATTTTGTAAAGCGTTCAACCATGCGATTATATCACCTTTACATTTGTTCAAGCATAATAGCTGCTGTAATTATTTATTTTATTACTCACTGATCAATATTAATGGTAGATTAATGAATAATATGTGAGCTCGCTGTTATTGTGTTATTTTGTGGCCGAGAAAACCTAAGTACGTAATTATTTTTCTTATACTGCCAATGTTCGAGCTATTACGACAGTTTTGAGAGCAAATTAGATGGTCTTGCGAGCTTTTTTGGCATTACATGAAATGAAATAATCAATCCTGTGAAATGGGATGGAATTTCGATTCGTAACTAGGCAGTAATTTTTGTCTTACATCAAAGGTTTTCTGTTCCCAGTGGTTAAAATCGGTGTAACAATGTAGAAGCCTATAAAAACATATGTACATTACATATTTACACACACTGACTTTCGTATTTTAAGAATTACTCGTCCTACATATGACTTATGTGAAAGAACAATTAATTATCAGTATTTTTACTGTAGAAGTTAAGTAAATCTTTTTTGTCCATATGTGGATTTCAAAGTTACTTATATGAATAATACCTATATTTTGTTTTTACAAAATTATTACGATATTAACATGAAAAATCTGATGTGTTCCATTCACATAACTTTCTCTAAATCTCTGCAACAAATTATTGTAAAAAAGATTATTGTTCTATTTGCTTAATGCTAATCGAAAAAAATAGCTAAAATAGCCTTATTACTTGCTTCCTTGTAAGTAGAAGCGAAATAAAAGCGTACCATAGTTTAAAGTGATAGTCAAAAGGTGGCTGCTATGTGACTGAAGTTCCTTTGTTTGTACAGACAGGAGTTGATAAATTCCTATATGAGAAAAGTATAAGTTTTTGAAAGCTGAAACCAAACACAAGGGATATCTTAACAACGATCAACACCACGAAAAAAATATATAATATAAATTGTGTGTTTGAACGTGCTCTACATTTTTGTAAGTTTTTTTCTCTTACGGTTTAGCATCTATGCAAAATTTCGTAAAATTCGTCCAGAATAAAGTAGTCTTAAGAGGTTATTTCTAGAAAATTCAAGATATACATTTTATTTGTCAGGTAAATATCTTTAATATATGATATTTTAATCAAAATCGTTAGAGGAATTTTTGAGAAAATTAAAATTTTCGAAAAAAGTTCCACGTAAAGTGTAGTTTGGGGTGGGGGGATTTTTCTCAAAATATTCGTGTCGCATCCCTGGAAGATACTGAACTTAAATACCAAGTTTGTTATTTTACTGACTTTTCATTTTTGAGTTATCGTGTTCACAGACACACACACACACACACACACACACACACACATACACGGACCTTTTTGTGAAAATGCTTTTTTTGGATACCGGGAACCCTAAAACATACATTTCCGGTGAAATCTCGGTATCGAATTTTTTGGTGGAGTGCAATACCTTCTCTATACTCTATGTAGACAGTGCGTATAGAGAAAGTAAAAAGGCTGAGCGTCTATTCAGCTCTTATATAGGCTCAAAGCTTATTCTACATGTCTCTCCTTATTTAACATTCTTTAAGGAAGTATATAATACAGACTTCTTTTTATTTACAAATAAATTACTTTTGGTACATATAATATTTATTTCATAAGCTCTTTGCACTTAGTGAATATTTAAATATGGGTATACAACGCTTGGTGATCTTTTTTAAATAATTAGTTCTGATCATACATGAAATTATAATTAAAATACGCATTAAATTCAGTATTCTGATATTCACAGAATACTTACAAGCTAATCACTTTCACTAAATAATTTTTCATTTACCATATAATCAATAAATCAATATGGCATCAATTTCGTTAACAAAAATAAACACTTCATATGAAAACAATTGACTTTCATATATTAACGTCTCAGATTTCAAGATTGATTATACGATAAAAAGTATATTTTGTTTTTATAAAATTATTACGAATAATAACATGAAAAAGCGAAAATCTAAAAACGAAACGCGTATTCTGAATGTTATAAACCAGGTCCCTGGTGAAAGCAAGGAATCAAGAGAGCAGAGTAGCAAACACTCTTCTCCTTTGCCTCCATCTCGTTGCGGTGATGTTTCTCCAACAGTTATTAGTATTGTTGAATGTTGTAAGCCCTCTCGGGTTTGACGTAGGGATAAGAGACAACGTTCGGTGGTCAGACACGGTGGTTTTAACGCCCGGATACCCGACATGACAATACACCTGCAGTTAGCGGCATCAATGTGTGCCAGGTCATAAATCATCGTGTTTAACACGTTGTGCCCCGCAGTGTTGACATGTTCCTGGTCCTCTAAGCCGGCTCGGATCCGGCTTAGCCGACCACCCGATATCGTGCGTTGTCACACCGGCTCTCTCCTTACTGCGGGAAAAGACACTCGCCTCCCACACCGCACACCAGCATTCCCACAAAACTGGTAGGTAACCTTAAGGTTTTCATCTTTAATCTAGATTCCGAACCAAAGAAGGTTTACTTAAGCACGGTGGGACGTGTGAAAGGCACAATACTTGTGCTTAACTACACAATTTGAAAAATCAAAATTCATGGGTTGCTTTGTCACAGGACAATGAAATTCATACCATGTAATAAGCAACCATTTCTTAACATGTTGATAATGTACAGTATATAATATAAATTCATATTTTTTCTCAGAAGGTATCGTCAACAAACGAACATTTCAAAATACATGTTATTATTTAGGTACACATAACGGGCACAATTTTTTCACAGAAAATCCAATTTTTAGGTGAGATAAAGCACTTAGTGGTGCATAAACTGAGCGGAAAGATATTTTCAAATACAACATTTTGAATTTTTAAAAATTGAAAATCTCTGAATTTTAAGGGAAAAAATATTTTTATAAATTTCAACAATTTTTGTCTATATTTTTCAATATATAAAAATTCTAATCCCCTCATTTTATGCAACACTAAGAGCTTTAACTCTCCTAAAAAGGTGGATTTTCTGTGAAAAAATTGTACCCATTATGTATACCTAAATAACCTTCTGAGAAAAAGTATGAATTTATATTATATACTTTCTGCTTACAAGAAAGATTTTTGTTAATATTTATCTAGATTAGCATGAAGTAGATAAAAGTTTGACTTCTAATAATAATTTGTTACAGATATATAGAGAAAGTCCTGTGAATGGAACACATCAAAATTTTACTTTCTATACATAATTTGCACATACTAGATAGAGAAGTTATTGTACTACGCCCTGCAATTTCACCGCAAATACATGTTTTCAGGATCCCTGAATCCAAAAAGCATTTTTAGGAAGGGGCAATGTGTGTGTGTGGCTTTGGACAGCATAACTCAAAAACGAAAATTCGTTAAATACCAAACTTTATAATTAAATTCAGTATACTCTAAGGATGTGAGACGAAAAGTTTCAGGAAAATCTAACCACCTATCTTTTACATGGAATATTTTTAGAAATTTTTTATTTTCTAAAAAAATGGTCCCAAAGATTTTGATTAAAATACCGTATATTAAAGATATTTACATGCCAAATAAAATTTTTATCTTTTACTTTTTGGGAATATTCCCTGAATTCCTCTTCATTCTGGACGACTTTTGCATCATAGGAAATGTAGGCCTTGTTAAAACTTACACTTTATGTCAAACACAGCTTTTGTTGAGCTAATCATTTCAGAGATATTCACTGTTAGTGATTTCTTTGTTTTAAAATACTGCAAACTTTTCTATAACGGAGAATCCTCATCCGTTTCATCACTTTTGTTTATTCCTGGCCATGGAAAGAGAACGGAACTTCAATGATAATCGTCTAGCAACAGCTTTTAAAATATTTTACTACTACTTTAGCTTAGTGTATTCCCTTATGTACTTTCTACTTATAGTGAACTAACTAGTTAAGCTAAAAACTAACTAGTTTCTGGTAATGTTTAACTTTATTAGTGTTGTGAGATAAAATAATATTTTCTAAGAATAGTTTTGTTTTAGTAACAGAGAATGTGATCTAAATGGAACACATTTATTTACTCAGATTAATTTCCAAATTATTAATTTTTAATTAAGAATTTAAGTGTACAATATAACATTCTCCTTGCATAATAGTTTTCATGTATCATATATAATATTTGGTAAACGTATTCATAATGTTTATTCAAATATATTTCTGTATAGAGTTCTATAATGAAAGCAAAAGATGCAGGTTACTGATTTTTATCAGCAATTTTTAATTTTAATTCAAATATATATATACAGACCCTAAGAGGCTTATATCTACATTTAATAACAGTATGGTCCAGATTAATAATTAAGTGGCTCTTTATGTGAAGAAATGTGAAGTTTTGTGAAACTGAGAAAATAAAATTTAACGGGATGCGTCACCACTAGAAATGCTGTGCACTCTTTATGTTTAAATGCCAACTCAAGACATTTAAACGTGGGGCAGAGTAACAAAGAAAGAAATAGTGTTGCTGCAATAAACATCACAAATTAGGTCTAAAATCCTCTATTTTCAGTTAACTTGTCCTTGTAAGATATAATACATCTATAACATTTTACCAAAATTGTGAAAAACTGAAAATATGTTTTTTCATAATAAAATAATATTAATTCTACACTTTAAGAAAATAAATTGTTTTTCCATTTGAAACACCTTAACCACTAATAAATAGCCAGGCGGATAAATAATAGCACTCAACTTTATATTTTGTTTGCTTGCAAATCATTTATACAATATTTTCCATACTCAATATGTTCCACACGATGCACTTTCTTGCTATTTTCTATGTAAATTTTTATACTGAAGCTCAAAAGTGCATTAAAGAAAGTTACCATATACTTTTTCGAAATAATACTAAAATTTTAGATGTAAATTATTAAATCATGAGAAATAAAGAGTCTTAGAGAGTAAAAAAAGTAAAAATGTTCCAGAATAATTAGGGTTAACATAAGCATATGATATGTACATTTGTAAACTGAATAACTATAAAGTTGGAATTTTATTTTGAATATTTTAAAAACAAAATCTGATGTGCTTCCCTCTGCTCTGCAAACAAAGTGTTATTACAAAATATTATTTTATCGACATAATGTTAATCAAAATAAAGAATACGAGAAATAAGTAAAAGGGAAATAAGGGAGTACACTAGGATAAAGCTATAGTCAAATTTGTTAAAAGTTGTCACTGTGCAATTAATTGTCATTGAAATTCGGTTCTGTTTTCATGACTTATATATACATATATATAATCATCTCTTACAGTTTACCAGATACGCTAAGGTCGCCCAGAATGAACAGGAGTTCAGAGGATATTCCCAAGAAGTTCAAGATATATATTTTATTTGCCACTGTCTTTAATATATGGCAGTTTAAACAAAATCGCTTAAGCCATTTTTTAAAACAGAAAATTTCAAAATTGTCATTATGTGGTACTTTGAGAACTTTTTCTTAAAATATTCATTTATGGAACTACATCTTTAAAACGACACAAAATTAAATACTAAGTTTGGTATTTAACGGACTTTTCGGTTTTGAGTTATGCTGTCCGCAGACACCCCCTACAGATACACACACATACACTAGCCCTTTAATAAAACTATTTATTTGGATTCCTCAACACAGTATTTCCGGTGAAATTTCAGTATCTAATTTTAGTTGGAATACAAAACCACTAGTACACACGTGCTGGAGAAATTAATACATTACGTAGATCATTTTATTAGAATAATTAATTTAGACAGTGAAAACATTGTTTAATTAACTATGCAGCTAGACACGTGGTAAAAATATAACTGTAATTATTGTGTTTAATAACTGGCAGGAACTGGCCAACTACCGCAGTACTCTAATAACAGAACACACCAAGATATTCTACAGATTCGTGAAATCAATATACTTTGAAAAATTAAAATAACACAAATATTCATCAAAATGGAAACAAAACCTAAAAGAAATCTGAAACCAAAAACTATATACCACAAAAAGTGAGAAACTTCTTATGCAAATTTAATATCTTTGGAATTTGTAAACATGTAGTTGTTATATCTTAGAAATTACACTTGACTTAATAGAAGTAACAATTTTCCACATCCGTACTTGTAGCATTATATAATTAAAAGATACCCATTTGATTTAACAAAAACATAACACTAAAAGAAAACTAAAACATGTAATATTACCTTGTAATGGAGAATTATGTTATTCAATAAAAAAAAGTAAAAAGATATTTTGTATACCATGGATTTTCTAAATTTCACAGATGCAATATCTTAAAACAGTCCTTCCGGATTAAGGATGATGCATTTCAACATGGATTTGCATTTTTTTTTAAACTATATATTCAATTCTTTCAGTAAATAATTTGATGTGTTACATTTACAAAAATGTTTCCCCCCAATATTTTCCTAACTATACATACATTAGTTTTTCTATCTATTTCACGATAGTAGAGATGCACATTTATAGAAAGGTTTTTATTACGTATTTCTTGTATGTACAAGGGGATTTGAGGAAAACAGTAGCTTTAAGCCACAGCCACAGAGCTGGTCACTAAATGGTGGCTTTAATATTTTTTTCTTTTCAAAGAATAACGACTTGTTATTTTAAAAAACTAGAGAAGAAATTTCCTCTAGCCAAAAATATTCCTTATCCTCGAGTGTCTGGAAGTATGAATGACAGAGTTGTGTTCTAACGTATAAAATCCAAAATTCCACTGATGTGACCATTGCAGTTAAAGGTGAGGTATAAATTGAATAATAACATTTTGATGTATTCCATTTACACTATTTTCTCTACCTATTCTGCAACAAACTATTCTTAGAAAAGAGCTTATTATTCTATCTATTTCACGCTTATAATGATAAACATTAATATAAATGGTTTTATTACCTATTAGTTCCTTGCATTAGAGGACTAAGAAAATACAATAGGCTGAAGGGATAGTCAAAATTATTTGAAAAGCGTCCGCTATATGATGTTATTGATATTACATTCTCTTTGCTTAATCAGGATGGAAAAATGTGAATAACAACTTCCCATTTGAGAAAAGTAAAGAAATTGGGAAATTTAAATCTATAACAAACAATATCTTGGAAATTCAACATTTTTCGAAAATTTGTCCATGTAAAGGGTAGTTTGAGGAGGGCGGATTTCCCTGAAAATCTATGTGTCATATCCTTGGAAGATGCTGAACTTAAATATCAGGTATATTTAACTAATCTTTTGTTACTATATCTAACACCTATGTGCATACAATGTATGTAGTAGCTAGAGAAGGTATTGTACTGCACCCAAACATTTGGTGTCAAAATTTCACGGAAAGTATAAGTTTTGAGGTATCTTGAGTCCGAAAAAAAACGTTTTTAGAAAAAGGTCCGTGTGTGTCTGTCTATGGGCATAGCTCAAAAACGAAAAGACCGTTAAATCCAAACTTGGTATTTAAGTTTATTACCTTCCAAGAAAGCGACACGAAAACCCCTCCACCAAAAGCTACACTTTACATGAAAAAACGTTTAAAAATTTCGTTTATCTCAAAAATGGCTCTAATGTTTTTATTAAAATACTTTATGTGAAAGATATTTAGATCACAAATAATGTGTATATTTTGAATTTTCTGAGATTAGCCTCTTTACTCCGGATGAGGGTTGCAGAATTTTGCGTAACGGTTATACCGCAAAATATAGATCTCGTTAAAACACTTAATTTATGTTATATACGTTTTTCTTGTAGAATTAACCGTTTTCGAAATATTCCTTTATATTGGTTTTAATTTTAGGCTACCTAATTTTTCTCAAAGGGTACCATGTAAAGCGAACCAAACCTCAATAGTCTCACATAGCGACCAGCTTTTAAAAACCTGACTATCGTTTTTGTCTAATGGATCCCCTTATTTCCCTTGTACTTATTAGGAATCAAGTAACAAGAGCATTGTGCTATGTTTATCTCGATTAGCATGAAATAAATATATGAATAATCTTTTGTAAGAATAGTTTGTATGTGAAACATCTACAGAAGGTTATATGAATGGAGCACTTCAATTTTTTTTAAGTAATGCTGTTCACAGACACACACAGATCTTTTTCTGAAATGTTTTTTTTTTTATTCGGGCGACCTCTAAATATATATTTCCAGTGAAATGTCGACATCGAATTTTGGTTGGAATGTAATACCTATTATACCTGCAGCAAAAATGATATGTCTTTCATTCGCATTACTTTATCTGCCTATTCTGTAATACACAATCCTCAAACGTAAAACTTAACTCCATGGCACGACAGTCTACAAGAAACCATGGCCTATCGCCCGGCCGCTGCATCCCCCATCTCGGCCCGAAGGTGTCATAAATAAGGTGCAGTGCTGGAGGGTGAGATGTGACCAGCGCTTTGAGTCCTTCCCGAGCGGTTGGTGTGAATTGGAGCCGCTACTTCTCTATCAAGTAACTCTTCAATGGCCCCCCCCCCAGAGGCCTCACGCGGCTGAGTGCACCCCCGACCAGGTCTCCCAGCAGGGTAAAACTCTCCTCGCCGATACCAGTAATCAGCCGAGATGGTAGCCGCGCTAAGGAGACGACCAAACACTCCTTGCAAATATTTATTCTTCTTTCTACTTCATTTTAATCAAGATAAACGTTAGCAGAAGCCGGCTAATTACTTTGTCCTTATTAGTAGAAGGGGAATGCAGGAATACATTAGGCTTAAGTGACAATCTCATCTTTAAAAAGCTGATTGCTATGTAATTAAAAATCGATTCTCTTTGCATGAGTAGGAGTAACACAAAAGGATAAAGGAATGAAATTCCCGTTTGAGAAAAGCTTAAGTATTTTAAAATTTAAACCAATAACCGGAAATATCTAATAAATGATTAACTTCTTAAAACTGTACATTGTGTTTTTAATCAGAACTAGATTATTTTTGTGCAGTAAGTTTTCGTCTATCTGTTACGGTTCACCAGTTAAGCAAATGTCATCCAGAACGAAGAGGCTACAACCAGAAAATTCAAGATCTATATTTTATTTTTCATTTAAATATCTTTAATACTTGGCATTTTAATCCAATTCGTTAATGTCATTATTTAGAAAATCAACATTTTCGAAGAGTTTTCCATGTAAAGAATAGTTTGGTGTACAGGAATGTTCTTGAAAATCTTCGTGTTGCATCCTTGGAAGATGCAGAGCTTAATCATCAAAATTTTCGTTTTTGAGTTATGTTTTTCACCGACTCACACACGCACACACTCTTATTTCTAAAATATTTCGTCTTTTTGTGGAGACTATACATATAAGGCTTGCCTGGTGAGTTTTTAGGGACTTCGGAGATTGCAACTAGGTCAGAAAATTTAACAGCTGAGAAGATGAGTACAGTAATTTGTAGGCAACTGAAACATTTGCTTACAATACATATTTCCATTTTTCCGCAGTATTCGGAACCAAAATGTTGTACGATTTGTTTTTGGTTATGGTTTCCGTTCTCTTTCTTAGGTTATTGCGAACTAGCATTTACAGAGTTGCGGTTAGATCTGACAGCAGCAAAAATAGCTGACTTTGTAGACAAAAGAAGTAAAAACTGATGCGTTGTGCTGCTTTATGTTTATAAAAACAAGTGTTTTGCCATTTTATTAACTTTACCCAACAATATTTTCGTACCGTAGGCTAGCCAAATTTGCAGATCACCGCAGTTCGAATTAAGGGGACTCAAGTGATCAGGTTGACCGCAGACAGAGCATTTGTGGCGAGGGGGGGCTGAAATACTAATGGCTGAAACACATATTCAACCTCCATTACGTGGTCACTTTCATCCACTTGGATCCAAATGGATCATTTAATGTGGTATACTGACAAAATAAAGGCATTGAAGGATCCCCATGACAGGGGCGACCATGTCTTACGAACAATGTCACACTTTCACTAAAAATCTATTCAAATCTTACCGAAGACTCGCTAAGGATTTATAAATTTGACATATTTATACAAGGTAATAGGGAATATTGTTCAGGTTTAACACACTAACATTACAATTGTTTAGAAGAAAACACCTAGTTTGTTTTATTTCACTTAAATGTTCTTGTCTACTGTTAACATTGATATTCGAAAGTAGTGGTTCAACTTTGAGCGTTACAGGCTTTACCATTATGTTTCTGCTATTCTAGGCCAAGTACATCCAAATATAACTCTTGCGATATACTGACGTTAGAACGCGTTTTTCTCGAATTCAGTCAAGGTGGCGAAATGTTGGCAAATCACCCATACTGTTATATACCGAGTGAGTCAGAAACCTCCGAACCGGCTGCGCAGTCTGTTTCCACTGGGCGTGTATCGCATGATTCAATACGCCGGTCCGCATAGCCGCGCTCGCCAAGGCATCCCGCTTTGGTGCTTCGTAGCGCTGAGGATCGTGAGTTCGAGTCCCGCCTTAGGCATGGGTGTTATATATTTGTGTATATATGTGTGTTGTAAGGGTAAGAAAACAGCAATCTAGTAATAATACGGCAAAACAATGCAAAAAAAAATTAAAGTAGGGTATACAGTGCCGAAGTCCCGATCAGACTCCGGTACTGTATTTTAATAAAAACAAATACTACTGCTGTAAACAAGGTCATGCTTCAGACGCAGTTTTGCTCTACTTTGGAAGTGCAGTATTTAGTTTACAATAATATGGTGTAGTTCAGTTATTACAGGTGATTTATTATTTTGTGCTGTACTGAGTCACAAAGTCTATTATGGCTCAGTATGTTTTCTACTGCACAGCGAGTATTTATTTATGATTCGTCAGCTCGCTAAGTAAAAATACGATTGCTGAAAGATTGCGGAGAAAGAGTTATAGGGTCAATTGTTTTAGTCAACAGCTGAAATTACCAAGAAATTACTAGCGCTTCTTAAGGTGAACTACGTCGAGTGATGGATAGTTTCCTAAAGAGGTGGTCAGTTTCGGCATCTCCTTTCATAAAGTTGGTAAGTAAAGTCTTTAAAAGGAGTTTTAAAAATGCTGTATGGTATCATCCGCACCTTTCTGTATAGCGGCAAGAATGTCAGCTTCGAAATTTGGGAAGGATCATTTTCATATGATTTTCAGAGACTCAAAAAGAACTGCACGATCATAAAGTTGTCGAAAATTGCGCTTTTATCACAAATGGCTTTTGGAAGCTCAGGATCCATAGATAATCAAGATTGCTGTAACCCCTTTCCCCCTTACTTTGGGGTCTGCAGCCAAGTTAAAGATCGTGTAATGCACTGTTTCCTAGTACACATTTTATAAAACACCATATTTTCTCAAAATTATATTTTCACACCTTCAACGTGGAAGTTTTCAAATAATATATTTTATAAATGTTTTTAATTTTAGAGATTAAAATTTATCACGCTTTAAAACATAATTCAGTAATTAAAGTTATTGAAATATGTACACAAGTTAGATCCTTACCAACCATGGTTTCTCAAGTAGTGAATGGCGGGATATGATTAAATGAATGCCTTGGTATCACCAATTTGGTCGATCCCGGAACGATCTTCTAACACTTATCTGTTGCAGACATGACGACCGGTTTGAAAATGTTCCGCACGTGCTAGGGAATTGTCCTCGTGGACAAATGCTCCACGTCAAGAGACATGACAATATAAGAACTCTTGTGCCAAACAGTCTCCGCGCTAAGGACTTGGTAGTTTATGAAGTGCATTCCGTCGCTGATAATGGCAGCAAAAAACAAGACATCTTCTGCATTGACAGAAAGAAGAACGAGGCAGATATTATAGAACTGCAATCAGGTTTGAATAGCCTAAAGAAGGTGATACAGAAAAGAAGAGTATATATAGCCAAAAATCCCATGTTTACAAAATTAAAAATATTATTGTGAATGGTCTTCTCTTTGGCGCACGGGAAACTATTATAAAACATTTGTTTCATGGCGGAGAAAATATAAATTAGAAAAAAAAAACAATACAGTACTATATTGGCACAAATATAATAAAATATTCTATAGACATTTTGATAAACCAACTTTATGGGGAATTCATTGTTTAATAATATAGTACCTTTAACTAAATTTGAATTTATGTCCTTATATAGTATTACTGCTATCAGAATTAGTACTCTTATATTATTATTATTATTATTATTATTATTATTATTATTATTATTATTATTATTATTATTATTATTATTATTATTCTTTGTTAAGTTTTGTTTCCAACATCATATTGTTTTATGTATGATCTTCTAATACCATATTTTAAGTATTCTGTGTCTTTTGTCAAATCCTGAATATGGTCGGATGATGTGTTTCATTCACATGACTTTATCTACGTCTGTGTAACAAATTATTGTTAATAACCTTATTCTACTTCATGCTAATCGTGATATTGTCGTATTATTTAGCTCCTTATAAGTAGAAGGGAAATAAAAAATACACTAGGCTAAACCGACATTCAAATGTTTTAAATGTTTTAAAATGTGGCTGCTATGGAATTGAAATACATTTCTTTGGACAGGAGTTGACAAGTTCCCGTATGAGAAAAGTTTTGTGTTTTAAAACTGAAACCAATAGCAAGGAATATCTGAAAAACAGTCAACTCCGCGAAAAAAATGTATATGACTTAAACTGTGTGTGCTAACGGGTTTTACATTTTTGTGTAGTAAGTTTTTGTCTATTTTTTACGGTTTACTAGTGATGCAAAGTTAAAAAATTAATCCGAATAAAGAGGCCTTCAAAGGCTATTCTCAGAAAATTCAAAATATAGGTGCATTTTATTTGCTATATAAATGTCTTAAATATGAGAGATTTTAATCAAAATCGTTACAGCCTTTTTTGAGACTACGAAAATTTCGAAAGTTTTTCCATCTAAAGGGTAGTTAAGGGCGGGGCGATTTTGCTGGGAATCGCCGTGTCGCATCCTTGGGAGATAATGAACTTAATTATCAAGTTTAGTACTTAATAGCTTTCTGAGTAAAGATGTCCACAGACACATACACAAATACATACAGCCAGACAGATGCATACACACATGCTAATTTTCTAAAAAAAATTTTTTTTTCGATTCAGGGGGTCCCAAAACATGTATTTCCGGTGAAATCTCGGTATTGAATATTTGAGTAATAAAATGCCTTCTCTTGTACTCTATGTACATAGTACGTTGTAGAGAAAGTAAAAATGTGTGTCTCAAAGTTTCAATTAAAAACATGTCAACCAATTTCCTCAAATTTTGACTCACTTAGAACATTTTGATTATCTAATATATTTCATAATAAAATGTATTAAATAATTTAATTGTTACATAAACTTTTATCCAGTTTGAAAAAAAAATGCTGTTCATATTAACATGACAAACATTTTCAGATAAATCTATAAACGATATAGAAATTTCACTCCTAGAGTCCGTTAAGGTACTGTATGTTTCGGTGTGCTTGGGAGTACTGCGATTCGCAGAATAGTTGAGGATGTCATACTTTTACATCCGGGCTGAGAAGAGAGACTGATGTAAGACTTGGTTATAAAAGTGGGGTGATATATTAAAAACTATTTACTAAATGTGTGTGAATATTTAAATTAGCGGAGCGAGGCATTTAGGCAATGTTGCCAACCAATATGAGGGTATGATAGTTTTTCAAAAGAACGGATTAATTCGATCATCCCTCCCCTAATATCATCCCTGTTTTATATGGTGTTTTTATTAACTTCTCAGTTATATATAATATTGTATTCCACTCAAAAATTCTAGGTAAAAATTCCACCATAAATATATGTTTTGAGGATCCTGAACCAACAAAGAACATTGTTTTTAAAAAAACGTTTGCGCGTGTCTGTGTGTGTATTCTCATGTAGGATTTTCGGCATAACTTAAAAACAAAAAGTCGGTTAAAAATAAACATAAATAAATTTAGCATTCTCCAAGGATGTGATGCTATATTCAAGAAAATTCCACGCCCACCGTTCTTTACAGGAAACATCCTAAACATACTTTATTTTCTCAAAAATCACTAATGATTTTGATTAAAATATAACACATTTAAAAATTTCTGTTAAATATATAGATTTTGGCGAGGAGGTATTCCTTGTTATTGGTTTGAGTTTTCAAATACCTATAATTTTCTCAAATGGACAATCGCCATTCGTTTCTCTATCAGGCTTTGTAAATAAAACGGAATTTCGAGGCTTACCTTTTAAAACATTTATGTTTTAAAATGTATGATTATTGCTAAAGTTTAATCTATTCCCCAAATCTCCTGGTCTCTACACAGAAAAATACAAGATAGTTTCTTGATATCTTTAATTGATTAGCCTTAAGTAGGGGGAGGTAAACGGTTTGTAAGAATAGTTTTTAGAAGAGAGAGAGAGTAGAAAAAATCACATGAGGGCAACATATAGTATATTTATAGTTTTTTATCTGCTTATTAACAGATACTATGTGGTATACCTATTAGTTTTCTATATGTATAAATGCGTTACAGAAAACAAAACAAAAAAAAATGAACCAGATCTTTGAAACTAAGGTTTGAATATCTTTGAGGCGAGCTTCAGCCACGTAAGCCCATAAACTAGGGCTCTCTAAACATCAGGTATACCTAATCATCCGCCATTATGGTTCAAAGCCATAGCCATAGTGGATTCTTGATATAAACCCTAATTTTTTTCTTTATCACTGCCCTTAAATCAAAATAAACACGAGCACGTGTAATTTTAAGGTAAACTCAAGCTTGCTTTGCATTTATACTCAACAGTTACTTTTCTTTCAACAGATGTAATGTTAAGGTAAAATCAAGTTTGCTTTGCATTTATTCTCAACAGTTACTTCTCCTTCAACTGGTGTAATGTTAAGGTAAAATCAAGTTTGCTTTGCATTTATTCTCGACAGTTACTTCTCTTTCAACAGATGTAATGTTAAGGTAAAATCAAGTTTGCTTTGCATTTATTCTCGACAGTTACTTCTCTTTCAACAGATGTAATGTTAAGGTAAAATCAAGTTTGCTTTGCATTTATTCTCAACAGTTACTTCTCTTTCAACAGATGTAATGTTAAGGTAAAATCAAGTTTGCTTTGCATTTATTCTCAACAGTTACTTCTCTGTTCACTATATTTAGCATTACATGCTATAGTGATTTGTTTAGGGGATTTTTCGTGGAAAGGATACAAACATCAAAGAAACTGTTTCAACCACTGCAAATATGAATATAAATTCTGAAAGCTCGTATTTTTTCGTATAAAATTCATTCTATTTATTAAACAATATCTTATATTTAAAATATGTTATGATTTTAGCATAGTGCCTGGTAAACAACTTTTTCAGGTAAATAAAAACCCATGATAGAAGTTTATTAACAGAGTATTGAAGGTTTTACAGCATACTAATTTACAGTGAGCATACCAATTTACAGTGACATCAAAACTATTTTCTAAAAGAGAAGCAATAATCGATTCAACAATTCCTATGTTTCTACTGTGTTTCGCATTAAATTGCCAGGGCTTTCTTTAGCATTTATAGCATACTGACTTACCGAAGATACAAAATTCCCTGAACTAAAACCAAATAACTGCACATTTAAAATTGCCATTTTATTTCTCTATTTAATATTATGATTTTCTGGGTCAATTCCTCTAAATATAACAGATTTACATACTAACATTTTCAACACCGATACATAAATGTCAAATAGCATTCTAAATTTAAACAGGACGTTTACATATGTGACATTTTCATTACCTATTCATAAATGTTAAATCGCATAACAGATGCAAAAACAAAAGCAACTAAACATCAGTAAACTTTTTTTTAACCTCTCACGAGTTTTATAAGTAAAACAGTTTAAATGAAAAGGCTATTTTATTATATATCCGTTTTCGAACCTAGGGTTTATATTTATGAGAAAATTCCAACAATAATAATAATAGTAATAATAATGATAATAATGATGACTATTTCGTTCATGACACGTGATCAGAAGAATTGGCCAATCCAGTACATTGATGCGTAAAATTTCAACTAATCGGAACTCATTATCTCTGCATTTTAATCGCGTTTTTATCACACACACGTGCAATTGTTTTTCTAAATTTATCGCACCCAGATGCATTTGTTTTCTCTCTGAATATCAATGTTCAGTGATATTCTCGTAGATAACGGTGAAAGTGCCAATAGATTAATTGCAATCATGCAATTAATCCCAAAACAATAGAATGTAGCAATATAAAGAGATCTGAAATTTATGATATGGACATCAAGTTGCAGCGATTTCGATGCAAAAATACGTCAAGACAAATGACATTTTAAGATTCGTGGCTAATCATTGCTATTTTATTCATGAAATAGTCTTATTAGATACAACTGAGCTACGACTTTTCTCTAGATAAATTCGCTGGCAACAAGTTGCTCGCGAAAAGTTGAAGCTTTCGTTATATTGCTTATGATAGTAAATAACTTGGAAGCAGCCCAGGATTACTGCAGAATATTATAAATATCAATTTATTTACAGCTACTTTTCTTATATATTTTAATTTTCTTTGTTGTACGAGTGTTTTCATTTAAATGCATTCAACACATTCAAATGTTCAACTGAATAAATAGCAAAAGTATTAAGGCTGCTTTGAAGAAGAAATGATAATTGCCTCTCTATCCTAGACGTGGGAGTTGTCGCCGTTTATAACGCCTGCAATTTTTCAATAAAATTGCTCTTCTGGAATGATCATCGGAATAATGGTTTCCTATAGTTCCAATGGAATAAATTCGTATCCGACGGCACACCATATTGTGTATAAACTCAGCGTTACCAACAATTTCATAAACCTGGCAAAAGTTCCGTTTACCACCATGTGCTACGTATAGAGAATCTGAAGTTTGATGTGTTTGTTCAAACTTTTTTTAACCAAATGGTTGCCTCAAACCCTTTCGTACGCCTCTGCCACAGATTATGAAAGCTTCAAAGTGACAAATACTGACAAATTTTTACTTTCAATTGCGCTTCAAGCCGCCAACACCCATTGAAATGATATTGTATTAAATTCATTTTGTAACTTTTTAAACCGGAAGCTCATTTCACGTCGGTTTTAAAAAGCAGCTATTTTTGTGCTGTGCGGATTATGTTCCCCACAACGCGCTGAAATCTTGCGTATGGAGTTTGAAAAGCGAGCTCGCTGGCTCTGAGCCGTGTTTTAACAACCAATGCATTACAAACGCAAGCGGTACGTATTCATGCACCTCATGTTTACACGATTACTGTTGGAACCCATTAAATTAGCAATTATTACCATGGCAAAGAATCTAAACATTTCACTGCATGTAAATTTGCAATGCATCCACCGGGCTATGCGCGGAACCGTTATATAACCCCCCTCCTCCAATACCGACGTGGCGTGCGGGTGTATATTGTGTTGGCTGTGATGAAATTCCATCATGTGCTGCTGGAATTTATTTCAGTGGTGGCTTGTGTATACATCAGCTTATTTATATACGCATATCAGTAGGAAAAATCTCAAGTAACTTTAGCATATAATTTACCTAAATGTATAGTACTAATTTATTTATTTTAAGGTTGTAATGATACTCTTCCATTCAACCAGATGAAAACCCAAATCGGATCTAAATGGTAAACATTTCCTCCTGATTGAATTAATTGTTTTTTCACACCAGCCGTGTGTAGTACAGGAGTTGGATAGGTAGAGTCAGACTGAAAAATTCAATGACATAGCCGGGATTTGAACCACGGATCTCCCTGTCTCTACCTGACAATATACCGTATCCCAGCTACGGCATTGAATTTTTCAGTCTGACCTTACCTAACCAATTTCCTCCTAAATGTTATATATATAAAACAATGCTCCGTACACAGTCTACTGCACTACGGGGTTTTCCGTTCGTAACTACCGTGTTAATAACATGCATGTAATTGAGTACCTACTAATCACTTCATAAGTACTGTTGAGTGTGGTGTCTATCTGTGCGAAGACTTTTTGAAATCATCGAATGAATTGCCATTCATACGCATAAGTTCTTCTTGCGTAATGGTTATAATTTTGGCGCTACAACCGCACTGTAGGATTTCAGTTGTAAAAGTTCAGTAGCTGCATGGACAGAGGTTTGTGAAACACTCACCTGCAGTGCAACACGATCGAGAGACTTCTTAAGTGAGTTTTCGAATGCAGCATCAATTTCGTCTAGCTTTTCATCCGTTAAAATATTTTATTTTATTTATTTATTTTTTTTTTTTTATTTTTTTTTTTTTTTAGCGATCTCGTTGTCCTAAATGTATTGACCAAACATTTCACAGTGAGTCTACCCATAACTGAATAACCAGGAAATTGTTGCCGAAATTGTCTACACGCGTGTTTATATGATTCAACTTTCACTTATGTATTGTACATAAAAATATGGTGTTTAAGCGTGGATTTGTAGGTAGACAGTTTTGTGGAACAATAAGAGAATAATATTTCTAAGGAAAATCACACCAACAGACATTGATATAATAATTTGCAACGCGAATACAAAGCAATAACTGAGACAGCTTGCAGCTGATAAACGTACCCCTAACACGACCTGCGCCCTTCTATGCGGTGACATAGTAGCTACCGAGGTCCCTGCCCTCTCGGTAGATGCGCATTGTGCCCTTGGAATAAAACTAAGGTACAGAAGATATCATTGTAGGCAAAATATATTTTAAATATGTTTTGCAAATAAAAAATGCATCTGTAATTTTATACTGTGAATTTGCTACCACGAGGAGGCACAGTGTCTGAGTGGTGAGACCGTTCACCTCTCATCTAGATGGCGCGGGTTCCATCCCAGTAGACCGCATGTGGGAATTGTGATCGAAGAAGCGACGTCTGGGCTGGTGTTTTCCCAGTCCATTTTGCAATAGAAAGATGTTTTAGCCCATCTTGGCAGTATTTATTTCTTTGAAAATAAATGCGAGTATTTTCTCCAATTTTGCTTTGCACAACTATTTCCCTGAATGATAGAATCAGATTTAAATGATCCGTTTTCTGAGAAACTATTGAAGTTAGCTAACTTAAATTTCTTCTTGTTCTTCTGCTCTCTAGAGGTTAGGCAATGCTTCCTGTTACTGCTTCAAGACATGTGTGAACATCGTTTTCTTGGTATTTTCGGAAGTATTTTTCCCATAGGCCTGTATTAAAACAGTTTGCTGTTCATCCGGCTCATTTACATGAAGCTTTTTGGTGAGAAAATCTTACTTAAGAGTTACAAGCCCTCTGCAAGCACAATCTGATAGTGAGGCCACCTTGCAGGAGTTTTAATTGAGGTTTCTCCCCTAGAGAAGTTGCAAATTAAATTTAGGGATGATAAAATAATGTTCAAATGTGGTGGATAATATACTTGATTATTTTTACAATAAAATTTTTGTATTTTTGTGTAATTAAGAAAGACACATTATCTTCCTTAATATGTATAAAAGTAGATCAGTGAATTTAAAAGACATGCATCTACTTCTTTAGAAATTTCAGTCTGATATAAATACTTTCTGAGATGATGGGCCCTGAATTGAATATATTTAATATTCGTGGATTAGGGGTTTTAATTTTCTTTTAAGGAGAAAAGATATCTAAAAATCTAACATATTCCATTCACATGACTTTCTCTAGTTGCTACACAAAAACTTTCCTTACAAAAGATTATTTCTTTATCTACGACGTGCTAATCAACTTTATCAGTAATTGTCTTGTTACTTACTTCCTTGTAAGTAGACGTGACTTAAGGCTAAATTGACAGTCAAATATTTTAAAAGCTGGTCCTATGTGAAACAACTGAAGTTCGGGTCACTTTTCATGTCTTCAGTAAAACAAGATAGATGAAACGAAAGGTCACTTTCTGTTCGAGAAAAGTTAAAGTAGTTTAAAATTGAAACCAACAACAAGAATATCTCAGAAACGGTCAGCTCTGTATGAAAATGTTTATGACATATATTATGGGTTTTAACAAGAGCTACATTTTTTGTGTTGTAAGTTTTTGCCTATCTCTTACGATTTAACTGTTGATGCAAAATTCTGCAAAATTCATTCAGAATAGACAGATCTTCAGAGGCTATTTCCAGAAAGTTCAAAATATGCAGTTTATTTGTGATTTAAATATCTTTAATATGTGATATTTTATTCAAAATCGTTAGAGCCATTTTGGAGAAATTTTCAAAAAATTCAATATAAAGAGTAGTTTAGAATGGTGAGATTTTCTTGAAAATCTTCGTGATGCATTCTTGGAAGTTGCTAAAGTAAATACCAAATTTGGTGAAATTTCGACATCCAATTTTTGGGTTCTCTATCCACTATGTGCACTGTAAAAATGGGCTAGAGAAGGTAAACATGAACAAAGAATGTCATTGCATTTTTTGTATAAGAGCTAACAGTTCTTTTTATTGTTGCTTCTTGACTGGTCTATGGTAGACGGGAAGTAAGGGGGGATACACTAGGCTAAACCGACATTCAAATGCCCTAAATGTGGTTGCTATGCTACAGAAAACCGATTCTTTGCATGGCCAGGTGATGACAAATTCCCGTATGAGAAAATTATGAAAAGTATAAATATTTTAAAACTGAAATCAATAACAAGGAATATCTTAAAAGCGGTCAACTCCAGGATAAAAAAGTATATAACATAAATTGTGTATTATAACAAACTCTACAGTTGTTTTATAATAAATATTTGTCTATCTCTGACGGTTTACCAGTTATACAAAATTGGGCAAAATTCATTCAGAACAAAGATGCCTTCAGAGGCCATGCCAAGGAAATTCAAGATATACATTTTATTTTTCAAATAAATATCTATAATTTCATTTTTGAGAAAATCAAACTTTTCGAACATTTTTCCATGTAAAGGACAGTTGGGATAGGGTGTGTTTTTAGCTATGTTGTACACAGACACCCCACACACGCAGACACACACACACACACACACACACACAAAAGGACCTTCTTCTAGAAATGTGTGTGTGTTTTTTTGTTTTTGGATTCAGGAGGTCCCAAAACATGTATTTCCGGTGAATCTCGGTATCGATATTTGGGTGCATTACAATACTTTCTCTATACATTATAAGCATTTGTAGAGAAAGTAATACAGTACATAACAGTGTAACATTATAATGCAATACACTATTTGAAGACTGATGCACTGCGTCATAAATCTGTAATTACTCGCGCAATCATTCAGTGATGCAATCACCCTATTTTATTATCAACTCGTTACCAGCATTCAGGTCCGTCTGCTCTTGTAGAACTGTTGTGGATTCAAGCTGAAGAAATCTGTTGTCCAGTTGCTAACAGAAGCTTCAGCATTAAACTCTGAATGTTAAAGAGACCAAGGGGGCTAAGCATGTTGAATATTAAGGGACAGCTTACCCTATGAATGTAAATGGTGAATGTGGTTGTGTGATTGCATTCCGTAATGTGTGCCAATTTCTGCGTTGTTTGACAAGAATCATCGCGAACCAACTGATTAGGCGGTTTGAATCAAAAGGAGAAGGTCTTCTTCATAAAGTCAAATGTTTATTTTCTCTACATAGTGCATAGGTACAGAAGGTATTGCAATTCACCCAAAAATTCGATATGGATATGTCACCAGAAGTACATATTGTAGGGTATCCTGTATAAAAATAATAATACTTTTTCTTTTTAAGAAAACGTCCGTTTGTCTGAACCCAACAACCTAAAACGAAAAGTCGATAAAATACCAATTTGATATTTAAGTTTAGTATCTTCCAAGAATATAGCAAGGAAATCCCCCACCCCAACATGGAAAAAAATCTGATGTATACCATTCACATGACTTTCTCCATATCCCTGCAACAAATAATACTTAAAAAACTTATACTTCTATTTACTTTATGCTAATCAGAAAAAAATTAGCAGAAATAGTCTTATTACTCGCATCCTTGTAAGTAGAAGCGAAATAAGGGACAACCGTAGGTTAAAGTGATAGTCAAAGGCTGGTTTCTATGTCAATGAAGTTCCTTTGTTTATATGGATGGGAGTTGACAAGTTCCAGTATGAGAAAAGTATACGTTTTTCATAGCAGAAACCAAAAATAAAGAATGTCACAAAAACGACGAACTCCACGAAAAAAATGTATATCACATAAATTGTGTGTTTTAATGTGCTCTACATTTTTTGTGGAGTAAGTTTTTGTCCATCTCTTATGGTTTAGCAGTTATTCAAAATTTATTCAAATTCATCCAGAATAAACTACTCTTCAGAGGCTATTCCCAGAAAATTCAAGATACACATTTCATTTGACAGGTAAATATCTTTAATATCCGAAATTTTAATCCAAATCGTTAGAGCCATTTTTGAGAAAATCAAAATTTTTGAAAATGTTCCATGTAAAGGGTAGTTGGGGGTGGGGGGATTTTTCTCAAAATCTTCGCATCCCTGGAAGATACTAAACTTAAATACCAAGTTTGGTATTTTGCCGACTTTTCGTTTTTGAGTTATCGTATTCACAGACACACGGACACACGGACACACGGACACACACACACACACACACACACACACACCACACACACGGACCCTTTTGTGAAAATGCTTTTTTTTGGATATTGGGGACCCTAAAACATATATTTCCGGTGAAATCTCGGTATCGAATTTTTGGTGGAGTGCAATACTTTCTCTATACACTATGTACACAGTGCGTATGGAGAAAGTAAAAATCGAAATTTTACATTTACTCAAAAATAACTAACGATTTTAATTAAAATGTATATTAAAAATATTTATATCATAAATAAAATGTATATTTTGAATCTTTTCTGAATAACCTCTGAAGACCTATTCATTATGGATAGATTTTGCTGAATTTTGCAGAACAAAAGGTTACTCACAAAATATCTCGTTAAAAATACAATTTAAGTCATATACATCTTTTCGTGTAACCGACCATTTCCGAAATATTCCTTGTTATTGGTTTCGGTTTTAAAATACTTAAACATTACTCATACAGGAATTTGTGAATTCCTGGTCATGCAAATAAATGAATTTCAATCACATAGCAACCAATTTTTAAAAGTTTTATCGCTTTAGCCTAGTGTACTCCCTTATTTCCTTCCTACTTAAAAGGAAAAAGTAATAAGATCATTTAAGCTAATGTTTGTCTCGATTATCATGAAGTAGGCAGAAGAATAAGCTTTTCAACAATAATTATTTCAGACATGTAGAGAAAATCATATAAATGGAGCACATCAAATGTTTCGTCATGGACACGATAAACCAGTTTCTCGCCGTACTTTCGGCAAATGCTTTCCACCTGTACACATCACAAATTTTACTCGTCGCTTCTGCAACACTATACGAGTATCCTTGGTTAAACTCGAAGATAAAATGTGTCGAAAGTTAATGTTTCTCTACTTGTCTGGACTGATAAGCCTTGAAAATCGCCAAAACAAGCTGTTACCAACATACAAGCTCATATTCGCAACAAACAAATTCTAAGCTGAAGAAACTCAATTGAAAAACAATAAAGGCTTCCCAATGCAGTGATGTCAATCCAAGAGCTCCTCGTTCAGAGGCAACTTCATTCCCTCCATCCAGCTCAACTAAGTTAAGTCCAGTGGTATATTGGCAGGCTGAGGGATTCCCGAAAGAGTGTTGAACCTTATTCTCACCATGATGGTTTTAACTACTTGTTAGATGGAAGGAGACATTCAGGGTGATGGACAAGATTATTTGAGTAAGGGAGACAGCATTTTCGCCCCTCGACGGCCGCTGGTCAGGGTACAACGAACTTACCGCTTCGCGAATATGTTTTCCAAAAAATGTAATACTAATGGGATCTGGATAAGCAGAGTTGCTCTGAAAAATTTGATGCATTGCCGAGATTTGAACCAGAGTCTGCCGTTCTCTAGCCGATTGCTCTACCACTGAGCTACAATGGCAATATGCCGGCACGACATTAAATTTATCAATGGATCGCAATGTAAACCACAAGCTGATCTCAAATTATTTTGAGATGACATACCCCAATGGCGACTTACAATGTCGTAAGTACTTTAAGTCCCAGATTCATAGTTTAGCCAACTATTATGGTCAAATAATATTGATTTAATGTTTTTTTTTTTTTTAGCCGTGTGTAGGACAGGAGTTGGATAAGTAAAGTCAGACTGAAAAATGCAATGTCATAGCCGGGTTTTTAACCACGCATCTCCCAGTCTCTAGCCGGCTACTCTACCACTGAGCTACCATGGCAACATGCCGAAGGCATTACATTTATTAACTGACTTGCAATTTTTTCATAAAAAGCTTGTGTTTTGCCGGGAAACATTGCGAGTCAGTTAAGAAATTTAATACCGTGCCGGCATGTAGTCATGGTAGCTCAGTGGTAGAGCAACCGACTAAAGACCGGAAGATCCGTGATTCAAATCCCGGCTATGACATTGAGTTTTTCAGTTATACTCTACTTATCCAAGTCATGTCCTATGTATGTCTTGTTTAAGAAAAAAAATATTAAACAAACATTAATGGAATCGTATTGTTTCTGATCACAATTTCTAGCATTTGGATTGGCAGGGTAGTTTACCTCAAAAAAAATATAGCCAAACTGATGAATAATAAGTGCTCATTACCGAAGTATCATTAATGGGCATTAAGACTGATCTTTTGGATGTAAATGGCAGATTTTTACTTCCTATACAACGTATATATATATATATTAGGAAGAGAAAGTGTTGTGTTCCATAAAAAAATCTTACCGATTTTTGAACGATTTACGTTTTGAGGAGCCCTGGAAACAAAAACATATAAAAAAGAAGCATTTTTAGAATAGTCCTGTGCGTGCGTGTGTCTTTGGGTAAAAATAAAAATTCGATTAAATACACAACTTGGTATTTAAGTTCAGTATCTTCCAAGGACGTGGGATGAAAATCTTTAGTAAAATCTTGTCACCCAAACTACTCTTTATAGAGAAGATTTTTCTCAAAGTTTCCATCTTCTCGATAATGATTAAGTTAATATAAATTACATTTATTATGTGATAAAGGAAATGTATAGTTTGAAGTTTCTGAGAATAGGCTTTGATACTCTCATCATTCTGGATGAGTTTTGCATAACTGGGAAACCATAAGAGGTAGACAAAAATTTACTGTACAAAAAAGGTAGATCTTGTTGAAAGACACAAATTATGTCAAATACTTATTTTGTGGAGTTAACTGTTTCCGAGATATTCCTTCAATAGTTTCAGTTCTAAAACATTTATACTTTCATAAAATAGGATGTCACTAATCCGTTTTCTAGTTCCTGGTCAAGAGAAGAATAAAACTCATCATTTAGCGAGCAGTACTTAAAAGGTTGCTCTATCGCTTTAGACTAGTCTTTTCCCTCATTCCTTTTCATTTACAAGGTAATATGCAATAAAGTCATTTATGAAATGGATTAACGTGAAGTATTTGAAAGAACGCGCTTTTTTAAAGGATAATTAGAGAAAGTCATGTGAATGTAACATCAGATTTTTAAAATTATGGCATATAGATACTTAATAAAGTAGTATGAATCGTTTTGGCCGAACATTTTCTAATCTTCCATTTATAAACACGTTTAAAGCACACATATGCTATCTTTTAATATTATTTCTCCTTTCTGTGAGTAGGTTCATTTTAGTTGTACATTTTTGCGCATGAAACTGATTCCTTGCATTTCAATTTTGTTTTGATTTGTACGTAACACAGACATAATCTCAACATGCTAATTAAAGAGTTAAATATTGATTTTGTCACTGCTTTATTCTTTTGTTCAAATAAATTACTTTATACTGAAAAAATAGGGAAAATTTGAATATCAAACGCCTCAAAAATTCATTTTGCACAACCAATAACTTCATTATATCAAATACTCCTACTTTCACTGTACTAAAATATTAGAAAATATCACTATCATACTTATTTGAAAATGTTAGTGAGCAAAAAGTTTTCAAATTTTGTATTATTTCACTAATTAAAATAACTATTTGTAGTATCTGAAAAATTATATGAGATAAAGCTTTCAGTTTTAAAATTTTTAAAGCAAATAATTTTAACATTTAAAAAAAATGTCAATCCCATTATCCCTTTTAAATCTATGGTTTTTTAATTTAAGAGAGAGTAAGAATAAAAATATAATAAAAATACAAGAAAACTTTGTTTTCCTCTCCATGTAGTCTTTGAAAATGTGATATAAATGTCGCAGCTGCCGTTGAGTTACATGCAAATAATTCTTCAGCCCTCCCTAAAGAAGGCCTAATATTTCCTTGTGTATCAACCATAGAAAAGGTATTTCATAAAGACGCCATACCTCTTTATTTCACATAGATTAGGATATTGTTCGTTTGTTAGCGTTTGTGTATTTTTATTGTTTTTCATGCCAGTCACATACATAACTGATACCGGCTGGGTGAAGTCAAAGGTTGGTTATTTGAAGGTGAGTGCTTAACCAGGAAAAACAATTGCACTCTAGCGAAATGGGACACTTTTTATTCTTGATATATACTTATTGGTTGCTTGTGCTTACCTAAAATATAATTATATTGATATTCCTTAAATGTATGGCGGTGTACATAACATTTTAAATACAAACTTATACTCAAATAAGCTTTATGAGTCCTTCAGGTAATAAAAGAGCACCATATACTGTTTTGGCATTGAACTGTAATTGTAAATGGAGTTTTATTTATGAACGCCCTTGGTTCTCAGCGTCCCATTCTTATCGGGCTTGAAAGACTACTAAATTTTTCTTAGAGGCCTCTTTAATAAGCTTGAGTTTCTTTTATGTGCCGTAAATCTACGACACGAGACTGATGGCTTTACTTTCTTCCGATTTTGGCATTGATAATACTATCTCTCTTTGCTGGGTATGGAAACATCCGATATGTTCTATTCCCATAACTTTCTCTAGATGTTCCATACATAAACTTTTCTTACAAAATATTCTTTTATCTACATCATGCTAATCGAGATACATATTAGCATAATTAGTTTTTGAGCTATAGTGCCAATAGTACACACATGCACAAACAGACAAACACGGATATGTTTCTAAAACTTATTTTTTGTGGATTTTTTGTGGATGATGTATTTCCGGTGACATCTCGGTATCGAATTTGGGGTAAAATACAACACCTTCTCTATCCACTATGTACATTGTGCATACGTGCTAGAGAAAGTAAAATAGTTTTTTTGTAAAACGATCACAAAAGGAATTTGTATCAAAGAGACGGACGTGACGGGAAAAGAAATCATAGTATAATCGAAAGAACTGCGAATGTTATGAACTGTAAGAAATGTGAAGGTCTGAACGATCACCTCATTCAAAATAAATGTTCTAATAAGAAAGAAGCTTTTGAATGAACCATACTTAACTTGGATAAAGCCTTGAGGAACTGACAGTTGCTCCAAAATACATGTTGAAGGTTTAGCAGTGAGCAGATGAGTACCATGTGATTACATTTTATTGATATGCCTACCTACAGAAAGCTTTATGCTAAAGCCTGTGAAATATGGAAGAGAGATCTAGGTAATGCGGATAACAAAATATATAGCATAGATAAAAATAAAGCTGAATTACTGCTAAACAAGCAAACAAATAATGTTTTAGTCAAAAGTATATAAAATGACTACCGACAACTTCGATGCATTTTGTGCGATCCTAGATAAGTGAACGTCGAACTGTTATAAATAATTCAAACTCGTGTCCAAGGCATGATATATGATAGGACCTAAGCTTAACGTTTTCAGTTAAATACCTCCCCAATCTTGGAAATGGCATGGGCTAGGTGACGTCTGTTGAGATAATTTTGGCTAGATCCAACCGAACTCCCTTGCGTTCCTATGGGCTTTTTCTTAGATGAAAAATATCTCGGCGTACTTGAATTTGTGTGCCCGACCAAGCTCATTCATTTCCAGTTTGACAGTATTCATACAAATTAATATAGCATTGATACAGGGATGGCCAATTTGTTAATGTGGGAAGGCCGCATCAATAATGTATTAGCCTCCCGGACCTCACAATTTAGGCATAATTACAAAATGTAATTTAACTCGTATATTTCCAAAGTAACAGGCACATGTATATCAAAACATTCTTAAAAATATTCTTTTACTAGTGAAACATAATATTTAATAATACAAATATAAGTATTTAAACATAAGATTTTATACGAATTTCTCCTTGTCTTAAAATGGAGAGTATTGAGATTGTTCATATGCAGCATCTAATTCATCAAACTCAACATTCAATGTTGAAGTGGCTATTTGTAGCAAGTTTTTCAGTGATTATCAGTTAAGTTTGTTTCTTTCTAATGATTTAACTTCTTTCAGGATAGAGAAGATGCCTTCAAAATATATGCCTTCCAAACAAAGATGTCACTTATACTAAATCACTTAAAATAGGATAGTTTTCATGCGGTAGTAATTTCGAAAAGTCGTCATCTCTCACCGTCCTTGACTGGAAAAAAGGATTACTGTTCAGACCGCACAGTTATTATTGAATTCTGTTTTACAGCTCTGAAATGTCGCAATTCATCGGGTTTTTGAATAGTGTAAGTTGATTAATTAAAATGTAATTATTAAGTTGATTACAGCATATTTATGGGACGCATAAAATCATATAGGGCCACAGGCAACCCGCAGGCCCATACTGATCATCCTGCAGCAAGTATGACATTACTGAATAGAAGCTAGTAAGTATGGTGACGGCTATAGAACTATTAAGTGTCATGCGAAAATGTCTCTGTATTTGGTTCATGTTCCCTTTTACAGAAAGGGCAAGCGAAATTCGTTGGACTTTGTCCAGTGTTTACTAAATGGACTCAGTTACAGGTAGAAGTTCTGCACAGCTATCAGAGAAATGGGTAATCAAGCTGCCACACTACTTTTCGTGACTAAGGTACTTTATTTTTCTATGTACGGAAAATAAATACATACATGTATATATTATGTTTTCATATATGTGCAAGCTATATATTTCACTGTTGGCCCTACCAAAGATGTATTTTATATAAATGCACGTATTAATTAATGGCATTAAGTTTATGAAAAATAAGAACCAATAATGACGGTGCAAATTATCAAATTATTATAACACAAACAAAAATAAACGTCTAAAAAAAGTCCTCCTTGCACAGTATGTTGTCCAAAAGAAAATAAATATAGTATTAATAGCTAACTCCGAATCGGAAAGAATTAAAATTAATGGCTGATTATCATAATTTGATGAATTAATATAAAAAGTCGTTGAATTGGTCAGGGTTAATCCTATCCATCACCTTATGTACCACAAGCTCCCGATTTATGCTATATTTTGTAAACAAGTTTCCTCAACTTCGAATAAAAACTACATCACTTAGAACGTCAATAAATCAAGCAAGTTCTTCCATTCCAGTCAACAAACATCGCTTCGAACTTGCCCCTCCGGATGAATTTGACCGCGTTTGGGTCAAATGTGTGTTCCTCTCATATGTTTTGATTGTTGCATATGCAGCAGGTTTCCCGTCTCAAATTACACAACACTAGTAGGTGTGGTGAAGGACTTCTACACATCACTTCAAGAGCTGATGATGTGACACTGACAAATAACTCTTAACTATGCACGAGTTGTCTACTTCTCGACGCGGTGTCTACGACTTGTTTTTGTACAGTCATCCCCCTTTGCCGTTCCAGAGTCTCTAGTGCGCAAAGTCTCTGCACATGCGTTTGTAAACAAAATATGGCCATATAGTACATATTGTCTCGCTACTACTGAGCCTTCTAACACGTATTTTTAACATTATGTATTGCAACAATTCTAACAAATAAGAAAACATTTCCTTCATATTTATGAAGGCTTAAATAAAACAAAAATCAGATACGTTCCATCCACATGACTTTCTCTATCTGTTCTGCAAACAAACTATACTTACAAAATACCATTGTTCTATCTACATAATATTAATCAAGATAAGCATTATCATAAGATGTCTGAGAATTTAGTTGCTTATAAATAGAAGTGAAACAAGGGAATACACTAGGCTAAAGTGATAATCATATCTTTTAAAAGCTGTCACAATGCGATTTTCATGGCAAGGAGAAAAACAAAAGAGCCGTGTGGGGTCCAAGGACTTCCAGTTTGAGAGAAGTTTAGGCATTTTAAAATTGAAAAAAATGGCAGGGAATCTCTCTGAATGCCTAGCTCCTTTATAAACTGTTTGTGACATATATTGTGTGTATTGACGAGATCTGCATTTTCTATGTAGTAAGTTTTGTCTATCTTTTACGGTTTACCGGTTATTCAAAAGTCATTAAGAATGAAGACGACTTCAGGTGCTATTCGCAAAAAATTCAGGATATAGGTTTTATTTTATTTAAACAGTTTTAATTCCTCTACATGTATGCATCGCGAGTATCCGTGCTTGTGTAAACACGTTCCAATAACATTTTTTCTCGCATGTGAATATAAAAATAATTCTCGAAAATAATAAATCGCCTATGCTTGTTAAGTTAGTCGATCATTCCTTAGCATCCTCTCCGAGGCTAATCGACTGAGATTAAAGATGATCTTGGGACGAGATAAAAGAGTCTGCAAAGTTTCTACGACTAGCTAATCAGGGTAAAGCATTTTTAGTAACCTCCCTAAAAAAAAAAAGCTAAAAAGCCAACAATTCATACTGTTTCAGAATTTCAAGTGAGATCCGATATGGTGCTATCCATCAAAAAGAAATAAATACGTTACAACATTAAAAATACATATGTTGCATTTTCACTGTTTAAAGTGTTAATAATACATTATAAGTATATATATTTACTTTCTCTACACGTACTATGTACATAGTGTATAGAGAAGGTATTGCATTCCATCCAAAAATTCGATACCGATATTTCACCGGAAGTACACATTTTAGGGTCCCCTGTATCAAAAAAAAAACATTTCTAGAAAAAGGTCCGTGTGTCTGTGAACACTATAGCTCAAAAACTAAAATTCGGTAAAATACCAATCCTGGTATACACGTTTATTATCTTACAAGGATACGACACAAAGATTTTGAGGGAAATCACCCTACCCAATTCTACCCTTTTACATGGAGAATGTTTCAAAAATTTTGATTTTCTCAAAAATGACTCTAATGATTTTTATTAAAACACCGTATATTAGAGATATTATTTACACACAAAAATATAATGTATATCTTGAATTTCATGGGAATAGCCTCTGAAGACTTCTTTATTCTGGATGAATTTTGCTGGATTTTGCATAGTAACTGATAAACGTAAGAGATAGAAAAAAAACTTACTACACAAAAATTGTATATCTCGTTAAAACACACAATTTATGACATATACATTTTTTTTCGTGGAGTTGACCATTTTAGATATTCCTTGTTATTGGTTTCATTTTTAAAATAAATAAAAAGATTCACATACGGGATTTTGTTAACTTATAGGAAAGCAAAGAAACGGTTTTCATCCACCAGCTTTCAGAAGATTTGACTATCAGTTTAGCCTAATGCATCCCAGTATTTCCCTTATACTTATAAGAAAGCATTTCTGCTACTGTTTATCTCGATTAATCTGAAGTAGATGGAGGCATAAGCTTTTTAAGAATAATTTGTTACAGAGATGTAGAGAAAGTCATGTGAATGGAACACATCAGATACTTTTTACTGTGATAATTAACTGGCCACCAGATTAATGAGAATTCTTTGCGACTAAGACCTGAGAAGCGTCTAAGGACACGGCGGAAGGAAAACAATAAATACCGGCCTCTCCATCCTCCCAATACCCTGTATCCAATAAAATGCAGCGAATATTATCCACTATCTAAATTTTCAGCTAACAAATCAATTAAAGTTCTGTCCATATTTAACAAAAACCTGAAGTGTTCTATTCACAAGACTTTTTGTATATCGCTGCAAAGGAATTATTCTTAAGCAACTTATTCTTCTGTCTATTTTATGACAATCGAGATAAACATTAGCAGAATTGTATCACTTATTTGCTTCCTTGTAAGTAGAAAGTAAATGAGGGAATACACCGGGCTAAAACGATAGTCAAAGCTTTTAAAAGCTGGTTACCATGTGGATGAAATCCATTTCTTTGAATTGCCAAGAGTTTACAAATTTGAGAAAAGTGTGAGAAATGTTTTAAGTATTTTAAATCTACAACAAATAGCAGGGAATATCTCAGAAATGGTCAACTTCATGAAAAAAAAGTATATAATATAAATTGCATGTTTTAACCAGATATACATTTGTGTTTAGTAAATCTTTGTCTATCTATTACGATTTACCAGTTAAGCAACATTCAGCAAAATTCATCCTGAATAAAGAGAAGATATATATTATATTTGCCATGTAAATATCTTTAATATGCGTTTGGGGTTGAAGGAATATTTTATCCCTGTCGCGTCCATGGAAGATACTAAACTTAATTACCAAGTTTGGTATTATACCAAATTTTCGTTTTTGAGTTATTGTCGTCACAGGCATACAGAAATATAAGGACATTTTTCTAAAAATGCTGATTTGGGTACGGGGGAGCCAAAAATGAGCTGGAAGAAGAAATCAAATTGGCTGTTATATTACATAAAATATGCCTGAATATCTCTATCCACTATTTTAAGTTTTAATCGTGTTGTGCAAATAACTTTACAAAAGCTTATTTTTCTATTTCACCTTCATAAATATAAATGTTACCAAAAATAGTTTCATTATATATTTTGTTGTAGGCTCAAGAGGGATACAAGAGGCTGAAGTAATAGCCAAGGTTTTTAATACGCAATGATATATGCTAACTTCGAGATTTCATTGTGTATATTTAATTATAAGGAGGTGTTCATTTCAGACGAGTAGTAATAATATTTCGGAAATGGACTATTGATTAAATTGTGTCTGTAACGAGAGCTACACTTCAAGTGCAGTAAGATTTGGCTTATAATTGCACAAAATTCATTCAAATATGAGGGAGGACCTTAAGGGTTCTTCGAAGAAAATTCAATACCTACATTTTATTAGTTACGCAAGTATCTTAAAACATATAGAATTTTAATCAGTGCTGTTGCACCCATTTTGGAATTAAATAAAACAAGAACTATTTTCATGCAAAGGTTTGTCTATATGACCTATTTTAAAATATTTTTGTCCTTCTCTTGGAAGATTTTAGTCAAAAGAATATGTTTTCAATTCACATGATCTTCTCTACTTAATCTGCAACAAACTAATTTTACAGAAGCTTATATTTCTGCCAACTTCATGATGTCGAGACAAAAATTACTTTTGATATTACTGACATTGTTACCTATTTCCTTGTACGTACAAGTTAAATAAGGAAATATACTACGCCAAAGCTACAGAAAAATCTTTTAAGAGCTTGTGGCTATGTTATGGCCATGAAATTCCATTCCATTTGCTTGACTAGGAGAAAGAAAAACGAAAAGTGACTTCACATTCAAAAAAGAGTATAAGTATTTTAACATTCTAACCAATAACAAGAAACGCCTTGTAAATAGTTAACTCCAAAAAAGTGTATTTTACATACAGTGTGTGCTCTAAGGAGATCTACACTTTTTGCATAGTAAGATTCCGCTATCTCTTACGGTTTACGAGCTATACATAAGTCGTCCAGAATGAAGAGACTATTATCAGAAAATCCGAGATAATGCATTTTATTTGTCATGAAAATATCTAAACTTATTTTGTTTTAATCAAAATCGTTAGAAGAATTTTTGCGAAAATCGTAATTTTCGAAAACTGGTCCATGTAAAGGGTACTTTGGGGTAGATATTTAATTGAAAATCTTCATGTTACATCATTGGAAGACGCCGAACTTAAATAGAAAGTTTGGTATCTTCGTTTTTGGTTCTGATGTTCACTTACTCGCATACACACTGCTATGCGGAAGTCATATATATGAAGCGAAATCTCTGTAGCATATTTTTGGGTGGAATGCAGTACCTTATCTACCTACTATGTACATGGTAAAACAGTAATAACTTATGCTTTTATTGTATAATTTATTTTTGTATTATATTGAGCTATTCGCTCCCTCAATTTTAAATTTTTGTTTGATTCACACATCTCTAATTACAGGAAATCCTCGTAACTATCTCTTCAAGGACTGACCTAAACGCGAAATAATTGGGATAGCGCTACTCCGGGGATATGGTTTATTAGATATGAAAAGGCAATTTTGATACAACTTAATAGGAAAAGGAATATAATAATGTTTCTTAATATTCGGGTGGAGTGGAGTGCAAAATAAACAAAAAAATACTTTTTTATGAAAAAAATATCCTCGATTATTGATTGTCGTGTGCTCTTGCCACTAATTATTACATTTACGATTTGCAATTTTGTACTATTGTACGACAACACGTTGTACACTGCACAGAATTCAAAGAGAGACCACAGTATGTGAGGTTCATGTTAAAACATGGCCATTTTTGTGCTACATGACCAGCGTAGAGGATGGAGTGATTTTTTTTTTTTATATGTTAAACGCCCTTTTTTACTACTATGGCACCGCAGGCGGTGTCACTGAAGATACGTGGAATGAAGATGAAGCACCGATGGAATGTGATGGAGGGGAAACCGGAGAACTCGGAGAAAATCCGCGCCACATTGTCCAGCACAAATCTCACATACGGTCGCATGGGATCGAACCTGGACCACCTAGGTGAGAGGCGGGTGGTCTAACCACTCGGCCACGTCGCGGCCCGAGGATGGAGTGCATTAATTAAGGTCCGGGTGGTGGAAAACCCTGTCCCAGCCATCCTTCACTGCCTATTATTCTCTCAATATCAGCTGTAATTGTGCTGTTACCAGTTGTACTGTTTTATAGCAGTGAAATAAGGAAAATATGCTGATATCTTTCGCCGTCCTTGCTTCGCCGACTTTCTTAATGTTCCAAGTGGGTATTGGGAAACGAGGGGAACCTTTGCAATCGGAGATCGAGATTAGGCAGTTAAGGGTTGCCGACTGCCTTGTGGAATGTATTGCTCTCTCTTTTTACTATCCATGTTTTAAGTTAAAGAAAACACAATAAAGGATAACACATTTTGGCAGGATGTCTTTTGAAACTGTAAATTATTTTCAAGAAAAGGTACTGTTATAGCCAGACACTGCCTACCGTAGAGGTTTTCTAGGCACAGCGCTTCAACCTTCGACCTCTGAGGGCAGTTGAACTACATATTTTCTCATTATACATGTAAAACATTCAACATTTCGTATTTATTTACAATATCTGTATTCTTTTTGTACATATAAAGCGCTAACAGCGGGATTTGGAAGCGTTAAGTGGGTAAAATCATGCAGTATTAACATGGCGTGGCCAAGGAATTTACAAGTAGAGCGTAATGAACAGGATAGCGTTATAATCGTGACCGAATTACGGTGTTATACTGTGTATGTTTCTAATAAACCTCGATTTATTTTTGAATGGAATGAAGTGCTTTGAGTCAGAAGAGTAAACCAAATGATTATTATACTGACATGGTTTCATATGTGGCGTAGAGAAAAGTAGATTAAGGGAAGAATATATGTAAGTGTTCAGTTGAGGATATTTCCTCGAGTAACAAAGTATGATAGATTGTTGATGTGAACACCGGAATGCTCTTCATGAAATACGAGCCGCCACTGGTTTACACTGATATGTTATTTGTGATGCTGCGACCTGCAGTAAGCAATAAGGTACGAGAACCCCACCCCCTCGCCTCTAAAGCCCGCGCACACAACAAAATGCTGTAGTTAACTATTCATGAAGTGTGTTGCCACTCGCTCGCTCGCTCGGTATGTTTGGTTTGCGGCTGATCTGCAATTTACCAGGTCCACACAATCATTAATCAGTGAGACTGGCCCAGCGAGCGAACCAACGTTACCCCATCTCTCTATTGTTTATAGGTTTTCATCCTGTCATTTGTACCCCACTCTTACTACCATATTTTTTGGATGTTGTGTTTTGTTTCAGCACAATAGGAAGGATCCATTACTCGTGAAAAAGCATCCAAGCAGATGTCCATATGGTCGTCAGAGAACAAGAGAGAAATTTTTGGTTTTACATCGATACAAAAACTCCCAAGGGAGGTATGTACACGTTTGTGGGTAAAATTGCATTTTTAACTTATTTATTTTATTAACATCAATCGGTTTCCATTGGCGCCATATAGACATCGATTTTATATGTTTCAAATGTAGTTGGAAGGCTAACAAACGGGATTAATCCGACAGAAATTCATTTTCAGGATTTGCAATGAATATATTCTAGCGTTGAATAGACTGCTGAAAACTGAGGTGTACTGGGAGTCAATTGTAGGATGCAAGTACTAAAAAATAGCAATCGCTGATTTAAACAGAGATATGAACTCTTCGAACGGTTGGATGGTAGCAGGACATGACTGCAATATATATTAATTTCAAATAAAATATAAATGTAAATCAGAACCCAGAAACGTTATAAATAATCTGATAAATAACATAATCCAGTATTACCAATAAAATATGGATAAAGAACTTAATTCAACTTGCATGGCATATAAAAATCAGACAAATTTGGCAATTTACTTGTTATGAGACTGCGAGACACTTGCAAGTCAAAACATTAAATCTAAATCGGTTTTATGCAATTACTTGATTATGTATAAATGAGAAAGCTAGTCTTCTTTATAGAAGATGCAGGCGTTCTGAGAGACTAGAAAATAAAGCTGTGCGCAATGGAATAGAGGTGGTGAAGGTGCTTATAAATTCGCGTACCCACCTAAACCTAATATAACCTAATGTAATCTATGAATAAGAATTCCCCTTCTATGTAAGATTTCATTTTTGATAAAATTACTGGAAAGTTTCTATAACTCCTATATCATGGACAAACCTGACAGGTGAAATTAGTAATCGTTAAACGTTTTATTTTATTTATTAATGAAACACTATTCAAAAACAGGAGCATAAATTAAAATTCATACATTCTACAAAAAATAAGAGATATAAACTATTTTGAGCTACATTTACAATGAAACAATTCTTGACTGGATGCGGAAAATTTGGATCGTATCTTGAACGATTTAAAATAATGAGTCAAAACAGTGCCACATGTACCTGTTCACATGCAATACAGAATGTTAATTACTTATTCTTTGATTGTACATTAAATGAAAGATAAGGGTTCAGATTAATAATGCACTTAAGACTTCTGTAATAAATCGTTCGCTTCACCATTACACTACATAATTGGAAAACAGTGTTGTTACTCATAATTTAAAATATTTGTCAATAATATATTTAATTCATTATAAATAATTACCTACATTTTACATTAATGTTACTTCTTTTATTGAGACATTTATACTTAATATTAACTGTTATTATGTAAAAGTATACATTGTTTACAACTGTAGTCCTAATATACAATTGTAAAACTGGACTAACATTTTGGAAATTCAATAAATATATATACATGTTTTCCATTTGGTTCTTGGTCCAGTAATGCTTTGCTGAAGTTCCAGTGACTTAAGGAATTTAAAAATGGCGCCCGAGGGGATATTATATAATTTTGTGTTCAGGAATGTTTAAATCATTTTATGGAATTAAAATAAAAAAATAAACTTTTTGTGATTTTGTCATGAAATTTCAGTCATGCATACCCTTAAGAAACGATTAAATCAACTAAGCGGACCCTTTCACTGAAGCTGAATGAGCTATGTAAAATTTCCAAGTGGTTTTCCAGTGTTAATTGGGAGACTGTCTTTTGACACGTGCTCTTTTAAAAATAAATTCTAGTGACTCAGGTTAATCAGAAGTACAAGTCTGGCACAATTGATTTCTGTAAGAAGCGCATCTTGTTCCAGAGATGTTTAAGATGCTAACACTGCTCCAACATAACATTCCTAGAGAAAATTCTCCAGCTGATGTCGTAGAAGGTCATATCTGGCTACCAGAGTGTATCTTATCAAGAAGGCATAATTTTTTAGTGAAAACTGAATAGTGCAGGAAGATGCATCTGCTACCTTGACTACTGCTACCATAAATATACATCCATCTCTTTACAATATTGTGGTTTGTTGCGGTGATGTGAGAATCACTTGAACAGATAACATAGTTTTGATAAGAAATCAAATATCTTATTTTTACTTCCTCTACAGTATACATATAAGAGAAGTTATACCATAAATATACGTCCATCTCTTTACAATATTGTGGTTTGTTGCGGTGATGTGAGAATCACTTGAACAGATAACATAGTTTTGATAAGAAATCAAATATCTTACTTTTACTTCTTCTACAGTATACATATAAGAGAAGTTATTGCACTCCATTCAACAATTCGATACCGAGATTTCACGGAAATACAATTTTAGGGCCCCATGTATCCAGAAAACCATTTTAGAAAAAGGTCCGGTGTGGGTGTATGTGTCCGTGAACTCAAAAACTCACAAACGAAAAGTCGATAAAATACCAAACTTGATATTTAAGTTTAGTATGTTCAAAGAATACGTACGAAGATTTTGAGAAAGATCCGTCCATCTCAAACTACCCTTTACATCGAATTTTTTTTGTTGAAAATGTTGATTTTCTCAAAAACGGCTCAGACGATTAATATATCGTACATGACAAATAAAATGTATGTTTAGAATTTTTGGGAATAGCATCTGAAGAGCTCTTCGTTTTAGATTAATTTTGCTGATTTTGTATAATTGATAAACAATAAAAGATAAACAAAATGTTACTGCACAAAAAATCAAGATCTCGTTAAAACACGCAATTTATGTCATATATTTACTTGATTATTTCCGAGATATTCCTTTCAGTTTTAAAATAGTTAAAACTTGTATCATACAGGAATTTATCAACTCCTGGTCGTGCAAAGGAACTAATTTCATCCATATGGCAACCAGCATTTAAACGGGTTGACTATCGCTTTAACCTAGTGTAATTCTTTGTTTCCCTTTTACTTAGACAATTTCTGCTAATTTTTATCTCGATTAGCAAGAAGTAGATAAGAGAATTCGCTTTTAAATAATAATTTATCACAGAGATGTAGAGAAAGTCATGTGAATGGACATATAAGATTTTTAATTTCTCTTTCACTTATATGTGTATTAACGACTTCATTTAAAAGCTGCAAATGTGTTTCCATTGTGGGGTGCGCTCGGATTTTATGCAGTTTGGTAACACCGGAGTAATATAGGACAATTATTTTCTCGTAGTGTCTTTTTTTTTTTTTCATAGTATTTAACACCCGCTTTTACTACAATGACACCGCAGGCGATGACACTAATTATACAGTGGTGGAATGTAATGACGGAGGAAACCGAGAACGCAGAGAAAACCCGCCCCTGCGTCCCACAAGCGGACACTTGCGATTGAACCCGGGCCTCTTAGATGGAAGGTGATTGATCTCTTGTAGTATCTAGTGATATTGGATTAATTTTTTTTTTTTCACACAAGCCGTGTGTAGGACAGAAGTTGGATAGGTAGAGTCAGACTGAAAAATTCAATGCCATAGCCGAGATTTGAAACACGGATCTCCCGTTCTCTAGCCGGTTGCTCTGCCACTGAGCTACCATGGAAACATGCCGGCATAGCAGTCTGACTCTACCTATCCAACTCGTGACCTGCACACGGCTTGTGTGAAAAAACAATTAATCCAATACCAATTGACCATAATAGTTGGCTATACTATGAATCCTGGGACTTAAGTACTTACAGCATTATAAGTCGCCATTGGGGTTGTCATCTCAAAGTAATCTGAGAGCACCTTGAGGTTTGCCGGGAAATATGCGAGTCAGTTGAGAAATTCAGTGCTATGCCGGTATGTTGCCATGGTAGCTCAGTGGCAAAGCATCTGGCTAGAACACGAGAGATCCGTGGTTCAAATCCCGACTATGGCATTGAATGTTTCAGTCTGACTCTACCTATCCATCTAGTGATGTATTAGCCAGAGAAATTTAAGTTTATGCGTAACTATACGCACCCAATTGTTTGGTTCAGCAGCCATCTTCCAATAGCATTAATGAGGATGTCATGCAACTGACTACGCCGTACTACAAATTCCAGAAATCTATTAGATTGTTTTTTCTCTACATTTTCAATATAAGATGGTCACTTAAATTCAGCCTTTACAGACCTTAGCAGCATAAGATATTCTACTCAGAAACATCCATTTGTGATGGCAATGTAAATAAACTCGTCATATTCTGCTACACAGTATGGCTAAAATGTTGTTTTTCTGCTAGAATCAGGGTTTCTGCAATAAGCGGGATATATTTCACAACAGCTTTCTGTACGATAATTTGTACATTTGCAATCTAGGCTTTATCTATATGCGCCGAAAACTCAGTCAAATTGTATCATAACTTCTAAGTGCAACACGTGGGAAACTTATTCAGATAAACTGCTAGAGTCTGTGTCAAGTTAGTTCAGTCCTGATGTCAACAACAAGGCGGCGCTGGCTCAACTCGCCGCGTGTTAACGGTACATGTGCGCATATAAGTTTTGCAACACTAGTGATATATATCAGCAACCTGTGGAAAGTACTTTGAGAAATGTGGCAATTCTGTGTCAGAATGTACTGCATGCAAAATTGTATTTAGAGTCGATGGTTCATTTCTGAAAAAACAATCATAAACTTTACCGCGAATAGCACTTTTCACAAAATCATCGTATTTCTCCGAACGTTTTTTATATTTACGCGATTTTCCCGGTGTTCTTAGGCTTCTGGATGCTTTGCTGTTCCATTCTAACACTATGCACACTAAATGTAGAAACGCCAAGGAGATCACCCGTTTCTTTTTCGATATTCTTTATGGCCGATTCGGCGTTTCTTTCTTTAAGCACCGCGAAACAATGCGCGACCATTCGCCTCTCGACACTTTTTAAATGCTTGCTTCGGTTGTATTTTATTTCGGCTTATCATCCATGATCAAAAGCTTACTGCTTTTAAACTGCATAGTCCCTGGGCTTGTGAGGCATACGAGATGTACAGGAAACACAGTCTTAAATAACATATTATCAGAGGCGACCCTGCACTATAAACAATAACAGCTTAATCAGCATTCACCTTGAGAATTACCGCTTGTTTAAGAGAGCTGTCTGGTACAGGCTTGTAACTTATTGTGTATATAATACCAATGTTCTTTAGTAATATAAGTTAGCTGCATTTTATTTAACAGTAATAAGTTAATAAAGTCAATATATAATTTCGCCGGTCTTCTGTCTAATCTATATGTTTTTTTATAGAATGTGTACGTCTGTTGTAAATATTCCTTTCAGTATTCACGAACCCAGAGCCATCTGCTTGGTATGTGTCGGATATGGATAAAATGTCGGACTATTACCTTTTATGAGAATCGAAGCATTGCCTACTTTTCTCTCCGAAACTAACCCGCATAGAGCAGTGATCTGAAAACTATTACAGTACTGTACTTTTAGGAGACTGTTACAATATGCATCCACGTAAAAGTTAACACCCATTACCTTTCCTGAACCAATCAACAGCCTAACGCTCTTTTGCTTCAGTATCTCTGTCTCTCTCTCTCCCTCCCATGTGTTGACATCAGGACTGAACTTACTTGAGACAGATTATAGCTATGTCATCTTATTTCATAATTTATCAACTGCAATCAAGGTTGCGCAATTTGTCTGAAACCTGTTCACTCTAACTTCAGTTACATTTTATTTAATAGTGTTTAATAAGGGGCCAAAGTGTATCAATATATCTGAAACTTGTTCATTCTACTACAATAACCTTTTTATTTGTACTTTGCCCAACTGAAGTAGCAGCTTATCAGTATGTATCAAACCTGCTCAAATTATTAATGGTATCTTTCTGTCAACAGTTGCCAATTTTGTTGTTGTACCACCTGTATGGTCTGAATCAAATTGTGTAATCGCTTTATGTTATATTTTACCAACTTTGTTGAAGTTAGGGTTGATCACTACTCTTAATTGATTAGTCAGATTGTAGATTTGCGTCGACTTAATCGTTTCCTCATCTAGAGTTGGTTTTCTCAGTATGCCTGAAACATGATCATTCAAATAATGGAGTGTTATTCTATCAGATAATTCAACCAACTTCAATAAAGGGATTTCAATACTTATGGCATATGAGCAGTAAAATTACATGCTTGCTATATATTCCTAATTGGAGCATGTTTTTCAACGTGTCGAAAACACGATCATCCAAAATAGAAAAGCATTATGCATAGGCATTTGACGAACTGGAATTAGAGCTCTTCAAATATGCCTAACCGTTCAAATTTCTATAGGGTCCTCAGAGTTATTCGGCCTTTGCCACCAAACGTTTACCTGCGCATGACGTGAATACTAGGTAGCGAGTTTATCACGCTTTTCCTCTTGCAGAGGACTATAGAACGATTAGTTGAAGGGGTGTTTCGACGACACCTTGGTGAAATAGGACTTGTACGGTACCTTTCAATATTTACATTTGGAACATTCGCTTGCGTATCATAAACTCGCAATGGCAGCAATTATGCTGATAAGTATCGTATTCTTCCAGTTCAGAAGTAGCAAAAGTAGCACTTAACCATGCAAATTCGGTGGTCACTTCCATCTCGCGTGAAAAGAACGCGCAAAATGTGCTGGTGAAAAATATTTCTGCATCAACCTGTTTACGAAGTCGGCAATGCATGCAGTCAAGGTTCAATTCTGCATCTCCGCTTTGAGACAAGGGGCTAACTGAACTAATAATGGTATCATGCATTTAAGCCTACTGGCACTAAAGGGGGAGTAAATCTGAGGATCAAAAATTGAATAAACGGAGGTAGGATTCATTAGTAAAAGTGAAATTGAGTGATGACTATTAAATTGCCCAATTGGAGCTAAATTTATATACAAGTAAAACTGATTATTTAAATTATAGTGTGAATTTCTTTTCAAAATTAGTGCAACTGTACCTTTCAATTGCCATAAACATAATCATGAAAACTATAGAGTGCGTTTCTATTTGAAAGACTGCCACTGTTTAGTAAAAAGTTTAAATGTACAACACGTCTGCAACAGCTCATACCTATATATCACTGTTGACATTTTACGAAATGTCACGCTGTAGGATGATTTTAGTTTTGAACATTTCTACTCGATCCCCAGCGCTAGGTATAAAGTTTCAAGGACATTAAACAGATTAGGAAAACAATAAACAGTGAAGGACATCTTAAGGCTGACCATGTGTCGACTAGAAACGCCACCGTCTGCCGGCTGCAAGTTTTCCCAAGGCAACGAACGGTCTCTTCCGCCAGGATGCACCACGACCGTAAAACCCACCATATCTGTCACATCCATCCATCTCATATGCCGCTCCACTGACTCGAACCCTCGGTCAATACTTCCTACACATATCACTGACTTCCTCGTACATGCCGATGGAAAATACGACATTTCTCTCCATCATAGATATTCACTCTTGCAAACGGTTGGTATTAATTCAGTTTTCTTTTTACTTTACTACTTTCACGATAGTATATAGTCAAAATTCTATACCGAGATTTCATCTTAAATACATGTTTTGAAGCTCCTGGATACAAAATAAGCTATTTTATAAAGAAGTGCCATGACTCTAAAGAACATAACCTAAATAAGAAATTGGGTTAAGGGAACACAGAATGTTTTTAAGCACTTTTGGTAAGAATTTCGAGCTCTTTACTTTCATGTAAAATTGTACCATGCTTTAAAGTACATATTTGCAATGTTTGATTCTCCTAAGGCGGATATAATACACGTTTTGGACGTCATTTTAAAGCGTTGAGCAGGTTGAATGACTCTCGATGAATATCTTTAACGGAATTCTTTTCAGGTTCATTCTTTTTTCGTTATTTTCTCATATTCAAATGTATCTTCTCTTACGAAGGTGCATGTAGAGGTCTGAAATTTTCCCCAAAGCATTGAAGAATTTGTAATAAAATACCTGGTTGGACTTGTTAGATTAGTTTTAAAAATATTAATTAACATTATCATGTTGTTTTTACCAAAATGTTCCACTTTTTGTTATAAAATATTTTAAGAAATACTATCTACATAGGAAAAGTTCAATCAGACAGTTTGTTGCAAGGGCATAAAGGAATGTAATTTTAAAAATGTTGCATGTAACTCAGTATCTATCGCACAGGATAGATTTTAATGTTAACTAATTAAATCGAATAAATGAATTAATATATCCGAAATGAGAATACATATTTGAATCAAATCTGGTATAAATCCTTATTTTGTTGTGAGTAATAAAATTGGAAGTTTTGGAGATAAACTGTGTTCTTTGTTATTAGTAAAGAAATGTTTATTTTTCTTTATTTGAAAATTACTTTTTTTACTCTGCGCCATTTAAATGTATGAATGGGCATTTAAACATGAGATTACAGGACATTTCGTATTTTCTCTGTTTCCAAAATCAAATGTTTCTTAAAAAAACGGTCTCATTTGGAACAATTTGACCAGCTTCCTATGACATTCAGAACATTAGCTATTTAGGACCTTTGTTTTACAATTGGTCTATGTTTTGATGACAGTTGAGCATTCATTTAGTAGTAAACATTAAAATATACTTTTAAAATAAACTAAAAACTGCAGAATACAGCATTTTGTTGTATGTTAACTTTCATTAATACAGACCAAACTTTGTTTGTTTGTACATTAGCAAAATGCTTAACAAACATCCATCAAACATGAAAATTGTTCTATAAGGAGTATATTATAGCAAACAAATTCTTAATTAATAAGTTAATGGTGTGGGAATTAATCGGAGTAGATTGCTAAACTTTTTCAGAAAGACTACTTAAACAACAGAAATACATATACAAAGTAAGAAAAATTATCTTTAAAAACACGGAATTTTCACTTGACTGTCCCATTAAATAAAAAGTTAGTATTTAAGTTAAGCATTTTAAGACAGCGACACGAAGGTTTTTAAGAAAAACTCCGAATTTCCCTTTAATGCACTCATTTTCGTTATTTTTAATTTTCTCATAGGTGACTATTACGATATTGATTAAAACTGTATCACAAAAATATCCATATTCAGGGGACAGTCTATGCAGTCCCCTTTATTCAGAATGGTTTGTTTACAATTAGCAAACCATAAGAGAGGACTCGCCAAAACAAATTCATTATCAATAAATCTCAACTGGCCCCTTAGTGTTACTAAGGGATCACTAGTTATTTTAAACATCATAATAGGTTTTATACTCGACTATGCTAAATTTAATAATTATAGTCTTGTAGCTGCACTTTAACGGACCTCATTAAAGTGCAAGTATCCACCAATCAGAAGATCTATTCCATACTTTCGCGTCTTCGCACATCTCGTAACACTTCTAAACACCAACTGTTGAAAACACAACTATCTATTATTCTCGTTTGTTCAATCGAACAAGTCGCGCGAGTCTAGAAAAAGTAAAAATGCCAGACACGAATGACGTGAGATGCAAATTTCAATATCTGAAATTTCTGCAAAGGCACATGATGTAGCTCATAACTTATTGTCACAAAATCAAGAAAACATGTACGAAAAATGCTTAATTTCATTTTCAGAATTTACATTTCTGGTGTACTACGAAGAATTGTTGTAAAACTTAAGATATAAATAGTCGTATTTAACTTGACAATAATATCAATTAAGGTGCTCTATAAAATTAAGAAACAAGTGAAACAAGTTTCATTAACACACTCGCATCTTAATTACTACCATTTGGTAGTATATATGTATATATACTCTCGTTGCATAATATACTATTATACTCATTGAATTATTCAAATCTGTTTGCTTGGTTGTTTATAGCTTGCGTTATTTTCTAGACTTTTATTATGGTTGTATTGTTTTAAAACTTTTGTTATGTATTTGAATATTTTGTTTTGTTTGCTAAGTATGCTTTGCCTGTGGCAAATTCTAGTTGTGCGAAGCAAAATTTATTTAATGAATAAATTCCTAGTAATAGCGTTAACCGTTTGTAAAATATCCATTTTTACTGGATCAAATTTTCAAATACGTTTGACTACAGTTGGAAGTCGCTAATCGTTTTTTTCCATCTATTAACAAAAGGTTAAATACTTTGTAGAAGTTTGAAAAGAGATAGCCATATGAACCCAAAACGACCGCTCTGTTATTTGTTTAAATCAGTTTGTTTTTATTATTTCACATAAAATACGTTTCTCGTTCATCAACATAATATTGTTTTGACCAAACCAGCTTCGCATGTCGATTGTCTCCTTACATTTTAGTCATGTGTGAGCTAAGAATGAAATGCTGGATAAGAAATGAAAAATCCATTCCACAGCCAGGAACTGTAAATTGTTCCTCGGTTAATCGGTCCGATGCTTTACTAATGCTGAGCTATCGTGGCACAAGACTGATTCAGTTTTAAAAATAAACAATCTGGTGTTTTTCTGCTTTACGTGTACATATAAGGATTTCCAGTCTTTTATCCTACCTTTCTTAAATATATTTTATTTTATAATCACAGGGAAACAATAGCTTTTTATGGATGATATGTGTAAATTTCATGTTTTGTTTGTCTTTTGACAATGTGAGTAGTTGTTTCTTTCTAGTTGATGGTATTAACCTGCTACAATACTGTATTAAGTAGCGCCCTAGCCTCTAGTACTTTGAATGTGGTTTATTTTTTGTCACAAAGCAGTTTTCACAAACTCATCACGTGAGTCACTCAATTACTTGCAGAGTACGGTTTTTTTTCTTCATGTTTTCCTCTTCTTGCAATCATGTACGATATGCCTCACGTAATAACAAATACACACTTTTTACGGTCTATGAATAGAAACGTCCGTTAACGAACTGAAGCTTGGTATGTGAAGACCAACTACCCTTTACATGGAATATTTTTTTGAAAAATGTTGGCTCTAACGATTTTGATTAAAATGCCTTGTGTTATTTTTATGACAAACGAAATGTATAACTTGGATTTTCTGGGAATAACCACTGAAGTCATCCAGAATCAAGAAGACTTCAGTCCTCTTCATTCTGGATGACTATTGTATAACTGGCAAACCGTACGTAAGAGCTATACAAAAATTTACTACACAAAAAATGTAGATCTCATTAAAACTTACAATTTATGTCATATACATTTTCTTTTTCGGTTTTGATTATTCCGGATTATTGGTTTCAATTTTAGCCACTTAAACTTTTCTCAAACGAGAAGACATCTTTTCCAAACCGATATTTACTTTACTCGTATTAAATGAAACCAGCAAGTTTTTGAGAGTTTACTATTAGGATAATGAAAAATTATTGTGATAATAAATACAATTTCTATAGTATTTAACTCCCGTTTTTACTACATCTGATACCGCAAGCATGACACAGATGATACATGGAATGAATATGGATCACCGGTGGAATCATGGCAGGGGAAACGGAGAACCCCGAGAAAACCCGCCCCTGCGTCGATTTGTCCACCACAAATCTCCAAACTTGGGATCGAACCCGGGCCGCCTAGATGAGAGGTGAGTGGTCCAACACTCGCCATGGCCCGGCCCTAAATACAAAATGAGTGACTGAGATGAAGTACGTATGCTTAGCATTTTACAAGCTGTCGACTCATAACTTGAGTTTGTCCTTTAGTCTAAATCAACGGTTCCCAACCGGTGTGCCCCGGCACCCTAGGGTGCCGTGTGATTGGCTAAGGGGTGCCGCGAGATATTGAGATAAACAAAAAAAATACCTTCTACTGAAGCCTTAAGTCTTGTAAGGTCTTGAAATAAAATAAGTCAAATCAATTACTCTCATGCACGGCAGATGGTGATAGTGGTCGATTCATTTCAATAATTCAGTTATACTTATATCCCACAGATGGCATTACAGCTATACCCTGCCGAACATTCCCGAGGCTACTCGCTTCCTCACGAACATTCCCGAGACTTCGACATGAATATATAAAAGTGTACGCCGCTTGGCGCTTTCAGTTGTCTTCCTCGCGTTGATTCACAGTGTTTAGCTATGGATAAGTTCATTGTTAAACGTAAACGTCAGGACAGTGAAAGTGAACAGTCGGCTCCTACTGCTTGCTTTAAGAAGACAAATCTTGCAGTTTCTCCCGGACCGTCGAATTCACCACATAAAGAAGACAAACGAAAGAAAAGAACATACCAGGACAGTTACTTAGCGTATGGATTTAAGTGGAATAACAACGAGGAAAACCCTATCCCTGTGTGTTTAGTTTGTGGCGAAACACTTAGCAACGAGGCCATGGTACCTAGCAAACTGAAGCGGCATCTTACAACAAAGCATCCTAGTGTGTCACAGAAAAGTGTAATGTATTTTTCACATATATTAGAAGGGGAGAAGAAAACAGCTGTGCGAATGGTAAAGAGAATGACCATAGGTGATACTGCTCTTGAAGCCTCATTTAAAGTAGTAGAACTGATAGCTAAAAAAAAAGAAACCTCATACTCTTGGAGAGGAAATCATTGGTCCTGCATGTCAAGTTATAGTTTCAACAATACTTGGCGAAGGAGCAGCTAATCGAATTTCGAAAGTTCCTCTGTCCAACAACACAATCAGCCGCAGGATATCTGAAATGTCATGCAATATCAACGAACAAGTCACGGAGAAAATAAAAACTTATAGAACATTTGCTTTGCAAGTAGATGAGAGTCTCGATATTGGTGACAAACCGCAACTCCTTGGTTTTATCAGATATATTGATGAAAAAGATATTAGTGAACAGTTTCTGTTCTGTAGACCGCTGGAGACTACAACCACAGGCCATGATATTTTCGTTTCTATTAATTCCTATCTCAATGACCATGATCTTTCATGGAAAGACTGTTGTGGTATAAGTACAGATGGTGCACCATCTATGTCTGGGAAAATTAAAGGTTTTACTACCAGAGCTCTCAATGAAAATCCATCCATTATTATAACTCACTGTTTTCTGCATAGAGAGGCATTAGTCGTGAAAGCGTGTAATGAAGATTTTGCTGAAGTGTTTAACCAAGTTGTGATAATGGTGAACTATATGAAGTCTCGACCTTTAAAGTGCAGAATTTTTGAACAGTTATGTCGCGCAACGGATGCAGCTCATACCTCTTTGTTACTTCACACAGAAGTAAGGTGGTTGTCGCGGAGTCGTGTATTGAAATGGTTTCGATCTTAAAGAACAGCTAAAAAATTTTTTTAAGGATGAAAATCAAGACACATTTCATGAGCTCTTACTAAGTGATTCTTGGTGTTTTGAACTGTCGTATCTGGCAGATATTTTTCATAAGCTGAATGAACTGAATGTTTCGATGCAGGGTGGACATGAAACAATAATCTCCTCAAACAATAATATGAAAGGTTTTAAAAGAAAACTTAGTTCTTGGAAGCCTGCAGTTCAAAAAGGAGATTTGTCGAACTTTCCATCTCTTCTTAATGTGGCAGGAGATAAAGATCTGGGTAAGCTGAAGGACCGCATTTGTGATCACTTATCAAGATTGCAAGATGCAATAGATGCGTACTTTCCAACTATTTCCACTGCGAATCTTGACTGGGTTGTCTCACCATTTGATTTCGTAGATAGTGCAGAGGAAATAGATTTCACTGCTTGCGAACGAGATGAATTTATTGATCTTTGCGCTGATTCCACACTCAAAGGTAAGTTCACCAAGAATGAGGCGTCGGTGGCTAGTTTTTGGCTTCAACGGAGAGAGGAGTACCCTAACCTAATGAAGAAAGCAATTAACGCACTTTTGCCCTTTTCAACATCCTATCTATGCGAGCAAGCCTTCTCTGCTATGGTGACAATAAAATGCAAAGCAAGAAATAGACTGAATAACCTTGAGGATGATTTGCGTGTTTCACTGTCAACTGTAAGACCCGACATCACATATCTGTGCTCTGAGCATCAATCACAAGTTTCACATTAATCATTAATCGAACAAAATTTATTGATGTATTTTTACTCAGTGATTGTAGTAAAGTTTACTGTATTATGTTATGGTGTACGTTATTATTATATAATACTTCAATAAATTAACATATTAAGCTTAATTTTCTTTTAATTCAAGGAAGGGTGCCCCTGGTGTTTAATGTTATTCCCAAGGGTGCCGTGAACTTCAAAAGGTTGGGAAACACTGGTCTAAATGCTAGAGCAGGTTTTCTGATAATGCAAAGTAGAACTCCCGTTTTTTTAAATGGCAAATGCTTGACAACAAACACTGAGGTGCAATTATGTGGGCATCATAACAAGTGTCGCCCTCAGTGGTGTAGTGGTTACCATGCTAGCCTCATATATACCCAAATCGCAGGTTCAAACCCGGCAGAGGACGATGGATTTTTTCGAGCGTAGAAATCCTTAACATGGCTTCCTTCGGAAGCGAAGTAAAGCCGTTGGTCCCGTGTCGTAGACTTACAGCACGTAAAAGAACCTCAAACCTGATAAAGAGGCCTTTGAGCAAAATTAAGTGGTCTTTCACGCCCAATATAGAATGGGAAGCAGAGAATTACAACAGTTAAAGAGCGTCCATAAATACAACTCCATTTCATTTTTCCAGGTTTACTGATAACGCACAAGGAGAAACCCGTTTGCTTTCATGGCAATTGCTTGACAACACCCTCTTAGGTGCGATTATGTGGGCATCATGACAAGTGTTTCATGCACTGCCTAATCTCAAAATGATAAAATCTTTAATGTTACATAAAAACAATTCTAAAAGATTTGCAATCTTCCCACTTTAAACTTCGGGCTAGTGCAAGTATCAATTATAAGACTGTCAAATTCGTTTGGTGCCGTTTCAAAACAGCATGTATACTTGAAATAGCTCATTAAAGTCTGAATGCTAAACATTTCTAGCTAGCTGTAAAAATCGGTGATAGATAGCACTGCTACCTTTTTTTTTTCTTTTTTTTTTTTCTGCTATTAACTGTTGCGTGGAGCAATATTTTCTGTCGCCCTCCCCTTCCATATAGATTGTCAGTGCAGCCAGAAATAGCCGAAGTAATTCAGCCATTGGACCGTGACCATTACCAGGGGTTTTTCTCCACACATAATGCCACAGTCATTGATCAACGATTCTTGGAGAGGAAGCGGGTCTTTATGTGAGGTTAATAGACTGCCCCGGGGGTTATGATGCTCTCGTGTCAATGGGCCCCCCTCAAAACTATTGAATAACAACTCGGCGAGTACGAGCAACACAGGCTTAGGTCATGTTTTGATTCTCTTTTTGTGCCAATGCAAGATAAAATTGATTAAACATAACAAGTATCGCCTTTTAATGTTTTATTATTCTCGACCCTTCCAGTTTCATATTGTTTGCATTATTCGACTTTTTAACAGCGTAAAGCTACTATTTAAAGGAACTATTTACTTCGTTTCATGGTTAAAAACTCAAGCCACTTTTTAAGTATGAAGTACTTTCCATAAATTTCTTAAATTTAAATTATTAAAGGATATTTAAAGTAAAATATTAAAATTAAAATAATAATTTCTTTGATATTGATATGGTATGCTCTAATAATACACTTTTCATGCAATTTTTTAAATATTCATAAATATTCTTCAATAAACTGTGTGTTTAAAATTTGATTTGTTCGATTTACTTTCTCTATTACGTATAGTTTACATAGTAGGTAGAGAAGTTATTTCATTACACCGAAATACCGGAAATACATGTATTGAGGACCTCTGGATAAAAAGGAGCAGTTTTAGAAAAATGTCCTCGTGTGTCTGTGTGTATGTGTCTGAACAGCATAAGACTAAAACGAAAAGTCATTTAAATATCAACCTTGATATTCAAGTTCAGAATCTTCAAAGATTTTCAGAAAAATTGCCTCACCTCAAACATGGAAAATTTCTCAGAACTTTCGAGTTTGTCAACGACTTTAACTAAAATGCCATGTATTATATATGTATATATATAGATATTTCATAAATAAAATATATAATTCGTATTTTCAGGGAATACCCTTTGGACCCGTCTTGATTCTGGATGACTTTTGCACAAATGGTAAGCTGTAATAAATAGACAAAATTCTATTACTAAAAATTTGAATGTTAAAAACAAATATATCAAATATATTTTTGTGGAGTTAACCATTTCCAAGATATTCCTTGTTTTCGGTTTAAATTTCCCAATGCGAAGATATTCTTTTTTCATCCTGGTCATGTTTGAGAACGGTATTTCAGTGTAATCACATAGCGACAATCGCTTTAACCTCTGGTATTGCCTTATTTTCTTTTACCATTTTCGGTGATGTTTATAACGTGAAGTAACTAGAAGAATAAGCTTTTTGGTTTGTTGGAAAATAGGTAGAGAAAGTAATGTCACTGTAATACGCATGATGTACAAATTAAATAATGGTCCCATTATTTTTCTTCGCGCCACTTAATTTAAATTGTGAAGAAAGTTATTATACTGATATGTAGTATTTTCATAAACAAATTAACAGCAATTTTCTTTAAAATTCATTCTAATTGCTCATGTTGCGCTTAAGATCCTAAAAACTGTTTTGAGATCAAAAATATCTGGTGGCTCAAAATAAGCAGACTTTTGATAAAAATATAAGAATAATACCTTTAAATTTTAATAAAAATTGGTTTCTCAATTATTGAAAGTACCATTATTTTCTGGCGTGATCAAAAATTGGAATAATAGGTTAAGCGTTGTAAATTTTAAGGTTTGTACTAATTAAGTGATTTTTATTCTTGTGTGGAAGCAAGAATATTGTGGTTACAATTTTTAAGCGCATAAGGCTGATGATAAAGATATAATTTAAATGTAAAAAATATTCAAAAGGGTTGCGAATCCCTTTCAAAAGTTTAATTTTTAATTTTTTTTTCCGAAAACTGTTAGCAAGAAGTTTTCCTTTATTCTGTGTGAACATGAATCAAGAAGGAGGAGAAATAGGACCTAGAAAGTATATATATATATATATATATATATATATATATATATATATATATATGTGTGTGTGTGTGTATGTGTTTATTTAAATTTCTTTGTCGTCTAAGATTGAGGGATATTACATTTCACTGTATCGTAATTTTAAAAGAAGTGTCTATAGAGACACAGAGCACGTAAACCTGCGTCTATTTCTGAGAATTTGGTTTAATTAATTTGGCCAAATTTTTCAATATCACTTATTAATAAATATTTTAAACATGTTACAAAGGATCATAAACATATTATTTTAAACAAGTTTTAATATTTACAAAGATCCTACAGGATGTATTTAAAAGAGTAAATGTTTCGATGTGTATTTAATACAAAAGCAAAAAAAAAAAAAAAAACCACCTAGAGTTCAAAAATTAAAAATCTGATGTTGCATTCACATGACTTTCTCTAGTCTTTCTGCAAACAAACTATTTTTACAAACGAGAATTATCTTAATCATTATTATATTAGCAGAAATTTGATTCCTTGTAAGCAGAAGGGAAATATGGCTAAAGCGATATTCATCTTTTAAAAGCTGGTCGCTATGTGAGCAATTGAAGTTCGGTTCCCTTTGCAAAGCCAGCAGCAAACAAAAGCGAGATGTAAAGAAAGGTAACCCCGTTTGAGAAAAGTTATGTATAGTTGAAACTTGAAACCAATAACAAGGAATATATTGTTAACAGTCAATTCTACTTACAGCATAAATTGTATGTTTCGACGAGAACTGTAGTTTTTGTGAATAAATTTATGTTTATTTCTTACAGTTTACTAGTTAAGCAACATTCAGCAAAATTCATCCAGAACCAACAGATCTTCAGAAGCAGAGAGAATTCAAGATAAACATTTTATTTTTATATAATATCTATAATATTCAGTATTTTAATCAAAACCGTTAGAAACATTTTTGAGAAAACAAAACTTTCATCGATGTTTCCATGTATAGAGTAGTTAGAGGTGGATGGATTTTCTTGAAAATATTCGTGTTGCATTCTTGGGAGACACTGGACTTAAATATCAAATTAGTATTTAACGGACTTTTCGTTTTTTAACTATGCTGCACACAGACAAGCAGATTGGCAACTAACATAAACGGACCTTTTTTTCTAAAAATGTCTTTTTCGAATTCAGGGGGTACCAAATGATATAAATCTCGGTATCGAATTTTTGGATGCAATACAATACCTTGTCTATACACTATGTACATAGCGTGTGTAGAGAACGTAAAACACAATGTAATTAGTGTAATTCTAGCAAAGTCTCTTAAATCCTGTTCATTCCGAGTGACATTTGCATAGCTGGTATATCGTAAGAGGTAGGCAAAAACTTACTACATAAAAATGTAGAATTCATTAAAAGATACAATTTATGGCAAATTCAACTTTTTTCTGCAGTTAACTATTTCCGAGGTGTTCTTATTTTATTGGTTTCCTTTTTCCAAAACTTATACTTTTCTCAAATGGGAAGTAATTATTCACATTTTTCGCCTTAGTCATGCAAAGAGAACGAAAATTTTAACGTCAGCGACCTGCTTTTAACAAATTTTAAAATGGGTTTAGCCTACTGAATTCTCTTTTTCCGATTGTACCTACCAACAAGGAAAAGTGTAACAAATCTAATTTTGCTAAGGTTTAAGGTATGAAACAGAACAGTAAACTGTAGTAAGAATAGTTTGTTTTAGAATAGGTAGAGAAAGTCATATGAATGATAAAATCTATTTTTTAAACATCTCTTATTTAGATAAGTATAGTCAGACTGATAAAAATTCAACGCCACAAGCCGGTATTTGAACCCTAGACCTCGCGGTCTCTAGCGGCTGCTCTAACTACTGAGTTATCATAGTAACATGCCAGCACGGAATTAAATTCCCCACCTGACTCGCATGTTTCTCACTAAATTACAAGGTAATCTTGAATTACTTTGAGATGACATTCCACACTTTTTTTTTAAATAATAAATACAGTTCTGGAGGCTTGTCAGGACTCCGGTATTCCTTTTTCTCTGCTTCCTTCATTTCCTTAGTTGACCTATTAATTTTTAACGTTTTCCTTTTACATATACATACACAGACATATACACATTTACAAACTCAGAGACGCGCCGTGACCGAGTGGTCAGGCCTCTCACCTCTCACCTAGACGACCCGGGTTCGATCCCAAGCGACCCCATGTGAGATTTGTGGCGGGTTTTCTCCGGGTTCTCCGGTTTCCCCCGCCATCACATTCCACCGAGGCTCCATCTTCATGTATCATCAGTGCCATCGCCTGCGGTGCCAGAGCAGTAAAAGCGGGCGTTAAACACTACAAAAAAAAACACAAAAACACCCATCCCGTGCGCCACGAAGCACCAAAGCGAGGCACTTTAGCGAGCGCGGCCACCGGGGCCGTAACAATACAGACTTACAATGTCGTCAGTGCTCTAAGTCCTGGACTTCATAGTTTAACAAACTATTAGCTGCATGTTTCCCTGGTAGCTCAGTGGTTAGATTAACCAGTTAGTGAGCGAGAGTTTCGTGGTTCAAATCCCGACTATAGCATTGACTCTACCTATACAAGTTATGTCCATTCACATGACTTTCTCTACATCTCTGTAACAAATTATTGTTAAAACCTTATTCTTCTATCTACTTTTTGCTAATCAAGATAAACACCGGCAGAAAGGTCTTATAAGTAGTTATAAGTAGTAGGGAAATAAGGGAATGTTCTAGGTTAAACCGACAGTCATATGTTTTAAAATGTGGTTGAAATCGGTTTGTTTATGTGGCCAGGATTTGCCAAGTTCCTGTATGAGAAACGTTTAAGTATTTTAAAACTGCAACCAATTACAAGAAATATCTCGAAAACCGACAACTCCAGGAAAAAAATGTACATGTCATAAATTGTGTGTTTTAATGAGCTCTATATTTCTTGTGTAGTAATTTTTGTCTATCTCTTACAGTTATGCAAAATTAAAAAAGATCATCCAGAATAAAGATGCCTTTACAAACTATTTCCAGAAAATTCAATACATATAAGAGATTTTATTCAAAATCGTTAGAACCATTTTTGAGAAAATCAAAATGTTCGAAATTTTTTCCATGTAAAGTGTAGTTAGGGGTGGGGGATTTTCTTGAAAATTTTCATGTCACATCCTTGGGAGATACTGAACTTAAACATCAAGTTTGATATTTAACAGATTGTCCACAGACGCACACACGGACCTTTATCTAAAAATGCTTTTTTGGGGATTCATCGAATCTCAAAATATGTATTTCTGGTGAAATCTCGGTATCGAATTTTGGGTGCAATACATCACCTGTTCTATATACTATGTACATAGTACGTATAGAGAAAATAAAAATAACATCCCTTATTTATATTTAGTCCCTTTTCTCTTGCCTATTTTATATAGGCACTTTTAATAATCCGTGGCTTACTTACTTATAAGATATTTTCTTTGGTATTTTATAAGTGCATGTGTACTGTCTTCTAAGATTATAGAATACCTCCAAGAAACCCACTCTAAGACTTGCCTCAAATTGTGAACTATTGTAGAGCTTTGGCTAATGCGATATTGACTTGTAGCGTTATTGCTTACAGATGTCCGCATGAAGGGTGAGAGGATACAACTAAATGTAGGGGGTGAGATCAATTCTCCTCCCCTCACTCTGTGGTCTCTCTTGTATTGTAAACCGTGTCCTGCCCCTTTCTGCTGAAAACAATCTGTTCGGAATGGCTGATAGATGCATAGTTTTGTGTAAACCCCGTCACATGGTTATTCCCTCCTCCAGGCATGCGCACTGCATAGGTGAACTTTAGAATGTACAAAGGTATAGGCTTGATGGAAGGGGTAACTAAAATGACACATTATTCTCCGCTTTGTCTATTGTTTGAAGTATATTTACTCTGCTCTATGTTATCCTCTCTTTAACAAAGGCTTTAACTACAATTCAAAGCGTTCGAGTGCAAACATAAAGGGTTCCGCCTTCGAAACCAGCCTAGATAGTAATAAAACGCTAGGATTTCCATTAACACCTACAAGATTCAGTATTCGCTTAGCCATTAACATAGTATTATCAACGCTTATCCTGCTTTGGTTGGTACAGGCAATTGTTTTAAGCGCGTTCCTTTGTTGTTTCATACCATTCCTGTAAACCTGAATACCGGTTGTGCCTTTATGAAAATAAACCCCTTGAATTTTCAATAGAATTGTTTGAAATTTTTAACAACTCTATGGCGTATAAATTTTACGCAAATACGGATCTGATTTGTTTTTCGGCTGTTTTTCTTTTTTCCATACTAAGTCAGGGATAAAGGCAAAAAGTACCAACAAATCACGCTTTAATTTTAGCAGCCGTCCAAATTGCAATCTTTGTAGGCGCATTCATTTTTATATCTTTACTTTTTTCTACCAGGTACTATTGTGCATACGTAGTAGGCAGAAAAGTATTTTTTTTTTTTTTTTTTTTTAGTTTAACGTCCTTTAAGCTTGTTGGTCATATCAGACGATGAATGAAATTGGTGAAATGATGCTCAAATGATCTCGGGTTCAATGGAGCTTAAAGTTACTCGACATTTATCTTCTCAGGACAAGGGAAAACCCAGAAAAAAACCTTATCCGGGTAACTCACCCTAAGCGAGATTCGAACTCACGACCTTTTGAATGTGAAGCAGACATGCTACCACCACATTACCCAGGCGGGCTAGAAAATATATTGAATGCCAACCCAAAAGTCGATGCCGAGATTTAACCGAAATAGCATGTTTTGCATTCACTGAAGAAAAAAAAAATCTTAAAAAAAGGTCCATGTGCTTGGGCAGCATAACTCAAAAAAGAAAAGGCGGTTAAATACCAAACTTGATATTTAAATGTAATACCCTCCAAGGGTGCGACACGAAGTTTTTGAGGAAAATACCCCACTCCAAACTACTTTTCATGGAATTTTATTCGAAATTGTTTAATTTCTCAAAAACTACTCTTAATGATTTTGATTAAAATACCGTATATTAAAGATATTTACATGAAAAATAAAATATATAACTGAATATCTCGGGAATAGCCTGTGAAGTTCTCTTTATTCTGGATGACTTTGCATAACTGGTAAATGTAGGAGATAGACAAAACGCAGTGCACAAAAAATGTACATTTCGTTAAAACATACATTTTTTGTAGAGCTAATTAGTATTGTCTCTAATTCATTATTGACTTTAAAATTCCCAATGCTTGGACTTTTCTCAGTTGAGAAGTGATTATTCACTTGTTTTTCATCCTGTTCATGCTAAGAGTACTAATTCAATTACACCGCATAGCGGCAGTTTTTAAGATTTGATAATCGCTTTAGCCTGTGTATTTCCCTATTTCCGTTCTACTTAGAAAGAACCAAGTAATACAACCATTTCTGCTAATGTTTATTTCGAAACATGAAGTAGAGAGAAGAATAGGCTTTTATAATAATAGTTTGTTTCACAATAGGTAGAGAAAGTCATGCGAATGGAGCACATTAGACCTTTTCATGTAATTATTTAGGGTATATGGAATTTTAATTATAATATTTATAGCCATTTTGAAGAACTCCAAAATAACGAATATTTTTGGACCTAAGTGTAGTTTTTAGTTGTGGGTTAATCTTCCATTCATATTCTTGGAATATGCTGAACTTCGTAGTAAAGATGGTATTTATCCAGCCAGGTGATCCAGGCAGGTAGTTTGGTCTGGAAGTGGGTTCAATTCTCGCGGCCGACCTCTCTGACCCATGGATTTTTTTTTTTTTTTTTTTTTTTTTTTTTTTTTTTTTTTTTTGGGAGCCTTCTCGGGTCAGTAGGCAAATACAGGAGAGGTTCCTTCATTCCCCGAACTTCCCTTCACTTCATGCCCTTTACATTTCAATCGGTGTCTTCTCTTTCATGGTTATAAGTGTCGGCGAGACAGCGGTGGTGGCACTTCTTCATGGTGGTGAATACGCTTTGGAAATATGGCTCTCGGCGGCGGGGTGGCATTGGAGTCGTCAGCGACACTTTGGGAGTTTAGCCCTCTCCCCGTTAAGATAAAGAACTGCTTGGGCTTATGTTAGGGAGCCACCCGGTGTCTCTTTCCTCCTCGGTCGGATTTGGTCGCCCGCCGGATACCCTATCGTCTTATCTTCCTGAAGTTTGATAGACAATAATGGTGGCTACAGTGTTAAACCTCCTCCTGAATGCACAAACCAACAATGATATTTATACATTTTGAGTTAAACACACACAGGCACACACGCATACTCTTACTCTCTTAAAATGCATTTTTGTATTCATGGAACCCATGTATTACTTTCTCTACACGTACTATGTACATAGTGTATAGAGAACGTATTATAATGCACCCAAAAATTCAATACCGATATTTCACCGGAAATACATGTTTTGGGGCCCCCCTGAATAAAAAAAACATTTTTGGAAAAAGGCCCTTGTGTGTGTTTCTGTCAGTCTGTGTGTGTGTGTGTGTGTGTGTGTGTGTGTGTGTGTGTGGTCAGCATAGCTCAAAAACGAAAAGACCATTAAATACCAAACTTGGTATTTAAGTTTGCTATCTTCCAAGGATGCGACACGAAGATTTTCAAGAAACCCCCCCCCCAAACTACTCTTTACATGGAACTTTTTTGATTTTGTCAAAAACGGCTCTATTGGCTATCGATTTAGCCTATTGTATTCCATTATTTCCCTTGTACTTATAAAGGAACAAAGTAATGAGACCGTTTCTGCTAATGTTTTAGAATTAAATAGATAGAAGAATAAGCTTATTAACAATACTTTGATATGGAGATGTAGAGAAAGCCATGTGAATGGAGCACATCAGAGTTTTGTAGACATGGAACTCCATATATTTTTATGTATGTTGCGATATTTTGGTTGGAATGCAGGAATTCCTTTCCCATTATATAATTAAGCGCAAGGAAAAGCAAAGGTCACCCCTGCTTTCAGAAAGTTACCGGAATATTTTGAATAACTGACTGATAGCTACGGAGCCCACACACTGTTCGAGTGTCAGCGCAGTGGCTTTTTTCTAAGGTTAACAATATAAAACTATGAACCTATCTTGATTCTGCGTGTATTTTCAAAAATCATTGAAATCGTCATGAAACAAACTTATTATTTTGAAAGGAATGACTTATTTACTAACTTCCAGTAAATGTAAATATAACTTTGTCATTAAGCACAGTACAGACAATAGACATTGTCAAGTTACACATAAAATTGTCATACCTATAGTAATCATCCTCATATTGAAAAATTAGTCAAGAGAATAAAATAGATTGTCTGATAACCACTTGTATAGCCTGGATTTAAAATATCTTATATGTGTATGTTTTAAATTAATTGATAGTTTATTACCTATACATTTTGGGATTCATATAAATATAACTGTTTTGTGTTTGCTCAACCTTAAAAATGGTATGTCATTATCATTTCACTGTTTTGTCTCGTGTTCTGACTTCTTAATAAGTAACTACTTGACGACTTGTGCATGTGAAATAAAATATCTAAAACATACAAATTATATACAATTAAAATACTTAAATCTATAAAAAGTGGTCTGCATCGCGTTTTTTCATTACAATTTTTGATAATTCTTATGATCATCTTTTGTAATAATAAAATACCTTTATTTATTTTACTTCCACCCCCATAAAATTAGTCCGTATCTTATCACAGATTCAAATAGACAAAAGTAAGCTGTTTCCAAATACTGCAATAGTATACAATTTCTTAAATTTCTAAATAGATATATAATTTTAGACAACTTGACTTTCAATTTATCAATATTCCCCATGTTAATTGTTTATCATACATAAACCTAAAATTTTAGCACAAGCTCTCATGTTTAGCTGAAAATTGACTGGTAATTGACAGTGTTATCTATTATTGATGTACTTCACTGTTTTGTTTCCTCTGATTTTGATAACCATAACACCCTTGCAATCTTACGTGATCTTTCTAACTTTCTACTGAGAAAAATGAGAGAAAAAAAGGCGAGCAGCTCGCACAACCTGGTGTTAGGGACAGTGCGTGTTCAAGAGCTCCAGAGTTCGAATGTCGTTTGGGGCGAATTATCTATATACGCTTTATTCAGGGGTTCTTCTACATTCTAAGAAGTTTAATTTTAATTAATTTTTCAAACTAAACCTAGTGAAACACATCACAGATTTGTGTTATTTGTATTTATATACTTTTACCTATTATTTTCATTGTTAGCATATTTGGGAAAGTCTTATTTGTGTTCACATTTAGTATTTAGCTTTCCGATATTTTCATTGTTCATTACTAACTTTTGTGTTCTTTTCTGTGTTATATAATGATTAGTGTAAATGTCACATTTTAATTGTATACAGCCCCTTAAATTGAGCTTTGCTCGTGGGATGTTTTCATAAATAAATATAATAAACGTCAAAACTCTTAACTTCTATGGGTCACTTGAGCATCATTTCACCTACTTCATTCATTCGTCATAAATATGGTCTACCCAGTATTTAACAACAAATGAAAAAACTTATATGTTTTGTGGAGATACATTACTCACAAGAGAATACAAGAAACTAAATTAATAGAGTCAGATGTTTAAAATCGTGCCTATATGCAAGCCTGATACCTCATACTCCGAATAGAAACAACCGAATAGCGACAGCGCTTTAAAAACTACAGTAACAAAAATGCAAATCAATTCTAAGGAATACCCCGAAAATGGCTGATGGCATAAAAAAGTTAATAAAATGAACTGTATTTTAGAAGAGTCTACATATTAATATATTATTTAGTATATTTTGGCCATCCTTTTACGCTTACCAGCTTATATAATACTATACCAGGTGCCCCAACAGCACCGTATTTCACGTGCAATAAAAGAGTCGCAGAATTCATCAGGGTAATTGGAAGCAAATACCGGTCAGTGGCGGGTAGCGCGTGCGACCTTCGTTACACGCCTCTCGGATATCAGCGAAAGCAGTGAGGTAATCGTGTATACAAATTATCCCACGAAGGGTTATCTGCACACGTGAAATACGGCGGTGTTGGCTCACCTGGTACAAGATTCAGAAAGAAGGGGAAATCTAAGTTTTTCCTAGAAAGTGTAATATATACATTTTGTTTGTCACAAATATTCCGCTTGTAGCGAGGGGGCATGGCAAGCTTTTCCCTACCAGGAATCTTCCTGGATACTTCCCGGGTCTGGGTGTTGTGTCCCATCACCGCCATCCCGCGGGAGGCACTAGCAAATCACTGCGCTGTCATCCTGCCTGGTCGTCATGGTCAGATTGTGTTCTCTTCCAGGATTCCGTCCCCGTTCCAATCACTTCGGGTTGATCACTTCATTTGAATCTTTTAACTTATCCAAAAAATTGTGTTCTTCCTTTATATTTTACTTCTTGGATTATATGTTTGTTCCAAATTCTATAAATTAATGTAAAAAATTAGACTTAATTATGATTTAAGCTTATAAACAAAAATTCCCCTTTAAGTAGGTAATAGTATTTACTTATACCATCAGATTTGCATTCTAATATGTAATGAATATAAACATTTCTAAAATATTTAATAGTGGCAAATGAGAAAATATCTTTAATCATCTTAATTGCAGAACATTTTAATTAAGAAAATAAAAAAGTTCCATAAATTTTACACTAAAAAAAGTTTGGGGTGTGAGAGTTTTGTGAAAATCTTCGTGCCGTATTTTTTGAAGATACGAAACTGAAATACCAAGTTTGGAATTTAACGTACATTTCGTTTTTGAGTTATCGTGTTCAAAGACACGCGCACATACCTTTTTTTAAAAATGTATTTTTATGTAGGAGACGCTAAAGCATGTATTTCTAGTGAAATTTGTATCGAAATTATCGAATTATTGGGTGAAGAGCAATACCTTCTCTACCTTTTTACTATGTACGAAGTAGAGGAGCAAAAATAACTTTATTGGATTCAGGGAACATGTACCTGAAAATAATCGATACAAAATTTTTGATTGGAGTGCGTCAATTCCCTACCAAGTAGGTACGTGGTAGAGAAGGTAAAAATCATCTGCATTTAACACATGGGAACATGAAGGAAAATTCGGACAAAGCTGCAGCAATAGCATTCATTTTGTAGCCAGGAAGGGCATTAGTGCGGTTTTAATATGCCTACAAAACGGCAACACAATTGAAACGGATTTGGCCGTGAAAGGTGTGTTTAACCCTGGTTTAAATATTAATGCTGTTTAGATGAATATAGTTATAATTATGACAGCAAGGGCATAACGAATGTTCCTCTTGGATTAAAGCTCTGTGTTAACCTACATATTATGATGACAAACAGTCCATGGAAATGTCACATTTATTTACATAAAGATCAGGGATGGAGTCGACAGTGAATAGTTAATTTATTTACGGTGTGCATCCAACAATATTCGCTTGTACTTAAAGCATTAAACTGTTGTTTTAAGCTAGTGCTTTGGGCTGCCGTCATTACAAATGATCTGCTTTATTTGTGGCCTGAAAATATTAATGCTTTCCACATTGTTCCTCTGTGCATAGGATTCTGCTATGTACTAAAATGTAGTATATACTTACATATTAATTTTTTTTTAAGATTCCCCCCCTAACTTATTTTACTTCTGTTTCTTTCTCATTTCTCATTTGGGGCCTTGTTTTTTACTTTCTCTATACTCACTATGTACATAGTGAATAGAGTATGTATTGCACTCCACCCAAAAATTCGATACCGAGATTTCACCGGAAATATATGTTTTAGGGTCCCCTGTATCCAAAAAAAGTATTTTCAGAAAAAGGTCCGTGTGTGTGTGTCCGTGTGTCCGTGTGTCTGAGAACACGATAACTCAAAAACGAAAAGTCGGTAAAATACCAAACTTGGTATTTAAGTTTAGTATCTTCCAGGGATGCGACACGAAGATTTTGAGAAAAATCCCTCCACCCAAAACTACCCTTTACATGGAACTTTTTTCGAAAATTTTGATTTTCTCAAAAATGGCTCTAACGATTTTGATTAAAATATCGTATACCAAAGTCATTTACCTGACAAATAAAATGTATATTTTGAATTTTCTGGGAATAGCCTCTGAAGACTACTTTATTCTGGATGAATTTTTCATATCTACTAAACCGTAAGAGATGGACAAAAACTTAACCCACAAAAAATGTAGAGCACGTTAAAACACACAATTTATGTTATATACATTTTTTTCGTGGAGTTGATCGTTTTTGAGGTATTCCTTGTTTTTGGTTTCAGCTTTGAAAAAGCTATACTTTTCTCATACAGGAATTTGTCAACTCCAGTCCATACAAACAAAGGAGCATCAGTCACACAGCAACCAGCTTTTGGCTTTCACTTTAACCTATGGTACTCCCTTATTTCGCTTCTACTTACAATAAAACAAGAAATAAGACTATTTCTTCTAATTTTTCTCGATTAGCATGAAATAAATAAAAGATAAGTTTATTAACAATAATAATTTACAGAAATATAGAGAAAGTCATGTGAATGGTACACATCAGATTTTTTGCATAATGGATGCGTGTCCTTTTATTTAAATTATATTTTTGCAATGTTTACTGCTTCATATAACAACTAGAATTTTTGTTTGCCTTCCTATAACGATGGGGGAATAAAATAAATAAAATCTGAATATGCTACCTAAACGTAAGAGTGTATTCAAACTTTAATTTTAATGCCCCCTCCCCAAATCTGATATGTTACATTTACATCACTTTCTCTAGCTGTTCCGCAAACAAACTTTTCTTACAAAAGATTACTCTTTTTCTATGTCATGATAAACATTAGCAGAATTGTTTTATTGCACGTTTCTTTGTAAGCATGAGGGAAATAAAGGAATGCGCAGGATAAAGCGATTGTGAAATGTTTTAAAAGCCGGTCGCTTTGTACAATAATTAAAATTCAGTTCTCCTAGCTTGCTATGAAAAAACAAAAGATTGACGATAAGAAAGGTACTTCCCGTTTGAGAAAAGTTTAAATATCTTAAAACAAAAAGCAATAACTCTGAATATCTCGAAAAAATGTGTATGACATAAATTGTATGTTTTTAATGAAATCTATATTTTTTGTGCAGTAAGTTTTTATCTGTCTGTTGCGGTTTACCAGTTATACAAAAGTTATTCAGAATGAAGAGGTCTTCAGAGGCAATTCCCAGGGAATTCAGGACATACATTGCTTTGGCATGAAAATATTTGAAAAATATGGCATTTTAATCAAAATCGTTAGAACCATTACTGAGAAAATCAAAATATTCGCTAAATGTTCCACGTAAAGGGTGTTTTATCCTTGAAAGATACTGAATTTCATACCAATAGTGGAATTTAACTGACTTTTCGTTTGAGTTATGCTGTTCAAAGACACAGCCACGGAGATACGTTTCTAAAAATTTCTAAAAAAATGTTTGAATTCAGGGGCCTCAAAACGTATTTTCAGTGAAATCTCAGTATAGAATTTTTGGGCGGAATACAATACCCTCTTTAGCCACCATATACCTTGGTCATATGTGTTAGAGAAAGCAAAAACATTGTAATTTAGGTATTATTTTTAAAACTTCAGATATTTAACTAAATTACATACTATAACTGAAAAAAATGAAAATTATGAAATGAAAGTTTAGAAAAAATATAACAGATAAATATTTAATTGAAATAAAAATAAAACAAAATAGAATAAATAATTATGCTAAACAATTAAGTTAATGGAATCCAGCAACTAGATGTTTGTTACAATAGTTTTTTCTATTATCTTATATATTAATACTCATCTTTTATTTATATTTAGCCCTTTTACTTATTCTTAGCTCTGTTTATGTTATATAATGCCTTATTTTTTAAAATTATTTCATTATAATAATGTAATTTTCTTCATTTATCCTTATATTTCTTTAACAACACTTCATACCTAATTATGACTAAGCCATCTATTATTTATTTTATATATATTATGTAAGCATCTCTATAAAATACCACATAGTAAATATTTGAATATTAATTCCGCATTTAATAGCTGAAAATAAAAATGCTTACTTTATAATTACATTGGTATTTAAAATGTGCTACTAGTTTATAAATTAAGTTCATACTAATGTTTTTTTTTTACTCCAAACATAAACACATATCTAGCTGCTTCCCATACTACACTGTAAATTACAGTATCCAGCACTAACTAAACTATATAATAATGTCAGTAAGTTGATGCTTATGACATAAAATTTATTCTAATATACACATATTAATCATACTGTATACTTATATTTAACTATATTTTACACGTTGTTGTTTATATGAATTAACATTTAATTGTATTATTATGTTTTAATAGGAATTTAATTTTGTTTGATAATCCTTATATTTACCTCATAACTCTTCTTTAAAACTAAGTAATCTCGTACTTCGACTTGCATAAGACGTATTGCGGCTACCAGTATGATTAATGTGTGTATATAAGAATACATTTTGTCATAACAATAAACTTATTGTAATTAACCTGCAGGAGAAAAGCAAGTGAATGAACCACAGAAGGCTACAGGCCGCAGATCACAGAAATGCGTGGAAGTTTCTAACAGTACCTGGCTCAAAGACCCATCTCAATACTGAAGGTGCCTAAATAGGGAGATGAACGGCCCATTGAAACAGGCACGCCCCTAGTGTCTATAGGAAATTATTTTTCCTTGAAGCAAGCTTGCTCAACTATTGGGCGTCATCTCACGCCCCGAAATCTAGAAACACCTGTAACATGAGAAGGAAATAACATGAACGAGAAATGAGGAAAAGCAAATAGTGGAAGAGGAGGAACCTACATAATATTCGCCTACCGACAGGAAATATCACGAAAAATGCAAGGTCAGAGTTGGCAGTATCGGGAATCGAAACCGTAACCTTCCGAATACCTCACACCTTTCTCGCTTTTACCTATAGTAGATGGAAGAAGTATTATATTTTAACAAGATTTCGGCAAAAGTACTCTTTGGAAATCTACCGAGTCCGCTCTCCCAAAGCATTTAAGAAAGGATCCACGCATACGTGCTAGAACAGCGTAATTCAAATGGAGATCAAATATCAAAGCTCGTATTTCAACCCTTCATTTTCATCGAATATACCTACATCGAATATACCTACGAATATTTCTCTGAATAAATATAACCTTATATGGAACATTCGCGTAACTTACTCTAACTTTTCTGCAGTAAACTATTCTTAAAGAGCTTATTCTTTTATTTACTCATGCTAATTAAGATAAGCATTAGCAGAAATTGTTTTATTAATATTTCCTTTTAGATAAAAGCTGTATATGGGAATACTAGGCTAAAGCAATTGTCAAATTGTTGGTCTCTGTGTCATATACTTAAAATTCCGTTCTCTTTCCATCACCAGGTTAAAAAAAAATAAAAAGATATGACTTTCATTTTTGGAAAAGAGGTAGTATGGGGAAATTTAAAGCAAATACAAAGAACGCTTCAGAAATGGTTAATTTAAAAAAATAGGAATCTGATGTGCTCCATGCACATGACGTTCTCTACATTTCTGCAACAAATTATTATTAAAAGGCTTATGCTTCTATTTACTTCATTCTAATCGAGAAAAAATTAGCAGAAATAGTCTTATTACTGGCTTCCTTGTAAGTAGAAGCAAAATAAGGGAGTACCATAGGTGATAGTCAAAAGCTAGTTGCTATGTGACTGAAGTTCCTTGGTTTGTATGAGCAGGAGTTGACAAATTCCTGGATGAGAAAAGTATACGTTTTTAAACCTGAAACCAATACTAAGGAATATCTCAAAAACGATCAATTACACGAATGTGTGTGTGTGTATATATAAACATAAAGTGTGTGTTTTAACATGCTCTACATTTTTGTGTTGTTAAGTTTTTGTCCATCTCTTACGGTTGAGCAGCTATGCACAATTCCGTAAAATTCATCCAGGATCTTTATAGTTTTCAAAGTCTATTTCCAGAAAATTCAAGATGTACATTTTATTTGTCAGGTAAACATCTTTAACATACGATATTTTAATCAAAATCGTCAGAGCCATTTTTGACAAAATCAATCTTTTGTAAAGGGTAGTTGGGAATAGGGGGTATTTTCTTGAACATTTTCGTGTCGTGTCCTTGGGAGATACTAAACCTAAATGCCAAGTTTGGTATTTAACGTTTCGTTTTTGAGCTATGTTGTCCACACGCACGCGCGCGCACACACACACACACACACATTTAACGCACCTTTCGTTTTTGAGGTATGTTGTTCACACACACAGATACACTGACCTTTTCATAAAAACGCTCAAAACATATATTTCCGGTGAAATCTTGGTATCCAATTTTTGGGTGCAATAGAATATATTCTCTATACACTAGCACGTGTAGAGAAAGAAAAAGTGTTATATGTTCGGAATGGTATTGCCTTTTCTTTGCTCAGGTTTTACGGATAGCAAGGGCTGGGGGGGAAGAAGAGAACCCGCCCTCCTACCTTTCCGCAATGGTCAACCAAAAGATGTCTTTCTTTGACGCCTTCGGCCATTGTGGTAAATAGGTTATTTAATTTACTGCGAGCTAGCTGAATTAATAAACGAAACAGTCTAAGTGCATGAACTCTAGGCTCTACGATCAGAATGAAACCTTAGCATTGCAGTCATTAGAAAACAGGGTGTATAGTATACTTCATGTATCAGTGTCATCGCTCTGCTCTGCTTCCGAAATTGCGCAAAACCTATTGCAGGAAGACTAGGACCAGAGCGCCCCAGAAAAGGTGTCCGCATTGTATGCAGTTTATGCCAGATTCAGGATAAACCAGAACTTGTATAAATGTTTAATTATTTACTCATAGTAAAACGGGACGGGTAAATAACTTCCACTCTGCCAAAAACGGTTACTTAATTGTTATAAATGTAGATAAATATTTATTTTGATTCTTATAGGTAGCTTCTTATAAATCATTGATTTCCCTAATAATGCATGAGAACGTCACTAGAAAAGGCTAAGAATCCCTGACTTTAAAGATCATTCTAAAAATTAAAATTTGATGTGTTCCATTAACCTGATTTCCTCGATATCTCTGTAACAAATTATTTTAAAAAGATTATCATTCTCTCTACTTCATGATAATTAAGATAAACATTAGCATAAATGTTTTCTTGTAAGTGGAAGGGAAATAATGGAATGCACTTGGCTAAAACATAGTCAAATCTTTTATAAGCTGGCTGCCATGTTAATGAAATCCGTTTCTTCACACTGCCAGGAGTTGAGGAATATCTAAAAATGGTCAACTATACGAAAAAATGTATGACATAAATGGTGTGCTTCAACGAGATCTCCATATTCTTTGTGGTACGTTTTTGTCTTCCTCTTACGGTTTACAAGACATGCAAAATGTAGCAAAATTTAACCAGAATAAAAAGGTCTTCATAGGCCGTTCCCAGAAAATTCAAGATATACACTTTATTTGCCGTATAAAAAAAGACGAAAAGACCGTTAAATAACAAACTTGGTATTTAAGTTTAGTATCTTCCAAGGATGCGACACAAAGATTTTCAAGACCCCCCCCCCTCACCAATTACTCTTTAGATGGAAAAATGTTCGAAAATTTTGGTTTTCTCAATAATGAGTTTAACGATTTTTATTAAAATGTCATATATTAAAGACATGTCAAACAAAATGTATGTCTTGGGTTTTCTGGGAATAGCTTCTAAAGACCTCTTTATTCTGGACAAATGTTACTAAACTGCTACATCGTAAGACATAGACAAAAACTTCCTACACAGAAATGCAAATCTCGTCAAAACACACAATTTATGTCCTTTACATTTTTGTTGTGGAGGTAACCCTTTCTGAGATATTCCTTGTTATTGGTTTTAATTGTAAAGTACTTTACTTTTCTCGGACAAGAAGTGTTCGTTTTTCTTTTGTTCTACTCCTGGCCAAGCAAAGAAGCGATTTGCAAGGACAATCGCATAACGATAGCTTTTAAAAAACATTTGAATAACGGTTTAGCGTACCGCATTCTTTTAGTTTCCTTCGACTTATGAGGAACTAAATAATAAGAACATTCTGTTAACGTTTATCTCGACTGTCAAGGAAAGAATAATAATCTTTTTAAGACGTTTATTTATAGAGCAGCTAGATAAAGTCATGTGAGTGTAACACATCAGATTTTTCCTGTAGGAACTGATCCATAATAATTATTAGAGTTTGCTGATTTTGGAATTAACTCAAGAGGTATGCATGCTTCAGCACGCGAAATTAAGAGTGTTATACAGCCTCAATAATTTCGCAGTCTGCTAGAACACACGGTGAAGCTGAAGAGGCAGAAGGAGGAGCCCGACTGGCCGAGAGCATTGTTAGAGTGGAAACAAAGTGTCGGGGGTTACAAAGCACGCAATGCCAGAGGATTCATTAGGTAACTGTTGTTGCTGGGAGGCAACGCGGGGCCCGTGACATGGGCGCTAATGGCACGAATTAATCACAACGTGGGACATTGTCACGCAGATAGGCCAGCTAGCTAGTCCTTGCGACCCTCAACACGTGTTCATCAGGGGTAGTCTTCTTCATCTTGCTTAACTGCAGGATTCTTTCTTGGAGAAATACAACTTCCAAATGGAATTTACACCTGAAAGGTTGTTTCATTTATATGGCCCCCTTTGACATCTAAGGTCATATCGGGGGATTTTTGCATTAGAAAAAACTCGTCCTAAATCTGTGGATTTAAATCGATTTTTTTACTTTCTCTGCATGTACTATGTAGAGACGGTATTATATTGCATCAAAAATTCGATATCGAGATTTCACCGGAAATACAAGTTTTGGGTCCCCCTGAATAAATAAAAGCATTTTTGGAAAAAGGTCCGTGTGTGTGTGTGTGTTTCCATGTGTGTGTGTGTGTGTGTGTGTGTGTCTGTGGACAGCAAAGATACCAAACTTGGTATTTAAGTTTGATATCTTCCAAGGATGAGATACGAAGATCAATTCATCACCCATAGATGGCACCATATCACAATTTGGGGACGAGAAAATGGGAAAATTTATCCCAAAGAGCTTTCTGCATGTAAATAAACATTAAATAATAGTCTTTACATCGCCTTCAAAAGAAGCCATCTAAGGATTCCATGTCCGAAAAAGTAATCCATCACCAACAACCTTAGGTATTAGAGGCTATTTGTTAACTACTTCACCACAGAGGACGAGGCCTGATTACCACTAATAATAGTTAAATTCGCAACCCAATAGGAAGCTCGAGTGCGTAAAAAATCTGATGTGTTCTATTCACATGCCTTTCTCTACCTATACTACAAACAAATATTTTTAAAAAGCTTATTCTTCTCTCTACTTCATGCTAGTCGAGATAAACTTTAGTAGAACTTGTATTATTACTTAGATCCTTCTAAGTAGGAGTGAAGTAAGGGATTACACTAGATTAAAGTGATCGTCAAATCTTTTAAAAGCCGGTCGCCTTGTAATGGTTTTGAAATTCCCTTCTTTTCACAAGAGCAGTATAAAAAGAAATAACGACTTCCCATTTGAACAAAAATTAAATACTAGAAATTTTATAAGCAATAACTAGGAATATCTCGGAACTAGTTGCAAAAAAACATGACAAGAATTGCGTGTTTTAACGAGATCTACGCGTTTTTGAAGTACAAAGATATATAGCATCTAATTAAATATATACAGATTGTTGGAGAAAAAGAATAAAATCTGTAGATGAGAGCTATACTAGCTGTAAATGATAATTACTTAAAAAATCAACAAGACAAACCAACACTCAATGGAAAAATTATTGAGGAAAGCTACCTGCCTATGTGAGGTTGATCCGCAGGAAACCTATCTGGTGCGGTAGGCAAGTGCAGGAAGTAAAATTCGCAGAATTGTAGTACAGTATATACAACTAAAGGTTATCTTCAGTGTGTTCGTCAGGAGTCTTGCTAGTCGTATATAAGCAACTGCACAAGTGTAGTCTAACGAAAAGAAAAATACACGTGTTTTTTATCTTAAACGATTATTAATAAATAAAATGTTTCCTATGAAAGTTACTCATTTTGAAGAGCTTTGTGTAAAAGTATCCTATTTGACCTCATTCCAATTTCGCATTATAAAGTGATACGCTATTGACCCCACTGACGTCTGATTGATGAATCGAACTCAACTGAAATTGCACATGTCATACACATTAATTTAAATAGAGGAATGGGCTTGTGTTGACGATTAATTAAAAATTGGAATTCATGGTTTTATTTAGAAGTTTTTTGTTGAATATTTTAGATAAATTCGCATTAACGTCGTGATAATTTCCGGACATAATTAATTTGTAATGATACGACTAAAATGAAAATTGGCACGTAAATAAAACACATTTTAAGAGCCCATATATCCAATTTCAACACCTTTTATTTTAAATCAGTATCAAGAATGGAAACAAATGTCACGTCAGACATCGCAAAAGTGCAACACACGAGTTGTGACATTTTCGTTTCTCTTAGCTATCATTTTGTGTGTTACAGTAAGTTTTACGTAGAGAAAAACTCTCGTTAACAGCATTTGATATCTCTAACCAAAGTCACTGAAGGGGCTTTTCACAGAAAAATTGACAAGGCTCGCCTTTTGCTTTCAGCACCAAATTACAGAAAATTGTTATCGATACCAACTGTTCAACAATGGTACACAATTATTTGTAACAAGGAAGCAAATCAGAATTAATACAATTAGTTTTAAATGAATTTAGTTCATTTAAATGCTGTCATTACATTATTTAAATCCCCGATTTTTGATTTAGTCACTAGTCTTAAGACTCCAATGATCTAAAGCTTTTATTGTTATTATATTATCAGTTTCTTTTGCCATGATCAAATTTAGACAAATGATATAGCAGCAAACTTTTGTCTTCTACTGTATCTATAACATTGGTGCCCATGCTTCTACAGATGTACTTTTTACTTTCTCCATACGCAATATGTACATAGTGTATAGAGAAAGTATTGCACTCCACCCAAGAATTCGATACCGAGATTTCACCGGAAATATATGTTTTAGGGTCCCTAATATCCAAAAAAAGCATTTTCACAAAAAGGTCCGTGTGTGTGTCCGTGTGTCCGTGTGTCTGTGTGTCCGTGTGTCTGTGAACACGATAACTCAAAAACGAAAAGTCGGTAAAATACCAAACTTGGTATTTAAGTTTAGTATCTTACAGGGATGCGACAAGAAGATTTTGAGAAAAATCCCCCCACCCCAAACTACCCTTTACATGGAACTTTTTTCGAAAATTTTGATTTTCTCAAATATGGCTCTAACGATTTTGATTAAAATTTCGTTTATTAAACATATTTACCTGACAAATAAAATGTATATATTGAATTTTCTGGGAATAGCCTCTGAAGAGTAGTTCATTCTGGATGAATTTTACTAAATTTTGAATAACTGCTAAACTGTAAGAGATGGACAAAAACTTATCAAACAAAAAATGTAGAGCACATTAAAACACACAATTTATGTTATATACATTTTTTTCGTGGAGTTCGTTGTTTTTGTGACATTCCTTATTTTTGGTTTCAGCTATGAAAAACGTATACTTTTCTCATACAGGAACTTGTCAACTCCTATACATATAAACAAAGGAACTTCATTGGCATAGCAACTAGCTTTTGACTATCACTTTAACCTACGGTTGTCCCTTATTTCGCTCCTACTTACAAGGAAGCGAGTAATTAGACTATTTCTGCTAGTTTTTTCTGATTAGCATAAAGTAAATAGAAGTATAAGCTTTTTAAGAAGTATTTGTTGCAGGGATATGGAGAAAGTCATGTGAATGGTACACATCAGATTTTTCTGCTTCCAAAATAACTGACTACCTTCTTACGTTTCACATTTGCTCTCAGCGAGTTAATTAACTAGGTTGAAATATAGATTTTCTTTAGATTGTATTTTAAAATTGGATTTGTTATCAACTTGCAATTTTCAAAAAAGTTTTTTTCTTAGTTGGTACATTATTTTAGTATCTTATAAGATGTAACTAATAACTTCTTTTTGTTGATGCTCTAAACATTGTTTTAAAATGCTTCAGCTTTGGAATGAAGACGTAAATGTTGTACTAAGTTTTATTTTTGTAACCTGAAAAAGGTTTACGCTTTTCTATGTAAACTAAAAAAAATCTTATGTGTTCCATTCACATTAGTTTTGCTATTTTACAAACTTTGTACCTTGATTAAGACTTAATTTAAGTTGGTTTTTATGCCGTGAAGACATCATTAGTAAGCAACACTGAGAAACCTTCAAATCTTTAATTAAGCTTCGTATAAAAGCTTATTCTTCTATCTACCTCATGCTAATCGGCATAAAGGTTAGCAGAATAGTCTTATTACCTAGTTCCTTACAATCAGTAGGGAATTCAGCGATGGTCAAATATTCTAAAAGCTGTCGCGATTATCATTGAAATTTGTTCTCTTTGCGTGGTCCGGAGCAAAACAAAGAAACACGGATGACTTTTGTGTGAGAAAAAGTAGGTATTTTAAAATTGAAACCAACAAGAAGTCATATCTCAGAAACTGTTAGCTTCATAGCAAAAATGCTGAGCATTTTCATGAGGTTTACATTTTTATGTGACAGGACATCACTTACGGTTTGCTAGATATGTAAAATGCATACAGAAGGAGGAGGATTTCAGAGGCTTTTTCCAACAAATTCAAGATATACATTTTGTTTGTCATGATAATGTCTTAAGCATGGTGTTTTAATAAAAATCATTATGAGCCATTTTTGAGACCGTCAAGATGTTTGAAAAATGTTCTATTTAAAGGAGTTGAGGGGAAAGAATTTTTCTGAAAATCTTCGTATCTCATCTTTGGACGATATTGAACTTAAATACCAAGTTTGGTGTTTAACCGACTTGACGTCTTTGAGTCATGCTGTCCACACACACACACACACAAACAGGACACTTTTCTATTTTTTACTTTCTCTAGCCCCATATGTACAATGTACATAGGGATAGAGAGGTATTGTAATGCACCCAAAAATTCGATACCGAGATTTCACTGGAAATACATGTTTTGGGGTCCCATGAGTCCGAAAAAAAACATTTTTAAAAAAGTTCCATGTGTGTGTCTGTGTGTGTGTTTGTGGACAGCATATCCCCAAAATGAAAAGACCGTTAAATACCAAACTTGGTATGTATGTTCAGTATCTTCCAAGGATGCAACACGAAGATTTTCAAAAAAAAATCCCCTACTAAACACTACCCTTTACATGGAACAAATTTCGAAAATTTTGATTTTCTTAAAAAAGGCTTCAACAAATTTTATTAAAATCCCGTATATTAAAGCTATTTATGTCCGAAATAAAATGTATATCTCGAATTTTTAGGGAATAGCCTCTTAAGACCTCTTTATTCTGGATGAATTTCGCTTAACTACTAACCCGTAAGAGATAGAAAAATACTCAATACACCAAAAAAGGTACATCACGACAAAACACACAATTTATGTCCTATACGTTTTTGTTGTGGAGGTAACCGTTTCTGAGATACTCTTTGTTATTGGTTTCAATTGTGAAGTACTTTTCTCAGACAGGAAGTGTCTGCCTTCCTTTTGTTCTACTCCTGGCCAGGCAAAGAAGTGATTTGCAATGACAATCGCATAACGATAGCTTTTAAAACATTTGACAATCATTTTAGCATATGGCATTCCCTTATTCTCTCCTACTTATTAGGAACTAAGTAATAACATTCTACTAGTATTTATATCGATTAGCATTGTGTACAAAGAAGAATAATCTTTTGTAGGAGGTTTGTAGAGCAGGTAGGGAAAGTCATGTGCGTGTAACATATCAGATTTTTTATTCAGGAGTCTCAAAACACGTATTTTCTGAAATCTTGCTATCAAATTTTGGGATCGAAAACAATACTTTCTCTTACTTTATATATTGTACATACGTAGTCGAGAAAATAAACATGGATATTTCTCATTTATTGCTAAAACTATATTATTCTTGTAAATATTAAAAATTCTTAACAATTTGCGAAAAAATAAGCTTAATAAAGATTTCAAAATATGTCAAATGCATACAAAACATTGTTCTTTTGTTCAACAGCTTGCATATAAACATTTTTTATAAAAAAATGCAATGCTATGTTTTCCTAAATAAATTACTGTGCTTCCTATATAAATGGAAGCTTATTTGAATGCAGAAGAGAATGACTGTTCTGCGCAAGTGTATCCTGCAGTGTAAGAAGCAACATCCATTAGTTGAATTTTGTTGATGTCGCCCACCCGCTTTGCGTCTCCATTAAGTGAGCGACGAACACCTGTACTGTCAACTGCTACTGCTTGGTTTCCTGTCTTTGTTATGTCACTAAACACACACCATATTTCATCTTAAGGAATTACCTCTTACTTCCAGCGCTCAACTTGTAATAATCCCATACAGCACCACGAATTTTTAGTTCCACTTAAATATGTATATAAGTTCATAAAAACTTACTATGATATGTATCATTTAACTTACTAGAATTGAATATTACTTTCGTTGCAATGGCTTTTTACTTCCTCTAGCATGTACTATCTACATAGTGTATAGAGAAGGTATTGTATTCAACCCAAAAATTAGATATCGAAAAAAAGATATTTTTTGGGAAAATGTCAGTGGCTTTCTCTCTCTTTGTCCATCTGTATATGTGTATGTGTGAGTGTTTTTTTTTTATAATAGTGTTTAACGCACGCTTTTACTACAAATGGCACCGCAGGCGATGACACTGATAATATATACTGAATGCGATGGCGGAGGAACCCGGAGAGAACCCGCCCCTGCACCGCTTTGTCCACCACAAATCTCACATGCGATCGCTTGGGATCGAACCCGGGCCGACCAGGTGAGAGGCGAGTGGCCTAACCACTCGGTCACGGCGCGGGGCCGTGTGTGTGTGTGTGTGTGTGTGTGTGTGTGTGTGTGTGTGTGTGTGTGTTGGGTAGCATAGCCCAAAAATGAAAAATACCAAAATGTTTATATATGTTCAGTACCTTCCAAAGGAGCCACACGAAGATTTTCAAGAAAATTCTGCACTCCCAACTCCTTTTATGTGCTACATTTTTCGAAAATTCTGATTTTCTAAAAAATGACTAACTATTTTTATTAAAGTGTCATATGTACAAGGCAGTATCGCAACAAATGAAATGAATACCTCAAATTTTCTGGGAATGGCCTCTGAAGAACTCTTCATTCTTAATTAATTTTATATAACTCGTAAACCTAAGAGATAGACTAAACCTTAATAAAAAAAAAAAAAAAAAATGAGATTCTCATTAAAATACACAATTTATGTGGTATACATTCTTGTAGAGTAGGCCGTTTCAATTTTAAACTACTTAAACTTTTCTCTCTTTTCATACCCTCTGTTTTACTAATATAAAAGAAAACTGAATTAAAATTGTTACACATAGTGATGGGCTTTTAAAATATTTTATTAACGCTTTAGCCTATTGTATTTCCTTATTTCCTTTCTACTTACAAGGAAGTAAACAGAAAATGTTTGCTAATGTTTATGGGGATCAGCATGAAGTAGAAAAAGAAATTATTTTTAATAAGAAAAGTCTGTTTGCAGGACAGACAGAGAATGGAATACATCAGATTTTCTTTTATTTAAAAACAATCTGCTTACTTTCAGCTACCTTCTTCTCCTTCACTTCATTAACTATACAAACTGCCCTATCCACCTTCCACCTTTCATAGGGCTTTCTAATACTCTTGTACCCTTTGTTTTGCGGCCTGAGACCTATTGTGCCGTGCCGTATGCAACCTCCTTGAATAACAATAGATGAACGATCCGAAGGGTTGTTGCCAAGTAGCACAAGTGCTAATATTTTAGGGTCCTTAATGTTCCCAGATGGAGACCTGCTGCACACACTTTCCAGTGCCCGAATAGGCCCGAACTGCTTACCAGAGGAAGAAACAGTTAACAAAGTGCTTATCCATGACACACCACACACCACCAAAATACCCAAACACCAGAGTGATATGAAATGAAATTATTGAATGAAAGATCAAAAAAAATTGTGGCATTAGAAAAACCAACCAAACATTTATCTGGCGAGAAGGAAAAACCACGAAGAAACCCCAAGTCGATGGGGATCGAATCCACGACCTCCAACATGCAGGCGCCTGATGTAGGAATCCACCTGAGTCACCGTTTTAGTTTATAATTATATGCTGCATTAAGTAGTCTCGTAGTTAGTTCTACTATTTCCAAATGTTGCCTTCATTTTTAATTTTCTATCAAGTACTGTGTATTTACATAGGTAGAAAAGATATTGTATTCCACCCAATATTTCGATATCGAGATTTCACCGGAAATGCATGTTTTGTGAGCCTCTGAATAAAATCATCTTTAGAAAAGGACTTTGCGCACCTATGTCTGTCAGCAACATAATTAAAAAGTCGGCAAATACAAAACTTGCTACTTAAGGTCAGCATCTTCTAAGGATATGATACGACCTTCATGAAAATCCCACCCAAAACTACCCTCTACATGGAAACAATTTCACAAACTTGTATTTCTAAAGAATGGCTGTACTGATTTTGATTAAAATACTGTATATTAAAGATATTTTCATTACAAATAAAATGTATATCTTTAATTTTCTAGGAATATCCTCTTTCTGCATTACTTTTGCGCAACTGGTAAACTGGAAGTAAGGGATAGACGAAAGCTTACTGCATAAATAATGTATATCTCGTCAAAATGTTTTGCTATATACATTTTTTGTAGTGTTAATAATTTCGGAGATATGCCTTGTTATTTCTTTCAAAATAATATCATTTTAAAATACTTAGAAAATTGTCTCAAACCGGAATGTTGCCCTAGTTTCTTTTGTGTTACTTCTGACCACAAAGAAAGCCGAATTCGAATCACACAACAACCAGTTTTTAAAAGTTTTGCCTATTGATTTAGTTTAGTACATTCCCCTGTTTCCTGCTACTTACAAGGAATTAAGTAATAAGTCAATTTCCGTTAATGTTTATTTTGAATAGCGTGAAGTAGATAGAAGAATAAGTTTTTGTAAGAATGTGTAATACAGAATAGATAGAAAATGCCAGATTTTTTAATCTTTTAGTAATTTATGAATTTAAATAGATGAATCTGTCAGAAGAAAAAGGAGTTTTAAATTGTGAAAGAATTATCAAACATAATTGTTTTTTGAGATTAGCCCAAATACCCTCTTTTTAATATTTGAATGCAGATTATGTACTCAATTTTTACAGTTTTCAGTTCTTATGGGAAAGTTCATCTCAAAACCTATATTTTATTTTCAAATTCTTTGCTATTAACCACTATTTTCAGCTGAACAATGAATGTTCTATCAGTCCTGAACTGTGATTTTATTTTCAATGCTTCATATTTTGTTAAAACATGTTCAAAATGTCAGGTGTTGGATTTATTCTAAAACAGCTGCACCTTCTGTTTATCAACGTAACGAAGGACATAGATCGTACTTTCAAATACTGAAATGTAGCTATGATTAGAAAGTTACTGTAGAACGCTCACCTACAAGATATTCTCAACAAAGGAGGCCCATCCTCCACAGTAAACGGAAAATATTAAAAATTAAACTTTTGTTATATAAATCCTGTAATTGTGTACGTTAGTGTCTTCAGCCTCAAATCCGCAATGCTTCATATAAAAATATTTAGTTTTATTTTTGGTTTACAAGACCAATGTTGTATTTTTAACTATTCGAGCATTTAATGTTGATGATACTTAGGACAATTCTTCGCGAAACACTTCTTATAACAAACTTCACCATAAGAACAACTTGAAGTTGCAATTCTAGAGCACGCAATTGCCCACAGAGCTGCACAACATCGCGAGCCCAAGTACTGTGAACATCATAGGGTAAGGGTCTTTTAAGCACCTCGTCGCGGTCACCAGCGGCCCAACCCATACCGATCACACGCGACCTGGAAAAGGCCCTTTGAGCAAGTGCATAACAGTGTAGTGTTTTTCAATGTTCAACGTTTCGTGTTGAGAGTCGAGACAACGAGAAAGAAGAAGAAGAAGAAGAAGAAAAAAGACAAGCCGATACCTTTATTTCCCTAGAGTGTTTTTTCTTTATTTATTTTAATGTTGGCAGAATCCCCTTACCAGTACTACTCCACATCTACCCGGCCTCTTATTAGCTTGAATAAAGTGAGCGGAGAAAGGGGTTGGAAACTGAAGCATTTTACATTCGTGGCCGAAACACATTCGCCAGATATGTCCGTATCTTATTGGTTGTATGTCAAACATAACCAATACCCAAACACTAACCAATAAACAGAGGTCAATTCTCGGGTCAGGGACGTACGAAAGAGGGGCGTTAGATAAACATGTGGAGTAGTCGCATGAAATCTCCTTGTAAATATTGCTCTCTTTATTATATGTGTCATTTGAAGGAACAAAGGATATGAACAACAAACCGAAAATGATTACCTTTGTTAAACAGGTATATAGAGTGTCTCCAAGAACAGCGTCAAACTAGAGGAATAAATACCTACCACAAATGGGGCTACTGGAAAAGTTTGCTAATACAAACACAAATTTAAAAAATCTGATGTGTACCATTCACATGACTTTCTCTACATCTCTGCAACAAATTATTGTTAAAACGCTTATGCCTCTATTTACTTCCTGCTACTCGAGAACAAATTGGCAGAAATAGTCTTACTACTTGTTTCCTTGTAAGTAGAAGCGAAATAAAGGAATACCATAGGTTAAAGTGATAGTCGAAAGCTGGTTGCTATGTGACTGAAGTTCCTTTGTTTGTATGGACAGGAGTTGACAAATTCCTATATGAGAAAAGTAAGTTTTCCATAGCTGAAACCAAAATCAATGAATATCTCAAAAACGACCAACTCCACATTGTATGTTTTAAAGTGCTCTACATTTCTTGTAAAGTAAGTTTTTATCTAAGTCTTACGGTTTAGCTGTTATGCAAAATTCCGTAAAATTCGTCCAGAATAAAGTAGTCTCCAGAGGTTATTCCCAGAAAATTCAAGATATACATTTTATTTATCAGGTAAGTATCTTTAATATATGATATTTTAATCAAAATCGTTAGAGCAATTTTTGCGAAAATCAAAATTTTAGAAAAAAGTTCCATGTAAAGGGTAGTTTGGGGTGGGGGAGATTTTTCTTAAAATCTTCGTGTCGCATCCCTGGAAGATATTAAACTTAAATACCAAGTTTGGTATTTTTCCGACTTTTCGTTTTTGAGTTATCGTGTTTACAGACACACGGACACACTGACACACGGACCTTTTTCTGAACATACTTTTTTTTGTTAAAGGGGACCCTAAAACATATATTTCCGTGAAAAATCGGTATCGAATTTTTGGTGGAGTTCAATACCTTCTCTATACACTATGTACACAGTGCGTGTAGAGAAAGTAAAAAAACACCATAAGCTGAGTTACTCACAAATGTACCACGTAAAACGAGGAAGAGTTACAAAAATGTCACACTGTGCATTACTTGAAGAGGGTTGACTACTTAATTATACACATTTTCTTGCACACCTCCAATGATAATATTTATGAACATCCCAAAATAATTTCGAAATGGTAGAAACGGAATAAAACATTCACTGTCATGCTCAGGGTCCAAACCACCAATATCCAATTTCTATTCTTTTATCAAAGTTACGAAGTCGATGCTGATAGGTAATGAAGTGTTCCATGCGACTCGAATTTTCCCGATAAAACGCAAGGCGTTCTCAACCTCCCTTAAGGTAACATACAAGTACCAATTGTTGACTTACACACCTTTTCATTCTAATTCCTCCTTTCCATCTTACGGAAGAATAAATAAAATAAATTTATTGTTTTGTCAATGAATCTAATACTGTGGCGGACCCTTGCTCTAATGCACATTCGCCATCACGAGTAAACAATATGTCAATCAACTGTCTAGCTAGTACCAGATGGAGAAGCTGTTTTACTAAATCCTTACCAACTTAACGCACATCTTATTATATGTAGTTTTTTTTTTTTCAGGTTACATATTGCATACTAGTAGAATGCAGTATTTTTAAATATATTGATTAAATATGTAATTGAGACTGAATTTATTAATTATTTGTACTACTCTTTTATGTTTTTTTACAATTTTAGGTATCTTTTTTGTTTATATTTTAGGTCTTAAGTAGTTTATAGATCTGGGTCTATTGATAAACAATTATAAACTAACATGTAATTTTTATTATTATAATTATTATTATTATTATTATTATAATTATTATTATTATTATTATTAAGTTCTTAAGGAGGCGATGTCGAGATTAGCCGCTCGCCTCTCCTAGACATCCCGGGTTCCATCCCAGGGAACTGCATGCGGAGTTTGTGGTGAACAAAGCGGCATGTGGGTGGATTTTCTACGGTTCTCCGGTTTTCCCCGCCATTCATTCCATCAAATGCTCCATCGTCACCTTTGCTATCATCCATTTCGCCTCTATTTAATATGATCCACTTCCTCACATAGGTCTAGCTACCGGCCTATCTCTCGGTCCCTGAGGTTCATTCATCGGCTTTCCGACAGGCTTCTGACCCTAGACAACCGCGTGTAAGTTCTAGAGATGTAATTCCCTCATACGGGGAGGATAAACCGTTAGTATACTCATATTTACATTCATTTTCATATTCAAATTATATTCAGTTTATAATTTATTTAAATAAGGAATAGCTATTATAGGTATAGCTTTTATATTCTGTTTGATGGTGCCGGGTAGCTTAACAGTTTCGTTCTTGGCTTTCAATTTCCGGCTCTGGATGGCTCATGTGGCTCGAAGTCCATGGTAAAAGCTGTAGATCATTTCATTCCACCGATTGGAGGTAACGGACACTGCCCGCTGGTTCCTCCACATCGGAATGCGTCCAGTAACCTCGCTTGGTGGAATGAGATTATCTGTGAAATTCCAAGGTCATGTGGGTAGCGCTAGAAATGACGATATTCTGCTTGATTGATAATTTTAATGTACGTGTTTCTGTTAATAATTTCTGTATGTTATTCTGTGTATTTATGGTAAAACCATTTCGGGTCAGATTCTTAATCAAAATATTATGAGTTACATGAAACATTTATGTAAGCACCTCAGTGCATAAAATATGACTCATAATGAAACACAACTATTTGTGTTAATGCTGAGCAAATCTTGTCACACCTACAAACGTGACTACCTCTTTTTTCGGAATAGGTTTCGAGCCAATGGAGTGGAAGGGTACTTTACTCCTCTAAAAAAATTACCGACTGCGCATAGCAACATACAACATAAACCTTATAAACTGCCGTTATCTTGTTATCCATAATGTTCGATAACGGCAATAACTTTAACCTTCGTCTAGATGTCGCTGATGAAAGCTTATATGTGTAAGTGTCGTAGCTGATAACCAGTTAACGATGTGCAAATACTTCACCCTTCCTCTAGAATGCCGAAGTATGTTGTAATTGGCTTAGCCTTTCTTTGAATACCAATCTTATCAAAGCTCTTTCTTAGAAACGGTATGTGACCACCCTTCTTTTTCAAACGTTAGCATCTTCCAGCGATCAAATTAATTCGGTACATATCGCAACAGCATTTGAATTCATAACGACACTATATATAATTCTAAGTAACTGCTGAAGAGTGTTCTAGTGGTAGTGGAGAGAAGGAGAGTCCGGTGTGGATATATCAGCGCCTTTGGTAGTCCGAACATGAGTTGCTTCTACGCGTTGTCATGGATATATCAGCGCCTTCTGTGTTCTGAACGTGAGTTACTTCAACATGGTTGTAGCAGTGCCTCTTGCGGACTAAATATGAGCCATTGTACAAAGCAATACCCCTATTCATATGACAGTGGCTCTTTGGGTTGTATTTGTCCCGTAGAATTGTTGTTTCGTTTCTTTCCTCTGCCTTTTGTTTGTAGGTAATTATTATATATGTACCTTTTTATAAGGTATAGTCGTAAAAACAGCTACTATTCAGGGAAAGTGCAAAGAAGTTCATGTACGCAATGGGCATAATGAAGCGCTTCTTGAATAATTCAAGTACCGGGCCGAAAATAGCTTTCCACCATGAAAATACAATGCTCGGCCTGGCACTCCATTACACTGCAATGAATGCAAAGTTGGCATACATGTAGTTCCGTTGTAGTCAAATTTACCAATCGTGGCATGTTCTTTAGCGTCCGGTTGGTAATGTTCTGGTATCCATTATATTTGTCTTGGCCGTTCTATCGTACATGACCCGATTAGTTCTTTAACCTCGGCTAAATAATGCTGTGGTAGGCATTAGCTTGTGTTGGCTGCTAAATCGAGTCCTTGAAGGACCTGCTCACTGAAACTTATGCTATTATTTCAAATTCTATCGCGGTAAATTCAGAATAAGTTTGAGTATTCGGTATTTATATCCTTGGGTTGTTTTCAGGCCAGTCACATAATGGACTGTTACCAGCTGGAAGGAGTCAAATTTTGGTTAACAGGCGGTAGAAACGTTATGGAGAGAAAACCACTATTGCAATTTAGGGGAATGCACCACTTTTTATGCACGCAAGTGTACAAATTCATAATAATGTTAACGTTTTGATGCTTATTTGATTGTATATTTATAAGTTTTTACTACACTGATTTACTACTGCTTTAAAATTCCTCTTGTAAGCATAAAAATTCAGTTGTATATTGGCGCCATTTATAGCGATAGACTATAATTAATCCTAAATATTAAGTGAAGAAGAGATACTTAGTTTGACAACGATGTGCAACAAGAGAAAGAAATGTGGAAGAATGTTCAGGAAGGGGAGGACAACGGAAGCAGACGATAAAATCACAATAGAAGGACATTATTCTTGTAAAGGAAGGTTGGCAGGATAGAAAGCAAACAAGACAACTTTGAAAACTGCACTCTAGGGTCCACAATACCAGGAAAGATAAAACTGGAGGGGGAGGCAAATGGATGAGACAGAAAATGGTACCAGATCTATTGTAAGGTAACAGTAAAGCAAAAACGATTGAGTGATTTTCTGGATTCAAAAGGTGGTCGAAAATTATTTGCTTTCCTCTTATTATCATATAATTTTTTACATGATTCAGAAGTATGCTACATTTTGTATTTAGCATCTCAATAAAGTACAGTTTCAGTCAAAAGTACAGGGAGTAATGAGTTTTATATAAGTTGATTCATATTAATGCTTATAATAACGCCAATTCTAATATCGAAAATCAATATTGTTAGATGCATTTACGCTAACTCTCAAATATAAATTATTTTTAAAATATAATATTCGTATTTAGATTAAATCATGCATCACTAATAAAGTATTTATAAATATTTTTAGAAATACAAAAAATTGGCGAAGCCGCAAATAAAGTACAGTAATCTTCAACAAATGGTAAGTTTTACATAACTACAGATTTCCTTTCTTTAGAAAGCATGTTGTGTAATTGAGGATTGGAATCCTAAAAGGTTTTGAGTGACAAAGAACTATTTTTTAGTTATGACTAACTTATGTTTTAATTATGTTCATTGACTCTTATACAGGGATCTATGTAAAACTGAAGTAGGTATTCTTACCGGACTATTTACCATATTAAGCATATATGGGTAACATGGAGCTAAAAGGATACACATTAATATTTAAATCTGAAATTAGGAAAAGTGGCACACTCGCATTTGACTTTCTCTGAAATGTGTTGTACTCTCAGATGTCAGCAGTTTCAATTCGAAGATGAAAAATGAAACATAGCGTTTTTGTGAGGAAAATGGATTTGGCTTAACGTACCCCTTAGAATAAATATATCAATTTTGTTTCTTAACAGCTCTGAGAATTCCAGTTTACACCTATTATTAATAGGTGGTAAACCATAAGAAATAGACAAAAACTTAGTGCACAACTAGTTTGTCAAATCTTGCTGAAGTGCATTTATGTCAAATTTCTTATGTCATTAACCATTATTATAGCTTTGTACTTTCTACTCATACTTACTTTGTCATAGAGTTGTTTGAAGCGTTAACTCTAGAGATTCTACTCGTAGTTTGTCATGGAGTTGTTTGAAGCGTTAACTCTAGAGATTCTACTCGTAGTTTGTCATGGAGTTGTTTGAAGCGTTAACTCTAGAGATTCTACTCGTAGTTTGTCATGGAGTTGTTTGAAGCGTTAACTCTAGAGATTCTGCTCGTTGTTTGTCATGGAGTTGTTTGAAGCGTTAACTCTAGAGATTCTGCTCGTTGTTTGTCATGGAGTTGTTTGAAGCGTTAAACTAGAGATTCTACTCGTAGTTTGTCATGGAGTTGTTTGAAGCGTTAACTCTAGAGATTCTGCTCGTTGTTTGTCATGGAGTTGTTTGAAACGTTAGACTAGAGATTCTACTCGTAGTTTGTCATGGAGTTGTTTGAAGCGTTAACTTTAGAGATTCTACTCGTTGTTTGTCATGGAGTTGTTTGAAGCGTTAAACTAGAGATTCTACTCGTAGTTTGTCATGGAGTTGTTTGAAGCGTTAACTCTAGAGATTCTACTCGTTGTTTGTCATGGAGTTTTTTGAAGCGTTAAACTAGAGATTCTACTCGTAGTTTGTCATGGAGTTGTTTGAAGCGTTAACTCTAGAGATTCTACTCGTTGTTTGTCATGGAGTTGTTTGAAGCGTTAAACTAGATATTCTACTCGTTGTTTGTCATGGAGTTGTTTGAAGCGTTAAACTAGAGATTCTACTCGTTGTTTGTCATGGAGTTGTTTGAAGCGTTAACTCTAGAGATTCTACTCGTAGTTTGTCATGGAGTTGTTTGAAGCATTAACTTTAGAGATTCTACTCGTTGTTTGTCATGGAGTTGTTTGAAGCGTTAACTCTACCGATTCACCCCTCACCAACCCAATTCAGTCCTCACAAACCAAAATGAGTTTTATTCTTGTTTATAGTTGTTCATTATTACATTAATCTAAATGTAAATTTATAAATTTCTACTCGTACTTTGTCATGGATTTGTTTGCAGTCTTAACTCTAGAGAATTCCTTTTATTGTGGTTGCACATAGAATATATTTCAAAGCCAGCATATAGGGAATTTCTTGTACTTAAAATAATATGAGTTAAAACATGTCTTGCCCACCTGAGTAGTGTCTGCCTCCCATTCAAAAGGTCCTGATTTTGGATATCGCTTAGGGTGAGTACTCCAGGTTTTTTTTTCGGGGCTTTGCCTTATCCTGAGAAGACGAATGTTGAGTAACTTTAAGCTCCATGGCCCCGAGATCATTTGAGCATTATTTCACCAATGTAATTCATCGCTCTGTATGACCAACCTGGTTAAAGGACGTTAAGCTAAAAAAAAATCTCTAATCATTCTTCTACAAATTATTTATATAAAAGCTCATTTCTCTATCTACCTATCTACTTCTCGTTAATCGAGATAAGGGTTTTCAGAAAAAGTGCATTTATACATTTCATTATAGGTATAAGAGAGATGAGGAAGTGTAAAGCGATAGCCAAATCTTTAAAAGACATATAATAAATTTTAAATTGCACTCAAGAGAAAAGGGGGGGACGAAAATTGTAACCGGCTTATGAAAAAAGTAAAACTAAGTTGAAATTTCAGATTAATAACAACGAATATCTCGAAAATGGTAAAATACAAAAATATTTTAAAAATGCTTTAATGATATATGTATTCATTTTTTTTTTTTTTTTTGCAATAAGTTTCTCTCTATCTCTTAGTTTGTCAATTAAACCACATTTTCAAAATTATTTAACACTTCAGAATGAAATTTTATAAGGCGTACATGACTGTCGTCTAACAATGGAGCATAGATAGAGCTGCCGCTTTTTTATAGCGAGGATAGATCAAACATAAAAGTACTCGTGTCTCAATTTGTTATCCCAAATTAGAATGATTCATTAATAATGTTTAATTGCTTTCACAAATGCTGTTAGGAATATGAGTGCAGATATTATACTGGTAATTAAAAACAGTATAATGAAAAATATTACGTCCCAGAGGTCGGAAAGCGTAAGCTTGGGTAGGCGGGCCTACTACTATGAAATGGAACTGAACTTAAATACAAGGCCAATGACCCCACACTACCTAGACCAGCTTTTGTAGTTTAACATCCTCTAACCTGATCGGTCACATCGAACGTTGAAATGAAATCGGTGAAATTATGCTTAAATGGTCTCGGGTCCACGGAGCTTAAAGTTACTTACATTTTTCCTCTCAGGATAAGGTAAAACCCGGAAAAACCTTATCTGGATAACTCACCCTAAATAAAATTCGAACTCTTGAATGTGAGACAGACATGCTACCACCCACACTACCGAGCGGGCTGGCCACGTATTGATATGTGAAAACGTGCAACTAAAACGGATAGTCTGTACTGATTGGCATAATTTCGCCGCATAATTAAAGCTATGTAAAACACACCAGGCAGTAAATTATGTAGTTGGTTTGTGAAACAACGATTAGAAGAAGAGAAAAACAACTGCACGCCTAAGTGGTTACACATTAAGATACCATTTATAAAAAAAAAAAAAAAAAAAAAAAACATTTTATATATATATATATATATATATATATAATACTACTTACAAAACTGTGCAAAGTTCTTTTGTTTTTTTTTTCCTCCATTCTTCGAGGTGTCAATCACTGGGAAAAATGTTAAATGTAATTGCGGACACGCGGAAGTCCCTAATAATTTGGCTGAGGGTGCATCATCCCGATGCCAGGAGCCGCCATGCAGCCCTTGTTCCGGGTGTCCCGCCCCCTCGAGGACAGCGATCACAACGCTGCCCCAACGCCGAGAACAGCATTCACAAAAAGCAAGCATCCGCGCACCACCAGCTAGTACTGCCACACACCATAAGCCCAGAAGCATACCTGAAAGATGATAATAAAATGGCATTTAGAAGAAATGTGGAAAAGGAAGCCATGCAAAATAAGCACGGAACCATCAGAAACCCTAAGTCAGAGTGCGCGATCAATGAGATCAAACTTGTGACCTCCCGAAAGCGAGTCGTACATTTACCTTGGCGCCACCTCTCAAGGTTTACGTGAAATACTAAAAAAGGTTTACTCAGTCGTGATAGATGCACTGCTTTCACTATCTTGAGAAGCGGGTTTAAACCGAACAATACTTCTGTCTGTTGTTAATAAAAATTCATATGCAAGATACGTTAACTCTGTTACGGTCTCATATACCAGGTGTCCCGTATTAGACGTGTGCAGATATCCCTTCATGCGTAAAAAGTGTTGCAGATCTCAAGTTAAAATCGGTAAGTGAAGAACTGCCTGAGCGACCTTCATTTACCGCTGTTGATTATCAGTGTTACGGTGAGGGTCGCGCTCATTGAGAGGAGTAAAACGAAGGCACTATCGCCAGCTCTCCGCTGTTCGGTTTTAACTTGAAATAGCTCCTTTGAGTTCCGCAACTCTTTTAACGCTATCAGGGATATGTGCTTACGTCAAATACGTGACAGGTGGGCCACGTAGTATTTAATTCATACGGTTAAAAAAAGAACAAATTTCACAATTCTCTTTAATTATATTAAAATGAATGACTATGTTTAATAAGGAAATAGTTTCGCACAACAAGTTATTACATTACTTCAGCCAATAAGAGGTGGCCTTTTCACTGGACTAGAAAGAGATAGTAAAGTTTAAAGAGCCGGATGTATTTGGTCAGCCCAATCACAATATTCTGAATGAGAACTGCGAAACGAGCTACACAAAACTGCTGTGCATCAGAAATAAAGACAAGGTATTTTAACTGAGTTGTACGTAAAGTAAACTTTTGTTCACCACGTGTTGCTGTTCTTGAGACGCGACGTCGTGGGAAGACACTCATCTTCTTCACTTTGGATTCAGTCTCTAAGTGAAGCAAGCGCCTGCAGAATCCATTAGAGGAATATATTACGTGCAGAGTTGAGGTTAGACACCGCCGTCTTACCTTGCCAACACCGGGCTGTGACATGGAGCATAGGGCGACCCATAACCACCTACTTCCCTATTGTCTGCCTTTGTTGCTCCATCAATATCATACAGAAATAAAGAAGTGCAGTTTTTGTATCCACCAGAATAATTTTATCACGGAACAGTATCGTAAATGAATTAATAATAATCACAGCATTTCTGTCTCTGTAAATACTTGGATCTTTTAATCCTAAAAATCTGATACGTTGCACTCCATGACTCTACCCACTCATCTAGAAACTGCCTTCCAATAGCTTATGCTCCTGCTGCTTTTATGATGATTTTGGCTTGAGTATCTTACAGCGTTCACATAACATTACTTATTCAACTTTCATTATTATTCTTTTCTCTCTCCTCTTTTTACTTTCTATACACGTACAGTGTACATAGTGTATAGAGAAGGTATTGCGTTTCACCCAAAATTCTATACAGAGATTTCACCGGAAATAGATGTTATAGAGTTCCTTGTATAAAAAAAAAAGAAAAAGAAAAAGTATTTGCAGTGTGTTTGTATGTGTGCGAACACGATAACTCAAAAACGAAAATTCGGTAAAACACCAAACTTGGTATTTAAGTTTATTTCTTCTAGGGATGCGAGAAAATATTTTGAGTAACCCAAACTACCCTTTACATGGAAAAAATCGAAATTTTTTTCAAAAACGGGTCTAACCTTATACTAAAGATATTTATATGGCAAATAAAATGTACATCTTGAATTTTCTGGGAAGAGCCTCTAAAAACCTCTTTATTCTGAATGAATTTTGCTTAATTTTGCGTAACTAGTAAACCGTAAGAGATAGACAAAAACTTACTACACAAAAAATGTAGGTCACGTTAAAACACACAATTTATGTCATATGCGTTTTTTTTCCTCGTCAAATTGAACATTTCTGAGATATTCTTTATTATTTGTTTCAAGTGTGAAATACTTAAACTTTTTTTTTACACACAGAAAGTAGTAAACTCCTGGCCCTGCATAGAAACGGATTTTATGCACATGGCAACCGGCTTTTAAAAGATTTGATTCTTTTAGCCAAGTGTATTCCCTTATTTTCCTTCTACCTATAAGGAAGCAAGTAATTAAGACAATTTCTGCTGTTTATCTCGACTATCATACAATAGATAGAAGAATATACTTTTTAACAATAATTTGTTAGAGCAATATAGAGAAAATCACGTGAATAGAACACATGAGATCTTTTTTTTACTATAATCCTGGGGTCTAATTGGTATCCACATCAATCCTTACTTAAAACCATGCCCATTCATTACTTTCTTCATTTTTATTTTCTCTAACATGTACATAAGGTAAAGGGAAGTTACCCTCCATGGCTCTTTCCATTAGGGCAATACCTTGGTTTCTAAAAAACTTCCCCCCGGCATGCGAACATAACAGGATGGAAGTGGATATGCCATTTACCCGCGTCAAACTCCGAAGGGAACACTACCGAAAAACCTCGGTCAAACCGACAGCAATCTAGCATGCAGTCCACTAGCTATCCTGGCTAGTGCCGAAGGACATTGAGGCGTCTCCAATTTCCCAGGTTTTCACTACCTCGCCGGGTTCAACCCAATCCTAACAACTCCCTTTCGGGAGGGTCTCAGACATTTGGCCCATACTTCTAGTAAGATCAGAAGTACCAAAGGTGCTAGGGGTCAGCAATGCCCACAACAGGTGACTGAAGAGGTAGGAAATCCCCCCCTACAGTAGACCTGTCGGGACATGCCCGGCGTACTTCAGGTCACGTCAATGTACCACCAGTGCTAGGGGTTCGTGGTGCTCGCACAACGGCAGCTATGGAGGTCGAAACCTCTCCACTTCCCTGTTCATATAATATACATAGTAGGTAGAGAAGGTATTGTATTCCACCCAAAATTTGATATGCGATTTCACGGCAAATACATGTTTTGAAATCCGCTGAATCTAATATAAGGGCATTTTTTTTAGGAAAAACCCTTGTGCGTGTGAACAGCATAACTTAAAAATGAAAAGACGGTTAAATACCAAACTTAATACTTAAGTTCTGCATCTCCCAAGAATGCAAAAAGATTTTCAAAAATTTCTCCCCCACTCCGAACTGGCCTTTACAAGGAACATTTTTCGAAAATGTTGATTTTCTCAAAAATGGTTCAACGATTTTGATTAAAATACCATATTCTTAAGATACTTTGATAACAAATGAAATGCATATCATCACTCCGAATGGCTTCTTTATAACTGGTAAACCACAAGAGATAAATAAAATCTTACTACACAAAAATGTAGATATCGTCAAAACACTCAATTTCATTCTTTTTTTGAGTTAACCATTTACGAGATGTTCCATGTTAATTGAACAATTTCAAAACCCCCTCATAGGACGACCAGCTCCTTAATGATATGACTACTGTTGCTTAATTCTATTTTATTCTCCTAATTCCGTTGAATCTACATAGAAATATGTAATAAAAGTATTTCAGCAGGTGTTCATATCGGTTAATGCGAAGTATAAGATTTTTGACAAGATAAGTGAATGTGAATGTACTTCGGCATAAGTTTGTTTCGCATTTATTTAACTATTTTATATATTTATACTTCTTGATTTAGTTCTTATTGTTGCATTTTTTGGTTTTTTAATTGTTAATTTTTTTTACTGTCTTAAATAGATTTATAATATTTATCAAATTTTCACATTTTAAATTTCACTTAAAACTTTCCATAATTATATTATCGCTTTTATCAATGAACACTTTTCAACTTGTTCGTAAAGTATGTTGATGGTAAATTTATTATTATTATTATTATTATTATTATTATTGTTGTGCAACCTTGTATCGCAATTTTTCCTAGAATCCCAACGTAAATTACATATGTAGATTAAGATTATTTCTTTTCTAATTATACAAATGATATGATGATTAAATTTTCAAATTTGATTTACTCTTATTTTTAGGTAAAATCAATTTTGTAAATTCGAATAAAATTAAATCGATTTAAAATATATTGTTCCACTTCCAAATTTTAAACCTTCTCTTTAAGCCATTTTGTTCATTTACTACCCTTATACTTCCAGGAAGTGTTGTCCACTTTCTTATGTGCTCGGGTATATTTAACTCATTCCTACACAATGAGGTACGAGAGCAGCAACCATCACAAACATAACGCATACAAAATGAAGTACTCGGAAGGGTCTGACTTCACAACAAAATACAGCTAGGAATTGAGAGCAAGCTTCAGTCACGGCTGAATTAATTGGCAGAAGACAAACCAGCTGCAATCCGCCGAACACCGTCGCCTGATCCTTCAATCCTGAAACAGATGGCAAGAAAGTGAGGGGAACAGGAAATGATGGACTCCAAAAATCGATATAACTCCCAGATTCACCTGGTAACCAGGAAAACCTAGGGAAAAAAAAAACCTATGGTTCAGGATGCCGACCACGAGAATTGAACAAGTACCTTCTGAATGCCAGACTTAATTTGATATTTAAGTTTTGCTTTATCCAAGAAATACACAGCTTTTTAGCTACCTTTTTGGCGGATCATTTATATAAAATTTAGATTTTCTCAAAATTTGTCCTTTAGCTTGATTCAAAGCTGTTTGTGATTTAAAAGCCTCATGGACACGCAAACATGAAAAAAAAAAAAAAAAAAAAAAAAAAAAAAAAAAAAACGAAATGTGTGTACATGCTCAGAAGAGATGGGCACAAAGCTGAGGAAAACGCAACAATTAAGCGAAACTTCACAACGTTACCGCGGCAGAACTGTTATTAAAAATCCGCTGTACTCCATTCACATGACTTTCTCTACATCTCTATAACACATTGTTGTCAGTAGGCTTATTCTTCTTCTATCTACTGCATGATAATCGAGATAAACATTAGCAGAAACGATCTTATTGCTTAGTTCCTTATAAGTAGACTGAGAATAGGAGAATACAACGCTCAACCGACAGTCAAATGTTTTAAAATACGGTTGCTATGGGATTGAAGTCCGTTTATTTGCGTGGCCAGGCGTTGAAAAGTTCCCGTATGAGAAACGTTAAGTATTTTAAAACTGAAATAAATAACAAAGAATGTCTAAAAAACTGTCAACTCCACGAAAATAATTTACGACATAAGTTGTGTATTTCAATGAGATTTACATTTTTTGTGTTATACATTTTTGTCTATCTCTTATGTTTACCAGTTATGCAAAATTCAGAAAAAGTCATTAAGAAAAAAGAGGTTTTCAATGGCTATTCCCAGAAAATTCAAGATACCTATACATTTTATTTGTCATGTAAATATCTTAAACAAGCCATATTTGAGAAAACCAAAATTTTCGAAATTTTTTCCATGTAATGGGTAGTTGGGAGCGGGGGAGTTCTCAAAAATCTTCGTGTCGCAACCTTGGACGATAATGAACTTAAACATGTGAACTTAAACATGTTTAGCTCTGCCGCTCACAGACACACACGGACCTTTTCCTAAAAATGTTTGATCGAATTTTTGGGTGCAATACAATACCTTCTCTACACTATGTACATACTAGTATGTGTAGAGAAAGTAAAAATATGTGTTCAATTCACGCGAGTTTCTCTCTTCTTCCTACATTATGCTAACATTGTAGAACTGTTCTTATCACATACTTCTAAGTAGAACCCAAATAAGGGCATTCACTAGGCTAAAGCGTTAGCAAATCTCTGAAAACCCGATCACTATGTGACTGTCATTTGAATCCCTTTACATGGCCAGGAGTAAAACATGATACACAGGAATGTCAAATTCACGTTTGGAAAAAGTTTGCAATTGTTTTAAAATTCAAAGCAGTAACAAGACATATCTCGGGAATGGCTAACTCACAAAAAATACGTATGGCAAATAGTATGTTTTGATGAGATCTACATTCTTAGTGGTAAGTTTTTGTTTATCTCTTATGTTTTACCAGTTGTGCAAAAACAATCCAGAATGAAGAGGTCTTTAATGGATCTGCCCAGAAAATTCAAGATATACATATTCAATATCATGTAAATATCTGTAATATAAGGCATTTTATTTAAAATCGTTGGAGCCAATTTTTGAAAATCAAATGTTTCGAAAAATGTTCCATGTAAAGGGTAGTTTGGTGTAAGGGATTTTCTTGGAAGATGCTGAACAGGTTTGTCATTTAACTGACTTTTTGTTTTTGAGTTATGTTGTTCAGAGACACGCTCATGAACTTTTTTCTAAAAAATATTTTTTAATTAATAAAATAATTTTTTGCCGGCTTGTAGACCGGCTTGTAGTCTAGAAGACCTTGCCGACCGTGAAATCCCAAGTTTATATATGATTTTTTGAATTCAGGAGACCCTAAATCCTGTATTTCCAGTGAAATATCTGTACCGAGTGAAATGCAATACCTTCTCTGTATAGGTACTATGTGTTTATGCGTATGTGAGTGAGAGAGGGACAGAAAGAGATACCGGAGAAGGTTACCACATTACAGCCACTATGTGTTTATTAGAGTATTATCGATGGATACTCAAAACTGGACCAAGGGAAAAGAATCATCGTTGACGGTTCCGAACATAATCCAATAGTTTTTCATCTCGACGCGGGGTGCGCTTGAAGCCCGCGTCCCAGATCTGGCTAACCTCCCTGGATCCTACATATGACTCCAGCGCTACCCCGTCACCGAGAGCTGTATTTCAAAGCGCGTTCACCACCATGGAAGGTCGCTATCACCGCAGTCCTCGCCAACACTTACAATCCTGAAAGAGACCGGTTGGATAAAATGGAGCTGAAGGGGCAGGAAGTTTGAGGAAATGAAGAAACTTCCCAGCATTCGCCTAGAGATCCGGTAAAACCGCCTAAAAATCCTATGGATCAAAGAGATCGGCAGAAATAGAACCCACAACCTCCTCAATACCAGTTTCAGACGAAACGCCTGAGCCGACTGTCTCGGTTATGTACATGTAGTAAGTAGAGGAATGAAAAATTGCACTTTTTCGTCACCTTTATTAAGCCAGCATTAACTGCAATCAAAGCTACGACAATGTTCGGTGTAACTATGTCATACGATTTCAACAATCAGATTACGTCACAGCCTATACTCGCTCTTCACCGCACATTAAAATGCTGAATGCCTTCTGACGCTATCACAGCCAGGCTGTGGTTTCCCTGAAGCTTTTTATCCCGAGAGTTGATGTGGGCTCACACCTCAGTCTTCTGTCTCTCTTTTGCTTCCATCTTTTGTCAATATAGTCGGGTTTTCGGAAAATGGCGGGTCGCTGCATCATCCACTTATTTTTGTAGCTTCTTCATTACTCACTAGAGATAAAACAATTTTCACAGCGTTGGCGTAAGGTATGGTGCGCATGTTTCTCGTCTGCAGAGCCTAGGATTGATTTATTCTGTGAATAAATTTCTCTTAACCTGCAAAAGCGAATAAAGACAGCAATGACGTCACGTTGAGAGAGGAAAAAAGCAACATTTTACATTCACGTGAATTTCTGCTCACTAATGCTTATTTTCTTATAGTTTCCACACACTCTTCTTGGAAAAGTTGATTTTTCTGTGTACTCTATGTTAATTGAATCAAACCTTTGCAGAAGCAATTCCATTGCACGTTATAGGTTAAGACGAAACTGAACCCACAAGAGTTAATAAGTGAGACGCTATGCAGTAATCTTAGAATTCCATAGTTTCTTTGTTATATGTTATATATATGTATATATATATTTATTTATTTATTATGTTCGTAATGAGGGCGATAGTAAAAATAATGTTAGTAATAATGTTAAACACGAGAAGAAATATAATTACTCCGAAAAACAAGTTTAGAATGAAGGGAGGGTGTACTGTTAAGGTTTTTGTTGTTGTTGTTTTTTTTTTTTTCACCATTTCCTGCTCATGAGCCTGAAAAAAGGGAAGATATTAGCGCTGGTCGGCTAAGTTGAGGGAAAGCAGATAAGGGACAGTAGTTCAATGCTCCTACGCGTGAAAGCAGTGACTTTTATAACAAAAATATACAAAACAACCAATGGGAAAATATATAACTATCACATGGTAAAACCAGGATCAGGCAGATGCTTGAAGTCAGTAAAGGTTAAACATTTTGGAACACACAGTCGAAAAATCCTCCAGTTCACTTCAGTCGGTAGGTGCGCCATTGCACTCCTCGTTGAAGAGTCGAGTGAATAAAATTACGTATAGAGTGGTGTTTTTGCTAAATGACGCAACAAATTACGGCGTGTAATACCAGCGTGCGTGTGTGATGAGGCGTGATTAACAAAAGAAAGGTGACGGGAAAATAAAAGATTAACATCAGTAAATGAAATCAACCAGTCGTGTTGGGTACCAGCCCTGAGATCCATGCAACCCTGAGCTAGTCACAAACTGAACCCATCCTTAAAAATTCCATATTCCCAAATCTGCGCATGCCCTCCCAAACTGTAAATATCATATTCCACAAAAGTTTTAAAATTAACTGCATGATATAAAGAGTTCTACATATTTTGTGTCTATACTTTCTTTATATAGTTATACATAATTATACAGCATTACATCATAGAAAGAGAACTAGGCCATCTATGTTTAGAAGATTCAATATGTAGCTACCTACATTTTATTTGCCCAAATAAAATATATTTGTAAATACATAATTAAGATATATGAGCTGAAATGATCGGCGTTACGTGATTTTACAGCTTAAAAATGAATAATATTTCAAAATTTGCTTTCCATGTTTATAAAAGTTAGTAGTATGTATCTTCCTTAGAACTCTATAATGTTGCACTGTTTGGACGAAATTTGGAAACATATAAGAGTAAATTTCAGGATGAATAAGAGGCGTAGGAAAATATTCGGAAATGTAATTAGAGACTTAATTACGAATGAAGCTGCTTATTAATATTAATTGTAAATAACAATCAAGATTATTTTCTTTATTCCTTTTAGGAGTGGTGGCATTATTCCTGTCCTTACGGAACAGAAGATTGAAAAATGCTTAGAGGAATACAATCTGAAGGCTGTTCTGATCGAATGGTTCATTTCCTAAATGCTTACTTTCTCTTCACGTGGACTCTGTACATAATGTATAAAGAAGCGGTTGTACGCCATCCAAAAATTCGATACTGATATTTCACCAGAAATACATGTTTGAGGTCCCCGAGCCCCCCCAAAAAAAAAGCATTTGTGGAAAAAAAAAAAAAAGAAAAAGAAAAAAAAGGCTGTGTGAGTGTGTGTCTGTCTGTGTGTGTGTCTGTCTGTGTGTGTCTGTCTGTTTGTGTGTGTGTGTGTTTGTCTGTGTGTGTCTGTCTGTGTGTGTGTGTATGTGAAAAGCATAGCACAAAAATGAAAAGCCCGTTAAATTCCAAACTTGGTATTTAAGTTTAGTATTTTTGAAGGATGTGATACGAAGAGTTGTAGAAAATACCCCACCCCAAACTAACCTTTACATGGTTACCTTTACTAACCTTTCTCAAAAGTGACTGAGTGGTTTTGATTAAAATACCATACATATATTAAAGATATTTATATGACAAATAAAATGTATGTCTTGAATTTTCTGGGAAGAGCCTCTGAAGACCTCTTCCTTCTAGACGACTTTTGTATAACTGGTAAACCATAGGAGATAGACGAAAACTTACTATACAGAAAATGTATATCTCGTTAAAAAACAGTTTACGTCATATACATTTTTTATTGAGTTAACTGTTTCCAAGATATTCTTTGTTATTTAAATAAATTTTAAAGTACTTATATTTTCTACAATGTGAAGTTATGTTTCTTTCATCTCTCTTCTGTTTTTACCCCTGGGCTTTGTAAAGGGGACCTAATTTGAACGGTTCAAGCTATTGCTATGTGAAACAATAGGAATAGTTTTAAAAGATATAACTATAGCTTTAGCTAAGTAATTGTTATTCTTACTTGAACCTGGCAATTTGATTCTTTTAGTTAGTCTTAGGTAGGTAGAGGTGGTGTTGCACTCCGCTTAAAAATTCAATACTGAGATTTCATGGGAAATGCATGCTTTGAGAAATCTGAATAAATAAAAGTATTCTTAGATAAAAGGTTCATACGCGCGCGGTATGTGTAAGGACAGCATAATTAAAATGAGAATACAAAATATGGTACTCATTTAAGTTCAGAATCTTTCAAGGAAGTGACGAGAACATTTTCAAGAAAATTCCCCACCCAGGCTACACTTTACGTGGTGTCCACCTGGATAGTGGGGGGGTAGTGTGTCTGCCTCAATTCAATAGGTCACTGGTTCGAATCTCGCTTAGAATAAGTTACCCGGATAAAGTTTTTCGGAATTTTCCCTTATCCTGAGAAGACGAATGTCGAGTAATTTTAAGCTCCATCGATCCTGAGAGCACTTGAGCATCATTTCACCAACTTCATTCATCGTCCAATATGTCCAATCAGGTTAAAGGACGTTGAGCTACATAAAAACCTTACGTGGTAAGCTTTGCGAAGTTTATTTTCCAAAAGGTGGCTAACGAATTTTATTAAAATACGAGTTTAAAATATTTTACGATAAGTAATATGCATATCTTGAATGTTCTGGAAATAGACACAATATAGTACTTCACAAAAGTATATCTGGTTAAAACAGCCAATTTATGACAAATTAAGTTTACTTTTTGTAGAGTTAACCATTTCCCAGATATTTTCTGTTTACTGGTTTGGTTTTCAAATGAATATATTTCTCTCAGATGAGAAGAATTTTATAATAAGTCGTTTTAATGTGTTTTGCAGTTATGAAATTATAAAAACAATTTGGTGGTTTCTGAGATAACACTATATATACACATAGAGAAATCTCCTCTAAAAAATATTGGTATAGATTTATTGAAAAAAGTGGCATGCAGTCTTATAGTTCTTTCAGTCATCCCCCGCAAATACAACACACCTATTTCTGATATTAACTTATAATGGATTCTTTATAAAAATCCCATGTTCTATCCGGGAATTTAATAAATGTTTTACTTAAATCAACCCAATTTAAATTAAAATATCTATAACATCCTCAATTTTATTTAAAGAGAGTTTATTTAATCTTCTATTTTTAGGTTGCACGATTTATTTATTTATTTAAAATGTAGACGACATTATAAAAGAAAGGTAAACATTTTAAACAATGTAGTGATTTTAATAGATCATAAATATAGAGTAAATATATTACTGTCTCTAGATGACTTAGTTCTCCTGGCAGAAACCGAAAAAGCTCTTCAAATATTAACATATGAGTTCCAACTACTCCAATAGATAATATTGCAAAATTTCAACAAATAAACCAAATATAACGGTACATATAGGAAAATATAGAACTGGATCTAAAATTGTCGTAGAAAATAAAATAGGACAGGATCCACGTTTTTAGATGTGACATAATCCACCAAGAAAATAAAGATATGGAAAATAAAATAACATTTTAGATCGTATGTTGAACAATCAAAAGAACTTTAGGACAGAAAAGAAAAAGATACAAAATTTTAACTCTATAAAACAATGGCTGTTACCTCACTACTATATGGAATCGAGGGCTGCATAATCAAATCAAAATACACATATGAGTAAAATCCAAGCAGCTGAAATGCTATTTCTCCTAAATGTTAAAAGTTGCTCAAGAGCAGATAGGATTAGAAATTAAAATATGAGAAAAGAATTTTGTGTGTATGTGCGTATATATATTTATATATAACTCAACACATACAAAATGAAATGGACAGAACATCTTATGATAATAGATTACAGTAGAATAACCAGAGAGCTTTCCAATACAAATTAAGAGGAACAAGAGATATCGCTCGACCCCGTAAAAGATGGGCTCCACTTATGATTTCGGTGAAAAGGGCTATTTAGCTTAAACCTTAAAGAAGTGATGTTGGTTTTTTACAACATAGTGTATTTAATAACTCTGAGCTCTAGTCACTACGAGATCTGAGACATCTTAATACGATATGAATATATTTTTATATTCCAAATACTTTATATGACTGAATATCTATCATGCAAAGAGTGCAAATACTTTAAATACTAATGTTATCACTTATTTATAGAAGGAAGACACTGTTTCATAGCTTTCTTACACAGTAATGAGTTTGTTACACGAGTATTTTGTTAGTAGCAGACACATTTTGCTTTCCTAAGACGTTTGTAAATTTAAATCGAGGTCATAAATCAAACATAAACTCCCAAATCTAACTAAATTCCTAATGTATAGCCTTATAACAAAAACATTGGACCTTAATTTCATTTGCAATTGTATTTAAATTATTTTTTTTTTCCGTAATCGGCTTACCCTCCCCGTATTTGTAGGACTGAGATACCCCCCTAGGAGTCAGAAGCCTGTTGGGGAGCCAATGGCACGAGTGGTCGACCCATAGCCAGGAATGAACACGAGGAAGTGAATCATATAAAATGTAAGCGAAATTGATGATAGGAACAATTGGTGGAATGAGTGGTGGAGGAAACTGGAGGACCCGGAGAAAACCCGCCCAGACGCCGCTTTTTTTTTTTAAAGAGAAAAAATAAGAAAAATACAGTTCCGGAGGCTTGTCAGGACGCCGGCGCTGTATTTCTTTTTTCTCCATTTTTTCCAGTTTCCTATATTTTCTTAGTAGACCTCATTATTCTTAACGCTTTCCTTTTACACATACATTTACAAACACAGAAACACCCATGCCCAAGGCGGGACTCGAACCCACGATCCTGTGCACCACGAAGCGCCTAAGCGAGACACTTTAGCGAGCGCGGCCACCGGGATCGGCGTTGTTTCGTCCACCCCTTATCCACATGCGGGCGCTTGGAATCGACCCCGAGCCGCCTAAATGGAAGGCGAGCGGTCTAACCACTCGCCCACGGCGCTGCCTCACTTTAAATTAAAAAGAGACATTAAATATGTTAAGCCAGAATGAATTACTTTCAGGCACGGGTAAATTAGAAAATATTAATGTAATTGAATGAAGAGTTTGATTAAAGCAGCGTAAGGTCTGTGGAATTATGCGATAAAACATGGAAAGAAGGATGTGCTTGAGCAAGAGCAGGTGAGTTAATATTAGGGAGCTCAGATGAGATTACGATATTAATATTTGCCCACTGTGTGGGGAAAAGAAGGAAGCTCTGCATTGGTTTTAAGTGCAAGAAAATAGAGGTATGGAAAAGTGAAACGAGATTTGATAAATGGGATAAAATAGGGTAGAATAATTCGAAAAAAAAAATGATTAACAATAATAAGAGAAGAGAATTTATTATAGCTTGCAAAAAATATTTAGGAAAGGTACGCGAGAAATTATATAGAATTGTGAGGCAGTATAAAGAGAAAGAGATAAGTAGAACTGAGAATGGAATTATCTACTACTTGTTAAACAGGATTCCTATACACTAATTACTAGTGTGTCAATGTGTATAAAGACCAAAGGACCAAACAACTCTGAGGAATAGACATTTAGTGAATGTGTTTAATGAAAAAGCAAATAAGGAAGGTGTATTATTGTATGGAATGTAATAAGTGCATTGTGGTCAATGATAATAAATGCCATTCATTCACTAACGAATCTATGTAATTTCAAGGATTATATTATTTATCAAATACTACCGATTTCTAAGAATTCTACAAGCAAACTCATTACCTATATGCAAAGTACACTAATGGTCTTCAAAATTTGAATGAAGCGTCGGCTGAGCTGTGTAAGGAACATTATCGCTCTTTCAAAATCGCAAATAGTTTAGCAATGCTGAATATTACAAAAATAAATATGTGCAGTTACTTAATCACTCACTTGACGCCATTTTACCAAAAGCACCAGCCCTGCGTTCCTGTCTTCTTATAAACAAGTTGCAGTCCAACTACTGTTATACCTTAGGGTAGCTCGCCACCAAACCATTTCGAGAATGTTTACACCACGGGAAACAAAAGAAATACGGCGTCCAAGCTTCCTTCAGCCACTTTCTTTGCCGTAAGATTAGCCAAATTATATTATTGCAAATATGAACATCAATGTTTATTCTATTGTCATCATCCGTCGCTATGACAACAATGCCATTTTTATAGTAAATATTAAGGTGAAAATAAAATACATGCTTTTAAATACAATTGAAGACACTTAAACGAGCTATTTGGTAATTATATAACTATTATCTTTTGTTTTAAAGTTAAATTCTTAAAGACTAATTTATTTACAATTTATTAAACTCGTTGTGTTGCAGAACAATATCCAAAAATTTCGTTACCTATACTTGTAGGATTAAAATTAACATTTATCACGTTAGGAAATTAAAATCGATTTGAGCGCAATTCCTCTGAATAAGATCAGCGGTTCACATGTAAATTAAGTATGAATTGAGAATGCCCAGGGTTCCAGAATAAATATATCAAGCTCTCATTTGGTCGGCTTGGATTGGCGTTGGCAAAACTGCGTATTATAAGCAGCTTTTGATGGTAAGTAAATGTTTTTGGGAAGAATAATTTGTGAGCTTATCGAAACAAAAAAAACTATTGTGTGTATTACATAAATCACTGGCAAGTTTAATGAAGAAAATGCCGTGCAGCGTGTTGCAAAGAATACAATAGAATATAACCGCTTTGGGGTTTACAAGACAGTGTTTTGATGCAGTGTTCAATACGAAATGACTGCTTATATCGATTTCAATATGGAAACATGGTAACAGTTAAGAGATTTTGGATGCTAACTGTAAACTGTGCACACAAATGCAAACATATTCAATACTTTTATATATTTTTATAAGTTTATATAACATGCGTGTCGTTTCACTACATAATATTTACCGCATTTCAATTGTTCACTCACCTTGTTCTCTGTGGCTCCAAGGACGTTTAAATGACATGGAATAGGATATAAATAGCTTTGAATTTGTTTTAGATACATCATTTGTGACATTTTACTTTCTCTAGCACATATGTACAATGTACTTAGTGGATAGAGAAGGTATTGTACTCCACCCAAAAATTCGATACCGAGATTTAAGAGCCCTGAATCGGAAAAGCATTTCAGAAACATGTCCGTTGTCTGTCTGTGTGTGTCTATGTGCAGCATAGCTCAAAACGAAAAGTAGATTAAATATAAAAACTTGGTATTTAAGTTCAGCATCTTCCAAGGATGTGACACGAAGATTTTCAAGAGAATCGTCCCAACCCCAATTACCCTTTGCATCCAGCATTTTTCAAAAAAAATTATTTTCTCAAAACTAGCTCTAATGATTTTGATAAAAATGCCATTTGTTTAAGATGTTTTCATGACAAACGAAATGTACACCTCGAATTTTCAATTAATAGCCTCTGAATACCTCTTCATTTTGGATGACTTCGTATTATTTTCGTACAGCTAGTAATCCGTAAGACATAGACAAAAACTTACTGCACAAAAATGTAGATCTCAAAGCACACAATCTATGTAATATCAATTTTTATTACTTTCTCCATACGCACTATGTACATAGTGTATAGAGAAAGTATTGCACTCCACCCAAAAATTCGATACCGAGATTTCACCGGAAATATATGTTTTAGGGTCCCCAATATCCAAAAAAAGTATTTTCACAAAAAGGTCCGTGTGTGTTTGTGTGTGTGTGTGTGTGTGTGTGTGTGTCCGTGTGTCCGTGTGTCTGTGAACACGATAACTCAAAAACGAAAAGTCGCTAAAATACCAAACTTGGTACTTAAGTTTAGTATCTTCCAGGGATGCGACACGAAGATTTTGAGAAAAGTCCCCCCACCCCCAACTACCCTTTACATTGAACATTTTTTGAAAATTTTGATTTTCTCAAAAATGGCTCTAACGATTTTGATTAAAATTTCGTATATTAAACATATTTACCTGACAAATAAAATGTATATCTTGAATTTCTGGGAATAGCCTCTGAAGAGTAGTTTATTCTGGATGAATTTTACTAAATTTTGAATAACTGCTAAATCGTAAGAGATGGACAAAAACGTACTACACAAAAAATGTACAGCACATTAAAACACACAATTTATGTTATATACATTTTTTTCGCGGAGTTCGTCGTTTTTTAGACATTCCTTATTTTTGGTTTCTGCTATGAAAAACATACTTTTCTCATACAGGAACTTGTCAACTCCTATCCATATAAACAAAGGAACTTCATTGACATAGCAACCAGCTTTTGACTATCACTTTAACCTACGGTTGTCCTTTATTTCGCTTCTACTTACAAGGAAGCGAGTAATTAGACTATTTCTGCTATTTTTTTCTGATTAGCATAAAGTAAATAGAAGTATAAGCTTTTAAAGAATTATTTGTTGCAGGGATATGGAGAAAGTCATGTGAATGGTACGCATCAGATTTTTTTAGAGTTAACCGTTTTGAGGTACTCCAAGGTATCTGTTTCAGTTTTATGTGAAGTTCTTCTCAAAGGGAATGCCATCTTTCTCTTCGTCTTTCTTTTGTTTACTCCTAATGAGCAGAGAGAATCAAATTTCAATTACTTCACATAGTAACCGGCTTTTAAAATAGTTGACTATAACTATTGCCTGTGAATTCGCTTATTTCTTTCTACTTATAAAAAGAAGCAAGAAATGAGGCAATTCTTCTAAGAATTCTGCTTGTAAGAGAAGTTTGTTTGCGGAACAGCTAGAGAAAAGCATGTGAATAGTATATGTAAGATTTTTCTTTAAAAATACGTATTCACAGTGTAAACTAGTATTATTTTTCATTTATCTATACATATTAATGGAATGTAAGATTATCCATTTTCTTCCACCCCGAATATGTTTGTGTTACTGATCTTAATAAATATGTTCCATGAAAACCGCATTACTCTATTGACTTCAAGTACGTGAGGTAGTAGAGATGAATGCTATTGGAACAAAATATTCCACTTTTGTTCCAGGAAATTCTATGCCAGACTGTTATTTGTATTAGGGTTAAAAGGACTTTGTTATTCTTCTCTCGACCAACAAATTGCTTCTGTTTCTTCTGGATGGATGTCTTCGTCTTTTTTGCGAGAAAATACAATACCATTATTAAAATAACTTTTCAAAACATTACTACCCTTCTTCTACTACTGGCTGTTGATGAAATTATCTAACGTTTGTGTAAGGTTTTTATAAAAGTCCCCTCTAGGCAGCTAGCTACTCGACAGCAACATCATATATCAGAAAAAGGGAAACAATCTTTCTGCTTGGAATAAAATCAACTAACTTGAGAGAAGGAAAACGTGAAATGCATGAAGGGAAGGGGAAGAAGCTGCCATAGCAACGATATAGAGGAAATAATGCGTATTATACTCTCGGAGATGCATACGCACCCATACACCTATAACGGCCTAGAATGTGTATGAATTTCAAATAATGAATTATCTAACTTCCCTACGACACTACATTTTATTATACAAAATTAACAAATCGCAATCAGTTCTATGTATTAAATTGCAGACATTTAAGGACATGTATTACTGAAGGTTTGAAATTCTACACTTTATGAAATTTATACCATATCTGTAATGTAGTGCAAATTTCATCTATTTTGCTCTAACGGCTTGGAAATTTGGTCAAAGCTCTTTATGTCTTTGTCACGTCACTGAAACGTCCATTGCTACAAAAATGATGTAATATTTTATCCCTAGGTTCGCAATACATCTGCTTTTTGAAATGAGCCTAGGTTTCTCTGTGTTTCCTTTGGTTTAGGCTCCAAAACTGTTAAAGTTTGGAATGTGCTTTTTGTCCTAAAAAACTATAATTTCTGTGTTATCAAATTGAAATCATATGCTAAAATGCAGCTGACAGTAAAATCTAGAGCAATTATTATTCATTGTACCTCAGTGAAGATGTACAGCAAATTAAAGAAAAACTGCTCCGCAATGAGCATTTTACAGGAAGAAAAAAGCTGAAAATATCAATGGCGACAAAACAATAAATGCATTGATCACCAGGAATTTTATGGAATTAAAATTAAAAAGTCGATTTTGTGTGATTTTTCAAGAAATTTAATTCACACATCCTTAATGTCACCTATGAAAATTAACTTATTATACAATTATTAACGCTTCTTCTGTTAATACTGCTGGATGATCAGCATAGAGCAGAACAGGTTTCACGGTTGTTAACCGGTTGGCAGTAAAACACGAGGCTTCTGTGTGAACTGAATTTTTGAAGACATGGAATGTGTTTATTAGTTGACGCAACAGTTTGTATTAAGATAACTGGCTTTATTAGGTCAGCGGTATTCTGTTCCCCATAAAGGTATTCATTTATGATTCATACTTTCGTACAGAATCTGCGAGTGGCCTCCGCGTTCCCCCAATTTAATCCCGTATAGCTTTTATCTTTGGGGCGGGTGGGAGGGGACTAACAGACAAAGTTTGCAAAAAAAAAAAAAAATACACGGCTTAAAGGAAATTAAAAATTAAGTTCGTAAAGGATTGTTACTGTTTCTCAGAGGGAAATTCAACGTGTAATATCAATTTCCTAAGCCGGTGTCAATTGCTTGAATAACAAAGGGAGGTACCTCTAACATCTCCTAACTTATATATATCTACCTTCATTTTTAATTTTTTCATTTTGTTTCTTTGTTATAAATAGCTTAGGTGACAAATCATAGTGTATTTACTGTAAACGTGCTCTGTACACATAGCAAGTATGTGGCACCGCCGGCCGGCTAAGAGCGGCGAAACCTTTTCTGCTCTATGCTGTTCATCCAGGGTACCATTAAACCAGAGTAGATCGTTATCTATGCATTTTGGTTCTAGTAATTTGTAGGTTGGAATTTGAAGAAATTGCTGGAAAGAAATTTTGGAATCAAGTTATGATGCTTTCTTGTTTCAAACAAATAAAATTAAAAATATAATAATAACAATAATAATTTTCTAGGACATATGAAAAGAAATATTTTAACTAAAAAGAGTTAATATTTGCAAAGACAAAATCAGCAATATAACCCTAAAGTTGAAGTTGATACATAAACAACAATAATTAAAAACTTGGTTTAATGTGTTACATTCACACGACTTTCACTATGGACCCACTTTTATACAAGAGTTCCTATAAAAGTTATTCTTCTTTCTACTTCTCGCTAATCGAGATAAATATTTATATAAATGTATTTTACGTTATACTCTAGATACAAGAGAAAATAAACTAGGGTTAAACCATAGTCAAATCCTTAAATAGAGAGTCAATGTAAGATTCTTTTTAATTACAATTTTAAATGAACATAACAAGATAATAAACAAATAGCTCTTTAATTAATAGTACACATTTAAAAATTTAAACAAAAATAACGAATATCTTTTAAATTGTAAGTGCTATAAACTATATTTGAGATAAACGTGTGTTGTATATTTTAGGATTTAGAATTATACAACCTTATTAAAACGCATACCTAATGAGCAGGAGACGCGGGATATTCGCAGAACATTGTAAAAATACATTTCGTTTTCAAATAAATATTCTAAATGCATACTATTTTAATAAAAATCCTTAGATGCATTTTGAGAAAAAATTCGAAAATTATATCTAGTAAGGCTTGAAAATATTAATCCTTGGCGATCTTAGATGATGCGTACTTAAATTCCAAGTATGGTATTTATCCGACACGACAGGCACACACATATACGAACAACTTTTTCAAAAATTCAGGAAACCGCAAAATATATTTCTGCTGCAATCTCGATATTGAATTTTTTGTTATAATACGACGTATCTACTGTAGGTAAGTAGTAGAGAAGTAAATCTAACGAGTTTTATTTACAGGACATTCTCTACAATTACGTATCTTTTATCCCTCTTTTGCACACACACACACACATACACACACTCACACTCAATTACTCACGGACGTTTTCAAAATGCCTTTTAATTATTTTTTAAGTCTCAAAACATGTATTTACGAACACAAATACTTCCTTTGTCCGTCTCTGTAATGTGGTGAAAGCATATCTGCATCACATCCAAGAGGCCAGGAGTTCGAGTCTCGAATAGCGTAAGTTACCGGGATAAGGTTTATTTAGAGAAGGTATTGTATTCCACCCAAAAACTCAATGTCGAGATTTCATCGGAAGTATATGTTTTGAAGTCCCTGTGTCCGAAAAAAATGTTTTAGAAAATATGTGTGCGTGTGTGTGTGTGTGTGTGTGTGTGTGCTGTGAACAGCATAGCTCAAAAACGAAAAGACCGTTAACTACCAAGCTTAGTATTTATGTTTAGTATCAAGGATGTGTCACGAAGATTTTCAAGAAAATCTCCCCACCACCCCGTACATGATTTTTCTTTTTTTTTAATTTTACTTTTACTTAAAGATATTTATATCACAAATAAAATGTAAATCTTGAATTTTCTGGGAATAGCCTCCGAAGATCTGTTTACTCTGGATGAGTTCCGCTGAATTTTGCTTAACAGTTAAACCGTAAGATATATATACAAAAACTTACTACATAAGAATATAGATCTCGTTAAAATACATAATTTATGTCACAGCAACCGTCTTGGAGAAATTCCTTGTTAATGGTTTCAATTTTAAATACAGTACCTAAATTTTCTCAAACGGAATCATGCAAATCGAACCAAACCTCAATTGCTGCATGAAGCGACCAGCTTTTAAAAGATTTGATTATCGGTTTAGTCTAATGCATTCCTTTATTTCTCTTCTACTTATAAGGAAGTAAGTAATAAGATTCTGCTAGTTTATCTGGATTAGAAGCAGATAAATGAATATTATTTTGTAAGAATATTTAATATATAGAATAGCTAGAGATAGTTATGTGAATGGAACCATCAGATTTTTTCGACCTGAATATGGTTCTGCTTTGCAGATCTCTTAACGCCACTTTTATTTACTTGTTGATCCACTTTTCTGCGCTAATGCCGTGATCTCCGTTGTTAGGGCCGAAGTTTTGCTGGTGCCTGAGTGAGGGAACACTTTTTACCCCCGTCTGCGTCTGCGTCCCACAATCGCTCAGGGACACTCTCCATGCCTCCAGGATTAATCACCTAATTGAAAACACGACCCAAGTATCCACCAGGATTTGAGAGTGGTCTCAGCGAGGTGCGAGACGTTAGAGTAATAGTGGCTTATGTGACAGCTTTTATCGCATAACACTCGCTTGCTAAACAAAACACAAACCGTACAGTTGTCCTGTCATTAAGTTATATACATATTTTAGGATAAAAAACCTTTTTGGTGTTGTTTGGCAATGTAAATTTAAAGGTTTCATATCATCACAAATGTTAAAAAATGTTTGACAACCGTAAATAAAAGGGTCTTCAGAGGTCATTCCCAGAAAACTCAATGTATACATTTTATTTACCATGTAAATATATGTATTTTAATAAAAATCGTTAGAGATATTTTTGTGAAAAAAGTTTTCCATGTAAAGGGTAGTTTGGGCTTCGTGTCGCATCCTTGGAAGATACTAAACATAAATGCTAAGTTTGGTATTTAACAGTATTTTCGTTTTTGAGCTAAGCTCAAAAGACACACACATACACACACACTAACCTTTTTTCTAAAATTACCTTTTTGTGGGTTCTGGGGGTCTCAAAAAAACCTTCTCTATCTAATCTGAATGTTGTACTTGTGCGCTGGAGAAAGTAAAAAATCGAAAATGGAAATTCTAAATTTTTGTTAAAACATTCTAACATCTATAAAACTCTGATGTGTTCCATTCAGACGACTTTCTTCCCTGTATTGCAAGCAAATTATTCTTACAAAAGTTTATTCTTCTATCTACTTCATGCTAATTGAGATAAACATTAGCAGACATTCTTTTATTATTTAGTCCTTGTAAGTATAAGAAAACTAAGAGATATACTAGGCTAAAGCGGGAATCAGATCTTATAAACGTTATCACTATGCAATAGACTTTGAAATTCGGTTCTCTTTGCATTGGTCTGGAGGAAAACAATAGAAAAACGGATTACGACTTCCTGTTTGAGAAAAGTAGAAGTATTTTAAAATTGAAATCAATAACAAGGAATACCTTGGAAATCATTAACTCATTACGAAAAAAATGTATATGACATGAGCTAGTATTTTAACGATATCTACATTTTTCGTAAGCTTGTGTCTATCTGTAACGGTCCACTAGTTGTACAAAAGTAATTTAGAATAAATAGGACTTCAGGTGCCATTACAGAAAGAAAAATTACTATAAACATTTATGTAACGTACATATTTGTAGATTTGACGAGTTCCAATATATTCGTCGTTAACTATTATAATATATAAAACATGTTACACTTTTCTCAAATGGGAAGTCATTTTTCTTTTCATCTCTCTTTTGTTTTACTCCTCGTCAGATATAGAGAACCAAATTTTAGTTTTTTCACATAGCAAATAGTTTTTATAAGATTTGACTATCGCTTTAGCCTAGTGCATACCTTTATTTACCTTTTACTTACAAGGAAGCAAGTAATAAGACAATTTCTGCTTATGTTTATCTTCATCACTATGATATAGATAAATGAATAAGATAGTGAGGATAGTATATCTGCTCTCCCACATTCTCAATTTCTAAACTCCTCTATCCTCCCATAGCTTCCCAAAAATATTTTTCTCCTTTATATTGCCTTGCACTCCATAGAAGTACGTTACCTTGGCTGTGCCTCTCTCTTTTATGCCCGGAGAACTCCATTTGAAGATTTTCTTTGGATCTCTTTACTTCCCAATCCCTCCTTGGTAGTGGTTACATGCTAGCCTCTTATACCTATGGTCGCGGGTTAAAACCTGTCGGAGAACGATGGATTTTTTCGGGCTAAAAATTCTTAGTATGGCTTCCTTCGGAAGGGAAGTAAAGCTGTTGGTCTAGTGTCGCAGATTTTCGGCACCTAAAAGAACCTCAAGCCTAATAAAGAGGCCTTTGAGCAAAATTATGCGGTCTTTCACGCCCAACATAGAAGGGACGTTGAGAACCACAATAGTTAAAGAGTGTCCATAAATATAACACCATTTCATTTTTCTCCACATCCATCTCACATACCATACATGTTGTTTTTGCTTTATTTTGTCTATTATACGTGTTTTGCACTTGCATTGGCTCCTGAATTACTCCATTTCTAATTCTTTCCACGCTATAGGATCAATTTTTTTCTTATTCAGAAACAAATTTCTGTTGCTAATATTTTCCTTTCTTCTTTTCTTTTCATTGGCCAAATTTCTGAACTATATTGTATTATTTTCTTAACTATTGAATCATTTCTTTTCCTTTAAGTGTATGTACCTAGGTTTGTTCCCTAGTAGATGTCCCTCTGAATAGACGTATGGCTAATTTAAAATTGCTGTACACGAGCTTATTTCACAGGAGCAACTATAATTATTGTATCCCAACTGCAATTAAACTTTCCTTCCAACAATATTTGGTTCAAAAATCTTATGTGTTTCATTCAGATAACTTTCTCAATACCTCGGTAATAAATTATTGTTAAAAAGCTTATTCTTCTATCTACATACTTTATACTAATCGAGCTAAGTATTAGCAGAAATAGTCTTATATTTGCTTTCTTGTAACTAGAAGGGAAACAAGGGAGTACACTAGGCTAAAGCGATAGTCAAATCTTTTAAAAGCTGGTTGCAATGTGGATGAAATCCGTTTCTTTGCATTACCAGAGTTTAAAAATTCCCACATGTAAAAAATTTGAGTATTTTAAAACTGAAACCAATAACAAGAAATATCTTAAAAATGGTTAACTCCACGAAAAAATGTATAGGGCATAAATGGTGTGTTTTAACGAGATCTCCATTTTTGCGTAAAAACTTTTGTCTATCTCTTATGGTTTAACAGTTAGGCAAAATTTATCAAAATTCATCAAGAATAAACAGGTCTTCAGAGGCTATCCCCAGAATGTCAGTATATGCATTTTATTTGGCATGTAAATGTCTTTAATATATGGTAGTTTAATTAAAACTTCCAGAGCCATTTTTGAGAAAATCAAAATTTTCGAGTTTGTTTTCCATGCAAAGGGTGTTTTGGGGTGAGAGGATTGTCCTCAAAATTTTCGTGTCGCATCCTTGCAAGATGCTACACTTAAATACCAAGTTGGTATTTTATCGACTTTTCGTTTTTGAATTACCGTGTTCACAGGTACACAGACTCACACACACACGGATACGACCTTTTCTAATTTTAATAATACAGAGGACCATAAAACAAGATTTACCGGTGAAATCTCGTTATCAAATTTCTGGGTGGAGTGCAATATCTTCTCTATCTACGAGCCATGTACTATGTAATACAAATAATTCATAGTCCTGCATCATATAAACTGGGGGGGGGTACAGTAGAAGGATTTTCTGCCCTGATTTTTTTTTTCTGAATTTATTTTGCTCTTCCACTATCTTTAAAAGTTGTAACGTCTATAATGCGTGAGGTTTAAGTTGAAGCATAAACTTTTTGCCGCTAGCTTTTGGTTTAGGAGATGTGGTGCGCCAAAGAGGTCCAAGGTTGAGATACATGTCTCAGTTCACCTTTTACTGCCTAGTCTCTCAGAATGAATTGTGCTAATAATGTGCTTTTGGGAGTGAAATGGGGAAAATATGCTATGTTTAACCTTCCTTGCTTTGATGCATTCGTATTGCTACAAGCTGATATTGGGAAACGAGTATAGTTTTTGCAGTCAGATGCAACAGAAACTGTATGTAGTTGCCAAAACTTTTAGATTAGGCAATAAAGAATTAGCAGCTATCGTGTGGAATGCTGTTATTTCTTTTTACTGCGCATGTTTCAGCTAAGCGAATTATTCACTATATATTTGCAGCTTTAATAAACACGTTATTATTCAGTGTTAAATTTTGATGAATTTCCCTGTACACATATACTTTATTTTGTCGATTGTCAAATCATCCTTGTCATATCCTGAAAATAGCTAACTTAATTGTAATTTTATGAAGATTGATAAAATGATTATAGCTCTATAACGTGCACACATCTTTGTCATGAATTTACTATTTTCATAATCTTGTGTCATAACTTGATTATCCGCAAAATGTAACGTGTAGATCTAATCTTTTTCTGTCAGTAAGTCTACAGACCCTAAATATTACGACCGCGTGATATGTATTGCAGTTACAAAAACTGGGCACGTAGGTCATTTTGGCTCTCAGAGTGTATGGGACAGATGCTTGTCTTTTTATTATACAATGTCACGTAGCAGAAACAAAAACACGTGTCAGAAAGCAGTAAAGCTCTTGTAGGAGGGGGGCGGCAGGGACAGGGCTTAGTGGACCACGCGTGTGACCACGGTTGGACTGAAGTGTTGTGTAAACCTGGTGGTGCGGCGCTCCATGAAAAGTCCAACAAGTGACAGTCGCCAATCTCTCTACTCGAAACTGGAAAACTTGCACGTTCTTTAAACCATAGCTTTCAATAATATGAAGTAAGGTTTTGAAATTGTTGGGCTGACGTTTCACTGCACTGTCAAAGATGCATTCATTGAATGACAGAGATTTGTGTTTCAACATTTTACCCTCAAAAGGGTTCGGAATATTTCTGATATATTCATAGTTAACATAATGTTAATGTGTTAAGAAAATAGCATTTATCGCGTATTTAAATGCATGAAGCAGCCCTTTTTACTTTCTCTACATAGTACATGATACTAGGTAGAGAAGGTATTGCACTCCACCAAAAAGTCGAAACCTATATTTCACCGGAAATACACGTTTTAGGGTCCCCTTTACCCCAAAAAAAGCATTTTTCGAAAAAGACTTTTCTCAAAAGTACTCTAACGATTTTAATTAAAATTATGCATATTAAAGATGTTTACATGATAAATAAAAACTATATTCTGAATTTTCTGCGAATAGCTTCTGAAGACGTCTTTATAATAAATGAATTTTACATAGCTGGAAACCGTAAGAGATACACATAAAATGCAGATCTCGTTAAAACACACATACATACATTTTTTACGTGGAGTTGGCCATTTTTCAGATATTCCTTGTTATTTGTTTCAGTTTTAAAATACTTTTCACATACGGGAATTTGTCATTTCCTGGCAATCCAAAGAAACGGATTTCATCCACATGGCAACCAGCTTTAAAAGATTTTACTATTGCTTTAGCCTAGTGAATTCTCTTATTTCTTTCTTCTTACACAGTAAGCAAGGAATAAGACCATTACTGCTAATGCTTATCTTAATGGTAAGATGAAGATAGAAGAAAAAGCTTCTTAACAGTAGTTTCTTACCGAGTCGTTGAGAAAGTCATGTGCATGGAATGCATTAGATTTTTCTTTATGTAAATGCGTTTATAAATATTACAAGTTGTAATCCTATAAAATAAAATGATTCATTGAAAATAACATATTTCGTTAATAATATTTAGTAACGATATACAATAACAGAGGGGGGCATCCTATATGCATGCATTTATCTTTTAAGGTTTTCCCTTATCCTCAGAAGAGGAATGTCGATAACTTTAAATTCCATGGACCCCGGACTCATTCTTTCATCCGATATGGCCTACCAGATTAAAAGACATTAAATTAAAAAAAAAATCTGATGTGCTCTATTCACATAACTTTCTCTACATATATGTAACAAATTATTGTTAATATGCTTATTCTTCTATCTATTTAGTGCCAAAACATTAGCAAAAACGGTCTTATTACTTAGTTCCGTTATAAGTAGAAGGGAAATAAGGGAATACACGAGGCTAAACTGACAATAACATTTTTTTTTAAAATGTTGTTCCTATGGGATTGAAATCCGTTTCTTTGCGTGACCAAAAGTTGATAAGTTTTTAGAGAAAAGTATTTTAAAACTGAAATCAATAACAAGGAATATCTCAAAAACGGCTAACTCCACGAAAAAAATTGTATATTACATAAATTGTGCATCGGTAAAATTAGTAAAATCTACAATACCTATTTAAAATAAAATGTTTATTTGTTTTTGTTTATTTGTCTGTCTGTTTGTTTGTTTGTTTTAGTTTAATGCCCTTTAACCTGCCAGGTTTTATCAGAAGATGAATGAAATTGGTGAAATATGTCCAGATGAGCTCGGGTTCCACATTCGTCTTCTCAGGATAAGAGAAAATCGCGAAAAAACACAACTTATCCATATAAGTCAACCTAACCGAAATTCGAACTTGGGGCCTCTTAAATGTAACAGACACTCTACCCTCACACTATAGAGACGGGCAAAAGATATGTTATTGAATTTTATACCAGTTATTACACAAAATAACAACCACATTTTAAAATTATAGCTTGCGTGGTTATTTAAATGATTTTTGATGTCTATAACTTTATTTTTCTAATAAAATATTCCACACGAACAATTTAAAAACATGCACAGTAAATAAGCCCATAAAATATATATCATATTAAACTTTATATTAGCCCCTAATTTTTGTAGGAAAGTTATTAGTTTTTGTGCTCTTAAAATTCTTAATTTTTAAAAACTTAATAATTTATTTCTCCAAATTACAGATTATCATCTAAAAGTACATGACCATCTTCTTTAATACACTTTTGGGACGAAGTATAAACATTTTGAAACAAATTAATAAAAAATTGCATCGTTTGAGTATGGAAAAGTGTGGAAAAATGTTCGAAGCACCACGGTTTAAAGTTGGGTGTGTCTATTAATAAGCTGTCGTTTATATATTTATATCCTCAGTTAATTGGTAATTAAAGTGCACCTATATGAAAAAATTATATATTTTCTTAACGTTTAGAATTCGTGTTATTTTATTAGCAAAAAATTACTTTTAAAATTTGTCACGAGTTTTGGTAAATTTCTGGGACAAAATGAAATGAAATGGTGTTTTATTTATGGACGCTCTTTAACTAGTACGGTTTTCAACATCCCATTCTATGAAATACCGTTTCATTTTGCTCAGATGCCACTTTATCAGGCTTGAGGTCCTTTTACGTGGCGTAAATCTACGACACGGTATCAACGACTTTACTTGCCTTCCGAAGGAAGCCATTCTAAGGGTTTTTGGGGCCGTAAAAATCCATCGCCCTCCGCTGGGTTTGAACTTCGACCTTTGGTGCAAGATGGTAGCATGGTATATTTCACGGATGCATCACTTTAAAAGCATTTCTTGAAATCCTTGCACTTACGTAATTTGTCGATTAAAGTATTTAAGACCTAAGAACTCTGAGAGCATAATATTACATAGGAAATGAGATACTGTTTCATTTGCTCTCCTGTATCTTCTACATATTTACTCGACTGCTTTGCCAATTTCGTAGAGATGCCCATGCTGCTGACAGTGTCCTGTTAATTGACCAACTGTGTGTTTTAAGCAATCCTCTCATTTTAAGGTAATACATCTATGAAATTTGGCCAAAAGTCTGAAAAATAAAGCCATTAAATATTCATTATAATATAATATTAACTCTAAACTTTAAGAAATATAATTTGATTCCACTTGGCGAATTTAGATCACCAATTAGCTAAAGCTAACAAATGGGCAGACGCATGCTTATTAATGGTCATACCAAAATTTAAGCCCTGCTTTCTCACAACTTTTTTGAAGAATTACTCCATTCTCAAAATAATCCACAACATGCAATTTTTACAAATTTATTTCAAAATTTTTACATTTGCTCTGAAAAGTATATTAAAGAAAATAACATTATATTTTTTTTTTTAAATAATGCTCCAGTTTCGAGATATAAATTATTAATTTTTATAAAATCAATAGGTTTGAAAAATGGAAAAAGTAAAATTGTTTTACAAGAAAGTTTTAAAATCTATAAACATTGAATATCAGATATATTAGATCTTTTTCAAATTTTAACATCTGAATGTTTACGTGAATAGTTTTAAAACTACATCGCTGAAGTACTTTTATTAGAACAGTAACACACATTAGAACATTTAATTAAACATGCAAGCTAAAATTTTGAAACACGACAGATAAATTATTACAGAAGGAAGCACAATGTGTAGTACAAACCAAATACGAGGGCCGTTCAGAAAGTAGCCTCCGATCGGTCACAGTGCGGGTAGTGGGGGGACTAGCGACGCCATCTGTGCATTCACGCACTCAGCAGGTCAGTCGGCATCAAGCCGTGGTCGAGTGAAAGTCGTACCTGCGCTAGTTTAGTGTTTGTGGCCGTTTGAAATGTGTACTGCAATAGAAAACCCCGCCAAATGTGAAGTGCGTGCTGTTATAAGGTTTTTTACAGCCAAAGGATATTCTGCAGCAGCTATTCATCGTGAGCTTTGTGCCGTGTACGGACCAAGAGTTATGAGTGAAGGAGTGGTCCGTGAATGGGTACGTTTATTTAAAAGTGGACGAGAAAACGTTCATGATGAAGAGAGGAGTGGTAGACCATCATTGGTCACGGACGAACTCGTTCAGACAGTTGATGCAAAAGTTCGTGAAAACCGACGTTTCACAATGTCGGAGTTGTCTACTGATTTTCCACAGATTTCTAAGACTCTCTTGTACGAGATAGTGACAGCAAGATTGGGTTACCGTAAGTTCTGTGCACGATGGGTGCCCAAAATTCTTACCGACTACCACCAAACTCAAAGAATGGCCTCTGCATTAGACTTTCTGTCACGTTATGAGGCCGAAGGTGAACCATTGTTAAACAGAATCGTGACCGGGGACGAAACCTGGATTAAGTAGTACGTGAACCCTGAGGCAAAAGAACAATCAAAGATATGGGCACATTCAAATTCGTCTACCAAACCAATAAAAGCCCGGCAAGATTTTTCTGCCCGAAAATTGATGGCAATGGTGTTTTGGGATGCAAAAGGGGTGTTGTTGGTTGAATTCATGGAACGTGGGACGACCATTAATCAAGACGTGTACTGTGAAACACTAAAACAATTACGACGGGCTATACAGAACAAACGCCGTGGTATGCTGACTTCCGGTATCGTTTTTTTTTTTTGCACGATAACGCCCGTCCTCACTCTGCTCGCAGAACAACAGCCCTTCTTGAGTCCTTCAAGTGGGACGTTGTCAACCATCCACCTTACAGCCCAGATCTGGCGCCAAGCGATTATCACCTCTTCATGCATATGAAGAAATGGCTCGGGTCCCAGCGGTTTGATGACGACGAAGAGCTCAAAGATGCGGTCACAGGCTGGCTCCAGGCACAAGCGGGTGATTTTTATGCAGAAGGAATTTCAAAGCTTGTGAACAGATACGATAAGTACCTCAATCGTTATGGAAACTATGTAGAAAAATAGTGCAAAGATGTAGTTGTAAGATGTATATATTAAAATATTTTTATTTAACTTGGTGAATTTCTTGCAATCAACCGGAGGCTACTTTCTGAACGGCCCTCGTAATAAGGCATGAATTAAATAAGAATGGCTGCATACCTAGCTGTAGCTTGTTTGAAAAAAAATCATTTAAAAGTCCTCTTTCATTTGCTTCACAAGCATGCTGTTGACTCAGGAAGCCATCCAACACACTTGTCAGAATGTCCCGTAAAATGTCTGCAGTTTCTTGAGAAATTGAAGCCTTTTAATTTCGTAATTGTCTCCTTACGAGTGGAAAATACCTTCTCCTTGAGGTAACCCCAAAGAAAGCGATCAGGGGCTCTTTATGGCCTCTGGATTAGTTGACCTGGAAATAGCTGCCACAATATGGGCGTGCTGATATTGTCTGTAATGTCAAGAGTACTATTCCTCTTAATTCAGGTATCAGGAAGCTGTTGACCATTCTGAGTTAACGGTAGCGGATCTGACCTGGGGATCCTGTAACAGTATGGGCCAATAGTATCAAATTACGCTACACCGCAAATATTGCAACTTTAGGGCTGTCAGTAGGGCTTCATGAAGCATCTGAGGGTTGGTTTCTGCTCAATATTGGAAGTTTTTCTTGTTCACAAATCCGTATAAATGGAAATGTGCTTTATCTTAAGCAGATTAGGCAGAAAATTGTTCTATGCAATCTTTCCTGAAGCTGCGCACCAAATGTTATTCTCATCTGTCGATCAATTGAACTTAACCTATGAACAACTTGCAACTTACGAGTATAAGGATGGAATTTAAATTCTGCTCTCAATATTGGTAAAGCAATAGTAGACTTAGATTGTCAGCGAATGTCGACAGGCCGGACGGTGTTGACTTTACTAAATTTGTGCTCGAACACAGTCGACATTCCCAGGACGGTTCTTGGCCTACCTGATGGTTTTTTTAATTTCCATTTTTCCATATCCCCTTCGAGACTTGACCAATCGCACAGTGTGAAGATGACAATCTCCTAGACATAAGAATCGCTGAACAGCGATTAAAGCATTTAAATAAACTAAAGGTTCTACAGCTTGAATACATATTTGTTGCAATAAAATGGCTGATCTTCTGTAATAAATAAACAATTCCAAAGCTTCCGTTGCTATGGACCGTTGCAGTTACATTATATAAATGCGCTTTAAATTTTGCTCCAAACCTTATCTCTTTTTGTAATAACTGGAATTAATTATAACAATATATCTTATACATTACAAAGCACAATGACGTGCATTCGGCGCTTAGTCACAATATTCTGGATTTTCCAAATCCTTAAGCACTGATTATATCCTGCTTTTCATTGTTCCTTCGATAAGAGTTTTTGAGTGTTTGTGTCCTGATAAAGAATCCCAGTACTCGTGAGCTTTTAACTGATCCATTCCTGGATTACACCCGGAAAAACTCAGCCGAATGTATGTTCAGGACCTGCAAAATTATTCTCTGCTCCTTTCTTCGCCATCATCTGCTCTTCCGTTATTATGGAGTCCTCCGTGACTGGACACCCACTCCAATTCTACTGAATTCTATTGGGTTAGAGTCATTAGCAGCTTCCATAAATCCCCAGACTAGTTTAGATGAACGACCAATGTGTCTCTCTCTAGTGCCCCTGGAGTATACTCTTTCTTTGGAACATCTGTCCAGCATCGCCTCACACAACCAAACCTGAAAGTACACCTGAAATATGACAAGGAAGCGAAATAAAAGTGATATGAGAGAACGATCGGGGAAAACCACGAAAAACTCTAGAAGAAAAGGGCGGCGGAACTCCCGAAAACGAGCCTCGCACGTTAGCGCATAGCCGAATTGGCATGGTTCTACCAATTCTACACTCCAGGGGTGTGCTTTTCAATCTCAGTACGACCCCAATTTTCTGTGTGTACACTTGGGAGTGAAAGAAACGTGACACTTGTAGGAACGGGATAATATAATAGTAATTACATGTGTAGGTCCGCCCTCTCCAAGAATCACCCTTCTGTCTCTCTTGTTGTATAATTCTAATCACTTTATTAAGGCGTTACTTCGTCATCCTAAATATAAGCAGAGAGTAACTCAGAGTTATCTATGATCTTGCCAGTTGAGAAGTGTGTAATAATCAGAATAACATCTTAATGTTAAGAATACTAGACGTTTATTATTATTATTATTATTATTATTATTATTATTATTATTATTATCACAATTACTGCTACTGCTGCTGCTATTATTATCATCATCGCCACAATTTCCGTCTAAGAATTACATACAAGATTTACTCCTGTTTCACAGGCCGATCAATGTTTTTCTTGGTGTTCCATATCGATAGCTGTTTTGGTGTGTAATTTAATATTATTTTCCAAGATTGAAGTATCCTACATATTCTGCAGATGATTTTTCCACTGTATCAGAAGTTAGAAGATATCCTCCTCGTTGTAGCTATTTGCCTGATCGCAGTAATCCTTTCCAGTAATATATTGAAGGGAAATTTAATGTATGCTCTGACTTCTCGAAGGAAACTGTAAGAAAACTTGCGCAGCATATTGGGCATCTGCTACTGTACGATACGAGAGGTGTGCGCATAGCATTGCAGTTTCTTCTGGCACTAGAGTTCTTGACAACCGGTGCATTTATACTATACATGGTTACATAATATATATGCATCGATCGAATGCAGGGCTTTAGACCGTGTACTTCTGCAATCCAAAGCATCACAGCAAGGCTGAAAACTTCTGAAACAACAAGTCTCCTTTCATTAAACATTTTTGCGATAGGCCATTTCTTGAATATGTTATATAACTTCTTTATTATACATTAATCTGCTACTCGCTTTCTCTTTGGAAACGTAATTAGACAATTTTATTTTATTTATTTAAGCTATGCTTTAGTTTCAAGGACAAATTTCCAGAGTAATAGGTGTCATTGATTGCACCCACATCAGAATAAGCTGTACACACCCAAAATTCGATCTCAAAATTTCACCAGAAATATGTCGCGAGTTCCTCTGAATAAGAAGAAAGAAAGAAACATTTTTAAAAACGCATGTTTAAGACATTTTTATACTAAATCTTGAATTTCCTGGGAATAACCTCTGAAGTCCTGTTCATTCTGGATAACTTTTCCATAACTGGTAAATCATAAGAGATAGAGAAAGCACAAATTATGTCAAACATATATACATATAGGTTAAGCAAAAATAACACAATATCAATTCATCACATAGCGAACAGCTCTTGAAAGATCGCTACTGCTACTGCTACTGCTACCACCACTACCACTACCACGACCACGACCACGACCACTACCACTACTACTACTACTACTGCAACTACTACTACTACTACTATACTACCACTACCACTACCACCACCACGACCATGACCACGACCACTGCCACTACCACTACTACTACCACTACTACTACTATACTACCACTACCACTACCACCACCACGACCACTGCCACTACCACTACTACTACCACTACTGCTACTACTATACTACCACTACTACTACCACTACTACTACCACTACTGCTACTACTATACTACCACTACTACTACTATACTACCACTACCACCACCACGACTACGACCACGACCACGACCACTGCCACTACCACTACTACTACCACTACTGCTACTACTACTACTATACTACCACTACTACTATACTACCACTACCACTATCACCACCACGACCACGACCACAGCCACTACCACTGCTACTACCACTACTGCTACTACTACTACTATACTAACCACTACCACACCACTACTACTACTACTACCACTACTGCTACTACTATACTACCACTACTACTACCACTACTACTACTATACTACCACTACTATACTACCACTACTACTACTATACTACCACTACCACTACTACTATACTACCATTACCACTACTACTATACTACCACTACTATACTACTACTACCACTACTACTATACTACCACTACCACTACTACTATACTACCACTACCACTACTACTATACTACCACTACCACTACTACTACTATACTATCACTACCACTACTACTATGCTACCACTACCACTACTACTATACTACCACTGCGACTATACTACCACTACCACGACCACGACCACGACCACTGCCACTACCACTACTACCACTACTGCTACTACTATACTACCACTACTACTACCACTACTACTACCACTACTACTACCACTACTGCTACTACTATACTACCACTACTACTACTATACTACCACTACCACCACCACGACTACGACCACGACCACGACCACTGCCACTACCACTACTACTACCACTACTGCTACTACTACTACTATACTAACCACTACCACACCACTACTACTACTACTACCACTACTGCTACTACTATACTACCACTACTACTACCACTACTACTACTATACTACCACTACTATACTACCACTACTACTACTATACTACCACTACCACTACTACTATACTACCATTACCACTACTACTATACTACCACTACTATACTACTACTACCACTACTACTATACTACCACTACCACTACTACTATACTACCACTACCACTACTACTACTATACTACCACTACCACTACTACTACTACTATACTATCACTACCACTACTACTATGCTACCACTACCACTACTACTATACTACCACTGCGACTATACTACCACTACCACGACCACGACCACGACCACTGCCACTACCACTACTACTACCACTACTGCTACTATTACTACTACTACTATACTACCACTACCACACTACTACTATACTACCACTACCACTGCTACTACTATACTACCACTACCACTGCTACTACTGCTACTACTATACTACCACTACCACTGCTACCACTGCTACTACTATACTACTACTACCACTACTGCTACTACTATACTACCACTACCACTGCTACTACTACTACCACTACTGCTACTACTATACTACCACTACCACACCACTACTACTACTATTACTACTATACTACCACTACCACACCACTACTACTACCACTACTGCTACTACTATACTAGCACTACCACTGCCACTACTACTACCACTACTGCTACTACTATACTACTACCACTACTGCTACTACTATACTACTACCACTACTACTACTATACTACCACTACCACTACTACCACTACTGTACTACTACTATACTACCACACCACTACTACTACCACTACTGCTACTACTATACTACTACCACTACTACTACCACTACTACTACTATACTACCACTACCACTACTACCACTACTGTACTACTACTACTACTATACTACCACACCACTACTACCACTACTACTACTACTATACTACCACTACCACACCACTACTACCACTACTACTACTACTATACTACCACTACTACTACCACTACTACTACTATACTACCACTACCACTACTGTACTACTACTATACTACCACACCACTACTACCACTACTACTACTATACTACCACTACCACACCACTACTACCACTACTACTACTACTATTCTACCACACCACTACTACCACTACTACTACTATACTACCACTACCACACCACTACTACCACTACTGCTACTACTACTATACTACCACTACCACACCACTACTACCACTACTACTACTATACTACCACTACCACACCACTACTACCACTACTGCTACTACTACTATACTACCACTACCACACCACTACTACCACTACTACTACTACTTCTTTACTACCACTACCACACCACTACTACTACTACTATACTACTACTACTATACTACCACTACCACACCACTACTACCACTACTACTACTACTATACTACTACTACTATACTACCACTACCACACCACTACTACCACTACTACTACTATACTACCACTACCACACCACTACTACCACTACTGCTACTACTACTATACTACCACTACCACACCACTACTACCACCACCACAACCACTACTACTACTAATACCACCACTACTGCTAGTATCACTACTACTAGTATCACCACCACTACTACTATTACTACTATTATTATTTTTTTTTTAAGATTTGACTATCGCTTTAGCCTAGTGCGTCCCCTTATTCCCTCGTACCCACAAGGCGCTACATAATAAAAGTATTATTGCAAATATACATGAAGTAGATAGAAGAATAAACTTATTATGAATACTTTATTGCTGAACACATAGAAAAAGTCATGTTAAAATAACTTGAGAATTATTTTATTGCATCTCTAATAAACTGTTATTTCAATTCAATTTCTGTATTTGGGATAGAATGCACAATTTCCTCTGCTTTTAACAGTAGAGTTTTTGCAAGGACTGTATTTTAGCAGAGCAACAATTGCTGCGAGTGCGGAACACAACATTGGTCTGTCTGCAAGGGAGTAATTTCACATTCCAGTGGAGGTAAACTTAATAGAACATGGATCAGGATTTTGTTTGTTGGCGCCGATCCCATTCACTTTGTTGCCAGTGCTATTCAAATCATCGCCAGACCCATATATATCATGGTGACATATGTGTGGGCAAGCTCGCTACCTACAACGTGCCGCTTGTGTAAACAGCTCCCCTTTCCCATTATTTTGCTTTGACGACGATTGGACGGGCGATTTTGTGATTCGGGCTCCGTGCCCCAAAACCCGGCGCTTGTATTTGTTCGTTTGCCCCTCCCCGCGCCACATGTTTATTTCCAGCGCCGAACGGGCAACAATGTTTCATTCACACCTCAAAACAAAACACTGGCACTGTGTGTTGACTTTGAGTGGAATCGTTGTTTGATATGCGGGGACCCGGGTGCAACAGTTGCTCAAGTCCATTGCACGGCTTGTGTTGTCGCAATGTAATGACTTTGCCATTACCACTATGAGAACACTACAACAGAAGTCGACACATTTAAAATCCATTCACTTTAGATGGCCACAAAATTGTATTTGTAAAAACGTGATGTGTTCTATTCACACACTACCCATCCTGCAAGAATATCTACTTCATACTAATCTATGCCTGCCATTCGACCCATTTAAAATATAAATATGTGTTCCATTCACATGAGTTTCTCTACATCTCTACAATAAAATATTATTATAAAGTTTATTTTTCTATTTACTTCATGCCAATCGAGAAAAAAAATAGCAGAAATAGTCTTATTACTTGCTTCCTTGTAAGTAGACAGGAAATAAGGGAGTACCATAGGTTAAAATGATAGTCAAAAGCTGGTTTCTATGTTACTGAAGTTCCTTTGTTGGCATGGACAGGAGTTGACAAATTCCTGTATGAGAAAAGTAACATTATTTTAGAGCTGAAACCAATAACAAGGGATATCTTAAAAACCATCAACTACACAAAAAAAATGGATATAACATAAATTGTGTGTTTTAAAGAGCTCTCTATTTTCTGTTCAGTTAGCTTTTGTTTATATCTTACGGTTTATCAGTTATGCAAAATTCCGTAAAATTCATCCAGAATAAAGTAGTCTTCAGAGGCTATTCCCAGAAAATTCAAGATATACATTTTATTTTTCAGGTAAATATCTTTAATATACGATATTTTAATCAAATTCGTTAGAGCCATTTTTGAGAAAATCAACATTTTCGAACATTTTTCCATGTTTAGGATAGTTAGGGGTGGGAGGATTTTCTTGAAAATCTTCGTGTCGCATCCTTGAAAGATGTCAAACTTAAATACCAAGTTTGGTATTGAATGGTATTTTCCTTTTTGAGCTCTGCTATCCACACACACATACACGCACACACGGACCTTTTTCTAAAAATGTTTTTTTTGGATTCAGGGGGACTCAAAATATGCACCTCCGGAGAAACCTCGATATCGAATTTTTGGGCGGAATATAGCACCTTCTCTATCCATTATGCACATTATAAGTGAAAGTAAAAACGGGACAGTCTCCATTTTCTTTTTGTGTGTCCCGAGTTCCCAGAAGTATTGCTCGTATTTTCTTGACACCATCTTCCTAAATCAAAAACTGAACTAGTTGTAACATTTCTTTTCTGACAAATGCTGAATTTGCAGTTATCTCATATATTCTTGTCATTGCTTCGCGCATTCTAAGCACAATAAAACAGACGAAGTTTGCCTAGTCCTGTGCTATTTGGGTGGATTAAGCTATTATTCGCTTCGTAATCGGCTTACCCTGCCCCTATTTGTAGGACTGACACCCCCTTGGACTTAAAAGCCAATGCGTAGGGGTCACAAGCCTGTTGGGGAGCGAAAGAACACGAGGGAGAGCCTGTTACGAGGGGTCGGCCCGTGGCCAGGCATGAACATGAAGTGGATGATATGAAATGTATGCGAAATTGATGCTTGGAAAGGTTATGACTGAGCAATTGGTGGAATGAGTGGCGGGGAGAAATCGGAGGACCCGGAGAAAGCCCCCCAGACGCCGCTTCGTCCACCACAAATCCCACATGCGGGCGCTTGAGATCGAACCCTAGATGGGAGGCGAGCGGTCTAACCACTCAACCTAAGCCTTTAAGATATTATGCCTGTCGTGAATGCCAGGGACGGCTCTAGAAAGAAGTAGCAAGCTAGCGTTAGCCCTAAAACCGGTGTCAACCACCGGTATCCATTAAATAAACAACGATATTCTTCCTTATAAAGATTCTCCAAAACCCTTAGAAGTTTTTATTTGTAAGAGACTTGTAAGTCCATCTCTGCAAGCCATGTTTGCAAAGCCTCTGCTACTGCGGTATGGGACCTGGAGCGGCAGGTGCGGAGGGGAAAATATGGAGATGTTACTTTGTTAAAACTGAACTTTATGAGGTGTATCACTTAGCGGAAATGACGTACTAACAATAACTCCGCCCAAGACATTGCTGCCAATTAATGTGTTGGATAGCACACCCACGGCGAGCAGGTTGGGAAAGATTCTATTGGAACAGCTATTTCTTTAATTCTCATCTCTCCTGCGACATTGCCTTCTATTAACTATCTAATCCTCTTTAATCCCAGTAGTTTTGGAGCCATAAGCATGTATTTAAAGGTTTTCAATAATTAATGTACAACTTTAATTTTAAGCTCATTTTAAAGCTTATACTTTCTGTGAATATTTGTTATTTTCTCTAGCACATATGCACATATGCACAATGCACGTAGTAGGTAGACATGGTATTCTATTCCATCCAAAAATTCGATACCGAGATTTCATCAGAAAAATGTTTTATGAACCCCTGAATCCCCTCCCAAAAACATTTTTAGAGAAAGATCAGTGTATGTGTGCCCGTAGACAGCATAAGTCAAAAACGAAAAGTCCTTTAAATATTAAACTTGATATTTAATCCTAGTATCTTCTAAGGAGTGACACGAAGATTTTCAATAAAATGTCCCACCCCAAACTACCCTTTGCATGGCAACTTTTTAGAAAATTATGATTTTATCGAAACAGGCTCAAACGATTTTGATTGAAATGCCGTATATTTAATATGTTTACATAATAAATAAAATGCATATCTTTAAACTCCTGGGAATAACTTCTGAAGTCGTCTTCATTCCGGATGACGTTTGCATAACTGGTAAACCGTAAGAGATGTACAAAAATTTACCACACAAAAAATGTAGATCCCGTAAAGAAACATAATTATGTCGTATACATTTGTTGTTAAGATTACATATCATTTTGTTGATATCCTATATATTTTCGAGATATTCCTTGTTATTGGTTTCAACTTCAAAACACTTATTCTCAAACAGAAGTCGTCATCCGTTTTTTTTTTTTTTTTTTTTTTTTTTACTCCTGGTCATGCAAAGAATACTGGGTTTCAATGTCAATCGCCAAGCGACAGCTTTTTAAAATATTTTATTATAGCTTTAGCCTAGTATATTTCCTTAGTTTTTTTATACTTACAAGGGTCTAAGTAATAAGACAATTTCTGCTAATGTTTATCTGGTTTTATCATGAAGCGGATAAAAGAGTAATTCTTTGTAAGAATAACTTATTTGCAGAACAGGCAGAGAAAGTTTTGTTAATGAAACAGGGCAGATTTTTTTTCCCCCAAGATAGAATGGGTAAATAATACGAGGGGCTGATTAACTCCCGGGCTTCTCAATGAAAACAGCATTTAATTTTTTTGTTTGTTTGTTTTGCTTTATTCTTTTATGTGGGTTCGAGTCCCGCCTTGGGCATGGATGTTATATGTTTGTGCAATGTGTATATGTTTGTAAAAGAAACAGTAAAACAGTAAACCAGTAATCAGTAAAACCTACGGGGGGAAATATAAATAGGGATACAGTACCGGAGTCCTGATCAGACTCCGTTACTGTTTTATATAAAAAAAAAAAAAAAAAAAAAAAAAAAAAAAAAAAAAAAAAAAAAAACATAATCTCCAGAAAGGCTAATACATTTGTCATATCGGTGTTCTAATTTAATTAAACCATCTCTGTAGTGCGATTTATCAAGGTCCTCAAAATACCTGTTTACCGTTGCTGTGACATTTTCGTCCTCCAAGAAATTGTTGAGGTTTGGGAACAGGTGGTAGTCACTGGGTGCTAGATCTGGTGAATGGACTGGATGTTCAAGCAATTCGAACTTTATTTCGCACATTTTTCCCATTACAATGACTGAGCAATGGGCCGGAGCATTGTCGAGATGAAAATTTTTTTTTTTTTTTTCAAATAAGGTTTCTTTCTTTTCACTTCATCACTCAAACGTTGCAGTAAGCTTGCGTAGTAGTCACCAGTTATACTTTTACCCTTTTCCAAGTAATCAATAAAAATAATTCCCTGTGCATCCCAGAAAACACTCGCCATAAAACTCGCCATAACGTGGTTCACTTAGCGCAATTCACTGTTTTGACAATGATTTACTTTCTGGCGTAGTGATGTAACAGTTTCATCCATGGTAATAAGCCGCCTCAAATTTTCATTGGAATTTTTACGGTAGAGCTCTACATTCTTAAAAGAAACAGTTTTTCTTTGCAATTTTGATCAGGTGTCAACAAACGCGGCACCCATCTTGCACAGACCTTGTGAAAGCCCAAAACATTACTTAAAATATTACCTGCACATTTTTTGATATGTTTACAGCCTCAGCTATCTCAAACAATTTTAATCTGCGGTCTTCCAGTACTAAACGATGAATTTTTTCAATGATGTCTGGAGTTGTCACTTCAAGAGGGCGTCCAGAGCGAGGCTCATCACTAGTGCTCGAACGTCCCATTTTAAACTCTGCAACCCACCTTTTGATCATTGATAATGAAGGGACTGAGTCTTTCAATGTACTGTCCATTTCCTCCTTGATTTCTTTAGGCGTTAAGCCTTTCAGATGGAAGTATTTAATCACTGCTCGTTTTTACAAATCCTCCATTTTCGCGAAAACTCTAAAGTTGTCTTGTTTAAAATGCTATCATTCGAAAACTAAACAAGCTATTGACCTATATGAATACAAGATAGTCTAGAGTTAAACTATACGATGCTTCTGTCTAACTGGCCTTGTAGCACCATATGTATGTGAGATCCGGGACTTATCAGGCGACCCTAATAAAAGCCCAATTTGTCCGCATTTTAATGAAAAAAGAATGGCAGGCTTATGCTAATCGAAATAAGCAATAAGATAAATGTCGTATTACTTCGTTGTAGACAGAAGGGAAATAAGGTTGTGTGTGTCTGTGTGTATGTGCGTGCGTGTGTGCGTGTGTGTGTGTGTGTGTGTGTGTGTGTGTGTAATGGAAAGCGGGTTAATAAGTGGTTTCGAGAAAGTCGGCAACGTTTACAGGTAACGTCAGATGCATGATTTATATGATATTGTGCCCAATTATAAGAACTCAATGAGCAACATTTCCAGCAAACTCCTGTTTGTTACATCAACATCATTAAGCAATAACAACTTAAACAGATATTTAACAAAATAAGCTTGTAATCTATATTAATATAGATAGACTATAATGGCTAATAACAATATAAAATAAATGCTTAACAAATAATTCTCTCAATAACAATGCTTTAAAACCATTCAAAATAGTTCCAGATTTAAAATTTAACAAAATTCTCCTTTAACACAATCTCAAATCTCGCTGGTATAACCTAAAATTAGAAACAACATCCCATATCCAGAATTAAGGAATTAAAGGCGCATTAGACTCCCATGTTAACACAATAAACTGAATAAATATACATTATTATATGGCAGAAACGCAAAACATAATTTTAATGTGCTTGGCAACAGAAGGAAAAAAATAAGGAAAACTATTTAAGTCACATCCACAACGTTACTTACTATTACAACATTAAAATAAGTGTAAAGTTTGTAATAGATACACTACTTAAAAATTAGCTCTCACTGTTAACTATTAAAAGTTAACACAGTGAGCTATGATACCAATTATTTCGGCAACCAGAAAACATTTTCAAACTTTTATAAATCGGCGAATCACGCCTATGTGCCTTACTGGAGTTAAGAACTCACCACTTCAGAGTGATACTAACTACTAACACTCGTGAATCGTGGCTCCGCGTAGCCTCAGCAAAAACCTCCGAGCGATAGTGAACCCACGCGTGCGAAAAACAGAATTATATTAAAGTGCCAAGCACGCCACCGAACAATACAGCAACCACAAACCCCGCGAGCACACAAAAATAAATGCACCAGAATGGTATAGTGTTTGTGCGTGTGTGTGTGTGTGTGTGTGTGTGTGTGTGTGTGTGTGTGTGTGTGTGAAGAACATAAACCATGAGCAATTATTAAAACAAAAGTTATATAAAATCCCCCAAAATTTTAACAATCATCCAGGAAAAGCTTTACTAAACCGAATTAATAAATAAACTCCTGCTGTAACCAAGGAGGAGGTTTCGCTGTTGATAACGCAACCTTAAATCGATTTTTTACATTTCATTTTGCGTGTGTGTGAATGATGTCGAAGGACATTCTGCACTACAGCCAATGGTTTTTTGTACGTCAGAGCCTCAGGTGGATATGATGAGATTAATTTCAAAGGGCGGCCGAAACCGGGCGGAGGAAGAGCCACCGTGCAGAGCCCCTAACATATTCCAAGGTTCTTCATCGCGACGCGGTAAGCACTAGGAGCTCGTACCCCAGCTCTGACCAAATGTTCAAAAGAATGATACAATAATAAGGATTATACCTGGATTATACCTGGGCCTACAGATGACTTCCAACGCCATTCGCCGCCGATAGTTGTATTTATAGAACGCAGTCACCACCACGGAAGGCGTCACGAGTCTTCGCCGAAAGTTATAACCCTGAAAGAGACCAGTTGGATGAAACGGAGATGAAATTAAGGGACAGCTAGTTCGGGAGAGTGAAGAAATCTCCCTAGCAGTTGCCTAATGACCCGGGAAAACCCTCCAAAAACTCATGGGTCAGGAAGGCCGGCCGCGGGAATGAATCCCACCACCTCTGAATGCCAGTCTCAGACAAAACGCCTGAGCCACCTGGCTCGGTAAATAAGAGGGCACACCAGGCTATAGCGGTAATTGAATCATTTAAGTGTAGGTCGCTGTTTAAATACATTGAAATTTGGTCCTCTTTAGATGGACAGGAAAAAAATCGGATGGCGAATTTCCGTTTAACACAGTATAAATATTGGAAAATTAAAACCTATAACAAAAAATGTTTCGGATATGGTTAACTTCACAAAAAATTCGGATGTATTCCATTCACATGACTTTCTCTATCTGTTCTGCAAATTAACTATACTTAGAAAAGATTATTCATTTATTTATATCATGCTAATCGAGATAAGCATTACCAGAAATTGTCATATTTCTTATGTATTCTATCTAGGATATGGTTAACTCCACAAAATAATCTGATGTGTTCCATTCACATGACTTTCTGTATCTGTTATGCAAATAAACTATATTTAGAAAAGATTATTCTATTTAAGCATTACCAGAAATTGTCTTATTTCTTGCTTCCTTCTAAGCAGAAGGGAAACATGGGAATTCACTAGGATAAAACTAAAGTCAAATCTTTAAAAAGCTGGTCGGCATGGAACATTAAAGTTCAGTTCGCTTTGCATTGCCAGTAAAACAAAAGAAAGATGACGTGAAAGAGGGCCCCGTTTGAGAAAAGTTATATAATTTAAAATTGAAACCAATAACAAGGAATATCTCGGAATTGGTGCACTCTAGGAAACAAAAAAAACAAAAAAACAAACAAAAAAAAAACCTTAATGACATAAATTGTGATTTTAACGAGATGTAAATGTAGTAAGTTTTTGTTTATCTCTTACGGTTTATAGTTATGCAAAATTCAACCAGAACGAAGAAGTTTTCCCAGAAAATTCAAAATACAGTTTATAGTTACGCAAAATTTAACCAGAATGAAGAGTTTATTGCCAGAAAATTCAAGATATACATTTTATTTCTTATGTAAAGAAATGTCTTTAATACACGGTATTTTAATCAAAATAGTTAGTCATTTTTAAAAATAAATCAAAATAAAAAAAAAGAAAACTGGCGTTATGGACGCTCTTTAACTACTCTGGTTCTCAGCGTCTCATTTTAAATTGGGCGAGAAAGACCGCTTAATTTTGCTCAGAGGCCTCTCTATCAGGCTTGAGGTTCTTTTACGTGCCGTAAATCTACGACACGGGACCAACGGCTTTACTTCCCTTCCGATGCTAAGGATTTTTACACCCGAAAAAATCCATCGTCCTCCACCGGGTTTGAACCCGCGACCTTGGGTATATGAAGTCAGCATGGTGACCATTACACCATGGAGAGCGACAAAAAATAAATAAAAATGTTCGATCTTTTTTCATATAAAGGGTAGATTGGGGTGGGGAGAATTTGCTTAAAAGCTTAAATACTAAGTTTAGTAGTTTACCGACTATTAGTTTTTGAGTTATCGTGTACACAGGCACACGGACTCACACACGAAATCTTTTTTTAAAAATGTTCTATACAGGGCACCTTAAAACGTGTATTTCCGGTGAAATATCGGATTGATGGAGTGCAACACCTTCTTTACATGTGTATAAGTAGAGAAAGGAAAAGTTGATATGTTTCATTCAAATTGTTTGGGTTAATAAGTAATTTAAATTATTGTAAAATGTATTTAATAATGCAATTTCAACATCAGAAATTAGGAAGATAATAGCAATTAAAAAAAACGTAAAGAAAAAGATAGATGTGAATAGTTAATTGGGTCAAATCCACATGACTACCTATTCTGCAACAAAAAGGTGTTCTTCTATCTGCTTCATACTAGTGGAGATAAACACTAACATAACGATTGCATTACACTAGTGTCCAAAGTTAAGCATAATTCGGAAAACAGAGAACTGAAATTGAAACTGGTGAACGAGCGCCATTAAACGTTATCACAGTGTGTGCCTCCTCTTACTGGGAGTCTATGATAGGTAAGCGGGTTCACGCTTCTAAGGTCAACAAAACCAGAACAGCAAACCAATACCAGAGTCTCAGACCCAGTGCGTGGCTCATTTGTTATTGCTCTCCCATTGTGAACAGAGTTATGCTTCGCAAAGTGTTTACAAGACAGCACCAACATGCCACAAAGACGTCAACTGGACCCTGTTTTGAAGGGTAGAATCATCGGACGTTCAGAGGCAGGTCAGACACAAACCACAGTCTCTCGGGCCCTGAATGTTCCACAAAGTACTTTGGCGATGGTTCCAAGAAATAGGAAGTGTTCGTCGGATCCCTGTACAAGGTCGCCCACAGGCTACAACGCCGCAACAGGACCGATATTTGACCATAACAGCATGACGACATCGAAGGATGCCCCGAGACAACTGTCTTCCGAGCTTGCAAGCCGCCTCAGGCGTTCCAGTTTCGAGGCGAACTGTATACCGGAGGTTCAGGGCAGTCGGCCTCTAGCCTGACGCCTCACTCACTCAAATACACATACGGTCCCGTTTACAATGGAGTCAGTAACGTCAACATTGGACTTTGAATGAACGGAGGAACATGTGGTTTACAGATGAGTATAGATTCAGTTTGAACAATGATTCTCATCGCACAATAATCTGGAGAAAACGTTGAACCAGTTTCATCCCACCAATATCGTGGTGGCGTACTCGTGTGGGCAGGCATAATGTTCAATGGACGTACAGATCTCTACATCTTCGACAGTGGTACTGGGAATGGCTAGAGATACAGAGACGAGATACTGGAATCACATGTGCGACTTTTCAGAGGCGTAATTGGTCCACACTTCATCTTAATGGACGATAATGCACGTCCGCATAGAACCCACCTGGTGGACGACTATCTTGAGAGGGAAGATATCCAGCGATGTCCCCGGATATGAGCCCTATAGAGCACGCCTGGGATGCATTAGGAAGGCGAGTTGCCAGCCCACCAAGGATACTTCCAGACCTCTGACGTGCTCTCCGTGAGGAATGGGAACTGCTACCTGCAGAGCTCTTGAACCATCTTATAGAGAGCATGTCAAGACGCTGCGAGGTCTGTGTAGCCATGAGGGGTCACCACATCCCATATTAGCCGCTCAGCATCATCATTGTCATTGTGGAAATGATCGTCAGATTGCGTAAAAAGGTGTTCCCAGGTCAAAATTGTCTGCTACTTCTCACTCTATTACATTCCAGATCATATGTGATGCGTTGGTAACAACATACTGTATTATGCTCAACTTTTGTACACTTATGATAGTTTGGTAATAAAATATTGAACTATGCTTAACTTTTGGACACTAGTGTACTATGCGCACATCTTTTCTTGGACGCTGGTTTTACGGGAAAAAGAGGACCAGAGGAAGAATGTAGATATCGCCTACATCGCTATCCTTTTTTTCCGCAGGGTTGTCAACCAAGGAAGATTTCTTTCTTTAAGGCCCTCCGAAATATGATGATTAGGTTATCTAATTTACTGCGAAGTAGCTGAATAATTTAATGAAACGGCGCATATACGCTCTGGGTTCTACAGACAGAATTAAACGTTAGCGTGAAGCCACTAGATATTAGAATATAGTGTACTTCATGTCTCAATGTTGTCGCTCTCCTCCGTTTCCGAAATTGTGCGAAACCTACCAAACGAAGATTAGGGAGCCGAGCGCCCAAGAAAAGATGTGCGCATATAATACTTCCTTGTAGGTAGAAGGAAAATTAGACAATGCACAAGGCTAAAGCGATACAAAAATGATTTGAGAGCTGGTCGCTATGTGTTTACAATGAAATTCAGTTCTCTTTGCATGACCAGTATAAGTTGTGGACGATTTAAACCAATAACAAGAACATCTCGAATATGGTTAACACAATAAAAACATATCTGATACAAATTATGTATTTTAACGAGATCCATTCGCCCTCAGTCGTGTAGTAGTTGCCATGCTGGCGGGTGATGGATTCTTTTTGGACATAAAAATCCTTAGCATAGCCTCCTTCGGAAGGGAAGTAGAGTCGTTGGTCCTATATAATGTTTATTTGCTTGTAAAAGACCCCATACCGTGAAAGAAAAGGCCCCGGTGCTAAATTCTGTCATTTTCACCTCGTGATTTCGTCCTATAGTTTGCCATCTATGGGCGATGAGTTTATCAAGGGAATTATTTTGCGTCTCTTTTCCTTCCTACATGCAGCTACCATTTCTGCTTTAGTAGAGCAAAACAATGTTATTTAAAACTACATTTTTCGCAAGTATTTGGACGGTTGGTCGGTTCATTCTAGAGGAGGTTCCACACTGCAGCCACCAGAAGCTTATTTTACGTCAGACCTAACAAAGTTCAAACAGTTCTTCATCTCAACGCGGGGAGCGCTAAGATGCCGCGCCATTGGGCCTGACCAAACTTCCCAACTCCTACAGACAAACCCCTCTCCGCCACTCCGTCGCCGAGAGCTGTAATTCAAAAGCGCATTCACCACCGTGGAGAGGTGCCACCGGCAGTCTCGCAGGCTCTTACCACCCTGAAAGAGGCCGGTTGGAATGAAATGGAGATGAAACGAAGGGGCAGGAAGTTCGGAGGAAAGAAGAAACCACAGCCTAGTGACAGGAGCCCCCAAGACAACTATAGGTCAGAGAGTTCGGCTGCAGTAATCGAACACAAGACTTCTTGAATGTCGTCCCAGATAAAACGCCTGAGCTACCTAGCTCGATTTGGCAAGTATTGAATTGCAAGTCTGTAACATAACCACGTCCATTGCACAAATTGTGCACGTGCTAATGAAAACAGCAAAATGGGAAACTAACAACGTTTAATTTTAACGGTAATTATCGATAACACTTTAATATGTTTATTTACAGGTAATGAACACCTAACCATTGTTTATATATATATGTAATGTGATTACCTTTCTCAGATAACCAGATTATAGCCTCAGGCTTTTTCATCGTTATTATATTTTGGGGTGGATCTACCAATATCAATTTGTGTGCACTGAGATTATAAAAATCGCTTATGTTTGTGTTGCGTGTAATAATCCAGAATCAACTAAAGTAAACAGCAATTTACAGCCAGAGGCAATTCATTAAGCTTATTCCAATAACAGAAAATAGACAGTAGTATATACAATTTTTGGTTCTTACTTTTTGTGTTCATCACAGAAAATAAGCATCATTTCATCTTCAAATAGTAAAACTGAATCTAGTTCGTGCTGTCATATTATATTTACGTGGCTTTAAAATTAATAAAACCATAGTGTTTAAATAATGCGGCGGTTACTTCTGGTTTTATTACTTTCTCTACTTAGAAATAAATAGAGTAAAACCCCTCAATTACGCTCCTCAACAGACTGTGGCCTAAACGTGCAATAATCGGGATAGCGCTACACTCGTGTTATGATATATTAGTTGTGAAAAAGGACACACTTTAGCAGTCTGTATAATATAATAAATGTTTCTGAATATTCGGGTAGAGTACAGTGCAAAATAAGCAACAAGAGATAATTTCTTCGATTGTTGATTGTCGTGTACTCTTACCGCTAATTATTACACTTCTGATTTGCCATTTTGTACTACTGTACGACAGCTCGCTATACACTGTACAGAATTTTAAGAAAGACTTCAGTGCCTGAGGTTTATGTTGAAACATGGCCATTTTTCTGCTACCTGATCGGCTTAAAGGATCGAGTGATAGAGAACACTGTCACAGTCATCCTTCACTGCCTATTACACTATTAGTATCAGTTGTACTTGTTTTCTGACAGTGAACTATGGAAAATATGCTGATATCTTTTACCGTCCTTGCTTCGCTGGCTACTACGGTACGACAACTTGCTATAGACTATACAGAATTCAAAGAAAGACTTTGTCACAGTCATCCTTCACTGTCTGTTACTCTCTCAGTAACAGTTGAATTGTGTTGTTACCAGTTGTACGTGTTTTCTGGTAGTGAAATATGGAAAATATGCTGATATATTTCATCGACCTTGCTTCACTGGCTTTCATATTGTTTCAGGCGGGTGTTGGGAAATGAAGGAAACCTTTGCAATCAGAGATTGAGATTAGACAGTTAAGGATTGCCAACTGCCGTGTGGAATGTATAAGCTATCTCTTTCTATTCACCATTTTCAAGATGAGGCAAACACAATAAAAGGATAAAACATTTGACAGGAAGTCTTTTGAAAGTATAAATTCCTTTCAAGAAAAGGTACTATTATTGCATGGTACTATTACTACGAACTACTTTTGTATGACAACTTTCTGTTATATTAATGTTTCTTGGCGGGTATACCCAGTTGCCTATGGGCTCCGGGATAAGCTAATATTATATTTGCGTTGTACAATTCCCTTTTCTGTTTATTCAGTTTTTGAACCCTGTTGATGTTTATTGTTAGTTTGCAACAGCGAGGGGTCGCATTTCTGAATTCGGGAGATATGCCATGTTACACCGGTAAGGAGTTGGGTATTGGATTTATTACTACATACCAATTGGTTATTCTAGTATTCTGTCACACTCTTCTAAATTCATGAGGAATCATTTTACTCATTTCTTGATTTATGAAGTCTTTGTTAATCTTGTGTATGTAACCGGATGATGCTGGATTCCTATTCCCTAGGAATGTTCCATTGGACTTTACGTGACGTCAGTTTCCTTATGGAAACTTCTAGAACAATGTTGCAGCAAATGTCACGTGTCTCTAGGAAATTCATGAACCTACACAATTTCGGAGCGCCATCATACCATAAAAGGTAATATCCGCTCGGAGAATATCAAGACCCCGATAGGGGCCATGATCCGATATAAATAAGCGAACGAGGCCCGCTCGCTCTTCTTGCTGCTGCCCAAGTGCATGTAACTTTGATATCAACGTTCTGCGGCTCCTGCTAGATTAACGCCGACATTCTCCAAGGTAAGCCCCGATGGATTCCATTAATGAGTATCTTTGCCGTTGAGATTATAATTGTCATTGTCATTATAATTGTTGCTTCCCAATCATTGTACACCATCATATCGAAACCATCCATTAGAATATATCATGCAACCAGACACTTAAACTAGTGTCTTTTTCTGTGCTCATAGATATGGGCGTGACAACACACTAGGCTAAACCGACAGTCAAACGTTTTAAAATGTGGTTGCTATGGGATTAAAATCCGTTTCTTTGCGTGGCCAGGATATTACAAATTCCTGTATGAGAAAAGTTTTAAGTGTTTTAAAACTGAAACCAATAACAAAGAATATCTCGAAAATGGTAAACTCCACGAGAAAATGTATATGATATAAATCCTGTGTTTTAACGGATCTACATTTTTTCTGCAGTAAGTTTTTGTGTATCTCTTACGGTTTACCAGTTATGCAAAATTCAGCAAAATTCATCCAGAATGAACCGGTCTTCAGAAGCCATTCCCAGAAAATTCAAGATATGCATGTAAATAGCTCGTAATATACGTAGCTTTAATATACGGACGGTATTTATTCAAAATTGTTAGAGTCAATTTTGAGAAAATCAAAATTTTCAAAAATTTTTCTAGATAGGGGGATTTTCTCGAAAATTTTCGTGTCGTATCCTTGGAAGATACGACACTTAAATGCCAAATTGGTATTTAGTTTTTGAGCTATGCCGTCCACAGACACACACGGACCTTTTTCTGAAAAGGCTTTTTCTGGACTCAGAGGATCTCAAAACATATATTTTCGGTGAAATCTCGGTATAGAATTTTTGGGTGGAATACAATACCTCCTCTATACACTATGTACATAGTACGTATAGAGAAAGTAAAAATTATCGAATATTTTTACTATCTCAAAAATTGCTCTAACGAATTTGGTTAAAATGCAGTACATTAAAGATATTTACATGACAAATGTAATGTTGAAATTTCTGGGAATTGCCTCTTAAGACTTCATTTTGATGAATTTGTATAACTGGTATTAATCATTTCCGAGATATTCTTTGTTATTGGTTCCAATTTTAAGCTTTTCTCATACGGAAATTTTTCATTCATTCTTGTTTTTTTGTTGGTTTTTTTTTTTTTTTTTTTTTGTTTTTCTTAACTTCTGATCAAGCACAGAGAACTGAATTTCAATCACATAGCAACCTGTATTTAAAATATTTGACTTTGCTTTAGCCTCATGTATTGCCTTATTTCCCATGTATTTACAAGGAATATAATTCCATTTCTGCTACTGTTTATCTTGACTAGCATGAAGTAGTCAGGTGGACGTGGTGCATCATGTGTTTTACTTTCCCTACCGAGCAGTATGCACGAACATAGTATAGGTAGAGAATGCATTGTAATACACTCAGATTTCATCGAAAATACATTTGAGGCCTCCTGAATCAAGAAAAGCGTTTTCATAAAAAGCTGTGTGCGTGTGTGTATGTGTGTGTGTGTGTGTGTGTGTGTGTGTTGACACATAACACAAACGAAAATTCTGTTAAACACCAAACTTGTTATTTAAGTTATTTTTTCCAAAAATGCGGCACGAAGATTTTCAACAAAATCCCCAACTCAAACTACTTTTCAAAATGTTCTAATTTTTTCCATGTAAAGGGTATCTTGGGGTATCTTCCACAAAATCTTCGTGTCGCATCTTTGGAAGATACTAAACTTAAATACCAAGTTTGGTGTTTTACCAACTTTTCGTGTTTGAGTTATCGTGTTCATAGACACACGGACACACACGGACTTTTTCCTAAAAATAATTCTTTTGGATACAAGGGACCATAAAACGTGTATTTCAGGTGAAATCTCGGTATAGAATTTTTGCGTGGACTGCAATACCTTCTCTATACACTATATACATAGTACGTATAAAGAAAGTAAAAATACACAGTCGTTATATGTAAGGGATATTTTGGGGTAAGATTTTCTTTTAACTCTTCGTGTCATATTCTTGAAGGATACCGTTTTTCTAAAACTAGTCTTTTGGGTTCAGTGACTTCAAAATATAGTTTCGGCAAAATCTCTATATTATTTTTTGTGGAATAAAGGTAAAAATCTGCTAATTTCACATGACATTCACTATCTATTCTGCAACAAAAACTAAAGCATATTTCCTATATATACTTACTGTCCATCAAGATACATAAATATTAGCGTAAATGGCTTTATTTGTATTTCCTTGTAGGCACAAGGGGAATATGGAATAACACTAGGCTAAATGACAGTCAAACTTTTAAGAGCTGGTCGCTGTAAGTGGCTTGAAATTCCAGTCTCTTTGTATGACCAGTATGAAAAAGGCGAATAAAGACTTCACATTTGAGAAAGTATAGGCAAATTTAAACCAATAACAAAATATTTCGGAGACTATCATCTTCACAGAAAAAATATATATTTGACATTAACTGTGAGCTTTAACAAACGAGATCTATATATTTTTGTATAGCAATATTTTGTATATATCTTACGATTTACCAGTTATGCAAAAGTCATTAAGAATAAGGACTTCAGAGGCTATTCTCGGAAAATTCAAAGGTATGCAATTCGTTTGTAATGAAAATATCTTTTATACTCGACTATGCCTAAGCATACCTCATTTATATATCTACAGTAATTATTATACGTTTGGTAGCTGCGCCTTTATGGACCTCATTAAAGTGCACCTTTTCATTACAGTGTAGGTTTCCGTCAGTCAGAAGATCCACACATAACATTCAATACTTTCCTGTCTGCGCACATCATCATGAAGTAGGGTACCAGGCACCAACTGTTGAAAGCGCAACTACGATTATTCTTGTTGTTCAGTCGAAGAAAACGTAAATTTAGAAAAGCAAAAATGTCGGACACGAGTAACAGTGAGATGCAACATACACCACTGGAAATTGCTGTAAAAGGCACAAGAAGTGGCTAATATAGCTTATATCCACAAAAATCAAGAAACATGCACGAAAAATGCTATGCACAATTCATGGATTGTAGAAAATCAAAATGCATAATCTTATTTTTAGAAAATGTATAGCGCGTGTACTTCAAAGAAGTGTCGTAAAGTAGGAAGCCACCGAGCTTGTGAACTCACTACTCTATTAAAACTTATAAATATTTTAAACTTAGAGACATGGTTGAGCATAAATAATCGTATAAAACTTGACTATAATGGTATGACTATAAATGAAAAGAATAACAATCATGTAGAAAAAATATAAAAAATGTATAAATACGTATATTCAAGTTTCTTAAGCTGCTCATATAAAAACTTATTAAGCTCACATATCTCTCGTTGCAAATATACTATTAAGCGTGTGGAATTTAATCAAAATCGTTAGACCCATTTTTGAGAAATCAAAATTTTCGAAAAAAATGTTCATTTAAAGAGAATTTTGGAGCGAGAAAATTTCTTGAAAATCCTCGTGACGCATCCTTAAAAGTTAGAGAATTTAATTACTAAGTTTGATATGTAACGGAGTTTTCTTTATCGTTATCTTATCACAAACAATAACACACACCACACAAGGAACTTTTTATAAAACTGTTTTTTTGGATTCTAGGGACATGTGCTTCTGTTGAAAATAATGGATATCAACAAATCCAGTTATAATAGCAAAAACAACTCTTATAGAAAGAAAATGACAGTGAACTGTCATAATAAGTATCATGAATAATATCAATAATTCGATATCGAACTTTTGGGTGGAATACAATTCTTCCCCTACTTACTATGCGTAGTAGAGAAACAGATAAATTGCGTTGTTTCATATTTTATAGATAAACTATCTTAAGCAAGAGATGATGAATACTGATGAATGTCGAAATCTTTTAAAAGCCAGTCGCTATATAAAAAAAATCTGATGTGTTACACTCACATGATTTTCTCTAGCTACTTCCGTCTGAGAAAAGTGTAAGTACTTCACAATTGAAACTAATAACAAGAAATATCGTGAACACGATAAGCTCCACGAAAAAAATGTATATGGCATAACTTGTGTATTTTAACAAAATTTACATTTTTGTATAGTAAGTTTTTGTCTATCTCTTACGGTTTACTAGATATGCGAAATTAAGCAAAATTCATCCAGAATAAACAGGTCTTTAGAAGCTATTCCCATAAAATTCAAGAAATACATTTTATTTGTGAAAATGGCTTTAATAGGTGGTATTTTAATCAAAATCGTTAGAGCCATCTTTAAGAAAAACAAAATTTTCGAAAATTGTTCTATGTAAAGGATAGTTAGGGGTCGGGGGATTTTCTTGAAAATCTTCGTGTCGCATCCTTGGAAGATACCAAACTTAAATACCAAGTTTGATATTTAACCGTCTTTTTGTTTTTGAGTTTAGCTGTCCTCAGACACACAGACAGATAGACAGACAAATACACATGGACCTGTTTCTGAAAATGCTTTTTTTTTGGATTTAGGGGGTTCTAAAACATGTATTTCCGGTGAAATCTCGACATCGAAATGTTGGGTGGAATACAATACTTCTCTATCCCTGTACATTATAGATATGGGGTTAGAGAAAGTAATATTTAAATTTGGTTCCCTTTGCTTGCTAGGAGTAAACAAAAGAGAAGCGAAAAGAAATATCTCTTTCCGTTTGAGAAAAGGACTTAGGACTGAACCAATAACACGGATTATCTTGGAAACGGTTAACTCTACAACAAAAATGTATTGACATAAATTATATATTTTAACGGGATCTACATATTTTGTGTAGTAAGTTTTTGTCTGTCACAGTTTACTAATTATACTTGGCTATCATAATAAGTACAATGAAGAATAATATCAATAGCTCGATATCGAACTTATGGGTGGAATAAAATTCTTCACCTACTTACTATTTGTAGTACAGAAACAGATAAGTTGAGTTGTATCATATTTTACAGATAGGTTATCCTAAGCAAGAAATGATGAATGCTGCTGCCCCGTTATCAGGATATTTTTTCCTAGTAACCTTAATCTGAAAGCCGTTGGTCCAGACCCCTCACGCAGGTGGATATATGACACTAGCAATAATCCCATGTTTACCTTTGTGTCGGACCCAGGATTAACATGTCCTGATGGCTTGCGGCTGTTTTCCGTGCACATCTCGCATCCCGATTGAAAATTGAAAACGGGTTCAAATGAAAACAGTAGCCCTTTGTCATCTGCCGTGCGCGTAAATACAAAATACTGGGCAGTGCAACATCTGCCTAAGTCCCTCGGCGTAACGCTTCAACTGATCGACTTTTGCCGATTAGCGCTGAACAAATACGATATTTTCGACCTAATCGAATACAAACGATAAAGATTCTATATTTTCGCTATTCAAAGCTAGCCTTTTAAACTTTAAATTTGTTTTTGCGATACCAACAAATGAAATATTTTTGGCTGTTAGGACAGCGTTTTCGGTGAAAGCCAGAGTTTGAGTTGGCTAATTTATAATGTGGATTAAACTTTCCCTGTTACAATATAACTAATTAAAAAAGGATTAAAAGATGTTTAAAATATCTTATATGTTCCATTCGCATGATTTTCTTCAGCTGTTCCGCAAACAAATGTTTCTTACAAAAGATTATTCATCTACATCATGCAAATCGAGATAAATATTAGTAGAATTTGTCTTGGTAAGTAGAAGGGATATAAGGGAATATGCTAGGTTAACCCAATAGTCAAATCTTTTGAAAGCCGGTCGCTATATATAACATTTTTAAATTTGGTTCTCTTTGCTTCCTAGGAGTAAACAAAAGAGAAACGAAAAGAAAAATCACTTTCCGTTTGAGAAAAGTTTAAGTGCCTTAAGACTGAAACAAATAACACGGAATATCTTGGAAACGGTTAACTCTACAACAAAAATGTATATTACGTAAATTTTATGCTTTAACGGGATCTACATCTTTTGTGTAGTACGTTTTTGTCTCTTATGTTTACCAATTATACAAAAGCTATACAAAAGTCATCCAAAATGAAGAGGTCTTTAGAGACTATTCTCAGAAAATTCAAGATATACCTACATTTCGTTTGTCATAAAAATATACCAAGCACATGGAATTTTAATTAAAATCGTAAGAGCCATTTTTGAGGAAATCAAAATTTTCGAAAAATATTCCATATAAAGGCTAGTTGGGGTTTTGGGAAATTTTCCTGAAAATCTTCGTGACATATCCATAGAAGATGCTGAACTTAAATGTTAAGTTTGGTATTTAAATGACATTTCGGTTTTGAATCACGCTGTCCACACACACTGACCTTTTTCTAAAAATGTTTTTTGTATTCAGAGTGCCCTAAAACACATATTTCCGCTGAAATCTAGGTAGCGAATTTTTGTGTGAAATACAATATCTTCTCTATTCACTACTACATTAGACATACGTGATAGAAAAAGTAAAAACTGATAAACATGTGCAGAATACAAATTTATATACATAAAACCACAAGTTTTATATAACTTCTGAAAACCTTCAAAGCTTAATTTTCTAATTTTTCATGTACATCGAGATAAACCTTTCCACCAATAGGTTTAATACATTTTATGTGTACCTATAACCCCCTTTAACTCCAATGGTCATATTGGAGGGCTTTGACTTGTTAAAACAACTCATATAATAATTGTAGGTTATGGACATTAGATTCATCACTTCATATCATTTAACACACGCACATTCATTCTCACATGCATAATTCCAGACTGTGGGAGATAGGGAATCACTCTAGTTAAAGAAAACTTTCCCTTCCCCAGCGGGAATCGAACCCTGGTACCCCGGATGAGATATTAGCTGACCACTTTTGTTCCATTCACATGACTTTCTCTGCCTATTTTGCAGCAAATTATTCTTACAAAATCTTATTCTTCTCTACTTCATACTAATCGAGATAAGCATTAGCAAAAATGGGTTTATTACATAATTCTAAGTAGAAGGGAAATAAGGGAATACACTATGCTGTCCTGGTAGTCCTATTGTAGTATACCTGATAGTCATGTTGGGTAAATCAATATTTCTGAAGCAAGAGGTAATGTTGCATTAGTTTGAACAACATATATTGGAAGCAAAATGCCATAAATGACGACACAGCGTGGCCTCATAAGCACACGGTGGCATAAACATGGTTTCAGCTATAAAGACTCCAAGAAGTGGGTCAGGATAAGCTCTACGTTGCAACAAGACACACTCTGTATTGACTTTGGGTAAATGGGCAAGCAAAGTCACATGTCCAATTGTTTTAACTTTCAGCAGAGGAGAATGTAGAAGGTGAGTTCCATGGAATTAGGATAGTCAATTGGGTTTTTCCCGCATATCTTCAACCAGGTATTCTAGTGCATTCTAGTGTACTTATTTATAATTCCCTAATCTCTCCCCTAATGTACCCCTTCCATCACCCCTGAAGTTATCTATCTCTCTCTTACTAAAAGTAGCTCTACTCTGTACCTACATCCTCCTAATGATGTGCAGTGTCGGGGGTAACTCCTACCTCCACTGGGTATATTACAATCTCTTTTGAAAGTTGGTTGCTATGTGGGCATCTTAAATCCCCTTCTCTTTACATGACCTGGATGACAAAAGTGATTTATACAACTTCCCATTTAAAAAAAAAGTATAGGAACTTTTAAAAATAAGGAATATCTCGGAAATGGTTGTCTCTGCAAAAAAAAAAAAAAAAAAAATGTAAAGGATATAAATTGTGTTTTAATGAGATCTCCGTTTTTGTGCAGTAAACTTTTGTTCATCTCTTGCGAATTATCAGTTATGCAGACGTCATTCATGATGATAAGGGCTTCAGAGTCTATTCCAAAAAAAGTAAGAATATGCATTTTATTTGGCACATAAATTTCTTTAATATGCAGTATTTTAATAAAAACTTGTTAGCCATTTTTGAGAAAATCAACATTTAAGAAAAAATTCCTTGTAAAGGGAGTACTTTTCTGGAAATATTTGTGTCTAATCCTGGGAAGATACCATACTTAAATACTAAGTTTGGTAGTTAACCAGTTTTCGTTGTTTTAGGTAAGCTGTGCATGCACACATACAAAACCTTTAAAAAAAACTTTTTATTGGAATTAGGAATCCTCCAAACCTGTATTTCCGGTGAAATCTCATATGAAATTCTTGGGTGGAATGCAGTACCTTCACAACCTACTATGTAGTACATACTTAGTGGAGAAAATAAGAATATGTTAACTTCACATGACTTTCCCTACTTACTGTTGTTTATTTTATATGTTGTTTACTACAAACTATTCCTATGAAAGCTTACTTTTCTACCTACTTCATATTAAAAAATATGTGGTCCATTAACATGGCTTTCTCTACTTGTCCTGCAAACAAACTATTCTTACAAAAAAGTATTGCTTTGTCTGCATCATGCTAATCGAGATAAATATTAACAGAAATGGTCTTATTACTCGCTTCCTTGTAACTAGAAGGGAAATAAGGGAATACACTTGGCTAAATCGAGAGTCAAATCCTTTAAAAGCTCGTCGCTAGGTGAAACAATTGAGCTTCGGTTCGCTTTTTCTGATCCCGTTTGAGAAAAGTATAAGTATTTTAAGGCTAAAACCAATAAAACGTAATATCTCAGAAACGGTCGGTTCTACAAGAAAAGCATATATGATATAAAATGTGTGTTTTAACGAGATGTGACGAGATTTTTGCAAGGTAAGTTTTTAACGATTTCTTACGGTTTACCGGTTATGCAAAATTCATCCAGAACAATGAGGTCTTCAGAACCTATTCCCAGAAAATTCAAGATAATACATATTATTTGTGGTGTAAATATTTTAATATGCGATTTTTTGAATCAAAATCGAGCCTTTTTTGGGAAAATTAAAAAATTCGAAAATTTGTCCATGTAAAGGGTAGTTGGGGGTGGGGGATTTTCTTGAAAATGTTCGAGTCGCATCCTTGGGAGATACTACACTTGCCTAGTTTATTATTTAACCCACTTTTCGTTTTTGAGCTATGTTGTTCACAGATAAACGACACACACTCGGACCTTTTCTAAAAATGCTTTTTCGGACAAATGGGGCCTCAAAACATATTTACGGTGAAATTTCGACTCGATAAATGTCAAGTATCAAGTTTAGTATTTTACCGACTTTTTGTTTTTGAGTTATCGTGTTCACAAACACACGGCCTTTTTTCTAAAACTGCTTATTTTGGATACATGGACCTGAAAACGTATATTTCCGGTGAAATATCGGTATCGAATTTTTGGGTGGAATACAATACCTTCTCTTTCCACTATGTTCATTGCACATAGAGAATGTAAAAATTGCAGAAAACAAGTTTCATTACACAGATCGTTGTAGGTACAAGGAAGAGAGAAAATAGAATCATAAGTCATATGGAAAAAAATGGCGTGTTATTTATAGACGCTCTTTAACTATTGTGGTTCTCAGCGTCCCATTTTAAATTGGGCGTGAAAGACCGCTTGATTTTACTCAGAAGCATCTCTATCAGGCTAGAGGTTATTTTGCGAGCCGTAAATCTACGACACGAGACCAGCGGCTTTATTCCCCTTCCGAAGAAAGCCATGCTAAGGATTTTTACACCCAAAAAATCCGTCGTCCTCCTCCGGGTTTGAAGTTAGCATGGTAACCATTACACCACGGAGGGCGACAGTCATATGGAGTCATATGCGTGCGTGCGAAAACGGCTCCAAGAATTGGCCCATTTCTTTATCTGCTTATGACTTTCTCTATACTATCGTTTATTAGCAGTTATATAATCTATTCTTTTTAAAGCTTATTTTTCTACTTCATTTTAGTTAAGATAATGTTTGCAGAAATATCTACATTAAACATTTCATTACAGATACAAAGAGAGTAGGTTTGTTAAATGTTGAAGAACTGGATGCTCTATGCTAGCATTAAATTTCCATGTAATTGTGAGAAACAATTGAATGGCAAAGTATTGAACAATGCCAACAATTAACAATAAATATCTTCGAAATGACTTATTCTACAAAAAATTACTTGGAATAAATTGAGTGTTTTAAGTGATACACATTTTTTGTAGCGTGTTTTTGTTCATCACTTAACATATACCAGTTATACTAGATTATACAAAATTCCTTCTGCATGAAGTGGACTTCATAGGCTACTCCCAAAAAATTCAAATTATACATTTTATCATGTAAATTTAAGAACCTGTATTGCATTTTAATCAGTATCACTAGAACCATTTTTGAAATAATTGATCATTTAGATAAAATATTCTTTGTAAAGATATTGATTGGGGAATTTTCTTTAAAAAAATTTTTGTCATATTTTTGGAAGATGCTCACATAAATACCAAGGTTGGTTTTATTTGACTTTGTTTTTTATTATGGCACATAAAATTTGCATGCACAAACACACATACATATTTTTCTGGATGTTATTTCTGGTGAAATCTTTAATTTTTGGGTGGAGTGCAATTACCTTTGCTAACGAATATGTGTGCCAGCTGTTACAACTCTACTCAGCTGAGTAAGAGTACTTGTGCATGCTGAACAATAGATCTCTAAACCTGGCTGGAGAAGGAGCATAATAGTGAATATTTCACTGTGCAAAAGTCACAGTACAAGAGCTTGTGTTTCCAGCCGCTTCATTCCAATACATCATTCAGCCCTGAGACAGTTTTCCCTAAATGCTGAGCTGTATTGCATACTGTAGGTAACCCCTGTGAGTCACGAGTAATTTGCTACTTTTCGATATGCACCTATGTTGGACATATCCATGTATGTGGTAGAAAAAATATGCTTTATTTTTTGTAACATAAAATTTATTCTGTTTTACAGTACAAAACTTTTGTTTAGGCAAATACGCAATTTAAAAATTAAATACAAAAGTATTGTCAAAGTAAGCACTAAATATTATATTACACATTATGACTTGATTTGATCACATGCTGTCAATACAGGTACTCATGAAAGGCACATTTACTTCTATTATAATAGTATGCAATCACACTTTAAAAGTAATTGTGTTGTAAAGCTGTATTTTACTGTTGATACTTCTTAAAAAGAGTAGTTCTCATTTTTATTAAAAGTGTGTATTGATTTTAATGCATTTCTGATTGTCATGTACGTGATAGTATCAAAGTAAAGCTAGCACTGCTTTTTGCTTTCAAATGTCTTTTGAAAACCTTATGTGCAAAATGGTCTGTAAATCAATACTTGTGATTGTTAGAACACTCAAAACTCCATTCAAACTTTAATGAAGTTTTTAAAAATAAACATTTTGGCATTTTTAGATACCTTCTAAGTGATTACAAAAATCTACTTCCATTCATCTCTCATTATAACATTTGTATTAAAATATATCTCATTTAACATATCAGGAATATACATTCACTTTTCCACCTTTACTCTGAGTTGGAATCACATTTTATAAACATTTACACTTAATATTTACACACATAGCAAACCTGTGAAAAATTTCATATTAAAGATTGCACCATTCAGAGCTAATTACTCTTTTCATCCACTAATGCAGTGATAATGATATTCCCACAATATCACATTTATAACCTATTTATTTTGGTACTCATTTCATTTGTACAAAAATAATTTTCACATGTTGGCTTCGACTACAGAGCACCATTTTTACTTCCTCTGTTACTGCTTAGTTTACAAAAATAATATCTGCACATTTTGAAAAATAATGCACATTACTTTAAAGAAAACTTCTCCTCCTCCTCCTAACCAGTTTTGAAACTTACAACTCTCTTAGCCATTATTAGTCTACTAAGAATATTAAATTCACTGCACCTCATATTAATGCTTTGTAGATATTTTCTTTGTAGGAGCATTGTTACATGCAAATATGTAACAATACATAGCAAGTGAATCAATACTGCGAGATATACATAAAATCAGTCCAATAATGTGTCTATTTATGGCACACACATTCAGCACAGAATGCTACTATAGATAGTGAACACTTTGATCAAGATTACAGTCGTGTATTTATCACACAATTTCATTTTACATCATTGGTATATTATTTCATCGATCGGAAGCTTATAGTTTATTTCTTTAATTTAATCTCTTTTTTTTTCTGCTTGTTTGCTAGACTTTTAGGATTATCATTTTTAAAAAAAATATATCTGGTCTATGGAGATAAAAAAAAATCATGATTTTCAAGATGAGCTCCTCTTTTAGGCATACAAAAGAATTAATTTAGGATATGTTAATTTGGACAAGCGGAGTGCTAAGCCAGCAGTGATAGAGGAAGGTTGTGTTTTGAGAGGTGCTCCTGCGGTGAAGGAAGAAGGATCTAAGTCACGATGGGAGTGGACATTACAGTGTATAGAGCAAGAATTGGACAGTTTAGAAAAGTAAAATTGGTGAATAGTAAACACAGTTTTGGAGAGAAGATGACAAACATATTGGTTTTAGCAAGTGTTATAACTTTGTTGCTAGTGATTGGAGGAATTGAGGTAAACCCCGGCCCTGCAGATATAATAACAATGCTGGAAAACCTGACTGAGAAAATGAACAAAATAGAAGGTATGGAACAACGAATAGGTAAACAATTGGAAAAGATGGCAACAGATATCAAAGAAGATGTTAGAGTTGAGGTGCAGGAAGCAAGAAGGGAAGTTGAAATGGTTAAGGAAAGAATGGAAAGATTGGAAGAAAGGGAGAGAAGATTTAATTTAGTGTTCACAGGAGTTAAGGAAAGAAGGTACGATAGGATAGAGCTTCAATTGCTGTGGCATAAGTTGTTGACTAAAGGAGTGAGTAAACAAATGGTGGACACCCTTAGAGCATTATATAAGGAAAATACTTTTTGTATAAGAGTGGAGGAAGGGGTTGTAACAAGAGAAATCCAACAAGAGAAAGGCCTTAGACAGGGATGTAAGTTAAGTCCAGTCCTATTCAATTTATATATAGATGATGTATTAACAGAAATTGGGAGAAATAATAACTTGATGCCAGTAATTAATAATATTCAGATTCCAGGATTACTGTTTGCAGATGATCTAGTTATAGGTGCAATTACAGTGAATGGCTTGAAACAATCCTTGCAAACATTAAATAATTACTGTAAAGAGTGGAGTTTAAAAGTGAACCAGGACAAGACGCAGATTGTAGTGTTCAAAAAAGGGGGAAAATTGAGCAAATATGAAAAATGGAAGAATGAGAATGAAAAGGAGTACAGGGTAGTGAGAGAATGTATTTATCTAGGAGTTAAAATTGATAGTGGTGGCAATTGGGAAAAGCAAAAGAAATTTGCATTGGCAAAAGGAAAAGGAGCTTTATCAGCTATTAGAAGTTGCAAATACAAAGCACCTAATATAAATATTAGATGGTTAGAAAAAGTGTACAATATGGTGGTTGAGGCAAAAATGCTATATGGGATAGAAGTATGGGGATTAGAAGGAGGATGGGAAGGCATAGATGAGGTGCATAGGAAATTTTGCAAAGAAATACTGGGGTTACCAAATGCAACTGTTAGGCAGGTAGCACAAATAGAGCTGGGTAGAGTGGCAAGTAAGGGAAAGATTATGGAAAGGGCATTGAAATTTTGGCATAGGATATTGAAATTGGAAGAAAGGAATTTGTTAAAACAGTGTTTAGTATATCAAGAGAAAAGTTTAAAGAACAAGGGATGGGTAGACTGTCTTCGAAATAACCTGGAAAGTAGTGGGTTAGGGGAAATGTGGAGAAGAAGAGAAAATAATGTGAATAGCTTCTGGAAGTTGGCAAGGAAAAGATTTGAGGATATAGAAATACAAAAAATATTTAGTGAAATAACTGAAAAGAGATCTTTAGTTTTCTATATACCAATGAAAGTCTCATGGGGAAGGGAAAAGTACATTGATGTGACAAATAAAGAGGAGCGAGAAGGTATTGCATGGCTGAAAGCAGGAGTATGGAGATTAAAAGGTCTAAGGAAAGGTATTCCACAAAATCAATGTCCTATATGTGGCGGAAATGAAGATATAGAACACATTTTATTTAAATGTAAAGGAACTGAAATTTGGAGAAAAAAGTATATTAATAAGAAATGGTTTAAAATAGATAGAAATGTAGTAGTAGTTGAAATGTTTCAAAAAGATAGTAAGAAGATTGGACAATTCTTATGCAAAGTGAAAAATAAATGGATATGGACAGTAAATAGACAAAATGGTGTAATAAACTAGAATTAATAAACTATTGTAAAATATGAGTATGACCGGTAAAGAGCCAGGGCTGAACACCGATCATATTCACCTGTATAATGCTTAGCATAAATAAATAAATAAATAAATAAATAAAAATAAATTTGGACAAGGTTTGAAACTTACATTAAAAATTATTTTTCCAAGAGCTATCTTTAAAGTCATTTGAGCTGTTTATCTGTAACTTTATAACACAATGTCTCTGTGAACACTGATACAAATCTGTTACCTGCTGGTCTGGGGATCTGGTGCTATAATACCCGACATCATATGCCATAAGCACTCAGTACAAATCATGCATTTCCGATTTCATTTCTAGCTTCCTCTGATACAACTGAGACACACTCAGAGGCAGTTAGATCTTGGGAGTGAATGTGTGTATTTATACATGTTTGTACTACAGGATGGTTGTATATTCACAATGTGAATATGCGTACATGTAAACACATTTTAAGAAATAAGAATTTGAGTGGAAAAGTACACAAAAATAAAGTGTATGGCACTAATCTGCACAGTGTTGGGAACTTAAACCATCACTAACATAAGTAAGGTCCATTAGTGTGGAAGAACTGATTCATGTGAGTGATAATTTCATGGAAAATGTAAAATATGTATAAGACAAAATGGCCAGCACTTGCAGCATCTTCTGTGATAAGGATGAGCAATGCATACTGTCATTTGATTTCTTGTGTTGAATTTCTACAATCATGCGAGACAGAGTTGTTGGACCATATCCACAAAACCAGAGGGCAACAGTTATCCCATCAATGTTCACCAAAGCTCTGTACTTACAATTTTGAACAAGAGTGAGAATTTTCACTAAATTTAACAAACATCTAATGTATATATGAAACTGTAATGCACAGTTGAGCATTTTAACTCGATGTCAATTAATTAAGGAGCACCCACTGCAGTATTTATTATTGCAGTTATTTTCATTATTGTATATACACTTTTGATACATTAAACTACTGAGTGCCTTTGAAAGAACGTTAAAATAGAGTGTATGCATCATGATCGAGCCAAGAAAACCAGTGAGGTAAAGCCAATAGTGTGTGTAGTAAACACATGCTTTCTAGTGCCTTAATTTCCTGAGGATACAAACTGTCATTAATCTATGGCATACACACAATCATTTTATTTCACTAACTTTCACAGCAGTTGCTCAAAGAGGTGTACTTTGGCATTTGATGACATTTGCATTCACTTGCAAACGCAAAATAAGTAAGGTTTCAGCTTAGTAGCCGAGTATTTTGATACACCTGCTAAATAACAAAGATTTGTTGGGAGTGTAATGGTAGTTGCCATTTCAGTCACAGGAGTGTGTCAGCTAGTATTTCTCAGTTTGGGCCTTCGTCTACATCAGTCTCTGCATGTCCCATTTCATCAAAATTTCCTCACGTTAGAACCCTACACTTAGATATGCAAATTTTGGAGTTCAACAATCCCATTTCTTTAAATCTGTTGAGAAGATTTCTAACAGTACCTGTATTTGGAGGTTGAATGCCAGGGAATCTGTTTACAAGTTGTCTGTCAGTATAAATCTGTTTTGATGCAAGTATCGCACAAATATTCACTGTTGTAGAGTAAATTTTTCAGCCAGTCTTTTAGTTATCTAAATAACTATGTAATTTAATGCACGTAAAGTACATGCACTTTTAAATGCTTTTCCAAAGAAGCAAACACGTCTTCTAACACAAGCAAACACTTCACACTGTACAAAGCAATGATTGGTAGCACAGACCCCAGCAAACACATGCTTTATTCCGCTTTTCTTTTTATGGAAGTTTGTAAACAGTTTGTAAATGCTTATAAGTTGTTATAAGCATTTAATAGACGAGTCAATTAATTACAGTAAACAACACTTTCTTTAGATTTTTGCCAGAATATGTATTGAAGGAAACTAGTCCTTTGAAACATGTTCCGGCAAAAATCCAAAATAAGTATTGTTTAGTGTAATTAATCGACTCGTCAATTAAATAAAATTACATGTTTTATTGCATACAGCTCAACCTGTACTATGCATTAACTAAACACATATCAGACTGCACAGCCCTTAAGCTGCAGGTACTCAGTGGTTGGAACTTCTCCCATTGGCAAGAGCAAACATAAATGCTCCATACATGGGTCATGCAAAAATAGGAGACAGAGATTATCGATAAACAGCATATGATAAAATCTAAAACAGGAGCATCCGATATGTTTAATTATGAATAAGAAGCAATTGTTTCAATATGTAAGAAATTTTGCAATTAAACTATAATCTCAGATGTTAAAAGACATTTATGAGATACATGCAAAGGTGCTTTATTAAAATGCAGGTTCTCAAAGATAAGAATTGCAGACAGAAAGTAAAGAGCCATATTAAAGAAATGCTACATCACACCATGGCTAGGGTATTTCACATTAGGAAGAAAGATGTTTGTAAAAAAATGTGGAGCTGTTAAGACTACAATCTGGAAGTTGTCCATAAGAACTGGCAAGCTGCATCTCACATGCTTTGACAATTAAAAACAATATTTTGTTTTTAACTTTTAAGTCCGGTTTTTGCATATTTATTTGGTAGACATCTTTATTCTTTTCTGCTGCATGACAGATTGTATCCTATTAGCTGAAGCAACCTCTTTTCATATCAATGGCAACTGTCTGCAAGTTGACAAGGAAGTGAAGAAGTATAGTGGGATAAAGTAAAAAAGTTATAATTTAAAATATGCATGTGCCTCCCAGTGATTGACTGATCTGTAGATGCAACATGTTTCAAACATCCCTCAGCCTGTGGGTACTACTTGAAAGATTGTAATGAGCATCAAGGTATCCTTACTATCTTAAAATTAAGTGGCAAATCTTTTCAGATTTTAGGTATGTACTGTTGTAGAAGATTGTGGAGTTAATCACATTACTGCAAAAACAGAATCTGTACCCAATTTCGCGAAATTTCTACATGACAGTCTTTCACCACATGTTTCGTTATAGTGACAGTTTGTAGTAACTTGGTGAAGTTCAGTACAGTGAACTTTATCATATAAATGTAAAAACATGTTTCTCTTTTGTTTCTCATCCCTCTTTGTTAAGAGCCACATTTTGGCCACAGGATTTAGCAAAGTAAAATTTTGAAACAGCAAAATCTACTGCAGCATTCACAGTTCATATTTAGTCACAGGCCATCCTGTTTACATTAATAAACATATTTTGCCCCTAGAAAGATGTAATGCTTCTGATGCTGCAAACCCAAATAATGATTTACTTATTAATACAAAACTTTGTTGCACAAAAGTTGCTGAAGCGCATAAGTTTGGTGCAGTGCTGGAAAATTAAGAATTGTGCAATTTTAATAACTTGCTTAGTAAGTCAGACAAATTATTAGTAATTTAGGGCTAACCTTTGTAACAGATGGTCTTCAAACTCCTGAATCACAAAAATATTCTGCAGGAAGAATAAAAGAGTTCTTCAAACATTGTATTCTGATAAAAGTATTAAATGCATCCATAATTTTGAATGAGCTAAGCTCACAAATTGTTTGTGATTTGTTTATAAAGATGACAAAGCAATATTTTAGAATGAAAATCACATGTGTTTGATTGTGAAAGCTAACCATTGATTCTCAAAATAAAGTTAACAATTCATTGTGAAAGCAGCAGTTTTTTTTTTTGTTTTTTTTTCCGTTCCTTTCTTTCTACACTTTCCCATTGATTGTAAAGCTCACTGACTTAAATGATGCTGATAGATTTTTACAGTACAAATCTTGATGAAATTCCACAGTAGCTATAACTAGGACATATCAGACTGCTCAAAGTATTCAATGACCCTTTAAAATTACCTTTTTGGTCCATATTTTTGGTTTTTAAATTTTGATATTTTCTGGTTACTTGTTCATTCTGTTTTAATTGGCCATTGTCTAAATTTTTCTAACTGAAAGCAGTGAAGGCTTCAACCTGAATCCAAAAGTTTGCCTCTCGTTTTCTTATTTATTGATATGTATGCATTTTTTTTATGTTTCAAGTAATATAGACCCATCACATATCACCTTAAATCCTGTATCTTATATCTAATTAAAGTGAATTAAATACTCCATGTTCTGAAGCAAAACACAAACATTTATACAATAAACAGAAAACAGAAAAATATTTTTAAGAAAAACTTTGTCACTGAAAGAAAAAAACATTTTAAACATTGTAAATTGCATAACTTTCTGAGACTCAGATCATTCTATGCATATCAAGAATGTGTGGAACCAAAGAAAACAAGTTTACAAAAATCAATTAAAAATTTAGATTTTTTTTAAAAAAAATTCTATATTTGTGTATATATTTTTTGTGTTACCATTAAAACTTTTTTTTTCCCCACCTTTTTATCCACAGAATAGTTTGTTTGTATTGTGCCCTTATGAGAGATTGCTTAGTAATTGAAGAGTTTTCACTTAAAGGGTCATGAATACCTTAAGTAGAGGAAATGTCTGGTCCGCAGAGTTGAAGCAGAAGGTCTCAAGATCTTTTCCTCCATATACCAATATGAATATAAGACACAACTGTTCATCCTCAAAAACAACTGGATAATCTCTTTCTGAACCTTATTCAGAATCATATTCTTTCCAAAGTGTGCAAGACTTTCTTTTTTAAAGATACATGCCTAAAGTGGAGCATCCTCACTTCTATAAAAACAATATACATAAAAATGGAACATTGCAAACTTCTGATATATAATATCAAGTATATGTGGGCTCAATTTTGTATGTTTCTATTGCCTGGAGGTGAGTACAGAATGTCAAACTAAATCCACTTCTGCTTCCAATGATGCAATTACCACACCAAATAATGTGATCATGAAATTAGTGCAATTTTACACTGTTTTGTAAGCAAACTGTTTGACTAATTTTAGAATGTCAATAGTCAATAAAATATTTACAAGAACAGACATGGTAAAAAACTAAGGATAAAGTTCACACATCAAAAAAATTAAATGCAACAAACTTGACCACCACTGCATGGTCTGCATGAAATCCAGTAACATCCCTAGGTCCTTCACAAATAATTTTTCTTTGGCCATTTTATTTCCTCTGTTTATAGAGCAGCTATTATTAAAGCAGGGCTCCAAGTGATAATACAGTGAAATTAAAATGTTGCATATTCTTGGAACATAGGCACTACATTATAATCATGATGAAAGTTTATTTCACTTTTCTTCTTTCAAATGGCACCCAAAGCATGCAAGAGAGAAGTTTCACTGTATATAGATTCCTGTATGCAATTTATAAGTGTTCTCTGTAAGCTGACAGGAAATATAAAATGAACTAGTTTCATCCAGCAGCAATAACTTAATGGCTGTCAGAAGAAACTAAAGAAACTGTTCTCATTCCAGATTCTGATGTCACTGATGCCTCATAGCAGATCATAACACCTCACATGACTGGAATAAACTTGGATATGCCAACAGAAGCATTTTTTGGCTTAAAGTTCAGTTGACAAATATGCTGTCCCCACCATCCGAATGGAGTCCAGAAGCTTTGTGATCATGCGATGGAATATTTACATATGTATCACTGGGAACGTCTGTATTTTTGTAATTTGATATGGGTGTAGAGTTATGATATTGTGGTTCACATTTGGATTTCTCCTGCTTTGGTGATGCTGAAGGATTTACGTTTATCACATAATTTGGGTTTGTGTAAGAATCTGTATCTGTGGCTTGACTGTTTCCAGTACCACTTTTTTTTGTAAGCATGCTTTTCTGTTGGGGCATATTCACGTAATTGTCTGCTGAAGGTACAATGGGTATGGGAGCTGCGTAGTTCGGATTGGAGAAACCTGAGGGCATGCCTTTGTTAGAGTCAGCCTTGTTAGTGTCTGCAGTGGTGTGTAGGTCGTTTAACTCAAGCCCTGTAGAAACAATAAAAAATACTATTAGCTATAAGAAGGTAAAAAGCTTGTTAAAGTGTAAGTTTTATTGAATTCATGCATTTATGACCTGAAAGTGTGATAAAATGAGTAAACCTAGCACAGTTAAGAGTATGTACCTCATATACAAATAATATTTAATTAGATAGGGTAGAATACCTACATTTTCTTGGTAACACTCCCATTAACCAAGAAAGAATGAAGGAAAGAAGGACAGAAGGAAAGAATAAAGAAAAGGAGTTTGCTGTTTGCATGGAAATTCAAGTTCTGGCCATCAATAGAGAACAATAGAATTAACTTAATGGTCTAAGTCAGTCATTAAGAAGTAAATAAAAGCATATAATACTTGGATAAGCTATTAACATGATGTGAAATTAGAATTTAAGAGAAAGTTTGAGTTGGAATAGACACACTTTTTCATCATTTACAATGTTTTTTGTCTGACCATTTTGAGAACCAGTTTCTGCTTTGTTCTCCTATTAAATGAGGATAGTTCTTGAAACGGCCAGACAACAATCCTTTGTTCTCATCTTAGATAATGGTAGTTCTATAAACCGGTCAGACAAAAAAACTGTTGTAAGTGGTGAAAAAGAGTCTCTATTCTGACTCAAACCTTCTCTTAAATAAAAGCAGTTAACTATATAATATATGCGCAGAATAAAATAAAGTGATAGTAATAGCATTGCACCAACCCAGATTTAAATATACAAGCCTCACTAAAAACAGCATTAAATATTTTTTTGGGGTAGTTCACATCATTCTAAGCTCAGTTCTGGCTGACAAATAAAGACTATTCACTTTAATGAACTCAAGATTGTATAAAGTTATCCTGTAAGACTGAAACGTTAATAAAAAAAAACAAAAAAAAAAAACATATGCAATCTGGTTTGATTTATCATGTATAATTGAACAATACCAGTCATGAAATAATGGATCTAATTGTGGGGGTGTAATAAACTCATGGTGTGTACTAGAATGCCAAATTGTTTTACAATATTTTCAGTTTATTTCATGTTTATGATGATAGCTTTTAAAGACTGTATTAACTTAGAAGATGGTAGATATACTGTGTGCATGTTAGAATTTTGGAGCTCAGCTATGATCTACCAATTCAATGTCATCTTGAGATTTATACATCCAAATTGCGAAATATCTACACTGCTGTTTAAGGTATTGTAAGACATTTATTTTTTACCTGCATTTTCTCTTTACCTGCTTTAGTAGTTTGAAATACAATTTTATAGGCGTAAAAATTATCAAATACAGAGATATAAAATGATAAATATTTTAATTTTTAGGGCACCATCATTGTTTACTCTTGACAAAATTACACTTATAGGTGGAATGTTTTAAAACAGTAAAGAATTAATGATGTACTGCAATGTTTTGTGCTATTCCACTGTAATACAGTATTTTCTTTAATCTAGCATGTTTTGTTTCTCCTCAGCATTTTTGCTTTCTATTTAGCAGCATCCTTATAGACTCTTTCATTTTTTTTTTTTTTTTAGCCTATACTACTGTTTCTGAGCAGCTGGTAGCTTGAACACTCATTTTGCTTGGATAATCTAATGCACCCATTCATTATTATTTTGAGCTTCTTAATTTATGAACATGTTGTCTTTTCCAAGCTTCTCCTTCCATAACTATAAATTTTATTTAAAAAGACAAAATAACTTATATTGACATCTCACAGTGTTCCACATGCTGTAATAGTTCCTTATAAACTTATGTTAACTTTACCATAGCACGCTATCTGCTTGCTGCCTAGTGACTGAGCTGAATGGATAGATGACTATTTTTGTTATAGACAATGAATGTTAGAGGTTACAACATTCCGGCTTGTTTTAAAAAACTTTCTCCAACATTTTCTTTTGCCTGGTCCCCATTGTAAATCAAATAACAAACAGTTTCTACTCCATAAATCTTTGATTTTTAAAAACTTATAATGCTTGTCTTATTCAAAGTAGGCATATATTAGCATTCTAGTTTACTTTAGCTAAGAAAAAAATATTGTTGTGTTCTGAGCTGTACACGACATTGGGATTCCAGGCATGTGCATTGCCAGGTTAACAAATGGTCAATTTGATATATCATGGAGAGAAGTGTTAAGTAGATGAAGCAATATCATTACCAATCACTTTAATATATTTATCTAAACGAAATTTTTCATATTTTGATCAAAGGTATTTATGCAAAATAAAGATTCATATAAATGAACTGAAATTAAAATGCATGTACTCAATGGAATATTTTGTCAATTTTTTTGGCAAGCAGTAACAGAATGTTCAAGATAAATGTATGTCTGGCACTTTTTATAAACACATTTAGTTTCCGTTTTTGCATCTGCAATCCACATAGCATCCTCATGAGCTCATAGTCGATTCCATTTTAGAACTTTTCATAACATAAGTTCTTCAATACTCTCAGTTACATATTTCACAAAGATTTTGATAATGCTCTTTGCAAAAAATAGATGCCTCAAGCTCTACCTTCAACCATTACTTTTTCAATCAGCTGCCTAAATCTCTCCTCTTCTGCTTCATAAGAATATGTAATGATATTGTTACAGTATTGCATGGGAATAACTAACAACTAGAATCTAGCAATAAACTGACACCAGTACATGCGGCTAGTCTGTAATATCCTTGAATTGTTTGTCAGAATTTCATTGTAGAAATACCAGGTAAACTATACCAAAAACTCTAATGCTCACTTAAATGAACTGAGAAGATACCTTCTTGGAAGCAATTGTCAAATATGAAAGTATTCTCCCTGGTCTCAAAGACCATCTGCATGTACTTTGGGTTAAACGAAAAACACTTGAAGCAACGTGATCTTTCATAGTTTAAAAAGATGATCATACGTCACCTTCCAACCTGTATGGGAATGCTTAAGTAAAGTTAAAAATAGATAAAAGTGAATCCTTAGAGGGGAAGTAAAGCAAACATAATTTAAATAGTTTAAGTGTATGTTTAAATAATAAGAAAATCTGTTATATTAATATGGCAAACTAGGAGCCTGGGCTGAATGCTTACATGCATTCTTTAATCATTTGCACAAATAAATATTGTAAATAGTGGCATTAAGTCTAGATTAAAAAATTAATATATTTTTCATGAGAGAGTGGGAGGGAAAGATGAGTGGGGATTGCATCAATTTTAGTTCCAACTAAATTTTAACCACATGCCAACCATATAAGATAATCTATAAAAGCTCTATTGAACAATAAATTTTGTTATTGGTATTATTATTGTTCTTTCTGTATTTAATTTGTTTTCAGTCAATCATAGTTTGTAATTGTATGGATACCCTATTATTCATTATCAATGGTTTGCAAGTCAGTTAGTTACGTTCATGCATAAAAAATTACATTAAAAATGACCATCAATAATAGTTATTATGAAGAGTTACTGAGTTACTGGAGACTGGTTAGAAACAAAATATTCTGCTGTTTTTTATTCAAGTTTAGATGAACTGCAAGTCCCCGCAGTTGCGTTGTGACAGCCTTTATGTTCTGAAAATGTAATACTTTACTCACCATCAGTCTGTTCTTGATCAATGTCAGAATCACTATTATTTCTACTGCCACAGAGCATAGGTTTGTGTTCTGGTGTTTGCCCCTCCAATCTAGGTGAGCTACGTAACCTTCTCTGTACCTGATGTGGAGAGAAACTGAACACATTGCTACAGGATGGACTGCTGTTTACTGCAGGAGGACTCTTCATGCAGAGATATCCAGAAGAATCCTCTGCTGGGAGTTGAACTGCAGCTGCAGCTCCTGGTGATGCAGGACTGAAACAAAATAAAAATAAGCTGGTACTTTATATCCTGAATATGCCTGTTGGCAATATGAGAATAAGCATTTTCATCTATAATTATTTATTAATGAGTCACACTTTAATTTCACTGGGAGAAGATATTTATTAAAAAAAAAATTGAAAATCATCTGATGAATTTTAAGTTCATTTTTCCAATGATAGAAGAGCTCAAGACAACGCACAGCTCACCAAACCAGACAGTCATTAGCAGAAGATGGTGGTAAAGGCTGATGTAAACATATTTCTAGGTAAGACACCTTAAAGTGAAGTTAGAGTGTGACTCATTAATTATAATTATTGAATTACTTTTCGCTGTGAAAAATTCTTTATTTGATATTTATTTGATATTTTTATCTATCTCTATCATACCTGCAAGCATGAGTTTATTCAGTCTGACTAATTATCCAACTCCTGTGGCTTACATATGGCTTGTATGGAAAAAACAATTGACAGTAACAATTTTATTTAGTTTTTAATGTCACTTCACTTTATCAGTGCAACTTAGTTCAGTCTTCATTGTCTCTTCACTTTGTTCTATACAAAGCACTGGAAACTTTTCATAATCTCATTCGTAGTACTTAAAGTCACAAACCTAATCAACACAATAATTGACTCACGAGCATGCTAGCTTATATATTACTGTTGGAGAGTTCCAGAATGTTCATGGGTGGTGAGAGAGAGAAGCATTCAGAATTAACTGATTGTATCTTGAAGGTATTCCTGTTACATTGAGGAGATCACACTATCTCTTCTCGGGCTAATTGCTGTTGAGCACTGAAGGATGCTTTGCTACATGCTACTGGGCAGAGTCATATTCCTCTCAATAAGATCACTTTCTCTAAAAATACTCTTCATGGTTTCAGTAAATTTTAAAATGTGTATTTCACACTCCAATGTTTTAATGGAATGCATTACTACTACTATCTCAAAGATGACTGAAGAATTTGTAATAATAAAAACAATATACATAAGGTATTTTTATTAATAGCTTCAGTGTTATCCTTACCTGTTCACATATTCATGTTCATCTTCACTGGTTGGTGATACCATATTGTCATATGTTGGAGCACTCATCATGCTGAGATAGTCACTGTTAAGTGCTTCAAACCACTGAGCATTCATATGCATATATGGATCATTGAGATCAATGTAGTGCTGAAAACAAAAGGAGAATTACTTAGCAGCGTGCATTTTAAGAGCCTGTATATTATATATATATAACTCTGGGTGCATCAAGTACACTAACTCAATTATATACACAAAAATAGGTACTCAACACATCCTACACACCAAGAGTTAATATTATACAAAATCCCATTCTGATTTTCGTATCTCAAAGCATTTTAGGTTAATACTCTTATGAAAAGCAGATTTAAAATTGTATTATATTGGTACCTTCAAACACCACTATTCTGATGCCATCATAAAATTAAGTAATGCACCTTATTATCTCAGAGACTTAACAATAGTAAGATGTAAGGACTACTTTAGTATAGTCCTGAATATAGTGTAATGATTAAAAATCTTGAGAAACACCTTCAAACAAATTAGGGTATATATGCATTGTTGCTAAAACTGGGAGAAAAAACTTGATATTTATTTAAACTCACATACTTTACAACCAGAATTACTACAAATAAAAGACTTAAAAATATTGCCTTAAAGAGCAGTTTTTGGATGAAGATACACACATTTATTATTCAGCAAGTGGTATAGATTCAAAACGGGCTAGAAGTGGACAATTCACTTGGTAAACAAATGTATAACTTGTATTGTTTTGCTGCTAGAACCAATGAACCAATTTTAGTATTCATGCACTTTACCCATCCATCATGGGCATATTCTGTGGGCTAGCTACACTACCTATGAAACCCAGTAAATTTGGGAAGAAGGAATTTCTGTTAAACTTATAAATATCAAAGAATTTATTTCTAATCAGTTTTGTTTGCATTCTAGCTTATTGTTACATCATAAAATGGCTTCGTTTGGTAAATCTTGATTTTGTTTGCAATGTATTAGCCTGTCTTCTCCGGCAAAAGTAGCATAACTGACCCACTTGGTATAATGGGCTTATAAGTAGGACGGGATGAGAAGGGAGAAGTCACTGCAACAAACTTTTCAGGTTTTCTCTCTTTTATCTTGTAAAACCTAGCTGGTGAGTTTCATCAACAGCCAAAACAAACCCATATGCACTGTATTGGCAGCCTTCAGCTCAATTTCCATAAGTTGAGGTCTAATAGGTTAGTGGACACACTCCAAACTAAGAGCTATGTTCCCAATATGAGCAACACATCTCGCCTAACATGTGCATACATCAGAATATGAATGAAACAGTCCACAAAGAGATAGCAAAATAGAATAATCTTAATTATATTTATGAACAAAGTTAATGATTTAACAAAAATTAAAATACTTCAGAGAGCCAAATGAAAGAAATTAAGAAAGAAAAAAAAAATCTGCTGATTAGTTTTGAGCCAGTCTTGCATGTGCTTTTAAGTGCCAAGAAGAGTTCCATCAAGGTACTAGAAAATGGCCATAGGTAATCAATCATCTTAACCACAAGTGAAATACATAATACAGTAAAAAGTTAATGAATAAGAGAAACATAAAGAAACCAAATCAATTAAGCATACATTTCTACTAGATGCCACCATATTATTTTTGGTGTATCAAAATCTGCTAACAACTACATCTCGACTTCAATTGCCCTCTTAGAAAAATAATTTTTACAGCCACACAAACAATGAAACAAATAAGTAATAAATAATATAACAAATACTGTGAATGAAAAATGCAAAAAAAAAAAAAAAAAAAAAAAAAAAAACACAGTAACTACAAGCTGAAGCCAGCAAAGATTGAGCTTGTAGTAATCTGGCAACAGCAATTCTGGCAACAAAGCAACTGTTACCATAGCAATGGGCCTGCTAGCTCTCACTTTTTCCAAACGCAATGTTTCTGTTATACTCCAACTTAGGAAAATATAGTGACTTTTATCATTGAAGATAGAGAGCCAGCCTAGGGATTTTTATTACTAAAGATAGGGATACTTAATGTGCCTAATGGGTTCAAAATCAAAAGTTATCTTTTTAAAAAATAGATGGAGGTGATAGGTCCAGGTAATTGGTAATTACAATTGCTTTATTCTTCAAAGGACGATGTCTGGAAAGTGTCTCATTTTACTCTTTTATTAATTCATTTAGTGTCCTCTTTTTTCATTGGTTGAAAGTGAACAATGATGAAAGTGGTGATGCAATGGTAAATTGTAGAGGCAATAAGGTGTTTGATCACTGGTTTGACTAGGAGTGTAGAGGGATGAGAAACATAGTAAGCAAGGCAGTGGTAAGATGGAGGGAGAGGGAGAGAGAGAGAGAGAGAGAGAGAGAGAGAGAGAGAGAGAGAGAGAGAGAGAGAGAGAGAGAGAGAGAGAGAAAGAAATAATGACATAGATAGGGGCATTATGATGCATTGCATGAGAGATCTAGAGGTTACTTGACCACAAGAAGCAAGAATGGGCTCTGGACACTGAGTGAAAGTTTGGTTCAGATGGGGGACAGCAAACTTTGCAGATTATTAATCAGTATGTGAAAGGTGGGAAGAGAAATATAAACATATTTGGGGAATAGATAAGGATTGTTGCAATATGGATTTATTACTAAGACATTTCTGTAAATTAATTTTGGGAGTTCCCATTAATACTGTTTTTGTTTAATAGTGTTTAATGCCTAATTTTACTACTTTTGGCACCGCAGGCAATGCTTCTGATGATACATGGAATGAAGATGGAGCACCATGAAGATGGTGAGGTAAACTGGAGAACTTAGAGAAAACCTGCCCCTGTGCCACTTTGTCCACTACAAATCTCACATGTGGTTGCTTGGGATTGAACCGGGGCCATTTAGGTGATAGGCAAATGGTCTAACCACTTAGCCACAGCACAGCCATTTATTAGAGTTGGGAAAGTTAAGTATGAGAGGGTTAATGATGGAGAAAATCCTGAGCTATTTATTCTGAGTACAAGAGTTACCTGATACACAATTAGTGTAAATATGCCTGAATTATCAAGAGGAAAGTTGGGTACTATATCCAATGGATGGCTGAAGAAAATTAGGGAATAGGTAATTAAAAATGTGTTATGAGATATTTGGTCACCATAGATTACTTTGAAAGAGGTTTTTGAGGAAAGTGATATCTAGAATGGAAGATATAGATAGGCAGACCTTATTTACCGAGGTCAGGGAGAAAAGCTTGCCATCATTGTCTAAAAGATGACCTGGAGAAAGAGAAGTACATTTAAATTTGTAAAAAATGAAAGAGAGAGGATAGTCTGATTTAAATTGGGTATTTGGAAACAAAGGAAAATAAGGGAGGAGATTATCTCAGGAATGTGCACCATTTGTGGGGACAAGGATGATGACATTCACATTTTACTTCAATGTAAGGCCACAAAGGATTGGAAAGAAAGTGTAATAAATAAACCTATTGAGGAACAAAGAAATTGTACTTAGAAAGATCTTTTAGATCAGAAGCAGATGCCTAAATTAGGGGAGTTTTTGAGGAAGGTAAATAGGAAACGGTCAGTTGAAAAACATGGTACCTAGATCAGATTTAAGATGACAATCGATAGCTATGTAATATTATAAAATGTTGTATAGTTGAATAGTTATGGCCTGGCCAACTAACTAGGGTTAAAGTTAGTCAGTAGGTATTTAACGCTTTAATAAATATGAATAAATAAATATTTTTCAACTTATCATCATCATCATCATTGACACTGTATGTATTAAAACTCATTGAAATTATTTACATTGTTAAGGATAACTTTCATTCAATCCAGAACAAAAAATGTATGGTACGTAATTTGTCAAGTGAAAAAAAAAATAAATAAATAAAAGATTTGTTCAATTCACATAACTTTCTCTAGCTGTTCCAAATACAAAATATTCTTGTTTCCTCATAAGTAGAAGGGAAATAAGGGAATACATTAGCCTAAAGCAATAGTCAAATCCTTTAAAAACTCATCACTATGTGAAATAATTGAGGTTCAGTTTGCTATGTATGATCCCATTTGAGAAAAGTATGTGTGTTTTAAAGCTGAAACCAATACCAATTAATATCTCGGAAACAATCAGTTCCACAAAAAGGGTATATACTACATAAATTGTATATTAATGAGATCTACATTTTTTACATGGTAAGTTCTTGTCTATCTTTTATGGTTTACCAGTTACGGAAAATTCAGCAAAATTCATCCAGAATAAAGAGGACTCCAGAGGCATTCCCAGAAAATTCAAAATATACACATTATTTTTATGTCAATAACTTTAATATACAATATTTTAATCAAAATTGCTTATTGCCATTTTTGAGAAAATCATGATATTTTAACATTTTTCCATGTGAAGGTTAGAGTGGGGTGTGGGGGATTTTCTTGAAAAGCTTTGTATTACATCCTTGCGAGATACTAAACTTAAATACCTAGTTTGGTATTTAACAGACACTTCGTTTTTGATCTATGCTATCCACACACCCACACCTGCACCTATAACCACCCCCACCCCCTGCAAACCCACATGCCCACACACAGACTTTTTTTCTAAATTTTTTTTCAGATCCGGATACCTCAAAACATATATTTCTGGTGAAATCTTGACATCAATTTTTTGGGTGGAATATAATACCTTCTCTATCCACTATATACATTGTACATATAGGCATCCATTATTTCCATAACCACACTGAGAAACACTTTAAAGTTAATATACTTAACATTAACTAATACATACCCGACGCATGCTGTCTTCCAACATTATTCCTAACATCTCTGACAGTTGTGAAAATGTTGGCCTTTGAATAGCACGAGATCTCCAACATTTCAGCATAATGTTATATCTGAAACAAAACAAAATTGAAAATAGCATTTTTAGCAAATAAGTATTTAGATCCAACAACTAACAGAACTTTTAAGCATTTTTTTTTTTATTTTGTTTTATATGTAGTGTTTCAGAGTTTTTCCAACACAGTATAGATTATTTTCATTCTCTGGATGTAACAATGTTCATCTTAATCCCTTTTTGTGTTTTAATATGTAATTAAGTCAGAAAATTTGGGAAACATTTCTAAGAATATAAAATAATGGCAATAAGATATTTTTCAACAGCTAAATATTCTATTGTTCTAGAATCATAAAATTTTTTAAACCTAATATAAATACCTAATAAATATATTGAAATTATTCCTAAGAAAGACCTCTTATTCAATATACATTTTATTACAGCTATATAGTAACACAGCAGACATTCTTGGGTTAAGTAGTTATTTCATTTAGCAGGAGGTAGTGTTGCATCAGTTAAGAGCAATCGATATTGGAGGTAAGATGTCCTAAATGATGACGAGTCATAAACAACGGCTGGCCTAAGTATTGTTTTAGCTGTAAAGACCCTGAGAAGTAAGTCACATCAGACCCTTACATCTGAACCCAGATGTAGCTAGAAGTAATCTTGATCAATGCTGAGTAAAGGGTCAGAGTGTTATTTATAAGTGTAACTTCTGGCAGAGCAGAATATGCAAGGTGAATTTTGTGGAGTCAGGGTAATCCGTTGGATTTTCCCTATATCTTCCCAACCTTATGTTGTTGTTCATTCCTATGAGTGGCTATTAGTGTTAGTGAAAGCACTATATATTCTCACACTCCTTGTTGTACTTATTCATAGCTCCCTGATCTCTCCCTAAATGCACCCTATTCCTGCATCTTTAACCCATATCTTCCTCTACACATGTAAGATAGCTCTACCCTGAACCTACTACTACTATGATGCACAGTGGCAGGGTAACTCCTACTCCACATTGATGAAATAACTAATTTACCTAACATGACCATCGAGTACCCTACTATATATTATATATTGCATTCTTGGAAGATGCTGAACTTCAATGCAAGTTTTATTTATCCAATGTTTAGTTTTCCATTAAATTTTCCTTTCAAGCACAAACACATACAAAATATGCATTTCCATAAAATCAGCAACTTTTGGGTGGAACATAATTTATTCTACCAGCCATTGGTAAATGATAGAGAAAGAGATAAAGAGTTTAAGCATGCAGGTTATTTATTACTCACATATTTTGACTTGCATACTGGGGTTTCTCCATCCTATATCCATCTACCAATTTGTTGTACAACTTTTCATCTGCTACCATTCCTGAGGAAATAAAAAACAAATGCTTAACCATGGGTGAAGTTTTAAAAATCAACTATACTAAGGTAAATATATGCTCAAAAATGCTTTGTCCTCAATTATAGCAAACTATATGAATGAATGGGTCGTCTCCTTAGCGCGGTGGTAGCGTTGCTGCTTATCAACCGGGAGACCTGGGTTCGATCCCCAGTACCAGCATGGGGATTTTTCCCCCTCTGGGAGACCTGGCCCGGGGTGCACTCAGCCTCGTAAGGTCCCTGGGGGGCCAATTGAGGAGCTACTTGATGGAGAAGTAGCGGCTCCAGGTCATGAGGACCGCATTAACTGGCCGGGGGGGTCTCGAGGCGCTGACCACGTCTCACCCTCCAATACTGCATCCCATTCATGACGTCTGTAGTGGACCGAGATGGGGGACGCAGCGGCTGGGCGGTAGGCCAAGTTTCCCCGTGAGCTGTCGTGCCATGGAGTTATATGAATGAAAGTCTTTATTAACCATAATACTGTATATATATTCTTATACCTTTCTTATACTTGCTATTTTTAGTCTTGGTCCATCATACACCTTAGTACCACAGTTATATATGTATAATGGATATTGCTCTACATTATGCTAATATTTTTCCCTCCTTTTTCTTATTTTCTAGTCCCTTTCCTTTTCCATCTTCTTGTTGCACATCCTTATCCATTTCTCTCTACCTTACCTAAGTAGTTTCCCATATTTTTATATTTTTTCTTCTTTTGCGAACAGAACCCTCCTGATTACTATTTCCCATCCAATTTATCCCATTTTTGTAGCCAAGTTTGATCTCCATATCTTTGTTTGATTATTATACAGTAAGTAATGGAAATTTCTCCCATGTCGAACATTTTTTTACATCTTCATCATGTCTTATGCCTTTCAAGTTTATAACCCCTGTTCTTGCCCACGCAAATCCTTCTCTCCCTGGTATACTGATATTTCTATGTACATTTCCCTCTCCTAGACTATTTTTATTCCTCTGTATATCCTCAAGGATGTTTTTCTTATAAACTGCTAAAAGCATAATGTCTATCAATATCTTCTAGCCTTGATTGTACTGTGTTCCAAAAGCTATTCTATAGCTAACCATGAGCTTCCCATACCTATTTTCTCCACAATTTCCTGCAATTTTACTGACCATGACCCTTCCCATTTACTTATCTCCTGAATGCTAAAGTATTCTTTAATAAATCCCCATCCTCTAGTTTGGAAATTCTGTACAGATATTTCATAGCTCCTGTGATAATTTTGTCCTTGGTGGAATGCCTCACCAGTTCTAACTGAGCTGTCCACTTGGAGATACTATTGGTAGACCTAATACATATTTATAAAAACATCTATTTATTTATTTTGAATTAACACGTCGCCAGGAAAGCTTCAGTTCTTATTTTATAATCTATTTATTTGTCAACCTCTCTCCAATCCTCATCTGTTCATACCTCTGCCCCATATAGCATTTGTTTTCCACTATGGCCATATAAATTCTTTCAAGTCACTTAACATGCATGTCTGGCAGTTTTCTTATAAATGGCCTCATAATACCCATGGCAATTTTTCCTTTTGCTATATATATTTTTTTCTGCTCACTCCAGCTACCAATTACGACTTAGTCTAATGCCCAGATAATCAAATTTCCTTACAACTATATTTTTCTTCCATTAATCTGCCATTTATCATCCTTTTTAAAAACATGATCTTGGTTCTTTTTTTCTTGTTTACTTTTAGCCCCCATTTTGCACAAAAACTATTTGCCATCTCGATTGCCTTCCTCAACCCTCCACATGATATGGACATAGCTATCAAGTCATCCACAAACAGTAACCCTGAATTTCTTTATTATTGATAACTGGTGAGTGTACATTATACCTCTGGATCCCCTCTAAAATATTGTCAACATTAAGATTAAATAGCACTGGACTAAGTTTACAACTCTGCCTCACCCCTGCCTTACTCTGTAGACATTTAGTTTTCTGCCTTATTGTATGGCAATTTTATATAGAACTCATTCTCCTGATTTATTTTATTAGTATTACTATAAAAGTATGACTTTACATTTGCTTTTTAATTTTTCCCACAAAGCTACTCTGTTTATGGTAACAAATGGTTTCTTCAATCAAAAAATACCATGTACTCCCCCCTTTTGAGCAAACTACATAGATAATGAAAGTACTACATATTTAGAGTTTGCAGGCAAGGGTGCTTTGGTACTTTTAATAAATATTTAATACTGATGTATCAATGCTCCTAAAATGTTTATGCATTTTCTTCCCTTACCTGCTGTTTGTAGTCACTTTTCAACCACAAAATACATGTACATGTTCCATATTCTCGACATCAACATATAGTAGATAGAACACAGAGAAGTCTGGTTTTATTGTTAAAACCAGCTAAAAAATTTAATGCCATAACTGGAATTTGAGCACAGGTCTCTCGCTCTCCATGTGATTGCTCTCACTTCTGAGCTATTATAATATCCCAGTAAGACACACTTCTCCAACTGATTCAGATTTTTACCTGCTTTACCACCCAGTATGCCTCATTTCAGACATAAATGCCTTAATGCACTTACCATTGTAAGTATTTAGTATCTGAGTAATACTAACATAGATAAAGTTACATTGAAAAATTCAATTCCTTGGTTCAAATCCTGGCTATGGCATTGAATTTTTCAGTCTGACTCTAGCTATCCAACTCCTGTCCTACACACTGCATGTGTGGAAAAAAAATATTAATTAATGCTGACATATGTACATTAAACAACATATTTGGTAATATTATATTACATTGGTGATGTTATCATTAAAGGGTTTTGTTTTATTGTTAGTTGAACATTTCAATGCCACGGCCAGGATTTAATCATGTGGTTGCTCTCACTACTGAACCACTATGACAACATGCCAGTAGGACACTAAATTCTCCCAGATACTAAGTATTACAACAGTAAGTTGCCATTAAAATATTATCTCTGAAGGGTTTGCTTGTATGGAGAATTTAGAGCCCTAATGGCATATTGTCATAACTCCACATTTTAAAGCAATAGATTTAGTCCATTTTTTATGCTAATCATTTATGTTTATTTTAAAAATGTTACACCTCCATGAGTTATAGTAGTTTGAAATGCACTACTCTGGTTCCTGGCCATGGAATGAACACCCAAGGCGGGTGCTGATTTCTGACCCATGTTAGAAGCTTGGTTTTCACTCAGCATTGAAAAAATATAAAAATAATAACAGGTAGCAAGCAAGTGATCTGTGAGTCAAGAAAACTCATATACCCTAATTTGAATGAGCATTCATTTGTGTTGTGTATACATGATCACTAGATCAGCAGTTAGCCTGGTTGACAGTGGTAATGACAGTGGCAGCAATGGTGTACTGCTATAAAATTATAACCTTCTATTTGATTCCTTAGTACAGTCAGAGTGTCATCCTCTATGGTATAGGGGTAACGTGCTAGCCTCAGGTTCTTAAGATCATGGGCTCAAACCTGTTAGAAGGATGATGGATTTTTTTGGATGTAAAAATCCCTAACATGGCTTCCTTCAAAAGGGAAGTAAAACCATTAGTCCTGTACCATAGATTTATAAAACATAAAAGAACCAGAAGCCTGATAAAGATGCCTCTGGACAAACAATTGTAATTAAGAGCATCCATAAATAAAACTCAATTTAATTTTAGCCATTGCTATATGGGAGGGACAAGTTGCAATCTTCAGGTAGTTCACATCCATGGGGTGGGGGTAGTGTGTCTTCCAACATTCAAAAGATCCTGAATTTGAATCTCAGGGCAAACTACCCCAATAAGATTTTCTTTCCAGGATTTTCCCTTATCCTGAAGAGAAACATGCCATAGAATTTTAAGTTCTTATAGGTGGCAAAAGCCCCATTTCATTCATTCATGGAAAGGAAAAGAAGGGAAGGGAAGGAAAAGGGAAAGGAAAGGAAAAGGATTGAAGGTACCTTGGTGTAACCAGCATTGGTGTGTAAATGTAAGTGTGTATGAGTGTATGTTACCAAATATTTAATAACCAGTTTATCCATATAATTACATTACAGTATTGCCACTGAGCAAAAATCGGAGCATATACCATTATTTGCATATGACAACCTAGAATCAGCATAAATGTATGGTCCATAAAGTTAATAAGAAAACTTATTACATATATTTTTATAGTGTACACATTTTATTAATATGTTGCTGTAGCTATATACTGTAGACTATATGCAATGAGAATTTTCACTTTATTTTAAGTTTATCACAATACGTTTATCATTAAATAAGAAATTATATAGATATAGAAAACCTGAAAGCTTACCTGGATATGGAGTCTTAGCCAAAGTAAAAAGTTCCCAAAGAACAATGCCAAAAGACCACACATCTGACTGTGTTGAAAAGATCCTGTCCCTGATAGATTCTATTGCCATCCATTTAATTGGAAGAGGACCCTGCAAAGTACAATTTCTTATGAATTCTTACTATATCAGCTTAAAAATGCCAAGGCATTTTCACGATAAAAGTTTATTACTAGCTATATAGCCTCTGTACATTTATAATGTAAAGGTTTTCCTGAATTGCAATGAATTTGATCAACTTGGTGATGAGCAATTACATTTCAACATATGTATAGGACCTAATTGTTTGTTTTTAATGTTTATATATTATAATAATCAGTTCTCTGTTGTATTCTAGTCTCAGATTTCCCAGCTTCACCAATTTGAACTTTAGAATGGAATCAACATCACACAAGAACTGCCTGCTTCTAAATTCTTAATGAATACATACTATATATACTATATATATATAGAAACTATATATATTCTAGAAACATAAAATTTTGAAAATAGGTCCTTTCAATTCTTATAATATACAAATTTTCCTTGGAAAAGCTTCCACAGTAAAACCAGATTTTTTAGTTTGCTATTTGATCACTAAAGATTTGTTGCTATTATACATCATGATGGTTGCTGCCAACATTGACCCAAAACTGCAAGATGGCAAATTGGAAGTGTAGGTTGTTAGGCTGTAGTGAACCAATAAATCAACTTGAGTTTCTGATTCACCTGAGGTTATGTGTGTGCATGTAAATAAAGCATGCATTCTGTTGGTCTAATTCATGTCCATGTAAAATTATATAGTGCAAATTCTATTGAAAAGACAAAAAATACAAATTTCTGCCATTATCAGTTTGGGTGCCTCAGTTGGTTAAGTGCTGGCTTTCTGATTCCTAGGTCATGGGTTCAAACTTAGCACAGGCTGAAGGTTTTAAGTGTGCTTAAAATGACAGCCCTATGTCAACAGATTTACTGGCATGTAAAACAACTCCTGCAGGACACAAATTCTGACAATGCTGATATGATCCTGGGAATTGATAGTATTGTTAATAAACAAATATTTTCTTTTTTAAACTGTCTATATGCTGTACTGTTGTTATCTGAATATTTTTTTGCTGCATAACTAGCAGCAAATGATTGATCAACTTTATCAGCTATGTTTCAGTCGCTATTTTATGTTTATATTGTAAGACAGTTAGTGCATTGTTCATCACAAAAGTAAAAAATTATTCAAGATATCTGTATTTGTCTGATTTGCTCAAGAGTGTTATCTTTTTATTAGTCCACTGAAATGTCTACCTTCAAATTCATGCTTGAACAAAGAATTTTTATGCAAAATAGATAAGTAAAATCCAAATCATGTACATAGATGTGTAGATAATTTCAACTGGTTATTCAGAGATATCTGGTTAATAAGATTAGAACAACATGATCGCAAAATGCTAAGCCTAAGAAACAAAAATTATCTGCTCTAATGGAAGAAAAACTTGATGAAATTGATGCATGATTTGAACACTCTAATACAAAGTCTCTAAGCCATGTTGGACAGCAAGAGGGTGTTTCAAAAACCTCTGTTCTTACAGCTACTCAAAATAAACTTTTAAAATTTAAACTCCATAATGTGGCTATAGTTCATGAATTATGTGACAGCAACAAATAAGTAAATTTCTGTAACTGGATTTTATAAAATATCTTTGATGCTACTGTTAAACCACATTTAATACTTTTTGAGATGAGGCATAGTTTCATTTAAATAATAATGTTGCCTCACAGACCAATAGATATTGAAGTACAGGTATGAATCTTCAGTTAATACAAGAAGTTTCATAGTATGATGTGAAAATTTGTGTATGGTGTGTTACAACAGCAAAATAGATAATAGGGCCCATATTTTTCAGCATTACTATAAATTCTGACAGGTACTGTAACAATATTCTTGTACTATTTTTTTCAGATATCAGATAATGAGAGAGAATGCAGATATTTCCAATAAGACTCTGCCATGGCCTGTACTGCCCAACTCCTTAGAAGACAATAAAGTCAATTTTTAATAACAAGTTAATTTTTAAAGGATTATGACCACCTCTTCCCCAGATTTTAATTGTGCAACTTCTATTTGTGTGGAACTCTAAAAATTAAAGTTTATAGGAACAATCCTCACATTTAAGGTCAATATAAAAATAATTATGAAAGTAATTTAAGTGATGTTTTGTGTTACAAACACCAACTCAAATTATTTTCATTTAATATTTACCACATCACTGTCATTTGTTTCTTTGTATATTTGCAAAATTTAAATTAAACGAATTAACAAGTTGTGTATAATCAAAATTTTTTGTGAAGCTTAGCGCATACTGAGACAAGGTGCATAGCTAATACCAGAACAAGATGGAGGTATTACTGCAAATCTTTATGGAGCTAAGGTAAATTTTATTTTTTTTTTAAACTTGAAGAAAAAAGAAAAAATAGTTCCACAGACATGTTTCCCAAATCTCTGCCTATATCATCAGATCACCCCAAATTTTGTCAGAAGGTATGTCAAATACGACCACAACAGCAAGTATAAAAGAATTGCAGATAAAAAAGTAATAGAAACCGAAAGGAACAAACACTAATCAAAATTAAAAAGTCAAGAGCTGCAACTTTATGATCTACATTTAGAGTTGCCACAAAAAGTAGGCCACACACACTTTGGGAAAATATATGCTCAAATTTCTTGCCAATCTTAAGTGGAAAAATGAGTACCTAGAAAGATGCTTAACCTAAAGAAAAAACTAGGAAATCTTTGTGCCAAACAGAATAGAAATAAATCAATCCAGAAAAATACATCTCCCAAACACCACTTAGCAAATCTATCCAAAGAAATCTTCAGAAAATCATAGTTAACCGTATTCAAGAAAGGCCTAAAAATGTCTGTAGATTACTGTTTTAGAGTCAGAATTAAGGGTTGAAAATGGGAACAATGTTCCAAAACTGGTCCCAGTGAGTATGAGACTAAGTGATGTTTTATGTTACAAACACCAACTCAAATTCTTTACATTTAATATTAATCACATCTCTCACAAGCTTCTTTGCATATTTGCAAAATTTTACAATACAGAATTTATGAACATTATGCAAGAACAACTTATGCATATGAATGATATTTTCATCGTGAAATGCCCAGAATATTATCAGCCACAATAAGCATCATTCAGAATTAAGTAACATGGGTGTATGAAAAATTTGATTTCAGAAATTTTTTTTATTCCTTAGATAATTTTATTGAACATTGTAAGTTATTTTATGAAAGCTTTAAGCAAAAAACCTTTTTCAACACCTAATTGGTATACAAATAATTATTAAAGACAATGGTCAATAACATGGGTTCAAACCTGACAGAGAGCTAAAGATTTTTGGGGCATAAAAATCCTTAGCATGATTTTCTTTGGAGGTGAAGTAAAGCCCTTGGTCCCGTGTCATAGATTTATGGCATATAAAAGAATCTAAAGCCTGATGGCTTCTAAGCAAAATTAAGTACTATCTCATGGCACACTGAGAACCAGTTAAAGAGCATCCATAAATATCACTCAATTTAATTTTATTTTATTAATCCTAACAAAATTAATCAAAAGTATATTATGAACTCACATCACCCTTTTTTCGGTAGTTATCACATTTGTACATGCTCTTCGCCAAACCAAAATCACATATTTTCACAACATTATCATCTGCTAGGAGAATATTGCGTGCAGCTAGGTCTCCATGTAGCACCTAAGCAAGAACAAAAAATCACATGTTAGTATTAATATTAGGAAAACATCAGTCAATAGAAAAAGTCATTGAGCAACCTTTAATTACAGTGATATAGTATACTTCCAATTATTTGTGTGCAGATTATCTGGTTTGTGGATTATTTGTGCATCCCCCCTACCCAAATTATTTTGTTTTAATGTCAACACATGTTTTTTTTCGTTTCTCCGCCATCTCTTTTACAATTTCTTTTAATTTTCTGTGTTGACTCTTACATGCTGATTAACATCATGCATTTGTTTTTAATTTACACTGAACAGGCAAGCTGATAACAATGGAAACAGTACTTAAACAGTATTCTGTTGTCCCACAGTGATCATTTAAACAATGGAAATGGCACTTGTCATGTGGTGGGTTTTTATTACTGTTTCTAAAGAAAAACAATACCTATGCACAGAAATAGAATAAACTTTTGAATAAAGCATACATGCTAATAAAAAGCTTTTAAACATCATTTCCTATTTACATATTATGTTATTCCTTAAAAGCATTAAATTACGGATTTCTTGATTATTTGTGTTTTTTGATTATTCATGCTTCTCCCCGACATTACTCCAAATAATCAAGAGTATATGCAACAGTGCCTTATTTGTTTTTAACTACCAACTCATGTCTAGATTTAGAAATGCATTCAGATTTGGCTTTAGCTTCACTGAATATTGTTAATCTGTTTATTAAACACATAAACAACTCTCCCTATTTACTTCGTAGGGAAGTACAATCTTGAACCCAAACAAACTATAGAAGACGAGTAATAATAGCTGTCCATGACATATATCGTCAAATATCTTGAACCTGTATCCTTGCTGTCTATTTTTTTCTATTGTTTTCAAACAATACAGCTAAAACTAAACAGAAAAGAATAGAAGAATAGAAAATATTGTTTTACACAGAACATGAATATTACACTTTTATCAGTATTACCGTTTGCTAAATGAAATAAAGTTTTTTAAAAAATAATATAAAATTGGACTTTTGTACTGTGAGGTGAAAATAAAAGGCATAATTACATTAGAAAATATAATTAAATCAGTTGCACAGCAACTTTTTTGGGAGGGATTTGGTATCTATCTGCCTGGAACAGTTCATTAGCCTTGCTTGCATAGAGTCAAAATATTGTATATATGATTTAGAATACCTTTTGTCTGAAATGTTTAAATTTGATCAAGATCAGTACAAAAATTAAGGGTAATTTATTTAAAAAGATTTAAAATTTTTATGTGAGCAACTCTATTCAAAGTTTTGAGATGTTTTATTTGCAGCTTTGATAAGCATTTGTCAATACTTTTTCAATTTGTATTCAGAACAAAATTAAAAGTAATTTGTGGATAATCTGCTAAATCCTGCAACTTTTGGATAAGCTACATTAGGTGTGGCATTGAACTTTCATGAAATATACCTTGAACTTTCATGAAATATACCTTCAAAAACATTTCTCTTCTGATTTCATATGTTTGAAATTTCTCTAAGTTTGAGGGTAGTTTATATGGAGGGTTATTTCCAAAAACATTTATTAATAATAAATTCTTTCTCTTCTGCTCTATCAGTAACAGAAGTATATTATTGTCTTTACCAACATCTTCAAGGTTGTAGCAGTCAAAAACTTTCCATACTCCATGGCTAGGTTTCAGTACAAATAAACTATGTAAGGATTGGGTGGGGGGGGGGAGATTGAAACTGGGCATTTAAGCAACAGTAGTCATTCTCTCACAAAGAGACTGGAGGGTGCTACTCAGAAAATAGTAGAAATCAGTTGTTCATACTTTAAAATGTGAAGTTCTTTATTGCTTTGCAAAGTAGAGCTTGGTTGATGTTTTCACTCAAGTTTGCATTCAGTTTCCCTTTTTTTTTTGTAAGATGTTTTAAATGCCAAAATCCCCCCTTCACCACTATACTGGTTAAATATTTTTACAAAAAGGAAATATGCTGTTACCAATCAGATATTTTAATATTTTCAAAGTTTTTAAATATGACCGAATAGATATACCACAGTAAATAAAGGTTACAACTATAATTTAAAAATAGAAAATATTTATTACAAAATTAACTTCTTTATGTGCAACATTTTAGCATTTCAGTCCATAAACTTAAGGTGGGTATGCATGCTGATTACATATTTGCTATTGGTGTTCCCAATCTGTGTATTTTCACAGTTCTTCAAAACAGACTAAATTGTGGTAGATAAAATCAAAAGGGGATGTGAATGGAAACTTCCAAGTTAAGAAGGTTATACACTGATGATCTCTTGATAAATAGTGTCAAGACTACAACAATGTCTGTATACATTTCAGATAACCTAATCTTTGTGCCATACTGTCCTATTTAATTGAGTAATTAAAAAGAAAACCTTGCAGATTCATTTGGAAACAAATTAATCTTTTGTAAGCATCAATAAAGTCTGTATTGATACATTGTGTATAGAATATTCTGCTCCAAGGAAAAGATTATTTTTCTTTTTACCTTTCTAGAAGCCAGGTATTCCATTCCTCTTGCAATTTGAAATGCCCAACAGACGAGGTCTCTTGTAGTGATTAATCGTGTGCCCTCTTTGTAATCTCCACGATAATTTGATCTCCATTCTGGTTGTGCACTGTTATTACTCAGCGTAAATTCTTCATGTTCACCTTTAATTTCAAAGAGCACATGACATAAGAAAACATTCAATTTACAGATTGAGTTATGCCACCAGACAAGGTGGTAAATTTTAAGGGCAGTAAAATCTTGAAACATGAACAAATATGTAAAAATCTTGAACTTTCTGAGGTAATTTGGTGAATTTGTGAAACTGGTGGCAATGAACCACCAGAATTGGTCACCTTGGATGCAACTCTCATTCACGATTGTCATAATATCCCTTGCAAGGTATTGTTTTTCTGTTCATTTATGTAATATAAAGATTTACTGTAGGCCTACATTTGAACTTGTGTGTTGTATGAGAGTAAGTAGTTTTGGAGGACTGACATTGCAGTTAAAAATTAGGTTATGTCTGAAAGTGTGTGGGTAGGAGGCAACACTAGCAACAATTGTACAGGGTGTTAAACTGCTGAAACCTGGTTCCAGAACAAATAACAGTCATAGGTCACTTATGATGAATGAACATTTTGTTATGGATGTTTATGAAAAATAATCTGATTATTAAACAGTATAACAATATTTCTCTATCCATTGTTCCCTAAGTTAAAGCATGTGACAGGCCTAGTTCATGCCCTTCACAGAGTTTGTGAATCCATAAAGAATGAATACATTGCAAATTAATTCATCTCTGCCTTGAAGATTCTACAGAAAATTCTTAGTCATATTGTCTGAGAAATTTTATTTCCTCATAGTCATTACATTCTGGGGATTGTGGATACAGAGTGCTGCTATGCTGTGTGAGAATTTTGACAAGATTAAAAAGTTTCTTGTCTCATTGGATCCAGCTGAGCAGGTGTGATTTCCAAGGCCCAACAATTTCTGCTACTGGAAAAAATACTTAATTTTCAGACTATTTTCTAACTATTTTGTGTGCAAGATTACAAGAACCTGACTGCAGCTATTTGAAATTTGGAAAAACAAGATCTCAATAAGGAAAAACAATGGGATATTTTTACTTCAATGAGAGATCAGTTAGAGAGCTTTGCCAAAGGCAAATTTGAGTCTAGTCTTCAGAAGAATACATGTGTTGAGGAATTTGCCACATCCATCAAGCTGTCATTTCAATTGTACACAATGTTTGTCCCACTGGTTTCTGTGGAAGTCAAAAAAAAAAAAAAACTTTAGCGTCTACAAAGAAATTCTATTTCCTTACAGAAAAGACTTGTTTTTAAAAAGAGATGCTTAATGTGTTGTATTTTCTGTTTCTGGCAAATGATGATTGGATATATTTGCAACTCAATAACCTTGAATAAAAGAGAGATTTTTTTTAATTAGTTGAATAAAACAGTGCCCTTTTTTTTTACCTTATTTTAGCACCTTTTCCCTTTTTACATTCGGAATTTTTACCTAAAATCCTAACTCTGCAATACTCATTAATAAGTAAGGCAGGAGTTATGGAACAGAAAACCCTGTGTCCAGAGCATACAGTTGTGTGATCTGTGGCCTTGTCATGAAAAAAAGGCATTATAGTAAGGGATAGTCTCTTCATATATGGTTCTTTTTTTAAAACTAATATCATGCAGCTATTCTGCATGTGTCTTAATCTGGTAGTTGGGCAAAGATGTAAGTCATATTACTTTTTATAGTAATAATATTGATACACTTAATGCTTCTTTATTTTGCTAGAATATTTAGTGTAAGGAGACAGCAAACAGTTGTTTAAAGAGAAGTAATTACTTTATAATATTACAATATTACATGCTCTTTGAATTGTCTAATGAGGACAGAAAAACAAATAAGAAAGAAAAAAAATTTAAAATGGGAAAATAAAGACGATATAAATACCTTTTCAATTTTGAACTGTTCTACTTTAAAACAGGAATAAAATAATATGAACATCAACAAATATTCTGGAAACTATTCCTTAAAAAGTATATTTAAAATATGCTAGAAATCTTAATTCTGCCTATTCCTTAAGTTTTTAAAATTATATAAAATTCAACAAGAACGAAGAGAACTTCTAAGCTATCTGCAGAAAATGTATGATATACATACATTCAATTCAATTTCTTTATTTGCCCAAAGTGAGAACATCATATTATGGCATTGTCATGAAAATACACAACATTGCTTTTTGCTTATTATAGACATAATACACATTTGTCCATTTTTTTATGGGAGAAAGATGGATACTCAATTTACAAGTGAAATGAAATGCTTTCTTTGTCTTTAAGTATCTAAACAGCAGTAAAGTATAAAAGAAAATGAAAATGTTATGTAAACTCACCTGTAGGAGTCATAGATATGAGATTCATGTCTGTTCCCACTGGACCAGGAGAATGATCACTTGGAGCAGATCCACGGTAGTCCATTGCAAGCTCACTGGTATAACTTCCAGCACTGCTACCAGCTCCACTATTGCGAGCACCTCCACTGCTACCAGAGAATGATAATGTTGCATATTTCACCCTAATAACAGTGTTAGTGAAGTTAGGGCATGCACAGCTATACTGCCAAGCAAGTTAGACATGCAATACAAAGCTAAAACTACAGAAATGTTTTAAATTATTTAAAATAAGCTATGGGAAAGGTTAAATTTCAACATAATGCAATTTTAATTCAAAATACACCACTACCACAACTACTAATGCTAATGCAATTTGTAATTTAAGCTATGAGAATAATGATCTTATTAACTATCTTAACACTACACTATAAGTAAAGAAATTTTAAATGTAAGTTAATATATTAATCAATATAATTTTTAAATGGAAGTTAAATCTGTGATGATTTGAATTAAATTATTTTCTGAGTTGGAATTTAGCCCTAAGAGGCAAATTTTGCCCCAACATATTTTGAGGGTTGTTCATCTCATTGTCTACCTCCTCCAATTGATGTGGTATTCTTTCCAGTGGTTTTCAAAGGGATTGACGTTGATATCATTGGCACTTAAATTATGAATTTCTAGAGGTACTTGAATAGCAGTAAACTAAAATAATAACTTCATCCTACAAAAAATATTATGTACTAAACTAAAATATCTCATTCCAGAACAGCAACAATTTGGTAATTACAATATAAACTGTACAAATTACAACAAACTACATAGGAAAAACTAAAAGAAATCTAAAAATAATCCCTATCTTCCTTAGAATCAAAGTAAATGTGTAAATGTGCAAGTTAATTTAATGCTTTGAAAACAATACAAACAAACTCAAAGATACAGAATAGTAAATGAGTAAACATAATTTCTGAAGAAATATAGTGGCAAAGCCATAATTATGAACCTTGAGCAGTTATCTACAGACTAATTTGCCAAGCTCACATCTCTGGTCACCCAACTATGAAATAACAGAAGGGATACTTGTAAAATCTGCAAGACATGCATTTGGAAGAAATTCCAATTCTGAAAAAAACCAAGACAACTTGCAGAATTTTGATTTAGCATTACATTGTACTCTTGGAAAATTCCTAATTGTATTAAATTCCAAAACCATTGGGAAAGATCTTACATCATTGAAGAATAGGAGAATACTGACAATAAGGTAAACCAGCCTTGAAGTATATTAAGGAGAAACTTGCCTTTAATGCTGCTTTTATGGTTACAACTTCAATTAAACAATAAATTTAAAAATATTTTAAAATCCAATGTTATTCTATCTTATCTTGTAATTCATCGATTGATTACTGAATATTTATTAATAAATTATTAAAGTATATTTCTTCAAGACTTCTCTAAACTGTTCATTGGTAAATGCATCGAAAGTAGCTTTGGAAACACTTTTAATAATGTAGTCTATTCATTTCTGGATTTATTACATTTTTTTACAGTAACTTAATAAGGTCCTACCATTAAATGTTTTAGCAACTTTGCACATTTTAATTTACGACTCACTTTTACAAAGTTTATAATAAGTATTTTTTTTTTTTTGGTAGTGTTTAACGCCTGCTTTAACTACTTATGGCACTGGCAGTGACACTGATGATACATGAATGATGATGGAGCACCGGTGGAATGAGATGGCAGGGGAAACCGGAGTACCTGGAGAAAACCCGCCCCAGCACCGTTTTGTCCACCACAGATCTCACATGCGGTCGTTTGGGATCGTACCCAGGCCGTCTAGGTGAGAGGCGAGTGATCTAAACACTCAGCCACGGCACAGCCTATATAAATAATAAGTATGTTATATGAGTACAACAGAGGCTGAATTTTATTTTTGGTTAGGAGAGGGTATATTCAGAATGAGTGATCAATCTTGAGCAGTAATAATTGACATTTGTTTTAAGTTATTCACTTAATCAACATGTTATATTTACTGTAGAAGCTGGGACTATAGTGCTGATTTTGAGAGTTGAGGTCTGACAATTTGTGGTAAAAAAAAAAAGTGAGGTGGTTAGCATATTGCTATTCTGCCATGACCATTCATTGATTACATTCGTTTTGTGTCATAAAGTCTCAGCTTCATTTTGCAGTAACTAAGTTTTATTTTTGCTGTTTTCTGTCATTCTATCTTTCACTTGTTCTTGGATATTTGTTGTTATTTGCATGCTTGTGAAATTATTCTCTCATAAACACAAGCTCAAATTCTCTCAATTGCAGGTTAATGCTTCAGCATCTAGCAGGCTATGTGTAACACATCCAATGTTAAGGGTAGTTACAAGGTGATATCCTTTACAAACTGGTATTAGAGACCTAATAAGGAATTAACTCATTTTATTGTGCCTTGATGATTAAGGACAAGAACAAAATTTCCATATTATCAACTTCATCAGGAGTTTTGGGAGGTGGTGCTAGAATAAATTAGTTGTTTCTACATATCTAGCTAGTTTTTCATCCAAATTTAGTTTTAGTGAGATAATTACAATAATTTATGTTCATGTTCATGTGTGCAAATTTCAAGTTGAAGTACCAATCATCTGTGAGCCACAAATTAATTTGCCTTCTAAGGTTTACATTGCATTACATTGGTTTATTTACATGAACATTGAGACCACCTTATAATTTGTATTAGTGCAGTTGTGTTATTGTGTTCCCAATGAGATCTAATCGTGATGCTAATCTTCTCTCAAATATTCATCGTTATCATTGAGGTCTGTTTAGCTGCTAAACTAAACACCAAATATGCACAAGACAATAATTCTATCCTTCTGAAAAAGAAACACACACCATCTGTTTCATAAGTTAACCAAAGGTAAACCTAATGCTGGTTCAAAACAAATATGCCCCATTAGAACCAATGGAGGATACTATTATATAGCATTTGAAATCAAAAATATATGAACAGTGCATGTTTCACCAATCTTTTGCAAGAGGCTAAAAATTATCAAGCAATTATTACCAATCTACATCAAAAAGCAACTTGTGAATTTACCATTCACGAGTTCAGAATTTTGTAATCCCAGTTCCAAAAAGTCAGAAGCTATTATTCAAAATATTATATATTCAATATATTCACTCTCAGAAGCTTCCAATTATTAAAGTTGTTCGACCATTTTATAAGGATAAACTACTATACCCTTGTGTGCAGTCAAAGTGAAGAACCCAGATGAAGCTAAAGAAATCTTTAACTTTCTGCATATACAACATGCTTTAGTCTCTGTAGAATATCATTTCAGATCCTTGGATGTATTTCAATGTATCGTATGGTTACACAAAGCACTTCTGTCACCTTATTCCCTGATGTGTGAAGTCCTGGAATCTCACCATTACAATGACTGTACTAAACCCAAACCAGAAGACCTCAGCGCATGAATTAAAATGGCCCTCATGCTGTGAACCACTAGGGTTGTCCTTGTTACTTAAGTTTTTGTACTAAAGCTATTAGTGCAGCCTAATAACGAACACCGCAATGTACCTAATCCAACACCAGAACATTTGATTCACAACACTTTCCTAACTTGCCAAACACAGCTGGTGTAAATACTCTTGTTTCCCTTATGGTCTCCTAACAAAAAACTTCGGTCTGCCATAACAGTCAGATGCCTAAAGAAAGTCCTACTCCCAATCCTCTCACCTCTTTGGTATGTTACGTGATCAAGGCTTTCAAGTCCTACCTCTCTCATATCAAATCTTTTCAAGCTTAACAACCTTTAACCTGGTTGGTCATATCAGACGATGAATGAATTTGGTGAAATGATGCTCAAATGATCTTGGGGTCCATGGAGCTTAAAGCTACTTGACATTTGTCTTCTCAGGATAAGGGAAAACCCCCCAAAAAAACTTATCCGAGTAACTTAGATTCAAACACGCAACCTGTTGAATGCAAGGGAGACCCCTACTACCACACTACCAAGGTGGGCTCTTTTCTAATTTTATTATTCCAAGAGCTTTTTCAAAATGAATAGTTCAATTTTTCATTTGCTCTCTCAGCATATTTTCCTAAACTGATGTGCTAATAGCTTAAAATCTCAGCAAACTGCCCTTTTGGAATTTTTATTTGACAAAATATCAATATTGCTTGTATCTCAAACACATTTTCTTCCTTATGAAAAATTTGCTCTTCTTAAACACCATATTTATAGATCTGACCATGATGATGGAATTTAAATTTGTACTGCATTACATCTTAGTGTGCTGTAATGTTGTGAACATCACAAAATAATACAATATGAACTCAAACTTCTATGTATACAGATTTGTAATGCTTTAATTTGATCCACTGTTGCATTCAAACAGCAATGAATGTTGATAAGTATAAGATTTGCCAAAATTATGTTTTTTATTACAGTTAAATTGATAGTTTGCTGTGCCCGCAATGGTTATTTTAGTGAGGGCTAAAGCAAATTAAGAAACAGACGCCTAATTTGATTTTGGGTTGAGGTGATTTATTTCCCCTTTTCTTGCTATGCTCTTGAATTTACTATGTTAAGGATGGATCAAAGAAAAGTTTTTTTTAATCACCTAATAACTCTACATTACTTTTCTTCATAGCAAGTTTATTTTTCCCAGTGAAGTGGAAGATTTTTAATGCCTTCCTTGAAGAAAGAAGAGACATGTGTGTGCAAACTCTTCCACCACTGCCTACCAAAGCCTAAATAGTAGTTGCTGAGGGTATTGTGATACTGTCCAATATATTCCTCCAGCTTTTGATATTCTTTTGTATCATTTTCCATGACTCAATAAGCACTAATAGTTGTCTCAGAGAAGAATCACATCCTGGAGCAATTCTGGGATCACAGTTGTGGTGGTTAAGAGGCTTAAAACTCTTTAAGAACCAAGAAATATTAGACAGTATTTATTGTCCTTCATTCATGAAAGAAACACTACTGGATTCCCAAAGAACCACTTGCAAACAGCGTCATTGCCAAGGCTGTCATTGGTTGTGCTTTCCATGGTTTATCATCTTGCCAAAAGTCCTCTATGTTGGAAAAGTAAATCATAAAATATTCAATGTCATGACTGAGATTTGAAGCACAAATCGGCTTATCAATTCGCTCCTCTAACAAACTGAACTTTAGCAACATGCCAGTAAAATATTTAATTTCTCAATTGATTTACATCTGTCTCAGTAGAACTCAAAAGTATTCTAAAATCCTGACTATAGCACTAAATGTTTTTATTTGATTCTACCTTTCCAACTTTGATTTGCACATAGTATGCGTGTGCAATAGCAATGAACATTGTATGTCTGTTTGTAGCTCATCCACTTGGGTTTTTCAAAGTATAAAAGATTTAGGATGGAATTAGTTTCTTTGATAAGATCATCCATTGTACATTTGACATGCACCTATACCTCTTGCTCATTTACTGCTTATATATGCTAGTTTTAAAATTGCCTACTCTTTCCATGACATTGTAAGAAACAACTGAATAATTACAGCATTTTCAAGAATGATAAAATAATGAAAAATTCAATCAATAACAACAAATATCTCAGAAATGGCTGACATGACAAAAAAGTTATTTGTAATAAAGGTGCATTATAAAGAGACGTACACATCTTTTGCACAGTAAGTTTTGTCAATCTATCTAAGTTATATAAAATGCATTCTGAATGAAGACAAGAGGTCATTCCCAGAATATTCAAGAAAATTATTTTGTTAGCCATGCAAATTATATGGCATTTTAATCCAAATTGTTAAGAGCCATTTTGAAAAATTACAAAACATTTTGAGTGGATAGATTTTCTTAAAGATCTTTGTGTCACATCCTTGGAAAGTGAACTTACCACCAAGATTAGTATGTCCTTTTCTCTTTATCACGTGCACACACACGCCAGCACACCCACACACCCCACCCACCCCCATGCACCCCCACCCACACCCACACCCACACCCACACCCACACCCTCACACACCCATATACACATCTTTTTCTAAAAATGCTTTCTTTCGGATACAGGGCCCCTAAAATGTGTATTTCTAGTGAAATCTTGGTATCACATTTTTGGATGGAATGTAATACCTTCTCTATACATTATGTACATAGTATGTGGAGAGGAAGTAAAAACATTACTCATTACTCATTGTAAGGAACATTACCAATATACTAGAATGGCTTGATAGTTGACAATAACTATGTGATTATTACTAAGTACTTAGGAATGGAAATCACCATAAGGTGTTCCCTGAAAGAGCATACCGGTTGGTTAACCAGGTAAAAACACACAAATCATTTGGAGGATGGAATACCATACCGGTATGTTGTCACAGTAGCTCAATAGTTAGAGAGTAGAAGAACTATATTCAAATCCCAGCTGTGGCATTGAATTTTCCAGCTGGTTCTGTTTTATAAGCTCATATTTTCAAGATGTCTTGGTTGAAAAATAAATTTCTGCTCATGTCATTTCATTAAGTAATGCATCAATCACTAGTTGCGTAATTCATGTGCACAAATGTATGGTAATTCAGGCAAAATAATACATTCATACAAAATACATTTCCAAGCATATAAAAAGCAAATTTAAGTTGGTTTTTTTTTTTTTTTTTTTTTTTTAATAAAGATAGGTTAATGCTGTTCTAAGCTATGAATTTCGTGCAAAATAACTAAGAAGAAGAAATATATTAAAATCTTACAAATTACTTAAAAGAGTCACAAACATCACATCACTTACCTTCCCTTGGTTTTGGTAGATTCTGTCCTTGAAAGCATATCCATTCCTATTGTCAGATCAATTTCTCCAGTTTTTGGATCTATTTGATCAATAAAATCTTCCCTGTGGCGTAATAAGTAATTATGAAGATTACCAAACCGACAATATTCTACTATAACCAGCAACTCCACTGAAACAGAATAATATTTCATCAATATTTGCTCTTAGACATTGTTGGAAACTTTTAAACATTAACTTTTGAAAATTCAAAATGAATAACAATTTTACTTTTATACTATGTAATATAGAATTAAAAAAAGCTTACTTTTTGCAAGATTCTTTGTACATGCTCCCAGAAGATTAACCACATTTAAATGTTTTCCAAGATGTATCATTATCTTCAATTCCGAGGCAAGAGCCTTGATGTATGTATGGTCTGCTGTTCTTTTAACCATTTTGACAGCAACTGTGGTTTTGTAGTCTCCTTCAGTTATACCAAAAGCATCAGCTTTCATAACAACACCAAATGCTCCAGCTCCAAGCTGCTTTCCTGAAATTTCAAATCTTTCTTCAAATACATATTCAATTTTTTGTTGTGCTTGTTTCTTTTATACACATTTTTCTATGGCAGCATGCAGGAGACAATTCATAAAAGTTGTTAAAGAAACTACAAATACATCTCAAGATCATAAATATAATGAATAATGTTTTAAATTCTGATCAATCCACTTTTTGTAAAAGCAGGGCACATTTAAACTAGATCTTAATTAATTTCTTTTGAAGAAAATTTTAATTCATTGGAATAAATTTATTTTTACAAATATTTTAATTTAAATTGGGTTATTTTAATAAAAACTTCCACATTTAAAATTTATTTAATATTTTGTGCTTTTAATGACAATTTGCTCTTCTGCCTTTTTTGTGTAGAGGAAAAGTATTGAACAAATGTAAACAATGAAATAAAAGTTCAGTTTCATGAAGACACCAAATCTGCATAATGATTATAAAACAGTATAGTTAAAATCTAAAAGGGCTTTTCCAATTAATCAGGGCTGGCTGGTGTTCACAAAGTTAATGTTAATTGCAATTTAAATTTGTAAAGTAATAAAGACTGTACCATCAGTTTGCTTTATAAATGCTAGTAATTAACAATTAGATACTTCCAAATGTTGTCAGTTTGTTCATAATATATTTATCTAACTCTCCTATTTATAAACCATTTTTTTTTTTTTTTTTTAGGTTGTGAAAATATTACAAAAGATTACATTATGTTTTATAGATGAATAAATGGATCCAGTACATTTTTGCCACCAAATAAAAATCAAGGAAGCAAAATAGCGTGTTTGTACATCACAACCAAACAACCAGTCTTATTCTCACATACATCGCTGTTAAAACATCCTTCTTTGTTTTAACAGTTGAGTGATGTTTACATTTGGTGATCTACCAAGTACTTTAATTTAGTTTTCATTTTAGTTTAGTGTTGAAAAAAAGTGATGGTAAGAGAGAATAAATGAAACTTGTTTGTGTAAGCATTGTTTACTTCTACTTCATCTGATTCATTATTGAAACCTGGGAAACATTTACTATAAAACCAATTGATAGCACTGTTTAGGTAACGAAAACAAGGCCACTAGATGGCAGCACTGTTAACAGAAGCATATAGAAGCATTAATGCTGTCAACTAGTGACCCTGGATCAAAAGTAGAATCACTGTAAAATACAGCAATTAGAGACAACTATCAGTGTAATTTAATTTAAAAAGGGGAAAAAAGAGCATATTGAAAATTATAGACCAACATCCATGTTATCAGTTTTCTCCAAGATTATTGAGAAGTCAATGTGCACCAGATTAGTAACTTTCCTGGAATCACATTCCCTTATTTCTAATTCTCAGTATGGTTTTCGGAAAAATAACAACATTAATAGTGCTTTATTTTCATTTCTTACTCATGTCTTAACAGCAAAATATCTTAAAAATCATTCACTTGGCTTATTTTTAGATCTCTCGAAAGCTTTTGATACAGTAAATTGTAAGTTATTAACTGAAAAACTTAATTCTTATGGTGTCAGAGGAATAGCCAATCTATGGTTTCAATCCTATCTAAAGAATAGGAAACAGTTTGTAGAAATAAACACATACAGATCAAACCAAGGACTTGTTGATCATGGCATCCCACAAGGTTCTATTCTAGGGCCAATATTATTTATTCTATATATCAATGATCTCCCAAGTTAATTGCTACCTATAAATACTATTCTGTTTGCTGATGACACAAATTTCGCATCCAGCGCCAAAGATCTTAATGTTCTTCAAGACAGCAATAACAGGGCAAATGAAAACTTAAATACATGGCTGAAGAAAAATAAATTGGTTTTAAATGCTGACAAAAGTGTATGCATGCACTTCAGTTCTCAAGTAAACCAACAAGCAAATGTAAATATTACCATCGGACAATCAAAAATTAAGCAAACAGACACCACTAAGTTTCTAGGGGTATGGATTGATGCTGACCTATCCTGGATGACTCACATAAATTTTGTAATTACAAAGCTCAGTAAACTAAGCTATGCAATGACAATCCTTAGTCGTGTATCCTCTCCTGAAGTCCTAAAAAGCAGTTTATTTTGGATTTATACATTCTGTACTTTCTTATGGTATAATCTTCTGCGGATTCTCAACCAAAACAAAAAACCTATTCTTACTACAAAAGCGCATTGTAAAAATCATGAAACGTGTCCCCATAAATTTATCAATAAAACCAGTGTTCAGAGAATTCCTTAATCTACCACTAACTTGTGTTTACATTTTGGAGATTGTTATTTTCATTCATAAGAATATATAATATTTTAGCAGGAATTCTGACTACCATTCCTATAATACCAGGGGATTGCAAAACTTGCACTTCAATCATCAAAGCAGTAAAACCTGTCATCAGAGTACACTAAATCAAGGGCTATCTCTTTATAACAAGCTAACGGATAACTGGAAACTCTTAAATCAGAAACAACTCAAACATAAAGTTAAAAACCATCTCTTAACCCACATGTTCTACAATATAAATGATTTCATGACTACTGCATTTTCCTAAACTTGTATTAACCATTGTGTAAATTTTAATATCTCGTTTAAGTTTCTTTAAATTGTACATACTAGTTGTAAGTTGTATTACAGAAATGTAAATTGTAATTTGTTACCTGACGAAGCCTTTGAATTCATGTAATTCTTTTGGTGAATAAATATCTTATCTGTTTCATGCTCTCTGACTGCTCATATGTTTTTCTTAAATTCATTCTGAATACAGAGCGCCCATTCTGTCAAGTTTATAAAAATTTCATAAATTCTGAAATTTTTTGAAGAGTCAGTTACATTTTACTCCTGAGTCCTTTTATGGAGTTATTTTTTCCATTTGCTCAGAGCAATGATATACAATAATGTAAATACCAGAGAGCCTTTGTAAATCAAAATGAGACAATAACTTTAACACTACATTAAATAATCTGATAGATTACAATCTCTTGACTTTCTCTATCCATCATAATTTATTTTCACATCTACTTTGGAAACTTGAAAAAGAAAAGAAAGAAAAAAAAAAAAAAGAAAGAAAAAAAAAAGAGAAGAGAAGAAGAAGAAGAAGAAGAAGAAGAAGAAGAAGAAGAAGAAGAAGAAAAGAAAAAAATCAACTTCTGGTTACTTACAATCTTTTTTCCATCCATCCCTTATGGTTTCATTGATATGAATGTCATTTAGGGGGATCTTTGAAGGTTATTCACAGAAAATTCAAATTATTCCTATGTAAAATGTCAAAATATGTCATTCAATTTCAAGTTTAGCCCATATGTTCCCTTGGTGCATGGGCCTCTCCCTTGTGGAGAAAGGTGGCTGATTTGAGATAATCTCAATGATCATATTTAATTGTAATCACAATTGTTACCAGTATTTTTTGAGAAAAAAATTCCAATGTAAACGATAGAAGGGAGGGGGATTGTACAAACATCTTGATGTTGCTTCCTTGTCACTACCCATCTTTCCAAATTATAAAAGGAACTCTCAAGAAACATATGAATGTTATTATTAAATTGGTAATGTTATATTATGCAGTTCTCAGCTGATTCTAACAATATGAATGTTAGTTTGCAAACCAGATGTTCACAAGATTTAAATCTGTGACACTGAAATATTAAAAAGTGTAAATCAAATAATATAAAACATATTGCTCTACACTAAGCATTACATCACAATTGTAAAATAACTAGTAGGTGTATACTTGAAAAAAATTATAATATGCTATATATTTAATTTATATTAATACAATATTTAAAAAGTTTGTTGCTCTCATATCGACAAGAAAAACAAGATAGATATAAACAATGATGCTCGTCTTGGCAAGATGAAAGAAAATTTTCAGCATCTTCTGGAAGTGATAGGTGCAGAGGCATAAAAGTATCTCATTAATCGAGATCGTAAACTACTGACATATTGTACTATAACAGTGCAAACCAGGAAACACATTTACTTATATGCTTATGAAATAACTGAAAACAAACTCTGTGTCATCAAAGGGGATGCTAACAATAAAGTTAAGGAGAATAAAACAGCTTTGGTTTTTAAAACAAATTACTATTTTGTTAGATATATCTGTAGCCTTCCACAGCTGTAGTCAATTGTTACACACACAGAATAATAATAGAGAGCATCGAAATCTTTAAAGAAAACAGCAAACTAAACAGAGACGGAGGAAAACCATCTAGTTCAATTTGGAAAGCCTTACTGACAGAGCAAGACGGGATTGGCAGACACACAGCCAATAGGAGAAGAAAGGAGGGGCCTGCCAGCATATGAGTATAAATATCAGCTCGCTAGGGCTTGCAGTGCCAGTGGCCCATGAAAAAAGCTCAACATAAGTTGCAGTGAAATGTCGGCAGAGAGCAGTATAAGAAATGACGTGGCCTGCACCAGAAACCATAACCTAAAATTACTATATCGCTTCTTCAAGCAAGAGGATAAGAGATCTTACATTCACCGACTAGGAGCTAGTAATATTATTCTACATTTGTCAGAACATCCAGGGCATACCTAAATAAAATAAAATTTAGTTTACATCCAATGTGAGAACTGCATATAACATTCAACTATAAGTTCACCAACAATCACTGAATTAAAATCTGATATGTAGGGCAGACATGCCAACTTAACTGTTAAAGCTAATTCCATAAAACCTGTAATAGCTCAGATGTGTCCTTCCAGCTTCATCAAGCAGCCACTACTCCTAATCCCACTACAAACTCTATTTTTACACAGATTCAGACACACAAAATTCTTTTATGTCCAAGATTGCTTTTCTTTGAAGTTCAATAGACCACAAAAGATATATTTTCTATAAAATCTTTAAATATAAATGTTGGGTGAATGTAATACTTACTCTACCTACATAAATAAGTGATAGAAAAAGCCTGTTTTTTACTCAAGTCTACCTTATTAAAAAATGAATTCATAAAAATATCAATTTATTCCAATGAATATAAAATTTCCTAAATCTGAAATAGCAATCATGATACTGATTTTACAAATGTTTTCAGTAACATTTCTCTGGTTGTCAATAGTTACCTAATTTCAGTTTTTCTCTTGGAAATTCCCACTTTTTGTCGTAAGGTAGAAGTTCAGCCTGATCATCCAGAGGTAATTCTGGATTTATGCTCTCCACAGCACCTTTTTCAAATTTTGCCAAGCCTGCTATATCCAGTTCTTTACGTAATTTCTGTAAACAAATGATAAAATGTTAATTAATGTCTATATAAAATGCTTCCTTCAAATCATACAGCAAAGAAGCAAAATGTACATACCCTTTCATTTCGTACTTTCACTGCAAGGATGAAGATGATAATTATCAAGGCTGCAGCGAATATGCCAATAGCCACAATAAGTCCCATTTCTAGTTTAGCCTTATCTGAAATGAAACAAATAAACAGATAAGTTAGTGGTCAAGTTAAAACCCAAGTACAAGTACAACAAACTTTACTGCAGTTATATTTCATGCTTAATACCAATTCTCTCAACAAAACTCGGCCGTTTTAAATACCTTTAATTTCCTTTCTGAAAAAAAAATATCAAATGTGGAGCCCATACAATTTTCTCTGCAAATTACAGCTTCAAATAACCTCTTATACAAAAATCATTTGAAAAATTCTCACAATCACCTAACGTTGCAGTAGCATTTCTGAAGACATTATTTTTTGGAAAGATTTGTATAATATACAGATATTATTCAATAATCACGGTAGATATAGTTATTTGTTACAGTGCAGATCAGGAGCTATTCTATGGGCTAGCTAAGCTTGTAAATTTGTGAGGAAAGTATTTTGATTAAATTAATAAATAACGAAGAATTTATTCCTAATCTGTTGGCTGTTTGCATTTTAGCCTATTACTACAGCATGAAATTGGCATTTTACAATAAAAATAACTCTGTTCAAAATGTAAGTAGCCTGTTTTCTCAAGCAGGAGTAGTAAGATTGACATAATATAATGGGCATATTCATAGATCAAGACATGAAGGCAAAAGTCACAATAACATACCCCTCAGGTGACAATTTTTTCTTCTACTCTAGCCATGTGTAATACAGGAGTTGGAAAGATAGAGTCAGAGTAAAATTCAATGTTAGGGCCAGGATTTGAACCATACATCTCTTGGTCTCCATCCAATTGCACTAATCACTTAGTTATCATGGGAACATACCAATTCAACATTAAATTCCCCGACTGACTCATTTTCCAGTAAACCATGCAAGGAAATGTCAAATTAGTTTGAGATGACATACTCCAAAGGCGACTTACAGTCTCCTGTGTGGTTTATCGGGTAAATGTGAGTTAATTAAAGAATATAATGCTGTATCAGCATGTTGCCATGGTAGTTAAGTGGTTAGAGCAACTCGACAGAGATCAGGAGATCTTTGGTTTAAATCCTGGCTATGGTATTGAATTTTTTTACTTTGACTCTACTTTTCCATAACTCTCAGGTCTTCTTTCTTGCCATTCAAAGCATAGCCGACATTTCGAGGAAAGCTGAAGGAGTTACCAATATGTGTTCAGTCTAGTAATTTTTATTACTAAGACCAGGAATCTTAATTTGCCTAATTGACACAAAACCAGAAGTTATCCATTTAAAAAATCTGATGTGTTCCATTCTGACTTTCTCTACATCTCTGCAACAAAGTATTGTTAAAAATCTTGTTCTTCTATTTACTTCATGCTAATTGAAAAAAAATATAGCAAAAATGATCTCATTACTTGCTTCCTTGTAAGTAGAAGGGAAATAAGGGACTACCATAGGTTAAAGCAATAGTCAAATCTTTTGAAAACTGGTTGCTATGTGATTGAAGTTCCTTTGTGTGTATAGCCAGGAATTGAAAAATTCCCCTATGAGAAAAATATTATGTATATTAAAACTGAAACCGATAACAAGCAATATCTCACAAATAGTCAACTCTACGAAAAAATGTATATAACATGTGTGTTTTAACAAGCTTTATATTTTTTATTAAGTCTTACGGTTTACCAATTATGCAAAATTCAGCAAAATTCATCCAGAATAAAGATGTCTTCAAAGACCATTCATAGAATGCCAAGATATACATTTTATTTTTTGAATGAATGTCTTTAATATGCAATATTTTAATCAAAATTATTAGAGCTATTTTTGAGAAAATCAAAATTTTGTTAATTTTTTCCATGTAAAGGATAGTTAGGGGTGAGGGGATTTTTATTGAAAATCTACTTGTTGCATCCTTGGAAGATACGATACTTAAATTCCAAGTTTGGTAGATCTGTGGTTCAAATTATATTCTATTAAGACAATGCTCATCTTCATGCATGAATAGTTGTAATGGTAAAACTCAACAGGTTAGGCATAATTTTCCAGAGCATTCACAGTTATTTTCTTGATCTAGTTCCATCAGACTTCCATTTGTTCCCTAAACTTAGTGGAAAGAAATGTTCATTCAATGAAGATTGTACTAAGGGTGGATGAAAAGTAGTGGCAACATTGCAGTGTTCATGACCGTCTTACTCATTGGGTTACATGATTTGATGACCTTCCCTGCAAGTGGCAAAAGTTGTTCACATTCAGTGTATGCTGCAGTGTTGCGAAGTAAAAATAAATGTGAAAGCATTCTAAGCAATGTTTTCAAAACAGGAACAATGTTCGTGGATCAAAATTGAAAATATGAGGACATGGTGCTCAAGATTTTCATGGACTATATAAAGCACGTAGTCATGTGGCATTGCCATATTGCACAGTGGCAAGATGGGTGAAAAAGTTTTGTGAGGACCAAAATACTGTCCAGGAAAACCCCAATCTAGCAACTAAACAATTGAGCTCCTATTTTTCTGTTTGCTTTTGATCGCAGATGGACTGCACATGTGGCTGCAGAGGTAGATATATGCCTTCTACTCCATATTCTGCATAACATTTTTGGGCTCAGCAAAATTGCAGCATGTTGGATACACCATGCCATCATGGAGGCATAACAGTGACATCATGACATACTTGCCCAGGACCTACTGAACCACTACTGGAGAATAGGTGATGACTTCCTTGGGAGAATCATCTCAGTGTATGAAACCCAAGTATGTTCCTATGCACTACGCTTGAAATGGCAATCCAATGAATGAAAAACCTTGGTTCTTCTTGTCCATAAGTAACAATGTCTGAGCATGGTACACAGGTGATAATCAGCTCGCATGATATTCATGTGTTGAACTGCACCATACTGTATCTGAAGGAGTCGTCCTCCATGGTCTAGGGGTAACTTAAGGTTGCAGTTTCAAACAACTGGATTGATTTTTGGGGCATAAAAACCTTTAGCATAGATTCCTTTGGAAGGGAACTGAAACCATTAGTTTCATGTTGTATATTTATAGCATGTAAAAGAACCTCAAACTTGATAAAGAGGTCTCTGACCAAAACTATGTGGTCTTTTACTCCCAATGTGGAATGGGGCGCTGAGAACCACAGTAGCTGAAGAGCTACACAATAAATAAGTTTTCATTTACCTTAGGTTTTACAAGCTATAATGAATGAACGAATTTATCATCATAAATCACAATACAAACATTGGTAACATTATGCAATATATTGTATTTGTATTTTCATGCAATACAATACATCAGTTGCAAACATTTCATACAATATAAACCTTTCTTTTTCCTTAAACACGTTCATCTAAATTTCTATCATTGAACCAGCTATACAAAATTCAATAAGAATGAAGGAATCTTCACAGGCTATTCACAAAACAAATTTGGATATACTACATTTTATTAGTCAGGCAAATATATTGAACATGTATTTGAATCAAATTGTTAAGAACATTTTGAAGAAAATAAAACAAAAAATTTCCCCTGTAAAGCATAGCTTGGTTGGGGTATTTTCCTGAAAAGCTTTGCGACTTACACATGTATGCAGACTACCCCTACCTCACACCATTATTTTGCTTTATATGGGGGTTCGGAGGATCTGAAAATATGTATTTCAATTGAAATCTCATTAAAATGCTTTACTTTATTTACATGCAATTGGTAAGTGGTAAAGAAAATTAAAATAATTAAAAGGTTTAATGCTATGTCATTTAGAAAGAAAATTAATGTATGACTGGAAAAATCATATACATTGCTCTTAGAATAATAATTTCATTCATCTGATTACGCTTTAGAAAAACATATTACTGTTAAAATAAATAATGTTACAAATACCATCTAATCCTGTCAAAACATTCTTTAAAGAACTATAATCTTCAAGTGTAAGGAGACAGCACTATATACACATATAAGAAATCAATTATTTATAACATAGGAAAAATTATTTTGACTTAATTCATATATAGTATGTTTTATTATTCAAACAGCTAAGGTGCATTTCATTTCACTTATGGAGAATTTGTAATTATTTACTCAGAAGGAAATTTTCAATTTTTGTTTTGCACTGTCACAATTTATGTACTGTGCAAAATCCAAAGAAAGAAAGAAAAAAAAAAAAGTCATGGATGCTTTTGAATATTAAATTGTTTTATCAATGCAAGGTTGTTTAATCATTTAAATATTAAGAATGGTTTAGTGAAGTTTCATTAGTTTTAGGGGAATGGAAAACAAGGTTTCCAAGTTCATGAAAATGTGTTCACTAAAATTTATAGATAACTGATAACTAGCAGCAACATGATTATTTTCTAAGCTTTTTAAATGTTATACATTTTCACAAACTAATAAAATTTTTACTCACATCTGAGCCAAAAATAACTGTTACAAGCAGAATTTGGAAGCACAAAATGAAGCAAAAATATGTACAAAACATCTAGCATATAAAAGAAATTTAATAAATGAAATAAGTATTTTTAACAGAAGTGTATTCACAGGTTTTTATTAATCAGTTCATGATTGTTTTCTTCAGACAGAGAAACTGTAAATGATATTTACCTTTAAATTTTAATTTCATTTCTTTCTTTACTGAACCAATACGATTTGAAATTTCACAAGTGTATGTTCCTTCATCTTCTTCTGCATTTGGAATGTTTATTATGAAGGTCTGACTATCATCTTGAAATCTCATTCTTGTCACATTCCGAGCTAGGATAATTCTTTTTCCATCCTAAACATATGAAAATCTGCATATTTAATGCCTTAAAAGAAATATTAGTACTGTAATTAGTAATATTAATAAATATTATTAATTCCAATAGAATTAATCAGCATTCTAGGTAATGATTATATAAATCCATAAGCACTGAAAAGGTTAGTACCACTAAAATATACATTTATAACACTTCTTACTGTGGATAATCTATTAGATCATTACATCACATTTTACCATTTTTAGTTACTTTTATAAATGTCAAATCATTGAATTCATGGATTATTTTGTTAATTTATTTCATTAGAGTCGCCAACATTTTTTTCCCCTGTCAAGAGATATAAGTCAGCCTCAGTCATCAAGGAATTTAGCATTTAAAATGTCCCTTTTGGCATCACAAGCACCATATAGGATGAGAACAGGCTCTGGAATTTAATAGAGGACCTGCCTGATGTGCAAGGGTTCCCAGGTTCAATTCCTGACCGGCAGAGGGGGCATGAATTTTTCTCTAGCCAAGATTATTCCCTATCTTCCCCAGAGTTGCTTTCTTAGAGTTTCTATCCCAGCAGACGGAGCAACTGCTTCTGCTGCTGAGCTACAGTGGTAATCCATGTCCCCTTGACCACTTCAGCCTTCGTCCATTAGTCCTATGCAAGGGAAACATATTTTTAATCCCTGGCACTGGATACTCATCTTTTACCCATATGAGTTAAGGTTGTTCTATTGTTATCTGGCCACCACACAGGTATTTGCTTAAAATTACACTTCAGAATTTCATGCTTTTTACATCAGACTGAGCTATACTCAAGTTCATAAAACATCACACAACCTCTAGTCTGTTTTTGTATTCATAGCAATTTTATCTGTAAACTAATTTGTTGTGGTATTTTTCTTCTTTTTGTTTATAAATCAATGTGAACCACAATGATTTATCACAATACCCTATAAAATACATGTGTTTCCTTTAGTTCTAACTCATTTAATTATGCATTTTCAGTGTCATAGCAAGAGGTTTTGGGGATCAGAATCCCTCCCTCTAATAAAAGTAAAAAGTATTAGCAAAATCATTTCAATCTATGAATGTAAAATAAAATTTTTTAAAATATCTCAACTCGGAATTAATTAACACTTATCATTTGATTTTAGGATAATTATTTTATCACTGTAGAAGACCCTTCAATGTTCTTTTGGCTATGCTATTTGCATTTTTGACTTAATTCTTGTGTAGTTAATTACAATAATACATATAAATAAGATAAAATGATTACCTTGTACCATCTAACTGTGGGTTTGGGCAGTCCAAAACCATAACATTCCATTTTTAGAATATTTGAAGCACTCACAATCCTCTCAGTTTCATTTAAATTTGTGCGAGTTATATTTGGAGCAACTGGTCCTAAAAGAAAACAAAATGGATAAATCCATTATATTTTTAAATATAATGACTGAATCCATATGTGTGTTGAATATCTTCATTTGTATTTACAAATTACCAGTATTATTTTCATGTATAAGATCATGTATGAATAATACAGAAATTTGGTAATTACACTTTTTCTTGTATGTGGATGTGAAAATAACATGATGGATGCAATAAGCTCTCTGTGAGTAGAATCTGCACTCTCTTTCAATGGAGTCATGGATATTTGACTCTTTAGTAAATATGTTCAGTTTGTTAATAGTACTCAATTCTGAAGACAATATTTTAGTTTCTCATCAAAATGTTTAAAGAAGCAGCTAAAATTAAAACACTTGTTTAAATTTCATGGAATAAAAATATAAATCAATATAAAAACCAAATAGATAAAAATTATCATATAGAAACAATAATATTCACATGGCTAACAAATCATTCAAAACAGTATGAAAACAGATATTTTTGTTTAACAATTTTAGGAAATAAAACAAGTGTTTTATACCGATATTTAATAAATGAGAAAAATGGCTAAACTATCTTATTACTTTCCTTAGCACATATGTACAATGTACATAGTAGATAGAGGCCTTGTATTTCACCCAAAAATTCAATACCAAGATTTCACCAGAAATACATGTTTTAGAGTCCTCTGAATCCAAAAATAGCATTTTAAGAAAAAAAACTCTGTGTATGTAAGCGTGCGTGCATATGAGTGTGAGCATGCATGTGCAGCATGACTAAAAAAATGAAAGATTCATCATTTTAGCCTAGTATATTTCCTTATTTCTCCTCTACTTAAAAGTAAGCATGTAATATGATCAATGCTGCTATTCTAGCATAATGCCAATAAGAATAGTTTTTTATTAATGCAGTTTCATGTCAAAAATTAAAAAGATGATTATGATTAAAAAGAATCATAAGGAAAAAGGTTTGTGGAGCAGGTAGAGAAAATATGTGAATGGAACACATCAGATTTTTTTTTTATTTAAATAAGTAATGAAAGTAAAGAACCAATACTATGTTGGTAGTTGAACTGAAGATATGACTAAATTAGATCAAGCAAGTGATAATATGCAAATAGTCTGAAATTATGGTTTAGTTAAGCAAAAAACTAACAAATAAGACAGAAAAGAAATAAATAAAAAAGAATTTAAATTGTGGAAGAACAAGATACTTCATGCTAATCAAGATAAGCAATAGAAATGGTTTTATTACATATTTCCTTATTAATACAAGAGAAATAAGGAAATACCTATACTGAAAGACAACCTTTTAAAGACTGGTTGCCATGTGATAATTTTGAAATTCAGTTTTCTTTACATGATTAAGAATAAAAAAAAACGAATGATGACTTCCCATTTGAAAAAAGTAAGAATTGGAAAATTTAAACCAACAAGCAGTAAAATCTCTTATAGTCTACCAATTATGAAAAGGCATCCAGAATTAAGATAACTTTATAGGCTATTCTTAGAAAATTCAAGATATTCATTTCATTTGCCATAAAATATTTTTAACAGGTAATATTTTAACCAAAGACGTTTAGAGCCATTTTTGAGAAAATTACATTTTTGAAAAATGTTCCATTTAAATGACAGTTGTCGTTGAGGGATCTTCTTCAAAATCTCTTGTGTTGCATGCATTCTTTGAAGAGCTGAACTTAAACATTTAATGGTTTTTGTTATTTTTAAACAAATATTTTTTGTTTTCGAGTTATGCTTTTCACAAAACACATATATAGATAATTTTTTTAAAAATGCTCTTTTTGGGGACTTCAAAACATATCTGGAGAAATATAAACGTTTTGGATGGAATACAATACTTCCCCTACTTACTATATGTAGAAGAGAAACTAGAAAGGATAAACTAAGATAAAATATTCTGCTGAAATTATGTGTTCCTCTGGTAATATTGTACCATAAGGTTTTGTCAGCTCAATAAGCAACATCACCTTCACTACAAGTAGCAAAATATCAAACTAAGTTTTACTTACTTTTAACAACAATCTCCACTTGTTCTTCTTCGTACATTCCATCTTCTTTTCTTTGTGCTCCACAACTATAGTTGGCATCACTTTTGAATTTCACATTTTTTAGAAGTAACGTTGATCTATAGGAGTAAGTAGTATTGCTATTGCTCACACTAACTCCTTAGAAAATGAAAAAAGAATTACATTAATCTGAGATGTATGCAGTTTTTCCCTAGTAAAAATGTTTAGAAACAAAAAAGATTGCAATAAACACAGATAAATTATACAAGAAGAAAACAAAACATAAGGGAAGTTATAAACTACTACATTGCATATTTGAATATGAATGCATTTTCTTTGTTTGGTTTAAAATTCTAATCATTCAAGTGTTACCTTCATAGGTTTCAACTTCACTCCATTGTTCATGTCCAGGTCTGAACATGCTCCATGAAATGTGATTTGTGTAATTATATATTGTTGCACCGCAATGAAGTGTTACATCATCACCTTCCACAACAACCTCTGGTTTACCCCAAATGCCCATGCTGTTTCTATGTGGCATGTCTGTAACAACAAATGGGGCCTGTAAATGAAGAATCAATACTTGCATTTTTAATAAAAATAATCCCTAAACTGTGCTATACTTACATACCTGTAACAAAAACACTTAGGTGCTCGAAACTGCTTCCTTCAGAATTGCTTGCAAAGCATCTTAGAATTCCTGGTGTAGTAACTTTATATACTAAGGAAGAAACATAAACACGTCCCAGCTGTGTAAATGGCTGGGAATTCTGGAAAGGAAATAATAATATTAATATTAGGTAGGTTGCTTATTAAAAGTAGTTTCTTTTCACTATCTAGTGTAAAAAATACTAACCATCGCTAGAATTTAAGTGATTTGAGTCAACTTTTTTTTTTACACTTTCTGCTCCAGTTCCCTTCTTTTAGGAAGACCTGTTTCCAGGTACGTTAAACTATCTTCTGTTCTAAAATAAGAACTAAAGCTTTCCTGGCGACGTGTTAATTCAAAATCTTCTCGGGCTTCTAGCCAGGTAAAAACTTGGCTTGACACCAACGTTTCGAAGAAGTGCATCTTCCTCGTCTTCAGGGTGAACTGATCAGGGTGAACTGATCAGTTCACCCTGAAGACGAGGAAGATGCACTTCTTCGAAACGTTGGTGTCAAGCCAAGTTTTTACCTGGCTAGAAGCCCGAGAAGATTTTGAATTATCTTCTGTTCTGATGGTCACCAAGTGCGGATCTTTCCAAATTAAGGGGAAGTGGAGCAAAAAGTGTAAAAAAAGGTGACTCAATTTATTTAAATTATGACGCTCCACTGTCTAAAATACTTATTATTTGATACATTGCTATAGTGCTAACATAGATGTTTGTGCAGTTTTGAAAATGCTCTTAATAAAACAAGCTGCCACAGCCACCTCCCTAATCTACGATCTCTCATCAGAATCCATTTGCCCTGTAGGGCATCAACACTCTGTCCAGAACAATGTTTACTTTCTCTAACATGTATGTACAATGTACATAGTGGATAGAGAAGGTATTGTATTCCACCCAAAATATCACCAGAAATAATGTTTTGAGATCCCCTGAATCCAAAATATAATTTTTAAAAAAATGCCCGTATAATATGTTTAAGATATTTTCATGACAAATAAAATGTCTATCTTGAATTTTCTGGGAATAGCCTCTGAAAAACTCTTCATTCTGGATGGCTTTTGTATAACTGGTAAACCCTAAGAAATAGACAAAAACTGACTACACAACAAATGTAGAGCTTGTTAAAACACAATTTATGGCATATAGTTTTTTTTTTTTTTGTAGAGATAACTGTTTTCGAGATATTCCAAGTTATTGGTTTCAGGTTATGCTACTTAAACATTTCGCAAACAAGAAGCCAATCTTTCTTTTCATCTCTTTTGGTTTACTCCTAGTAAGCAAGGAGAACTGAATCTCAATTGTTTCAAATAGCTGACTGGCTTGTTATTGCTTTAGCATGTGCATTCCCTTATTTCCCTTCAACTTAAAAAGAGGCAAGAAATATCTAAGACCAATTCTGGTAATGTTTATCTTGATAAGCATGATGTAGATAAAAGAAATCAGATTTTTCTATTTCATACTGTGAATGCCTATGCATAATTTATGTGTAAACAAATATTAATCTACTTTAAAGATAAAATTAAATAAGTTTTATTTCTGAATGCTCTACTGTGGGCCTCAGCATCCCAGTCTATATTGGGCATGAAAGACAGCTTAATTTTGTTCAGAGGTCTCTTATCAGCCTCTGACATACAACCAATGACTTTACACTTTGAAGATGGGTTATTTTTTAGGGATGATGAGAAATTTATCAAGAGATTCAGATATTCACAAATTGGCAGCTTTTGATTGATATATTTTATTAGCAATCTGATAAAAGGTAATTGCTGTTCTAAAAGCATTGTATATCTAATATTTCATCATAATTTTGTCTTTACAATTGAATAAGATGAGTATGTTGGCACACCATCCTGAAAATTTTGATGGCACCAAATTATATTTGTCTTATTTATACCTACATATTTTAACATAATTATTCCTAAATTTTGAGTAGGGGCATGCATAATTCGTGAACATGATAATACAATTTTATTTACAAATTGGAATACTATACATACCAATGCGACTTTATAAATTTAATTTATTGCCTGTCCATTCCGCTACTTACAATATACATTGAGCATTTTCACACTCTTTACCAGCATCTATTAGAAGTCAAGATTACCTCCTATGGCACAGTGATCTTTCGTTGATAACCCTTTTTCTCCTTCTCATTTCTTAATTCCTGCTCTTATTAATCTACTTTTCCTCCTCTTTTGCAACTTTATAGCAAATTGGAATGGGGAACTTATCATGCATTCAAAACATTTTTAACATAACATAAATATTAAATACGTAGTTGTTCTGTATTCATAAATAGCATATTTAGTCTAAAAATTAACATACCTGAATCTCTCTAAAATCATTACCCTCACATTCATCGAGCAGATTGCAGTTCATGAAGGACCATTCAACTTCAGGTTTTGGATGACCCACAACTTTGCAGTTTATTCTGTAATTCTTATTGAGTTCATAATATGCATTTATATCTGTCTCTTCAAAAGAAACAGTAGGAGTATCTGAGAGAAAAAGAAAGAAAACAGTTACTTTGAATAGTGTATAAATCTTTCCTTGCAAAAAACGTGCATGCACACGCATGCGCATGCACACAAAACATTAAACAATTCCTTTCTTGCTCTTACATCTGTTTGATTAAAGACTCAATCAACAATTATCCAAGAATATCCACAAAAAATGTATCACCATGTTGAAATTCACTTCTATACTTTTAAAAGAAAAATTTACAATTTTACAATGTACATGAATGGTTATGGTATTGTATCTAACATTTGGGCATTTTATGATTAGCAATCTATATTTTATGAATATTGTAATTAACCACTGTGAGGTGTGCAGTACATTTGCTTGCATTTATAAACCTCCTATACATCATGTATGGTATGTTTACATCAATGACATAAGTTTGTACTTGGTATGGAAAATTTGACAATAACATAAGTATGTGGCTGTGGTGGTAGTGACAATGGGGGTGGCAATGACGACAGCCATTACTATCAACAGACTTTCTTGTTACATTATTCACTTCTTTAGAAATTTAATGATAAAGTTTTTCAAAAAAGGGAGCATGATATAAACAATGATTTCAGCAAGATCAATTGATCAAGCATCTCAATCATGGTAAGAATCTGTGGCATAGTTTTTGGACATTGCATTCTCAGATTTGGGACCATCTGACTCTGTCATTTCCTATTTCTTATGGAGAAGAAAAGTCAGTGTATGCCCATGAACTACTGAAGCTGAAATTATTTCCATTACTAGCAATTTACTACCATAAAAGCCATATTAGTAATATTACTTCATCAAATAATATAAAGTTATTACAATAATTTATATTTAACGATGCACAAACAAACATTTACATTAAAAAGTAATAAATAAATATAACTATACAGTAAACTTTATAGCTTATTGAAACATAAACCATACTTTATGATATACAGACTGTTTATAAATGCATACTCTGCACTTTGCTCCACTCTGTACAAGAAATCTCTCATAGCATAGATTTTATCAATTTATTCTGATACAAGGATATGACAAACAGAACTGGATTTTCTGTTAGAAATTTCTTAATTTTGATGTTCACTCTTATTCTGACTAACAAGGCATTGCATAGATAACTTCTTAGACTGCAAATGATTTAATTAATTTTATTTATTCACCAGTATTCTTTATTAAATAACTGTTAACTAGATTTTTATGAAAACCCTGCTACATCTTATAATTAGAATTTCATAAGGTCCCTAACATTCCTAATAACAGATAAAACATACCTTACTAATCATAGAATTGGACATAAATTATAGCAGATGTTATATTCCTAGCTTCCTTAACATTGCTCAATAACCTTCCAAGTAATGGAAATTATATATCTAGTCTGTAAGTACCTTTTCATGGTGAAACAATTATTGTAATGGTTGAGTAATAGTTAAGAGTATTCATATATAAAACTCAATATCAGCATCATGAGGAATTGAGAAGCTATGACTGGTGGGTCACGGAAATCAACAGTTTAGCTGGGGAAGCATGATGATGACCATAATCTGCACAGGTCAGTTGCATCATGCACACACAAGTGTGAGGCTGCAATGATTGATCAGACCAGGTCCATTAGACATTATTTTTTTTTTTTGGTACAGTTTAACACCTGCTTTTACTACTTGTGGCACTGCAGGCGATGATACTGGAGATATATGAAATGAAAATGGAGCACCAGTGGAATGCAATGGCAGGGGAAACCAGAGAACCTGGAGAAAACCCGCTCCTGTGCCGCTTTGTCCACCACAAAACTCACATACTGTCAGTTGGGATTGAACCCGGACTGTCTAGGTGAGAGGCGAGTGGTCTAACTACTCGGCCACAGCGCGGCCTCCGTTAGGGCTGTCTATCACATAACATCCTTACTGCTAGTATACTAAATTACATGCAGCTAACTCTACATACCTGTTACTTCAAGAACAACACGTATCCAGCGCTGCGTGTAATCATTGAAAGCATGGAGTGAGTATATACCTGCATCACCCACATCAATGTGATTAACTGTTAATACTGTTTGTGTTCTTCCTTCTGTTGTGTTTACCACATATTTACTTGAAGCAGCTGGTATGGTTTTATTATGATTATCATACCACTGGAAGGAGGCAAGTGGTATAGCATTAACTTTTACTACCCACACAACCTGTTTTGTACCATATTTTACTATTGTATGATTGTCTCCATCAAGAGTTAGTTTTATGTTATGGTCCTTTACACCTGTAAAAAGAAAACCAACATTTTTTAAAAATTGGATGTGTAAAACCTACAGTGTCTACCCATTATCAGTTCACAGGCATTCTACTAACAATTTATTATAGTCACTATTTCACAAGTGGAATAAACACCTGATTTTCATCACTGAATCCTATTATTTGCTTGAGCATGTTTTACAGACAGGTTGCCCACATCTTCAACCATTTAAGATTGTCCAACATTTTACTGATATCTTCCATGGATTTTGGAGATTCTTCTGTCTGACACGCCGTGTACTTGGCTGACCTTATCATCAAACATATCATGCAGCAAGAAAATTTCCTCTGCTACAGATGGCCTTTTTAAACTGATGGCACTAATACAACTTCCTTTTCCATTCCTTTTATCCCATTGGAGATTTTACTTATTAACCCAATGGCCACTTATTTAAATGACTTAAAAGCTCCCCAAAACTCAAATTCACATCCCAGTATTGCTGTGCGAGTGCAATGTAAAGTTTGAAAATTCATACAAAATCAACCAATATAACTTCTTTCTTGAAATTCTGCATGCATGATGCTAGAAGTATTGATTTACCAATTTTGACACCTGCCCTAATATGATTTAGATGTGGTAGATCTCAAAATTCTCCAAATAAAGGGAGACATAACTTTTTACATTGCCAAGAACCTTCATTATGTAGTGTTCCACATTGAAGCAGCTTATGAGCAACATTAGTGTTTTAGCATCTTGTAAAACACAATGAAAGAATTGAATAAGCACATGTCTAGCATGTTTCTGTAACCTTCGCAAACCTGATCTTACACTGATACCTTCCATTTACTTCTGGTACTCAAGAACACTCTTTGGTTTCTTTACCTCCTCTCTAATTGTCTGGCGACCTTCCCGAAGACTTAGATATATATTGTATTCTTTCATATTCAGCGCATTCTTTGAAGATCATGATTCATACTTCTAGAGACATATCAGATGATATATCCTTTATTATTTGTTCACACAGTACCAACAACAGTAGTTTTTCTGTCCATTAGCCTTCTAAAGAAAAATGGAGATCCTTTGAGAGCCACCTGATAGTTAAAAAGCTGTTTAATATCAATGGTCAGTGCACACTTGCAAGCTGAACTCACATTGATTTAAATGTAATTCCTAACTTAGGTGAGTACAGCTCAACTTGTTACTTGAATGGGTTAATTATCATATGCATTTTGTAAATACTACAATGAAATAGATACTTCCTAAACAGAATGGGAATTAAAAGTAAATAGAGACAAAACACAAATTGTAGTGTATAAAACAAGAGGGAAATTGAGCAAAATGAAAAACGGATAAAAGGAACAGCATACAGTTGTCCATGACTATTTGCTTAGGAATTAAAATAGTTGCAGGAGGTAAATGGGAGAAGCAAAGAACATCTGCTTTAGCAAAATGGAAAGCAACAGTGTTGGCTGTTAGAGAATGTATATAAAATGCCAGAGTCTACATAAAATTACTGGAACAGGTATATAACTCAGAGGTCAAGGTTCATAAGTTATACAATATTAAAATGGATGGGAAGTAGTGGATTTAGTATATATACTGTTTTGTAAGGAAGTATTAGGGTTGCCATTAGTAACAGCTGATGAAACAGCTCAAATTGAAATGAGAGGAGTAGCATGAAAAGGATTGATTATAGAAAGAGCTTTGAAATGCTGGTATAGGAACATGAATTTAGGAGAAGATTAGTTAAAAGAATGCTTACAATACCAAGAAACAAGTTTACAAAGCATGGGTTGGATACATGAATTAAGAAATAATTCAGAAAATAATGATTGAAGGACATTTAGAAGAAAAAAAAGAAACAAACAACAGACTTATTTGGAAGGGTGTTGGAAGGTGATTTGAAGATATTTAGATAAAAATGTTTAGTCAGACAACTAAAAAGAGGACATTAGTATGTTATGTTCCACTGAAAAGCAATTAGGAAAGAACTGTGTGGGAGAAAAGAAGATAAACAATGAATTTTATTTGAATGTAGGGAAACACAGATTTGAAGGAAATAAAGTGTATTGTCTAGATTAAATAATGCAATACAAATTAAATTTTAGACAAAAATTGTAAGAACATAGGCCAATATTTGGAGCTAGTAAAATATAAATGGAAATGGAAATGGATTACAAAAAAGGACAATAATTTACAATTATAAATTTAACAATTAAAGATTATTGTAATATTCTATTGCTACTTAGGGAGGGCTGCCCTTTTGAAAAGTGGCCTGGACCAAATTAGGGGACAGTCTTAGTATACATAATAACTTAGCATGTCAATATATTACTATTATTAAAACACTATAACATTATACATACCGTAAATGTTTATAACTTTAGAAATGGCATTCCAGTTGTCAAGCTGGTCAATAGCAAGGCAAGAGTAATTTCCAGCATCTTTAAGCGTAACATTTTCAACTGTAAAAGTAATTGTACCACATTCATAACCAGGTGTTCTGTATGAGCAGGGTTTTGTTTGCTTCACACCCTGAAATAAAACCAAGTAAATGAAGAAACAAATTTACATTTGAGAACAAACAGATGTAAAAAAGCAAAAGCTATGAAGTTAAATGTTAAATAAGCTTTGTTATGCAAGCGGAAAGTTACTTTACTCTACAGCAGCAATGAAATATACACTTTCAGACCTGCACAGCTTTTGGCACTCTGAACTTTGTACTGAATTTTACACCAGACTCTGCACGTGCTGTACATTCTATTTGAAGAGTGTCACCAACCATGACAGGATGTTTATACTTTAAAGTGGGCTTGTAAACATGATCTGTATGTTCTGCAAAAGAAAACACACTTGATATTGCACATTCAACTGTCATAATACCATAACCGTCTCATATGTATATAATGAAAAGAAAACTTCTCATAGCTGCATTACTCAATTTGGTTACTCAATTTTACACACATTAACAAATATGCTCAATAAGTAACTCTTTAAACACTTTCTTGTGTAATTGTGTAATTTGCAGATTACTGAAATAGAAGCATCACTGAACAGGCAAATACTCACAATATAACAAACATTTTTAGTTACTTTATACGTACTATGTACAGAATATATAGAGAAGGTATTGTATTACACCCAAAAATTTGATACTGAAATTTCACGGGAAATACATGTTTTGAAACCCACCTATTCCAAAAATAAAGCATTTTTAGAAAAAGGTCTGTGTGTGCGTGTGTTGTATGTGTGTGCAGCACAGCTCAAAAATCAAAAGTAGGTTAAATATAAAATTTGGTATTTTAAGTTGAGTATCTTCTAAGGATGCAACATTTAGATTTTTAAGAAAATCCCCCCACCCCAACTACCCCTTATATAGAATACTTTTTCAAAAATTTTGATTTTCTCAAAAATGGCTGTAACAAATTTGATTAAAATACCTTATGTTTAAAATATTTTTATGACAAATGAAATGTATATCTTGAATTTTCTGGAATTAGCCTCTGAAGACCTCTTCATTCTGGATGCCATTTTAATAATTGGCAAACCATAAGAGATAGACAAAAACTTACTACACAAAAAATGTAGATCTCATTAAAACACACAATGTATGTCATATACACATATACACATACAGAATGTTTCAAAAATACTTTTACAAACTTCGGGTATGGGTTCCTCACCCCAACAGAAGGAAAAAAGTTCATATGAACATATGTCCCATAATCCTTAGTTTTCCTGTTATTCCTGTCACAATGAAAATGTGAGTTCAACAGCCTTCGGGGTCCAACCTCAAAACTTCATTTCTCTATGCACTCATAGAAGGCTTTGACCTATTGTACCACATATGGTAGATGGTAAAGTGTTGCCATGGAGACTTATTTATGTTTGTCATTTGTAATTAGTCTGTCTTCAAGGTTTCAATTATGTACATGTAGTGCACATGTTTCGTTCCATTATGGCTGGATATTCATTTCGTGAACAGGCAGACATGATTTTTATGTTTGGTAATGGACGCGAGGCTGCACGGCTCTATCAGATGGAGTTTCCAGACCGGGTCATCCAATCTTTGTCGCTGTTTATCGTCACCTTGCTGAGACAGAAACCGTTGTACATTTTAGTCACATTGTTCGAGATGCACTGAATGGTATCTACCATGACCGATGGATAGGCAGAGAAGGACCAGTTCCATGGTCTGCACATTCTCCCAACCTCAATCCTGTGGATTTTTACCTCTGGGACATCTTAAATCATTGGTTTATGGAGCAGCCATCCCAGATACAGAAACACTTCATTGACGTGTCATGGAACTCTACAAAAGCATTCGACACCATCCCGGAGTTTTTGACAGGGTGCGACATTCCTTAATTCGACGAGTACAGGCATGCATAGAAGCAAGAGGAGGACATTTCAAGCAATTATTATGCATTTTGTGTTATAAGTGTACCACTGAGTTGAACACCTCCTAACGAGAAAACAAAGGATTATGGGTCATATGTTCATATGAACTTTTTCCCTTCTTGTGGTGTAAGGAACTCATACCTGAAGTTTGTAAAATTATTTCTGAAACACTCTATATATATGCATATATCTTTGTTTTTTTTTGAGTTAATCATTTGAGATATCTGGATTATTGGTTTCAATTTTAAGCCACTTAACTTTTCTCAAACGGGAAGACATCTTTCTTCTTGTTTCTCATTTGTTTATTCCTGGTAAGCAAAGAGATTAGCTTTTTAACTGTTGCACATAGTGACAGATTTTAACCTGTGCATTCCCTTATTTCCCTTCTACTTATAAGGAAGCTAGTAATACGATTAATTCTACTTAGGTTTATCTTGATTAGAATAATGTAGATAAAAGATTAATCCTTTGAAAAAAAGATTTGTTTGCCAAATAGCTACTGAACATCGTGTGTACGGAACACATCAGATGTTTTCCCTTCTACTTACAAGGAACCAAGTAAAAAGGATAATTTCTGCTAATGTTTACCTCGATTATCATGAAGTAGATAGAAGGATCAGCTTTTTAACAATAATGTAGAGAAAGTAATATGAATGGAACACCTAAGATTTTTTATTAATTTATTCCCTCATATCCCTCATATGGGAATTTCCACTTTTCCCTCTCAAACTACATTTTTAACATTTTTATGAAATCACTAGTTGTCAAGTTAGAAATGTTGACATTGTTGTCAAAATCTTTTCTAATCATGAAAAGTTATAAAAAAATGTTTGATAGTGTTAGTTTTCAGTATATAATTGATGCTAATTAGTTTATAGCAAGCTACCTATTTTTAAATGAATCTTTTTGAAATTTTGGTATATGTCATTCTCAGAGAATAGGCAATAGGACAACTTAATTTTTTCCAAAACAGAGGGGAGGGGTAGTGTTTATAATGATGTACGATTCATTCAGAATAACATGATACACAAGTTGTGCAGCTTCAAAGCATGAGGGGTGAAAGAAAATGAGAGAGGGTAATATTTTAAGAGGGTTAACAGACAACAACTAGCCATGAAGGGACAACAGAACAGCAATGGCAAAACAGCTCCTCAAATTTTAGGAAAACTTGATACATATAATACCAAAATAAAATTTAGATAGTCTAAACAATAAATATCTGATGTGCAATGCTCAATAACTTTCTCTACCTATTCTGCAACAAACTATTTTTGTTTCTTCTAATTCATGATAATCAAGATAAACATTAGCAGAAATAGTTTAACTACATATTTCCTTGTAGATACAAGAGGAATAAGGGAATACACTAGGCTAAAGTGATAGTCAAACTTTTAAGACCTGGTCACTTTTTATTGTGAAATTTTGTTCTATTTGCATGAACATTTGAGGAAAGCTAAATATACAAAAATCGAAAACAATAACAAGGAATATCTCAGAAATAGTTAACTCTGCCAAAAAATGTTACAAATCTATATTTTTTATGTTACAAAACTTTGTCCATCTGTTACACTTTACTCATTATACATAAGTTTCCAGAATGTAAAAGATTCTAAAGGTTATACCCAGACAAACAATTTGATGCAAACTACTGACAATAGTGGAGCATTTGCTGCCATATGCAACAAAATGAATACCAGATTTTGTAGGATACCCAATCATTTTGTCTTGATTAAATATTTTATTAAACAGGAAGCAAAGTGGCATTAGAATGAGCAACTGATATGGGAGGCAGAATAGCATTATGGTTGACCTTATAATATTGTGTGATTTACTTATGCTGATGGAAGGATAGCCATAATTATTTAAACATTGCAAAGTAGGTCAAGAAGAGCTCCTGTGCACTTTCCTCCTATGTCACTGCACAATCTCAGGTAGATCATAGAGCTAAGGGCTTTCGAATTCTTTTTCCTATGTGCATCATTAAGCAGTTCTACATGATCCAGGTGAGCCTCATGGCAAGATTATGGTCTAATAGTCATCCCAGTAACTATCTATAAGTTTCCATTCTAAGCTGTGAGTAAGGGCTCTGAATCTTCTAGCATTTTATTTGCAAGCATCCTAGCTTGACTCCCCCAGGATTGCCCTAAAACTCAGATGGTCACCACCTCCCGTCATAAGCCAGCACGTATTTATTCACCCTAGGATGCTCAGTGGTAGGCAGTATGCAAATTAATGGGGTAGGGGAAGATAGGGAATTCCCTGGCTCATAAAATTGTTTCCCTTGTTCACAACAGCATTATTGTTTCCTTGCCAGGGAAAAACATTTTTCCCCTTTAATAATTTTGGGATGACATTTGTTATATAACTTCTTGCATGACGAGCTGTACATGGTCTACAGAACATGAGCAAATTGTAGTACCATGAACCAGCAAGATTGATGTGCTATTATTGTCATCACCCGTCCCTTCATATCCATAATGCACACATATCCAAGTAGTTTTTTTTTTTTCCCCCCCAAATAGCCTTTTGGTTATATTAGACAAGACTTAGGTCAGTTTGATAATCTGTATGACAGCCCTAGCAGCATAGATGATCCTCACTGCTGGCTGGAACAAATCAGTCATGTTTTAATACCAGTGTATAATCAGTGATTGCCTATGTAGCATCCTTCTAAATTAGTAAATAGTTTTGATTTTGAAGTTTGAACTTCAATTTCCTATTGTTGTAATGTCTACTGAAAGCCAATTCCTTTTCTACTAATTAATAAATTACATAAATAACTAAGTATAGTATTTTTCACAAACCTACAACAAAATTAATGAAGAAATATTATTTTTTTTAATATTTGTGTGTAAAAATTGGTGAAATATTTCCCTTCCCAATAAGAAGCTTGATTTGCACATTACTGGTAGGGTGAAACCTGCTCCTTCACTGGGTTTGCTGTAATATTCACATATATTTCAAGGTAATTGTGTAGGACCTGTGGGATCTGAAGGTAACATGTCTTAACCCAGCAGGCAGTAATACAAGTCAGGAATATAAACAGCTGACTATAGCAGTCTACTAAACTTTATGTACCTGCTACAAAATGTGTATTGAAGCCAATTTTCCCAACTTTTATCATGATTAGTAGAAAACAAATACAAAAACAAGCCTTTGTATAAATAATTTGTTGCACAGACATAAAAATAAATAATAACGGTGTAGAACATTTTGTGACTAACACAACAGACCTTTTTTCCATCCCTATGGATTGTAACTTTTGTAACTTGTATAAAGATGATGGAAAAATAAATTTAGAATAGAGCCACTCAGAGCAGAAAAGCAAATACATACTCAATGGGATACTACGAGACAGACATATCACTAAAAGGAAATACTATATATTTGTGATTCAATAGTTGAAATAACACTATATGATTCAGAAATTTTACCAATAAAAACACGAAAGAAAATTATTAACAACAGAAATAGATTTTTGGAGAAAACTAAATAGAACATCTAGGATGGGAAAAATTAGATATGTTGTAATTTGGAAACTAATTGAAGTGCAACAAAATATAAGTAATACATGAAATTAAGGAAAAACAACTTGTACAGTATGGTCATGTAAGAAGGATAGAGGAGGAGAGATTATCAAAGATAATATTCAGATGCAATCCTCAGGTAGAAAGAGGAGAAATAAAACCAAGAATTTATGTTTTTATGGAATACAAGAAGACATGAAGGAGAAAAACATTCCTAAGAACCTGCAGGAGGATATGGAATTTGGAAACTGAGAATGTGGAAGATGTAAATAAACCCATGATGATAAAGTTGATATATAAATGGTCTATTTGAGGTGCCTTAAGCATATATTAAATTATGAGTAACTCTGTGATCTGGTGGTTAGTATGCTAACTTCTAAATCCAGTAGTCCCAAGTTTGATTCTCATTTGGAGGATGGGAATTTTTTAGTCAGGATTGTTCCCTACCTTAATGAGAGTCTGGAGATATCAGAGAAAGAGATCAATGTTTCTGTGAATTTAATATATGACATCCTGAAGAAAGAGAACAGAAAGGAAACAAATCTGATGCATTCTATTCACATGACTTTCCCTATTTGTTCTGCAAACAAACTAGTTTTATAAAAGATTCTTTTATCTACATCATGCTTATTGGGATAAACATTAACAGAGATAGTCTTATTACCTGCTTCCTTAAAAGTAGAAGGGAAATACAGGAATACACTAGGCTAAAGCAATAGTCAAATCTTTTAAACCCTGTCACTATGCGATTGATCTTGAAATTTGATTCTCTTTTCATGGCCAGGAGTAAAATAAAAGGGAGATGAAATGGAGGAGGATTTTGTGTTTGAGAAAGTTTAAGTATTTTAAAATTGAAACCAATAACAAGGAATATCTTGGAAATGGTTCATCTAGCAAAAATGTCTATGACAAAATGTGCGTTTTAATGAGATCTACATTTTTTGGGTATGCCACTATACGGTTTCTGAAAATATGTATAGAGGTATCTCCAAATTGTTTATTATGCTCCAAAGAAGAAGAAATGGATATAGAACATCTAAAAAATTGTGAATTCCTTATGGCTTTCGAAACTTTAACTTCAAAATATTGCGCAGCAAGAAAGAGAATTATTTTATCATTAACACCCAAGCATTAGAAGCGCACACATACACGTGCATGCACATGCACACATTTTTGGGGTATTCTGGGATTTTGCATAGTAACTTTGTGTCTTATGGTTTACAAGTTATGCAAAAGTCATTCAGAATGAAGAGGACTTCAAAAGTTATTCTGAAAAAAATGTGAATATGCATTTTATTTGTCATGTAATTATCTGAAATACATTTTAATCAAAATCATTAAGAGCCATTTTGAGAGAGTTAAATTTTTTTTTTAATCTTTTCCATTTAAAAGGTAGTTTGAGGTGGGGGGATTGTTTTGAAAATCCCTGTGTTGCATCTTTGGAAGATTCTGAGCTATCAATTTGGTAATTAAGCAACTTTTTGTTTTTGTTATTGTGTTCACAGACAAAAAGACACACATACAGAGAAATCTTTTCCTAAATATATATTTTTATGGAGTCAGGGGACTTCAAAATATGTATTTCCTGTGAAATCACATTGCCAAATTGTTTAGTAGAATACAATACTTGCTCTACTTATGTACATAGTGCATATAGAGAAAGTAAAAATATAACTAATCTTTTTCAAACAATTTCACAGCTTCAAATAACTTATATAAAAGATATAAAAGCACATTCATGACAATCTGCTCACATATAGGCCTCAGACAGAAAATAGTTAGATATTACTGGCTTAGATGCAAATAAAAGGAGATTTATGAATGCTTATGTTACATACAACAGGCACATTAGCATAAACACATGCTGTTTAAATTTTTATAATATCAATCGTAATTGTTATCCAACTTAGAAACAATTTTCACACCCATGCTTAATAACTTATAACTGCTCCTTAAGCATTACTCAGGTCAAGCATTTATCATAGAAAATAAACTGAAGCAACAAGGTTGTTAAAATTAAAACAGAGTTTAACATGACTAAACTTAAGCTACTACCAAAAATAAACATTCATGTATTGATAACACACAATAAGAGATATGCTAATTCACAATGAAATGCAAGTGCAAGAGTTTGGACTTATATTATTTAATGTAAGCATTTGCATAGAAACATGCAAGATGCAACGCAATGCAATGCAAAGCAAGAATTTGAAAATTCCAAACTTTATCCTTGCATTGCATGCAAAGAGGAGGAATTCTGCTTCTTTTCTCTATTCATTGCCTATAAATTCAATAACAAATGTAAGATTTTACAGGGCCTGCTGTACATGCATGCTCTTCTATTTGGCCTTGCAGTGCCTTGCCATTTCTAATTTCCCTCAGGAGGCTATGACAGTCTCCTTGCAAATCCTTCTTTGATTTAATGGATGTAATTATCATTCAAGTCTAGATTTCTTAGTTCTCGTAAATCAAAGATGCAGAGAGATAATTCTTAGTTCATTAAATGTGTAGGTTTATCACTTTCTGAAGCCCTCTATGCTTGTACTATTTTCAAAAATTTTGAATAAGCAATTATTGTGACGTCATTGCAGCGAGCGTCAGTTGTTAGTATGTAATTTTATAACATATTTATTTGCAAAAGATTGAATGATTTTTCTTATGCAATTCTTTTTTCTTTTTCTTTTTTGTAGCTTAACGTCCTTTAACCTGGTTGGTCATATCTGCTGATAAATGAAATTGTTGAAATGTTGCTCAAATGATCTCGGGGTCCATGGAGCTTAAAGTTACTCAACATTTGTCTTCTCAGGATAAGGAAAAACCCCCAAAAAAACCTTACCCGAGTAACCCACCCTAGGCGAGATTCGAACTCACAACCTTTTGAATGTGAGGCAGACACGCTACCACCACACTATCCAGGTGGGCCTTATGTGATATTGTTGGTTATGTTACTCAGTTTGTAACTTGCAGAGCGCTTGGAAAATATTTGCATGTAACTTGCGGATCTAGAAACCTGTGACAACTTCTTGCATTGCACTTATGATTGCATTTTGAATGGTGTTTCCCAGCATCTATGTTTATGCTATGATGCATCTGTGCTTGCATCTCATTGTGAATGTAGCATTACAGTCTACCAAATTTACATACAGTATGCAAGTGTTACCATGCTTGACACCAACAAACTAAAACAAAAGCCATCCCAGAGTTAGCTGCACAAATGTTAATTGTCACTATTGTACTATCACCATCACCAATACCACCATCTACTATTTTTTTTGGCTTGCTCTGACTTACTATCCACAACGATGTGTATATTCAATAGCTGTTGTTTGGAGCCTTGGTTAGCCTGACAAAGATAATTCCCTCCATCTGAGAGCTTAAGGAAAGTCACTGTGAAGCCTACCCTGGGATCATAACTATCAGTCTTCATCTGGAATAATACAATATTAACAGCAATATAAGTTACAGCATTTGAAAACTCGCAGCTTGCAAGCGGACAGTTTACTTTTAGTCGCCAGTTTGTTCTGTAATATGCTTACAGTCTTGAAGAAAATAAAAACACAGATTAGGCTCAAATTCTCAAATATCCTAGTCATGATATATGATCACATAATCATAACAGATAGAAAGATAAAAGTTTACAGTTGCTGAAAGCTGAGAAGCTGCTTTTGGCCATGAATTGTCAAACACTGTAACAAGCTTCAGTATGATATAATCCAATTTCCCAATTGCATTCCAGTTGAGCCACATTACTCGATAAAATATTCTTAGGCAGTTCCAAGTCTATAATACAGCTTTCTATTCAAGATTGACATAAATATTCATAAACTTTTATATTTTTGTGCAAATATGTTAAAACAATCTCTAAGAAATCAAGATGCAATAGTAGCTTTTCTAGAAAGCTTATATTTCAGAAAGTGTCGCTCTTATATTGGCTACATAATTCATAATTAGAGTTCACAGCTTGTTTTAAAAAATATCCACTTTCCATTTTTTTAATTAGTAGTCTAAAATGACACAAAGATGTAAAATGTTATACATATTAAATAGTTCCCAATAAATATCTGCTATATCATTATATGCAGAACTTTAGTGCCACCAAACATACAACAGTATCCCACTTAACATCAAAGAATCACTCAACTTATCTCAATTTAAAAACAAACTCTTCAAATACCTACTAGCGTAATGTTGTAACTCCTAACAATTTCACAACAGAAAATCCTTATGATGTTATTTGAAATATACGCACCCACACAAAATAGGTTAAAATAAATAAATATACATATAGAGATATATATACTTATTCACTTCTTTTATATGTGTTTATTTTATTCATTGTATTTTGCTTACTGTCTCACTGAAGGGCAATCCCTACCTAGAGCAATATACTCATTCTATGTAAATAAATAAAATAAAAACCCCTTCAGCCATATGGATGTGATATGATCTATTGTGCACAATTGTTACATAATCCATTTTACCAATTGGATAACCAATTTACCAATTGTGCAAACATGGCTAGATTTATGGCCATGCTTCTAAGGTACAAAAGGAGTGGCTGATATATCCATCCAAGGATCACAGAACTGAATCCATTCAAGAGAAACTGTGGAAAAGGATGGGGAGAGCCCAACTAAAGCAATCAATTGATGGCATGGTTGGATGCTGATGGGTTTCAATTAAATGCAGATACACGCATTCTACCATTTTTTGTTGTAAAAAATGAAAAATGTACTCATAATTCAGCAGCATTATAAGATAATAGATACATTACTGCAGCTATTATATGTCCAAAAGGCTGCATAATGTAAGGCATAATAGTGAGAGCTGACCTTAGTGGTGTGGTCGGAGATTCTCATCCCAAGGGACCAAAATATTTTTATTATTATTCCAATATCTCACCCCCATTATTGGGTATCCTTGAATGTATTAAGTAAAGGTGTCACACAAAATAATTACTTGAAACTATGAAGTAATAATAATATTCTTCTACTGATAGTGTTAAAATTAAAAGAAAATATAACAACACGATATTTATTTTACATCTAAAATTCAAAATGCAGAGGATTTGTTTTTCATATGAGGGGCATTCAAGAAATTACATTTGTAGCATCAAAAAAAATTTGCATTTAGTAACTGTTGTCTCTTGCTAAATGGCAGTTAAAGTTCCAACTATATGGATGGACATGGCAATTGAATCAACAATCTTGTGCTTATTTAGACAGATAAAAAATTAAGCTTTGTGTGGTGATTAAACACTTCTATTTATAAGGCTTAATACCAAAAAAGATAAAAGCCAAGTTGGATGGAGTTCATAGCACATCTGCACTTGCATTTGCAACAATTTGCAATTGGATAAATTAATTTAAATGTGGCCATACATTCACAAATAATGAACATTGTTCCAGACGTCCAGTAGAAGTGACTTCCTCCAAAATGATTGACAAAATCCAGGATATAATTTTGAGTAATAGATAAATCAAAGTTCATGAAATGGTAGAGGCCACAGGCACATCACAAGGTACAGTATCCTCAATGTTGCTCCAAAAATTAGGCCTGACAAAGGTCTCGGCAAGATGGGTGCCGTATTTGCTCTCAATAGAGAATAAATGCAGTCATGTGTTCGATTTAAAAGCTGGTTTGGCACTTTTTCATCGCAATTCTGAGGTGTTTCTGCATCGATACATAATTGTGGATGAAACATGGATACACTACTAACAATCCAGAGACATAAGTACAGTCGAAACGGTGGTTTTTAAAGGCCAACTGTCTCCGAAGAAGACAAAGGTGGTGAAATCTGCAGACAAGGTGAAATCTGCAGTTTTTTGGGATGCATGTAGGATCATCTACATTGATTACTTGCAGGAAGGAAGAATGATAAATGGAGAATATAATGCATCATAATTGCACTGGTTGAATGGAGAAATCGAGAAAAAAATGCCCTCAAGTAGCAAAGAAAAAGATTCTCTTCCATCAAGATAATGCAAGGGTGGAGATCTATGAGTTTTGAGGCGAAAATTGTAGAATTAAGGTTCAAATCACTACAACATCCACTGTATTCACCAGATTTGCCCCCAGTGGCTTTTTTTCATTTCCAAACTTGAAAAAGTGGCTTTGTGGAAAACAATTCACATTTAACGAAGAGGTCATCCCCAAACAGATGCCTATTTTGAGGACCTTTCAAAATAATGCTCTTTGGAAGGCTTAAACAGTTGGAGAAATGCTGGGAGGTGTATCGATCTAGAAGGAGATTATGTTGAAAAATAAAAAATCTACTAAAAATATATATATTTTTTTTTTATCTTTAACTAAGGACTGAATACTACTGCTGAATATACTGAATACTAATCCATGCTGCTTTCAATAAAAAATTATATGTTGTATACAAGGGTGGTCTGAAAAGTCTCGGCCTCACCCAGAGATTGCATGATTTTTTTTCCCTTACGTTTGTACATATGTTAATAGACCCTATGAAAATTACAAGTCATGCCAGGCAGTAATTGACTGTAGGCAGTTGTTTGAAGCAGTGGAAGTGGACATTGCTTTGAAAATGGAGAGATTCGAGTATCGTACTGTGATAAAATTCTTCGTAAAAGAAGGTTTAACACCCACAGAAATTCATTTGTGGATTGTAAATGTGTATGGTGACTCTTCAGCTTCAGTTTCCACTGTGAAGGAATGGGCGGCCGATTTTAAACGTGGCAGTGAAAGCGGACTACCATCAGTTTCCAAAACTGAAGAAATTCCTTGCTGGTAGGCACTTTTGTTCCAATGAAGAAGCAATTGCAGCTGTAAATTGTGCTGCTGTAGCACTTCCAGAGGAACATTAAAGAGAGGAGATAATGGCATAGGAACATCGCGGGATAAAATATATTGATATTAAAAGAGAATATGTTGAAAAATAAAACTGCTTTGAAAGCATGAATTGTCATTTTTCACTGTCAGGGCGATAACTTTTCACACAATGTAAAAAAAATTGTTTTAGCTTGGAATTTGATAATTCATCCCACAATGTAATCCCACAACCCACCTCTGTGGTATGGGATAGCATATCTCCCTCTCATTCAAGAGGTCCCGAGCTCAAATCTTGACTTTGCCAAATTGCCCGAAAAAGGTTTTCCTGGGATTTCTTCACTTATCCTAAGAATACAAATGTTGCATAATCTAAGCTCCGGACCCTGAGCTCAGTTGAACATCATTTCACCCATTTCATTGAAGTCTGATTTACCTACCAGATTAAAGGATATTAAAACTTAGAAAAATAAAGAAACCGGACTTGTGCTGTAACTCTTTATTAAAAAAAATTATACATCTGAAATGTTGTTCCTTTGAATGTAGTCAGTCCCCTCCCTGATTCCTGCATTGATCCATGTGCATTTTTTCTTTTTCTGTTATGCTGTCGAGGAGTCTCGTTGCTTTTTCCTTCACTGCATCCACGGACTGAGTTCCTTTGAGTGCAGACTTCATTTTTGGGAGGAGAAAAAAATTCCATGGTGCTAGGTCAGGCAAATACAATGGAAATTCCATCATTGGAATGGTGCTATTTGCCAAAAACCTCTTCACAGACATCACGTTATGGGCCAGCATGTTATTCTGGTGAAGAGTCTGTCCTCCTTCGTCTCACACATTCACGGAGGATCTTCAGAACAGTTGTATAATAAACTTGATTGATAGTCTGACCTTCAGACACCCAATTGGTGTAGATAACCCCTCGGATACTGAAATAACAATCATCATTGTTTTAAATTTTGATTTGCTTATGCACAATTTCTACTTCTTAGGGGGATTCAGGGATCTTCCAATGAATGGACTGTGACTTAATTTCTGGATCTTATTGGAATATCCATGTTTCATCACATGTAATTACTTTGCAGAGGTAATTAAGGTCATTTTCAATGTTTTCAACAGTATCAGCACAGCAGTCCACTTAATGTTGTTTTTGATCATTTGCGAGGGTTCTTGGCACTACTTAGGCACAAACCTTTCTCATGCCCAGATCATCGTGCAAAATCTATCTGCAAGCAAGTTCTGAAATTGCTCGAATGCTCAGGTGGCGATCTTCTCAAACAATTCTAACAACCTTCTCCACATTCTCTTCAGTTTTCAAAGTGGAAAGACGGCCCGATAGAATTTGACCACACAAATTGGCAGGAATTAGAGTGGTCAGAGATAAGCAGTTTGAGATAGGGGCCCTATTGTCCCTTTTGCCAAATACCAAAGTTATGACATGTTTTCTGGTTCGCACATCAATAGCCAAAAATTAAAAGAATGTGGTCGTGTGAGTCCTATCTTCATTCAGAATGCCTCATTTGTATACCAGAGGTTGAAGTAAGGCAGTATTGGTGTACAATTAATATGAAATATAAAATTATTGGAATAAGAACTGAAGCTTTCCTGGTGACGTGTTAATTCAAAATCTTCTTGGGCTTCTAGCCAGGTAAAAACTTGGCTTGACACCAACGTTTCGAAGAAGTGCATCTTCCTCGTCTTCAGGGTGAACTGTTCACCCTGAAGACGAGGAAGATGCACTTCTTCGAAATGTTGGTGTCAAGCCAAGTTTTTACCTGGCTAGAAGCCCGAGAAGATTTTGAATTAAAATTATTGGAGTTGTGATTTTGGCAAAATTGCCAGGTCTTTGAGGAAGTGCACGTCACTGTTAACAGGTCAGTAGATTTCAGATGAAATGTAGTTAGCTAGAGCTCTCCACCAAAATATACTGGTGGTGCTGGTCATCAAAGACCAACAATACAAAGATCGCACCAATCTCTAAAGTCCAATTTTTAGTTTTTAATTTTCTTGTTTTTCTCAAAGAATACACTATAAGAACAGCACTGATAGGTTTAGCTTAAATTTTTAAAGCCAAAACGATAAACTCTTCAGTACAAATTACTTTCAAAAGACTGAATGATATCCACATAGTGTTCACTATTAAATGTTATAATTGTCAAGGATTCCGCACAGATTAATACAATAAAACAATTAGGTTTGTTGAAAACATTTATGTAATGTGTGACACATAGCAAATGAGCTGTAATTTTAATGGTGGAATACAAAAAAATTTGGACTATTGCCAGGACTCGAACAGTGGTAGTTTGGTTTTAATCACTTGAGCAACTCTGGTTCTGCAAGGCTGTGCATCCGAAAATCTTGTCTAATGCCTACACATGACTTGTGAGAACCATGAATTGCTAAACAATGTGTTCATATTGTAAAAGTACACATTAAGTGTAAGAAAATAAATTGTTTCAACAAGGTGCAAAACAGAGATCACACAGACTAACATTCTGCAATAATCTAAGCTGCGAACTTCAAAGCTCATATGCTTTTTACTGCCATGTGGTACTACTGTGTATGCTTAAGAGCCTCGCTTCAGATGAACAAATAGTGAAACAAACTTTAGCTTCTTGCAGTGACGTTCATAACAATCCTGGAATTTTTTACAGGATGCGAAGTTCATTGCAGACATGTTGCAGATCATCACATCAAAAAATTCCTCTGCTGACCTGTTGTATTTTGTGCTTTGGATATTGTATTATTTCTTAAAGTGTCTTTCTACTTGCCTTAAATTCAGAGATGAAAAGTAGAATTCACTTTCCTAACTAGTACATAGTTCTCAATTCGTTTTATGTAGGTACTAGTTTTACTGCAGAGATAGTTGTTCATTTTTATTTACTTTGCAGCTCATTTGACATTATGATAATATTGTTTTGTTAATTCTAAACTGTGCCTACAATTGTAATGTACATAACACATCAATGTGTGATACACTGGATTTTAGTAACTCCTTCGAGGGATACAGAAAAGTGTACCCCTTCAGGTGTTAAATGTAATTGTTATTGAAACATTCTCCATCGCACCTATATGCAACATAGAACCTACATGCTAATTATACATTGCATCTATTTTATTTGTTAGTACCTACAAATTAATCATGTTGAGTAATGCAGCAAAACAAAAACTGCTTGTCTCCAAAAAAGGAGACAACAAAAATAAGTATCTATGGAGGCTTGAACCCTCAACTTCCTCAACATTTTAAGTCAATACCCACAGGCTAACCTTAGGGCACTAAATAATGCCATTATATTTATGCCCTCCAAAATACACGTGTTCATGTCATGGTCCATTCGGTTTAATCAGTGGCGTGTCAATCCTTAATACATTTTATTCTGTAGCAAAGAATTTAGAATCCACAGCCCATAGGTTCCCTATCTCAAACTGTTTATTTTTTAACTCAATCCTGCCAATTTACATGGTCAAAATCTGGGATCCCCTGTATACACACACGCACATGTGCACACACACTCCCTCTACCTATTCATATATTTTATCATCAAGATTGGTGTACCTAGTTGATTTTAAGTAATAAGTATTTAAGGTCCTTAGAGTTTGCCAAGGAAGTAATACCTACATTAGTCAAAGTTAATATTTGTACATTTGGCATTCAAACTCTGATGTTTGAATATTGTAATTTATGCTGAACATATAGAATTACCGAGATGTTACTTTCTTCACTATATTGTTAACATAGAAATTAACAAATAAGTAAAAACTGAAGGTTTATGTTCCTTGTTTCTCCCCAGAAATAGCTATTTTATTATAATTTGAAAAACAGCACAGTATGAAAACTGTACAAGATAACAAAGGAGGGTGAGAATGAGGCTATGACCAATGAGAAAGGAAGGAATGAGATATGGAAAGGACATGAAAAAGATAGTGAGAAAGGGACAGATGAGAGAAAATAGACTCTATAGAACTCAATAACATGATCAGGGTTAAGAGTTTTGTTTTATGAATCTGTAGCCATTTATATGCTAGTTGTTTATAATTATTTAAAGTCAAAAGAATAGATTATTTTTAAAACATTCTATATTCTCATAATGCAATAAAATATGAATCCAACAAAATATTCCATATTTTGTACTATGAGAATTTTCAGTCAACAAAATGGATATTGATTTTTAGATACTATGGTTAAGAACTGCCTTCTTTTTCATGAACTGTATCATTTGTTGACACTTAATTTTTTAGCTGATTGCTTTATTTTTTAAAGTCAATTTGAATTTTTTTTCTTAAAGATGGTATGTTACTGTAATGCTGCTGTAACTGAAATGAAATTGAGAGTTCCAAATATACTTTGCAAGTAAAGTAAAGAACTGGTACATACGCCAGACATCCAAGTGAACTGTAACTGTTTGCTTATTCATGGCTTGGCATTCCCAAAATCCACTCTGTTGAGTGTCTAGAGGATGCAGAATAAAACCCTCAAAGACGCTGTATGTGACATTCAAGAGGTTGTCTTGTATACCTGGATTAACCTTGAAAGATTAACACATTCAGTTCACTTCATTTCATACTGCTGCATTTTAAACATTGACCTAATGAAAAATGTAATCTCTGATTGATATCAGATTTACCAAGGTATAATGAATCAGATCATAAATTTATATGCTACTATTTTAAAATAATCAAACTTTGAAACCAATGCTTCTACATTTCATTTCTATTCTTACTGTTAAGAAAACTACTATTTCTTTCAGTATTTCATGTTATTTTGACAATTATGTTTTAAATTCCTTTGAGAATCAAATATGTAGTGACAGATAAAAGAGAAATTTCTAATATAATGTAAGAGTAGGAGATTGTATTAATGAAAACAAACTTCTACAGATCTCTTAAATGGTTTTGATAACTGGTTCCTTATGCTCAGAAGAACACGACAAACTACATCACTTTTATTTTTAACTTTCTTATGTCTTGCTTTTACATTCTTTTAAAACTATCACATAAACTGAAATTAAATTGCGAGTAAGTACTACAAAGCACTACAGATGAAATATGTCAAGCTGCAAGTTTTTAAACAAATTGTGACCCTACTTCCTTCTCCACCTCTCTAACTCATGTTTCACTTGCTGCCACTACCACAAGGCAAATACTCCTAAATGCCACTGCTGGCCAACTATGGCTGTAAACACTGTTTAATTTAAAATCTGTGCAAATAAATGCTTTAAAATAAATCTAAATTATCATCTTATCCAAAACGACAAAATGTATTATTATAAATTATTGTGCTGTAAGTTTTATATACATAAATTTAGTTCTGCTATAGTTGTTAATAATACACCGACAATGTCAGACATGCATGTATCATCAGATTTTAGTAAAAGTTATGGTTTATGTGGTCTTATTTTAAAATTCTATCAGTGATTTATTTCACAAAAAATTATTTATAGTGCATAAAAATGGTTATTTGTAATAAGTTATAAGTGAAAGATATTAGAAATACTGAGCCACCCTAACTGACATAAATGATGATATATGCATGGTTATTGTTAGTATTTTATTAACAACTATAGCAGAACCAAACTTATGTTTATACAACTTACAGCACAATAATTTATAAATCATAAATATTTTCATAATTTTAGATAAGATGATAATTTAGATTCATTTTAAAACATTTATTTGTACAGAATTTAAATTAGACAGATTGCACTGCCATAATTTATGAGTATTTGCAGTGACATTTATGAGTATTTGCCTTGTGGCAGTGACAGCAAGTGGAACTATGGGTTAGCAAAGAGGAGGAGAAAGAAGTATGGTCACATTTTGTTTAAAAACTTGCAGCTTTACATATGCTATTTTGTCAGTAGTGCTGTATAGTATTCAAACAAACAAGCAGTAAGTAAAATGAAATGGCATTTTATTTATGGACGCTCTTTAACTGATGTGGTTCTCAGCGTCCCATTCTATACTGGGCATGAAATACAGCTTAATTTTGCTCAGAGGGCTCTCTATCAGGCTTGAGGTTTTTTTACGTGCCATAAATCTATGACATAGGACCCACAGCTTTACTTCCCTTCCGAAGGAAGCCATGCTAAGGATTTTTACGCCTGAAAAAATCCATCGCCCTCCGCCAGGTTTGAATCCTCGACCTTGGGTATATGAGGTCAGCATGGTAACCATTACACCACGGAGGGCAACAAGCAGTAAGTATATTTAATTTATGAGCACATTGGAGAAACACTCAAAACTGTTGTTTTAAAATAGAAGTATTATCTTGAAAGGCGATCCAACTAACAACAATGCATTCTCTCTTAGCAAAATGAATGTGGATGAACTACTCAGAAAAGCCCACATGTGTTGTGTGTCTGTTTCACACTCAAGAAGTCCCAAGTTCAAATCTTAGTTAGGGTAAGAACGATTTTATTAATTCACCAGCTGATATGACCTGTCCCAGTTAAAAGATGTCAATTCATCATCAAAACAAGCAACAAGAAATCATAGTGCCCTAGGTTAATTTTGTAACTATTTATGATTGTAATTTTGTAAATAATTAAGAATACAAGGAGAATTTATGTACTTTTTATACATTTCTTGTCTTATATCATGATACCTATGTAGATATGAATGATTTACAGAATCAATAAAATATCTATATCTAAATAGTAGACGGATATTTTATCAGAAGCCATATCCTGTATCTCCAAAGTATCAGCGCCCTGGAGATATAAAGGAGATATTATCCCTTGGGCAGTATTTAATTATAAGAAAGATTTTATACTTTTTGTGGGTTAGATCAACATTCAGAGCATCTATTCATATAAACTTGCCTTAGTTTATTTTCAAATAAACAATTACACTTAATGTTATTTGCATTAATATGTCATCACTTAAGTTTTTTCTATATAAATTATGTACATTAAAATGTGAATTTTTTATTAACTTACCACTTCATTCTGCCGTTTAAGAGTGATATTAAAACTTGGAGATGAAGGACGGCAGGGAATTACTGCTTTGTGGTACTGAAAGGCATGGATTACAGGAAATGTCTCTTCGGTAGCTATCATATGTTGCTCATCTGTGGATAAGTAGCATACTTTTAATTTATTAAGTTTTCTTTAAATAACAGTAAAATTACTTGCAGATGGAAACTCAGTTTTTACCTTTAACAAAAATATACTGTCGTGTAAGATTATGTTCCACACTTAGACTTCTGGTATGATTTAGGATGCAGTAATAATACCCAGTATTAAAATATTTTGCTTCAGGCATGTGAAAAACTGATCTATACTTTCCATTCACAAAACTTTGGGTAATGTTTACTTCTGTGATCTGCAACAAAAACAATTTGTTCAACATTAAAATATATACCTGTTGGAACCTTGTACCAGAGACAATTCCTCATTCCATAGCGCTAGTTAACTAACCAGATAAACCAAATAAAATGTTTCTTATTTATTTTATTTCATATACAACATGTAAAAGAAAAATACAACAGTATTTCCTAATAAGCAATATAACAATATGCATGGCAGAAACTTACTCAGAGAAGCTAATAAAGATGTTGGAATGCAACATTAATTCTGTGGATTCTCGTACAGGTAATAAATAGCTCACACACTGACATAGCTCACATACACAAGAGAATTCAGAGCTTCCTTTTTTATTATTTTTTCTACGCATACTATGTACGCAGTGTATAGAGAAGGTATTGTAATGCACCCAAAAATGCAATACCAAGATTTCACCGGAAATACATGCTTTGGGTCCCCCTGAATCCAAAAAAAAAAGCCCGCCTGCCTGCCTGCCTGCCTTCCTTGCCTGCCTGCCTGCGGACAGCATAGCTCAAAAACAAAAAGACCATTAAATACCAAACTTGATTTAAATTTAAATTGATTCACTTTTTTTTAACACTTTTTGCTCCAACTTTGCCTTCATTTGGGAAGACCAGTTTCAGGATACTGTAACTCTATCTTCAGTTCCTGGGATTGACTCAACTGAACCAGAACTCAATTCATTTATGTTATGGTGCTCCACTGTCTAAAATACTTCTTTTTATTTTATACCCATATAGCAAACTTGGTATCTTTCAAGTATGCAATATGAAGATTCTCAAGAAACCCCCCCCCATACCAAACTACTCTTTACATGGAACATTTTTCGAAATTTTTGATTTTCTCAAAAATAGCTCTAACGATTTTGATTAAAATACCTTATGTTTAAGATATTTTTATGACAAACAAAATGTATATCTTGAATTTTCTGGGAACAGCCTCTGAAGACCTCTTCATTCTGGATGACTTTTGTAGAACTGGCAAACCGTAAAAGATATATAAAAAATTAGATGTAGATCTCATTAAAACTCACAATTTATGTCATATACATTTTTTTTTTTTTTTGTAGAATTAACACTTTGAGATATTCCAGACTATTTGTTTCAATTTTAACCACTTAAACTTTTCTCAAACGGGAAGACATCTTTCTTCTCATTTCTCGTTTGTTTATTCATGACAAACAAAAAGATTGGAATTTCAATTGTTTCACATAGTAACTGGCTTTTAAAGCACGAGACTATCACTTTAGCCTGTGCATTTTCTTATTTCCCTTCTACTTACAAGGAAGCTAGTATAAGACTAATTCTGCTTATGTTTATCTTGATTAGCATGATATAGTTAAAACATTTAAGTTTTGAATAAATGGTTTGTTTATCAAACAGCTGGAGGACATCAGCTTCTTTTCCTTCTTCTTACAAGGAACCAAGTAATAGGTACAATTTCTGCTAATGTCTGTCTCGATTATCATGAAGTAGACAGAAGAATAAACTTTTTAACAATAATATGTTACAGAGATGTAGAGGGAGTCATGTGAATGAAACACATCAAATTTGTTTTCTGAATTTTTCTGTGTATGTTGAGGGGTAAGGGAAGAGCAAATACCTATCTCCAATTGCAGCATATCCAAAAAAAGAGGTTTCAATCATTACATTATACAAAAAGAATGGTTCTAATTTTTCAATATTTGTAATAGTTAAACCTTAGTGCAATAGAAATCAAAATATGGAGGAAAGTGTCGTTTAGTGAAGCAAGACAATATATTTACTTCATTAAATGAGACAACTGAGTTATCTTACAAAATAAGGTGATTTGAAATGTAAATTTAAGAAGAAGAATCTAAGTGTGAGTAAAAAATAATATGATCAAGATGAATATAGGTACATGTTTAATATAATATAAGTAATAGAAGCCCTCCAGAATTTTAATACTTGCTGTATAACTAATCTGAAATGGGAAACTGAATGATGTGATATAAGAAAGAATAGCTCAAAGGAAAATAATTCTGACACATTCATATGACTTTCTTACACACTCTTCACTGCTTATTCTTATATCTACTTTTGTTAAACCAGATAAATATAAAATCATCTTATAAGATATTTTATTTTAGATACAATGGGAATACAGCATGGCATGTATTTAGCATTAACTGACTTCCCACCCCTCTCTTTATATCGATATTCACATCCATTATGAAAGAAAATGGAATAGCACACCACTCATTTATATTGTTTGCAATAGAATTTATTAACAGAGTATGTTAAGTGATAGTCAAATATTTTAAGAGCTGGTTGCTATGTGATGGTTTAGGGGTTTCTTCTCTTTGTATGATCAGGAAAAAAAATAAGAAAAAAAATTATGGCTTCCCATTTAAGAAATATCAATATTAAGAAATATCTTGGGACTAGTTAACTCCACAAAAAAGGTGTATTTGATAGATTATGTGCTTTAATGATATCTACATTTTTTGTATAGTAAGAATTTGTTTTCCTCTTATGGTTTACAGTTATACAAAAGACATTCAGAATAAAGGGTATCTCAGAGATTATTCTCAGAAAATTTAAGATACACATTTTGTCATGAAAATATTTTAAAATGTGAGACTTCTTTTTATGTTATCTCCATGTTACTGATAACACTGTACATAGTTTTATTATTTGTATTTATGTTATTAATTAGATGTATTTAATATTACTTAACTAAGATTTACTCCTGATAATGAAATAATTCATACACAGCAAGAGAAATTATATTGTTAACTGTGGCCTACGTGACCATAGAACATTTGCAGCTGAAGGAGAAAGTCAAAAACATGGTTTTCTTCCTATTGTATTTTGTTTTTGTGACCTGCATAAAGGGAAAATTTTGGGAACCACCTAAAATCAGAAGTCAGGACTTTTTCTTTGGTTGCTTGTCACATGGCTGAAAGGGTAATTAACCAAGTAGGGTGACACTAAAGAAAAAACTTTGTAATTGAACAGTCCTGGGTAGAACTTACAATGAGAAAAAAATTGGAAGTAACATTTTGGGCAAGCAAGTGCTTGAATATAAAAGATAGTCCAGCACTTAAATCAAAGAGTCTTTTCCTCAAAGTTTCAGATGTCTCTGCTAAAGATTTTTCCACATTTTTGCATGCTAAGAACAAGGTCTAAAAATATTTTTAAATTAATTAATTCTGTACAATTAATTAAGAGGAGAGCAATAGATTCTGTTGAAGAATTTCTACAATGAGTGATGTCACATTAGCCATAATAATAGCATTCTTAATGTACAAGGGTGCTCATGTGCAGATGTGCTTCTCATTTATTGTATTGTCACTTATAAATTGAGTTTGTGATAAATTCAGTATATAAATTCCTTTAGTGTTCTGTGTTGAATTTTTCTTGCCACAGCTTATTTCCATCAGGGAAATAAACTGCATCTTCAAAGTTTTTTGTGCCTCGTCTATTGTGTTATCTTAATGCACCATGATTCCTAGATTTCCGACCTGTCATTTAAATATCCTGAGTTAGCCATTACATAAAACCTTTTATTTTTGAGTCCTAGTTCTTGAGCTCATGCCATACTGAGAAGCAGAAGAATGTCAGTAACGATAAAAACAAAAGGTTGTAAGTGGCAGGTGAAGTGGCAACTATACATTTATCACAACAATGGAGAATTTAATTCATTTATTTCACCCACATGTCGGAGTTATGCCTGCAATGCCACAAACAGATGGTATACTAATCAACATCACTAGTCATTTTTGAGAATTTTACATTTTTTGAGGTGGAGGATTTTCCTTAAAAATCTTTGTATTGCATCCTTGGAAGATGGAGAAGCACATGTCCTCCAGCCATATCTCAACATCAACAAAGTGGAATACAATACTTCCCACTTTTATATACTATATGTAGTTAAAAAGATATAAATTAAATCTTCAAACAAAATTCAATTTTCTGAAGTAGAAATATTAAAAAAGTATTGCATTTTGAGCTACAAATGTATATCTTAATGTTGTACTCTGTGCCACAGAAGTATGAACATTATCAGTACAGGAGAAGATTAACTTTGTTGGCATTAGAAAGGTTTTGTCAAACTCTGTACTAGAATTTCTTGTTTAAACAGGATATGGATTAAAGGAGCATTATATTCTGGAACCATACTAGATGATATTAAAAGAAATGTCTGATGTGTTGCAATCACATTACTTTCTCTATATCTCTGTAACAAATTATTGTTAAAAAGATTATTCTTCTATCTACTTCATGCTAATTGAGATAAAATTAACAGAAATGCTCTTATTATTTGCTTCCTTGCAAGTTGGAGGGAAATAAGAGAGTACCATAGACTAACGCAAGAATCAAATCTTTTAAAAGCTGGTTGCTATGTGATTGAAATTACTTTGTTTGTATGGCCAGGAGTTTACAAATTACCACATGAGAAAAGTATAAGTATTTTAAAGCCGAAATCTATAACAAGAAATACCTCAGATAGTCAACTCTATAAAAATAATGGATATGAAAAATGATGTGTTTTAACATGATTTATATATTTTGTATAGTAAGTTTTTGTCTTATCATTTACCAGTTATGCAAAATTCAACAACATTCATCCAGAATAAAATGGTCTTCAGAAAAACCATTATATACATTTTGTCATATCTTTAATATATGGTATGTTAATCAAAATTGTTAAAGCTATTTTTGAATAAAAATTTTCTAAAATTTTTCTGTGTAAAGAGTAGTTTGGGGTGCAAGAATTTTCTTGTAAATTTTCATGTCGCATCCTTGGGAGATGCTAAACTTTTGGTAGATGCACATGGACACTCGCACTGACCATTTTTTAAAAATGCTTTTTTGGGATTCAGGGGTTCTCAAAATTAAAATTCTGTATCAAATTTTTGGATGGAATATAATAGATTCTCTTTACACTATGTACATGGTAATCTAGAGAATGCTGCTGGTGGTGGTGGTGGTGGTGGTGGTAGTTATATAACATTTGATTTGCACCCAGTGAGCCATTTAAGAATTTGATATTAATTATGGGCATATAAATTCTTAATTAAATGGGGTCTGTCTTGAACAAGCCTTAATAGGAATATGCAAAACTGGTTAATAGAACCAAAAAAATAAGCATTAACTACTGCAACACAGAGAGCAGTATAATCAGGTTTGAGATTGCATAAAAGGTGGATTAACTGAGCACATATTCAAGGATTTAAACTCTGTCAACTAGCCATCATTAATGGCAGAAAATTCCAATAATTGCAATATCATGGTCTAAGAAATGGAACTTGCCACAAAATAATTTGCTAAACAAAGAAACCACACACACACTGGAGCCAGAACACTTGCAAGCTTTTACCAAAAACCCACAAAGTGCAAAGTGAACAGTCAGAAAGGCAGAGAATTTTGTCCCTAAGAAGAAAACACTTTCTGTCAACATGCCAGACTTACTCAGGAACCAGAGCACTGTAATCCTCATGCATGCTTGACCAGTCAAATGGGTCTCACCAGCCAGGGTCGGCTGATGTCACAGCAGAGCTCAGAATTAAAGGGAGCTAGAGGTGCAAGAAAACTGTTATCAAAAGAACATTTGACTATATATCCATCCATTGTAACAGCTATGTTAGTGAACATGTGTGCCATCAGCAAGTTCCTTAGACATTGAAGCTGTGATTGTTACACCTGTGCGAGTGGACATGTGTGCTCGTGGTAAGCTCTTTGACATCAAAGCTGCATATTATTACACCCGTGGTTTGCATGTGTGGCTGCTTCTGGAAGTTTCCTGTCACATGACATAAAAAGCAGAGAGTCCTGCAAAAAGTTTCAGTTTCAGCTGGGAACGCATAGTGAGCATCACTTGAGTGAGTTTAATTAGGAAATTTGTAGGAGCCATAGTAGCTGCCACTACAGCAAACATCAAACATTTCTATACGGCAGAATTGTTGCTGATGCATTGAAGAGAGACAGTTTTATGAACAGTTTCTCATTTGTAGCCAGTATAAGAAGAGAGCCAGTTACTACAGTATTTTGATGAAAGGTACTATGTTGATTGAAAGCTGGACATGGAGGTTTCTATCCATTTCTTCATGTTCATAGAAAGACCATATAAAAGATTTGCTATGCCAATCCTGTATAAATGTTTATTGAGGCAATCATATTTGGTTAGTAATCTAAAAACTGCTATGGAGGATTTTCTTGGTAGTGTTCCATTCACATGCCTTTCTCTATCTGTTCTGCAAACAAACTATTGTCACAAAAGATTATTCTTTTATCTAAATCATGTAAATTAACACAAACATTAGTAGATGTGGTCTTATTACTGGCCTCCTTGTAAGTAGAATAGAAATAAGGGAATGCGTTAATGAAAAGTAATAGTCACATCTTTTAAAAGTTGTTGCTATGCGATCATCATTGAAACTCAGTTTTTTTCCATGTTCTGGGGTAAAACAAGGGAGATATGAAATGGATGAGGACTTCCAGTCTGCGAAAAGTTTAATTATTTTAAAACTGAAACCAAAAACAGGAAATATCTCAGAAATAGTTAGCTCAACAAAAATAATGTATCTGACAAACTGTGTTTTTTAACGTGAAGTTAGTTTTTTTCTATCTCTTATGATTTAGCAAAGTCATTCAGAATGAAGAGGACTTTATAAGCTATTCGAAAGAAATTTTGGACATAAATTTGTTTACCATGTAAATATCTTGAAATCTTTAGCCATTTTTGAGAAAATAACAATTTTCAAAAAATCTTCCATATAAAGGTAGTTTGGGGTGGGGGCATCCTTGGAAAATGCTGCAATTAAATATCAAGTTTGGTATTTCACAGTTTTTTTTGTTTTTGAGTTGTGTTCATAGACACAAGCACATACTGTTTTCTAAAAATCTGATGTTTTCCATTCACATGACTTTCTCTATATCTCTGTAACAAATTATTGTTAATCAGCTTATCTTTTATTTATTTCATGCTAATCGATAAAACTAGCAGAAATAGTCTTATTTCTTGTTTTAATGTAAGTAGGAGTGAAATAAGGGAGTACCATAAGTTAAAGTGAAATCCAAAAGCTGGTTGCTCTGTGACTGATGTTCCTTTGTTTGTATGGACAGGAGTTGAGAAATTCCTGTATGAGAAAAATTAAGTTTTTCAAAGCTGAAACCAAAAATAACGAATATCAAAAACGATCAACTCCACAAAAAAAAGTATATAGCATAAATGTTGTGTTTTAACGTGCGCTACATTTTTTGTGTGTTAAGTTTTTATCCATCTCTTACGGTTTAGTAGTTATGCAAAATTCATCCAGAATAAAGTAGTCTTTAGAGGCTATTCCAAGAAAATTCAAGATATACATTTTATTTGTCAGGTAAATATCTTTGATATACGAAATTTTAATCAAAATCGTTAGATCAATTTTTGAGAAAATCAAAATGTTCCATGTAAAGGGTAGTTGGGGGTGGGGGGACTTTTCTCAAAATCTTCGTGTCGCATCCCTGGAAGATACTAAACTTAAATACCAAGTTTGGTATTTTACCGAGTTTTCGTTTTTGAGTTATCGTGTTCACAGACACACGGACACACACACACACACATGGACCTTTTTGTGAAAATGCTTTTTTTAGATAAAGGGGACCCTAAAACATATACTTCCGGTGAAATCTCGGTATTGAATTTTTTGGTGGAGTGCAATACTTTCTCTATTCACTATGTACATAGTGCGTAAAGAGAAAGTAAAAATGCTCTTTTTTGGGCACAGGTGACCCTAAATTCATTGAAATTTCAGTATGGAATTTTTGGATAGAATGCAACATCTTTTCTACGTATGTATATTGTATGAAGTAGAAAAAGTAAAATTGTGTACCTTTATGTGCATTACATACCTATTTTTACTTATTTTGAATAAAGAAGTTGATTTTTAATGAGAGCACGAGTCATTAAAGAGGCTGAAGATGATTTTATAGCAAAAAATTAATACAAACCTCATTCACTTCGTCTACATCTGGTTCTTCTGTATTCTCATTGCTATTTTCATCACCATCAGGAACAAAATATCCATCGTCAGTAAAGTGTATGTCAATATCCTTCTTCCCTAAGTCATCTTCAGGGATGTAGTATACACTACCTGGGTAATGCCAGATTACAGGGTATTCACTTTCACAAACTAACAATATGCTGCTTCCAGTGTCAACTTCCAGAGGTCCAGGTCTTTGTGGCACAAAGCGAGGAGGGTTAAAATTTTTGACACCTGTAACAAAACAAATAATAATTAGAGTCAGTTGAACTCTATAGGTAAGAGTCAGCAAGTACACTACCACATGCAAGAAGTGTTCTATATACCTCCAAAATTACAATAACCATTTTCTACATAAAATTTGCCACAGATGGTTTATATTTAAAACTACATAACAGTGCTTAAGACAGTTGCATGACCAATAAAACTGTATATTTAGTAAATGTCCGATGAAGTCTTCTTCATTCTGAATGCGCATAATTCTGTAACTGGTAAAATAAGAAATAAGACAAAAATTTGTTGCATAAAAACTGTAGATCTCAATAAAATCCATAATTTATTTCAAATACATACTTGTGATAGTACGTATATATTTGTTATTTCCAAGATAACCGTTATTATTGGTTTCAGTATTTCAATACTTTTGTCATTTTTACTTTTCTGTTTTACATATAATGACAGTGAATAGAGTAAAAATTGTATGCCACTCAAAAATTTGATAACAGAATTTCACAGGAGTCAAACTTTTGGGATTTCCTAATTAGATGTACAAAATAAGCATTTTAGGAAAAGGTCTGTATGTGTGTGTGTGTGTGAGAGAGAGAGAGAGAGAGAGAGAGAGAGAGAGAGAGAGAGAGAGAGAGAGAGAGAGAGTGCTTGCGAACATCATAACTCAAAAACAAAAAGTTGGCTAAGTACTAAACTGGTAATTAAGTTACTATCTTCCAAGAATACAACAAATATTTTCAAAAAAATCAGCCCCCTCTCAAACTACCCTTTGCATGAACATTTTTCGTGACTTGCTATTTTCTCAAAAATTGCTCCAATTATCTTGATTAAAATTTCCTATATAAAAGATATTTACTTGGCAAATAAAAGGTATATCTTGAATATTCTGGGAAAGCCTTTGATTATGGAGAAGTTTTGCTTTACTGTAAACCAAATCTGTAGATCTTTTTAGAATTAATAATTTTGGAGATATTCCTTGTTATTGGTCTAGATGTTACAATACTTATAGGTACTTTTTTTCAAATGAAAAGTTGTCATTAATTTTTTCCCCTCTCCTGACCATGTAAAAACAACAGAATTTCAAGCCATCACTTAGCAACCAGCTTTAGAAATATTTGACTATTGCTTTAGCCCAGTGTATTTCCTTACTTCTCTTGTATCTACAAGGAAATAAGTAAATCTATTTTTATTTATGTTCTCTTGATTAGCATGCAATTGATACAAAAGTAAGTTTTAAGGATAATTTGTTGTAGAAAAGGTAAATAAGGTCATGTTAATGAAAGTCATCATATATTTTTAAACTGCTGTCACTTTGCAGATATTTCTTTTATTTCTCATGATATGGGAAAGAGGAGTGAAAAATAAATTAAATGTAAAATATTTATTTCATTTTTTTAAGGTTATCTTAGAAATAGTATTTAGTTATATGTACAATTTCATTTGTTTCATACTAAAGTTTGGTTGCTTTGTGAACAGACATACCTTCATTTGATTTTTATTACTTTATCTACATGTTCTATGTAGTACATAGTGTATAGAAAAGGTATCGTATTGCACCCAAAATTTTCATAGCGAGATTTCACCAGAAATACATGTTTTGAGACACCCTAATAAAAAAAAACTTTTTAGAAAAGTATGTGCATGCATGCGAGCGTGTGTATGTGCAGCATAGCTCAGAAATAAAAAGTCTGTTAAATATCAAATTTGATATTTAGGTTCAGTATATTCCAAGGATGCGACCAATAGAAAATCCTCCCACCCCAGCTACCCTTTAAATAACTCCTTGGCACGATAGCTCACAAGGAACCTTGACCTACCGCCCGGCCGCTGCGTCCTCCACCTCGGTCAGCTACCCTTTACATGGAAAAAATTTCAAAAAATTGGTTTGCTCAAAAATGACTAACGATTTTGATTCAAATCTCTCATATTTAAAATATTTACATGGCAAATAAAATGAATTTTCTGAGAATAACCATGGAAGACCTCTTTACTCTGGATGAATGTTTCTGAATTTTGCATAACTGGCAAACCGTAAGAGATAGACAAAAACTTACTGCACAAAAAATGTAGATCTCCTTAAAACACACAAATTATGTCATGTACATTTTGTTTTTTTCGTGGAATTTCAAGATATTCCTTGTTATTAGTTTCAGTTTTAAAAAATCTACCTCAACCATTCTCATGCAGGAACTTGTCAATTCCTGGCCACGCAAAGAAACGGATTTCAATTCCATAACAACCTTGTTTTAAAACATTTGCTGTCCATTTAGCCTAGTGTTTTCCCTTATTTCCTTTCTAGAAGAAGGATGATGATGATGATGATGATGATGATGATAATTATAATAATAATAATAATAATAATAATACGAAAGAAGGAGGAGGAGAAGAAGAAGAAAATTAAAAATGTTGGAGTATTGAACTGCTTCACTGTGATGTATCACCTAAAATTATTCATCGAACGCGACCTGTTCACCGCATTCCAACCTGGCGACAAAGACCGCTAGAGTGACTCACAGGTTAGTAAACGAGATGGGTAAGAAAAGTGACTAACACCGCGAACTCACTCTCCATTCACAATTTGTTCTCCTGACCATTCATAATCCGCTCTGAGATCTGGGACAGAACAGTTGAGCATCTTGCCTTCAATATTATCAGAGAAGAGGAACACACAGCACCTCCCGTCGTGAACTGTCTCACCTATATTGGAATAAAGTTAATTAGGTAGAAACCTCAGGTGTAATCAATACTTACTGCACCAATGTTAGCTAGACTGCCTCCATGGTCGAGTGATCAGCGAACTGACTTCTCCTTCGCAGATCCCGGGTTCGATTCCCAAAATTATTACTATCCCCACAGAATCTGGAAGTGTGTGTGCGCGTTTGAGGAAAATACAACGATGTAAACCCAACATAAAGAACCTACAGATAGCGAGTTGTTTCTAATCCAAAGCCCCCGATATGACCTTATATATTAAAGGGAGCTATATAAATGAGAAGAAGAAAAAATAGCTGCCCAGAGCAGTAATTATACATATTGGTGAGCTTTATAGATAGTGACGCAATAATGAGTAAGACATGAAACACAGGTATAACATGAGTATTTTACTCCGTTTAGTTGTATGCTACGTATTATTAAGCATATTTATGGGTGTTGGTATAGAAATCTGCTCAGTACAAACGTAAATGACAATATTATGCTCAGTGGATAAAAGATGCAGTTGTACAGTTGAGTGTTGAGCAACATCTTTCGTTGGATAGGTAGAGTCACTGAAAAATTCAATGCCATAGCCGGGACTAGAACTACGGATCTCCCGATCTCTAGTGAGAAGGGGTTTGTAGCATAAACATGCTGCACACGCTGAGATATAATCTGCTCCAAAAACAGCTTATTACATGTACTGATATTATATACGTCGTTCTAATTCATAAAGTAACCGAGAAAGTAATATCTTCATAATATGATTAGTAAATAAAAACGCGTTGTACTTTTTCAAATAAAATATAAAGCTTGATACAAACAAATCAGGATAATAATGTGTGCAGAGCTTTGAAAAGACAATGAACATAAATCAACTAAATTCACAGAATTCATTGCAGTGATTTACAAGATACATCTTTACTAATCGAAAAAAACGACTCTCTTGTTTGAATCATCAACTACCCTTTCATATTTTCGGCATTTTTCAATCATCAGTGAGGTACCTCGTGAGTGTATCTTGTTAGGGCAATTACTAAAGCAGAAGGTATTTAATCGCAGTGTAGCATAAATTATTTTAACTGCATGTAAATTAAGTATACGCTTCATTAAGGTAGATAATGCCTGTGATATTTGGAAAATCCACAGTATGTAAAATATCTAATTGAAATTTATACCAGTTATTGTGCGCAATAATAGTGACATTCTGCCATATATAAAAATTCTAGTTTGTATGGTTATTTAAATAATCATTTTTACATTCTAAATTTATTATTCTGGTAAGAATAAGCCAGGCGATGCATTTTAAAAAATATTCGCATAAAAAGGTCCAGTTTTTACATTAAATGAGTTCACAAATAGATCTGTCACATTAGTTTTTGTAATATCCTTAATGGTGTAAAATGTTTACTTTTCTACTCTCCAAAACTGTTGATTTTTAAAAAATGAATAGTTTATTTATCCAAATCGGAACATTATTTCGAAAAAAGGAATTAGATCACTTTCTTTAATGTTCTTTTGAGAGGCATTATAAACACTTTGAAAATTAGTCAAAAATTGCATCATGTGGAACATATTGAGTATGCAAAAGTGCTGGAGAAAAATTCACGAGAAAATACGGTACAAAGTTGGAAGTACTTATTAACAACACATGCCTATCTATAGATTCGGTTAAATAGCAGTTAAAGTTCGCCAAGAGCTATCATGTTTACACACACACACACACACACACATACACACACCTTTTTCTGAAAATACTTTTTTGATTACAGGGGATCCTATTTCCGGCGAAATCTCGGTATCGAAATGTTGGATGGACTGCAATACCTTCTCTATACACTACGTACATGGTATGTGTAGAGAAAGTAAAATTGTATGCACCGTTTCATATGATTTATCATGTTTTTTCCGCCATTTTAATGTCTTTATGTTAGTGCTCCTTCGGTTACTTTTTGAGAAGACAGAATTTCGATGCGGTTTGGTTTACGTCAGTCGATTTTTCATATTGCGAAGAGTTGTTTAATTTTGTGTCAATGACCTGTTTTAGCAACGGAAAATTTTTGCAATAACCAAGGAAAATTGTATACCTTTTACACTTCTCCTTCTGACTCCGAGGGGGAAGAACATCCTGCGTTGATTCTCCTCCTGCCGATTATGTCAAGGAGAGAGATTTAAGTCTGAGAGATAATATTTCTCGTCAGGCGAGAAGATTAATTATATAAAAGAATTTGTGCTTCAATTTTGGTATTGCGTCAGAGAATAGAGCAGTTACAATCGTCGGCAAGATAAATTGAATTTCCGGTAATTATTGAAGTTATTGCCCGTCGCATCTTAGTTCAAGCGAGAAAGAAAGCATTACGTGAAAGAGAAAGATACGAAATAAAGTGAATATTTCGATGAGAATAAATTTCGTCGGAAATACAATCGTTAAATTATAGATGATTCAATTTAAAAGAAAGAAGGCTATCGTTCAAATTGGAACTCTTCTGATATTGATCAGTTCTAAATAAAGGCGAGTTTTGTTTCAAAGAAAACGAAAATGTTATTTTCTACAAGTAAGCTCCTGCACCATCTACGCGCCCTGAGTACAAGAGTTCTCAAGAAGTGCTCTACCGATTGATCTGGACCCGGGTAGAGAGAGGTTACAATACTCCTGCTTGCCCTTAACGCCCTTTCCACCTGGTTGGTCATATCGGACGATGAATGAAATCGGTGAAATAACGCTCAAATGATTTCAGTTACTTGAAATTCGTCTTCTCAAGATAAGGGAAACCCCCAGGATAAAAAAAAAAAAAAAAATCATCTAGGTAACCCTAAGTGAGATTCCAACTCGGGACCTCTTGAAAATTATAGGTCCATTTCCTTATTATCTATCTTTTCTAAACTTCTTGAGAAAATTATGTACAATAGAATTGTTCCATTCTTAGAAAAGCATAAGATTATATCAGAAACTCAGTTTGACTTCAGGAAAGGAAAATCAATAAATAGTGCAATTTTTTCTTTCATAGAAAATATCCTTAATGCTAAGGACAAAAAAGAGCAAGTAGCAGGTCTATTCTTAGATTTAACTAAGCATTTGATACAATTGATCATAATATTCTGATACAGAAGCTGCATGCCTGTGGTGTCCGAGGACTAACCAACAAATGGTTTGTCTCCTATCTTGAAAACAGATACCAAATTGCTGAAATAGAAGGTGTACGTTCAAATTCTGCTGCTATAGAAACCGGCGTTCCCCAAGGATGCATACTAGGACCAGTTCTATTTTTAATCTACATCAATGATCTTCCTTCTCACTTATCCCCATTAGTAGTGTTCTCTTTGCAGATGATGGAAACCTTATTTTCAGAAGTAGAGAAGAAAGACTTATGCAGGCAGAAATCAATTACACTATACATGACAATAAGAGCATTTTTAAGCTCAACAATGAATACCATTCTTACAACACAAGAACATAAACAGCAATCCATTTTCAACAACACAGATTAACTAAAAGCTTAAATTCAGTTTCCCACAAAGGTGTTATATAATAAACTCCCTGGTGCGATCAAAGTTCCACAGAACAAAGCATTTAAGGAGAAGGTTAAAAATCTACTCCTAAACTATATGTTTTATTCCGTTGATGAATTCATGAATATATCTTTTTGATTATATGCTAAAAATACTTGTTTATATGGAAAACTTTGCCACATGAGCCATCTAGCTTTTTATGTGTAAATAAGTTGATTTTTCTAACACTGAAACATTGTTTGTTACATGGGTCTTGTTCATCTGAGGATGTGCTTCGGCACAAGAGAAACCTTAACGACTGCCTCAAGACAAGATTAGCTTAGCAACAGTTGTACTCATTTTGATCAATATTATAAAATATAATGTATATAAAAGAGTAAGAGATTTGTTAAATTATGTATTATTTGTTTTTGAAGAAGCCATGAATTCATTGTATTTCTTAAGGTGAATAAATTCTATTCTATTCTAATGTGAGGAAATGCTTTCTGTTCCCGAAATTATAAATTGTCGTACGACGCACTATACAAGGAAGAGAGAGAATCTGCTGTCACGTGTTTACCCACTGCATGCACGGAGCAAGCCTACGTTGGGGTTACCGGTATGTAGAGTAAATACATATTTCATGAAATGTTTTTGGATTGGTTATTTTCTATTTGCTAATACATAGCGACATATAAAATAAACAGAACAAATTGATAACGGCATAGTGTAAAAACAAAAGACAGGTAACAAACAAAAGACAGATAAAAAAACAAAATACAGATAAAATCAAGACAGGTACTTCGTTGCAGTTTCTTATGCAGTATGAATGTTCAAACCGAGAGCATTCCCAAAGACTAAGTCTTGGTGTACGTAAACAGAAAGCTAATGGGGAAAAATGCTAGACAGGGCTGAATGGTATGTGGGTCGCATTGTGTCGCGTCTAATTGTACGAGTAAAATGATGGATAAGACTGCGTGTCCAGTGGTCTTAATTCGCAAGAATTGCAGAGAAAGCTAATAGTCCATGGAATTCGAGGCAATTAGTTCTATTTCTGAACAAGTACAGTTGCACATAAGTTAATGACAACAATCTTCACAAAATATTACGTAGAATTAATGCCTATTTTAATAAGAAATTTACACTATATAAGACATCTCTGCACTCTCAGCTAAGGATTATTTGGCAATGTTTAGCAATCCTAGAAAGCAACTATCACGTCTGATATTTAAAAAGAATTAAAATCTTATGTGTTCCACTCACATGACTTTCTCTACATCTCTGTAACAATGTTTAAAAACTTATTCTTCTATCTATTTTATGCTAATCGAGACAAACAGTAACAAAAATAGTATTATTACTTGCTTTTTTGTAAATAGAAGGGAATGCAACCGGCTAAAGCGATAGTCAAATATTTTAAAAGCCGGTTGCCATGTGGCTGCAATTCGTTTCTTTGTATTGCCAGGAATTAAATTCCCGTTTGTGAAAGGTTTAATTATGTATTTTAAAACTGAAACCAATAACAAGGAATATCTCAAAAATGGTCAAATCTCAAAACAATGTGTACGACATAAATTGTGTTTTAACGCGATCTATATTTTTGTGCATAAGTTTCACCTCCTGCGGTTTACCAGTTATGTAAAATTGAGCCAACTTTCATCCAGAATAAAGAGGTCTTCAGATACTATTTCCAGAAAATTCAGGATATGCATTTTACTTGTCATGTAAACATATTTAATGTATATTTTATCAAAATCGTTAGAACCATTTTTGGAAAATAAAAAAAAAATTGAATTTTCTTCCACGTAAAGGTAGTTTGGAGTGAAGGATTTTCTTCAAAATCTTCGTGTCGCATCCTTGGCAGATAATTTAATTATCAAGTTTGGTATGTTACCGAATTTTTCGCGCACGGACCATTTCCTGAAAATTTTTTTTTTTTTAACAGAGGACCCTAAAGCGAGTATTTCCGATGAAATCCCCGTATCGAATTTTTGGGTGGAGTGCAATACCTTCTGTATCTACGTAGCATGTATTATGTAGAGAAAGTAAAAATGAGACATAATTATTAATGTCATTGTTTACAAAGATATTACTATTTCAAGATAATGGTTTATAATACTAAAAACAGACAGAGGGAGAAATATACATATTGATTTCACTATATATAGTAGAATCAATATGTATATGTGACTATCTGGCCTTGAAATCTGAAACTCTTTCCATGACATTGAATAGAAACAACTGAATAGAAACTTTTGAAAATTTCAGTTTCAAACCCATAAATACGGATTTCTGGAATATGGCAGATGCCAGGAAAAATGTATTTCAAATACGCTTTTGTTTTAAAGATAGGAATCTGTTGTGTCGTGAAGTATTACTTTCTCTACTTCATACATTGTATTCCACCCAGCATGTAATACCGAGATTTCTCCGGAAATTCTCGTTTTTGGGTTCCTGAATAAAAAAATAGAAAAAGTTCTATGTGTATGTGGGTGGTTGGGTGTCAGTGATCAGCATAACTTAAAACGATAACTTTGTTTTATATACTTATATACTTATACACATATAAACATTTATGTAATGCATGTACATTTATATACATATATAATTATGCAAATAACTTGAACATATCATTTTAATAATAAAAATCATCACAGCAAGGTTTGAGAAAATCAAAATTCTCAAACAATTTTCCATAATAAGGGTAGTTTAGGACGGGTTTATTTTTTTTATCTTCCTGCAATATCTTTGGAAGATACTGGGCATTCAACTTAAATAATTGGTATAACCAATTAGTATTTATCCGGCATTTCGTTTTTGACTTATACTTTTCACACACACACTTTTCTAAACATACCTTTTTGGGTTCAGGGGCCTCAAAACATGTACTTCCGATGAAAAATCAACCTCAAATACTGTACTTATAAAAACTACGTAGAAATAGTACACATGTTTATCACAAAAGACAATAGTGGATTTTCTAAAAATCTGATGTGTTCCATTCATATGGCTTTCTCTACATCTCTGTAACAAATTATTGTTAATAAGCTGATTCTTCTTTCTATTTAATGCTAAAGCGTTAGCAGAAACAGTCTTGTTACTTAGTTCCTTTATAAGTAGATGGGGAAATAAGAGAATACACTGGGTTAAACCGACAGTCACATGTTTTAAAATGTGGTTGCTACGGGATTGAAATCAGCTTCTTTGCGTGGCCAAGCGTTGACAAGTTCCCGCATGAGAAAAGTTTAAGTATATCAAAACTGAAATCAATAACAAGGAATATCTCGAAAACGGCAACTCCACGATAAAAATGTATACGACATAAATTGTGTGTTTTATCGAGATCTACATTTTTGTGTAGCAAGTTTTTGTCTATCTCTTACGGTTTACCAGTTAAATAAAATTCAATAAAAACCACCCAGAATAAAGAGGTCTTCAGTGGCTATTCCCATAAAATTCAAGATAAATATTTTATTCATCGTGTACCTAAATATCTTAAATATAAGATATTTTAATCAAAATCGTTAGTCATTTTTGAGAATATCAAAATTTCCGAAAAATGTTCCATTTATAGAGTAGTTGGGGGTGGAGGATTTTTTTGAAAATCGTGTCGCATCCTTGGAAGATACTGAAATGTCAATGGACTTTTCGTTTTTGAGCTATACTGACCACAAACACACACGACCTTTTTCTAGAAATGATTTTTTTGGATACAGGAGGTCCCAAAACATTCCGATGAATTCTCGGTATCCAATTTTTGGGTGCAATACAATACCTTCTCTATACGCTATGTACATAGTACGTGTAGAGAAAGTAAAAATGACATTGTTTGTCATCTCATTGTAAAAGGCCTTAGTAAATACTTGTTTTAAGGAGATATGGTCTTAAACTGTGTTGTTATTCGTTATTACGCATCCATCTCATGTGATGATGAATCACGTATTTTCTTAGGAGAGTTGAAGTCCATCGTGCAACACGAAAACTGATGTGGAATTATGTAATGTCTCTCACATGTCACTGTGCACCTCTAGGCTATGAAATAAAACTAAATCCTTAAAAATCTATGCCCTGCTTCAACGACTAAACGTATTAATTACCATGGGTAATGATTTCATTTATTTTTTTAAACAAGCCTGTGTAGGATAGGAGCTGGATAGGTAGAGTCAGACTGAAAAATTCAATGCCATAGCCGGATTTGAACCACAGATCTCCCGGTTACTCTACCACTGAGCCACCATGGCAACATACCCTTACGGCATTAAAAGTCTCAACTATTAACACTCATGTTTCCCAGTAAACCACAAGGTGATCACAAATTATTTTGAGATGACATACCCCAATGGCAGCTTACAATGTCGTAAGTACTTTTAAATCCCACCATGCATAGTATAACCAAAATATTAGATATGATCAATTAGTATTGATTTTTTTTTTTCACCCAAGCCGTATATAGGGCAGTAGAATCAGACTGAAAAATGATTTATTATCAGGGTAATAGGTATTTCTTTTACCGAGGTGATGACTTTGCGGTAACGTATGAAGTTCACATTCGGCAGCACGCGGGTTCGATTCCCATAGAACACCCACACTTACTTTGGGTATTTCGTGATTTTTTCTAGTCGATAGGCGAATACTGGAGTTGTTTCAAATCTACCGCGACTTAGTTAACATAATTTCTCCTTCATTTCGTTTCCTTTTCATCTTTCGGGTGTGCTTCTATATAGGTTTTGTGCGTTCGGCTGTGCTATACAGATGGCGCGCGTGCTTGCTCAAAGAAACTCCCCGTGGCCATTAGAGGGCTGAAAAGTGGACGGTTGGTTGATTGCCGCCTCTATGCGGCAGCAGCATGGAACGAATATTCGAGCCTGGATGTTAGGGGCTTCCGCGCGACTCTATGGTATGTCTGCCTACAGACTACAGCCCGCTGTGGTTTCCTCACCTCAACCGTTCCTCCTGTTCAGGTGTGAATGACGAGTTGTATACCCTTAACTCTAATATTTGTTAAGAAAACACCTGTGGTAATGTTATTCTAGAGAAATTAAATTGAAAACCTAATTCAATTTTGGATTTGCAATAATGTTAAACTCAAAAGACAAAACAGGTACTCAGGTAGCTTAATACTCGTAAAACGCTTTTAGGAATTTAGATTTTAAGTATAAATTTCAGTCAAGAAATAGAAATGTTAACTTTGGGTAGGGTTTTTTTTTGGGAGGGGGTTTTGTTTTTGTTTGTTTGTTTTTTTTTTGTTTTTTTTCCGTTTTCTTATAGTTAAGACGTACAATACAGAACAGTTTTACTTTCTCCACTTCATGCAGATAGAGAAAGTGTTGCATTCCACCCAAAATGCGATACAAAGATATCTCTGGAAAAATAGTTTAATGTTAATTTAATTGTTATACCACACAAGCCGTGTGAGGGACAGGAGTTTGATAGGTAGAATCAGACTGAAAATTTAATGCCATAGCCGCGATTTGAACCACGGATCTCTCGGTCTCTAGTCAGTCGTTCTAACCACTGAGCCACCATGTCAACATACCTGCAGGGCATTAAATTCCTCCTAGGGCTCCATGTAATCAAAGTAGGCAGTTTTAGAGAAAAGGTCCTTGTGTGTTTATGTGTGTCCATGAACACGAACAACGAAAAATAAAATACATATCTATAATTTCCTGGGAATAGGTTCTAAAGACCTCTTCATTCTGGAGAACGTTTGCATAACTGGTAAACCGCAAGAGATGAGACAAAAGTAAAAAATGCAGATCTCGTTAAAACACAGAACTTGTGTCTATACTTTTTTTTTTTTTTGAGTTAACCACTACTGAGATATTCCTTATTATTGGTTTCAGTTTCAAAATATTTAAACTTTTCTCAAATGGGAATTTGTCATTCCTGGTTCTTTTGTTTTACTCTGGTCATGCAAAGAGAGACGAATTTCAGTCACATTGCAATCAGTTTTTAAAAAAAATTGACTAACGGTTTATCATAATGTATTCCCTTATTTCTCTTCACTTTATAGAAACTAAGTAGTAGGGCCATTTCGATTAGTGTTTATTTTGATTAGCATGAAGTAGATAAAAAAAATAATCTTTTGTAAGAATAATTTGTTATAGAATAGGCAGGGAAAGACATGTGAAAGAAACACGTTAGATTTTCAGAAACATTCAAGGCCCATGAGAAAAGGAAAATAATATACAAGTTTCTATAATATATTTAATCCGTAAGATGTCTTGCCTGAAATAATTTTTACTTTATCTACCGCCTACCCGTAGTAGGTAGAGCTAACATTATACTTAACTCTGTAGTTCTGTAACGAAATTTCATCGGAAATAAAGAAAGAAGGGGAAATAATGGTATGCGTTTGTGAACAGTATAACTTCAGTAACTTCAGAAACGTGTAATACCAAACTTGTTTTTAAATTTTAGCATCTTCCAATGATCCCACACGAAGCTTTACATAGAAAAATAATATTAATTTTTTAAATTGTTTTAAAAAGCGACCCTAGCTATTTTTATTAAAATCCGTCATCTCTGAGAATAATATAAAATGTACTGATATGCTATTGTTAAATAATTTTTCAAAAGGAAATCATAAGAGATAGAAAAAAATGAGTTAACAAAAAATGTAAAACTCAATAAAATATACCATTTATGTCAAATTCCTGCGTAGCTAAATTTTGTGCTAAATTTTCACAAATGTAAATGAGTCATCTGGTGGAAGACGCTTGAAGTTTCAGATTATTTTTTCTTTTTCCTTCTTAGACACCATCACTACGATTAAGGAGAAGTGATTCATTCCTTCATTACTATGACGTTTGAATTTATTCCTGTGTGCTTCGAATCAACACGTTTCTGAACGTTGCATTAAGCTCTTACTACTTAGTTCGGAATCGTTTCTATACAAAAGTTTAGAATTGTTTTTAATAAATCTTATATACTATTATGTGAATTTGTAATGGATATAGAAATTTGTTGTGGGCATTAGCAGCGATCCCGAAGATAAAGTGTATTCATTTTCATTTGCAAATATTCTTCTTGATGCGTGAAATTCAAACTGCTTAACCCTCTAATGCAGCGGCCGTCATAACGAAGCGGAATGACTAGAGCAGGCGTTGACTGTGCGGGCGACACGGATAGGGCAGAGAGGAAGCCAGTACCTATCGATAGGTTATTTATTGTATTGGCGATAATGCAGGTTCATTTGTTCAGTGCTGGTTCATGTAATGAAGTGCATAAGAGAAGTGGTTGAAGAATTTGACTCCATATTTAAAGAAATGATAGACCTGCAATCTGATATACAATTATTCGTTACAGTTTTCTCTGCTGCAATTGATATTATTTCTACCACACTGCGACTAGAAGTGATAAATTTGCAGAATGGCATAGAAATCAAAGACAAAATCCAGAATATAAAGAATCTGAATTTCTTCTACAGCAATTTCCCTCGCTTACGTTTTCCACGGCTTCATCATTTTGCTGCCTGGCGTCTAAGCAAGTTCGCATCTATATATTTATGTGATCAGTTGTTTTCACAGATGAAGACTTGTAAACTACGCCACATAAAACAGCTATTAGAACATAGCTTAAAATATATTCTTTGTTTGTGTGGGAGTCAGAGCATAGTGCCGAATGTTGAAAAATCATTGCAGGATAAAAGAATTAAAATATTTCAATGGAGTAGTACAAACTCACAGTAAATTTTAATGCGTTGTAAAAGAGTAATCCAATTACACTGGGACAAAGGAATGTTTTGTTTAAATATGGTCATCAGAGTTTAATAATATTTTCTAAGACATAATAGTGAATGTATTCTGTAAAGATTTTTCAATACATATAATTTCGTTACGCGATAAGTTTTTTGTGCAATAAAGTCTATTTGTGTTTCGTTATTTTAACTTCATGGCACGACAGCTTACAAAGAACCTTAGCCTATCGGGATAGGGTGCAGTATTGGAGGGCGAGACGTGGTCAGCCCCCCGGCCGGTGAATGCAGTCCTCACGGCCTGGAGGCGCTACTTCTCCACCAAGTAGCTACCCCAGGGACTTCACGAGGCTGAGTGCACCCCGGACCAGGTCTCCCAGCGGGGGAAAAATCCCCACGCCGGTTCCGGGAATCGAACCCAGGTCTCCCGCTTTGTAAGCAGCTGAGCTACCACCGCGCTAAGGAGACGATCTTTCGTTATTTTATATTAAACACCCTAAACTATAATCAATAATTTAAGATTCATAACACACGATCTGTAATAGAGAATGTGTCACATAGATGTGTCTCTCCACTGTATGCTCTGCTGCCCCATCGACAGTTCGTGCTGAGTAGGTAAACATTGCCACTGCACGTTCTACTTGTTATCGGGAAAATCTGCTCTGCGTGATTACGTCACAGGGCAAGTTAGTGATGGTGACTGCTCTAATGCGTGAATTATTGTGCTGTATATTCTATTCTTGAACCAACCTACATCAAGCATCTTAATGTAAGTGGTTCGAATAACAATGATTGTTAAGAAGATACGCAAAGTTCAGCCCATCTATTTAAAACCGAACATCCTAAGATAGAATCCCAACCAATGTGTTTGTGGTAAAGGACGGGAAGGGTCCAAGTAAAATGCCTAGTGTTATGGCACGCTTGGATGACGCCTGGGATTTGACTGCAGCTGCATGGATTTTACGATACAATTCAAACATATACAATACAGTTCAAGTAAATTAATATATTTATGATATAAAAGGAGTATACATACTTTGTAATAATAATAGTAATAATAATAAACACAACATTTCAACATTTTGGCTAACCACCTTTGTTGACGCCAGCATTAGAGGTTATGTCCAGAACTGCATATCGTCCAAGATAGGTTATAAATATATGGAAATTCACTATCGACAACAAGGAAACCGGTAAATTAAGGAAAAACAAGAAAGTGTTTTGATAACATATACTGTAAGGGTTTACCTATCATCAGGTCTCTCACTGATAACAATAACATTTCATTGTGATAAAAGACACATTTATCCTCAGATATGATGTCGATTTGTAAAAGAAGTAGAATTCAGATTTTCATGTAAGATCACGCGATGTTCAGAAATGTACCTATAAATTTTAATATGAGGAGTTTACGATTTAGAATAGCGTATTAGTTCTATATTTTACAGACGTACATCTTAGATGGCAAGAATACTAGCAACAACTATGCTCTCACACTCACATGCATGCAAGGTTACCAATCAAATGAGTCGAAAGTTTTGGAAGAGGACTGTAATGACCTAACAGTAAACTATTAAGGCGAACAGGTTAACTCCCCTGGCCGTTCACCCCGGAGTAGTAGTTGAGAACTGTGCGTATTTTCTTCTATCATAACTAGAGAGGGCAGCCGGGGAATCGTTGGAGGGATTGCAAGTTAACATCAATATGGGATGTATGGCGTCAGAGAAAGGTACACTCAGTACACTCACTGTCTTTCAGAACTAGTAAGGCGGTGTGACATAGCTACTCTTCCTGTTGTTGTTGTTGTTTTTTTAACTGCGAAATTACTGGTAAAATATTTTGCCGAAAGCAGGCGCAGACCCGAAAGGCGTTATGACATGAAATGGGGAATCAGTGATCGGAAAATTCCGTATAATTAGAAAAAACACCTTAGTATTCACTGACGACAGAGAAAGCCACGAAAAAAAAAAAAAAAAAACAGTCAGGGCGGGCAGTCGATGGCGACAAGGATCGAACCCGCAACGTTCCGAATGCGAGTCACAAACGAAACCGCCTGAACCATGCCCCTCTGTACCATATGTTTAAATTCATTACGACTAAAAGTTAAATGAATGGAAAATAAGGTTCTATTAAAAATATGGACTGCCAAGCCATTGTTTAAAAGACGGGGCAAATTATCCGTATCTATGTACTAAGACTTTAAAGAGCAAAATTTTTATAACTTTGATATTGCATAAAATATATAGCACTTACACTGATGTATACTTAACAATACATGTTTAAGGTGATTTACAACCGCGTATTTCCGTTCCTCATTCACCTTCAATAATGAGGTTTTGCAAATTTTAAGGCAACATTTAAAAGAAAAGCATTCGCTAACGTTTTTGTATCGGCTGTTGTGCAAGCAATTAAGGACACCCATCTGTGAAAAAATGCTAAACATTCCAAATTTCAGAAATATGGACTTTAACCATCTATTCTATATCTATATAGATGGTATGGCCATTGGCCATACGACCTTTTAAAGTATGTCCTAAAGTAATTTAAATATCCACCTGATAGCTTAGATACTTATACAATACTTGTAAAACTCACGAAAATATACCTTATCTTAAGGAAATAAAGTCGTTCAAGAGAGACTTAAGGAATCCTCAAATCGTAAATTAGCTGCAGAGGGACAGAAAAATACGAAGAAAGATGCGCAGAACATATTTACTTTTACATAGTACATCATGGTTCGAAGGTAGAGAATGTATTACACTCCACCCAAAAATTCGATACCGAGATTTCACCGGAAATACACATTTTAGGTCCCCTGCATCCAAAAAAGTATTTTTTATTAAAAGATTTTTTTTTTCAAAATACCAAACTTGGTATTTATTTTTGAGAAAATCAACGTATTTTACAATTTTAACCATGGAAAGGCTAGGTGAGGGATTTTCCTCAAAATCCTCGTATTGCATCCTTGAAAGTTACCTATCTAATGAAAATAGTTCACGATTTTGATTAGAATGCCGTACATTAAATATATTTATATAACGTATAAAATGCATATTTTGAATTTTCTGGGAACAGCCCCTGAAGAACTTTTCATTCTGGATGAATTTTGCATAACTGGTAAACCGCAAGAGACAGACAAAAACTTACTATATAAAAAACATCGATCGGGTTAAAGCACACAATATGTCGTATGTATTTTTTTTTTTTCGTAGAGTTGACCATTTTTTTAGATATTCCTTGTTATTGGTCCCAGTTTTAAAATATTTAAAAAAAATGTTCTCATATGGAATTTGTCAACTCCTGACAATGCAAAGAAACAGATTTCAACCATATGGCAATCATCTTATACAAAGTTTGTCTAAGCTTTAGCGCAGTGTGTTCACTTATTTCCTTTCTACGTATAAGAAAGCAAGTAATAAAGTAATTTCTGTTGTTTATCTCAATTAGCATAAGTCGATAGAAGAATAAAGGTTTAGCAAGAATTTGTTACAGAAATATAGAGAAATTCACGTGAATGGAACAAATCGGATTTTTTAAACAGAATTGATAGTGTTGTTTTATCGTTATATTTTTTAAATTTTCATTTTACGGCATTTGATTTGTTGCCACATATTCATTTTCAAATTATTCCATATAGTATGATTTTGGGAAATGAAATGCAATACCTCCTATAACAAATAAAGCGCAGGGATAGAGCGCAGTGCTGTGATTCCCAGCCTCGGAATGAGCCCATGAGGACGTAACTTTTAAGCCCCGGATATAGCACCGGTACACACTCGGCATCATGATGAAAGTGAGGAACTGGGATAGGCAGCAATAGCCAACATTCCGGCTTGGGAGCGCGTGATACTGGCCAGATCACCTCTCCGTATTATTTTTTGTTTGTTTTTGTTTTTAATACAGTTCCGGAGTCAGGTCGGGTCTCCAGCGAGGTATTCCCTTTTCCCTTTTTTCATTTTCCTAACATTTACCTTATTTTCTGTTATATATACACATTTTACAAACATATAAAAACCCATGCCCAAGGCGGGACTCGAACTCACGATCCCCTGCGCCACGAAGCACCAAAGCGAGGCACTTTAGCGACTTTAGGAACCGGCAAGTTGCATGATCGCCCACTTCCGTCTGCTAACTGAGCGTGAGGCCGGCAGTCGGGTTGGTAGCCCCAGCCTCGTAAGGGCTGTTGCGGAATAGAATTATTCTAATAGAGAACAGCATAAAAATATTACGATGCTTTTTCGTCATGAGTAGCTAGAAGCTATTAAACAATAATATTCATATTGTATCAAATTTTTAGTACAAAGGTTTAGCCTTATTATTTATATTATTATTGTTATTATTATTATTTACGTTAATTTGCAGCCTGCTTATATTTTCTTTGGGGCTACCTAAGGGTCTAAAAGCAAAATATGAACGTTTAGGATAGGATGCACAAAGAAGGGATCCAAAGTACAACTACCTACTACATCGCGTAAAGCAGATTACCACATTTGCAATTGTAGGTCTCATATAAACTAAAGACAATTCGAAAATAAATGCGTTATATTCGCATGAATTCCTATATCTACTGCAGTTTAGTTTTATATGTGCAGGTTATTTGAATTATTACAATGAGAGCCTATTAGTCTATCTCCTACAAGTTAATCGGAACAAACATTTTCAAAAATAGCTCATTATATACTGTGTTCAAGATACGAGCGGAATAGAGGAAACCAAATTGATAGATGTTTAAAAGCCGAGTCATTACATGTTTCTTAGAAATTCCATATTCTTTTCGCGATTTCGTGAGGAAGAATTAAACAGCTACAGCATTTTAAAAATAAGACAAAAATACTACAAAATGTACAGCAATAATACCTAATGGTTATTTCGAATATGGCTGAAACAAAAAAAAATATATATATATATATATATATATATATATATATATAGTGAGCTTTAAAAGGTCAACATTTTTTACTATAGTACGTGTTAGTTTGTCTTGTATGGTTTACCATTAATTGTATAGTATATCGGAATGAAGAGGACTTCATAGGCTATTCCCATAAAATTCAATATCTACGTTCTAGTTGTCTGCAAACATCTTAAACATTTGGTATTGTAATCAAAATTGTCAAGAGCCATTTTAAGAAAATCGAAAATTTTGAGAAAAAAATACTCCATGTAAAGGGTAGTTTGAGGTGTGCAATTTTCTTGAAAATGTGTATGTCGCATCTTGGAAGATGCTGAACGTAAATACCAAGTTACGCTGTTTACAGGCAAACACTGACACATAAAGCAACTTTATTTAAAAACGCTGTATTTTTCTTTTAATTCAGGTAGTCTTAAAAATGTAGGTAGGTATGTATGTATTCGGTAAAATTTCAACATTGAAGGAATGTAATACGTTCTCTTGCCTACTCGGTAGATTACACAAAGTAAAAGAAAGGTGAAAGACACTTCAAGGTTATTTATTTTAGAAAATCTGCTTATAGCATGCATATTGCATGGAGAGAATTTGGAGTAAACAACTACCGTGACATCAACCTTCCGTCTAATTTTAGTAAAACCTGCCCAAATGACATGCTCTAATCGTTCGTTATATGACAGTCACTTGTCACATTCTTCCGTGGTGCCAACGTATTTTCAAATCATTTCTGTGGCGCCAGTCCACCATCTCTTTAGATTATATATGTACCCAAAGAACTTTTCTTCTTTCATTGTTTTCAGTGTTTATATAAATGATCCTTTATTTCAAATTTTGTACAGAGATCCCTAAAAATATTCGTCTCCATTAAAAAAAAATCTAGCAGCCAAATTAACGGAGAGAAAACTCTAATGGTAATAGGCAAAATAACAAACAACATAACAGTTTACGTCTTCTAGCATTTTACAATGTTTTCCTTTCTTAATTGTATATATTTTTTGAAAATCACAGATTTTTCAACATGTTTGTTCATGCTGTTACTATACAAGGGTTATTTTAAATACATCGAGCATTTAATTAAATCCAAGGAGAAATAAATTTGAGAAATTGAAAAGAAATGAAGTACTAATAAAAAAAGGAGCAAGCAATTCCTATTTTGACATTTTTCCTCCGTCATTTCAAAACTCTTTTTCACTCTATATTGAGGTATTACACTAAATTGGTCTTTTAATGCACCACCACGCAATTTTATAAAACAAATAAATACGAGAAAAGTTATAAAACTAATAAAATGAAACTTCCTGAAAGATGCCAGAAGACAACCTTGTAATTTGTTCTCTTTGCTTCATAAAATAAAAATTTTCCCTCCATTGATTTGGCCGTTATAATAATACTTTCTCTAGCACTTACTATAGCAAATAGAGGAAGTAATGAATTTCACCCAAATATTAGATTAGAGTTACACCAGATACACCTGTTTTTAGGTTACACGAATCTAAAAAAGCATTTCTAGAGAAAAGTCTATATGTATCCGCGTGGTAGCTCCGAGTTGTTTGTGAGCAGAAAAACTCAACAACGAAAAGTCAGAAATACAAACTCACATATAAGTGCAGAATGTTCTAAATATGCCATACGAAAATCTTCAATAAAATCTCTTCATTCAAACTATACTTTACATCGAAACATTATTGTTCTTTTTCACAAAAAAATCTAATAATAATAATAGAATAAAATATCTGTGTTTAAGGTGTGGCAAATATGGTAAACATGAGGTTCTTATTGTTACAAGTGGCTCTCAAGCCTTAATATAAATGGAACCCATGAGTAGCAAAAGGTTGAATATTGAAGGGTACATATTATGGTAATTTTGAATAAAGATGTTGAAATGCTGACATATCAGTATCCTCTTAAAGCAATGCTGGCATTAGCATGGGCTTTATTATAACAATACTCCAATAGCTAGGTCACAGAAGTGTTCATCGAGCTGCTGACTTTGTGGGACATACTGACCGACAGCCACTTAAGGGGCCTAGTTTTATTTAAAAAGCGTAAACTGCAAGATTTACAATGCGCAGGTGATACTGAATGGAGTTTGAGTAACCCTTAGGTTTTCTCATCCCTAACCGTACATTATCTTCTTAATAGTAAAGTCCTGTGCCACCTCGCACCCTTACGTATTCATTTATAGCTCCTAATCTTTCTACCCAAATGTACACCCTCCTGCACCTTCAACCCTGAGGTGACCCAATTTCCTCTAGCAGGCGCGAGAACCAGCTCTACCTCTGGAACTACCATCGCCTAACATGCACAATGTAGGGGTGGCTCCTACCTCACATTGGATATACTACGATAGATATATATCCTGTATCGGAGTTTGAGAATACAACTGCTGCACCAGATAAGACTTTCAATTCGTTTACTTTTGATTTTAAATTCTAGCCAGAACAGAAAAGATATTCGCAAATATTTTGCAAAACTTTTTTTTAATAATGTATGGAATGAAAATAGAGCATTGGTGGAATGCCATGGCGGGAAAAACGGGAGAACCCGAAGAAATCCCGCCCCTGTGCCGCCTTGTCCAAAACAAATTCCACATGCAGTCATCTGGGAGCGAACCCAGGCCGCCAGGGAGAGAGAGGCGAGTGGACTAACCACTCGGCCACGCGTGGTCCCGTGTAAACGTCTTTGGATATTTTCAAGTTGCTAGAAATATAACATTCGTCAACAAACAGTATTTGCAAGCCCATAATATGCAGAGTCGTAAACATCGCGAAGATGTGAGTCAGCTTGCTAAGCCATTTTGTCGTGACGAGCGTCATCAACAACATTCTAATACTTGCGAGGTTGAAATGGAGGCTACAGAACAAAGTACCATGCATTCCTCACATGATCTGAATGAAGTTGCTTAAACATGACATAAAACTAGAAACTAACCACGTTTCTGAAAAGAGCAGATAAAGCACAATATGCATATACTCATGTAAGAATGCTAAGCCAGCAGTAGAGAGAGGAAACGTGGTGAATTAGAGTCTAAAAGAAAAAAAAAATTATGTGTTCCACTCATATGACTTTTTCTATCTGTGCTACAAACGTCTTATAAAATTATCCTTCTTCCTACTCCTTGGTAATCGAGATAAGTATTAGCACAATGATCTTTTTATTTAGCCCCTTATAAATAGAAGGGAACAGAGCGAATAGTCAAATGTTTTAAAAACTGGCGTTATGCGATTGTCATTGAAATTCTTTGCATGACCAGGAGTAAAACAAAAGAAACACTGTTTCATAAAAGTATAAGTATTTAAAAATTGATACCAATAACAAAGAATATCTCGGACACAGCTCTATAACAAAAATGTATATTCGAATATCGCATAGAGTGAGTTACCCGGATAAGGTTTTTTTCGGGGTTTTCCCTTATCCTGAGAAGACGAATGTCGAGTAACTTTAAGCTCCATGGACCTAGAGATCATTTGAGCATCATTTCACCAATTTCATTCATCGTCCGATATGACCAACCAGGTTAAGGACGTTAAACTATGAGGGGAAAAAATGTATACGACATGCATTGTGTGCTTTAACGAGATCTACTTTTTTTTGAAGTAGTAAGTTTCGTATCTCTTACGGTTTACTGGTTATGCAAATGTCATTCAGGATGAAGAGGATTACAGACAGAGACTGTTCCCAGGGAATTCAAGATATACATTTTATTTCTCATGTAAATAAATATCTTTAATATACAGCACTTTAATCAAAATCTTTAAAGCCATTTTTGTTAACATTTCGAAAAATATGCCAATGAAAGGGTAGTGTGGGGTGGGGGATTTTTCTTAAAATCTTCGTGTCACACCCATGGCAGATACTGAACTTAAGCACCAAGTTTGATATTTAATCAACTTTTCGTTTTAGTTATGTGACCCACATACACAATACAACACAGAGACCTCTTCTAAAATTTTTAAATGTATTTAGGGGTTCTCAAAACTTGTATTTCCGGTGAAATTTCGATATCCAATTTTTGGATGGAACACAATTCCTTCTCTACCTACTATGGACCTTGTACATACACGCCAGAGAAGGTAAAATTAACGTGGCGACGTTATGAATATGCATTTGTTATGCAATGAATACATGTGTAAATACCTCACTCAGAGAGGTATATCACCCCTTTTGGAGGTATTAGAGGGTTAATTCCAAACGGCATCGCTTCGCTAATATTAATAATGTTAGTTTGTAATTTATAGTTGCTCGCAAAAATGAGGTAACCATTATCAAATCAAGAAAAGACAATCTTTGCAAATACCAAAAAACAAATGTCCATAGATTGTAGCATACATAAAATAAAATAGCAATACAAAGTTATACAATCTGCATGAGCAGTTTAAAGTGGCAAGAGAGTGCCTAACTCTGCTATAACAAAATAAAACGACGGGAGCGGGATGGCTCAGACATCTGAGGCCCACATTTGGGAGGTTCTGGGTTCAAATTCCGTCGACCGACCTATATGGTTTCTCGTGGGTATCTTCAGTTGTTAAGATAATTACTGGATTGGATATCTAATAACACAATCCAACGTTTCACCTTTAGTCTAAAACAAAAGTAAAACTGAAAGTAGATGACAATAACAACTCCGCTGCTATTTATTCACAGATAGTGAAAGCAAAGGATGACACCTAACAAACATCACCTGCTTCCGTGGAGCAAAATGGAATAGTTGTATATACATCGCCATTTGACTACGGATGGCGAAAACAGCCAAACACTTGGCGCAAAGCGAAAATAGTTTGGAAAGGGGATGAGACCTATTAAGGCACCAAAGACCGATCAACGAGGTATTTCACCTAAGAGATATGACCAAGCGGTTACAGCAACGTAAAATAAAATAAAACAAAATTTCGATGTGTTCCATTCGCATGGCTATCTCTACCTATTCTGTAACAAATTATTCTTATAAAAGCTTATTTTTCTATGTACTAATCAAAATAAAATTAACAGATAGAGTCTTATTATTTATTTCTTTGTAGGTACAAGAGAAAAGGGGGAATACACTAGGCTAAAGCGATAGTCAAATCTTTTAAAAGGCCTGTTTTAATGGTCTGAAGAAAAAAGAGAAAAACAAATAACGACTTCCCATTTAAGAAAAGTATAAATACAGGGCATTTTAAACCAATAACCAATTAAAAATTATAGAACACAAATCGTGTGATTTAGCGAGATCTACATTTATTTGTGTAGTAACATTGTCTCTTAACGCATACGGGTTAGGATAAAGTCACCCGGAATGAAGAGGGCTACGGGGGCTATTGCCATAAAACTCAGGATATTAATTTTATTCATGAAGTAAACATTTTAAATATATAGTATTTTAACCCAAATCGTTAGAGCCATTTCTGTGAACATCAAAAATTCCGAAAAAAGTCTATGTAAAGGTTAGTTAACGGTTCTCTTGAAAATCTTCGTGTGGCATCTTCGAAAGGTTCCAAGCTTAAATATCAACTTTGGTATTCAACGGTATTTTCGTTTTTGCGTTATACTGCTCAGGTACTCGCACACAGAGTTTTTTCTAAAAGGTCTTTTTGGTAGGGATTACAGTGACTCAAAACTACATCTCGGTATCGAATTTTTGGGTGAATGCAGTACCTTCTCTCCTACTATGTACCATTGTACATTGTAGATGAAGTAAAAGCATCATACTTTCATAGTCATAACATTTAAATCTTTGTACTTCTGCAAACTGATTTTCTTGAATTTAGCCGAATTCAGAGAGGATGTGTTGTAGTTTCTGCAATAGATCCTCTCTGAATATTCTGCTGAGTGTAAAGGATTGTTTAGCTTTTCATTTTCTGCATAAGCATGCATTTTTACTTTCTCTACTCGTACTACGTACATAGTGCATAGATATATTTTATTGCACCCAAAAATTAGATATCGAGATTTCACCGGAAATACATATTTTGAGGTCTCCTGAATCCAAAATAATAATTTTTAGAAAAATGTCCCTGTGTGTTTGCGTGAGAGAGAGAGAGAGACAGACAGAGAGAGAGAGAGAGACAGAGAGAGAGAGACAGAGAGAGAGAGAGACAGAGTGTGTTTCTGTGGGCAGCATAGCTCAAAAACAAAAAAAGACCGTTAAACTTGGTATTTAAGTTTATCTTACAAGGCTGCGATACGAAGATTTTCAAGAAAATCCCCTCACCCCTTTACATGGAACTTTTTTTTTTTTTTTATTTTCATTTTCTCAAAAATGGCTGTAACGATTTTGATTAAAATACCTTTATGTTTAAGATATTTTTCTGACAAACGAAATGTATATCTTGAATTGTTTGGGAATAGCCTCTGAAGACCTCTTAATTTTGGAATGACTTTTGTATAACTGGAAAACCGTAAACCGTAAGAGATATACAAAAAACTAACTGCACAAAAAATGTAGAGCTCAATAAAACACACAATTTATGTTGTATACATTTTTTTGTAGAGTTAGCCGTTTTCGATATATTCCGTATTATGTTTCAATTTTAGCCACTTAAGTTTTTCTCAAATGGGAAAACATCTTTCTTCTCCTTGCTCGTTTGTTTACTCCTTGCAAAGAAAAGAGACTGGAATTTCAATTGTTTCACATAGCGACCGGCTCTTAAAAGGACGCGATTGTCGCTTTAGCCTGGACATTTTCTTATTTTCCTTCTTGTAATAAGACTAATTCTGCTTATGTTATTTGATTAACATGATGTAGATACAGATTAATATTTTGAATAAAATTTTTGTTTACCGAAAAGCTAGAGGACAGCATGTGGATGGAACCCATTAGATGTTTTCCCTTCTACTTACAAGGAAACAAATAATAAGGGCAATTTCTGCTAATGTTTATCTCGAATATTATGAAGTAAATAGAAGAATAAGCTTTTTAACACTAATTTGTTACAGAGATGTAGAGAAAGGCATGTAAATGGAATACAGTTGTTAGTATGTTTTTATGAGTATGCATTCAATTATGCAAGCTTCATACTTTATTCAGAATCTGCGCTCTTAGAGCCAAAGAATTTAGTATTACCGTTTGTTGCACCCGGAATGGAGGTAATAATAATTCTCTGAAAGTGAAAGCGTCTCTAAGAAGCGCTTCAGTGCCAAATTCCTCGCTGGAGGACAGTCTCCGTCCATGAGCGTATCACAGCTGATATTCTGAAGCCCTCAACAAACAGACTGACCGTTAATAAGCCTGCAGATAACTGCAGAAGCGATATACTGTCCTGTAGATTCTGACACTTCCTGCTCAGTTATCTTCTCCCTCGTTTCTACCATCTTTCTGCTCGGTTTCCTCTGTCAACAGCGTCCCGTTTACGTCCCAAGAACAGAAGAGCAAAGCCGGAATTGCTAAGTCGTGGTGACTAGCTTATTACGCAAAACTTGATCTTCTGCATCTTGCGCAATACTTTTTATCTAACTCCTGCAAGATCTACCAGGAACTACCATGTTGATGTTATAATGTAATCGTGCTGAACGGATGAAAGGGAATTTCAAGAAATCGCTGAATAGCTGTCGACAAACACCTTTTTATTTGCTGTGCTATTTTGTTCATTCAGTAGGTGCAAAATAACGTTCCGGAGGAGAGAGACATTTCGGAGTAATAGGTTTAATAATAATAATAATAATAATAAAAAAAAAGCTGATGTGTTACAATCACATCCTTGCCTCATCCATCTATCGTTTATAAGTAGGTATACAAACTACTGTTACGAAAGTTTACTTTTCTATCTACTTCCTTTTAATCCTTTTTAACTGTTAATCCTAACTTGATTAGAACTCTATTGTAAGATATTCATACCTACTACATTAAAAAAGTTCCCGGAATGTGTAAATAACACAGAAACAAGTTACCATAAGGCAATTGACACAACATTTGCTTCGCTTCCGCAGTGACACACTTCTGCCACCGCGTGTCAAGAGACTGGAAGTATTCTTGGAAAGCATTTTCAGATACCTGTTAGTGCTCTTGTCGCATATATAGTAATTTCTTCAGCGTTCGAAAATCTTGACTGAAATATTTATGCCATTCATACATCTGGGTTTTCTTCATCGTTGCTTCACCATAAGCTTCTTCTATCATTCTCAATGTCTATGAGGGAGGTTAGTTTAACAGAATTCAAAACTTGTTGTTCGAACGTTACTCCGTTGCAGACATTATGAAATGCGAAAAACGAACATGCATACACAACTAACACTAGTTGCCAGGCAAAGACAACAATTCTTAGCATGGAAATTAAAATGAAGTGTCCCCATGGATCTTACCAACACCTAAAAAGAAAACATTCTTTACTTTCGTATGCAATAAAGATTCCGAGGACTTTTTGGATCTAAGGTTATAAATTTCCTTATTATAAATTATCTTGTGGAAACATGCGAGTCAGTTGAAAAATCCAATGCTATGTCGCATTTTGCCATGGTATCTCAGTGGAAGAGAAACCGGCTAGAGACCGGGAGATCCGTGGTTTAAATCCCAGCTATGGCATTGAGTTTTTCAGTCTGACTCTACCCATCCAACTCCTGTCCTGCACACGGCTTGTGTGAAAAAAACAATTAAATCAATTATAAATTAAGTTAGAAGCAAATTGATTGTAAACAGTCGAGTCAAACCTTTGCAAAAATAGTTACATTGCACACTTCGTTAAAGCTACAAAGCAAATAGCGATGGTCAAATATTTTAAGAACTGGACGCTATATACTGGTATTAAAATTTCATGTTTCAATAATCCGATATACAACTGAAAATGGAAGGACTTGAAAAGTAAGATAAAACTATTGAAACTATGATATCCCGGAAATGGCTGCGACACAGAAGAGGATGTTTGGAAACAATTGCATTATTTAAAAGATCTACATATTTTGTTGGACACATTTTCGTCTATTGCTTAACATTTACGAATTATACAACATTATGCAAATGTATTTCGAATGAAGAAGACTTCGTAGATTATTCCCCCAAAATATATAGTTTGTAATGTAAATATATTTGGGCGATATTTTTTTTTTATCCGAATCGTTCGATATTTTGGAGAAAATCGAAAATTTAAAAATGGTCGATGTAAAGAGAAATTGGGGTATGGAATTTTCTTGAAAACCTCCATATCCCATCTTTGGAAGATATGATCTTAAATACCAAGTTTGGTATCTATCCGAATTTTCGAGTCATGCTGTTCACACACAAATAGAGAGAGGGAGAGAGACAGACAGATATAAAGGGAATATTCTGGGAAAAAGAGAGTCAAATGATTTTGAAATTCGGTTCACATTGCATGCTCAGAAATAAAAGAAACGAAAACTCAATGATGGCCTCGTATCTGAGACAAGTACATAGATATAAGCATTTTAAAATTGAAACCAATAACAGGGGATATCTCGGAAATGGTAAACTCTATAAAAATGTAAATGACATAAATTGTGTGTTTTAACGAGATCTACATTTTTATAGTATGTTTCTATCTACTCGTATCTGGTTACGCTTAGTTATATGAAAGTCATTCAGAATGAAGAGGTCTTCTGAGGCTATTCGCAAAAAATTCAAGATATAGTCGTCATGAAAATATTTTAAATATACAGTATTTTAATCATTGGAGCCATTTTTGTGAAAATCAATATTTCCGAAAAATGTTCCAGGGTACTGTCCTATAAATCTTCGTGTCACATTCTTGGAAGATTTTGAACTTAATACCAATGTGTATTATTTTTAGATATGTTGTCCAGAGGCGCGCACACAGACACAAACATATAGAACCCTTTTCTAAAATGAGTTTTATTTAGGGGTCTTTAAAGCGCGTATTTCCGGAAAAAATTGACATCTAATTTCTAGGTTGAATGCCATACCTTCGTCACCTACTATGTACATGGAACAAGGTAGAAAAAGTAATAAACGGTACTAGTAAAGAAAGCTGTGTGAATGTAATAAATCAGACTTTTAAAGCTCTTATCAGTTAAGGTCCCTCATGTTATGACATGTTAAATTAGACAAATCACTGGAACAAATTTACTAGAATTTCACGCTTCTAGGCAAGGTTTAACTAGCAGCCCGTAATCGCACAAAAGGTTTGGTTGGTAATTATTTCTTGGAAAGCCACTTGGGCTACAGAAGCTGCAAACAAGCAAGTGACAGCTATTAACAGAACGAGACTCAGTTGTTTTGTCCACAAGAAACAAAAACGAGTCACCACATTTGGAATGATTTATTTACACTTTATCATCTAACGCTTGGATGACGGCATAGCTAAAAGCATTCGGCGCCGACAGCAGGGTAGCATATGACTTGTAAAAATGCTATTTATTTCTTGGAAACTTTGCAATCGTTCTTGACGCTGCTTCGATCATTAAAGTACGTATATATGACACACTTTACGGTTGCGATAACTGCTTCGCGAGAGAAGGAAATCACATAAACAGCTCTTTTGCAACAGAACCTGAATCTGATGTTCAAAACATATGGCGTATATCTACACCCTTCCAGCTAGATATCTAACTATCGCGAAACTCTTCTTGGGCGCTAATTATGCGTGGAAATGAGGGCCGGGGAGAAGAAGTAGGAGTGGGAGGTAGGAATGTGTCAGAATGTGTCAGAAGTAAAACTGAAATCGATGTTATTCGCAGATGATCAGGTATTAATGGCCACAAATGAAGATGACCTTCAGAAGATGTTACATTGTTTAAATAAAATTGCCATTGAATACGGAATGAAGATATCAGTAAATAAATCCAAAACTATGGCTTACAGAGGAAAAAATACAAACAGATAAAAAATAGTATTAGATAACATAGTAATTGAGCAGATATCACACTTCCAAGTATTTAGGATGTAATGTCTCGTACCAGGGAGAAGTTGATGTCATAGAGAAAATAAATAAATTCAATTATATAACAGGCACACAAAAAATAACATTAAAAAATAAAATCCGAAAAGACTCCATAGTTAAATTGTATAAAACCATGGCGGTACCAACTCTGATATACAGATCAGAAACATGGACACTAACAAAAAGATATAGTACTAGAATACAGACAGCAGAAACGAAATTCGTAAGAGTAACAGCTGGATAGACTAAAATGGACAGAAAACGCAGTCAAGATATCAGGAATGAATTAAAAGTAGAGGAAATAAATAATTCAATAGGCAACAATGGGAAAATCATGTTCAAAGAATGAATAATAATAATAATAATAATAATAATAATAATAATAATAATAATAGAATACCTAAAATAGCCATAAATTATGAACCTCAAGGTAAAAGAAACCAAGGAAGAAAAGATGGGTAGAACAATTTGGAGTCGGACGGGATTGAAAAGTCCAAAACAATGGAGGAGAAGGAGGAGGAGAAGGAGAAGAAGAAGAACGCAAAACAGCTGAATTATTAAACGAAACACAGCGCATGTTCATATACGCAAACCATTACGAGTATGATCCTATTAAAGACATATACTTTGTTGGTATGAAAATACTGAACCGTGTCTCCTATCCTCCAACCCTACTTGATTCTAGCACTCCACTTAATATTTGTTTTACTCCTTTCTGGAGATGGTAAATTCGGAGATTATTTTGAGCGATTTAAAATAATGTTGACTTTCTCTGCGTGTGTTAAAAATGTATTTTATCTGTCGAACACATTTTGTTTGATTGTCCTATTTTTCACAGAAGTCTATTGTATTTAATTTCACATTTGAACAACTGCAACAAGAATTATACGCCTCCACAACGCCTTCTAACATATGTTAGAATATAAGTGATGTTTAAAAGCGTTTGAACAGTTTATTAATGTTAGTTTTTTTCTAAACTTAAAAGTTTATGTTAGGTTCTCTTCACAGTAGATATTTCTTTCATAGTGTTTAGCGCCCACTTTTACTACAAATGGCACCACGGGCGATGACACCAATGATACATGGAATAAAGATGGAGCACCGGTAGAATGCGATGGCGGGGGAAATCGAAGAAAACCCGCCCCTGCGCCGCTTTGTCCACCACAAATTCCACTGTGGTCTAGGTGAGAGGCGAGTGGTCTAACTACTAGGCCACGGCACGGCCCTATTTACAATAGGTTATAATGTTGAACCAAATATGATAGTTCTCTTTTTTATATGTTGTACTGTACATTATATTAAATATTATTGTCTATCGTGTTGATATATGTTATCGTATGTATAAAATATAACCCTAAAATACTTTTATAAAATAGGATTAAATAAATGGAGATTCAATAATACTCCACCCTTTCCCTTCGCTCCTAAACATAGGCTAATGTTTAGCATCAATCCAATATGAGACGTACATTCAGGAGTTGATGTGGACCCCTGTGTTGCGGACCGTTTCGAAGCATGCTTTTAGTTACTTAAGACATGACAGAGAGAGAGAGAGAGAGAGAGAGAGAGAGAGAGAGAGAGAGAGAGACATTCACCTTGTTTCTTTTTCTATTGCTTAATGGTGAGGGAGGATTGCTTTGCATCCCAAAATACAGTATGGTGCTTTAAATAGAAATAAACGAGAATTAAAACAAACATATAGAGATAAAATGTTACAGGAAAGAAATGCACACTTACACATGTGTAAATGTATGCACACCGTTAAATTTCAAGTGCATTCGCAACATGTCTTGGTTCTGGTGTTTAGTAGATATTTTTTGAAATAATCCTAAAATCCTAACAGATTCTCCACATTCTATATAAGAGGATTGCATATTTTTAACTAAGTTTTTGCCCCTGGTATGCAAGAGTAGGCGCTATTTAGAAAAAAATTGTATAAGCTTCGGTGGTACTCTATATCGATAATTCTGTATATTTCGAAAAAAAAAAAAAAGTTACAGCGATACTTGCATAGCTTTGTTAACATTCTTTGTTTGACAACATGTCAACCAGTTCTCTCGCCAATTAAATAATTAAATATAACTTCTGTGTTGTTTCAATATATATAATTAATTAATGTGTATTATATAGTGACTTTCTACTTATAAAAGATTGTTCTTTCTACTTCATAAACTTCTACTTCTTATTTACTTCGAGATAAACAGTAGCAGAATGACCTTATAACTGATACGTAGAAGTGAAATAAGGGAATACACAAGGCTAAAGTAATATCTTTTTTAAAAATCTGTTATTATGCGATTGTCATTGAAATTCACATCTGTTTGCATGACCAGGAGTAAAACAAAACATTGCAACGCATCAGATGAAGGTATCTTATAGGGGGGGGCAAGGAAATCTGACATTTCCAGGCGTACACCGATGGTATTTGGTGTTTTAAAATGACAATACATTTAAAATAGAACGTAGAACCAAAATATGATGTCCTTTGATCGAGTTGCAAAAAGTATACCTATATTTTTTAAATATTGCTGTATATTCCAGTGTGGAATTGAACCCCGGTCTCTCACGTAACAAGTTAGAGTGAAAACCATTACTGAAAACTGAGACTGTTTGCAAAAATAATTTTTAAACATGTTATCAGTGTATAAGCCACTTCATTATCACTTCTTATGATAGTAAATTAAATAAGAATAAAAAACAGCACATTTGTTTACTCTCGCCGGTTTGTTGTCAATTACACTGCAATATTTATTTTGGACAGAAACGTTTCTAAGCCTTAATGCTCAGATAGAAAATATTGAAGTTTCTATTCTTCAACGGCTTGTACAGCGAATTCAACAAAATTTGACAAATGTTCCAAGTTTAATAGGGGTATAAAATCTTTAATATTTTATCGTTTCAATTAAGCTTGAAATGTATCTACAAATTTTCTTCCAACTATTACTAAAATTTAATCTCCGTAGCTGCAGCGGTTGGCTAGTAGATCCATGTGTGCTCACAGAGTCTGTCGAGTCCCTAAATAGTTCTCACCCAAGTCGACTCAAGATACAGGAAAAAAAATTTGATGTGTTCCATTCACATAATTTTCTCTACATCTCTGCAACAAATTATAGTTACAAAGCTTATTCTTCTATTTACTACTTGTTAATTTAGAAAAATTAGCAGAAATGGTCTTATTACTTCTTCCTTGCAAATAGAAGGCAAATAAGGTAGTACCATAGGTTAAACTGACAGTCAAAAGCTGGTTGCTATGTTCCTTTATTTGTATGGACAGGAGTTGACAAATTCCCTATGAGAAAAGTATAAGTTTTTCAAAGCTGAAACCAATAACGGGAACATCTAAAAAACGATCAATTCCAAGAAAAAAATGTATGTGACATAAATTGTATGTTTTAGTGTGCTCTACATTTTTGTGTGTTAAGTTTTTGTCCATCTCTTACGGTTTAGCAGTTATGCAAAATTCCGTAAAATTCATCCAGAATTAAGTAGTCTTCAGAGGCTATTCCCAGAAAATTCAAGATATATATTTTATTTGTCAAGTAAATATATTTAATATCCGACGTTTTAATCAAAATCGTTAGAGCCATTTTTAAGAAAATCAAAATTTTCAAAAAATGTTCCATGTAAAGGATAGTAGGGGATTTTCTTGAAAATCTTCGTGTCACATCCTTGGAAGATGCCAAACTTGAATACCAAGTTTGGTATTTAACGGTCTTTTCGTTTTTGAACTATACTGTCCACACACACACACACACGGACCTTTTTGTAAAAATGCTTTTTTTGTATTCAGGGGGATCCAAAACGTATATTTCCGGTGAAATCTCGAAATCGTATTTTTGGATGCATTACAATACCTTCTCTATACAATATGTACATAGTACGGGTAGAGAAAGTAAAAATCTGTTGTGCTCTATTCACATGATTTTCTCTAACTGTTCCACAAACAAAATTTCCTTATAAAAGTATTCTTGTTACTTGCTTCTTTGTAAGTAGAAGGGAAATAAGGGAATACATTAAATGGCTAAAGCGATAGTCAAATCTTTTAAAAGCTGGTCACTATGTGAAACAATTGAGTCTTGGTTCGCTTCGCATGGTCCCGTTTGAGAAAAGTTAAGTAGTTTAAAATTGAAACCAACAACAAGGAATATCTCATGTACCCAAGGTCGAGAGTTCAAACCCGGCGGAGGACGATGGATTTTTTTGGGCGTAAAAATCCTTAGCATGGCTTCCTTCGAAAGGGAAGTAAAGCCGTTACGGGACGTAAAAGAACCTCAAGCCTGATAGAGAGGCCTCTGAGCAAAATTAAGCGGTCTTTCACGCCCAATTTAGAATGGTACGCTGAGAACCACTGTAGTTAAAGAGCGTCCATAAGTATCACGGCATTTACATTTGCATTTCCGTTATACAAAATTCTGAAAAACTAATCAAGAATAAAAAGGTCTTCAGAGGTTATTCCCAGAAAATTCAAAATATACATTTTATTGGTGATGTAAATATCTTTAATATACGGCACTTTAATCAAAATCCTTAAAACCATTTTTGAGAAAAACAAAATGTTTAAAAAATGTTTCATACAAAGGGTAGTTTGTGGTGAAGGAAACTTTTCGTGTCGCATCCTTGGAAGATACTAAACATAAATGGCAAGTTTGGCATTTAACGGTCTTTTCGTTTTTGAGCTATGCTGTCCACACACCCATCCACACACACACACACACACACACACACATGCGGATATTTTTATAAAAATGCTTTTCGCGTACTCAGGGGACCTCAAAACGTATTTCCGGTGAAATCTCGACATCGAATTTTGGGTGGAATACAATACAATCTCTAGCTACTATGTGCATTGTATGTACACATGTGCTAAAGAAAGTAATGAAGGGTGTTCAAATATGTTCTGTCTTTGCCGTGGGTCGTTTATCTACATGACGTCGATACTAGATAGCAAGTTTATTAGGCATTGTCTCTTGCAGAGGACTAGTGAACGATGAATAGAAGAGGTGGGTGTCAACAGTTGCAAGGTCACCTTAAGTGAAATGGGACCTTTCCAATTTTACATCTGGAGCGTGATTTTGTCAGTACCAATAAACAGATTCGTTCCTTTATGGTCCACATTTTATGCACTTCAGTATATATAACAACTCATTATGCCTTTCAGATTATGAAAATGCATATTTATTAAGCAATTTTAAATTTTAGGGAAATCTTTTCTCCATTTTATATGAGCATTTAGTCATTTTCATACCCTTTGCGTCTTTAGTTATTTTTGGCATTTACATTGACTATATATGGGTTTTTATACTATCGATATTTTGCATACTGATAGCGTTTCAATCATAGAAATGTTTCTATTCAGACATGAAGAAACTTTACATATTTTTATTAACATGCTTGGGATAAAGTTACATTCCTAATTAATGGAAAGGGTTTCTTGTGGATGGAGGAGAGGCTATTGTCAGAGGAGCACGTACATTAATAGTGATGAATCTATGTCTCAAACTACGGATGTAAAAAAGTAAAGTTTTGTTTTTTCGCATTAATGAGTGCATACAGTCAGGTTTCTACTGTCCTATGCATTTTGACAATCCCCGAACTCAAGAGAGGACTGTAAGGATTGCTTCAAAAATATTTTGTTAATGTTATTATCAGATTCTTCAAACATGGAACAAATATGCTTTGATTTCTTTTGAATTATTCCATTATTATTCTGATACCTTATACCTCTTACTATGTACTATGTTAAGTATATAGTAGAAAGTGAAGGTATCGTATTCCACCCAAAAATTCTATGTCGAGATTTCACCGGAAATAAGTTTTAGGATCTTCTGTATCAAAACAAAAAAAAATATTTTTAGAAAAAATCTCTGTGTGTGTGTGTGTTTGTGTTCCCCCGTGCCCGTGTGTCTGTGAACATAACTAAAAAGAAAAATTCATAAAATACCAAACTTGGTATTTAAGTTTAGTATCTTCCAAGATGCGATACAAAGTTTTTTAGACAAATCCCCCACCCAAAGCTACCGTTTACATGGGAAAAAAAAATCTAAAATGTTGATTTTCTCAAAAATGGATCTATCTTGGTTAAAATATCGTGTATTAAAGATATTTGCATGTCCAATAAAATGTATACCTTGAATTTTCTGGGAATATCCTTTGAAGACCTCTTCATTCTGGATGAAATTTATTCAACTCGTGTACTGTAAGAAATAGGAAAAATTACAGATCTCTTAACCAACAATGTATGTAATATACATATTTTCATGGAGTTGCCCATTTCTGAGATATTCTTTGTTTTTTGTTTCAGTTTTAGAATACTAAGAACTTTTCTCATGCGGGAATTTGTAAACTCCTGACCATGCAAAGAAACGAATTTCAATCAGCTTTTAAAATATTTGACGATCGCTCTAGCTTAGTGTATTTCCTTCTCGTACAAGGAAGCAAGTAATAATGCATTTCTTATCTCGATTATCATGAAGTAGAAGCATTTTAAAAACAATTTGTTACAGAGATGTAGAAAAAGTCAAATGAATGTAAAATCAATTTACTTCTATTTAAAATAAGAACTATAGCTTTCCTGGCGACGTGTTAATTCAAAATCTTCTCGGGCTTCTAGCCAGGTAATAACTTGGCTTGACACCAACGTTTCGAAGAAGTGCATCTTCCTCGTCTTCAGGGTGAACTGAAGACGAGGAAGATGCACTTCTTCGAAACGTTGGTGTCAAGCCAAGTTATTACCTGGCTAGAAGCCCGAGAAAATTTTGAATTACTTCTATTTGTTTAACAATTATATCCATGCATTTATTAATTTATAAGTATGTGTTTCAACTAATTTTACAAATTAAATGTTAGTTTTATGTTATTTTTTAAATATCATACACCATTTTTCAAATGTTTTAGGTAATCAAAACTAGGTCCTTGATTATAATGCAACAATGCATGTTTCACAATACGTACCAATATACGTTCCCAAGAACAGCGTATGCAAACAGATCCGACACACCGCGATTCCAGTTAAGCGATTAGAAGGGTAAATAAAGGGTTTGGCACTGGGGGACAGATAATACATGGTTACATAGCGCGAAATTACACGACACATCTGTTATCCTAACGGTCTCAGCACGTTCTGTTTTTCCTCCCCCCCCCCCATCCCGACATATATCGCAATTCAATTAAAATAATAATGATTATGCTACCTTTACTAAGTCAAAATACGGTGGCCCTTCAAACATTTTAAGTGGGCAGGATAGATCTCATGCACATTTTCAAGAAGCCATTACTGAAACGATTAAGAATATTAGTGTAAATTTTGTTGTTTTTTCACTCAGTGTAGGGTAGGAGTTGGATAGGTAGAGTCAGACTGAAAAAATTAATGCCATAGCCGGGATTTGAACTACAGATCTCCCAGTCTCCAGCCGGTCGCTCTAACCACTGAGCTACAATGTCAGCATGCCAGTACGGCATTAAATTCTTGATTCGCATGTTTCCCGGTAAACCACAAGATGATCTCAAATTATTTTGCAATGACTTACTCCAATGACGACTTACAATGTCGTAAGCACTTTAAGTCCCGGGTTTCATAGTTTAGCCAAATATGGTCAATTAGTGTTAATTAGTTGTCTTTAATCCTGGGTTTTATAGTTAGTTAAACTATGTAACCCGAGACTTAAAGTACATAACGCATTATAAATCGCCACTGAGGTATCTTAAAATAATTTGAGATCACTTGTGATTTACCGGGCTTGAAAACGAGGATTTACACGCGTCATGTAAAATCAATTTAAACTTTGCTTTAATGTGACACACCAAATCCTCTTTATCGAAGTTTATCACCGTTATTGTGGCTTAAAAACAGAGATACAGGCAGCGCAACTTCCTGTGTACTGCTTAGGAAGCAGACAGGGGGCATATTTCAGTAACAATATTATAACAGCGAAGCTTTCACTTCTTGTGATAAGTGTTAAAACTGGAGTTTTTATTTTGCGAGTGACAATTCTACGAGCAAAATAAAGTCACTTCTTTTTAAGGTGCGTTGGCATATGCTATTTTTAAACAGTCCCAAGTATTATTTTATAAATATCAAAGTAAACTTTTTTCGGACGTGTTTGTTGGAGCTTCTCTGTTATTTGACTGTACAGCACCATTGCTGACAACTTTATTATAAAATCATTGCATTTTTACTTTTTCTAGCCCGTATATACAATGTACCCAAAAATTTGATGTCGAAATTTCACCGGAAATATATTTTGAGGTCCCTGAGTCCGAAAAAGCATTTTTAGAAAAAGGCCCATGTGTGTCTGTGGACAGTATAACTCAAAAATGAAAAGCCCGTTAAATACCAATCTAGGTATTTAAGTTTAGTATCTCCCAAGGATGCTACACGAAATTTTCAAGAAAACGTCCGCCCTTAAGTACCCTTATATGGACAAATTTTCAAAAAATTTTAATTTTTTTCAAAAATGGCTGTAACGGTTTTGATTAAAATACCACATAATAAAGATATTTACATAAAAAATAATAGTATACCTTGAATTTTCTGGCAATAGCCTCTGAAGACCTCTTTATTCTTGATGAATTTTGCGCAACTGGTAAACCGTAAGAGATAGACAAAAACTTACCACCAAAAAATGCAGATCTCATTAACACACAAAAGTTATGTCATATTCGCCTTTTTCTATAAAACTGGCCGTTTCTGAGATATTGCTTGTTATTGGTATAAGCTTTAAAATACTTATACTTTTCTCAAACGGAACCATACGAACCGAACCTCAAAATAGCTTTTTAAGGATTTGAATACCGCTTTAGGCTAATTTATTCCCTTAATCCCCTTCTACTTAAAAGCAAGCAAGTAATAACATCAATAATATTTATCTCGATTACCATGATGTAGATAAAACAATAATCTTTTGTAAGAATAATATATATTTGGAATAGCTAGAGAAAGTTATATGAATGGTGCACATCAGATTTATTTTATCTTTGATAACTTTGCACCGCTGGTATGCCGGAATTTTGTCCCGCAGGAGTTCTGTTACATGCCAAGTCTAATAACAATCTAATTGGAACATCAGGTGATGACGCCCCTTACATGCAGGCTGTCGTTCCGGATGCGCGGAGACGACCGTAGTTTCTTGCAGGGACGAAAGCGAAGTAGAGTGACTGATGTTAATGTTGTGATTAAAACAAGTTTGTTTGGCACCATGCACGATAAATAATCGCCTCACGTGCACAGTATTCTTCACATGTTAACAGTGCTACTGGTATGTTTCCTATTAGTTCCAGGAGATTTTCAACTCATTTGAGAGTATTTCAAGTTGAAAACAGCAGCTTGTATTTGGAGTATGAACTGTTTATACCACATAGATAACACAGAAAAAGCTTTTAAGGTATTTACGTTATGAGTATAGAGATAATTCCTTGTCAAATATCAACGAGGCTTTCGAACAAATATCTATTACATTAAATATACACTTCCATTAATACTTCCAGATTCTAGGGATGACAGAGGCAGTCCTGAAATTAATTGTAGTCAAACATTTATCATGTATAACATAACATGAATAGAACAACAAATGTTTATATTGTATGCCATGGCGTTGAAGGAATGACGTAAAGTTGCGGTGAGTAGAACAAGTTTTATGTGAGAGCTTATATGACCCACAGTTTCACTTATCATCGGCAAAAAAAAAAAAAAAAAGATAACAAGTAATACTAAAACTTCTTTATAGCGTATGCAGATCGAGTCAACGCAAAGCTATGTACAATTTAGTTAATTACAGTGACCTCAAACTTGAAACCAAGCATTATTAGTTGATTACACTTGGCCACATGGCAAGACTGGTTTAACACCTACGTTGTCTCATTTTAAACAGTACGGTGCGATTATTCCTTTGTTACTTTCTAAGCACGATAGTCATTCATTCATCTGAACATTTTTACTTTCTCTATACGCACTATGTACATAGTGTATATAGAGAATGTATTGCACTCCACCAAAAAATTCGATACCGAGATTTCACCGGAAATATATGTTTTAGGATCTCCTGTATCCAAAAGAAGTATTTTCAGAAAAAGGTCCGTGTGTGTGTCCGAGTGTCTGTGAACACGATAACTCAAAAATGAAAAGTCGGTAAAATACCAACTTGGTATTTAAGTTTAGTATCTTCCGGAGATGCGACACGAAGATTTTGAGAAAAATCCCCCCACTCCAAAATTTTGATTTTCTAAAAAATGGCTCTAACGATTTTGATTGAAATATCGTATATTAAAGATATTTACCTGACAAATAAAATGTACATTTTGAATTTTCTGGGAATAGCCTCTGAAGACTACTTTATTCTGAGTGAATTTTACGGAATTTTGCATAAGTGCTAAACCATAAGAGAGAGACAAAACTTACCACACAAAAAATGTAGAGCACATTAAAACACACGATTTATGTTGTATACATTTTTTTTCGTGGAGTTGATTGTTTTTGAGATAGTCCTTGTTTTTGGTTTCAGCTATAAAAACTTATATTTTTCTCATACAGGACTTTGTGAACTCGGTCCATACAAATAAAGAAACTTCAGTCACATAGCAACCAGCTTTTGACTATGACTTTAACCTATGGTACTCCCTTATTTCGCTTCTACTTACAAGGAAGCAAGAAATAAGACTATTTCTGATAATTTTTTCTCGATTAGCTGGAAGTAAATAGAAGCATAAGCTTTTTAAAAATAATTTACTGCAGAGATATAGAGAAAGTCATGTGAACGGAACACATCAGATTTTTTTCTTACCACCAATAAAAGCTGGATTTTGTTGATATTTTTTAAAGATGACCTATAAAATGAGTACTTTAAAAAAATATGTGTTCCATTCACATGACTTTCTCTAGCAGTACCGTTAACTAACGTTTCTTACAAAAGACTATTCTTTTATTTACATCATGCTAATCGAGATAAACATTAGAAGAGTTGTCTTTTAGTTCCTTCCTTGTAAGTGGAAGGGAAATAAGGGAATACATTAGACTAAAGCATTAGTCAAATCCTTTAAAAGCCGGTGAAACAATTAAAATTATGTTCTCTGCTTGCCATGAGTAAAAAAAAAAAAAGAGACGAAAAGAAAGATAACTTCCCGTTTGAGAAACATTTAACTAGCATAAAATTGAAAATGGTAAACTTTACAAAACATGTATACGGCATAAACTGTGTGTTTTAACCATATCTAGATATTTTGTGTTGTAGATGTGTGTCTTCTCTTACAGCTTACCAGCTAAACAAAACTCGTCTAGAATGAAGAGGTCTTCAGAGACTACTCTAGAAAATTCTGGAAATTCATTTCGTTGGTCGTAAAATATCTTAAACATACGGTATTTTAATCAAAATCACTGGCCATTTATGAGAAAATAAAGAACTTCGAAAATGTTCAATGTAAAAGGTAGTTGAGGAAGGGGGAGGGGATTTTCCTGAAAATCTTCTTGTTATATCCTTGGAATATACTGAACTTAAACATCTAGTTTGGTATTTAACCGACTTCATTTTGAGTATCCTGTCCACCTTCTCTATCTACAATGTACATGCTAGAGAAAGTAAAAATTGGATTGTTCCATTCACACGGCTTTCTCTACCTGTTCTGTAACAAACTATTCTTTCAAAAGCTTACTCATCTATTTATTTTATGCTATCAAGATAAACATTAGCAGAGATGTTCATATTACTTAGTTACTTAGAAATAAGAAATAGAAGGTAAACAAGGGAATACAGTGCGCTAACCGATAGTCAAATAGTTTAAAACCTGGTTGCTGTGCGATTGAAATTGACAAAGGAAACAGGATTGACAAATTCCCGTTTGAGAAAAGTTTATATATTTTAAAATTGAAGCAACAAGGAACATCTCGGAAATGATTAACTCCACAAAAAAAAAAAAAAATAAAAATAAAAATAAAATAGACAAATTGTGTGTGTGATAAAAATGACTAAATTTTTTCTATAGCACTTTTTTTTTCTTTCTCTTACAGTTTAGCAGTTATGCAAAAGTCATTCAGAATGAAGAGGTCTTCAGAAAGTTCAAGATGTTCGTGTTGTCATGTAAATAGTTTAATATAACCACGGTATGTTAAAATAGTTAGAACTTAGAACCATTTTGGAGAAAATCAACGTCTTCAAAAATGTTCCACGTCAAGAGTAGCTTCGGGTGTGGTGATTTTCCTGAAAATCTTCGCATCCTTAGAAGATACTAAGCAATACCAAACTGGCTTTTTGTTTTTGAATTATAATCTCCACAGACACATGCACATTTTTCTAAATTTACTTTTTTTTGGATTCAGAAGACCCTAAAATATGTATTCCAGTGAAATCTTATCAAACTTTTGGGTGGAATACAATAGCTTCTTTGTTGTGTACAATGTAAATACGTGCTAGAGAACGTAAACATGTGTGTTCTATTCACATGACTTTCTCTATTTTGTGAAAAACTATTCTTTCTATTCTCTCTATTTTATGCTAATTAAAATAAACATAAGCAGAGATGGTTTATTGTTTAGTCCCTTATAAGTAGAAGGGAAACGAGGGAGTACAATAGGTTAATCTGACCGTCAAATCTTTTAAAAGCTGTTCGCTTGGCGATTGAAATTCTTTCTCTTTGCACGGCCAGGAGTAAAACAAAAGAAATGGAAATGACAAATTCACGTTTAAGAAAAGTTTAAGCATTTTAAAATAGAAAAAAATAACAAGCAATATCTCGAAAATGGTTAACACAAAAAAAAAATGTGTATGACAAATTGTGTATGTGTGTTAAGATCTACACTTTTTGTGTTGTATGTTTTGTCTATCTCTTACGGTTTACCAGTTATGCAAAAGTCATCCAGAATGAAGAGGTCTTCAAAGGTTATTCCCAGAAAAGTCAAGATACACATTTTATTCGTCATATAAATATATTTAGTATATGGTATTTTAACCAAAATCATTGCAACAACCTTTCAAAATTTTCGAAAAATTGTCCACGTAAAGGATAGTTTGGGGTGTGGGGATTTTCTGAAAAATCATCGAGGTGCAGCCTTAGAAGATATTTAACTTAAATACCAAGTTTGGCATTTAACCGATTTTTCGTTTTTGAGCTGTGCTGCACACATTTTTACTTTCTCTATACGTACTATGTACATAGTGTATAGAGAAGGTATTGCATTGCATTGTACCCAAAAATTCGAAACCGAGATTTCACCGGAAATATATGTTTTGAGACCCCCTGAATCCAAAAAAACATTTTTAGAAACATGTCCGTGTGTGTGTGTGTGTGTGTGTGTGTGTGTGTGTGTCTGTGGGCAGCATAGCTCAAAAACGAAAAGGCCGTTAAAAACCAAACTTGGTATTTAAGTTTGATATCTTCCAAGGATGCGACACGAATATTTTCAAGAAAATACCCCCACCCCAAACTACCCTTTACATGGAACTTTTTTCGAAAATTTTGATTTTCTAAAAAATTGCTCTAACGATTTTAAATAAAATCCCGTATATTACTGATATTTACATACCAAATAAAATGTATATCTTGAATTTTCTGGGAATAGCCTCTGAAAACCTCTTTATTCTGGATGAATTTTGCCGAATTTCGCTTAACTGCTAAACGGTAAGAGATAGACAAAAGCTTACTACACAGAAAATGTAGAGCACTTTAAAACACACAATTTATGTTATACAATTTTTTTTCGTTGAGTTGATCGTTTTTTAGTTATTGTTTTTGATTTCAGCTTTGAAAAACTTGTATTTTTCTCCTGTCCATGCAAAGAAAGGAACTTCCGTCACATAGCAACCAGCCTTTGTTTATCACTTTAACCTATGGTACTCCCTTATTTCGCTTCTACTTAAAAGGAAGCAAGCAATAAGACATGATTTCTCGATTAGCATGAAGTAAATAGAAGCATAAGCCTTTTAACAATAATTTGTTGCAGAGATATAGAGAAAGTCATGCGAATGGAACACATCAGATTTTTCTAAAAATATTTTTAATCCAGATTCCCTTAATATTTTGGGTGAAATACAATACTTTCTCTATACACTATGTACATAGTCCGTGTAGGGAAAGTAAAAATTATCAAGGTAAGAAATTGTGGAGCTGCGGGCTAGCGCACTGCTATTTGCGTCCTTCAAGGAGCCGATATGCTAGCCGATATAAAATTGGCATGTGAAGTGAAATTCATGACAGTATTTGTATCATTTGTTTTGCTTTTGAGTAAACTTCTAATCCCCTGCAAATCTCTCATGGTCCATTAGGAATCGCTTGATTGAGAAAATGATTCTAGATATAGGAACTATTTAAGACATGTAATCTTTGTGAAGTTACAGTGTAGTAATTAAGATAAAGTTATTCTCACATTAGAAAACTCGAAGGAATGGTTTAGTGTGTTAATATTTTTTACAGTAAATATGAATTATTTTTTGGCTTTGGAATATCACTCTAGGGAAAGTATTCACAGAATGGCAGACCATATCACTTTACAGACTCTAGCCGGATAAGCAGGGAAATATATCTCTTGCTTCTGCTTAGTTTAATTTGCATAACAGTTGGTCATGCTGACTGACTTTCCTACTAAATTTCATGAGATGCAGGAAGAAATTCATAGTAATGTCAGTACCAAGGACTCACAAATAATTTTATTACCAAAGGCCCGCATTCTGATAACATGTCATTGTTGCATCACTGACATTGCCAACTGTACTAAATCCCTATTATTTGGTCCCACATTATGAAAAATTATATTTATTAAAACAGTTTAACATTCCCTAGCACGTATGGACATTGTACATTGTAAATAAATGGCGTGTTATTTATGGACGCTCCTTAACTACTGTGGTTTTCAGTGTCCCATTCTAAATTGGCGTGAAAGACCGCTTAATTTTGCTCAGAGGCCTCTCTATCATGCTTGAGGTTCTTTTACGTGCGTTAATCTACGACACGGGACCAACGGCTTTACTTCCCTTCCGAAGGAAGCCATGCTAAGGATTTTTACACCCGAAAAAACCCATCGTCCTCCGCCGGGTATGAACCCACGACCTTCGGTATATGAAGTTAGCATGGTAACCATTACACCACGGAGCGCGACTGTAGGTAGAGAAGGTATTGCTCTCTGACAAAAAATCGATACCGATATTTCATTGGAAATATATGTAACAGACTCCCTGAATCCACAAAAAAACATTTTTAGAAAAAGGTCCCTGTGTGCGACTCTGTGTGTGTGTGTGTGTGTGTGTGTGTGTTTGGTAGTGTTTAACGCCTGCTTTAACTACTTAATGGCACTGCAGGCGGGGACACTGATGATACATGAATGATGATGGAGCACCGGTGGAATGCGATGGCGGGGAAAACCGGAGTATCCGGAGAAAACCCGCCCCAGCGCCGCTTTGTCCACCACAAATCTCACATGCAATCGCTTGGGATCGAGCCCCGGCCGTCTAGGTGAGGCGAGTGGTCTAACCACTCGGCCACGGCGTGGCCTTGTGTGTGTATGGACAGCATAGCTCAAAAACCGAGACTGTTAAGTACTAAACTTGGTATTATTTTATTATCTTCCAAGCTTTTCAAGAAAATTCCCCCACCCCAAACTACCCTTCACATGGATCAATTTAAGAAACTTTTGTTTTCCTCAAAAATGACTTAACTGTTTTGATTAAAATACCGTATACTGAAGTTATTCTCAACATAAATAAAATTTATATTTTGAATTTTCTGGGAATAGTCTTCCTGAAGAGTACTTTATTCTGGTTGATTTTTGTAGAATTTTGCATAACGGTTAAACCGTAACAGATAGACAAAAATGTAACATCACTAAATGTAAATCTCATTAAAACTCGCAATTTATGTCATATGTATTTTTTTGTAGAGTTGACTGTTTCCAAGATATGCCTTGGTATTGGTTTCAATTTTAAAATACTTGTACTTTTCTCAGACAGGTCAAGAGAAAAAGCAAATTCCAATGATAGTTTTTATAACATTTTACTATCGCTATAGCATAGCGCATTCCTTTAGGTCCCTGCTACTTAAAAGGAATGAAGTAATATGTACATTCTGCTAATGCTTATCTCGATTACCATGGTATAGAAAGAAGAAGAATCTTTTGTAAGAAGTTTGTTTTCAGAATAGTTAGAGTAAGTCATGCGGGAATAACACATTTTATCACAGACGGCTTACCCTTCTCTTATATAGGACTGACACTCCCCTAGGCCTTACAAGCGGGTGCAGACAGAGGTCTGCCGGGATGTCAACGGCACGTAACCACATAATGAAGAACCTGGAAGGAGTGGTCGGCCCGTAGCCAGGCATGAACATGAGGATGTGGATGAAATGAAATGATATCGAAATGGATGATAGGAAAGGTGATGATGGTGTAATAGATGAAATGAGTGGCGGGGGAAACCGGAAGACCCGAAGAAAACCCACTCGGACGCCGTTCGTCCACCACAATTCTCACATGCTCCTTGATAATAATGCAAAACAAAATTAATGTAGATTTACCTTTCATTTAAAATGGTTCAAATTATTCCTCGTGTCTATACAAATCGGCATCTTCTGAACACATGATTGAACGCTTGAATTTCTGTCACCGAAATACCGGAAAACACGCCGGTAATCTGTCTTCAAATTCGCCGAACTTAATGGGAGTCTGCTAAACAAACCTTATCTTTAAAATTCCCCACGGATAGTATCACAAGGATTTAGACTAAATCATTCTATCAAAAACACGTTATGGAAGGCAGCAGCTATGTTCTTGGAATCTTTCAACCACACCCTCTAGCACTGTCGAGTTTTCCCTTATTGGTGCCATCTGTCTGCTTCTTTTTGTGTAATACACAGTTTATATTTCTAACAATTATAAATTGTGGATTTGTTAGGAACGATGGCAAATTTACCTGACAGTTCCCATGCAACTACGTTAGAGTAAAACTTTAAAAACGCGCTCTTCTGCAGTGCATATCCAGGTAACTACACATCATATATTATAGCGTTATTTCCATTACAAGGCATGCTCCTCTGTAGGCGCATAAACTAGGCTACCGCAGAGCAAGTACAGCAAATCAGTCGACACTTACCTGCTACATCTGATCACGACATAAGATATAATTATTTTAATATACAATATTGATATTTTATCCAGATTACGTTACTCAATACATATTTTTACTGTCTCTACACGTACTATGTACATTATACACAGACACACATATATATGCTGTCCACAGACACATACGCACGCGGACCTTTTTCCAAACATTTTTTTTTTTTTTTTTTTTTTTTTTGGATTCAGGGGGACCCAAAACAAGTATTTCCGGTGAAATCTCGGTATCGAATCTTTGGGTGGAATACAATATCTTCTCTATACACTATGTAATAGTAGATGTAGAGAAAGTAAAAAAATCCATTGCTTTCCTGAAACTTAACAGAACGGCAATCCGATTCAGACGCCATCATACAGTATATCTAGTTTCTTTTGCTGTGTTAACCAATTAAAGCCGCCAAAATAAGTATGAACTTAATCACATAGCCAAATCCTCGAATATGATTCGCCATGATATCCCATACCAATGGACAGAACAATAAAATTAACCAATGGTATCATAGGATCATTGAGCACCCGAAGGCATATTGTTCCATCAAACAAAAACCCGTGAAATCGCCAAAATAAAACGGCAGATAATTCCAACATTGGAAAATCAATAAATCAATTCTGTATTTAAGTAAAGAACTGTCCAAATGTTTAATCATGAAATTTTTGCGATGAAAAGAAAGAAAGAAAGAACAATCGTGAGCTTTCTGGTATGTTCATTAAATTATGTAATTGGGAAAAGATAAATATTCAAAACGTTTTGACAACAGGAATCGTTACGCAAGAATGGACCTTAAATCTGCTACACATTTTTCCTGATTAAGCTTTTGTATGTTTACAATGACTTTCCAGTTTACAAAGTACATACATTTGAATCAGTATGAAGAAGGGTTCACAAGTATCCATAAGAAAAAAAATATATTCCATTCAATTTATTTTCTCTAATGTTGCCTCCTTGTAAGTAGGAGGGAAATAAGGGGATTCGCTGGGCTAAAGCGATAAACAAATCTTTTAAAACCCGGCCGCTAGGTGAAACAATTGGGGTTCGGTTCGGTTCGCTTTGCATGGTCCCGTTTGAGAAAAGTTAGGCAGTGTAAAACTGAAACCAACAATAAGGAATATCTCAAAAATGACCAACTCAACAAGAAAAACGTATATGACACAAATTATGTGGCTTAACTTATTTAAAATTCTGCTAAACTCATCCAGAATATAACTCTTCAGAGACTATTCCCAGAAAATTCAAGATATAAATTTTATTAATGATGTAAATATCTTTAATATACGGTACTTGAATAAAAATCGTTAGAGCCAGTTTTGAGAAACAACTTTTCAAAAAAATCTCCATGTAAAGGTTAGTTTATGGTGGGGGGGATTTTCTTGAAAAACTTCGTGTGGCACCCTTGGAAGATACTAAACGTAAATGCCAAGTTTGGTATTTAACAGTCTTCTTTTTGAGCTATGCAGTCCACAGACACACACGGATCTTTTTCTAAAAAAAAAAATTTTGGACTCAGGGGATCTCAAAACATTTCCGGTGAAAGCTCGACATTGAGTGCAATACCTGCTGCAGCTACATGTGCTTTATGTGTTTGTATGTACTAGAGAAGGTAAAAATTAAAAGATAAAATGGTAAATGTACCAACTGTGTTGCATGTTGAAAATGCACCTACCTGTCGTTCTTTCATGAATAGAATCACTGTAATAGCTGTGAACTGTTACTGGGTATAGGTCACGTGCATATTAGAGAATTCTTAAACAAAAGAGGTATTCAACTCTGTAGGACATCAGTAAGCTGTCTCGTCCATCAACAGCCATAACATTTACAATGATTACAAAGAAATCCCCTGATATATGTACAAATTTCCGTGACGTCACATTTGCGTAAACAGGACATTAGCGATCTAAAATTGGTATCGTGTTATAACAGTGAGAGGAGAGCACGGAAAGTTGTTCAACCTGTTTTTTGGGCTAACAAGGAAAATGGAATTAAAACCGAAGTTGTCAACTGCAGATTATCTGTTACAATGAAAATGAATTCAACCAAGGCCATCTATCGCTGAAAAATTCTATCATTCCAACCTTAACCTACAAGCGGTTTTTATGGAAGAAAAATTAATTAATAATATTATCGAAATTAGATTACCACACCTGATATTTATAGTACTCAATTTTAAATGAAACCGTCGCATATACAGGTGTATTACAAATGGTTCATTCGTTTTCTAAATCCTATATTTTCAACAGTATTTTATGCACAACAATGTTCAAAAGAACTGTAAATTCAACATATTTACATTGTCTCCACCAGATGGCAGCACAAGTGTAGGGCCTTCACAAAATAGTGACTAGACAAAACATAGTAACTAAATGATGCTACGTGGAATGAACTGGGCTAACGCTTAGACATATGTTGGTTAACCAAGGGAAACACGTAGAACATTTGTAAAGTGTGAGGAGAAACTTGGTGTACGTGTATAACTTTGGAAAATATAACATTTTGAAAACGAATGAATCATTCGTAGTAACACTAGCTACTGTATTATGCGCGCACCTTTTCTTGTCCGCTAGTTTTACAGGGAAGCGAGGGCTGGGGAGGAGAATAGCTCACCCGCTCGCCCGCCTGCCTTTCCGGAGTGTTGTTTCTTTGAGGCCCTCAGCCATTATGATAAATAGGTATTATAATACCGCGAAGTAGCTGAATTATTACACTAAACACAGCATTTGTACATATGCATGAACTTCAGGATCTAAGGATAGAATGAAACCTTAGTACTGAAGCCAATAAATATCAGGATGATTAGCGTATTTCAGGTCTCAATGTTGTTGCCCTACTTCCGAAATTGTATAAAACCTAACGAATGAAGACTAGGGAGTCCAGCGCCCAAGAAAAGGTGCACACATAATAGTTTCAATTTGTAGTTTAATACACTAATATGAAGGGAAGGGCGTTCGCGTGTTATAGATTATTATTATCTTTTATATTATTATAATCATTATTATTAAAACTGAAACAACAATAATAATAAGGAAGAGTAGCAGTAGCAGCATAAGTAACACTAACCTTGCTGATTAAATTCTATTCTCATAATGACTTAGCAAACGCTATCTACTCCTGGTTTCATAGCTGTAGCAGATTTCCCTCGCCATTATTACACTGGGAGTGTGAAGTTATCATCAATGAAAACTACTCGTAGAATTAATGTACTATAGATAACAACAATAATGCTGTAATGTAGCGATCAGAGTTTAATACGCTGAATAGAGAGGTAGTTCAGGGTAAGATATACTGCATGAAGTGGAGAGGAGATACTGGGGTGGAAGGACAAAGACCACTTTTTTTTTAAACATACCACAACTTTTAAACATTATATGCCTGGCCTGGGCACTTCAATAACCCCACATTGCTATTCCTGGAGATCTTGTTGCCACAATTTACGAGGGTCGTCTAGAAAGTAAAGATTGATTTGGCATAACTAATAATACTGAAAATTATAAAAACAAACTTTATAATGTTACACGACTTTACTATACTTCGCAATGTTAATGAATTACCGTCAAAGCACTTATTGTAAAGTGATATCAGTTCTTCAAAGCCGATGATATGCTCTTCTACCGCTAAAGACGTAATTAGTTTTTTGAATATACAAAATATTCGGCCAGTCGACTTTCGTAGACAAATAACGCAAATGTACGGTGATAATACAATGACCGAGTCTTCGGTGAGGAAATATGCAACATGTTTAATCAAGGGAGAATCGGCACGACGAAAACCAGAATGGGAGGCCAACACTCTTTATGGAGGAATTGAAAGCAAATGTTGATGAAACAATTCAGGAAAACCGGCGTGTCACTTTAGATAAAGCAGCAGCAGTTGTGTGCTGGAGGGGGTTGTACGTCAGACCCATGAAGAAAGGATGAAATGAGAGTAATTACAGCGGGAAGCCGGAATCGGACGGCGGGAGAGAGCCACCGTGGAGGATCCCTAACAGTTTCCAAGCAGTTCATCTCGACGCGGGAAGCGCTAGGAGTCCACGCCTCAGGTCTAGCCAAACGCCCCTGAATACACAGACGACTTCCAATGCCATCTCGCCGCCGCTTTGAATATCAAAAGCATAGTCATCTCCACGAAGGGGTGCCACCACCGCAGTTCTCCCCCGACCGATTGGATGAAATGGAGATGAAATGAAGGGACAGGAAGTTCGGGGGATTGAAGAAACCTCCCCAGCATTCGCTTGGTGACCCGGGAAAACCCAAAGAAAATCCATGGGTCAGAGTGGTCGGCCGAGGGGAACCAGTCTCACGACCTCCCGAATACCAGTCCTAGATTAAACGCATGAGTTACCTCATCGGTTCCAACCGATGAAGAACCACAAAGCGGCAGTGACATTTTGACTTTGGCAGTAGAAGAGTATAACATCAGTGTTAAAAACCTTGCGCTACGTTACAATAATTACCTGGAGAGCAATGGTGATAACGTTGAGAAATAGAGTAAGGTATGGTAATTTTGTAAATAAAGTTTTGTGCTGACATCTTACGTTATTATTTAGCTATACCAATATTTTTCTTTGCTTTCTGGACGTCCTTCGAAATATACATCTTGAGACGATGTTCCAAGTGCAGGTAGCGCGTACATCTACGCCAGATTTACCGCTCCGTGACCCACTTATGGACACATTTCTTACTGGCCCTGTCTACCACTTCACCAGCGTTCTAGTGGTACCGATTCTATTCCAATTACACTTTCTAGCAAGCTAAATTTTCCTGGCCGGTTCGGATCCAATTGGACTTTTATACAATATGCATGATCTTAAACCTGAGGAATGCGGATTTTTCCAACATGAAATGAAAGAAACCTGCATTTTAGTGTAGGTATGTAATAATTTCTCTACATCTACTAAGTACATACAGTATAGAGAAAGTATTGTATTTCACAGGAGAATTCGATGTCCAGATTTCGCCGGAAATAGTTTTGTGGTCCCCTTAGTCCTAAAAAGGCATTTTTAGAAAACGGTCCGTGTGTGTGTGTGTGTGTGTGTGTGTGTGTGTGTGTGTGTGTGTGTGTGAGAGAGAGAGAGAGAGAGAGAGAGAAGGAGATATTTAAATTCTTCATTCAGACTCTACCTATCCAACTTACGGCTTGAGCGAGAGAAAAAAAAAATGTTAATTTAACACTATTTATTGGTTTGCTTAGCAGCCGTGTCACTTGTGGCGTTTCAGGTCTCAAATATTTATTGTATTATATTAAAACCCTCAAGGAACTCTTTGAAATTAATTGCGTAATGTCATTTGTTATTAGTAATAAAGACAAAATCTCTCTAAACATTCGTGGAAATGAGAGTGAAATTCGGCGGATATTGTATTTTTGAACTCCACTATTAATATTCCAAACTAGGGAAAACTATTTAGCCTAAAAGTATCCTAAAAATAGATAGGCTAAAAATAAGCGAAATGGTGGAATAATTAAGTAAATACCGGTTAGCATACCGCGTCGAAAAGTAAAACGCACTTGAAGTTGTTACGTCCGCGATTGTGGGAGTGTCTTTAGAAGGCTGTAGGCAGAGTAACTGCCTATGATGTAGAGCATCTTCACGGGTCTAAGTTTAGGTAGTTATGATTCTCACAAAAATGTCTACCATTTTGTTTGAAATACAATATAAAATATTTACTTCATTAACAAAATGTTTGTCTTGATTTTCCTGTTAATAACAAGTGCAATTATCTTTATTTGATTTAAATTTGTGCAACTAGGAAGCTATAAGATAAAGATAACTTGGAAATTGTAGACCTAATTAAAACAGTCAATTTTTATATACATTTTTTCGTAGCGAAATAATTCGAAACATTTCATGCTGCAAGTTTACACATTTTCCTTGTCCGAGTGTGGCACCTAACGTACATGCGTGAAGGTTAAGAGATTTTTCACCTTCGCGGCACAAGAGTGTTATACCGTAGCAGCTTAACATTTGAATGCTGTTTTCACATTTCCTTACTAGGCACTATTACTTAATTTGAAATCATTCCAAAGGAAAATATATTTCGAATAACATAACGCCGATGCAAGAATAATTATATATAAATATTAAAAATAATGGATATTTTATGCGAATTATCATTTCTAGAGAAAGCCATGTCACCTCAGAAAAAATAATTGTGTTAAGATTTACAAAAAATGTGTGACATATCGATTCACAGAGTTAGATAAAAAGATCAGAGCGATGAAGAGGGAGAGTCAGAGAAAGTGAAAGGAAAAGAGAAAGTGGGAAACGAAACGGGAGAGAGACAGAAAGAGTAAAGGCGTAAGACGACAACAACAAACGAATATCTCGGAAATGTTTAGTGCCATGTTATAAAGATTTATTTGAAACAAACTGTGTATTTTAAAGAGATCCACAATTGTGCAAGTTTTAGAAAATGTTTTATGCTTTACCATGTTATAGAAATTCATTTCGAATATACAGGACATGTACTTATTCCCAGAAAATTCAAAATATAAATGTTATTAGTCAAGCAATTATATCCATCACGGCCTACCATAGTCAAGGTATTTTTGAGAAGATAAATTTCGAAAAATGTTCACTTCTCATGGGGGGATTTTCTTAAAACTCTTCTGTCACATGTTTGGAAGACAGTGAACTTAAATACCAAGTTTGGCAGGTATTTATTGAAACGTTTCATTTTTGAGTTATGCTATTGACAGACACAAGATTGCACACCGTTTTCTAACAGTGCTTTAAATATAAAATCGAACGGACTCCGATGAGCTCTGGAATATTGGAAAACAGAGTTTTCTCTCCCTATAACGAGTAAACGCCAAAGTAAAAATCTGATGAGTTCCATTCACATGACTTTATCTGTTCTGCAAACAATCTATTCATGGAAAAGATTTTTTGTTATTAATATTTTAACGTCCTTTAACCTGGCTGGTCATATTGGACGAAGAATTAAATTGGTGAAATGATGTTCAAATGATCTCGGGGTCATGGAGCTTAAAGTTGCTCGACATTTTTTTTTTTATTCTTTTTTCCAATTTTCCTACAGTTTCTTTGTTGATCTATTTGATTTACCCTTTTGCTTTTTACACATACGTACACACATTAACACACTCACAAACACCCATGCCCAAGGCGGGACTCGAACCCACGATCCCGTAAGAATTCGCGATCTGATGGATGTGAGGCACATACGCTACCCCCACACTACCAGGTGGACTCTTACAAAATATTATTTTATTTATATCATTTGTATCATTCTAATCGAGATGAACTTTAGCAGAAATTCTCTTTTACTTGCTTCCTTGTATGTAGAAGAGAAATAAGGGAACAAACCAGCTAAAGCGGGTCAAATCTTTTAAAAGCTATCACTGTGCGATAAAAAAACGATTAGAAGGTCGCGTTTGAGAGAAGTTTTAAGTATTTTAAAATTGGAACTAGTAATAGGAAATATCTCTGAAAAAAATCAGCTCTACAGAAAAGCTGTATATGACAAATTGTATGTTTTAACGAGCTCTACGGTGTTTGTATAGTAAGTTTTTGTCTATGTCTTACAGTTTGCCAGTTATCCAAAAGTCATCCAGAATGAAAAGGAGTTCGGGGGCTCTCCCAAGACATTCAACATATACATTTTATTTATGATGTAAATATATTTAATATATTTAATACACGGTATTTTAATTGAAATGTTAGGGCCATTTTAAGAAAATCGAAAATTTCGAAAATTTTCCTGAAAAGCTTCGTTTCGCATTCTTGGCAGATACTAAACTCGTATGTATACTAAGCTTGGTATTTAACCAATTGAACGCACGCACACAAGGGCATTTCTCTGAAAATGATTTTTTTAAATTAAGGGGTCCTCAAAACATTTTCGGTATCGAATTTTAGTAGAATACAGTACCTTGTCTACGTACTGTATTCATTGTACATACGTGATTAGAGTAGTAAAAATGAGAAAATTGGACTCTCATAATTTCACAGGAGCAATTTCCTCGGTTAGCAATATATACAACTGCATATTCATTTTGAACATGGGTCTGGAGTACACCACGAGAATACATTATTTCCGAGAAGAGCACAGGTGTTTGTTCCAGCAAACCCGCGTATCTTCCGCGTTCTTGCCCAGAATATAAATAACACCCATCCACGGAGAAAGCGCCTGCTGCAATCTGCGAGGAACTGGCGAGGTGTACATTACTGGGAATTCACTTCCTTTCTTGGAATTGCTGGCCAAATAAACGTCACCGGCGCAGGTCAAGAAACAACTCTCAACACCTCTATATTCATTTGAGATAACAAAAAATAGGTGCGAATCGTGCTTTTAGTCAGGTAAACCAATTTACTGTTAGAACTAATGGGAAAAATGCAATGTCACAGAGGTATTTGAATTGGGTCTCCGCTTCTCCGTGCGATTGCTCTAAGCATTGAGCTACTGTGATAACATGCCGATATGACTTTCAATTCTCCTACTGATTTGTGTGTTTCTGTATGTTTTTTTATCAGTTTCCTAGAGAGGTGCCAAAACATATAGATGACAGCATCCAGTTTCAGCATCTCCTTTCATAAAGTTGGCAAGTAAAGCCTTTAAAAATACTTTTAAAAATGTATGATTGCATCCACGCCATTCTATAATAGCGGGAGTCGGGAACGAGCACAGATGACTCGAACAAGAAAACCATCACACAGTCGGTTCCCACTTAATTGGCTCTCTCTGTATGCTCCTTCCCAAAATATTCGGTGCAGATTTTAAGAGTGATTTACTGTTTTGAATTTATTTCTTCGTATTTTTGTTGTAATCAAGCACATTAGCTGGATATGCCAAATAATTTCATAGAGAGAAAATTGCATTAGAAATCAGTTAACATATATTTTATATTACCTAAGAACGGCTGCATCGAAAATAAATACGTATCTTTTGCAAAGAGTTTAACTTGATGGGCTAGTAATGCCGAATCTTATTTTGTTTCTTACGTATGTTAGCGATTTTTGCTTTAAATGAAAATTATGTAGCTTATATGTTATTAAATAACCGAACTGAACAAAAAGCAACAAATGTTTATAACAACCCACTGTTTAAACAAGTTCTCCAACATTCTGACGGAGGTTTCTTCCATCACCAAAGAATACTTATACGCTATGCATCATTTCTAAAACTTGGAAGAATCAGGTGTTCCGCCGATATTTCACATTCTTTTGCTTGAATCTCAGGCTATTTTTTATCGTTATTTGTAAAAGTCGAGACTTTTTTTTAATAGTGATTAACGACCACTTCTACTTCCTCTGGCGTCGCAGGCTATGATACTGATATACAAGGAATGAAGATTGAGTACCGGTGGAATGCGATGGCAAGGGAAACCGGAGAATCCGAAGAAAACCCTCCATGAATATTACAATTACAAGGTATAAAGAGAAGGATACACTATAGAAATCCTCTATATTATTGTATAATAACTTCCTAAAGAACGGGGAAGATAAACTAAAGTAATTAATTCGTCTCTGAAGTTTAAAAAGCTAATCGACATCGAATAAGTCAGCTAGTAATCTTAGAACAAGGAAGAAGGTAAAGGACGGGCTCAAGTTAGTTTTGGGTAGGTTTCAGCTCACTAAGGTAGTCGATACCTCCATTGCATTCACTTGCATGCTCGCATTCATTTTATTTGAAAAGGTTGTATTCTAATACAAGCCTGTTTGGTTATTCGTCTGTAAAGCATAACTGACACTCTTTGAAGGTAGCGCGAGGATGTTATCTAGTTCCCAACTATGTGCGTTAAAAATACCTAGAAAAAAAATATTGGAGAAGACAAACGCAAGGTCAAGCGACGCACGTCATTGTTTATTTCCTTGTGCAGGAAAACAGTACAGGTTCACCTTGTGATGCTGTTCATACACGCATCTCTGTATAATTAAAATGCAGGAATCGCAGATCGAGAAACCAGGGTTTCAAAGTCCTTGCAGAAGTGGATTAACAAGAGAGAGTAGCTTTAAAGAAAAATCTGATATGCTACATTCATATAACTTTCTGTACCTGTGTTGCAACAAACTATTCTTACAAAGCTATCTACTTCATGTTATCAAGATAAGCATTATCAGAAATGGTATTATTAACATATTCCCTTACGCAAGAAGAATAAGGAAAAATGGTAAGCTAAAGCGCTAGCCAAATCTTTTAAAAATTGGTCGGTCACCTTGTGATGGTTTTGAAATGTTCTCTCAGCATAATCAGGAGAAAGAAAAACGAATAGCCACTTCCTGATTGAAAAAAGTTTAAAATTAATTGTAAAATTAAAAACCAATAACAAGGAATATTTCAGAAATTGTGAATTCCACAAAATAATTGCATGCGACATAGATTTGTGTTTTAATGAGGTTTACAGATACGCGAGAGAGTTTTTGTCTTATCTCTTTGAGTTTACCAGAAAAGCAAACAGAATCAAGGGTCTTCAGAGCCTACTCCCATAAATTCAAGAAATAAGAGGGTTGGAATTTTAATAGTGGCAACTACCACAAAAATGAAATGATGCGCTCTCAAAAACCAGCATCGTCTTCATCATGTCGCAACATGTCGATGCAAAAGTCACGCCGTATGACCTTATCTTCTTCACTCAGAAACTGCAACATCTGTAATCTGTAAGGCATCATGTGCAGTCGCTTCCGCAAGATTTTCCATACAGTTTGCTGTGGAATTTGTAATTGCATGCTTGCCCTAAATGTCGATTTCTGTGGGCTTCTTATGTAGGCAGAACAACACGTTCAACGTTTTCTTCCGAAACTCTTGGTCTTCCCGAGCTCTTCCGTTTGCACAAACATCCCGTTATCTCGAATTTTCTATACCAGTCGTAGATTGACTGTCTAGTCGGTGGTGTTTTGTGGTAACGTGTTCTAAAATGTCGTTGGACAACAGTTGCTGATTGCGTTCTAGCAAATTCCAACACGCAATATGCCTTTTCCACAGGATTTTCCGCCATTTCAGCTTCTGCAACAACAAACAAAACACTACAGCGCTACCAATAGTAACAAACGAAACTTTTGAGAGTTTCTCAACATACCTCCAAAATAATTAGGTTGCTATCTCTAATAGTTTTTGTTTTACAGGCAGTTGAAGTTGTCTATTTCTTTTGTAGTAACTCTGTATATGTAATTAGCAATATGTAGAGCGTGAGATGAAGTATTTTGTTTGAAGGAATGTCGACATGTGTATTTTTGGTTGCGATCCAGCTTAAAACACAATGAGTTGGCAACCACGAACATAGCCAAAACAGCAAGCAGTATTACTACTCAATACATGTTTCTGCAGTCCTCAATCCGCTCATAACACCATCAACTTCGCTCTCATAATCATTGATATGTCGGCACCACTGTCTTCTTCCAAGTTAACAATAATCTGCTTGTGTTCATGCGCATAACACTAAAGAATGTCGCACTAAAACTAGCGCTTGCGCATACTTTGAAGTTTTAAAAGTAAGACTTAATTTTGGTTTACAAGCCCAACGTTTTATTATTAAACTAATAAAACATCTAGCACTAATAATATTTTATTTTATATTCTTTGTGGTTTATGAGTATTTTCTTCTAAATGTAAAATTTATTAATAACTTTATTAAGATTAGAATTTATTGTTTTAACTTGATTTATTGAACATCTACACCCATAGCTAATCTTACTCCAACATTGAGGTCACAATCCTTTTCTTTTATTCACTCCTTCATGGACAGAAACGTTATGACGTCTGCGTATACATGTTGGCGCAACTTCTCCCACCATCAATGGGAGTTGAACCTTCAGGTAAAGAATTGCCACTGCGCAAATTGGGTTTTACTCTTGTCTCGTCCTATACATGAGAAGCACCATAACTTTCACATTGCTGTGGCTCTGGCGAACTTTCGATCTTCGTGGTGACCTTAATATGCGCAGTGTTACCAGTTATTTTGGAACATAACCTACAACCAACTTTGAGAAAGGCGCGTCAACATTTTCTATAGAACCCACCCATCATTTCGTACGACAATGCTCGTCCAGCTGTGGCTGATATATTCGGTCGATGGAGATGGGAAATGCTTTGCCATCCACCATACTCTCCAGACTTAACCCCTTGTAACTTTGACTTGAATCCGAAGATGAAGCAACCACTTCGTGCATTTGCTTCAGAACTGTTCCAGAGTTTTGCCAGGCAGTACACAGCTCCATTCGAAGTATCAACACAATAGGCGACGCTAACGGTGTCCGACGACTTCCACATCATTGACAATGCCGGCGACCACCTTGAAGAACAGTAAAACTTTGTGACCTCTATCTCTTTTGTATCAGTTAAAGTACGAACCCTCGTACATTTTATTTGTGATGAAAACATCTAAAACATATGGTATTTTAATAAAAATCGTTGGATTTTTGAAAAATGTTACATGTAAAGGGTAGTTTGGAAATCTTGAAATCTTCGTGTCGCAACCTTGAAAGATGCTCAACTTAAATACCAAGTTTAGAATTCAATAAACTTTTCGTTTTTGAATTATGCTGTTCACACACAGAAAGAGGCATTTTTCTAAAAATGCATCGCTTTATTCAGAGGACCTCAAAACGTATTTCTGGCGAAATCTCATCATCCGAGTTTATATTGATTAGCATGAAGTAGAAGAGAAAGCATTTGCAAGAATAGTTTGTAACAGAATAGATAGGGAAATTTTGGATTTTTTCTGTATATTTGTTGTCAATCTCAATAAACGTTAGCAGAAATGGTTTCACTACATATTTCATTGTAGGTACATACCAGAAGATACAGACACTGAAGTGATAGTCAAATCTGTATAAAATGGGTCGCTACATGCGGACTTAGATATTCCATACTGTTTGCACAAAATCTTAAGAAAAAAACAAAATGAAAAGTCACTTAGCACCTGTAAGAGTACTTGATGAATATTAGAAAATTCAAACAATGGCAAAGAATATTTTATTAATAGATAATGACACAAAAATATATTGGAATAAACTGTTTTAATAATATCCCCATTTGTGTGTAGTAAGGGTCGTCTATACCTTAGGCATAACTTCATATGGAAGAATATTCTTGTTTATTTTATAAAACTGGCTAACGATATTAACTAAAGGTCATGTCTAAAACATTTACATGACTATATATATATATATATATATATATATATATATATATATTTATTTATTTATTTAGTCTTGAATTTTCTACGAATAGGTTGTGAAGTTCTCTTTATTCTGAATGAGTTTTATACAATTTTACAAACTGGTAAACCATAAAAAGAGACAAAAATTACGGCACAAATAAGCAAATTCCTTTAAAATACCCAATTCATTTCAAACTTTCCTAGACATTCTTATAGTTTGAATTGTTCCAATAATCTTTGTCATTTTTTTGAAGTGATGTTACCATTCAGTTGTTTCTCGCGATGTCATGCAAAGAGTATAGAACTTCAAACCTGGCATATATGCACCCGGTTTGCAACATTTGACAATCGCTTCAGTCTCTTGAATCTCCTTTATACTACAACTAAATACGTATACTTGCAACAATGTATAGTATTTATTTTTATTAACTTGTAAGTGTAGTTTGTATAGAGTATGACGTAAACGATAGTATCTAGAGAAAGTAAAGTGAATTTAACACATCAGATGTTTTAAAACAATTTAAGCAGAGACCAAAAGGTGAGCATTTATAAAGAATGACAGTTTTAATATTTTGTGCAGTTTTACTAACTGGAATTGTATCTTTAATTTGATGCATATTTTATCATTATAGATACATTTTAAAATATATATAGATGGTGCTTCACCTGCGATTGTGTGAAGTTTTCGCCACTTCATAGAAAAAAGTAACAACTCTTTCAATCTGAAATAGAGAAATATTTAATAAAATATAATTGTCCAAGCAATTTACTTAACGAAGATCAAAATCTCTCTTCTGCCAAGTTTAAATCTGCTAAATTAAGGATCTATTATTTTAAACATTGTTAAAGATATGACACTGAAATTTTGACAGGATGTAGACGAATGTCTTAAGTTCACCAAAGTACTTTCATACAGCAAGTTTGTTTATTCGGAAGTTAGAATTAGTTTCTTAATTGTATCATCTTTTCATAAGCATTTATCAGCATTTTAATCTTTAAACAATTAATCAGTTTATTAATAGCATATCGGTATTAACACTTAAGAAGCCATTTTTCTCATCCTAAAATGGAATGTATATATCCTCAATAGCTACTAAGAAATCAAGTCATTCATACGAGAAGATTCAATCACAAAACAATGTTACTAGACTTGAGAAATCAAACCCGCGTCTTTGCAAAGAAGCTTAAACACATGGAAGCGGTCATACTTATTTGTAGTACCAATTTGTACTATTGTTTGGATAAAACTCCCCTTAAAGACGTATTATACTGTAAAATACCCGTGTCAAAGATCGTTTATAAAATATCTGAAAGTCAATGGTTATCTTATAAAAACTTTCTATGGTAAATCTCCTCTGACAAAATCTATGGATAGTTGGCTACCTTTTGTATAACATAGACTACTGAAGCAACATAGCAGAAAATAAATAGCCTGAATTATTAATACGCCAAAAATATTTATTTCCAGGTATAAAGCTAAGAATTCCTGTACAACATAATACATACAGATTATAGAAACCGACAAAAACAAGGAAGTAGAAAAAAAATATTATATTTTCCATTCGCAGAACTTTGTCTAGCTGCTCTGCAAACAAACAATTATTCTTACAAAATATTATTCTTCTATTTACTTCATGCTTCATCAGATAAATATATAGAATAGTCTTTATTACTTAATTCCTTATAAACAGAAGGGACTACGCTAAAGCACTTGTCAATTTTTTAAAAATCTGTCGCTATGCGATTGTCATTGAAATTCGCTTCTTTGCAAGGCCAGGAGTAAAACAAAAGAAACGCTGACGACTTCGTGATTGAGAAAAGAGCAAGTATTTTAAAACTGAAACTAATAATGAGAAACATTTTGAAAATGGTAAGCTCCACAATAAAATGTATACGACATAAACTGTGTGTTTTGACGTGATTTACAATTTTTTTGTGTAGCAAGTTTTTGTATCTCTTACGGTTTTCCAGTTATGCAAAAATCATTCAGAATGAAGAGAACTTCAGAGGCTATTCCCGGAAATCAAGATATACATTTTATTTATCATGTAACTATCTTTAATATACGCACTTTAATCAAAATCCTTAGCCATTGTTTAGAAAATCGATAATTTCGAAAAATGTTGCATGTAAAGCGTAGCTTGGAATGGGTGGGGGTTTTCCGAAAATCTAGTGTCGCATCCTTGGAAGATACTGAACTTAAATGCAAGTTTGTATTAATGGCCTTTTCGTTTTTGAGTTACGCTTGTTCACAAACGCACACATACGCTGACCCTTTTTTAATATAAAATGTGTTGTTTTTTAATTCAAGGTTCCTCAAAACATATATTTCCAATGACATTTCAGTATCTAGTTTTTGGGTGGAATACAATATCTTTTCTGCCTACTATGAGTATTTTACATGCGTGATAGAGAAAGTAACAATTGCAGAAGTAGTAGCGCTGTCCAGAAAGGCTGCATAACAGTGGATATCAAAAAGAAACTGAACGGATTGTAAAGCCAATATTTGTCGGAAAAAATGAAGGTCGGTGTACTTCAGGTTATATTATTCACTGTACTATCGAATATTTCTTCAGTGACTGTATTGAAATAAATGCCCAACCAGATTTTAACAGCATCTGTTAGAAAGAAGCACTTCGTATTAAATATTTAATAGCAAGCAGCTTTCTCAGGATTTTTATTGTAAAATGTATGAAGATACCTGACATGCTGGCTCATTTCTCATAGAAATGAAGAAATTGGTATTTGGTTTCTTTGCACAGCGTAATTTTCGACTATTTCATAATGATGTTGCTCAGCTATGACCAAAAATTTAATGTAGTCAAATTTATACTGATGCCACAGCAGAATATTTTTTATGAAAGTGAGCTTTTACAATCTTTTACTAAGTATTTGGCATGGAATTTTACGCAAATCTTTTACAGCATAATGCTGGTCTAAGAGATGTATAACATTGCAAACTGTAGGTCAAGGTTATCAAATAAAATAATAAATAATGATGATAACAAATAATAAAGTAATAAGGAAAAAAGAAAAGAAAAACGAACAATATAAATAGATTATTTTATATTCACTTATTATAAATCAATTGGTGCATATATAATTACAAAGCAAAGTTATTGGCCCTGTAAGGGTGATAATAGCAATATCCTTTACTTTCTTGAGGTCGAACTATTCCAAGAGGCAAAGCAGAACTTGCTGACCGTCCCAAGGGCATCCACTATTCTTCTATTCTATATTAGTTTTATTCCACGTTGATAGGAATTTGTTTGTCGCAAATTTATTTGTATTTTGACATTCGTTAAGCTACAAAAGCTTTAACCTGATTGGTCTTGATGAATGAAATTGGTGAAATGATGCTCAAATGATCGCGGGGTCCATGGAGCTTAAAGTTGATCATGCTTTTCAAGGATCAGGGAAAACTCCGAAAAAAAAAACAAAAAAAAAACACCTTATCCGAGTAACTGACCCTAAGTGAGATTCGAACTCGCGATCTATTGAATGTGAGGCAGACACGCTATCACCACACTACCCAGGCGGGCTTCAAATTTTACAATTGTCCAAAAGCTTAGAATAGGTTTTACTCCTTAGTAAATCAACAGGTCTTAGCTGAAGTGAACACAGTTCTTGCTGCGAGTATTACAATAACAAGAGGACTTCCGTTTCCTGTTTTGAACGATGGCCATCTGACATTTTGAAGACTGTTGCGCTGCCGATATAATCACCCATTACAAAATAGAGATTTCCCTCAGAAACAACACTCCTTTTTGATAACCAAACTCGGATTTCCTATCCTAGGGAGTGTCTGAAGCGGATGGCAAACAAATCGTCTATACAGGATGCTAGTGACATAAGAAATTATCCTGCTCGGTTTCCTGTGCTCATATATCGGGGGGAAGTGGTATAGATTCTCCTACCCTCACCGATTCTATGCACATATATTGAAAAATCTTATGTGTTCCACTCACATGAGTTTCTCTATCTGTTCTATAAAAACGTCCTTTATAAAAGATTATTCATGATTAAAGATCCATCCTACTCTCACTGATTGTATGCACATGTAGACAAATCCGATTTGTTCCACTCGCATGACTTTCTCTAGCTGTTCTATAAAAACTTCCCTTATAAACCATTATTTTTAAATACGTCATGCTAATCCAGATAAGCATTGCCAGAATAATCTTATTATTTGCTCCTTTGTAAGTAGAAGGGAAATAAGGATACAGATCTTTTTAAAAGCCGGTCGCTAAGTGAAACAATTTAAACTCGGTTCTCTTTGTTTGCTAGGGGTAAACAAACGAGAACGATAAGAGAGGTGTCTCCCTTTTGAGAAAAGTTTAAATACCTTTAAACTGAAACCAATAGCTCGAAATATCTCTAAACGATTAACTCTATTGTGTGTTTTACTGAGATCTATATTTTTTGTGAAGTAAGTTCTTATCTATTTCTTACGGTTTACCAGTTATATCATTTCTGCTATTGTTTATCTCGATAAGCATGAAGTAGATAGAAGAATAAGCTTTTTAATAATAATTTGTTATCGAGAAAATCATGTGAATGGAATACGTCAGATCTTTCTCTACTGAATGCTACTTACTTTTAAAAATTTATATTTGGTGGAAGAGAACTTGAGAACCAATACAAACCACATTTTCCACATGTCTTCAATATCTAGAAACATACCGTGGCGTAAATAAAGAACATGGGCACCGTACCCTTAGAGGGCACCTGCACAGAATGGGGCTGCAAGTGTCAACAGGCAAATAAGACAGCAGTCCATTTTTAGGAGTGAATTTAAAAAAAAAAAAATGGAGGAGCTTTTTACCATCAGGATCCAGAGAATTATTCAGTTCACACGAAAGACATCTGGATCGATGAAAATAAGATTGAAGATGTATAAAGATTGTAGTGCAGGGCAGCGCTGCACCCCCCCATAATGCTCGAGTAAAGAACACCATGTAAATCAACTGTATCAGTGAAACTAATCGCTGTATAACACTCCTTACAATCAGTAATTGCCACATACCCCAAAAAGGGCGCTTTCCACAGTGAACTCAGTCTGGTCCAATCACAAGGCTACAAGTAATCTTCTGGTAGTTGGTACTGGTACTAATATTACTGGATCCTTTTCAGACTCAATTCAATCAATACCCGAATACATGATTTGTGGCTGATAAATAATAAATGGCATTTTTAGAAAAAAGATCAGGGGGTGAATGCGTGTGTATGCAATGCGTGTACGTGTGCGGATGTCCAGCATAACTGAAAAATGAAAAGTCAATTAGATACTAAACTTGTTTTTTTTAATGTCATAACCTTCCTGGGTTACAATATGAAGGTTTTTTCAAGACAATTCCTCAACCCCAAATTATCCTTTACTTGAAAATGTTTTCTTATTTTACATTTTCTCAAAAATAGATCTGAAGATACTCTAGATTTTTATTAAAATACTATTGTTTAAAATAGTTACATGATAAATAAAATACATATTGCAGTTTCTGGGGAAGTCCTTTCACTCTGAATTGTACCTTGTAAATCGTATGAAAGAGATAAGCTTAGTATACTAAAAATGTATGTTCATCTCGCATGACTTTCTCTATCTATTCTTAAACAAATTATTCTTACAAAAGAGTAGTCTTCTCTCTGTTTCACACTAATCGAGATAAATATTATCAGAAATTATTTTATTTCTTAGTTACTTGAAAGTAGAAGGTAATGCGCTATACTAAAGCGATTTTAAAAGCCGGCCCCTATGATATGCAATTGAAACTCGCTTCTCTGTGTATGACCAGGACGAGAAAAGTCTAAGTACTGGAAATTTTAAAATCAATAAAAAAAATATTGAGGAAATGGTTAGCTCTACCAAAAATGTATGACATAAATATAACATTTTCTCTACATCTTATAGTTTATCAGTTATGTAAAAGTCATGCAGAATGATGAGAACTTCAGAGGCTATTCACAAGCAATCCAAAATATTGAACATAATTTATTTGTCATGTAAATAACTAATATTCTGTATTTTAATCAAAATTGTTAAGACATTTTTGAAAAAACCGAAAATGTTCTATGTAAAGGGTAGTTTTGTGCACAAGGGGATTTTCCTGAAAATCTTCTTGTTGCATCTTGGAAGATACTAACGTGAAATACGAAGTTTGGTATATACCTATCAGACTTTTCAGTTTTGAGTTATGCCCCCGCCCCCTCCCACACACGAGCGCGCGCACACAAACTGCAACTTTTTCTAAAAATTCATTTATATTCAATGGTCCTCAATACATGCATTTCCGGTGAAATCTCGGTATTGCATTTTGGACGGAATGCAATATCTTCTCTAGCTACTATGTACGTATATAGTTCTTGATACAGAAAGTAAAAAGTTAGACCTCGTTAAAACACACAATTTAATTCAAATAACCTTTTTTATGGCACTAACCATTTCATTGATACTTTTTATTGTTGGTGTGAATTGCCAATACCTTATTTTTTCCAATTAAATTTTCCATTAAATGCCATATTTGGTATTTAAATTTAGTACCTTTCCAGGTTTCGACACTTAAGAGTTTCAAAAAGAAGAAGAAAAACCTAACCGAAAATTAACGTTTACGTGGAACAGTTTTCGAAAATGTTGATGTTCTCAAAATTGGCTAACAATTTTGATAAAAATACCACACATTAAAAATATATACATTACAATAAAACATATATCTAAAATTTCCTTGGTTTAGCCTCTGAAGTATCTTCATTCGAAATGAATTTTGCATAACTGCTAAACAATAAGACATACAAAAATTTCTACTCACAATATGTATATCTTGTTGAAACACAATTTATGTCCTGGAGCATTTTTGTTTTTTATCCGAGACATTACCTGTTATTAGTTCAAATTTTAAAATACTTACACTTTTCTCTAACATAAAATCGTGCATATTTCTTTTGAATTACTCCTGGCAATGAAAAGAGAAGTAAACAGCTTTTAAAACATTTGACTATCGCTTTAGCTTGTGTATTTCCTAAGTTCCCGTCTACTTATAAAGATTTAAGTAAGACCTTTCTGCTACTGATTATCTAGATTACCAGGAGATAGAAAGACAATCTTTTGTAAAAAGTTTCTTGCAGATTAAGTAGAGAAAGTCATATGAATGGAACAAAGATTTTTTTAGTTAAAATGTTTACTTACTGACTGAATAATCGCACGCAGACACGCGCACATCCAATCACACACATGCTCAAGTATTATTCAAAGTATAAACCTAATATCAAACATTTGGGATGAATACAATACCTCCTCCACCTTGGGCAAGCGGCAGAATAAATATCATATTAAAATTGTGAAATGTAAATAGGTGCTACTCCAGGACGATTACATCAAACCACCTTTTGATTTAATCGCCCTGGAGTATTTTATGCACAATGGTGACAACCACAGATTTTTACCTATCGTAACTGAATCCACTCACAATTTGAATAGATTAACATAGTTATCAGAAACATTCTATTCACGTCATTTCCACTAACTTGACGTTCAGATACCAGATATTCCAGATCGTTATGAAGAGGCGACTTCCTTAATCGTTATCAATTTTGGAAGCTGCTGTTCAGAATGCTTTACCTGTGCATTCCACTTCTCATTTCCTTATCGTGCAGAACAATCGAAACTGTTGTAAAGATAACAAAACAATACTACCGTTTGCAGGAATGCACTTGATGTAATTACAAAAGATCAGCTGACTTCCTGCTTTCTCTAGCACGTGTGTACAACGTATGTAGCAGAAAGAGAAGGTATTGTATCTCTTCAAAGATTCAATACCGAGGTTGCAAGTTTTGAGGACACCTTAATCAAAAAAAAAATAGAAATGAGTGTTGCGCGCGTGGACAGTTAGCTAAAAAAAAAATCGGTTAAATACCAAACTTGTTATTTAAGTTCAATATCTCCAAGGATGTCGAAGATTTTCAATAAAAAAAAAAAAAAAAAAAAAAAAAAAAACCCAAACTACTACATGGAACAGTTTTCGAACATTTTGATTTTAAACAATTTTGGTTAAAATACTGTATATTAAACATGATTACATGGCAAATTAAATGTATAATTAAAGGATAGTTTGAAGAGGGGGCTTTCTTGAAAACCTTCGTGTAGTATCCTTGGAAGATACTAAATTTAACTACCAAGTTTGGTATTTATCGGACTTTTTGTTTCTGAGGTATACTGTACACAAAAACACACATCCACACACATCGACTGATTTTGACGCATTTTCTTAAAATATTTTTCTTTTGGATTCCGGGGTCTCCAAAACATATATTTCCTGTGAGATCGCTACATTTAAATTTTGGGTGAAATACAGTACCTATTATGTAAATTTTACATGGTACTTATAATTATATATTAATACAACTGCATGTGTTTTTCTAATAGCTAAGTCATTGCAGTGATGGCGAGGGAAACGGTACCTTCTCTTATTGCAATTAAGATGATTAGAATTCGTAAACGCTGATAGCTTGTGTCCCTTTGGTAATTTCATTTCGCTTTTAAACTCCTGAAATAACTATCAACTTCGTTAGAGAAAATTAAGCCACCTGGAAAACAGCACTCTTAAGAAAAAACATCTAATGTGTTCCATTGACAAGACTTTCTCTACAACTTTAATAAATCATTGTTAATAAACAATTCTTCTATCTCCTTCATGCTAATCGAGACAAACATTAGCAGAAACGGCTTTATTACATAGTTCCTATAAGTAGATTGGAAATAAGGGACAACACTAGGCTAAACCGATAGTCAGATACGAGTATTTTAAAATGTGGTTGCTATTGGACTGAAATCCGTTTCCTTGCGTGGCCAGTAGTTGACAGGTTTCTGTATGAGAAAAGTTTAAGTATTTTAAAACTGAAACCAATAACAAGAAATATCTCGAAAATGGTGAATTCCACGAAAAAATATATATGAAAAATGTTTTTTAATGAGATCAACATAGTTTGTGTAGTAATATTTTGTCTCTCTCTTACGGTTTGTAAGTTATTCAAAATTCAGAAAAATTCATCCAAAATAAAGGTCTTCAGAAGATATTCTTAGAAAATTCAAGATATACATTTTATTTGTCATGTAAGTATCTTAAATATAAGAAATTTTAATGAAAATCGTTAGAGCCAAAAATTTCAAAATTTGTTTCAATTAAAGGGTAGTTAGAGGTGAGGGATTTTCATGAAAATCTTCGTGTTGTATCCTTGGAAGATACTGAACTTAAGTATCAAGTTTGGTATTTAAGGAACTTTTGGTTTTTTACCTATACTACCCACAGACGTACACACACCGACATTTTTGGTTTCGGGGATCCCAAAAGTGTATCGAATTTTTGGATGTAATAAAATACCTTCTCTATACACGATGTAGGTAGTACGTGTAGAGAAAGTAATAAATGTAAATCAAGCTGATATGAATATAGAACATTTTGTTTGCATTTTATTATAAAATGAAATACTGCTCAAGTTGCAAATATAATTAAGAGGTAAGTACATTGAAAGCATCACGCACAACAACCCTTTGAATCTCTGTGACATTAAAAAATGTAAACTAAACGGTATAAATAGTGGCGTGTTTTGCGATTACTATAAAATTAAAAATAGGGAATTCCGCAAGCGGAAATATGTGGTTAGATTACGCGCAGTTTATCATAACTCCACCACAACGAACATTATTGCAAAGCAAGGTACAGCTAAAGGAGACACGGAAACGCGAGAAGAGAAGCCAAAGGTAAACAAGAAACACATTCTGTTTCTTCCGAGTAAATGCATATTTACGCAATTTAGATGCTTTTGAAATCAAATCATTGTATTTAGTTTCACTGCTACGTGCTTGCAGTGTGTAGAGGAATTGTATTTCCCCAAAAATTCGGTGTCGAGGTTTCACTGGGGTCTAGCTGGGTCTGTTGGTTAAACGGTGGCCTTCTGATTCCAAGGTCGCGGTTCCAAACCCGACCCAGACCGATAGTTTCTTTATTGTGCTTAAAAGTGACAGAACCATGTCAATATATTTACTGCCATATAAAAGAACTCTTGAGGGACGAAAGTTCGGCACACCGTCGACGCGGATATAGTCCTGACAATTGACAGCGTCGTTAAGAAACAAAAAGGTATATATATTTTTTTTTATTTCACCCTAAATACATGTTTTGAGGACCTTTAATATAAGACATACTTCCGTGTGTTTGTATCTATGAACAAGCACAACTCAAAAGACAAAGGCTAAGTAAATATCTTCACGAAGACTTCAAGAACATTTACCAACCCCAAAATAACCATTACGAGGATAATTTTGATTTTATGAGAAAATGACTAACGACTTTGTTTAAAATGTTGGCAGGGGAAGATATCAAATTCTTTATTAGATTTATTTTGATATGTTGGTGATCTTGAAGATTACCTACATTTGTTAGATGTATATCTTGAATTTTCTGTGAGTAGCCTATCAAGTCGTCTAAATGATTTTTGTATAAAAGATAAGATATAGCACAATCCTACTGCACAATATAATAACAAAGTTCTCATTAGATAACACAATTTACGTGAAATATGTTGTGTGCCATTAACCATTTCCGAAGTATTCGTTTTTTTTTAGTCGTCATGCAAAGAACACGCGATCTGCTTTTTAAATATCTGATCAGATTACTGTATTCTTTTAACACCCCACAAAGAAAAGTGTAATGGAAGCTTGATTCGATCATCAAGTAGTAGATAGAAGAGTTTTTTATCTAAGGATAGTTTGCATAAGAGTGAACAAAAAAAAAAAAAAAAATTGAATAAAAATATGTTGGCTTTTTTAAGCGCTGAAACATTCAGCGATGCCATGGAAAGAATAAGGACTTGCAAAGCCAGCATATACCTTACACGCTTCTTAAAACTTAACTATCACTTCAGCCTCCTAGTGTGATGAAACTATCTTCTGCAAACATAAGAAACGTAAGAAAACAAACGTTTTCATTACAGTAGTTCCTAGAATCTATATATACAAATACCAATAGCGGCTAGATTAAGTCATATGTATGTGAGACAGCCATTTTTCACTTTCTGTACCATGTACTATCAACAAAAGGTGAGTCATCCCCAGGTTCCATTTGTCAATCGAAGAGCTTCGTATATGTTCGTAAAAGCTGTATTCTCAATGCACACAAAAGAACTGTACAATGGTCTGTGATTGACAGAGCAATGTCTAACTTATGATTACGGTAAATAGACGACGACGACAGTTTCGGGGTCCGGGAGGTTAAGAAGACTTTGCTTCAACTCTTAAAGTTCCTAGGTTCAAATCACGCGCTGCTCGTCATTTTTTGTGTTTGTTAATTTTATGACTGGATATATAAAACATATTGCATTAATATAACTTCGGCATTTGGAATTACGGTCATATCTATACACACAAAAACTAATTCTACTAACACTCGTGTTAAATAACTAAAAAAAAAAAAAAAAGTGTAAATAAACTATCATATCTTCTAAAACTAAAACACAAAAAATAAACATAATTAATATCGGGTGTATGGACCCTCAATCCGTGTAACTGTCCTCAATCTCCGGGGCATAGGCAAAATTAAATGCCTGCAGTAATGTGGACGAAAAGCTACAAGATTTGAGAAACCTCTTAAATTTAGTCCTAGAAGTCATCGTTTATCTTTCGCCCATCTACAGTTAAATTAGAGTGCAGCTTCATTTTTACCTCTGCCCACACATTCTCAATAGGGTTCAAATCTGGTGAACAGGGAGACCAGTCTACCGCTCTGATATCCTGCCTCTCCGAAAATCGATTTGAAATCTTTCGAGATGTGTGGACAGATGTTTATCCTGTACGAAGTCAACAATTCCATCGGAATATCTCATCCGCACTGAGGAAATCAAAATATTATCGAGTCTTACCTGCTGCACACCGTAATGCGTAACGTCAAGCTGCCACAGCATACCTAGACCGTCCCTTGACATCCAGCCCGAACACGACACATATACGCGACCATATTGGAATTGTGAAACCAAGTATTTTGCCTCGTATCAAAATCTCTTTGGATGACCTTTCCTTTATGTGTGGAAGAAAATGTTACCTCGTCTGAGAATATCACGTTATTCTAGTTGCGGTTGGTATTTTCTTATTGGATCGGTTTGAGAAGAGTTTGTTGAGTCTTGGGGGGGGGGGGACAACAACCAAATTCCATATCTCTCAAAAAATCATTTTGGGCAAATTTGATTTTTTGTTCGGTAGAATATTCTTACATGTACTGAATGTCGTGTATGAAATAAATATGTCTAAAATAAATAGCCGCTATGTGCTGATTCAACATCATTAAGAAAAAGAAAAAGAATTGTTAGCTATCTGTGAGAAGCGAACCTCACCAGAGGAGTAACCTATGTTTTGCCTCAGCGCTAAAGAGAGCACATGTGGAAGGTTGATTTAGTAATACCGTGCAATACAAACTGAAGCTGTAGTTTTGTGTCGTAAATATTTTAGTTAATAGTGACAGTTTTTTGTTTAAAAAGCTTATTGTTTCATTATGATTATTGATCATATGGGTTAGTAATATTAAGATTTGAAACTTGTTACAATCTGTTCCTGCGCCTACACAACTGTATCGCGGATGGTGTATACACAAGGCTCTGTGTCGAGTAGGACTTAGACAAATTTGGAGTTCCGACAATGATGAGTCCACGGATATACATAATAGATACAAAAAGTATTGCATTCCAGCCAAAATCGATTTAGATTTCACCGGAAATACAGATTGAGAATCCATTAAACCAAGAAAAGAAAAAAAAATACCTTCTCTACATAGAAGGTAAAAAAGGTGTTACAGTTCACCAAAAAACTTCAATGACGAAATGTCACCGGGAATACATGTTTTGAGGACCTGTAAATCCAAAAACTATTTTGGATAAAGGTACGCAACTGTATGTGTCTGCGAACAGCATAACTCAAAAACGGAAAGTACCAAACTTGATATTCTTCCAATCATGTGACACGAAGATTTTCAGGAAAATCTTACGAATTTTTCGACTCTCTCAAAAATGGCTGTTATTGATTTTAATTAAAATACCACATATAAAAGATATTTATATAACACACAAAATTTATATCCTACATTTTCTGTGAATGGCCTCTGAAGCCCTTTTCATTCTGGATGACTTTTATATATCTGGTAAACCGCAAGAGACAATCTTACTACATACTCAATAAATGAATATCTTGTTAAAATAAAGCACAATTTAAGTAAAATACATTATTTTTAGCTAACCATTTTGAGATATTCCAAGTTTTTGGTTTAAAATTTCCAATATTTGTGCTTTTGTCAAATAAGAAGTCATTATTGGATTTTTTCATCCTGATTATGTAAATAGAACCATTTACATAATGGTTTTATTTACATAATAGAACCTGCGCATAGTGGTCATCTGTTAAAAGATTTGACAACTTTAACCTACCGTATATTATTTCCCTGGAATAAGTATATAAGAAATAAGTAATAGCACAATGTCTGCTAATGTTCTTGAGAATGATGAAGTGAATAGAAGAATAAGCGTTTGTATGAATAGTTTGTTCCACAATTGATCAAGAAAAATCATGTGAATCTAATACATCAGCTTTTTTAATTTCATGAAAAGCCGGCGTATAGCGTACACAACCAAAGACACCTCGCGCACTGCGACTTATGGGAGATATGTTGTGGCTCTAAGTCTCTAATAGCTTCTGGTTCTCAGACCCGTCCCACTACTGTAGCTGCCTAGAAGACAGAGAACGATCTGTTGGACTAAACAGATCTCTAGTATCCATGCAGATTACTATTTCCTTTGAGCAAGCATCCGCGCTATCTGTCCTACTCCCCACGATAGAAAAATAGAAGCACATCTGAAATATGAAAAGGAAAGTATGGCAAGAACATCGTGGTAAGTGAAAAACCACTCTAGCATTCGACTACCAACCACAAACATACACACACACACACACACACACACACACACACACACACACACACACACAAGTTCAGAGTGAGTGGTCTAAGGAAATCGAACCCAGAATCTGCCTATGCGAACCTCGCATACTACCGGCGAGCCACCCTCGTGACGTGTAGTATAATTTCATTTTGTATCCAAGGCTTTCCAACTCTGCTGACTGAATCAGAATAATCGTGCTCGCAGCCTAGCTGGAGGGGGCGCGGTAGCTAACACGTCTCTGGACGAATGTCATAACATACGTGCTTGCGCCTCCTGTCACTTAATTCCAAACCTAATAAAGCCGTGATAAAACTTGCCCTCAATGCCGAGCTGTATTATACGCTGCGCGTGAACTTCTGTAAGTCTTTGAGTACTCTGCTGCTCTCCGGCGCGCATCCAATTGAAACGGCTTGTTGTGCATCATCTGACGGGACATCACAGAGCAGGCAGATAGCGCAAGGTAACGTTGGCCTAGTTAGTTTACAGTTAGGTTAAAGGTTAACACTATGCCTAAACAAGCTCTCATTTTATGAAGAACCGCTGCAGAAATTATTCTATTGTGCTAGGCCAGTGATTAGCATGCGACACATAAAACCGGATGAGAAGATGAAGGTATTCAGTGTCACATAAAGCAACTTCGTCACGTTGACTCCAAGAAAGCGTTCGCACTCCATGCGTGGAAGTTTATTCTTAGAGCATACTACTTAGAAGAGGAATAAGAAGAAAACAGGGAAGAAGTTGAAGCGCTGTGTTTCACTCCACGTGGGCTTAACAACTATGTGTCAATTAGGGCACGTATTTTTATTCATCGGACAGATGAACAATGGATTGCAGAAATGGAATTTGCAGTGGCTCTGATTTCCGCTGAATTGAAGAACGACTAGGTTGTGTAGTATACGATCCATCGGTTTCGTCGATCTCTCGGAAATGATGGAATCAATAGTACAGAGATGCATGCAACGCTGAAAATAACGAGTTGGTGGATTTCATCAACAGTTAAAGAATGGTTGGATGAATTTCAGATGGATGCGCACGAGCTGTGTTATTCGCTCTTATGATTCCTTTGATTTATTTGGCTGGAACGACTTGTTCATATGTGCACTGTAAAATATCAGCGACTTTTGAGAACAAACAATGCAAGCGGTGTGTGTTACCTGAGAGGCTTCTGTTGTTTAAAGACAAAGCGAATGTTATCCATTAGAGTAGCACAATAATACTCACATCTTTTAACCACATGTCTGTTTTTTTGTTATCTGGCTGAGATCTTCGTCAAATAGCGAGTTTCAACTAAAGTCTACGATGTTGGTGAATAAGTACAAAATTTGATATTTAGTAAAGAACAATACGAATAACAATAAGTCTATCTCATTTTGTGATACTAAGAGCATTGCTATAAATGAAGCACAAATGTGATTTGAATGGTTGAACGGCCCTGAGCTATTTCTCTGCAATATTTATATACATCACACCACCTATAGTCGTACAGGGCAGAGGGAAGAGGAGATGCGTGACCTGTTACGTAAACAGCTGAATGTCTGAGACAGGGAATAATAGCCATTCTAAGAACTTTGTGATATCTTTCTCGTGAACATAACTTTAAAAAATAGGGAGAAAATGCAAATACTGGACCATCTCACCGTCCTCAATGATACAAATTGTTTCACTTATTCAGCTCTCACTCTGTGTGCATATAATCTGTTCATCTTTGGAGTTAATACAATGCTTTCTCTGCTTTAGATAAAAAGAAGAGAAGAAAATACAACTTACTACATTCGATACATTGGACGTCAGAGTTTTCCCCCAAACTCTCATGTTACGTCCTGTAGCATAATATAATCTGAATGCAAGCCGCGTGTGCAGCCATCGCACAAAAGGTACGTCTCCAAAAGCGAGAAGGCAGGTCCTTCAGTTGCAGTTCTCGCCGGTAAAACCTGTACGTGTGTGTGTTGGACAATGGCTGTCGGAATTCCTCACACACCCAATATGTGGCGAATTCCTCTAGCACAATGGGGCATTCCTCTTCTTCATGCAAAATAGAGTGACTGTGCCAAATAGTTTTAATAGGTAGGTCCACAGGAAAAATGGATGAGACACATAGCATTAAATAGAATGCATATTTCAAAACTTGTTAAAGAATATCTTTTCTCCAAGTTATTTTATTCTGTAGAGATTTGAACACTTGTATGAGTAAAATTTTGTATTCTTTTCATTCACAAATCACGAAATCATGCGTGAGAATTAATCTAAGCCATTAAATGTATACTTGGTCAGGGTCTTTTAGACAGTGGAAGGCATTAAGGACGTCATTAAACCTGCGGTTATCGCAACCTGTTTCCTATCTTTACTTTTCCACTGTCTCAAAATACTCTGACAGAGTATGTATATGTAGATGTTATGCATTACATATAATGAAAACTAAACTGATATATAATGCCATGAATTGTAATTCAGTTGTAAAATGAGAAACACTGGCTATAAAAGCACAACAATTATGTAAAATAAAGCTAAATATTTATTTCATTGAAAAAAGTGCATTTATATCGCCTATGTCGATATATCCTGTAACAGTAAGGAAATATTGTACATTTTGTTATTTAACTACATATATCGAGGCCTGGGTCCGATCCAAAGCGTCTGATGTGGGATTTGCGGTGGACGAAGCGGCGCCACTCATTTCATCAATTGCTCCACCATCACCTTTCCTATCATCCATTTCGCTTGCATTTCATATCATCCACTTCCTCACAAGCCTTTTTTTTTTTACAAGAAAGCAATTAATAAGATCATTTCTGCTTATGTCGATTAGCAGGAAGCAGATAGAAGAATACGCGTTTTTACCATAATTTGTTACAGATATATTATTAACATTAATTGTTTTAATAGTTTAGTAATAAAACATTGGTCTTGTAAACCAAAATTAAGTCATGTGAAGGGATATAGCAGATGTTTTAAAATTATTATGTTATATATTTATAAATTAATGTTCTTTTATGCGTCATGTTGCAGCAATTTTAGGTTACAGTTTCTTAACTTTAAAGCGATTTTATAATTAATTTTCCAGTAACTTTTAAGTGATCAACTTCCAAATTCTAGTTATAAGAATATAACCTATCTCACAGCTAGTTTTTTTAAACTCGAATAACGTTCTTTATGGATCTGCTGTATAATGATCTAGAAGACAAATAGCGAATTCTCTCCTTCTAACAATTGTAATTTGTTCAGAATAATGCCAACAACGGACGAAAAAAAATCTCTTGACATTTACGCAAAAGATTGCAATACATCAACGGAACGTTCGACGTCTTTAACCTTCCACTGACATTTTCCGAGTTCTGGAAATGCTACATAATGACCCTTTGGCGCTGAAACAACAATTAGTCGGAATGATTGAGTAATTTTTAGATAATCAAGTAGGCAAACAGTTCTTTTTGTATGATCTCCTAAATAATTATGTAAAATCTATACCTAGCTTTCCTATGATACGAAACCCTTGCTATATACAACGAAAGAGAAGCAAAGCTAGGGTATATGAAGTTTCTCAACTCTCAGGCTACCAAGTTAACCAATTTGGAAAAAACAGACAGAGGACTATATTGTAAGTTTCTCGTTAAGAAGAGTGTTATCATTGCCCTTTAAGATGAAGGAACAATGAACTTGTATCAACTTTCAGCAGCTAACAAACACGGACTCGGTCCTTAGTATTGTTAACCATAATTTCCTTCTCTCAACTTGTTTTTACGGTTCCTATTATAGAATGCGAACAAACAAAAAGCGCCAAAACACGCCGGTCCCCATGGCCGCGCTCGCCAAGGCGTCCCGCTTTGGTGCTTCGTAGCGCTGGGGATCGCGGGTTCGAGTCCCGCCTTGGGCATGGGTGTTACATGAGCCGGTCCCCATGGCCGCGTTTGCTAGAGCGTCTCGCTTTGGTGCTTCGTGGGCAGGGGATCGTGGGTTCGAGTCCCGCCTTGGGCATGGGTGTTATATGTTTGTGCAATGTGGAACAGTAAAACAGGAACAGTAAACCAGTAATCAGTAAAACCTGCGGGGGGAAATGTAAATGGGGATACAGTGCCGGAGTCCTGATCAGACTCCGTTACTGTTTAAAAAAAACACGTAGCAACGTGGTTATTAGTTAACGGCTTTAACAAGTTCTTAAACTTTAACTACAGAATACACCTGTAATCACCGGGAAAATATTCTTCTTATTGTCAGTCGTCAATTTTAAAATATTTTTGATTGGCTTCTAATGTTAGCTGAGCACAATTTTCTCTTTTTGTAAACTTAATACCCGGCTAATGAATTTGAATACAACATATAAATTAAGTAAAGCTTTCTTACAAGAGGTTTATTACATATTTTGGCATTGGTTACGCATGTATGTCATTACCTTATAAACAGTTTAGACTTTAGTTTTGCTGTCTCTTCGGCTTAATTAGTTGCTGAACCGCTACTATAATATTTAGCTTGGAATGAAATATCCGCCGCATTTGTCTTATTTTAGATGAATTTCCTATGAAGTAATAGCCATTTTTACTTTTTCTTTACGAACTATGTACATAATGTATAGAGAAGTTATTGTATTCCACCCAAAAATACGATACCGAGACTTCACCGGAAATACATGTTTTGGGTCCCCCTGAATCCAAAAAAGCATCTTTACAAAAAGGTCCGTGTGTGCGTGTGTGTGTCAGTGTGCGAGTGTCTGTGGACAGCATAGTTCAAAAACGAGAAGTCCGTTAGAAACCAAACTTGGTATTTAGGTTTGGTATCTTCCAAGGATGCGACACGAACATTTTCAAGAAAATCCCTCCACTCCCAATTACCCTTTACATGAAACTTCTTTTCGAAAATTTTGATTTTCTAAAAAATGGCCCTAATAATTTTGATTAAAATATCGTATATTGCAGATACTTACCTGATAAATAAAGTGTACATCTTGAATTTTCTGGGAATAGCCTCTGAAGACTACTTTATTCTTGGGGAATTTTGCATAACTGCTAAACCGTAAGAGATAGACAAAAACTTATCACACAAAAAATGTAAAGCACATTAAAACAAACAATTTAAGTTATACACTTTTTTTTTTTTCGTGCAGTTGATCGTTTTTTAGATATTCCTTGTTTTTGGTTTCAGTCTTGAAAAACTTATACTTTTCTCATACGGGAATTTGTCAACTCCTGTCCATACAAACAAAGGAAGTTCAGTCACATAGCAACCAGCTTTTGACTACCACTTTAACCTATAGTACTCCCTTATTTCGCTTCTACTTACAAGGAAGCAAGTAATAAGACTATTTCTGCTTATGTTTTCTCGATTGGATGAAGTAAATATTAGCATAAGCTTTTTAACGATCATTTGTTGCAGGAATGTAGAGAAAGTCACGTGAACGGAACACATCAGCTTTTTTTGGTTTCGTTATCGGCTTACTCTCCCTGTATTTTTAGGACTGATACCTCCCCTAGGACTTACAAGCCAATGCCGAGGGGACAGAAGCCTGTCGGGGAGCCTACGGCACGAAACCACAGAATGCAGAACCTGGTACGAGGGGTCGGCCCGTAGCCAGGCTTGAACATGACGAAATGGATAATGTGAGCGAAATTGATGAATGGAAAGGTGATAATGGAGCAATTAGTAGAGTGAGTGGTGGGGGAAACCGGAGGACCCGGAGAAAACCTCTCTAGACACCGCTTGGTTCACCACGAATCCCACATGCGTGCGCTTACAGATAATTTTACCACACTGTAGTATTCAAGTCAGTCTTCTTAAAGTATGCTATTTTATAATTCCAATTTGTTCGTGAGTAGGCTTTGTAATTGCGTTTTAGTCTCTTGTTAATTTATGAATTTTCGTCTGAAAGATCAGAGTTTTTCAATAGTGCAAACATTATTTTGTTCTGCCGCTTACGTATAGTAGAATGGAGAGTGTACATTTTATTCCACCCAAAAATTCGATATTCAGGCTGCAGAAACTACTCGTTTTGAGGTCTCCTGATCCATGCAAAATGTTTGGTTTCAATCCTGATGTTGGGTATCCATATGCTATTTGTTAATTACTTATAGATCGGGTATATAGAATATCCAAGGTAAGCCTGAAGTCATGAGGAAGACACTAAGCAGACGTTACTCGTAATGTATAACCCAGCCTTTTTGGTGACCTCGCCTATAGGGAAAACTAGCATCATGTTTGGTTTCAATCCTGATGTTGGGTATCCATATGCTATTTGTTAATTACTTATAGATCGGGTATATAGAATATCCAAGGTAAGCCTGAAGTCATGAGGAAGACACTAAGCAGACGTTACTCGTAATGTATAACCCAGCCTTTTTGGTGACCTCGCCTATAGGGAAAACTAGCATCATGCTGATGCTCAACGTGGTAAAAAAAATCGCTAGCGAAAATGTTGTTAAATGCCGTGGTTCATTTGGGTTTACTCTACAGATCCCTCGCTCCGCCCATGTTCAAGACCGTTCCACTCCTCTCCTAAAAAAGGATTATTCGGGCACGCTTTACGGTTTAGGGTCCTCAATCGCTGGGCTATACTTTGTGGCGTAGGACCCGCCAATGTTGATAACACAATGCTAACAGAAGCAACGCTTCCATAATGCATCGGGTGGGATGTGTGTAAAGTGTATCAATAACATATGTCATCTATGGTTTAGGGGTAATATGCTAGCCTCAGTTCCCAAGGTCACGAGTTCAAACCCGGTGGAAGGTGATGGATTTTTTCGGGCATAAAATTCCTTAGCATGGCTTCCTTAGGAAGGGAATAAAATCAATAGTATCGTGTCGTAGATTTACGGTACGAAAAAGAACCACAAACATGATAAACATGCCTCTGAACAAATTAAGCGGTATTTCACGCCCAAAATAGCAGGGACGCTGAGAACCACAGTTAAAAATCTGATGTGTACCATTTACATGACTTTCTCTATATCCCTGCAACAAATTATTCTTAAAAAGCTTATACTTCTATTTACTTTATGCTAATCAGAAAAAATTAGCAGAAATAATTTTATTACTTGCTTCCTTGTAAGTAGAAGCGAAATAAGGGACTACCATAGGTTAAAGTGATAGTCAACAGCTGGTTACTATGTCAATGAAGTTCCTTTGTTTATATGGATAGGAGTTGACAAGTTCCTGTATGAAAAAAGTATACGTTTTTCATAGCAGAAACCAAAAATAAGGAATGCCTCAAAAACGACGAACTCCACGAAAAAAATTTATATAACACAAATTGTGTGTTTTAATGTGCTTTACATTTTTTGTGCAGTAAGTTTTTGTCCATCTCTTGCGGTGTTAGCAGTTATTCAAAATTCAGTAAAATTCATCCAGAATAAACTACTCTTCAGAGGCTATTCCCAGAAAATTCAAGATATACTTTTTATTTGTCAGGTAAATATGTTTAATATACGAAATTTTAATCAAAATCGTTAAGAGCCATTTTTGAGAAAATCAATATTTTTTGGAAAAAGTTCCATGTAAAGGGTAGTTGGGGGTGGGGGATTTTTCTCAAAATCTTCGTGTCGCATCCCTAGAAGATACTAAACTTAAATACACAGTTTGGTATTTTACCGACTTTTCGTTTTTGAGTTATCGTGTTCACAGACACACGGACGGACAGACAGACACACACACACAGATATACACGCGCGCGCGCGGACCTTTTTGTGAAAATGCTTTTTTTTTGGATATTAGGGACCCTAAAACATATATTTCCGGTGAAATCTCGGTATCGAATTTTTGGGTGGAGTGCAATACCTTCTCTGTGCACTATGTACATAGTGCTTATAGAGAAAGTAAAAATGTCCATAAATAAACTCAATTTCAATTTATGGGTAGGAAAGGACAACAATGAAAATTTGTTATAAAAGCTTTAACATGCGTTCAATTTATAAATGAATGTGTGTGGTTGCTATATAAGAACTTACAGCATGTTGACACTAACTTTTGACAATTGTGGATTTATTGGAATCTTTTTCTTTAAAGGCCAGCAACGTATATGCGGTAATTTAAATTATACGGCGTTTAACTCTGCCGAGCTCTCCCTCTCAACTAGATGAAATGTGTGTTCAATGTGGGTAGCACATCTTAACTTGTGCATTTTTATATAGCTTTTGCGCATTTTAAAAAGCTTTTGCCTTATATGCCAAATACATACGCACACTCCAAAGCGTGTTCGAATGACGAAACTTCTCTTCTCGCACTCTATCAATACAAATTGAAAGATTAATGACTCCACCGAGACGTTTCGTCTGGGACTGGCATTCGGGAGGTCATGGAATCGTTCCCCGCGGCCGACCTCTCTGACCCATGGTTTTTCGGGTTTTTTCCCCACGTCACTAGGTGAATGCTGGGGAATATTCTTCATTCCCTCAAACTTCCTTACTCTTCACTTCATCTTCATTTCATTCCAACCGGTCTCTTTTAGCTTGTAAGTGTCGAAGAAGGACTGCGGAAGGTGCCATTCCATGGAATCTATGAGTATAAAAATATACTGTAAAGTATATAATAAGTGTTTAATATATACACCTTATTGGAATTAATAAAAACGATTGGAATACACATCTTATGTATTTATTATTCTGACCCTTCTCTATTTGCGCTCTGAAAATACAACTCTCGGCGGCGGGATGACGCTGATGATTTGTCTGCAGACTCAGGAGAGCCACGGGACTGGCGTTCCCCGCATCCAGATAATGTGTTAGAGGCTCACCACGGCGGCTCCCTCCCTGTTCGGATGTCGGCCGCCCTCTGAAATTACACTAATCTCAGCCGCTCCTCCAATGGTCTGGCGTAAATAAGAAAACGCCTACAGTGTGGAATACCTTTCCGTCAAGTACGTATATACACACTGACACTAGATGGTAGCTCATTGCGGTAGAAGTCAATATCGCTAGAGGGAAGCAATGTTAACGCTTCTTAGCACTGTTCTTAATACTACAATGGATGCAATATTGCGTTAATTCTGCCATCTTGCGACTTTGGCAGAAAATGGATAAGGTATATGCGCGCAGAACCTCATGTTTCATAATATTCATAATCCCAACTGCAATTTAATTTATACATTATTTCATTCTTACCTTGGAACGCTGTGCTTAATGATATACGCAACAAAGCTCCACAAAACTGCCCTTTGTTTCGTAAGACAACTGAGACATCAGTGTCATCATCATCCTCGTTGTTAGCGTCGCTGCTGCTGTTAAGAGCTGCTGCAGTTGTATCATAACTATTATGGAGAGGTGCTATTCATATTTCTAGGGCTATTCGACTCTCAAGCTTTTCTGAATACACAGAATGAATACTCACGAGCCGCTACTGTATCTGGGCATACAGTGGTACCGAGCTGTTCCCTATATGGAAGTTCAGCCAATATTTTTAATTCACTGAATGACTCTAAACAGTATAACCCAAAAACTGATCAACATCAATATTGGTATTGAACTTCATTTTTTAACGATACAAAAGGATATTTTTAAGAAAAATCCCCACCCAGATTTAGTCCAGTTTACACGGAGTTTAAATTGTTGTTTTATAAACATAAAAATCTGTTATTTTAATCTTCCTGTAATATATTTGCATAACAAATAAAAAGTAAACTTGAATTATCTAAGAATAATAGATGAAAGTTTCTTTACACAAAGAATTTTATATTAACTGGTAAAGTATAAAGAATAGTAAAATGCTTATGCAGGAAATATATTCTGGGATAGGTTTCACCCTACACTGTGCATTCTAGAGGTAATAATTTCTGAGGTAGAGCTGTTCGCGCCTGTGAGAGGAAAGCGGATGGACTAGGGGTTTAATGTGCAGGAGGGTGTACATTTGGGTAAAAATATCAGGAACCATAAATAAACACGCAGAGTGCGAAGAAGACACGGGGCTTTTACTGTCAACAGATAAGGTGCGGTCAGGGGGTAAGAGAACCCGAGGATTACCCAAACTCCATTCAACTCATTCTAGATCTCACAGTTTACACTTGGTAAATAAAACTAGCCCGTCAGTCAGTATGTCTAGCAACACCAACAACTCAGATGAACAAGGATCTTGTGGCTCGGAGCTTTTACAATAAAACCCATGCTAATGTCAGCATTGCTTTAAGAGATCACAATTGTCAGCATTTCGAAATCTTGCCATTAGTATCGATTTCTGAAACTGGTGCAACTTTACCTCTTGCTAAATGAAATAATTTATTCAAAATGACCATAACAGATACCCTACAAAATAGTCAATCTACGGACCGCGCCGTGGCCGAGTGGTTAGACCTCTAGCCTCTCACCTAGACGGCCGGGGTTCGATCCCAAGCGACCGCACGTGAGATTTGTGGGTACTCCGGTTTCCTCCGCCATCGCATTCCACCGGTGTATCATCAGTGTCACCGCCTGCGGTGTCATTAGTAGTTAAAGCGAGCGTTAAACACTACAAAAAAAGAAGTCAATCTATACAGTTTGACACTTTGCAAATATCTTTAAACCATTTGAGCGTTTTTGAGAACATATTTTTTTTCACATAAAAGGTAGAGCTTTATTAAAAAAATTCGTATCGCAATCTTTGAAGATACAGAACTTAAATACCATTTTTTATATTAATCCAACATTTCGGCATTTTCTAGAAGTGCTTATTTATTCAGGGACCTTTAAAACATATAGTTCCTGCTATTTATTATATACTCGATTTTTTTTTAAATTAGAAAAGCACCAATTAAAACAATCGGATAGGGACATAACATTATTTTGGTTGCAGTACTTACTATAACTATATGCTTCAGAAAATAGACAATCAGTTTTATTTTTGTAACAAAAATGTATACATTAATGCTAGCTTTCTTTCTGTACGGGATGATAAAAGTTACTTCTCAAACTAGCGACGTTATAAAAAAATAAGCTTGCAGTTCCAGATCCAGTTGTCCAAGGCTTCCTCAAAGTGCTTCTGTGTTCAAGTTACACCTTGACACGCTTCGGCGTTTTCTTGCCCATTTAAACATGACAAGCAGCTCGGTGACGTCATGTATTGGTGACGTCATACTCGTACCGCGCCTGGTTTCGTCTGAAGAGAGTTCTTGTTGACTCACAACCCAGGTTGCGCCAGTTGACCTTCAGTATTGTAAAGCGAGGGGCAACAGCAATAACACCGTCAAAAATGTTATTGTTGTCTGCACTAGCATTAGTGTTAAGTGTGTTACATTTTAGGGGACAATGCATATGAACTATCCTTAATACTAAACGTATTTCTTCCAAATTTTATATTAAAACATTTCTTTCGCGTCTTATATAGAAAATTTCAATTCTGTACGTGCATTATTTTGCCTGAAAATCGCACAGTTAAAACGATCCTTAGTATAACCACAGTTAATTTTGTAGTAATTTCCATAAATTTGAAATTTACGGGAAAATTGGCTTCAAACCCGATACTAAAGTAATCTCCATATGTAGTGCTGATCAAACATCTTAAATCTTAAAACTTTAGGACTAATGTTTTTACTGTATCTACACATACACTATGCACACAGTAGGTAGAGAAGGTACCTATAGTGTTTTACCCAAAAACATCGATATGGAATTTTTATCGGTAATGTATGTTTTGAGGTCCATTGAATAAAAAGTACAAAAAAGCTCCGTATGTGTGTGTGGGTGGGTGGGGGAGGTAGGTATGTGGACAGATTGTTCAAAAACGACAAAATACCAAAGCTTACTTATTTATAATTTTTATTTAGTATCTTCCTTCAATGCAAGATTTGTATGAAAATTCCTCCACAGCAAAGTTCTCTTTACATAGATGATTTTTCGAAATATTCAATTTTCACAAAAATGGCTTTAATGATTTTGATTAAGATATTTACGTGACAACTAAAATGTATATCCGAAGACCTCTTCTTTCTGGACGACTTTTGCATAACAGGTAAATCGTAACCATACCCATCACCGCAATAAAGTCTTGTATAGTTTTCGAGATACCAATGATTATATGCTCTAAAATAGCATCTCGGATAATCTGCCTTTCTAGAGCTCAATTGATTGATTAAATTTGGTTGGCAGGAAGATTTTGAGTTTTTAGGTTGAGATCTATTATTTTTTCCTGGCCCTAATACCTATCAAGTCTCCACTTTAACAGCATTCCAGTAGCCAAATTAATAAAGAAAAAGAATCCATTTTAAAAATGCGGAAAGAAACATGATATAGCAGTGCACGTACATTTGTAATTATTTCATGATTTTAATTTATTAGTTATATGCTCGCATGTTCGTTGTGGATAGGAATACACCTTACAAAATAGCATAAATTCAGCAAATGTGTGGAACCATAGCAAAACTACAAAAATAAAAAAAAAATCTGAAGTGTTCCATTCACATGACTTACATCGCTGTGACAAGTTATTGTTAAAAAGCATATTCTTCTGTCTACTTTAGGATAATCGAAATAAACTAACAGATTTTTTAATTCTCGTTTCCTTATAAGTAGAGCGAAAATAAGGGAATGCACTCGGCTAAAACGATAGTCAAATGTTTTAAAAGCTGGTTGCTGTGTGGTTGAAATTCTTTTCTATGCAGGGTCAGGAGTTTACAACTTTCCGAGTGGGAAAAGTTTTAAGTATTTTAAATTTGAAACACATAACAATCAATATCTCAGAAATAGTCAACTCCATAAAAAAATGTATATACGTTTTAATATGATACATTTGCTGTGTAATAAGTTTCTGTTTATCTCTTACGGTTTATCAGTTTCGCAAAATTCAGCAAAATCCATCTAGAATAGAAGTCTTTAGAGGCTACTTCCAGAAAATTCAAGATATATATTTTATATGTGATGAAAATGGCTTTAATACGTAGTATTTTAATCAAAATAGTTATAGCCATTTTTGAGAAAAACAACATTTTCGAAAAATTCTCCATGTAAAGGTAGTTTGGGGTGGGGGATTTTTCTCAAAACCTTCATGTCGCATTCCTGGAAAATACTAAACTTAAATACCAAGTTTGGTATTTTAACGACTTTGCGTTTTTGAGTTATCGTGTTCACGGACACACACAGGGACCTTTTTCCAAAAATGTTTTTTTTTATATACAGGAGACCCTAAAACGTGTATTTCCAGTGAAATCTCGGTATCGAATTTTGGGTGGAATGCAATACCTTCTCTATACACTATGTACAAAGTACGTGTAGAGAAAGTAACAAGGAAAGAAACAAAACTGAACTTTTACAGGACCATGCCGGTGTCTGCGCATGCATTGCAGGGAGTCGTGGATAATAAAAAAAAAGAGAAAATCAGATAGCATAAATAATATTCTTACAGAGCACTAAGAATTTTTATACCTATATTTCAAATTGAATAAAATGAACATAATTGGAAATACTACATGAACCGCAGGGTAAAGATGTGAAGGTAACACATCAAAAACGGATATGAATACCTTGTGTACTCACCAAATTAAGAACTTACCGATTTATTACTATAAAAAAAATGTCCGAGACATTTGTAAGAATGAAAATTGTGGAACAGATATACGTTACATCTTTATATTAAACTTATTTTCATTTTCTTTTACCCCAAAATGCGAAATGTGATGTTTCCCTTTTAACCAGGGAGCTTGAAATTTAAAGAAAAGCACTCTCCTAAAATGGTTAGAATATTCATTCATAACTTCCAAATATTCATCGTTAAATCTCTCAGCTTTTTCTTTAACTTCATTTTACAATTACTCCGGAGATTAAGAGATAGGTACACGTGTTCAAATTCTTTTGATGAAAATAAAATGGAGTTTTGTTTATGGACGCTCTTTAAAACTGCTGTGGTTCTCAGCGCCCCATTCTATAAAGGCATCCAAGACCGCTTAATTTTGCTCAGAGGCCTCTTAAACAGGTTTGAGGTTCTTTTACATGCTGCAAATCTACGACACGGGACCAGCGGTTTTATTTTCCTTCCAAATGAAGCCATGCTAAGGATTTTTACACCCAAAAAGAATCCATGATACTCCGCTTTTTTTTTTTTTTTTGGTAGTGTTTAACGTCCGCTTTAACTACTTATGGCACTGCAGGCGGCGACACTAATGATGATGGAGCACCGGTGGAATGCGATGGCTTGGGTAAACCGGAGTACCCGGAGAAAACCCGTCCCAGCGCCGCTTTGTTTACCATAAATATCACATGCGGTCGCTTGGGATCGAACCCCGGCCGTCTAGGTGAGAGGCAAGTGGTCAGTGTGATACTCTTCTGGGTTCGAATCCGCGACCTTGGGCACATGAAGTTAGGTGTAGGTGACGATGAAAATGGCAATTAACACGTTGATTTTGAAAATTTTAAACCAAGCTCTTATGGATCACCTACAGGAAATCACAGCTCGAGGAATACGGGGAATTCCAATTCAATATCACATTGACATTTTCGCGGCTCGGATAGTACATTAACTTTTGTTTTTCCTCTTTTTTTTTTTTTAGGGTTCCTCAAGGTGAAAGTAATTCATACGGAAACCATAGAAAAAGCCTTGTTCTCGTACACATACAATGTAGGTCTGTCTTCAGTTTCCTGAACTATGTATTTTCAGTCATGCTGATACACCCGTTTTGAGGGTGTAATAATATGTTACATTGTTAGTTTTAACTCACACAACTTTAATTTTATATATCCCCCCTACACACACATCTAAAGAAGGCAGAGGAAACTTTGGAATCCACCCAAAAATCAGACATCGAGATTCCCGTTTTAAGACTCCTTCTAGCAAACGATCCTTGAGAGGCAGGAAGTGAGAAAGCTGCATAATTCAAAAACGAAAAGACGGGCAACTACAAACGTATCGAGAAAAAAAGCTACGCGGTAACTCGTGAAGCTCGCGCGTTCGATTTCTTTCAGTCGGCCACTTTGACCATTTTTTATTCTCGTGGTTTCCTTGGATCAGTAGGTGAATGATGTGACGGTTACGCTTCTGTTTCCTGAGCCTCATTTCCAGTCCTTACCGCTTCCGAACACCTGTTTAAGGACCAGGTACAGCGCTCGGCATGCTGCGGTTGGGCGGTGGAAGTGCTCTTCGGAAAGGTTTCTCATGGCGTTGGGTAGACTGTTGATGGATCCGCCTTCATGAGTTGCATTCCCGGACTCTAGGGATTCCCATGCTTGCGCACACTATCTACCGATCTATCGATGTTCAGGTCTGCCCCCATCCCCCCTTCCAGTCTCCTTCCCAGAGATAATGCTTGAAGCATAAAGGGCCGCACTGGTCTACATTCGAATATTTATAATTATATAGTATAACATTGAAGAAAATAAAAATAATTGGAAAGATCACATGAACCGCAAGGCAGAGATCTGAATGTAACATATCAGGTAATATGAATGGAGGTACCATAGTTTAATTTATTTTAACTAAAAAAAAAATACTGCAGACGTTTGTCACAGTTTGACAAAGGCGGAACAAATATACGTTACATCTTTGTATTAAAATTATGTTTATTTTCTTTTATCCCTAAAGACACAATTACGATGTTTTCTTTTTAACCTAGAAGCTTGAAATTCTAAGAGAAATACCCTACTAAAACGGTTTGAGTATTTATAACTTGCAAATATTCATCGGTTAAGATTCTCAACTTTTTCTTACATTTCGTTTTGCAGGTACTCTGAAGCTTAAGTTATACATTTGTTCAAATTCTTTTCTTTCACACTTTGACTGGGATAACATTAAAAACCCAAGTTCTTGTGGATCACAAACAGGAAACCACAGTTCGAGGAATATGGGAAATTCCAAATCAATATCACAAACAAGCCAGGCTCTGACATTTTCACGGCCCTCGCTGTACACGATCTTTTTGCTCTTTTTAGATTTCCTCAAGGTGATGGAAACCGTAGCAAAAGCTTTGTTCTTGTTCTTAAATAAGGTAGGTCTATCTTATACTACCTTGAACTTGTTTAATCTCAGCCATTGCCCTTTTATGTAGATACCCGTTTTAAGACAAATTCGGAAATTCACTTACTAATTGCTAGTCTAATGGTAGTTCCAACGAAATTCATTTTAAATTTTATAATCCCCTCCCACCACCCTGAGGCACACATATACTGAAGGCAGAGGAAGTATTAGATTCCACAAAAAAATTCCAGTTTTGAAATAATTTTTATCAAAAGGTCCAAGAGAGAGAGGTGGACGTCATAATTAAAAAAAAAACGAAAAGTCGATACATACTAAGCGTACCGAGGGAAAGGGTTCCACGGTAACTATTGAAGCTCGCGAGTTCGATTTCCGTCAGGCCAGCCACTTTGACCATGTGTTTTTTTTTTTCCTTCTTTTTTTTTCGTGATTTCCCCGGGTCCGTTGGTGTAGAGTGTGATGGTTCCCTTCTACTTCAAATTTTCTGAGCTTCATTTCCGTTCTCACTAGTTCCTATCACCTGTTTCAGGGTTAAAGGACTAGGCGACGGCGTTCGGTGTGTTGTGACCGAGCGGTGGAGATGAGCTTCGGAAATGTTTCTACCTGGAGTCGGGTGGACTGTTGATGGACTTCTGGGCTCTAACGGGCCCCGGGGGCCCAGGCTTGTGTGAAGTCCATGCTTGTACACATCATCTCCCAGATATGGTCGATCGTCGAATCTCCCCTCATCCTTCTCTCCCAGAGATTATGCTAGAAGCGCATAGGGCCACAGTGGCGTACTTACGGTGCTCTGCCCCGATTTCAGGACTCATCCTGTTTAACCAAGCCTGGTAATTTGGGTTGTTTCAAGAAGGTGACACGAAGAATTTCACTCTATCCTTTGTGGAAAGGTCTAGCTATTTTATTTTTTAAAAATGATAAACGATATTAACAGTATATATTAAAATATATAATTTGATATGACATAAAAATAGATTGTGTATCTTGAACTTCCAGTGAATAGACTTGTGAAGTCCTCTTTATTTGAGTTGCATGACAATGAAATTTTAAATGATAGGATATAACTCATTACAGAGCAAATGAAGAACTGAGTCATATACACAGTTTGTGTCATTTCATCTCAGCATTAGCCGTTTTCGGAATACATGTTGCCAGTTTAGACCTTTCCCAAGCGCTATTTGACGTACACAATTGGAAGTTTGCAATTTTTTTTTTTTTTTTTTCATTTCTTTACTTTGCATTTGCATCACGGATAAACATTTGAATTCTGTTTTCGCATATCTTATACAACTAAACTGATGAGCATAGCACTCTAGATAGCTTTTGTATGACGTCGTTGGTAGAGAAATCTTGTGAATATATCACAGCAATTTTTTTCAGACTTTGAACGTATACGAAGAGCTCTAAAGAACATGTTTATATCAGATGTACATAGTTTTGAATTTACGATTTCAATTGTTAAATAGTATATTGATTTTTAGTTCATTTAAAAGTGCTACTTACGCCCGGAAGATCATACCATAAAAATCTACCAAATATGCATATAGGTGCTCTTAAAACCCCGAAATATGTCAGAAATGCAGTACAAAAATGAAAGAATAAACGCCCCTTGGCAGTAGAAAAAGTGATTTTTACTTTCTCTACTCAGTACACAGGTAAAGAAGGCATTGCATTCGACCCATTAGATTCCGGAATTTCACTGTAAATACACGTTTTAGGGTCCCCTGTATCCAAAAACGCATTTTTAGAAAAAGGTCTGTGTGCATATATGCCTGTGAATAACATAACTCAAACGCTAATAGTCAGTTAATTACCAAAATTTATAATTAATTTCAGTTTCTTCCAATGATGCAACGCGAAGATTTTCAAGAAAATACCCCCCCTCCCAATCCCAAACTACCCTTACATTAAAAAAATCAAACATTTTTATTTTATCATAAATGGTTCTTAACTATTTTGATTAGAAAGTGTATTAAATACATTTACATGTCAAATAAAATATTTATCTTGAATTCTCTGTGAATAGCCTCTGAAGACTCCTCACTCTGGATGCCTTTTGGATAACTTGTAAACGTAAGAGAGAGAAAATGTTAATACACAAAGAATGTAGATCTCGTTTAAATACGCAATTTATGTCAAACATTGTTTTAATTAACCTTGTTATTGTTTCAATTTTAAAATGCTTAAAACCTTTCTCGTACGGGAAGTTGTCATTCCTGTTTCTTTCGTAACCAACTTTAAAAGCTTTGATTATCGCTTTAACCTCGTGTATTCCCTTATTTCCGTTCTACTTGTAAGGAGCTTATAAGCTAGACCATTTCTGCTAATGTTTTTCTTGATTAGCATAAAGTATATGAATGTATTTATTTGATTGACTGTCATTTATTATCCTCCACATTAACATTCACATGAATCGTCAATACATGTACAAGATATACATTGCAATCTAACATATTACATACTCATGACTGTCTATTCTGCGATAAGCTGTTCTTACAAAGGCTTATTCTTCTAATGCTAATTAATATAAACATTAGCGGAAATAGTTTTACTTTATATTTCTTTATGTGTACAAGGGGAGTATATTTCCTGTAAATATTTCTCAGTATCAGAATTGTATAATTGGATTATATCCATTTTCCTCTACATATTTTTATTACTTGTCTAATTCATGGTCTTAACATACACTCCTAGAAGAGCGAGCTAGTACGAATACAAATTAATGTACTTAAATTATTTCTTAGAATTTGAAGCCAAATTGTTCATCTTGCCAAAGTTCACTGATAAATTGCAGCTCACAGCAATCACCTTGCACAAATTTTCAACTGCAAAACTTGGTCTGTTGTTTCCCAAAACACTTTTGAAACGAGAGACACTTCTTTGTGCATCATAAGAAGTCGTGGAGACATATTTTAATGATGTTAACTGCTCTACAGAGAGAAACAATCTCTTGGCGTGTTTTCCTTCGACAATCGCAATGTTGGTAACCAGGGTTTTTGAAATTATATTTTTTTCTATGACCTTTTTTCTATATTACCAGGAAAATATTTTAGTTACATTATTTCTTCAAATAGTACGTTATTTGTTTAAGACGGATCTTATAGTTTCTTATGTCTGTTGGTAAGAATGAAAAATGGTTAAATATGAAAACAATCTGTTAAGCTCATTGCACGAGATACTTTGAACTGTTTTCAATAAGCAACGTAGGATTTTAGAGTATTCCATTCACATGACTTTTTCTAGCTCTTCCACATACAAACTAGTCTTACAACAGGCTATTATTTTGCCTACATCATGCTAATCAAGATAAACATAATCAGAATTGGTTTTATTTCATTGTAAGTAAAAGGGAATACACTGCGCAAGAGCGAAAGTCAAATTGTTTAAAAGCTAATCACTATATGAAACAATTGAAGTTTGATTCGCTTTTATAACCAGCAATAAAATAGAGATAAAACGAAAGCTTTCAGAAAAGTTTAAGTAGTTTAAAATTGAAGCTTATAATAAGGAATATCTCAGAAACTGTCAACTCTACGCAAAAAACGGTATGACATTATGTGATTTAACGAGTTCTACAGTTTCTGTCGATCGTTTACAGTATACTAATTATACAAAATTATTTCAGAAAAATAAAGACGTATTAAGAGGATATTTTCAGAAAATTCACAATATGCATTTTATTTGTCATGTAAAAGCTTTAATATAGGTTTTTTTTTTTTTAAATAAAAGTCGTTAGAACCATTTCTGAGAGAAACAAACATTTCAAACATTTTTTCCATGTAAAGAACAGTTTGGGGGGGGGGGCAATCTTCTTAAAAGATGCTAAACATAAGTACTAAGTTGTAATTTAACGATATTTTTGTTTTAGAACTATGCTGTCTACAGACACATGCACATACACAGACCTTTTTCTAAAATGCTTTTTATACTCAGGAGACCTCAAAACACATATTTCCGGTGAAGGCACGACATCGATTAATTGGATGAAACACAATACCTTCTTTACCTACTATGTAGGTTGTACATAAGTGCTAAAGAAAATAACGAAACTTTTTTTTACACATACACACACTTATATAATGTTAGTTTTCTTTTAGAGGGATCTGTAGAAATTCACATTATAATTTAAAAAATAAATAACGCTGGCTACAATAAAATCTACTATAGACCAAAGTATTTTGATCTTATTAAAATATTTTTGGTTCAATTTTATAAAGTTTTACCTTAGTCTACTACACAAAATATATTCATACGATGTTTCTATTCACCTTAGAAAATCCCTACTTCTTTTTTCAAATACTACTTGAATTAGTCTAAAGTTAGGTTCATTGCGTGAGTAGATATAACGCCTAGCCATACATTTCAGATGATTCAACCTGTCTGCTGGCTAACTTTAGCAGGAATAAACATTGGTATGAAACACCACAGGTGCGCTAGACGGGAAATTATAAGCAGTCGCTTTGTATGGTAGGCAAGGAAATTTGATAGCTGATGTGCATACCGGTGGCTCAGCAAGGACTTGTAAATCCTAACAGGAAAACTAGAAAGATACGTTGTTAAAATCCCGTTATCATCCTTTGATAGAAAATGCTTCCCTTAAAACAGACACAAGCTCATGTTTGGGGAGGGGGAGTCTAGTTATGTGATAACATTTTATAAAATTCAAACCCTGATGTTGTAATCGCTGATATCCAGGTCTTCACTGCACAGAAAGCATCAATTGAGTATACAACAAACCGTATAGATAAATTTTCACGTCAAAAAATAAGGAAATGCAATAGGCTGAACCCACAATCAAATCTTTTAAATGTTGGCAGCTCTGTGATACACTGAAGTTCGGTTCTCTTTGCATGGCCAGGAATAAAACAAAAAAATATGAAAATTAAGAGCCAATTTTGAGAAAACAAAACTTTTCGAATCATTTTCCACGTAAAGAGTAGTTTGGGGTGAGAACTATTTTGAAAATCTTCGTGCCAATCCTTGGAAGATGCAGCACATAAATATCACACAGATCTTTTTCTATTTTCATATAGGGGAATATAAAACGTCTATTTTCAATTAAATCTCGGTATTGAATTTTTGGGTGGAAGGCAATACATTCTGTACCTATGCAGTATGCACTAAGTACTAAGCAGTGAAAGTAATAGCTTTCATAAGAATAGTCTATAGAACCGCTAATAAAGGGATAAGGGGTAGAGAAATGCATGCGAGTGTAACACATCAGTTTTTTGCTTAACCTAAACATTTCCTGTACTCACCGCAGGTAAACTGTAGAAAAAGCTAATAACATAACACAAAATAAAAATGAAGCTGTGTTCCATTCACATAACTTTCTCTGCATGTCCGTAACAAATTATTGCTAATAAGTTTATTCTTCTATCTACATCATGCTACTCGAGATAAACATCAGCAGAAATTGTCCTTATTACTTGGTTCCTTGTAAGCAGAAGGAAAAAAAGACACCTGTGTTCCATTCACGGGATGTCCTCTAGCTGTTCGGTAAACACACCTTTTATTCAAAACATTAATCAGTTATCTACATCTGATAATCAAGATAAATATAAGTAGAATCAGTCTAAGCTTCATTGTAAGTAGAAGGGAAATAAAAAAATGCACAGCTAAAGCGAAAGTCTCATCCTTTAAAAGCCGGTCGCTATGTGAAACAATTGAAATTCCAATCACTTTGCTTGCCAGGAATAAACAACCGAGAAGCTAGAAAAGAGATGTCTTCCCATTTGAGAAAAGTTTAAGTGGCTTAAAATTGAAACCAATAATCCGGAGTATCTCGAAAACGGCTAACTCTACAAAAACAAACAAACAAACAAACAAACAAATAAATATATAAATAAGAAATGTATATGACAAGGTGCGTGTTTTAAGGAGATCTACATTTTTGTGCAGTAAGTTTTTGTATAGCCCTCTGGCCCCTAGGTATTGGCTTGTAGGTCCTAGGGTGGTGTCGCCCTACAATTGCGAATACAACGTTTTTGTATATCTCTTACGGTTTGCCAGTTATATAGATGAAGAGGTCTTTAGAGACTTTTCCCAGAAAACAAGATATACATTTCTTTTGGCATAAAAATATCTTATACATAACGTATTTTAATCAAAATCGTTAGAGCCATTTTTGAGAGAATCAACATTTTCGAAAAAATGTTCCATGTAAAGAGTATTTTGAGGTGGGGGAATTTTCTTGAAAGTCTCTGTGTCGCATCCTTGGAAGATACCAAACTTAAATACCAATTTGGTATTTAACGGTCTTTTCGTTTTTGAGCTATGCTGTCCACAGATATACACGGACTTTTTTCTAAACATGCTTTCTTTGGTTTCAGGGGGTCCCAAAACATGTGTTTCCGATGAAATCTCGGTATCGAATTTTTGGGTGCATTACATTACCTTCTCTATACACTATGTACATAGTACATGTATAAAAAATAAAAATACACTTGGACTACAACGGCTGTAATAATTTTATTTTAGATGTTTTTGTGAGAATATTCTAGGAATTAAAACAAAACAGCTAATTTCCAGGATCTGCAGCATTGACCGGTTAATCCATTATTAATTTTTATAGCTGTTTATTTACTTTAATGGATTGTCGTTCCGTTGGCGACTAAAACCTATTCAAGCTTGCAAGGGTAAATAACAAGTATATACCTGCCCAGTCTCTCTTTCAAAATGAGTTTTACCTTTTGACCTTGTAAACATTACCTAATGGAGCATTACATTTTTTCTAGGGGAAAAACAAACCACCCTTATGTTCTTTGCATGACCATGAGAAAAAAAAATAATAAAACGCTATATCCACACGACTTTCTCAACCCACTATCATTTATTTGCATATAGCTTCTACGAAGTTTTCCTAGCTATGCAAGCTCATTACATTCTCCAGAGAATGTGTAGTACGTAGGTAGTACTAAAACATTCGATACCAGAATTCACCGGAAATTCACTTTTAGAGTCCCCTGTATCCAAGAAAAACATTTTTAGAAAAAGGTCCGTGTGTCTGTGAACACGAAAATTCATAAACGAAAAATCAGTAAAATACTAAACTTAGTATTTAAGTTTAACACTTTCCAACACACAAAGATATTGAGGAAAATTCCCCAGCCCAAACTTCCCTTTAGATGGGAAAATTTCGATGATCACAAAAATTACTAACGATTTTGTATAAAATGCAGTATATTAAATATATTTACATGGAAAATATTTTGGGAATAATCTCGAAGACGTCTTTATTCTGGAGGATTTATGTATTACTGGTAAATGGAATGACAGACTAAAATGTATTATAAAAAAGCAACCACAAATCTCGTTAAAGCACACAATTTATGCCATTCACATTTTTTTGTGTAGTAGACTGTTTTTGAGATACTCCTTGTTATTGGTTTAAGTTTTAAAATACTTACGACTTCTCTCGTACAGGAATTTGTCAACTCTTGGCAATACAAACGAAACGGATCTCTACCACATGACAACCAGTTTTTAAAAGATTTGAACATCTCTTTAGGGGGCCTTTTGGGGGGGGGGGTCAATGAAGCTTAAAGTTGCTCGACATTCGTCTTCTCAGGATACGCGAAAATCCCGGGGAAAAAAAAAAAAAAAAAAAAAAAACCTTATGTGGGTAACTTACCCTAAGCGACATTCGAACTCGCGACCTGTTGAATATGACGCTGACACGCTACCCCTACACACTCAGGCGGGCCTACCTTAAGCTTTCTGTATCCCATTTGTATCTGCCACGTATCTTGGCTAACATGAAGTAGATAGAAGCTTTTGTAACAGTTGGAAGAACCGGTAGGGAAGGTCATGCGAATATAAAGGATCAGATATTTCCTCTGACGTATATATTTTGAAACAACATAAAATGTTTAAGGCGTCATTATTTTGTCCCTAATTAGGAACGTCCAGACACTAAAAATTTACCTGCAGTATTGTAGACGCAATGCCAAGACCAGACATCATAAAGAAAGAAGACGGGTATAAGCATGTAGTGATCTGGTAACCTAGCCAGGCTGAAAACCTGTATTTACAGCATTTCAAACTTATTTTATACCTGTATATTATTACTTGTTATGCTATGAAATGTAAAATCACATCCGCAAGAAATGCTTACGTCCAACGACTGTCTAGTCAGAAAAATGGGGCCAAACGTCAAATGGAACTTTTAAACTTTTTTTTTTCCATTTCAAAACAAATCTTTTAAAGCGTGTCTAAAAATATATCATGTTTTGAAGCCCCTGAACAAAAAATAAATAAATGACATTTTTAGTAAAAGTGTGTATGTATATATGTAACATTATAAGAGAACAATTTATAAGTAGAACAAATGCGGGTCTTCAGATTTATTCGGCCTTTAGCACCAGTGGGTTTAAATGCCTGACGCCACTAGTTCAGTGTGTCCCTTGTCTCAAAGAGGAGGTGCCGAATTGAGCCTTTGACTGCATGCATTGCCCCGACTTTGCAAACAGGTTGATGTACTGGGCGGTGCAGAACTGTTTTTCACCAGGACATTTTGTGCGTTCTTTGCACGCGAGATGAAAGTGAGCCACCGATCACATAATTTGTGTGCCTTCTTAACTTATTCTGTGTAGATTAGTTTTGATTTACTGCTGTAAAAAGTATGAACAAGTGATTATTGTAATGAGAAAGTCCTCTACTTTACCACAACTGTCCAATTGTTTTAGTTACTTATTAGCATAAATTCTGCGATTGCGAGTTTCGAGAGGCAAGCGAATATTCCAAATGTAAATATTGGAAAGGTACGATACAAGCCCCATTTCACTAAGGTGATCTCGGAACTGTTGATATCCATCCCTTCTACTCAGCGTTCGCTAGTCCTCTGCAAGAAGCCATGCGTGATCAACTCGCTATTATTGACATCAAGCGTGGATCCTATATAAGGAAGTAAAGAATTTACGGAACTGTTGATATCCATCCCTTCTACTCAGCGTTCGCTAGTCCTCTGCAAGAAGCCATGCGTGATCAACTCGCTATTATTGACATCAAGTGTGGATCCTATATAAGGAAGTAAAGAATTTACCTATATTTTGAAGCACCTATTTAATTAAAACATTGCAATTTCTACATAGTATGGAGCAAGTGTACGCGGAAAGTAATACACTCTCTTATAACGAAATTTCAACCGTTCTTAGTTGTAGGCATATCACTAGTAAGGATTCTAGTTTTAATTTCCGCAAGTACATCTGTACGAGCCTCATTAACCACATTTAGGCTCCCATTTTAGATCGCATTTAACTCCAATCAAAGGCTCGAACTATGGACTCTTTGTGCCTAACATTGCAATTCTCACTCAAGTGCTAGTGATATAATACCTCCGATTATGTTGCAGTTTGTGCAAAGGGCAATATAAGGAGCATGTAAAAAACGGAGTGATTGCTTCCTGGTCGAGTGGTCAGCTTGCTGATTTCTCCCCCGGAGGTCACAGGTTCAATTTCCGGCTAGGGTGGAAATTTTTCTTTAACCAGAACTATTCCCTATACCACAAAGTCTGGAAGGATGATTGTGAGAGTGAATGTCCATGTGTTAAATGTAATAAAAATAATTATCCAATGGCAATAACCAACCGTTAATAGGGAATTGTTTCACAAGTTAAAAACCTTCGATATGACCATAGAATTAAAGGGGGTTATACGCAATTCGCTTTTGTATAATAATAATAATAATAATAATAATAATAATAATATAATTATCAGTGTTTATTTCAATAAAATATTCACCATAGGAGAATGCAACACGATGAAACAATTCCATCATTACTTAATAATATCCACTAATTACCTAATGCAGGAAGCTGTTTCTAAGAGCAGGTATCCTTAAGATTTTCGACCACGCGTGCATAAAAACTTTCGCCGAAATATTTATTAAAATGATGCATCTGTGAAATTTAACCAAAAATTGTGAAAAATTAAAAACTCTTTTCATAATAAAATAATATGAAGTCTAAACTTTAAGAAAACATATGTTTTCCCACTTGACGCACTTTAACTACCAATTATCTAAAGCTTTAAATTTGCAGGTGCATATTTATTACCAATCAATCCTAATTTTATGCCTTGTTTTCTCGCAAATGTTTTTCCAACACTTTTGGATACCTACTAAAAATGTTCTATACGATGCAAATGCTACTTTCTCTACTTGTAACATGGTACATAGGTACAGAACGTATTGCATTCACCCAAAATTTCACCAGAAATACATGTTTTAGGGTTCCTTGTATCCTAAAAAAAATCATTTTTGGAAAAAGATCCATGTGAATGTGTGCGTGTATTTAAGTTTAATATCTCCAAGCATACGACACAAAGATTTTGAGGAAAATATCCCCACCCCAAACTACCCTTTAGATAGAAAAAGTTCGAAAATATTTATTTTCTTAAAAAATGGCTCAAACGATTTTGGTTAAAATACCGTATATTAAATATATTTATATGACAAATAAATCTTGAATTTTCTGGGAATAGCCTTTGAACACCTGTTTATCATGGAGGAGTTTTGCCGAATTTTACATAACTGGTAAACCGTAAGAGTTAGACAAAAACTTCCTACACAAAAAATGTAGACCTCGTTAAAATACACAATTTATGTATTAATCGTATTTTCGTGGAGTTGATCATTTTTTTAGATATTCCTCGTCATTGGTTTCAGTTTTAAAACACTTAAAAACTTTTCACATATGGGAATTTGTCAACTCCTTGCAAGGCAAAGAAACGGATTTCAACCGTATAGTATTCTGTTATTTCCCTTCTACTTACAAGCAAGCAAGTAATAAGCATTTCTGATAATGTTTATCTCGATCAGCATGAAGTAGATAAAAGAATAAGCGTTTTAACAGTAATGTGATACAGAGCTGTAGAAAAAGTCACGTGACAGGAACACATAAGATTTTTTACTAATTTGTTTCACAATTTTTATAATGCTTCTTAAAAGCACTTACATTAAATAAAATGTTATATAATGCTCCAATTTTGAGAAATAAATCACTAAAAATTGAAACATTAAAGAGTTTTAGAGAGTGCAAACATGTAAAAATGTTTCAACAGTAATTAGAGTTAATATAAACATATTATACGACATATCATTTGTAAATTAACCTACTGTAAAAATCTGATGTGTTCAATTCACATGACTTTCTCTACATCGCTGTAACAAAATATTGTTGAAATCATATTCTTCTCTCTACTTTATGATAGTCGAGATATACATAGCAGAAATTGTTTTAATTACTTGTCTCCTTGTAAGTAGAAGGAAAATACGGGAATACACTAGGCTAAAACGATAGTCAAATCTTTTAAAAGCTGGTTGCCATGGGGTTGAGTTCCGTTTCTTTGTATGGCCAGGAGTTTACAACTTTTCGTGTGAGATAAGCATTTTAAATCTGAAACAAATAACAAGGAATTAGTCAATTCCACGAAAAAAATGTATATGACATAAATTGTGTGTTTTAACGTAGTCTACATTTTTGTGTAGTAAGTTTTTGTCTATCGCTTACGGTTTACCAGTTACACAAAATCAGCAAAATTCACCCATTATAAAGAGGTGTTTAGAGGCTATTCTCAGAAAATTCAAGATATACATTTTATTTGTCTTATTAATATCTTTAATACACAGCATTTTAATCATAATTGTTAGAGCCATTTTTGAGAATATCAATTTTTTTTTTTTCCCCATGAAAAGGGTAGTTTGGGGTGGAGAGATTTTTCTAAAACTCTTCGTGTCGCATCCCTGGAAGATATTATACTTAAATACGAAGTTTGGTATTTTACCGTCTTTTCGTTTTTGAGTTATCGTTTTCACAGGCATACGGACCTTTTTCTAAAATGATTTTTCTAGTTAGAGGGAGCCCTAAAAGTGTATTTCCGATGAAATGTAGGTATCGAATTTTTAGGTGGAATGCAATGCCTTTTGTATACACTGTGCACATAGTACGAGTAGAGAAAGTAAAAATTGAATCTATTGTATGAATAGCTTTAAAAATGATTCATATGGCTATTTGTATTACAACAATATTTAGGCAGTAAAACTGTTATTTAAGCGACAATTTTTATACATGTTGCATGTAATGACTAATATAAATTTCAACAATATATCATACATAATATGGATTTTCCAAATTTTACAGATGCATCACCTTAAACCTCGTTATTCATTTTTGCAACAACTTTACGCAAATATATTTTATCATAGGACTTGCTAATTCCAACTAGATTAGATTAGATTTATGTTGGCAAAGTTAGCCTTGAACACGTCAAGGCAAACAAAATTACACACACCAAATATACATTTAAAGTTCTCGCATTACAATTAACACTAAGCATGAACCTTTGAAGTGCATTAATATTAAGACAGATATTAAACATAACAAATTTGACGTGTAACATTCACATGACTTTCTCTGTTATACAAACAAACTATTCATACAAAAGATAATTCTTTTATCCATATCATGCTAATCAAGATAAACACTAGCAAAAATTGTCTTGTTACTTAGTTCCTTATAAGTAGAAGGGAACACATTTAGCTACAGCGATATTCAAATCTTTTAAAGGCTGTCGATATGTGATTGACATTCACGTTCCATGACCAGGAGTAAAACAAGAGATATGAAACGAATGAGAACTTCCCGTATGAAAAAAGTTGAGCTATTTTAAAATTGCTACTAATAACCTGAAATACAACGGAAATAGCACCACAAAGATGTATATGACGCAAGTTGTATGTTTTAAACAGATCTATCTACATTTTTGTGTCCTAAATTTTTGCCTATTACAGCTTATCCAAAAGTCATTCAGCATTAAGAGGACTTCAGGGAGTATTCCAAAGAAATTCAAGGTAATCATTTTGTTTGTCACGTAAATATGTTTAATATACATCATTTTAATCAAAACCGTTAGGAGTCATTTTTGAAAACAATTGGAAATCTCGAAAAAAATGTCCATGTAAAGGTAGCTTGGGATAGGGGAAATTTCCTGAAAATCTTCAGATCGCATCCTTGGAAGATACTGAAGTTAAATATTAAGTTTAGTATCTAACCGACTCTTCATTTTTGAATTTATTATGCTCTACACACGCAAACTCGGCTCTTTTTCTAAAAATGCTTGTTTTGGATTCAGGGTTCGTCAAAACATGTATTTCAGGTGAAATCTCGATATCAGTGATCACTATAACCAATACAATTTATAAATACCTAGTTATTAAACTCAAAAGCGCACATATAAGGTATTTCAAATTACGATGCTAAAATAATGCAATGAATATTAAACTTTCTAGTCAATTTAATGAGGCAAGGCACTAAACATAAAATCACTTTTTTACTTTTAGTCTACCTCATAATATTAAGTGTTTACATTCTTACTTATATGTCAAAATTTATTATGAAAAGTACACATTTTCACCGTATTACAATGTACTATGATATGCTACCGACAATGTTTACATCCTTACGTTTGTCAGTTTAGTAGAAGTTTGTCACTTTTGCAGAGTTTTAATTGAATGCTCGCAAAATCTGGCTAATCACCATTATGCAAATGCCAATGAAACAAATCGGCCATAGTTTCTACATATATAGGATAAAATAAGAATAATTCGCAGTTACGTCGCCTGTCTAAAGTGTCAAATGAGCCTAATTTTGCTACAACGAAACAAAATACCATAATCTAAATAAACTTTCATAAAATACAAGGTTTGTATCTAACACATGTTTCCATAAGAGTAATCCTCAGAGAGGATAGTCGATTTTTAAAATTATGGTCATTGTTTTGCTAGTACCCATTAAATTAAATAATTTCAGGTGGTATAATATGCAACTGAGGAAATTTGAAATTAAAGGGTTGACAATCCGCTACTAAATCTCATACTATTGAAACTAGAGATAACCAACTAGAAAAGATCCGAGTTCATAAACTGCATACTTTGTCACCATTTGTTTTTATATACAGAAATGGTTACGAGTTTTACTAATTACGTACAGTATTTGAAGAGAAACGAGAGGGAGTGGCTCTAACCCTAACTACCCCTTCTTAGGCACTTCTACTACAATGCAGAATGAAGCAAGTAACTTTGATTTCATCTGCGAGTATAATACAGTTATCGAAACTGTCAATGCTGTAAATTACAGAAAAATGAATGGTAAAACTAACCTGTTGTTAGCTTCAATGAGAAACATAATAAGAAGTACAATGTGATTTCAATAGCAGTAGTCATATGTTTCTCTGTCATGTTGACGTTCAAATGTCTATGCTCAGCATGACAAGTTACTCACACAAGGCACACACGGAACACCACGTAAACTGTAAGGCCACTCTCTGCAAACTGCTTCAACTCCACAGGAAGAACCGGCCAGATACAAAGACTGGTGGCTCCCCACTCCTAGAAGCCGGAGCAGCAACTATGCCAGATAACATGCAGGCTCCACGCTGCCTCCTATATCTTCTTCCGTCCATCAACGGCGGACGTCCGGTCTCTCAGCAGTTCCACAAGCGGTCTTCCTTTGGCTTCATCTTAATTACAAAACATGCAAAACCTCCCCTTTGTTGTCATTACTCTCACACAGATTCTCCAACAACATTGCCGGCACTTAAAGCCGACGCAATATGGCCAGAAGCCGTAACTTTGAAATTAATGGTTTTTCGGTTGTTACTTTCTCTAGCGCGTATGTATCTACAATGTACATAATAGGTAGAGAATAATGTACTCCATCCAAAAATTCAATGCCGAGATTTTACAGAAAATTCATGTTTTAAGAACCCGTGAATCCAAAAAAACAAAAAAAACAAAAGCAATTCTATGTGCGTGTGTGTGTGTGTGTGTGTGTGTGTGTGTGTGTGTGTGAAGCATAAGTCAAAAGGAACTTAGATACAAAATTTACCATTTAAGTTCAGTATCTTACAGTATTTTACGAAGATTTGCAGGATAGTCCTCCACCCCTAATTACCCTTTAAATGGAGCTTTTTTCGAAAATTAATTTCGATTTTCTCAAAAATGGCTCTAAAGATTTTTATTAAAATAGGTACCATATGTTTAAGATATGTGTATCTTGAATTTTCTGGGAATAGCATATGTAAACCTGTTCATTCTAAATGACTTTTGTATAACTGGTAAACCGAAAGAGATAGACAAAATTCTCTTTTGTTTTACTCCTCGCTATGAAAAGAAATCTGAAATTCATGACAATCACATAGAGCCAGCTTTTAAATGGTTTGACGATTTTTTTATTTCTACTTATAAGAAATAAATAATGAGACCATTTCTGGTAATGTGTATCTTGATTAGTATGATGTAGATAAAAGGACAATCTTTCGTAAGAATAGTTTGCAGAACAGCTAGAGAAAGTATGTGAATTGAACACATCAGAGTTTTACTTTCTCTACATGTGCTATGTACCTACATAGTGTATAGAGAAGGTATTGTATTGCACCCAAAAAATCATTACCGAGATTTTACCGGAAACACATGTTTTGGGTGCCCCTGAATCCAAAAAAAGTATTTTAGAAAAAAAGGTCCGTGTGTGTGTTTCTGTCTATGGACAGCATATCTCAAAAACGAAATGACCTTAAATACCAAACTTGTATTTAAGTTTGGTATCTTCCAAGAATGCGAAATGAAGATTTTCAAGAAAATCTCCCCTCCCCAAACTATCCTTTAAATGGAACGTTTTTCGAAAGTTTTGATTTTCTCAAAAATGACTAACAAATAGCTTCTGAAGACCTCTTCATTCTGGATGACTTTTGTATAACTGGCAAATTGTAAGAAAATATACAAAAAATTTAAATCTCATCGAAACATACAATTTATGTCATATACACTTTTTGTAGAGTTAGCCGTTTTCGAGATATTCCAGATTATTGGTTTCAATTTTGCCACTTATAATTTTTTCAAACGGGAAGACATCTTTTTTTCTCGTTTCTCGTTTGTTTGTTCCTGGCAAGCAAAGATATTGGAATTTCAATTTTGTTTCACATAGCAACCGGTTTTTAAAGAGACTGTGCATTTTCTTATTTCCCTTCTACTTACAAGGAAGCTAGTAATGAGACAATTTCGCTTATGCTTATCTTAACTAGCATGATATAGATAACAGATTAATGTTTTAAATAAAAGATTTGTTCGAACAGCTAGAGCACATCATGTGAATGGAACACTTCCCCGCACCTTTTATTTAGAAGGAACCAAGGAATAAGGACAATTTCTGCTAATTGTTTCAATGAGGTAGATAGAAGAATGAGATTTTAACAATAATTTGTTACAGAGATGTAGAGAAAGTAATGTGAATGGAACACAACAGATTTTTTCTATCATAGTTTTCTCCCCTGTTGTGTGTTAAAATCGAGAAGTACATGCCCGCATGGAGGTTAGAATGTTAGCTTTCCTTACATTCAGTTGAACCCAAAATATTACTTAAATACAGAATAAGACTAATCGCTAAATCAAGATATCTTCATATTGCGAGGGCATAATCGCTGGTATATTCATTTTAACCTCAAATCAAATGGATACGAAATAATAAATACCATATAACCTATATAACATAACGTGAAATTACTGAGCCCTCAGGGTTCGATCCCAAACGTCCGCATGTGAGATTTGTGGTAGACAAAGGGGCAGATTTTCTCCGGTTTCCCCCGCCATCGCATTCCACCGCTGCTCCATCTCCGTGTATCACCAGTGTCGTCGCCTGCGGTGCAACAAGCAGTAAAAGTGGACGTTAAACACTACAAAAAAAAAACTCTACCATAACCGCACATAATTCTAAAGCAGATACCTTCAAACGTGAAATACTTGTATATTTATTTATGTATGTTTATTTTAAAAATTCCATTTCAGATTTATGTGTATTATTTTGTTTAATAAAGTGTATGCTTTCACAATTGGTTTAATTATTAGAGAATAACTTCAAGCAATGATATGTTTTAATGTTGTAAAATGAGATCATTAAAGTATTTTACATGTGGGCTAGAGTGCCTATTGCATCGTACTTTTAAATCCGAATAAAAACTGGTTACTTTAGTAACTTATCTGTGCATTTTGCGAAAATAAGCAGTTTTTAAATATGAATGAAAAACCGAACTATTCGATAGTCATTTCCCACTATCGTCATAAACTCTCATATATGTGAATGCGTAGCTATTGTGCAGTTTAGTGAGATATCACATAGTTCTTCCCCCTTCCTCTGAATGAATGATCGTACAATACATAAGATTATCGAAAACATTCGATCATGCCCATTACTAGGTTACAACCGCTCCCCATTTCTCGTACAGTCGGTGTTTACAGAGGACACTCACCAGACAGTGTCACCTAGGCGCCAAAGACCCTTGACGCAGTTGTTTGCGTTCTTTGAACCGACGTTTTCGTCAGATTCCAATCATCCAAAACTACTAACTCTTTCATGAAAATGTTTTTGCTTTTTTCCTTTAAAAGTGGGTCTAACGATTTTATTAAAATATCATTGTTTGAGATATTGACATTTAGAATCAAATGTTATGTGCGTAAATGTTCTGTTCGTTCTTTTCATTTATAATGCATAACTGGAAAATCATAAGAAATGCACAAAAGTGTATATGCGTGCGTGTTTGTTTACAGCGTAGCTCATAAGTTGGTAATCGCTACGTCATCGAAATTTGGGAGTAAAGCAAAATATATACGAAACGAAAGAGGAGTTCCCGTTTGAGAATAGTTTAAGTATTTTAATATTAAACCAATAATAGAGAATATCTTGGAAATGGTAAGTTATATAAAAAACCTTATGTGTCATAAGTTATGTTTTAACTAGATCTACATTTTCTATGTAGTACGTTTTGTCTCTTTCTTACGACTTACCAGTGATGCAAAAGTCATTCAGAATGAAGAAGACTTCAAGGTCTATTTAAAAAATCAGGACGTACAATTTATTTTAATGTAAATATCTTTAATATATGGCATTTTAATAAAAAGAAAAGCTAGAGCCATTAACGAAAAAATCACATTTTCGAAAATGTTTCCATGTAAAGGATAGGGGTGGAGGATTTTATTGAAAATCTTCTTGTCACATTCTTGGAGTCGCATATTTGGCATTAAATGGACTTTTTGTTTTTTGAGTTCTGCTGTTCACACACATATACACACACTGACCTTTTTTTAAAAATACTTTTTTGGGTTATGGGGTTCTCAATACATGTTAAATCTCGGTATCGATTTTTTGGGTGGAATACAATGCTTTTTCTAGCCACTATATATTCTACGTAGAGAAAGATAAAGTAAAAGAAAAATGTATGATTAAAAGACAAGAGAGACAAGATGAAAGAATGCATGTGTATGCGTGTGTGTCTATGAAGAAGATTACAAAAACGAAAATTAGGATAATTCCGAACCTCAAATTCCCACTTCACAAAAAGTGTCTGTTTCTTTTTATTTCCTCAAAACTGGATTTTAAGGGCTTTGATTAAAATATCAAACACTTTAAAGATATTTGCATCAATAATAAAAAGCTAAATGATAACGATTGAAGTGGACAGATCAGTTGTATTAAAGAGGGAACAACCACAAGGTCTGTGTCGTCATGATGATGAATGATGAATGATGATGAGGATGATGAGGCGGAGGAGAAATAAAATGTAGGCCAAATTAAGTTAATTTTACAGTATTAAACGCTTACTTTTCTAGAACAGAATAAATATCCTGAACTTTTCACATCTAGGAAAAAAGCTTAATTACACCCATCTCTACACAGTACGACATATTTAATATTCTTTAAAACTAAAACTATTACTTCTTTCCGATTTACCTCTTATATGTAATGATTTGCTTGTCTTAAAATAATTTTCCTTAGCTCTGCTTATTATTATTATTTTAATTGTTTCATTTATATAGCCCCTTTTATCATCTAAGATCATATCGGGAGCTTTGCATTAGAAACAACTCGTCTGCAGGTTATTTACGTTGGTTTTAAATCGTTTTGTTTTCCTCAAACACACACACACACACACACACATTCACTCTCACACACATACTTGCAGATTCTTTAACCATCTGGTTAATGAAAACTTCCCCACCTCAGCCGGGAATCGAACCCGGTACCACTCGCTGACCACTTGACCACGGAGGCAATCGCTCTGATTATTGTTTTGTGTTGGAGTGGCAGTATGTCGAGCGAGTTCTTGATATTTTTCGTGAAATTCCTTCTTGTACTAAAAAAAACTCTATCTAAGCTTCACCGTTTGTGTGATTTCGTACCGCTTTAGGCCTGTAGCACACGTATTTTCATTAAGGACATGTGTGGCCGAAAGTTTGAAATTTCAAACTGATGAAGATAGTTTTTTTAAATTTATACTACAGATGTAATATAATGCTCATAAGTTATAGTACAAATTTTATCCATTTTGCTTTAATTATTTGTAGGTTATGGTCAAAATTGTTTATGTTTTCGTCATGTAACTAAAAAAAAATCCCTTGCGACAAAAAAATTAAAATTTTAGTCTAATATTTTAACCTTAGATTCACAATAATTCTACTTTTGAAATTATCTTAAGTTTCTCTGTGTCTTTTTTGGTTTAGGCTCCAAAATGTTTTAAAGTTATGAATGTGCTTTTTTGTCATAAAAATATAACTTTTATGTTTGAAAATTGAAAACATATGTATACTTAAATACATCTGACTGTAAACCCTAGGACAATTCTTATTCTCTGTGAACATGTACAGCACATTTTATTTGTGTAACAGGAAAACTGCTCCGCGAGGAGCATATTACAGTAAGCAGAATGCTAAAAATATAATAGCGAGGGAATAAGAAAAGATTTGAATGCATGGCTCACATTAAAATCCACCAGATTGTTAAGTTAGATCCTCAGCTTTCGTTTTTCTTTGTTCTACTTCTGCTTTTCTGTCCTTTTCTTCTTACATTGCTGTTTTTCTTCTGCACAACTTCGTTCTTTACTTTGCATGATGCGAATGAGATCTCGTCGAACTAAAGTTTTTCCTGCGGAGTCCAGTACAGTTTCACCTATAATAATTTGCTGTAGCTCCATTGATTTAAGAGATTTAAAATGATGCCTGGTGTCCAATAAACCTTTTTTATATTCAGGAATTATTTTATGGAATTAAAATAAAAAAGTCTATTGTTATGATGTTTGGTCAAATTTCAGTCTTTGATATCAAAGACTCAACACCTTTCTTTTCATTGAGCAAGAGCACTTGGATGTTTTGAAGCTGATGGTCTTGTTGAGCTTTCTCCGAACTTTCTTCTCCTCCTCCTAAGAAGAAGAAGAACTTTCAGGATTCTTCAGCTTCTTACTCACTAAGAGTTGGAAGAGGAAGGAAAGTTTGGTTTATAGAGGGATGTGCTTATTCATGTGGAGCTTTCGATAATGAGGCATTGGAACCATTTACTGCCTCTTTCGTTTCTTCACGAACAGTTGAAGCCTTCATGACATCACTAGAAATAGCGCTCCTGCCAGGGTATATTAAATTTTTTTGCTAGTGTTTAAGCCCACTTTTACTACATATGGCACCGCAGGCGATGACACTGATGATACATGGAAAGAAGACGGAGCACCGGTGGAATGCGATGGTGGGGAAAACCGGAGAACCCGGAGAAAACCCGCCTCTGCGCCACTTTGTCCACCAAAAATCCCACAACCTAGGATCGAACCCGGGCCATCCTGATGAGAGGCGAGTGGCTAACCACACGACTACGGCACGGCCTATATCCAAGATCTACAGAACTTACTCATAATTTTTGTGCAGTCATACTCATTCACTGGCATCTTGAGTGGAAAGAAGTCATTCCTTAAAGGTCTATAGACCTAAAGGTGACCTTTTGGTTTTACCCATTTCAACCCTGTTTTAGAGAGCCAAACACCGAAACATCCAAAGATTGAAGAACACGGGTGCAATGAGAAGGAACATGAGTCAATTTTCCCTTCTGAGCTTCAAGGCCTCTGCAGAAATGTGGCTATCGTAAGAATCTATCTGAATATCACAGGTTTCACTGTGAGAACGTGCTCTACGAGATGGCGTAGGAGGTTTCAAGAAAATCTCGTAGTTGTGCCATGCATTGTTCAACTCAATTGTGGATTTTCTATTATGATCGAACCCGTAATACTTGCTAATTAATATTGTTATTTGTACCTTACGCAGTACTAATCGTATTTAGTTACTATCATCTATGTAAAGAAAACTATCATTAAACAACGATATTATTACTTAAATATTAAATGCTTTATTCGTTTAACTGCTGCAATTTTACCAACGAAAATTGAATAAGAATCACTTCACCGACAAAATCGCATTTCTCAGTAATCACTTGGAATATTTTAATTGTTATTCAAAACAATATAGTGTTGTCATATAACGGAAACTTTTAGTGTTCAATTTACCCGACCCACTTTGCAATATTAATACATATAACAACTACTGCGAAATTGTGTATACTTAATTTGCCTGCTGAGCGGGTGGGGTTCGTGCTAACATGTAAGACATTTTGGAGGTCCCGGGTTCGATTCCCAATGACAGCCCACTCTGACTTTGGGGTTTCGGGTAGGCAAATGCTAGAGTGGTTCTTTATCCATCGCGTATTATTGGTAATACTGTCATACCAGGAGGTCCAAATGCCCGTCATTTGGCGTTAAAAGATTTGCAGAACGCGACGGGGTTATATTAAGTTAACATCTGTAAGGTGTAGAACTGGCTGAGCGACCTTCGTTTTGCCCCTCGCAGTTACCAACGAAGACTGAGCGGGTAGCGCCCGTTGAGAGGGATAAAACGAAAGTTCCTTTCGCTGGTTCTCCAAGAGTCGGCGTTAACTTGAAATATCCCCGTTGAGTTCTGCAACTCTTTTATGTCTGTACACGCTTAATACGGGGCTATTGGGCCACCTGGTATACTGGAATGTTTTATACAGTAAATTTGATCGGCCAACTTCGCAATATTAAATAAAAGAACCGCTCGAAATTGTAAGTGCTGAGAAATTAACCTGAGTTTGTTCTAAATTTTGATTTTTTAATCTTTTTCTAGTTTTTTGTTAATTCCTCTTCAACTTGAATAAATGTTGCACATCTGTTAACCATGAGAGGTAAACAAAACCATGCCACACAAAAAATTAGAGCCAAATAACCTTTTCTGTATCATGGCGTCGATGCAACATATTGCTACTATAACATTAAAATTGCAATACTGTTACTACCGGTTGGTATATAAATGTCTGTTTATTGCCTCAAATCTTTGAAAAAGTTCGTGAAATATGTCAAGAGGAAAAATAATTTTATATCATGGCAAGGCATCGTCGCACACAACAAAAGCAACTGAGTTTCTTGATGATCTAATGATCAGCATCAAGGGTCCTATACCGCATAGCTCTGACCTAGCATCTTGTGATTTGTTTTCTTTTTCCTTCAAAAATTAAAAATAAAATGTATGGAATTACTTTTTACTTTCTCTACACGTACTATGTGCATAGTGTATAGAGAGGGTATTGTATTCCACCCAAAATTTGATACGGAGATTTCACCGGCAATATATGTTTTGAGTCCAAAAAGGTTTTTTTTGGAAAAAGGTCCGTGTGTATGTCTGTGAACAGTATAGCACAAAAACTAAAAGGTCATTAAATATCAAACTTGGTATTTAAGTTTATTATCTTCCAAGAATGGAACACAAGAAAATCCCCAACCCCAAGCTACCATTTACATGGAAACATTTTTGAAAATGTTTTTCTTAAAAATAGTTGTAACGGTTTTGATTAAAATGCAGTACATTACAGACATTTACATCATAAATAAAATTTATATCTTGAATTCTCTTGGAATAGCTTCTGAAGACCTTTTCGTTCTGGATGGATTGTGTTGGATTTTGCAAACTAGTAAACCGTAAGACATAGACAAAACTTATTGCACAAAAACTGTAGATCTCGTTTAAATACACAATTTAGTCATATGTATTTTTGTTGTAGAGTTGACCGTTTCCCAGATACTCCTTGTTATTGGTTTTAAATTTAAACTACGTAATTTTTTCAAACGGCTTACCTTTCCTTTCATCTCGAATTTGTTTACTGCTGGCCTTACTAAGGGAACCGAACCTCAATTTCATTGTTCACATAGTGACCCGCTTTAGAAGACCTACTATCGCTTTAGCCATCTTTCCCTTCTGCTTACAAGGAATCAAGCAATAAGACCACGATTTTCTCGATTATCCTGAAGTAGATAAAAGAATCTCTTTTGTAGGAACAGTTTATTTGCAGAACGGGTAGAGAAAGTCATATGAATGGAATGCATAAGATTTTTTCTATTCAGATAAAGCAGCGGGAACTCATAAAAATGTGGTTTATGAAGTGCCACTGGACACTGGAGTGACTTTATTGCTCTAAGGATGGTTTCATCGAATGTAAAAATGTGTTGCTGTTAAAGGGCATTTTAAAAAATCTGATGTGTTCCATTCACATGACTTTCTCTACATCACTGTAACAAAGTTTTGTTAAAAATCATATTATTGTATCTACTTTATATAATCGTGATAAACATTAACAGAAATTGTCTTAATTACTTGCTTGTAGAAGGAAAAAAAGGGAATACACTAGGCTAAAATCTTTTAAATGCCGGTTATCATATGGTTGAAATCCGTTTCTATGCACGGCCAGGAGTTTACAACTTTCCGTGTGAAAAATGTATGAGTTTTTAAATCTGAAACAAATAATTTGTAATATCCTAGAAACGGTCAATTCTGTGAAAAAGCATATATGACATAAATTGTGTGCTTTAAAATGATCTACATTTTTTGTGTAGTAAGTTGTTGTCTATCTCTCAGTATGTAAAATTACGCAAAATGAATACAGAATAAAGAGGTCCTTAGAGGCTATTTCCAGAAGATTCAATTATTTGTCATGTGAATATCTTTAATATACGGTATTTTAATCGAGATCGTTAGAGCCATTTTTGAGAAAATCCAAATTTTCGAAAAAATTTCCATATAAAGGGTAGTTTGGTGTGGGGAGATTTTTCTGAAAATCTTCGTGTCGCATCCCTGGAAGATACTATCTTAAATATCAAGTTTGGTACTTTACCGACTTTTCGTTTTGACTTATCGTGTTCACAGACACACGAACACATACACACACACGCGCGCGCGCGCGTGCGGACCTTTTTCTGAAAATACCTTTTTTTTAATATAGGAGACCCTAAATCGTCTATTTCCGTTGAAATCTCGGTATCGAATTTTTGGGTGGAATGCAATACCTGCTCTATACACACTATGTAAACAGAAGGTAAAAAACAATAGAATCATTTACTTTTTTTAAACCAATCCTTCTTTGTTTTTCTGAATGTGTGCAGTGCCGCCCTCCTTTATCATATCTGGTGGCAGAATGCACGAATCGCACTAAGTAGATAGAATGCAAAGCTCATGTAACAAAGCAGAGCGGGTTTGCTTCCAAGCTGGAAAGCGGATATAAACACAAATGATATCATTATTGCGGATGTGTGCGTAGGAAAACCGCTTGACCGCTTGTGGCATTACTTGGAAATATGCATACAATCAAAAACTTCATCGAGATGTTTCTGCACCCTTATGGACTGCGCTAAAGAGGACCGACTGGAAATTAAAATTAAAATACAGAATGTGTATACATTTGTCAATTGATGTTGGATTCATAGGAATAATATTCACTGAGATTCTCCACACATTATCAACAACCCCTCTTTATGTTATTAGCAGTAAATGACTGTTTTAAAATAGTTATAATTAGGTAATTCCGACTTTTTTACTTTCTCTACGCGTACTGTGTACATAGTGTATAGAGACGGTATTGTATTGCACCCAAAATTCGATACCGAGATTTCACCGGAAATACATGTTTTGGGTCCTCCTGAATCCAAAAAAAGCATTTTTGGCAAAAGGTCCGTGTATGTATGTGTGTCTGTGGACAGCATAGCTCAAAAACGAAAAGATCGTTGAATACCAAACTTGATATTTAAGTTTAGTATCTTACAAGAATGCGACACCAACATTTTCAAGAAAATTCCCTCACCCCCAACTACCCTTTACATGGAATTTTTTCGAAAATTTTGATTTTCTTAAAAATAACTAACAATTTTGATTAAAATATCGTATATTAAAGATATTTACCTGACAAATAAAATGTATATCTTGAACTTTCTGGGAGTAGCCTCTGAAGACTACTTTATTCTGGATCAATTTTACGGAATTTTGCATAACTGCTAAACCGTAAGAGATGAACAAAATTTTACCACACAAAAAACGTAGAAAATTCAAGATATACATATTATTTGTCAGGTAAATATCTTTAATATACGATATTTTAATCAAAATCGTTAGGGAAATTTTTGAGAAAATCGAAATTTTCGAAAAAAGTTCCATGTAAAGGGTAGTTGGGGTGGGGGGATTTTCTTGAAAATCTTCGTATCGTATTCTCTTCTTCTTATATACCAATTTTTGAGCTATGCTGTCCACAGACACACAGACGGACCTTTTTCCAAAAATGTGTTGTTTTTTTTTGGATTCGCGGGTACCCAAAACATATATTTCCGGTGAAATCTCGGTATCGAATTTTTGGGTGCATCATAATACCTTCTCTATACACTATTCACATAGTACGTGTAGAAAAAGTAAAAATTGAAACCAATTATGGGGTAATATTTCAGAAATGATTAGCTCTACCAAAAAAAAAATATGTTTTTAATGAAATACATTTTTTTATAGTAAGTTAAGATGTATATTTTATTTGTCATATAAATATATTCAATATACGCTATTTGAATCAAAATAGGTAGAGAAATTTTTGAGAAAATCAAACATTACGAACATTTTTACATGTTAAGGGCAATTTAGCGTAGAGGAAATTTCCTGAAAGTCTTCGTGTCTCATTCTTGGAAGATGCTGAAATTAAATATTAAGTTTTGTGTTTAACGATTTTTTGTTTTTGAGATTGCTGTTCTCAGACACATACGTGCATTTTTCTAAAAATGTTTTTTTTTGTATTCCGGGACCTCAAAATATGTATTTCCGGTGAAATCTCGCCATCGAGTTTTGAGTGCAATACAATACCCTCTCTATACACGATGTACATAGTAGTGTAGAGGAAGTAAAAAGTACAGCTTAATCATACTTATTAACGTAATAACAATGTAAGCATTTAGTTTAGGTCTCACTGTAGTTCACATAAACGAGCAATGTACTCTGGGATATTAGCGCCAACTAGCTGACAAGTTATTCCTAAGAAGTCATGTAAAATATTGTTAACTGTCTTCTGTTAAATAGATTTCATGGAGTGCAAAATTACCGTTCTTTTAACAATTTCAGGTACTGTGAATGAACATGAGGCAGTACTTCCTCAGTAAACCCATTTCTCACTTATATTTCTTGAATTACAAATTGGCACACGAATGTGAAAATACGGAAGATGCAGTTAGATGCAAAATAAAATAGAATATGCAGTTAGATGCAAAATAAAATAAAACAATGGATTTCGGTAAAAAAATCTGATGTGTACCATTCACATGACTTTCTCTATATCCCTGCAATAAATTATTCTTAAAAAGCTTATACTTCTGTTTACTTTATGCTAATCAGAAAAAAAATTAGCAGAAATAGTCTTATTACTTGCTTCCTTGTAAGTAGAAGCGAAATAAGGGACTACCATAGGTTAAAGTGATAGTCAAAAGCTGGTTGCTATGTCAATTAAGTTCCTTTGTTTATATGGATAGGGGTTGACAAGTTCCTGTATGAGAAAAGTATACGTTTTTTCATAGCAGAAACCAAAAATAGGGAATGTCTCAAAAACGACGAACTCCACGAAAAAAATGTATATAACATAAATTGTGTGTTTTAACGTGCTCTACATTTTTGTGCAGTATGTTTTTGTCCATCTCTTACGGTTTAGCAATTATTCAAAATTCAGTAAAATTCATCCAGAATAAACTACTCTTCAGAGACTATTCCCAGAAAATTCAAGATATACATTTTATTTTTCAGGTAAATAGCTTTAATATATGAAACTTTAATCAAAATCGTTATAGCCAATTTTGAGAAAATCAAAATTTTCGAAAAAAGTTCCATGTAAAGGGTAGTTGGGGGTGGGGGATTTTTCTCAAAATCTTCGTGTCGCATCCCTGGAAGATACTAAACTTAAATACCAAGCTTGGTATTTTACCGACTTTTCGTTTTATCGTGTTCACAGACACACGGACCTTTTTCTGAAAATACTTTTTTTGGATACAGGGGACCATAAAACATATATTTCCCGTGGAATCTCGGTATCGAATTTTTTGGTGGAGTGCAATACATTCTCTATACACTATGTACATAGTGCGTATAGAGGAAGTAAAAAAAAAGTCCCTCAAAATATGCAAATATGCGAAGTAAAATTATTTTAATATACTTCTTTCGAAATGCAGAGTACGTAAGAAATGCATGAATATGAGCCTTCGATAAAAACATGCCTTTATAGGCAATTCCTCGGTCTAGTCATCATAATCATTGATTTCCAGGTATATTGCATAGATACTGCAACAAAGTAAAAACACTTGAAATAATTCAAATATACAATACCAAACAGTTTCGAAATGTCTAACGCAACAGGAAAGGTTTTCTTGACATAATGTTTATGGTTAAATAACTGCACTTTTTTCTACACTATGTCTATATTTTACGATTTGGTTTACCAGTTATGCATAATTCAGCAAAAGTCATCCAGAATTAAGATTCTATCCCCAGAAAATTCAAGATATATATTATATTTTTCATGTAAATATCTTTAAAATACGGTATTATAATCAAAATAAATAGAGCTATTTTGAGAACGTTCTGAATTTTTTTCCACGTAAAGCAAAAATAGGCTGGCGGTACTTTCTCAGAATTCTCGTGTCCCAACCTTGGAAGATATTGAAGTTAAATACCAAGTTGGGTATTTTACCGACTTTTTGTTTTTCGTTTTTGAGCTATCGTGTTCACAGACATACGGACACACACACACATATACACAGACTTTTTTTCCAATAATATTTCTTTTTTTTATACAGGGGGCCTTAAAACGTGTACGGGCGCAGGACCGAAGCCTCCCTTACCCAGGTAAGCTTAGCAGGTAACAACCCCCAAGCCTCCCGCGAAACCGGTGTAATTAGCCAGCAGGTGGGGTGGAATGGTTATGTCTAATTTCTCCCTTGATTTCTTTCAGTGTACGGCAAATTTGTTCACGGTTAACATGTTTTCCGATGTGACTGAAATTACGTTGAGTAGGACAGGAAGGAAAAGTCTACTTCGGAACGGTTACACTTTCGGATCCCAGAAGTGTTTAAAAAGTGGGATAGCGCGATGGACGTGCGATGTTAAAGGTTGCAAAAGTTTTATTAAAACCTTTTCCATTGAAGAAATAGATGTCCTGGTTATTCAAGAGGACCATAACCACGCGGCACCACCTAGTGACAAAATTCAGAGACAGAAAGTACTTTGTGATTTGAAGAGAAAAGCTACGGAAGACCATCACAATTTATATAATAATCAAATATTATAAACACCAAACTGCAACTGTTTGACTGGGAAGCTACCTGCTTTGGGAGGCTTGAGGGCTATGTAATTAAGGATCTTGAAGGGCCCGGGAGGCTTCCGGGCATTTTTCTGACGGCGGGAGGCTTCGGTACCGCACTCACGTGTACTTCCGGTGAAATCTCGGTATTGAATTTTTGGGTGGAGTGCAACACCTTCTCTACCTTCGACCCATGTAATATGTAGAGAAAGTAAAAATCGAGAAAATATTGCATGCTGACCAAAAATAGCGGATACATATTTTATTGTCATGTCACTATTCCAAACATACGAATATATTGTAGCCAAAATCGTGAGGCTATCTACGGAAAAATATAGTTTTTTTTCTGATAAGAGAGAGAGCTTTCGAGTTCGTTTCGCATCCTTAAATGGTGTATGACATATTAAATTGAGAATTATTCGATTTTTCATTAATACTGCACACATACACACAATCAAGAAATTCCTTTTACTGGAATTGTTTTTAGTGCGCCTCTATGTGTACGTATTCCTAGTGAAATCTCGATATCGAATTTTTTAAATGGAATAGAATGTGGTTCCCAAGTTCTCTACCCAATAAAGGTAGTTAGTAGACAAAGAAACAGAAATGACTTTTTCTGCTCATTCTCCTACAGAGAATACTTGCAAAGACTTGTACTTCTATCTAATTCTTGCGAATCGATAAATGTCTATTAAACATCTAGAAATGTTGTATAGGTGTAGGGATACAGTAAGCAAAGAGATAAAACAAAATAAAATAGATCTGTAATATACCATCTTGGCATCTGATCAGGATGTATATTGCATTTATTGTTTAACTCTTCATGCAGATTTATTTTTAATCATTATTATTTTTTCTATGTAGACACAATGCATATTATAAATAGACAAGGTATTGTACTCCACCCAAAAATTTAGTGTCAAGATTTCATCAGAAATGTATATTTTGAGGTCCGCTGAGTCCAAGAAAAAGCATTTTTTTTAGCGAAATGTGCGCGTTGCCGCGTATTTGTGGACAGCAAAGTTAAAAAACTAGAATATCGTTAATTGCCAAACTTGGTATTTATATTTAGTATCTTTCAAGGATGCGACAAGAAGATTTTCAAAATAATCCTCACCACAAACTACTTTTTATATGGAAAGAGTTTTGAAAATTTTGTTTTTCTTAAAATGGCTCTAACGATTTTGATTATAATGCCCTACATTAAAGATATTTACATGATAAATAAAATGTATACTTTGAATTTTCTGGAATAGCCTCTGCAGACCTCTTTATTCTGGGTGAATTTTGCATAACTGGTAAACCGTAACAGATAGATAAAAACATGCTGCACAAAAAATGTAGATCTCGTTAAAACACACAATTTATATCATATACGTCTTTGTGTAGATTTGACCGTTTCTGAGATATTTTTTGTTATTGGTTTCAATTTTAAACTATGTAACTTTTCTCAAACGGGAAGCCTCTCTCGTTTTGTCAGGCCATGCAAAATGAACCGAACCTAATTGTTTGATATAACGAACAGCTTTTAAAAGATCTAACTATTACTTTAGCCTAGTGTATTCCATTATTTTCCTTCTGCTAACAAGGAAGCAAGCAATAAGATCATTTTTGCTAATGTTTATCTCAATTGACATGATCTATATGAAAGAATAACCTTTTGTAAGAATAGTTTGTATGTGGAACTGCTAGAGAACGTTATGTGAATAGAACACATCAGCTTTTATTTTTTAATTTTTCATTTATATAACCCCCTTTTAACTTCTATGATCATATCGGAGGGCTTTGCTTTAGAAGTAAGTGCTGGTGTTTTTTTCACTAAACTGTACGGTTTAATAACAATAACTTTTTCTGTAGTGTATTATTAAGCACACATATTCACTCTCACATGCATAATTCCACACTCTATATGGGATAGGGAATTATTCTAGTTAAAGCAAAATTACCTCCAGGTGAGAAGCCAGGATGCTCACTACTCGACCGCAGAGGCAGTCTTTAATCATTATTGTTCAGGTAAAATCTTAACGTGATTACCTACCTAAACTAATATACTATATATTTTCTCTATTATTCTAATATTCCTATTGGAAACCAGCAGTCCCACAGTTGGCATATATTTCCCTTTCATTTTATTAACTTGACTAATAACTACTGGCAGCCAGCAAAGGTAAATCGATAGACTTTTACAAAACGTGTCACTATTTGATGACTTTGAAATTTCATACCCTTTGCATGACCATGGGGAAAAATGTAGCATCTACATTTCCTAAAAATATTTATTTTTTATTCGGGAGACCTCAAAACATATTTCCGGTAAAATCTCAACATCAGATTTTTCGGTGGAACACTATGCATAGTAGAGAAAGTAATGGGAATTTGTAAGCATATCTTATCATAAAGAATTTTGATGTATTATCTTCAAAATTGAACATTAATTTGGAAGATTTTATTTGGGCTGACCCACCAGTGTTTCATCTTTGGGAGTATTATACGATACGAAGATTTTAAGGAGCATCCCACCTCCCAAAATTACCCTTTACACAGAAAAAACTTCGACAATTTTGTTTTTCTCAAAATTGGCCTAAACATTTTGATTAATATACATTATATTAAAGATATATAAAAACGTGACAAATAAAACGCATATTTTGAATTTTCTGGAAATAGTCTCTGAACATCTTAATTCTGGATGACTTTTGCATAACTGGTAAACTGTAAGGAATAGATAAAAACTTACTACAAAACAAAAACAAAAAATGTAGACCTCGTTCAAACACTTATTTATGCCATATTCTACGTTTTTACATTTTTTGTTATTGGTTTCAGTTTAAAATACCTTTATCTCTTCTCATACGGGAATTTATAAATTCTTTACCATGCAAAGAAGCGACTCTCAGTCACACAGGAACCTATGTTTAAACATTAACTATCGCTTTATATTAGTGTTTTCCCTTATTTACTCTCTATTTACGAGGAAGTAAGTAATAAGACTATCTCTGCTATCTTTTATCTCGATTAGCATGGAATAGATAGAAGATTGATTTTTTTAACAATAATTTTTACAATGATATAGAGAAAGCATGTGAATGGAACACGTCACATTTTAATGTTAAAAGTCTTTCTTGTGTTCAAAATGTCTGATATTTAGAAACAAAAGAAAATCAAAACCGGGATATCTTGTTATCTTTACGCAGTCATCATTAAACGCAACGCAAAGTCTTATATTTTAGTGTATAATTATCTTCGCCTGCAACGCTAGGCAACTATCTTATTAAGGCTACATAGTGGTCACGGAGAACCACATAACACGACTACCGAGAACTATAGGATTAAACAAAAACCATGTTTCGTCTTAATATTTATTCCAAGCACGAAGAAAAAAAATCTGATGTGTTCCATTCACATGACTTTCTCTATATCTCTGCAACAAATTTACTTCATGCTAATAGGGATAAATTAGCAGAAATAGTCTTATTACGTGTCTCCTTATAAGTAGAAGCGAAATAAGGGAGTACCATAGATTTAAGTAATAGACAAAAGCTGGTTTCTACGTGGCTGAAGTTCCTTTGTTTGACAAATTTCTGTATGAGAAAAGTATAAGTTTTTTAAAGCTGAAACCAATAGCAGGGAATATCTAAAAAAACGATCAACTCCACGAAAAAAAATGTACATGACATAAAGCGTGTGTTTTATAGTGATTTACATTTTTGTTGTAAAATTTTGTCTATCTCTTACGGTTTACCGTTATGCAAAATTCAATAAAAATCATCCAGAATAAAGAGGTCTTCAGAGGCTATTCCCAGAAAATTCAAGATATACATATTATTTGTCATGTAAATATCTTTAATATACGATATTTTAATCAAAATCGTTAGATCATTTTTGAGAAAATCAAAATTTTCGAAAAAAGTTCCATGTAAAGGGTAGTTGGGGTGGGGGGATTTTCTTGAAAACTCGTGTCACATCCTTGAAAGATACCAAACTTAAATACCATGTTTGGTAGTTAACGGTCTTTTCGTTTTGTGAGCTCTGCTGTCCAGACACACACACGTACACACGGACCTTTTTCCAAAAATGCTTTTTTTGGATTCAGGAGGACCCAAAACATGTACTTCCGGTGAAATCTCGGTATCGAACTTTTGGGTGCGTTACAATACCTTCTCTAAACACTATGTACATTGTATGTGTAGAGAAAGTAACAAACCAATCACTAATAAGTTTAATAACTTTAAATTTTTTGCCATTATCTTCTTAAGAAATGAATACATTATAAATTCGAATGTTACAGGAATTATAATAACGCCGTCTCCCACTCGAACCAAGATTTTCGTAAAAAAAATCACCAAATTGCTCCACAGTAAACACATCCAACGGTGACCGTGGATTTATGTGATGACTAAATCCAAGTACAGCACCTTGTTCTCGCTGATACTATTTTAGACCAATGTGGTCCCTAGCTTCTAAAGAGACTATGCTGTCTATGTACTTATAATCATTGTAAATTTGCCGGTGTGTTTGAACAATGATATAAATGACATTGAAATTTGTTCATGGAGACATTTTCATACGGCAACCAATCGTCCCATTATAGACGGTAGAAAGGCTTTCCGTGTCATATGACATTTGTTTTCTATGAGAAGAGACTTTCTGTTAAATGTATAAATGCTTCATTTACTATTACGAGTTAAAGACAATAAAATAAAATCCTTGCTTCATTGCAAAAGAGATTCACTTTTGTTTAACTTGATCTACAATTCTTGGTAGCATTTTTTTTGGCAGCGCCGTGGCCGAGTGGTTAGACCGCACGCCCGCATGTGGGATTTGTGATAGACGAAACGGCGTCTGGGCGGGTTTTCTCTGGGTCCTCCGGTTTTCCCCGCCACTCATGTCACCAATTGCTCCAGCATCACCTTTCCTATCATCCATTTCGCATATATTTCAGATCATCCACTTCCTTATGCTCATGCCTGGTTACGGGCCGACCATTGGTTCCAGGTGTTTCATTCTGTGGTTTCGTGCCATTGGCTCCCTGACAGGCTTCTGACTCCTAGGCAATATGCTTGTAAGTTCTAGGTGTTGTCAATCCCAAATTTGGGGAGGGCAAGCTGACCACGAAACGAAAAGTTTAATGTTCTTTAACCTGGTAGGTCATAGCGGACGATGGATGAATCGATGGATGAATGTAGTAAGTGAAATGATGTAAAAATGTGCCCGGGGTCCATAGAGCAAATCTGATGGTATTCTTGTCTTTATCAGTTCCCTTCTTCCATTCTCATGATCGCCAACGTAAAATTGCTTCTAAAAATGAGTATTAGCGGGGTATGTATCACAGCTTATTTTTACAGTCATTTTCTTTCGCTGACTGTTATAATAAGTTGTTTGTTGGAAGAATAAACAAATACCTAACTAAAAGTATAGATTCTTTAGCAAGTTTAGTAAGACGGAATATTTTAGTGTTAGCTAATCACTAGACAGATTCCTGGTATGTTTAGGAAAACACTATTACAATTCGCGTCAAACCTCCTGCACATGACCTTCAGAGGCTGCACGGCAGTAGCGAATCACATGCGTGCAACGTTGCCAAGTCAGTACTAGCCACGTCTCGCTTAGTAATTACCAGATTAACACTCGAATACTGATAGTTTATTACAACCTTAAAACTTAGAGAATGATCGAGCAAGCATGTACGAAGAAAGAGTGTAATTTTAGCTTCAGCCATTCAATAGATAAACGCAGTTATGTTTTCGTGTATTTTGTTCAGAAATGAAACAGACCTTGAGCTGTTAACAGAGATGTGATTAACCTTTGTACTAATGTACCATTATGCCTGCCTTTTCTCCTAATACACCTCAAACACTCTAAATGGGGACAAATCAGGTAGTTAAAGTGCAATTCTACGTAGTTGAAGATTAGAACATGTCACTAAAATAAAGCAAGTGATTGGTTAGTGGAAGAAGAGAACCAAAATATAAGGTGTATATAAATGATAATCGGGGTTTTAACTTTTTATAATATTTATTACATTCAACTTACAGCTATAAATAAGATGTCAAATGAAAAAGCAACTCAAACAGTTTTGTTTGTTGGCACAAGTGCGCATGTACGTGCAATGTTTCTGCCGCAATCCGCTAGACAGCGGTAGTAGCAAAAATGGCGACTAGTAAACAGAAAGCGTTTTGTGTTTTGCAGTTTGCAAAGACCGGATCTGTAGTTACTGTGCAACGTGCGTTCCGTAGTAAGTTCGATTGTGATCCTCCTAGTGATAAAAACATTCGTAGATGGTATAATCAATTTGAAGATACCGGCTGCCTTTGTAAAGGGAAGAGCACGGGACGACCAGGAGTGAGTGAAGAGACTGTTGAGCGAGTGAGAGTCGTTCACTCGTAGCCCAAAGAAATCAGTCCGGAAGGCTAGTCGTGAATTACAAGTTCCTGTATCGACTGTTTGGAAAGTTGTAAGAAAACGCTTACAGCTACGTGCTTACCGTTTACAGTTATTACAGGCTCTAAAGCTGACAGACCACGGATTACGTGCCAAATTCGCAAACGACATGTTGTTTCATGACGATTTTATGGATCATGTTGTCTTCAGTTCTATGCATGACCTCCACGTTCTCCTGACCTAACGCCATGCGATTTTTACCTTTGGGGCTTCATCAAGGGTCGTGTGTACGTGCCTCCGCTACCAGCTGACCTCCCTGAATTAAGAAATCGGATTGAAGCAGCTGTTGGTACAATTACTGAATACACACTTATCAACGTTTGGGAAGAACTCGGCTATAGACTTGCTGTGTGTCGTGTGACAAAGGGTAGTCACATTGAACATTTATAAGCTTCTTGATAAAACTGTTTGAGTTGCTTTTTCATTTGACATATCATTCATAACTGTAAGTTGAATGTAATAAAATATTATAAAGAGTTAAAACCCCGATATTCATTTATAATCACCCTGTATAGTGTTTTAGTCAAGCAGTGACAATAAGCCCCTCGGCCATCCCTCTGGAATAAACAGGTGCGTTAATTTCTATTATCATTTATTTAGGTTTACTAAACAGCTAAATTTTACTTAGGTTTATACCTACAGTTCCACTAAATAATCATCGGTAACACCCTGCGCTGCATGCTATTTCTCTCTCACGCAAAAGCGCACGGTATGACTGCCATATACAGGAGATTTGATTTGAACTCTAAAACACTCGATTCGGTGCTTCCAAAACCTACCTGCATTATCTCCGATAGCGTGGGCCAGGCAAGCGGCTTTGTTCTGGGTAACTTCCTAATCTTCGTTCACCATTGAGGCATTTTATTAATGTACCTTTATTGATTTTGAAAACTATATTTTTGTATCACATGATTATGATCTGAGCAATAATATCAACATCTTGGTTCGGTGCCGCTTCGAAACAGTCTGTATAATGGTTATGAGTAGCGTGACCATAATACTGAGTGATTAAGATATGTTTCGGCCGGTGGAGCGCGGAATCCGACAAAGAGTTGACTAAGATGACTTGGGATTATGCTTCGGCCAACGGGAATGCAGGGACTGAAAGCAGCGCGATTTAAGAAGTATATTGCTATATGTTTTTAAGTGTTTTTATAAGCAACAGTTCAGGTTGATTGTTTTCATCCCATGGATAGCTTCACAAAGAATAGGCATTACGTCGGTGTTCTTTATTCTGTATAATTTCTAACCTGTTCAATGCGAGTTTGATGCATGCGTGTATGCGCATTCCATTGGAATGTCGGCCAAAATGGATTCCAATGGTGCTTTAAAATTCTCTTGTGAAAGTCTCATAGCTCGATGAATTCATCCTTGAGCGTGACCTAGGGCTAAAAAAAGAAAGAAAAACCCTTATTTAGATTTTTATTTCATTGATAAAAAAATATATTTCAAATTTTGAATGGATTCCTCTCAGAATACCTGGACAAAACATCTGAAACCGTGACACTGGGAGTCTGGACATAAACATAAGCTCTAAAAATGTGATATCTTCTATTCAAATGAATTTCTCTAGCTGTACCAAATACGCATTATTCTTACAAAAGATTATTCTGCTATATACACCACTCTAATCGAGATTCAACATTAGCAGAATTGCTGTTATTACTTTCTTCCTTGTAAGTAGAAGGGAAATAAGGGAATGCACTTGGCTAAGGCGATAGTAACATCTTTTAAAAGTTGGTCGTTATGTGAAACAATTGAAGCTTGGTTCTCTTTGCATGGCCAGCAGTAAGACAAGAAAGCTGAAACGATAAGTGGCTTTCCGTTTAAGAAAAGTCATGTAGTTTAAAATTGAAACCAACAACAACTAATAACTTACAACTCTACCCACAAACACAAAAAAGCATGGCATATTATGTGTTTTAACAAGAACTACATTTTTTTGTCTACCTCTTACGATTTACTAGTTATGCAAAATTTAGCAAAATACATCCAGAATAAATAAGTATTTATATACTATACCCAGAAAATTCAAAATATGCATTTTATTTGTGATATAAATGTTTGATATAGGTTAGAACCATTTTTGAAAAAAAAAAAAAGCAAACTTTTCAAATATTTTCCATTGGGTGGGGGGGTTTTCTTAAGAATCCTCGTGTCGCATTCTTGGAACATACTAAACATAAATACCAAGTTGGTATTTAACGGTCTTTAAGCACAACACACAGGGACCTCTTTAAAAGTGCTTTTTTAGACTCAGGGAACCTCAAAACATATATTTTCGGTGAAATCTAATTATAGGTGGAATACTATATACCTAGCTCCTTTAGCTGCGATGTACATTGTGTGTACATGCGAGCTAGAAACGGTAAAAAAAAGAACGCTGGAACCTGAGTCGACACTGTGTTAAGTTCACGGAAGGAAAACACAAAACTGCCAGATTAGTGGAATCTTGTTCATGAAAACCTACGTAGGTTTTTTCTTTTTCCCATATTCAGTACTGCAACTCCTAAAATAATAAATATCAACACAAATCTCAAAAACGTGAGCATGAACGCCGTCAGGATTTTTTTTGACCAGTTTGACATAATTCCAAACGCAATGCTTATTTATTTTACAATTAAAATATATATCTTATATCACATTAAATAAAAAAATCTGATGTGTTACATTCACATGACTTTCTCTATATCTCTGCAATAAATTATTTTTAAAAAGCTTATGCTTCTATTTACTTCCTGCTAATCGAGAAAAAAATAGCAGAAATATACGTATTACTTGCTTCCTTGTAAGTAGAAGCGAAATAAGGAAGTACCATAAGTTAAAGTGATAGTCAAAAGCTGGTTACTCTGTGACTAAAGTTCCTTTGTTTGTATGCACACGGGTTCACAAAGTCCTGTATGAGAAAAGTATAAGTTTTTTTCATAGCTGAAACTAAAAACAAGGAGTATCTAAAAAACAATCACCTCCACGAAAAAAAATATAGAACATAAATTGTGTGTTTTAAAGTGCTCTACATTTGTTGTATGTTAAGTTTTTTCCATCTCTTACGATTTTGCAGTTATGCAAAATTCCGTAAAATTGACCCAAAATAAAGTAGTCTTCAGAGGCTATTTCCAAAAAATTCAAAATATAAATTTTATTTGTCAGATAAATATCTTTAATATACGATATTTTAATCAAAATCGTTAGCCATTTTTTAGAAAATCAAAATTTTCGAAAAAGTTCTATGTAAAGGGTAGTTTGGGGTGGGTTTTTTTTCTCAAAATCTTCATGTCGCATCCTTTGAAGATACTAAACTTAAATTCCAAGTTTGGTATTTTACCGACTTTTCGTTTTTGAATTATAGTGTTCACAGACACACTGACACACGGACACACACGAACCTTTTTCTGAAAATACTTTTTTTGGATACAGGGGACCCTAAAACATATATTTCTGGTGAAATCTCGGTATCGAAGCTTTTGGTGGAGTGCAATACCTTCTCTATACACTATGTACATAGTACGTATAGAGAAAGTAATAAGTATGTAATGCATTACAATTTATTACTTTCTCTACACTTACTACCCCACCCATTACGACCTGCAGGAGTTACCCCATTCCACCAAGCGATGGCACCCAAATGAGGATGGTGGAGGATTTGGGAGGTCCTACATTTTTACCGTAGAGTCCGATCACGTTGACTTATGGCGATCCTCTACAAGAGCTAGTCAGAGGTGGAGCGTGGATAGGACGGCTTAAAATCGCCACTCCAGAGCCGGGAATCGAACCACGGACCCTCAAGAGCCGCTTACGAAACTGCAGCACTACCTCGGCGCCCACTATTCAAATTCATTATTTGAAATTCTCTGCACTCTCCATAACAGCGCCTAACACGCCAGATGAACTTCTGGACAAATATTTTACTCAGTTGAAGCCAGCGATTTTTCAGGCAGTTTACCTATTTTGGCCAAGAACCCTGAGAAGCAGCTGAAACCAGCTTGAAGATAAAGAAAAACGGCGATCAAAGTGTCGATAATAATTGACTATACTATGAATCCTGGGACATAAAATACATACAACATTTTAAGTCGCCATTGGGGCTGTCATCTCAAAATAATTTCAGATCACCTTGTGGTTTACCGGGAAACATGCGAGTCAGTTTAGAAATTGAATGCTATGTCGGCATGTTAGCTCAGTAGTAGAGCAACCGGCTAGAGACCGGGAGATCCATGGTTCAAATCCCGGCTATGGGATTGAATTTTTCAGGCTGACTCTACCTATCCAGCGTAAAGTTATGTCTGAAGCTGTTTCACAACAGTTTAGCAAAAAATTAAATTACGTTTTATTTATGGACACTCTTTAACTGCTGCGACTCTCAGCGTCCCATTTATATTGTGCGTGAAAGACAGGTTAGTTTAAGTCTCAGAGGCCTTTTTATCATGTTTGAGTTTCTACTACGTGCTGTAAATCTACGACGTGGGACCAACGGTTTTACTTCCCTTTGAGGGAAGCCACGGTAAAGATTTTTTCGCCTGAAAAAGTTCATCACCCACCGCAGGGGTTTGAGCCCGCGATCTTGGGGACCACAAGCTAACATGTTGCCCCTGAGGATGGCGACGCCCACCTGTAAGATGCTTATATACGCCTATTCTATTGCTGATTGGCGTAATTAAGGGGAAATGCCCCTACTAACCAACGCCTAAGAAGCCTGAATTTATTGTAACAGTTTGTGAGGACATATTTTAAAGGCAGCAGTGATTTTTTGCGGTTTCCTGGTTTCTGCGAATGCGCTCCTATTGCAGAGTGACTACATGATGACGTAATAAAAGTAGTGGGTCAGAACCAACTGATTTAGTCTGCCCTAAATAAACCCAAGTGTTATGTTTATAGATGTCAACGCTAATTTATTCTGAAAGCAACATGTCATGAGTTAATGAAACAAAATACCATCAACCTATAAGTGCCTTGATGCTTTATTTTCTAAGAATTTACTGACGGGTTCTGGTCCCAAAATTCAAAGTTGTCATTGTTAATTATTGTCTAGCATTATGATAAAGTAAGAGAAAATGTCTTTACTGACAGAAAATTGTAAGAGGTTGTAATTGAAGCAGTAGGCCGCGGTGTACGACACACAGTTATGTGCAAAAATACTGTAAATTCCTTACCAGTTAACAGCAGTGCTTTTTCCTCGGCAAATTTGGCACAACTCAGTGGCGGCGATAGGAAATTAAAACCGGTGACAAAATAATTATTTATCTCCCAATGAGCTGAAAGTTCTACCAGTAGGGAAATATGCGGCTAAGCTACTGTTGTATAGGAAAAAAATCTTATGTGTTCCATTCACATGACTTTCTCTACATCGATGTAACAAATTATTGTTAAAAAGCATATTCTTCTATCTACTTTATGATAGTCGAGATAAACATTAACATACATTGTATTAATTACTTGCTTCCTTGTAAGTAGAAGGAAAATAAGGGAATACACTAGGCTAAACGATAGTCTAATCTTTTAAAAGCTGGTTGCCATGTGGTTGAAATCCGTTTCTATGCATAGCCAAGAGTTTACAACTTTCCGTGTGAGAGAAGTTTAAGTATTTTAAATCTGAAACAAATAACAAGGAATCTCTCAGAAATGGTCAATTCCACGAAAGAAAAAGATGTAAATGACATAAAGGTGTGTTTTAACGTGATCTACATTTTTTGTGCAGTAAGTTTTTGTCTATCTCTTACGGTTTACTAGTTACGCAAAATTCATCTAGAATAAATAAGTGTTTAGAGACTATTCCCAAAAATTCAAAATATACATTTTATTTGGCATATAAAAACATGAAATGAAATGGCGTTTTATTTATGGACGCTCTTTAACTGCTGAGGTTCTCAGCATCCCATTCTATACTGGGCGTGAAAGACCGCTTAATTTTGCTCAGAGGCCTCTCTATCAGGCTTGAGGTTCTTTTACGTGCTGTAAATCTACGACACAGGACCCATGGCTTTACTTCCCTTCCGAAGGAAGCCATGCTAAGGATTTTTACGCCCGAAAAAAATCCATCGTCCTCCGCCGGGTTTGAACCCTATTTGGCATATAAATATCTTTAATATACTGCATTTTAATCAAATTCATCAGAGCCATTTTTGAGAGAATCAAAATTTTCGATTTTTTTTTCCATGTAAAGGGTAGCTTGGCGTGGGGGATTTTTCTCAAAATCTTCGTGTCGCATCCCTGGAATGTAGTAAACTGAAATACCAAGTTTGGTATTTTACCAACATTTTGTTTTTGAGTTATCGAGTTCACAGACACACGGACTTTTTTCTAAAAATACTTTTTTTGGATGAAAGGAACCGTAAAACGTCTATTTCCGGTGAGATCTCGGTATCGAATTTTTGGGTGCAATGCAATACCTTCTCTATAAGCTATGTACATAGTACGTGTAGAGAAAATAACATTTCTGATGTTATATTCACATGATTTTCTCTACCAATTCCACAAAAAACTATTCTTACAAAAATGTACTCTTCTATTTCAAGCTAAACAAAATAAACATTAGCAGAAATGGTTTAATTATACATTTTCTTCTACGTTCAGTGCGATTCGATGTAATCTGAAATTAATAATAAAATTTTTAATTATTTATAACGGGGAACATGAGAATATGCTAGGCTAAAGCGATAGTCAGATCTTTTAAGATGACCTTGACTGATCACTAGGTGATGGCTTGAAAATCCGTTCTATTTGTATGACCAGGATGAAAAAAATCTAATGACGACTTTCGACTGAGAAAAGTACCTATACGCATTGGAACATTTAAACCAATTATTACTGGGAGTATCTAAAGAATGAGTAACTATTAAAAGTGTGTGACATAAATTAAGTGTTTTGATACGGTCTTCATTTTTTGAGTAGTAAGCTTTTGTCTATCTCTGACCGTGTACCTGTTGGGCAAAGTTCATTCGGAATGAATAATCTTCAGAGGCTATTCCCAGAAAATTCAACACATACATTTAAATATATTTAATATATGGCATCATAATATAAATAGTTATAGCCATTTTTAATAAAAATCGAGTAAAGAACTACTCTTTACTTTTCGATGTAACGAGTAATCTGGGATGAGGGAATTTTTCTGAAAATCTTTGTCGTATCCTTAGAAGACTTAAATACCAAGTTTGGCACTTCGTTACTTTTCGTTTCTGACTTATGCTGTTCGCAGACATCCCCAGATCTTTATCTAAAATGGTTTTATTTATTACCTAATATTATTTTGTTTAGAGGTCCTCAAATGTGTATTTCCGATAAACTATCAGTACACAATTTTGGGTGGAATGCAATACTTTTCTACCTGATATGTGTCTACATGGTACGTGATAGAGAAAGTAAACACGAACATAGAAAACTTAGTTTAAATTGCTATATTAGACAAACACTGAATATAATATACAGGATAATTTGTGTTGTAGATAACTAGTTGGATTATTTATGAATGTATTTATTGTTTATAGAACCAATTTTTTTTTAATGAATCGAATTCTGGACTTTTTTTTTTTTCTTTTAAGAGGGAAAGCCTTTGTTTAATTTTACTTAATTCATTCCTTACACAATATTAAAAGAGACCATAAGGTATAGGTACCTCATTCTTTTTTTACACAAGATTCGACTAGACTATGTAAAACTAAGCAAGAAATTGGTGTTTTATACAGGTCTTTGGTACAAAACTTTACCACTTGCACTAATAGCCAATTACAGCTGGCTTCTCCACACCCACAAGCTGACAACACTTTCTATCCACTTACTATGTGTGTCTTTAGCATCACTAGTTCTCAATAGTCTACTTTCATTTGCAAAGTTTGGAATGCAGTTATCTTTAGAACAACGTATAAATGTATATAAATGTTATTTTAAATACAAATGACCTCATCGCATTTGTAAAGAATTCATCCTTCAGGAAACTTCAATTTCTTACACAATTGCTTTCATGCAGAACTTCAATTTATGATTTAGTGAATAAACTTGAGATAACGGTAACCTAAACACATGGAAAATAAATTTCGAAATAGAGCTATTTCTTATGTTAAATAATGTCATAAACCTGAAAACTTCCTAATGCAGAAACAGAAGTTTTCGGTAGTCATTGCTAGTAAATGACCAAAAGCGTCATTGTCACATTGAGATTTGATATCGAGCTATTTTAATGAAAGCAGGTCAAAATAAAAATTTCCGTGTCTAGGCTTTCTGAGAGAGAGAGGAAAAAAAAGAAAAGAAAAAAAAAAAAAAGAAAAAAAAAAAAAAGAAAAAAAAAAAGACGAAATTGGCAAAAATCTTGAAAATGAGCAAAACATACAAACTAAAATGCACATTAGTGGCCGAGCTAAATCCGTCAGCTACATGGGTTTACTTGGAACAATGCTTGTTTAGCTGCAGAAGGACATTCCACATTTTAGAGTATAGAATGTTATTGCATTTTATCTATAGGAATACATATTTAAAAAATCTGATGTATTCCATTCACATAACTTTCTCTACATCTCTGCAACAAATTACTCTATTTACTTCATCTAATCCAGAAAAAAAATAGCAGAAATAGTCTTATTTGCTTCCTTGTTAGTAGAAGCAAAATAAGGGAGTACCATAGGCTAAAGTGATAGTCAAAAGCTGATTGCTATGTGACTGAAGTTCCTTTGTTTGTATGTATGGAGACGAGTTCACAAAGTCCTGTATGAGAAAAGTATGTTTTTTATAGCTGAAACCAAAAACAAGGCATATCTAAAAAACAATCAACTCCACGAAAAAATGTATATAACATAAATTGTGTATTTTAAACTGCTCTACATTTGTTGTGTGGTAAGTTTTTGTCCATCTCTTACGGCTTAGCAGTTATGCAAAATTCTGTAAAATTGACCCAGAATAAAGTAGTCTTCAGAGGCTATTCCCAGAATATTCAAAATATATATTTTATTTGTCAGGTAAATATCTTTAATATACGATATTTTAATCAAAATTGTTGAGCCATTTTTTAGAAAATAGAAATTTTCGAAAAAAGTTCCATGTAAATGGGGGATTTTTCTCAAAACCTTTGTGTCGCATCCCTGGAAGATACTAAACTTAAATACCAAGTTTGGTATTTTACCAACTTTTCATTCTTGAGTTATCGTGTTCTCTCTCTCTCTCTCTCTCTCTCTCTCACACCTTTTTCTGAAAATGCTTTTATTGGATACAGGGGACCCTGAAACATATTTCCAGTGAAATCTCAGTTATCATATTTTTGGTGGAGTGCAATACCTTCTCTATACACTATATGCATAGTACGTGTAGAGAAAGTAAAAAAGAACCAAATCTAAAACTCAACTTATTATATACTAAACCATTTGCACTTGCTAATAATAATAAATATTTTCAACAGGAGTCACTTTGAAACACTTCCAAATTCAAGTTATTGCATTAATAATGTCTTTTCCCAAATCTTTTAAGAATTACATTAAATTAACAAATTCAACATTAATTAAGTCACTATAATGGGTGTCAAGGTAGCTCTGAGGTTTTATTTTTAGTTCTCTTGCTGAAAGTCAGTGGTTCGATTCCTGATCTAGCTTGGCAATTTTAAATTGACCCTATTCGTCTTAATTTCTGACCATAGCTCATATGGAGCTTCTTCAAGGCCTGTGGTTTGGCATCTCTAGCAAAAGTTGTAGTTCCCATCATTCCACCACATTTGTCACCCTTGGAGGCAAAGGACAGCACCTGCTAACACCTCTGCCTTAGAATCAGATCTATCGTATCTTGATAGAATGAGGCAATCCAGTAAGCACATGGGGAGTGTGATCCTCGCATATCAGCATTACCCATTGGACCAAAAGATGTCTTTAACACCACGACTACACACAAAGTTACTGCTCCTCCATTCAAATCTACAAAGTGTGGCAGTTGAGCAACTGTTCCTTTTAAGTATTTAGAAGTTGTCATTGGGGATGGAGTGTGTAGCAGTCCTGATTAACAAAAAAGTGATGTGTTCCATTCACATCTTTCTCTACATCTCTTCAACAAATTATTGTTAGAAAGCTTATGCTTCTATTAACTTCACTATAACTAAGAAAAAATTAGCAGAAATAGTCTTATTACTTGCTTCCTTGTAAGTAGAAGCAATAGTCATATGATAGTCAAAGCTGTTTGCTATGTGACAAGTTCCTTTGTTTGCAAGGACAGGAGTTGACAAATTCCTGTATAAGAGGAACTGGAGGGAGGGAGGAAGAAAGAAGAAAAATGAAATCAGAAATATTAGTGGCAGGTGGCAGAACTCACATCAGCCAGAATGCAGTTACCTGATAATGTCTGCATAACCCAGGAAGGATACTTTTAGCATGTTTAATTGAAGTAAGATTGCATACAAGAAATTCACAGAAGATTGTATGTAAAACAGTGCAGCTACATAGACATACTTAGGTTGAGGCAACTGTAATATTGCAGAGCATAAACACTGAGCACATCATCTGGGTTAGCATGGGAGACCTAGTAGTTTAGTTGAAAAATTCAATATCATATCCAGGATTTGAACTCTGGATTGTTCCCAGAAAACAAGTTCAAATTTTGAGACATCTTAATGGCGATTACATCTGAAGTACTTTAAGTTCTGTGCTTCATAGTTGAAGTTTGCAACAGAATATTGTGTAACCATGCAATTTTATTTCATTACCGTTAATTTGTATTATTAATGCTTAAAAACAATGTTCTATATATTAACGATGAACAATGATCAAATGTTTATGAATATTTTTTATCTTGTTTCCATAATGAAAGAACTGTTTTCTGTTTGAAAAAATTTACTTGGAGACATAGAAGAAGTAAGAAGGAATGTACATGTGTTATATCTTTGAACACCTTGACAATAGATATCGCCTTGAGAAAAGAGTCCATGCAAATTTAAATATATATATATTAAAAACTGCTAGTTAGCCAGGCAGATAAGAAAGAAAAATTTATTAGTCAAAACCAAAGCTACAGAAAAGGCATAATTGGAAAAGGAATATTAGACGAAAATAGTTTTACATTTATCAGGTAAACTTTCCAACAATATAAAACCCTACCAAGATGGTGCAGCGACGTAAAGGCTTGATTTGAAGACTACCCAAGGACAAGATTATCCTGGAGAACATCAACTTGGAGGATCACCAGAGAAGAAACTTTTCCAGGAAAAAGAGACACCTCTGTAATCCTTCTTCCATCCCCAGGAAGGAGCGAAGATGACGTCATAACATTCCTCACAAGGACACTGGCAAACACATAGATGACCTAAGAATATGCAGAGGAAAACGAGTGAACAACCATCAAACTCTAAAGGAAAAGGTATCAAGAGAACTTCACCTAATAAGTGTGCTCAAAGGCAAAGCCATGATTTATATTAAGAAGTGGCAGAAACATTCGATCTGTTAGGATGGATTCCTCTAGTAATAGCAATCCCTTGATCCATGGTGAGGGAAATCACAACATTAAATACCCGAACCCTGTGCCTCAAAGAGAAGATTTACTAAGTAGCATCACAAAGATGTTCGAAACAATGCAGGTTAAAATTGAAAGCCAAATAGATGTTAAAAATAAGGTTGATGAAGTACAGCCTCAAATTAATAATGTAAAGAACCAGTTAGGAGCCAAGATAAAAACTGAGGTTCAGCAAGTACAGGCTCAAATTAATAATGTAGAGAACCAGTTACAATCCCAGATAAATAACATTAAAACAGAAATTAGGAAAGAATTTGAAAATAAAACTTCAGAAATCCAAACTCAAGTAACCTCAGAACTTAACCTAGTTAGGAATGCAATGAATGACTTAGTAGTAGTAATGCAAAATAAACGTTTCAAAAAGCAATTCTAAAACAGAAGATTTAAGGCAAGATTGTAAAAGATTCTTAAATGAGATGGCTGAAAAACTCGCCTCTAAAGGATTAAAAATAGAAAAGGTAATGGAACCCCTTTAGAAGCTTCCCAAAATACAAATGCTTTACAAATAAGGGAATTAATACCGAAGTATGTTGCTTGACCAGTAATATGTCGGAAGCTTTAGAAAAAGAAGTTAATGTAAGAAAAGAAAATGAAATATTGTAAATAATATAGTGAATAAGGTACAAGCACAAAGCCTAAAATTAAACACTATGAATACAAAACAAAATGAAATACAAGAATTGCAAAATAATTTTGTAAAAAAAACAGAGAATATAGGAGATTTGAACAAAGCAGTGCTTGCACTTCAATCACAAACAATTGTAAATAATAATGAATGTAATAATAGCATGAATGTAAATCTCATGTGAAAACTTAAAAATAATACTAATTTAGGTTACAGTTCTATCAACAGTACAGATAACCTAATGCCCGATATTGACAAGTATAACAAAATTTATCATTGTATTACTACAGACGTTACCATAACAATATTTTAAATGAAATTGACCCACCTACATATAACGAAGAAATGGGAGATGTTGCTAAGACTTTTCTCCAAGAATTGAAAACCTACTTTTGTATTAAGAATGCACATAGTAAAGAAAACATTAAAAGGAAAAAGCCTTAAATGGGTAAAATCCATGGGTGCAATTAACTAAAGCTACACAGCTTTTAGGGACTTGTTTCTTGCAAGGCACTGGAGTCCATCAAAGCAGAATTTAATCAAATTGAGTTGGCAACAGCAAACTACCACCCTCCTACTAATAACAACCTGACTTTCATGGGGTTAGTTAACAGAGCTAGACTGATAGATCTGCCACTGTTGAGGCTGAAATTATGACAGCTGTAATCCAACACTTTCCAGACAGAGTTTGATTGTTGCAAGACTGATTGCCACAATGACTTAATACAGTTATTAGCGGAATTCAAATTCCAATCCATGCTGGAAGAATATAGGCAAAATAACCGCCAGAGAAGGGAACCAAGAATTGAGGGTCCCCAAGTAACCAGAACTGGAAACCAGGAAATGGGAAGATAGGTTCAGGAAAGCCAAAAACATTATCAACCCCAACATAAGAACAGCAACAATGGAACATACCAAAATTCTAGAAGGCTAGAAATGCCAAACTTTCAGGGGTGGGAGGGGCACAAAGTCATTACCATCCAACCGAAGACAGAGATTCGAAGAAAACTCGCCATTCCAACAAAGACAACCACCAGGATAAAGGGTGAACCATCTTCACATAAAGGGAAGGAATCTCTACCAACCTGGTATTATCGAGCAACCTAACCAAGCTCTCTAAGGCCAGGTAGACATTGGAAACCAGATCACTGGGCTAGCAGAATTCGTGAACCTAGCCCTAATATAGATCCACCCCATCCAGGCAAGAAAGGAACCATACCAACCAAACACCAACTGGAAAACAACAAAGGGATCACGTCTCCGATTACCGGTCCTGTGACAGTCTAAAGAACCAATTACCAGAAGTCAAAATAATAGCATTATTAAGAAAAGCATATATAAAAACCATGATTATCCAAATAAGCGGAAAGAAACTAGCTAATCTACCTAATATTAATATAGTTATGGCATAGGAAACAAAGCTATGATCGACACGGGTTCTACCACAATGGTCATATGCAAGACCTTATTCATAAAACAGAGGAAATTGGAGAAAATAAACTAAATTTTCTTCCTACATGTGGTGTCTACTGCAGCATTGCTATTGGATAGAAGAAAGAAAGGGTTGAATACCAAATTTTTATTAAACCTCACAATCAGAAATCAAGTATGTGAAGTAATTACTCTTGTAATTCCTAAGCTAGTAGTTGACGTTATCTTAGGCAGCGATCTTTTAATATATTGGAAAAGTATTATCAATTTTAAGCAGTGCCTAATTGTTATATATTGAAAATAAAGAAATTTGTCACATTAATGGAAGAAAGCTATGAGAATATGAGAGAAAACTAGGAAATAAAGATGGATGAAGGGTTCTTTGTGGAACAATTATTCACAAGAGCCCAGATAATATTAAAATATGCTAAAAGCAAAATCGACAAAAATAAATTTATGTATGCAATAATTTAGCTTGTCTTGACTGCTAAGAGAAAGTACATGAAGGCTCTTCCCTACATAAAACTATAGAAAAGGAAAGAGAAATGCTTAAAATAAAGAATACTTCAGCATACTCTTATCTGCATACAGCAGTGATGGCATCAGCCAGGCTATAACAATGAATACAATTCTCTATTTAAATATACCAAATATGGTTGATATCGAATGTTGAGCAGGTGGCAGTGAAGCCATTTGCTCTCTTGCATTCCAATATTTTGATGTTATGTTGACTAAAGGTTGGGCATTGTAGAAGGTGATTTCCATCCATAACATCTTAAAGTGTACACAAAGGACACAGAGGAGATCTCGCTATAACAATCCTGAACAAATGTTCAAGACAGTTAGGAGTCTAACAGAATTTTCTTGGTAGTGTAGCAATACTGGTCGTGTTATTACATAAATTTTCCTATGGTTTTCCTTTTGTTTGCAATGCAGTATCTAATTTTTTTTTAATTATATGCGGATATAATGATTCTTTTGATAGTGATAACTTAATTTGATGTAATTTTACTACCTTTCTGGCTAGAAAGTCAGCGGTTTCATTACCCTGCATTCTGCAATGTGCTGGTATCCATAGTAGTATTAATGTTATTTAAATTAATTAGCATTTTTATGATTTTGCAGCATTCTGCAATATTTAGGTGATTAGGTGTTACATCAGATGTAATGGATATTATAACTGCTCTAGAGTCAGATAATACAACTTTTTCAATTTATACGATATAATAGGTTTTGTAAGCTCTCAAGTATTGCCAAATCTATCAAAATTTGTGGTATTCAAACTTAATCTTTTGTAGAAAGAGAAGAGGGCATATTGCACCTGTACCAGTACCACTTTGGTAAGCTGGAACCATCAGTATAAATGTGTAGCCATTCATTGTTAGGGTATCTTAAATTTATTTCTAGTGTCATTTGTTTCAGAACACACGAAGAGGTTTTAGATTTTGTAAGTTCTTCAGCCAAGTGTAGATAGTGTTCAATTTCAAATAGTTATAACGGATCGATATTTGTATGTTTTCTTTTAAGTAAGAAATATATACCAAATATAACAGTAATAAGTTTTAACCAATTTGAATTTGAAGATAAATTCATATTGTGGGCACTAGAAGTGAGAACTGCAATGTACTAGTATATGTACAGTGGTAGGATGGAAGCACACAACTCAACCTTTGTTTTGTCTAATGGCTCCCAATAATATACAATATGCACAACTGTCAATATAAGAGACTTCTATTTTTATTTTAGTCTCCATCAGTTTTTTCCCTTCCTAAAGAGAAGCAAATCAGCTAACCTTTTGATGCAAAATTAATATTCTGTTATAAATCATAGTTTTGCAGTAATCTTTATTATACACTTCAGGTTTTAACACTGCCATATCCACAAAGTTTGAAACTTACTCCCCCATATTATTCAGAAAATGTTGCAAATTTAAATCAACATTTTGGTAAAAACGTTATTTGGATGAATATGGTACACTGCATACATAACATTTTTCATAAGGCACAACAAACCTAATTATAAAGAAGGCTGTCACGAATTTTAATATTTTGAGGTTTCCTGGACTTTTGTGTCAATTTTTTTTAAATATAAATTTACTTCAATTTGTCAATTTGGGCAAGTTTCAATGAAAAGTACAAAGTACCTGTGTAAACTTTTGTTATCAATTTACCCTCATCAGAATTTCAATTATTTTAGTTAGACAAAAAGGTGACCACCTAAATGGAAAGAAGGTAAGAGTGATGTTACATCAAATTGTAGAGTTGATAACTATTGTACATAAAAACTCTATCACAAAGTATTGAACTTCTGTAAACACTTTTTAAAACTGAGCAAACCAGATGTCACGTATGGGAGAGATAGCACACTTCAATCAGAAGCACAGTTAATGAAATTGCAGGGAACAAATGGTATTTTCCTCCCAGATTGGTTTCACAATGGCTTTTAATCTGACAATTGTTATATTTTAATATTCTCTTCACAATACTTAGAGCACCTAACAATGGGCATAAAAGATTGATACTACAGCAAAATGTTTTATGCAAAATTCATGTTTTATTTTTAACTGTACAAGAACACATTAAAACTATTTCAAAATACAAAATGGGAAAAGATTGTACAAAACATAGAGATAGATAGAATATAAGAAGTTCAATTGTGTCCCTAGAACTCCTGAAATGCAATAATTAAAATCTGCACCGGTTAAAAGTGTGCACTAAACATTTCTACAAATAAAATGTCCAGCATGCAGCCAATAATTTTTCAAAATATCAGTCTTGTATGATTAAGAGATTGCAGGAACTTCAGAAGCTGAACCCTCCATCTGGTACTGAGTTTGTGCTAGCGAAATCTAGCTGGCCATTTGCCTCACCAGGGATTAGGTCTGGATTCTCTGTATCCTGTGAAAAACAAAACTTGCATTAATAAAAACCATCACATGTTACTTCACACATTTACAAATGGTTTAACTCCCATTTAGCACAAGATCTTAAAATATGAAGAGCATTACATTACACACTTGCATGGCATTTTGGATTATGCCAATCTGGTGGGCATTGGACCTAATAGGATACAATTTTTACACTCTCCATATAAACTGATCTTAAATCAATTTCATACTACGTTAATGAATACTATTTTGGTTAAACAACCCTATCACTTATACAAGCCCCTCATTTTCAACTTTCTCAACTATGCATGGCAACTAAAGCATGAGAAAATATTTTTTCTATCCAAAAATTTGATAACCAAGATGCCACTAGTTTTGTTTCAAAAACCCCCAAGGGGGAGGAGGAGACATTTTGTGCTAGTCTGAACAGTACAACAAAAAACTAGGCAAAATAACTCTTCCTGTTTCTTACTCACATTGTTGCTTGGTTTGCATCTTTATTCATGACTATACTATGTTCAATTAGAATAGGCAGTTCAGGGTATTATTCCTCAGATGGTGCAAATGCTTTACCTCCAATCTGCAGATAATTCTTTTGTTTTTTCCTTGGGGAGAGAAGGCTACTTATTCAGTATAGCAATGTTTAAGTCAATTGCCAGCATGTTTATAAACAGTTGCTATGAAACCTCAACATTAACATTTACAGGACAGTTCAATAATTACTTCACAATATTTACTTATCTATCATTTATCCTCTTCAAATTATCCCCAAACTTCTTTAAGGTCAGAGGGCAGCCTTTCAAATTCATTGGTTCTATTAAGAATATTTTCCTACTCCAGTTCTGTAGCTTCCACCCTTCCGAAGTATACCAGGTTTTCTAACCTCTAATGTCCACCCATACATTTAGACCAGCACAAGCTTTAAAAATTGCACTTAACCTATATCTTTTACATATGTTATTCAACATCGACAGAACTAACATCATGGCACACATTTTCCTGCATCATTTGGAGTTAAAATATGAGTTAACATTTGGCTCTTCTATGCTAAGAAGCTAATGATACATCTCTTCTTTTTTTTCCTGCTACGAGCTGATGGCTATGTATATTGCCGAGTCAGTACTATATGCTAAAATTAAACAATTTGTAAACTGTACAAAATCATGTCTATCAAATTAGAAAAATAAAGATTTAAAACATCTGGTATTATATACTGTTAAGTTGCAATATTTCAGTCTGCACCACCTATCATTGATTTAGTTTTACTTTTATTCATCTCATGGTATTTTCAAACAATACTATATCTTTGTTGAAAATCAAGTTTTCAGATTAAGTGAAAATATATCACTGTTCACAAAATTAGAGACATTTTCTTCTACATTGCTGAATAATGAGCACAACGGTTGCTACACATGAATACAAGGGTAATTACACATATTAAAAAAAGAATTTGAATCTTGTTTTTGTAACACAATCACCACTTAATTACTTACTGGGACCAGTTTCAGGAACACTTGTTCCATTTACAACCCTTCATTTAGAAAGGTCCCAGTAAGTAATTACTAAGCGATTGTGTTAAAAAAACAAACTCAAATTCTTTTGTTTTTAATTTAATCACATCACTGTCACAAGTTTCTTTGCATATTTTGCAAGATTTCAACACATTTTAAACTTTGGTTAAGCAGCAATTAGTAATGAAATTGCAGCTTACGAATGTTGTAGATGCAAAGAGGATCCGCTTTCAATTATTTTTATTCATCTTATTACTGAAACAATTTTTTTTGTTTAGTGCAGTGAGCATTTCCAGCTACAGGAAGTGTGTTACCCAAAATCCAAAGTATTAAATAAAGGGAATTTAGAAATTTTTGTCCATGTGTTTTAAAATTTCTCATACTGTAATTTTTCTGCATCACCCCCTTGTATGTATCAAATCATTCCTTACAACTTATACTTTCACTTCAACATCACACAAATTAAAACTGCTATTACTACAAAAATGTTCTGAATTTTCAGAAAAAGTGAACTGAGAGCAGGCAGTTATTTCAGTGTACTAGTTTATGCTTAAGTTCAAGTTTTATTACAGACTTGTTTTTAAAAAAATTGTTTTGCAACTTGCTAAATAAAATAGCAAGGATTTAAATTTATTATATTTACATTGAAATTCTTTTAACATTAGGCTATAAGATACCACATATTGCAGTGAAAGCAAAATCTCACCGTCAAACATTTTAATGATAACTTCAAGTTTAAACCATAGCAACAATAGCATTCTATACTCTGCAATTATTTGCAATCAAGATTTGCTTTCATTGTCTTCCATAGAATGAAGGAGGTGGGAGGGGGGGGGGGGTATATACTGTTTGTCAAGGTTGTCTTAATACCCATTCTGCCAAATTCCAACTAACAGATTAGGACTACGTAGATTTATCTGAACTTTCATTTAAAACGTTCAACTTAATTTTGTGCAATATTTACCAGCTGCTGTTAATTAGAACATCAAACTAGCTAATGGTTCAGGTAGCAGTATTTTCTAGACTATGAAGTTCTGTAAATAGTTGCAACTTCTATGCAGTGATGTAGACTTTAAGCATTATGAATAATTGCACCCAAGAATGATTGTGAAAACAGATCTGATATGTTCCTTTCACATGACTATCTGTACTATAAAAGATTCTTTTATCTACATCATTCTAATTAAGAACCTTGCCAGAAATGGTATTACTTAATTCCTTATATAAAGTTAGTAAATCTTTTAAAAATTGTCACTATGCAATTGTCATCGAGATTTGGTTCTTTCCATGGCCTGGAGTAAATCAAACAAGAATAAACAAATGAGAACAATTAAATACTTTAAAATTAAAACCAATAAGAGGGAATATCTCTGAAATGGTTAGCTTTATAAAAAAACTTCACATTGTCCGATTTAACAATGTCTACACTTTTTTTGTGTAGCAAATCCTATGGTTTACCAGATATACAACTCATTAAGAACAAAGAAGAATATTAATACAAATTCATTCTAGCCATTTTTAAAAAAATCAAATTTTGAAAAATCTTCCATAAAGGTAATTTGTGGTGGGAGACTTTTCCTGAAAATCTTCAGGCTGCATCCTTAGAAGATGCTGAATTTAAATACCAAGTTTGGTATTTAACATTTTCAGTTTTGACTTATGCTGTCTACAGACTTTTGATTCAGAGGATTCTCGAAGCATGCATTTTCAGTGAAACCTTAGCACCAAAATTTTGGGTAGAATACAATTTCTTCTCTATCCAAGACATTGTTCAAATGTAATAGTAATTTCCTTTAAAATGGATTTTAATGCCATTTAACTCATGACAACGATTTTTAAAAAAAGCCAAAATTAGTACAATCTCAGGGCATGGCGAGGTTTTATACGACAGCATATCGTTTTAGTGCAAGAAAAATGTACCCAAAAATAAGCAAGTCAGGTTAAAAACATGATTGCTTATGGCATGTTCACTTATTTACTGTTTATCAACTTTGGGAATTATCTTTACAGGTACACATTCACACCCATTCTTGACTCCAGACAATGGGGAGGCTGGGGAATCATCTTGGCTAGAGTGCAGCACTATACATGATGCCCAAGCTTTCCATTCAATAAGTGCAAACTTACCGCATCAGTAAAATAGCTCTCTATGAGATTAAGAGACTTCTGGTAAACTTGTTCATTGCTATGTGTCTGCAACAACTCCAGTTTATCCAGACCTCCACATTCCTCAACCATGAGTGCAACCTTCTCAATTTGACTCATCTTTTCAGCAGTCTGAAAACAAGAACAATGAAATTTAACTTATTTCGGGTTTTCCACAAGCTAAATTTTTCTAATCATCTTAATATTTAAATTACCTGCAGAATGTTTAACAGTCCATCAAGGACCACAAGAACAGTCTTCCCGTCTTTGCTATCCAAAAGGTCGCAGAAAGGCTTCAAGGCACCCAGTTGGATAAGTGTTGCCAATTGCTCTGCACTACCTCCCGATGTGAAGTTTGTTATAGCCCATGCTGCTTCTTTTTGCGATTTAAAGTCTCCCTGAAAACAAATTAAGGCTTGCTCTAGAAATCTTTATGGCAGGAATAAAAATGTTTCTATTGCAACTCTCCAGAACTCCAAGAACCCTGCAAATTTCTCATGTAATTGAGCAAATAAAATCCTTTATCTGGAAACAATTTTTTTTATATAATTTTTTTCTTTGAAAATTATTCCTCTTGACTAATATCACGTACAACAAGAATTCAAGTTAATATAAAACACTTTCCCCACCAACAATATAATTAAATTATTTTAGATAAGTGGAAAGAAAAAATTCCATAACAGCAGTTTGAAAATTTATGGTAGAAAAACCAACAGTATGGACACAAAATAGAAAGATATGTAGCCCAAATCTCCTGATTGAATACCACCTCTATATTGCTTAAAGACCAAGATGTGATGGATTCACCACCCTAGGGCTTCCACTATATAGAAACTCCAAATTCCATTTACAGAGGGTTTTCTCCTCCCCCCCAAACCTGCTCAAACTGTGCCCTAAGCCTGCAGATCAGGAACCTTTTAAGCACACTAGGTTCAGCGATATAACTACTCTGGATGGCAATTCCCTCAAATAGAGATCTGCTGTCATAGAATTCACCATTTCATTCTTAATATATCCTCTTCATTTCAACACCCCATTGTTTACCGCCTTCTAAAGGAAAGGATTTTTATGACCAAAATGTTCATTACCCTAAATAAGGTTTGAACCCATGACCTCTTAACCAGAGGCTAGTACATTGTACCTAAACAGAGGATGATGCAACTATTCTTTATGAAAAGATTGTAGAGCCCACCTTGATGTTAAGACTAATCCTCCACTTATCCTTATAACTATAAAAATCTGGCTTATTCCATTCACATGACTTTCTCTACATCTCTGTAACAAATTATTGCTAAAAAGCCTATGCTTTTTATTTACCTTATGCTAATCAAGAATCAATTAGCAGAAATGGTCTTATTACTTGTTTACATGCAAGTACAAGGGAAATACGGGAGTGACATAGGCTAAAGTGATAGTCAAAAGCTGGTGGTTGCTATGCGACTGAAGTTCCTCAGTTTGTGTGTATGGACAGTTGACAAATTCCCGTATGAGAAAAGCCAAGTTTTTTTTAAAGCTGAAACCAGTAACAAGGAATATGTCAAAAATGATCCACTCCACGAAAAAATGCATAACAAATTGTGTTATAATGAGCTCTACATTTTCTGTTAAGTTTGTCTCTTATGGTTTGCCAGTTAAGCAAAATTCCATAAAATTCATCCAGAATAAAGTAGTCTTCAGCAGCTATTCCCAGAAAATTCAAGTTATGCATTTTATTTGTCAGGTAAATGTCTAACCATTTTTTGGTGCCAATCATGATCTAATCGTGGTCCGAAAATTACCATCACGAACTAATCAATGCCATTTTCACAAATGGCAATTTTCTAGCGGGAAAGGGTGTGTATTTACATATTAGCCATAGAGAAAGGCTTTCTGGAGAGTTTCTAGACTATCTTCCCTCCAAAGCGTTAAATTAGCTCCAAATTTAATTTCTCTTGCTGGTGTTTATCGTGGTTGAAACATAGCGTCATCTAACTGAAGGTTTGAACCGAAGAGAAAATTAGAGCTTCAGTTCGTGACATATTAGAAGTGAGCGATTTTGAATTTTCAGACCTTGTTGAAAGAGTTATATTCTAGCTTCAACGATGAAAACTGGTCTGACAATGGCTCTTATATGCCTGCAAATAATCGGTGTGCTTATCAAAATGGATTTATGGAGATGTAACCAGAATGAATACAACATGAATCAACTATTCAGACATTTAGCAAAAAGTGCTAAATTGCACAGTAATTATGTTACATTTGCATCCTATTGCTATATCCTATTTTCATTAATAGTGGCACGATGCTGTGTGTGTGTGTGTGTGTGTGTGTGTGTGTGGGGGGGGGGGAGGTTAATTTTTTCTAGTTCCAGGTGACTTGAATTCATGTTTTGTATTTGAAAAAATAGAACACCAGACCAAAACAGGATACCATTTTAGTAAAAAATATCCTTTTATTTAATTGGCCTGAACTTTGTAGCAAAATTGATTCTGGGATTTTTAATTATATTTTCCAGCATTTTCTTTTGTTTTCAAGTTTTTAAAAATATTGAAGTTCCCATAAATATAAAACATTAAATAGTGGACAAAAGGGATTTCTAAAAATGAAAAAAAGATTACCATCTCATTTGGTGAAAATCCTCAAATCTTTGAAGATTTGGAACTTTAATACTGTGTTTTTAAGTTATGCTGTCCAGACAGACATAAACCTTTTCCTAAAAATGCTTTTTTTTTTATATATTCAGGGAGACCCAAAACATGTATTTCCAGTGAAATACTAATTTTTTAGGTAGAATGCAATACCTTCACTTTACACTATGTACATAGTGTGTGTGTGTGTGTGTAGAGAATGTAAAAATCAAACAAGGCAGCCATTTCTAATGGATGAAAAATCCTGATTTCATGCAAGTGGAATGTCAACTCCCAGCGTCTTCACAAATGTTTTATTTTGACCATTTCATTCTGGACATGTGATCTTAGAAAGTAGCCAATCCTGTAAATTGGTGTGTAGAATTCCAACCAATGGGAACTCATTTCTACATTTGAATTTTTTTTTTTTTTTTTTTTTAAAAAATCATACCCAGTGCATGTTTTCTCTCTGGATATCAGTGTGCAGTGATATTCCCGTACATAATGGCAGAAGATCCAATAGACAATTGCAATCAAGCTTTACTAAGGCAAAATATAATGTAGCAATACAAAGAAATCAAATTTATGATATGTACATCAAGTTGCAGTAATTTAGGTGCAAACATATGTCAAGATAAAAGGAATTTTTGGAATATTACTCTGTGTCCATGTAGGCTAATCATTTATTTTATTCACGTAATCTTATTAAAAACACTCAAGCTACAACTTTTCTCTAGATAAAGTCACTCGCAAAAGTTGCTCACGAATTTATCAATAAAAGTTTAAGCTCCCATTTTTTACTTATGATAAAATTAAATGTTAAACTTCCTTTTCACAATTATGTTTTTATTTTTATAAAATATATATGTATTTAATATACAGGCATTGAAAACACAAGCATTTTAGGAATTGAAATTAAAGGCATTTTATACTCCATGTCTGCCACAAAACTTAGGCTTTTCAGTAGTTAAAGAAATGAATCAATTGAATGCTTTAAGATAAACTTGCATAAACAACTGTTTGTAATATTATACTATGAAGTACAGCTTAGGAGTATCAGAAAACTAGTGCAACAGCAAATAGCTGCTTACAGAGATAAGGTTACTCCAGCATTCTCCTCCCCCATTCCTACAGACACTATTATCATGCAATTTTACTTTTTTAAGAAGTTTAACCGCTTTCTAAAGTAGCCAGGAGGAAGTTTTGAACAGTTCCTTCACTTTGTCCCTCTCAATTCCTTCTAAGACCATGACAAAGGAAGCCACACAAGACACAAACTTTCATTTTGTTTGTTCGCTTTGCAAGGCAATTATTTTCTAGTTATTGAATTCCACAATTTTAGGGTTTCTGTCAAATTGAATGGCAAACTTCTATGGAATTGTTATCCAGGCGAAGCGGATTTTACAAGTGTGGCTTACTGGCCAGAAAAGTTTCAGATTGTTACTATAGGCAAGCTTATTCTTTAGAACCAGCCCTTACAGTGAAACATTTGTAGAATTAACTATGACTTCTACAGAAAATTACAACCTCCCAGCTAAATATTGGAGTACAAGAAAACTGATTTCACTATCCAGCATTTTCACATTAGACACCAACCAATCACAATTAACTATACAAGTACATCTTAACACTTCTCCAAATATTTGATTCATTTGTCCATTATTTGCATAAGACTGATAAAAACCTATTTTAAATTAACAGTTTATTTCCTTAGAGGTCTTTAAATTGTACTTACTGTTGCTAGAACATGGATTAGAGGTTCCAAAATGCCAGCATCTATAACCTCCTGGATCTGGTCAACATTTCCAGCTATAATATTAGAAATTGTCCAAGCAGCTTCTTTCATTATGTTCATTCGTGGATGCTTTAGGAGCTCCCTAAGTAATATCAGTCCACCGGCTTGAATAATGGCATCAGTCTGGAAAGAACATTCAATCAATTTAGAGCTTGTCAGCAAGAAACTACTAGCAGATCTTCCACAAAGATTCCCAAAACAAACCTGAATATCATTCCCAGTGACAATGTTGCCAACAGCACGTAACGCAGGCGTTAAAACAGTAACTTCTGTGGATCCAAGTAGCTGTACAAGTCGAGGTACTACTCCAGTATCCACAACACTCTGTATCTTATCATTATGACCATCAGTTAGATAGGAGAGTGCCCAGCAACTATCGGCTGAAAATAAATTGCCTTTTCTGAGTTTTCATTCAATTAAAATTGCTTTCCACTTTAATAAAAATAAAACATTTAGTGCCAAGTTGTCTATAATCTTATTTTGCTAATACTGTATGATGCATATTCCTGCAAACCTGCTGCAATTAGAAACAAAAGTCGAGGAAGCAATTGACATGCTATATCATGTCTTATTTTAAATTTGATTTTTTATGTATAAACAGCAAACGCTCTTAAATTAGCAGAAAAATGAATATTGATAGCTTAATGCACAGAGATGCAAATACCCTTTCAAACTTATATCGGCTGCCTTTTGGTAGTTTTGTTTATAAAATTCTTTATCCAGAAAACTTTTGAGGGCTAATCAGTGAAGCTATCAAAATATAACTTCCAAGACGAATAACAGTACATTTAAGTTTATAACAATTTTAGCAATTTGCACTAAAATATGGAATGAAGTATAAACATTCAAACCTTATAAGCACTTAGAACAAAAATCTGATGTGTTCCCATTCACACAACTTTCTCTACATCTCTGCAACAAATTATTCTATTTAGTTTATCTAATCAAGAAAAAATTAGCAGAAATAGGCTTATTACGTGCTTCCTTGTTAGAAGAAGCGAAATAAGGGGGTACCATAGGTTGAAGTGATAGTCAAAAGCGGGTTGCTATGTAACTGAACTTCCTTTGTACGGACACGAGTTCACAAAGTCCCGTATGAGAAAAGTATTAAGTTTTTTATAGGTGAAACCAAAAAACAAGGAATATCTCAAAAACAATCAACTCCACGAAAAAAATGTATATAACACATATTGTGTGTTGCGAGGTGCTCTACATTTGTTGTGTGGCAAGTATTTGTCCATCTCTTACAGTTTAGCAAAATTCTGTAAATGTAGACCCTGAATAAAGTAGTCTTCAGACACTATTCCCAGAAAATTCAAAATATACATTTTATTTGTCAGGTAAATATCTTTAATATACGATATTTAAATCAAAATCATTAGCCATTTTTAGAAAATCAAAATTTTTGAAAAAAGTTCCATGTAAAGGGTAGTTTGGGGGGGGGGGGGATTTTTTTTCTCAAGATCTTTGTGTCGCATCCCTGGAAGATACTAAACTTGAATAGAAAGTTTGGTATTTTACCGACTATTTATATTTTGGGTTATAGTTATAATTGTAATTTTATTGACCTGAATTGGAGCTGGACCTGTTGAAGATCCTTATATTTTAACAGGACAAATCTTAACTATCTTATACTTCCTTTATTATATTTTAAATCCTTTAATTATTAAAATTAGTTATCGTATTCAGACACAGACACACACACACACACACACAGACTTTTTTCTGAAAATACTTTTTTTTGGATACAGGGGACTCTGAAACATATATTTCTGGTGAAATCTTGGTATCAAATTTTTTGGTGGAGTGCAATACCTTCTCTATATACTATGTACATAGTATGTAGAGAGTAAGTAAAAATGAAGAGATTAACAGAACTGTTACACCTTATTACAGAAGTGACTACAACTAAGTTTAAGATGCATTTTGCAACATAATGACAATAGATTTGGCAACTTTTTGCCTGTCAGAATGCCAGTAAGCCACAAGAGGGGGAGACAAAAACATTACTGCTGAAGAAGCTTACATTTTATACTATCCAATGGGAGGGATCATTTATAAAGACTTCTGGTTTATAATATTTATGTTCCATAAAAGGCAAACCAAGGTAAAAAAATTTCACGTTCCAAAAATCAGTTGCTTGTACTTTAATACCATCTCATCTTTCCTTTATTCAAGCTAATATATTCTACCAAACTGCACTTTAGGTGTTAAAACAAAACATCCTCTAGCCCATTTTCCGACTGTAAAACATTACCACATATATAGGAGTGGTATTTTATTATTTTTACTGAAAATATAAGCAAGAAACAGCAGTGCACACCAACAGAAACCCAATGATAAGATACTTCATCTTTCTTAGTATCTATATTGCTAAAGAGCAGCAGCCCTCAACAGTGCTGTGCACAGTGCAACATCTGAGAAGCAGCAGTATTAATCTTTATCTGCTGAAGAAGCCTACAGCTATGAATAAAAAGGCTCCTTATACCTCGGTAGACTTGGTGAAAAATCCATTTAACAAAGACCTAGTTAACCAACTTCAAGCAGTTCATTCAGCTCATCAAGCATCAAGGCTTGAGGGCAGCAGAACGAAGACCAAGTTATTTTTATTTATTTTTTTTGGTAGCTTAACGTCCTTTAACCTGGTTTGTCATATCAAACGATGAATGAAATTGGTGAAATGATGCTCAAATAAACCCGGGGACCATGGAGCTTAAAGTTACTCGAAATTAGTCTTCTGAGGATAAGGGAACCCCCCCCCCCCAAAAAAACTTATCCGAGCAACTTACCCTAAGGGAGATTCAAACTCACGACCTGTTGAACGTGAGGCAGTCACGCTACCACCACACTACCCAGGCAGGGTCAAGTTAATTTTATTTAACTGTTTTAGGCATAAAAACCAAAAAACAAGTGGTGATTAACAATAATTACTCCACATATATTTTTTTATGTAATCACATTCAATGTGTGTAACCCCCATCATAATTAGGCACAAAAGATGGCATCTTGCTTGGTTAAACATTTACAAATATACCAAAGGAATTAATTTTTGAATATATGGCATTCCTTAATTTGATCAAAAAATTAATTCAGAATGTGTTTAAAAATTAGAGTATCTAATACAGAACTTGGCAAACCTTTATTTAAATCTCCAGGAAAGCATGCCACAAAGCAAAAAGCGTTTCCAATTTAGATGATTTTGAAAGACGTACTTCGCCGCACAATATATGAAATGTAAGACAATGGCGAATACCCCACTATTAAAATACTGGTTCATATTATGAGGGAAAAAATAGATTATATGGGTTCCTCTACTTCATGGGATTAATACTGAAAATTTTGGGCTTCAGATACAGAAAAACTAATGATGGGCATAAATTCTTGCTAGAAAGGGGCGATATTATTGCTGTAAGAATACAATTTTTAAGAACTATGCACATGCTTAGGGAGTATGGAGGTATTCGTCCCATTTTTTTTATCTTAAGACGAGAGTAAATCAAAATCATTGCAAGCAAAACATATGGCAAGATTCGACGGGAAGAGGTGGACTCAAGATACCTGTAGGGAAAGAAGACTTATGTGTCATGTAGGTTCTGCACAAATAGGAGTCATTCCCAAGAGTAAGTGGGTTTTCTGTTCCAGACCAGGGAATAAAAATGTTGATTATCATTCTGAAATGAATGCAGATTCTTACACAGAATGATTCATACACTAATTTTTAACTTTTTTTTTTGGAAGGGGAGGGGGGGGGGGGGTCAATCGTCATTGATACTGCAAATTCTAAAATCTTAGATAAGTCTCCCTCTGCTAATTCCAAAAAGCAAGACATTGACTGGCTGACATGTAACAATATAGCATTCCATCCTGCTGAAACTAGAGCAGAATTATTAAAAAAAGTTAATCAGTACAAAACGCCGGGAAAAAAGTACGAGCTCAATCAAATTGATGCAGAAAACGGGCACCAAATTATTAGTTTATCTCCTTAACATTGTCAGTACTACCCCATAGAATTGATTTGGGCTAAGGTAAAGGGGGAAGTTGCTGAAGAAAACACCACTTTTCGTCTTGCGGATGTTGTAAGGCTTATGTACGCTGCACTTTATAGTGACAAAACATGACTGGGCTAGTCGTGCTGCCCACTGTGAAAAACTGCAGGAAGAGGATTTCCACAAAGAAGTAGCTCGAGATAACGCCGTGCAAAAACTAGTTATCAATTTGCAGGAAACAGATTCCGAATTAAGTGAGGAAGTGGATGATGACGAGCTAGCAACTCCTCTACAATAAATTGCTCTCAGAAATTCAGGTATGTTTTCAGTAAATAAGGACATTAATATTAAATGTTACAGGTTATAATGCGATAGAAGCATAGTTTGCTAAGCAAGTTTACATTCTGACAGTTTGTGCCACGGTGAATGCTACTTTCCTTCTTTTTTGCTCTGGTGCAGCACTTGGCAGCAGTGTAGCTACAGCAGGCAAGCATTGGCTTAGCTCATATGCCTTCTAATACCATACACTGTATATATCTTTAGATCAATTTAACACAATATTTAAACAAAATTTGTTTATATTTTATCCAGCCTTTTACATTTATTTTGGGCCAGGAATAAATATCCAAACTGCATTGCCCTCATCTCTTGTAATTTATAGAATTTCCTTACCTAATACATCATTGTCACCATAGTGCAGAAGCCTATTCAAAGCAGGAAGGCAAAGTTTGACGATATCAAATGGTGGTGCTGGGTTTTTGTTGCGACACAAGTTTGATATCGTCCAAACTATGTTTCTTACAAATGAAACCTAGAAAAAATGAAAATTAAGAAACTGTAGTCAGACTTCCCACCAATGTTAATTCCATATACAATGAAATACTTTTGCACAAATTAGAATCCACTTACAGTAGTATCTGGTTTTATAAGTTCCAATATGGCTGGCATGGCATCAGAATTTAATACTAGATCACGTGTTGTTGGTCCATCTCCAGCAATGTTACCAACAGCCCATACAGCCTGTTCTGCCACATGCATGTAAGGTGACCTGAGTAGTTGGATCAGTTTTGGTATTGCCCCATGCTTCACAACAATGTTAGTCTGTTCTGATGTTCCAGAGGCAATGTTTGTGAGGGCCCATGATGCTTCAAATTGTAATGATGGGCTGAAAAAAAAAAATAAAATAAAAAACAAAACTACATAAACATACTCATTAGATACTCCTGTTACATGTGTTAAAGCATTTTTGCTGTGAAAGCATAAGTAATTTTAAAACTAGGACTCCAAATTTTGCATACTGGGTCCTTTGCTCTTACCATAAATACCGCTACAACATTGAGCCTGAGTCATTTGCACAGTTTTAAACAATCTAACATTTTAATTCTGCCCACTTATTTTTTTTTTTTTTACAAATATCCCCTAAGCACTATATAGAATAAAATACAATATTGCAGTAGCCAATATGGTAAATTCCATTAGCAAAGTTAAACAGCACCAAACAAAACTTGTTCAACTTCAACAGCATTTTTACTAGTATTTCATGTATGTATATTGTAGATGTTTACAGACAATTTACTTACTTATCAAATCTGGAGAGGAATTCTATGCTTCTTGGCACAACACCAGCATTGATCATGTCATCAATGGGAGGATTGCGTTCACGGCTTAAGGTTTTCCTGGCCGCTTGAGTCGCTGCAAGCTGGCGGTTAGTATCATCACATCCCATACCTGTAAATTTACAATCATAAAATACCAGGCCTTTCAGAGATCATATATATCCAGATTAAGGTGCCTCAAATTGTGAATTATAAATTAAATTCTTTAATGATGCTGTCAACTGCCAGGATCATATCAGGACCATCAGAATTTTATCACACAGTAGTCTTTACATGCAGTAAATCCAAGACATGGGATGTTTCTTTCAAACACATCTAAAAACCCATTGGTCTGGACAGGGTTCAAACCTGGCATCTTGCAATCAGAAATTATCGATACAATTCTATTTCTCAAGGATATATCCAAAAGTACATTAACAATAGCATTTAGAAAAATGCATAAAGGTACAACAAAATTCAATAATAAATTATTTTCACAAACTTCAAAGTAGAAACAAACTCTGCCAAGCAGATGGTAGCACCAAGTGGAGTTTGGATAGGAACTCTTCCTGTAAGAACTAGTAGCTCAAGAGAGCATACAAATTTGTACATTCTGAAGCTTGAGGAATATTGAACATTTTGTATGTCTCATTCCTATATTTTACCTCAACTTTAACAATAGAAAGAGTAGACCAATAAAAGCAGTATCTTAAAAGCTCAACAGCTCTACCTATATTATTCCACCTAGGATATGCTCTATATTATAAAGACTGTTATAAATCATTCATTTAAAGATATCAATATAGCACTTTTGCATTAATTACAAGTAGAGCTAAGAAAACTAGCAATACAAGTTATTTTTATATAAAAAAATAAAACTAAACTAAATAATACAAGCAAGAATTCTGCATCACTTATAAAGCTCTTATTACTAAGCAAAAGCTACACTGTCTCAGGTTCGCAAAACAGATGTAAACAAGAAAGAGCGGAATCAACTTGCAAGCATAAATTTTCCACAGTAATTATAGCAGCATTAATTTCTCACAAATCAAGCAAGGCATTACCAGTAACTTATTACATCTTGCATATTATAGTGAATTAGCATAATTATGATTTGCAATTAATATTTACTTAAGTGAAATCTTTACTATACATATGCAAGCTATAAATTGTGGATCACGTAGTTGCTGGTATGCCATAATTTCATACCAGTTCTTTTACATGCCAGCAAATCTGACCTAGGTCTGTCTGATCAGAAACAGCTGCAGGCCTGATCAAGTTTGATATGTTTTAGATGTGCATAAAAGCTACAGCCCCATGTCAGATTTACTGGCATGGAAAATAAGTTTTTCAGGATGAAATTCCAGCACTTTGGCAATGTTTATATAATCTTGACAATTGATAACACTGTTAAAAAACTTAGAGGGGGAGGGGGCATTAGCCATTTATATTTGCAACCTCAAAACTTCTTTGTAAAACATCCCTATGTAAAAAGTCCACAACTTTTGAACCATGTTAAAGTCACCTATTTCAACACCATAACATAATATAGCATCAAAGTTTTATACTTGGTTCAAACCTCAGGACTCTCATCCTGTTCTAAGTAATGGATGCAAATTTAAAGAATACTAAATTACCTTTCATATTTATCATGTGAAATCAACATGTTTTCTTTAAATCTCAGCAAGGAGAAGTAAAAATATTCAATAGTCTATTCTGGCACCATTGACAAGAAATGACATTGCAGGGCAAATTTCTGATGGTAGGAGCTAATATTCATGGAATTTCAGGGGTAGTAAAAATGACTTCTACAATCATTGCAGTTCAGGACAATAAATTGCTTTACATTTTTGCAGAAATATCTTTGGATGTATCCAATTTTATGAAAAGTTTGCCTACTGCATAGTAATGAGAGCAAGTGTGAAAATTACAGTATGCTCCAGTATCAACAAAAAGGATACATAGAGATGGTTTGTTCCAATGTTGCTCTACAAATTTCATTCTTGAATTACATCAATTTAGCTGGCAAAAGCAGGTATTTCTGTGAATTTACTGCACACGTCAACTCCTTTCGACTATTTTCAATTATATATTTTCCACCCCCCCCATAAATAACCCATTTGAAGTGCTAAAGAATAAGTGCTAACAAAACTAGTGGCATTCAAGTACTATTTGCCTCTTGTGAACAACCCTACAGTCGAGTAGGGTGGACAGTATTTTGGCAACTTTACGAATGGACAATTTTTGAACCCAGAGCTTCTCTGGAAACCAACAGAAGAACCTCTGACGAGTCATTAACCCACTTAGAGTAATTCTGTATATCATGATTTATTAAAAATAAATAGTTCTGAAAATTGCTCAGCAAGAAGCATATCACATGTTAAAAGTGCCCAAGCAGTAAAGGTTAAAAGCAGTTCTTTAAGCTTCAAATAATTGCAGCCACCTTAACAATGGTTACAGAAAGCCTTCATTATAAGAAACTAATCTTATAAAGCAGATCTTCCATTATTACTTACTGGTTACAGCCTATCAGTAACCAATGATCATTAGGTGCCAAAATTTCACTGTGCATGATGTATAATTATAACTTAGTGGAAAGGGATAAGATATGGTCCAGCACATCTGCCAAATTTAGATCAGCACTTGTAAAATGACAAAACTAGTTGTGGCTTTACAATGTAGGCCTATCTCCAACACCTATGTAATGTAGCTATGCTTCCCTTGTTACTCCATAAACTATAAGAGAACAAGTTAACCTGCCGATGGAAATGCATAGCTAAAAATTCCAGGGGGCCAATGTTTGCAACCATCAGGATAACTTTTTGGTAATGTTTTTGATTTTATGCTTTTGTTGATGCCTCTCATTAGGGCATGCAACTGTAAAATCACTATGATAAATTCTTATATCTAAAAGTTTTACATAATTACTTTCTTTATCTATATACAGCTGCAATTTGTTTATTTTAGTGTGAGAATTTGCAACATCCTTAAATAAGGCACTTAAAACTATAGCAGCATTTATATTTCCTGAGAGAGAGAGAGTGAGTGTGCAAATATGTGTACACATACACAATGTTTCATGGTGCTAGTTCATGAGCTTTCATTGTCTATACAACTGAGCTGCACGATTAAGCTAACCATGTTTGCTTGTATAGTTAAATGCCTTAGTTTGGTATTAAGATTACAAGACAATTTTTTGCATGTATGACAAAACACTATATTAATGTTATAATGCACTATATGTAATGCATTTTATTGTACATTTAAATGCAGCTGTATTATATTTAATTTTGCTTTGCTTGAGAGCATATTCAAATGAATTTCCTTTGTTTTCATATTTTTTTATTACCAAAATTTTAATTTTTTTTTTGTAAATTTTCCTTACATTTAGAATTAAGAACACCTCTCCCAAATGATATCGAGGAAGGGCAAAAGATTGCTGCACAGAGTGGAGTGTTTTAAAACTATAGGAGAGGCAAGGCAACTTTGCTAGTAAATTAAAGCTGGCAGAAGAGCAGGCTGCTACTATAGATCGATCAGTGGTCCAGCAGTCCATAATTTTAAGTTACAATATACCAATACAATTTAGTTCTTTGTCATATCTGGTGAAAATCAACACAATTGAAAGCCAGAAAAAGAAAAGGCAAACTTGGGGCAAACTATAGAAGTTGGCAAGCATGCTGTACTTTCTATAAATTAAAGGTTGTATACCAAGTGGAAGGGAACTTACATTCCTTCTAATAGATAGGTATTTCACTTCAATCATTACATGGTTTAATTCACACCTACAATTCTGTAATACTTAAAATTCTACCCCTACATTTTACTTTTTACATATTTTATCACATCACGAGTTGCTGCATTTCCGAGGACCCATAACATCCAACACCATGGTTACCTAGCTATCGGATCCTATTACTTCTTCCTTTCACCAATCCACATTTCTGTTAAACTTTGATTTAGCTCTTAACATCCCTTTACCTATAATTTCATTTGGTAGACTAGACCAATTGTTTTTTCGTAATTTTTCCCTCATTTATTGTTCCTTCGCATTCTAGAATTAAATGCCAATAATTATCAAACTTATTACACATTAGACATTTACCTTAGTTTGCTCCTTCACCTAAGCTTTTAACCTCACCACTGTTATCCTAGCCCATGCAAAACCCTCTCTTGCAGGTTTGTAACATTGCTTCATAGAAGCATTCAAATAAAACAGTAATGGCATTTTGTTCTTTGATCAGCCATTTTCTAAAAAAAAAAAAGGGGAGGGGTTTGTTCCAAATTGGACGAGTTATTCAACAAGAATGTATGAAGATAATAGTTTGTTACATGTAAGATGCATAGAGTAACTTGTTTCTGACAGTTACAGTAGTAATTATGGAACATCAGAGTTTTGAAATAATCACTTGAATTAAAGGAACATTCCAAGCAGCTTTTTCAGACAAAGTAACTGAGCAATGTTTTGTTGAGGCTGGTCAGGGATCTGAATCAGCTTCTAGATGTTAACATGTCTCGTCACTTTCAAACAACAATCCAGGGTGGTGTAATGTTTTGGGAGATAACTAGTGCAGTAAAAATGGAAGGAATGCCTGCTTTGCAGTTGAAACTGCAAGTTTGAATCATAATAATCTACATCATACCATGCAGAGAGTCCAAGGTGTGCATTTGTGGATAAGCTTATGTACATTAAAAGTTGCAAAAGATGCCAACGTTTTCAAATCGTGAGTACCTTGATATGCTGCTAATTTATGGCAAAATGCTCAGAATGCTGCAGCTAGATTGCACCAGGAAAGATTTCCTGCCCAAGAATTTCAAACTCGGGAATTTTTATGCTGACCATGCATATCTGGACACTGAGCATGCAGCCAGCAAACGGAAGGAGGCTGATCAAGAACCATTACCGTCGCCAAAGAGGAAGCAATTTTAAATCTTGCAGATGAATAGCCCCAACAGCAGTAGTTGGGGAAATAGTCCCATTGGTCTATTCTCAGGACACAAAGAACAGTTATTGCAATCATATCCTATCCAATGGGTCCAGGTCTTTCAACAGCAGATTATGCCCCTGGGCTGGCTTTCGTTAATTGGTTCCCAGAAAAAATGCAGTGCTACAATCCATTATGGCAAAAGACGAAGCTTTCTTTACAAAAATGGCATTTCAATTTCCATAAATCCCATTCAAAGGATGTACAAAACCAACATCAGAGAACATTTTCAACAATAATTTGCTGTGAACCTAAGAGTGTCTCAAAACCCATACATTCTCCCCAACTGGTTGAACAGGGTTAATTATTATTTGCAGATGTTTCCAGGCTTATTGGAAAATGTCCTTTAAAAAAATCAGAAGAAACATGTTCCTACATGACACTGCACACTACTCAGGATGTTTGCGACTATTTGAATCGCATCTTTCCTTACAAGTGGATTGGACACTATGGGCCCCATCAACTGGCCTGCAAGATTGCCAGATATGAATCCTCTGGACTTTCTTCCTGGGAGATATACCTAGTCTTACAATAAATAATGTTACAAACTTTTGGCACTGGCTGTACAAGCCGTTTTGAAAGTCATGGCCAACCCTTAGGGGGGGGGGGGGCGCTAAGAGGGGGTCATTGTGAGTGTGGCTGCAGAAGAGAAGTGCATTTCCAAATATATTAGCCACGGAGTAGGGCGATTATGAGAATCTTGTAGCAGTGTTAACTCTTCATAAGGTAGGTAAATCAGCTTCTGAAATTTTCATTACCCTGAAGAAGTTGAAAATCAGCAGAATGTTTGTGTATTGGACCATTAACCGATTCCTAGAAACTGGGATGGTTTAGGATCACCAGAGACAAGGTCGTCCATGCAGCATTAGGGACAAGAAGACAGTTCTATCAGTGGCAGCTAGAATTCGATGGAATCCTGTGAGAAAACAGTCAGTGCTGGCTCGAGAGCTGAACATTTAAAAAATGTTTATGTCCCACCTGTTGAGTGGTGACCTAGGGCTGAAAGCTTACCGGCGGAGTACAGGTCACCTAACCCAGCATCTGCAAGAGCTGATGGTGATAAAATCAAAATGCCTTCAGCGTTACGCACACACAATGGCCACACAAAAATTCTTTTCACAGATGAAAAGATGTTCACTATTGCAAAATGATCGTGTATATGCCAAATCTCTAGAAGCTTGTGAAAAGGTTCCGAAGATACAAAGAGGCCATCATCCTGCCTGTCATGGTTTGGTGGGGAGTGGCATATGACAGCACCACTAAACTCCATTTTTGTGAAAAAGTGGTGAAAACTTCTGCCAAAGCATACCAAAACTCTGTGTAGGAGACTTGAAGGATTTGGGCAACACTTTGTTCAGGAATCTACAATGGAGCTCCCAGCAGGATTCAGCACCTGCTCACAAGGCAGTCTACCCGGGACTGGCTGTGGAGGAATGTTCTGGACTTCATTGCTCCAGATGATTGGCCTTCCAGTAGCCCTGACCTCAATCCATTGGACTACAAGTTGTGGTCCATACTTGAGGGCATGGTCTGCAAGAAGCATCCCAGTATAGATAGCCTGAAGTGCTCCCTGGTGAAGGCAGTGGCAGATTTTCCTATAGTTACCGTGCGTAATTCTATTGATGCATGGCCAGAGAGATAGCCTGTGTGAAGGCCTAAGGCAGCCATTTTGAAAAATGATTGGTGCTCGTTTCTGTAATACATGAAGTGACCAGTATTAAAAGGATATTAAATTATTTTGAAAACTGTGCAAATGGCTCAGGTTCATTTTTGTAACAGTATTTATGGTATGACTAGGTACAAAGCAGGATCTATGAAACAGCAATTGCTGACCTCGAATCAGAGAAATTTATCTGGCTGCACAGGACATATACAACAATGAGGGTGTTTGCTAATGTGATTTAATTGGTTAAGGTGTGAAGCTTGCAGGTGCACAAATGGACATTTTGAACACCTAAGAAGTGTTCTAACCATTTAGTTCATTGCTTATTCTTTTGCTGCCACATATCAGTTGGTACAATTTGTAAGAGTCTGTAGATGCACTTTTGTTTGTTTTTACAAGTCAGAAGGCTTATTAAATTACAGCAGTATTGGCTACAAAACTATTCCATATTGAACAAAGGGATAATTCCACAGAATGGTTATTTGTTTACACTTGCAAGATGCACCAGTGTGAACATGCTTATGTATTGACCTGGTGCAAATATCACCCACAAAACCTGCAGTGTTGCAAGCTTGCCTGTCTTGTTTTCGACAAAACAAAAATATCTCTGTAGGAAATGGGCAGAGAAAAACTAAGATACAAACTGTGTTCCAAATACCAAGATCTATCACTGGTTTAAATTAATGTAATAATTTCCCTTCCACCCCAACTTATTTATTGCTTATACATGTGCACACAGAAACTAAAAGCTTTTTATATTCCCAATATTTTGGGGAAAAATAATCTGTTGGACTCGCAAGACTTTCTGTGTGTTCTGCAAACAATTCTTACAAGAGATTCCTTTTTTACTTTCTCCATATGCACTATGTACATAGTGTATAGAGAAAGTATTGCACTCCACCAAAAATTCGATACCGAGATTTCACCGGAAATATGTTTTAGGGTCCCCAATATAAAAAAAAAAACATTTTTACAAAAAGGTCTGTGTGTGTGTGTGTGTGTGTCTGAACACGATAAGTCTGTAAAATACCAAACTTGGTATTCAAGTTTAGTATCTTCCAGGGATGCGACACGAAGATTTTGAGAAAAATCCCCCCACCTCCAACTACCCTTTACATGGAACTTTTCCGAAAATTTTGATTTTCTCAAAAATGGCACTAACGGTTTTGATTAAAATTTCATATATTAAACATATTTACCTGACAAATAAAATGTATATCTTGAATTTTCTGGGAATAGCCTCTGAAGAGTAGTTTATTCTGGATGAATTTTACTAAATTTTGAATGACAGCTAAGCCGTAAGAGATGGACAAAAACTTACTACACAAAAAATGTAGAGCACTTTAAAAACACACAATTTATGTTATATACATTTTTTTCATGGAGTTCGTCGTTTTTGTGACATTCCTTATTTCTAATTAGCAGAAAGTAAATAAAAGTATAAGCTTTTTAAGAATGATTTGTTGCAGGGATATGGAGAAAGTCATGTGAATGGTACACATCAGATTTTTACCTATATCATGCTAAACAAGATAAAAAGGAAATACATTAAGCTAAAGCAATAGTCAAATCTTAAAAGCATGACTTTCTACGTGTTCTGCAAACTATTCTTGCAAGAGATTCCTCTTATCTATATCGTGCTAAACAAGATAAAAGGAAATAAGGGAATACATTAAGCTAAAGCAATAGTCAAATCTTAAAAGCTGGTCACCTTGCGGTATTTAAAATTCAGTCCTTTGCATGGCCAGAGTAAAAAGAAATGAAACAAATAAGAACTTCCCGATTGGGAAAGGTTTTTATGAAATTGCACGTTTTAACAAGATGTACATTTTTTGAAACATGTTTTGTTTCTTAGAGTTTACCAGATATAAAAAGGCATCCAAAATTAAAGTCTTTCAAAGACTATTTCCAGAAAATTCATAAAACAATGTCAAAAATATCTTAAACATACAGTACTTTAATTAAATTTGCTAGCCAATTTTTGCTGGATTCATGGGACCTCAAAAATGTATTTCCAGTGAAATAAGTTTTTTTTGATGGAAGACTATACCTTCTCTACCTACCGTGTATAGAGTACCAATAGAGAAAGTAGCAACTTTTCACCATCTCAACTGAAGATTTCATATTAAGTTACCTTACTTTTAAAATGCATTTTGCAATTTTACCACTCCTGCAACTGAAAAAGGTAGAATATTTACCTTCAATAATTTCATCTATGGTCATAGACACTGGTGATTGACTATTTTCTTGAAGAGGAAGTGAATCGTGAGACTCAATGTTACGCTTTTTGAGCAACTGATCATCTTTACGGGCCTTACGTAGTTCCACACTCACTTCAGTACGTCTCCGTCTCATCTCCTGTAACAAATGTTCAATATAAATATTATGACAGAATTTGGGTAATAAAAAAAAAAAAAAAAAAAAAATCCACTTTATTTACTAGGACCGGTTTTAGGGACAATTACATCAAGCTGCTTTGCACATTTGCAAAATTACAAATTCAATATAAATCTCGGTATATCCCCAAATTCACTTCTTAGGATGCCAATTGAAATAGAATTACTGATCGAATGATTGCAAGGACACTACTAAAAAATTTATGTAAGGCTGCAAATGGATTAAAAAATGAACTTACCAAAGTTCATATTATAGGCAATATAGATGCCAGATACATTACACTAAATAGAAGACAAAAAGGTGTAGAGGTATAGACATACTAACAGAGGAAGGCTACTTCATTTTTGTAAGAATTACTACCTATGCCTGAGAAATTCAACATATACTAAGCAAGTTTGTAATAAATAGCAATATAATCCAAAGTATTTGATCAAAGGTTTCCAAGCTTTGCTATGCAAAAACCATTAGCAATTTCCAACAGTTTTTACATTTAGAAATGCAAATACAACTGCAGTTAGTACCCTTAATGAAGTCTGAGCATAAGAGCAATGAATATAAGCAGGAAGAGAAAAGAGTGAAGCAGCATAGTAACTACACTGAGTCTTTCCTCAACTTAATTTCAAAGCTGTTACTGTATGAAATGCATTTTAATGTTATCTGCATTAACATTAAAAATCTAACATGTTCCATTCAAACAACTCTTTACATATCTAACAAATTGTTTAAAAGCTTATTCTTCCAGCTTGTTCATATCAAGATGAACGTTAGCTGAAATAGTCTTATTACTCGCTTCCTTGTAACTAAAAGGTAGAGGAGTACACTTGGCTAAAGCAATAGTCAAATTTTTTAAAAGGTGACTGCTATGCAATTGAAATTTGTTTCTTTGAAAGGCCTGGAATTGAAAATTCCTGTATGAGAAAAGTTTAACTATCTTAGAACTTAAAACCAATAAAGAATACCTGAAAATGGTCAGCCTACAAGAATAATTATAAAAAATTGTTTTAAACGAGATTAAACTTATTCCCAGAATAAGTAGGTTGAGGCAAGATTTTCCTTAAAATTTCTGTTCTGCACCCCTATAAAAAAAAACTTAAATATTGAATTTGGTATTTAGTAATTTTTTTCATAACACATCATGGAGTTCACAAACAAAAAGGCACACAGTAATTTTTTTTTTTTTTTTTTTTTATTATAGATACAGGAGACCCTAAAATAAAATATGTATTTAAGGTGAATTCCTGCACTAATAGAGAACTTAAAGTGCTGCCAAATTTCTTACTTTCTAAAGAATTTTGAAACCTGCCAGTCTTGCAGATTCCCACAGGCAAGGTGAAATAACTTTAAATAGATTGAGGCAGTACAAAAGAACATTACATAGAAGTATCAAGCTAGAGTTGAGTTCTCATATCTGGGTATCAAGCTGAACAGCAGTAATGGGGGCTGGGAGAAACAAAAGAAATCAACATATAAGGGCAAAAGCAATACAAAAATGCCAGCAAGATGTTAAGTGGTTTGAATGGCTTTATTTTGTCTTGGTTGAATATCAATGGAGTTACAGGGGAAATTGGGGAACAGATAAGGGTTGGTGTAAAATGGATTTAATGTTAAAAAGTCTCTAAATTAATTTGGGGAATTTACATTAATACTGCAAATGTAGCAGCTTTATTAGAGTTAGGAAAGGTAAATGTGAGAAGGTAAAAGGAGAAAATTCTGAAATAACCATTTCAGAGTCCAGAATTACCTGATAGAATTAGTGAAAATATGCCCAATATATCAAGAGGAAAGTATGAGTGCTGCATCTAATGGATGGCTAAGGAAAATCAGGAAAAGGTAATTAAAAATAGGCTAAGAGATATTTGGGTCAATATAGGACCAAACTTTGAAAGAAGTTGTTGGAGGGAAGCAAGATTAGAATGGAGACACAGATAGGCAGATATTTGCCAAAATTAGGATGGCAAGCTTGCCATCTTTGTAGTCATGGAAAAAAATGATTGAGCGCACTCAAGAGCAGGATATATCAAAGTCCCACTTCGTATCCCAGCGAGGTTTACACTGGTTGCCATTTCTAATATGCTCCTAGACTTACCTAACAGTGTCTGTGACATTTGTTATCTCCTGTCGAATGCATTAACAAGATGGGTCTAGCACAGTGCTTCGCATTTGTGTTGGTTCGTGATAAGGATTTCAGCAGCAAGTGCCATGCTACCCATTCTTCATTAGCCAATTAGTAAACAAACCCAAAAGTGTTTCTACCCGATGCTACACTCATTGGTAGTTATAGATATAGGTGGAGCAACCAATTCCCAATCAACTGAATCAACCGTTGAGCAGTTCAGAAGCCATGAAGTACCCTGAATACAAATGATTCACGTTATAAGAACCATGACTAGTACTATGGTGCATATATGAATGTGGCAGCAGTGCCCTTTGACCCAAACAGATATAGCTCAGAGGTAACGCAAATGCTTTGAAAATTGCTGAGCCTAAGTTCAAACCTCTAATACCATAGTTTTTTTCTCTCACAATTATGTTATTTCTTCTATCATTTTTCTATTTCACATACTTAATTTATACTAATACAGAGTTTCCGCTATATTAGTCATAATTTGAGTATTAGATAATATGCAGATATATATATATATAAAAAATAGCAAAAGTTTACAACTACTGTCGATTAGTTTGATCCCTTTGTCGTAATTGTGTTTCTTTCTGTGTTGGTCAAATGTTTGTGCTTAGTTCCATTAGTCGCCAAAGGAGGTTCTCAATCACTACTGTGACGCATTCATACTGTAGCAATGGCAGAGGCCATTGATAAACGTTCTGCTGATTTCACAGGGTTATACGGTCACCTGAGTGGGGTAGCATTTGTGATTTTCCACAGTCCACTGCAAGGAGGTGGGCAAAGTTATATCGTGAAGAGGGACAGGTTGCTGCAAGGAAGAGCACTGGTCGCTTGAGTGCATCTACCAAGAATGAACACAGGTCTCTCACAGAGAGTTTGAAAGATCAGTTTCTGACAGCAGCTGAATACAAGGTTTTTATCTTTATTCCCAGATAGTGCCCGAATAGTTAACAAGCACTGTAAAGATGCCAAAATTCGGCGCAGGCATGCAGGAGCAATGGAAGTGCTAACTGACAGGTTGGCATTTACTGTACTGTACTGTACAGTACAAGAACGTTGATTGGAGCAAAGTAATTTTCTCCAACAAAGCAACATTCTACTGCAGATGTCAATTTATATATATTAGAGGAAAATCTTAAACACACCACTGTGTGGGAGTGGGATTTTTACCAACTAAAAATCCCTACTTTCCATCCCTTGGAACTGCTGGAGGTATTACTTAAGAAACGATGACACCATGGTGTTCATTATTCCTATTTAATTACTTCAGTTTGAATTATTCATTTTGATTTGACTTCATGTTTCTCCTGCAGCATTTCCTTGATAAATGTTGCAATAGCTGCAAGGAGTGGCCGAACAAGCGTTCCTGCTTGGGCATGGATATCTCGGGAAGGTGCATGTATGCTGGAACGTGATCATGGAATGCTGAATAACAAAACCTATTCTGAAATTCTAGAACATGTTCTGCTTCCATCTGCCCAACAGAGTTATCCTGAAGGTCTTATTAGATTCCAACAGGATAATCATTTGGTCCACAAGTCGACCAAAGTTCAAAAGTGGTTTTCAGAGCACACGAATATCTTAAGAGCAGATACCATGTCCTACAAAGTTGGCAGATCTCAACCCAATTGAACATGTTTGGACATAAGTAAAGCAGATGCTTTCTCAAGGTTCCAGATTGAATAAATGCTACACAACTCTGGTGTGCCATGACAGACACTCGAGATTCACTACAGAAGACATTACTTATTTTCAAATGCTAGTGGACTCCATGCCCCGAAAATTGAGGGCAGCGAAAGCAAATAATGGGAACCACACAAAGTATTTGCGAAAGCAGCAAATCTCACATTTCACAGAGTAAACGATTTATATAATTTAATCTACATCGATTGTAAAAGAGTACTAATATGAACTTAAAAAAGTGCTTAGTGCGTTCGAACCTATGCTAGGTAGCACACGTAGTTTCAAACAGAGCACGTTAGGCCTGAGCCATTTCTACTCAGGCCTTTATTCCCCAATTATAAAGAACTGTAGCGGACAGCTCAACCATCATGGTTTGGTTTATTTTTTAGTGTTTTTGTGCATGTTAGTGAAAAACAATTATTTAGGCTGTTCCCTGGTTGCTACTTTGTTATAAAGCAATAAACTACGTATTAACTCTATATAAAAGCACATTTTGTAGCTCAGCGCACATGTAAACCCAGCTTGTGTAACTTTGCGCGCTTTCGTGAGGCCGAAGCAATACTTTGAAAGGTTACAGCGCTCAATCATTTTTTCCACGACTGTACAAGGATGAAAGAAGACCCAGATAAGGGGAAGTACATTTTAATTTGCAAAATAACAAGAAGAGTTAGCCTGGTCTAGATTGGGCGTTTGAAGGGAGAGGTGTCCACGAATGTGTCCTAGGAGGATAAAGATGAAATTCACATACTTCAATGCAAGGCCACAAAAGGATTGAATAGAAAGTCTAATAAATAAAAAAATGGTTATGGAGGAACAAAGATTATAGTCAAGAAAATGTTTGAAGATCAAACATTTAAGGGAGTTTTTTAATGGAAGGTCAAGAGGAAAAGCATGTTACCTAGATCAGATTTAAGATTACTAAGGATAGCCATGTAATATATAAACCTTTGTGCACGGAAATAGTTATGGGTTTGCTAACTAACTAGGGTTAGGCAAGTTCCAACTATGTAGGTACTTAGTACTTTAATAAAAAAGAACAAGCTAGAAGCCCAATTTCAGCAGGTTTAACCCTTCATCACACATACTTTGAAGTTTAAAATCCTATACCAATATTTTAAAACTCTCTCCATAAGCTAACATTTTCTTGTAACTCTTCCCCATTTTCATTTGGACAACATTTATAACCTTGGTAAGCCAAGAATTTCTTTGGAAAATGATTGGTGTACTTTATCCAGTTTCCTAAGAAACTTCCATTCCCCAAATTTCAATACTCTATTTGTGCTTCAATTGAATTATATAATCAACAATTCCATATAAAGCGTAAAATCACAATAAGGTTACTTTAGAACACAGAATTTGATTCAAAAACTAAAATAGAGCAATAAATACAAAAGTTTCTATCTTTGTTTAAAAATCAATGGTTGTGCCACAAAGATATTTTCATTTAAAGAAAGACTAAATTGTTACATCTGCTTCATCAACAGCCAGTATCCCTCCAAGTAATGCAGGCAAGTTTGTGAAGCAACATTGTTTTTCCATTCTCCTGAATTGCAAGAAATTTGGTAAGCAAACATATATTATGAAATTACCCGAGTAGGTATGTGAAGTGTAACATCTATAACAAACATTTTTAATGCTTCCTAAATGCACTTCAAGTTGATATCCTAGTAACCAATTCCAGTATTATTTAAATTTTTATTTCAAAGATATAAGATGTTAAGCTACATTCACAAGCGGGTGCAAGCGGACATAATGTAGCACAAGCATAAAGGAACATCACTCACCTTGCAAGTGTAACTCAAGAAGTTGACATGGGTTTCTAGATCTGTAAATTAGATGGGGATACCATCCAAGTGCTCCACAAGTTGTTGATTGGATAACAAAATCCACCAACTCTTTTATAAATGAACAAACAACTTTCACAAATTACATACACATAGCTGACACTTGCAGCAATGACATCACAATGATTTGACCAACAAAATATTGAAAATGATACAAGCATTGAGACTGCAGAAGTGATAAAGATGCACATTAATGGTTCCTTTGCATCAATGATTTGAGAGTGCCAAGAAATCTAGAAGCACATGGTGGGTACATCCATTAAATCAACCTGTAACCTCTTAGGGAAATGCATGGCATGGTACAGTTAGGAGAGCATGTATGTACAGTAGCACTGTAAAATCTCTTGGTGATCGTATGCTGTTGAATAGGAGGCAATGCATAGAGGAAGGAATGCAGAATTCTTTCTTTATGTATACAAGGGAATGATAAAGTTTGGAGTTTGCACTCTTACATTGCACATGAATGCTTACTTACATTGAATAACATGGGTAAAAAGTCTTTCACTTCATCTTTGTGAATAGGGCATTAGATATGCTACATCTGTGATAATTTTAAATGTATTCTTACAGAAACTGTAGGACAGGAAGTTGGTTAGGTAGAGTCAGATCGAAAAATTCAATACCATAGCCGAGATTTGAACCATAGATCTCCCAGTCTCTAGCCAGTTGCTCTACCACTGAGTTACCATGGCAACATGCCATTGAATCTTTCAGTCTGACTACCTATCCAACTCCTGTCCTATACAGTTTCTGTAAGGAAACAAAATTATCAAATTGCCCATAATAGTTTGCTATACTACGAATCCTGGGACTTAAAAGTACTCACAACATTGGAAGTCACCATTAGGATTGTCATTTCAAAATAATTTGAGCTGACCTAGTGATTTACCAGGAAACATGCGAGTAAGTTGAGAAATTTAATGCTATGCCAGCATATTGCCATGGTAGCTCAGTGGTAGAGCAACTGGCTAAAGACTGGGAGATCTATGGCTCAAATCCTAGCCATGGCATTGAATTTTACAGATGTTACATCTGTTCTTTTGTCATTTTAAATCATTCAGTTTGTAAACAAAGTGGTTTTATGGGTTAAGCTATTTTTGTTAGGGAACAAATTTTACTCAAATTATTACAGGATCACGTCACTTATTTTTCCACAATAACTGGCAAAACTTTTTTTTTTACATTGACCTTATATGACTAAGATTGAAAATTATGGCATTACTTCTATATTTTATTTTAGACCACATTTTAAACACCATTTATTCTTTCAGAGTAATGGGATCTAAGACTTCTACTGATAGTATTGCTAACTTTAGAAACAAAAAGAGTGAAAATACCCTGAAAAATGGGAAGAATTGCTTAGGAAAGAAAGAAAGAATGTTATCATCAAACAAAAAGGGTAAAGTTTTCATAAAATGAGGAGCTCTACGAAAGAAACAAAAATAAATCAGAATACAAGAGTGACAGGCTGCTGTGATCGAGTGGTTGGCAAGGTTAAATTCCAGGTTGGAGCAAAAAAATCAATTCCCTATTCCCCAGTGTCTGGAAGTATAAATGCAAGGGATATGTATGTATGTATGTATGTGTGTGTGTGTGTGTGTGTGTGTGTGTGGAAAAATTAAGAAAATGTTAAAGAACAATATTCAAGTTTTTAAAGCAAAGCCCCCCCCTCTCCTTGATGGCCTTAATTGTTAAAGGGGGCTATATAATGACTAAGAAAAAAACCTGTCATATGCATCTACAAGCACTCCCAGGAAAGCAGTGGTCAAAGTAAAAATTTCTTCCACTGAGACCTAAAAAGAAGAGGACTGTTGTTCAATAAAGCATTTCACCCATTTTCATTAATTCATTAATGATATGACCTACCAGGGCTATATTTGTTGAAATTGTTATAAAACCAAGGGAATATGTCACATTTTTAGACAAACCACACAAAGTATGATGTTTCAACTTTAACATTAAACGTAGTATTAAATAAAGCTTTACTTTTTCTATCTTGTACTATGTCTAGGTAGAGAAGATATTGCATTCAACCAAAAATTCTATAGAGATTTCATCAAATACGTTTTGAGGTCCCCTGAATCCAAAAAGCATTGTCAGAAAAGTGTGAACAGATGTTCCAAAGAATCAGAAAATGAATATCAGGAGTTGAAGAGACCCAACAAATAGTATTCTGGCATTTACAACACCATCAGTATTTCAGGACAAAGTTCAAAATACTCTTCCTACAAAGGAGACAACTCTCTGCAATCCTCCGAAATACAAAAACAAGGAATTTAATAAGAATATTCCTTTACTAGAAAATCTAAAGAGTAAATGATTTTCTGGGAAACGTTTTTGATCTTTTTGTAAATGTTGGTAGGCTAATTGGGGAAAGTATTTGTAAATAATGAAGACCAGATGTTAATTTCCTCTCAAATTACTTCAGTGTGCAGCACTAGATATCGTATATTTATTTAGGGTCATCAAATTAAGCAACCACACTTTACCCACCTGGGTTGTGGAAGCTTCACTCACGATACTTTTCCTCTTGTGCAACGAGCCAAATTGGATGAATAGATGAGTCAACTAGCACCATTATTTCACAAATTACAGTACTGCATTGCTTACTTTTCAAAGAAGATATTGGAAATGAGCTGCTTGTGCTCAAATACAGACATTGCAGCATCTTAACAGTTTAAAAATATTTGCAATTCTTGGGATATGTTGGTCATTTCTTCCCATATATTATTTTATACTTCTTGTAACACTCAGATTAGATTTATATACTGCCTTTCAAACTGCCCAACAAATTATTAACTTTGACTTTCTCCGAGAGATATATGTCAAGTCTGAAGGCCACGCCATGTGAGAATAGCAGCAGCAGCAGCAGCATGAGCTGAGACCCCAAGTATATGAGCTTGGCTGCTCAATTTGATAGCACTGTACATATGGAGGATTAATAGTTTAAAAATAAAATAACATTTTAAATATTTTGATTTAAAATCTCTGAAGCCATGGTTCAATAGTGTACAAGTCCCTTTAACCTGGTTAGTTAAAGAAAACATGCTCAAAAGATCTTTGTTGCCATGGAGCATAATCATTACTTAACACTCTTCTCAGGATAAGGGGGAGGGAAACCCAACCTTATCTAGGCAACTAATCCTAAGCAAGAATTGAACTCTCAACCTCTTGAATGTAAGGCAGTAAGGCAGACACACTAGCCCCACAAGGTAGGCTAGAGTCCTGTTTGAAGGAGTAGAAATATACCTATAGATAGTCACTTGTTGATGTCCATAACTAGAAATTGTTGCATTATTTATATTTCCTACGAGAAACCTTATAATACCCTGAAAATACTCCAAACTCATGAACTTGTCATTAAGTAATGACAGGTAAAAAATTTAACATCTTTAACATATTTCTTAAAATATGCATTTAAACGAAGATATTAAAAACTGGTGATGCAAAGTTGCTCGATTATTTTAGCATTCAACCTTAAAATAAGGAATGGGCAATTATTTATAAATTAAACTAAAACTAAGAATTTAACTTCCTAAACACAGAATTGCTCAGGCAACATGGCAAGAACAGAGTGGCTAAGAACATATAGTGGGAAATAGATCACACCCTCCATGAAGCAAGATATCCGACAAACATAATAGTCTAATAGACCCCCAACCATGTGATTCCACAGTTTGCAGCCAAAGGCTTGGTGCCCAAGTATACAAGATTGAAACAAATTACAGTAATTATTCGAGGTTTACACTTGCTAGATTAATTATGTGCAACAGCTAAACTAAGTACAAACTTCAAAAAGCCTCAACAAAACTGGTGTGCAACAAAGGCATTTTTTATAAGGGAAAATGCAATTGAAACCATGCATAAATCAAATAGAACAGTGTTTAAAATACAGCATAGGCTAACACCACATGCATCCATGAATGAATGGGAAACCAGTAAGAATTTATGAATAAATTACTGTATACAAAGAGTAATTTGGTTGGAGGAATACTCCTCAAAATCTTGGTGAAAACTTTTTTGTTTTGTAGCTTAACGTCCCTTAACCTAGTTGATCATAACGGGCAATGAATGAAATTGGTGAAATGATGCTCGAATGATCTCAGAGTCCATGGAGCGTATAGTTACTAGACAGTCTTCTCAGGATAAGGGAAAACCCCCAAATTAAAAAATGTATCCAGTTAACTAAGCGAGATTTGAACTCGTGACCTGTTGAACATGAGGCAGACATGCTACCACCATGCTAAGGTGAAAATCATCTCTTTGCAAGATGAGATTTATTTATATATAATGTTCACTAATTTGAGTATATTGTTGCAAGTTGTTCCTTATTAATTGCTATTGTATTTAAATTTGTACAGTTTGAGAAAAGCAAACTGTCATAACAGCCGATTTCACTGGAAAGTGGCCTAATCAGCTACCACCCCTCCCCCTAAACATAACCTTGAGGGGGGGGCATAGTAAATCACTATTGGAAAATTCGCTACAGATGTGAAATTTATGGCACCAAGTAAACCATACAAACAAGAATTCCTGCCTATTTTTGCACAATAACAAAATAGTTTTATTCTCAGAGGTAATTCGGTTGAAAGTAAAAGAGTTTATATTCCAAACTAAAGTCAACAGAACCATGTATGACAACATTACAGCTCCATTCAAGGATGTTTCAAAAGCTGAACATTTTGATACTTCCTTGGGAATACATAAGTTGCCAATGTAAATCCTCATCAAAAAATCAAGAATATTTTGTAAAAATGTAAATTTACATAATATAAATACTAGAGAAAGAATGCGTTAACTCAAACTTGTTACCAAAAAGGAGTCTACTATGAATGTGTCCGAATATTCAATGGCCTTCCTACGATTTAAAATCATCTTAGAGACTTGTACCTTTGTTTTTCCCTCTTAAAAACTATATGCAGCAAGGCCTGTTGCTCGATAAAAGGAATTTATGGATGATCAGAAAAATGCCGTCTGCCATAAGAGAAATGTAATGTCATTGGGTACCTGTCATTGTACTGGTTTTAATGTATTGCACATATTGTTAGTTAAATTTATTAAATTACCTTCATACACGTCTGATGTCTTGGCTAGTAGGATTGCATGCTTCATTTTCATTCTACTAATTTTGATTTTGCACGATATTAAAAGCAGTGCTTACAGTTTTTTTAGAAATTTGAGTAATTACATAATGCGGCGAGATATATATATATATAAAATAAAATAAGAATAAAAAAATGCACTCTTAGTACAATATTTAGTAGTAATAAAAAATTTGGCGAACTGACAAATTTGGTTTTCTGTATGACGTGTTCAATGTCCCCGAGCGTTGCTCATTAATGGGGGGAAAAAAAAATTGGAGACATCTTCATATTCTTTTGGTTAGCTTCACATTGTAAAAAGGAAACACGACGTCTCAGTGTTGCGGGGTGATTGGCTATACACCATTTTCCACTTCATATATTTCGCAAGATTGACACCTCGGAAAGAAAGCAGTTGATACTTTAACCCCCAAATTTCCAATATACTACTAAAAATCTGTCCAGCTTAAATACACGATGTAACAGTTATTCTACAATTAGCCATGAACTTAATATTGCTCTCTTAGATTTAAGAAGTCCAAAATACACCAAGGAAAAAACTACTTACATCTGCGTTTTTACCCTTGTTTTTGAAGGCACTGAGTCTATTCTGTCTCTCATTCTCCTGGGTAGGCATTTTCTTATTCCTTTAAAAAGAAGTGGAAACCATTTCAGATATATTATTCAAGTAATTATTATAACATCCAATGTTCTATTTAAATTATTACACAAACTTACAACTCAAACCGAATACAGGTGTAATTCACCTAAATAAATATGTTTACAAAGACAATTCTGTACAGCAGACGTTCCTGTCTGCCTCTAAATGAGTAACCGTCAGTTCTTCAAGTCCACCGACCTTTATGCAACAGTCTTCTTAAATTTCACCAATAGCATACTTCTATGGTTTAAATTCCCATTTTATTGTTTTTCTATTGGTTGCTACACAATGCCTCTTGCCTCTATTGGTTGTGCCAAGTTTTTTTAAAGATTTCAATATTACTACCAACATGTAGTACAAAAAATGCGAGTATTCTATCAAAATATTACAGTTATTGCTGGGTATTTTATATATTCAAAGTGATAAGGCTGGATAATTTCTTTTATTTTGATTTTCCACCAAGTAATTTAATATATTTATGTATATCTTATATTTATTACGACCAGCTGTTATTAGCTATTAAGGCTGTAAAGTTGCATTTATGAATTTTAGACAAAAAGGAGGTGTGGTCAACAACGTGTATTTAAAATATTAATCCATTAATCATTGCTGAAACAAAGCCAAATTAGAAATGAAAGATAAAAATTAAAAACTAAAAAGAGTCTCAACATAGAGAGCGCGTTAACCGGGCTTTTTGAAACTGCGAAAAATATATTAAAAACCTAATGTGTGGCCTTGAACGTTGCCAACACAAAATAAACACTTAAACATCGTTTAGCACAAAAACGAAAATATCCATTTAGCAGAGGAAATTGATAGTGTAATAAAGAATTAGAAAAATACTCTATAATATATATTCTACACTTAAATATGTATGCGATCTAGATTTGGTAGGTTAATACGTTTGTTATTCTCCCATTATAGTAACGTTCTATTTACTTACTGATTTGGTATAAACTTTTAGTACCCTAAGCCGCAATAGGTAGCCGAGGGATGTCATAAGCAGAACGGAGCGATGACAGGGCGTAGCCGAGGAATCTTTAAGTTAAAACCCTTACGTTCCCAAAAAGAAGTTAAAACCTCAGCAATGTAGCGGATTTCAAATATGAATATGTTAATATTTTCAACTCTTTCAAATTCGTATTGCCTGTAAAAGTTTTACCTAGCTTTGTAAAATTAGTATTCTGAAATAATGTTAGCTCTATTAACAGCAAAAAATGTTCACAGGTAGCAAATTTGGCATCCAATATATATTAAATAAATAATTCTCTGATTACAAACCAAATGGAAGCTGAATTTCTTTACATGAAATATATTTTATTAATGCCTTCTGTCACTGAAACATAATGTGATTCCTAGATATAATTGTATGACCCTCTGTTCCATCTCTGTCGTAACTAATTATAATGTAATTACAACATTTCCAGAATCAGTGTCATGATCATATGTACAAATGCTAATGATAAACTGATAGCAGTAGGTTGCAGAGGTCGTGAGATAGTTAAACAAAATGCATCACATGAAAGACACTGCTTACTAGGCTAGAATTGCCAGATTTCAACTTGATAAAATAAATATGTGTAGAGTCTTGCTAGTAAATGCAGGATAAAAAGGGTGTAAGAAAGAGAGTTTTAGGTGTATTCATTTCTATTCGTTCAACAATTATTTGTTAACGATGCTGCAGTTGCTAGGATCATATCAGTACCAATGGTGTGCTGGAATTTTTTCCCACAGTTTTTACATGCAAGTAAATCACTGACAAGGAACTGTCACTTTTAAAGCACACTTAAAAACCATTGTACTGGGTCAGGTTTTAACCCATGACTTTGGGATCAGAAATCCAGTGCCTTACTGAGCTATCCAGACTGAAATTCATTTATAGGTCAACTAAAGCAGAAATATACATTTTATTTGTTAACAGTACTGACAATTGCTAGATCATGTCAGGTATGCCAAAATTTACATGCCAGTAAATCTACTGATATGGGGCTGTTACATTTAAACATACTTGAAAATCATCGATCTGGACTGAGTTTGAACTCTGACCTTGGAATCAGAAGACCAGCACCTAGCAAACTGAGTCACTCTTGATATCACTTATAGACATGACATAGGCACCTATGTATATTATTACAAATAAAAACTTAATCCTCAATACAAAGAAAATTGAATGTGATGAAACGGAGAGTATCCGCTTGACAAAAGAAATAGAAAAGTACTCTTTCCATGCAATGAAACCTAGACAGCCACATTCTCCAGCAGGCATCTTAATGAAAGAATATGGGAAGAACATAAGAGCAAAGTATTATGCCACAAAGAAACCAGATCCACCCCAATAAAGGATGGAAATTAGAAACCGACATGCCTTTTACACCATCAGAAATAGAGTGGATTAACAAAAATTGAAAGAAGAAGAATCAGGACCTGATTGCTTGCTCTAAGAACACCTGAAATAGTTGCTGCCAATTTCAGGAAATCCAAAATGTATTGAGGTAGAAGACATTCCAGAAGAGCATCATTAAAACATGCAAAGGGAAAGGAATCACCAGCTCATTAGAAACCTACAGAGTCAATCATTTTCAAGACAGGGAGTAAAGAAGGCCATCACACAAAGACTTGAACAAGTTACTGACCTGCCCTATTGGAGGAACATTGCAGCCTAAAGCAATGAGAAATCTGTTACAGAACATACACACAGAAATAGACAAACCAAAGGGAAAAGTCTAGTATTTGTGGATTTTTCTAAATCTTTTGACAGTGTAAACAGGAGCACTTTACTCCAAAAACTGAGAAAACATACAGGGACCACAGAGATATACAAGCTATTGACTAATATTTTAGCACAAACCTACATCCAAATAAGTGAAAACCTGACTAGATCATGGATAAGTCAAATTAATGGTGTACTAAAGAGGTCCAGTCCTTAAGTCCAGTATTATTCAGTGTACTAATCCATGATATAGTTCGTCTCCTTCTGTGGTCTAGGGGTAATATTCTAGCCTCTGGTTCCCAAGGTAGCATGTTGAAACTCTCAGAAGGTGATAAATATGTCAGGATAAAATTCTTAGCATGGCTTCCTTCAGAAGGGAACTAAAACAGTTGGTCTCACTTAATAGATTTATGGCACGTAAAAGAACCTCAAGTCTCATAAAGAGGCATCTCAGCTAAATTAAGCAATCTTTCATGTCCAATATAGAATGGGATGCTGAGAACAGCTGTTATGTTAAAGAGCATCCATAAATAAAACTCAATTTAAATTCAGCGAATGAAGCAGTGAGGGTAATTGTATACATTAATGCTGATAATATGGTGCTGGCCACAAATGACAGGGTACAGCTATAAAGAGTAGTAAGTAATTTAACCAAATGGACAGAAACTTGAGCTAAAAATGAACACAACACACAGCTAATAATCTTCTGCAAAGGAGGAAGAGTGGCTTGGAAAGACATAATAGTTCTTAATAAATACAAAAATGTAACTAGTAAACTCATTCTAATATCAAGGAATCACCCTGCACAGCACAGAAAACCTTTGCAGCTCACATAAAAGAGAGAACAGTAGCAGCAATAAGATTTATGCATGACATCCAAAATCTCCATTGAATTTTCGAATTTCAACTACTTTTGAGTGTTACTAAAAATAACTATGCAACTAATCAAGGACTTGAAACTTTATCCTAGCACTGGTTACTTACCTGGCTGACATACCAAGAAGAAATCATTAATAACTATGCAACTTTTTGAGGTCAAAGTGCTCCTACTGCAACTTGCAGATTGGAGCTCATAGAATATCTAACAAGCAAGCAGTGGACAGATAATGAAAACACAAAAACAAGATTCCTAAAGAGAGCAATGTGCCTCTCAAGTGCCTCGAGATTAGTCTATGTCCTAGTTAGGGAAATCTTCCTACTGGAATATTTAAGACCCAAACTATATCTCATAGTGGAAGCAGCCATCAACAAAAGAAGGCAAAAAGAGAAAGGCCAATGGACACAATGAGTAATTATAATTGGAACACTTGGTAACAAGGATGGCAATACATGGTTTCCTTAGCAAGACATACCACATATCCTTTATTGGTAAAGTTGTCATCAAGGAGTCTACCTCAAGAAGTTGAATATTATATCATTTTGAGGAATTATGTATGAGTCAAATTCAATATCAAAAACAAAAAAAAATCTGCATATTCCTAACTTCAATATCATTCAAGTCCAATGGTTTTTAATGTTAAAACGGGTTTCAATTGATTTAAGTTTACAAAAATGAGGACAAAAAAGGACACCTTGAAAAAGAACCCAGCTGAAAACATTTATACAATTAAAAGAGCATCTGAGCAAAATATGATCTTAATAAGAATCTTAATTAAGATTGGATAAACATTAAAAATGAACTGTAAAAAGCCAAAAGGAATGATGGTCTCAAAATAAGCACATGGATATTTTTGAAGTTCCTCACAGTAATATGTTCTGCACAAAAGGACACTTCTGACAATATGGTGCTTGATTATAGAGAATTTGTTATTTAAAAAGTATCTGCAAAATTTAAAATAAGAGACAAATCTACTGTGTTTGCAATTTTCCTTCTTAATAGTTATTGAAATTAAATTAAATTGCACTCTTTAACTGCTGCAGTTCTTAAGGCCCTATTCTATATTGGGCCTAAAAAATCACTTAATTTTACTCAGAAGCCTCTTTATCAGACTTTTACGTGCCATAAATCTGCAACATGGGACCAACAGCTTTACTTACCTCCTGAAGGAAGCCATGCTAGGAATTTTTATGTCTGAAAAAATCTATCGCACTCTGCAAGGTTTGAACCTGCAACCTTGGGAACCAGAGGCTAGTATGTTATCCCTAGACAACAGAGGACAACATTTATTGAAATAGCTCATTAACTTATAAACAAATGGAGATTTGCAAGGAGAGGTCCTATAAGTCCAGTGCTTCTTAATGCTTTTGCCGCAGGTGCAAGGGTTAAGATCATGAAGAAACAAGTGCAAGACTTTATAATTGTGCTGACCACTTGCCTATAGTGTCAGATAATAGAGATAAATTATAAATAGCTATGAGTATACTTATAGACTGAGCAGAATTAAAATAAAAATAAATAAGGAAAACAACTGAATTTGTAATATTCAGGAACGGGGTAAACCCACCAAATACAGCCAGAATAAGCTACAAAAGGTTTAACAGTTTGCAGTACCTCCTAGGGAATACAATACAAACTACAGGAAGGACTTTCAGAATTCATTTTACAGAACAAATGGTCACAGCATCTAAATGTATATTATTTATAAAACAGCAGCTTGGTACTGTAGACAAAGGAGGTGTGAGTATCTTTGTTAAGAATAACATAAGCTTCAACGTAATTGATCTTGAAAAATACTGTATGGAACAAACCTTTGAATGTTGCACTGTTCATATTAACACAGTAAACAAACTAATTATATTAGCAGTATATAGAGCACCCACAGGAAATCTTGACAACTTTCTACATAACTTAGACATTATTCTAAAACTGCTCTTCAAGCCAAAGACTCAATTTATTTTGTGTGGTGACTTGAACATAGATTTCTTGATGGACAGCAATCTAAAGATGCAAATTTGTTCACTATTAAGATCATACAATCTTATGCATACAGTCAATTTTGCAACTAGAATTCAAAATAATTCCAAAACGGCTATCGACAATATTTTTATAGATATGTCTAAAAAGGAGTACCATGAAATATAACCCTTTGTTAATGGACTTTCAGACCATGATGGACAACTCATCAAAATTGATTATTATACACCCAATTCCAAAAAAACAAACCTCTTAACCAGCTTTAGAATTATAAATAAAGCGTTTTAAAGCTAAACTCTAGAAGGAATTGAGGGAAGAAATGCATAAACTAAATAATGTAAATGATAAATTGAGGGGCTCAGCGCCAGAGGGAGCTATCCCAGAAATAGCTAAATATGAGAAAAAAGGAGTTTTATTAGAGTTGTTGATTTGGTGAAAAATGTAATATTAAGGTACAACTTCTTTAAATCCAGTATTTGATCCAAATTTTGAAATGTCCTAGAAAATACAAAAAAGTGATATTTAACAGTTGTTTTTATTTATTTAGCATTGCAAACCGTATCTTTTACTAAAAATTTACTTATGCAGAGAGAGAAACTAAACATGATATTATTCATATTCCTCACCATTGTTTCTTTTTTGTGTAGCAACAACTTTTTTCCATATGTTTTGCTTGCATATTCGTTTCTTTCCTTCACTAGCTATACTATTTACCTCCATTTTGAAAAACAGAATAATCTGCAGCATAGTATAATGCCTAAAATTTCAACTATTTACACAATATTCTTAATGTTTAATAATAATCTTACATATTATTCTGTTTCACATATTAAGGCCTAAAATCATTATTTCTTGGCCTATAGTTTAAACAATAAACAATACTATTAAAATAGTTAAAGTTCTGTAAGTTTGGTGGCATTCTTCTTTAAATAGCAGGCAACTTCATAGTAGGATATCCCCATCTGGCACAAACTTTCTCACTTTGGAAAATGACTCAGTTTCTGTAAATTACTGTAGATGGCACTCTAAAACAGTTAATATTAGCAAGATTTCTATAAACATGAGAGATGGCAGAAGCTGTCTAAAAACAAAAAAAAATCTCATTTTTTCACAATGTGTGGGATAGCTCCCTCTGGCACTGAGCCCCTCAATTTAACTCCTTCTTAAATACTTTTGTAAGAATTCATAGTTCTAGTTTTCCAGTTCATGTAAAGAAAATTAATAACAATTCTAAAAATGACTGGCTAACTCAAGGTATAAAAATATCATGTAGACGTAAAAGAGAACTTTATTTAGCAGCTAGAGAAAGTAAGTGTGGTAGACGTAGACAACACTATAAAATGAACTGCAGAATTCTAAAAAGCGTTATAAATGCAGCTAAAAAACTTTGCTATGAAAAACAAATACAGTCCTCTCACAATAAGCCTAGCACTATATGGAACATTATTAAAAAAAGATTGGCAAATATCACTTGAAAAATGATATAAAAGAAATTAAAGCAAACCAAGTGACCATAAATGATCCCCAGCAGATAGAAAATGCATTTAATAAATATTTCAGTCAGATGGCAGAAAATTTACTGACTAAGAAACAGCCTAAGAGAGATCCAAATTTGTACCTTCAGGAATCCTGTATGGAACATTTTACATCCTTAGAGATAGTACCCACAAATGCAACAAATAAAAAAAGTAATACAATCCCTGAAAAGCAAGAATTCATCAGGATACAATGAAATAAACACAAAAACACTAAAGATATGTGCTGACATTATTTGCAAACCTTTAAGTCATATATGTAACATATCAATGTTAACAAGAACATTTCCAGAGAGATTAAAATATTCAATCGTTAAGCCATTATACAAGAATGGGCAAATCTTAGAAATGTCAAACTATAGACCAGTATCTTTACTTAGAGCTTTTTTGAAAATCTTTGAAAAAAATATGTCTAAAAGAATTCATCACCACCTAGATAAATATAATATTCTAGCAAAAGAGCAGTTTGGATTCAGGAAGAGCATATCAACTAGTGATGCCATCTTCAATTTAACAAATGAAGTTCTCAAGTCATTGGATGGCAAACTTAACACACTAGGAATATTCTGTTATCTATCAAAGGCATTTGACTGCGTTAATCATGAAATACTTCTATCAAAATTATTACACTATGGAATTAGGGGCAAAGTGTATCAATGGATTACATCTTACTCATCAAAATGAAAGCAAAAGGTTATAATAAATACTTAAAATAACAGCAATGTATATTCTGAATGATGTGAAATAAAGCATGGTGTCCCACAAGGATCTATTCTGGGTCCCTTATTATTTTTAGTTTATATAAATGATCTACCTGCAGTAATAAACAACAATGCCTATCCAGTTCTTTTTGCGGATGACAAGTATTATAATTAAAGAATACAAAGTCAGTTCCCATATTCATCTAATAACATTTTCAAAACACTAAATGATTGGTTTGAAAGTAATAAAATCCACATAAGCTTTGAAAAAACTAACTACATTAATTTTTGCACAAAGCATAAAAACATGGCAGACCTAAGGATAGAATATGAAAATAATCAGATTGCAGAAGCCTGTAATACAAAATTCCTAGGTCTTATGATTGATCATAACATGAATTGGAAACACCATATTGATTAAATCTTACCCAAACTGAGCTCTGCATGTTTTGCAATTCAATCTTTAATTCAGCTTATTATGCATATTTTCATTCATTGATGGCCTATGGAATAATATTTTGGGGAAATTCAGTAAATGCTAAAAAGTATTCATTATGCAAAAAAAAGGTAATAAGAATAATGGCAGGGGACAGACGATCAACTCACTGCAAGTCACTCTTCAAAATGTTTAGAATTTTACCATTAGCCTGTGAATATATTCTAGCCATATTGTCATTTGTAATAAATAACCCAGAAAAATTTACAAAAAAACCGATATTCATAACAGAGACCAATAGGCAGGATTTACATAGACCAACAAATAATTTGTAGTTATTCCAAAAAGAGGCTTGCTACAAAGAATAGTTTTGTTTAATTCACTTCCCTCTTCTATAAAAAATTGCAAATGAACAAAACAAGTTTAGATCAGAATTAAAAAGATACCTTATTACTCACACCTTCTATACAGAAGAGGATTTCATTCAATCAAAAAATACTGGTAATAATGAACAATGTAAATATAATAAACATGAGCATTCTAAGAATGCAACTTCTGGAAACAGACATGTAATTGAAAATTATGCAAAACTGATACCTCTGAAAATCCATTGTCAGAGTTATTATTTGTAAATGAATGTATTAATAAGTATGAATAAATGTAATTGTTGACATGATCTACATCCTAGAGTTTGGGCTTTGAGTCTTAGCTCATAATAGGATATACAGATTGCAGTGTGTGTGTATGTGCATGTGTGTGAGTGCATGCAGACTAGAATTAGTATAGGAATACATCACTACATTTCAAATGAAAATAGAAAAGATTAACATAACTTAAGAGTGCTTAGAGTTTCAAAATACATACATGAGATTCAGATTGGCCTATGCAGTGACAGGAGAAAGCTTCTACAATTTTATGACATCTACTAGTAGTCAGAGCCACAGATAGTTACAAAGAAGTTTTTAAGAAATTGGAACCGAAAAGGGAGGAATTTTAAGATTTTTTCTATACAGGCAATGACAAACCTGAGCTGGAAAAATAAAAATTGTCAATTGAGGCACAAGAATGGTACTGCATGTATTCCACTTCTAAGTTACCAGAGTTGTAGGATGTATGCCTACTTTGACTCTAGAAAAGTTGTTCCATCCCTAGATATTTTAAATATGAAGCCCATTGCCAGCCTACATGTTTTGGGAGGGCTTGCCAAAAATTTAGGGGTGAAATAAGTGAACCATCAGCTACATAACACATACATAGATTTTAATTTTATCAATGGAAATTAAAATAATTCACAGTTTTATTATCATTGCCAAAATTTTTTACAATATACTAAAAAATAAAGATATACTCCATAAAGGTTTAATGAGCTATCTCAAACCATTGATAAGATGTTAGCTTTTTTATTTGTAACTAATCGCTTTTTATATGCTAATATGAAATGAACCTACTGTTTATTGTCTCTCTTCTAAATTGAGCTTGGAATACAAATCTAAAAAATTTTGCCTATGGCATTGCTTGGTTTTAATTAGTTTAAGAGAAAAATATATTTGTAAACATGTTATTAAAATTTTCACTTTTCAGTATCAGTTACCTATTTAATTTTAATTATATGAAATAGTGCACAATATTTATTCATATATTAGTTATCTTGCAAAATTTTTGAGTGACACTGTCCTCATTTTACATTAGTATGCATGATTTTAAGAGTTATGGTAAAATGATTAATTTAGCTGAGCTTTTTAATAATTTTTAACAAGAGCACATTAATTTTTAAATCCTTCATTCCGGAAGCTCTTCTGAAAATTTCAATCTAATAAACTACAGTGCCTTATTTTTGACTCCTGGCCAGCTGCTGCCACAGAACCACTGTCAGCCGAGTTGAATATATATGACTCTGAAGATTGCATAGTGTATTGGCATTTCAAGCACATAGATTTACATATATACATGCATACTATAACCATTGCATACATTGGAAGAACTGAAAGACAATGACTACAATTTCAGAAGAGTTAATGCTTGTTAATGGAAATTTTCTTAAAAGGTATGAGATGTGTGGCAGCCCAAGGACATCATTTCACTTACCTTCTGTGATAAAGGTATGTGGTTATTCTAAGCAAGTAAAATAAGGCACTGTATAAGCTCTAGTCCCAGGAACATTTGAAGTGTGAAAAAAGTGTTCAAAATAAGAATTAAAAAAATGTATTTGAAAATATGATGGCAGCTTAACCTAATGAACCAATTAAACAGTTATTTTGGGCTCTAACATTGGTTATATTAATGAACTACTATATAATCTGAAATACAAGATATAAATTAGTAAAAATCGTACAACATTTTCCAAATATTTTCCCCAATTTCACCTGTGCATTCCCTAGAAAAGTGATTATAATCAGAGAGGATGCTGATTTTCTGCTTTTCATAGTGTGTTGAAGTTGAAAAAGCTAAAATATCTATAGGAATAGGAAAAATACCTAACAATTGGATTACAGAAGCAAGGTTTTCTTGACTTTTAGTTTTTCAAAATTTATAACGTCTATTTGTTTAGTCATCATGACCAAAGATAGCTGCCCACCTCTGGAGTGAAGGGGTGGCATGTCTGCTTCACATTCAAGAGGTCTCAAGTTCGGATCTTGGTTAGTATGAGTTACTGGATAAGGCTTTCTCCAGGGGTTTTTCCCTGATCCTTAGAAGAGGAATGTTGAGTAACTTTTAAGCTCTATGGAACCTAGGCTCACTTGAGCATAATTTCACTTCATTCATTGTCCAATATGACTTAAAAGGTTAAAGAAAGTTAAAATTTAAATAAATAAAAAAATTAATTTAAAAAATCAAAATAAACAAGTCTAAAACCCTGACTCTTAACTTTATGTTAAATTTAAATAAGTCTAGTTTCCTTTCATGAGTCATTGTTAGTCAAGGTATTGATATGGCTGCTGCTGTTATGCTGGTGGGAATCACTATTGCAGCCTGGTTTAGAAGATTAACACCTTAGAAAGCCAATCCATATTTAGGCACTTGTTTCTTAAAGACTTCAAAAAATGGTCTCTCTTTTACAAAATTGTTCAATAGCTGTAAATTATTATTGAGATTTTGCAGCAACTTCTGATTTTCTTGTGATTGATTCCAGATATCAGTGACTCTACACTTTCCATAGTACATTTGCCTACATATCTTGGCTCCAAATGTATTTTAGCTACCACACATTTATGCCATTTAATGTCATGTTACCATGGCAGCTCAGTTAGTAAAACAAATCAGATAGAGTGGGAGATCCATAATTCAAATCCTAACTATAACATTGCATTTTTCAGTCTGACTCTGCCTTTCCAGAGATGATTTATAATCGAACTATACATAAAATGAATGTGATCATTTAATCTCAGAATTTAGCTTTTTCAGTTAACTTTTACAGTTCATCACTGATGGCTCCAAATTGAAAATGATATTATATTTGTATTTTCAGTGAAATTTTGCAGTTCTTCACTGATAGCTCCAAATAATTTTAGACCAACATTTCGGTGAACTTTTAGAATTTTTCTATGATGGCTCTATATGGTAGTGCAAGAGCAGATATTTTCAGCAAAAATTTGTTGCTCTTCATAAATGACTTTCCAAATTGACAGGGTTGATGGAGCAAGTATATTCTGTGAGCTGTAACATTCTTTCCTTATTTACATTGGCAACTCTCAGATTGGCAGTAGTAGTGGAACAGATATAATTGGTGAATATTTACTGTTTTCACTCCAAATGACACTGAACTGAAAATAGCATTACAGCAAGTATTTCAGTGAATAGGTTCTTGATGCTCTTCACCAATGGCTCCCAAATTATTAACATATTTTATTTATTTCTGATTGAATGCATCACAATAAGTAGATGAATTTAAAAAAGGACCTACTCAGAATAACAAAAGAAAACACTAAGGTTTTTGAAAATATTTATGTTTGAATTGAACTTAATTAATTGCTAAAACACATCAGTCACAAAGTCTACCATATATCAGTAATAATATTTATGTTTGTTTATTATTTATTCTCTAAAAGCTTTAGATCGAATTTACATAAACATGTTAGTTTATATTAGCAATATTCAGAACTCAAATATAAATTATTAAATAAGAACATGTAAAAATTTACTATAGTATTATAGTATAAAATTACAGAAAGTTAACAAAATCAATAGAAAAATAAATTCGTCTCATTTATCAGAAGTAACTTTAACTTCATAATTGCTTGCAGTAATCTCCTGGGAAGGATTAGCATTTTAGATTAATGTACATATTCCCACAACTTTTTAATGAAGATCTGTGTGCTTAAGCAATAAATAAAATAAAAGAAGTGGGATAAAGGAAAGGAAAAAAAATTAAATAACTAATGTCTGGCTTGCAAGCTACATAAATATTTTACAAGAATAATCTTTTATTTAAAAACATTTATTGCGGATTTGAGCAATTAATAACCCTGTTATTTATGTTCATTAAAATTCTCTATAACAATTGTAACTTTCCAATTGTAGATTAACACTGCAACATGAGGGTGATTGGCTTCACTGATGAGCTCATATGCTCATTTGTTTTTTTGAAGCAAAGAACTGCAAAGAAAAGAAAAAAAATATATATATAGAATTATTAATTTATGTGGTTACTTATGTATATTCATGCAATAATGGATAGAATATAAATATTTCAAATATAATTAAATTAACAGAAAATCTTATAATGCAAAAGAATTTTAAGACCTTATGCTTAATAAAAACAAGAAAAAGTTAATTAGTATTTCAGCTTAGCAAAAATAATGTGATAATTATGTGCTATTTTTAAATTATTAATTTTTCTTCCAGTTATTTTTTATTATTTTAACCAAGATTGCTAAGAAACAAGGGTTCTGGAAAACATACAATAGATTTCCCTTTGTCCTGATGTTCCTCAGAATGACAAGATACCTTTATTGAACACAGTAATACTACCATGATTATCTCTGTACCTTTAAAAGTATTTATTTACTTATACTAACAACAAAAAAGAATACATCAGCCATTCATACCCAGATTTCCATCATATCTAAATCATTTTGTTTAAATGTTAAAGGTAGTACTAATCCTAATAATAATTGCAATAGTAAATACAATAGGCACATAGTATAACAGTGCACAATGTTCAAGATAATTAAGTTCAACTTATGTCCTATTTGCATCTCTTTTTATGGGGCACAAACCATTTCTTTTTGACTTTCATACTTGCCCACCTTCTTAATGAGTTTAATTCAGGCTGTCATTCTGTGTAATTTAATCCTTTCCCATTTATACACTCTTTTCTTCAAAAATCCTTAGCATGGCTTCCTTCAGAAGGGAAGTAAAGCCATTGATTCCGTGTCATAAATTTACGGACGTAAAAGAACCTCAAGCCTGATAGAGAGGCCTCTGAGCAAAATTAAGCGATCTTTCACGCCCAATTTAGAATGGGACGCTGAGAACCACAGTAGTTAAAGAGTGTCCATAAACAACACGCCATTTATTTTTCAAGCTCAGTCCCTTCACATTAAAAAACTATATGCTCCACATTTTCTTTGCCTCGACATACTGGACACTGATTCTGTTGGAGACATTTTCTCGTCCCTTTCAGTCTCCACACATCTGTTGTACCCAAGCAATGCTCTTTCTTTGATCCTTATTTAATTTATCCAGACATATTTCCCTTTCACATGAATCTTTTATTGGTATGTAAGATTCTAATGATCTTTCTTCCCTTGTGTTGATAAATCATTTTTGTATTTCTTATCTCCAAATCTCTTCCTAGCTACTTTCCAGAATACATTTACATTATTTTCCCTTCTCCAGTATTCAAGTTTATTTGCATGTAACTCCACCCATTTCTCCCGAAGTTCCTTTCTTGAAATTACTGTGCATTCTGTGCACTATAACCATAACTTCCCATCATTATCTAGTCCCCATGTTTCAATTCCACATGGCATTTTTGCTTCAACTACCATATTATATAAACGTATTATAAACACTACATTCACATTTTTATTTTCTCTTACACATATGTACAAAATACATAGTAGATAGAAAAGGTATTGAATTCCACCCAAAAGTTTGATACCAAGATTTCACTGAAAATACATGTTTTAGGACCCGAAAAAAGAAAGCATTTTCAGAAAAAGAGACTGTGTTTGGCCCGCGCACACAGTATAACTCAAAAAAGAAAAGTGTTAAATATCAAAGTTGGTATTTAGGTTCAGTATCTTCCAAGGATGCAACATGAAGATTTAAAAAAAAAAAAAGTTATTTTCTCAAAAATGACCTAACAACTTTGGATAAAATACCATATGTTAAAGATACTTTAATTACAAATAAAATGTATATCTTGAATTTTCTGGAAATAGACTCTGAAGACCTCTTCATTCTGGATAATTTTTGTATTACTGGTAAACCGTAAGAGCTAGACAAAAACTTAGTATACAAAAAATATAGATCTTGTTAAAAATCCCAATATATATATCATAATATTTTTTTGTAGAGTTAACTGTTTCTGAGATATTTATTGTTATTGGTTTCAATTTTAAACTACTGAAACTTTTGTCGAATGAGAAATTATCTTTTGTTTTGCTTATTTCCCTTTTACTTACAAGAAAACAAGTAAGAAGACAATTTCTGGTGATGTTTATCTCGATTAGCATATGACAGATAAAAGAATAATCTTTTGTTAGAACAGTTTGTTAGCAGAACAGGTAAAGAAAGTCATGTGAATGATACACATATTTTATATAATTCTTTTTTGGAGAAGTATAGAGAAGTTTTTTGACATTTAGATGCATGAACTTATATTTCTATTCTTTCTGACCAGAACTTACTGGAACATGGTTCAGAGAACTGTTCCTCCATCATCACTGCAGGATTCGCCCGCCTTGGTAGTGTGTCTGCTTCACATTCAACAGGTCGTGAGCTCGAATCTCGCTTAGGGTGAGTTGCCCAGATAAGGTTTTTTTGCGGGATTTTCCCTTATCCTAAGAAGACGACTGTTGAGTAACTTTAAGCTCCATGGACCCCGAGATCATTTGAGCACCATATCACTAATTTCATTCATCGTCCGATATGACCAACCAGGTTAAAGGACGTTAAGCTAAAAAAAAAAACCTGCTGGATTCTTCTTGTTATTTATAGATGGCATTTTCTGGCTGAATGTAATGTAAGATGGGATCCTTTTCATTTAGGACATCAAAGTGAAATAAATTGTGTTTATCATTTTCTCTAGACATACTATGTATAGAGTATAGAGAAAGTACTATATTCCACCCAAAAATTGAATACTGAGGTTTCACCAGAAATATATGTTTACAGGTCTCCATAGTCCAAAGAAAACATTTTTAGAAAAAGGTCTATGCATGTGTGTGCACGCTCGTGTTGTGGCTCAAAAACTACAATACCGTTAAATATCAAACTTGGTAAATAAGCTTAGTATCTTCTAAGGATACAATACAAATATTTTCAAAAAACCCCCCTCCCACCCCAACTACCTTTACATGGAAAAACTTTTGAAAATATTGTTTTTCTTAAAAATGCCTCCAACAGTTTTGATTAAAATACTATATATTAAAGCCAATTTACAGAACAAAAAAATATATATCTTGAACTTTCTGGAAATAGCTTCTGAAGACCTGAATGAATTCTGCATAACTGGTAAACCACAAGAGATAGACAAAAACTTACTACACCAAAAAAATAGATCTCATAGGTATACATTTTTGTTCCAGAGATGACTGTTTTTGAGATATTCCTTGTTATTGATTTCAATTTTAAACTATCTTCTCAAATGGAGTCACGCTTTGTTTCATTTCCCTTTTGCATTTCTGGAAATGCAAAGCAAACCAAATTTGATTTGTTGACATTTTAAAAGGTCTGACTATCACTTTAGCCTGGACTATTCTCTTTTTTCCCCTTCTGCTTATAAGGAACTAAATATTGTGTGTGTGTGTGTGTGTGCGCGTGCATGTTTTTTTGCTTTTTTTCTTTTCTTTTCTTTTCTTTCCTCAAACGATGTCATTGAGTTGAGTTATAGACACTTATTGCTTCACTTAATGTTTTTTTTTTTAAACAAGACATGTTTCAAAAGCAGTTGCTTTTATATTCAGCTGTTGTTTCTTGACTGGCATGGATGGCATTGTCTTCTTCATATCTATGGCTTATGGATGACGTAATGTATTTCTGGTGGCAGTATTTAAAAATTCATGACCTGGTGCAAGTTGTTTTTGATAAATATTTTGAGAAACAACAGCTGAAGATAAAAGCAAGGACTTTTGAAACATGTCCTGTTTAAAAAACAGTAAGGTAAGCAATAAGGTCTACATCTCGACTCGTAAATTTAATTCAATGGTGCTTCACTGTCTCTAAGCTTCCACAATATTACTTTAAGAACTTCAATTGTTCACATATCGACCAGCTTTGGAAATATTTTGACTGTCGTTTTAGCCTAGCATATTATTTCCGTTCTACTTAAAGGAAGCAAGTAATAAGAGAAATTTTGCTAATGCTTATTTTGATTAGCATGGTGTAGACAAAACTAGTTTGCAAAACAGAACAGATTGAGAAAGCCATGTGAATGGAATACATTAGTGTGTGTTTTTTTTTTTTTTTCCCACATTTATATTTCTTTAAACCTTGTATGTTCCTCTGCGATTTCCATAGGTAAATTTTCTGCCAATCTTTACATCCAATTTCATAAACACCAGAAGTTTTTCACACTGGAAGTTCGTCCTTTTTTTCCAGCACAGTTTATTCAGTCAAAAAATGCCAGCTACAGGAGGCAGCATGGCATTGAGTTTTTCACATTTTGAGAAAGTGAACTTATTGGTTTGTAACTTGAGTTGGTTTGCAATCTGCTTTGAAAGCATAACATTTTCTCAATAGTAATAAATTTAAATACTTTCATTTTCAATATTTCTGTTAAATTATACACTAATTCTATTGATGTTGCACATTGTAAAATACATCAGTCCACACCTTTTTGAGAAATAAACTGATCTGCCTAGTTTGTGCCTGGTTCATATTAAGTCAAGAATGGCAACCAAAACTGAAACAAGAATGGCAAAGCACAGGCAATGAGCATAACATGGAAAGTCAATTTTGAACTATGGGACTTTATTTGTTATTAATTAACTAATGATATCTTTTCTCCAACTTCCAATTCAGCCAACATAACGTGGGTTTTCCAATATCAAAATTTGCCATTATATGACAACACTAGATTTTGCAAGTAAGTTTTACAATCACATTTTATTTTAGTGCACGCACAAAAGTTAGTGGCAACACTTAGTTGTGACACTAGCCAGTTTTGGCTACTATAAACTTTTAATTTTAGCAAAACTAGTTCTAGTGTTTAATTTTGAGGTTATGCTGCTTTTCAGCTTACAGAATGAAGCGAGAAAGTGCAGAAATAATTAAATACCTGGATTTATGTGCAATGTAATAGCACTTGTGGAACTTTATTGATATAAACTTTAATAATAAAGTGAAATGATTGATGAAATTATAATAGAAGAATTTAAAACGTGGTTTCATTCCTAAGAAAATCTACATAAATGATAGGTTTTATATCTGCTACAACAATTTCCTTTAACAAAGTGACAGAACATCTTAAAAATGACCTCTTTGTTTGTTTCTTTTATTTTCTCTAATTTTTAAGACTACTAATTACATCCCTACCACTACCAATTATGCTGCAATATCTCAATCATCCATTTTTATGCCTCACCTTGAGGACAAACCTTTAGAATGTGGGTAACAGCTTGCTTAAGAAATCATAGCTGATTGTTAGCATACATTGTTACAACTGCATTAGTGGACATGTGTGTTAGTAGCGAGTTCTTTTGACATCAAAGCTGTGATCGTTACCTTATATGAATGGACAGAAGTGCTGTTGGAAGGGCCTTTGATGTCAAAGCCATGCATTGTTACACCTGAGTGAGTTTGTGATACCAATAGTGGTTTGCACATGGGACTGCTTTCAGAATTTCCTGCCACTTGATCGAGAGGTATAAAAAGTGGAAAAAAGCCCTGCCCAGAGTTTCGATGGGAAATTCATAGCAAGCAGCAAATGTCAAAAGGAAACTATATGGCAGAATTGTTGTGAAAGCATTGAAGAAAGACAGATATTTATGAGCAGATTCTGACTGTAATCACTTTGTGGAAAAAAAAAAATCTGATGTGCTCCATTCACATGACTTTCTCTACATCTCTGTAACAAATTATTGTTAATAAGGTTTTTTTCTCTCTATTTAATGCTAAAACATTAATAGAAACGGTCTCATTACTTAGCTCCCTTATAAGTAGAAGGGAAATAAGGGAATACAATAGACTAAATCGACAGTCAAATGTTTTAAAATATAGTTGCTGTGGGATTGAAATGCATTTCTTTGTGTGACCAGGAGTTGACTAGTTACCGCATGAGTATAGTATAAGTATTTTAAAGTTGAAACTAATAACAAGGGATATCTAAAAATCTAATATGTTTCATTCACATGACTTTCTCTACATCTCTACAACAAATTATTGTAAAAAGCTTATTCTTCTATTTACTTGATTCTAATCGAGAAAAAATTAGCATAAATCGTCTTAGTACTTTCTTCCATGTAAGAAGAAGGGAAATAAGGAAGTACCATAGGCTAAAGTGATAGTCAAAAGTTGGTTGCTATGTGATTGAAGTTCCTTTGTTTGCATGGACAGTAGTATTTGAAAAGTATAAGTATTTTATAGCTGAAACCAAAATAATTAACTCCATGAAAAAAATGTATATAACATAAGTTGTGTGTTTTAACGACCTCTACATCTTCTATTATGTATATTTTTGTCTACCTCTTATGGTTTACCAGTTATGAAAAATTCTGCAAAAATCATCCATAATAAAGAGGTCTTCAGAAGCTATTTCCAGAAAATTCAACATGTACATTTTGTCATGTAAATATGTTTAACATGCAATATTTTAATCAAAATCGTTAGAGCCATTTTTGAGAAAATTAAAATTTTCGAAAAATGTTCCATGTATTCTATGGGATATTCTTGAAAATCTTCATGTTGCATCCTTGGAAGATACTGAACTTAAATACAAAGTTTGATATTTAACAGACTTTTCATTTTTGAGCTATGCTGACAGACACACGTATGGACATTTTTCTAAAATTGCCTTTTTTGGATTCAGGAGGTCTTCAAACATATATTTCTGGTGAAATCTCGGAATCAAATTTTTGGGAGCAATACAATACCTTCTCTATACACTATGTACATATTAGGTATAGAGAAAGTAATAAAGAGTTGTTTGTTGGAGTAATCAGAGAATTTTTGTTACAGTATATGCAACTACTATACATGCGTCCCCATATAAAAAAACTTCTTGTGAAATAGTTTCATCAAAATGATTTCATGAAGGTAGTTGCAAAACCTAGTGTCATGTAATCTAGGCTTAAATATTACCTAAGATACATTACTACTACCAATTATCCAGTCTATCAAGCTTTAATTCTTTTATTTATACCTACATTAAATTGTTTATTGCTCTTTATTGATTTCTACCAGATTTTGATGCTCTTTGTAGTTTTTGAGGCAATAGCTACTTTCAAGGCGCATATAAAGAAACTGTAGACGATGCTAGAAGAACCAATTCTCAATGGATCTGCAGGTGTTTGAGGTTAGGACACACATATGCCACAATTTCTTTCAGTTTCATTTTCTAAACTTGTAACTAGAGAGAGCTTCTCATATCACGGCCACTAAAATAATCTCTACAGGACATTCACAATATGGATCTAATATGCTGTGCCCAGGAACAAGAATGAGAAAGTTAAAACTTAGCCAAGACTTCTTTCCTGTTCCTGGGATCTGGGAAAGCTTCCCATTAATTATGAACACTCACATTACCATACTTGTATGAATCAGAAAGCTCAGAAAGTAACGCACAGTGATTTTATTCTGTGTTAGTATTGCAGCTATGATGTTTTAAATTTCACCAAGATATAGTTTGAAGCTTCTGCTACAGACACTATTTGCTTCTCATGTGTAGCTCTAGCGAGAAAAGTGTGAACTATGCAAAAAAGATTGCACACATACTATTATCATTCATTCTCTTGTGAAGAACAGTGAGGTGTAGTGCAATTTTTATGGGATACAGGGCATAACCTGGATGAAATTTACAGGGACATGGGTAGTGTGTATAGATAGGTATGACTGTTTGGACTGCAGCAATGTCTCCAGGTGGTGTGAATTCTTCAAAGATGGCCATAGGGCCAGGTTGTATACAGCCAGCAAAAGCTGCAACCATGCAGAATGTCAGAGCTATTGAGGCGCAATTTTGAACTACCAATGGATCCAGCTGTGAACCTTATCTCAGCAATCCAACATTCCATAAGGTGTGGTGTACAATATTGTGCATAACACATTTGCAGTTTCATAAAGTTAGCCCTCACTGGGTGCCTAAAAATCTGACAGATGGCCTCCAGGGCCAGCGAAAGATGACATTACGCTGCAAAAGCGCATGACTTTCTGAAGGGAATCATCCTGATGCCCAAAACAAAGCAGAACTCTATGGAGTGAAAACATGGTGCTTCCCCAGTAAAGAAAAACTTCAAGGTGACTTAACCTGCTCATGAAGTGTTTGTGATAGTATTATGAGATATGAAAGGTGTGGTATTGGTGGACTTTGCTAAAAGCAGACCACTGTGAATGGTAAAACATTGGTAAAGTTACATTGTGCCTTTCATAGTCAACGCTGTAATATTCATGCTTATGGTGTCAAACTTCTTCACAACAATGCTCATTCCCATGTTGCTGCGGCTGTTCATGAGAAAACCAGCAAATCAAAAAATGTGGTTGCGATCCTCAGCATCCTTCATTTAGTCCAGACTTTCATTTGTTTAGTCCCATGAAGAAATTCTTGATTGATAAATGCTCTGCATCAGATGCAGAAGTAAAAACAACAGTCTACAGATGGCTATACTCCAACCAAACAGACTTCTATGAACAGAGTATTTTGAAACTGGTATCATGATGGGAGAAATGTGTTGAGAAAATTGGTGACTATGTAGAAAAATAAACAAAAGATGTCCCTTCAGTTGTACATTTATTTGAAATGATATCTATTAAACTTTTGGTATAAAGACTATTGAGTACTTTCCGATCCGCCCTGGTATTTAACTTGTGTTACACACATTTTAATCAGCCTTTAAACCAAATAGTTTTTGGGAGAACTAATTTTGTTATGTATTATATGCTATTTAGGGAGATACACGCAATTTGTGAAAAGTCTCCAAAGTGCTTTTAAAAACAAATAATTTATTTGAAAAAATGTATATTCTGAAAAGATCTACATTTTCGTCTTTCCCCTAATGCTAATAGTTCTATAAAACTAGACAAAAAGCTTAATAACCAAACATTTTTATGAAAATAAAATATTTTTGAATAAAGGGCTATTTAAAGAGGGGGAATTCTAAGAAGGTGCTTGACATAAAATTTGGTATTTATTTAAATGTTAACTTTTAAGTTACAATAGTCTGCTAGGCAAGTGGACATTTGAATAAGTTTGTAGAAAGGTACAAATTAAGTGGTAATACATATAGAAAGCATTTGTTATTAAATTTTCACAGTAAATCACTGCTACTATATTTTGGACTTAAAGGAGAGTTGTCACTTTATATAAACTGCTAAAGAATGGCCACAAGTAACACAGATATTATTCTGGTACAGTTGTATGTAAGCAGATTTGTTTTGCAAGTGTAAAATCTAAAGTGTACCTTAGCAAGTTGAGCAAATGCTGGCCCAAATTTGGAATGTGTTACAAGTGAAGCCTGTATCCAAGATGGCAATGCAGCTTGTGTCTTTGGACGAGTATAGCGATGATCAAGCAACAGCACTGCAGCATAATCGTTCCTGTGTCTCACTGCTCTTCCAATGGACTGATTTACTGCCTTCATGCAAAGATTTTCGTAATGTCTTTGTCCTGCTGCAGCATTCTGACAAAAGAATAATAAACAACAGAAATCAGTAAATAACTTCCATTAAGATTTGTTCTTAGCTTCATTTAGTAACATGGAAATAAAATGTTACTTATATGGAAAAAGAAGAAAGTTAACAAACAAGAACTACTTTTCAGTTATAGCAAGAAACAATAAACATACTTTTTAATATCTTTTAGGCAAATTTCACAGAAAGTACAAAAGTGGAGCTTAGAGTATTTAATTAAAATTATTTTGATTAATAGTTTGTTGCCTTTATTAATAAAATGAGTTCCTAACAAAGTTTAATGTAACATAAGGTAACAATGGCTAAGTAATGCCAACTTTCATAAATTCTTTTCTGAGCAATACCCAAAATCTAAATTTGATACATTTTAGAAATTGAAATGGATGTAATCTTTAAGAGCTGATAACTGATACTCGAAAAGCTTGAATATTGGATGTATTTAGATATATTAAATACCTAAAAACAGCTTGGCAAAATTTTAAATTCAGAAAGTATATAACAATTATAAAATTTGAAACAGATGCAAAAATAATACCTGAAATAGAGCACATATATGTTTTAAGAGTAATAATAGAAAAATAAACAGGAAAACAGGTTAACTATATTTAGTAATTCATTTTAACATGCATAGTATAAAATAATCCATTATTATATAAAAAGATAAATGAAGGACTATATATACAAAGTGGCTCATCTGTCCCTTATTCTCTGGTTTTATGCAACCCGCAGATTATAGTCTAACCTGAAAACATCATTCCCGAGACCCATCTTCTGCATACTAACATTATAGACTTTGGTGCTACAAGTAATAACTAAACAGTAGCATATTTGGTTAATGCGCTGTGTTAGCATGAGTTCCAAGATGCTCGATTTACCTTCGAATCTTACCAAAACGTTGACAATTTTTTCTTCCTGATTTGACACAAAGATAGATGGGATATCGGAACAGTTTTAACTTGCTTATTTGTTTCTTTTATTTTTGTTCTCATTATTTATGTTTATTCTAACTTAATCAGTCCAGTTGCAGAAAATACAAATAAAAATGAGCATCCTGAGGCACATTCATTCAGTTTCTTCTAAATATGCAGGTATAATTGCAATGTTTTAAAACTAACATAGGTATTTCAGATAATACTACAGAACCATTTTCAGGGTATCTCTAAAGAAAAAAATACACAAAACACCTAAGCGGACAATCACAAACTGTGCAAAATACATAGGTATTCACCAATACTTTCAGTTAAAAAGAAAATTAGTTTTAATTCCCATAACTTAAAAAACTTCTCAATATCCACTCGATAAAGTGTTTCCATGAAACTTAGTAATGTAACTTTTTCATTTAGCGCAGCAGCTGTTCGAAATGGTGACACTCTTTGTTGATTCAGGGTTGTGTGCGATATTGCAATGACAACCTGGCAAGTAGTTATATGTGGGATGTGACACACTTGCAGGCCTCCCTGATTAGTTGCTAAAGATGATTAAGGTTATGGGACCGTTGGCTGTACACTATTTTAAATGGCCCATAGGAAGTAATCAGTGGATCAGGAGATCTGGCAGGCCATGAGACAGGTCCTCGCCTACCTTTATCTTTGAGGATGTGTGCCGTGAAGATAATTTACGATGATGCTGAACTGGTGTGGTGAAGCACCATCATGCTGAAACCACATTCATAATCTTTCATTTAATGGTACATGCTCCAGCAATGGAGGGAGATCGTTTTGGAGGAAGTAAAGGTAGTGGGCTCCTGTAAGGTGACCTTTGAAAAAATGTGCCCCCGAATAGATGATCACCCAAAATGCCACACCATATACTAATTACCCTCTGGTCTTGAAAATCTGCCTGTCTTACCCAATGAGGGTTATGGACACTCCAGTAGTGCATGTTGTGGCAATTCACAATGCCATTGTTGTGAAACCGCGATTCATCTGAAAACAGAACATTGGATAAAAGGACTGCATCACGGTTCAAACTGTGTAATACCCACTGGCAGAAACTTATTCAAGCTTCAAAGTCACGATCATGGAGTTCGTGTTATAGTTGCAACCGGTAAGGGTGAAATGTATTGTTATACAGTATAACATAACTGATTACTTACTGATGTTTGTATCTAGTGCCAGTGCCCGCGTGCTAATGTGGGGATTGTTTAAGACAGTGTCTAAAATCATATCTTCATTTTGCCCTGAGGTAACTGATGCCTCTCTAGTAGGACCTGTTCTTTCAAATGCTCCTGTTATACATAAACGTTGTTCAGCATTCCGAAAAGTGTTGTGTGTAGGTTTTCGTCTTTCTGGAAATCAATTTCCATACAGGTGTTTAGCCGGTAATGCATTCCTTGAGCGTCTCCATAAATAAGTAACATGTCAAGGTACTCATCACTGGAATACATGGTGAGTTCATGAACAACTGAGTCTATCTAATGGGCTGTGAGGTTCATAGGAGATAACCTTAGCTGTAGGTATCGCACATACCTATATATTTACTTCGTGCATTTGTATATAATTGGGCATATCTAGACCTAAAGTGTCTTCTGGTAGTATTCGCTAACCCACCGAGGATTCCAGCCGCCAAAATTTTGTAGAGAACTTTCTCTAACTGCGAAGAACAATCCATAACATATTAGGTGTTCTAGTATTGCTACACCATGCTAATCAAGATAAACTACACCAGAAATGGTTTTATTACAGAGAAGAATGGTTTTTATTAACAGTATATTTTGAAAATTTCCTTTATTATTTAAAAGTCTTAGTGAAGTTTCTTTTTCATAATAATTTGAAAGAAAATTAAGGATTGAAGACTGAAGAACACGTAAAATAAGCTGTCATTTATTCTTCATTAGTATACCTTTTTGATTAAACCTAAAATTATTAGAGTGACAAACACTGAACTAACTTTGCACCTCAATGGATAATACATAAGGAAGAAAATAAAGTGCAGGCATACTGTGGGACTCGAACCGCTGACATGCTGGAGGTGATGAGGGAACATAAAATTAACCAGTTGAGCTACAATCATTGCCCTGCTTGTTTCATTAAAACTTGTAGGTATAGTGTCACACGTCTCCCTCTCCGCTTCTGATCTCTTTATAACAGTTGTGGACTCCTTTTTGTAGCTTAAGCCGTTCATTTAGCCTTCATTCATTATAATTTACATTGTAGAATGTATGACAGCCATCCCATTGATATAACATGAACTGTAACAGGAGCTATAAAGTGCATGTTTTTGGAATGGCTGTAACTATGCTGCTAAGGTCTATTATCTGATGAAGAGCAGGTTAGATTGTTTTCTGGATTAGCTTGAAGTAAATAGAAGCATAAGCTTTTTAACAATAATTTGTTGCAGAGATTTAGAGAAAGTCATGTGAATGGAACACATCAGATTTTTTCTTGCTTGTTTGTGGGTATGTGCACTGCAAATGGGGCACATGTTTTAGCTTGCAGTCTCAATGGAGTGAGGGTCAACCTCTTACACTTATCTCTGATAATGTTACACTTTAAAAAACTGAATGAGTTGTATAGTCTGCAGAGTTTTAGTGGTCATTTTGTGAAACATAATGAAACAATTGAAAATGCATATGTCTTGTAATAGAGAAATGTTATTCTATAATCTTTAGTTGTGTGTCTCACATTATAGATCTTACAAATTGATAACTCCCATTTGCTGAAGTTGCTGAAGTGTACATATGGTTTTTCTTTTACCTACTCTCTGGTTGTGTCTGATCTTTCTTTCCAGATTGCCTGTTGCTGGAATATCAGCAACTTCGTGTTTCATTGATAGGAAACATGCACAACTTTGCCATCCTATCATGTTTTCACACATAGTACATTTATTGCAGCACATTTCACTTTATTATGAGTTTTTCTGTTCATTAGTCTTCTGAAGAGAGACATAGAGTTCCTTTGAGTGCCAGCTGAACATACTTGCAATTTAAATATCATTACTAACCTATGTTAGTACAGATTGTTATTTATGCAAATGGGTTAAGAGAAGGAAAACAAGATTTTGGGTACTACAAATTCTGGTTAAATCAAGTTCATCACTGACCACTGTTGTATTAAGATAGTTCATCTTCTCTTGCAGTTCAGGGGAAGTTATATTGGGGTATGGCAAACCCACTAGAACCACGCAGCGACCAAGATCATCACTGAAGTTGAGACCCTCACTTAGCTTGCCACCTATAAATCAAGATTTTTTTTATTAAATGCTGTAATTTAATATTAATACATAATAGCAGTTTCAGTTATTACACAAGTGTAACAAATGATATTGTCCACAAGTTAACTGCAAACAGCATTTTGTTTAGATTAACATAGCTCTAATTTGCATGTGGAACCATTTGATCCATAACAGCTGAAGGGTAGCTGCATGTAGTAAAACCTGCTCTGCCAAATGGTAAGAGTTAAAGCAACAATATCTGAAAATACTACCTATTCTTTTTAACTATGCATGACCCAAGAAAATAAAAGAAAACTGGTGGCATAATGTTTCATGTAATTTTATATGTGCATTTGAACATTTTTGCACCTGCTGAAACGCTTATTACTATATACTTCAGAACCTACCAAGTGAACGTGTCTTCCAAAAATACATGTCTCGCACTTCTATTGCAAAGTATTTGATAACGTTAGTAGCTGTTTACATATAGAATTTTAAGATTATTCTACCTTAAATTATTTAAATTTACTGCCACATGTAAGCTATGGAAGATGCACTAAGCATTCCCCAAATACTGCTTTCAAGGTCTCTTAAATGCCCATGTAAAGTTTTTGGATACCATCATGATTGAAAAATGACCTGACTGCAGTAATCAGTAACAAAGGCTTTAGAAATAAAACTATGAGTAACTGTGCAAAAAACCGAGCAGTAATCCAAGACTAAACAAAAGTTTATGACAGTTTGTTATGCTATTGCCATTATCATATACAATTCCTGTGAGTATGTCTGGAAGTTTTAGCATTTCTCAAAATTTTACTCAAGAAGAGAAATTTTCTCATTTGAAATTATTTTAATTGAAACTCGCCTACTAGGAGTGCTCAAATTACAGTTCAAAGAGATGGGTACTAAATTTTCTTTCCAAGGGAGAGGATGGAATTCTTGAACTTACAGAGATGAATTTAAGCAGAAACTAGTTATTTTGTATAAATTGTTACTTGCAGCAAGTTGAATAAATTGATATTAAGCCTAACAATTTGTTTCAATGACTGTTTTTTGATCTAAACCATTACTAATTGTGGCTTTTATTTTTTACATTTACTCTTTAAATTTATACTATCAAGGCAAGCTTGTTGCTTCATTCACTACGGTTTATTTAAAAACTGTAACATTCACTGCTTTCGCTATCTAAATGGTCACTGCATACCTCTGTTATCTATAATTATTGTTTATCACATAAAACGATATCCAATTAATTTAAATGATTAATTACCTCTTTCATAATCAGAAAGAGATAATGAGAGTTTGTTGAAATTTAATTGCAGAGCATAAAATATAAATTACTGATTAACATGTATAGGGTTACAAACTAATGTAAAATTCAAGTATTTAAATTCCCTTTTCAGTGCATTTTAGTGACACACAGCAGTGGTGTTTGAAAGATATCTCATAAGTGGCTGAAACTTATTATGTTCAAACACAGCCCAGTAATTGCAGCCCTGATGTACTTTAGTTGACTAACATCTTTCACATAAACTAAAATAATAAAAACATTACAGGTATACATAGGAGACATTTTAAACTCCTTCAGAAAGCACACTTTATTAGTAGTATATAAACTCCCTAGTATCTGCATTATTTATCCATCTCTAACTCTTAGAAATAGCACCATGCACATTTTTAAATAATTCCAAAACACTAGATCAGATGATGATTTAGAGTTTCCAAATGTCTTAACAATACAATTTTTGTCCTATTTCTTTCAAAATATTAATAGAATTGCTAAAATTTATAAAGAAAAAAAGTTTGGGAATGACTTTTCATTGATGATATTTACTAATATATATAAATTCTACATCTAGGAAAGCATGGAAGACATTGCCCTTCATAATGAGAACACTAAAGAAGGGGAGCGCAAAATCCACGGAAATTGCCTATAGGTTCTTAGTAGAGCCAGTTATGGAATATGGAGTAGCATGCTGGAACCCATACAGGGTTAATCAAACTGATTCGCTGGAAAAGATACAGAGACGGGTGGTTAAATTCATAAAGAGAGGTAAAGATTTTGACTTACGAAAGGTAAAGAGAATGGCAGACGCTAAAAGTTAGGCATAAAACACATAGGTTAGTCACATTATTTAAAGCTTATACTGGTTTAAATGCATGGGTGGACATCAGAAAGAGGTTAAAAAACCCAGCATACTACGGACAAAACGATCATTTGTGTAAAATTAAGGGTAGAAGGTACAGAACTGACATAGGAAAATTTTCTTTTGTTAATAGGACCATTGAAGTACGGAATGAATTGCCTATAGCAGCCTTTCAGGGCTGCCCTCTGACCTTAAAGAAGTTTAGGGTTAATTTAAAGAGAGTAAATGTTAGTTAATTTGAGTATATATTGTGTAGTAATTAAGGATTCAAAAACTGTATTAGTGTATATTATTATTAATGTATATAATATTACTAAAGCATAGTATTAATATTATATTAATTTGTTGAGTGGTTTTTTAACACTATGTCACTTACATTCTTATTATGAGGGACTAGTTTCAGAAGCCTATGCTTCCATTTTCAACCTCACGGGTCCAACTGCTGTTGCTGGTTGCGTTTGCTTGTGTTTTCTTCTCTGGTGGCGAAATGATTAACTTCTTAACTAAGCTGTCTACTGGCAGGATTTCAAAGTTTATTAGGTGATCTTTGTTTTTCCATATGAGGATGTTTTCCCAGGTTGTCAGTTCTGTGTGTCCTGACATGGTTTTTAGCAATTTTGGATTTGGATCTAGGTTATGGTTTTCTTTCTAGAAGTGAAATGTTACTGCCGATTTATCTTCTTGTTTCAATTTTAGGTTTCTAAAGCGTTCTTTGGATCTGATTTTTAAACTTCTTTTTGTTTGTCCTATATAGAACTTTTCACAATTTGTGCATTTAATTTGATATATTCCTGATCTATTTTCTGGTGGAATTTCAGCTTTTATTTTTGAATTTAGTAACTTTATGACAGAAAGTCTATTTATTGGAATTTGTGTATTTAATTTGATATATTCCTGATCTATTTTCTGGTGGAATTTCATCTTTTATTTTGAATCTAATAAGTTTATGACAAAAAGTCTGTTTATTGGAGCCAGGGTGATGTTTTGTTCTTTGAAGATCTTTTTGAATTTTTTAAATGCTCGGGGGTGGTAAGTGAATTTTTTGAATGTGTTGCTATTGTTTTTTCCTGTTGTTAGGGTAGTTATTTCTTTTATGGTTTTTTTTCCACTTTGCTTTGTTGAGTTTCTTGTATACAAGATTCTTGCTGTATCCATTTTGTTCTGCTGTTTGAATTATGGTTTTTAACTCTTTGTTGAATTCAGTTGTGCTCATAGGTACATTTATTAATCTATGTGTGAGGCTGTTTATTACTACATGTTTGTGTGGTAATGGGTTGTAGCTGCATTTTTAACGTAGTTTTCTGATGAGTTGATTTTCTATAGATTCCAAAGTTTACTTTTGTGCCATTTCTGATGATTTTTAGGTCTGTCTAAGAATGGGAGTTCTCCATTGGTTTCTGTTTCCATTGTGAATTTTATTGTTTTTTTTTTTTTTGTATGTTTAGTAATTTTATGGCATCATCTAAATGTCTGTTTGGCACTACTGCAAATACGTCGTCAACATAGCAGTACCATACCTTGAAAATCCATGGGAATGCTTTCTTCATGTGTGTTTCAAATTTGCTCATAAATAAATTTGCCAAAAATGGAGATAGAGGGTTGTCCATAGAGAGTCCTGATTTTTGTCTGTAATATTTCCTATTGAAGGTGAAGTAGTTTTGTTCAATGCACAAACATGTTAGTTGAATGTAATCTTCTAATTCTGCCAGTTCTATTTCTGTTGTATTTAGCCATTTTTTTAATAAGTCTTGCAGTTTTTGAGTTGGGATGCTGGGCTATAGTGCTTTAACATCAAATGAAACTAATGTGTCCTTTGTATCTATTTTTAGGTCTTTGATTTTTTCAACTATTAATGTATTAATGTTGAGGCTTCATAATAACTATTTATAAAATAGCTGGTAATTGACATAAGTATTGCTATTCTTAATTTAACTTAAGATTATTATTGTAAGTGAATTTTGTACACTTAACTCTGCCAATGGGACATACCCAATTGCAGAGAATAAATACATACATATAAATATTAATACATCTAATTAATTTTCTCGTTTTTCTAATTCATATTCATCTGCATCAAAATATGCCCATATTTATACTAATACAATTTTTATTTCTTTGGTGTGTAGAGAATTTTTCGAATGTTTGCAAAATAATAAAATGTATATTTTTTGTTATACATTTCTAAAAGGAACATAAACAATTATAGAATTTAGTAATTCCACCTTAAAGGAAAAGAAGGAAAGAAAAACCTGGAATTCAAATTGGGTTTGCAGCTCAGGATGCAGATGTTCTATCATTGCCACAAAAGCAACTCTTTCAACTTGTAAAGAAAATGTAAATAATTTCATCATAAGCTTCTACAATAAATAATGTGATACCATGCTCAACAATATATTAAATCTTAAGTTAATTGTAGTACAAGACATATTTTGTTTCTTCATCTGCTTATCAGATTTGCAACATGGCATATTAATATGAGTAAAGAATTCTTTGATATGTTGATGTGCAACTTAAAAGACACTTATGGGACCAACAATTTGATGTTATAATCATAATACAAAGCAGATTTGCAATGGTAATTTAAATTATAGCTGCAGAACATACCTACAACACTAAACATTACTGCTCCTCCAGAATTTTCCTTTCTTATGGAGTCTGCATATGCAGCAAGCATCTGATCGACCATTCCAGCTTTCTTGGGCTCACGGAATACCTACAATGTTGGCAAACTGCATTGATTACATAGCTTTAGAATCATTATGGAGCATCTATTACAAATCATTTGCTTTAACTCTAATGCTAAGAATTCTTGAATTACAGTTAAGATTTTTCTTCAAATACTATACCAAAGTTAAAGAATATGAGGCCAATAAAACTGATTCAAAAAAACACTCACAACTTAACTAATTTTTATAAGAAAAATGTATAATTTTCAGGACTGTTTCAAAGGTAACTTGCCTCCATCCTCAGATGCAATTCATCTGCTTCCTAGGGGCTTGGTTTTAATCATTTGATGATGAGATCTGTTTCTGGGTATATATTAATGCTTATGTATGAATCTCGATACTTAACAATAAGTAATTTCTCATAAATGGTCTCTCTCTCTCATGCATGCATGTGCACTAGCACATGTATACACACTCATCGGGCCTCGATTCAGGGGGCCTTAAAACATATTTCTGGTGAAATTATATAAAATTTTTGGGCAGAATACAATACCTTCTCTACCTACCATGTATATTGTACATACATAGTCAAGAAAGTAAAAGATCAAATTGTGGTATATTTATTTATGAAATATACTTACATCAAAATTTCAGGTAGAAATGATTTACCAACTTGAAAAATATTTTGAGTAAAGAATGAATACATATTCATGACCTTAAAACTTATGCTATAAAATAGTATTACGTTTATCACCATAACATTGCATCAGAAAATATAGTTTTAACTAAACCATCAATTCAACAGAATAACTAGAGGTGAGTAAAATTCAATGGATCCAATAAAATCAGATTTTTTTTCTTAAATTTAAACAAATTATCTTAAGATGATTTGATTTAATAATATTTAATCCTATGCAAGAAAGGCATTTTTGGCTTTTAACCAATGTTCTTTCTTTTTTTTAACAATCAATGTTGTTAAGGAAGGTAATATAAATACATATTTAACAAGAAGACACATTAATTCAGTACAATATGATGGATATGCAAACCTTTTTCTTTGCTTCAAGTTTGGAAATGATTCCACTCTTCTCAAAATGTTGATATATTAACTTTTCATAGTCATATGAGGGGAAAAAACACACAACTCCTGCAGGTACAATATTGCATACATTTTGAAGGATACGGCCAACTTCATTCATCTGTAAGAGGGAAAACGTAATCATTAATGCAATTTATGAACTTTAAGAGGCAAACTGAAATACATAATCACAACACCGGAAAATATCACAAGTATGTGTTGCTTACCACAAGAAAAAGAGGTATGAAAATAATGTCAAATATAACGGTACAGATATTTATTAGAAATAAAGGACATCATAAAAAATTAAAAAGGCATCCAAAAACTATTTGCTAAATAAATGTTATAATGGAGAGTGAGGAAGAGGAAGGGAAGCAGCAGAAAGAGGGTGGGTAACCCGAGAGAAGAAAGATGGGGACCAGAAATAAATTAATTTTAATACATGTGGTCTTAGTACTGCAAATAGTATGCCAATTCACAGATACAGAAATAGACAAAAGAGGTTTAAATAGTTTGCCATATTTTTATTTTGTGCTAAGTTGCTACTTATTGTGAATATGACTAAGTGTTCAGCCCAGATTCTTAGCCAGTCCTTTCCAGTAAACCCAATTCAATTTATATACACAATATAGAGTTTTTCTTAGAATCACAAATACCATACATTAACATAGTCTACACTAAACCCTGGTTAGCTGGCCAGGCATCAAGGTTCAATGAATACAAAGCCAAATTCTACAGAGATTTTACATAGATAGCCTTTGTCATCTAAAATCTAAGTTCCATGTTTTCCCACTGACAACCTCCACTTCACCCTAAATATCTTATATGCATGTATGTGTGAAGAGTTTTTGAAACCATAGCTAAATCTTCCATCTTAGATCTTAAATTGCAAGTTTTGACTTAATATGTTTCTTAATGATAAGGAAATAAGATTTCACAATTTAGAAAAGTATAAATAAATTAAAAAATCTGATGTATTCCAATCACATGACTTTCTATCACCAACTTATTGTTAAAAAGCTTATTTTTCTATCTGCTTCATGCTAATTGAGATAAACATTAGCAGAAATGCATTCTTATAAGTAGAAGGAAAATAATAAAATGCAGTAGGCTAAAAAGATAGTCAAATCTTTTAAATGCTGGTTGCCATATGGATGAAATCTGTTTCTTTGCATTGCTAGGAGTTGACAAATTCCCATGTGTGAAAAGTTTAAGTATTTTAAAACTGAAATCAATGACAAGGAATATTTCTTGCATAAGCTTCGGCGGCTAGTGTCCATGGTATCTTGGTCTTCCAGGAAGGCCGCGTCTTGGCTTGAAATGTTGCCGACGTTTCGCCTCACTATGTGGGGCTTCCTCAGGGCATGTGCTCTCATCACGACAGTTCACCTGACACTGTCGTGATGAGAGCACACGCCCTGAGGAAACCCCACATAGTGAGGCGAAACATCAGCAACAGTTCAAGCCAAGACACGGACTTCCCGGAAGACCAAGATACCAACAAGGAATATCTCAAAAATAGTCAACTCCACATAAAAAACTGTATATGCATAAATTGGTGTTTCAATAAGATCTACACATTTTGTACAATAAGATTTTTTCTATCTCTTATGGTTTACTAGTTATGCAAAATGAAGCAAAATTTAACCAGAATAAAGAGGTCTTCAGAGGCTATTCCCAGAAAATTGAAGATATACATTTTATTTGCCGTGTAAATATTTTTAATATACAGTATTTTAATCAAAATTGTTAGAGCCATTTTGGGGAAAATCAACATTTTTGAAATTTTTTCCATGTAAAAGGTAGTTTGGGGTGGGGGGGGGGTCCCTTAAAATCTTTGTATCACATCCTTATAAGATACTAAACTTATATAGCAAGTTTGGTATTTTACAGACTTTTTGCACATGCGCACAAACAGACCTTTTTCTAAGAAAATGCCTATTTTATATACAGGGGACCCTAAAATGTCTATTTCCGTTGAAATTTAAGTATCAAATTCTTGGGTGGAAAGCAATACTTTCTCTGTATACTATGTACATAGTATATGTGGAGAAAGTAAAAACTTACTACACAAAAATGTAGAGCTCATTAAAACATTCAGTTTGTGTCATATATATATTTTTATTGTAGAGTTGACTGTTTCTGAAATATTCCTTTTGGTTTCAATTTTAAACTACGCATTTCCTCAAATGGGGTCACCTTTTGTTTCATCTCTCTTTTGTTTTTCTAGAAATGTAAAGCAAACCGAACTTCAACTGTACACATATTAATTGGCTTTTAAAAGATTTGACTGTAGCTTTATCCTAGTATATTCCCTTATTTCCCTTCTAATTATAAGTAACTAAATAGTAAGACTAAGTGTGTTAATCTAGTTGTAATCGTCATATTATTAACTTGAATTGGAGTTTGCTCAGTTGAACATCCTTACATCTTAACAGGACAAATTGTCATCATTTTATAATAGTTTATGTTAAAATTAATATTGCTGTCAATATGAGTTTTTCATCAAATTCATAATTTAACTCATTTAGCATGATATAAATAGAAGAAGAATCTTTTGTAAGAATAGTTTGCAGAACGGGTCGAGAAAGTCGTGTGAACACAACATATAACATTTTTTATATGAGATACTTGTTTTGGAGGCATTGTTTATATTTTCAATTTTGGGACCATGATAACTGTGCCATACACACAGAATATGAAAATAACACACATCTGAGATGATATGATGCATTAAAAAGCATTTGACTGCCTACAGTATTGCTTCATTCAAACCCATAGAAGCATTTACTGAATTCTAGTTTATTTTCTAATGTTTGGGAGAGCAATACAAAGTGAAGAAATATATCTGGACTATGCTATTTTTAAAGACCAGCGCACCAAAGGTCAAATGACAATGGACATTTACTAAACATGGATAAACAGCAATCTGTCATTACAATTTTCTTTGCTTTTATTAATTGAAGTGAGATTTTCATTGGTGTAGCATTAAAAAGCATTGAGTATTTGTTACAAGAATAAACAATGCAAGAATCAAAGGCAAACCTTACATGCAACCTAGTAGTTTCCAGATAAAGTACAGTCTGTTTCAAAGCTTTTAGTTGTGAGATTTTCAGCTGCCAAGATAGAGGCAATGTAGAATATGTCCAAACCATTCTCACACATGGAATTGAGAATTTTATGCAAGATTTCAATTTAGGAATTAGTTGATAATGACGGTACAAGAAGTTGATACAATTAAACATAAAATTGACTTAATTTGAATCTATACTTCATACTTTTATCATATACTCTATTATACTCATACTGCATCTGTAACATAATGCTTTATAAGCATTGTCATCAAAAAAATGCTTCTTGACATTTTTCCAATATCTCAAAGTCAACAGTGTCCAGAGCTAACAAAATTCTCTTGAATCATTCTAATTCAATCATGTTGCAATTGTTACCTGGACTTGGTGTGTCATTTTAGCATAATGTGTTAGTAAATAGCCTACAAAAGCATTTATTTGATGAGTCAATTAATTACACTAAACAATACTTGAAGTATTGACTGGTCAAATAAATGTTTACAAACTTTCATAAAAAAAAAAGCAGCTAGAAGAGCATATTTTAGGAATAGCCCCATCATCATAAACAATGGAAATTCATTATGTAATTCATGCATAAGCATTATTAACTTCTCAGTTCCATAGAATTTTACAACTCAGTGAAGACGAACATGGTTACCTGATTAAGAAACTCACAAAGTGTAAACCATAGCATAAACCTAGCTTTAGTAGCATTCAGTCATTTATTAAAAGTTTAAGCTTAAAGTGAAACCAGCCCTAAGCATATAAATGATGTAAACATTTTACTTTCCATCAAACAAGTATTTTATTTTTGCTCTTATTACCATAGACGTTAAGGGTCATTTATTAAAACATTTGAATGTTCCTTCTAATGGCATAATGGTATAAATATTTTCAACTTCATTTCTTTAATATTTTGTAAAACAACATTTTTAATATTTTATTGGTAGCAACTGGAAAGGAAGTAAAAGATTAATCTTTTGAAAGGAAGATTTAATGTTACAATTTCACAAGATTGTTTTTCATGTTTTAAAGCTCAAATTAAAGTTTACTGAAAAAAGAAGTCATGTTGAGACATGATAATTAACTTACCATAGCTAGAGAAGTACGAGCTTGGAATGAGAAGTCCAGGTCTTTGCTAGAAGGACCTGCTGCTAAGCAAATAGGGAGAATATTATCAGGAGGAATAACATGTCCACAAGAAAACTCTGCGATTCTCTGTAAGTCTCCCCCAGCAGATATGAACAATTGTTCCCGGAATTCTTCTACTGGCTGCATGGTTCCACCAGCAACAATAACTGCTCTGAAAATATCAGAATTATTTTGCTGTAGTATAAAAATAGCTTTGATTTTTTCAATACATCTTTTGCACTTTTTCCAATTAATAACATTAAAACAGAATGAGCATATGTAAGAATTTTACTAAAATTAAAAGTACATCAGGTTGCCATGTCAGCAGTGCTTGAATCAGAATTTCCAATGTGAAGGAGGGGGGGGGGGAGAGAGACTTAAGATTCAGTATTTGTTTTATTTATACCAGTAATAGTAGTAATGCCAGTAGTAGCAGTATATGGTACAAGATGGCAGTGCCGTGTGGTATCTATTCTACTAGATCTAAATATTAAGAACAATCCACTCATCAATTTACATAAACATTTTGCTTTGAAGTGGCTAAATTCTCTTTATTACAAGCACTCATTGTTACTGTTTTTTTTTAAATACTTAAACATAATAATAATAATAATAATAATAAAAATACTTCCTGAAAGAGAAGTAATTCTTTGGGGAAATTATTCAATGATAAGGGTAACCCCCCCCTGCCCCCAATCTTCCCGGTTAATTCAAACCCTGCATGTCAGTAACTCATGCATAAGATACTACAATCAAAGTTGTTAAAGCCATTTACATTAAAATACAAATTAATGAACATATAACCATTTAGCATTTACATGAGATGGAGGAGTTTCCAAAAAATCTTCCACTTTCATATGTAAAAGGTGGCTCTGATCTAAGTATGAAAGTTGGTACCATGTATCAAACTTCTCAGTTTTTAAATGTGCCATGTTTTGTTTTTTGTTAATCAGACATGCACCTGTTTTAAAACTATGAAATGAATGAATGCAGCATATGACTGTAATACTTTTTAATACCCAGAAAACAGGCAAAAAAGTAAAAAACTGGATAATTCATATCAAATATTGAAATGAAATTTGGACTGCATTCAAGAAACTAATAACAAAACACACACATAAAAGAAACATCATTATGAGGCAAGATGTTTTTATACCTTGCTTCCTTGACAATATCAACAAAATGTGCTGCAGGATTAAGTAGCAGGAATTTTAAACTGCCCTTTCCCACAGTAGCCTGTCTGTTACACACCACTCGTCCATCCTCACAGTGGTTGGTTAGTGCCTCTATGAACCCCAGTAGTGGCAAGATAGGATTACTTCCTGTGGTGAAATTTGTGGGTTGTTCTGCAAAATACAACATGCTGAACTTTTAATTCTTTGTTTTATTCTTTATATATTATTAGTCTATTTTTGTATGAAATTACTACATAAAATAGTCTCCAAGACAAGCTTGTAAAGCAAAATAAAATATTGGACTAATGCTCAATTTAAAATGACACATCTCTGTCCTTGCTTTATCTAATTAATAATAATTTGCATTACAAGGATTGGAAGTGAGATTGAACAAATGAGTTGAGAAGGTTTTGAAATGAATCCATAAAACACTTGCAACATACAGTATTTTATTTCATATGTCAAATTTCACATTTTTTAAAAATAAATATTAAGAATTATAATGCAGCCCTTGGAAATTGTGCTATGCTCTTTGTAGAACCATCTGTGCAACTGACAGACAGAAAACATGGAAGGAGATAAGAAAATAAGGAGGATTTGTCATATATGTAGTTCTACTGTTAGCCTCCATTGTTTATTTCTAAAGTTTGGCATGTTTTACTCATATAGTGTGATTAAATTATAAAGTAACACCTCTAGTGGCCTATATTTGATTTGCTCTTCCCTCGGGACTTCAGACAGCCAATCCCTACACTAAGTTGCATTGGCACTATATCTTACTGTTAAGAGTCAGGTGCTTCTGGCATTATAGTCAACATGGCGCTTCATTTATCTGAAGAACATATGCTTATAGGCAAAGTTTACTTTAAACACAGATAATTTGCCATGTACACATGGGAGTTTGTTGAAAGGTTTCCATACTCTACACCACCTGTATGAAAATCTATACATGCACTCAAGCATACTTTCGAAGCTTCAGGTGTGGTGTTAGAGAAGAACCATTCAACAAGAAGATTAGTTTTAGCAGAAATAAACTGGATGAAATCAACGCCAGCCTTAGAGCAGTCACCTTGAAATCACTAAATAAATTAATCAACAAACAGACATGTATCCATCTTTTGCAAGAAATGCTATACATCTGTTAAAATTAAAAATCTAGCATAATACACGATAAACAATATTTTTACCAGATGTGCTGCTGTTTTGGAGCAGAAGCTCAACATTTCAGCATTTACTATAAGTAAGGATTTTATTGCCCCTTTGCTGGCACCACTTTCCTGGCAACTGTCAGTTCCCTTGTGCAGTGAAGAGAGGCAGCAAGAGGGTTTAATTTATAATTTAACAATCCTATATATATTAGTGAAAGTGTCACCCATTTTGTGAATATTATAATACTGTTTATACAACCATTAAGTACTGAAATGAGACAGTATGACAAATATTCTAGCACACTATATAAGCATATTAGAAAGATAATAGTTTGTTCATAAATACAAATCATGAATTTACAGCAAGTAATGAAGTACGCTGCTGTTCAGTAAATTAGCAAAATCTATGACACCCATCAAAGAAAAACATGAAGCCTAAACTATGTTCTAAATGCATCATTCCACTCTTGTGTTAATGTAGGTAGCTTGGTTAGGCACTGGCCTTCTGTACTAAGGTCGCGAGTTCAAACCCAACCCAGACAGATGGTATTTAAGTGTTTTAAAAGAGACAACCCCCATGTCAGATTTACTGGCATATTAAAGGACTCCTGCAGGACAAACTTCTGGCACACCAGTGGTGCAGATATAATCCTGGTAATCGAAAGCACTGTTAACAAATAAAATAATTTTTTTAAATTCCACTCTTGCACTTTATGAAAGCAGTAGTGCGGAGTTTTGCCCATAATATTTATCTTTTTCAAAGATATAGCATATAAATTACTGTAAAAGGCTAAAACTTAGCCATCAATATACTTACCGCACCCTAAGGGAAAAGAAAGACAGAAAAAAAAAGTTTGACACAAAAATAAGCTTCATTTGAATTGAGGCAAGAAAAATGAGCATAAACATTTATTGTCTTCTACTTCATTATCAGTTTCCTTCATTCTGTTCCCTCAATGCATAATCCTTGCTACCATCCTGTGTACATAATAGAAGCTAACAAAATAATATACACAAAGTTAATATCAAAATACAGATAAAAGTTTGGGCTATGTAATAAAATGTTGCTATTTTTGTTTCCAGATACCTAACATATTGTTGAAAATGAATATTGATTTTGACAGAAAAATATTTAAAAATCTAAGGAAGCAAATATAAGCTACAACCTGTCCAAAAGTGTTGCTTATATTTGGGCGAATAAGGTACATATTTATACCTGGAATATCCAATATCTCCTGACAATGTCTCATTTGCAGATCCATTCAAAAGGCACTAAATGCCATCAGCAGAAACCACCATGTTAAAACAATTTCAGCCAAAAGTCTGCATTTTGTTATGCAATTTTAAAGCTTGCTCTTACTGCATACAGCACCACAAAAGATAGACTCTGATACATGGAATGATAATTGTGAAAGGAACCTTTCAGACCTAAGTATAGGGTACTTCCCAAACATTTTCCAGTTATGAAGACTGGGTAAAACCTGGAAAAATCTCCACCAGGGAGTTTGGTTCTGGTAGGATTAGAACTGCAGATCTCCCATTCATGAATTTGTGACTTTTTTTTTAATGATTTATTGATCGATCAGCGCATGTGCGCTCTACAGATCATTGATTTTAGACATTATTTACATGCATGATACTGAATAACATTGAAATGAGGTAAGCCCCATTGGGCCCCTCATAAGTAGGTACATTTTTTTTGTTTTTATTTTACAGAAAGTCTTGCTGTGAGAGCTGGTCCAGTGGTAGGCAACTTTTGATGCGAGTTGGATAGCTAGATTTTCTGCCAAGAGAATAGTGAATGGCTCCTGAGACGTCTTTTAGCTTGCTGTAAAACTGTTCGGCTTGTGAAGAAATTGACTGTTGAATGATGCTGATTCCAGTTTCTCTATGTAGTTGACTATTTCTGACAAACCATGGTGCATTCATTGAGATTCGCAATATTTTGTTTTGAAATGTCTGGATACGTTTGATTTCAGAAGGACTAGTTCCTCCCCCAAACTGGACAAGCGTATAGTAGCAGTGGTCTTAATAGAGTCGTGTAAAGTAGTGTGCAGTTTTTTAGTTTGAGTGAAGATCTTTTGTTGAGGAGGGGGTAGAGTTTTGCCAGTCTTGCTCGGGCTAGTTTAAGTTTGTTGCTTATATGTGGTTTCCATGTGAGTCGTCGATCCAGGAGTACACCGAGATATTTCACTGTTTCTGTATTAGTTTTCCAGGGTATCTGTTTCGCTGGGAGCGTTACTGGTGGTGGATAGTTCTGTCTGGATAGTGTAAAGACCATTGCTTCACATTTTTGCTGGTTGAACGAAATACGCCAGTTGTCTAGCCAGGGTATAATTAAGTTTAAGGCCTCTTGAAGGTGATTTCTGGCGGTGTGGATATTGCGATGTGTTGAGAAGATTGCAGTATCGTCCGCATACATAGCGATTTGAGCTGTAGGCGTTGCAGGCATATCAGAGGTGTACAGGTTGAACAGAGCTGGTCCCAGGATAGATCCTTCAGGAACTCCGGCTGTTATAGGTTTTGTAGAAGAGTGACAACTACCTATGCGGACTGAGAATGTTCGTTGTGACAGAAAGGAGGAAATTATTTTATAGAGGTAGTCTGGAATGTCGTTGACGAACAGTTTGTATAGAAGACCCTGATGCCAAACCCTGTCGAATGCCTGAGTGAAGTCAAGGAAAGCTGCGGTTGTGTGTTCTTTCTTCTCGAAGCCTTGTGCCACTTGCTCTGTAATCCGGAGAATTTGATGGGTGGTTGAATGTTTACGACGAAAACCGAATTGAAAGGGAGGTAATACTGATACTTCATTGAGAAATTTTGTTAAACGCTTCAGTATAATCTTTTCATACACTTTGGACAGAGTTGGTAGCAGACTTATAGGACGATAATTGTTTGGGTCTGAGGAGCTTTTCCCAGGTTTATGAATAACAATAATTACAGCGTGTTTCCAGATTCTGGGGAAGTAGCCCATACGTATCAAACTATTGAAGAGTGAGGCTAGAATAGCAAGTGCTTTGCGAGTCAGATGTTTTAATACAAAATTTGGAATTAGGTCATGACCAGGCGATTTTCTTGCTGGTAGTTGCTGGATTATGAACAAGATTTCTTTTGGCGAAGTGAAGTCAATGGGAAGTGGAGCAGTGGTATAAGAACCAGGAAAACGTTCAATTTCGTGGTTGAATTCTTCGTTTATCACTGGGTTTGGGCTGAAGATACATTGTAGAGTATTTGCGAATAGTTCCGACTTCTCAAAGTCGGTTATGTAGTGTTTGCCATCTTGTATTAAGGGTGGAATAAGCGTCGGTTCTTTTAATATTCTTTTGGTTTCTTTCCACAAGGATGAATCTTCTGGTGAAATGCTGGAGAGGCGCGGTTGGTAAGTCGAGTACCGGTACTCATCCATTTGTTTTTTTACCTTTCTTGTGAGTTGGTTCAAGCGATGAAGTTGCCAGGTTTCTCTGTACTTCTGCCAAAGCCGGCGCATTTTGTGTTTTTCTTTCAAGAGAGATTTGATGTTAGAGGGCAAAGTTTCGTGATAGGGTTTTCTTTGTTGCTGAGGTCTAGCTGGAGCTGTGGATTTGTCTATGGCTGAAGTTATGATTTTTGTGAACTCAAGAATTGCTGCTTCTGCATCACTGGAACTTTTCAGGTTGCACGCAGGTTTTAGATCGTTGGAAGGTTTCCCAATGTATGAAGGTTTCCTAGTGGACTGTGGACGTAAAATCAGATTGTTGTCAAATGATATCAAGACTGGGGACTGGTCGGAGTCCATTTCAGGTAGAACAGCCATGGTGGGAAAGCCTAATACATTTTTGTAAAGTACTATGTCTAGTGTGTCAGGTGCTACATTTTGCCTAAAGAAAGTAGGACCAGGTGGGGCTAAGATGTTAACTGCATTGCATTCAGCTGCTGTTAATAGTCGTCTTCCGTTTGGAGTTGTCACACGACATCCCCATGTTTCATGCTTACTACGTAGATCTCCCACGAGAAGGGTTGGCACTGTGTCAGAGAATATAGTAGTAATATCCTGGTCATTGATGCAGAGTCCTGGTGGCTTGTATGCTGAGATTATTGTCGTTTTAGTGGAGTTTTGCATGAATATTTGAACTGCGCAAGCTTCGAGACTAGTTAGTTGGGGTAGTAGGACCGAGTAGTGGTGTATTTCCTTTCGAATGAAGATGGCCACTCCACCCAAGGCGACTAGAGCTTCGCGATCGGACCTATACGCTGCATAACCAGGTACTGAAAACTTTTCCTGTGGTGCTAGATGAGTCTCAGTGACGCAAGCTACTGCGACGTTGTGTCTTGAGATGAATTCCAGAAAGACTTCCCGCTTGGCTTTGATTCCGTTAGCGTTTCAGTTTAGTATAGTTAGTTGAGAGAATGTATATACTTGATTTTTAGTGGCCATTAGCAAACAAACTTGCAAAAAGCTGTAATAAAAAGGATTTGATTTTTGGTAGATATGGTGCTAGAAAATTAATAGCTAGCTGAATAAGGTTTCCAGTGTCATCGGAGGAAGAAGCAGAAGAAGAATTTTGTGCAAATGCTTGCTGAGTGGAATGTCGGTAACTTTTATCTTCTGGAGGAACTGAGCGTGGCCACTGAGGAGTTTCAGGAGCAGAACAAGAAGAAGTTGGTGTCAGCTTTGGAAAATTCTCCACGTTTAGCTTTGGTGGTGTAGGTGTTTTTACGGGTTCGGTTACAGTTGCATTAGATTTAATTTTTAATTCCAAGTGAATACGACAACCTCTAAAATTTGCTGGATGAGCTTCTCCGCAGTTCACGCAGGAGGGCTGAGTATCTTTGTGTTTTGGGCATTCAGAGAAATGATGGTTAGAGGGACACTTTACACATTGAGGTGCAAGTCGACAGAAGTTTTTAGTATGCCCATAGCGCTGGCATCGTGTGCATTGTGGGATGCTTGTGGGTTTCTTACGGTATTCAACTTTTATTAAAGCATGGTGAATGTGTTTGACTTCAAAAATCTTCTTTCCTTGTTCATTGTTTTCTAATTCAACAGCGCATAGCGGCATAGATTGTCGATCTTTGTAAAAGAGTCTTGTAACTTTTATCACTGGTAACTTCAGAGTGGTTAATTCTGTGGTTATGTCGTCGTTTGTAAGAGAGTAGGGAACATTTCTCAAGATAACTTCAAGTCTTTTGAAATTTGGATCACGGAAGGTGTGAAAAGGGAGCTTTGATTCTTCCAGGAATTTTGTAAGGGCTCGGAAGTCATTGACTGAAGTTGTATTTATTTTAAGGACTTTATTTTGCTGTTGTGTTGAGTAGTCATCTTTTACAATAGTACCTATATCGCGGATAATCTGCTGGTAGTTGTTCACTTCATGGAGAAAAATGGGTGGGATCCTGGTTTTAGAGGCTGTAGTAAAATTTACTTCAGCGACTGGGTCGTTAGCTTCCTCCATTGTTTCCAAAGGGGAAAATTTATTGTGTATGGAGGTTAAGTCCACAATATATTTAGAGTTTACAGCTGAGGCTGAAGTTATATGCTTTTTGTTAGGAGTGAAAAACCCATCACTTGACATGGAGGCATTACCTTGATTGAGATCTTCAAGCGGACGTTTATGAACTAACTTGGGTGTTTGTAAGATTGAACGAGATGTAGTAGAAATTTCCACAGGATTAATAGAATGTGAATCTGAGAATGTTTGTTCTTGTTGATTAGATTGCATGGTGTTGGCAACCAGACAAAAGACAGTCTGCTTTGCAGACAAATGACGATCTGCTTTGCAGACAACTGACGATCTGCTTCTTTAACAAAAGGCAATTCTGAAGAGAGCTAACCAAATGAAATTAAATATATAATAAATAATGTGTTATGTACAATGCATGGAATTCCTAACATTTACACTGCTTGTTAAAGGTTTGGGGAAAACTTCTATAAGCGAAATTACTTACGGGTTTAGCTGGTTGTGAAATATTGCACTTTTTAATAACACAGAAATAACACTATTAAAAGCCGTGCTCACCGCCTCCTATCGTCATTAGGAAAAATTTGTGACTTAACGACTTCAGCTAACCTATTGGTAAGTCTGGCTTCAAGTGAGGAGGAGAGTAAATGTCCTTAATAGTGATTGAAGTAAATTATGAAGTGATATTGTGTCTATTTAAATACTGTAGCTAACCATTTTATTTGGTTCTTTAAGCAAAATCGAGAACAATTTTTGGATTTTACACAGCTTTTACCTTTACTAGCACTAACATTAAAGCAGAGAACTACTCACCTTGCTGTGGTGTTACAATGGTGGCTTGAGGAGGTGTGGAAAGTTCTTTAAGAAATGCCCTTATACCTGTTTGTTGCTGTTGTTTGTTCTTATTTACAGTAACAGAAGGTTGGTATCTCTCTGCATATCCATGTAACTGCAAAAGTCAAGTTATTTACATATTTCAAAGAAACTTATTTATAAAAAAAAAGTGTTACAATTATTTTTAAATATATTAAATCATAACAAATAGAACTTTGTATATGATGCTGAATCTTCAATTAACATCTCTTGAACTTCAAAAAAAAAACCCTGCAAATTATTCCATTTCTTTTTTTTATTTTATTTATTTGGTGCACAAGATATCTCAAATAATTAATTAAATAATATTATTATAGAAGTGCTCTATTCAGTGTATTAAAAGAATAGAATTTCTCACAAAGCAATTCATCTTCTCTCTTTTACATCAATGCTCATTCATTGGTTGTAGTAGCTCAGCGGTAAAATGTTTTGACATGGTAAACTGGAAAACTATTGTTAATTCCTGACAATGGTATTGAATTTTTCATTATTCAATCTATCAATCTTATTTTATCTGTAGTCAGTGTAAAAGAACTATTACTAAATATCTAACTCAAAAGCTTAAAACTGAAACTTTATGTTGCTGATTTTTAAAAATATAATATGGTGAGTATTGTTAATTATTTTGACTGGTAATTTTATTTACCCTAATTTTGATTCAGGAATAAATATTTATATTTGATTTATGCTTGGAGGACTTTAATAACAGTGACTGTCAAATTATATGTATTATTAATTTGCTGAATCAATATTTTTTACACTACGTCACTTACATTTTCATTACAGGGCCTAGTATCGGAAGCCTATGCTTCCATTTTCAACCTCACGGGTCCAACTGTCATTGTTGGTTGCGTCTGCCTGTGTTCTCTTCTCTGGTGGCAAAAAGATGAACTTCTTAACTAAGTTATCAACTGGTAGGATTTCAAAATTTATTAGGTGATCTTTGTGTTTCCATATGAGGATGTTTTCCCAGGTTGTGGGTTCATTGTAGCCTGACATGGTTTTTAGCAATTTTGATTTTGGGTATAGATTATGGTTTTCCCTCCAAAAGTGAAATGCTACTGCTATTTATCTTCTTGTTTTAGTTTGAGATTTCTAAAGCGATCTTTGGGTCAGATTTTTAAAATTCTTTTGCTTTGTCCTATGTAGAACTTTTCACAATTTGTACATTTAATTTGATATATTACTGATCTATTTTCTGGTGGAATTTCATCTTTGATTTTTGAATTTAGCAACTTTATGACAGAAGATCTGTTTACAGGAGCCAGGTTGATGTTTTGTTCCTTGATCTTTTTGAACTAGTCCCTCGTAATGAAAATGTAAGTGACATAGTGTTAAAAATACTGACTCAACAAATACCACAAATATTTATATACCAGATTTTTTTCTTTAAGGTCATATTTAAGTGGAACATTAAGACATTTGTACTGGTAGATGTAACTGAAATATGGGAAACCATAATACGATAATGGCATATGTGTAAGCAGTACTAAATTTCACTACCCACAGCTAAACTATACTGAATATTTAGGACAGGTAAGCTTCATTTCTAAAAAAAATTATTACTTTTACAGAGAACAGTAATCTTGTTAATCATATAAGCTCACTAGAACCCATTCCCAACTCTTTAGTCCACCAATGTTTCCCTCATGAATCACCACTTCACTCATACTGCCACAGGGCTCTTTCCCATAAGATTCATCGAAAAAAAAAAAATGAAATGGCATTTTATTTAAACTCTTTAACTGCTGTGGTTCTCAGCATCCCATTCTACACTGGGCGCGAAAGGCCGCTTAATTATGCTCACAGGCCTCTATATTGGACTTGAGGTTCTTTTACATGCCGTAAATCTATGACACAGGATCCACAGCTTTATTTCCCTTCTGAAAGAAGCCATGCCAAGGATTTTTACGCCCAAAAGAGTGTAATATGAAGTTTGGGTATATGAAATTAGCATTGTAATCATTACACTCAGGAAGGTGACAAGATTCATTGACCCATCAAAAAGCACAAGGAAGGCAAACTTAATCTTCAGATATCAGTTGATTAGAGGCAACATGCCTTCAAAAGTGTCATCTTATAATTTTTAAATTTAAGTAGTAACAAAATTAGTGGAAAATTTCTGACTCAAAAACTGTTTTAAATATGTGCTTTAGTATCATGAAAATAATAAATGCAGTGAAAATTTCAAAGTACTTAGAGTAGTATTGTTGAGTTGAATTTTGACACTTCAGTCTCACTTTGGTTCCTGTCAGCTCTAAGTAGGCTGATGTTTGTAGAGGAAGCTGTTGGGAGAAATCAATATAACAAAAATCTGATTCCATCTAAATTCCATCTCTTTGATTGCCAGGAGTAAGCAAGAAACAATAAGAAATATGTCTTCCTGTATGAGAAAAATTTAAGTGGCTTAAAACTGAAACCAATAATCCGGAATATCTCAAAAAAAAAAAAAAAAAAAAAAAAAAAAAAAAAAAAAATTATATATATGACATAAATTCTGTGTTTTACTGAGATCTACATTTTTTGTGTATCTGTTACTGTTTGCCAGTTATACAAAAGTCATTCAGAATGAAGAGGTCATCCAGAAAATTCATGATATACATCTTGTTTGTCATAAAAATATCTTGAACATAAGGTATTTTAATAAAAATTGTCATTTTTGAGAAAATCAACATTTTTGAAAAATGTTCCATGTACAGGATAGTTGGGTATTTTCTTGAAAATCTGTGTCACATCGTTGGAAGATACTCAACTTAAATAAACAGTTTGGACTTTTCATTTTTGGGCTATGCTGCCCGCAGACACACATGCACACCTTTTTCTAAAAATGCTTTTTTTTTTTGGACTCAGGGGACCTCAAAGCTTATATTTCTGGAGAACTCTCTGAACATCAGTCGACATAATAGTTGGTAATGAGAATCAAGGTCATAGAAACACGTTGAATGTGTAAACCATAGCTTGACTAAACTGTCAACATATTACTCAGCAATACCACTTTTAAATATTACTGTTTTGATTATATCTGCATATCTGTATCTTAACTTGCCCTAAATAAACTCATAGCTTTACTGTAAAGTTGTGTTGCCTGCCTTGGTATTGTGGGGATAGCATGTCTGCCTCAGATTCAAGAGGTTGAGTTCAAATCTCGCTAATGGTAAGTTATCCAGACTAGGTTTTTTTTTTCGGGGGTTTTCCTTAATCTGAGAAGACAAATGTTGAGTACTTTGAGATCATTTCACTGATTTCATTAACTATCCGATATGACCAATCAGGTTAAAGGACTTAAGCTAAAAAAAATAAATAATAATAATAAGAAGAAGAAGAAGAAGAATAAGAATAAGAAGAAGAAGATTGTGTCCAAAAAGGAGATAAAAACTGAAGAAGTGAAACTGTACCACAATCAGTTCATGAGCTTCTTAGTTGCTTAATTTAAATTTTATTTCTAAGTCTAGCACATTTATATATTTCTAGTTACAAAGCTTTAGGACAAATGCAGAAGCTTACCTTATGTGCAAGTTTAGTCTTCTGACAGAAGTCTAATAGAATGTAGAGGTTCATGTTGTCAATTTCTGCTGACATTACAAAGTCAGACAAGGAATAGATTTTTGTGTCTACACCTTTTTGGCTGCTTTCAACAGGATTACATCCCGGCTTTCCTCCTAGTGAACAAAAGTATACTGTGCATACTAAGAGAAACTACCTCATTTTTACTACAGTAATACTTAAGTGATAAGTGAAGAGAAATATTTCACTTAAAGAAGAGAAAAGCAGTAGATTTATAGAAGCGCAAAAAATATATATTAATTATTGTATAAAGTTATGTAAAAAGTTTTAATGAAATTATGTGAATGTTAAATGAGGTGAAAGAAAATTGAGTAATAAACTTAATAAAATTATTAATTGTCGAGTATTTTTTAAAAAGTATATCAAGAAAAGTGAATGCTTAAAGTATATATATTTTTGAGAAAAATGTATTGAAGTTGTATAAAAAGGATAAATAGAGCAGTTAGATTTCTGAACTTTGATAGGAAATCATAAAAAAAAAAAAAAAGAGCAACCTAATAATTAAAAATATTCTATGATTAGTGAAAATGAACATATGGTATACATTAGGTGTAGTTTGGATGCTGGTCACTAGTACCTTTATCACTTCAAACCAGTGGTTAGGAAGTAGCTTAGATTAGTATGGAATATTTTATACATTTTATCTTGTTTGAATTATAAAATTAAGAATAGCAACATACCAGTTATGTTATGTTGCTGCCTAATAACAATAGTTCAATGTGCAACTGTCTAAACTGTAATTAAACTTGTATTTTGGAATGTATTATTATTTTTAATAATTTATCTTATACATTTTGTTGTTAATATCTTTATTTTTATTTACTGAATTATGAATAAAAATTTGTACAATAATCATTCCTCATCTCAAACTTTTTGTCTTTCTAAAAAAAGACTAACGATTTTGATTAAAATACTATACATTAAAGATATTTACATGTCAAATAACATATATTTTTTTAATCTTCTGGCAATAGCCTCTGAAGACTCTTTATTCTGGACAGCTTTTATATAACTAGTAAACTGTATTAGATAGACGCAAACTTACTACACAAAAACTGTATACCTCATTAAAATACACAATTTATGTCATAATATATGTATATATATTTTTTTTTTGTAGAGTTAACCATTTGCAAATATTTTTTGTTATTTGTTTCAATTTTAAACTGCTTAAACTTTTCTAAAATGGGAAGTTGTCTTTTGTTTTATTCCTGACCTTTGCAAAGAGACCTGAATTTCAATTGTTCCACATTGGGGCATCTTTTAAAGAATTTGGCTATTGCTTTCCTCACTAATGTATTTCCTCATTTCCCTCCTACTTAAAGGGAATTAACCAGCAGGGCCATTCCTGCTAATGTTTATCTTGATTAGCATGAATTAGATAGAAGAATAAGTTTCTGTAAGAATATTTGGTTATAGAATATAAGTAGAGAATCGTATGAATATTATACATCAACTTTTTTTTTTTATTTTCACTGCAATAATATTTTACCTAGAGATTAAACACAATGTTCATATGACTTTTTCTATCCATTTCAAATCCACAGATATTCCTTATATATTACGCTGTTGATATTGTGACTTTGTTCTGTCGCAAATGTGTATGTACAGTTTGCTTTGTAAGTCACAGTTGATTGCTGGCATCCATTGTTACATGCACATTAGTGGACACCTATTCCTTTGGCAAGTTCTTTTGACATTGAAACTGTGATTGTTACACCTGTGCAAGTGGAAACATGATAAATAATAATACTAATAATAATAATTGTTATTGTCATTCAACTTGTACAGCAATAGACGTCAAATTATAATACAGTATATTCAGTTTCAAGAAATTCATTAATAGTATAAACAGGATTATTCACTAGCAGCTTATATAATCTAGCTTTAAAGACATTTATAGGTAATTCTTTTTTACCCAACCCCAGCTTGTTGTACATCTTTAATCCCAAAACTACAAGAGAGTTCTGTGACTTGGTTAATCTTTGATCCAGTATTTCTATAATAGTGTGATTCCTAGTATTATAGTTGTGTACATCGCCCCTTCTTTCGGAAGGATTTTTGAAGTTGATACCACACATTGTTAAGCCTGAGCGAGTTTGCGAACACAGACAGTATACTGCATGTGCAGTGGCTTCTGGAAATTTCCAGTCACTGTACCAACAAATGTACAGTGGGCTCAACTTTCAGTGGGAATGAATCACATGCAACAGTATAGTGAGTTCAATGGGAATTTCATAGCGAGCTGTATGGTTTCCGCAATAAACATTGAAAAGAAATTATATAGCAGAATTGTTACACAGTTATTGACAGTTATTTTTGAGAAGATTCTGCTTGTAACCAGTTTGTAGGAAAAATAAAGGATTTGTTGCAGAAAAAGAGTGGTTTTGTTACAATATAAAGACTGATTCTCCTTCCATGCTGTGCTTTGCTGTTATGCATGATGAAATTATTTAAAATGGCACAATTTGGGTTTAATCGCATACAACATACAGAAATAATATCCTTTAACTGTTTAAGTCACAGCAATATGATCATGCAAAGGAATGGAACAAAAATGAATCACAGACTTTCAACCATATTCTGTGAGATGATGCACTTTGTAACGTAAAACTTCAACACAAACAAGGAATACTTAGAACTGGATAATTCTATGAATAACAAATTTACATAAATGGTATATTTCAGTGACCTTTGCATTTTTCCTGTTTAAGTTTCGTCTGTCTCTTAATGATTTCCTATTTTTGCAAAATTACATAAAATTGTCATATTGAAGCAGATCCACAGTCTATTTACTGAATATTCACAATATAGATTTTACTTTTCATGCAAATATCTAAAACAGAGGATTTTAAAAACAAAACTCATGATGCCATTAGTTGCAATTTTTTCAGGCTTCCAGCCAGACCATTTTTTAGGGTTATTTGGGAGGGAGTATTTTTTCACAAATCTTCACCTTGCATCCTTGAATACTATTTGACTCAAGTATAAAATTCATCTGACTTTTCATTTTTAATTATGCTGTCCCTATATTTCAACCACTTATGCATGCACTTGTGGACCATTTCCATAATTTTGTTTGGAAAGGGGGGATAATGATAAATCAAAATTTGTTAAATATTAAAAAACAAAGCACTATTAATAATGAAGTATTCATCATTTTGGAGTTATGCTAAGTCACAATTATTTACACTTAGCTCCTCTTAATTAGTTGAAAAACATTTCACTGTCTCAACATTTGAACTCCAAAATCAAAATGTTTTTTTGTGAAATTTTGATATTGAACTTGGGCTACTACAGTTCTTGCTGAACCTAAACTAAATGTTAGAAGATGTAAAAAGGAGCAGATGCAGTGTTTCAAACCAGCAGGTCTCTTATGGATAGTGACTATGATGCAGTGAGCAGAAAAATATTGGTAGGGTAACGAACAATGACTGTACGTGAATATCAAGGAGGTTAACAGTTGTGCCGATTTTATTATGCTAGAGTGTAAGTTTTTTTTTTTTTTTTTTTCAGATAGAGAACATTCTGGGCCCAGGTTTAGGATGGCTAGGTTTTATCTTTTATTTTGGTTCATGGGTCTTGCATCAGTCACGAGCTTAGCTGTTTGGCCCAGCAGATTGCCAAGGGAACTTTCGAGCTCTGGCTGCTTTAAAAAATGTAAGCAGGCCTTTTTAATTTTAAATAATTTCTAAGCAGAGATATATCATGAGTAATATTATAAGCATAGAAGAATCACTTTTTATATGAAATAAACAGATATATATGAATTTGTGGTTCACAGATAAAGACGTTTAATGCATCAGATCTGATTTTTTTTAAAAATTATTTTCTGTTTCTTTATAATTTTACTGTGATATAAGGCCATGAGTTTTGTTTTTTGCTGGCCATGTGTTTTTAGTATGTGAAAGATATAAAATATGAAAAAAGATATCCTCACATATATATTTTAGAAATGTCGAATCTGCCAAATATTCAGTGTCATTGCTGGGATTTGAACTATAGATCTCCCAGTTTACATCCATTTGGTTAGAGCAGTGTTTCCCAACCTTTAGAAGTTCACGGCACCCTTGGGAATAACATTAAACACCAGGGGCATCCTTCCTTGAATTAAAAGAAAATTAAGCTTAATATGTTAATTTATTGAAATATTATATAATAATAACGTACACCATAACATAATACAGTAAACTTTACTACAATCACTGAGTAAAAATACATCAATAAATTTTGTTTGATTAATGATTAATGTGAATGATGCTTAGAGCACAGATATGTGATGTCGGGTCTTACAGTTGACAGTGAAACACGCAAATCATCCTCAAGCCTATTCAGTCTATTTCTTGCTTTGTATTTTATTGTCACCATAGCAGAGAAGGCTTGCTCGCATAGATAGGATGTTGAAAAGGACAAAAGTGCGTTAATTGCTTTCTTCATTAAGTTAGAGTACTCCTCTCTCCATTGAAGCCAAAAACTAGCCACCGACGCCTCACTCTTGGTGAACTTACCTTTGAGTGTGGAATCAGCGCAAAGATCAATAAATTCATCTCGTTCGCAAGCAGTGAAATCTATTTCCTCTGCACTATCTATGAAATCAAATGGTGAGACAACCCAGTCCAGATTCATAGTGGAAATAGTTGGAAAGTACGCATCTATTGCATCTTGCAATCTTGATAAGTGATCACAAATGCGGTCTTTCAGTTTACCCAGATCTTTATCTCCTGCCACATTAAGAAGAGATGGAAAGTTCGACAAATCTCCTTTTTGAACTGCAGACTTTCAAGAACTAAGTTTTCTTTTAAAACCTTTCATTTTATTGGTTGAGGAGATTATTGTTTCAGGTCGACCCTGCATCGAAACATTCAGTTCATTCAGCTTATGAAAAATATCTGCCAGATACGACAGTTCAAAACACCAAGAATCACTTAGTAAGAGCTCATGAAATGTGTCTTGATTTTCATCCTTAAAAAAAGTTTTTAGCTGTTCTTTAAGTTCGAGAAACCGGTTCAATACACGACAACCACCTTACTTCTGTGTAAAGTAACAAAGAGGTATGAGCTGCATCCGTTGCGCGACATAACTGTTCAAAAATTCTGCACTTTAAAGGTCGAGACTTCATATAGTTCACCATTTTCACAACTTGGTTAAACACTTCAGCAAAATCTTCATTACAAGCTTTCACGACTAATGCCACTCTATGCAGAAAACAGTGAGTTATAATAATGGATGGATTTTCATTGAGAGCTCTGGCAGTAAAACCTTTAATTTTCCCAGCCATAGATGGTGCACCATCTGTACATATACCACAACAGTCTTTCCATGAAAGATCATGGTCATTGAGATAGGAATTAATAGAAACGAAAAGATCATGGCCTGTGGTTGTAGTCTCCAGCGGTCTACAGAACAGAAACTGTTCACTAATATCTTTTTCATCAATATATCTGATAAAACCAAGGAGCTGCGGTTTGTCACCAATATCGAGACTCTCATCTACTTGCAAAGCAAATGTTCTATAAGTTTTTATTTTCTCCGTGACTTGTTCATTGATATTGCATGACATTTCAGATATCCTGCGGCTGATTCTGTTGTTGGACAGAGGAATTTTCGGAATTTGATCAGCTGCTCCTTTGCCAAGTATTGTTGAAACTATAACTTGACATGCAGGGCCAATGATTTCCTCTCCAAGAGTATAAGGTTTCTTTTTTTTAGCTATCAGTTCTACTACTTTAAATGAGGCTTCAAGAGCAGTATCATCTATGGTCATTCTCTTTACCATTCACATAGCTGTTTTCTTCTCCCCTTCTAATATATGTGAAAAATACATTACACTGATTTCCTCTCCAAGAGTATAAGGTTTCTTTTTTTTAGCTATCAGTTCTGCTACTTTAAATGAGGCTTCAAGAGCAGTATCACCTATGGTCATTCTCTTTACCATTCACATAGCTGTTTTCTTCTCCCCTTCTAATATATGTGAAAAATACATTACACTATTCTGTGACACACTAGGATGCTTTGTTGTAAGATGCCCTTTCAGTTTGCTAGGTACCATGGCCTCGTTGCTAAGTGTTTCGCCACAAACTAAACACACAGGGATAGGGTTTTCCTCGTTGTTATTCCACTTAAATCCATACGCTAAGTAACTGTCCTGGTATGTTCTTTTCTTTCGTTTGTCTTCTTTATGTGGTGAATTCGACGGTCCAGGAGAAACTGTAAGATTTGGCTTCTTAAAGCAAGCAGTAGGAGCCGACTGTTCTCTTTCACTGTCCTGGCGTTTACGTTTAACAATGAACTTATCCATAGCTAAACACTGTGAATCAACGCGAGGAAGACAACTGAAAGCGCCAAGTGGCATACACTTTTATATATTCATCTGTCGAAGTCTCGGAATGTTCGTGAGGAAGCGAATAGTCTCGGGAATGTTCGGCAAGGTATAGCTGTAATGCCATCTGTGGGATACTAGTATAACTGAATTATTGAAATGAATCGACCACTATCACCATCTGCCGTGCATGAGAGTAATTGATTTGACTTATTTTATTTCAAGACCTTACAAGACTTAAGGCTTCAGTAGAAGGTATTTTTTTTGTTTATCTCAATATCTCGCGGCACCCCTTAGCCAATCACACGGCACCCTAGGGTGCCAGGGCACACCGGTTGGGAACCGTTGGGTTAGAGCAACCAGATGGAAACTGAGATATCTGTGTTCAAATCCCAGCTATGGCACTGAAATTATCAGTCTGATTCTACCTTCCCAACCTTGTTCTACAAATGATTTGTGTGAAAGAGCAATTAAATACCATCTAAATGATTAATTACCTACTAATTATATTTTTACATATTATTTTTGTTTTCCTTTTATAAGCAATAACAAAATAACAGATTTATTTTCAAGCAATTTTGGTATTAGCTTATTAGTTCTGTAAAATAATGTTGTTCTCTCTTGCAATAAACAATCTTGTAGCTAAGAGTAGTAGCATAGTATCAAGGGGGAGGGGGGATTCTTTGGTTCATAAAGTAGCAAAAATAATATTTTTTGAATACTGTACTAGGCTTAATCATGCTGAAATTAATTAAAAATCTGTTGGCACTTTTAATTCTATTTTCTCTCATCATGATAGAAGAGGGAGGGGAAAAAAAAACAACAAAGATATAGAAACTTTAACTCAACTGGTAAATTTCTATTCAAATTAAAAGAAATCACTGCCTTGAAGCACTTGAACTAATTTATAAAATATTTAAGCTGCACTTCTACACTCACTATCCAGTTTCATGTATTGCTATTTCTCAGTATATATTTTGAAGAGCATTGACCCATCAGCTGTATTGGGAGCCTTTGAAACATGTACTAAATGAAACTGGAGAGTGAGCATAAAAATTTGAGTCATATATTTTATTGACAGGCTAACATTTCTGTCATGGCTTGTGGTAAATGCAAATAGTGTTATCCTGAAAATTTAAAAGGTATTGAGCACCTACCTAACATCTTTATTAACTTTCCAACTATAAAAATAATCTGTCCCAGTCGAAGGAAGCTGAGAGCACTGAATCTGCTTTTATACTTCTCTTGATATTGAGTAAGCTGACTATATGCAAAGGATAACTGAAAAGAAAGCACAGAAGTTTAGTATTAAGGTATTTCAAATATACATAAAACTTAGGGAGATATTGTAACTCAAATAACTCATGTTTTTATTAATTATAATAATGAAGATCCTTTTCCCATTTGTTGTAGGTGTAAATGTTTTTGGGTGCAAAGATATACAACACTCAGCATAAATTTTATAAAAATTGAATCAACTGTATAAAACCAGATATAGAAGACAATGATCTTATAATGTTTCAATGAATTATAAGAAGCAGTAAAAAATAACTTCTTTCTGAATGCTCTTTTTCATTGGCAATCATAAGCAAATAGCACATTTTAACTCAATCATGAAGTAAACAATAGTAAGCACTTTCACAAACGATACTGCAAAATAAAATGGTCATTGCTACTGTAGCAACCCATAAAGAAGTCCAATAAACAGTCAAAGTGTTCACATTTTATAATTGTGATGCCAAAGTAACATGTTTTGCAATTAATTTACCTTTTTTAATCTTATAATTTATTGTTTCATTTCATAATCGGCTTACCCTCCCCATATTTGTAAGACTGACACATTTCTAGGACTTACAAGCCTTGGGGTCAGAAGCTGTGGGGGAGCTAATGGCACGAAACCACAGAATGGAGAACCTGTTACGAGGGGTCGGCCCATAGCCAGGCATGAACATGAGAAAGTGGATGATATGTAATGTAAGAGAAATTGATGATTGGAAAGATGATGATAGAGCCATTGGTAGAATGATAGGCAGGGGAAACTGGAGGACCTGAAGTAAATCTGCCCAGATGCTGCTTCGTCCACCAAAAATCCCACATGCAGGCACTTGGGATCGAACTTGGGCTGCCTAGATGGAAGGCGAGCAGTCTAGCCACTCACCTGTAGTGCTACCATTGTAATTTATAATAAACCATAATAAATGTGATAATTGATTTTGTGGAATAATTTCACTTTTTGTAAAATAGAACCATTAAGTAAAGACTGCAGAACTCTTATGATATGCATGGGGAAAAAAACATAAGCACAAATTTATACAGTTAGAATTTTGTTACATTTGCAATGTCTGGAAAAAAAAAAAATTTGCATATGACACAGTAGAAAAGTTATTTCTTATTTTTCCTCATATGACTGCCATCTTTTATCGCCTTGATTTACACATAACAGTCAACAAAAACATATAAATAAATAAACTGCATGAAGGCCTGGATCTATAATGTCCCAATAAGCATGCCTATAGTTACTCTTGAAATAAACTTTTCTGGTCGATAAGCAACACTTTCAGTCCACAATCATGTGGCTTCCTCAAGAGGGCAATCATATAGGATAATTTGTGATGTGTTAAGTTCTCAATTCGATAGAAGTGATACAATTGGGGAATTTGTAAACTAGAAAACAAATGGGAATTGCATTGCAAAGCAGACAACAAAATGAAAGTTGGTGTTTTTCATGTAGTTTCTTTTGTGATGTTTTTAGAGAAAAATAGAAAAGAGAAAGAGAATCAGGGCTCAAAAAATTGCTTATGACGTCTGAAAAAGTCAGTTAAACCTTGTAGAAATATATAAGATTATATGAGAGTAGAATGTCTGATGTGGTAACCTGAGGGGAAAACAATGCTGGGGGACAATCACGTCAACAGTTCATAATATAACCTTACCTCTGTGCTGGTAACTATTTGCCAATGTACTTTTCGTGTCCATATTCTCTTTCTCCTAAGCCAAAATTGATACTATAATACTACTGTAAACAGAGAAAATTTATATGTATAAGGTGCATTGAAAAAGAAACGAGCAAGAAGTATCAGTACTGAAACCAGTACCTGTATGTTAGAAGTATTGACCCTGGCTGTTGAGAAACTTGTCCAACTGTGACACAAGGCAATGAATGGCTGCCTCATGAAATTACCGGGGCTGTGACGTGAACCAGTTCCACTCGTACAGCTGGACGTCATCGTCCGAGGTGAATCATTTGCCACTCAAAGCCTTTTTAAGGAGACCAAATACAGCGTAATCTCAGGGAGAGAGGTCTGGACTGTACAGGGAGAGAGGTCTGGACTGTATGGAGGTTGGCCGAGAACCTCCCATTTGAATTTCTGCAGGAGTGCCGTGACTTTGTTGGCCCTATGAGGATTTGTACTGTCGTGGAGCAGAATGACCCCACGGGTGAGATTTCCTGGTCGTTTTGATTTGATCGTTTGGCGAAGGTTGGTCAAGGTTTGTGAGTAACGCTGGGCACTCACTGATGTCCCGTGCTGCAGGAAGTGTATCAGAACGGGGTCATCTTGGTCAAAGAAGAACGTCATCATAATCTTTCCTGCACTCGTGTGGATGGCCTTGACTTTTTTGGTGGGGGTGACCCTGAATGCTTCCACTGGAGACTTTGTCGTTTTGATTCTGGTTCGAAGTGATGACACCATGACTCATCTCCAGCCACCACTCAGGCCAGGAACTCATTCCCCTCCCTAGCATAGTGCTGCAGATGACCCAGGAAGTATGAACACTTCCGATGCTCAATTCGACCTCAGTACTATGGCTTTCACTGTCACTCTGCAGTTCTGGGTAATGAGTGCATCAACCAGCTGGAAGATGTCATTGGTACTGCAGTGTGGTGTTCCAGACTGTGCATCATCGGCTAACAACACCCATCCTTCCCTGAAGCGCTTGTGCCATGCTTTGACCCTTGCAAGGGACATGCAGTGTTCGCTGTATACATTCGTCGTTGAATGTCCATTCCCCCTACTCCTTCCGCTGTCAGAAAACGAACATCTCTTTGCTCTTCTTTTGATGCCTCATTTCAATGTTACCGCCCGCGGTGCCATTAGTTAAAGCAGGCGTTAAACACTACAAAAAAAAAAAAAAATTCAATGTTGCAATGCGACTGGCATTGTTGCGACGATTGATGCATGCTGCTGCTAGCTGTGTAAGACTCCAGCTCATTCTTTCTGAACGCCCCTTTAACCTTAAAAATCAAGTGGTATTGATAATCCTTTTATCATTGAAAAACCCAAGTTTTTGTAATGCACATAGAGTATAAAAGGACATAATTACAATTTATAAATTATTAAAATACTAATAAGGGTTTGAAAAACCTTGTATTAGAATACCAACAAATTGAAGTTATAAAAGAATGTACTTGCAAAGACTATCAGGGGAGAGGTTAAGGATATTCTACTCGGGTATCAGAATTTTTCATCTATTATTAGGAATAATGTACAAAATCGCAATTATAAGGGACAAAGGAGAGGATTACCTATTACATCCTCTAGATGATTGTAAAATGGTTTATTAAAAAATGGTATACAGTATATGAAATTAATTAAAATGTCATTTGAGTTTAAACAGTCACTTGTAAACCACTGGATAAGCCAGGCTTTTATGAAACCAGGGTTAAAATGCTTGTCCTCTTCCAATGCCTGGAAATAATTTTGTTTCTGTTTTGTGGAATTGGGTTTTCTCCTATTATGCAGAAACATCATTGTTTCCTTCTCCTCGTCTGAAATATATTCATAAAGTATATGCATCAGGATAATCTGAATATTGTCACGGTATTCCTGCTAATCCTAAGAAATGTTGAGGAAAGAATGTTAAGTTAACACCTGCAAATATTGTTATCATTCTACCACGATTGCTGTTATTAGTGATATGAATTGTATCAGCCATGAATGTGAATGTGTCGGATATGGACATATCAGCTACTCCAACTAACGGAAAACATATTAGCAAAGGTATATGCCAGAGATTGTAAAACCACAATCGCCTAGAAATCTGTACATAATTTTATTGGTAAGTTATTGGACCCTTAGACCGGCACTTAGACCAACAACCTACCTGATTTCCTGACACTTCTGCACTATGTATGTGTCCAATAGTATCAAGAAGATTATGAGCTTCATCAATGATGACCACATTGCCAGAGAGCTTGATGCCACAGGCTTTTCGGGTGGCTTTGTGCAACAATGTATTGTAAGGTATCACCACTACCTATATAACATAGAATATAGTTAATATCAAATAATCGCAAGATAATAAACAGCAAGTAGAGGGGAGCAGTCCTCCACCAAGCATCAGCATTCAAAACATGTGCCAAGTAATTCAAAGTAATGCAACATAAAAGTATAGTACCTGTGAATCTGTGACTGCCCCACGAGAAGCATAATATGGACATGCTGAAAGCTGCTTGCCTCTAGTAACCAACTCTTCAACATCTTGTACCTCTAGAAGTGCTTCATCCCGAAGTCTCTCAACAGCTTTCTGTTGGAGATATGAACAACCTGATGAGGTGCAGGATCTTTTCACAGCTTTCCCATTCTTATCAGCAGCTGTCGTTTTCCCCTTCTTCTTACGTTGCATATCTAAGCACCTAATGCATTGTTCAGTTTAACATAAAATTAAGGCCTTTTTCTCTTATACTACACTCATATAAAATAATATAACCACATAAATTCAATACTGTTAGCTGGATTGAATTTATTGAGTATGTGCGATGTCAATTGAAATTAATTTGTTGAGTCCATTTTATAACATTGTATCACTTACTTTTATTATCGGAAAATATGTTTCAGAAGCCATGTGCTTCCGTTGTCAATTCATTTAGTCGACTGCCAGATTGCTTGCTGCGATGATTGTCACTGTCCCTGGGGGTGGTTTGATGAACCTCTGCTTCAGTAGGTTGCCTGGCTGGATTTTGAAGTTGAACGAAGTTGAAGAGTCTTGTTTTTCCAAATATACATGTTTGCCCAAACTTTTAATTCTGTCTTCCTTGTGATATTTTTGAGTATTTTTGGGCTTCTATTTATGATGTGTTACTCTTTCCAAAAATGCCAAACTATCATGGATTTGTCTTCTTGTTTAAGTTTAATACTTCTGTGGTGTTCTTTTGCTCTCATTTTTATGTTTCTTTTAGTTTGGCCAATGTAGATTTTTTCACAGATGCAGCTGAACTGATATATTCCTGGTTTGTTTTCTAGTGGGATATCATCTTTTAATTTAAAATTGAATGTGTTTTTATGGAGTAATTGTTTTTGGGGGCTAGAATGATGTGTCGCTTGAAAGTCCTCTAGAATTTGTAGAAAGTTGTAGGATGGTTAAACTTCTTGTAAATCTTGTTTTTTTTCTTGTTTGTAGTGCACTGACTTCTTTTATTCTCTTCCTATTTTTGACACTGTTAACTTTTTTGTATAACAATTTCACCCGGAGTCCATTTTCTGTAGCTATGTCCAATATTTTTGTCAGTTTGCAGTTGTATTCTTTTTTGCCCATTGGTACATTTACCAATCTGTATGTAAGGCTGTTGTGTACTGCATGCTGATAGGGAATGGGATTGTAACAAAATCAACCCAACTAATTAATTTCAATTGATAGAAGACATCACTGTCACAAAGTAAATATATCAATAATATATGAGATGTGTTAAAAAAGAAACCAAATTTTTGCTGCAACATCTATATTGCTTTTGTACAACATTTCAAAGCATTGTCCCCCTCAAAATACCTCTCTACGGGCAATATGTTCCCATTGTTTCTTCCATTTTTGGAACGCCTCCTGGAACACATACTCTGGGATGGTGCACACATCATCTGACTACTAGGTTCAAATTCATGATGAAAATGCCTTTGTAGTAAAAAACTACAACCAACATCACCAATCTTTGACCAATGCAAGCATGATTTTTTTGAACAAGAAGACTCTTTGCTCAACCACTCTGCGACAACTGCACCTTTTCTTTCAGTATTATAGCCATAAATCCACATCCCAAAATACTATTAAAGTATATCTTTTAAAGCCAAAACTTTCTATACTTGAAAAAATTAGCATTAATGTTGGTTGTTCTTGCTTAATACTTGAGACCATTAATTAGCCTCGTAATAATAATAATAATAATAATAATAATAACAATCATTTTTATTAATTATCTAAATATATATATGTAAAGAAAGTTAATATTTAATAAGTTGTATGCATAGGAACCAAGAAGCCAGTTGTTTACTTATAAGTTACTCAGAATCATGTCATCAGACTGGATAGAGGGGTGAGAAGTTGCTTCTTTTGTGAAAGTCACGTTCGAGTTTAGTATAAGGGGAAACCACAGTTTAGAGCACACAAGGGGACTTCTTTATATTTGTGGTATCACGTGATTATTAACACGCATTCTGGGAGATTTGCAATGGTTTTTGGGTAACAATGGTGTCATTTTGGCGGACCTTCCAACCAATCAGAAAGAAACCACCATGACACCGTTTTTTGTATTAAAGAAGTAAGGTTTGGCACATCAAGGTCTTTTGCTAAGAATTCACCCATGAGAGTGGCACCGTCGTTTTGTTAAGAATTCGCCCGTGTGTGAGGCAAGGTCGTTTGTTAAAAAGTTTGCGAAGTAAGTTTATTATAATAAGAAACTGTATGTGAAGTAAAGTAACGTCGCTCACCTATTTAACAGTGCCTCGTGATTAGGTGAAAGTGAATTGTGCCACACACTCAACTAAAACAGTGTAATTGAAAGTACTTGTGAGTAAGTGTTAAAGAACATCAGTCAGCAGTATAAAAGTGTATAATCAGGTGCTTGTCTTCAAGACTCCTTTAGAATAAACAGCAGTAAAAGGTTACAAGTGTTTTCTTAACAATTACAAGATCACTCCTATAACTCCTCCCACTAGCCAAATCCACGCCTGGGAGAGTCAATGTTCATGCAAGACTGAGCAACGCTGTGGCAACCCATCCCAGAAGAGCTTCAGTACAGGTACGTGAGTGTAGTGGAGTTGATTGGAAGTGACACTTAGTTACGCTGCACACAAGCACCCAAAGGGAGGCGTAAAATCAACAAACTAAAATACTCCTGCATATGGCACATAACAACGAGCGCCAATAACAATGCATCGAATTCCCCACTGCATACTAATAGCATTGGTTTGCAAAAATAAACTCTCTTCAAGAATAAATGACATTTAATTTTGCATGAAATCAAATTAGATTTAGAGAAAATCTATATTTTTTTTCCACTGTATTTGACTTGTTGGAAAGAGTAGTTTGGGTGTGCTGTGTTTCACAGAAAACTGTCCAAATAAAATATCTAGAACATCTGGTTCATTACTAGCAGAAAGTAAAATAATTATAATTCTTACAAAATATGAAGAAATCTGAAGGATTTATCAAAAAAATGAAACTTTTTATCACTAGCTTTTGATCCTGAATAAATAATAATACTTTGTAATAGATAATGAGTAATTTTTACAAAAGGCTTCATCAAAATTGTTACTTACACCGCAGTAATTAATAATTTTGATTACACCTTGTGTAAAATGACTCATTAGTGTACTATTATTAACTGAGCTTCACAGTGAATTATTTTCAATTCATCAGTATCATTATTGTCATCACTACCACCACCACCACCACTGCCATCAATAATAATAATAATAATAATAATAATAATAATAATAATAATAATAATAATAATAATAATAATAATAATAAAGTCAATGTTATTCATGTTCCTATTATGATGCCAAACATAGTTTACAATATATAATTTCATATTTTGGTTGTCTATAGTTATAACAAAGTAAAATTAGACATCTAATTTCTCTGCAAAAGGACTTGATTACCTTTCATTAATTAAGGATAGGTTTTTCAATTTTTGTACTGTTTCATTTATGCAGCAGCTCTGCCTAGATGCAAGAGACACAAGCCTTATTTCTTTTCCATATGGGCTATGTTGAACTTCTCCCACAAATTGTGCCAGCTGAGAATGTGTGCGACTGCAGAAATAAACCTGAAAACAAATATAACTAAAACTATAATACTATTAAATATAATAACTAAAACAATAGTACTAAAACTATAATAACTAAAATATTCAGTAAACAAGCATACAAATGCATCAGAGTTAAAACATATTTTGTCAGTTTTTAAAACTTTTCAGGAGACAGAAAACGTAAATGGAAATGAGATGTTTATACAGATTAATGATGCATTCTGTTACATAGAATACTAACAATATTGCATATTATACAGCCATATACAAATAATTGGGCAATTTCATAAGGCTTATTTTCACCAATATTTAGAATAGATAAATTGTGATAACATAAATAAATTGTCATATCAATATTTGAAGGAGGAAGTTTGAAGTTTAATATGTGGAAGGTGCAGGGGTGGGTTTTTTCCGGGTTCTGTGGTTTCCGCTGCCATTGCATTCTAACGGTGCCCCATCTTCATTCCATGTATCACCAGTGTCATTGCCTGCGGTGCCACAAGTAGTAAAAGTGGGCATTAAACACTACCAAAAAAAATGGCATACTGTACCCTTGTTGTGTATATCTGTCTTCTTTTTAACTGTAGCAAATAGAAGAAGCATGATCAGGATAAGTAACATATTCTAAAGGGAAATGCCATCGTCAGAGCCACTTATAAAAAAAATCAAAATTTTCAAAATTTGTTTCATGTAAATGCCAGTTTTGGGTGTGGGGATTTTCCTCAAAATCTTTGTGTGACATCCTTGGAAGATACTAAACTTGAATACAAGTTTGGAATTTTAGGCTTTTCATTTTTGAGTTATCCTGTTCACACACAAATCTTTTTCTAAAAATGTCTTTTTTGGATACAGGGGACACTAAAACATGTATTTCTGGTGAAAGCTCAGTATCAAATTTTTGGGTGGTGTGCAATTCCTTCTCTACTTATGTTCCATGTACTATGTACAGAAAGTACAAAGCAACTTTGATTTACAGACAATTATCAAGGGAAAGTTTCCACGAAGTACACTGCTTTGCAGCCCACAATAGCAATTTTTGGCACAACGTACTTAAGCGAACAAACCTTTACGAAAATTATTTAATAAAACTTAATGTAAGTTCTACATTAATCGACAAACATTTAGGTGCATTATTTTGGTAATGAACATCTTTCTCCCAGAACATTGAGGTGTTGGCGAGATCAAACGCATACAATCATTATCAAAGAAATAAATAAAATGCCCTTCATAGAAACTAAACAACAAATGCATGACAATGTTTATACAATTTATGGTACAAACAAGTGTTTGCTGTGCAAAGGAAATGTACCTAGTTCACCCCTGAATTAGTAGGGGAGGCTTTGCTACATCATAGCACTGGAAGGACTGACATATTTCCTCTCAGTATCATGAGGTCTAACCAATGTGAAAATTGGCTTAGAAATGCATTTGATGCAGAATGCCAACCTAAGGCAACAACTTAGAATTGGTACAGCTAATTCAAAATGAAAATATCGCCATTGTTCAGGCAATGCTTTCAAGCAGAAGATCAATGAACATCTAGTGAATTTATTCAGGCAACATTGGAAGTTAGCACAAGTCAAGTCAAAAAACATTTTGCGTCAACAGACCGAGAAAACAGTTATCAATAGATACCACATAAATCAATTTCCTGATCAAAAACAATGCCACATTGATTGAGGCAAAAAAACTCAAGGTAGCACTTTGGAATATTGTTACTTGTTATAATCTTGAAGAGAAAAGTCAATCAGTTCAATTGGACTTTTGAGTAAAACCTTTGTCTACTAAAGTCCAATGAATTTACAGTCTTGGTAAAAAGATGGTAGCTAGTTTTTTCTCTAAAATGGACCATATTGCTACTATAGCTTTAGAAGATAGACATACTGTTACTGCTAATTAGTCCACAAATGCCTGTTTACTGCAAATTCTTTTAAAAAATCAGAAAAGCACCCAAAAGGAAAAAATAATTTTACATCACACAACACATCATCATATACTGCAAAACTGAGTATCTATATGCCCTAAAGTTCAGCATCATGGACTCTTCACCATAAGCCCAGACCTGGCACCTTGTGATTTGTTTTTATTTCTAAATATTTAATATAAAATGTGTAAAATCAGTTTTTTGTCATCAACTTAAGTGGTCATTATAAAAACCTGGTTTCTGAAAGGTCTCAGGAAGAGTGGCATCAATACTCTTTAAAATCCAAAAATGTGTCAATATTAAAAGAGAAATACTTTGAAAAACAATAAAATAATTTATTTAAAACTTGCTTGAATTTCTAAAATGTTTGTGTCACCCCAGTAATGGAATAGATAACAAACACCCATCTCCATGATGATGGGAGCATATATACAAAGTAGATTACTTTTGGAATAGTCCTTGCAATGGTTGTCAGATTAAGTGGTCACATTTTAATGGCACCTGGATTGTGGTCACATGCAATTTACCTCCCAATACTTTTTCCCTGCATGTACCATCTTACATCGAAACAAATAGGATGAACAGATATGTTCAACTAAAACCATTGTTATTTTACAAAATACAATATTCAAAGTTCCTTACTTTGCTTAGATTTTCAAAGATGTTGGAAAAGTTCTCTTGTACTCAAAGACAAACATTGCTACATCTTAACAGATTATTAAAAACTGTTGCAATTCTTTTTGGGATATGTTGATTATTTCTTCCTGTATGATATTTTGTAGTTCTTGTAATGTTTGGGTATTAGATTTTTACACCTTTATCGTTTTTTGTCTTACCCATAGCTTACTCCTGCTTGTAACTTTGAGAGAGACTTTCTTGGTGAACATTCTAACCATACACCCAACATCACCAATCCTTTCCTCTGTTAAAAGATGACAGTTTCAATTTTTTTTTCTGGTCTAACATCAATCCTGCATTTTTAAATTTCTTGACTCTTTTATGAACTGCACTTCAATTAGGAGAATCAATATCAGGAAAGTTGCCCTCCATGGTGTAGTGGTTAGCTTCACATACCCAAGGTCACGGGTTCATACTTGGCGGCAGACAATGGACTTTTTAGGTGTAAAAATCCTTAGCATGTCTTCCTTCGGAAGGGAAGTAAAGCTGTTGGTCCTGTATCGCAGAACTACTGCACAAAGACTGATAAAGAGGCCTCTGAGCAACATTAAGTGGACTTTCACGACCTACATAAAATGGGATGCTGAGAACAACAGTAGTTAAAGAGCATCCATAAGCAAAAGTCCATTTCCATTTCCATTTCCAAGGTAGGAAAGTATTCCCAAAATGTTCTATGACAGAGATAAGAGATTTGTTTTTTATAAAGTTGCGACAAATGAAAACTCTTTGTTCTGTAGTATATTGGACCATGATTGCACTAAGACACAACTGAAAACAACCAAAGAACATCCTCTGCTGCCTTAATTTATGTTACATATGCTATGAGTCTGGTATACCATTTGTGATGTAACAGCAGGAACTGCAATCTCAGGAGGCAAGTAGCTCTGCCTGAGCCCCGCGTGCCAAAAAGTGTGACCATTTAATTTGATGACACTGTAAATGGAGAATGTGCTGAGGCAATTGATGATGGCTTGCACCTATTTTGGAGGATTAGGATGAATTGTGTAGTATGGAAGTATGAGTTTGGAGGCTTAAACATTAATATGACTATTAAGTTAAACCTTTAACTTACAGGATATCAAACTGGTGAATATTTTTTGAGTATGCTGAGCACTTACCTTAACACCTGTGTACTGTTCTGAATCTTCTTCTTGGTCAGACTCATTATCGTCTTCATTCTCAGCATTGTATTCTTCTAGAAGTATATCATCGTCATCATCACAACTGCTGGTTGGTTGTTCCTTTTTAGTTAACTCAGATACCTCAGTCCTTTTTGTAAAATGTTTCTCAGACTTCTATAATACAATAAAGTAAAACCATGATGTGCTCTAACCACTCTTCTATAAAATATTTGTACAAAAGTTTATTCTTCTAGCTACTTCTTAATCAAGATAAACTTTTGCAGAAATGGTTTTATTATACAGTTTGTTGTAGATAGAAAAAATCACATGAATCAGAAGTGATAGTCAAATGGTGTTATTGTGTTTTTTTTTCCCAATGCTCCCCATATGGTTTGATCAATCTTTGGGAATTAGTGATTCCACATTGAAATGCCATGCTTTTTGCATGCCCAAGACAAAAAATGAATAATGACTTAGCACTTCAAAATAATAAGGATACAGGAACTCAAAGTGCTAATACACTTAAAATGTTTTTTATCAGATCACTATATAATATTTCCATGACATCTTGAGAAACAAAAAATAGCACTTAAATATAATATAAACAAAAACGAACTGAAGAATTCAAACCAAAAGAAACCTGATTTGTTACATTTACATGACTTTCTCTATTTATTCTATAACAAACTATTTTTTTGTTTATTGTTTCATTTATATATACCCTTTAACATCAACATCATATCGGGGGCTTTGCACTTGAAACAACTTGTTGTCTGTAGTTCTTTTTTATGTTTGGTTTAAATAATTTTATTTTGCTCAAACACACACACACACATTCACTCTCACATACATACTTTCAGACTCTGTGGGGGATAGGGAATAATTCTGGCTAAAGAAAAATGTCCCACCTTGGCCGGGAATCGAACCCGGGACCTCCGGGGTGAGAAGTCAGCTCACTGACCACCCGACCACAGAGGCAGACTAACAAACTTTTCTTATATCCCCTTCAAGCTAAACATTAGCAGAAAATGGTCTTAATAAATATTTCCATGTACATAGAAGGGGGATAGGGAAATAGACTAAGCTATAACAAGCCAAATCTTTTAAGAGCTGGTTGCTATGTGATGATGCTAAAATTTCATTCACCCTGATTAAAAAAATTAAAACAATAACAAGGAATACCTCAGAAATACTAATTCTACAAACGAAAAGAAAACTTGTTAAAACAAGCTAGGATCTTGCATAGTAAGATTTTGTCTATCTCTTACTTTAACAGTTATACAAAAATCATCCAGAATGAAGAGGATTTCAGCGGCTATCCTCAGAAAAGTCAAAATATATATTTCATTTATTATGAAAATATTTTATACCCACATAATGTATTTTAATCAAAATCATTAGAACCCTTTTTGAGAAAATTAACATTTTTAAAAATGTTCATGTAAAGAGTAGTTTGGGGTTGGGGTCTTTTCTTGAATATCTTTATGTCACATCCTTAGAAGATGCTGAACTTAAATACAGCTTAGTATTTAAACAAGTATTTTGGAAAATAAAGAAGAGATTTGAAGACATAGATATCCAAAACTTTTTTTGTGGGGTAATGGAAGAAACATCTTGGGTATATTATATATCAATGAAGGACACATGAAAAAGGGAGACATACGTTAATAAAGTAAATAGCAAAGGGAGGGGGGGTTGTGTTTAATGCCCGCTTTAACTATTTATGGCACCGCAAGCGGTGACACTGATGATACATGAATGATGGAGCACCAGTGGAATGCAATGGTGGGGGAAACCGGAGTACCGGAGGAAACCTGCCCCAGCGCCGCTTTGTCCCCCACAAATCTCACATGCGGTCGCTTGGGATTGAACCCCGGCTGTCTAGTTGAGAGGCAAGTAGTCTAACCACTCGGCCATGGCGCGGCCTGCAAAGGGAGGGAATAGCAGGGTTAAGAACAGGCATTTGGAGATTAAGAGGGATAAGAAAAGGCATCCCACAGATTCTATGTCACATTTGTGGAGGGAAGGAAGATCTAGATTATATAGTAATTGAATTATATAGTAATTAGCAAAGTTAAGCAAAAATGGAACTGGTCTATGCAAAGATTATTAGAGTTATCATAATTTTCTGTTAATAATGTTTTAATAGTTTTAAGGAACTAAAATGTGTGTATGTGGGTGGGTATGACAAGAGCTTGGGTTGAACACCCATCATTTTCAATTGTGTATTAGATTATCAAAAATAAATAAAATATAAATAAAAATTTAAAAAAGTTTTCGTTTTTGATATGCTGACCTTTTCTTTATGGATTACCTATTATACAAAATATCTTCCATATGAAGACTTCCCTGTTATGTTATAGATACTATTCTCAGAAAATTCAAGTATTTTACTTATCATGTAAAGATCTTCAATATATAGTATTTCAATCAAAATGTTTTTTTCAGAAAATAAAAAAATATTGAACATTTGTCATGTGAAGGAAGTTTAGGTGAGATGTTTTTAAAAATATTTGTATTGTGTATTTTGAAGATATGAACTCAAACACCAAGTTTGATACATATCAGTCCTTTTGTTTTTTGGGCTCTCAAAATTTCTAAAAATATTTTTGTATTTGCATTCAGTGGCCTCAAAATAGTGAAGTAATGAATTTTTGGAAGGGATGTAATGCTTTTCTACTGAATTATCTTCTTTTGAATACAAGCCCAACATGATCCTAAAATCATTTGCTAAATATGCTTTTCATATTTTTTTAAATACTTTCATAAACAAAAAATAAATTAGTTTTTACCTGTTCTGCCTTCTTCTTAAGTTGTGCTATTTTCTCATCTCTTTTAAGTATTGAATTAAGACGCTGCTGTAATTGACTTTGTTGCTGATTCTGCTCCACTTGTTTTGCCTGTTGGTTTAGCCAATCAAATTCATTTTCACTGCTTTCAGTTTTTGAAGTTTTGAATTCTGCTATTGCTTTTTCCAACACCTGACGCTCCCTTTGCTCATGATCCCGAAGCCAGCATAAAGCTCCACAAATTAAACTCAATGATTTTCCCTGCACAAATATAAAAGTCTGATATATTGAAGAGATAATAGTCAAACTCTCCATAAATAATGTTTCTGAGATCTTAACTTTTGTGAGTGTTTCATAACTGTTCAGCTATGAAACAGTGAATTGAATCACTTACTGAAGTATACTCTATTGCAGTAACATTTAAATTTACAGCAAAACTTCCACAGACGATTTGGATTTGAAAGTGCTAAAATATTAACATGTCTAGACTTGAAATCTGCTAAATTGCAGAGGTTTTAAATCTTCTTGGGGTCATTGGTGTTTTAGCTTTACAGATCATTCGGCTATGTTTTGAGGCTTAGGACTCTCCACCTTGGGTTGCACTTTGTGGCTTAGCTTACGACAGACCACTAAGTAAGAACAAAGCAGCTCTAATGGGAGAATAACAAGTACCAAATCTGGATCTCACACACACACATATATATATATGTAGAAATTTATTTTGAATAATTCAGAGAAAAATTAACAAAATGTATAGAAAATTGAAAAACACTTTCATAGCTTAGTGGAAGCTAATGAAAAACTTTGAACATTGTATATTTCCTATCTTTCTCCATCTTCTTATTATTAGTACTAAAACATCTCACTTAAATCAATTTTAAAACTGCCAAGGAAGCCAAGTTTTAATGTATAAAAAAAGAATGACTATCCTTACTGTTCCTGTAGGGCTTTCAAATATTCCCAGTTTACCCTCTTCAAGTGTAGTATACAGCTGTTTCATGAAATCCTTCTGAATTGGATATGGTGTGAATGGGAAAGGGAATTCCTCAGGGGCAGTGAGTTTTTCTTCCAAATTCATCTATAAAATTTTAAAAACAAAAAAACATTTTAAAACTATTTTGTCATTGTACATGTAGATTTCGATGTAATTCTAACTTATGCTAGTGCTACTGCAAATGTAATTGCTCCTATCATGAGCCACTTAGTTCAATGACTTCACACAGATAATGTTTAGATAAAAATAAGCATATAATTATGAAACATTTACATTTAACTTATATTCTCAGCCTCTTATGAAGAATGTTCATAATAGTTTTGCTATGATGCCGGAGTAGGTTTCCTAAATAGAACGCTGCATTTAATAGTTCAAAGAGATTACGTCAACATTTGAGGTGTTGATTAAGGTTAGAAAGGAATAGAAATACTATTTATATGTACAGCATATAAGGCACATTAATAAACCACAGCAACGTTCTTATGAAATCCCAAATTCTTCTCATTGACAACTTGAGAAATAAACCGTGTAACAAAGTACGGTGCTCCTTTAACCTAGTAAATAAAAACTTTCGCGCGAAAATGATATTTACCTGTTTAGCGCTTACCAACATCTTTTTGGTATAGACGTAAGTGATTTAAGTTTAATAATGTCCCTATAAACTTATTATATACTGAAAATATTTTTAAAATGTAAGTTTAATTATTAAATATTATGGAATTGTCATTCTAGCAAATATGTATGAGAGTTTTTTTTTTTTTGTTACAAAATTGATAAAAAAATTAGTTTATATCAATTAAGCTGGTAAACATGTTCTACTTTCAATTGTTCATGCGGCAGCAGAAACGTGTACTTGTGTTGCAAAAGAATGTAAACAAACAAGAAAGCAAAGTTGAACATGGCAAGCAGAGAGCTACGGTTTTATTTTAACAAAATGTAACATATCTGTACTCTCTTGACAAAATACAATGTTGCGTTCTTTTTAGCTGATGGTATTTCAGTCTTCGAAGAATCAATAATTCCAAGCTGAAATCAACTACTAAAAGACCTTGACGTTGCTTGATGTTTTAGAGACGCGTATCGTGAGATGTAAGAAGTTTGATACACTGCAGCATGTGCTATCCAATGCATTTATAACCTAATAATTTAAAGTTTTATATGGCTTTGTTGCATGCCTAACTAATGAAAGTTATCGTTTCAGACAAGCAATCATAGTCTTGTCCTATATTTGATGGGGTATTAATAAAATATTTAGTATAATTAAAGTAAAAGGTATCTATTTAATGTATGTACTTCATTTGCCTGGAAAATATTAAATGTACTATTAATTTAAAGCTTGAAAGAAAAAAAAAAGTCCCGGGTTTCAGTTTAACCAACTGTAAGGTCAATTATCATTAATTGATCTAACAGTTTCATTAATTGTTTTTTCACACAAGACACAAGTTTGATAGAGTCAGACTGAAATATTCAATGGCAAATAATTTAAGATCACCTTGTGGTTTAATGGGAAACATACAAGTCATTTGGCAGATTTAAAGGTGTGTGAGCATATTGCCATGGTAACTCAAGAGTAAAAGCAAACCAGCTAGAGACCTGGATATTCATGGTTCAAATCCTGGCTATGGTATTGGATTTTTCAGTCTGACTATCAAACTTGTGTCCTACACACAGCTTGTATGAAAAAATAATTATCATGAGCTTTTGTTGTTTATTCCAATAACAAGGAAGTCCACATGCTGGCCCCTTTTCGCTCAACCTTTCAAGCTGAATTATTAGTCACCCATTAGGCTGTAAACTGGATTGCTCATTTTTATTATGCTGTTTGTATATATAGCAATTCTCAATCTACTATCATTGCTATCAATGATAAATATAATCTTCACCCTAAAACATGTATTTCCAGTGAAATCTCCGTACCAAATTTTGGGTGGAATTCAATACCTTCTCTATCTATATACCATACTAAGTAGAAATATAAAAAATTATAGTAATCTCATCTTTCTGTCATAGGTTAAGGGGCATAAGGAATACAAGTAAATGACAGATTAGATGAATTGGCAAAGGCTGCTTTGACAAGTCACAAGGAGTTGTCCTATTCAAAATGTCCAACATCGCAAAGACTGAGTATTGGAAGTTAGTAACACAAACATGAAACATTACTGAATAAACAACAACAACAAAGTGCAGCTTCCTAAGACCTTGTTCTTTCCTAATATAGTTGTTTCAAATGGAAGTTATTCTGTTATTTTGTAACCACACAATTCACAAAGGCCATTGAAAATTTCAAAGATATTTTCAAATATTTCATAATAATATTGAAAGTACTTACCAATGTCTTAATGGTAGTGTATAAGCAGTGCAGCATTTATTATTTGATTGTTGAATGTTTGAAGATAAAAAGCAATTCCTTATTAAGTATTTATATTATTGTAATATACACTAATTTTGCACATCAATTTACTATATATTTCAAAAACAATGATGTAACAATTTCATAAGTTTTATCCACTATATTCACTCTAAATTGTAAATGCTTTTGTACTTTATATTTCACTTTCTTTTATAAACTATAACTCCAGTATGCATACATTTGCAAGATATGGAAAATGGAAATGGAGTTTTATTTATGGACGTTCTTTAACTGCTGTGGTTCTTAACATCCCATTCTATACTGGGCATGAAAGACCTCATAACTTTGCTGAGAGGCTTCTTTTATCCAGCTTGAGGTTCTTTTACGCACTGTAAATCTAAGACATGGGACCAATGGCTTTACTTCCTTTCCAAAGGAAGCCATACTAAGGATTCTTACGCCCAAAAAAATCCATTGTTCCCTGCCAGGTTTGAAGTTGTGACCTTGGATATATGAAGTTAGCATGGTGACCATTACACCATGGAGGGCGACTGCAAGATACAGTTAATTATAGGTGGAAAAAAAATATTCCATTATATCATTATATCACATTATTCATTCCATTATATCAATTAGTAGCTGACAAGCTGTGATTTGAACCATTGAAAACCAATGCAGACCAAGAATATGATACAAAGAAAGCCTATACATCTCTCACTCCATCAACAATTGCATAAATGAATAGGTCTTGTGGTCATGTAAGGTAATGAAACGGCCAACACAAGACAGTTGAATAAAGATAATCAAATCAATAAGTAGCAAATACAAACTTGCAAATTAGATTCCCAAGTCAATAAAAGATAGCGAACTTATTTACAACATAAATTTTAAAAAATTAATGATCAATAGTAGTGCCTTTATAAAAAGAACTGATGTGTGCAGTTCCATTCACATGACTTTTTCTACCTGTTCTGTAAATTATTCTTTCAAAATATTATTTTTTTATTTACATCATGCCAATCATGATAACTATTAGAAAAAATTGTATTATTACTTAGTTCCTTATAAGTAGAAGGGAAATAAGGAGATACACTAGGCTAAAGCAATAGTCAAATCTTTTAAAAGCTGGGCACTATGTGAACAACTTGGTTCTCTTTGCAGTAAAACAAAAGAGAGATGAAAAGAAACGTGGCTCCATTTGAGAAAAGTTACAAAACCAATAATAAGGAATATTTCATAAATGGTCCACTCTACAACAAAAATTTATATAACATAATTATGTGTTTTAATGAGTTCAACATTTTTTTGTGTATTATGATTTATCAGTTTGCAAAATTCAACAAAATCCTGAATGAACAGGTCTTTAGAAGCTATTTCCAGAAAATTCAAAATATACATTTTATTTGTGAGGTAAATATCTTTAATATACAATATTTTAATCAAAATCATTGGGGCAATTTTTGAGAGAAACAAATTTTTCAAAACATTTTCCATTTAAAGGATAGTTTTGGGTGTGGTATTTTATTGCAAATCTTCATGTTTCATCCTTGGAAGATACTAAACTTATATACCAAGTTTGGTATTTAACAGCCCTCATTTTTGGGCTATGCTGTCCACATATAAACAAACCTTTTTCTAAAACTACTAATCTTGGACTCAGGTGATCTCAAAACATCTTAACATCAGATTTTTGTGTGGAAAACAATACCTTCTCTTTACAATATGTACATAGTGCATGTAGAGAAAATAAAAAGATGATGGAAAACCAGAAGCAATGGACAATTCCTTAATTATAATGGGAAACAACAGAATACCCAAAGTAAGAGTTATTGAAATAAAGGTAAATGAAATAGGAAGAGACCCAAGGACATGATGGGAACTACTAAAAAGCAAAAGTTCTCAATATAAATAGTGAAGACAAATATTTATATTCTATTTATATACTGATTGAAGGGTATATCAATATTGACTGAACAAACTGAAATGGTTGACAGTACCTACATCATAAGAAAGAAAAAAAAAAAAGGTTTAATAAGTAAATAAGTGATTTAGAGGTAGTTATAAAACATATTTACAAGCTATCAATGACTTAATTGCTTGTATAAATGGATATGTCTCCATCCCCTCTGCTACTGTAATGTTCATGTTAACTACAGCATGGCACAATCAACACTCCTTAGGCAAGTATGGCAGCTAAATATATTGAAATCTTGCAAATATGCAAAGAAGCTTGTGACAGTGATGTGATTAAATAAAAACAAAAGAATTTGAGTCGGGTTTTGTAACATCATTTAGTAATTACTGGGACCAGTTTCGGGAACACTTGTTCCTATTTTCAACCCTTAATTCTGACTAAATCATGCTTCGTTGGTGTCAACGATGGAGATCATGGTGTATCACTTGTGGAGGCATCTGTTGCTGGATCTATGAACTTCAGAAGCAAGATTTAGTCAGAATTAAGGGTTGAAAATGGGAACAAGTGTTCCCAAAACTGGTCCCAGTAAGTAATTAAGTTAAGTATATGTTTTTAGACTGCAGTTTTCTACCAAACTTATCAAAATGATGTATTCAAATTCAATTTATTTGTTCTTTTAAATCAATTCTGTACATAGAATATTGATACAGGATATGTCATCAGATGAGAAAATGTATTTTGTACAGTTTACCATAATAATATTCACAAGAGTAGGTACATCAATAAATCATACATACATATTATAAGATGGCAATACATACATGCAAATGATCATATATACATAAGATCATGGCTCTATAAATGAGGACAGGACACTGTTGGAGGGAACTCAGCACCAAACCTTGTGGCCCACAAGGAGGCACCCCCAGGAGGGGGGAATGAGGTGAAAGGATATACTGGGTGGTCTGAATAAGGAATAACAACTCAGCAATGAAGGGTCCCTACAGTTTCCAGATTGAAGCACCCCCGACAGTTGGACAGGTAGGCCAGGGCCTCCTGCCCCACAGGGGGTCCAATGCCCCCAACCAGAGCAGCATGCTGGCAACTAACCAAAATCAAGGGATGGAAAAATTTTACTCAGAGCATTCTTTTTCCCTACAATGCTGCAACAAGCACCAGAACTGATACTTCCAACCCTGAAAGAAGCCAACAGGAAGGAGGAAATGACAATAGAAACAACATGGAGGGACAGGAAATTTGGGGGATGAAAGAAACCTATTCAGCATTTGGATAGGTAGAGTCAGACTGAAAAATTCAATGCCATAGCCAGGATTTGAACCACGGATCTCCCGATCTCTAGCCGGTTGCTCTGCCACTGAGCTACCATGACATCATGCCGGCATAGCATTGAATTTCGGGAAATCCGTGGTTCAAATCCCGGCTATGGCATTGAATTTTTCAGTCTGACTCTACCTATCTAACTCCTGTCCTACACATGGCTTGTGTGAAAAACAATTAAAAAAACCAATACCAAATGACCATAATAGTTGGCTATACTATGAATCCTGGGTCTAAGTACCTGCCACATTGTAAGTCGCCAATGGGGTTATCATCTCAAAATAATTCGAGAGCACCTTGTGGTTTACCGGGAAACATGCAGGTCAGTTGAAAAATTCAATGCTATGGTAGCTCAGTGGCAGAGCAACCAGCTAGAGACTGGAAGATCCATGGTTCAAATCCTGGCTATGGCTTTGAATTTTTCAGTCTGACTCTACCTATCCAACTCCTGTCCTACACACGGCTTGTGTGAAAAACAATTAAAAAAAACCTATTCAGCATTTGCCTGGTGACCTGGGGAAACTCCCCAAAAAATCCATGGGTCAGGTAGGTCGGCTATGGAAAGCGAACCCGAACCTCCCGAATGGAGGCCACAGAGAAAATCCCTGAGCCATCTTGCTCTGTATATATATGAGTAATAATTAAATTTTATTCAACAAGAGTGCTTCTGCAAAAATTCTTTACTTTGGAGTTTAAACATGTTATACTTTTCTGTATTTTGAATTGAATTATGAAGAGAGTTTTAAAGTTTTGTACTGGAATGAATTGCAGAAAGTAGCTCTAGTCAAACCTAAGTATATATTTTCAATATTACTTGTGAAATATGTGTACATATTTTTTTTCTTTGGAAATGACATTCTGATTTTCTTCACAATATATCAATCTGTAATAGTAAGGTGTATAAGCACGCACCAATGGAAGTATATGTACTTTTATCGAAGAGGAGTTTATATGAACATAGCTTTTTTACATCACTGTTATTCAAATAGCTTTCCCTGGCATGTGAGGAATTACTCCAAACTATTAATCTATATTTTTCTATTGAGTGTACATGAGAAAGGAATGGTATTATAACTATCTAAAGGCTGACATTTTCTCTTAAGATCCTTAAGGTATATATGCTCTTATTTAATCTGTTTGAAAGATAAGTAACTTGTATTTTCTATTTTAGTATTTTGTGCTGTTTCCATAAACCTAGGAAATTTGTTTTCTGATATGTAGGAAACTAGGTTTACTTTAGGAACTTAAAAGAGCAGTTCAATGAGTACTTGTGTTAGGAATAATAATGCTATTTTGTTCAAGCAAAGATTATTTATTTCTCAACACGTTTTAGGTATACACACTTCTCCCAACTTTCCTGCCATTGTATTAATCCCTCCAAAAATAGAAATCATCAAGCTGTACAAAATAAATCTTTGTCTACGATTACCTCCTCATTTGATTGTCTGTTTGGGAGCTAGATTGGGCAAACAGGGGGTGTAGCAGCATTTCACAATGCAAATCATTCAGTATGATGTCAAAAACTCCAGATTAATGTGCTGGTGCATTGTCACCATGAAACAGCACTTTCTTCTTTGCCAAATGGGGCTGAATCTCCGACTTCTTGTAAGATCAGGTCAATAAGTTAGTGTAGCATTGTTTAGTAACCATTTTTACTTTTTCTATAAGAAGTCAATGAGTATGACACCCTTTGCATCCCAAAAAATCATTGCTTATCTGCTTATGGGACCATCTTTGCCCTCTTTGGAACAGATTCATATTTTGTTTCAATTCTTGCCTGGTTTCTGGAGTATAATGATGAATATAGTCTCATTGTTGGCAACAACTTGATGCAAAAAAGACCTTCGGGTTTCCTTTAAATAGCTGCAAACACAACTTCAAAGTAGAAAGTTGTACGCACTTGTTGTCCACTGTAAGCAATCACAGCACCCATCAGGCTGTAACTTTTTCATCTCCAACTTATGATGCAAAATATGAGTTGTCCTTCCCATCAACATGGCTATAGCCTGTGCCACTTGGTGAACTTTCATTGACCAATCAGCAGGAATTATATTGTGGACTTTTTCAATGATATAACCACATCTGCCAGGCATCCTGGGCGCTCCTCATCAAAAAGGATGTTCGACTACATTTAAAGGCATTGAACCATATCTGTTGTCATACATAGATGGCAAAAGATCCAGTAAAGAGCATCCAATTTTCCTTTTATTCTTCCGCAGAAATAGAAAGCAAATTACTGAATGATTACTGCAGTCTCCATTTTAGCAAAAACGCAAAACTGAAATGTCTGTCAAATCCATATAATCTATGAATCAATACTAAATTTGTTTTGATAATGTGCAACAAATGGCAGTACGATGGTATCACCAACTTGACTTAGCAATATCATTTATTTTGAATCGCCCTTGTAATTGTCAATGTGTAATATGAAATTTTAAGATATACTATTTTATCAGTAGGTAAAATTTTAAATCACATGAGTGGACTGTTTTACTAGCATTACTACTCCACAAACTTGTTTTATAATCAGGATACATTTCAAAAGTACTTGTTCTCATTCTCAGCTGATTGCAGACTAAATATGATTGAAGATGGAGTGAAAGGATTGATACTGGTAAAGTGACCTGGTACAAGTTCGTAAATATATATATATATATATATATATATATATATATATATATATATATATATATATATATATATATAACTCTAAGCTCATGATTCAGTCTTGGCTCTTAATGATAAGTATTTTGTCCCAAGTTGACAATTCAAGTGGGCTTTTAGCATATTTAAAGAATGTGTTATTCTTATCAATATTTTTTTTTTTTTTTTTTTCAAAAAATGGTTCAAAATGCAGATTTATCTGTCTGTTTAAACTCAAGTGTTCCTGTAAAAGTTGGACTTCCTTTCTGGAGAGATGTAATTTCTGAGTGGTTGTTAAGTAGGTTCCTCATGTTAAATGAAAAGAATTTGAGTTGGTTTGTGTAACACAAACCATCACTTAGTAATTTCTTACTGGGACCAGTTTCGAGAACACTTACTCCCATTTTCAACCCCTAATTCTGGCTGAATCGCTCTTTGTTGGTATCAATGATGAGGGTGCAGGTGCATCACTTGTGGAGGCATCTGTTGCTGGATCTGTGAATTTTTAAAGGTTGCTGTATGGCAGTATATCAAATTTCATAATATGTTTCTTTTTATTCGTGTTGTAGATTTTCTCACAGACATGTAATTCTGTGTGTTTATAAGCTGATTTTAACAGTTTTATATTAGGCGTGATTGTACGCCATGATGACCAGAAATGATGGGCAACTGCTGATTTTTCTATTTGTTTGTGTTTTAGGTTCTCATGTGTTCTTTTAATTTGGATTCAAACTTCTTTATGTATATTAGATTACAGTCTGAGCATTCAATCTCATAAATTCCCAGTTTTTTGTACAAACTTAGGCTTTCGTGGCTGGCATCTAGACTAATATAACTGCTTTCATTTACTGGGCTTGCAGGCCATGGCCTAGAAGCCTGGCAAATGAAAGTAGTTATATTACTCCCAATTTTTTGTTTGCTGGTATAGGATCCTTTAATTTTTTATGTAGCAGTTTCTGAATGCCTTAGTTGTTTTTTGGAGCTAAGGTGATTATAATTCTTCTGAAATTTGTAGTGTGCCCAAGGATGATAGGTGAATCTTCTGAACTGGTGTTGGTCACAGTGGTTCTGTTGGGTTGTTGTGCGTGTTAATGCAGTTCAGTTTTTTGTATTTGTGTATTTTCTTGTCTATTGCTCTTTTGTGGAATCTGTTGTTGCTAGCCATTTGGAGTATCTGTTGGTATTTTTTGTGGTATTCACTATTTTCCATGGGAATGTATTCTAATCTGTATGTTAGACTATTCAGGACTGCATATTTGTGTGCAGTGGAATTTTAGCTATGATAGTTACTCCAAGTAGCTTACAGCAATTTTAATGTTTCATTTGTGCAATGAATTGTGATATCCTCTCTACACATAAGTCTGTGTTGTACACGTGTGAAAAACAATATAATGTAAACAAAGAGATGAACTGAAAACAAAAAAGTGTTATTGTAGTTTATTACTATTAGTATATTTGTTGTATGTATAAAATCCATTTCAAGAAACACTTTAATGATAGCAATCATATGCAAGCAGTGTTTTTATGTTTTCAGGGTACACACAGTTGTTTTGAGACTAGACCATGTTCGAGCAAAAAAATCCTATGTTCGTACAGTAACAAAATGGGTGCAGCAGTTAGCTCTGAGAGGAGCATTTATCTTTCAACAGAAACTTATTTTAATAGTTCTCCAGGGTCCAGTAGAGGATATTAAGGTAAGGCAATATGACATATTGGCATTAAAAACAATGCATTGGGATTCTAAGAGAGACAAAATGAACAAAGAAATGGTAGCCATAAAAATATTAACAGTTAAAGGAGAAAAAGAAGGGTGAGTTTTCAAGGAAAAACAACTTAGAAAAAGGAAATGAGAGGAGAAGGATAGGCAAGGGGAAGCAGGAAAAGAAGAAAAATAATAAGAGCTAACCAAAAGACAAAAGAAAAAATTCATATTTAATGTGTATTAGTATGTAAGTAACTTAAGGATTTGAATTAGAAGAATTTACATTTTTTGTATGCTTTTGCTACAAATAAATATTTGAATTGTAACTTAACCTTTTTGTTGAGTAAACACACTCATATTCATTTCTACATTCACAGTTCCATACTTAGTGGAGCATAGGGAATAATTCTTACAAAGATAGTCCTACATCCCATCTGGAAATTGAACCTGGTTTTTCTGGGATGAAAAATCAGGAACTAAGGATCTGACCACAGAGAAGTTCAATGTCCATATACTTAAAGCTTGTTTTTGACAGAGAAAATTTCTACCAGCCATGCCAAGTAATAAGGCAAGAAGTGAATACACAATTTGAGGGGTTCTGAATCTTAAAAAAGCACTTTTACAAAAAAACACTTGTTCATACTTTTAGTTGTGTGTCTTTTAACCCCTTCAGCAATAAGAACATGACATGACGTCCTGTGCGTTATTATTAAATAACGCATTTTACCATCGGATAACTCCATTAAATAGTGCAAACTTTGAGTCTGGATTTATGTTCATATGATCTGAGGTTGAAAAGAGTGGCTAACTTATCAAACCAAGAATTGATCAATATGTATATTCTGGATTCAAGAGGAACTATGGAAAAGGACATAGAGGGCCCAACTAAAGCAATTGGTGTGATGGCTTGGTTGGATGCTGACAGGTTTCAATTGAATGCAGATACACTCATTTTACCATTACACAGCATTATAGGATTATAAGACAGATAATACTGCAGCTATCATTTGTCTGAATGGCCATGCAGTGTAAGGCATGTATGTGAGAGTTGACCATATTGGTTTGGTTGGAGGTTTGCACCCCAAAGAACCAAAATATTTTTTATTTTTATTTTAGCATTTCCTCTTATTAGGTGTAGTTGGATGGGTTAGGGATGCAAGCAAATTTACGGAATTCCCTATCGCAAACAACTTTGTAGATGTAAAAGTTCTATTGATCTTGATTTTCCTTAAAAATGGCTCTTTGATTAAAGAATCCTAAGTTTAAAGCCCTGTGAGTAATTACTAAATTTTCTGTAAATAAATAGCAAGCAATGAATTTTCTGTAACCAAGATACCATAAATGATAGCCATAACTTATTTCAGGAAAAATGTAGATTTGCTAAAATATACAGGTTATAAACAAATAACTTTAAGAACAAGGAACAATTTTACCTTCCATCAGACAGCAATCATCTCTAAATTCATCTGGATGGAAGCAATTTCTTCATCAAGGAATCACTCAGTGGCTTTTAATTAAAAGGCAGAGCCAACAAGCCTTTGAAACATATTTGACATAAATACTTTAAAAATAATGAAGTTTTTGATTGAATGCTCCACTAGGATTGTTATTGCAATACAAGCTTATGTTATTGCATACATGCCACGGCCAAGTTGTTAAGACTGCTTGCCTGTCATTAAAGTGGTTCAGGTTCAATCCCAGGGGTGAGATTTATGATGAACAAAACAGCATCTGGGCGAGTTTTCTCTAGGTTTTCTGGTTTACCCTGCCACTCAATCTACCAATTGCTCCATCATCAGTTTTCCTTTCATCTAGTTCTCCTTCATTTCATCTACTTCCTTACTCTCTTGCCTGCATTGGGCTGATCTGTCATTTCTTGTTTTTCTATTAATAAATGTCATTGGCTTCTCAAAAGGCTTCTTCTATCTACTTCATGCTAATCAAACATTAACAGTTACTTATAAATAGAAGAGAAATATGGGAATACATTAGGCTAAAGCAATAGTCAAATCTGTTTAAAAGTTGGTTATAGTGTGATCGCAATTTGGATCTCTCTGCATGACCAGGAGTAAAACAAAAGAAAAAGAAATGACAAAATTCCATTTGAGAAAAGCTTAAGTATTTTAAAATTGAAACCAATAACAAGTAATATCTCATAAATAGTTAACTTCAAAATAATGTCCTGTAAATATGTTTATATACAGTATTTTAATCAAAATCATTAGTTATTTTTGAGAAAATCAACATTTTTGAATATGTTTCCATATAAAGGGTAGTTTGGGGTGGGGAATCATTGAAAAAGACAGAGAGACTTGCATACACACACACACACACACACACATCTTTTTATACAAATGCTTTTCTACTTTCTCTACACGTACTATGTACATAGTGTATACAGAAGGTTTTGTATTCCACCCAAAAATGTGATACCAAAATTGCATCAGAAATACATGTTTTGAGACCCCCTGAATCCAAAAAAAAATAGAAAAATGTCTGTGGGTGTGTATGTGTGTGTCTGAGCATAACTCAAAAACGGAAAGACCGTTAAATGTCAAACTTGGTATTTAAGTTCGGAATCTTTCAAGGATGCGACACAAATATTTTCAAGAAAATCCCTCTATCCCCAGCTACCCTTTACATGGAAAAAAATTCAAAAATTTTGATTTTCTTAAAAATGGCTCTATCAATTTTTATTAAAATTTCTTATATTCAAGATATTTGCATGAGAAATAAAATGTATATCTTCAATTTTCTGGGAATAGTCTCTGAAGACATGTTTATTGTGGATGAATTTTGCAGAATTTTGCATAACTGGTAAACGATAAGAGATAGGCAAAACCTTACTTAACAGAAAATGTAGATGTTGTTAAAACACACAATTTATGTTATATACATTTTTTTGTAGAGTTGACTGTTTTTATATATTCCTTGTTATTAGTTTCAGTTTTAAAATACTTATACTTTTTCTCATACTGGATTTGGTCAACTTCACTCAAACAAAGGAACTTCAATCACATAGCAACCAGCTTTTAAAAGATTTGACTATCAATTTAGCCCTAGCAAGTAATAAGACCCTTTCTGATAATTTTTTCTTGATTAGCATGAAGTAAATAGAAGAATAAGCCTTTTAGCAATAATTTATTGTAGAGATGTAGAGAAAGTCATGTGAATGGAACACATTAGATTTTTTTGGATTCAGGAGTCCTCAAATGTGTATTTACAGTGTTTTATTGGAATACGATAATTCTCTATCTTCTATGTATGCACATTGTAATCGGTGGAGAAAATAATAAGCTTTTATATTTAGTAATATCAATTAATATATTAATTTTATAATTATATTAGTATAATAAATTGTAATAATTTGTGCAATGTGTAAAATGTAGTGAATTGGCTAAGTTATATGAATGTTAATATTTTGGAATATTTTACAAACAATATTTTCTAGCATGCAGATTCAGTGCTTGATCATTGCAATTTAGACTGGGATTTAGATATGACACATGCAAGTTCTGTTTTGCAATTGTTCTTGTATATGTCTGTGAGGTGGGATAACTCTGAAAATTTAATTTTAAGATACTTCATTTTCCAGTGAATGCCTCTTTGCTCACCAAGATTTCGACAGTTGGCAGTTCTCCCATATTTTTCCATGACTGTTAACAATAAGAGATAACTTTCATTCTAATGCAGTAATATACAATATTTATGTATTCAGATGATTAATGTTTTGTTGTTGTTTTTTTGTCATACAAGGATAGCTTTTTAATTTGTATGTAAAAGCACTTCCTAACAGAATATCCATCCTGTGTCTCTCCTCTCATGTGTCCCCACAATTTCCTGTTTTTATCAAAGCAAACTAGGTTTTCCCTTTAAGGAAGATTGTTGGGCTTTAGGAAATGATTTCATATCTTCTGATTTACAAAATAAATGCAAGCTAATATATTTTGGAATAATCTGCATATTTTTCAAGATTATCATATAAAAATTACATTAGAATTGTTGCAATCTTGTTTAATGACTTTTGCATGCAGATGGAGGAAAAAGTAGAAAAGTAGTTGAGAATAAAATATTTTTGCTGATAGGTATTTTAGATGTATTCAGTGATTTGAGCATGAAATAACTGTGCTCTGCATGTACAGTTTTGAAATGCTTATATGAGTATGAAGAAATTTGTGACACATTTCAAATATGATTGAAATTGAAGCAAAGGATAAGTTAGTTAATATGCAGAGCCTCTTAAAAATTTTGATTTTAAGAAATATTTCTAAAAAGGCATAACATATAATTTTACCAGTGCTACCTCATTGTTCCCATCATATAATGAATACACCCAAAGTTTAATGTCATCTATACATTTATGATTTGTTTCAAAATTAAGAAATTAAAATTACCATCAAGTAGGAGCAATGAGAAAACTGGATGATTTGTGATTGGGAAAGGAGTTTAAAACTTTAATTGTTGTGTTGACTAGAATTGCAAATGCATAGAAATTATTTTTTAACAAGTAGAAGTTGCAGGGTCTATTTTTGATTAAAATATGGGTTTCTACATTTTTAGATAACTCTTTTACTTTCAAAGAGAGAGAGAGGGAAGGGAAGCGAGAAATTCATTAAAATATCAAAAGTTGAAAAAGCTGATTTAATGATAACAGTTGTTTTTGGTTCATAGGAAACAAAGTCCTGTGTGAACACTTGAAAAAATGACCAACTCTCTTTTTTCACCTAAATCATGGCCAAATGTAGTATCTGATTTGAAAACATTTCTAGTCATGTATTATCATGATTGACTTAAAGGGGATAGAGTAATACAGTCTATACAGTTAAACTAATAATAATTTATTTATTAGTCCTTAAGTAATTATAAGCATTACATTAGACTTTTTTCAATAATATTTATGTATGCCAATTCTGTGTTATAATATAACATTGAGGATATAACCACTTAATAAGAACACAATTTGTGTGGTACAATAACCTCTTTTATGTTAGTCTTATATAAATCTTCAAACTCTTGCATACTGTATACACAATTCTCCAGTATCCATTAATATAATTTAAACTTGAATTCCTGGAGATTTATTTATTAAAGTACTAAGTACATACATAATTAGGACAGCACTTAAACTTAGTTGACCAGGCCATAACTATTTCACTAATAAAGTTTATGATATTACATCCTTTGTTATCTAAAATCTGATCTAGGTCCCATGTTTTTCCACAAAAACTCCCCTAATTTAGGTGTCTGCTTCTGATCTTCAAAAATCCTCTTAAGGACAATTTCTCTGTTCCTCAATATTTATTAGGCTTTCTCTCCCAACCTATGTGGCCTTACACTGAAGTAAAATGTGATTTTCATTTTACTTCAATGGGACAGATCCCTGGTTTAACCTCCCCCTCTCATTCCCCTTACTGTCCAAACACCCAATGTAAACCACCCTTCTCCAACCTCCAGTTTGCCCATACGTGATATAATTCTCTCTCCACTTTTTTTTCTTTCTTTTTATTACACTTGATTTAATTAATGAAAAACATAGGTACGTTGATAGGAGTGTAATATAAATATTGTGATTGATTTTGTAAGGTAACTTATAAGAAGCATGTGAAAGATAGTTTTTTCTCAAAACAAGTTTCATGTGGCATGATTGTAGATATGATGCAAGGGCACAACAAAAAGTTTATAATTATTGTGTAGTTCTTATATAAAATACTTATAAGAAAGAACCACAGACTAGAGGATAAAAAATGCCCTGCAAATCCATCACCGTGAAAATTTCCTGAATCAAACTTTATTTCCCTGATCTCCATAATGTAGACTTTTGTTGGGAGTAGTTTAACAATGTGAAATCAACAAGAAATAAACAAGAACACAAGTACTGAAGATGGTCATAACTTATTAGCATTAAAGCATGTTCTCAATATAAATTATCATTGATAAGATAAATTAGGCATATAGTTGCTAATTATACAGATTTACATTGGTTACTACCTTATTTATTACTTAGTTGTGTTTATTTTACATTAAATATACACTAAATAAAATCTACTGTAATACAGTAGACAAAGTGCATATGCATATATATCTAATATTCATTATGTCCATTTTCAGAGATTATTGGATCAGTAATCTAATGTTCAAAAAAACAATGTAAAACTAATGATCTTAAATATTTTCCAGGAATACCTGTCACGACATAGGACACAATGTGTTGATATAGATTCAGCTGGCCGAAAATGCAAAGAAAGAATGCTGACTGTAGTGGGAGAGTTGGAATATTCTCCAATAAAGGATACATTTATTGTCAAAGATCTCAACTCTGTAGATGAATTAAGAACATTTTTTGATGAGATTGGATTGTCAGAGTTATATTCTTCCCATGTACAAATACTTGTAAAATAAAGTTTATTTAAATATATTTAAGCATACCAAGTGTTTAAATAATATTTCACCCAATATTGTCTTAACATTGATAATCATAGAATTAGAAAGAAATAAGCATTTACATTCACTTATTCTTAACATCAGATTATAAATTGGTTCATTTATATGTTATGGTTAATTTTTGTTGAGCTAAAAGCAACTAATGGAAGTGCTTTTATTTGATTCTGACCATGTGAAATAGAGCAACTGTGTTATAATGATAAAAGAAGTTTGAAAAGGCAGAGACAGAAATATATGTAAGAATGCCAGAAGGGTACTAACATTTTAGTATTTCTGATTAATGACCACCTTACAAAGGTGGTCAAATTATTAGAGTAAACCTGGTAAATTACTATATCTTTCGTTAACTTATGTTTCAACAGAAGCATACTCATTGTTGTTACATTTAGATGTTTAAACTTCTTTGACAACTTTGTATAAAATCTCTTTATTTCAAATGCTGCAGAACAACTTTTCTCTAATTGCTTTGACATGCGTACTACTTTGGCTCTCTCTTCTAACTACTCTCTTAGAGCTGTTTGTCACAATTAACCCCCTTTGCCCTCATTATAAGTTCCTTTCCCTCCTTTGGGAGCATAGGACATTCACCACCTTATTCTGTTACTTTCCAGCCCAAAGGTTGTCAACTTTTAACTCCGCTTGGCTGCCTTTCGTGAATGGTTCTTTAATAACAGATTTTAAGGTGTGCAAGTTATTGGCTTACAGCACCCAATCTTGGTGATGGGGCTGCTATCTACACTTTCCAAGCAAGCTTATTTTCTGTCTGGTTTTACTCCCTTAGCTTTTGAAGATCCCTCTTCACCACAAGGCAATGGTTTTTAACAGAGTTGTCTCCTCCTCTTCTTTTGCCGTTGGGACTGTCACTCCTCTTTTCCTTTTGGAACAGTTAGACTCTTCTCTAGTTTTGGTCTGCTCCAGGTTTTTTTATTTCCCCAGTACCCTCCTTATCTGGTGGGCATTCCCCTATCTGCTATCTGAGGAGGCACCCAATGGGAGACTAGTAACTCTACATGCGCCCCTCTGCCCTGCCAGCTTTTATACCTTCCAGATTATGCAATAAGATATTTCCAGAAGCAGGTGTAATTAGTGCATATGTACTTTGCACAGGTGGGACAGTGAGAGCTTTGATGCAATGAATCTGTTTGTGCACATGTTAGAATTATTCACACTGTGACGATGCAGTGGAGCTATGTAAAGAAAGCCAACTTGCACCATAACAATTCAGGATAGCAAGGTGCAAAGGTCACTTCAAAAGTTTTGAGAATGGACAACAATTAGTTAAGTCAGCTTTTCCTAACTTCAGATTGAAGTTCAGATAGTAACTGTACAAGTCTGGGCACACTCCAACAATGTGTATCGTCAGAACCATGTGTTGCTATGCTTGTGCTAGGGTGAATCTCAATTGAGAGCATTTCTGTGCTATGATTTTCTGTTACATTAAAGTCATTTTAAGGGAGAGAGAATGACTTGAAAGACTGCATCATGCTTTTAGAGATCTTTGCCCTTCACAATCTACCATTTATCGAAGGTATGCACAGTTTAGAAGAAGAAGCAATTCCCTCAAAGATGAAGACCGAGCAGGATGGCCAGCTACAGCAACAATGGGTGAAAATTTGTCAAAGCAGAGTGCATGTTGCGGGAAGATCACCTTTATACATATGGTCATATTCAAGAAACATTGGACTTGCAGCAAAAACTTGATGTCAGGAAGCTCTGCAGTTGCTGGAACCCCCACACTTCATAAATGAGCAGAAAAATAGTGCCAGGAAATAATTGAAAACTTCAAAAGAGGAAGATCCAGAAACTAAATTACAGCCATTGGTCTGGGTCTTCCCAGCAGATCCTCCAACAAAGGTGAAGTGAATGAAAAGTGTTGGCAATAAGATGAACTGTTCCTTCTCAGCAGGTGGCCACATATGACAATTTTGCTTGAGGGACAAAATACTGTTACTAACAGGTGGTACATCACAAAATGTGTGCCACGAGTGTTCAATGAACTGAGAAAAAAGCATCCTAAAACTGGTCTGCTTCTACTTATAATGAAGCAAGTAATAAGACAAATTCTGCTAATGTTTATCTCAATTGGCATGATGTAGATAAAAGAATAATATTTTGTCAAAATAGTTTGTATTTGGAACAGCTAGAGAAAGTTGTGTGAATGGAACACATCAGATTTTTCACTTTCTCAACAGTATCAGACATGAGCAATCATCTCCAACGTCGACTTTGATACTGCATGTTAGAGGGCTGACCAACAAAGACTGAGACTGATTTTTTTTCACAGATTTTTATTAATCGAATTCAATGTTTATATGACATTTTTTAAAGTAGTCCCCTCCTACTTCAATGCACTTTTTATAGCGTCTCTGCCAGTCCTTGAACACATGCTGCAGACCATTCTTTGTCAGGTCCTTCTCTGCAACAAATTGTAGTTAAAAAGCTTATGCTTCTATTTACTTCATGCTAATCAAGAAAAAATCAGCAGAAATAGTCTTATTACTTGCTTCCTTGTAAGTCGAAGCGAAATAAGGGAGTACCATAGGTTAAAGTGATAGTCAAAAACTGGTTGCTATGTAACTGAAGTTCCTTTGTTTGTATGGACACAAGTTGACAAATTCCTGTATGAAAAAAGTATGTTTTTCAAAGCTGAAACGAAAAACCATGAATATCTTAAAAATGATAAATTCCACGAAAAAATGTATATGACATAAATTGAGTGTCTTATCGTAAGCTACATTTTCTGTGTGCTAAGTTTATGTCTTACGGTTTGGCAGTTATGCAAAATACCATAAAATTCATCCAGAATAAAGTAGTCTTCAGTGGCTATTCCCAGAAAATTCAAGATATACATTTTATTTGTCAGGTAAATATCTTTAATATACGATAATTTAATCAAAATCGTTAGAGCCATTTTTAAGGAAATCAATATTTTCGAAATTTTTTTGCATGTAAAGGATAGTTTGGGATGCGGTATTTTGTTGTGTCGCATCCTTGGAAGATACCAAACTTAAATACCCAGTTTGGGCTTTAACGATCTTCTCGTTTTTGAGCTATGGTGTCCACAGAGACACACATAGACAGACACACATACACACGGACTTTTTTTTTTGTAAAAATGCTTTTCTTGGACTCAGGGGGTCCTAAAACATGTATTTCCGGTGAAATCTCGGTGTCGAATTTTTGGGTGGAATACAATACCTCCTCTATACACTATGTACATAGTACGTATAGAGAAAGTAAAAAAAGTCACAGGGTGCAAAATCGGAGCTATAAGGTGGATGTGGTATGTGGCCAATACTGACGTGTAGTATGCTGCTGTAACAGTAGTGTGAGGGGGAACTGCATGCTGGTAAATCATTCCATTACAGTCAAAAAATGTGATCACCATCACTTTCCCTGCAGATGGAACAACTTTTGCCTTTTTTGGTGTTGGAGAACCTGGCAATTTCCACACTGTGCTGGCTTGTTTTCCTTCAGGATCATAATGATGCAGCCATGACTCATCATCGGTGATAATCGATTTAAAAAATGCATCCCCTCCATCAGCAAAGAGACGCAGCACCTCACGGCTTGTCTCCATTCGCACAACCTTTTGTTCGGGAGTCAACAGACGTGGCACCCAACGAGCACAAACTCGGGTCATATGGAGATGGTCGTGCTTAATTGTAAACGCACTGCCATATGAAGTTCTCAACACTTCACTGAGGTTACGTAATGTTATACGCCGATCCTCTCGGACAATCACAGCAGCTGTGTTGATGTTGACTTCAGTCACAGCAGAAGCCGAAACACCAGGCCCACCTTGCTTAACACTGACAAGTCGGCCTTCTTTGAAGTCCTTGAACCACATAAACACTGTTGCACGAGGTAGTGCATCTTTACTGTACGCTTGCTTCAGCTTTTCATAAGTTTCGGTGGCTGTATGGTTTAAACGAAAACAGAATTTGATTGCGCTGTACTGCTCCTCTCGCGTCACCTCCACGGTCTGTAATGCGAAATGCACGTAGGGTCTACAAAATAGAACATTACTACCAACCTACCGATACGAGAGTGCTGCTGCCTACCGACATTATACATAAAAACCCGCTCTTTTCAAATATTTATGTTACAGATACGAAACTATCACGGAAGCTACAGGAAAATATCTGATGTGTTCCATTCACATAAATTTCTCTGAATAGCTCTGAAACAGATTGTTGTTAAAAAGCTTATGCTTCTATTTACTTCATGCTAATTGAGAAAAAAATAGCAGAAATAGTCTTATTACTTGCTTCCTTGTAAGTAGAAAAATATCTGATGTGTTCCATTCACATAAATTTCTCTGAATAGCTCTGTTGTTAAAAAGCTTATGGTTCTATTTACTTCATGCTAATTGAGAAAAAATTAGCAGAAATAGTCTTATTACTTGCTTCCTTGTAAGTAGAAGCGAAATAAGGGAGTACCATAAGTTAAAGTGATAGTCAAAAGCTGGTTGCTATGTGACTGAGACTCCTTTGTTTGTATGGACAGGAGTTGACAAATTCTTGTGTGAGAAAAGCATAAGCTTTTTAAAGGTAAAATCAAAAACAAGGAATAACTAAAAAACGATCAACTCTACGAGAAAAATGTGTATAACATAAATTGTGGTTTTAACGTGCTCTACATCTTTAATGTGGTAAGTTTTTGTCTATCGCTTACGGTTTAGCACCTATGCAAAATTCCGTAAAATTCATCCAGAATAAAGTAGTCTTCAGAGGCTATTCCCAGAAAATTCAAAATATACATTTCATTTGTCAGGTAAATATATTTAATATACGACATTTTAATCAAAATCGTTAGAGCCATTTTTTAGAAAATAACAAGATCCATGTAAAGGGTAGTTTGGGGTGGGGGGATTTTTCTTAAAAGCTTCGTGTCGCATCCTTGGAAGATACTAAACTTAAATACCAAGTTTGGTACTTTACCGACTTTTCGTTTTTGAGTTATCGTGTTCACAGACACACGGACATACGGACCTTTTTCTGAAAATGCTTTTTTTTTTTTTTTTTTTTTTTTTTTTGATACAGGGGACCCTAAAACATATGTTTCCGGTGAAATCTCGGTATCGAATTTTTGGGTGGAGTGCAATACCTTCTCTATACACTATGTACATAGTGCGTATAGAGAAAGTAAAAATCAGTCTCAGTCTTTGTTGATCAGCCCTCGTACTTTTGATTTGCTAACCGTCACTAATTTTATTTTCGCATAACACTTCCATTATTCATTATTATTGAAAAAAAAAATAGTTGTAATAAGTACACATAATATGTTAAGTGCTTTCAGAGGATAGGTTTTGGGGGTTGGAATCCCCCATTAAAAATCTGAAGTGTACCATTCACATCACTTTCTCTATATCCCTGCAACAAATTATTCTTAAAAAGCTTATGCTTCTATTTACTTCATGCTAATCTAGAAAAAATAGCAGAAATAGTCGTATTACTTTCCCCCTTGTAACTAGAAAGGAAATAAGTGTGTAGCATAGGTTAAAGCGATAGTCAAAATCTAGTTACTATGTGACTGAAGTTCCTTTGTTTGTATGGACATGAGTTGACAAATTTCTGTATGAGAAAAGTTAAGATTTTCGACCCAGAAAACAAAAACAAGGAATATCTAAAAAACGATCAACTCCAAGAAAAAAATGTATACAACATAAATTGTGTGTTTTAATGTGCCCTACATTTTTTGTGTGGTAAGTTTTTGTCTATCTCTTACGGTTTAGCAGTTATACAAAATTCCGGAAAATTCACTCAGAATAAAGTAGTTTTCAGAGGCTATTCCCAGAAAATTCAAAATATACATTTTATTTGGCGGGTAAATATCTTTAATATACGATATTTTAATCAAAATCGTTACAGCCATTTTTTAGAAAATCAAAATTTTCGAAAAAAGTTCCATGTAAAGGGTAGTTTGGAGTGGGGGGATTTTTCTCAAAATCTTCGTGTCGCATCCCTGGAAGATTCTAAACTTAAATACCAAGTTTGGATTTTACCGTCTTTTCGTTTTTGAGTTATCGTGTTCACAGACACACGGACACACACATACACACACGGACCTTTTTCTGAAAATACTTTTTTTAGATAAAGGGACCCTAAAACATATATTTCCGGTGAAATATCGGTATTGAACTTTTTGGTGGAGTGCAATACCTTCTCTATACACTATGTACATAGTTCGTATAGAGAAAGTAAAAAATAATAGCAAAGTCTAATTTTAATTCCAATTGTTGCACCTTAATTCAACAACTTTTTTTTTTAAATATTTCAACTCAATATAAAAATATATATAAAATTCTGTTTTATACAAATTGTTTAAAAATTAATTCTTATGAATATTCCCTGAATATTATTCTGGCTACGCTGAGTGATTTGCAGAAGCTCGAAAGTGAAAATATTCAACTTCATATTTTCAAACTAACCGCGTTTGTATCTCAATATATCTACTAATACAATTATTCCAAAATTGCTCTAATCCTAAATCCTATAAAGCTTATTATGGTACCTAGTTTATAAATTATTCTGAATTATTTTAAACGAATCAGGTCCTTTATAATAAACTCGTCTCCGAAATCTAAACTTCTAAATTACCTGCCTACTATTGCGCTTCAATCTAAGATTCTACATAGGCAAGATTTGTTTTTCTATTTAGTTTTTATTTGTATTTTAACATCCTTTAATCTGGTTGATCATATCGGATGATGCATGAAATCGGTGAAACGATACTCAAATGATGTCGGGTTCGTGGATCTTAAAGTTACTTAACATTCGACTTCTCAGAATGGGGGAAAACCTCGAAAAAATCTTATCCGGGTAACACCCTAAGCGAGATTCCAACTTGCGAACTCTTGAATGTATCAGACCAGACACGCTACCTCCACACTACAGAGGCGGGATAAATATTTTATATTTTTAAAAAATAAGTGAGGAAGTTGTTGAACTAAAAAATAAAATGTTTTCCAGGCACTTGACATCATTTTGAAGTTATGTATAGGTTTATTTTTTCGCGAAATTTTGAGATTTTTTCATATTTGCGAGAATAATATGCTTTTTGGCGATAAATGGAAATATCGACTTTTTATTTTTCATAGAAAAATGTGTATTTATTTCAAGTTACAAAAATAAAACTAATATAACATTTGCGCCTTCGTACCGTGAAGTTAGAAGTTGTGAAGCAATATTTAGAATTTCAACGTGAAGAATTAGCAGCTGCATTACTTACAAGATAATAAAATAAGGTACTAAGCTACAAAAAGTCTTGTTTCAGAAAATTGCAGGTTGGTAATAGATCCAATATAAACACCTGAGCCATCTGGCTCTGTAATTAGATGTACGAGTAAGTAAAAATACCCTTGAAAGCAAATGGCGTCTTACCACGTTTTCTGGAAAAGTCCTTTCGTTGTCTTTGACTAGCGACATAAGATGCTTCAGAAAAAAAAAATATTTTCTCTAGCCCGCAAATGCAATGTACATAGTGGATGGAAAACGTATTGTATTCTTCCTAAAATTCGATACCGAGATTTCACTGGAAATATATGTTTTGAGGTTCTCCGAGTCCGAAAAAAAGATCGCGCGCGCGCGTGTGTGTGTATTTCAACATAGCTGTGTGCAACATAAAAACGAAAAGTCAGTTAAATACTAAACTTGATTTTAAGTTCAGTATCTTCCAAGGATGCGACATGAACATTTTCAATAAAATCCCCCGCCCCAACTAGCTTTACAAAGAACATTTTTCGATAATTTTGATTAAAATACAATATGATGACTTTGATTAAAATACAATAAGTATATTAAATATATTCACATAACAAATAAAATGTATATTTTAAATTTTCTGTGAATAGCATCTGAAGAGCTCTTTATTCTGGTTAAATTTTGCATAACCGCAATAGATAGACAAAAACTTACTGAACAAAAAATGTAGATTACGTTAAAACACATAATTTAGAGCATATACGTTTTTCTTGTAAAGTTGGCCGTTTTCGAGATATTCCTTGTTATTAATATCAATTTTAAATAACTTTTCTCAAGCGGAGCCATGCAACGCGAGCCGAACCTCAATTGTTTCACATACCGACTAGCTGTTAAAAGATTTATCGCTTTAGGCTAATGTTTTCTCTTACTTCCCTTCTACTTACAAGGAAGCAAGCAATAAAAAATTGCTGCTAATGTTTATCTCGATTAGCATGAAATGGAAATGGCGTTTTATTAATGGCCGCTCTTTAACTGCTGTGGTTTTCAGCTTCCCAAAATATACTGGGCGTGAAATAATTTTGCTCAAAGGCCTCTCTATGGGGTTCTTTACATGCCGTAAATCTACGACACGGGAACCACGGCTTTACTTCCCTTTCGAAGGAAGTCATGCTAAGGATTTTTACGCCCGAAAAAAATCTATCGTCCTCCGCCGGGTTTGAACCCGCGACCTTGGGTATATGAAGTTAGCATGGCAACCATTACATCGCGGAGGGTGACTCGATTAGCATGACGTAGATAAAACAATATCTTTTGTAAGAAAAATTTATTTGTGGAACAGCTAGAGAAAGTTATGTGAATGGAACACATCAGTTATTTTTCTACGTATGACTTAGTTGTAACAGACAGAAGAACAAGTAGAAGACTTTAGCTCTCTGAGAGCCAAATGTGAAACATATGATAGTGGTCACTTTTGAAGCAAAGTAAGTGCACTTGCAGAACGCATGAAACACTATGTTAGAAATACACTAGAAGACAATTTAAATGTTTGGTGCCATATGACCTTCTCTAAATTGGTAAATTGTACTCCATTATGGCAAAAGAAACTTGTTATAATAACAATAAAAGCTTTAAATAACTTGTTTGAGTCTTCAAGGGTAGTTACTAAATCAAGTATTGATGATTTAAAGGTGTAGATCATTTAAACAACTAAATGCATTTATTAATTTTGATTTGCTTCTTTGCCAAGCCATGGTGGTAAGTAACAAATTAGATGTAGCGTGTGTGTGTGTGCGTGCGCGTTACGGAGTGTGCGGGCTTGTTGTACGGAAATTACACTCATCCCACGAAATGGCGTCTCTGCCGCAGACCTAGTCAGTACTTACAACCCTGAAAGATTTTTTAAATTGTCATATAACGAACTATATTACTTCACTATGGATGCAACCTTAAAAGGTCACGTATAGAGGGATAGGATGAAGCAAAAATTGAATGTGTGCATTATTTTGTAGGAGCCAGGGTTGGAATGGCGTTATCCGGTGTTGGCGGATCAGTGTGTCTAAGTGTATACATTTTTTCTTAGTTTTGGGCAATATACAATCAGCGGGATTGTCCAATGTATGCAGCCATTTAAATGTACCCATTAACAACCATAAAAGGGTAGAGTGTAATAGGGGACTCAGCTTCGGTAGATTCAGATGTAAAATGTCGATTGGTGAAGGCTACCATCCGCCAGGTATCCAAGTGCGACATTTTCCCAAAACCCTAGTCCATATCGCTGTTTTACCGCAACATTCCAGCAATCGATGTGGAAGGGAATCTGCTACATGGTGAATTGGGCAATTGCTGGAGATGGTCATTCGGTGGCGATATAACCTCTTCAGAATAAAAAAATAAAAAATAAAAAAAAAAAAATAAAACAAAAAAAAAAAACATTGTTCACAGAGATCGGCCACAGGGAACTGATCCTACAACCTTCCGAATGCCAGTCCCTGGCTGGGTAGTTAGATGTAGTAAAAACACTCTTGGTATTAAAAGCAAAAGGCGTCTTGCCATGATTTCTGTGGAAAGTCCCTTCAATGTCTTTGGTTAGCGATATAAAATGCTGACAGGAACGATTTATGTTATTTTTTTACTTATTTATTTGTTTATTACGTATGATTAGTTGTAACAGACAGAAGGACAACTATTAAAAACGAAAATGTTACAACTTGTAAGTTGTAGTTGGTGATGTCTGATGGGATATTTGTCTATTCATGACATTGATTTGAAAAAAAAATATTTTGGATTTGGAAATAAGAGTTTGGCATTTATATTGCTTTAGTTACCTATTAATTTTTATTTTATTCATTAATTCTGATCGAAAATTAGAATTCAATTAATTCGAATTTATGTAAAATATTCTACACAAAACAGCACTAATTAAAATTATTAATGTGAATTTATAAAATAATTGTCAACACAAAATATTTCCTCTACGTATCTCATTGTCCTTCCTGCAAAGAAACTGAAAAGATTAAGCCAAGCGTTTTTAATTTCTCTAGCACGTATGTATAATGTACACAGTAGTTTGTGTGTGTGTTTGGGCAGCATAGCTAAAAACGAAAAGTGGGTCAAATACCGAACTTGGTATTTGAGCTCAGCATCTTTCAAGGATGCGACACGAAGATTTTCAAGAAAATTCATCCAACTCCTACTACCCTTTAGATGGAGAATGTCGAATATTTTGGTTTTCTCAAAAAAAAAAAAGGCTCTAAAGTTTTTTTTTTTAAAAATATCATATATTTAAGATATTTTCATGACTAACGAAATGTATATCTTGAATTTTCTGGGAATAACCTCTTCATTTTGGATGACGTTTGTATAACTCGAAAATTATAAGAGACAAAAATGCAGATCTTATTAAAACACAAAACTTATGTTATACATTGTAAATTTGACGTTTCCTAGATATTCCTTGTTATTGGTTTCCATTTTTAAAGTACTTAAACTTTTGTATAGTGGGAAGTCAGATTCTTTTGTTTTACTCCCGGTAATGCAAAAGAGAACTACATTTCAATTGTCTCACAATACGAATGCTTTTAAAAGATTTGTCTATAACTTTAGCCTAGTGTATACTCTTATTTCCCGTTTACTTACAAGAAAGGAAGTAATAAGACCATTTCTGCTAATGCTTATCTCAACTAGCATGCCGTAAATAAAAGAATAATCTTTTGTAAGGAAAAGTTATGTTCACATCGGGGCACGGACACGGCTGAATGATACATTGCAGACGTGCATGAGATCATAGCCCACGGCGTTCTCGCAAGAGTAAACTTTGTTGGAAGGCGGTCATGTAAACAGAATACCCCCTTCCCACACGGTTCTGCTGGGAACTCCAGGCTGCAGTGAAAGTGTAGGGAGATCCGTTCCGTCAGTGCTTCGCGCGAACACATTCCGATCAGCAGGATGACTGCTCTGATTGCTGTGTTTCTAGTGACCGTTACAAATTTGTGTACTTGCACCATTGCCTTTGGTCCTTTGGATTTAATTGCGACTACAAGTGCCACTAACAAGTAAGTGATTCTTCAAGTAGACGAGAAACTTAGCAGTGAGATTATGCGAATGGAAAACTGATGTTTACAAACGCCGAATTCAGCATTTCAAAGTTCTTTTGTTTGTTTGTTTTTTTTTTTTTTTTTCAATTTGTCTTAAAGGAAGCTTGATACCCAATATAATATACCTCTTTATTTGCAATCGCCTTCTTGTTCTTCATTGTTAGTTATTTTCTGTTTTTCAGCTTTCCTCTTATCCCTTATTAGGATAATCGTGGCTTTTAGATATCCTTTTCTACTTTGCGTTGTTATACTTTATCATATGAATCATCATTATCATCATTTTTCTTCCACTTCTTCTTCTCCTCCTCCTTCACGATATGGTTTAGGAGGGATTCCTTGTCCATATTCACTGCATCTCTTTCCATCTCTTCTTGGGTCTTTTTAAATCTCGATGGTCTGTATTAGTATGCTAAGTTTGAAAGGCTTGTTTGGTCATCCGGATAGGTAATTTTGAAGTGATGTATGGGATTATTCTTTTCTAGAATGTTTGAGAAAGTTTTATATTTTCGAGAATAATATATATATATATATTTTCTTTTTATTTTGCATAGAGATATGCTTTTATTTCAAGTTACAGATATAAAATTTTAATTTAAAATTTATTTTGCGCCTTCATACAATGCAGCTAGGTGTGAGAAATGTTTAGAATTTCAACGCAAAGAACTTAGCAGTTAACAATACTTATAAGATACTAAAATAAGGTACCAGGGAAAAAAAGTGTTATTTCTGGAAATTGCAGGTTGGTAACAGATCCAATACTAGAATTTCAATTTAAGGAAAAACCTACAGATCACCTTGTTTTATCTCAAATTAGCTTACTGATAGCTAAATGTGAAATAATAGTGATCACTTAAGAAGCAAAGTAAGTGCATTTGCAGAACGCTTGGATTCCAATGTTAAAGCTGCAGCTGCTATCAAAATTAGAATCCATTTTGGCAAAACAAGCTGATGATATAATAACAATAACTTTGGATCATTTTGTTTGAGCCTTCAAGGTTGGTTAATAAATCTGCGGTTTAAATAAGTAATGGTAGCATTTAACCAATTAAATGCATTACTTCGGATATGCTTCTTTGTTACAAATAACTTGATGGCATTGCTGAATAGCTAAGCCATGGTGATTACTGTAATAAATAAGATGTAGTAACAGTTCTCTTGGCATTGAAAACAAAAGGCGAGTCTTACCGCGTTTTCTGTGAAAAGTTCCTTCAATGTCTAAAAGCGATATAAATTAAAATGTGTGTTTATGTGTGTTTTATATTTAAATTGTAGTTCTGAAAAAAAAACTGTTTTGAAGTTTTGCATATATCTTTATTTTATTTTTTTACAATGTTGCTTTATTCATGCACTCTCTTGTTTTTTATAGGAAGAAGTAGATTATAATTGGTATACTTTGTCTTAATTTCAACTTCGAATCTGTTCTGCATTGAGAGATAGACCTGACATTAGCCCTTTTATAAAGAAGACTAATGTACCAAATCTAATGCATTGGCCATTTCAGAATAAATCAAATGACAATAAAACTGAAAACATGTTTATTTTGTGAACATTAATGATAACTTCATGTTTAAATAGACATATATTATTGTGAATGCTTAACAAACAATGGTTAATTGGTCTTCAAAATTTTAGTCTTACAAATAATGAATAATAATTAATAATTGCAACTATGAACTTGTTATCAAAAAGTATAACCTTTGTTCTTTAATGAGTTAATTATTACTAAAGTATGAATTACATTTAATTAATTCTGTTTCAAAATGTTTTACAAAAATTAAGAACAGAAGCATGGACTTAAAGTTATAAAATTGTTAGTTAACCGCATTAATTTTATGAAGTACCATCTTCTGTTTCTTCATCAGATATAGAGTCTTCTTTATTTGGATCTGCAGTCGTGTGGATGAATTGTTATAGAATGAACGACTGTGTGTGTGTGTGTGTGTGTGTGTGTGTGTGTGTATAAAAGGTAGGAGATCTTTCAAATCCTTTAGTTTTCTGCTGAAAGAGGAAGTGGTGCGCTAGCGAATGGAGTTAATTCTGGAGAAGCTGATAACTGACTCGTCTTCTTCCTTCTGAAATCCAGTGCTTAAAAATCTCTTCGGAATAGGAGAGTTTATAGAACACCTGTACTGGAAAATCTGGATGATACTGCATCCACTTGATCTTTTGCCAAACTACAGCCTCGCCTGCTTTCGAAAAACGTAGTGATTGTTTAGCAATTACTTGAAGTTTTAAGAACTGTTTTTGTTCTAATTCAACAACAGATATCGTATTTTTTCTTAGCACCACGTGGATAGGTTAGCCCAATCTCTCGGCAATTCATTTGAAAATTTGCATTTTTTATTTTTTTCGATGGCTGTATGAATTGTATCTGCTTCTAGATGAGTATGTCCAGCTTCGAGAAATTTATGATTTACAATAACATCTCTTCCACCTTCTTTCAGTACTTGCAGTGCAGTTAACAGCATCACTGTCACATAAAGATTTCTATTCACCTGAACAAGAATCACTGAGCATGTTGACTTCTGTAGCATTATCAGGGAATTTCTCTAAATATTCATAAAAGCATGAACCAATTTCCTGCCCCGCTTGACCTTCAATTGTTTCATTCCATAAGAAAAAGTAGCAGATGACTTTTTTGCTTCATAAATCGTTAAATTAAAATTCCATAGCTGTCTTTTATAAAATGCTATACAACTTTGTAAACATAGCATAGATGAGTATTTCTGCAGACCAAAGAATAGTTGAGATATTATTTGCATCTATCTTACTTTTGCATTTATCAGTGTTCTTCTCAGTGACCAGATTCTGCTGGATTCAGATGCTCATATTTTTCAGTTTGTATTTTAAGTAGTTCATCTTCATTTGTAATTGTTTTAGCATCATAATATACTTGTCACATATCCCATAAGTATCATTTTTTGGCTTCTTAAAAGATAAATTAAAATCTTCAACAAAGATCTTTCTTAAGATCTTTGGTTTCTTAAAAGATAAATTAAGATCTTTAACAAAGCTTTTTCTAAAGAAAGCTTCATTTTTTGGTGCAACATGTTTTTGTTCATAAAACTCTTCACAGAGCCTAAACATTTGTGAAATACTTAGACCTGGAGACCAATATTTCTTGTTACTGTGACATCGTGAGTAATGACTCTTATATGCAGGAAATATTCCAATATGTTCCTTTATTAACTGTCGGTCCTCTTCTGGCACCGTTGGATTATTGTTATGCTTTCCTCTCATATCTAAGCATATCCCCCATTCAGATGTTCGATTCTTTTCAACAATTGTCCAGATAATACTTCTCTTTTTTGTATTTTCAGAAACGCTGTCACTTGTGCTAGCCTCTTCGCTATTATCTTGTTCTCGTAACAATCTGAAACGTGTATTATATTTTGGCACATCCACAATCATTGAACTATCATACTTTCTTCGAACTAGTTTCAGGTACATAGTAGTCATCAGAGCCTTTTCCGAGCTAACCTCTTAGACGCGTATAACTCATATATATACGCGTATAATATATATATATATTTATTTATTTATTTATTTATTTATTTTTATATGTAAATGCCGACGTGAGAGATTTTTCTTTACGTATAGCTTATTTGTAACAGATAGAATGACAACTATGAAAAATGTGATGTGTTCCATACACATGACTTTCTCTAGCTGTTCCGAAAACAAACTTTTTTTACAAAAGATTATTCGTTTATCCACGTCATGCTAATCGAGATAACATTAGCAGAATTTGTCTTATTATTTGTTTCTTTGTAAGTATAAGGGGAAAAGGAAATTGACAAGGCTAAAGCAATAGTCAAGTCTTTTAAAAGCCGGTCATATATAAAACAATCGATACTGGATTCTATTTTCTTATTACGAGTAAACAAATGAGGGGCGAAAAGAAAGGAGACTTTACGTTTAAGAAAAGTTTAAGTAGCTTAAAACTGAAACCGTAACACGGAATATCTCGGAAACAGTTAATTTTACAGCAAAAATGTATATGACAGAAATTCGACGAGATCCACATTTGTTGCGTAGCAGGTTTTTGTCTATCTCTTACGGTTTACCAGCTATACAAAAACCATCCAGAATGAAAAGTCCTTTGGAGGTTATTCCCAGAAAATTCAATATATAAATTTTGTTTGTCATAAAAGTATATTAAACATATGGTATTTTAATCAAAATCATCAGAACCAATTTTGAGAAAACAAAAATTTTCAAAAAATGTAAAGGGTAGTTGGGATGGAGGGATTTTCCAGAACATCTTTGTGTCTCATCCTTGCTAGATACTAAATTTAAATACGTTTTTGAATTATGCTGTTCACAATCGCACGCCCTTTTTCTAAAAATGCATTTTTTTTATTCAGAGGACTAAAACATGTATTTCCGGTAAGCTCTCGGTATCGAATTTTTGAGCGTTTCAAATCCCGTAATAAATTCGCAAATTAGATATGCAAGTTTGGAGACTTGGTGTACTGTTTTATGTTACAAAATTATTCTTAATCTTATTAGTGATTTTCTTAAAAATCTCATCTTAGTTTTCTGTTTTGAGATTTTAAAAACTTACTTATTTTAGATACAATCAAATACAATTATAATAAACAAAATTTTCTGATTTTGTGTCAGCAGCATTGCCTTGTAGTAAGGCGAAATGTACGTAGACTATTTTGTATAAACTTCGTTGAATCTTTATGTAGGTATATCAAAAATGTTGCCGATTTCTAGTAGTAATAATAACTCTCTCAGTAAAAGCTCGAATTATTATTATTATTATTATTAGAGTTATTTCGTTTGAATATAGGTAATCCAAGGATGTTTGAGTATATTTCCATTTGAGTACTTGGAAATTGGATTTCTGATGCTGTGATTTCTTGAAGTTCTGCCAGCTTTAATGCAAAAATGTTATTGCCTGCATTTCTCATACTAATAGGTGCGTTTTACTTATCTTTTTGGCGAAAGTTTATCTTATAGGTTAAAAACGTTTTAAATATCATCAGCATCACATAATTATTGTGTGTGTATTTAAATCTTTATATCATGGTACATCTTTTGACTGTATTTATAATGCAGTTTTTATTAATCATGTTATATATGGGGTTGATAAAACTCAAAAAATAATTACTATTATTGTTGTTATTATTAAATAATTTACTGACATGAACTAGTTTTGTCCCATGGATAAAATTAATGAGAAAAGGGCAATCGGGTAGACATTCAAAACTTAAACCCCTACATCAATTATTATAATATATCGATTATCAAAACTAAGGGATAAAATGGTTATAATGAGATTGTTACTAGCACCCAAAGTATCTTACGCTCGTATAAAACAGAAATTAAAAATCTGATTTGTACCATTCACATGACTTTCTCTACATATCTGCAACACATTATTCTTAAAAAGCTTATGCTTCTTTTTGATTTATGCAAATCGAGAAAAACTTAGCAGAAATAGTCTTATTACTTGCTTCCTTGTAAGTAGAAGAGAAATAAGGGAGTACCATAGTTAAAGGATAGTAAAAAGCTGGTTGATATGTTACTGAAGTTCCTTTGTTTGTATGGACATGAGTTGACAAATTCCTGTATGAGAAAAGTATAATTTTTTTAAAGCAGAAACCAAAATCAAGGAATGCCTAAAAAACGATGAACTCCACGAAAACATTTAGATCTATAATTTAAATTGTGTGTTTTAACGTGCTCTACATTTTCATGCAGTAAGTTTTTGTCTACCTCTTACAGTTTAGCAGTTATTCAAAATTCAGTAAAATTCATATAGAATAAAGTGCTCTTCAGAGGATATTCCCAGAAAATTTAAGATATATATTTTATTTGTCTGGTAAATATCTTTAATATATGATATTTTAATCAAAATCGTTAGAACCATTTTTGAGGAAACCAAAAATTTCGAAAACATTTCCATGTAAAGGGTAGTTGGGGGTGGGGGGATTTTTCTCAAAATCTTCGCGTCGCATCCCTGGAAGATACTAAACTTAAAAACCAAGTTTGGTATTTTACCGGCTTTTCGTTTTTGAGTTATCGTATTCACAGACACACGGACACACACACATGGACTTTTTCTGAAAATACTTTTTTGGATACAGGGGACCCTAAAACATATATTTCCGGTGAAATCTCGGTATCGAATTTTTTGGTGGAGTGCAATACCTTCTCTATACACTATGTACACAGTACGTGTAGAGAAAGTAAAAATGAGAAACAAAAGATGAACTATGCTTGGTAGAGATTGATTTAAACGTTATTTTTGCTGACGATTAATCTATATTAATATTTCACAAATACCATTGGTTTGTTTGAGCGTGACTGTATTTAATCCTTGAAGTCAATGAAGCAACTTTAATTCTTTCACTATAAGAATCAATGCTTTTCCCGACGAATATAGGTTATAACACAACTTCCAATTTCAACTCCTGTATGACTAGTCAATATTAGCAAGGCCTTCAATTCAACCCAAAGATTGTAGGTTTAACGCCTTTTAATTATAGTGTGATATAACTCTGCTTTTGTTTTATTTTGTTTCTGAATGGAAAACTTGTTAATAACCGTTATAAAAGTTTTTATTATTCTCTGTCTCTTGTAATCGATTTCGATACCAGTGTATATCAAATATATAAAGAGAAGAACATTGTGCCCAGTATACCATCAGAAAATATTCAATCGATACTCTCATAACAAGTGAGGAGACTATATTCTCGATGTCTACCCACAGACTATGTAAGTAGTATACAAAGTCGGTCCTATCTAAGCCTTCGCCTCTGACTAGATCTTGTGGAATATCCCCAAGGACCAAAATGGTTCGGAATCCACGGTAAAAACTGTAGGCCCTCTAATTCATCATCACCATACCATCGAAGGTAATGGGCTCCGTTCGCGAGTGCTCTATCTGAAATGGATCCGGTGGAATTACTTAATCACCGATCATACGAAAAGCGTTAGAAACCAACGAGCGTTGAGTGGGAGCTAGGGAATCTTCACATCCATCAGTTTTACTTCTATTTTATTTAGGGAGTATGTATTCCCTGATGCAAAACACTATGGAGCTTCTATCTGATTAAATAACCACGGAAACTTCGAGAAGGAAAACTTTTTGAAATGTTCATCTAGCCATTTCTACTTTCTCTATATGTACTATGTACATAGTGTATAGAAAAGGTATTGCACTCCACCCAAAAATTCGATACCGAGATTTCACCGGAAATATATGTTTTAGGGTCCCCTGTATCCAAATAAAGGTCCGTGTGTCCGTGTGTCTGTGAACACGTTAACTCAAAAACGAAAAGTCGGTAAAATACTAAACTTGGTATTTAAGCTTAGTAACTTCCAGGGATGCGACACGAAGATTTTGAGAAAAATTTCCCCACCCCCAACTACCCTTTACATGGAACTTTTTTCGAAAATTTTGATTTTATCAAAAATGGCTGTAACGGTTTTGATTAAAATTTCTTATATTTAAGATATTTACCTGAAAAATAAAATGTTTATCTTGAATTTTCTGGGAATAGCCTCTGAAGAGTACTTCAATCTGGATGAATTTTACAGAATTTTGAATAACTGCTAAACCGTAAGAGATGGACAGAATCTTATCACACAAAAAATGGAGAGCACGTTAAAACACATAATTTATATTATATAAATTTTTTTCGTGGAGTTCATAGTTTTAAGGACATTCCTTGTTTTGGGTTTCTGCTTTGAAAAACATACTTTCTTCATACAGGAATTTGTCAACTGCTGTCCATACAAACAAAGGAACTTCAGTCACATAGCAACCAGCTTTTGACTATCACTTTAACCTATGGTACCTTCTTATTTCTCTTCTACTTACAAGGAAGCAAGTAATAAGACTATTTCTACTAATTTTTTCTGATTAGCATGAAGTAAATAGAAGTATAAGCTTTTTAAGAATAGTTTATTGCAGAGATGTAGAGGTCATGTGAATGGTGCACATCAGATTTTTACTTTCTCTACACATACTACGTACATAGTGTACAGAGAAGGTATTGTGTTGCACCCAAAAATTCGATACCGAGATTTCACCAGAAATACATGTTTTGCGACCCCCTGAATCCGAAAAAAATTTAGAAACCTGTCCGTGTGTGTCTGTCTGTTGGTCTGTGTGTGTGTGTGTGTGTGTGTGTGTGTGTCATAGCTCAAAATCTAAAAGAGCGTTAAAAACAAACTTGGTATTTAGGTTTGGTATCTTCCAAGGATGCGATACGAAGATTATCAAGAAAATCCCCCAACGCCCAGCTACCCTTTGCATGGAATTTTTTTCGAAAATTTTGATCTTCTCAAAAATGGCTCTAACGATTTTGATTAAAATGTCATATATTAAAAATATTTACTTGACAAATAAAAAAATGTATATCTTGAATTTCAGGGAATAGCCTCTGAAGACTACTTTATTCTGGATGGATTTTACGGAATTTTGCATAACTGCTAAACCGAAAGAGATGGACAAAAACTTACCACACAGAAAATGTAGAACACGTTAAAATACACAGTTTATGTAATACGCATTTTTTCGCGGAATTGATCGTTTTTGAGATATTCATGTTTATTGATTTCGCTTTGGAAAACTTATATTTTTCTCATTCAGGAATTTGTCAACTTGTGTTCATACAAACAAAGAAACTTCAGTCACATAGCAACCAGCTTTTGACTATCACTGTAACCTATGATACTCCCTTATTTCGCTTCTACTTACAAGGAAGGAAGTAATAAGACTATTTCTGCTAAGTTTTTCTCGATTAGAATGAAGTAAATAAAAGCATAAGTTTTTTAACAATAATTTGTTGCAGAGATGCGGAGAAAAATCATGTGAATGGAACGTATCAGATTTTTATAATTAGTTCACTGCTAAAAAATAATTGCAGATTACGGAATATTTCCGGAATTTGGAAGTTGCCAGAGGGGAGATTAAACAGATCAGAAATGCATCTATTGATATTTCAATCCCATTTTGAAGAATATCAGCGGATGTTTGGTCCGTTATGGGACTTTGCGAAATTGCTGTTCTAGGGATAAAGGAGAGAATTCGGTATAAAAAGGATCGAGATCACTGTACAATAATTTCATAGGGTGGAGGAGTTAATGAAATTAATTAAATCGTAATTTCTGATTTAAATCTACTCGTGCAACGCGGTATAAGCCAACCTGTTTTCATGATTTAAAATTAGAAAAACTTCAAGTACCTACTTTAGTAGATTAATGATATCTAGATGAATGACAATAGTGGCCTTGCATTTTATATAGAAACAAATTGTAAGTTTTCTCCAAATGTTACTGGCTTTAGAAATTAATGTATTAAAATGCTGTGTCTAAAATTATACATGTATAATGTTATAACTGATAGAAGATCAGACTAGTCCTGTATTTAATGTATGCTTCAGCTGTAAGAAATCGGGGAAGGTTTTGCATGAAAAATTAGTTTTGCATTCCTTTCGCGAAATATCTCTTATTGTGCTATAATAGTAGCTTTTTAGTTGAGAAGCTTCAGAGTAAAATATTCAAATAGGATGCGGGAAAAGAGAATCTTATTTATACAGACTTTTGGTTTATGCGAGTATTTTTACTTATTTACTTTGAATTTTTGCTGTGCAAACGCACCTTAAATTTGAAACAAAAGAAACTTCCATGCTAATGAATAAGACAAAAAGTATATATTTTGGGTACATATAGTTATAATAATTCTACAGTATTGAGTTTAAGAGCTAAAACAGTTTCTTTCTTTTAATATCAAAATGATATAAAAGTAGATTCGTTATATTCATTTGATAGTTTGTTCTAAATTATCCGGATTACCATTAACCCGGAAAATACGTGTCAATAGCGGCAGTTATTTTAATACAAAATCGTTATTATTGCTATAATGAAAAAAAAAAGAAAAAAAGAAAAGAAGAATCAATTGCATTTTTATTAGGTGCTGCAAGTACGCAGTCTTATTAGGTAATGATTTTTAAACTTTGTAAAACTGAAAATCATCAAGAGAGAACCACCTAAGTATCAGTATGTGCATTCATATCGGTTTGTTAAAGCTATCCTTGTCATATTAGTTTTCTTTGCAAAAATTCCACCCCTTTAAGAGGTGAGGAAAATAAAATTTTCCCTCCATTGTCGTAATAATTCTCAGTGACTCATTTGCTGACATCTATTGGAATCAGCCCTGTTAGTCATTTGTTATAATCACGCGTAAAACACCTGCATGCATGTAATGCATAATGTGTTAATATTCATGCATATAGTGTTTTACAAATTGCATTTGGTGCAATAGCGCAAGTATGAATTGTGATACATATTCCAAGATGGAAGGAGCAGCCGTTTCGTAACAAAAGCAGGTTAGTCATTTTTTATTGACGACAAACCTTTCCTACCTCATATCCGGACAAGCATACCAACCAAGGTCACCTGCAGTGTAATTGACAGACGGACGTTACAAAGCAGCGGAAGAGCTTTTCTGTAGGAAACTGTTAAGAATTTTTAAAGAAGCGGAGAGGGTATTCACCGAAATGAAATAGAGGTTAGAGGGAAAGTATGTATCCCAACACACACACACACACACACACACACACACACACACACACACACACACACACACACACACACACACACACACACACACACACACACACACACACACACACACACACACACACACACACACACGTTTTTGTTCTAATTAGAGAATGTAAGATCTTTAAAATACGAGTTTTCCAGTCTGGAAGTTAAGCTTTAAATTCAATAAAACAAGATTATTATTATTATTATTATTATTATTATTATTATTAATATTATTATTAATATTATTATTATTATTATTATTATTATTATTATTATTATTATTATTATTATTATTTCTTCACTCCATGCTTAGGCAACTTGCCTGTTCTGACCTCACAATTGTTACATCACCTCATAGGCCTTCTTAAATTCTTGTTATTCATTTTTATTTTCCCCACATTATCTGTTTACATAGTGTGTAATAAGTTTGGTATCTTTCAAGGATGTGACGAAAATTGGTAACTGTAAGAAATAGGCAAAACAGTACTATACAAAAATGTAGATCTGGATATGTGTGTGTATTTGTTGTAGAGTTGACCGTTTCCGAAATTGTTACTATTTTTGGTTTTAATTTTAAACTACGTATCTTCCCAAACGGGGCCATCTTTGGTTTCATCTCTTTTGTTTTACTGATAATGCTAAGCAACCGAACTTCATTTGTTCACATATAGGCCAGCTTTTAAAAGATTTGACTATCACTTTAGCCTAGTGTATTCCCTTATTTCTCTTCTGCTTAGAAGGAATCAGGTACTATGGCAATTTCTGATAATGTTTATCTCGATTAGCATGAATAATCTTTTGCAAGAATATTTTGCTTGCAGAAGAGGTAGAAAATTATTTATTACCTTTCCTATCATCCATTTCGCTTTTATTTCATATCATCCACTTCCTCATGCTCATGCCTGGCTACACTCGTTCCAGGTTCTGTCCCCCTAGGCATCCGCTTGTAAGTCCTAGAGGAGTGTCAGTGCTAAATACGGAAAGGGTAAGTCGACTACGAAGTGTGTGTGTGAGTGTGCGTGTGTTGGTGTTGGTAGTGTTTAACGCCCGCTTTAACTACTTATGGCACCGCAGGCGGTAATACTGATGATACATGAATGATGATGGAGCACCGGTGGAATGCGATGGCGGGGGAAACCGGAGTACCCGGAGAAAACCCGCCCCAGCGCCACTTGATCCACCACAAATCTCACATGCGGTTGTTTGGGATCGAAGGTGAGAGGTGCGGCCCTGCGTGTGTGTCTTTACTTTTCTTTCGTGTCTCATGAGATGTTGAATAATATACACAGATTTATTTTATATACATTCTCCTGAATATAATAAAACTTTATTTATTCAACTGAAACAATTACTTTTACTTTATGTCGAATAACATACAGTGGATAGAACACTTAAATTTTTATTTCAATGGTCTTTGACTTAATAAAATAAAATTATAGGTTATTCTTTCAATGTCAACAGGAGTTCTATAGAAACACAATAAAGGTAATTTACGAAATGTAACAAATACCCTCCTCTGAAGTAATAGAAGGATAGAAACGTTTACTCTATAAATGAATTAAAACATTTTTTTTTCTTTATAAACCAGGAAAATTTTGGTAAAGACACACCCACATCCGTGACTAGCTCCAACGCACATGGCTAAAGTTTACATTAATTCCCAAAGTGCCTGTCATTTGTCTTTATGACATCCGGCCAAATTTCAGAACAGTGAACTGATTTACGACAGAGTATATTTAAGTTTCTGTTGAAAATGTGTTATTATTTATTCCGAGATTTGTTTAAGTTAGCGCATGTGCAGACGTACATTTGTTTCTTTGTAATAATATACATGTGTGTCAATACCCCGCACCATGTGTGAATGTTTTGAGAAAAGCAATAAGGACACGTAGTAGAGAAGCTTTAATGCGTAGGTGGCACGGAAGCATTTAAGAGGCCTTTGTGCCTCTGAGTCAGACATGGCGACAAGCCAATAGGAGGGAATGTGCCTTATACCACCCTGTTGTCTAGTACTGAGGAGTAACGTAATTGTTTATAGGATAGAAAATGGAGATAACATGAAATTTGAGATAAACTAGAAAATAATGCTGTATAAACGCTTTTTATACAGAAAAAAAATCTAATGTGTTCCATTCACATAATTTTCTAGCAATTCTGCAACAGAAATTCTTACAAAAGCTGATCCTTTTCTCTACTTCGTGCTAATCAAGATAAACAGAAGATAGCAAACATTGTCATATTAATTACTTCCTTATAAGTAGAGCGAAATAAGGGAATACACTACGCTAAAGCGATAGTCAAATGTTTTAAAAGCTGTTGCTATGTGAATAAAATTCGCTTCTTTGCATGGCCAAGAGTTGACAAATTTTCGGGTGACAAAACTTTACTATTTTAAAACTGAAGCCAATAACAAGGAATTTCTAAAAAATGATCAACTCCACGAAAAAAGTATACAACATAATTGTGCGTTTTAACGAGATGTACGTTTTTTTGTGTAATAAGTTTTGTCCATCTCTTAGGCTACCAGTTCTGCAAAGGTCATTCAGATTAAAGAGCTTCAGAAGCTATTCCCAGAAAATTAAAGACATACACTTTATTTGCCATGAAATATTTTTAATATACGGTATTTTAATCAAAATCATTAGAGCCATGTTGACAAAATCAAAATTTTCGAAATTTTTCGATCTAAAGAATAGTTTGGGGTGAGGGATTTTCCTCAAAATCTTCGCGTCGCATCCTTGGAAAATACGAAACTTAAATACCAATTTTGGTGTTTTACTGAGTTTTTGTTTTTGAGTTATCGTGTTTACAGACACACGGACACACACAAACATGTTTTTTATTCAGGGGCCCTAAAACGTGTATTTCCATTGAATTCTCGGTATCAAATCTTTGGGTGGAATGCAGTACCTTCTCTACGTACTATGTACATTGTACATACGTGCTAGAGAAAGTAATAAAGAAATAATGGCCAAGCGACGAGTAAATACAAATATATTACATAATAAACAAGAGAGAGAAGAATCAGCGTGGATAAGGACAGGAGCAATACTTTTGAAAGGGATGAGAGGCAATGAATTAGAATGTTGTATTTTATGCGGGGAGAAAGACAATATTGTTCATTTTCTAATAGAATGTAAAGAGGTAAGAAGTTGGAGAAAAGGAATTTGGGACGCAAATGAGATAGTGTGCATTGAAAATATTGAATGTCAAGGGAAAGAAGAACTAAAGTAATATTTGGACACTATTAGGGACAGGTAAAAGGAAATTGGATAAGTCAGAGACGGATGAATGGATGGACGGATGGATGGATGGATGGATGGAGAGAGAGAGAGAGAGAGAGAGAGAGAGAGAGAGAGAATAAGAGAGAAAACACACACAGAGATTGAGATGGAATAGCCAGCACAAACCAAGGGAGCTATGCTAATGTAGTGCCTAAGACTCATACCTGTGCATAGGATGTCTTATATTAGTATAGGTAACAAGGCATGATTTTGTAAACAATTGTAAATGCACTTAATATCAATAAATGTTATGCTAGGCTCAAGAACAATGGTGGGTTTGTTGTCCACTCTGCGCGTTAGTAACAATTTCTTCGCCAGCATATAAAAACTATTCTTTTATCTTTTAAACGTAAAATCCTTACTGTGAAATTCTTACCACTGAAAATCAGCTGTTTCTTTTAACTGTAAACTAGAATATTCAATAACTTTCACTGATACTTTTTCTCAGGAGTTCATTTGATTTCAATTTGAGTTCCTTATGCTTACATTGCCTCTCAAATATTAGAGAAATAAATTAGATTTATAAACATGACATATTTAATTTAAATATATATACCTATATATGTATATATACTATAACAAAAACTCTCTTTTTTTCCAACAACTATTTCTTCCACAAACTGATTACAATTAGAATCTGCCCACAAATAACTGTCTTTCTTAACAATTATGACATATAGTTTCTTTTCGACGCTCGCTATGGAGACGATACGGCTAGCTACGAAATTCCCGTCGAATTCACTCAACTGTTGCATGCGATGCATTCTCAGTGAAAACTACACGCTTGGCAGGTCTTCGTTGCCCTGTTTGTCTCTTGGTCACGTGATTGGAACTTTCTGGAAGCCGCAGCAATTATATTGCAGCGCAGTTGTTCACAAACTCACTCAGACTTAACAATACAGACTTGACATCAGAAAACCTTCCGAAAGAACACGTATCCACCGCAGAGGTGTAACAATCATAGCTGCGATGTCAAAAGAACCTGCCGCGGCACAGTGTCCACTAACGCAGTGTAACAATGGATGCCAACAATCAGTTATGACTTACAAAGCAAACCGTATACACACACGTTTGGCGATTACGGTCGCAATGCGTAGTCACAATACATATTAGATTGCATCAAATAGGTCTAATATACACTCAACTTTTCAGATATACAAGTTAAATTATGGATACTTAATGAAGTAATACACTAATAAGTAACTAAGCCCATAGGATAGCAGAATTATATCTTTCATTTTATATTTTGATTTTTAAAATAATAATAATAAAAAAAGAATCTGCAAGATCAGCAAAGTCAGTTTTATGCTTTCTATTATAGTGGCGTTTGCTATTAAATACTTTTATGCAGTTTGATACCGATTTTAAACAGTAGCTTTTTTTTTTTTTATCATTTGCATAGCCTCCTTTAACTTCAATGGTCACATCGGCGGCTTTGACTTGTGAAATAACTCGTACTGTAGGTATAGAACGTTAGGTTAATCAACTTTTATTACTAAATACACGCACATTCACTCTCACATTCATACTTTCAGACTCTGTAGGGGATAGGGAATAATACTTGTTAAAGAAAAATCCCCCACCCCAGTCGAGAATCAAACCCGGGACATCCGGGAGAACTCAGTTCTCTGACCATTCGACCACGGAGGCAGTCGTTTCTTGCTTTTGTAAGTCACAAAATATTCACTTCGCCACTCTTCATGAAACTGACGTCGCGATTTCGAAACCATATTTGCCACTGAATGAGGCTAGCCGAGGCACAGTGGAGGAGCCACTTGCAGAAGGGGGTGAGGATGGGTGGTGAAATGAGACAAGGGCGGCTTTCAGCACAGTGGCTCTCTGGAACCGTTTTTTCCCATGCCTGTGCTGAGCCTCTGGGGGCAAGACACCTAAAGTTTCCAGGTGTTTGATGCTGAAACCACGGGGTCACCCATCTAAGCCTCCTTCCCTAAGGAGAGATGTGGCTGGGGTCACACACCGAACACCAGGTCAGTTTCTTAAAGCACACGTCCCACACTCCACCCACCCTGAAACATGATAGGAAAGTTCGCGGCATTTCAGAAGTCACCCCAGCATCCCCCTACCTACCTAGGCCGACCGAGATGCCTCCGAGTAAAGTTTGAGGCTCTCATTCAGGAGGCTTAGGCGTCTCCTATTGTACCTCATTTCTTGTACCTATAATTTTTCTCATTGTCATCTACTTCAGGTTTGTAGGACCAAGCGATGGTATGGCGAGTTGCAGCTAGGCGGTGGAGGTGCACTTTATTCAGGTTTCTTCTTCCTGTTGGTCGGACTACTCAGCTAGGTCCCGCCTCTGGGTGCTCTCGGACGGGCGCCTCTTTAGGGGATCCCCGGAGTTTAGGGGTTCGCCAGTGAGCTTGAGCGGCGTAGGTTGCATTCGATCTGGAAACCTTAGGGACCTCTCCATTCTTACGCACTCATCACCCCGATCGGGTCTCTATTCTCATTGTGAAAGCACACTAAGCCAATGACATACATGAGGTGTTCTACTCCGATTGAGTGAACCCGCGTCAGCTATACCTATACCTTTCTACTTGTAAAAACCGGCAAAACTCCCATGGTCGGTATAATGGGAAAGAAACCCGGGACTTCCCGAATCCACGGAGCCATTTCACGGTGAGAAAACATAAGCTTGAAGTTTATTCTGCATCTCCAGATTTTACTGCCGAGTTATTTGACTTTTGAGTTCCAAAGGTTAAGACCAGTCACTGCTAGAGGTCAGTATGGGCTCACGCTCACACTGCAACTGCTGACTTTTCCTCGAAGACAGCCCGGTTATTTTGGTTCTTCCACAAATGACAAAACATAAATATGATTGGATAGGTAAAGTTAGACTGAAAAATGCAATGCCATAGTCGGGATTTGAACCATGGATCTCCTGGTCTCTAGCCGGTTGCTCTAACCAAATCAATCCCAAATTAACACGCATGTCTCCCGGTAAACCACAAGGTTATCTCAAATTATTTTGAAATTACATATCCCAATGACAATTTACAATACCTTCTCCATACACTATGTACATAATACGTGTAGAGAAAGTAAACATATCGAGCTCGGGGGACCTCAAAATATATATTTTCGGCGAAATCTCGGTATCAAATTCTTGTGTGAAATACAATTTATTTTCTATTCATTATGTTAGGTTTATAGCGAACAAGGTAATAACTATGGACGTGCCAGCAGTTACTTTCTTGTAAACTGCAATTTTTTTAACGCTGCACACTGTTGTGGTTGTGTTTAGTCACTCGCGCCAAGCTGCACCTCTCAGCCGTTGCAGAGAGGGAGGGAAGGAAGGAAAGAAACTTCCTCTATATGCAAGATTTGTCCATGTATCACCTCACGACCTATAACTAACTACAATTATTGTGTTTTAGCATTATTATTTAAAATATAAACTCATTTTGTTGTATTACATCTTGGTTACAATTTATACATTCTGACAAAAGAGTTGTTAAGTCGTAATGTCATTTTCTTTTAGGAGGCCCACGAATGCGCAGGAAGTAAAGGATAGTTATGTACCACTCAAGTTTTCTCTCATACTCCCAACCTGTTTGCAACAGCACTTACCTAAAAATGTGCGTGTTTAAAGGTTTTTCAACTACGAGTTCATTAACGCCCTTATAAAATAGATCATACAAATAGCACAGATAAAGATCAATATAAAAAAATCAGGTCAGAGATAAAATTCTTATTTATAATCTCCCGTTCGATATTGAGCGTGAAATAGCCTTAATTTTGCTCAGAGGGCTCTTTATCACGCTCGAGGTTCTTTTACGTGTTGTAAATCTAAGACACGGGAACCACCGGCTTTACTTCCCTTTCGAAGCAAGAAGTTTACTTTAGACAAACATTTAAACATCTTTTAGACCGCGCGGTTATTTCCCGCCAGGACTTTTGCAAGACCGGCGGGCAACTGCAGAGTCCCGAAATTGTGTGAGTACTCGAGCAACACATGCCGGATTGACAAACCTTTACACAGCGGACAAATAAGAGCAGAGTGCTAAACTGGCAGTCGCCAATTCGTCAAAATCACCTCCTCACGTCGAGTACACGAGAGGAAGTTACCCAGCTTATCGGAATGTCCTTCACACGCTCATTTCCGCGGAGAGCTGTCCACTCCTCGTGCAATCACTCCGCTCAAGCTTGAAGTTTTTACACTCGAGACAGTACCTAATAGCGCGGTAAGTTGAGTATACGGTAGGTATCATGCGCATGTTTCTCACACACGCTGGCCGTGACGTCATGCGGTGTATATACTTAGCCACGGCATGCTTACTGTTGCGGTCATTGTTAACTAATAAAAGCTACGGTGCTATGTAAAGATACACATTCAGATTTTGCCTATCAAATCGCAAATAAAACATAACTTGTTCAGCTCTAACCATTAGATTTAAATTATTGAAGCTAAAGGAGCAATTGTTTAAAATATTAAATATAAAGGCTCACCATATGGCCCTATATTTCACACTCGCTAAATGTTGCCCCCAGTTGTTTAAGTATCTTGCTGGAATTCTTCTGTTTGATAAATGCATTCTAACAGAGTTTAAAGGTAGATTAATAAATAACTCAACATAGTAAATATTGCGGAAAGACAGTAGGTATACAATAAAATACATATAATACCCGATATAGTGTTTCCTGCTTCATGTACATATGAAATTATTTATTCAGTTATAGCACACTTTTCTCAATTTCTTTAATTTCTTTCTCGCCAAATCAGTGCGTTTGTTTGTATTTTCCATTTTTCTGATTTTCTCTTGTTCATATTCTTCAGCCTAATAAATGGCAGGACGAACTTTTTGACTTTCAGTGCATGTAAGTAACATGGGATTGTGGCGTAAGTCATAGCATTTTTGAGCATCAACGTATTTTTCACAAACCTCTTTTGTGACTTCCTTACCATTATGTAAAACAAATTCTTCGTCCAATAAATGGTTTCTGAATAATTTCAACACGTGAGGAAAGTCGCAGAAAGCCCGTATGCGGCGATTTTCCGCTTCTATAGCAGGATGCGTGATGGAGGATTTCTCTCTTATAATTCCAAGGTTAGAGAGTAATTTCCTATTTGATTCTCCCATATCAAGACTAAGGCACGGATTTTGAAACCTGCCTTTTGACCATTTGAACAATGTCTGTTAGTAATTCTTTTGTTACTGCCTCATCAAAATTGTAGTATATTGATGGTTTCCACTTTCCTGCTAAGCTGCATAGAACCAGTAACTGCAGACCGCAACTTGTGTCTTCTGTGTTGTCATATTAAAAATCGGGTTTCACTTTCACCTCATCAAAGCCCAAAACAAGATCCTTCTCAAACTCTCTTTGTCAGGCTTGAGATTCTTTTCGTGCCATAAGTCTACGACACGGGACCAACGTCTTTGCTTCCCTTCCGGGTGACAAACATGAAGATGGAATATTTCCCCCAATGCTACAACCCTTTCAGCTTTCAATTGAGATTCAGTAATTACTTTGATACACCAATTCGTAGACAACTGTAACATCTTCACTCCAAGTTTGGGCATGCTAATCCTTCCGGCTTCACAATGGTCAGACCGACCTTTTTCTTGGTGCGGGCACTTTATCTTGTTTTGGGGTTATAAGTACACGGCTTGTGTGAAAAAAAAAAAAAAAAACAATTATTCCAATACCAATTGACCATAATAGTTGGTGGCTATACTATGAATTCTGGGTCTAAAGTACCTACTTGCAACATTGCAAGTCGCCATTGGGGTGTCATTTCAAAATTTCCAACTCCTGTCCTACAAACGGCTTGTGTGAAAAAAAAAAAACAGCAATTATTCGAGTAAGAATCATTGTTATAATTAACGCTGTAATGAATATTTATGGAAAGAGAAAGCCGTATGGGGAAAATACATTATATTTTCCTTTTTACATATGTAGGTTTTATGTTTATCATTGTACTTAAAGATAATGTGCGATTTTTATGGATACACGAATGCAATTTCTCGATTAACCTCAAATGCTCCCAGCTGAACATCCGACGCGAAGATAGTACTTTTATTCTGCGAACCCATCACAAAGGCTTTCCCTCTGCAGAGACAAAACCAAATATTGAATGAAATCTACGTTATCATCTTACCCACTTGAGGCTACAGTCACTCCTCTAAAGCTAAAATTATAATAGCAACATCTGTTTTTTTTTTTTTTTTTTTTTTTTTTTTTTTTGTGAACTCTCATTGTGAAAGGGGACAGGAAATTCGTGCAAAATCTCATTTGTCTACATCATACTGCTATCTACCGCTCACTATGACGCAGAAACAAGCGATGTTGCACGCTGCATGTAAATTGGAAAATAACAATCATTAGTTAACAGACTTATCAACATTTGAGCGTGCCTAATACCTATAGAGATATGTATTGTTACTGCATGTATATATCATCAGTATGATCAGATTCATGGTGGAATCATGATCAATGTCAAGGAATGTGTAGTATGTATGCATTCCTGCGTGGGAAGTTTATGTATACTCTGCTTTTGGTGTTGACAGATAATGGAATATTACAAAGTAGATGGAGATTATAGTTACACACACACACACATACGGCCGCGCCGTGCAGGGGCGGGTTTTCTCCGGGTTCTCCGGCCTCTCCCGCCATCACATTCCACTGGTGCTGCATCTTCATTCCATGTATCACCAGTGTCATCGCCTGCGGTGCCATGGTAGTAAAAGCTGGGTTAAACACTACAAAAACAACAGAAAAACGCTCACACATACATACATGCATGCATACATACATACTTAATATATTATTATCATCATCATTATAACAATTTTTGTTTCTTTTTGTCTTCTTTAACTTATATCTGAAAAATGAGTACGAACAACAACCCAGGCACTAAGTATTTGCAATGACTTGTTTAGTTTGACATCAATAAAGCTTGTTGGTCTACCTGCCTGTCTCAGTGTATGTACATACATGTGTCGGCTTTTGTTAAAACATGCCATTTCGCCGGCATATAGTGTAACTTCTTTCTGTGCACTAGGCGTCACTCACATTAATTTCTGATACAGCATGCAGGCTTGACCCACGAACGCAGTGGTTAAACACTGATGTGGTCTCTTGTTCCTTGCACAGAATGTTGTGCGTCAGTTTATGTCGGGTATAGAAAGCATATCATCGACTCCAACGTTTATACCTGCCTGAACCTTTCTTATTTATAGAAAGTGGCGGAATAAATGTTTAATTTGTGGCAAAGTGCACTCAGTCAGAAAATTCACTTACAGCGTCATTGCGACACCATGTAAGTGAATGTGATACTCGTACCAAGGGGAAAGTGTTTCTTTCGTATTGTATTAGATATTAACTAATTACCAAAATCCTGTTTATATTCACCGCCAAGTGTGAAGATTTTTCGTTACAAATTAATTCTCATACTGCTAGTGCTACAATGTGATTGCAATGGTATTGACCAAATTAAGGACCGTGCTGTTTTAAGCATTAGTTAGTACTTTATTAACTTTCATTGCTGTTTGGAATTATTTATGTTACGACTACAATTTACGATCAGACCTATGAAAATATGTATTTTCAAGTCAGAAATATAAATACTAACCAAGAGACATAATAGGGCAATGTATTATCATTCACAAATCTACAATAGTTATATTAACCTGTGAAAAGGTTTGAAAAATCCAAATGATGATATTTCTAGAGAAAATTCGATCAACAATCTACTATCCCTAAAAATGGATAGGACATTTTAACTAAAACAATAGTGATAGGAGAAATTACTTAAGCCATAAGTTGTGAACGGCATGTTATTTATGGACGCTCTTTAACTGCTGTGGTTCTCAGCGTCCCATTCTAAATTGGGCGTGAAAGACCGCTTAATTTTGCTCTCTATCAGGCTGGAGGTTCTTTTACGTGCCGTAAATCTACGGAGGGCGACACGTATTGTCACCCATAAGATATTACACAACCCACAAGTACAACCCACGTAAAAGAACCTCCAGCCTGATAGAGAGCAACCCAACTCCATCACTTCAAAAGTCAAATCAACCTATATAAGATGGATAAGGTATTTCAAACGCAAAATGATGCATATCGCCACTGCACTGAAGGAATTAGCTGTTCCCGCTTTCTGTGCGGTTGGTCACTCTGTGCGTTTTATTGGAGCATCGAGCAAAGTTGATCTCTCTCTCTCTCTCTCTCTCTCTCTCTCTCTCTCTCACTTTCCCTACTTTACTTAATGCGTAACATCTGATGGGGTCTCTATTACGCGGCAAATAGCGAAAGATTAACTTAAGACACGACACGTGGTATGTAGAGGTTCAGCACGAATGCTTTTTTGCGTACCCACCCTCAATAAGACTTTACCGCAGCGCTCTTGTATCGGAATGGGCAAAAAAGTATAATAGTTTTTAATGTAGAATAGGCAACAGGTAGGTAGCATATTAGCCTATTTCTTAAAGCTACAAGGCTATTAGCTATTAGCAAAATGGCTACAATTTATAGTAAAATTAAAATTCCTGTTGCATAAAACTGTATGTAGTTACAAGTTAACTCGTTCAAGCTATAAATGATTTCTACAAGTAAACAACAAGATTCTGTTTCAGAAATACACTTTTAAATTAAAGTCACTTGCAGAGACTTCCGTGTAGGCTAGAGAAACACGTTGAGCCAAATAGAAATCTGCCTGACGAACTCTTCAATATTTAAGAATTCATTAGGATCTCCGTTTTGGTATTACTGGCTACTGCCCGATTCGATTTCTAGAAGCAGAGACAGCGATGAAGAGTTTATGTGAAGAGACACAGACGCAGAAGAAAATTCAAAACAGGGTTAATTTGGTATTTGCAAGATTCTATGAATGCAATGAAAGATTTCTAATGAGTTCAGAGAAACTAGAATTCTTTTAAAAGGCATTCGACTTCATGATATTCATAGAAATTGTGTCTTATCCTTAAATCATTAATTGAGCGTTGCAGTACACAGGTTAGGACATGGAGGACGCATTATTCTGTTGGTGTGTCAAAAGCCAGAGTATGTGGACTTCATCAATTTGTGAGTGCAGTGACCGATGCTAAGTTTTTTTACTTTTGTTGACTGATACCCAACACTGAGCAAGTAGAATAAGAAGCTGTTATAGCTGGAATGTCTCAGATATGTGGCCGTTTTTAACAGGACAAGGTGGCGTCCCGACAAAATCGTAACACAAGATGGCAGGTTACTTTACACCGAGCTCTATAAGTAGAGAAGCCAATAGATCGTGGCCTCTCTAATCGGCAGAACTTAAGATTGGTCGGTGGATTTTATGCCTATATCACACTATCACATTTCTGTGTCACAGAAAATGGGATCAAATAGATATGATGAAACATTTTACAGCCCGCCTGGCTAGTGTGGTGGCAGCGAGTCTGCCTCACATCCAAAAGTTCATGAGTTCGAATCTCGCTTAGGGTGGGTTACACGGATAAGGATTTTTTCGGGGTTTTCCCTTATCCTGAGAAGACGAACGACGAGTAACTTTAAGCTCCATGGACCCCGAGATCATTTGAGCATTATTTCACCAATTTCATTCATCGTCCGATATGACCAACTAGGTTACAGGACGTTAAAATACTCCGCCCCCCCAAAAAAAAAAATTGTAGAGTAATATAGCAACTTTGACCATTGTGACATACTATGATAAAGGTTATACCCACATGAGCATCAACGTATTTTTCACAAGCCTCTTTTGTGACTTCCTTACCATTATGTAAAACAAATTCTTCGTCCAATAAATGGTTTCTGAATAATTTCAACATGTGAGGAAAGTCGCAGAAAGCCCGTATGCGGCGATTTTCCGCTTCTATAGCAGGATGCGTGATGGAGGATTTCTCTCTTATAATTCCAAGGTTAGAGAGTAATTTCCTATTTGGTCTTATCTGTGATTAAAAAAGAAAATGGCAGACATTACATTTGTTCAATGGCTACAGCCAAACTGCTAATTTCCTATTATACACCACATGCAAAATGCTGTAATGCTGTATATCTCTTACTATTTGCCAGTTGTACAGAATGAAGAGGGTTTTAGATGCTATTCCCAGAAAATCCATTTCGTCTGTCATAAAAATATCTTAAACATTCGCTATTTTAATCAAAATCGTTAGAGTCATTTTTGAGATATAAACTTTTTCGAAAGATGTTCCATGTAAAGGGTAGTTGGGGTGGGGGATTTTCTTGAATATCTTTCTGTCACATCCTACTACTTAACGGTCTTTTCGTTTTTGAGCTATGCTGCCCACAGACAGACACACACATATACACATACGGGCATTTTGCTAAAAATGCTTTTTCTGGATTCAGGGGTCTCAAAACATGTATTTCCGGTGAAATCTTGGTATCGAATTTTTGGGTGCAATACAATTCCTTCTCTATACTATAATAGTACATAGTACGGGTAGAGAAAGTAAAAATGTTACTTTTAGGGACCTTGAGACCATGTGGCTTAGGTGTGTACACAAGTAAACCAATACTGAAGTAAAACAATGTCTTGTCGATACGAAGTTAAACAGGCAACTGAAGCATAGATAGAAATACCGGATCAAACTAACAATGCAGTGTACCAACTAAACTTTGAGAAATTTTATGTCCGTCTAAGAGACGAGATGTTATCAATCAAGGGCTTTACGGGGCTTGTAGCGTGAAAGGATTGGCTAGTAAAATATTATTTAGCTTTCGCAACAAAGGATTTGGCAATGAAAACAGGGAATAACCTTATAAAAGTTTATATTTACGGCATGTCTGTGGCGTATTTTTATTCAAACTTTCTCTATCAAACCAAGTTTAGCGTTTTCCTGTTTGGTCATATTTCTTAAAGCTGCGAAACTATTCTAAAACTCAGAGCATTTTTATGGAATGAGTACATTGGTAAACCCCGCTTGGGGATTTGCGCAATATGTTGATATATCGCACTTTTATTTCCGAGAATGTAAAATTTCATGAAGATGCAAAAATCCTGAAACTCTAACATCCTCCAGCGCGCAATGTATCATAATCTTAATACCCAGAATGTCAGATGTTATGAAGCTGCAAAGATCCTGCATCTCTGACATCATCTAAACTGAAATAAGTTATTAAAAGGTTCAGGATATACTTGATTTTCAAGCAGGAAGTGTCGTCAGTAATAACATTGTTTATCCAATATAACGAGACGATGCACAGTGTTACATTTGGTCTTCAAAGATAAAATGAAGTTCTGAAGTAGCATTTACCACATCCGAAATCTACCGGATCTGCCAACCAGTCCAGTCCACTGTGATTGGCAGGCTGAGGGCAGCCCGAGGTGTGTTAGACGTGTCCCTGTTCTCAGAGAGAACTTAACCACGTTCTGACGGGATTGTGGGTTTTGTAGGATGGCGGGTGTGTTTTGGGGTTGTGGAGTGACAGGAGGAGGCGAATATTGCTCCTCGACGGTTGCCTTGATGGTGCAACGGCCCTTGTTGCACCGCTGGTGTGTTTTTATCAAAATGTTTCTTTTGAGATTATAATTTTGAATCCAAGCAACTCTTGAAGGATTATAAGGAGCTTAGCCGTAGCAGCTGTTGGTGGTGCTCCTTCGTTACCGGGGATGCCCGCAAGCTATGCGGGGAAGCCGGTATCGCCTGAAGCGGCGGTTCGTGGGATCGTAATCCCCAAGAGACCTAACGAGGGCGCTCCGATGGAATGGTAACCCTTCGTTGAATTATCTGCCAACAACCACATCGTTTTACCTATAGCAGTATAGAAAATGCTCTCTATGACTAAAGACGTAATGAAGACTGCGCCCGATCTGTCCTCAAATTCACGAGAGCATGTACGTAGAATCCTGCCTTGAAATTTTTCTGGATAAACTGACAATTTTTAACAATGCAGTCAATAAAAGATAAGCTGCTACGCACTACTATTTTCCGGATGTCGAGGTTCTAATGTTGGCAACGCAAATATCCAACACTTGAAACTAAAGACCCTTAAAATCTGGTAGACAAGCCATTTACGTGTATCTAGATATGGGCTTCACTTTGCACATTGGTGAGCGCTGGGTGCAAAGGAAGGTCCACGAGTTCTTTTGAAAACGTACTTAAAAATTGAATTTATACTATTTTTATGTCGATAAATCCGAAACTGAGCTCATCTAAAACGTATCATTTCTTCTTTAACGGAGAAAACGTTATTCAGTTTTGAAACTGAAGCTTCAATGAGAACACACATTTTACAAAAACGATTGTCTTTTTCCAGTAAGGGGTGTAAGTGTATGTGAGTGAATGTTTTTTTTTTTTTTTTTTTTAATGAAACTCGTTTTGGTCATTTCATTTAAATTAAGAGAGTTGGAGGATACAAAAACACGGTAAATAGTGAAATTTTTGAGTTCTCTGAATAACTATCCTCCGAATTTCATGTTCCTAAATCACACGCTTCAAAAGTTAATTAATTAGGCGGTGGGGGACTGTAACCTAACCCTGTAATAATAATATTAATAATAATAATAGTAATAGTAATAATAATAAAAAAATCTTATCTTACGAGCTGAATGTGGCTGTAAACTTGTGTTACACATTATTTTGGCTATGCGAACCAGCATTCAGTAGTGGTTTAACGGAAACAGACTTCTTAACATTACAAGTATAGGTGGTTTGTTTCTTACTAGGCATTATGAAAATTGCAATATAAACAATGTAAAATAAAGAACGTAAACTAAAAAAGAAACGCTTGAAATATTCTAATATTCTCAAAGATCTGTAAAGCATATAATGCTGATCGATCATTAATCAAATTAAAAAAAAACTAGTTTTTACTGTAATAAATATTGAAATATATATTATGCACACACATATATATATATTATTGTCTTACGAAATGTGTCCAGTAAGCAGTCATCTGAAGCAAAAGCTACTGGGAAGAAGTTCACAAAATGTATCGTTTAATAACGTTATGATACATGTTTACATTTGTTTATAAAACCATATAGCTGTAAAAAATATGTGAGGTCCCGTGTCGTAGATTTACGGCACTAAAAGAACCTCAAAACTGATAGAGAGGCCTCTGAGCAAAATTAAGCAGTCTTTCACATCCAGTGTAGAATGGGACGCTGAGAACTACAGCAGTGAAAGAGCGTCCATAAATAAAACGCCATTTTATTTCTTTAAAACCCTAACTCTACGAGAAAGTTTATTTGACACAAATTGTATATTTTAATTCTATATGTTTTCTATAGTAACATATCTATATTTTATGGTTTACCAATTATGCAAAACTCATTGAGAATGAAGAGAACTTAGGAGACTATTCCCGAAAATTCAAGATATACATTTTATTTGTCACAAAAATATCTTCAAATATAATATTTTAACCAAAATCGTAGGAGCTATTTTTGAGAAAATCAAAAATGTTGGAAACTTTTTCCATGTAAGAGCTGGTCCGGGATCTGGGTTTTTCTTGAAAATCTTCTTGTCGCATCCTTTGACGATGCTGAACTTAAATATCAATTTTGATATTTAACCGACTTTTCGTTTTTGAGTTATCGTGTTCGCACTCACCCGGACACGCATAAACACACAGACGTTTTTCTAAAAGTGGATTCAGGAGACCTCATAACATATATCTCAGGTGAACATCAACTTTTTGTACGGAGTACATGTAGAGAAAGTAAAAACCTAAAGAATAGGCTAATATCTGCCATATGATAGAAAATCTCATTCTTTAAATTTATTACGAAAATTGGTTTATTAAATAGGATAGTTGATTGAATATGGATAATAACATTATTCTTAATAATGATTTCATTTTTAGAACTGCTTATACATATTACCTTCGTCTAAATCTTTAAACTGTTTAGGTATATGAAATTTTGGCTATCTGATCATACATTTGCAAGTTCATTTTCCGACATCTCGAAAAAATAAAATTTTCACCCCTTGTTGTAGTACATTTAGCTGCAGCAACAACGGCTCCGTTCCAACATAAGCTATTTAAAAGTAATAGATACTCATGCTAACAAATATGTTACTGAAGAACAAGACAGCGATGATGATGGTGATGGTGGCGAATCAACTGTTGTAAAAGTTTTTCACGTGCGGTTAAGCTGAGATACACTGTATCACCGCATCACCAGAGCCTATTATAGAGCGGAAGATTCGCCACTGGTATAATATTTCAATTAAAATTTGGTTTCACTATAGGTCAAGCAGTGAATAACTGGACCACACGTATATGTGTGCAGGAGGAAACGGAAGGGCCTTGAAAATATCCGCTTTCTAGAAATAGATGTAACAAACTCTTGCGAGTGAAGAACAATTCTGTGAATAGAGGAAACAAAACTGCGCTTGTACTCCAGGAATCTCTCACTTAGTCAGCAAGATGGCAGACTCAACCTTAACGGTCCACTGTCGTAAGATACAACTGGATGAATCATGCAACAATGTGGTCTCTTAGTTCCTTCGATGACTTTTAACTTTTTGGTTAGTGGGCGGCAGGTTACGCCCTAAGCAAGCTAACAGAAATAGCAAGACCTTCGGTAAAAGCAATTCCTTCGGGGTCCTATCCTATAATTAATATAAGCTGGTCTATTCGCTCTGAGGTAATCAAGATTTGAATAAAATAAAAAAGATCTTATTTTAATTCATGACAAAGTTTCTCAATTATAAAACCGGATTCTTAAAGTTTTCACACTCGTTTTTACTTCTGCACAATATATACCTTTTATAATAAATCGAATATATATAATACATGGACATGTCCATGTAAAGGGAAGTTTGTGATGTGAAATTTTTTTGAACATTTTCATGTCACATCCTTGGAAGATACTGAACTGAAATATCAAGAATTTTATTTTTGAGCACACACGTGCACGCTTTTCTCTAGAATATTTTATCTCGGTGACTTCAAAACGTGTATTTCCGGTGAAATCTCTGATCGAAACGTTTGTTGGAGTGCAATAGGTAATCTACCTTTTCCATTTATTACAAAAGGTACATATTGTGAAGAAAGTAAAAACGAGTGTGAAAACTTTAAGAATCCGGTATTATAATTGAGAACTATAATGTTTTTATTCTCAAAAATTCCTCTAACGATTTCGATTAAAATTTCATATTTAAGATATTTACACGACAAAATGAATGTCAGCCTACTTCTGTAGTGTAAGGGTAGTGTGTCTGCCTCTCATTATAATGATCGCCAGATCTAATGACTGGCTAGAGACCGGGAGATCCGTGGTTCAAATTCCGGCTAGGGCATTAAATTTTTCAATCTTAATTTACCTATCCAACTCCTCTCCTACATACAGTTTCTATGAGAAAACAATTAAATTATCAAAACTTTGTATACGTTTATAGAACCAGTAAATGTTAAAATATAGAGAAAATTGAACTTGACGAAAAATAGAGCTCTGTAAAACACAATTTATTTCATTTCTAAGCCATTCGTTATACTCGGTTAGAATATTTGAAAACATTTTTAATGTTTTAAAAGTATCTTGCTATTAAATTGTTTCTTGTGATGCCATGGAATGAGTTTTGGAATTTAAAGTCCAAGGTATAATATCTTGCTGTTCAACATGTGACTTTGATTAAGTTACCTAACGTCCCTCTTGTACCCACAACGAAGAATGTTATGAAATGATTAATGCAAAGGTTTATCTGAATTAACATGAGGTAAATAGAGAATATTTGGTGAAGTTACACAAAAATAAATGTTAGTAAATAGAAAGTCTTGTGAATAACACAAAGATTTTTACTTTCCCAACTATGTAGAGTAAGTAGAAGTATTGCACTTCACACAGAAATTTGATGCCAAGATTTCATTAGATTTCTTATTTGTGTCTGAGTATAGCATAACTCAACAATGAGAAGTTGATTAAATGCAAAATTCTGTCTTCCAACATAAAGATTTTCAAGAAAATTCCACCAATCCAAATGAATTATAGAATATTTTTTGAATTTTTTGATTTTCTCAATTTATTTTGATTAAAATATAACATATTAAATATAATCCATAAAAGTTCTGATGTTACATTCACATAATTTTCTCTATCTGTTTTGCAACAAACTATTCTGACAAAAAATTATTCTTTTCTGTACTTCATGCTGATTAAGATAAACATTAGCAGAAATGGTTGTATTACTGTTCCTTCTAAGTAAAAGGGAAATAAGGTATTACGAGACTAAAGCAATAATCAAATCTTTTAAAATCTGGTTGCTATGTGTTGAAATTGAAATTACCCTATCTTTGGTTGACCAGAATAAAAAAGTGAATAACGACATCTCAATTGAAAAAAATCTTAATTATTGACATTTTTAAGCCAATAACAAGGAGTGGCCCAAAATTTGTGTTTTAACGAGATCTATATTTTTTGTGTAGTAAGATTCTATCTGTTATGATTTACCAGTTATGCAAAAGTATTTTGAATGAAGATGATTTCAGAGGTTATTTTAAAAAAATTCAAGATATCCATTATACTTGCTATGCAAATATCTTTAATATGCAGTATTTTAATCAAAATTGTTAGAGCCATTTTTGAGGGAAAAAAAAAAAAAATTCTTTTAGAGAGTAGTTTGAGTTGGAGGAAACTTTCCTTAATATCTTTGTGTAGCATCCTTGAAAGACTTAAATATTAGTTTTGGTATTTAACAACTTTTTGTTTTCAAATTACTCACACTCAGACTTGCATACACACAGGCTCTTTTCTAAAGGGCTCTTGTTGGATCAGGGGCCCTCAAAACACATATTTCCAGTGAAATCTCAACAATAAACTTTTGGTTGGAATAAGACACCTACTCTACCTCTATGTATGTACATGTGCTGGTAGAAAAAGTAAAAATGTAGATCTCTTTTTAAAACACATAATTTATTTTAAATTATTTATTTTTATATAAAAAACTCTTTCTGAAATTTCCATTATTAATTAGTGCTTGTTCTGGAAAGTGTGTATAAATGAAACAATTATCGGAATGGTTATGTAATCTTGAATAATCATAAAACATGAAATTTAAAAATGTATACATTCTGTCAGGTAATTTAGTAATTTAATGAAACTCCAGAATTTTTTAAAAATACAAAACTTTCTAAAATCAAAGTGCAATGAAATAAGGGTGATATTGGTGAATATGAAGAATATCTGCTAGCTACCAAGTTAAACATTTTAAAGAAGATTACATAATTATTTAGCATAAATGATAAGAAAATCAATTAAATCATGCAGAGGAAATACAGAAATGCTTTCTTATATAAAGAATAGTAAAAGATTTTGGTGTAATTTTATTTCTCTTTTAGTAATATAGGAATTGAAATTGGAAGCTGTCTTATTATCTGTCTATTGGTAAGAACAGTAATTTAATTATTCAAACTGCTTGAGTATTTCTTAGATTATCCCATTCTTTTCCTGGAAGTTTGTTGGAATTCAGGACCTCAAAACTTGTATTTGTTACAATTGCAGTACTTTTCCTGCCTACTATAAATAAATGCTAGAGAAAATAGAAATGAAATGAAATAAAATAAAAGATGTTAGTAGTATGAGTATGAGACTTCAAAGGTAAATTCCTGATGTTTAGCTCAAACATACGTTTCTATACAATTTTCATCTAAAATACATGCATAATTAAAAAATAAAACTGGTCAAATGCAAATATGTCACCACTCCTTTATTGTTTACTTCTGCAGTGAGAATAACAAGTTACAGTTACAAAAGTTGATTTATTTGTGTTTTTACCATTTATTGTTAAAATGAGCCATTTAGCCACAAAAATTGGATTCCAGTATGTCTACTGAAATAAACTTGTGGTTATACAGTTAGCAACTATGTCACATAGGGCATTATGTCACAGAAAATAGACTATAAAGAAAGGAAACTTGAGGCTGGCTCTTTTGATGTGCATGAAGCCAAGCATGTGCTAGATGCCATATTGGGACCTAGTAAATGCAATGTTTATTACATACAATTTAAGCAGATTAAAGTATTTAAAATAATAAAGAGGAACATATGTAATAAAAATCGCATGCATGGTATACATATGACTTTTTCTGCTTGCTCTCCTACAAGCTATTTATACGACAGCTTATTCTTCTGATTTTTGTTAATACAAATTAATTTTAACTGCGGTGCCAGCAGCTGTGTGATGCTGTGAAATCCTATTCTATTTGTATGAACTTGAACGAAGAAAAGAAAACTGCCTGAATGGTAATTTCCACGTAAGAAAATGTGTATGTATTTGAAAAAATGTAATCAATAACAGGGGATATTTTGAAAATGTTAACTCCACAAAAAATGTACATGACAAATTGTGGGCTTTAACAGGATCTACATTTTCTGTGTAGTAAGCCTTTATCTGTCTATTACGGTTTTTATTAAAATGACAGTTGCTTAAAATATATTTATTGCGAACAAAATATATAACCTGAAATTTCTGGGAATAGCATCTGAGGATCTCTTCATTCTAGATGACTTCTATACAGCTTTTGTATAATTGGTAAACCATAAGAGATAGACAAAAACGTACTGCATACAAATCTGATGTGTTCCATTCACATAACTTTCTCTAGCTGTTCCACAAACAATTTTTTCTTATAAAAGATTATTCTTTTATCTACGCCAGTGTTTCCCAACCTTTTGAAGTTCACGGCACCCTTGGGAATAACATTAAACACTAGGGGCACCCTTCCTTGAATCAAAAGAAAATTAAGCTTAATATGTTAATTTATTGAAATATTATATAATAATAACGTACACCATAACATAAAACAGTAAACTTTACTACAATCACTGAGTAAAAATACATCAATAAATTTTGTTCGATTAATGATTAATGTGAAACTTGTGATTGATGCTTAGAGCACAGATATGTGATGTCGGGTCTTACAGTTGACAATGAAACACATCATCCTCAAGGTTATTCAGTCTATTTCTTGCTTTGCATTTTATTGTCACCATAGCAGAGAAGGCTTGCTCGCATAGATAGGATGTTGAAAAGGGCAAAAGTGCGTTAATTGCTTTCTTCATTAGGTTAGGGTACTCCTCTCTCCGTTGAAGCCAAAAACTAGCCACCGATGCCTCACTCTTGGTGAACTTACGTTTGAGTGTGGAATCAGCGCAAAGATCAATAAATTCATCTCGCTCGCAAGCAGTGAAATCTATTTCCTCTGCACTATCTACGAAATCAAATGGTGAGACAACCCAGTCGAGATTCGTAGTGGAAACAGTTGGAAAGTACGCATCTATTGCATCTTGCAATCTTGATAAGTGATCACAAATGCGGTCTTTCAGCTTACCCAGATCTTTATCTCCTGCCACATTAAGAAGAGATGGAAAGTTCGACAAATCTCCTCTTTGAACTGCAGACTTCCAAGAACTAAGTTTTCTTTTAAAACCATTCATTTTATTGGTTGAGGAGATTATTGTTTCATGTCGACCCTGCATCAAAACATTCAGTTCTTTCAGCTTATGAAAAATATCTGCCAGATACGACAGTTCAAAACACCAAGAATCACTTAGTAAGAGCTCATGAAATGTGTCTTGATTTTCATCCTTAAAAAAAGTTTTTAGCTGTTCTTTAAGTTCGAGAAACCGGTTCAATACACGACCCCGCGACAACCACCTTACTTCTGTGTGAAGTAACAAAGAGGTATGAGCTGCATCCGTTGCGCGACATAACTGTTAAAAAATTCTGCACTTTAAAGGTCGAGACTTCATATAGTTCACCAATTTCACAACTTGGTTAAACACTTCAGCAAAATCTTCATTACACGCTTTCACGACTAATGCCTCTCTATGCAGAAAACAGTGAGTTATAATAATGGATGGATTTTCATTGAGAGCTCTGGCAATAAAACCTTTAATTTTCCCAGACATAGATGGTGCACCATCTGTACATATATCACAACAATCTTTCCATGAAAGATCATGGTCATTGAGATAGGAATTAATAGAAACGAAAATATCATGGCCTGTGGTTGTAGTCTCCAGCGGTCTACAGAACAGAAACTGTTCACTAATATCTTTTTCATCAATATATCTGATAAAACCAAGGAGTTGCGGTTTGTCACCAATATCGAGACTCTCATCTACTTGCAAAGCAAATGCTCTATAAGTTTTTATTTTCTCCGTGACTTGTTCGTTGATATTGCATGACATTTCAGATATCCTGCGGCTGATTGTGTTGCTGGACAGAGGAACTTTCGAAATTTGATTAGCTGCTCCTTCGCCAAGTATTGTTGAAACTATAACTTGACATGCAGGGCCAATGATTTCCTCTCCAAGAGTATGAGGTTTCTTTTTTTTAGCTATCAGTTCTACTACTTTAAATGAGGCTTCAAGAGCAGTATCACCTATGGTCATTCTCTTTACCATTTGCACAGCTGTTTTCTTCTCCCCTTCTAATATATGTGAAAAATACATTACCCTTTTCCGTGACACACTAGGATGCTTTGTTGTAAGATGCCGCTTCAGTTTGCTAGGTACCATGGCCTCGTTGCTAAGTGTTTCGCCACAAACTAAACACACAGGGATAGGGTTTTCCTCGTTGTTATTCCACTTAAATCCATACGCTAAGTAACTATCCTGGTATGTTTTTTTCTTTCGTTTGTCTTCTTTATGTGGTGAATTCGATGGTCCGGGAGAAACTGTAAGATTTGGCTTCTTAAAGCAAGCAGTAGGAGCCGACTGTTCACTTTCACTGTCCTGGCATTTACGTTTAACAATGAACTTATCCATAGCTAAACACTGTGAATCAACGCGAGGAAGACAACTGAAAGCGCCAAGCGGCATACACTTTTATATATTCATCTGTCGAAGTCTCGGGAATGTTCGTGAGGAAGCGAGTAGTCTCGGGAATGTTCGGCAGGGTATAGCTGTAATGCCATCTGTGGGATACTAGTATAACTGAATTATTGAAATGAATCGATCACTATCACCATCCGCGGTGCATGAGAGTAATTGATTTGACTTATTTTATTTCAAGACCTTACAGTAGAAGGTATTTTTTTTTTGTTTATCTCAATATCTCGCAGCACCCCTTAGCCAATCACACGGCACCCTAGGGTGCCGGGGCACACCGGTTGGGAACCGTTGATCTACGTCATGCTAATTAAGATAAACATTAGCAGAAATGATTTTATTACTTGCTTCCTTGTAAGTAGAAGGGAAATAAGGGAATATATTAGGCTAAAGTCATAGTCAAGTATTTTAAAAGCTGGTCGCTATGTGAGACAATTGATATTTAGTTCGTTTGCCATGGTTCCATTGGAAAAAAGCTAATTAGTTTAACATCTACATAAAAATGTATATAACATAAATTAGGTGTTTTAACGAGATCTACATATTTATGTAGTAAGTTTTTGTCTATCTCTTACGGTTTAACTGCTATGAAAAATTCTACAAATCTCAACCAGAATAAAGAGCTCTCAGAGGCTATTCCCAGAAAATTCAAAATATAAACTTTATTTGTGATGTCAATATCTGAAATATATTGTGCTTAAATCAAAATCGTTAGATCCATTTTTGAGAAAATAAAATTTCGAAAAATGTTCCATGTACAGGATAGTTTGGGGGGGGGTTCTTGAAAATCTTTGTGTCACATCCTTCAAAAATAGTAAACTTAAATACCAAATGTGGTATTTAACGGACTTTTTGTTTTTGAGCTATGCAGTCCACAGAGATATACACACACAGACCTTTTTCAAAGAATGCTTTTTTTTGAAAAACAGTGGATTTGAAAACATATATTTTTGTTAAATCTTAACATTGTATATTTGGGTGGAATACAATATCTTCTCTACCACTGTGTACATTGTATATATGGGCTAAGAGAAAGTAATATGCAGATTTCATTAAAACACACAGTTTACATCATTTACATTTTTTTCTAGAGTTTAGAGTTATTTTATAAATATTTCGAGTTGTTAGTTTCAGTTTAAGATAAATTTTCTCAAACGGGAAGTCATCCTAGCAAGCAAAGAGAACCAAACTTCAATTGTTTCGCATAGCGACCAGCTTTTAGAAGATTTGGCTAGCGCTTTAGCATGTGTATTCTCTTATTTCCCTTCTACTTACAAAGAAGCAAGTTACAAAACCAATTCTGGTAATTTTTATCTTGATTAGCATGATGTAGATAAAAGAATTATCTTTTGTAAGAAAATTTGGTTTGTGGGACAGCTAGAGAAAGTCATGTGAATGGAACACATCAGATTTTTGAGACTGTTTTGTTAGCTATTCATATCTACATAACAAACCCTAACAACGTGCAATTGTGGTTAGGAAAATATGTAGGAAAGAGTAAATAACCAAGTGATTCAATTGGCTGCCAAGTTTTATTTAATAAAAGAATGTAAAAGCTTAAGATTTTCAGAATGGGCAGTAAATATGATTAGACAGAATTAATCAGTCCTATCATACAAAAAAAAAAAGCAACAAACAAACAAAAAAATGCAAAACTGAAGCTTGATGCAAACACATGATAAACAACATTATTACTAACTTTACAGGGGACATTCCATGTTTCTTAACCTTATTAATTGTATTTGAATTATTTTTGCATTAGGTGCTGAGCATCATCAGCTGCTTTTTTTTTCTTACTACTGCTCATTATAAGAGCAGTAAAGCTTCAAGAGTCAACAAAATTCTAAGTTGTACAATGTATAATATAACCGTTGAGTAGAATATCATCCCAGTAGCTAAAATACACATTTAATAACGTTAACAAACTGTATATTATGAAGTGTGTAACTTCCAACAGTATAGCTGCTTACTTGGTCCCAAAATGGCAGAATTTGTGCAAGTGCATTGAATTTTGGTGCATGGATTAAAGTTGAGTTTCCTTTCTTTATGCTCTCTATTCTGTGATTATGCAATTAAAGAGTATGCAAGTAAAGTGGATGCAATTAAGATTATAATTATATTAATAGGTTGATTATATATTTTTAATAAAAAATTATTGAATGTTGACAGTAATGTTCTGCCTAGCACAATAGCTGGTTCTGTCAGTGCTTCAGATGCATTAAATGCATTCAGAATTATGGCAGTCTTTACAAATCAAGAGTATCTAAATGACTTCTTGCTTATGGTAAAGCTCAATACTTTAGATTATATTTTCTGGGCATATTTGAAGATTAAAGTGTTCCATTTCAAGGTTGCTACAACTGATCTTCACACTGATCTCCACAGTTCTAACAAGGGTAGGGCAAAATTGGCTAAGAAGATGCAATGTCTGTATAGATTCTAATGGAGCACACTTTGAACATCTATGAAAATGAACATATTATATTGATAATATTGCAGTTATTGACCATTAATAAATTTCCTGTTTAGCAATGATGTGGCTTTGATTTAATTATTTCACATACACCTAAATAAGGTATTTCAATAATTCGCATTTGAATTTGCTTTGTCTTTGATCAGACCAAATCTTATGCATAGCCTCTTTGGTGAAAACAATTGGATAGCTTGAAAGAAAACCACCCCACCATCGTTAGTGACAGTAGCTGATAATATACACTCAGGCATGTGGTGAGCCAGATTTCAAGCACAAACCAAAACAAAACATTCATTGTTATTGGACTTTATTATTGTTCATATTTGGATCTCCCAGCACATGAAATCTGCACGCTCATACCATAACACCTGTATAATATAATACATGCAATTAAGTTTAAAAATCAGTATGAATGCACATATTAGGAGTTTAGATAATAAATTATGCATATTTATTGAACTGTTTCTTTATACTCATTAGATAAAAAGCCTTCAGAAAATGTCTTTCCATACCTTAAGACATTAAATTAAACAAATATAAATATGATGCCAAATAAATTAAGATATAAAATATACTGTAATGAGTAAATTCTAATAATACAATTCTAATTTAGTGAACTAAATTAAAAGTTCTCATCTTTCTTCTCTGTTGCAGGTCAAGTAATGGCTCAGCTTGTCGCTGTGATCCCTTGTGTGCACAATATGGGGACTGCTGTCCAGAATGTGAGTACTTTGTTGCTGAGGAACAACAAAAAGGAGCTTCTCAGTTTACCTGCATCTCAATGACTGGAAGAGATTTTTATTTGAAGAGCAAATGTCCTCCAGATTGGGCTGATGCAGAAATTCGGTCCAACTGTGAGAGTGCAGATGGCATCTACCGTGATCCTCTATTTGATGTACCGCTGACAAGCAAGAGAACCAGTATAGCATATCTTAACTGGTACTGTGCCTTCTGTAACAATGATGTTGATGAAGGGACAGTCCGTATTTGGTCCTTCAGGTTCTACTGTGAGGCTAACTGGAATAAAAGTTTAACAACTGATGAAGCTCTGGAGCTATTGTATTTTGACTCAGACATGCAGACTTGGGTAATCAACACAACCAGTACAAATAAACGTAAAGAAATAAATAATACTTGTACCATTGTAATAGAAGTACCATACCAACCAGATTTTGATGATCGTGGGTGTATCAGCAATGCTGTAAGCACATGTCCAGCAAACTGGACAGATGAATCTGTTAGAATGGAGTGTGAAGCATACATTAACTATGTGTGCAGTGCCAACATATCCTACCGAAATGAACACTGTGCTTCTTGCAATGATGCAATTTTTTTTCATTCAGGAGCATGTCTTACGCCGCGGACAACCTCCGGTGGATATATTCCACCATTTTCTTTGCTATTGAATTGGCAGAGTTTAGAGAAACAAAGCAAATGCAACAGTGAAACAGAGATATATGATCCTTTGTATCATTCATGTCGAAAGATTTTTTATAAAAAGGTGACTGCACGTAATGAAGATTGGCTGGCAAATAATGAAAACAGTTCAAGTACAACTACAACTTCTACAAGTATTAAAGCATGTAACATATCTGACTTTGATGATAACTTATATAGTCAAGATTTTATTAGTTGTTCAAAGATTTGCCTTGAACCTGATACATATTTAGTGGATGACAACCAACTTGCTGTCTATGTACCCCGGTATGACAGAAACTACAGTGAAAGAGAGTTTATAATCACCAATGATGATAGACTTTTAATTTGCATACCAAGAGAGTTTATATGGACTGGACATGATGATGTTTGGGGTATTGTAACAGCTGTTGGAATTACCATTTCTGTTGTGTTCCTCATCTTCCATCTTATTGTTTATATTCTTACCCCAAAGTTACATAATCTCTCTTCTTTAAATCTGGCTTCCCTGTGTGTGGCTTTATTATGCCTTTATATGTGTTTCATCACAGTCAGCTGGACAGAAGTACATGCTTCTTCATGTGTTACCACTGCTGTCATCATGCATTACAGTCTTCTTGCATCATTCTCCTGGATGCTCACCATAGCATTTGACGTGTTTAGGGTGCTGCGTCAAGCAACTTCTAAATTAATAGTCACCTCAGGTAAGTTATGCTAACTCCCTGGCATGATTAATATATAACATAGGAATTCAAAATTTTAAGGTGAAATGTCTATAATATGTTGAGGTTAAATCAACTGATAATGTACAAGGGTCAGCCAATAACTAGTGCCTCCTATTTTTAATTTCTCAACATGTACTATGTTCATAGTATACAGAGAAGGTATTGCATTCCACCCAAAAATTTGATACCGAGATTTCACCGCAAATACATGTTTTGGGTCTGCCAGAATCCAAAAAAAGCATTTTTAGAAAAAGGTCCATGTCTGTGTGTGTGACTGTGGACAGCATAGCTTAAAAACGAAAAGACTGTTGAATACCAAACTTGGTATTTAAGTTTGGTATCTTCCAAGGATGTGACACAAAGATTTTAAAGAAAATCCCCCCCCCACCCCCAACTTCCCTTTACATGGTTTTTTCAAAAATTTTGATAATCTAAAAAATGGCTCTAACGATTTTGAATAAAATATTGCATATTAAAAATATTTATCTGACAAATAAAATGTATATCTTCAATTTTCTGAGAATAGCCCCTGAAGACAGCTTTATTCTGGATGAGTTTTACAGAATTTTGCATAACTGCCAAACCATAAGAGATGGACAAAAACTATCACCTTAACCTATGGTATTCCTTTATTTCGCTTCTACTTACAAGGAAGCAAGTTACAGTTTCTGCTAATTGTTTCTCAATTAGCATGAAGTAAATAGAAGCATAAGCTTTCTACAATAATTTGTTGTAGAGATGTTGAGAAAGTCTTGTGAATGTAACACATGAGACTTTTTTTTCTCTTATAATTTGTAAGAAAATTAAACTTTGATTACACATCATGAAAGCCACAACATTGAGGATTAAATGGTCACTTTTTAATGTAATCCCCATCTTTTTCCACAGTTTTATTCCACCTTTTAATAAGGACCAGTGTGGTAAAATGCATGGTTTTGCTTCTGAAGTCATTGATGCATAGATGTTTTCACGGCCTCTGCATCTTCAAAGTGAATCCCATGATAGCTTCCTTTAGCAGCCCAAACAGATGGTAGTCTGATGGTGCTGGGTCAGGGCTGTATGGAAATCCAATTTTCACAATTGTTTCAGTGGTGTGATGACTGGTATGTGGTTTTGTATTGTCATGCAAAAGAAGAACATCTGCCATGGTTTTTGTTGGGCAAAGACGTGCTTTAAGTTTTTTGAGGGAGCTGACGTATCAGACAGAATTTATTGTGCATCCCTGCTCCAAAAATTTAACCAGAATCACACCCTATACATCCCAGAACACTGTCGTCATCACCTTCCCTGCCGATAGCAGAGTTTTTAATTTTTTCTTCTTGGGTGAGGTTGTGCGATGCCATTCCATTGGCTGTCTTTTTGATTCAGGTTCAAAAATATGAACCCATGTTTCGTCTCAAGTCACAATGTTTTCCAGAAACTCCTCTCCCTTCAAATTGAAGTGCTGAAGAGTTTGGCGGCTATTGTTTTTCTTGTCTCTTTATTTTCGTTGGTTAACATTCTTGGTACCCACCATGAACAAACCTTTGAGTACCCCAGTTGTTGAATAATCGTCATCACACTGCCTTTATTGAGGGGCATAATGCAACACAATTCATCGTATGCTATTGGCGGTCAGTACAAATGATCTCATCCACTTGCTCAATGGTGCATGGAGCCACTGCAGTCGCCGGTCTACTGCTCTGATTTTCGTCAGCCAACAGTGTTTGCCTTTCTGTTTCATTACAGCAATGGACCTCATCTTCTAACAGTGCTGACATCCTTTGTTGCATCACCATACACATTTTTCATCCTTTCATAAATGTGAATGGGCATTTCACCTTCCACATGCAAGAATTCAGTTACAGAATACTGTCTAATACGCACGTCAATGGCAGCCATTTTGCAAAAGGCAGCAGTGCTGCCACCTGTTGACTTAGGAAGTTGCTACTGCAGTGAATTAGAGAAGAAGGTTTGAAGAATTGCGCCAAATTCAAATTGTTCGCATCGCTAAAAAATAATAGAGAAAAAAATAGGAGGAATTAGTTATTAACAACCTTCATGATACATTAAATGCTCTTTGTTAGGGTGACCATACCTCAGAAAAAGAGAACACTTTCACTAAAACACTATTAGATCATACCAAGGAATTTTTCTACACTCATACACAGGGCATTAGAATGGGTTAGAAGAAAACTTACAGGGTTATTTTATTTTGCTTAAAATTACTTGCAGCTTAATGTTTCATTACTCCAAAGTAGTGGCATAACTTTGACCTTAACATATTTTATCACTACAATATTTCTGTTATTCTAGCCTACTTGTCACAGATTCAATTGCAGTCCATAGGGCCATCTTTACATTTGTATAATTACAATCTTTCTTTTATTTTTTTTTATACCAGGAATAGTTCATTGTTAAATTTTAAGTAATTTCTTATAACCTGACAAGTGGATTTAAAACTCCAACAATTTAGATCTTTGAAATTATTGAACAGTTATTATTGATTTCATAATGTCTGCATTTAATTGCATCTCTTTGGAACACTGAACATTAATCAAGAAACTAACCTTTCCTCATACAAATAAAATCCTACTACTTTCATTAGCTCAATATAAGAAGTTAGAGACATGGGAAACTTGTCACCAGAATAAAAGCCTTGGTTTAGCAAACCATTAATAGTGAAGGTCTATGCTATGACTAAACAATTATGACTTAGATTATACTGTCTTAGCTTTGACTTATATGTTGTCATTTCAATATTTCAATTGCTAGACAAGATATTGAAATCACTATTCAATATCTTGATTGCTAGATGGGAAGTTTTTACAATTTAAATTCAAATTTTATTCCTAGCTATAAAAAAAAAGCACATTAGCTAGATTTCTGAGAATCCATCCCAACAGTCTTTTTACTCTCACTAGAAAAAAAGGGGATAAATGGTCATCCTGCTCTTAGTTTCTCTACTATACTATTACAAAGCACTTATATTATCTCAATTATTATTTAAGATTCTTGAATTATACAGGGCTTAAATATACTTTACTCAAAGAATGTTGGTGTACTGAAAGCTTTCTGCACATATCTACTAGCATAATGATGATTATTATTATTGTGGTGGGAGTGGCGGAGTGGTGGAGGTGATGGTGGAATCTGAGTGGTTTTGGAAAAGTCACTTCTTGAAGTCCATTGTGCCTCTTAATATTCATATGTTTTCAAGCTCCTATTTTTTCTCTTGTGGTCATCATAAAAGAGTGAAATTCCAAAGCCAACATAGGCCAAATATCACTTAAACCTTATACACTCTCTTGTACCGAATTAAACATACAATGAAAGCATTTCAGTAAATGGTATCTCAATTAAAAGAAGTAGATACAGGAAAAACGTTTGTAAGAACAGTTTGTAAAAAATACAATACATCCAATTTTTTGCAAGAGGAGTATTTAGGTTATTCTTCATGCATTTATGATAACTAATGGGAAACTACTTTTGCTTATAGGTACACAGTGGAAAAGATACAGTATCTACTCATTATGGACCTGGTTGCTACCAGCATTTATCATTATGCTTGCTGTAGTTGCTGAGTTTTCTCCAAACACATTTCCTGAAGACCTGAAGCCTGGTTATGGTATTGGCCCATTCTGTTGGCTAGGTAAACCACATGGACTTCTTTTGTTCTGCATAGCTCCATTAGCATTCATCATGACAGCAAATGTGATTTTCTTTGCATGGAGTGCTTATCTTATATCTTCTGCAGCAGCTGATAGCAGGAATTCGTCTAACTCTCAGAGAGATTTTTCTCTGTACTTGCGTCTAGCCTTGCTGATGGGATTCACATGGATTATTGGACTAATTGCAGGAGCTACACAAGTTAATGGTAAGAATTAACTTAAAATAAAACTTTTAAAGAATAAGATTTTTGTTCCTTAGAAACTATTTGATTTAGTTCAAGGACAGAACTTTTTCTATCCAGAAAAAATTCAGAAGTTTTATCAACAAGCCTTGTATTTGGATGTGTGATATTTACAGATTATGGTTATTTACTATTTGTATAGTATTTAAGTGAGTTATCAAATCAGCCAAAGTTCATTGTTCAGTTATATAATTGTGTTGAATTTCAAATTATGTTTAAGTTAAGTAATTTACAATATAATTAGCAAAACTACAAGGAACCAAGGAATACATATTTCTCCACTTGTTTCAACAAATAAATATGATCCTCTTAGAAACTGGAAGACATGAATACTGAGGCAACTGAAAACAATACTATCAGAAATAAAGCAAATAAACCATCATCTATTTTCATTAGCAACATTATCAATATGAGCCTTCCAATAAGTGAAATTAATATACTAAATCTAAGACCTTATAGGCACACCACTACCAGTACCAAAGGAGTAAAATTTTGATTGAAATGATTGAGGGTTATAGGTTAGCCATTAAGTACTTAGAATCAATGATGTCTTGTGGCTGAAATTTTGGGGGCGCAAAAATGATTTTGCTTTTAATTACTGACAATAATAGATTATTACAGCTATCAATTTTATTAGTCATTTTTCACATTCTACACCTATAAAGCCACATAAATAATGGTTCTCAACATTATAATATAGACCTCAGAAATTGATATAGGAAGCCTATCACAATTTTCCCCAAAATATCCTTTTATATGCATGCAGCACATAAAAGGATGGTATTAGAGCACCATTTAAACTTGCCTAAATCCAAAATTAATGTTAGCCAAATAACACACAGTCACACATGCATCACTGTATGCATAGATATGAATATTTTGCAATATTTGAGGTTTTTCATAAATTACACTTTTGGCTTGGCTTATATATATATATATTTACTAAGTTTTCTATTCTTTCTATTTTTTTAACTTTTCCATAATTTATTTATCAAAGTTCTGCATTTCATTAATAATGCTCTTATTTATTGATAGCTAACATTGCTAAAGCATTGAGTTTGTTGTTTGTCATTGTATTTTTTAAAAAAGGTCTTTACCCTCTTCAGAGTAGAAAATGAATGTTCATGTTACGCAGTTATCATTGGCAATATTACAATTTTCAAAAGTTTTGTGGCTTGATTGAACACTGGTGTTTCATTTATAAACTGAAACAGTTTTGATGTTCCTTTAATATTTAAGTCATTTGGTCTGTAACTTTAAGGGCAACTTCCACAGAAATCCTTAAATAACTTGTTACAACATCAAAATGCAGCTTCTGGATGCCCAATATAAGCAAGCATATCTGACAGTAGTTGTGATGATGTCACACACCTCCTTGGCATCTCCAATCCTTGAAAATTCCATAATTCTTTTGTCTTTAGTGGTAGCAGAAAATCTTCACATACCTGTGTAGTTCAGCAATATTCAGTCTTTCCTTTTCCATTTTTGTATTTAAACACAAGCATGTCATGTCATTCTTTAATGCCACACCATATTTGCTCTTCTTTTGAAGTTGCTAGAGCAAAATGTTTTCATGAAGTAGGATTTTATGGAAAACTGTCAACCAAAACAAAAATTTGTGTCTCCAAGAACTCTTCTATAGCTGCTGACTGCATTTATTGTGGTTGTATTAGTGCAGCTCTTTTCTATAAACACAAAGGAATCTTTCAGATGTTCTATGTTCCTGTACATAGCATTGACAGTATGAATATTGCAATTCCATCTTATTAATGCAACTCTGAGCAGTCTTGTCTTTATTAATTTCTCTAAAATAACAGATTGCAAAGAGGAATTGGAAAAAAAATATTGGAATCACCAAGAGATTTGAAAATAGCACACATACTTGGGAATTAGCATTTGTATGATTAAATTTAATTGGTGTGCATAGCAGCAGACAAAGTATGCATATGGATGATGCCCTTATTTTGGCCTATGCTCCATCAGTCCTTCTGCTCATAACAATGGCCCCATCAAAGGTTTCTATATGCCAGTCAAGGCGAGTGAAGTCCTCCACTGAGAACAGAAAGTTGGTGAACTACAGCAATGACACAATACAAATGCCAGAAAAGACTGTACAGTCAGATATACCCTTTGGCATGTCACCTTGTATTTACATTGTTAGTGACAGAACATAAAGAAAATGGTAGCAAACTGAAGGTATTATTTATAATGTTATTGCATTTTGTAACAAAGAGAAGAAAGAAGGTAAGAAATGACCTATTATGAATACCACTGAACACGGCTGTTGTTTCCACTGGCTTTAATAAGACAGCGAATGATATTTAAAATTAGGAAGGAATATCAGCTTGCAGAAAGTGCAATGAGCAAAACTAAATCAACTCACAAGATTGCATGGTATGAACAAGTACATTATTAGAACATTTCAGGGGTATTATGAGTCTAAAAATCTGATGTTACATTCATATGACTTTTAACATTCGAATTCATCCCTAAAAAGAAAGAAACACTTTGGGGGCTCTGCTTCTCCACAGTTCATGACATTCTTCAGGCAACCAACCTCTCCCATTACAACATCCAAAAATTAAGCAGTGCTAATGGTATCTAATGGCTTTCATATTATTGAGAATGCATGGCACACAACAGAGGTGATTACATCAAAGGCCTGTAAAACTTGTATGTATGCTATGTATCTGAATAAAAAATAGTTGCCACTGTTAAAAAAATCAACCCACATACGATAATAAACTCTTAAACATATTATCAGAGACATTATTTAAGATCGTAATACATTTTTTACTAAATATGTATATAAATGCATAGTTATATAATTCAAATTAGTTTCCAGTGGAATTTGTTGACAGAGTTTCAAAAAGTGCATATTTACTCATTTGGTTTTCTTATTTTGCCCTATAAAATGAGTAAGTGGAATTATTCCCTTTTTCTCTGGTGCTGCCTGATTAACTATGCTTATTGGAAATAGCCAAGTGTCCTGTACCTATGTAAATTAATATTATGCTTGATTCAAATGAGCATACATGAAGACTAATTTTAATTACAACACACATCAAATAATTTGCAGTTATAGCATGATTATATAAATCAATCACCCTGATTTTTTTTTTTAAATGTGTAAATTTTACTTTCAATATATGTTTCCATATTCTGTAAGGCCAAGAAAATTTCCATTCTGGTCTTGCAGTAAATACCAGGTTTTACAATTGAATCCCTCAATTAGACTGTGAATGTTCAATAATGTGCATACATTTGTTACTTATTTATACAGAAATTTCTTTCTTTGTAGGACTGTGGGCTTTGTTTGTGGTGCTTAATACACTACAAGGGCTGTTCATATTTATGGCATTCAGCTGCACTCATAAAGTTTGGAGAGAACTTTACAGACATTCTGTTAAGATCCGTTCAAGAGGTCAACATATGCATCTGGCTGTACACACACCTGTAACTGGTTCAACAAACACAAATACACACAGTAGAGAATATAGACACACAGGCACAAATTTAACAGCTCCTGTGTTTGAAAAAGGTTAATATGGATTATTAACAGTAATATTTATGGAATGCATAAAGTTATAAGAGTTGCAAATCTCCAGATTTTGGGGTTTGTTAGCAACCTCTTGAAACACTTTTCTTTTTAGGGAAGTTTGTAAATATGGTCGTTATAATCATTTATTTGACAAGTCAATTAATTACAATAAACAACACTTACATGGGATTTTTGCTGCATGTTGTTATTTAGTATAATTAATTGACTTGTCAAATTAAAGCTCTTAGAAGTTTTATGTTTACAACCTTATCAACTTATTTATCACAGATAAGAAACTGGCAGCTTAAGAAAGATAAAACTTCCTCTCTTTCATAACTAGCTTTATAGTATCATGTGAATTTGCATGGTATAATTAATTTGGTTTGTATGACAACGATATTGTGAGAAATGAGAATTATGAAGTTTATATAAATGACAAATATAAAAAAAAAACATAACGCTTTTTCATATGTTCAATAATAACATACAGTGTGCATAAAACTTTTGGAATATCACTTATAACTTCTTAAATGTCAATTAAAAATGTTTATTAAAAAAACTGATGATATGAATTACATTCAGCTTTGGCATTAAATCATTAAACTTCTTTCACAGACCTCTAAACTTGATAGTAATAGAGTAGACTAGGCTATAATATTAAAAAAACTAATATTTCTCAACAATGAATAGTTATTATTTCTGAGCTGAAAATCTTTGGACATTTGTTTCCTCATGAACATGAAAGAACAGAAGTCAAAATGACGGGGACTGAAGGAGGAGTTAATAAAAGGTAACAGAGTACATCACAATAGAAGCTTTATATGATCAGCAATTTCAAAAATAGTCAAAAGTTCAGTGAAACTGTAAGATAAAATCTGGAAATGTTACAGATGGAGAAAATTTCCTTGATATGTAAGTTACCTATGGAAAAAGATCCATATAAATCTCATAGAGAGATGGCAGTTAATTATAGTGTGAGTCATAAAGAAACAACTGAATGGATGACATTTCTATATAATCATATGTAACATTTTATTGAGATTTTGAATATGTAAATATTAAAATAGTGCTATTAAAAAAAAATTAACTTTACTGTCACAGCCTGTATACCTGAAGAGTAAACTGTTTTTGAACACTGGTTCTACAATTTATCTCAAGCAGCTTTTGTAAACAATTTTTTTTTCTAAAATTAAAATTTAAGAAGTTATAAATGATATTGTCCTACTCTGTGACATAGTGGGGTATAGCATGGGCTCTTGTTTTTGGACAAGGAATGCAACCAGGTTTGATCTCACCAATAAGGATACAGATTTTAAGTACCAGTTATAGTATTGGTGCCCACTCAGCATTGTGAGAAAAGTAAGGAGCTGTGGAAGGTAGCAGTGGTCAAAAAAGTCAAAGTTCTGGCTGCGGGATACATGATGCTGGCCACATCAGTTCTCCATATTGCCCACCTCTGCCATGAGTGGCAGTCAGGTTAGCAGGCCTAGGCCTCTCACAGCCTGTAGCTCCATGGGGTTTATTTATAAGTGATATTCTATACAATTTATACACGCAATATGTTGTCTAAGCTAAATGGTTTTATGAAGTTAGAAACAATGGTCATATTATGTGAGATGATAGGAGAATTCAATACATGAATGTTTGTTGGGATGTTTATGGATGTTTGTTTAGTGCATTCATTCAATAACTTATATGGAGTTTACTTTCTTTGTGATTACAAATAATATTCACATATTGTTGAGTATTTCCTGGACATATGTTGGATTACTGTTGCATTGTTGGTTATGAACTCACTTCTGTTAAATGGAAATATGTTTAGCTTAATGTGATACTGAGTAAAAAGTTTAAAATAACTTTGATGGATAATAAGAATATGAAAATATTTTGAAGAAATCTATAACATTTTGTTTTCCTAAAATATTGTTAATTATTTCAACATTTTCTCACAAGTATTTGATTCTTCAGCAAATACATGCTGTTTTTTCCAGCATTCAATTCTTAAAACTGAAGGATATGAAGTTGCATAAAAATTCTATTAATCTTATTTTTAAGATATGCCATAAATACAATAATGTGTGCACACTTTTTTTGGAAAACTGACTTATAGGGAAGAAGAGTTAACCCACCTACCTGTCATTCTATAGTGTTGTCAACAAAAGAAAGTTTCTTTCTTTGAAGCCCTCAGCACTTATTGTAAACAAGTTATCTAATTTACCACAAACTAGTTGAATTGTTAAATTAAACACAGTGCTTTCAGGGATCTACAGACAGAATGAAACCACTCTATGTCAGGGTGTTCAGGGCTCTTTTAGCTCAATGTGGTCACCTCCTTCTTCCGAAATTGCACAAAACTTACCGAATAAAGACTAGGGAACTGAACTCCCAAGAATAATTATGCACTTAGCAATTAAATAGCAAAAATTCTTTGGAGAAGGTTATCTCAGTCACCACTCAATGATGAGCATGATGATTATCCATGGTATGAGTGAATGATTTTTATAATTATACTAGCAGAAACCTTTTAATTATGAATAGTACATGCAATTCCTATAACCTCAGTTTCTTCATAGTTAAACAAGAGGGTAATCTCCAACACTCGTGTATTGTCACATTGGGGTATGTTGCAATAATGCGATTGCCCAGTGTTGAGGACCCTTAGTTGCAAGCTTAGCTGAGGGATGTTTTTTAAAAGAAGAGGAGTGGGGCTGTAAACTGTGGAATAACAATACAGCATAGCTGAAGAATCAGTCTATTTAAAACCGACTGTAATCTTCCATATGACAAGTATAGGAGAATCTCCAAACATGATTTCAAAAATGCAATGTGGGAAGGGGTATTTCTAAATACAACTAAAGCTAGAAGTGTAATTCTTTGCAAGCATATTGGAATATTAAAGATTTATTCCAGTTGAATAACACAATTAGACTCTTATAGTTTATCAGTTGTGCTCATTTCTCATTATTTTATTAATTTGCTTTAAGATATTTCAGTATTTTTTTTTATATACATTGATTTTATATATATGTATATCACATATTATTTATGTTGCTAAATAGCTATATATAATAAGTTAATTGAAACAAATATTGAAACCAATAGAACAATCTGAACAGAAATAAAATATATGCTAATAGATTTTGGTAAGTACTGCTATTTAAATTTGAACTTAAGTGAACTTCTAGCAGTAAATAATGATTATGGTTTGTAGAATGTGTATTTATAAAATCTTGATTCAACTTAATAATTGATGAGGCTGGAATTATTTTTGTGATAGCAAATTTGTCTAAATAAACTTAATTAGTAAAAAATCTGACTAACGTATTAACATACAAATACACTAAAAGTTGCTGTCTAGACAAACAAAGTAGCAAAATGACTTAGAATGATTTACATCTTACTTCTAATACACCAAGGGGCAAATTAAAGCAAAAAGCAGAAAATGTGAATTGATTAATAATTTTGCCATTTTGAGATATACCTCCATCTTACATTATAAAGTTTTGAATGAACATTATGAATACAAACTCACCCACATAATTTATCATCAAAATCCTGGTGTCATCACTGGTTAAGCAACTTCCAAAAGTCATGCTTTAAAATATTAGGGCTCAATGAGCTAGAAGACTTAGATGATTTAAACTTATAGGGTAGCTTAACTATACATACTTCCAATATAACCATTATAAAATTATACTATTTCTTTTAAGCTGCAAAATTCTGAAGTCTTGTGCTCCTGAAATATATTACTATACCTTGGTGGTGCCTAATTAACTTTTGCAATAAATTTAACATTTTAAGACAGTATTGAAAAAACTTCACGACACAGCAAACCTAAACCTTACTACTGTTATAAGCACATTCACACTAATATTTTAATTTACAATTAATCTGCAAAATTTAAAGCCTTTAATAACAAAGCACTTTTTATTTTCTCTGATTCAAGTTTGTTATGATAGTTCCAAGTTTTTGTACATTGCCATGTATAATGTTTAGATTTTTGCTTTCTCCATACGTACTATGTACATAGTGTATAGAGGAAGTATTATATTCCACCCAAAAATTCCATACCAAGATTTCGCCAGAAACACATGTTTTAGAACCCCCTGAATCCAAAAAAAGCATTTTCAGAAAATGGTCCGTGTGTGTGTCTGTGGACAGCATAGCTCAAAAATGAAAAGACTGTTAAATACTAAACTTGGTATTTAGATTTGGTATCTTCCAAGGAAGTGACACAAAGATTTTCAAGAAAATCCCCCCACCACCAACTACCGTTTACATGGAAAAATTTTCGAAAATTTTGATTTTCTAAAAAATTGGCTCTAACAATTTTGATTAAAATCCTGTACATTAAAGATATTTACATACCAAATAAAATGTATATCTTGAATTTTCTGGGAATAGCCTCTGAAGAGCTCTTTATTCTGGATGAATTTTGCTAAATTTTGCTTAACTGATAAACGGTAAGAGATAGACAAAAACTTACTATACAGAAAATGTTAATCTGATCAAAACACACAATTTATGTCCTTTACATTTTTTTTGTGGAGGTAACCGTTTCCGAGATATTCCTTGTTTTTGGTTTCAGTTGTAAGTACTTAAACTTTTCTCAGACAGGAACTGTCCGTTTTTCTTTTGTTCTACTCCTGGCCAAGCAAGGAAGCGATTTGCAATGGCAATCAAATAACAACAGCTTTTAGAACAATTGACTATCAGTTTAGCCTTATTTTCTTTCTACATGTAAGGAACTAAATAGTAAGCACATTCTGCTAATGATTATCTCAATCAGCAAGGTGCAGGAAGAAGAATAATCTTATGTAAGAAATTTGTAGAAGAGCTAGAGAAAGTGGGTGTAACACATCAGATTTTTTCATCTAGAATATAAAATCTTTCAAAGAACAAATCTTGCCATAATAAGGGTTTTTAGGATCCCCATTTCAAATATACAGGGCCAGACTTTGTTTCCTTAGAGAGAAGGAACTGCACTTGTATTTATTGCTTACTTACAGCTCTGTGGATATAACACCATCAGATATAAATCATTTAATTCATTTGTATAAATTTTATTGGAAACACCCACTTATTGATAGAACAAGGCTGGCAAAAGCAATGTGATATTTTAACTATGAATATATGACAAAATACTTATAATAAGCACAATAATTAATATGAGGGTTGTTTGATAAGTTCTCAGAATGAAACTCAAAATAACAACTGACCTGATTCAAGCTATTCTTATATTTCAGCATAGTCTCCATCCATGCCTTTATTCCATATTGAAAATGAGATTCATTCAGAACTACAAAATATTTGTCAACTCCAAATATCAGTTCTTCATTTGAAGAGAATCTCTGTCCACTGAGGAAACTTTTGAGCCCAGGGAAGAGATGAAAGTTTGACGGGGCCATATCAGGTGAATGAGGCTGGTGGGACAGCAAATTTTGTACATCTGCTTATATATTTTTGCCATGACAATCACACATGTGTGTGGGTGCACATTATCCTGATGGAGGATGATTTTTTTCCGTGCTAAACCTGGCCTTTTTTTGGTGTAGTTGGTCAAGATGTTGGCATTATATTCTTCTGTAATTGTTTGAGCATTATCAGTAGATCCCTTTTGAATCCCATAAAAATGATGCCATAACCTTTCTAGCCATTCCTTTTCTGGAGTTGGAGAGTCAGTATGCTTCTATTGTTTCAATTGTTGTTTTGTTTCTGGTGTATAGTAGTGAACCCACATATACATGGAAAAAAGATCTTGTGGGTTTCTCTGAAAACAGACCTACCATTGTTCAGAAATTTGCACTCTATGCATTTTTGATCTTGTGTTAACAGTTGCAGCAGCTATCTGGAAGATAATTTTTTCATACCCAAATATTCAGTCAAAATGTAACAAGCCCTTTCACATGATATTGCTACAGCTTCAGCAATTTCTTGCACTTTCAGTCAGCGATCCTCCAAGACATTTTATGGAGTTCTGTAACCATTTCTGGGGTGGTGACACATCTTGGCGACCACTAGCTGATCATTTTTTATGCTCTCCAGATCACATTTAATCCATTGACTGCAAGGACTGCAAATTATGTTACATAGGTCAAGAAGACTGGAAGCAAGGCTAAAAGAACATTTCAGAGAGATAAATCGGCGGTAGCTCACCATTTTTGGACATCACATCACGAAAATGAAATAAAGTTGTTAAAATCTGTAAACAATCCAGCAACACTCACAGTTTGGGGGAACATTCTTATTATACAACACAAAGACCAGCTCATGCATTTTGAAATACCATTACATGATTACGACCTTCTGCTGAGAACACCAGATGTCTCCACCATAACGGACCACAGAGCACAAATTCCAGCCATTAGTCGGACCTCAACTGAAGAAGGGGCAAATGCCCTTGAAACATATGTCTTGAAAATTTCATTTTAAATGAGGTGAGTATCACTATTCCAACTCATTTTTAACTATTATATTTGAACTACTTCACTTGTCTCAAACTTATGAGCTATTTAATTTTTAATTATTAATTGATCCACTTAGCAACAGTTGAATATGAAGGAGAAGAGTCTCCCAAAGTGTTCAGCAAGTCAACATGAATTTCATTTGCTATACTACCTTTCTTTACAAAGTACTTTCACTGCTAGAATCTCAGTTTTTTCCATCTTCAAAATTAACAACAATAATAAATCATCCGCAACAGAGCTCTCCACCCAGAGCACGAAACATCACCAATACACTCATAAAGGATATCTAATTATTGTGTCAGAATTATGTTATGCTAACAAAGACCATTGTTGGCAATTCTGAGACCTTGACAAACGACCTTTATATAAAACTGAAAATAGTACTTAGTCAAGATTAGTCATAATAGGGGTTCGAACCTTTATACAGTGATCATGGAAGCAGATGATTCAAGCTACCTGCAATGTGTGTATAGTGTGACATCAGTGCATCAGTATGGTCACAGCAAAACACAACTGGACTTAATGCCTGCAGTGCATAGTGTCTCTCTGCTGTGTTGACTAAGGTTTGCTGCACATAACTTTGTCCAGTATCTCTTAACTGTCACAAACTAGTCACCCCTTATTGGCTGCTTTGCTGAAATAGGCGGTTGTGCACTAGAAAGTATTTACTTGCTTAATATGAATTATTACATTAATATATTCAAAGAGAATTATCAAATTTTCATAACTACTTGAATAAGATATATTATATAGCAAGAGTTAATAAATCTAAAATAGTAAACTTTTATCAATAAATACATGTAGGTGGGTCTTTCATTTTAAACCTGCCTCTCAGATCATGAATGCATGTGCATCTTACGTGTTGCAGTGTTTATATTGCTTTTTTTACTCGACCTTGCTCAGTACAGGACTTGTATATTTACTGCACTTGGCCAATCAGGTGAAAGGAGAAGGGAATTGTGCATGGAAGGTTACATCAGAAAAGTTTTTTTTTTTTTTTTTTTTAATGCCTGCTTTTATTACATATGGCATGAGCATTTTACTGAAAATCCTATTGTGAATAGGATTGAGTGCAAGTTGTACAAAGTAGATACAAAGTTAAGTGAGTAATACAGGTCACTGCAGTAGTAAAAGCATGTACAAATATTACTTCTGTCCATTAAAAAGCATCCAAGAGATGAAATATTTCAAGGCTTTCTTGAAAAAAAATATACACACAAAGAAGTTCCCTCAGACACCATACTTCATCAGCATTTTTTAATCAACTGTTATGAACAAATACTGCATAACAATGCCAAAACATTACTAATAAGATGATAATAATATTAAATGATGTGTAGATATAAAGGAAGATATCATAACTGTTTTACAGTCATAGGCATCATGGTTTACCTGTAAATTACAATGATGAGGCCACTGTCACTTTTGTTCATAACCTAATAAAATTAGTGAAATATGCACATATACAATAAAACCACTTTTCTCTTCACTCGATTATACCGCACCTCCATCTTGTTGACATCACATGACAACTCATTGCCTACCTCTTCCTATACTCCATGTTTTGTAAACCTTCATCAATTTATAATTGTATGGAGGTTGTTTACTGGTAATAATATTCCTAACCAGCATTAATTGGGATTTGAGTCAAATACATATTTTACTGAAGCAAGTAAGCATATAGGTATAGTTTAGATAATGGAGGAAGACATCTTGCACACTGCAATTCACACAGGTCTATTGTGACTAACATAACCCCCCTCCAGGCGAAAGAGATGAAGTGAAAGAACCACAAGAGTCTACAGCATGCAGGCAGACAGATCACAGAGATACGCAAGAACCCTAACAGTTTCAGTCTCGAAGACTTGTTCCATTGTTGAAGCTGTGAGGGTGTCAACAACCCTCAGACTAAACAGCAATATTCCTTTGAGCATACATCTATGCCATATGCCACAAACCTAGAAACACTTGAAAGATTATAAGCAAATGAAATAAAAGGAAAATAATGAAATGGAAGTTGTGGTAGATAGGAAACCACCCAAGTATTGACTTACCGATACTAGGAAAATCATAAATCTATGGGTCAGAGTGGGTGGTTTTTGGGGATTGAACCTAGGGGTTACTAAATATGAGTCACACATTTTACTGGTGTTTGGTAAATAAGTATGCATATTCAATTCAAAATACTCATAAGGGCTACAATATTCCTTTCAAAAGATCTAGGCAAAAAATCTAGGCAAAAAATGATTTACCAAACTTTTATTGTTCTCTTAAGCCTTCAACAGGAGTTAGACTCAACTGCCTAGAAGGTGTATTTTTATTTCATTACCTTTTTTCTGAAATTCTATTCCAATCTTGATTCAGTTTATACATAGTTAAGAATCACTGATGACTGTTACTCTATGTGGTTAATTGATTAATTTCTCTATTAACTGGTACATAAAGCATATTATTTTGGTTACGTTTTACAAACTCATCTCTGTAAATATATGCATAAGAAAGATAAGATTCCTTCTTCTACTGTTGGGTTGGGTAGCTCAGGTGGTTAGGTGCTGGCCTTCTGATCTCAAGATCATGGGTTCTAAGCTGGAACTGACTAATGGTTTTTAAGTGTACATATAATAGAACTCCTGTGGGATGAAATTCCAGCCGTCTGGAATCGCAGATATGATCCTGGCATTGACAGCATTGTTAGCAAACAAATAATTTTGTTTTTTCTTCTGCTACAGAGCCATCTCAATATGTTATTGTTCATATGGGTTTTGCATCTTGGCAGCTGGACATGCTTTGTCTGTTCTGATTTCATTTTTTAAAAATGTATGGTGTTAAATGGTATATCTGTGTTGCCATCTAATGCATACATGCAGGGTTCGATTTAATGGGAGGGTAAGGGAGGGATTTGCCTCTCTCATTAGATAATTTCCCTGGCTTGTTAAAGAAGAATTATTTTTCAGCCAGGGAAGCATTTTTTTTTTATTTTAATATATAAATATTTTCAAAGAGAGCAGTAATAATGCTTATAATAAAAAGAGTTTTATCACATCAAGGGCAAAATATTTTTGTAAATTTGGTGAGTGGATTGTTTACAATATTTGCATCTAGTATAATAGACATTTTTTCATTGTTGCTATGTATTGGTCTGAATGTCCCAACACCAATTATTTATGTATACTACTGGAAGAAATATACTGATTCAAAGAAAGTGTGATTCAAACACACATACATTAGTTTCAACCTTTTCTTCTCTCCTGCTGTTGCGAGTTGTTAATAATAATTATGGGTAAATATTCAGATGTTATAATTTTCAGCTTTAAACACTTCATCTTATATAATCTCTACCAGATTACATAATTTTTGGAGCCTTTTAAATTTCCGTGGGTAAAATTTCTCAAACAAACATATTTTTTAGTACAGGTCCAATATTTGTTGCTTCTACACTTATCACACTGTAATTAATAAACTAAAAGTCAGAATGAAACAATATGCTTTTTCTTAGCTAGAGCAAATTAGAATGCTAATATGTGCTGAGTATGAATTTTCTATCCTTAATAAGACGAGTGTTATGATTTTTTTTTTAAATAAAAGATTTAAGAAAAATTCCATACCTATGTACTAGAAAAGTCAGGCAATAAGAAACTGGTTTGTTATTGGGTTTACAATGGGAACCAAGAAAGAGAAAAATTTGACAAAGTTAAGAGAATGTTTTAAAATAAGCCAGAATTCTGCAACTTATAGCACTTATTGTCTATAACAACAAATGTCCTCTATCCATTCAGCTCTTAGACACCAGGCAACAAGCTGCAGGCATGTTATGGTAAAAAGTTCTCTGGCAAGGCTATGGTAGAGAAAGTCCTCTATGATCTAGGGGTAACATGCTAGTCTCTGGTTCCCAAGGTTGCGAGTAAAAACCTGGCAGAAGGCAATGATTTTTTTGGGCATAAAAATCCTTAGCATGGCTTCCTTTGGAGGTAAAGTAAAGCCGTTGGTTCCATGTTGTAGATTTACAGCTTGCAAAAGTACCCGAAGAGGTCTTTGAGCAAATTAAGCACTCTTTCATGCCCATTGTAGAATGGGCATAAACATTCAATAATGTAAACATAAAGTGTAAAGTCAACTATCAGTTTCATCTGCTGACTTTCATAATACAAAAATCTGATGTGTTCCATTCACATGACTTTCTCTAACTGTTATTCAAACTAGCTATTCTAACAACAGATTATTCTTCAATTTACACAGTAGTGCAAACAAATGTTAATATGCACATGAATTTTTTTACTGCCTTGTGAAGGGGCACCATGATGGTGATGAAGGTTAGATGTGCAGATAACCTCTGGCCTAACTGTATAAAAATTATATGTGGTATTAATTTGACCATCACTGTTACAAAATTCCTCCAAACATCAATAAATGTATAAAAATGATTAGCATGGACATTCTGTCTGTAATCATATGTTACAATATAATGCAATAGAATTTAATGCTTTGTCAAGTCTGTGGTGAAAATCTGTAACACTGCTCACAAAACTGTAAAAATGCTTCCTTTGTCATAACATTATAAGAGAGCCTCTGCTTTCCTACATTTTATAAGCTATTCATAAAAGTTGGCAAAGATGTTATGATGTATAATCTATAAGAGTTCATAATATTAATCTTATTCATATACTTTTTAGTATTATTATTTGTGAAATTATTCACTGCCACAAGTCACAAGTATAATACTTTGTACTGTCCCTAGAGTGCGTCTCCTTCACTCTGGTACTTTCATGTAACTAAATAAACAAAATGGTATTATTTATTTCAGCCATTGTGGAAGTTCTAATTTCATTTATATGCTTAACCTGAGTTCTTTCAAAATGTCAGAATCTGCTTTGTATACTTGTTCATGATATGAACAGTTCATAGTTCACAGTTGAGAGTTGGGATGCTAATTGGTGTAACACTAATTATTTTACCTTCAAACACTTGTCTAGTTTTACCCATGCAACCCTCTGATATATGAGCAGTGAATTTTTGTTCAAACCATATAAAGGATTACTCTTCCTTAGTCTGCTGACTAAAAATGGGACCAGAATGTAATTTAGTATTTCTTTTCATTTACTGTCTGCCATATAAATCAGACCAATTATGCATCTTGCACTAATTGCACACCAATCCCTATTTTTTTCCTGTTATGTATAAGGGTTTCTTTACACAAGTTTGCAATAGTTAGGGAGGTATCGAGGGAGTAAGGGAGCTATCCTTGATTGATTGACTGAAGCAAGGGGTTTAGTTATGAAGGAAAAGCTGCCAGGCTGTTTTATTTGCAAATTGTGCATTTATACTTTCTCTACTTTACACATAAATCATAGAAAAGTATTTCATTCCAATCAAAAATGTACTATCAATATTTCACCAGGAGTACACATTTAGGGATCCCTGATCTAAAAAAATTTTTTTTAGAAAAAGGTATTTTTGTCTGTGTGTCTGTAAATAGCACAAGTGAAAAATGAAAATTTGGTTAAATGCAAAATTTGATATTTAAGTTCAGCGTTTTTCAAGAGTATGACACAAAGATGTTCAAGAAAATCCCACCACATAAAACTACCCTTTACATGAAACATTTTTAAAAACTTTTATTTTCTCAAAAATGGCTCTAAAGATTTATATTAACATACCATATATTAAAGATATTTACATGACAAATAAGACGTATATCTTTTATTTCCTGGGAATAGCCTCTGTAGTCCTGTTTGTTCTGGATGACTTTTGTATAACTAGTAAACCACAAGAGTTAGACAAAGCTTGTACACAAAAAAATGTAGATCTCTTCAAAAGATACAATTTATGTCCTGGAGCTAACCATTTTCAAGATATTCCTTTGTACTGGTTTCAAATTTAAAATTTGTTCTTCATGCTCTGCTGGTACCTTCTGTGCTATTTTTGTCTTAGTCCACATACATAGCCAATACCTCTTCATAAATTTTGAATGTTGATACAGTTGGTGATCCTTTTCTTAGTGGATATTACTTTCGCTTCATGAATTATCATTTTCGTAGAAACTGAAATTCTTTCTTTCTTGTTCTCTAAAATCTAAGTATTGAGTTCTGCTTCAAGTTTTGACCATTTAATAGTTCCAATTCTATGAGGTGCTTTCTTTAAAACATCTTCCTGATTCTGCAAGTTCTTATTATTTTATCAGTTGGAGGTGAACATGCTCATTAGCATATGCAATCACTTGCAGCTTAAATGCAATAGTATAGCAATGCCGTTTTTCAGCCATAGTCTGCAAATAAAACCACAAAATATGACACAAACGGATCTCCACACTAAATACAACAAAAATGAAGTTTGAACGAACAACGTAAAAACTGTTAATGACAATGCTTGTGCAACCACTAAACTCTGTACAATTGGAATGCTCAAAATTTGCAAGAAAGCTAACAGTGATTTGCTATAAGCTTCAATTCTTCAAAATGTCTTAACATAGACATTTTGAAGAATTGAAGCTTATAGGTACCTACCTACCCTAGCTTGCTACTGGCATATAAGACATCTCCAGTTTTTGGACCTATTTTTGAAGGAATTTATACACTGGCAAATACAGTGCATTTCTCAATCAGAAATACATCTATTTTCATTTTGTTACTTCTCGCTATGCAAAAAGGACCAAATTTCTATGTCAATCGGATAGTGACCAATATAAAATATTTAACTATTGCTTAAACCCAGTGTATTCTCTTAGTTCCTTTCTAGTTATAAGGAACTAAGAAATAAGACCATTTCTGCTAATTTTATCTCGATTAGCATGAAGTAGATAAAAGAATAATCTGTTGTTAGAATAGCTAGCTTGCATAACAGGTAGAGAAAGTCATGTGAATGAAGCACATGAAAGATATTTGTATTATGAAAGTCAGTAGGTAAAAGTGGTAGTTGATTGATCAGCAACAAAGTCCAAACAAATTTAGTATAAGAGAAGCAATTCTCTACTTTACATAGCTTTCTGTGTCCTGCTTCTGCTAAGAATGGGCTGGATATTAAGTTGCTAGCAAAATTGTTATTTTTTAAAGTAAAAATTAAAAGGGAGCCCATTTGTGACAGAGAAAGTATCAAGATGGTCCCAAAGTGGTCCCAAAGTCTGGTACCACCATGCCCTGCAAAGATAAAAAGAATATAAAACTGACACATTGTTATGCAAATTTGTTTTTAAAAAAAGAAAAGCATGGGAGCTTCAATCAGGTATTATATTAGACATATTTTAAGCATGTTATGTAACACTTTTAGACCTTGTTACAATTTTTCTGGGAGAAAAATCTGTATTATGTTAAAAAAAACTAGCAAGAAAACAGAATAAAAATTGGTAATAAACATACAAGATACAAATATTTATTTTTTGGACTAAAATGCCCAAAACGACACTTTAATTTACCCATAATATGAAGAAAAATTGAAGACCTGAAATGAAAGAGGCAATGGTTTTTTGTTCATACACTAAAACTTCATTCTGTAATGTTGTTTGTAGTCATAAAATCAAATTCTGTGTTTTTCATGACATTGTGAGAAATGGAAGAGTAGTGACAGCTTTTCAAAAATGACAACTGAGAGAGTTTAAACCAATATAAAATGAATATCTCAAAAGTGGTTAATGCCATAGAAAAGATTTTTAAACAAATTTGTGTGTTTCAAAGACATTTTTGTGTAGTAAATTTTGACTACTAGTTTAGTTATACAAAATTATGCAAAACTCATTCCAAATGAATGACTCATAAGCTTTATGCAGAAAATTCAAGATATACACTTTATTAATCATGTACATGTCATGCACAATTACTGTTTTAATCTTAGCTGTGTTATTTATCCGAAAATTAAAAGCAGCAAAAAAAAAAAAAAATCCATGTAAAGGATAGTTTGATGTGGGGGAATTTTATTGAAAAATCTTGAAATTGTATCTTTGGAAGATGAAGTTTATGAAGTCTGATATTCACTTAATATTTGATAATTTAGAGAGAGAGGGAGGAGGAAAGGTGAGAGGATGGGAGAGGAAGGAGATGGAAAGGAGTGAGGGAGAGGTAGAGAGATTTCTAAAAATGCTTTTTTCTGGATTCAGGAATTTCAGAACTTGTATTTCCAGTGAAATTTGTTTATGAAATTGTGAGTAAAACATAATTCATCCATCCGTTATAAGTAGGCACAAGAAAAAGCAAAAATCATCAATGTTCTTAGATAAATTCAGCTCCATTTTGGCAAGATATAAGATATATATATATTTGGTCATGGATGACATAAAAGAGGACTATGATTATAGCGAGTTTCTTTATGCAGCTTTACATCTCATGACATTCAACATGATTTACATTTACTCATACTTGTTGGTCAGTGTTGTCTTGCAAATTATTATATATACTTGCAACTTAGGAAATTCCTGTTATCATTAATAACTTATCTGGTATTACTTTCAATCCTGCTATAATTTATTTTGCAACTATTGAACTACTTGTTAAACTACTGTTCGAGTAATTTGCATAATTGAAATATGATTAATTACGGATTGGATTTGGTTATTCAGGTGTTACAATTTCAACTTCAAACGTAAACCTGTTTCTTCTGTTTAAATTAGCTTCTGATAACTTTTGTTTTATTTCATTTCCTTTTAATCATCTATAACTAAAAATCATTGCCATTAAGGATTAAAAGTACTTTACATTGATGTAGTTACCATTTTTTTTTTCTTAATATAAATGAAATGGTTGGTTCCATTGAGAACATTAATGTTTGACATTAGTGACAGTTATAAACAAATTATTGAATTCTGATTTATAATATTCATTAGTAACAGGTTTTAAAGCTAAAGTATCAGTTTCTTAATACATAATGACTTCACAATGAATAATTAGACATTCACATAGATCTGTAGATCATATCTTCATCAGGGCAGTTTTTTAGTAATCATCAGTTTGATCATCATTGCAATCAAGTAGATGGAGAGCACAAAAGTAACTATGGGTGCTACAATCATGTTTACCATCATCAAAACGATTCCCACACATACTCTGCCAAATAATCCCACGTTTCGAAGCATTTTTCTAAAAAATCTGCAAACAAACAAATGCTGTGTTACTGTAAAGATGAAGAGCACAAATTCTCTATCATACTCTAAAAAGTTTGTTATGTTCCATCACATGACTTTCTCTACCTGTTCTGTAAATAAACTACTCTTACAAAAGATTCTTATTTTATCTACAACATGCTAATCGAGATAAACATTAGCAGAAATTATCTTATTACTTGCTTCCTTGTATATAGAAGGGAAATAAGTGAATACATATGCTAGATTAAAATAATAGTCAAATCTTTTAAAAGCTGGTCGCTGTGTAACAATTGAAATTCATTTTCTTTGCATGGACAGAAGTAAAACAAAAGAGATATGAAACAAAAGAGGACCTGAGAAGAGCTTAGATAGTTTAAAATTCAAAACAATAACAGGGAATATCTCGGAATTCAGTAACTCTACCAAAAGAAGAAGAAGAAGAAAATGCATGTTGCATTTCTTTGGTTGCCCATGTAAGAATGGGGAAAATTGACATAAGTTTCAAAATATCCAAATAATTTCATTTTTTACTTTCTCTACAGTACTATGTTACATATTAGGTAGATAATGTATTGTATTCCAGTATTCCTCCCAAAAATTCAATGTCGAAATTTCACCGGAAATACACATTTTAGTGTACAAAAAAAGACTAGAAAAAGGTTCGTGTGTGTATGTATGTGTGCACGCGCGCGTGTGTATCTGTGAACACAATAACTCAAAAACCTAAAGTTGATAAAACACCAAACTTGGTATTTAACTTTTGTATCTTCCAAGGATGCGACACGAAGATTTTGAGACAAACCTCCCCACCCCAAACTATTTTGATTTTTTCAAAAATGGCTGTAAAGCTTTTGATTAAAATACCGTATATTAAATGTACTTACATGACCAATAAAATGTATATATTTAATCTTCTGGAAATAGCATCTGTAGACCCCTTCATTCGGATGAATTTTGCTGAACTTTGCACAACTGGTAAACCGTGACAGATAGGCAAAAGCTCACTACACAAACAATGTAGATCTCGTTAAAAAACAATTTATGTCATACATTTTTTCGAGATACTGATCATTTTCGAGATATTCCTTGTTATTGGTTTCAGATTTAAAGCATTTAAATTGTTCTCATTTGGAAATTTGTTAATTCCTGGTGAGCAAAAATCAAAAATCAAACGGCTTTTAAAAGATCTGGTTATCACTTTAAAAAATGAAATGAAGTTTTATTTATGGACGCTCTATAACTGCTGTGATTCTCAGCGTCCCATTCTATACTGCCGCTTATTTTTGCTCAGAGGCCTCTCTATCAGGCTTGAGGTTCTTTTACGTGCGTAAATCTACGACATGGGACCCACGACTTCACTTCCCTTCCGAAGGAAGCAATGCTAAGGATTTTTACGCCTGAAAAATCGCCGGGTTTGAACCCGCAACCTTGGGTATATGAAGTTAGCATGGTAACCATTACACCACGGAGGGCGACAGTGTTTTAAAGGTATTCTTTGTTGCAAGAATAGATAGAAGAAGTAACTTTTTAAGAATAATTTGTTACAGAGATGTAGGGAAAGTCATGTCAATGGAACACATTCGATTTTTTCAAACGGGACGTCATCTTTCATTTCATACCTCTTTTGTTTGACTCTAGCCACGTAAAGAGAACCGAATATAAATGGTTTCACAAAACGATAGATTGTAAAATATTTGACTATTGCGTTAGCCTAGTGAATCCATTCCATATTTCCTTCTGCTTACAAGGAACCAAGTAATTAGCAGTTTCTGCTAATATTTATATCGCTTACTATGATGTAGATAAAAGAATAATCTTTTGTAAGAATAGTTTGTTGGCAGAACAGCTAGAGAAAGTCATGTGAATGGACTACATAAGATTTTCGTTTTTGATTTATTATGCTTTTCACAGATCTTAATTTTGGACTATTAGGTACCTAAATTGGATTGCAATTCAAAATTTTAATGATTAAAGGAATAAGTATATAATAACGGAAATAACATGTTTATACATTACAATTTTACACATTAATACACACATGCTTTTCTAAAATGTTTATCAATGGTCCTCAAAACATGCACTTCCAATGAAATCTTGGTGTGGAATTTTTATTGCAGTGCAATAACTTCTCTATGTCGTATATTTTACATAGTAGAGAAAATAATGAAAGAGAGATGTGTTTCACCCCATAATCCGTTGCTTTGCATTTCCAGGAGTTTACAAATTCCCGCATGTGAAACGTTTAAGTATTTTAATACTGAAACCAATTCCAAGGAATATCTCAAAAATGGTCAATTCCACGACAAAAATGTATCTGACATAATTATGTGCTTCAGCGAGATATACATTTTGTGTAGTAAGTCTTTGTTTATCTCTTACGGTTTACCAGTTATGCAAAATCCAGCAAAATTCATACAGAATAAAGAGGTCTTCAGCGGCTATTCCCAGAAAATCCAAAATATAGATTTTATTTGTCGTGTAAGTATCTTTAGTATACAGTATTTTAATCAAAATCGTTAGAGCCATTTTTGAGAAAATCAAACTTTTCGAAAATTTTTCCATGTAAGGATAGTTTGGGGTGCGGGATTTTCCTTAAAAGCTTCGTGTCGCATCCTTGGAAATGGAAATGGCGTTTTATTTATGGACGCTCTTTAACTACTGTGGTTCTCAAGCGTCCCATTCTAAATTGGGCGTGAAAGACCGCTTAATTTTGCTCAGAAGCCTCTCTCTCAGACTTGAGGTTCTTTTACGTGCCGTAAATCTACGACACGGGACCAACGGCTTTACTTCCCTTCCGAAGGAAACCATGCTAAGGATTTTTACACCCGAAAAAATCCATCGTCCTCCGCCGGGTTTGAACCCGCGTGGTAACCATTACACCACGGAGGGCGACACATCCTTGGAAGATATACCAAATTTAGTGTTTTACAGTCTTTTCGTTTTTGGGTTACAGTGATCACAGACACACCAACACACACATGTACCTTTTTCTAAAAGTGATCTTTTTTTTTTTTTTTTTTTTTTTTTTTGGCTACGGGGACACCAAATCGTTTTTTCCGGTGAAATCTCGACATCTAATTTTTGGGTGAAATGCAGGACCTTTTCTATACACTATATACAGAGTACGTGTAGAGAAAGTAATAAAAACAGAGGACCAAATGCCAGCTATTGAAGTGTGAAAGAGAATTAAACACAGACAGCAGCAAACACCTACTAGAATTATCTGCATACCTGTTACAGATAAATATCAGCTAAGCAACACTTCACTAGCTGCCTCTGTGCAATCCAGAACCTGTTCCGCCGAAATCTTCACCTATTAGCCAACGTGTGCTTCTGTTTCAACGTGTCAAATCATCTGATCGCTTATCGCTTTGGGCCACACGCTTACCTGTCTTAACAATAACCACTAAAATGAAACACTATACCTCTTTGTTACTACATGTTTTATAACGCATTATATTCAGCGTTGCCATCATTTTAGTATGAATTGGACACTGTAAAATATTTTGGTGATATTGAAGGAAGACCTAATTCTGGAAAAGAAGGTAAAGCACATCGGAATTCGCTATTTTTCTTTTAATTTACCTTTATTTATACTACGTACTTACATTAAGTAGAGGAAGTATTGGAGGAAGGAGGGGAAAATGAGGCATAACTTTAATTTTATCTTTCTAATATAATTATAGTTCAATTGCAGTTTCAGGATTACAGCCAGTACATTCAGCATCTTAAATTCGTATGTTAACAGATTATTTTCTTCTTTGCGAGTTCCTAAAATCTAAAAATAGACCACGAAATGAGCCAAGCAAGCAAGACACCACACTGGGCAAATACGTCTTAAACATTATGAACAATTTTAGAAAAAAAAAACAACACATTTTCATTTGTCTTTTTGTAAATCTCTATGACAAATTATTGTTAAAAAGCTTATTCTTCTATCAACTTCATGTTAATCCACATAAAATTAATAGAAATTGTCTTATTATTTGCTTCCTTGTATGTAGAAGGTAAATAAAGGAGTACTATAGGCAAAGCAAGAGTCAAATCTTTTAAAAGCTGAGTGCTATATTATTGAAATTCCTTTATTTATATGGTTGATAATTTTCCGTATGAGAAAAGTGTTAACTATTTTAAAGCTGAAACCAATAACAAGAAATAAAATCAGCTCTACAATGGACATACATTATATTATGTGTTTTAATGAGATCTAAACTAAGTTTTTGTCTATCTCTTACGGTTTACCAGTTATGCAAAATTCAGCAAAATTCATCCAGAATAAAGAAGTATTCAGAGGCTATTTCTAGAAAATTCAAGATATACATTTTATTTTATCATGTAAATATCTTTAATATACGATATTTTAATCAAAATCGTTAGAGCCATTTTTTAGAAAATCAACCATTTCGAAACATTTTCCATGTTAACAGTAGTTTCTTGAAACTCTTTGTGTCATATCCTTGGGAGATACTAAACGTAAATACCAAGTTTGGTATTTAACAGACCTTTCGTTTTTGAGCTATGCTGTGCCAAGTCTCTCTCTCTCCCCCTCTCTCTCTCTATCTCTCTCTCTCTCTCTCTCTCACACAGAATGACACACAATCACATACACTGGCCTTTTTCTAAAATTAATTTTTATTCTCACAACATGCATTTCCGGTGAAATCCCGGTATCGAAATTTTTGGCTGGAGTACAATACCTTCTCTATACACTATGTACATAGTAGATGTAGAGGAAGTAAAAAGTACTTCTATTTTCTAAAGCTATAATAAAGCGTATGTTCAATTCAGTAAAATACAAAAAGTATTGATTATTTGCAAATGCAATATGCACTTAAGTACATAATTCAACGGTTACTATGACATTTTAAGTTAAGTCGCATTTCATCTTGATTCACATAACAAGGGATGCTAAGTGTCAACCTTGATTGAAGCGTAATTCTTAGTAAGCCGTATTTGGGCAGTCTTTTTGATAGGTGCTAAACTAGTTCAGATTCTCGTTTAAGCATCGTGTTTCTCCTCTATCAGTTTTCCTTTTATAGCTTCCGACGATGTTTGCTATTGGGATTTCAATATACTTAAAACTATGATCTTGGTTGCAGCTTCTCTACTAATTTTGAATATGTGGGCTTATTATTAGAGCTTTAAAATATATTAAGGTAAAATGGTGTGCAAATGAGTCCCCTACAAATTTTCTAGCGGACTCATTTGACCCGCCTCTACTATTCGGAATGAACGAATGAATAAATGAATGAATTAAGTTTATTTATTGACATAAAAGTATCATACACTGAGCTCAACAATCGAACGAGTCCTTAGACCGTACATGCTTTTGCAATACACAAACTAGTAAGCAATATTAAAACAACAACAACAACAAAGAATTAAAAGAGTAAACATGAAAATAAAAAGACAAAGATATTCAAATACAGCAACTTAAATTTACAACACAGAATAAACCTTATGCAGATGCATTAATGCCCCCTATTATAATGGACAAATACAATTAAGAGAAATATATACACACTATATAAAACCACAACACAACAATGACATCAGTATGACATAAGATATATGTATGTAAAACATTGTAATCACTTTTATTTAGCTATTCTTATCTCCCCCCTCTTCTCTATTTTCAGCCTTCTCAGGTCTCAGCTATCTTGCCTTAAATATGAATTTACCTAGCCCGTCCACGTCTTCCGTGCCTGCCAGTAGTGTCCAACATGCTTCTAGCTCTACATTCGCGGTAGTAAGGGATCACGGTAAATATTTTTCCCTCCATTCCTCCTACATCTTGCCAAGATATGGGTCCACGACTCTTCCTCCTCGCAAATGGGGCAGATTCTCATACCATTCTCGTCAGCAATTTTTAAGCCCCGTTATGCACACGAGCCCCTCTCTAGTGAGTTTGGTATCTGTTTTGATGTATTGCTCTATACCCCACTCCACTTTAGCCCAGCTAATGAAAACTTCTCCGTGCATTGTGCAATTATTTTCTGTCTGTCAGTATCACAGAGGCGGTTCTTACCTTTATTCCAAATACTCGTTTGTTTGCCTGCCCCGCTATCCAAATGTATCCCATCCCAATGCTTTCCAACCCTTTCTTTAATTTTGAGACTTACTCGAACTACCTTCCATTCGCAACTGTTCATGGTAGCAGACTGCCCTAATTAGAGATTGGTTTCCGTGATCGATTCTCATCCAATATTTATCCTCCCTGCACCCAGAATTCCTTTCCAAAATTGGCTCCTCATTTGGTCCAGATTCCCTGTTTGTTCCCACTTATAATAAGATACTTCGTCTTCAAGCAATAGTTATTTTTAACGCTCTTTAACCTGGTTGGTCATATCGGACATGAATGAAATCGGTGAAATGGTGCTCAGAAGATCTCGGGGTCTATGGCGCTTAAAATTATTCGACATTAGTCTTCTCAGGATAAGGGGAAAAACCTTATCCTGGTTCCCAAGTGAGATTCGAACTCGCGACCTGTTGAATGACCGATCCCGGTGGCCGCGCTCGCTAAAGTGACTCGCTTTGGCGCTTCGTGGTGCACAGGATCGTGGGTTCGAGTCCCGCCTTGTGTCTATGTTTATGCATGTATAGGTAAAAGGAAAACGTTAAGAATAATAAGGTCCACTAAGGAAATAAGGAATACAGTGCCGGAGTCATGACAAGCCTCCGGAACTGTATTTAAAAAAAATGTGAAGCAGACACGCTAACCTCACACTACCCAGGCGAGCTAATAGTAGGTAGTACTTAATCTTAAAGGTAATATTTACCTGTGAAAGCTCAGTTTTTCCTGAAGCGTCTTTTTTGCTACACTTCCGGACAGTCAAACTCGCTGATGAACTCCCAAGTGGTTCCAAAAAATACGTGTTGTTGCTCCCCTGACTCATTTGCCCCTCCTTCCCCTATATTTCACCCAAAAATTCGATATCGAAATTTCACCAGTTTTGGAAAAATGTTCTGTGTAGGAATGCGTGTGAGTTTTTTTTTCTTCTGAAATCGAACTGTCTGATAAACACCAAACTTGGTAAACCTTTTCTAAACAGACGACACGAAGATTTTCAAGACTATCCCCTCCCCAAATTTGTGCATGGATGTTTTTTGTTTTGTTTTTTTGTTTGAAATCGAAATGTCTTATAAACAGCCATTTTGGTATTTAGGTTCAGCTATCGGACCGGTATGTAAAACCCTTGACGGACAATTATGATAAAACTATAAATAGCTCAGCTGAACTTTATAAAAAGCTTGAACCACGACACGAATTTTATTTCTTAAACATGTAACGCAGCTGGAAGTTCGAAGGACTTTATATATCCTGTGGTGTGTTCTCTGTTGCTGAACTGTTTACTGTTATTTCTTATCATAATGCTTGCTTCATTTTTCAGATTCTTAATAATGTCCGTGTGACAATTAAGAACTTGCTGTAATTTCAGGTCTTCGTGAACGTGTAGTTCCAGAGCAATCTTTGCCAATTAAGTATATACCTTCATCTCTTTGTTCATCAAACACAAAATCACACGTGGGGCTTGTGTGAGGCAATTATCTCATTTCACAGGATTACTTTCATTATTTAGAGGTTCTCAAATAAAATAAAAAGTTGTATGCTGGAAATAACACGAGATTACTACGCTTTTGTTGGTTCTTTTGGGTTTGTTTCTAAAGGAACATTTCCGTCTTAAAAGATCTTGCGATCAGCGCCAGGGGTATTCTCAGATGATTTCTGATAAGGTGTGAGGACATTTTCAAATGAAGTGCAACCGAAAAGGGTCTACCTAGCGAATTGGGGAGCTATGATGTGGAGAAGGAAGCGAAGTACGACCAGGAAGTACCCACATAAGTACAATGACAAAACTACTGGATCTACCAAACTAGGAGATTCCCACGAAAAATTGCGACAGTACCGGAAGGGAGGATGAGGGGAGAGAAACTCGAAGGGCGATCAGAACCGGATGACGACAGGCGCAAACTTCGATGAAATCCCTATCGGTTACAGTTGGAATGCTACCCTTGCTGACAAGCCCCGACCCTTCCGGAGAACCCCCAGAGGGAGCCCTGAAACCAGAAGATGGGTCCAGACCACCGGAAATGCTTGCGTTTTGCTGAAACACGTTTTGTGTCCAGCCGCTATCTTGTGGTACTACACGTTGCATATGCTGATATGGTAACGTCTGTCAAATTAATTGTTATTCCAAGTAAAACGCAAAGTACAATGGAAGGGGAGAAAGCTCTAGTTGAAGTAATATTTAATGCAATAATATTTTTCGATCTGTCAGAAGTCATTTTTGATAAATTGGTATTATTGCAGTCAACTTCGCGGCAATGTTATCAGTTAATTTTTTCTAATCTCTTGGTTTAAGGCTGAAGAAGGTCAAAGTATCAGATTTGACCAAACCTTCGGAATTGTTTGTTTCTGTTGTCTATACCCATAAATTCCACTGCATGAACTTATAAAGTTAATCTACCCTAATTCCTCTGTTGAGTGCACTAAATAAACGGTCCTGAATATACGTATGAGGCAGTCATATATTCTTATAAGATGCAGGTACGTAAACATACACATGTGTTTGGGGAAGGCTTGGAATCAAAAAGGGGTGACAAGTATCAGAGAATATTCCAAAGATTATGATGACTTACTAGGTGCAGAAGAAAATTAGCAATGCAAAAAGAAAAGGACAGAAAAGGCAGCAGCAGAGGAGAGGGAAAGGAAAGCTGAGAGTCAAACTATCAATCTGGTGAATTTTAATGTAAGTTATGCATTCAAATCTTTCCTTGTTTTCTCGCTATTGATATTTTCAGCATTGTTCTTCCTGTAAAATGTTCCTTGCGGTATAGTTTTTCACATGTACATGTTCACAGAGGGACAACGAATAAGAATTGTCCTAGACTTTACTGTCAGATGTATTTAAGCATACATTTTCAATTCTCGAACAAAAAAGATATATATGGTTAAAAATAGCAGATTAAAACTTTAAAATTTTTGGTGTCTATACCAAAGAAGACACAGAAATACCTAGAGCAATTTCAAAAAGTACATTCACTATGAACCTAGGTTATAATATTAGATCAAAAATTTAATTTTTTTGTCACAAGGGCCTTTTTTTTGTGACGTGACAAAAACAAATAAATTTGATCATAAGTTCCAAATCATTAGAGTAAAATTAATGACTCTTGCTCTGTATCTTATTTACATTATATTACATATGTGGTATGAATTTCAAAAAGCTAACATTATTAGTTTGGAATTTCAAACTTTCAGTCATACATGACCTTAAACGCTTATACCTTTGTAAGAGTATTATTAAAGGTAATATAAATAACAGATGCAATATATCCCTGATGTGCTGAAGCCTCTTTAGTTCATTTTGTAGGCGATGGCGTTCCGCCTTAGGGTTGCATGTTGGGCATTTGTGTAAGATATGCCGACTTGTTGCGGAAAAACCTTGAAAAATACAAAAATAAAGAAAAATAGGAAACCTGCATATTTCAAGGTTTTTCACTCAAGTTGATTTTAGGATATTACACAATTTCTTGGCTATGCATGTGTGGCATAACCTTGATTCAACAGAAACAGAAGTGGGTTCTGTATCTTAAGCGTTTTGTTTGTTGCTTTATTGCTATCAGTTTTGTAAAATTTTAATACTTAAGCACACAATTCATAATCTTGAATAATTACGTCATTCATTATTTGAAGGTAATGGCAAACGATGTAATATCTAAGACAAGGATATCATTTACAGGAGGGGCATTATAATGTATAAGCAAAATGAAATAGCAGTTTCAGAAAATTGTACAAAAAATATGTATACTATTGAGAAGGAGTAGAAAAATCTGATGTGTTACATTCACCTGACTTTCTCTACCTTTTCTGTGACAAACTTAGTTCCTTATAAATAGAAGGGTACTAACGGAATACAGTATGCTAAAGCGATAGTCAAGTATTGTCATGCGATTGTCATTGAATTTCCTTTCTTTGCATGGACGAGAGTAAAATAAAAGAAACACAGAGACTTCCTGTTTGAGAAAAGTATAAGTATTTTAAAATTGAAACCAATAACGAGGAACCAGATCCACAACAAAAATGAAAAGGACATAAATTGTATGTTTTGACGAGATTTAATTTTTATGTATAATAATTTTTCGTATATCTATTAAGGCATACCAGTTATATAAAATTCATCCAATGAAGAGATCTTCAGAGGGTATTCTCCGAAAACTCAATATGTACACTTTATTTTCATGCAAATATCTTTAATATACAGTATTTTAATCAAAATCGTTAGAGCCATTTGTGTGAAAAATACAATTTTCGAACTTTTTTCCATTAAAGTGTAGTTTGGAGTGGGCGGATTTTTCTGAAGATAGTCATGTCGTATCCTTGGAAGAACTGATCTTAAATTCCAAGTCTGGTATTTAAAGGACTTTTCATTTTTGCTATGTTGTCCACAGACACACACATACTGACCTCTTTCTAATGTTTGTTGTTTTGTTTCGCTTTTGGATTCAGGGATCCTCAAAACAATGTATTTACGGTGAAACCTTGGTACTGAATTTGGGTTGAATACAATACCTTATCTGTCTACTATGCACATCGTATATATGTGCTAGAGAAAGTAAAATATCTGTAAGATAAGTTTGGTAACTTCCGCACACAAGCTACCGTAAAGTTTTGAAATGTGAGCCCATTCATCAATTTCTACCCTTATTTGCGAAGAAAAATAATACAATATAACGTTATCTCCTTCCGCTTCAAAGTATTAACTGCGAAACTATGGGAGTTAGAGACATTCATTCTATAGCCCAGTGATTTTCTATGAAGAGGAATTGAAAACACTGGCGTCAAATACCCGCACTGTGAAATCGCCCATCATACTTGTCAAACTTTTAACTTTTTTATGTTAGAAAAAATGTAATGTGTTCCATTCATATGACTTACTGTATATCTCTGTAAAAAATTATTGTTAAAAGCGTATTACTTTCACTACACTTACTATATACATAGTGTATAGAGAAGGTATTGTATTCCACCCAAAATTCGATACCCAGATTTCATCGGATATACAAGTTTAAGATTATAGGTCACCCGAGTCCAAAACAAGCATTTTTAGAAAAAGGTCCATGTGTGTGTCTAGGGCAGTATAGCTCAACTGGTATTCAAGTTTGGTATCTTCCAAGGATACGGCATGAGAATCCTCTACCTCAAATTACCGTATATACGGAAAATGTCTTGAAAATTTTGTTTTTCTCAAAAATGACTAATGGTATTGATTAAAATACCGTATATTAAAAATAAAAGTATATCCTGAATTCTCTGGGAATAGCTTCTGAAGACCTGTTCATTCTGGATGAATTTTGTATAGCTGGTAAACCGTAAGAGATAGACAAAAATTGCTGTACAAAAATATAGATATCGCTAAAACACACAATTTATGTTTTTTACATTTTTGTTGCAGAGCTGACCGTTTCCGAGATATTCCTTGTTATTTGTTTCAATCCTGAACTACGCCTCTTCTTATATGGAGCATCTTTCGATTCATCTCTCTTATTTTTCTGGAAATTCAGAGCGAACCGAACTGGAAATTCAGAGCGAACCGAACTTCAATTGTTCACACATCGTTCAACTTATTAAACATTTGACTATTGTTTTAGCCGGTGTATTCCCTTACCTACCTTCTGCTTATAAGGGACTAAGTAGCAAGACTAATTCTGTTCATTAATTCAGGTAGAGAAAATCATGTGAATGAAACACATCCGATTTTTTTGTATCTACTCCATGCTAATCGAGATCAAGATTAGAACAGTTTTATTACTTGCTTCCTTGTAAGTAAAAGGGAAATAAGGGAGTACATTAGGCCAAAGTGATATACAAATCTTTTAAAAACTGGTTGATATGTGATTAAAATTCGTTTCTTTGCATGACCAAGAGTTAAATTCTCGTATGAGAAAAGTTAAAGTATTTTAAAATTGAAATAAACAAGGAATATCTCGAAAATGGCGAACTCCTCGAAAAAAATGTGTATGAAATAAACTATGTGCTTTAACGAGATCTACATATTTTTGCGGTAAGTTCTGGTTTCTCTCTCTCTCTCTCTCTCTCTCTCTTACGGTTTACCAGTTATCCAAAAGTCATCCAGAACGAAGAAGTCCTCAAAGGATATTTCAAAATACATTTTATTTGTCATGCAAATATTTTTAATATACGGCATTTTAATCAAAATCGTTAGAGCCAATATTAAGAAAATAACATTTTAGAATAGTTTCATTTAAAGGTTAGTTTGGGGTGCGGGGTTAGTTTCCTCAAAATCTTTGTATCGCATCTCTGTATATACTAATCTCTTTCTTAAAATGCTTTTTTTTTTTTAAACAAGGAGCCCTAAAACCCTTATTTCCCGTAAAATCTCGATATATCCCTTGTCTACCTATGTACTAGGTAGAGAAAGTAAAAATATCTCATTTCCGGAGCACCCACTTTTAGCTAAGTCCTCACAACCACCATTACTCATACATACATAGCTGTCCCTATTCAACTTTTTCTCCTTATGTAGAGAGCCAACCACTTGATTTTTCTTGCTTCTGGAAGTTTTGGTTTCTAACGGGTGTCTCAAATGTTTCTCCGCAGTGATGTGAATGCACTAGCACGCTCGGTTCGGTTGGTAACGGATCGCTAGTTATTGTGGAAATGAAGTTGAACTGAAACTGAGATTACTTACTTACCAACGTCACAGAAGGTGTTGAAAATATTGTTTTCATTCCTGTAGGCAGAGTTCTACTGTTTTGCCCTTATCTCGGACACTTTGTAAAGGGTTTCCCGGGTAAATTTGTGATGTCCTTTAGATCATCAGTTTTATTTCGGGACAACTGAACTTGCTCTATGTTCTACTTGCACAAAAAGAGTTTTTTCTTGTGCTAATTTCTGCATTTATTTAGTGGAGCTCCTCAACATTGCATCCGAAATTTCGTGCAGTTAGCTTGTTAAAAGTTTAGACCTTCTGCTTTTCGGAGCGTCATTCTGTTTCAGGGTATTTGTAATTTAGTAATTAAATCTCACACAGAATCACGATGAAGACATACTGAGCGTGTAAAGCGTTAAAAAATAGTTTTACATTTTCTGAAATCTTATCATCATTAAGAAACATGTCCTAAACGAAAACGCTCTCTTTTCAATGGTTAGCATTTTGAATTCACTTCACAAGCACAGCCAGGCGGTATTGACTTGAACCAAACAAAACTCACAGTATTATTCAAACATAAATAATACTCCTCTTTCATAGCTCCGTTCCCAGCTTAACCACAGCCACAAGTGTACTGCGGAGACTCTTTTGAGAAACAGTTAGAAACCGCTTTTGTTGATTCATAGCTTCGGATCCTTCATTTACCCCACCTTACTGCTGTATATGGTAGGCGCACCAATAGCTTTAACAGTACTGCATTCTTATAATTTAAGGTCATCAACACAAAGCATTTAAAAAAAATCTAATGTGTTCCATTCATATGACTTTATATCTCTGTAACAAATTATCATTAAAAACTTATGCTTCTATTTACTTCATACTAATCGAGATAAACGTTAGCAGAAATTCTTTCTTGTAAGTAGAAAGGAAAATGAAGGAATACATTAGGCTAAAAATATGGTCAAGCGTTTTAAAAACTGGCTGCCATGTGGTTGAAATCCGTTTCTTTGTATTGCCAGGAGTTGATAAATTCCCGTATGTGAAAATTTTAAGTATTTTAAAGCTGAAGCACGGAAATCTGAAAAATGGGGCAACTCCACGAAAAAAATGCATATGGCGAAATCTACATAGTTTGTGTAGTAAGTTTCTGTCTATCTCTTACGGTTTATCAATTATGCAAAATCCAGCAAAATTCATCCAGAATAAAGAGCTCTTCATAGGCTATTCCCAGAAAATTCAAGATACACATTCTATTTATCGTGTAAATAACTTTAATATATGGTATTTTAATTAAAATCGTTAGAAGCATTTTTGAGAAAGTTATGAAACATTTTCTATGTAAAAGGGTAGTATAGGGGGGCGGGATTTTTCTCTCCTATCTTCATGTCTCATTCTCGGAAGATACTAAACTTATGTACCAAGTTTGGTGTTTACCAACTTTTTGTTTTTGAGTTATCGTGTTCACAGACGCAGGAACACACGGACCCACACACAGACCTTTTTTTTCTAAAAATACTTTTTCTGAATAGAGGGAAATCTCGGTATCGAGCTTTTGGGTGCAATGCAATACCTTCTCTGTACACTATGTGCATAGTACGTGTACAGAAAGTGATAATAGAGTTGCAAATTTCAATTTCAACACATTACTGCTAAAGAATTTCAAATTTTGTCTCATATTTATAACAATGATATTCTATCCTACGGGTATTAGAATACCTATTAATTTTTTAATAATTTTTGTATACCTTGCAAGTTTTACTTTCTCTACCACATGCATACTATTCATTGATTACACCCAAAGATTCGATATTGAGAGTTCAAACGAACTTTATGTTATGAGTGCAGAAAAAACTTTTTAGAGAAAGTTACGTGTCTGTGTACGTTATCAACATAAAAACAAACAATGCTTAACATGGCTCCTTCGGAAGGGAAGTAAAGTCGTTGGCCCCATGTCGTGGATTTACGGCACGTAAAAAAAAAAAAAAAAACCAACCTCAAGCCTGATAAAGAGGCCTCTGAGCATGGGACGCTGAGAGTCATAGCAGTTAAAGAACGCCCATAAATAAAACTGCATTTACATTTCCATAAATAAGAAAACAATAGTCAGTTGAATACCAAACTTTATATTTATTTTCGCCATTTTTCAAGGATACGACAAGAAGCTTTTCAGGAAAAATTCCTCTACATAGAACATTTTTTGAATTTTCGATTTTCTAAGAAAAGGCTCTAAAGATTTTGAATAAACTGTCATACATTAAACTCGTATATGAGAAATAAAACGTATATCTTGAATTTTCTGGGAGTTGATTTTGAATCCCTCTTCATTCTGGCTGAATATTGCATAACTTGTAAGCCATGAGAGATGGACGATATATTGTACAGAAAAAAAATGTAGATCTGGTTAAAACACACAATTAATTTCATATATTTTTTTTGTGGAGCTCACTATTTCGGAGATATTTCTTTTTATTGGTTTTTGAAAATTCCCAATACTTTTGCTTTTCTCAAATATGAAAGCGATTTCAATTGCATCACATAGCGACAGATTTTTAAAAAAAATGACTATTGCTTTAATAGTGCATTCACTTATTTCCCTTGCAATTACAAGAAAATAAGCAATAAGAACATTTCTGCTAATGTTTATCTCTATTAGCATGAGGTAGATAGAAGAATAAGTTTTTTTTTACTTTGTCTAGCACGTATATACATACTGCGTACGTAGTAGCTAGAGAACGTATGTATTCCACCCAAAAATTCCATGCCGAAATTTCACCGTAGATATATGTTTTGAGGTCCTCTGAGTCCGGAAAAAGCATTTTCGAAAAATGTCGTGTGTGTGTGTGTGTGCCTGTGTACAGCATAACTAAAAATCATGCGACAGGGACACTACGACAGGTATCTGAAAATGGCTTCCAGGAGCTCTTTAAGCGCGATGGCAGAAGTGTGTCACTGCAGAACGAAATTATTTTGAAGGAAATGTGTAAATTTCCTTATGGTAACTTGCTTCTGTGTTATTTACACATTTTGAATGTAGTGTGCATAATTATTTAACTTCAGAACGTACTTCTAACACACAAATAAATATTTAACAGGTTCACCAACGCAATTCCAAGTTCACCAACATATATGAATGAATAAAATTATTCTCGAAGCTTGTGTATTGAAAAAAGATCTCAACGTGGATCGTATTGAGATGGAATTAGACTCAAATCTATTTCAATTCCCCATGACAACATATTAAATGCTCCATTTAACCACTACCATTTTATAAATAATGATATAGTAAACGTCCTTCGTGAAGTGTTATGGAACTAAATAGCCTTCCAATTATTGTGGATTGGTCGTAACCAAAAATCTAAATGATAGCTGAATCCTCACGTGCGATCGAATTGATTTTCCGGTTATTTCTACAAACTTAATCATACAGTATTAAGTAAGTGAACAGTTTTCGAGTTTGGGGAACTCTCTTACTCTCTCTCTCTCTCTCTCTCTCTCTCTCTCACACACACACACACTCACTGACTCACTCTTACAACCTTAGCCTTTCACCGAACTTAATGAAAGGTAAACTGGATTGTTAGAAGATAAATTGGAGAGGAACACAGGGCATGGCATAAAATCTTGTTTCAGTTGTACTACATGGTTTAAAAACTGGTTCTGAAAATAACATTACAATTATATATCAAGAATATGCTAAAAATATTACGCTATAGCTGTCATACCAGTTTATTTGGATATTGCCTAACAAATTGATTCTTATTTCTTTTTAGCACCTACCTAAAGTACAGGAAACATTGAATTCCATCAAAAAAATCTACTCTATTCCATTCAAATGACCTTCCCTACCTGTTCTCAAACAAACTAGTGTTACAAAAGACAAACATTTGGAGATACAGTCTTATTACTTAGAATCAAATCTTTTAAAAGCTCTCGCTATGGTATATCATTGAAATTCGGTTTTCTTAAGGCTAGGAGTTAAATAATTGACACACAGATGACAATTTCCTGTTTGGGAGACGTATAAATATTTTAAAATACAAAACAAATGTATATGACATAAATTGTGTGTTTTAGCGAATCTATATTTTTGTGTAGTAAGTGTTCGGCTGTCTCAATGATTTTCAGTTATGCAAAAGTTATTTTAAATGAACAGGACTTCATAGACTATTCCCAACAAATTCGAAATATACATATTATTTGTCATGCAAATATCTTTAATAAAAAGTGTTTTAATCAAAATCGTTGGAGCAATTTCTGAGAAAATTGAACATTTACAAAATTCTTTCTTGTAAAGGGTAGTTTTGCGTGGGAGGATTTTCCTGAAAACCTTCATGTCGCATCCTTGGAAGACACTAAGTCTAATACTAAGCTTGGTATTTAACCAGTTTTTCGTTTTTGAGTCATGCTGTCCACGGACACATACGGCCGTTTTTACTTTCTCTATACGTGCTAATATATAGTGTATAGAGAAGGCATTGTATAGCATAAAAGTTCAATACCGAGATTTCACCGGAACCTCCGAATAAAAAAAAAAAAAAGTGTGTGTATGTATCTCTTAGTTCAAAAACAAACTAAAAGTCCATAAATAACAAACTTGGTATTTAAGTTTAGTATCTCCTAAGGAGCGACACGGAGATTGTTATGAAAATCCCCCCAAATTACACTTTACATAGAAAAAAATTTCGAAAATGTTGATAATTTCAAAAATAGCCCTAACGATTTTGATTAAAATATCGAATATTAAAGATTTTACATGACAAATAAATGCATGTGTTAAATTTTCTAGATGTCTTTTGTATAAATAGTAAACCGTAAGATATAGACTTTCTGAGATATTTCTCTTTATTGGTTTCAGATTTAAAACACATATATACGAGAACTTGTCAACTCCTAGCCATATAAACAAAGGAATTTCAATCACATAGGTTTTATAACGTTTAACTATCGCTTTAGCTTAAGGTACTCTCATAGTTCCCTTCTACTTACAAAGAAACAAGACATTTCTGTTAATTTTATATCAGTTAGCATGAAATAGATAGAAGGATAAGATTTTTAACAATAATTTGTGACAGATGTAGAAAGTCATGCAAATGGAACACATCAGATTATTTTTGATTCAGGTGTCCTCAACACATTTATTTCCAGTGAAATATCGGTATGAATTTTTGGATTGAATACCATACCTGGTCTGCCTACTCTTTACGTAGAGAAAGTAATAAGAAATTGAGATATTATCGGAAATATATTTTGGAGTCCCCTGAATACAAAACAAGAAGTGCGAGCATTTTATTACTTTCAGAGAGAGTTCTGCGCACGTGAACATTAAACTCAAAAACGAAAAGCATGCCGTTATTATTGTTGGTAAAATATAACATCCGGGCTTGTAAGCCGTGGTCGAATATTAAAATTATTAAAACCTGACGTTTCGTCCTCAGTTGTGGAGGACGAAACGTCAAGTTTTAATAATTTTAATATTCGACCACGGCCTGCAAGCCTGGACATGTTATCTTTTACCAATGAAAAGCATTCTGTCTTTCAAAAGCATTGAAGTAATATAAATAATATATTTAATACCTATTGTAAGGAAACAACACCTCTACTATTTTGGGCAAACAGTATGAACATAAATGTACATAGTAGCTAGAGAAGATATTGTATTCCATCCGAAAATTTGATGTCGAGATTTCACCGGAAAAATATGTTTTGAGGTCTCCCGACTCCAAAAAAAGCATGTCTAGAAAAAATCCGATGTGTACCATTCACATGACTTTCTCTATATCGCTGTACAATTTATTGTTAAAAAGCTTATGTTTCTATCTTTATGATAATTCAAATCCAAAGTGATGAATTGATGTAAAATGTATAGATAATATTCGACATAAACATGTAATTAAAAAGGTGGTTTTAATACTTAACTAAACCCTTAAAAGAAAATTTTTAATCCCAAATATAAAAATAAAAAATTTCGTCATAAACTTAGCAGAAACTGTTTTAATGACTTGCTTCCTTGTAAGTAGAAGGAATTAAGGAATAAACTAGCTAAAACTAAAGTCAAATCTTTTAAAAGCCGGTTACAATGTGGTTGAAATCCGTTTCTATGCAGGGCCAGGAGTTTACAACTTTCCGTGTGAAGAATGTGCATCTGAAACAAATAACAAAGAATATCTCGGAAATAGTTCAATGAAAAAAAAATGTATAAGACATAATTTGTGTGTTTTAACGTGAAGTAAAAATTATTATTTATGTAACCAAGCAATCTAGAATAACTTCTTATTGAACCATAAATTTCAATAAGAAATCTTACGCACTGAGGATTTTCCAAGTTTCACCTTAAAGGATATTGTAAGTCGTCATTGTGGTACGTCATCTCAAAGTAAATTGAGATATCCTTGTGGTTAACTGGGAAATATGGAAGTCTTTTGGGGGATTTAATGTCGTGTCGGCACATTGTAATGGAAACTCAGTGGTAAGAGCAACCATGTGGGAAGGGGAGCTCGGTGGTTCAGATTCTGGGAATGGCATTGCCTTTTTCAGTCTTACTCTACCTTTCCAAATAGGTAGATAAATAACGAGCGGATTTTGCTGGCATTTTATCGATCTCCCGCATGTTAGACTAAAAGGCTTATTCCCCAATAGAAAAAAAAATCTTCATTGTTACCCAAATCTGCTTCCTGAACAACACGGTCAATATCTCTTAACACAAACAGAACATTGTTAACCTGCCTTTGTAGTATGGGGATACCGTGTATATCTCATATTGAAGAGGTCCCGAGTTTGAATCTCGATTAAGGTTATATCCGCGGCTTACCTTATCCTGAGAATTTGGGTGTCGAGTAATTTTAGGCTCATGTATCGGGGCTCATTTTAGCATCAATTCATTGATTTCATTCATCATCCGATATGACCTAACAGGATAAAGGACGTTAAACTAAAAAAAAAAATCTCATATATGTAATTCACATGACCTTCTCTACCTGTGCTGCAAATAAACTATTCTTACAAAAAATATTCTTTTATTTATACCTATCACGCTAATTGAGATAAAGGTAGGCAGAAATGGTCTTATTATGTGCTTCCTTTTAAGTAGAAGGGAAATAAGAGAATACACTAAGCTAAACGATAGTTAAATATTTTAAAAGCTGGTCGCTAAATAATACAATTGAAATTCGATTCACTTTGCATGGCTAGGAGTAAACCAAAAGGATTATGAAACGAAAAATGGGTTCCCGTTTGAGAAAAGTTAAAGTAGCTTAAAACTGAAACCAATTGAATTTCTCAGAAATGGCTAACTCTACAAAAATATATGAAATAAATTGCGTGTTTTAACGAAATTTGCAATTTATTGGACAGAACGTTTTTGTCTATCTCTTTCGATTTACCAGTAACGCAAAAGTTATGAATGAAGAAGTCTTCAGAGACTATTCCTAGAAAATTAAAAGCATACTTTTCAATTTAGATGAAAATATCTTAAATACATAGCCTTTTAATCAAAATCGCAGAGACACTTTTGAGAAAATCAAAGATGTCACGTAAATGGTAGTTGGAAGTGGGGAGCATTTTACTGACAATTTGACTCAATCATTAAAGCACCAACGGAATGGCCGAGATCATGCAATTTCAACAAATCGCGGTCATCTGACTGAAGCATTATCGTCGAAACATCTTATCGGAACTGATGTTCATTTCTATGAAATCTTGTCGCACTTGACGTTCGTTTTTTTATTTCAGGAGGCAGTGAAGAAAGATTAAAATAAAAAATCGTTCCGTAAATACACAGGGTCGGAGGCGTCATCTACCATTTTGAGAACTAATGTATGTATTAGAATCATAACCTGATGCTCTCCCTTCCTATATATAATAATTTATGAATAAGTCTATTCCGCTGAATTGTCTTATCAAATACAACTCGTGTTTTCATCCCTTAGGACAATTCACGATCACAAGTTTGTTATTTAACGGACTATTCGTTTGTGAGTTAGGCTGTTCACATACATGCGCACGCTGCTTGGCAAGCGGGAGACCTGGATTTGATTCTCTGGGGGGGGGCAATTGAGGAACTACTTGATTGAGAAGTAGCGGCTCCAGATCGAGAAAACCGCATCAACCGGCCGTTAGGGATTCGAGGCGCTGATCGCGTCTAACCCTTCAGCTATGCACACCACGCGTGCGTGGACTTTTTTCTAAAAGTACTTTTTCTTTTAATCAGTAGGTTTCAAAACATATTTTTTCTGGTGAAATCTCGGTATTGAATTTTTGTGTGAAATACAATACCCTCACTACCTACAATGTACTCCGCTCACAGGTCAAGAGGAGCCGCTCCATGAGCACCCGGATGGCGGGACAGTTAACAGTCAAACCGAGATCAGGCAAAAACCTTTCACAAAGCGCACCACCACCGTCCAGACGCAAACACGCCAAATACCGCCCCCCGGTTTTTCAACCCTGAAATATATGATTAAGAAAATGATGGAACGGGAAAGTCATAGTAGGAGAGGAACTATCCCAACATTCGCTAGCCACCGGGGAGTCCATGAAAAACTGACGATCTGTTTGTGTGATCGCTGGGAATCGAACTCGCGGCCTTACGAATCCAAGCCTTACATGCTACTGTGCAGTCATCGTGTAACGTAAACCTCAAGTAATAAGCTAGCAATTGACTAATCCCAATTCAAACAGACACAATTTTTATAACCTACTAATTCGAAATAACCCCCCCCCCCAGAGGGTTACTGTATGGCATAACAAACATTAATTAACAATTGTTGGGAACATTTTATACTATGTAAGTGATTAATTGGACTTAATCCACTAATGGGAATTCAGCTCACGAGATGCAATTTTCACTCGTTGATAAAACCTAATGTTAATTACTTGTAAAAAAGTAACAATTAATTAATAACAGGTTATTAGAGATATAAAATAAACGATAATGGATGAAAAAGCCAGGTAAACGTAGCTTACTGGCACATTTTACTTTCTCTACACGCACTATGTACATAGTGTATAGAGAAGGATTTGCATTCCACCCAAAAATTCGATATCGAGAATTCCTCGGAAATACACGTTATATGGTTCCCTGTATTAAAAAAAAAAACTAGAAAAAGATGTGTGTATGTGTCCATGTAACTGTGAACACAATAAATCAAAACGAAAAGTTGGCAAAATATCAAGTTTGGCATTTAAGATTTAGAGGAAAATCCTCCCACCTCAAACCATTCTTTACATGAAAACAATTTCGAAAATTTAAATTTTCTCAAAAATTACTAAGGATTTTGGTTAAGATACCATATATTAATAATTTGTATTTAAATTGCAAATACCAAACTTGGTAATTCAGTTTAGTATCTTCAAAGGATACGACACGAAAATTTAGAGAAAAATCCTCTCTAAACTACTCTTTATATGAAAAAAAATCGAAAATTTTTATTTTCTCAAAAATTAGACTAATGGTTTTGATTAAAACACTGTATATTAAATATATTGAGATGACAAATAAACTGTATATCTTTAACTTTCTGGGAATAGCCTCTGAGACCTCTTTATTCTGGATGAATTTTGTTGAACTTTGCGTAGCTAAATTGTAAGAGATAGACAAAAACTTACTACAGAAAAAAATGTAGATCTCGTTAAAACACACAATCTATGTCATATGCATTTTTTTGTGGAATTGACAATTTATGAGATTTTCCTGTTATTGGTTTCAGTTTTAAAATACTTAAACCTTTCTCATACGGAATTTGTAAATAAACGGATTTTAATCACATGGCAACCAACTTTTAAAATAGTTGACTATCGCTTTAGCCTAGTGTTTACCTTTATTTCCCTGCTACATACAAGGAAACAAGTAATAAAGACTGTTTCTGCTAATGTTTATCTCGTATTAGAATGAAGTAGAGAGAAGAATAAACAATATCATTTTTTGTTATAGATACAAATAATTTGTGATAAATATGTAGAGAAAGTCATGCGAATGAACCTGAATGACGGTTCCCGTAGCCGCGCTTGCTCAAGTGCCTCGCCTTGGTGCTTCGTGGCGCACGGGATCGTGGGTTTGAGTCCCGCCTTGGGCATGGGTGTTTGTGTATTTGTTAATGTGTGTATGTTTGTGTATTTGGAATGGAAAAGCAAAAGGTAAATCAAATAGGCCAACAAAGGAGATGTAGGGAAATTGGAAAAAAAGGAAAAAGGCATACAAAAAGAAAAGCATGTCAAATTTTATATTCACGCTATGTTAATCAGGATTAATAGTAACATTTCAATAACATAATTATCGAATTAGACAATTGGTTATCTCCATCAACCAATATAAAATTCAGTCAAACCAAAACCTGTTAAACGTCAAATTGTAATACTTAAGAACACATTTCCGGTTTCACAGTGTACTACACTATCCCGGACCTTGACTATAGTGTTTAATATCTTATCATGTTTCTCCATTCTTGCCTATTGGACTATAAATCTTCCTAAATTTCCCAATCCATCATTGCCCCTCAAATTTCTTGAATCCATGCTATGGGGTCTTCCTGTGGCATCAACTCCATTATTCTTATGGGTAATCCTTCATCTTCCATTCTTTTAGTATGCCTTACCATTATAATTGTTTCTGTTGAATAAAATCTAAAGTATAATTTTGAACATTCATAAAGGGTGGGCCAATTATGACTTGATGGTTTTTAAACCACTCAAAATATTGTGTGCTTGGTCAAATGTGTATTTTAGACAATTTACAATGCACACAATGTCATGGAGTTTCAGATGACATGGTACAGTTATAGCTATGGACTGTTAGCGCACTGCTTCCAGTTCAGTTGCGATGGAGCGTTGGCCGGTAACGGAGCCTATAATTCATTAGAAACGTTTATCAGAACAATTTGGTTCGAGTAAAATGCAATAGATTGGTTAGTTATTTTTAAACGTTAAGGAATTCTTGCGGGACAAAATTTCGGCACATTGGTGGCGCTGATATGATCCTGATAATTAACAGCTTCGTTAAACAAAATCAGTTTTAAAGTAAAACGAAGATTTTTAGGAAAATTCGTCCATCCCAATTACCCTTTACATGGAAACTTTTTCAAATGTTTTAATTTTTTCAAAAATGGTATAACGATTTTGATTAAATACTATATGCTTAAAGTCTATATTTTTATAACTAAATGTACATTTTGAATTTTGTGGGAATAGCCTCTGAAGACCTCTTCATTCTGTATGACTTTTGTATAACTTTAGCATAGCTGGTAAACCGCAAGAGATAGACGAAAACTTAATACAAAAAGAAAAAAAAAATCTAGATCTCGTTAAAACACACACTTTGTTGTATACATTTTTTTATAGAGTTAACCGTTTCTGAGATATTCCGTGTAATTAGTTTCATTTTTAAGCTACTTAAACTTTACTCAAACGGGATTCGTCTCTCTTTTATCTGCTCCTAGTAAGCAAAGAAAATTTAAATTGTTTCACACAATCGCCAGCTTTTAAGAGATTTGACTATCGTTTTTGCCTAGTGTAGTACCTTATTTTTTTGTATTTACAAAGAAGCAAGTAATAAGACCATTCTGGTAATGTTTGTCTCGATTAGTATTCCGTAGATAAAAGAAACATATTTTCTAAGGAAGGTTTGTTCGCGGAAAATAGAGCGTCACGTGAATGGACCATATCAGATTTTTTTCAAGATTTTCTTCCTTTAGCTCAGTGGTGTCAACCTACAGCGGTAGAGGGGAGGCCAGATTTACCTCCAACCATTTGTTTGGTAGATACAGGCAAACTCTTCTCTATGACGACTTTCTATCAATGGTGGGGGCTTCAGCAACATTAATGTTATATGGGGACACAAATACTAAAAAAAACTTCTTGAACGGAATTCTTGTTAATGACTTCATTGGCACTGTTGACTTGTAACTAGTTCATCAAAGTTTGGCGACAGGGATCAGAAACAGAGTCTTAACAGGCAGACCAAACGACCCTGCCCTCCTTTCCTCCTTGCTTTTTATTTGATTCATTTTTGAGAGCATCTGTTCACAAATATATGTAGAATCAAATATTGTTATATGCTTTCTAGAATAACGTCGTAATTTGGGAACAGATTTAAATAAATCCCAATCTTTTTTCTGAGAATATTTAATGGCTGTTGAATTTTTAAAATAACTAGTTCCATTTGAAGATCGTGGGGAGTGTCTTTGCAGGCAAAATTAATTCAAATTCAAGTGATGTTACTGATTGATACCTGATAAAAATGTTTGCATGATCAGTATGATAGTATTTTTCGAAGTGCTGTTTAGTATTACATCGGAACCCCAAGATTAGTGATGCTTAAAAATAAAACATTTCACATTTAACAAAAAATATTCTTCCTCCCCTCTTTCTGGAATACCTTATGTCTGGTTCGCTTGAAACCTGCCATCGCGTCGAGAGTCGAACCAGTTAAACGCCACTGAATGATTGAAGGGGAAATGCTTCCTGCCTAGCCATGCACAAAACGAAGGAGGCGGGGTAACTCGACTAGGTGATGCAATTAGCTCTTAAGAGCAGAGGTTGGGCACCCTAGATTTAGCTTCTGATAATCCAATATTTTTACTATTTTATTTCGTGGTACTCGCCATATCTGGTGAGCATTGCCATATTCGTCACCCAGGTATGCGCCTGATGGGAGACTGACAACTCCACAAGACAATACGTACTTATGATTACGAGTATATTAATTTGAAAATGATTGAGATCTATATAATAGACCTGTAAACGAACTTTTTATAGTAACGGTCTTTTTTAAATGGATAACTGATATTAGCGCGTGCAACGCACACTTGATTTACGTTATGTCTATGTTACGTTTAAAATAAACAATTATTGAACTATTAAGAAACTTGGTGCGTACATTATTTTAGGACCCATTTATGGAATAGTATACATTCATCTGAACCATTTTCTCCAAAACTGGGTAGGAGGATTTTCTGAAAGTAGGAAGTAAAAATCTGATGTGTTCTATTCGCATGACTCTTTCTATCTGTTCTGCAAAGAAACTATTCTTACAAACGAGTATCCTTTTACCTACATCTTGCTAATCGAGATTAACATTCCCAGAAATGCCTTATTACTCAGTTCCTTATAAGTAGAAGGGAACTAAGAGAGAATACACTAGGGTAACGCGATAGTCAAATGTTAAAAGTTGTCGTTATGCGATTAACATTGAAATTCTTTGCATTACCATGAGTAAAACAAGAAAAAACGGGTGTCGAGAATTTTTAAACTAAAACTAACAAAAAAGAATATCTCGGAAATGGTTATCTCCAGAAAAGTACAGTACATAAATTGTGTATTTTGACGATATCTACATTTTTGGTCCTGTGAGGTTTTATCTGTCTCTTACGATTCACCAGTCATTCAGAAAGAAGAGAATTTCAGAGGCTATTCCCAGGAAATTCAAGATATACATTTTATTTGTCATGTAAATATCTTTAATATACATTACTTGAATCAAAATAGATTGATAATTTTCGAGAAAATAAAACATTTAAAAAAACTTTCCATATAAAGAATAGCTTGGGGTGGGGGGATTTTCTTTAAAATATTCCTGGCCTATCCTAAAAAGATGCTGAATTTAAATGTCAAGTTTGGTATTTAATAGATTTTTTGTTTTGAGCTATGCTGTCCATAGATAGACAGATAAACAGACAAACAGACAAACTTTTTGTAAAAGCGCTTTTTTGGTTCAAGGGTCCTCATAATATGTATTTCCGGTGACATCTCGGTATGGAGTTTTTGGGTGGAATACAATACTTTCTCTGTCTACTATGCACATATATAATACCCGGTAGATAAGGTAAAATGTGTTATGTGGCTTTCCGTAAAGGATTATCTCAATTAAAATGATATAGTTACGAAAAATATTTCGTAAGGGTAATTTGCATACCCACTAATAAACGATGCAGGCTAGAGAAAGTAATGTGAGTGTAATGCATCAAATTTTTCTTTATGAAAGCCCAGGATCACTATTAGCTTATTTCCTAATGTATATGTTTTTTTTAATCCAAAGCAATTCTTGGTTTATTTTAGAATGCGAACAGAGAAGGTGGAAATTAGCGTTTTATCGAAAGATCAGCATAAAGTTGCAGCTAATTAAACCCGTCCGAATTTTATATCAATAAATAATAATCATACAGAAGGCCATATAAAATATGCGAACATTTTTTTTCTAACGTGTAGACAACACCCACAAACATGAGAAAACCAGAAACTGTCTTTGTTCAAAAACGAGTTCATGTTGGTCATATCCGTCTGAAGTCCTTGGATCATTGAAAGAAGGAAACTGGAAACCTGAATGCCCTTTCAAGGGAGCGCTGTATTTATTCTATTGGAAAGCACACGCGTGACTTGCTCATGTGCAGGTCGATGCGGCACGATAGTTAGCAAAGTTGTATTCGTTTCTTGCAGAAATTATAGGATGCAAACTTCTACTTTCTCAAGGGCAATCCACTTTACTAATTTATTTCGCCAGATAGAAGTGAAACCTGTTTTACAGCAGTTATTCATGATAATGAATATCAAGGCAATGAAAAGAGAAACAAGAACATGTTAATAACAACACTTGCATTTGCAAATTTCCTTATTGCTGGAATGTAGATTCTGAGAACATACCTGAACAGTTCTCTGAAACGAAATACAATTAAGTTCCATATTAGATTTCTAAATTAATTTTATTTTAAGGTAACCGAGGTTTAAAAGAAAACCAGAAATATGTCCTATTATTTCATTCGTATCCAGACAATTCATATATATATATATAAATAAATTAACATAAAAAATATGGGTTCCATTCACTGGATTTTCTCTACATATCTGTAACAAATTATTGTTGAAAAGCTTGTTCTCCTATTTATTTCATGCTAATCGAGATACACATTAGCACAAATAGTATTATTACTTGCTTCCTTGTAAGTAGGAGGAGAATAAGGGAATCCGCTAGACTAGAGTGATAATCTTTTAAAAACTGACTGCTATGTGATTGAAATTTGTTTCTGAAAAAGTTTAAGTATTTTAAAACTTAAAACAATAACAAGGAATATCTCGGAAATGGTCAACTGCACTAAAAATGTATAGACATAAATTGTGTGTTTTAATGAGATCTACTTATTGTGTAAGTTTTTGTCTATCTCCTACGGTTTACTAGCTATGCAAAAGTCATCTAGAATGAAGAGGTCCTCAGAGGCTATTCCAGAATATTCAAACATTTATTTGAATTGTTAATATTTTTAATTTATGGGGGTTGAATCAAAATCGTTTGAGGCATTTATGAGATAATCAAAATTTTCGAAATTTTTTCCATTTTCTCAAAATCTTCGTGTCACATCCCTGGAAGATACTAAACTAGTTGGTAGTTTACCGACTTTTCGCTTAGGAGCTATCGTGTTCACAGACACACAAACACATGGACCTTTTTCTAAACGTGCTTTTTGTGGATACAAAGAACCTAAAATGAGAATTTCCAGTGATATTTCGGTTTCGAATTTTTGGGTGGAGTACAATACATTCTTTACCTAAGTACAATGTACTAAGTAGAGAAATGTTCCATTCACATGACTTTCTCTAGCTGTACAAGCAAACTTTTTACAAAAGAATATTCTTCTTTCTACTCTATGCTAATCGAGATAAGCATCAGCAAAAAGTTCATATTAGAGGCGGTCAAAACCTGTGCCACTCTCGCTCGTTACTCGTAAGCCACGCCACTTTTCGAGAATGTGGCAACGAGAATCTCGTGTATCGAGAAGCTCACAAGCGAGGCGAATCGAGTATTCTCGTAACTACAGGTGAAGTAGGTTGACGTATAATGAGTAATATAAACTGGTTATGTAATAACTAAGGCCCAGAGTTTTAGGGTTTAACCTATTTTTTCCCTTACTTTTATGTTTCAAACCGTGTGGGTGCTAATGTGTAAATATTATTTAACCTAAAAAAAAAATAAGAAGCTAAATGGGACATTAAAACCTACAACTCGCCAAACTTAAGTTGGTTTCTAACCTCAGTAGAAAATATATCATTCGTTTCCATTCGAATTACAATTTTTGTTTAACAATTCATTTAGTTTTATTTTGAATGTACACGTGAAGTATGAAATATACGCCAGGGACATCTTGCGATGGTGAAAGATCAGGTATATTAAAAACAACAGAAAATGTGCAAATGTGGCTAGTTGTGTACGGCAAAACTTCTGAACTGTGAATTTTGTTTTAAATGAGTGCTATATATTAAAAATACATGCTAATTTTTTTAGTTAAAATGTTCTAGTACGAGTATACTGTGTAATAAACTACATTAAATTACAGCACTTTTTAATAGCACTCGTCCGTGAAGTAAAATAGTTTTCATAATTTTGACTATGTATGTTTTGAAAGGCGTTTGTCGTCAACTTCCTTAAATAGGTAGGAAAAATTGTTCAAAACACTAAAAAAAAAAAAAAAAAAAAAAAAAAAGCTAGGAACATTGTTAGAAAGCTAGAAAAATTGTTTAAAGCCCTAAAGAGGTTGATAGAAAGCTAAAATTACATCTATAAAAAGCTAAAAATCCGGGCACTAGTAATAACACAAAATCATCGTTTAACATACATATATCAAGCTGCTACAGAATGGAAAATCGAGAGGACCGGATAATATACCTACAGAAATGTTAAAAATAGGGGAGAAGCCATAATTCCCTATCTAATGCTCTTGTTTAATGTGTCAATTAACAACTGTGCTTTACCGGAAGACTGAAAAGCCACTTTTGTAGTTCCAATATATAAACGGAGTAATAAAACAGAAATAAAGAATTACCAACCTCTTAGCCTAATTTCAGTAGTGTGTAAAGTAATGGAACATTTAATTACAGAATACATAGGGAGGAGTCAGAAAAAAAAGAAATGGTTCAAAGAAGCACAATATGGGTTTAGATCTGGGTATTCGTGTGAAAGTCAAATAACCTCATTATTTCAGGATTTGGCAGATGAGGTGGATGCAGGGGGAAGGATTGATGTAGTGGTGATAGACTTTTCTAAAGCTTTTGACGTAGTGCCGCATAATTTACTCATCCGAAATTTACCAAAAGCAGAAATCGATAATCACGTAGTGGATAGAACATTTTTTTGAAAGGAAGGACACAGAGAGTAAGAGTAGGCAAAGAACTATGTGAAAAGGGTTTTGTAAGATCAGGCGTGCCCCAAGGCTCGGTACTGCGTCCGTTACTTTTTCTTACCTTTGTTAATGATATAACTATAAATATTAAATGTCAGGTTAGATTGCTCGCAGACGATTGTATTATTTACAATAAGATTCGAAATACCATGCATAAGACCGCTCTTCAGGATAAGCTAAATGAAATAAGTAGGTGGGACGCCGCAAACAAAATGACAATGCTAGGAAAAGTAAGTAAATTGTTTTTAGTCGTATTAAGGGGAAAGTTCTTCATAACTATCAAATAGGCAGGGAACAAAGTCCACAGGTGGACAGCTGCAAATATTTGGGAGTGTGCTTGTCAAGTAATGTCGGATGGGAGGATCAGATAAATTCTACATCTAGGAAAGCTTGGAAGACATTGCACTTCGTAATGAGAACACTGAAGAAGGGGAGCGCAAAGTCCAGGAAATTATCTACAAGTCCTTAGTGCGGCCAGTTATGGAATATGGATAGCATGCTGGGACCCATACAGAGTAATCAAACTGAATCGCTGGAAAAGGTACAGAGACGGGCGATTAAATTCATAAAGAGAGGTAAAGATTTTGGACTTACGAAAGGCGAAGAGAACAAATGGGAGCCACTAAAAGTTAGGCGTAAAACACATAGGTTAGTCGCATTATTTAAAGCGTATACTGGTTTAAATGCATGGGTGGACGTTAGAAAAAGGTTAGAAAACCCAGCATACTACGGACGAAACGATAATTTGTGTAAATTTAATGGTAGAAGGTACAGAACCGATGTAGGAACATTTTTTTTTGTTAATAGGACTATTGAAGAATGGAATGAATTGCCTGTAGCAGCCTTTCACGGTTGCCCTCTGACCTTATACCAGTTTAGGAATAATTTAAAGAATATAAATGTTAGTTAATTTGAGTAAATACTGTGAAGTAGTTTAGGATCTCAAAAACTGTATTAGTGTATATTATTATTAATGTATATATTATGTAATGTATAGTATTAATGTTGAGGCTTCATAATAACTGTTATAAATTAGCTGGTAGTTGACATAAGTATTGCTACACTGAATAATAGGTAGTTAGGCATTTAAAAAAACAAGTATATGTAATATGTTAGTTGTATTACTATTCTTAATTTAACTTAAGATTACTATTGTAAGTGAATTTTGTATATTTAACTCTGTCACCGGGCAGCACCCAATTGCAGAGAATAAATACATGCAAATATCACAAATACGTTGACATTAACGGTTTGAATCAACAATATTAATCGTTAATGACATACATACTTTGTGCTGCTGTGTATAAATATGTTGAGATTGCAACCCAAAATAGAATTACTTCTTGTAACACAAATGCCTTAGGAGTAATAATATATATATATACACACACACACACACACACACTTACTCGTAATAAAATGGAGACCACGTACACATATCTGCAGATTCTGTGATATCTCATTTTTTTCACCCTTTGCCTAGCATGGGCTAATTAAATACCACAAATATCCTGATAGGCTGTTTAAATCTTAAATCATTTAAAAAATGAAATAATAAACTTACAGGACTGATTATGCGAGCTTCCGCGCATTACATCGCAGTCTTGCTACTAACGAGACTTATGAGTCTTGCGAATAATCGATAATCTCGTACGCTCGTTGGTCAAGCTCTCTCATGCGAGCTACGCGTTCAGCGGCATCTATTGACTGCGTAGGCGCGCTTAGCGACAGCGAGAAACGAGCGAAATTGAAAGATAACTTGATCGGCTCTAGGTCATAGTATTAGTTTCTTATAAGTAAAAGGGAACTAAGGTAATGCACTATGCTAAAGCGATGTCGTATTTTTTTAAAAACAGTCGATATGCGATTATTACTGAATTTCGCTTATTTGCATGTTTAGGAGTAAAACAGAAACACGTACAAGTTTCTGTTTGGGAAAAGGAAAAGTCTTTTAAAATTGAAACGAATTACGATGAATACCTCGGAAACTGCTAGCTCCAGAACAAAAATGTAAAGGACATAAATTGTATGTTTTGACCACACACACACACACACACACACACACACACACACACACACACACACACACACACACACACACACACACACACACACTTTTTATCATCTCTTACGGTTTAATTATTACGCAAAAGTCGTTCATAAAGAAGACATCTTCAGATGCATTCCCAGAATATGCAAAATATATACTGTATTATTTAGCTATGCAAATATGTTTAATATGTGGCATTTTATTCAATATCGTTAGGGCCATTTTTGAGAAAATTAAACTTTTCGAGATTCTTTCCAAATAAAGGGTTGTTTGGGGTAGAGGAATTTTCCTCAAAATCTTCGTGTCGCATCCCTGGAAGATACTAACTTGAAATCCAGGTTTGATAATTTACCGATTTTTCGTTTTTGAGTTATCGTGTTCACAGACACACACACACACACACACACACACACACACACACACACACACACACCTTATTCTAAAATGCTTTTTTTTTATACATGGGGTCCTAAAACGTGCATTTCCTGTGAAATTTCGATATCGAATTTTTGGACGGAGTGCAATACCTTCTCTAACTGTGTACTATGCACTAAGTAGAGAAAGTAAAAGTCTGATGTGTTCCATTCATATGACTTTCTCTACCTGTACAAACAAACTTCTAGCAAACGATTTTCTTTCTACTCTACTAATCGTGATAAGCATTAGTAGAATGATCATAGTACTAGTTCCTTATAAGTATAGCAGAACTAAGGGAATACACTGTGCTAAAGCGATAGTTAAGTGTTTCAAAAACTGTCAATATGCGATTGTAATTGAAATTCATTTCTTTGCATGACCAGGAATAAAACAAAAGTAACACGGACGATTTTCTGTTAGAGAAAAGGCAAAGTATTTTATAATTGAAACGAATTACGATGAATATCTCGGAAACTGCTAGCTTCAGAATAAAAATGTAAGGGACATAAGTTGTATATTTTGATGAGATTTATATTTTTTGTATAAGTAAGTTTTTATCGTGTCTTACGGTTTACTAGTTATGCAAAAGTCATTCATAATGAGATCTTCAGAGGCTATTCCCTGAATATGCAAAATATGTATACTATTATTTTGTCATGCAAATATTTTAATATACGGTATTTTATTCAAAATCATTAGAGCCATTTTTGAGAAAATCAAAATCTTTTGAGATTTTTTCATATAAAGGTTTTGTGCGCGCGCGTGTGTTTGTGTTTGTGTTTCCGGAGGGGATCCCACACTTCAAGTATTGGTTTATTGTTCGTCAGACTCCAGGAGGATAGGATGAGTAATTACAACGGGCGGTCGATACAGGAAGGCAGAAAAGGAGCCACCGTGGAGGTCTCTAACATAGTACAAGCAGTTCCTCATCTTGACGCGGGAAGCGCTATTAGCCCATGCCCCAAGTCTAATCGAACCTCCTGTATCTACGGATGTCTTACAAGGCCATCTCGCCGCCGAGAGCTGTATTTCCAGAGCGCAGTTACCACCACGGAAGGGCGCTCCTTGCTAACACTTACAACCCTGAATGAGACCGGTTGGATGAAATGGAGATGAAATGATGGGACTGAAATTTCAGGGAAATGAAGAAACCTCCTCAGCATTTGCCTATGAACCCGGGAAAATCCCCGAAAAGACCTATGGGTAGGAGAGGTCGACCACGGGAGTCAATCCCATGACCTCCTGAATGCCAGTCTCAGACGAAATGCTTGAGTCACTTGGTTCAGTGGATGTAAAGTGTACTTTGGGATGGGGGATTTTCTTGAAAACCTTCGTGTCGCATCCTTGGGAGTTTGGTATTCAACGGGCTTGTGTTATGCTGTCTCCACACACGCACACACACACATTTACACTGGCTCTCTTTAATTTTTTGGGGATTTCGGGTCTCAAAAAATATATTTCGGGTGAATCTCGCTATTCCATTTTTTCTACCTACCTATATATATATATATATATATATATATATATATATATTGTACATACGTGCTAGAGAAAATAAAAAATGAAGTAAATACCTATTTACCATTAAATTTAGCAGTATGGTGTTGATTACATGCAACATGCGAAAAACACACTGAACTATTTCCATCATAAGTCGAGTTCTGAACTCCTGAAAGGAAAATAATTAAAAAGAAACGCGCAACTTTAAAACATATCAAACAACGGTATATCTAGATTATTAAATTAGCAAAAGGGATTGAGGCGGCGCACTTAAGTGGAGTTTGTTGACCTTCTGTACGTCAGCCGAAAAGACTTACAGTATTGCCCCATTGATGGTACATTTAAACCCGAAAAAAGGCCAATACTAGAAAAACTTAATTGATAAATATTGATAAATTAAAGTTATGTTTTATGGTTTTTTGGGTCTAAGTTATTTAAAATTCAATATAAGCGATGGAAGACTCAAGAATTAACAATTTTGTTTCACCAATATCTGAAATATATTAGTTTAATCGACAGTGCAGGAGGCGTTTCGGAGAAATAAATAATAAAACAACGAATATTGTTCCTGAGGGCTCGTGAATAATTAAACCAATTTTGCCTTATATTATTTTAAGGTGACTAATTTAAATTCTTCTTTTTAAATTATACTGTTGAATTATATATTTTCTAAAATATACTTTTTGTATTTATGGAACTCAAATAGTGTCTTATTATGTAATCTTGATTCGGAATTTTTAGTTTTAAGGCAATGTGCTATGCAACAGACAGATAATGTTTAACCATCTCCCTACACACGTAATAGGTAGACGGTATTGCATTACCTAGTGCATTCCCTTATTTGACTTCTAGTTCCAAGGAACTAAGTAGTAAGATTCTGTTAATGTTTATTTTGATTAGCATGAAGTGGAAGGAAGAATAAGCTTTTGTAGAATTGTTTGTTACAGAATAAGTAGAGGAAGTCATGTGAATGTAACACAGAGTTTCTTTATTGCATTTCCATTTTTCCAATATATTTCATGTTGCATGATTACTCTTAGTTTACACTTCTTCTACTTACTTACCTATGCAGGGTAAAATATTAAGTTGGGTACATAACCGACTTTTCGTTTTTGAGTTATGCTATTCACACATACAGACACAAACAAACTTTTTAAACAATTTTATGTGTTCCATTCACATGAATTTCTTAGCTCCCCCCCCCATAAAAATCTTACAAAAGATTATTCTTTTATCTACGTCAGCCTTATCGAGATAAACATTAGCAGAGATGGTCTTATTATTTACTTGCTTATAAGTAGAAGTGATATAAAATAATACACTGAGCTAAACCAACAGGCAAATTCTTCAAAAGCTATCGCTGTCTGAAATAATTGAAATTCGGTTCTCTTTTGCATTCCCGGCAGTAAAACAAGAGATATAACGAAAATTGACTTACCGCTTGAGAAAGCTTAAGTAAATTAACATTGAAACCAATAACAAGGAATATTTTGGAAACGGTTAACTCTGTAAAAAATGTGTTTTCATAAATTGTGTGTTTTGATGAAAAACTACATTTTGTTTGTGTAGGAAGATTTCTTCTATCTCTCATACTTTATCAGTTATACAAAAGTCATCAAGAATGAAGAGGTCTTCAGACACTATAACTATCGCTAGTGGTGCCATTTGTAGTAAAATCAAGCCTAAAAAGAGGTTACGCTAAGAAAATTCAAAGTATACATTTTATATAAATTGTAAATAACTTTAAAATATAGCAATTTAATCAAAATCGATAGAAAATTTTGAGGAAATCAAAGTTTTAGAAACATTTCCATCTCAAGAGTAGTTTCTGATGCGTGAATTTTTTGAACACCTTCGAGTCGCTTCCTTGGAATGTACTGAACTTAAATACCAAGTTTTGTATTTTACCGACTTTTTTTTAACTCTGCTGCCCACAGAACACTCATACATGTTTCTAAAAATGCTTTTTTTATTCAGGGGTTTCTAAACATGTATTACCGGTGAAATATCGGCATCGAAATTTTGGGTGGCATACAATAGCTTCTCTATCTACTATGAACATTGTACCTACGTACATGTTAAGGAAAGTGAAAATGTTGAATGGCGTTTGTATACTTGGTAAACTGTAAGAGATAGACAAAAACTTAACACACAAAAATGTAGATCTCGTTAAAACACACAATTTTTTTGCAGAGATAACCGTTCTCGATATATTCCGAGTTATTGGTTTTAGTTTTTAAGTTATTTAAACTTTTCTTGAACGGTAAGTCGATCTTTCTTTTCGTCTCTCTCTGTTGTTTACTCCTAGCAAGCAATAAGAACCGAATTTCAATTTGTTTCACATGGCTACCAGCATTCAAAATATTTTACTATTGCTTTAGCGTGTGCATTCCCTTACTTCCCTTCAACTTACAAAGAAGTAATAAGACTAATTCTGGTAATGCTTATCTTGATTAATATGGTGAAGATAAAAGACTAATCTTTCTTAAGAATTTGTTGTTTGTGGAAGAGCTAGTGAATGTCGGATTCAGGTGTCCTCACAACATATATTTACGGTGAAATCTTGGTATCGGAACTTCTCTATTATGTATGTTGTACGTAGCAAGGAAAGTAAAAAGTGGACCAGAATGAGTTTAGTAGCAAAAACACGAAAAGTAATTTAATTTGCTTTAATTGAGTTCGAACCGGAATTTATATGCTCCACTTTAGAGGAAGGATGGAAAGTGAAGGATAACAGAATAACTAGTGTTTGAGGTTTGAGCAAGAAAAGACTGAGTTACGGATGTGGGAGTAACTAAACACAGTTTTAGCATTTTATTTGGCGAGTTTCCGTAAACCAGATTACAAGCCATTACATAAAACCTGCATTAGTACTATGAGAACACACACACGGTACTGGACGTGAATAACTTAAGTAGTGGCTATATCCAACATTTTGTTGATTTTCATGTTTTGAAAATAAAGAAAATACTGCATACAGTGATTTATTGTGATAGTGCAGTGTAATCATCAATGTGTTATGTGATTTAAAGGCGATTTCGAAATACTAAAGCGGCTATATCCAACATTTTGTTGATTTTCATATTTTGAAAATAAAGAAACTACTGCATATGATGATTTATTGAGATAGTGTAGTGTAATCTTCATTGTGTTATGTGATTTAGGGTGATTTCGAAATACAAAATATATCTTATTGTCTGTTTAGCTGTGTTGTGTATGTGTTTATAGTTTTTCTGTAAATTGTGAAGTATAACTTTGGTTATGAATTATTTTTCAAGTGAGTGAGCACACTAATATTTGTGTCTTTTAGTTTATTTTAACAAATATATTTAAAAACTACATACTTAAATCCTAAAAATATATTTCAGATAGGAAAAAACAAATATATATATACCACATACTGGGCAAGCAATAGGACTTGGTTTTCTTTTGTTTTTTTTCAGTTCAGGTTACCACGGGTACAGTTTTGTTGAATAAAACATTACTGATTTTATTCATAGTGCTATAGGAATTTGTAAGTTACAAATCATGGCTTTATCACTAAATGATACAATACGGCTGAGGTCTGAGAAAATTTAGAAAAATTTAAGCGGAGGCTCATGTTCCACTCGTATTGTTCCAACGAAGTGGCCGCCACGATCTTCAGATCTCAATCCGACCGACTTTTAGTCGGACATAACCAAAATCCAGACAACAATTGAAAGATGCTATTCTACAAGAAATGGCTAATATTCCAAGACATCATTTGAAAATACAGTGCAAAGGGTCGCAGAAGAATAGCGTACGTTGAACAAAAGAACGGAGGACATTGTTTTGCCCACGCTCCCATTGTTTGTCCAGTGTGAGAGTTCTTTGCTTTTTTTGCTATCTCAAATATTGTAATATTTATAGCGGTGTACAATTTGAAGCGATTTTTGAAAAACGCTATATAATTTTATCCATTTTCCAGCATAAGATCTGCCACTCCCCCTTCAGATTCTACCATTTTTTCTGCTGTTACACACATTAGATATCTGCCAAAAGTAGCTAATTTTTTGCTGTTTTTGCTATTATTCTTATAGTCACTTAAAGCACATGAAACTTTTCTTAAACAAAATATGGTAATTAAAAACACACTTTGTGATATCTCCACGTAAAAAAAAACAAAAAAAAACAAAACAAAAAACCAACAAACAACTAAAAGAACAATATTTTTAAAAATCCTTCAGCAAAATTATATGGACAAAGCTTATTATTCTATCTTCTTCATGTTAAGGATATGTATGACTGAAAGTTTTAAATCCCAACCTAATTGTGCTAGCTTTGACATTTATACCACATGTGTAATATAATGCAAATAAATTACACTAAAATTTCATCAATTTTCTCTAATGCTTTGGAAATTATGGTAAAATGTATTTATATTTTTTTCACGTCACAAAAAAGTCCCTTTCCACAAAAAAAAAAAAAAAAAAAATGTTAGTCTAATATTTGAAGCATGGAGTTCAAAATATATCCACTTTTTGAAATTTCTCTAGGTTTTCTGTGTTTTTTTTTTTTTTTTTGGTTTATGCTTCCTAAATTTTTAAAGTTATGAATCTGCTTTTATGTCATAAAAATAGAATTTTTGTATTTGAAAATTTAAAACCTATGCTTACATACATCTGATAGTAAAATCGAGGGCAATTCTTATTCATTTTACCTCTGAGAACATGTACAGAAAATTTTATTTGTGTAACACAAAACTGCACCGCAAGGAAGAAAAATGCTGAAAATGTCAATAGAAAGAAAACAAGGAAAGATCTGATTGCCTAATTCTCATTAAAATCCACTAGGTTGATAGGTTGGCTCCTCAGCTTTCTTTTTCCACTCATCTACTGTCCTTTTCGTCTTGCATTGATGCTTTTCTTCTGCATAACTTCGCTTTTTATTTTGCCTGGTACGAATAAGATCTCGTTGAACTTACATTTTTGTTGCCGAGTCCAGTACAGTCTTACCTCTAAAGTTTTGACTTAGGGTATTTAAAATGGCACCTGGTGTCCAATTATATCTTTTGTTTTATCCAGGAATGTTTAAATTATTTTATGGATTTAAAATAAAAAAATCTGATGCGTTTCATTCGCATGACTTTCTCTACTTCTCTGTAACAAATTATTGTTAAAAACTTATGCTTCTATTTACTTCATGCTAATAGAGAAAACATTAGCAAAACTAGTCTTATTACTTGCTTCCTTGTAAGTAGAAGCGAAATAAGGGAGTACCAAGGTTAAAGTGATAGTGATAGTCAAAAGCTGGTTGCTATGTGACTGAAGTTCCTTTGTTAGTATGGACATGAGTTGACAAATTCCTGTGTGATAAAAGTATGCTTTTCAAAGCTGAAATAAAAAACAAGGAACATCTAAAAAAAACGATCAACTCTACGAAAAAATGTATATAACATAAATTGTGTCTTTTAACGTGCTCTACATTTTTTATGTGTTAAGCTTTTGTCCATCTCTTACGGTTTAGCACTTATGTAAAATTTCGTAAAATTCATCTAGAATAAAGTAGTCTTCAGATGCTATTCCCAGAAAATTCAAGATACGCATTTTGTTGTATATGTATGCGCTCCCAAATTCTTCTGCAATTCAGCAATATTGAATATTTGACCTCTTTCTGTGTATGGAAATACAAAACTTGGCAGAGACACACTTTGCACAGCAAGAATTGAGCCCAATTTGGTATTATTGTAACCATCTATGCACTGACGTCACACTAGGAACGCGTTACAGGTAGTTTGCAGTCATCTCCTGCATTCGCTGTATATAGATTTGAACCCTACTTGATACAAAATATCTGATACGTCCTATTCGCATGACTTTCTCTACATCTCTATAACAAATTATTGTTAAAAATGTTATTCTATCTACTTCAGCTAATCGAGATAAAATTAGCAGAAACAGTTTTATTACATAATTCCTTATAGGTAAAGGAGAAATAACGGGATACACTAGGCTAAACCGACAGTCAAATGCCTTAAAATGTGGTTTCTATGGTACTGAAATCCGAATCTTTGCGTGGTCAAGTGTTGACAAGTCCCCTTATGAGCAAAGTTAAGTATTTTAAAACTGAAATCAATAACAAGGAATATCTTAATAAACGGTCAACTTCAGGAAAAAAATGCATATAACATAAATTGTGTGTTTCAACGAGCTCTACACTTATTGTGCAGTAAGGTTTTGTTTATCTCTCACGGTTTATAAGCTATACAAAATTCCGCAAAATTCATTCAGAATAAAGATGTCTTAAGAGACTATTCCCAGAAAATTCAAGATATACATTTTGTTTGTTATGTAAGTATCTTTAATGTGCGATATTTTAATAAAAATCGTTAGAGCCATTTTTGAGAAAATCAAAATTGTTGAAATTTTTTCCATGTAGATAAAGGGTAGTTGGGGGTGGGGGGATTTTCTTGAAAATCTTCGTGTCGCATTTTTGGAAGATACTGAGCTTAAATACCAACTTTGGTATTTAACGAACTTCTCGTTTTTGAGCTATGCTGCCCACACACACACACAGACACACGCGCGCGCGCGCACACGGACTTTTTTTTAGAAATGCTTTTTTTAGATTCAGGAGGTTCCAAAACGTGTATTTCCGGTGAAATCTTGGTATCGAATTTTTGGGTGCAATGCAATCCTCCTCTATATAAAAAAAGTAAAATTGTAGAGTTCCTTAAAAAGCATAAAATTCATGTCAAATACATTTTTAGTGGAGTTAACCATTTCGGAAATATTCCTCGCTAAAGGTTAAAATTTTCTAACATACTTTTCTGAAATGCATTGTTTATCTTGTTTCCTTATTCTGGGCCATACAACCAAGTTTCATGTCATCGCATAGTAATCACCTCAGAAAAGATTTGTCAATGCTTTAACCTAGTGTATTCCCTTATTTTCCGTGTTCCTCCAACGGTATATGTAATTAGAGAGTTTCTGAACAAGTTTATAAAGAAAAAAGAATAAACTTTTGTAAGAATAGTTTGTAAGAACGTAGAGAAAGTCGTATGAATGAAACACATCAGAATTATTTATATTCCTTCATGACACTATAATAATAATAATAATAATAATAATAATAATAATAATAATAAAAATAATAATAATAATAATAATAATAATAATAATAATAATAATAATAATAATAATAATAATTCCTATCGAGAGAAACTTTTGCACAAATAATTCCATTACTCATTTCAGTTTGGGTATATAGGGATTACAATCTATCGGGGCATATAGGGATTACAATCTATCGGGGCATATAGGGATTACAATCTATCGGGGCATATAGGGATTGCAATCTATCAGGGCATATAGGGATTACAATCTATCAGGGCATATATGGATTACAATCTATCAGGGCGTATAGGGATTGCAATCTATCAGGGCGTATATGGATTACAATCTACCAGGGCATATAGGGATTACAATCTATCAGGGCATATAGGGGTTACAATCTATCAGGGCATATAGGGATTGCAATCTATCAGGGCATATAGGGGTTACAATCTACCAGGGCATATAGGGATTGCAATCTATCAGGGCATATAGGGTTTGCAATCTATCAGGGCATGTAGGGATTACAATCTATCAGGGCATATAGGGATTACAATCTATCAAAGCGATAGTCGAGCCTTTAAAGCTGCTGGCTATATGCTAGCTTTGAAACTCAATTTTCTTTTAATAACATGAGAGAAATAAGAGAATGGTGAAAGATACTTTAAAAGTTGGAGGTTTAGTAGTGGAAATTTAAAACCAACAGCAATAAATATCTCGTAAATCGTAAGCTCAATAAGACATTTGATTCGATTTATATATTTTATGGCTCTCCAGTTTTCCTCTCAGAAGTTTTTACCAATCTTTTGTGCTTTTACAAAATGATTACAAAAAGGTTATACAAAATTAATTCTCAATAAAGAGAACATCTAGCCTATCACCGAAAGTTCAAAATATACATTTTATTCGTCATATAAATATATAAAGTGTGTAGCATTTTAATAAAATGGTTGAGGTACTTTAGGAAAATACAAAATTAGAATATTTTTAGATTTGAGAATTTTCTTGAAAAAACTTCGCGTTGGATCCTTGGCAGATGTAGTTAAATACCTAGCTTGATGTTTATCTAACTTTTTGGTTTTGTCTTATGTTGTTCTCTCTCTCTTATTTCTCGCTCTACCTCCCTCTTTGCCTCTGATAAAAAAAATACACAGATTCTTCTAAAGCAATTTCAGTAGATCTCGAAACATATATTTCTGATGAAAAATTTGCATCAGTTTTTTGATAGCTTAAAACAGAAAAAGTGCGGTTATAGGTAAAATATGGCTTATTAAATTTACATTTCTAATCTAAATGATTCATATTTAAATTCATTTAAACAAAGCATTAATTTAAAAACTGAGGGTGAAGTTTAAAAACAGTTTTATTTGCTATTTTTACTTTATTATCTTCAAAAACTCCTTATTGAAATTTCAAAAACATTCCTTAATTATGATGCTCTGCTGAAACATAGGATTTGAGGAGTCAATTCATTTTCCCCTTATATCTTTTTTGTTTTGTATCGTTACCTGTAATGAGCAATATTGCTAATTTTTAATTTACTCGAAGAGAATAAAACTACAGATATCGACCAAAATTAATTATAACAGCTACGTATAAGTATACCCTTTTGAGAGCGGTCATTCATTAGTAGTTTTTAGCTCCTCCAACTGTAGATATTAAGATGAGAAACATTCAATTGACAAACATTTAAGGTTATTAACTAAGGACCTGAATCCTTAAAAAGTAATGGACGATATTCGGTGTCTAACCAACATTTTCAAAATATTTAATTTATTAAACTTATAAATATTCATCTAAGGAATTTTAGAAATATTTATTCATGCTATCGCAAAATTTTATACATTGAAAATTAAAATGATTTAGGGGAAAAATTATATATACATAATAAATGTATATTATAACCGAAAGTTTTCTTATCATTTTAGATTTTATACCAAGAAAGATTAGTTCATTTTAATTGGAGAACAAAAAACCAGAACGGAAACGAGAACGGGAAGCAAACAACAGCTTTGTGATTCACAACCCCAACAATGATAACTGGAACTTATATCAAAGACCATATCAACGGCAACGTGAAAAATCTATTTTGATATTTGGCATATCATTTGTTTATAATAGCTCAATGTTACATTTTCGCTTGCTTTCAATTCCGTTGACAATATAGGTTAACCAAGGAATTAGTTTCGATAGAGAAACAAGTTTTAAATACAGATCCATTGCTTTTATGATTCCCCTAGTCATACCAAACAGCATTCCTTTATTAAGGAATCTGTGAAATTTAACCCAAAAAATTGAAAATTAAACACAGTCTTTCTATAAGATAATATAAATTTTAAGCTTTAAGGAAATATTATTTTTTCAAGTTTATGGACTTGAACACCGATTAAATGAAATGTTAAATGAGCAGGCGCATGCTTATTAATAGCGAAGTACCTAATTTAAACTTTTTCCCACACTTTTACATAATTAAAATGCTGCACACGATGTAATTCAAAATTGTTATAATGACTATCAAAGGTATATTAAAGAAAATGATCATATATTTTCCGACATAAAGCTTCAATTTTGAGCAAAAAATTATTATATTTTTGAAAAATTCCAAGCTTTCGGAGAATACGAAAAGCAATGTTTCTTCTATAATTAGGATTAATATTAGAAATGCGACATAATAGATCTATTTGCAAAATCATTTACCATAAAACCTAAAATGTTTATCTGAATAGTTTAAAAAATGCACCATGTAGCTCATTTTAACTAGAACAAAGAATTTAGACAGTAAAAACATTAATTATTTAAGTAACCACGAGAGGGGGAATTTTTATATGTGGTAAAATATCATCGTCATCGTGAATACTAACAGGTATAAAGAATTATGTCTTTCAGTAAGAATCTTACATCTATGGATTTTCCAAATTTCACAGATGCATCATCTTAACAGCGTATATTAAGATTTTATTTTTCTTTAAATGTTTATTAGTTTCTCTACACGTACTATGTACATACTGTATAGAGAAGGTATTGAATTGCACACAAAAATTCGATACCGAGATTTCATGCAAACACATGTTTTGACATCCCCTGAATAAAAAAAATTAGAAATATGTCTGTGTGTGTGTGTGTGAGAGAGAGTGTGTATCTTTGGGCAGCATAGCTCAAAAAACGAAAAGTCCATTAAATACCAAAATTGGTATTTAATTTCAATATCTTCCAAAAATGCGACAAAGATTTTGAGAAAAAATCCCCCCACCCCCAACTAATCTTGCTAGAAAATATTCAGGTTTTTATACCACGTTAGTATTAACATACTATCATACTTACTTGTATGGGTTGCGTAATGACGCAGTAAATTTAATTTTGTTAGTACAGAACTTTACCGAAAAATAAATACTTGTTCCGCCACTTTCTAAAAAGTCCGATTCCTCTTAGCAGGCATAAACGTAGGAGTCGATGGCTGGCGTTTTGGACTGACTTCTGTTTCGGACATTAAAGCTGACATACCACGCACTATGAAAGGAGGAGAGACATGCCGTCTGTCATGGTTTACCCACTGCATGCACGAAGCAAGGCTAATTTGCTGATACAAAAATCAAGCGAGTTGAAGACGCCTGCTCTAGCCTTGGTTTCATCTCACGGCCGCCTTAGCAGCTTCTGCAGTAAATGGTCTAATATTCAGGATATAGATTATGTCATAATTGGGAACAGAACTAGAAAGTTAAACCATGAGTAAATCTTTCACGTTTTATCATGTACGTTTACATTATAATGGGTATATTTTAAGTTTGTCATTCTCGTTCTCGGGTATTGTAAACCAGCACTAACTGACAATGACGGGTACATTTCAAAAATATCATTTTTACTTTCTCTACACTATGCGCATATATAGTGTATTGAGAAGGAATTGCATTTCACCCAAAAATTCGATACAAAAATGTCTCCGCAAATACACATTTTAGAGTCGCCTGAATTAAAAAAAAATATATTTTTAGAAAAAGGTCCGTGTGCCTATGTGTGCATATATCTGTGTGTCCGTGTGTTAATAACTCAAAAACGAAAAGTCAATAAAACACAAAGTTTGGTATTTAAGTATACCAAATGAAGATTTTGAGAAAAATCTCCCCACCCTAAATTACCCTTTACACGGAAAAAAGGTTCGAAAATTTGAATTTTGTCAAAACTGGCTCTAACAATTTTGATTAAAATACCATATATTACAGATATTTTTCATAATAAATAAAAATTTCATCCTGAATTATCTGGGAGTAACCTCTGAAGACCTCTTTATTCTGCTTCCTCTCTGTTACCACACCTTTGTTTCTTTCTTTCTGTAGATACACGATGTGCATGTTATAAGAATTTTGATGGTTAGTAACAACCTATTTTTTCTGGAAAGTTAATAAAAACTAGCCTCAAGAGCCATAAAAGTGGAAGGTGACCTTCATCATGCAAATAAGGACCAGAAGGGGAAGGGGGGGTTCTGAACTTTTGAAGCAGAAACAGAAGGGTGAGCATCTGCTTCTCTTTTCAGCATCTCTCTGTCTCTTTTTATAGTCATAAGTCAAGTAACTCCAAATGCGTATAACGCCCGTATCGTGTTAACGGAACGCATCAGATTTTTACTTTCTCTACACGTACTATGTACCAGTGCATAGAGAAGGTACTGTATTCCACCCAAAAATTCGATACCGAGATTTCACCGGCAATACACGTTTTAGGGCCCCCCTTAACAAAAAAAAAAAACATTTTTAGAAAAATGTCGGTATGTGTCCGTGTGCCTATGAACAAGACAACTCAAAAACGAAATGTTGTTGAAATACCAAACTTAGTATTTAAGTTTAGTATCTTCCAGGGATGCGATACGAAGATTTTGAGCAAAATCATTCCCCCAACTACCATTTACATGGAAACGTTTTCCAGCATTTTGATTTTCTAAAAAATGGCTGTAATGATTTTGATTAAAATATCGTATATTAAATATATTTACATGGCAAATAAAATCATATCATGAATTTTCTGGGAATAACCTCTGAAGATATGTTTATTATGGGTAAATATTGCGGTATTTTGTATAACTCGTAAACCGTAAGAGATAGACAAAAACTTATTTCAAAAAATATACAGCTCGTTAAAACACACAATTTATGTTATATACATTTTGTTCGTGGTGCTGGCCGTTTTTGAGATATTCCTTGTTATTGGTTTTTGCTTTAAAATACTTATATTTTCTCATACGGGAATTTGCCAACTACTATCAATTCAAACAAAATGAACTTCAATCACATAGCAACCATATTTTAAAAGATTTTCCTATCGCTTTAGCCTACGGTACTCCCTTAAATCCCGTCTACTTACAATAAAGCAAGTAATAAGGCTCTTTCTGCTAATTTTTCCTCGATAAGCATTAAGTAAATAGAACAATAAGCTATTTAACAATAATTTATTGCGGAGATGTAGAGAAAGTCTTATGAATGGAACATCGATTTTTTTTCTGGAAATTAAATGAAAACTAGCCTCAAGGACCATAAAAGTGGATGGTCACCTTCATCATTCAAATTAGGGGCGGAGGGGGGGGTTCTGGACTTTTGCAGCAGAAACAGAATGGTGGGTACCTGCTTCTCTTTTCATTTCTCTTTCTCTTTTTTATAGGTACAAACAAAGTAACTCCAAATGCGGTATAACGTCCGTATCTCGTGCTAAATGCTTTGCGAGCATCAATTAAAGACAATTTCATAAAACCTCTTCAATATCCATCCTATAGAAATGTTGTAAATGAACTTGTCAGCAGTTTACAATACTATTATGTAATAATTTAAAAAATCTGATGCATTCCATTAAGATGACGGGATACGGACGTTATGCGTATTTGGAGTTAGTTGACTTATGGCTATAAAAAGAAAACGAGATACGTTGAAAAGAGAAGCAGGTACTTACCCTTCTGTTTGTGCTGCAAAAGTCCAGAAACCCCTCGCTCCCCACACCGGCCCTAATTTACGTGATGAATGTGACCTTCCACTTTTATGGTCCTCGAAGCTAGTTTTCATTAACTTTCCAGAAAAAAAGAAGTTGTTATTGACCATCACAATTCTTGTGACAAGCAACAATTGAGAGGAGGCGAAGGTGGGGTAACAGTGAGAGTAGAGAGGAAAGGAAACAAGATTAAGACGATAAGGCGGAAGAGAGGGATAAAAATCTGATGTGTTACAGTCACACGACTTTCTCTAGCTACTCTACAAACTTCTTACAAAAGATAACTCTTCTTTCAACACCATGCTAATCGAGATAAACATAGCAGAGTTTTATTATCTAGTTCCTTATAAGTAGAATGGAACTAAGGGAATGCTGTCGTTATGCGATTGTCATTGCAAATCGCTTCTTTGCTTGACCAGGAGCAGAACAAAAGAGAAATGGACGCTCCCGTCTGAGGAAAGTATAAGTACTTCACAACTGAAACTAATGAGAAGGAATACTTCGAAAACGGTAAGCTTCACGATAAAAAAAAAAGCATATGACATAGCTTGTGTATTTTAACAAGATCTACATTTTTGTATAGCAAGTTTTTCTCTTGCGGTTTACTAGTTATCCCAAACTAAGCAAAATTCGTCCATAATAAACAAGTCTTTAGAAGATATTCATAGAAAATTCAAGATATGCATTTTATTTGTGATAGAAATGGCTTTAATATTTGGCATTTTAATCAAAATCGCTAGAGCTATTTTTGAGAAAAACAAAATTTTCGAAAATTTGTCCATGTAAAGGGTAGTTAGGGGAGGGGGGATTTTCTTGCTGTCTACAGACATACACACACACACATACACGGACCTGTTTCTGAAAATTCTGAGGGTCCTAGAACATGTATTTGCGATGACTTTCTCTGCTCGTTCTGCAAACTATTCTTACCAAATATATTCTTTTATTTATATCATGCTAAACGAGATAAGCGTTAGAAGAAATGGTCTTACTATTTAATTCCTTATAAGCAGAAGGGAAATATAACTAAAGCGAGTGTGATATCTTTTAAAAGCCGGTCACTATGTGAACTATTGAAGTGCAGTTCGCTTTAAAAGGCCAGCAGTAAACAAAAGTGAGATGAAAGGAAAGTAAACCCTGTTTGAGAAATGTTCCGTAGTTTAAAGTTTAAACCAATAACAAGGACTCCACAACAAAATACATGACATAAATTGTGTGTTTCAACGAGATCTACATATTTACTCGTATATTGTTACGTTTTGTGTATTTCTTACGGTTCACTAGTATGCAAAATTCAGCAACATTATTCCAGAACGAACGGGTTTGCAAGATTCAATCTATACATTTCATTTGTCACGTAAATTTCTTTAATATACAATATTTTAATCAAAAAGGGTGGGGAATTTTCCATGTCTTAAAGGGTGGGGGTTTTCTTGAAAATCTTCATGCTGCCTTCTTCGGAGATGCTAAACTTAAATGTAAAGTTTGATATTTAACGTACCTTTTTTAGCTATGTATGTAGTCCACAGACAACCTCACACACATTGACCTTTTTATAAACATTTTTGGGTTGCAGGGGATCTCAAAACATGTATTCCTAGTGAAATCTCGGTATCAAATTTTTGGATGTAATACAATACCCTCTCTTTACACTATATGCATAGCATATATAGAGAAAGTAACGTAAAATGGAATACCCTTTTACGAATAACACCGATTTCGAAGTTCGACCCTTAATATCTGAATCTTTTTATTGCATTAAATTTAAATATATAGTTATTTCGAAACATTTATAAAAAACCTTGAAATTAAATTTCTACAGATATATAATTGATTATTTATACTTCTGTTTTTTTTTTTTTTTTTGCGGGGGGTTGCTTTTGGTTTAAGTCTTTTGACCGGACGAGTTATTTGGATGACAAATGAATGCATTAAAATGAAAGTTCAGTAAAACTCGTGGAGGGAGAGTACGGAAAGCGATCTAAGGCCCTTTTGTGTGTGTCTCTCTCGTTCTCTCTTTCTCTCTGTGTGCGCTCGCGCGTGCGCGTGTGTGTGTACAGGTAGAGTGGTGTAAACTACAACTTTTACATCGAGATGTCCTTGATAAGAATTATCACTTAAGACAGGTGCCTCTGGTCACATATCTTCTTTAGCTACCATACAAAAAAGCTCTGTATTATACTGATACCGTGTCGTATACTGATGTCATGTTATTATTTTAAAAAATCTGATGTGTTCCATTCACATGGCGTTCTGTAGCTCTACCACAAACAAACATTCATTACAAAAGATTATTATTTTATCTACGTCATGCTAATCAGCATAAACATTGCCAGAATAGGCTTATTGCTTTCTTCCTTGTAAGGAGAAGGGAAATAAGGGAAGATCTTTTAAAAGCCGGTCGCTAAGTGAAACAATTGAAATTTGATTCTCATTCATTGCTAGGAATAAACAAAAGAGAGACGAAAATAAAGTTTTCTTCCCGTTTGAGAAAAGTTTAAGTGCTTTAAAATTGTAACCAATAACTCAGAATATCTTGAAAACGGTTAACTCTACAAAAATGGGCATAACATAAATTGTGTGTTTTAATGAGTTCTACATTTTTTGTGTAGTATATTTTTGTTTATTACTTACGGTTTACCAGATATACAGTATACAAAAGACATCCAGAATGAAGATGTCTTCAGATACTCTTCCCAGAAAACTCAAGATATACATTTCGTTTTTCATGAAAATATCTTTGAACATACGGCATTTTAATGAAAACTGTTAGTGCCATTTTTGAGAAAACAAAATGGGTATGTAAAGGGTAGTTTGAGTGGGGGTATTTTCTTGAAAATCTTAGGGCCGCATTCTTAGAAGTATTGAATTTAAATATCAAGTGTAGTATTTAATCGACTTTTGTTTTTGAGATATGCACACAGAAACACACACGGACATGTTCCAAAAATGCCTGTTTGGATTCATTGGTCTCAAAACATGTATTTAGGTTTAATTTCAATATAGATTTTTTTAACTTCTTTGTCCACAATGTAAATGTACATACGAGCTATTTAAAAGGAAATAATGGGGAAACGAAGAAGTAATTGAGATAAACAATTTCATATGTTAAAATCAACGCATAATGTATTAAAGCAGAAATTACAAAATCTGTGGCTCTGTAGGAACAGATCTTTAGAGAAGCAATATTTTGAGCAAACAATTTGATAAAAATTCGAAATACTAAAATAATTTAAATTTCGGAAAACTAATAAGTAACGAGATTTAAAGGTTATTGAAAAATCCCACATAGACTATGTTTGAAAACGTAGAATGTAGGAACTATGGTGGGGTTATTAGTAGTAGGCGGGACTGTGTTTATTAAATGAACACCTAACGCGAAAATACAGTTATTCTCTCGCCCTTCTTGCTCTCAAGTTTCGCTCTCTTGCGTTTGACTCTTGCTACATTACTGCAAGTTGCGGAAGTGTTACTGCGGTCGATAAGGCTGCGCTAGATTCATTAATCGTTTAGCGGTATTCGGTATGGGATTCGCCGCATAGCAGTGTAGCGAGTCACGGAAAATTAAACATGCAACTTTATTGCGGAAATAAATGTTGCTTACAACAATAAATTTTTAAATCACTGAAAATCTGAGATTTAATAAGGCACAGCTTTAATTACTCATGATTCAATAACGGTTAATTATTCATCTTGAAACACTTGCTAATTTGTTCCAAACAAATCACTTACTAGCCCCCATTTATATTCTTAGTACATTTCATTGGTGATATCCATTCTCATTACACCTAGGAATACCCTGAGAGAAACATTTCCAAACCTACCACTGGAGTAGCTAGCTGGCAACAGAAAGATTGCTAAAATACCCAAAAATTCAATATCGATATTTCCACAGAAATATACTCTTTTAACTCTCCAGAATTATAAAAATATGTCTAGAAAAGAACTTGTAAACTAGTCTTCGAGCAGTTAATTGGAAAGAAATTCAGGAAAAAAAGAAAGAAAAAAAATTGAAGTCAAAACAAGTATCACACAACTTAAGGGGACATAGAACTGCATTGTTAGAGATTTTGGCCAAAAAAGTCGATTTTTGGATTTTTGGTGCAAAAATGAAACCATATTTTAAATTACATATTTGCAATGTTTGATTCTGCTAGGGTAAATGTAGCACATGATTTAGATGACATTTTAAAGCGTTGCGCTAGTTAAATGTTTATCTATGTCAAAGTTTAAAGACATTTCTCTCAGGTTCATATTTGTTGTTATTTTCGCATATTCAAATTCTATTCTCCCCCACTAAAACGCAACTAAGGCTCTCATATTTTTACTTTCTCTAGCACGAAATATATAATATACATAGTATATAGAGAAGGTATTGTATTCCACCCAAAAGTCGATGTTGGGATTTCAATGAAAGTATATGTTTTGAGATCCTCTGCGTCTGAATAAAGTATTTTTAGAAAAATATCCGTGTGCGTGTTTGTGGATAGCATAGCTCAAACAGAAAACACCGTTAAATAACAAACTTATTTATGTTTAGTATCTTTCAAAGATGCGACGCCACAAACTAGTCTTTACATGGACAATTTAGTTGAACATTTTGTTTTTTTTAAATGACTAACAATTTTGATTAAAATAACGTATATTAAAGATGTTTACATGACAAATAAAAAAATATATTTTAAATTTTCCCTAGAAGACCTCTTTATTCTGGGCGAGGTTTGCCGAATTTTGTGTAACGGTTAAACTGTAGGAGATAGACATAAAGTTTACTATTAAAACGCGGATCTCATTAAAACACATAGTTTATGTTATATATTTTTTGTGTGGAGTTGGCGTTTTTAAGATATTCCTTGTTTTAGGTTTAATTGTGAATCCCACTAACTTTTCTCAAACGGGATTATGAAAAGTGAACCGAACCTCAATTGTTTTTCATAATGAGCAGATTTTAAAGGGTTTGAATATCGGGTTAGGCCAATGTATTCCCTTATTTCTCTCCTACTTTCAAGGAAGGAAGTAATAAGATCAATTCTGCTAATGTTTATCTCGATTAACATGATGTAGATAAAAGAATAATAGTCTGTATATGGAACAGCTAGAGAAATTATGTGCTGTCTTTTTTTGCAATTTTCCACTTTATGATGTAAATTAATTTTAAAAAATATACTATCTACATTAGGAACATTTAAAACAATTTGTCACAAAAGATATTAAGGAATGTGATTTTAATAATTGGTGTATTTAGCTAAATATCTATGCAAGAAGATATATTTTGATATTAGCTAATTAATTCGAATAAAGTAATATATCCTAAATGAAAATGCGTATTTGAATGAAATTTGGCGCGTGTGTTTCTTCTTCTTCTTTGTATATTTAACATACTATAACCTGGTTGGACATATCGAAGGATGAATTAAATTAGTGAAATGATAATCAAATGACCTCAGAGTTCATGGATCTTAAAGTTACTTGACATTCGTCTTCTCAGGGTAAGGGAAAACCCAGAAAAATCTTTATCTGTGTAACTCATCCTAAGCGAAATTCAAACTCGCAACTTATTGAATGTGAGGTAGACACTCTACCACCACACTACCCAGAAGGGATATGCTTCTTTTATTACTGGCAACGTTTTTACAAAAAATCTGATGTATTCCATTCACACAACTTTCTCTACTGCTGTGTAACAAATTATTGTTAATAAGCTTATTCTTCTATTTACTTCCGTTTGAGAAAGGTTTTAAGTATCTTAAAACTGAAACTAATAACTCGAAAACGATTAACTCTATGAAAAAATGTATGATACATAAATTGTGTCTTTTAACGAGATCTACATTTTTTTGTGTAGATAAGATTTTCGCTATCTTTTACCAGTTATACAAAAGTGATACAGTAGTCATCCAGAATGAAGAGATCTTTTGTGGCTATTCACAGAAAATTTAAAATACACATTTCGTTTATCATGAAAATATTTTAAATACATGGTGTTTTAATCAAATTTGTTGAGCAATTTTTGAGAAAACCAAAAATTTTGAAAAATGTTTCATGTAAAGTGTAGTTGGGGTGGGGCGATTTTCTTGTTAATCGCCATGTCGTATCCTTGGAAGATACTGAACTTAAATACCAAGTTTGGTATTTAACCGACTTTTCGATTTTGAATTATCCTGCCCATAGACACAAACGGACATTCCTCTAACTTTTTTTTTAAATTCAGAGGGTCTCAAATCATGTATTTTCTGTGAAATCTCAGTATTGAATTTTTGGGTGGAATACAATGCCTACTTTCTCTATCCATTGTGACGTACATACGTATTAAAGAAGGTAAAAATTAAAGATCTAGTTTAATACTTTAGAAAACCATTTCTACCACTTCGGTGCCCCCTTACGTCAGATACCAGAACAATTTTTCACCTCTAATACTCACGTCAAAATGAAAACATTTATTTGCATACATAAAACTGGGTCTAACAGCTTTCGTTTGATAAAGATTAAAACGTGTGGTATCTTTGACTTTCTGTGCATAACCTGTGAATTACTCATCATTGTATTGAATTTTATTCAATTTAGAACACACGTAGCAGTAGCCGTTTCTGAAATATTCGTTATTACGTTGAGCTGCTTTATGATGTCTATGAAACATCTTTGAGAATACATGTCTTCCTTATTGCGTTGGCTATATTAGTGACAAAATTTGATTTACGAGTATATAGACTGAATTAAATTTATTTATTAAAAAAAAAATATGGTGAGAACGCAAAATTGATAGAGGAAAGCATTAAAGAGTATCCTTGGAACAGAGGAGAAAGTCGTCTTCATATATTTTTCAGAATGTTCCTCCTAATCGTTTAAGTAGCGCTGAGCAAGATGACTTAGCTGGTCATTTCTGTGGGCCGCAGTCGGGAGGTCAGAGTTCAATACCCATGACAGACCAAACTGGCTGAGGGTTTTCATGGTTTCCCCTCAGCTGCCAGGCTAAATACCGAATTGATGTTTAACACCACGACTCAGAGTTGCACCTTCAGTATAAAACAACAGTATAACAGTTTAACTGAAAAGTAGATGGTAATTATGATTACGCTGCCATCTATCCACAGATAGTGAAATCAGTTAGAGACTAGACACACAACAGCGTCGTCTGCTGTCGCTGAGCACCTTCAAATGGCGTGTAATACTCGAGACCTCGAAGGCTGTAACCGTCCGAGTACAGATGAAAAAATCGGATGTGTTCCATTCTCATAGCTTTTTCTACATCTTTAAAACAAATTATTGTTAAAAAGCTTATTCTTCTATTTCATGATAATCGAGATAAGCATTAGCAGAAACTCTCCTTATTACTTAGTTCCTTATAAGTAGAAGGCCAAAAATCTAATGCGTTCTATTCACATGATGTCTTCTAGCTGTTTGGAAAACAATTTTTTTATTCAAAGCATTAATCTGTTATCTAGATCATGCTAATCAAGATAAACAAACAGAATTAGCTTATTACTAGCGTCCTTGAAAGTCAAAGAAAAATAAGAACATATTCGGGCTAAACCGATAGTCTCGTCCTAAAAACCGGTGATAAATTTAAATTCAAATCTCTTTGCTTGCTAGGAATAAACAAACGAGAAGAAAGATGTCTTCCCATTTGAAAAAAGTTTAAGTGGCTAATATTGAAACCAATAATCCGAAATATCTGGAAAACGGTTAACTCTACCAAAAAAAAAAAAAAAAATGTATGTGACATAAATTATGTGTCTTAATGAAATCTACATTTTTTGTGTAGTAACTTTTGTATATCTCTTACAGTTTGCCAGTTATACAAAAATCATCCAGAATGAAGAGGTCTTCAGAGATTACTCTCAGATTATTCAAAATGTAATACATTTAGTTTGTAATAAAAATATATTAAATATAAGGATTGTAATCAAAATCGTTAGAGCCATTTTTGAGAAAATAAAAATTTTCGAAAAATGTTCCACGTAAAGGGTAGTTGGGGGTGAGGGAATTTTCTTGAAAATCTTCGCGTCGCATCCTTGGGTGTGGTATTCAACGGTCTTTTCATTGTTGAGTTATGCTGCCCCCACACCTCACGGACCTTTTTCTAAAAATCTGATATTTCCACTCACATGACTTTCTCTACATTGCTGTAATAAATTATTGTTTAAAAGCATATTCTTCTATCTACTTTAGAATAATCGAGATAAACATCACCCGAATAACTGAGATAAATATTAACTACTTGCTTCCTTTAAGTAGAAGGAACATAAGGGAATACCTGCACTAGGCTAAACTGATAATCAAATCTTTTAAAAGCTGATTGCCATATGATTGAAATCCGTTTCTATGCAGGGCCAGGAGTTTACAACTGTCTGTGTGAGAAAAGCTTAAGCATTTTAAATCTGAAACAATAACGAGGAATGTCTCGGCATTTGAAAAATTCTATGTAAAAACATATATGACATAAACTGTGTGTTTTAGCGTGATCTACATTTTTTGTGTAATAAGCTTTTGTCAATTTCTTACAGTTTACCAGTTATGCAAAATTCAGAAAAATTCAATTAGAATAAAGAGGTATTTACAGACTATTCCCAGAAAATTCAAGATATACATTTTATTTTCCACACAAATATCTTTAATATACGGCATTTTAATCAAAATCAATAGAGCCATTTTTGAAAAAACTGAAAACGTTTGAATTTTTTCCATATAAAGGGTAGTTTGATGTGGGGAGATTTTTCTCAAAATCTTCGCGTCGCTTCCTTGGAGGATACTAAACTTATATACCACGTTTGGTGTATTACGGCTTTTCTTTTTTGAGTTATCGTGTTCACGTACACACAAAGACCTTTTTCTAAAAATGCTTTTTGGATACAGGAGACCTTAAAACGTCTGTTTCCCGTGAAATATCGTATCACATTTTTGTGGAATGCAATACCTTCTCTATACACTATGTACATAGTACATGTAGAGAAAGTAAAAGCATGCAGAATGGATGCACCCTGCATTATTTGCTTGGCAAGAAGCGAAAGTGGTATGGGTAAGGGGAAAAAACCATTGAAGTCAACGAGTATCACGAATAGAACCGTTGTAAAATGACCAAGTAGCTAAAGCGGTGTTAAATAAATTGAAATAAGTTATTCTAACAACAGAAGAAATTACAAAGTAATCTAAGCATTCAGTTCCGCATCAAAGTTTACGAGTTTCTTTAGAGTTTTAATTTCCAATAATATGAAGGAGAACAAGTATGATGTAACGCCTAAATGTAGTTATTTTGTCATAAGATAGGATGGGATGGGATCAACTTATTGCAAAACAATCTGATGTGTTTCATTCACATGACTTTTTCTACCTATACTGCGACACAGTTATTAAAAAGCTTATTCTTCAACCAACTTCATCCTAATAGAGATAAACATTAGTAGAAATTGAAACGGGATTTCGAAAACGTCCCATGTCAAGGGAGTAAAACTTTTCGAGAGAGACAACAAACAATATTTATAGACGTTAAATGCACCTAAATCTAGTAACAGAGATTCATATTTTTAGTATTATTAATAATTTCAATTAATAGTTTTCTAAGTCTATTATCTGAAGACCAGATGTGTACAAAGTGATTGGACATAAGGATGTTTTATAAATCACAGGACCCTGTTGGAATAAATATGACATTTTATCCTAATTAATACATTTTATTGAAATATCATAATTTATAATAGTAGTGTTTATTAGGTTTATAATAATATATTTGCTTCGCACAATCGCACGGGTCGGGTGACCGTACATGCTCCTTAAAATACTTGAATTTAAAATATTACCTACATATCTGTTTTACATATCTTCATAACACTGGAAGCGCGCGCGCACACACTACAATAGCAGAATAGCATATCAATAAAAGAAACGACACTGATATCGTCCATCGTCCATACACACACGCACTCACAACTACATCCACATATAAATAACTCAAATACCTAAAGTCTATACAATGTTTACACAAATATCTTATCTCTTAGCACACGAACTTCTATTAAGTATGTGCCCAGACTTGACCGGTTTTGACTGTTCAGAATCAAGTCCGAGAATAATGTCCTCCGTCTGTTTGAAGCTAAAAGTACTTCCGGCAATGATTTCCTAACATCCTCTATCTGCACGCAATCTGCCAAAATATGCGTCTAGTCTTCCTGATCCTCGCATAATGGGCAAATCCTTCTACGAGCTTTCAAGTTTTCTACCCTCCCAACCTGAGCCACGCTATACCATAACAAAATATAGAAATTACAACCAGAGTATTTCTAACGTTCCTATGAACAGAAATTAAATGTTACATTGAAAATGACATTTTATAGGAAAATATAGAAACAAGGAACAGTACTTCTGGGTTATTAATATGCTGCTGTTTTCACTCAGCACTCCTCATAAACATATTTTACTTATTAGCTGTAATATTATCACAATCTTCATATTCATTATTTGTGCCATCGGATCTAACAAATACTTAATGAAGTTGACGGCATCTGGCTGTAAGTACTTAAAAAACTTGATGTCATCAACTTTCTTTTATTGAATTTTCATTGGCCGTTGCAATCTTTACAACGAGGTATTATAGACTCCATATTAGGCTTCAAGATGTGGAAGTATTGTGGCAAAATCCGCTCATTGATGTGTCAGCAGAAACTTCGTTCATATGGTAGCTGAAAAACAAATATTTTGTACTTCGGATCACAAATGTACTACCGTCATTATGAGTTTCAAAAGCATCAACCATTTTAACATACTAACAGTTGTTTGGTGACTGCCGCACTATAATTTCATATACCCAAGGTTGCGGGTTCAAACATGGTGGTGGACATGCTCTTACTTTCTCTAACACGTATGTACACTGTACATAGTAGTTAGAGAAGGTATTGTATTCCACCCAAAAATTTGATACTGAAATTTCACCGAAAATACATACTTTGAGGTGCCCTGAATTCATAAACAACATTTTTAGAAAAAGGTCCGTGTGAGCAATTGCACACGCGCGCGCGTGCGTGTGTGTGTGAGAGAGAGAGAGCAGCATAACTCTAAAACCAAAAGTCCGTTAAATATAAAACTTGATATTTAAGATTAGTAGCTCACAAGGATAGCACACACACCTTCAGAATTTTTTTCTTAGTTTTTTATTACGTTCGCTACACCTACCATATACATAGTGTATAGTGTGTATTGTGTTCCATCCAAAAACTTGATACCGATATTTCACCAGAAATACATGTTTTGAGACCCCCTGAATCCAAAGAAAATACTTTTTAGAAAAAGGTCAGTGTGTGTGTGTTTTTAGACAGTGTATCTCGAAGTCCGTCAAATTCCAAACAAGGTATTTAGGTTTAGTATCTCTCAAGAACCCCCCAAACCTCAAACTACCCTTTACATGGATAGATTTTTGAAAATTTTGACTCACTCAAAAATGGCTCTAACGATTTTGTCTTAAACATCGTACATTAAAGATATTTAAGTACATGACAAATAAAATGCATATCTTGAATTTTCTAAGAATATCCTCTGAAGATCTCTTTATTCAGGTTGATTTTGCAGAATTTTGGGTAACAGCTAAACCGTAAAAATAGACAAAAGCTTACTACACAAAATGTACATCTGATTAAAGCACATACTTTGTAATTTGTGTGTGTGTGTGTGCGCGCGCGCGCGCGTAGAGCTGAGCGTTTTTGACCTGTTCCCTATTGGTTTCATCTTTAAAATACCTATACTTTTCTCGTAAGGAAATTCATAAACTGCTGGTAATACAACAAAGGAATTTCAATCACGTGTAACCAGATTTTAGAGTATTTACTATCGCTTTAGTCTAGTGTATTCCCTTATTTCATTTCTACTGACAAGGATATCAGAAATACACTATCTCTAATTTTATCTCGATTAACACGAATAAAGAATAACCTTTTTAACAATAATTTGTTACATATAGAGAAAGGCAAGAGCATGGAACACATCAGATTTTTTTTTTATTTAGTGGGCTCCAAACATGTATTTCTCTGAAATATTGCTATCAAATTTATGATAATAATATATACCTTCATCTACTTACATCTTAAGGTAGAAAAAATAATGAGAACTGAAGGTTAAATCTTCAGTTTTCGAATTGATTTTAGAACGAGCAACTTATTCTTGCTGTACGTATCAAAAAAATCACGTAAACAGATCTGTTTTTTTTTTCAAGATGGTAGATTTATCTTTTCGTTGTACTATTTGTCGGTAAGATAAAGAAAGACACCTTGAATTCGGTAAACATAGCATAATGTTGAATAATTACACGCTTGACCACTCCTGCCATTATATAACGCGGAGACCCAAGGAAAACGACCCCTGAAATTCTGGTTTTGCACATTTCCGTCTTCCCTAAACAGGGAGGAGTTTCTGGGGGCTAACCACTATGAAATACTTATCTTGATCAGGCAATTTATGATCTTGATATTCCACATAACTGCATACTTTGTAATGCAGGATTATCGTACTTGATCTTGGTGCTGTTATAATAAGTCATATAAAATAATCAGCAATTTATTAAACCCTGACAGTGAAATATTATTCGAAATGAACTCGCAATAGCCTTCGTATGCAAACAGTGGTAACACGTGTAAGAATTTTTGCACACTTGTGGTTTTCTTTATAGTAACTGAGAGAATAAAACCAGTGAATATTAAGATTTATTGACTTAATCCGTGCAAATAACAAATGTAAATCTGCACTCTTTGATATTTCAGTAGTATTCTCATGTTTTGCCTCTCTGTACCACTTATTTATGGTGTATAGAGAAATTAAAATATTCGATTTTGATATTTCATGGAAATTAATTTTTTCAGTACCCTGAATTCAAAAGTTATATAAAGAAATGTAATTTTACACCACAGAATATTTAGAAAACGGTTACAGCTATAAAAAAGAGTATGATTTGTTCCATTCTCACTAGTTTCTCTATCCATTCTGCAGCAAATTGTTCTTACAGATGCTTATTCTTCTATTTCATGATAAACTTGGTAACCCATCACAGAAATAGCCTTTTTACTTATTTCCTTATAGATATAAGGAAAATAAGGGAATACACTAGGCTAAAGCAATGGTAAAATCTTTTAAGAGCTGGTTGCCATGTGGTGGATTTAATTTTGCATGACCAATGTGAAAAAAGGTAAATAACGTGTTTTCATTTGAGAAAAATATACATGCTGGACCATTTAAACCAATAAAAAGAGATTCCTTTGAAATAGGTAGGTGCATAGAATTTACTGACAAATTTGTGCTTTAACAACATCTAATTGTTTTGGGTTGTAAGATTTTGTCTGTCGTTACGCTTGAACAGTTACACAAAGGTCATCCAGAATGAAGAGGACTTTAGAAGCTATTCTATTTATACATTTTATTTGTTAAAGTAGTTAACATAAAACTTTAATAAAACTGCTTGAGACATTTTGAGAAAATCAAAAATTAAAAAAAAAATATTCCATCCAAAGGATAGCTGGGGAGGTGGTTTTTTTTTTTTTTTTTTTTTTTTTGTTTGTTTGAAAAATCTTCGTGTCACATCTTTGTTGACAATAAGTTTGGTATTTATCTGACATTTCGTTTAGTTATGCTATTCACATACAGGCAGGCAGGCATACAGAGACCGTTTTCTAAAACTGTTCGTTTTTATCTATGGCCTCAAACAGATAGACAGGCAGGAGGCAGGCAGGCAGGCAGGCACATAGACAAAGACCCTTTTCTAAAACTGTTGGTTTTTATCTATGGCCTCATATATATGTATATATACACATATACACTTAATGTATATATATATTATGCGTGTACCTGAAAATCTCGTAAACGAACAGAAAAGCCAATTGCCAAACATTTCGTATCTTAAAAGAGCAAGGGCCATTCCAAATTGTAATATGGAAAAGAATTACATGGGGCCCCCAGAATTTTAATGAAACAATGGTAATTTTTTGTATATACAACTTTTAAAACATTTTTCTTCTATTTTCGGCGAAATCTTGACATCGTATATTTGGGTGCAATATAATAAATCCCTTACTGTATACGTAGTAGAGAAATTAAAACATGCTTTTGCATTTATATGATTTTACTAACAGCTCTTACAAAAGGGAATTCATCTATCTGCTTCTTGTTAACCGAGATAAACTTTAATTGCACATTTATACATTTCGTTATACCATAAAAGGATAAAGTAGTTATATCGGATTTTTAAAAAATATGATCACTATATGTCTTTTAAATTCTATGATCTTTGCCTACGAGAAAAACGTCCCAAGACTTATCCTTTTGAAAAAGTATAAGGATATGAAAATTCAAATCAATAACAAAGAATATCTCGGAAATATGTAGTTAACAAAGCAACACTTTTGTTTTACATAAATTGCATCCTTTAACGAGATACGCTTTTTTGAGCAGTAAGATACCGTTTACCTTTTACAGTTTACCTACTTATACAAAAATAATTCAGAAGGAAAACGACTTCACAGGCATTTCATAGAGAATTGAGTGTTTAATTCTTGAGAAAATAAAAAATGAAGAACATGTCCCGTTTAAGCTGTAGTTGAAGGCGTGGATGTTTTATTCATAATTTTTGTGGTGCATCCCTGAGAGTGTTTGGCAATATCAAGTTTGGCATTTAACAGAATTTTTTTTTAAAGTATGTTGTTCACAGACAGACACATGCGCGCACACGCACACGCACGCGCGGGCGCACACACACACACTCAAATTATTCAAAGAGAACTTTTCTGGATCCAAGGAGCTTCAAAGCTGTATTTAAGGTGAAGTTTCTGTGTCAAATTTTTGGATGGAATACAATACTTTTGTTTGCATTAATTATTTAGTAACCTAAGTGACTATATATTATTTGACAAAATCTGAATATTTTAATTAACACCAATCTTTCTCTGGAGAATATTTTCCTAGTTATAAAAAACCAAGTTCAGTCGGAATGAACATACAACTCTGGATAAAAAGTAATGAGAACTATTTTTTTTCTCTGAAATTACTTTATTGACAGTGGTGTAGTTAAACATTTTCGATATAATCGCCCGCTTTATTTATGACTTTTTGCCAAATGTTTGGAAGGCATCGTACACCATCTGCGCGAATGTTTCTGTTGATGTCCGTTGACCGCCCTATAGCATAGTAATGTCCATCTCTGGTGTTGTATCGGATCCCTAGTAGTGGTTCTTTCACTTTGACAAAGAGATCCAAAATACAGGGACTATCGCCACCCTTGGTGGTACAGCGTGATGCAGTTATCACCCCATCAATGTCATATGCCACAATGAACACCACTTTCATAGAACTTTGTGTAGCGCGCAGTTTCTCTGGACGAGGAGAACCGGGAATCCTCTATTCACTGAGTCGCTGCCTACTATTGCACGTTCCTGCAACACCACCTTTGTCCAGCGCTCAGGCGAAAACGGCGACATTTCATGGAACAGTACCCCAACATCATGCACGATAGTGCAAGATTCACACCGCTGCTTGTGTCCAGGACCTCTTGCGCCGCTGGCAATGTGAGATCCTGGAACATCCACCGTACTCACCCGATATGAGTTCCTGTGATTCAATCTCTTTGCCAAAGTGAAAGAACCACTGCGAGGGATTCGGTACAACAGAGATGACATCCATGCTATAGGGCGATTAATACGGGACAACATAAACAGACGCAAGGATGGTACACGCCTTCCGAACATTTGGCAAAATGTCTTAAATATATAGATGAATTGAAGGGGCGATTAAATTGAAGGTTTGTAACTATAAGAACCTCTGTCATAAAGTGATTTCAGAGAAAAAATAGTTATTACTTTTTATCCAGCTCTTGTATTAATATGCAAAAGAAAAATGGGGTGCGTATATTCACCTGGGAAACAGTCAAACAGTTTTGGTTATTCGTTCATCATTGAAAACACCGTTTTCTCCGACAGATATAGGCTAAAGACATTTCTGATACGCTGTGGTGGATGACTAAAAAAAACTTCTAAGGTTTTACAATGCCTGGGCATTAGAATACGAATATGTTGGAGTCTTAGAATCAATGCCTTGAAGAGGGCTTTGAACTTTTTTTTCAGTCAGCTAGAACTAAAAGTAGAATTTTCTAGCATAAGCAGCACGAGTTAAAAGTCCACTAAGTGTTTATGACACTCTATTGTCACCAACTTTGGTTTCATGACTAGTAACATTGCAATCACTTTTTATAATTGCAATTGTTTATGAAATAAGACTGGTTTAATTTTAACTTACAATAATAATGCAATTTTACATCCTAATTAATTTCTCTTGGCTCAGTTGTTATCAGTACTGATGTTAAGAAGAAACAAATGAATATCACAGAGGTGCTGCGCATCAAGATATGAAGTGAGTAAAAATAATCTAATAATTAATAATGTATCTATAAATATTGGCAACTGTCTAAAACATAGTGTATGACACTTGTTAAATGGTTTTCTATTGTCCGGCCTATGGTCTCATTTTGCAAGCTTCCTACTCACAATATAAAACACCATTTTTAACTCTTATATCCTAAGTGGCTATTAAGGAAGCCATGCAGTATAAAGTAGTCGTGTTTATTCCATAGAAATGCACCTAAAATAAAAAAAAAAACAGCACATATTTTATTCAAAGTTGTATATGTGCATATTTTTTCATGAAGACAACGAAGATAATGAGAAGACAGAAGATATAGCAAAACAAAAGAGAATCATATGCAAACAAAACATTTCTCTCTTTATAATATTATATATACGTTATAAGTTTGATAAATTTACATGAAAAATAATACATACTGAGTTTAAATACCAAGTTTAGTATTTAACCGACTTTTCGTTTTTGAGTTACGATGTTCACAGACTCGCACACATAGATGCACACTGACCTTTTTCTTAAATTCTTCTTTTGGATTCAGGGATCCTCGAAACATGTATCTCCCGTGAAAAATGAATATAATTTTGGGGTGGAATGCAATATCTTCTCTATCTACTATAAGTTGTATGTGGTACATAAAGTAAAAATCTGAGTTTCTCTATCTATTCTGCAACAATTTATTCTTAGATACGCCTATTATCTTATCTACTGTATCTACTGCATGCTGATCAAGATAAAGTTTAATTAAATTATTATTTATTTATTTACTTGTAACAGAAATAAGAAAATACATAGACTACAGCGATAGTTACATATTTTAAAAGCTGGCCGTTAAATAATTAATTTTTCAATTTCTCTCTCTTTGCAAATGATGTGTTTCCAGTAATGAAGGATATCTCCAGGAGGTTAACTCTAGAAAAAACCCTGATTTTTTTAAAAAATCGACCAATTCAATAAATGTTTCCTGTAAAGGGTAGTTTGGGGTGCTGGGATTTTCCTAATAGTTTCGTTTCGCACCAGTGAAATGCCAAGTTTGATACCTAACCAAAGAAGCGAGTTCAAATCCTACTTAGGTTGAGTTACCCGGATAGGTATTTTTCGGCGTTTTATCTTATCTTGAAAAGATGAATGTGAATAACATTAAGCTTCATGGACCGCGAGATCATCTCACCAATTGCATTCACTGTACAGGAAGGTTGGACAAATAAACAAAAAACCTTATTTTTTGAGTTATCCGTTCTGACACACACTCAAACACGGACCCTTTTCTAAAATATTTTTTACTGCATTCAGAAGTTTTTAAGCCATATATTTCCGGTTGAATCTCGGTAACAAGTTTTGGGTGAAATGTAGTACTTTCTCTACTTGCTATACGTAGTAGAGAATGTAAAAATCTAATGTGCTATATTTACATAGCTTTCTTTACCTCTATTTTATTAGTGGCTATACAAATGATTTTACCAAAATTTGTATTTCTGTTTCATTGTATCAAAGAAATAGCTTGCAGGAATAGCTACATCACACATTTCGGATAATGTTCAACAGTTGGATGATATTTATACTTGTACAATCGCGGGAAACACTGAAATCAAAGGGCACTGAAAGAATGACCAAGTTGAACGATTCCATCCATTAACAACGGGTATCTCGGCACAAAAAGCTTAGAATAAGTCAGGTTCTTTAAAGAGATCTACAGTTTCTTATAATACATTTTTGTCTATGGCTTAAAATTTAGCAGTTATTGAAAATATTACAAAATTCCTTTCAGATGAAGTGTTCTTTACAGGTTAATCACAGAAAATAAAAGATACACAATTCTGTTTGTCATATAAACGGTTTAACATAAATTATTTTAATCAAAATCATTATACATACTTTTTTAATAAATTGAAAATTTATAGAAAATTTGCAAAAGATACTCGAGGATGGAGCATTTTTTAATCTTTGTGTCCCATCTTTGAAAGATACTAAACATAAATACCAAATTTTGTATATGTCAGAATTTTTGACTCTGAATTATGCTGTTCACAGACAGACACACAGATACACACGCTAACGCAGTTTTTTCGTATTAAGGGAGTCCTTAAAACATGAACATCTGATTTGTTATCGTTATCACATTTTGGGTGGTATGCAATACCTTCTCTACCTGTTATGTACGAGGTAGACTTTTTGATAGCGTTTAACGGCCGCTTTTACTGCATATGGCATCGTAGGCGATGACACAAATGATGCATGGGATGAGGAAGGAGCACCGGTGACATGCGATGGCGGGGAAAACCGGAGAACCCAGAGAAAACCTACCCCTGCGCCGCTTTGTTCACCAGAAATCCCACATGCGATTGCCTGGAACCGAACCGTCTAACCACTCGGCCACTGCGCGGCCATGTGCCTGGTGGAGAAAATAAAATTCTTATAATTTAGTTTATCATCTCTCCTTATTTTTACATTTCATCTACCAACTGCGTTTTTATTTGTTTGTTCTGTTTGACAACGTCCATTAATTTGGTAGGACATCGGACGACGAATGAAATAGGTGAAATGTTTTTCCAGAGCATTAGTAGAAAGTGTAAGATATAAATTTTATTAGATGTTAAAATATCTTAAAAGAAAGACATTTTAATTAAAATCTTAAAAACCAGTTTTGAAAAAACAAAAAAAAAAGTCAGAATAATTTCAAAATAAAGAGAAGTTTAAGGTGGGAGGATTATTTTGAAAATCATATTGCGTCTTTGGAATATATTGAAAGAATACCTAAGTTAGATATCTAAGGTTTTAGTTATATTCAGGATCACACAGAGTCAGACAGCATTTTATTTCTAAAATTACTCTTTTGGGATTCTGGGTTTTTCAAAACATGTATTTTGTGTCTAAGTTTTGAGAAGCAGGCTATCTCCGCCATTCTGCTGTAAAAAGGTGTAAGAGATAGTATAAACTGGTGGCCCAACAGCCTCTATTTTACCTGTGCAGATATCCTTTAGTGTGTTAAAATATTTGCAGAACTCAACGGGGCTATTTCAAGTAAAACTCGGTCAGTGTGTCAATGGCGTAAGCGACCTTCGTTTAACAAACCATTTCTGTGTATGCTCATCATGAATAATAGAATGAAGATTAAGCATTATTAATGAACTTATTTAATTACTCTGAAAGTAGCTATTTATAATTGTCAGAGCAAGTGCTATGATTGCTATAAATCAAACTTACTTTTGCTCATTGTAAACTAATACCATTTAAAATGTACGTTATTTAATACGGACGGTTATTTAATACGGACGGTTATTGAGTGTGCTCTTGAATATGAAAGCATGTGTACATACATCATTATTTCCAGCAGGTCATCTTACACGGAAAGACAGACAATTTGAATAATCACTTCTAACAGCAACTTTGTTGCGGATAAGGCAGCGGAGTGTTGAAAACTTGACAGAGAAATTCAAACCTGTTCTAGAGAATCAATATCAACTAAAAAGAATTCTATTCTCCCAATAATTTGGCTAAGCTAAACGTATTAAATGCTGTTTAATATGCCGATAAAGAATAAAATTTTCAGTCCAATGAATGAACAAGGATGAACGAAAAAATTTGAAAGAAAGATGAAAAATATCCGTGAGCGTGTGCTCTCATTAATGAAAAATTTTGTTCAAACTTCCTATTTAATTTAAGTATGATTCTAGGGTATAAAAAATAATTTTCCCACACACCAGATAACTTCTTTCGTGGAAGAAATCTTGCGTTTTCCATTCACATGATTCTCTATATCTCTGTAATAAATTCTTCTTAAAAATATTCTTCTAATTCATACTAATCGAGACAAATATTAGCAGAAATGGTCTTCTTTAGTCCGTTATAAGTAAAAGTGAAATTAGAGAGCACATTAGGCTAAAGCGATAGTCAAATAGTTTAAAACTGTTGGAGAAGAGTTTAAGTATTTTAAAATAAGAAACGAATAACAAAGAATAGCATGTACTTTACATAAACTACATGTTTTGTGTAATAACCTTATTTCTACTCTTACGGTTTACCACTTATACAAAAGTCATTCAGAACGAAGAGGACTTCAAGGTTATTCCTAGAAATATCGAGATATACAAAACCACTAGCAGAACCTAAACATTAGCAGAAATGACCTTATTACTTGCTTTCCTGTAAGTAGAAGGGGAATATGGGAATTCTCTAGGCTAAAGTGACATTCAAATCTTTTAAAAGCTATTGCTATGTAAAACAATTGATATTCAGTCTCTTTGCTTGCTAAGAATAAACAAATGATAGACGCAAAGAAAGACGTCTGCTGTTTGAGAGAAGTTTAAATAGCTTAAAACGGAAACCAACTATTCGCTACATCTCGATAACGGTTAACTATACAAAATGTGCGTATGACATACATTGTGTGTTTTAATGAGATCTGCATTTCTGTGTAGTAAACTTTTGTCTACCTCTTACGGTTTGCCAGTTACGCAAAATTACAAAACATCCAGAATGAAGAGTACTTCAGGGGCTACTCTCAGAAAATTCAAGATACTCATTTTATTTGGCATGCAAATCTCTTAAACACATGTCGTTAGCCATTTTAGAGAAAATCTAAATGTTCGAAAAAGTTCCATGAAAAGGGTAGTTCTTGAAATTCTTCGTGACGCATCCTTAGAAAACACTGATCTTAAATACCAAGTTTGGTGTTAACCGACTTTTTTTTTTTTTTTTTTAGGATCCAGGGGTTCTCAAAATACGTATTTACGATGAAATCTCGATGTCAAATGTTTCGATATAATGAAATACCGTCTCTATCCACTATGGCCATTGTGTATATGGGTTATAAAAACTAGGAATTGGATGTGCTACATTCACATGCTTTTTTTTTTCTATTACATTTATTTTTATATATCTTTTGATAGTGATTCCTAAACAAATTATTTTTGTATCTAGTACATGATTCTAAATTTGTTGCACTTAATTCTGTCAAAATAGTTTAATTAATCCTATTCATTTATGCTAATTGAGAGAAACATTTTCGAAAATATTTTTTCCAGATTGTTTGTAATGAGACAAGCTAACAACAATAACCAAAGAGTCTAATGTGTTACATCTCCCCTTAGCTTTTTGATTTGAAATTTATCATCCTTTAACCTGGTAAGTCTTATCAACGGTGTATGAAATATTTAAAAAAAATGCTTTAATGAGTCTGGAGTTCGTAAAGTGTAACGTAACTGGATAGTTTCGTCTTTTCAGAATAAGGTAAAATCCGAGAAAAAATTTTATCCGGCTAACTATAACCGAGATTCGACCTCGGAATTTCTTGAACGTGAAACAGATAGAATACATATATACCACAGATATAGACTATTCACCTATTATCCTTTGTTTTTTTTTTAAATTTCTAAAAGCTCTTCTCACAAAAAACAATTTTTTCTTACTTAATATTATTTGAGAGAAACGTTTGCAGTAATATTTCCATTACGTACTTCGATTTAGGTAATGGGCAATATACCAGACCGAAACGGATTCAAATGTGTAAACGTGGACCTCTATATGTAGGCATTAAAGTTCCATATTCCTTCCAACGTCATAACAAACGGCCTAATGATGGCAACACTTCAAAAATGACAAAAGAATTTAAACGTTCAAACCAATGAAATGGAAATGATTCAAAAACACGTTTTGAAAGAAATATGGATTTTAAAGAGGTCCATATTATTTGTGTGACGAATTTTATAATCTATTGCTTATGCTTTACACAAAAGTTTTATTGAATATATAAGACTAAGGTTAACTCTGGAAAGTTCAGGATACGCACATCTTCCCTTTGAGATGTCTTAACAGATTGTATTTTAATAAAAATTGTTTAACAAATTTGATGTGTTCCATTCTATCTATTCTGGAAGCAAAATATTTTTCCAAAAGATCATTCTTCTGTCTGCATAATGATAATCAAGATAAACATTACCATTAATGGTCTTATTGGTTAGTTCCTAATACCTAGGAAGGAATACACTAGGTTAAAGCCACAGGCAAATCTTTTAGAAGCTATCGCTTTGTCTTTATTATTGAGATGGTCGGGAGTAAAACAGAGAGACGAAACGGATGAGGTCCCTCCGTCTAGAAAAACTAAGTATTTTAAAACTGAAACTACTAACATGGAATATATTTGAAAATATGTACAAAATGCACAGGGCATTATGCACATTGTGTAGTAAGTTTTTGTGTATCTCTTACAATTTACCAGTATCGCAAAAGTCAGAATAAATTGTATTTGCTACGCAAAAATCCTTAGCATTTTAATAAAAACATTATAACCATTTTTTAAAAAATCGAAAATTTCCAAAAAAGGTTCAATGTAAATGGTAATTTGAGGTGGAGCATTTTTCTGAAAATCTTCATGCTGCATACTTAGAAGATACTAAACTTAAATACCAAGTCTGGTGTTTATCGGACTTTTCATTTTGCCAAGCGTTGTTCAAAGACACACACACACACACACACTGACTATTTTCTACGTTTTTGGATTTAGGGTCTTCAAAACATGTATAGCTTTTTGGATGGAATAAAATACCTTTTCTACTTACTACTTGCATTGTATACAAGTGGTTGAGAAAGTAAGAATTAACAATTTTCGATATAATGTGTATTTTGGGAAAGGGGAACCTTTTTGAAAATCTTTGTGTCACATTCTTGAAGATTCTGAACTTAAATACTAAGTTTGATATGCAACCGACCCTTCGTTTTGAGCCTGCTCTTATTCTCTCTCTCTCTCTCTCTCTCTCTCTCTCTCTCTCTCTTTCACACACACACACACACATACGCATTGATACACAATACCCACACACTTGATTTAAATTGCTTTTTAATAAAAAAATAATAACAATTATTATTATTCTTTGGAATTCAAGGCATGTATATCGAATCCTTGGGTGAAATGCAGTACTTTCTCTACAGATGGTGGAGAATGCAAATATGTGTAATGAATAATCTGGATACAGTAATCACTTTTTATTGGATGTTATTCTGTAAGGCACATGTGCAAATTTTACAAAGAGTAGAGAAGGTTTTGCGAGTGTGTGACACTAGAGATTTACTTTCTCTACCATGTACTATGTTAACATAGTAGGTAGAGAAGGTATTGCATTCCTCCCAAAAATTCAATATCGAATTCGCTGGGAATACATTGAGGACCACCGAAAAAAAATTAGAAAAACTGCATCTGCGTGTGTGTGTGTGTGTGTTTTTTTTTGCAGCATAACTCAGAAAGGAAAAATCCTTTAAATACCAAACATACCTAGTATTTAATTTAAACATCTTCCAAGGATGCAATACGAAGATTTTCAGGAAAATCCCCCTTCTGTTAACTTTCTTCTACACGATATGTTTCGAAACCATTTGATTAAAATGCCATATATATGATATTTTCATGACAAATAATCTGAGTTTTCTGGAAATAGCTTCTGAAGACCTTTTTATTCTGGTTGATCTTTATTATACAACTAGTAAACCGTAAGAGCTAGGCAAATTTTTGCTATACAAACAATTTAGATCTCGTTAAAATACACAATTTATGTAATATAGTATTCTTTGTTGAGTTAGCTATTCCCGGGATATTCTTTGTTGTTCTCATCATTTAATATCTCTCTTGTTTTACTCCTACAAATGCAAAAAAAAGCTGCATTTCAGTGAAAATCGCATACCGACAGCTTTGAAAAGATTTGACTACCACTTTAGCCTATACATTCCCTTAGTTTCTTTCTGTTTACAGGGAAGCAAGTAATAAGACCATTCAGTTAGAGTTTATTTCGACTAGCACGATAAGTTAAGAAGAATACTTTTTTTAAGAATAGATTTTTTTTGCAGAACAGGTAAAGAAAGTGATGCGAGTGGAACACATCAGATTTATTATTATTATTATTATTATTATTGCTATTTTTTTGGCAATTTAGCGTGGAATGACCGATCCAATTTTTTACGTTCTTTTTTGTTTTTGAAAGTGTTAAAATTACGTAATATAGTGGTGTGTAGGGCTCAAATTAGTGGCCTTCAGAAACAGGCTTAATTTTCTGTTCTGTTTGTTACGAGTCAGATTTACTCGAAATACCAAGAAGTCCTTGATGGCCTCAGAATCTGCTCTGGCTATTTCAAGTAGACACTTACCTTCTTGTAATAAATTTCTCACTGGCCTTGTTACGGCGTCACTTAAGCAGAAATCATGCGGGATAAAAGCTGAACAAATATCTGACTGCAAGCTTGTAATCAAGTCCAAACACGGAAATATGAAAAGTGCTACACATAGAAGATAGTGTTTTTTTTTTTTCCCTACATGCACTATGTATACAGTGTATAAAGGTGGTTTTGTACTCCTCCCTAAAATTCGATACCGAAATTTCAACAGAAATACATGTTTTGAGATACTCTGAATCGAAAAATGTCCGTTTGTGTGTGTGTGAACACAATAATTCAAAAACAAAAAAACCGGTAAAATACCAAACTTGACATTTAGCTTAAGTATCGTCCAAGGATGTGACACCAAGATTTTGAGGAAATCCGTCCCCCCACCCCAAACTACCTTTTAGATGGAAAAAATTTCAAAATTTTGATTTTATCAAAACTGGTTCTGATGAGTTTGATTAAAATACTGTGCATTAAATATATTTACATGACAAATAAAATGTGTATTTTTAAGTTTTCTGGAATAGCCGATGAAGTTCTCTTCATTCTGGATGACTTTTCCATGGCTGATAAACCGTAAGGGATAGATAAAAGATTATTACACAAGCATTGTATATCTCGTTAAACCACATCATTTATATCATATACTTTTTTTTTTTTCGTGGAGTTAACTTTTCTAAGATTATCCTTGTTATTGGTTTAAGTTTTAAAATGCTAAAATATTTTTGCATGCAGGTATTTGTAAACTTTTGGCCAACGGATTCAACTACATAGCAACCAGCTTTTAAAAGATTTGACTAGCGCTTTAGCCCAATATATTCTCTTATTTCCCTTCTGCTTACAAGGAAGAGAGTAATAAGACCGTTTCTGTTTAAGTTTTTCTCGAATATCTATAAGTAGATTGAAGAATATTTTTTTTTTACAATAATTTGTTTCAGAGATGTACAGAAAGGTCACCTCAGATTTGTAATCAACAACATTCTACTTAGGGATCACTCTATAGTAATAGCGTTTCAGAGCACAAAAATATTGGTTTCTGCAGAAATAAATTTAAAACTGGAAATCTTGAAATTTAAATGCGTACTTCGGAAATAGTTAATATGTAAAATGCATTATTTGATATGGGTTATAATAAAATCAGCATATTTGTTTAGTAAGGCTTTCCAGTTACGAAAAGTCCAGGAAGAATAACATTGATTTCATTGAATATTTACAGAGTATTTAAGTTTTAAATACCTCAAATATCCCAAATCTATGATATTGTGACAATGCTATCCGTGTATGCAATCGCTCTCATGTTCTTTCTGGTATGCGGCAGTAGAGTTGGAATACGAGGCATCGCAGTTGGATGCGTAAACAACGGCGCGACGAAACAGGAGACTTCGGAACGTGACACATCGACTTCTCAATTCTTCCTGAGATTGGATATGTTTCTCCAAGCTTCGGTTTCTAGTACCTTCAACAAGTTTCTAGAAAGTTTGTGAGTTATTTTCTCGCTATGAAAGGAAGAAGAAATGCAGGTGTTGTGTTGTGAATTGTACTGAGTCGTGTGTGAGTGGAGTGTTAGGCGCGTAGCTGTGCTCGAGACATGGACGGCGCCAACTGTGTTTACATGAGTGAATTTAAGACTTTATTTGCAATTTCATTTTGAGTCAAACAAGATATTTGTTACAATATTTTAGTCAACGCATTATTACTAGCTCTGAGTAAAACCATAAAAATGTAAGCAGGTTTTTGGGTCGGTAGGAGTTTCCTGAGAATCTTCGCTTTGCATACTTACGCTTACTAAAAATTTCAAGAAAAAATACTGTTTAAAGTTACCCTGGAAAGAACTTTAAACAATTGCATAATCTAGGTCTAATTGCGATTTTGCTTTCTTTCCCATTAAAAGTAAAAAGTGCATTTAAACAGGGTCGGATGTGTGCAAGTGGTTAATAAGATTTCAAAACTATACGATTTTATAACCTTGTTTTCTTACATTTATGCGACTTTAAGACGTTCCTCATTACGCATTTTTTGTTCAGTTACTTTTAGTTTCATTATACGCTCTCTGAACGATGTTGAAGATATATAAAGAACCTGTTCAAGGTATAAAATGTATTTTTTCAATAAAACATTATGGTATTAATAATTATTCCTTCTTCTCTGTCGTGATTCCTTGGGTTGGTCACCCTCCGTTCATCTCGCCTTCTCCTTCCTCCCAAGGAGTATAGGCATAAAAGAGATTCTCTATCGTGATGCCTAATACTCTCATCGTCTTATACCATTACTAAATAGCTAATGGACCTTATAAAAGATAAAACCCGCCTGGGTAGTGTGGTGGTAGCGTGTCTGCTTCACATTCAAAAGGTTGTGAGTTGGAATCTCGCTTAGGGTGAGTTACCCGGGTAAGGTTTTCTCGGGGTTTTCCCTTATCCTGAGAAGACTAATATCGAGTAACTTTAAGCTCCATGGACCCCGAGATCATTCGAGTATATTTCACCAATTTCATTCATCGTCCGATATGACCAACTAGGTTAAAGAACTATAAGCTAGAAAAAAAAAAAAATAAAAAAGTGTTAAATTGTATCTATTATGATTTTTCTAAAGTTACTCCATTATTTTCCCTAGCTGCTAAAAGATATTTACTTACATACTGTACAGCAATTGGAATAGGTTAAGCAAATCAGGAATACAACATTCGCTGATAACTCATATCATTTCGGTGAATATCAGGGGATTTTAATCCAATATTAGCAATCTCATGGGCTTTTTATACTAAATCTGATGTGCTCCATTCACATGACTTCCTCTACATCTCTGTAACAAATTCTTATTAATAAGCATATTATTCTATCTACTTCATGCTAATCCAGATAACCATTAACAAAAATTGCTTTGCTCCTTATAAGTTGAACGGAAACAAGGGACTACACAGGGCTAAACCGACAATCAAAAGTTTTAAAATATGGTTGCTATGGGATTGAAATCCATTTCTTTGCGTGGCCAAATATTGAAAAGTTCCCGTATGAGAAAAAATTAAGTATTTTAAAAAGTGAAACCCAAAACAAAGAATGTCTCGAAAACGGCCAACTCCACGAAAAAAGGCATGTGACACAAATTGTGTGTTTTAACGAGATCTGTATCTTTTGTGTAATAAGTTTTGTCTGAAGGTATACATTTTATTTGTGGTCGTCTCCTTAGCGCGGTGGTAGCGCTGCTGCTTGCCAAGCAAGAGACCTGGATTCGATTCCCGGTACCGGCGTGGGGATCTTTTTTCCACAAGGAAACCTGGTCCGGGGTGCACTCAGCCTCATGAGGGCAATTGAAGAGCTACTTGATTGAGAAGTAGCGGCTCCAGATCGAAAAAACCGCATTAACCGGCCGGGAGGAACTCGAGGCGTTGATCACGTCTCACCCTCCAGCACTGTACCCTATTCATGACGCCTTCGGGCTGAGTTGGGGTATGCAGCGGCCAGGCGGTAGGTCAAGGTCCCTTGTGGACTGTCATGACATCGAGTTACGTTTACTTTTGTCATGAAAATGTCTTAAATATAAGAGATTTTAATCAAAATCGTTAAGAGTTCTTTTTGAGAAAACCAACATTTTCGATTTTTTTTCCATGTAATGGGTAGGGATGGGGGAATTTTCTTTAAAATCTTCGTGTCTCATCCTTGGAAGATACTGAACTTAGATATCAAGTTTAGTATTTAACTTTTCGTTTTTGAGTTTTGCTGCTCACACACACGGAAATTTTTCTTAAACTGTTTTTTTTTGTATTCAGGGTATCTCAAAACATGCATTTCCGGTGAAATCTCAGTATCAAATTTTGGGTGCAATACAATACCTTCTCTATTTGGTATTTAAGTTTGGCATCTTCCTTTACATGGAACAGTTTTCGGAAATTTTGATTTTCTTAAAAATGGCCTTTAGTGATTTTGATTAAAATATCGTAGATTAAAGATATTTACATGAAAAATAAATTGTATAGCTAGAATTTTCTGAGAATAGCCTCTAAAGACATCTTTATTCTGAATGAATTTTGCGAAATCTTCCATGACTAGTACACAGTAAAGGATAGACGAAAACTTACTATACAAAAAATGTAGATCTCCTTAAAACACACAATTTATGCTATATGCATTTTTTTCTTGGAGTGTACCGTTTTCAATATATTTATTGTTATTGATTTGTTTTAAAATACTTTTTTCTCATACGGGAACTTGTCAACACCTGAGCACGCAAAGAATCGGATTTCTCTACCATAGCATTTTAAAGCATTTTGCTGTCGCTTTAGCCTAATGTATCCCTTTATTTCCCTTCTATCTATAAGGAGCTAAGTGATAAAACCGTTTCTGCTAATGTTTATCTCGATTAACACGAAGTAGATAAAAGTATAAGCCTATTATCTATAATTTGTTACAGAGGGGTAGAGGGAGTCATTTGAATGTAACACATCAGATTTTTAAATACCTACTAAAGGGGACATAGGAGTGGCCCCTCGTCCACCACCCCCGGCGGCGTTCATCCGAAAAGGATCTACATCGCCTCAGCTACCATGTGCTACAGCTACTGCCTAAGGGATGGTCAGCAAGCAGGTGAAGGTTAGCTCAGGTACCGCCATAGCAACTTGAGATTTGTGGGCGACTACATAAAGATTTCCTCCGTGTCCTTTCTATACACTTAAAGAAGATATGGATGGAACCACCTACTGCGCTGCCCAACCTTTAGTCAGCAAGATAATATAACATCAAAATACTGGAATGCAAGAGAGCGAATGGCTTCACTGCCAACTGCTCAACATTAGATACCAACCACATAAAGATGCCCTTAACACAAGAGAGTGTGATAAGACCGTTAAATATAAAACTTGGTATTTAAGTTTGGTATCTTCCTCCGTGGTGTAATGGTTACCATGCTGACTTCATATACCCAAGGTCGCGGGTTCAAACCCGGTGGAGGACGATGGATTTTTTCGGGTAAAAATCCTTAGCATGGCTTCCTTCGGAAGGGAAGTAAAGCCGTGGGTTCCGTGTCGTAGATTTACGGCACGTAAAAGAACCTCAAGCCTGATAGAGAGGCCTCTGAGCAAAAGTAAGCGGTCTTTCACGCCCAATTTAGAATAGGACGCTGAGAACCACAGCAGTTAAAGAGCGTCCATAAATAACACGCCATTTATTTTACAAGGATGCGATACGAAGATTTTTAAGAAAATTAAACCTCCCCCAACCAACCTTTACATGGAAAATGTTTCGAAAATTTTGATTTTCTCAAAGATGGCTCTAACGATTTTGATTAGAATATCATATGTTAAAGATATACAAATAAAATATATATTTTGAATTTTCTGGGAATAACCTCTGAAGATTACTTTATTCTGGATGAATTTTACGAAATTTTGCATAGCTGGTAAACTGTAAGAGATAGAAGAAGAGATTAACAGAAAACGTAGAGCTCGTTAAAACTCACAATTTGTTATATACTTTTTTTCGTGGAGTTGATCGTTTTTTGAGATATTCCTTGTTATTAGTTTCAACCTTAAAATACTTATACTTTTCTCATACGGGAATTTGTCAACTCCTCCATACAAACAAAGGAACTTCAGTCACATAGGAACCAGAGTTTGACTATCATCTTAACCTATGGTACTCCCTTATTTCGCTTTTACTTTCAAGGAAGCAAATAATAAGACAATTTCTGCTAATTTTTTTCTCGATTAACATAACGGAAATAGAAGCATAAGAGTTCTAACAGTAATTTGTTGCAGAGATGTAGAGAAAGTCATGTGAATGGAACACAGATTTTTTTTTTTAATGCTAAGCTATGCTACTGTCACCTTGATCAGTTGCCTTTTCCGTTGCTGATATCGTGTATGTGACTACACAGATCGCAGCCTACCCAATCACGGTGCGGCTACCCTAGTGTGCCACCGGGGAGGGCTCTTTTCTTCCGGAACCGTCGTGGCCTATTGGATCAAGGGCTTAAGAGCTGTGTCGGACTGCGATGAAGACCGTTCTCTTGTTTATCAGCGGTGACGGTGAGCAGGCCATTCAGATGGATAGTTTTAACTTGAAACAACCCTATTTTGTTCTGCAACCCTTTAAAGCACGAAGGGATATCTGTATACGTCAAATACGGAGCAATTGAGTCACCTGGTAAAAATTATTTCGCTGATAATTAGGTTTCGTTTCGCAATTGGATTACCCTCCCCGTAATTGTAGGACTGACACCCCCCTAGGACGTAGAATCCAATGCCTAGGGATCAGAAGCCTGTCAGGGAGCCTACGGCACGAAACCACAAAATGGAGAACCTGTTACGAGGGTCGGCCCGTATTCAGGCATGAACATGAAGTGGATGAAATGTAAGCGAAATTGATGATTGGAAAGGTGATGATGGAGCAAATGGCGGAATGAGAGACGGGGAAACCGGAGGACCCGGAGAAAACTCGCCCAGACGCCGCTTCGTCCACCATGAATCCCATTTGCGGGCGGTAGGGTTCGAAGCCGGGACGCCTAGATGGGAGGCGAGGTACAGGTTTATATTATTGTAAACATAGGGCCAGGCCTATAAAATCCCTGCAACCTTACGGTCTATTGTATTTATTCTCTTTACTTGTTATTTCATACGCATACAAACAAACTCATATGAATATTAGTAAGTAAGTCGTTCATTAGAATTTTCTGTGGAATCTCTTCTTCAGGAACCACAAGTCAGAGCAGCACTCTTTATGAAGATATGAGTTGCAGCTTCATTAAATTCTTTGCAAAGCCTAAAAAATCTGATGTATTACATTTACATGACTTTACATACCTATTTTGCAATAAACCATTCTTATATATATTTATTCTTCTCTCTACTTCATGTTAATCGAGTTAAACATAAGCAGAAATGGCCTTATTACTTATTTCTTTGCACGTTATATTCATATATATAACGAATGATAACTTCTCATTTGAGAAAAGTAGTGTGATTTATTGGAAAATTTAACCCAATAACAAGGCTAATTCCACAATAGTCATTTATGCAACGATCCTATAATGGTAGTTATTGGGATACGAGTGAGAGGTAAGTTTCGACGTGAGCGAAGTGAGCGAGTATTCTAATGGCCATTATATGAGAGTTGCATACATAATTTTTTCTACATGTAGATATACAATAAATATTTAATATTTAGATATCCTACATACGAAAGATGAACTCCACCGACTGCAATGCGTATTGTATGCATGTGTCAATAACAAATGAAATTCGATTGACGGTGATAGTTGACTTGCAAGATGTAGAATAGGTATTTTAACCTAGTGATAATGATATGGACTTTAGTTCCACGCCTCCTGATATAACAGAGGAGCCGAGTAATGTTAACAATTTGCTTCCACAGAAATAAAAAAAAAAACATCTACAAAAAGCTGCATGATACATTCATGGCATGGAGAATAACAAAAAATGTAACTTTATTCTCGGATAATGTCCTCATAGTTTACTTTAAAGAAATGTCAAAGCAATGAAATCCCCAATCTTGTGAACAAATTATTCAGTATTTAAAACTACTCTAAATGTGAAACATGGAATTGATATGTACCAATATAAGAAGTTGCATTCCCTGTTAAAACAGAAATCGGTAGGGTACAGTGGGAAAAAAAGAAAATATTTTCCACAAATAAAATTAAAACATTCATTGATGAAGCACCTGGCAATAAAAATCTTCTGATAAAGGTATGTAAACATAGCTATTCTCGTAAAAATAAACATTTTGGTTGGAAGTAGAGCTAGCGCGCATGCCCTGGGTTATTGATTTTCTCGTCTCCGTGATGCCAATGCCATGACCTATTTTGCGTTGCTTACGTAATATTATTGAGTTTAGATTCGAGAAATAATTATATATTCTTATAGTTCTTATATATAGTTAAATATCCTTAGAGGTTATTGCACCCGTAAGATGTTTCTGTAATTGTATGCAGATTAGCAGGAGTGAACAGCCATTAGTAGGGCAGCGCGCAAGCGCGAAAATCTATATCGAAATGAAAATTTGTATGGAAATGGTTTTCATGGTTTTCAATACCATTTTTTAACAGTAAGTGAACACATTTCAGTATACGAGTATAAAAAAAGTATTTGACATAAATTGTGTTAATTGACGAGATCAACGTTTTGTCCAATAAGCCTTTGTCTATCTCTTACTGTTTATCAGATAAGCAAAAGTCATCAAAAATGAATAGGACTTGAGAGATTATTCCTGGAAAACTCAAGAATACATTTAATTTGTCATTAGCATTTGTCATTAGCATATCTTAAACAGGTGGTATTTTAATAAAAACATTTAAGCCATTTTTATATAACATAAATTTCGAAAAATGTTTCATGTAAAGTGGGTATTTAGGTGTGGCGAATTTTTTTGAGAATCTTTGTATCGTATCCTTAAAAGATGCAGAACTTGCAGAACTAGCTTTGACATTTAACATATTTTTTTTATTTTTGAGCTATGCTGTTAACAGACATACCGGACACATACTAGGACGCTTTTATATAATTCTTTCTTTTTGATTCGGTAATTAATTCACACGTTTCCAGTAAAATCTCGACTTGGAATACATTCAGTACAGTTATACGCAGTAGAATAGGTAAAATGGGTATTATTTGAGGATTTCCAATGTGACAGTCTGGAATCTGTTGAGCCTTAAATTAAATCGAGTTTTTTTTTATGCTTTTACCTATTTTTTGGTTTTTATCATTCGTTCCATTCTATAATAGGCGCTAAAGACCGCTTAAGTCTTGTCAGGTACTTTTACGTGTCGTAAATTTACCACAGAGGACCACTGTCTATACTTCCCTTTCAAAGGAAACAATGCTATGGAATTTTACGCCCAAAAATTCCATCGCCCTCAGCCGGATTTGAACCTGCGATCTTGGAACCAGAGGCTAGCATGTTACCCTAACACCACGGAAAACTTATTATTGAGCCTTAACACGATTACAAAATGGATGAGTTTGACTTCAACATAGATTGTGATTACTCGAGGTGTTTTCGGCCTTAAGTCAGGTGAGGTGATGTGGGGCCATCAACGTTTCGGGAGCGTGCATCTCTACCATCATCGGGATGGTGAATGACTAGTCTGATAAAATGACCTGTATGTATACTTTACGGTAGGACGGAGAGTAAGATTTCTGTCTTATTTCTTACTGTGTATCAGCTAAGCAAAATTCATCCTCAATTAAGAGAAACCCAGAGGTCATTCTCAGAAATTTCAAGACATACATTTTATTTTAGATGTAAATATATTTAACATATGATTCACACACATACACACACACAGACAGACAGACTTTTTACTAAAAACTCTTTTTCGGATTAAGGAGTTATCAAAACACGTACTTACGGCGAAGCATCTTCTCCACTTATTTCTAAATTGTACATGGTAGAGAAAGTAAACACCTTCTTGCACCTTCTTATTATCCACCTGCTTAATCTCCTAATTCGCCTGCGGTGCCACAAGTAGTAAAAGCGAGCGTTAAGATTTACCAAAGAAAAATCTGATGTGTTCCATTCACACGACTTTCGCTACAACTCTGCAACAAATTATAGTTAAAAAGCTTACGCTTCTTTTTACTTCATGCTAATTGAGAAACAGTAGAAATAGGCTTATTACTTGCTTGCTTCCTTGTAAGTAGAAGGGATAAAAGGGAGTACCATAGGTTAAAGTGATAGTCAAAAGCTAGTTGCTATGAGGCTGAAGTTCCTTTGTTTGTATGGACAGGAGTTAACAAATTCCTATATGAGAAAAGTACAAGTTTTTTAAAGCTGAAACCAATAACAAGGAATATCTCAAAATCGATCAACTCCACGAAAAAAATGTATACGACATAAATTGTGTGTTTTATCTTACTCTACATTTTTTGTGTTGTGAGCTTTTGTCTCTTACGGTTCACCAATTATACAAAATTCAATAAAAAAATCATCCAGAATAAAGAGGTCTTTAGAGGCTATTCCCAGAAAATTCAAAATATACATTTTATTTGCATGTAAATATCTTAAATATAAGAGATTTTAATCAAAATCGTTAAGAGCAATTTTTGAGAAAATCAAAATTTTCGAAAATGTTCTATATAAAGGGTAGTTGGGGCTGTTTTTTTTTTTTAAATCTTCGTATTGCATCCTTAGAAGATATCGAACTCAAATATCAAGTTTGGTATTTAACGGCCTTTTCGTTTTAGAGCTATGACGTACACACGCACACGCACGCACGCGCGCACACGCACACGCACGCGCACACGCACACACACACGGAACTTTTTCCTGAAATGCTTTTTTTTTGGATTCAGGGGGACACAAAACATGTATTTCCGGTGAAATCTCGGTACCAAATTTTTGGGTGAAATACAATACCTTTTCTATACACTATGCACATGGTACGTGAAGAGAAAGTAAAAATTAATCTCCTAATATAAAGGATTTACAACCCAGGACTCAGAAGGCAATTTCCGGGGTGAAAGACTTGTTGATCAGCAGACTGTGGATCTGATAGAGTATCCAGGAATGGAGGATCAGTCCGAACCTTGGTAAGAACTCGAGAAAGTAGATGATATGAGTTGAAGCTGAAATTGATGACGGGGGCGGCGATAATGGACCAATTGGTGGAACGAATACCTGAGGAAACCGGAGGACTTGGAGGAAACCCACCCAGACAATTTAGTCCGCAATTTCCACATGCAGTCACCTGGGATTGAATCCAGATCGCCTAGGCGAGAGGAAAGGTAAAACCGCTCTGCCATAGCCTTCATTTATCGACCGGTAATGATAATAACATGCAGAATTGTTGTTACGCAATTTTTCTTTAAAAACCTGCCCCAGTTGTCATGCATTCCTGCAAATCGGCCTTGAGTATTTAACTTCCGTATGAGCCATATATGTGTAATTCTGATATTTTTCTTACAAATTTCCTGTTTTTCTGTTCTTTTTTCACCAAAAAACTGTAGAATATCGCATAATCGCGTCACGCGTACTTTAGTTATTTCGTTTGATTTAAAAGTCTTTAATGTTTACATTACCAGCTATAAAACTCTGAAGCTTTTAATTCACATTACTTTCTCTAGTTGTTCCACAAACAATCTATACAAAATATTACTTTTTATCTACGTAATGCTAATCATTATTAACATTAGCAAAATGGTCTTATTACTTGCTTCCTTGTAAGCAGAAGGAAGATAAGAGAACACACAATGCTATGTGAAGCAATTGAAATTCGGTTCTGTTTTGCATTCCCGGAAGTAAAACAAAAGAAATGAAACGAAAGTTGAATTCCCGCTTTAAAAAGTTTAAGTAGTTTAAACGTGAAACCAATAACAAGGAATGTCTCGGAAACGGTCAACTCTACAAAAAATGTATATGACATAAGTTGTGTGTTTGAACGAGATATACATTTTTTGTGTAAGTTTCGTTTTCTAGCTCAACTTAATAACAGACTGTCTTATATATTGAGAGAAAGAAAGAAAGATAGAAAAAGTAAGAAGGAAGGAAAGTAATATAAAAGGAAAAAATAAAGAGAAAATATAAAAGTAAAGAAAGAAATAAACAAATGAAAAAAAGAAAAAAGGAAGGAAAGAAGGCAAGAAAAAAGGAGACAAGGTATAAGGAAAGGTATAAAGAAGGTAAAAAGAAAGAAGGAAGAGACAAAGCAACGAGGAAGAAAGATGGGAGGAAGGAAAGAAAGAAAGCAAGCAAGAAAGAAAAGCGCAAGTTATTCCTTATCTGTTTTATGTAAGGTCTCCCAGTCACCACATTTGGCTGGAAGTAATAATTTTACTTCTGATCTTTCTGGCTACCTTAGATGTGTGAGTCATCCCCATATTCCATGTGTCGATCTTGTGTTTACAACGCACACGAAAGAACTGAGCAATGGTCTGACACTGACAGCGCGGTGGTTAACTACTAAAAACATTCACAGGTCAACATTACATAGCCGAGTAGTTAAGAAGACCTAGCTTCCATTCATAACTTCCTAGGTTTAAATCTCATACTGTTTGTAGTCTTTTTATGTTTATTAATTTTATGACTGGATGTGTAAAACATACCCAATATTAAACTAATATAACTCTAGCATTTGAAGTTACCGGCCTATCTATGCACACAAACACATACTTCTACTAACACTCGTGTTAGATAACTAAAATATGCGAAAATATATTATCTTCTAAAACTAAAACAATAGAAGCAACAAACTAACGGGAGTAAGACGGCCCGTATAAATAACCTCAACCTACGGGGTATAGACCAAAAATGCCTGCAGTAATGTGGACGAGAAGCTACAAGATCCCAGGCTTCTTGAATTTGTGCCCAGGAGCCATGTTTTGTCCTTCGATCAACTACAGGTAAATTGGAGCGCAGCTGCCTTTTTACCTCGGCCCACACAAAGGGTTGAAATCTGGTGAGCAGGGAGGCCAGGCTATCGTGCCTCTCTGATAACCAATTTGAAACCTTTCGAGATGAGTGGATAGGATGATTATCCTGTACAAATTCAACAGTTCCATCAGGATATTTCATCTTCATAGATGTAATCAAAATATTATCAAGTATTACCGTATCTACACACCGTTCAGTGTATCGTCAGGTTACCCAGCACACCTTAGACCGCCCCTTGATATCCAGCCTCGACACGATACAGATACGCGCTCATGATGGAATTCAGAGGCCAAATATTTTGCATCGTATAGGGACTCCTTTGGACGATAGACAGTCACTTTTCTATTTACGTGTGGCAAAAACGTCACCTCGTGTGAGAATATCACGTTATTCCAGTTGCGGTTGGTATTTTCCTGTTGGATAGGTTTGTGAAGGTTGTGAAGGGTGTTGAGAAAAAAAAAGTCCAACATTGGATTCCTAAAAATGTTTCAAAACATGTTTTTCATACTACATGGATTCCATTTTTTACTTTCTCTACACGCACTATGTACATAGTGTAAAGAGAAAGTATTGTAATGCACCCAAAAATTCGATACTGAGATTTCACCGGAAATACATGTTTTGGATCCCCCCTGAATAAAAAAAAAAGCATTTTTACAAAAAGGTCTGTGTGTGTGTCTATATGTGTGTGTTTGTGTGTCTGTGGACAGCATAGCTCAAAAATGAAAAGACCGTTAAATACCAAACATGGTATTTAAGTTTTTTATCTTCCAAGGATGCGACACGAAGATGTTCAAGAAAATCGCCCCACCTCAACTATCCTTTACATGGACATTTTTTTCGAAAAGTTTGATTTTATTAAAAAAGGCTAATGATTTTGATTAAAATGTCAAATATTAAAGATATTTACCTGACAAATGAAATTTATATCTTGAATTTTCTGGGAATAGCCTCTGAAGACTACTTTATTCTAGGTGAATTTTACGGAATTTTGCATAACTACTAAACCGTAAGAGATAGACAAAAACTTAAAGCACAAAAAATGTAGAGCACATCAAAACACACAATTTCTGTCATGTATATTTTTTCGTGGAGTTGATCGTTTTTGACATATTCCTTGTTTTTGGTTTCAGCTTTGAAAAAATTATACTTTTCTGATACAAATTCCTGTCCATTCAAATTCTTGAACTTTAGTCACACCTTTAGCTACCACCTTTTGGTTATCAGTTTAGCCTATAGTACTCCCTTGTTTCCCTTCTACTTACAAGGAAGCAAGTAATAAGACTATTTCTGCTATTTTTTTCTCGATTAAAGTAAATATAAGCATAAGCTTTTTAACAACAATTTGTTGCAGAGATGTAGATAAAATCATGTGAATGGAACACATAAGATTTTTACTTTCTCTATACGTACTATGTACATAGTGTATAGAGAAGGTATTGCATTGCACCCAAAAATTCGATACAGATATTTCACCGGAAATACATGTTTTAGGTCCCCTTGAATCCAAAAAAAAAAGCATCTTTACAAAAAGGTCCGTGTGTGCGCATGTGTGTGTGTCTGTGGACAGCATAGCTCAAAAACGAAAAGTGCGTTAAAAACCAAATTTGGTATTTAGGTTTGGTATCTTCCAAGGATGCGACACAAAGATTTTCAAGAAAATTCCGCACCCCAAACTACGCTTTACATGGAACATTTTTCGAAAATTTAGATTTTCTAAAAAATGGCTCTAACTATTTTGATTTAGATATCATATATTAAAGATATTTTACTGACAAATAAAATGTATATCTTGAATTTTCTGGGAATAGCCTCTGAAGATTACTTTATTCTGGATGAATTTTACGGAATTTTGCACAACTCCTAAACCGTAAGAGATGGGTAAAAACTTACTGCACAGAAAATCTAGAGCACATTAAAACACACAAGTTATGTAATATAATTTTTTTTTTCGTGGAGATGATCGTTTTTAAGGTATTCGTTGTTTTTGGTTTCAGCTTTGAGAAACTTATACTTTTCTCATACAGGAATTTGTCAACTCCTGTCCATAAAAACAAAGGAGCTTCAGTCACATATCAACCAGCGTTTGACTATCACTTTAACCTATGGTACTCCCTTATTTTGCTTCTACTTACAAGGTAGCAAGTCATAAAACTATTTCTGCTAATTTGTTCTCGATTAGCATGAAGTAAATAGAGGCATAAGCTTTTTAACAATAATTTGTTACAGAGATGTAGAGAAAATCATGTGAATGGAATACATCAGTTTTTTTTTTCATTAAGAGAGAACTGTTCGTACTCGATGTATTTGTGCACAATTCTGCGCAATATGCTGCACATGCTTTCGTGTGCAGCATATTGCTGTTCGGTAATAAACCCTTAAAGAAGCATCATAATAACTATCATATTATTGAAAGTACCGGATGTCGTATTTGAAATAAAGATTTCTAAGATAAATAGCCGCTGTGTGTTGATTCAATACTATTAAGAGAAAGAAAAAAATGTTTGCTATGTGCGAGAGGCGAACCTGCGACCGCCACTAGAGCAGTAACCTACGTTTTGTCACAGCGCTGCAGTGAATACACATGAAACGATAGGATCAAGTTGTTAAAGTGTCGTAATAAAATATAATTTAAAAAAAAAAACTCTGATTTCTTCATTGCACGCATCAAACCTGTAATACTCAAGTCCTGTTATGTCAAATTTGCCTTTCAGTTGCTTTAGGTTAACGTTCTTTAATTCAAACATTAAATAAAGATTTTAAAATAAATTGTCAAGAGACTTCATATTGTAGAGCTCCCACTTCTTTTCAAGAACTTTCACACAAACAATATTATTATAAATGAAATATTCTGCGGTCTCTTTCTGGAGATTTATATTTTCTAAATCTTTCCAACGAAGAAAACTAGGAAATAAAAATTTTAGAAATGTTTTCAAATACATGGACCTTTTTCTAAAAATGCTTTTTTTTTTTTTTTTTTTTTGGAACAGCGGGCCCTAAGACGTGCCATGTAGTTGAAATCCGTTTATTTGCATGGCCAGGAGTTTACAAATTTCCGTATGAGAAAATTTTAAGTATTTTAAAATTGAAACCAATAACAAAGAATATCTTACAGATGGTCAAGTCCACGAAAAAAGGTATATGAAATAAATTATGTATTTTAATGAGATCTAGCTTTCTGTATTGTAAAATTTTGTCTATCTCTTACGGTTTAGCAGTTATGCAACATTCCTACAGAATAAAAAACTCTTTAGAAACAATTACCAGATAATTCAAGATATATACATTTTGTTTGTCATGTAAATATCTTTAACACAAGTATTTTAATTAAAATCATTAGAACCATTTTTGAGAAAATATAAATTTTCGAAATGTTTTCCATCTAAAGGTTAGTTTGGGATAGGGGATATCCTCAAAATCTTCGTATCTTAACCTTGGAAGACATTTAACTGAAATACCAGATTTGGTATTTTACAGATTTTTTTTTTTTTGTACCTTAACCTCCTTTAACCTGGTTTGGTCATATCGGACGATGAATGCAATTGATGATATGATGCTCAAATGATCTCGGGGTCCATGGAGCTTAAAGTTACTCGACATTCGTCTTCTCAGGATAAGGGAAAACCCCGAAAAAAACTCACCCTAAGCGAGATTCGAACTCACGACCTTTTGAACGTGAGGCAGACATGCTACCACCACGCTACCCAGGGGGGCTTTTACAGATTTATTATATTTAGTAATCGTGTTCACAGACACACGGACACACTCGGGCCTGTTTCTAAAAATACTTTTCAGAATACAGGGGATCTTAAAACGTGTATTTTCGGTGAAATCTTGGAATCACAATTTTGAGTGGAATGCAATACCTTCTCTACACCTTATGTACATAGTACGTGTAGAGAAAGTAAAAAAGAAATAAGGAAATTTCGGTTAAATATATAACTTTATATTTAAGGATGGGTTGGAACATTTTCAAGAAAAATCTCTGTGCCTCAAACCATCCTATATGTGGATTTTTTTTGTAAATTTTCGATTTCCTCAAAACTGGCTTTAGCGGTTTTAATTAAAGTTCCATATATTAAAATACATTTACATGACAAATGAAATGTGCGGAATTTGAAGGCCTGTATACAGCGACCACTTTTTAAATACAAATATTAAACGAAAGCCGTTAGCAGTTTCTCACAGATTTAACATAAAAGGCCCCGTTGAGTTCTGTAATTCTTTTAACGGACAATGGGATATTGTACACATCACAATGGGGCATTTAGGCTGGTATGTAAAGGCAATGAAGTACTAACACTGCCTGGCATAGGGTTCTCGGGCTATGCAGCATAAAACCGCAAATCAAACATGCGTTCCGCCATTTTGGAGCTAAAGATGGTACGTTATACAATCCAGTAACCTTGAGTGGTGATTTATGTAATATCAGGTTTACTAAGACCATGAGATATTGGGTATGCTAAACTCCCTAAACTTGTCACACAGAAATGTAAAATACAACACATCTCAGTCTTGCATACACATCTCGAGGGGCGGGTAGGGATTTAGGGAATTTTCTATGTAATCTAACTATATTCCTTACCATTAATGCTGCAAAAAATGAAGTTTCAAGAAGTTGAAATGGGTCACAAAGCTATTTATTAGATACTTAATTAGGCCCTTTTCTACATTCTCTATTACATACCCATAGTAACTACATGAAATATTACAGCTCAGCCAAATCTATATAATTATATTAAAATGGAAATACTCGTTTTAAGGTCCCTGGATAAAACTTATATAAACGACGCTGTGTCAGTGTGTGTATGAAAGGCATAACTCGAAATAAAAACTAAGTAATCGATAAATACTAAACTTGTCATTCAATTTCAACATCTTACAAAGATAAAATACAACATATTTAAAAAAAAATACCGCGATTCAAAATTAAACTTTACATGGAACATTTTTCGCAAATTATAATTTTCCCAAAAATTATCAAACGATTTCGAGTTAAATGTCGTATATTTAAACTATACATGTGACGAATAACATGTGTATCCGGAACTTTATGGGTCTAGCTTGTGCAGTCCTCTTCATTCTAAACGACTTTAGTTGTAACTGATAAACCATAAAAGATACTCAGATAAACTATAGAAACAAATGATGTACTTACATCTCCATGAAGCGTAAAATTTATGTGAAATATATACATTGTTTGGTGTTCAAAAATCACATTCCACCCACAGGCACATCATAATTTGCAGAAGACTTTCAAAGAAAGTATCCTAATACTCATTCATGAAAATAAATTCAGTGTAAAATTTATCATAAATGTTAAAAGAAAGCAAGCAGGTCCACCTATGAAGTTAATTTCTGAGACACACATTATTATTGCTTTAATTGTTCAAATATTATAATATTTATTAATTTTTAAACTGCGTATAGTAAGAAAGAAAGTATTACATTCGGCGGACTTAAAAACCAACCTTTATGAAATATTTTATTTTATAAAAAATAGAACATGAAATAATCTTATTATAATTCCCCTTTTAATAAAAATTGCGTGGTGATCCTATTTTATATCAACACCTATTTTGATTTTTTGGACATCCTGAAGTCTACATTTTAATCCTTCCAGGGTTTGGAATAAAAAAATTCGTTTCCTTGGAAATACATGTTTTAAGATCCTCTGAATAAAAAACTTACAGAAAAGATTAGTGGTGTGTGGTGTGTGTGTGTGTATGTGAAAAACACAAAAACGAAAAATATATTAAATACTTGCTCATTGAAGTTCTACATTTTAGAAACATATCACATGAAGATTTTTTAGAAAATCCTCCACCACAAACTACCCTTTAGAATGTTTCTCAAAATGGTTGATTTTCTCAAAAATGGCTCTAATAATTCTTATTAAAATACTATATTTTAAAATGTTTATACGAAAAACGAAATATATATCTTGAATTTATTGTAAAAGTCCTATGAAATGCCCTTCATTCTGAGAAAAAATTCTACAAACCTGTATTAACTGGTAAACGTTAAGTGATAGACGAAAATGCAGATCTCTTTAAAATACATAATTTATATAAAATAACTTTTTATGGCAAAAGCCATTTCGAGAATATCCGTTTTTAATAGTCAGAATTGCTCAATACATTTTCAGTCTTTTAAAGTTCTTTCTATATTCAATTGTTTCTGGTATAATATAGGAAGCATTCAGTAGCATGTTTGTTTAAAATAGTTTATTTTTTTTCAAATATGTAACGTTTACTCTTTTTATATTATAAATCTTAACTTATTGATTTTAAATTTAGTTTGTAGTTTAGTTTAATATTTTAAAAAATCGCATAAGATAAATGTTTGTTTGTTCTTGAAAATAAATTTAAAGCTTGAAAATATGCCCCAGTATAATTTTCTGGGTGTTGCAGTGGCATAATGAAATTTTATTTATTTTTTCGCAATTGTATTCGAAGCATCTACTTTTATGGCCATTATGAAGCATCTAGTTGTTAAATTTTGACAGTAATTATTCTGTTTGTAAATATATGTGTGTGTAAATAAATGCAGATATTTCTGCAACGGCATATCTGAATTAAAACGAAGTAGATAGAAAAATTAAGCCTTCGTGAGAATAAATGTTATACCCAGCAATACACTATTTGCATAGAGAAAGTCATGTGAATGCAGCACAGATTTTTTTTTCTCCGGTAAAGAAAAAAGTGGAATTTCAAATCCATTACATAGATATTCAACTAATCTAGACATCGTCAATAACAGATGAGCAGCAGACGGGTTGGGAGCTTGTACACTCAAAGATAATTGAAAATTCGCCTGGAAATACTTATCTAAGACTTTTCGCTAACTCCGCCCAAGTCATTCATGGTTTGCTGTGCTCTTAAAACGGTATTGGACAGGCTACGTTACTGAAGGAAAGGGGATGGATATGACACGAAACTTGCGACAGATGAAGTTCTAAATTTCGAACCGGTGATCCCTAAACTTTCTGGTTGGACAAAAAGCCACCTCTCGCACTGTGTGATACAAAGTTAGGTTAATATTTTCTCTGAGGTACATACTGAAGTAGTAAAGGCAAGGCAATTCGCACACGTAGTCGACTAAATTAATACATTTCTTATACAAGTCAATCTGTTATGAGGGAGCGTCGAGCGGGGTTGAAAGGTGAAGGGGTGGATAGCCCAATAGGTTATGCCGTTTTTACTCGCGTGGTAAGTTGTACCAGAATGACACCAATGAAAACTACGTTAAGACCCGAGTCCCCGTCAAACGTTCCATTTTCAGCAAAATCACAGTGTCAGGCGTATTTTTATTGCCTTTGAGTGTATATAAGCGTGCCGAGAGCAACTGTAAGAGGAGCGAAGGGGAAAATATTGACGTCATTCATACCCTCCCTCATTGCAGGGGCGAGTCAGGTTTTCCTGTCGGGTAGTTTTCATTTACATTGAGAGACCGACATCAAAGCGTATGCAGCAACATCAACTAGTTTTTGTTGTTTTTTGTTGTTTTTTTATAAATAATATATTCAGCAAAATTCATTCAGAATAAAGTTGTCTTTAGAGGCTATTCCCAGAAAACTCAAGATATTCCATTTATTTGCCATGTAAAATTCTTTAATACACAGCATTTTAATCAAAATCGTTAAGAGCCATTTTTGAGAAAATCAGTTTTTTTAAATTTTTTCCAAGTAAAGGGTAGTTGGGGTGGGGGAGATTTTCTTGAAAATCTTCGTGTCCCATTCTTGGAGGATACTGAACTAAAGTACCAAGTTTGGTATTTAACGGAATTTTTGTTTTTGAGCAAAGCTGCCCACAGACACACGTATGGACATTTTTCTAAAAATGCTTTTTTGGATACAGTGGCTCTTAAAACAAGTATTTCCGGTGAAATATCGGTACTTTCTCTATGCACTATGTCCATAGTAAGTATAGAAAAAGTAATAACAAGGGATGAAAAACTTCACTTAAGTGGAATAACAATTCTTAATCGTACTTAATTTACTAATGTTGGTGGATCTGTTCATGCTAGTCAAACTTACAGCTTGTGTTTCTGCTTTGGACAAGACAGTACTCACCTCAGAAAACTTACCATGTATACATTTTAAACATGTTTGGATCCACATTGGCGAAGATGAGCAAGACTAAACAAAGAGGTAGGTTCAGTGATCAACATCTAAAATTTGCTTTATTACTTACGAGTATGCAAGTAAATAGTAAGAAAATTATTAATATTGATATTGGTAGGTTTAATTTTAATTATTACTTTCTCAACACTACTATGTACATAGCGTATAGAGCAGGTTGACGCAGGATTTAATGCTAAGTAAATCAAGTCAACAGAAAATGGAACAATACTGCCCTAAAATAATGATATAAATAATAAAACATATTGTTTCGTTATGCAAGCCAAAAGTTGTATGTATCAAAATGGCAACGTAACGTTATCGCCTCACGATATGCACGAATATAGCCTTAAATGGCGTGATTTTACAAAAATAACATAGCCAAAGCTATGTAACACATTATATTGTATAATGTATAGATAAGAAATGGTATTTAGAAAAGCATATTTATTATAAAACATAATTAAAACAGTAATATGAGAGAAGAAGAAGAATCATAAAAGTGAACGAAATACCGGATGCCATAAATTGTTTATACTGGTAACAAAGCATAAGAATAAAGTTACACAAATATTTGTTTATGAAATGTTAGCTATTTATAAGAATATTTCCATGTAAATTACACAAATACATTGCTTTTAAATTATTAGGAATGTATAAAAATGTATTATAAATATGTATTTCACAAAATTTAGAATGGAAAATCTGCCGTTCTCATGGAGACGGACAGATTACAATGTATAAAACATTGATCTTCAACTATTGTATATATGTGAACATTTTAATAAGTTTCCGGGACGCAGTCAATGAGATAGACGCCAGGGATAAGGGTGCAAAGAGATAATCTCGCCAATCGAGACCTCTTATACAGCTATTCAATGTGAAATATAGTATTGTACTAATAATCAACGAGAGAGTACACATTAGAATATATATATATATTCTAATGTGTACTCTCTCGTTGATTATTATATATATATATATATATATATATATATATATATATACATACATACCTATTGGGGAATGGATAAAACACTTTAAACTGTTTATGAAAGAGGGCAGGCAGACATACAATCAATTCCTTTGACTGTTGAAACGATTGCTGGAGCTCCGACTGTGGAAATGCTGGATAGCGAAATTAGCATAGATGAGGTAGTCGGTGCAATAAAAGGTCTTCTAATCACGGTGTTCTTCGTGAGGTAGGATGCTGGGAAGATGCTGTATATGCTAAATTAAGTGTAGTTAGATACTGGCTGCGAATAATTAAAGGTGATCAAACAACTCTTAGAGCAATATGTTATAGGCATCAGATGAATAACATGGAGCATCCCAAATGGTGCGTGGCGGGGCTACAACGGGGATTATCAAAGATTGGCTTAAGCGATATTTGGCAAAGGGGCAGTGAAAATAGATATAACGTTGTGAATAAAGTAAAAAGACGACTATGCGATATAAACACACAGGAAATAGAATCTGAATGTAGAAACAAATCGTCACTGTACTTACAAAACGAAATAAAAATTGAGTGGGGTAAAGAAACATATATTTTAAAATTGGTATGAAACAAAGATTGGGAAAAGCTTGGCTCAGGTTGGGAGGATGGAAAACGCGTAAGGTAGTTGATGAAGCTGGTAGGCGGATTTGCCCATTATGCGGGGATCAGGAAGACTGGACGCATATTTTGGCAGATTGCGTGCAGATGGAGGATGCCAGGAAAAAAGTATTGCCGGAAGTATTTTTAGCTTCAAACAGACGAAGGACAGCATTATGGGATTTGATTCTAAGCAGCCAAAACTGGCCAAACCTGGGCACATACTTAATGGAAGTACGTGCACTAAGAGACAAATTTTTTGTGTAAATATTGTATAGACTTATTTGGTGTTTGACTAATACGTGGTGTAGTTGTGAGTACAAGTGTGTGTGTGTGCGTGTGTGTTATCGGTGTTCTTTCTTTTATTGTTCTGTGGTTCTGTTGTCGCAGCGCGTGTGCGAGTGTATGTGTGTGTGTTATTTCTAATGTTTATAAGAGATATTAAACATAAATGTAGGTAATATTTTATACTCAAGTATAAAATACTACTACTACTAATGTATGTATGTATATATATATATAATGAAGCTAGCAGAATTAACAGAAAACGTGTCTTAGCTGTGCACAAAAATAAAAGGTTTAAAAATACCACAGCACAGCAACCAGCAGCCCTGAGAACCCTACAACCTACACAGCAGACTTTCCTTCTAATTTGCCCTAAGGTATTATAATTCCACCCAAAAATTCAATGTCGAGATGTCACTGGAAATAATGTTTTGAGGGCCTCCGAGACTAAAGAAAGCATTTTTAGAAAAAAGGTCTTGTATTTAAACCTGATATTTAGGAAAAACACGGAAGATTTTCAAGAACATCCCCCCCCACCTCAAACTACTGCTTACATGGAAACATTTTCTAAAGTTGTGTTTTTCTATAAAATGGCTGAAACGATTTTGATTATAATCCAGTATATTAAAGATATTTACATCACAAATAAAATGTATATCTTGAATTTTCTGAAAATAGCCTCTTAAAGACCTCTTCATTCTGGATGAATTTTGCATAACTGGAAACTGTAAGAGATAAACAAAAACCTTACTACACAAAAAGGTAGATCCCGTTTAAACACATAATTTATGTCATATATTTTTTTGTTGTTGTTGTAAAGTTGACCATTCCGAGATAATGTAACTTTTCTCAAACAAGAAACCATTTGCTCTCGTTTTACTGCTGGCCATGCAAAGCGAACCGAAATCCAGCTGTACCATGGAGATGAGCTTTAGTCTAATATCCCCAGGTCCCCAATGTTTACAAGGAAGTAAGTAGTAATAAGACAATTCCTGCTAGTATTTATCTTGATTAGTATGAGATAGATAAAGGAGTAATACTTTTTATCTAATAATACTTTTCAGAACAGATGCAGAAAGTTATGTGAATGGAACACATCAAGACAATGTAAAAAAAGAGAATTAATCATTTTGTAGTGTTAGCCATTTGTTATACTTTTTCTGATGTGTGGTATTTAACGGACATGTGCACAGTATTTACGGTCTTGCTTATTTTTTTCTCTTTCATCACAAGCGCTTGTTTTACAAAAGAAACATTTTTTTAAATTAACATGTGGGTGTAAACTGTTTGGCCATCAGGAGAGGGTAAGGAAATTAATGCAGTTGGGGGACAGAAACATTTGAATACAGTTCATCGCAAGCGCTTGTTTTTACGAAAGAAACCTTTGAATGCAGTTCCTGCATATCGTTGCTATGTCCATCTTGCTTACATTGAGAAAGTATTCTAGATATTAAATCAATGTTGTGCAAATTAAACGCATATGGTAAGGATAATAAACGATAGAGTGTATGTGCATTTTCCTTCAGTCGCCTTCGCTTCGAGGGAATACTGATTGCACTTATTACGTAGGTCGCTTTGTTTCATTATAAACTTAATTTATATTTTATTACTTCTAGTGCTGTTTTAAAGCTACTTGTTCATTTTTGTTTCGTTTTCGTGTTTATTAGAAAAAGGTCGTGTATGTGTGTGTATGTGTCCGTGTTTCTGTGAACACCTTAACTCAAAAACGGTAAAAGTTGGTAAAATACCAAAATTGGTATCTGACTTTAGTATCTACCAGGAATGTGACTCGGATTTTCGAAACATTTTATTTTCTCAAAAATGGCTCTTACAATTTTGATTAAAATTCGCATATTTAAGATATCTACATGGCAAAAAAATCTTAGAAGATGCAGATTTTAATATATAAGTTTGGTGTTTAACGCACTTTAGTTCTTGAGTATTGTTGTTCACATAACTGAGTTATATGAATGTTATGCTGTGTTAGGGGACCTCAAAAAGCGTATAGTCTTTGAAATATTCATATTACATTTTTGTGGTGGAATGAAATACCTTCTGTTACAATTATGTACGTGATAAACTATTTTACTTTCTCTACAGTACTATGTACATAGTGTATAGAGAAGGTATTGTAATGTACCCAAAAATTGGATACCAAGATTTCACTGGAAATACATGTTTTGGGTCCCCTGAATTCAAATAAAAGCATTTTTATAAAAAACGTCAGTGTGCGTGTGTGTGTGTGGACAGCATAGTTCAAAAACGAAAAGATCGTTAAATACCAAACTTGGTATTTAAGTTTGGTATCTTCCCAAGATGCGATACGAAGATTTGCAAGAAAATCCCCTCAACCCCAACTACCCTTTACATGGAAAAAAATTCGAAAATGTTTATTTTATCAAAAATAGCTCTAACGATATTGATTAAAATCTCTTATATTTAACATATTTACACGATAAATAAAATGTATGTCTTGAATTTTCTGGGAATAGTCTCTGAAGACCCTCTTTATTCTGGATGATTTTTATTGAATTTTACATAACTGGTAAATCATAAGAGGTAGTCAAAAACTTATACAAACAATTTAGATCACGATAAGACACACAATTTATGTTATATACATTTTTTTTTCGTGGAGTTGGCCGTTTTCGAGATATTACTTGTTATTGATTTTCAGTTTTAAAATACTTTAACTTTTCCTATGCGGGAACTAGTCAACTCCTGGCCATGGGGGAAAAAAAAAAAAAAACGGATGTCAATCCAATAGCAACCACATTTTAAAATATTTGATTGTCTGTTTAGGCTAGTTTATTCTCTTGTTTCCTTCTACTTATAAAGGAACTACGTAATAAGATCGTTTTTGCTAGTGTTTTAGCATGAAGTAGATAGAGGAATAAGCTTACTAACAATAATTTACTAAAGAGATGTAGAGAAAGTCATGTAAATGGAATACATCAGATTTTTTACTTTCTCTACACGTACTATGTACATAGTGTATAGAGAAGGTATTGTATTCTACCCAAAAATTCGATACCGACATTTCACCGGAAATACACGTTTTGGGTCCCCCTGAATCCAAAAAATGTATTTTTGGAAAAAGGTCCGTGTACACACACGGACAGCATAGCTCAAAAACGAAAAGACCGTTAAATACCAGACTTGGTATTTAAGTATATGTATATTAATGTGTATCTTGATTTTCTGGGAATAGACTCTGAACACTACTTTATTCTGGAGGAATTTTGCATAACTGCTAAACCGTAAGAAATGGACAAAAACTTACCACACAAAAAATGTAGAGCACATTAAAACACACAATTTGTGTTATGATTTTTTTTCGAGGAGTTGATCGTTTTTTAGATGTTCCTTGTTTTTGGTTTCAGCTTTGAAAAATGTATACTTTTCTCATACAGGAATTTGTTAATTCGTGTCCATTCAAACAAAGGAACTTCAGTCACCTAGTAAGCAGCTTTTGACTTCACTTTAACCTATGATACTCCCATATTTCGCTTCTATTTACAAGGAAGCAAGCAATAAGACTATATCTGCTAATTTTTTCTCGATTAGCTTGAAATAAATAGAAGAATAAGCTTACTAACAATAATTTGTTACACAGAAGTAGAGAAAGTCATGTGAATGGAACACGTCAGCTTTTTTATTCAGGGTCCTCAAATAAGGTATTTTTGGTGAAATCTCCATTGTAAATGTTTGATGGCATTCGGCACCTCTTCCACTTCTCACGTACTTCTGTACGTGGCACAGAAAGTAAATATACTTCCTCATACCTACTATAAATAGATGTTACAGACTGTATCGATACTTATGGTTGGCACGAAATGTAGTTATGGTTCCATGGTCGACCAGTGAAAGTTTCGTCCTTTAATGAATTCTTCAATTTAAATTGTCTTTTATTTCATAAAACCAGATAAAGCTGTCGACATTGATTTTTTTGAAGTTCTCACACGAACACGTGTAAGACCGGCTACAATATCCGCAAAACTGGTCACATGATACAATACCAAACACCAGTTCGTCAGCCTTCCCAAGATAGTAGGTTGGTGAAACCAGTCAATGTGCCTGAAGGAGCCTTTCCTTGATACGGAATTTAATATTACATATTTACCTGTTGATTAAGCACTCCATGAAGTGGTATTAGACACAGTAGACCTTGAAATGTCATAACTAAAATACTTTTGGAGGTTAGAAATTCGTTTTGATAACAGTTATGCTGTTGCTAAGAGGCCTGATATCTATAAATGCTATTGTAACAAATAAAAATCTGATGTGTTCCATTCACATGACTTTCTCTATATTTCTGCAACAAATTATTATTAAAATGCTTAGGCTTCTATTTACTTCATGCTAATCGAGAAAGCATTATCAGAACTAGTCTTATTACTTGCTTCCTTGTAGGTAGAAGCGAAATAAGAGAGTACCATAGCTTAAGGTGATAGTCAAAAGCTGGTTGCTATGCGACGAAGTTCCTTTGTTTGTATGGACAGGAGTTCACAAATTCCTGTATGAGAAAAGTGTTTCTTAAAGGCGTAATCAAAAACAAAGGAATAATTCAAAACAATCAACTCCACGAAGAAAATGTATATAACATAAATTGTGTGTTTTAACGTGCTCTACATTTTATGTGTGACAAGTTTTTGTCCATCTCTTACGGTTTAATAGTTATGCAAAATTTCATAAAATTAATCCAGAGGCGATTCCTAGAAAATTCAAGATATGCATTTTATTTTTCAGGTAAATATCTTTAATATACGATAGTTTAATCAAAATCGTTAGAGCCATTTTTTAGAAAATCAAAAATTTCGAATTTTTTCCATATAATGAATAGTTGGGGATGGGGGATTTTTTTCAAAATCTTCATGTCGCATCCCTGGAAGGTATTAAACTTAAATACCAAGTTTGGTATTTTACTGACTTTTCGTTTTTGAGTTATCGCGTTCACAGACACACGGACACACACACCCACACGTACCTTTTTCTGAAAATACTTTTTTTTGGATACAGGGGACCGTAAAACATATATTTTCGGAGAAATCTCGGTATCGAATTTTTTGGTGGAGTGCAATACCTTCTCTATACACTATGTACATAGTACGTATAGAGAAAGTAAAAATCTGATGTACTCCATTTACGTAACTTTCTGTGATACAAACAAATTATTGTTACAAAGGATTATTCTTATATCTACATAATTCTAATCAAGATAAATATAAGCAACATGATCTTTCGCGTAGTTTCTTATAAGCAGAAGAGAAATGAGGGATTACACTAGATTAAACCGGCAGTCAAATCTTTTTAAATCTGTCGCTATGCGTTAGTCATTGAAATTCAGTTCTCTTTCTAAGGCCGGGAGTACAGAGAATATGTGAGTGAAACAAAGTTTTTTTGTTTTTTTCGGATTGTAGATAGGAAAAATACATGTAATGAACACAACTTTCTCTACCTATACTGCAACAAACTATTCTTACTGAATGCTTATCAAAACACACTAAGAGAAATGGTTTTATAACATATTATTTTCTTGTACTAGAGGAATAACGATATACAATAATCAAAGCGATAGTCAAATGTCTTAAAAGTTGGTAGCTTTGTAATGGTTCTAAAATGGTGCGCTCTTTGCTTGACCTGGGGAAAGAAAAGCGAATAACGACTTCCTTTTAACAAGAGTTTAAGTATTGCAAAAATGAAACGAATATCAATGAATATCTTGGAAATGGTTAACTCCATAAAAACTACATATGATGTAAATTGTGTGTTTTAACCAGATCTACCATTTTTAGGTAGTAAGTTTTCGCCCATCTGTTACCGTTTAAGGTTATGCTAAATCCGGAGAATAGAGCTTTCAAAGACTATGCCCATAAAATGCAAAATCTCAATTTTACTGTGATGAAAATATCTCAAACACACGGAATGATAATGAAAATCGTTAGAGCAATTTTTGACAAATCAAAACTATTCCTCGTAAATGGTAGTTTGGAGTGACAGTTTTTCTTAAATATCTTCGTGCCGCATCCTTGAAAGATGCTGCATTTAAATACCAAGTTTGGTGTTTATTGGATTTTTCATTTTTGAGTTATGCTGCTGCTCTCTCTCTCTCTCTCTCTCTCTCTCTCTCTCTCTCACGCACACACATACCTACGGACCTTTTTATAAACATTTATTTATTTTTATTCAGGTACATAGTGCGATAGAGAAAGTAAAATATTGATATGTTACTTTTCCATTACTATCTCTACGCTCTCTCGTTTATTTAGTGGGTGCACAAACTGTTCTCCCTATTTCATTACACATTACACAAAGTTAAAAAGAACATTAAACTTTCTCTACACGTACTATGCACACAGTGTATAGAGAAGGATTGCATTCCACCCAAAATTTCGATACCGAGATTTCACCGGTAATACACGTTTTAGGGTCCCTGTATCCAAAAAAACCATTTTTAGAAAAAGGTCCGTGTGTGTCCGTGAACACGATAACTCAAAAACGAATATTTAAGTTTAGTATCTTCCAGGAATACGACACGAAGATTTTGAGAAAAATCCCCCTCCCAAAACTATACTTTATTTGGAAAAAGATTCGAAATTGCTCTAACACTTTTTATTAAAATGCCATATATTAAATATATTTACATGGCAAATAAAATGTATATCTTGCATTTTTAGGAATAGTATCTAAAGACCGCTTTATTCACGGGTGACTTTTGCTTAAGTTTACATAACTGGAAACCAGTAAGAGATAGACAAAAACTTACCACGCAGGAAATGTAGATCTCGTTAAAAGACAATTTATGTCATACAATTTTTTTCGTGGAGTTGAACATTTCCAAGATATTTGTTGTTATTGGTTTCAGTTTTAAAATACTTTAAACTTTTCTCATGTGGGAATTTGTAAAGTCTTGGCCTTCAAAGAAACGGATTTTAACCACATGACAACCAGTTTTTAAAACATTTGACTATCGCTATATATTAACGTATTTTCTGATTTCTCGACTACTTAATAGGAAGCAAGTAATAAGACAACTTTTTCTAATGTTTATTTCGATTAGTATGAAGAAGAAAATTAAGCTTTTTAACAACAATTTGTTACAACGATGTAGAGAAAGTCATGTGAATGGAACATATCAAAAGTTTTAAAAATTATACTTCATGTTTTTAATGTTTGGAAGGTGTAGCTGAATGATTTGCGGCTTTCATGGTTCGACTCCCGGCCATGAAATAGCACTTTTAAGTCGGCTCTACCCAAGCCTTCACCTGTGAGTAGCTACTTTATCATACAAACCCCCCCCCCCCCCCCCCAAAAAAAAAGAAACCGAGATCTTGCTCTACAGCAAGACCTCAGCCTCTTTGGCTTTTACCCCGGGGTCTATCATATATCCCAGCCTGGTTTTGCCTTTATTATTCTTTTCTCTTTCGTTTTACATTATTTTTACTTTCTCTACACGTACTATGTACCTAGGTACATAGTGTATGGAGTAGGTTTTGTAATGCACCCAAAAATTCGATACCGAGATTTCACCGGAAATACACGTTTTGGGTCCCCCGAGTCCAAAAAAAAAAATTTCTGGAAAAAGGTCCGCGTTTGTGTGCTTGTGTGCGTGTGTGCGCCAGTTGACAGCGTATCTCAACAACGAAAAGCGCGTTAAATATCAAACTTGGTATTTAAGTTTGGTATCTTGCAAGGATGCGACACGAAGATTTTGAAAAAAATTCCTCCCCCCCACCTAACTACCCTTTACATGGAGCTTTTTTTTTGAAAATGCCTCTAAAGATTTTGATTAAAATATCATCCATTAAAGATATTTACCTGACAATTAATATGTATATCTTCAATTTTCTGGAATAGCCCCTGAAGACTACTTTATTCTGGTGAATTTTACGGAATTTTGCATAACTGTTAAACCGTAAGCGATAGACAAAAACCTACCACACAAAAATGTAGATCACACTCAAACACACAGTTTATGTCATATAAACTTTTTTTCGTGGAGTCGATCGTTTTTGAGATATTCTTTGTTTTAGGTTTCAGCTTTAAAAAACTTATACTTTTCTCATACAGGAATTTGTCAACTCGTGTCCATACAAACAAAGGAACTTGAGTCACACAGCAACCAGCTTTTGACTATCACTTTATGGTACTCCCTTATTTCGCTTCTACTTACAAGGAAGCAAGTAATAAGACTATTTCTGCTATTTTTTTCTCGAATAGCATGAAGTAAAAGGAAGCATAAACTTTTCTTTTGTCTATATAATCTTAATAGTTTGTATGCAGAACAGCTAAAGTCATATAAATGCAACATATATTTTTTGTTGCTTATGCTGTTCACAGAAGCACATTTATTTTCTTGTTACAGAAAACCTCAAAACGTGCATTTTATTTGAATATAAACGCTGCTTTTTGTGGAATAGAATAAGTTACAGGTTGAGATAATAAAAAACGGATGTGTTCCATTCATATATCTTTCTCTACATCTCTGTAGAAAATTATTGTTAAAAAGCTTATTCTTCTATTTCTTTCATGATAATCGAGATTAGCATTATCAGAAATTATCATTATTACTTGGTTTCGTGCAAGTAGAAGGGGAAAAAATTTAATGTGTTCCATTCAGATGATATCCTCTAGCTGATCGGTGAACAAACCTTTTATTCACAACATGAATATGTAATCTACGTCATGCTAATCAAGATAAACATTAGCAGAATTAGTCTTATTACTAGCCTCCTTGTAAGTAGAAGGGGAATAAGAAAATGCACAGGTTAAAGTGACAGTCTCGTGTTTTAAAAGCCGATCGCTATGTGAAACAATTGAAATTACAATCTCTTTGCTCGCCAGGAATAAACAAACGAGAAACGAGAAGGAAGAGGTATTCCTGTTAAAGAAAAGTTTAGTGGCTAAAATTGAAAACAATAATCCGCAATATCTCGAAAACGGCTAACTCTACAACAAATTATATCACATAAATTGTGTTTTAATTTGCAGCAAGTTTTTGTATATCTCTTACGGTTTGCAAGTTATACAAAAGTCACCCAGAATGAAGAGGTCTTCAGAGGCTATATCTAGAAAATTCAAGATATACATTTCGTTTGTCATAATAATATCTTAAACATAAGATATTTTAATCAAAATGGTTGGAGCCAATTCTGAGAAAAAACATTTCGAAACATGTTTTATATAAAGAGAAGTTGGAGGTGGGGGATTTTATTGAAAATCTTCATGCCGCATCCTTGGAAGATATTTACCAAGTTTGGTATTTAACAGAATTTTTGTTTTTGAGCTATGCTGTTCACAGGCACACACGGGCTTTCTTTTCTAAGATTTAGGGGGGCCCAAAACATGTATTTCCGATTAAATCTCGGCATCGAATTTTTTGGTGCGATACAATACCTTTTCAATGCATAGTACGTGTGGAGAAAGTAATACACAATGAATGCTCGTGTAAAAATCTTGATCCAAATGTTCTACGTCATGAAAGCTGTCTTTTCGAGCACTAAAATGGTCTCATTATCTTAATAATTGTTTCTTCGATACGAGAGGTGTCGTTAAATAAACACTGTCTGCCTGGGTAGTGTGGTGGTAGCGTGTCTGCCTCACATTCAGAAGGTCGTGTGTTCGAATCTCGCTTAGAGCGAGTTACCCGGATAAGTTTTTTTTCGAGGGTTTACCTTATCCTAAGAAGACGAATGTCGTGTAACTTTAAGCTCCGTGGACCCCGAGATCATTTGAGCATAATTTCACCAATTTCATGCATTGTCTGATATGACCAACCAGATTAAAGGACGTTAAACTACCCGGAAAAAAAAAAATAAACGCCCTTCACATTCCTATGATGCTGCTCATAGGAGCAGCATAAACATGTTTTGCAACCTCCGAGTATCGTCTCAATAAACTGAAATAAACTGTTGATTATGCATACTAAATTGACTTCAACAAAATAAAGAATTTACTATGTTTACTTTCTGTAGTACAAGAACAACAACAAAAAAAGACTATTCCAAGTAAATTGAAATAATTATGGAAATGGTAGGAGGGAATCAATGGGATGAAAACCTGTTTTATAAGTTAATAAAGTTGCGTAGTATGTGTGCTCAGGTAGTTCAAGTTTTGGGGGAAGCAAACATGGCCAATTTTGGAAAAAAAAAACCTGTTTACAGCAGGTTTATGCTAGTTTCAAGAGGAAGTTTTTGGCAAGACTCAGTCATGTGGTCACTTGATTTAGGGGTGTACAGAACATTGTTATAATATTATATATAACCAAATACTAAGTTCAGAGTGCCTTTCCTTTACGAATTCCTTAGAAATAGTTTTTTTTTTTAATTCTACGAAAACTTCTTTGTTTTGGAAGGCGTAGAATAAAATCAAACGTTAAAGAAACGAAGATAATATAGCAGCTTGAGGAGCTTGTTCAAAATATATATCTATATATATATAAAATAAAGTCGTGTTAGTTACACTATTTATAACTCAAGAACGGCTGAACCGATTTGGCTGAAAATCGGTGGGGAGGTAGCTTAGAACCAGGAGACGGACATAGGATACCTTTTATCTAGTTTCCGTGGAACGTGACATAAAACGTGGTATAACAAAACGCAACAGACAGAAAAACGCATTGTTATCTATGGTTTTTGTTTCGAGTTTCTATCAGCTTATTGTGCCGATATTATCATTAACAATGCCGCGACCAAGACAATCAAATCTTTCTCGACAAAGGATTCGAAACGTTGCGAATGAAATTGCACGTGAAGAGCAACTATCCAATTGAATTTTTAAACTCCTTGGATGTGCCTGGCTTACCACCGCACAATTTACGACTATATGTTGGCTCCGTAGTAATCATGCTTCGAAACATAAACCAACCAAAATTGTGCAACGGAAGGCGTTTGGTGGTAAGTAAATTGACGAACAATGTGATTTACGCGACGATACTCAAAGGAAAATTCGAAGGTGAGGAAGCTCTCAGTTCTCATTCCGAGGATCCCGAAGATCCCAACCCATTTGCCGTTTGAGTTTAAACGACTTCAATTTCTGATCTGTCTTACATTCGCCATGGCCATTAACAAATCACATCACTTGAAAATTTGTGGTCTGAATCTAGAAAATCCATGTTTTTCCCATAGTCAATTATATGTGGCATGTTCACGGGTCGGAAGACCATTTGCGTTATTTGTTCTTGCGCCTGATAATAAAACAAGAAATGTCGTGTATCACAAGATGCTTCACTGAAGAGTGCAACCATGCACCAAAATACATGGCCAATAAAGAATCATTAAAATACTTAAATTTTTGTATTTATATTTATTATCCTAATAAAAAATTGAACTTAATAAAATCCAAAATCTGCTCATTTATTGCTTCTAAGGCGGAAGAAAGTTCGCCGGGTCAGATAGTCAACTTATAAACAATGAATAATAGTTTTTTTCTAGGTGGGAGATAAGCATACCAACGTCAGTTGCTACACGTCGTCAAAACGAATTTGGTACTGATTCATACGTTAGTTAGGATTTGGCATGCACTTCAGTTCGTCTTTCTTTTTACTTTCTCTACATATGCTATGCACATAGTGAATAGAGAAGGTATTGTAATGTAAAAAAAGCATTTTTGGAAAAAGGTCCGTGTGTTTGTGTGTGTGGACAGTACAGTTCAGAAACGAAGTTTCCGTTAAATACCAAACTTGATGTTTAAGTTCAGTATCTTCCAAGGATGCGATACGAATATTTTCTTGAAAATCCTCCCAATACAAGCTACTCTTTACATGGAAATTTTTTCGAAAATTTTGATTTTCTCAAAAATGGTTCTAACGATTTTGATTAAAATCTCTTATATTACAGATATACGTGAAAATAAAATATACATCTTGAATTTTCTGGGAAAGCCTCTAAAGACTTCTTTATTCTGAATGAATTTTGCGAAACTGGTAAACCGAAAGAGATAGACAAAACCTTATGACACAAAAAATGTAGAGCTCGTTAGAACACATCATTTATGTTATATGTATTTTTTTCGAGGAGTTTGCCAATTTTAAGATATTTCTTGTTATTAATTTCAGTTTTAAAATACGTATCCTTTTCTCGAACGGAAACTTGTCAACACCTGGCCAGGCGAAGAATTGAATTTCTATCCCATAGCAACCACATTTTAAAACATTTGACTTGATTTAGCTTTTTGTATCCCCTTATTTCCCTTCTGCTTACAAAAAATTAAGTAATAAAACCATTTTGCTAATGTTTATATCGATTAGCATGAAGATGGAAGAATTACGCTTATTGACAATAATTTGTTTCTGAGATGTAGAGAAAGCCATGTTAATGGAGCACATCAGATTTTTAGTTTTGAATGGTAAAATTTTCGAGAAAATAAAAGCGAAATCGGATGCTGATTACAGGACCTTTCCATCTATGACTAATTTATTATCTAATTAATGATTATATTTCCTAATAGTTAGACTTGGTAAACGGCTTTATATGATTGAACGCTTGTTTTTGATGAGAAGTGCCCACGATGTCCAGTGGAGAACTGGCTGTAGTAACCTTCGCTTTACATGTCTTGCTATCAGCGGAGATTGTGAGCAGATCGCGGTCATTGAGAGAGGCAACTCTCGTCCAGTTCTCCACTGACGGGCTTTAGCTTGAAATAGCCCCGTTGAATTCTCCAACTCTTTTAAAGCGTTAAAGGATATCTGAACATGTCAAATACGGGACAGTTCGGCCACTTTGTATATCTTTAAATTTTTTGGGAATGGCCTCTGAAGTCTTTTCCATTTCGGATGACATTTGTATAACTGAAAAACCATAATATATAGAAAACTCTTGCCATCCAAAAACATGAATCTCGTTAAAACATATAATGCGTCACTTTTTAAGGAGTTACCGTTTCCAAGATATTCCTAGTTTCAGTTTTAAAATACTTGTGCATTTCTCAAATGGAATTTTTTTATTCAGTTTTCTTTCCCCTGGTCAAACAAAGAAAATGGAATGTGAATACATCACACAGCGACCAGCTCTTGAAAAATATGACTTGCCCTTTAGCACAATGAATTTCCTTATTCCCGCATATTTACAAGGAAGTGTGCTTAAGAAGTATTTCGGCAAGGCTCATGTGCGATATTTGTGAAATAGGTAGAAGAATAAACTTTTGTAAGAATATAGGTGCAGAATGGGTAAAAAATCAGTCATGTGAACGTCACACGTCAGATTTTGTATGGAATAATTGTTTTTTCACACAAGCCGTGTGTAGGACAGGAGATGGATAGGTAGACTGAAAAATTCAATGCCTTAGCCGGGATTTGAACCATGGATCTCCCGATCTCTAGCCGGTTGCTCTGCCAACATAAGATTTTATTGTAATTTATTTCATTTTTGCGCCTAATTCAACGCACCATTGCCTTAGCGATACTTAACCAGTAAGAAAGGGTGTGATTTGACAGTTCAGCCATATTTTGAAGGAGTGAAAGTACCCTGCCAATACAGTGGTTAGAAATTATGCTCAAGGAACAGAATAGCTCCTAGGGTGGAACTAAGTTTGTCATTTCACTACCAACATACTTAAATGCGTTTCATTATAGGCTCTTTTTATGCATGTTATATATAAAATGTCACACTACACCCAAAAATCCATTACGAGATTTCATTGGTAATTAATGTTTTAGAGCCCCTTGATTAAAACAGGCATTATCAGAAAAATGTTCACGCGCGTGGAGAGAGAGAGCGAGAGCGAGAGAGTGAGAGAGAGTGAGAGAGAGAGTGAGAGAGAGAGTGAGAGAGTGAGAGAGTGAGAGAGTGAGAGAGAGTGAGAGAGAGTGAGAGAGAGTGAGAGAGAGTGAGAGAGAGTGAGAGAGTGAGAGAGTGAGAGTGAGTGAGAGAGAGAGTGAGAGAGTGAGAGAGTGAGAGAGTGAGAGAGAGTGAGAGAGAGTGAGAGAGAGTGAGAGAGTGAGAGAGAGTGAGAGAGTGAGAGAGAGTGAGAGAGAGTGAGAGAGAGAGTGAGAGAGTGAGAGAGTGAGAGAGTGAGAGAGAGTGAGAGAGAGTGAGAGAGAGTGAGAGAGAGTGAGAGAGAGTGAGAGAGTGAGAGAGAGTGAGAGAGAGTGAGAGAGAGTGAGAGAGTGAGAGAGTGAGAGAGTGAGAGAGAGTGAGAGAGAGTGAGAGAGAGTGAGAGAGAGTGAGAGAGTGAGAGAGAGTGAGAGAGTGAGAGTGAGTGAGTGAGAGAGTGAGAGAGAGTCAGTACTTTCTAAAGATACGACAGGAAGATTTTCAAGAAACTCCTCCCTCTCACACCAAAGTACCCTTTAAATGGAACATAAGATAATTTACATGACAAATAAAATGCAGAAATCTATTTTTTTCAGTATCCTGTAATGTTCTTTTCATTTAGAAGTAAGTTTGTGTAAACGTTAGACGATAGACGAAAACTTACCACACAAGATATGTAGATACTTTAAAACACACAATTTATTTGAAATACCTAACATATTTGTAGCACGAACTATTTCCGAGATATTCGATGTTTCGAATTGTTCAAAACTTTGTCATTCTTTTAAAGTCCTATCAGTTTTCAGTTGTTTCGGCCAAGTCATGGAAAAAGTACGGAGTTTCAAGGACAGAGTATAGCTCCACTTTTAAAATGTTTATCTACTATCGCTTTTGTACGTACAATGAAAAGTGCATTAGACTTGCGGAGTCTTGCCAGGACTCCGGCGCTGTATTTCTCTTCTTTTCCAGTTCCTACATTTCTTTTATTGGCCTATTGTTTGTCTTTTTTACTTGCACATACATATTTACAAACACCTGCCCAAGTCGGGACTTAAACCCACGATCCGCTGCGCCACGAAGCAACGGGGACCGGCAATGTGAATTAAAATTAAATGGATAAGAAAATAAACTTTCGTAGGGATTACTTTTTGCTGACTTTCCATGCATTTCACCTGTTTGCTATGCTCTTAAAAGCGTATTGGATAGGCCACCGAAGGGAAGGGGTTAAATATGAAACGTAACTTGCGACAAATAGCAATAGCTTGAGCAATAGCTTTACTCATCTCTTTTAATAACCATGTTTAAATATATAACTTACTAAAATACCTTTTGCACAATTCACCAGCGTTTATTTCTAATGACAAAATAAGGTAAAACTGAGTAAATTATACCTTTTACTCTCAAACAGGACCGTTTACTAAACATTATTTTAATAATCTAGTCAATCTCCATTCCTGCCCAAACCTGATTTAGCCGCCTTGGCACTGAATCACTTAACTGAAATTGCTCTAGTGATGTCCTCAAATGGTAAATTGACTTCTCAAATAGTAATTTCTTCCGCGGTGCACCTCCGAAACGCGGCAATATCCCGTAATTACGCTTTTCAAGGGACTGTGGCCTAAACGAGGATAACCTTTGCAGTCGGAGATTGAGATTAGCAGTGTGGGATGTATTGCTCTCTTTTTCCACTCACCATGTTGCAAATTTAAAGCAAACATTTTGACACGAAGCCTTTTGAAAGTGTAAATTCCTTTCAAGAAAGGGTACTGTTATAGCCGACCGTGGGAGTTTTCTAGGTGAAGCGCCCGAGCCCTCGACCACTCAGAACATACTTTATCATCATGCTTTTAAAACAATTAATATTTCGCAATTTATTTATAATATATGTATTCCTTTTTGTCCCTAAAAAGCGCTAATAGGGGGATTGGGAAGCATTAAAGGCGACAAAACCATGCAGGATTAATATGAAACTTCTAGGCAATTTGCAAATAGAGCGTAATAAAGGAGATAGCGTTATAATCGGAAGCGTAATTGCAGGGTTTTACTGTATTTGCATATCTACATCGCTAGTGAGCTACCGTTAACACACCCCATTGTTGGATCGAACAACAACGCAGAACGCTCCACACATTCCCCTCCAACTTTGAACGCGCCGGCCGTGAAGGTTGGTGAAATGCCCCATGAAGCGGTAAGGACGGCATGGAATATGGAACCGAGGGTACAATCCTTGGAAGACGCTGAACTTTTTCTTAATTAATTTTTTTTTTTTATTTCATGTTGCCCTGGAGAAAAACTAGCAGCTGCCGTAATGGAGAAAAGTGAACATCACTGCTAAGAAATGCTTTTGTGTAGTTTGCCCTCAAGAAAAACAGTTGTTACTCCATGACCTTTTATTTTAATCCAATAAGTAACCAGGGAGGGTTATATCGAATTCTACCTTTTATTTTAAATGAAAGATGAAAAGGAGAGAGCGAGATCCAGTGGAAAAGGCGGGGTCAAGGGAGAGCTGTTTATATTATTATTATTATTATTGTTTGTTTTTTGTTTTTTTATGTATGTTTTTTCATTCCATCTTATTTTGTTTATGTCGCCATTCTTTGTCTTTCGTACATTTTGGGGAATTTTGTTCTTTTCTTTATATAACTTAGTGTTATGACAATGTATGTAATGGAAAATGGAAATAAACTACATAAGATAACAATGTATAATTTAGATTTATTATCAGGTAACTAATTTAGAATAACCCTGCAATACCTTCTCTACCTCTCTACTATGTACGAAATAGAGAACAGTATTGCTGTCAATAACCTCTTACTCTTCTATAAATTCCAGAATAATAAATTCAATGTTGAGTATAAGAATATAAATATAAAATCCGAAGTGATATTGGTCCTGCAGTGTAAGATTGTTCCATCGGCGTAAAGTTAAAAATATTTTTCTCCTCAATATAAATGAATTGTATGAGTTCTTATGCATTTTAAACATACTTGTTGGACGCACTGAATAGCTGATAGATTTTTAAGAAGGTAGGGGTAACCAGGTGTAACATGGTTTGTTTTGGTAATAAATGTGATTTTATTAATTGTATCGTCACAGTTTGGAAGGAGCAATATCTTGCAACTTTTTCAAACTTAGTTACGATTTTTGTGACATTCGAAATAACTTGAATTAAATTCTCTATGTATAAGCATAGCTATGTATTAATACCTAATAAAATATATGATCTTGAATTACCCGTGTATAACTTATGAAGACGTAGAATTTGGAGTGTAGCTTTGTATGCAGCTGAACATGGAAACTAAGGAAAATGGAAATACAGTGCCTATCGAGAGCGCTTTGAAATGCGGTGCTGGAGGAAATTGAAGATTCGATGGACGGAAAGAATTACGAACGGAGATGTTTTAAGAGTGGACCAGAAAAAATAAAATAAAAGCTAACTGTTTAAGGATATGTATGACTGAAAGTTTGAAACTCAAAACTAATAATGCTAGCTTTTTGAAATTTATACCACAGAAGTAATATATTGCAATAAGTTACAGTGCAAGTTTCAATCATTTTTCTCTAATGGTTGGAATTATGGTCAAATTTGCTTATGGACTAATATTTTAACCATAGGTTCGCAATACATCCAATTTTTGAAATTGCACTAGGTTTGTCTGTGTGTCCTTTAGTTGAGGCTCCATTTTTTTTAAAGTTTTGAATGTGCTTTTATTTTTTGTCATTAAAGTATAAGTTTTGTATTTGAAAATTTAAAAATGACAGTAAAACCTAGAGCAGTTGTTATTCATTGTACCTCTGTAACATGTACCGCAGATTTGATATGCATAACGGAAAACTGCCTCGCAAGAAGCATTTAGCAGGAAGAAAAATGTTGAAAATATCAATAGTGAGAAAACAAGGAAAGATTTGAATATATGGCTCACAGTAAAATACATCAGCTTGGTAGGTTGGAATTTCAGGTTTTCTTTTCCTCTGCTCTGTCCTTTTCTTCTGGCATTTCTGCTTAGCTTCTGCTTTACTTCATGATGTGAATTAAATTTTTTTTTCTTGAATGAGTTTCACCTCTAATGCTTTACTGTAGCACCAGTGAGTTAAGTTATTTAAAATCGGCATCTGGTTGTAAATTGTACTCTTTTGTATTTTTGTACTGTATTAAATGGTGTTATGGAATTAAAATTAAAACAGTTAATTTTCTGCGATATTTCATGACATTTCAGTCACCTATCATGAGAAGAAAAGGGTTTCTGTTATATGCCAATGAGGGAAGACACGGTAGAAGAATTGAGATATTAGATGTCAGTAGGAAGAAAAGAAGTATGGAAGGTTAAAAAGATACAGAATAAAATATAGTTAGGCAGTATAGTTTTAAATATGGGAGAGTATAAGTCTGTCGTAAGGCAGAAAATAATACAAACTCTGATGTGTTCCATTCCCATGACCAACAAACTTCTCACAACATTTTATTTCTCTTTCTACTTCATGCTAATCTAGCAGAACGGTCTTATTACTTGGCTCCTTATAAGCAGAGGGGGAGTTAGGGAATATACTAAGCCAAATCGGTAATAATCAAATGCTTTAGAACCTGTCTCTGCGATTGTTGAAATTTGCCTCTTTGCGTGGCCAAGAGTAAAAAATTAAAAAAGGTAGGAAAAAACAACAGCAAAACAAAGCAAAAAAAAACAAAAAAAAAAAAACGGACCACTTCCTGCTTGAAAGAAATAAAAGTGTAAATTGAAACCAATAACAATAAGTATCTCGGAAATAGTTAACTCTAGAAAAAAAGCACATGAAGTAAATATAGAATGCAAAGATCTTCTGAAGCTTATATCAGAAAAGTTATCATATACATTTGATTTGATTGGTCATGAAAATGTCTTAATCTTTTTAATCAAAATTTTTAATAATTTTTGAGAAAATCAAAATTTCGAAAAACGTTCTATGTAAAGGGTAGTTGAGGGTTAAGGGACTCTTCTGAAATCTTCGTGCCGCATCCTTGGAAGATGCTTAACTTAAATACTAGGTTTGGTATTTAGTGGACTTGAGTTATGCTGTCCATATGGGCGCGCGAATGCGCAAGATTACACAAAGATATACTTCTTTCTAAAAATAATTCATTTACATTCAGGGATCTTAAAATATATATTTTCGGTGATATCCCGGTATTGAATTTTTGGGTGAGATACAATGTCTCCTCTATCTAATATATACATTGTACACTCGTACTAGAGAAAGTAAAAGGAAGTCCTTTTCATTTTAAATGTATATTACTAATTCAGATGATGCGTCAGCAAAATCAAAGGGGCTTCATTCAGTTTTGGTGAGAATTATGTAATGGGGGAAGTAAAGTGTTACTTTTCCTATTATACTCATTTATTACTTACTCTATACGTACTATGTACATAGTGTATGGAGATTGTATTGTATTGCAATAAAAATTTCGATACCGATATTTCACCGGAAGTACATGTTTTGAGACCCCCTGAATCCAAAAAAAGCATTTTTAGAAAAGTGTCCTTGTGTGTGTGTGTGTGTGTCTCTGGGCAGCATAGGTCAAAAACGGAAGGACCGCTAAATACTAAACTTGGTATTTAAGTTTGGTATCGTCCAAGGATACGACACGAAGATTTTAAAAGAAATCTCCCCATTCCAAATTACCCTTTACATGGAAAAAATTTCGAAATTTTGATTTTCTTAAAAATGTCTCTAACGATTTTGATTAAAATATCGTATATTAAAGATATTTACCTGACAAATAAAATATGTATCTTGAATTTTCTGATAATAGTCTCTGAAGGCTACTTTATTCTGAATGAATTTTACGGAGATGGACGAAAACTTAAAAAAAAAAAATAAATAAAAAAAATAAAAAAATAAACGTAGAACACGTTAAAACACACAATTTACGTTATATAATTTTTTTCATGAAATTGATCGTTTTTAAGATATTCCTTGTTTTTGGTTTCAGCTTTGAAAAACATACTTTTCTCATACAGGAATTTGTCCATTTCTGTCCATACAAACAAAGGAAATTCAGTGACATAGCAACCAGCTTTGGATTATCACTTTAACCTATGGTATTCCCGTATTTTCCTTCTACTTACAAAGTAGCAAGTAATAAGACTATTTCTGCTAATTTTTGCTCGATTAGATGAAGTAAATAGAACAATTTGTTGCAGAGATGTAGAGAAAGTCATGTGAATGGAACACATCAAATTTTTCTTATTTTTAAAGACTTAGAAGTGGTAAACAAAATAGAGAGAACAAATTTCTTAAATTTTCGATACATAGATCTCGCTAAAACACATTTTTATTTCAAATAAGATTAATTGCGATTATTCCGAGATATTTATCGCAATATGTTTGAATGACGTTCTGAGACACACTTCTTTTATTTCTCATTATGTGATGTAAAGTTATAGAATTTCAAAGCCAGCATATAGGGACCCTCTTTTTAATGCCTTGGCTTCACTTCCATCTCCTGTTGCTCTCTTTTACTTTCATCGAAATGCTTTCTAAAAATACTTTTTTTTTTTTATTCAGGGGACTCTAAAACATCTGTTTCCGATGAAATCTTGGTATCGAATTTTTGGGTGGAATGACATTATGTATATTGTAGTGTAAAGAAAGTAAAAATGGCTTCACAGTCAACAAATCTTGTTTATAAAAAGACAGTGAAAAGCTACATATCAACGACTGACAAATGTTTCTTTCTCATAGAAGTCATTTGCATCCAACCAATATTTCAATTAATATTATTACTAATCGTCCAAAAATAGTATACAAGTATGTTAAGTGTATTGCAGAATCTCGTAAACTGAAAAGATTTAACTTCGTTTCGTCTTTTCAAACTTTTCCTCGATTCTGCAATAGTACACTTCCCACACTTATATCGCAATATACTATTACTTGCAGGACCTTGAAAAGAAAGGACGCGAATGCTATATATAGACATCACAAGGCGTGGATTTACTGAGATATAATTTATGATATATAAGTTAATTTATATATATATATATATATATTTATATGTGTGTGTATTTATATTCTAGAATTTAATAATGCAAAACTAAGATAATTTCCTATAAAATCGCTACCTCCTGCAGCCTTATATTTCATGATAATGTTATATTCTTTTTTATCGTTATCAACCAATGTACAACATTCACACACATAGAATCTAAGTTTTCGATGAGCTCACATTACTTTTAAATCAAGGTCACCAAAGACATATGTTTATCCCTGTAACACGGTCGGTTTATGGAGCAGCTCTATGAGTGCTGAACTGGGGCCCATAGGTTTTAGCAGTGCGTGAAGTATGCCCTTTGATTGTTGACCTAAGTCGCGCTGGTTTTACTTGATCGTCTGGCAGGCTCTTGTCTGCCCCACGAGTTTTATCGTTAGGTGGGACGGTTCTATTAGCAGCTGACCTAGGCCCCATGAGTTTTACCAGTTCGGTTGAGAGGTTTTGTTATCAGCCGACTTAGATCCCATGAGTTCGGTGGCCCGATATATTAACAGCTGACCTAGGCCCCATGATTTTTACCAGTTCGGTTGAGAGGTTTTGTTATCAGCTGACTTAGATCCCATGAGTTCGGTGGCCCGATATATTAACAGCTGACCTAGGCCCCATGAGTTTTACCAGTTCGGTTGAGAGGTTTTGTTATTAGCTGACTTAGATCCCATGAGTTCGGAGGACCGATATATTAACAGCTGACCTAGTCCCCATGGGTTTTACCAGTTCGGTTGAGAGGTTTTGTTATCAGCTGACTTAGATCCCATGAGTTCGGTGGACCGATATATTAACTGCTGACCTAGGCCCCATGAGTTTTACCAGTTCGGTTAAGAGGTTTTGTTATCAGCTGACTTATATCCCATGAGTTCGGTGGCCCGATATATTAACAGCTGACCTAGGCCCCACGGTTTTTAACAGTTCGGTGGGCAGGCTCTTGGCTACCGACCTGTGCCGCAGCCCTATTCATTTTGGCGCACAGGCTCGTCGTAATTGCTGACCTATGCCCCAAGAAGTTTATCAGTTCGGTGGACAGGTATTATTAACAGCTGATCTAAGACCCTTGAGTTTTACCTGTTCAGTGGGCAGGTTATATTAATAGTTGATCTTGACACCATGGGTTTACCAGTTCGGTGGGTAGATTCTATTAGCAGGTGATCTGCCCCACGAGGTTTACGAGTTTTGTGGGCGAATTTTATTAAAAGCTGATTTCCCCAAGGGGCTTATCAGTTCTGAGTTCTAATAACAGCTGACCTGCCTCATGGGGTTTACACGTCCGGTGGACGGGTTCTATTAATATATTTCTAGGACCGTTAGGTTTACCAATACAATGAGCAGGTTCTATTAACCACTAAATCTATGAGTATTACTGGTTTGGTAGCCAAACTGTTAAATACCTAGGCACCACTAACAGCCTGGTTCTATAAAGATGGCACAGGACCAATGTGTTTTACCAGTTGGATGGGCTCCATAACAAGTGACCTAGACCTAATGCATTTTATCAGTTAGGTGGTCTGGTTCTATTAACAGCTGACTTAGGTCCCCTAGGTTTTACCACTTTGGTAGGGACGTTTTAACAGCTGACTTAGACCCATGGTTTTACCGTTCGGTGGATAAGCTCTATGCTAAATTACTTAGGTCCAATGAATTTTACCGTTTAGGTGGAAAGTCTCAGTAACTATCGATCTGGAATACACGAGTTTTACCAGCTAGATGGTCAGTCTCAGAAATTGTTGTTCTAGGCTACACGAGTTTTATAGATGGATATCCGCAGGAACAATTGATCTAGGCTACACGAGTTTTACCAGCTAAATGGAAGCCTCAGTGTCTGTTGATAAGCTACACGAGTTTCATCAATTAGATGGGCAGCCTCAATAACTATTCATCTAGGCTACACAAATTTTACCAGTTAGATGGTCAGTTTCAGTAACCGTTGATAAGCTACACGAGTTTCACCAGTTGGATGGTCAGCCTCAGAAACTATTCATATAGGCTACACGAGTTTTACCAGTTAGATGGTCAGCCTCAGTAACTATTCATCTAGGCTACACGAGTTTCACCATTTAGATGGTCAGCCTCAGTAACTATTCATCTAGGCTACACGAGTTTCACCATTTAAATGGGCAGCCTCAGTACCTATTCATCTAGGCTACATGAGTTTTACCAGTTAGATGGTCAGCCTCAGTAGTTATTCATCTAGGCTACACGAGTTTTACCAGTTGGATGGTCAGCCTCAATAGCTATTCATCTAGGCTACACGAGTTTCACCAGTTGGATGGTCAGCCTCAGTAACTGTTGATAAGCTACACGAGTTTCACCAGTTAGATGGTCAGCCTCAGTAACTATTCATCTAGACTACACGAGTTTCACCATTTAGATGGGCAGCCTCAGTAGCTATTCATCTAGGCTACACGAGTTTCACCAGTTGGATGGTTAGCCTCAGTAACTGTTGATAAGCTACACGAGTTTTACCAGTTAGATGGTCAGCCTCAGTAACTGTTCATCTAGACTACACGAGTTTCACCATTTAGATGGGCAGCCTCAGTAGCTATTCATCTAGACTACACGAGTTTCACTATTTAGATGGGCAGCCTCAGTAGCTATTCATCTAGACTACACGAGTTTCACCATTTAGATGGTCAGCCTCAGTAGCTATTCATCTAGACTACACGAGTTTCACCATTTAGATGGGCAGCCTCAGTAGCTATTCACCTAGGCTACACGAGTTTTACCAGTTAGATGGTCAGCCTCAGTAACTATTCATCTAGGCTACACGAGTTTCACCAGTTAGATGGTCAGCCTCAGTAACTATTCATCTAGACTACACGAGTTTCACCATTTAGATGGGCAGCCTCAGTAGCTATTCATCTAGGCTACACGAGTTTTACCAGTTAGATGGTCAGCTTCAGTAACTGTTGATAAGCTACACGAGTTTCACCAGTTAGATGGTCAGCCTCAGTATATTCATCTAGGCTACAAAAGTTTTACCTGTTAGATGGTCAGCCTCAGTAACTGTTGATAAGCTACACGAGTTTCACCAGTTAGATGGTCAGCCTCAGTAACTATTCATCTAGGCTACAAGAGTTTTACCTGTTAGATAGTCAGCTTCAGTAACTATTCATCTAGGCTACACGAGTTTTACCTGTTAGATGGTAAGCCTCAGTAACTGTTGTTAAGCTACACGAGTTTCACCAGTTGGATGGTCAGCCTCTAACTATTCATCTAGGCTACACGAGTTTTACCAGTTAGATGGTCAGCTTCAGTAACCGTTGATAAGCTACACGAGTTTCACCAGTTGGATGGGCAGCCTCAGTAACTGTTGATAAGCTACACAAGTTTCGCCAGTTAGTTGGGCGGGCCCTGTAATAGTTGATTTAGACAACTCGGGCTTTACCAATTTGGTGAGCAGGCTCTGTAACGGGTGACCTAGGCCGCGTAAGTTTTATTAGTTCTGTGGTCAGCCTCTGTAGCTGCTGAATTAAACTACACGAGTTTTACCAATTTGGTGCGCAGCTTTCTGTATCGCATAACCTAGTCTCCACAAGTTTTACCAGTTCCTTGGGTATGCTTTTTAACTTCTGATTTAAACTACACGAATTTTGTCAATTTCGTTTGCAGGAGCTGTAACGGCTACCCGAGTCTCACGAGTTTTACCAGTTTTCTAGGCAGTGTTTGCAATTGCTGATCTAAGAAGCACGAATTTTACAAATTTGATTTGTAGGCTCTGTTACGGGTGACTTAGAGCCCGTGAGTTTTACCAGTTCTTGGGCAGCCTCTGAAACTGCTAATCCAGGCTACCTGAGCGTTACCTATTTGGTGGGCAGGCTGTATTTCGGGTGGCCTAGGCTCCATGAGTTTTACCTCTTTTGTGGTAAGCCTCTGTAACTGTTGATCTAGGCTACACGAGTTTTACCAATTTCTTGGGAAGGCTCTGTTTCGGGGGAACTAGGTTCTATGAGTTTTACCAGTTTGATGGGGAGGCTATATGAGTGTTGACCTAAACCGCGCGATTTTTAGCAGTTCGATGGTACGCTCTAAGAGTACATCAAGTGACATAAGCCTCAATTATTACCAGTTCGGTGGGGAGACTCTGTAAATCCTGGCCTAGGTGTCGAGGGTTTAATCAGTTCTTTAGACATGTCCTAAGGCTCCAAACCTAAGATTTTACAAGTTCTACGGGCAGGCTCTCTGGTTAAGCCTAATGAATATTGCCATTCAGTGGACAGACGCTTTGACTGCCGACCTAAGCCGCACGGATATCAGCAGTTCTATGGGCTTAAGATCTCTGACCTAAGTAACACAGAGAATGCAGTTCTGTGTGCTGAACTTATGACTGTTCACCTATATGACAAGAGTATAACAAATTCACTGGACATATCCTGTGACCGCTGACCTAGGCCATACGGATTTTACTAGCAGGTGGGTAGGCTCTATTAACGGCTGATGTTGCTATTTGGTTGTTAGGTTCTGTAATTGCTGAGATAAGCTGTAGAGGTATAACAGTTCGATGGGCATGTCCTATGACTGCTGATCTAAACCTCACAGAGTTTGCTAATTTGTAGAGGACGTTCTATAACTTACAATCTAATCCGCACGAGTTTTGATTTTTTCGGCGAAGAAGATTTTTGTCATGGAACATGAAATTCGGTGGGCTATATGGTTAAAAAAATCGTTACAGCTATATTTATAAAATTAAAAAATGAAATATATATTTTTTTCATGTAAAGAGTATTTTATGGTGGAAGTGGGCTATTTTCTTGAAAATCTTCCTAAAGCATACTTAGCACGCTGAAATTAAATATCAATTTTTAGTATTTATTTTGAATTACGCTAACACAGATCCGCAAATAGATGCGCCACGTTTTGTCAAAACGCAGGTACATTTACTGGGACAGCTTCACACTTTTTTGAGTTGAATACAATACTACCTTTACCCGGCATATTCATCTTAAACTCAAAACTGCAGATTAATTTAATGTGTTATAGACATTTTTGAGAAAAATAAAATTAATGAAATATGTTCTATGCAAAAAGTTTTGAAGCTGTGAGGAATTTTAAGAAAATTTTCGACTATATCTGTCAAAGGTGTCAGATTTAAATAAGCTCAATGTCTTTTGGATGAAACTCGGATAAAATTTTACATGGAATGTTGTTCTTCCCATAGTTAGTTATAGGGAAAGAATAAAAATTAAACAACTGGCATTTTAAAGAGTTTCCTTGAAGCTTTACATAACCTGCTCATGTCATTGGACGTGTTTGTGCGAAAAATGTTGTTTTCAAGGCTGACGCGAAACCTTTTGAAAGAATAAACGAAATATCAAAGTAAAAATATTTGTATCACATTCACATTACTTTTTCTGCCCATTCTTTGACAAACTATTTTGATAAATATCTATTTTTCCGTCTAATGCATGTTAATCAAGATAAACATTTATGTAATAGTTTTTGTACGAATTTTCTTGTTTACAGCAAAGAAATAGGACAATATAGAAGGCTTAGATGATGGTCAAATATTTTCAGTTCTCTTCACTCTGTGAGAGCTTTGAAATTCCTTTCTCATACCATTACTAGGAGAAAAAACTAATAAAAGAACAGAATAACAAATTTCCATTTGATAAAAGTATAATTTTTTTTAAAATTAAAACCAATAACAAGAAATATCTCGGAAACATTTAACTTTACAAAAGATGTCATATGACATAAATAGTGTGAGTTAATGAGATTTAGATTTGTGTGTTAGAAGACTTTGTCTATGTGTTACGGTTTACCTGTAATGCAAAAAAGCACCACTCTTACATCATCTTCATTGATTCTATGGGCGCTCTATTTTCTCTTCAGTAGGAGCACCCTACCCATCCACTGCTGCTGGAGATCCAAACAGTATATAACAAAATATTCTCTTCTAGTAAGATGATCTTGCTCTTATGGTTCCTGTTGCATATAGCCATATCGGGAAACGAGAGAGCAGATGAAGCCGCCAGACATCCCTGTAGACTAACAGACTTTCACACATTCATATCTAACTGCAGTCTCTATGGTGAGCAGCCAACAATATGTAATGTGCCAAACACTCCCGACAGCCTGGACCAACTACAATTCTCCACCGAAGTTCTGAACTTCTTACAAACAATTCAACTGTACAATAAATATTGATCTAAAGTTCTTGCTTCGTTATACATATTAGTACAAACATGTTAAACTCAATGCCAACTATACTGTACAACAAAATGTGCCAAAACTTGAAACTATATTATGTGCGCTGAATTCGAAAATGCATTCCATTTTTTCAGTGCTTGATTTTGTTAAGTGAAATTAATTCCGCTTTTTTTTCTAATACTCGGCGGGCCGTCACTCCAGGCGCGGTCTGACTGCATATAAACATAAAATTATCTTGCTGGTAGATGCTAGTGGAAGTTATCGGATCGCACATATATATATATATATATATATATATATATATATATATATATTGTTCCTCTACTGCTATTTGTAAAAAAAAATTCAGATGATACAATGACTTGCTATTGTCGAGGCCGTTTATACGTAAGGTTCTGAGTTCGCATTTGATACGAGTTCAGATGTTAAGATACGCAGTTTCTCTATCAGGGCCAAAGGATAGAGTGAGGAAATTCCATTCGCTATCTAGGCGTCATTCTTGACAAGGGCCTAGCTTTTCATGAACACGTGCAGGCAAAGGCGACGGTGGACGCCGTATATCTGTTCTGGCCTCCCAAATGTTCACTTAAAACTGCCTGCGAGGGTTTCAGCAAATATATAATAGTCTATCTACTGTGTTGTCACTTCCTAGTGAGGCTACTGCATGAGGCTTCGGCCGTCCCAGTCGCCCTCCGTGGTGTAATGGTTACCATGCTAACTTCATATACCCAAGGTCGCGGGTTCAAACCCGGCGGAGGACGATGGATTTTTTCGGGCGTAAAAATCGTGATTTTAACAGTTAGAAGTGTGTTAAACCGACCTTTAGTTTCCAAAACTCATTTTACAGCAACAATATCGCGTCAGTGTGTAAATTCTCCGAACGTATTTTGTTGTTGTTGTTTGTGTGTGTGTGTGTGTGTGTGGTGAATTCACAACAAAATCACAAAGAGAAAATATTAATCCTACGATTAAGGAAGCATAGGAATTGTAAGAGGGCCGGCTGATAAGTCCCGGACCTTACACAGATATGGCGCCACTAGGCCAGTTAGACGATAGCATCGATAAATTTAACTCTAGACTAGCTTGTATCCGTAGTTACAGGTCACAATAGATTGTTTAGTTTTCGAACGACAGCATTTTAAACAAGACAACTTTAGATTTTTCACGAAAATGTAGGATTAGGAAAAACGAGCAGCGATTAAATACTTCCATTTGTAAGGCTTAATGCCTAAAAAAAGCAAGGAGGACATGGACAGTACATTGAAAGACTCTGCTTCTGCCTCGCTCTCGACGCTCTGACAACTCCAGAGATCATTGAAAAAATTCATCGTTTATTACTGGAAGACCACGGATTAAAGTTGTTTGAGATAGCAGAGGCTGTAAACATATCAAAAGAACGTGCAGGTAATAGTTTACGTAATGTTTTGGGCTTTCACAAGGTCTGTGCATGATGGGTGCCGCATTTGTTGACACCTGATCAAAAGGTGCAAAGAAAAACTGTTTCTGTTAGCTCTACCGTAAAATCCCGTGAATTTTGAAGCGATTTATTACCATGGATGAAACTTGGATACATCACTACACTCCAGAAAGTATATCACAGACAAAACAGTGGATTACGCCAGGTGAACCAAAAAAGGGAAGTCAATTTTGTCAGCTAACAAGGTTGTGACGAGTGTTTTCTGTGATGCACAGGGAATTCTTTTTTTTATTACTTGGAAAAGGGTAAAAGTATCACTGGTGTCTACTATGCAAGCGTACTGCAACGTTTGTGTGATGAGGTGAAAAGAAAAATACCTCATTCGACTTCTTTCATCACGACAATGCTCCGGGTCATCGTTCAGTCATTGCCAAAGGAAAAATGTGCGAATTAAAGTTGGAATTGCTTGAACATTCACCCTATTCGCCAGATCTGGCACCCAGTGATTACCACCTGTTCCCAAACCTCAAAAAAATTCTTGTGGACGAAGATTCCACAGCAACAAGGAGGTCATTGATGCGGTAAACAGCTATTTTGAGAACCTTGATACATCACACTACAAAGAGGATTTCATTAAATTAGAGCACCGATATGACAAATGTATTACCCTCTCTAGAGATTATATTGAGAAATAAAGCAAAAAAAATAATTAATGTTTTCATTGAGTGGCTTATCAGCCGACCCTAGCACTTTAACTCTATAGTAGATAAGGACAAAAGTTTTGCTCCTAAATATTGTTGTAGCGGATGTTCTCGTAATTTGAGAGGCTGGTTAAATGGCACTCGCCCTTCTATGTGGTTTGCTGTTCCTATAATATGGATAGAAGGGCCATCTTTTAGATTGTTACTTCTGTTTATCCAAAATTTCTGATTTCTTTTCAAAAAACAGAGTATATAGTCTATCCAGATTTGCCCTCCGCTCGAAGGCCTACTAAGCATAACGATTCATTTCCTGTTTCAACGCTACCTGAAAAATTGGCCCCACAACAGGAAGGATGGCGTTATTCCCCTGAGGCTGGTCCCACTACTTCTTTCACTCCCGACTCTGATTCTGTATCCGTGGAATCCAAAATATCCCGTCTAATTTCACAGACAATGTTAAATGATATTGTAGCAGATTTAAATCACACACAAGACTAGTCTGAATTGTTAGCATTTAGACTAAAGGAATGGAATCTCTTGCAACCGGGTACCAACGTATCAATTTATTGTAAGCTTCAACATAGCTTGACATATTTTTACTTTCTCTAGCCCCATATGTACAATGTACATAGGGATAGAAAATGTATTGTAATGCACCCAAAAATTCGATACCGAGATTTCACCGGAAATATATGTTTTGGGGTCCTCAGAGTCCGAAAAAAGCATTTTTAAAAAAAGGTCCGTGTGTGTGTCTGTGGGCAGCATAGCCACAAAACAAAAAGACCGTTAAATACCAAACTTGGCATTTAGGTTTAGTATTTTCCAAGGATGCGACACGAAGATTTTAAAAAAAAATCCCCCCACCACAAACTACCCTTTACAAGGAAAAAATTTCGAACATTTTGATTTTCTTAAAAATGGCTCTAAAGATTTTGATTAAAATTCCGTATATTAAAGCTATTTATGTCCGAAATAAAATGTATATCTCGAATTGTTTGGGAATAGCCTCTGAAGACCTATTTATTCTGGATGAATTTTGCTTAATTGCTAAATCGTAAGAGAGAGAAAAAATCCTATTACACAAAAAATGTACCTTATGACAAAACACACAATTTTTGTCCTTTACGTTTTTGTTGTGGAGGTAACCGTTTTAGAGATATTTCTTGTTATTGGTTTCAATTGTGAAGTACTTAAACTTTTCTCACAGAGGAAGTGTCTGTTTTTCTTTTGTTCTACTCCTGGCCAAGCAAAGAGGTGATTTGCAATGACAATCGCATAACGATAGCTTTTAAAATTTTGACAATCACTTTAGCATAGTGCATTCCCTTATTCCCTTCTACTTATAAGGAACTAAGTAATAACATTCTGCTAACATTTATCTTGATTAGCATTGTGTGCAAAGAAGAATAATCTTTGTAGAGCAGATAGAGAACGTCATGTGAGTGTAACACATTAGATTCATCTAAAACGGATGATCTTGTTTAGTGTAATAATGTGAGGGAACATGTGAATCAGCTAGACAGAAAACATATTCCTGATGAGTGGCGTTCATTTATCGACTTTTCATAGTCAAGTCTAAAAGGTGTATTGTTACACAATGGTAATATTTACCCTTCAGTACCAGTGGCTTATGGCGTAAATATGAAAGAAACGCATGAAAACATGGACATCCTCCTGAAAGCAGTAAGTTATAATGACTACAAACGACAAATATGTGGAGACCTAAACGTAATTGGTTCTATTAACCGGATTGCAACCGGAAAATACGAAATATTGTTGTTTTTGTGCGCGTAGAACTCTCAGGACAGAGTTAATTATTACAGAGTGGAGTGGCATTGAAGACAAAGTTAAGTACCAGGCGAGAAAAATATAAAGTTTGGCCCACTCGTAGACCTTCCGATGTTATTACCACCGCTCCATATAAAGCTGGGCTTAACAAAGAATTTCGTTAAAGCATGGACAAAAAAGGGAATGGTCTTGAGCTTTTAGAGAAAATTAAAAGAGAGCATTTTCATTGGTCCTCAAATCTACAAAATTCAGCAGAATCCTATGTTCGGGGAAGAAGTTGCCGAGACAGGAAAAGTAGTATGGTGTGCGTTCAAAGACATATGTTGAAATTTCCTGGAAAATTATAGCGCAGATAACTACATCGAAGTTGTGAAACATTTGTTAGAGGCATGGGAGGTAATTAGGTACAAATATCCCTTAATATTAATTTCCTGCACTCCCATTATAACTTCTTTCCACCGAATCTGGGAATGGTGAGCAACGAGCATGGAGGAAGACTTCATCAGCAAATATCCCAAATCGAAATGCAATATGCAGGAAAATTGTTTACTAATATGCTCGCAGACTACTGTTGATTTCTTGTCTCTGAATGTTCTGAGCCCAGCCACAAAAGAAAGCCTTCCAAAAAAACATTCTAAAATCGTAAGTTTTCAATTTTTTTTAAAGTCGTGTGCATTTAATTAATTACTTATTTTTTCTAATTTTTAAACCTACTTGACATTTTATCAATAAAATTGGTACTTTTGAACGCTGAATATAGTACCTAACATTTTGAGTCTGTAACTGCATTTATAAAAAATACATTTTAACCTAAACATTAAATATGGTTGCAAACGAAAACGGTACGTCATAGGGAATTTCTGACTTCAAATTTAAATTTACGAGGCCCGAATTAGTAAAAATTACATATTTTCATTTTAACGGCAAGAAAGAAAAGCTAAAATTTTGTTGTACAGTATTATTATCATCATGTTTAAGTGTTATTGATTTATTTATATACATACTATTGTTACACAACACTGCATAAAACTAACTTCTTTACTTGTATGGTATGTATTATTGTATTGATGCTTGTTACTTGTTTTATGCACACTTTGTAACTCTAATAAGAAGTCAATATATAACCTTGTAGATAAAGGGACTTTAAATAAATAAATTAAAAAAAAGTTTAGGTCAGAATTAAAGAGAGACCTCATTATTCACATCTGTTATACAGAGGAGGGTTTCATTCAATCAAAAATACTAGTAATAAGTAATGCAATGTTGCAAATATAATATAGGTACATGAATATTCTAAGAATGCACACTGTGAATTGGTTCTTGAAAACAGACATGTAATTTGTAAATTATTGCAAAATTGAAACACCTCTGAAAAATTCAATATGAGAGTTAATCTTTATAATTAATAATTATCAAGAATAACCAATAAATGTAATGTATACCTTTATCTACATCCTAGAGTTGACTTTGACTTTGTGTCTAATCTCAAAACGGGATCCACAGATTGCCATGTAATGCAATGCAAGTCTTTTAAGGTCTCTTCTCCTCACACCATACTTTACACTTAGCTCCCCGACAAGCAGATGGCGTTAGGGCTGTGCCGTCCAGTATATTGCTTACATTATTTGCGGATAGGTGGCACCGCAATCGCAAGTACCGTCTATTTTCATTCAATGTTGTTATTGTTTTAGACTGAGCTATTCCGCTCGGTTATCTTCATGTTAAGGTGATTATATTACCCATATTATCATCTTGTAAATCACCTACAAGGAAAACCAGCTCTCTTAGCACGATGCAGTGCACTTGCAGTCACAAAAACTAGTTTTGCAGGTTTGCTACAAATGCACAACGCAGGTTCACGCTCATGAGCAGTAAATTGTTTTTCTCTGCAGAAAGTTTGAACAGGTTTACAGTAGCACAAGTTGAAGTTATCCTTGTGTTAAAAGCAGATGACACCATCCTATTAATTTTACTTATCTCAGATGTATACATGGTAACACGACACTTAAATTACAACTATGTATTTCACTTTTAAAATGATTAAAAGCTAAACAAACACTACTTCTCACCTGAAGGTCCCGGGATCGATATCTGGCTGGGACAACATTTTTTTTTTCTTTAATCAGAATCATTCCCAATCCCCCACGGAGACTGGAAGTATAAATGCTGATAAAGAATGAATGAATTTTTTATTTTTTTTTAAAAAAAGAAGTTATTAACCTAAAGTTAAAGAGCAAACAAACGAGTTTTTTCATAAGTCAAAGTCCTCCAATATCACTATATATATTAAAGGGGGCCATACAAGTGACGAAATATTAAAAAAAAAAAAATCTGATGTGCTCCATTCACATGTCTTTCTCTTCATCTCGATAACAAATTATTGTTAATAAACGTATTCTTCTCTATTTAATGCCTACATATTAGCAAAAACGGTCTTATTACTTAGTTACTTTATAGGTAGAAGGGAAATAAGGGAATACACTAGACAAAACAGAGTCAAATTTTTTAAAATGTTGCTATGGGATTGAAATCCGTTTCTTTGCGTGGCCAGGCGTTGATAAGTTCCCATATGAGAAACGTTATAAATATTCTTGAACTAAATAAATGACAAGAAATATCTCGAAAACCAACTCCAAGAAAAATATGTATATGATAAAAGTTGTGTGTTTTATCGTGGTCTACATTTTTCTATCGCTTAGATTTACCAGCTATGCAAAATTCAATAAAAATCATCCAAAATAAAGAGGTCTTTAGAGGCTATTCTCAGAAAATTCAAGATATACGTTTTACATAGCATGTAAATATCTTATATATAAGATATTTTAATCAAAATCGTAGAGCCATTTTTGAGAAAATCAAAATATTCGATTTTTTTTCCATGTAAAGGGTAGTTTGGGGTGGGGGGATTTACTCGAAAATCTTCGTAACGCATCCTTGGAAGATACCAAACTTAAATACCATGTTTGATATTTAACGGTTTTTTCGTTTTTGAGCTGTGCTGTCCACACGCACACGCGGACCTTTTTCTAAGAAAAATTATTCAGGGAGTCCCAAAACATGGATTTCCGGTGAAATCTCGGTATCGAATTTTTGGGTGTGATACAATACCTTCTCTATACACTATGTACATAGTAAAAATATCTGACGTGTTACATTCATATAGCTTTCTTTGCCGCGATTTTTTACCACTGCGAATGTAGGGAGAGAAGCATGTTGGACCCTACTGGCAGGCACGGAAAACATGGACGGGCTAGGTAAATTTATACTTAAGGCAAGATAGCTGAGATCTGAGGAGGCTGCCAATAGAGAAGGGGGGGGGGGATAAGATCAACTAAACAAAAGTGACTACAATGTTCTACATACATATATATTATGTCATACTTAGGTCACTGTTCTGCTAGGGTTGTATATATTATGTGTATATATGTCTTTTAAGTGTAATTATCTATTATAAGAGGGTGCATTTATTAAGGTGTACTCTTAAATTGCTATATTTGAATATCTTTGTATCTTTATTTTCGGATTCACTCTTAATTTTTATTGTTGTTTAATATTGCTTTTGACTGTGTATTTCCTTTGTCTTTTTATTTTCGTGTTTACTCTTTTAATTCTTTGTTTTGGTTGTTGTTTTAATATGGCTTGTAATGTATATTACAAAAGCACGTACGGTCTGTGGACCCGTGCGACTGTTGAAATTCTATGTATGATATTGCTATGTTAATAAATACACTTATTCATTCATTCATTCATTCATTCTTTACCTGCTCTACAAACAACTTATTCTTACAAAATATTATTAGTTTTCCTTTATATTACTTATCAAGATAAAAATTAGTATTATAAATAGAAGAAAATAAGAGAAAATACTAGTCTAAAGTAAATTTAAAAACTGTCGCTATGTAATTGACATTGAAATCAGCTTCTCTTTCCATGAACAGGAGTAAAACAAAAGAAATAAGAAACGGATGAGGACTTCCGGTTTGAGAAAACTTTTAAGTATTCTCAAATTGAAAGCAATAACAGAGAATATCTCGGAAATCGTTAACTCTACAAGTATGTATATGGCATTAATTATGTGTTTCAACGAGATTTACATTTTGTCTATCTCTTAAGGTTATACAAAAGTCATGCAGAATGAAGAGGACTTCGGAGGTTATTACCAAAAAATTCAATATATGCACCTCATTTAGCATAAGAATATCTTTAATACATGACATTTTAATCAATATCGTTATAGACACTTTTTTAGTAAATCAGAATCATCGAAATATTTTCCTTGTAAAGAGTAATTTGGGGTGCAGAGATTTTGTTGATAATCTCCATCCCTGAAAAATACTGAACTCATATACTAAGTTTAGTATTTTTAACCTTATTTTCGCGTTTTAGCTATTCTGCTATTTTAAATAAAATATTGGGGTCGAAATTTTGGGTGGAATACAACACCTTCTCTACCTACTATGTAATTGATAGAGAAAGTGTATATTAGACCTTCAAGTCATAAAACTTGAACATTTTTCTAGCATTAACAACCTTCTCGTAAGTAATCCATATCTATAATAGTTGAATTGAGAATATAATGATGGAATTAGTGTTCATATTTTACAGTATTACGATAACGTGAAGCCAAAAACTTCTTTAAATATTGGATTGTATATGTGTTAACTTTTCACGCAAGAATCGCTAAACATTATGTAATATAGATAAGTTAGGTTCTATTTAAAAATAGACTACTCGCTCCAGGGGGGGGGGTTCAATTGGAGAATCATCAAGGTTTAAAGGTCACACTAATTTTTCATTTATTTTAAAAAAAATGTTGTGTTATTAATATTTATGACCACAATGTTTCTCAAGCATTTAGCTATATCACATTTTCGATAGGAAGAATATTAAGAAGAGAAAGATTTTTTTACTTTCTCTACACGTACTATGTGTATAGTGTATAGGGAAGGTATTGCATTCCACCCACAAATTAAATACTAACATTTCACCGTAAATACACGTTTTAGGGTCCCTATAACAAAAAACATTTTTAGAAAAAGGTCCGTTTGTGTCCGTGTGCCTATGAACACAATAACTCGAAAACGAAAAACAGTAAAATACCAGACTTGGTATTTAAGCTTAGTAATTTCCAGGGATGCGACACGAAAATTTTTAGAAAAATCCCCCCGCCCCAAACTACCTTTTACGTAGAAAAAAATTGCGAAAATTTTAATTTTATCAAAAATGACTAGCAATTTGATTAAAATACCGTATATTAAATATGGCAAATAAAATACATATACATATATCTTTATTTTATGGGAATAGCCTCTAAAAAGGTCTTCATTTTGAATGAATTTTGCATAACTGGTCAACCGTAAAAAGATAGTCAAAAACTTACTGCATAAAAATGTAGATTAGATTAAAATACACAATTTATGTCATATAAGTTTTTAGAGGAACTGGCTATTTATGAGATATTCCTTGTTATTTGTTTCAGATTTAAAATAAACTTTTCTCACACGGAAAATTGTAAACCTTGCATAGAAACGGATTTCATCCACATGGAAACCGGCTTTAAAAAGATTTGACTATCGTTTTAGGCTAGTGTATTTCCTTGTTTTCCGTCTACTTACAAGGAAACAAGGTAATTAAGACAATTTCTGCTAATGTTTATATCGATTATCATAAAGTAGATAGAAGAATATGCTTTTTAACAATAATTTGTTACAGCGATATCGAGAAAGTCATGTGAATGGAACACATAATATTTTTACTGTATAATGTAATTACAGGATAAACTGAAAGCACCGAAAATGCGATTCCGAAATTTCACCGACCATAAATTTTCTTAGACACTCAGGACCCAAAAGGGAATGGTTTTATATAAAAAAAAGTCCTTTCTTAAATTTGTGTCACTGCGTGCCTTTCTGTGGTCTGAATGTGTAACACAAAAACGAAAAGCGGTTAAAGATGAACCTGATATTTAAGAAAATTCCCATCATAAACACATCTTTATATGGGAATGCTTGATGTTCCCAAAGATATCTTAAAATGTTTTATTAAAATAGCTTATACATATATATTTTCATGAGAAATTAAATGCATCTTGAATTTCGTAAAAGTATCCTCTGAAGTCCTCTTCATTCAGAATGACTTTTGCATAACTGTTGAACTGTAAGAGATAGACAAAATATTAACACACAAAAAACCTCGTTAAAGCACCGATAAATTTGTGTTTGCGAGGTTAGCTTATTTAGATATATTTTTTACTATTAGTTTTAACTATCCAACATTTATTCTTCGCAGATAGGATGCCGTTATTTACTCTGTTACTTTCTCTAACATTACATAGTAGATAGAGAAGATATTGCATTTCACCCAAAACTTCGATATCGAGATTTCATCACAAACATGCGTTTTGTGGCGACCGAAAAAAAAAAAAAAGCTTTTTTGGACAGAGTCCATGTTTATGTATATTTACCCTTGTCTAAAATTCTAATTAAAAATAAACAAAACATTGTATTTAAATTTACATCCTTTCAATGATGTGCCACAAAAATGTTTAAGTTTGGTTTAAACACAACTCTTTTGGATGGAAACCTATTCATTACTTTTGATTTAACCAGCAATGTTTATAACCGTTTGATTTAAATGTCGTGCTTAAGATGTCTGAATAGCATTAAAATGTATATCTTGAATATACTGCGAGCCCTGGTCCTTTTCATTCTGAATGGTACACTGGTACACTTCACGGAGATAGAATTGAGCTTGTTAAAGCACATGCTTTGTATTGAATAAGATTTATTGTAGTATAAAATCATTTCCGAGATGTTTCCTTAATATTTATTATTTTCAAATACTAATACTATTCTCAAGTGGAAATTCGCTAATATTAAAATCTCCTATCGCTTTAGTCTACTCCATTCTTCTTATACTTATAACAAAATATGTAATGAAAGTTTATTTCGATTAGGAAGGACAGAAGTTAGTACGGAAAAACCATATGAAGTAATACAATACTTTTTTTCGTAGAAATCTCTAGAATTTCTAGGATTTTATCCTAGAATCTATCCAAATATCAAAACACAATATAACAAACACTGCGAAAGTTTGTATACAGAGTGGGAGGTGAATAAGTGCAAATATTTATGTCGGCCATTGAATACGATGTGATGATCTAGTATTTGAAGTTTTTTTTTTTTTTCTGCTATTTCCTAAAGTTGTGCTCATCAGGAAAATTTCATTTCCCTATCTCAGACGTTCGGTGGTTATTTACGCAACAGCTAACATGGTTAAAAATCATCTACTCTTTAGCTTGCCCGACTATAGTAGTGTGATGTGAGGGAAGAATATCGGTCGCTCGAAACTTCAACCTACCTAACCATGCATTTTTGTTTTCAAAGAAATTAGTATTCATAAAGTATTTAACTAAAATATTGAATGCAATGACATTGTTATTCTTTATTTAAATTTGGTTTTATTGAACAAATATATAACTCAAACCAACGTGTAAGCATTTACATTTTTGGGTTTTAAAATACAAAATCACTCTTCATTGTTCTTAGAAATTTGAGAAATTGAAATTAAGCCTCAACAATTAAAAAAACTTCATATCGGGAATAAAGATAGCCTGTGACACAAATCCTTTGATATACTGGCGTTAACGTTAGTTTTTTGGGAAGATTAAAAAATCGCCGGTGATACAGTCCCTCGCAGCATTGGCAGATTCCACAGTTGTAGCGTACATTAAATAAACATCTAATTCAGCATATGCAAAGCCATTCATTACGACTGAATCGGTCCCTCCTTCTCTCACTATGAGTCACGAGAATGTAGGTCGGCGTGTGCGAGTTGTACTAAACATAGAAGCTGGTCGTTATGTGACGCACTGTCTTTCCAGACTCTTAAATTTATTTCCAAGAAGTAACACTTTCCTTAACCATTTTACTCCACTCCCTGATGCAAAGTCATTAGTGGGTTTGCGTTTTGTAGACTTCTTAGGTAGGATTGTAATATTCCAAAATAGATTAGTTGTTCGTTAGTTTCATATTATTGTAGTAAGCAAACTCTTATTTCTTGGAAATAAGTTTGTTAAGAATTTGGACAGACAGTATGTAAGCACAGGACAATTCAAAATACATTAGATGCTAAAATTTGTGCTTCATTTATGGCAATTTTATTAGTAAGCGGACAAAGTGAGACACATTTATTTGGTTACCATTGTTCTCTATTAAATATCAAATTATTGCAATTATTCGCCTCTAACCTTGAGTAACTTGTTTTAGAGTAAGAGGAAAATAATTAATGTCATCCTAAATTTCTATAATGTTCAAAAACGAAGACCTGGGAAAACAAAATAACCTCTGGTTATTATAAAGGTCGTCGTTCCGCTCCAAACCTGTTCCGATTTAATGTCTATGAAAGCTTGTTTTGGGGATTTTAATACGAAATTGTGAGAAAATAGTTCGTGTTTCCAAGTAGATAAGGTTCTTCGGAGGCTTAATTGCAGCACTTACCTGTAGTATAACTATCAATCTAAAAGTTAAAGAGTTACCACTTAATTTATTTTTTCAAGTTTATTCCTCATTCAATACTTTAACGTGCATATAATTCATTGATAATAAATTGAAACATTGGTTTGACTTTTAAGAACTGTTGGAGACATTTTAATAACATTTCATAAAATGCGGAACCAACCAGGTTAAGACTACTCTTCTAGATATAATAACTCAGCTCATTAACAATGCGCAATCAAGAAATCGAAGATCGGATATGTAGGGGTAGCGTGTCTGCCTCACATTCAAGACGTCGAGAGTTCGAATTTCGCTTAGGATAAGTTACCGAATAAAGTTTATTTCGGGGTTGTCTCTTATCCTGAGACCCCCAGATCATTTGAGCATTATTTCACCGATTTCATTCAACAGCCGATATGACTAACCAAGGATTGACGTAAAAAAATCTTATGTGTTCTATTCACATGAATTTCTCTACATCTCTGCAACAAATTGTTAGCTTCCGTATGCCTCTATTTACTTCAAGATAATCGAGAAAAAAATTAGCAGAAATAGTCTTATTACTTGCTTCCTTGTAGGTAGAAGCGAAATAAGGGATTACCATATGTTAAAGGGGTAATCAAAAGCTGGTTGCTTTATGACTGAAGTTCCTTTGTTTGTATGGACAGGAGTCGACAAATTCCTGTATGAGAAAAGTATAAGTTTTTCAAAGCTCAAACCAATAACAAGGAATATCTCAAAAACGATCAACTCTACAAAAACATGTAGGTATATTACATAAAGTGTGTGTTTTAACGTGCTCTACATTTTTTGTGTGTTAAGTTTTTGCCATCTCTTACGGTTTAGCAGTTGTGCAAAATTCCGTAAATTTCATCCAGAAAAAAATAGTCTTTAGAAGCTATTCCCAGAAAATTCAAAATATACATTTTATTTGTCACGTAAATATCTTTAATATACGATATTTTAATCAAAATAGTTAGAAACATTATTGAGAAAATCAAAAATTTCGAAAAAAATTCCATGTAAAGGGTAGTTTAGGGTGGGGCGATTTTTCTCATTTTTCGCATACCCAAAAGATACTAAATTTAAATACCAAGTTTGTTAATTTACTAACTTTTCGTTTTTGAGTTATCGTGTTCAAAGGCATACGGACACATGGACAAACACGGACTTTTTTCTGAAAATGCTTTTTTGTTGATACAGGGGACCCTAAAACATACATTTCCGGTAAAATCTCGGTATCGAATTTTTGGGTGGAGTGCAATACCTTCTCTATACACTATGTACATGTAGAGAAAGTAATAAGTTATGATATCTGTAACGGAGCGGTGTAGAAGGACTAAGTTTCTTGCTCCGGCCATGGTGACCTTCAATATGTTTACATGTCGATAGACAAATACTGGAGTGTATTATAGAGCTTATTTTGATAAATGGTACCTTAATGTTTGTGTATGTCTTATGTTAATTTTTTTTCTCTTCGCATAATGTTTTCTAGAAACTAATCAATTATTTACTATCTGACGATTTCTGCATGGTCTGAAGTGCGCCGCGAAATGAAAATGCCGCGTTTCTTCCACGTTTCATACATAATACGTAACCTGCTGGTCTAGGTAATGTGGGGTCTTTGGCCTTGTTAGGTCATTCGAACTCAGTTTCGATACAACATTCGCCTCCAGAGTTGCCCACTCCACATTAAGTCTTCTGACCCGCCATCTTAGGAAAATAAACACGTGTGGCTTGTGTGTACCACGCCTACTTGAAGGTACTAACCGACTTAAGAACATTCTACTTCAAACAAGTAAAACTATTAGTATGTAAATGAAGCAAATATTGATGCAATGTTGTACATTACACTACTCAATTACCAATACAAATATTTGTACTTATACCCATAATAGCTTGTATACCACCACAAAATTTTATGCGACACATTTAATCTCATTTCGTCCCCCCCCCCCCCCCCGTCTCACCGAATGATAAGTTTAGGCGCGATGGATAACGCTTTGAGAAGAGACCTTCTTACATGTTTCTTACATGCACGTAGTCTTCTGTCCGAAACTATCCATTACCAAAGGGAAGACCGATGTTTAACCTGGAAGCGTTAGGGAGACTTCTATTCTTCGCATGTTACCATCAGATCTGGTTGCCCTTCGTACCATCGCGTATCTACCCATCCTCCTGGAGGTTAACTAATCGCCGTTGGGCGCAGTGCTGAAATCCTCTGTTCCGTCCTGCAGCCGTAAACGCTGAACATATACATACGACTTGTTTTGTAAGTCATAGTTGGTAGTTGGCATACATTGTAACACATGTGTGTTAGTGTACATCTGTGCCGTGCTAAGTTCTTTTGACATCCAGCTGTGATTGTTACTCAAGCGCGAGTGGACACGTGTCCTTCGGAAGGTTCATTAATGTCGAAGCCGCGCATTGTTAAACCTTAGTGAGTTTGTGAACCGGCGGTGTACTGCACGTGCGGCGGCTTCTGAAAATTTCCAGTGATCTAAGCAACATTTATAAAAAGAGCAATTAGGACCTGCCTGGGGTACAATTTTCATCGGGAATGCATTGCAACAGTTGAGTGAGTTCAACAGGAATTTTGTAGCGAGCTATATTGTCGCTGCAGCTAACGTCGAAAATAAACTATACGGCAGAATTGTTGCCGAAGACAGCTATTTGTGAGCAGACTGTAATTAGTGGAAAAATAAAAGAGATTTTGTTGGAGAAAAGAGAGTTTTTGTTGCCATACCATATTAAACTTCCTTTCCATTGCCATAATGATTTGATATGCTTGCTTGATCCCAATGTTTAACAGTAGCAGCTTCCAAGCACAGTAGCAATGTTGGTACAAGTTATATAAGAGTTAGATTAAGTTTAAAATCACAAATAAAAACATGATCAACAAATGAAAATAATTTGTAAAGGACATTTTCTTTATACGAGTACTCCGAAAATAATGCATACCATTTTTTAAAATCAATATTTCATTATATTTCTTTGCAACTTACGGAGTTCATATATACAGAGTGTTTAAAAACTACGGGGCATAATTTCAAGTATGTATTTCCCACATGAAGACAATCAAAATAGTTCATTATAACATGTGTCCGGAAATGCTTCATTTCCGAGTTATGGCCTTTACAACATTGAAAGTCCCACCTGTAGACAATCAAAATAGTTCATTATAACATGTGTCCGGAAATGCTTTATTTCCAAGTTATGGCCTTCACAACATTGGGATTCACTGGAACGTTTTTCTTTCCGCAGGTCTTTGCCGTCAAAGGAGACATTAGAAGGGTGCTCTGATAGTTCATTCTGAGGAAGGTTACATTCAGTGTTCTTTAGGCGTTAAGACTGTGCGACATGTATTCAAATCAAGAGCTGGCAGAGATACACTTCATGTACGGTAAGGCGGACGGCAATGCTGCGCTGGCTCGTCGTTTGTACCAGGAGAGGTACCCACAGCGACAGTGTCCAGATCGGAAGACATTTGTACGTCTCCATTCCCGTCTGTGCGAGTATGGAACATTCACCTCTCCTGGTTTGGGAAGGAGACGACCAAGATCTACAACTCCAGAAGTGCAGGAGGAGATTCTGGAGGCTGTGGACAGAACTCCTTCTATCAGCACACGACGGTTAGCGTTGCAAGTCAATGTTCCTCATACGACTGTCTGGAGACTGTTGAACGAGTATCAATTGTATCCTTATCATTTGCAACGTGTACAGGCCCTGTCACCAGCAGATTACCCTGCACGAGTTAGGTTCTGTCAGTGGTTCTTGCAGCAGTGTGGTGTAAATCCGAACTTTTCTGCCGTCGTATTATTTACAGATGAAGCACAGTTCACAAGAGATGGCATAACAAATTTCCACAATCAGCATGTATGGTCGCATGAAAACCCACGTGCAACTGTTGTATCTCATCACCAGGTGCGGTTCTCCCTCAACATGTGGGCCGGTATCATTGGTGATCGATTAGTTGGACCCCATGTACTTGTAAACAGACTTAAGGGGCAGGCGTACACAAACTTCCTGGAAAACACCATACCTGACGATTTCGAAGACACTCCACTGATCAATCATCAACACATTCACTTCTTGCATGATGGCGCTCCTGCACACTTCAGTCTTACGGCTCGCCGGTACCTGGATCGAAGGTTTCCAGATCGATGGATAGGTAGAGGTGGCCCAATTGCTTGGCCTCCACGCTCACCTGATCTGAACCCTCTCGATTTCTACTTGTGGGGCCATTTAAAATCATTGGTTTATTCGACTCCGGTGCCGGATTTGGAATCCCTTCGGAATCGAATTGTGGCAAGTTGTGAGGACATACGCAATACTCCTGGAGTTTGGGATCGTGTTCGCAGGTCAATGAGACATCGATGTGAGGTCTGTATTCAAGCAGGATGTGGACATTTTGAACATCTTCTGTAATGACAACAACCTGCGGAAAGAAAAACGATCCAGTGAATTTCAATGTTGTGAAGGCCATAACTCGGAAATGAAGCATTTCCGGACACATGTTATAATGAACTAATTTGATTGTCTACATGTGGGAAATACATACCTGAAATTATGTCCCGTATTTTTGAAACATCCTATATATCCTTCCCTCTTGTGTTCAAATTTACTTCAACCCATTGTCATGAGTGGCGCTGTCGTAGTTTTTCTTTAAGATGGCTGCTGCACTTGATATTCGTCATCAAGAACATGCTGTTATAGAATTCCTGTACTATGAGAACGAGACACGAGCGTCAATGGTAAATATCTACAAGAGGTGCAGAAAGAATGGTGTTGATCGCAATATAGTAAATCGGGGGGCAAGCAGATTAAATGGTGAAAGCGGGCACGCCAATATTCAGGGTAGTCGTCGCAGCGGCACACTCCACACTAGACGAATTCCTCACAATGAAATGTGATGTCCCATTCACAATAAAATGTGCGGGCAGACGCAGCGTAAGCAGCATTCACATAGATACAGAACACGCTGCGCAGTGCAATGCATGACTTTCCAAACTCCATACGTTATCCTTGCGTTGCGTTTAGGATGCTCGTCCCTTCTAAACGCTAATGACCTTTACAGTGAGCTAACCTACCCTCAGTAAACAGGTCACTAAATAGTTTGTTACAATAACAAACAGCTCAACTTCCTTGCGATTACGTTTCGAGAATACATAGCAAAGGCGAGTAAGTGACTCGCATCTAATCTCTCATTTAAAAATTGTCATTCGTCAGGAACTGGTGCGCGACCTGTACATAGAGAAAGAATTCTGCATTCCTTCCTCTATACATTCCATGCTGTTGAACAGCAGACGATCGAAAAGCGAGATTTTACTGTAAATGCACGGTCTTCTATTTGGCGTGCCGCGCCATTTATTATTTCCCTCAAGCGATTATGGTAGTTTCCTTTGACTTAACGACTGTAATACTTCTGCGTCTACATTTCTTGGCTCTCAAAAATCATAAGCTGCAAAGTGATAGTACAGTTTCTACTGCCTCCATGCTTGCATTATTTTCAGCATTCAAATAGTGTGACATCACTGCTGCGAGCGTCAGCTGTGTGTATGCAATATTTATAACCTCTTATTCCTATAAAATATAGAGTGAATTTTCTTACATGATATTGATGTTGTGCTATTCAATTTGAGAATTGCGGAGCACTTGGACGATATCCGCGTGCAATTTACACATCTAGAAACCTACGCCAATTTTTGAGTTATGCTTACGACTGCGCTTGCACTTATGTTGCATTGCGTTTGCGCCTGCATCTCATTGTGAAGGTAGCTTTATTGAGACAGGCGATGAAACATGTTTCCACAATTTTGAACAGGAGACGAAGAGGCAATCCAGGTATGACCGCATGAAACTCTATCAAAAAAAAAAAAAAGAAGAAAAAAATCTTATGTATTCTATTCACATAACTTTCTCCACATCTCTGTAAAAATATTGTTAATAAGCTTATTCTTCATGCAAATCGAGATAATCATTAGCAGAAATGAACAACGAATTTCTCGGAAATCAACTCCACGAAAAAAAATGTATATGACATAAATTATGTGTTATAAGGAGATCTACAATTTTTCTATACTAAGTTTTTTTATCTCTTACGGTTTAACAGTTAGGAAAAATTCAGAAAAAATTATCCAGAATAAAGAGGTCTTCAGCGGCTACTTCCAAAAAATTCAAGTTATAGATTTTATTTGTCATCTAAATATCTTCAATATGAAATATTTTAATACATTAGGCTAAATCGATAGTCAAGTCTTTTAAAAGCTGGTCCTATGTGAAAAAATTGAAGTCGGTTCGCTTTGCAAGATCTGCAGTAAAACAGCAGAGATGAAACGAAACGTCACTTCCCATTTGAGAAAAGTTTAACTAGCTTAAAATTTAAACCAATAATAAGGTATATCTCAAAACAGTCAGCTCCACATTAAAAAGGTACATAACATAAATTATGTGGTTTAACAATATGTACATTTTGTGTGTGGTAAGTTTTTGTCTATCTCTTACGGTTTAATCGTTATGCGAAAGTCGGCGGAATTCATCTAGAATAAAGAGGTCTTCAGAGTTTATTCCCAGGAAAGTCAAAATATGCATTACTTTGTGAACGTAAATATCATTAGTATACGGTATTTCAATAAAAATCGTTAGAGCCATTTTTGAGAGAAAAAAATTGTCCATGGAAAGAGTAGTTTGTGTTGGGTTATTTTTTTTTATGTAAATCTTCGTGTCACATCTTTGGAAGATACTAAACTTAAATACCAATTTTGGTATTTTACCGACTTTTCGTTTTTCAGTTATCGTGTTCACAGACACACACGGACCTTTTTCTATAAACCTGAATTCTAACATTCAGGTGAAATTTCGGTATCGCATTTTATACCTTCGCTATAGACTATGTACTATTACGTGTAGAGAAAGTAACAATGCTTTTTTTCGGACTCAGGGGAGCTCAAACATATATTCCCGATGAAATCTCGACATCGAATTTTTGGGTGGAACACAATACGTTTTCTATCCACTATGTACATTGTACATACTGAGTAGAGGAAGTAAAAATCGAAATTTGCCCAAAATTCTATTTATGAAATGACACAAAATAATACTTTTAGTACTGTTAAGAAAACATGCATACAATAATCACGCATAACGTTGGAAGAACTGAAAGACAATATCAGAAGAGAAATTGCTGCAATTTCAGAAGAATTAATGCTTGTTAATGCACATTTTCTTAAAAGGTGCTTCTGTGGTAATGCATGTATGCAAGTAAATATATGTGCTTGAATTGCCGGCACGTTAGGAATTCAGGGTCTAAAGTCAGTCAATTCGGCCGGTATCAGCGTGCGGTTCTGCATCATCAGCGGGCCACGAAGTAGCCGCCAGAAGTCTGAAACAAAGCACTGAAGAAGAGAATTAACAGAAACACTAGGCTGAAGCGATTGTCAAGTCTTTTAAAATTTGGTTGCTAAGAAATTTAAATGCCGTTCTCTTTTAAGCAGGAATAAATCAAAATAAACAGGAATGACGAATTCACGTTTGAGAAATATTTAAATATTTTAAAATTGATATCTACCAATAACGAGAAGTATCTTGAAAATAGTTAACTCAAAAAAAGTATATGACCTAAATTGTATGTTTTAAGAGCTCTGCTTTTTTGTAATCAAGCTTTTATATATCTTTTACGGTTTACCGGTTAGTCAGCATTTATCCAGATTGAAGAGGTCTTCAGAGGTTACTCTCAGAAAAGTTTGGACATGGATTTTATATTTCATGTAAAAATCTTCAATAAACAGCATTTTAATCAAAATCGTTAGTCATTTTTAAGAAAATCAAATCGAAATTTTTGGGGGTATTTAACGGGGAAGGGGGGCATTTTCTGAAAAGCTTCGTTACGCATCTTAGAAGAGACTAAACTTAAATACTAAGTTTGATGTTTAACCATTTTTCCGTTTATCATAGGTAGCGAACATACGCACGAATGTTTTAGGGTCTAGGATACAGGTTTAAGGTCTCCTGTATAAAAAAATCGCTTTACCGTTCTTTTATACAAGAGACCCATTTTCAGTGAAATCTTTGTAAAGAATTTTTGGGTGGAATGCGATTGCTTCTCTGTGTATTATGTACGGAGTTTCTTAGGGAATATAATTTCATGAGCTGTAGGGTGGGAACATAATTTGCAAATAAATGGAGTGACCCTCGTATGATTTAAAAAAACCTTTTATTTCATATTGTCATTTTCATACGTACTAATTTGTTTCTTTATTGATAAATAATTATAGTATTTTATTTACTTATTTCTTACACGCTAGGAGGCTGTATTATACATTTGCTTATTTGAATCTCCCCTGAGCACAAGGTTGTCTCATTCAAGGGCGGTGCTAGAACAACATTTTATTAATAATTTATGCAACAAATGCTACGTAATAAATACATAAGTAAATAATATAATGAAGCTTTTCTCTCAGTTGATTATAGAAATCATTAGAAATGTGTTACAAAGTCACTGCCAATTGTCTGTTGATGTTTGTTAGTATCTATTGCATCTGCTAAAGATGAACATTAAAAAATATCTGATCCATTCCATTCACACGAATTTCTCTAGCTGTTCCGCAAAAATAAAAATAAAAAAAAAGTTTCTTACAAAAGATTATCTTTTATCTATATCATGATAAATATTTTGTAAGTAGAAGAGAAATGGAATCCACAGGGTGAAGTGATAGTAAAACATTTGCTTACTAGGAGTAAAAAAAGAGAAACACGAAAAGAAATTCGTATTACCGTTTCAGAAAAGTATAAGTAGCTTAAAACTGAAATCAATAACTCGGAATATCTCGAAAGCGGTTATGTCTACAAAAAATGTGTACGACTTAAATTGTGTGTTTTAACGAAATCTATCTCTTACGGTTTACCAGTTATACAAAAGTTATACAGAAGTCATCTAGAATGAAGAGGTCTTCTGATGCTATATCTAGAAAATTCAAGATATACATTATGTCTGTCATTAAAATATTTAACATATGCCACAGTAATCAAAATAGTTAGAACCATGTTTGAGAATATCAAAATGTTAAAATAACTATTCCATGTAAAGTGTAGTTGGGGTTGGAGCGATTTTCTTGAAAATGTTCGTGTTGCTTCCTTGGAATATGCTGAACTTAAATATCAAGTTTGGTATTTAACCGAATTTTCGTTTTTGAACTATGCGCCCATAAACACACACACTCACACGGACATGTTTCTTTTTTTTCTTTTTTTTTATTATTTTCTTTTTTTTATTTAAATGAGGTATCAAAATGTGTATTTTTGGTGTAATCTCAGCTTTCAATTTTTGGGTGGAATACAATAATTTATCTATCCACTATTGTACATTGTACATACATGCTAAAGAAAGTAATAAGTAATAAATTATTTTTTTCGTTCACTCCTGAGCATCGACTTACTTTGAGACACAGAGAGACAAACTCCAATGACAATAATTATTAAAATGTTCTTTTTTGTGTCGCTTTTATTTTAGTAGCTGATGACAGTCAGCACTAATGAAACACAAGCAGTATCCAATTCACGATCTCACGAAATAAGTCTGCCAGTTGTATATTTGACATTAAGTGCCTTTTTTTGTTAAGGCATGAGTTTGAACCCGTATTCCAAGGATAAGAACGTGACGGTTTAACACAAATCAGTTGAAACTATTGCACAGTTATTCTCAAGGAAACCGGTAGCCAGAACGGTGGGAAGATATCGCGGAATTTCTACTCCAATTAAAATACTTCTTCTGTTATAAAACTAAGCTAGGCAAAGACCGCACAAGGGAAGTCAATTATAGTGCGCAGCAGACACTGTACTGCACGTAACACTTATATAGCTACTTATCCTCCATAAAAGAAATTAGCGCCAAAAAGGTGTGAAAATATCTCACGTATTTCATTCACGCGATTTTCACTACTTATTCTACAACAAACTTTTCTTAGAGAAGCTTATTATTCTATCTACCTCATGTTAATTGAGCAAAATGAGATACACAAAGTTAAAGCGGTAGTCAATTCTTTTAAGAACTGATCAGTAAGTGATGGATTTCAATCTCTGTCGTCTTTGGATGGCCAGGAGTAAAAAAAAAAAAAAAAAAAAACAATGACGATTTTCTATTTGAAAAAAGTATAAATACTGGAAAATATAAACCAATATATCTCGGAAATGGACAACGGCACAAAAAAGAGAAAGATGGATCACCAGTTATGCAAAAGTCGTCCATAATGAGGAGGACTTCAGAACTGTTGCCCGAGAATTCTAGATACACGTGTTATTTGTCACAAAAATCTCTTAATCATTCGAGAAAATATAAATTTTCAAAAAATGTCCATTTAGGGGTAATTTGGGGTTTTGGATTTTCTTGAAAAGTTTTGTGACGCATTCTCGGAAGATGTAGAACTTAAATATCAAGTTAGGTATTTAACTGACTTTTTGTTTTTGAATTATGCTGTTCACAAACACACAGACACATATACGGATCTTAATGTAAAAAAAATAATAATAGTAATAATAATAATATTATTATTATTATATTTTAGGAGATTTAGGGGATTCTGTCATAGCTATCTATATCCATTTATATATGTCTGTCTATATCTATGTCTATCTGTCTATATATGTGTGTGTGTGTGCGAGGATTATGCAAAGCTGCAATGCATGGAGAAAGCTATGTGACTGTGATACAACAAATATTTTTCAACCAAAAAGGAAACTGGTTTTTATTTACTCTACCACGCATAATATATATATAGTGAAATCTTGACATCAAACTTTTGGATGAAATACAATACTTCTCCAACTTTCTAAAGTTGAAGAATGAACTAATGCAGATACAGGAGTAGGAGCTGCTATAGCAGCTGGTAATCAGTCCAATAAAGGTTTTTAGTCAGTTAATTGATAAATTTATAATATTTGATGAAGGGCCAAAAACTGAAAATAGGTTAGTATTGGTAGTAGAAAAATTAACAAGAATTAGTTTCCTTTTTGGTTGAAAAATAATGTTTGTGTTTTATACATTTGGCTTTCTCCGCGCATTACAGGTTTGAATAATCCTTTATACAAAAATTGATGCTTCTATATACCTAATGTGTTCATGGTAAGTTTTTGTCTAGAAACTATTTAATTTCAGTAATATGGACACACACACACACACACACACACACACACACACACACACACAGATACACACGGTACTTTTTCTGAAAATGATTGTTTGGATTTGGCTTCCTTAAAACATATATCTCTTTATATGTATCTTGGTGTCTATTTTTGGTTGGAATACAATACATGGAATGTACATCGTACATTCGTGTTAGAAAAAATAAGAATGATTTTTTTATATACAGGGGACCCTAAAACGGGTATTTCCAGTGAAATCTTGGTATAAACTTTTTGGGTAGAATGCAATATTTTCTCTGCCTATGCACTAGTACGAAGTAGAGAAGGTAAACTTGCTTTTTATGGGGATTCACAGAATGTAATTCCGGTGAAGTCGTATTGAAGCTTTTGGTGGAATACAATACTTTCTCTAGCTACTACGTACATTGTACATTCGTGTCAGATTTTTATACAGGGGATCCTAAGAGGGTATTTATAGTGAACTCTTGATATAAAATTTTGGTTATAATGCAATATCTTCTCTACCTATATGCTATTTACGACGTAGAGAAATTAAAAACTGCTGTTTTATTTATAGGAATTCAAAACTTGTACTTCCGACGAAACCTCGGTGTTGAATATTTAGATGGAACACAATATCTTCTCTACCTACATTGTACATGGTAGAGAAAATAAAATTTTTCATCAGAAATTTATTGGTTATCTAATTCCAGGTAAGGACACCATGAGACGCCTTGTTAACGGTTTAGGACAACGGAGTCGCTAACACTAAACAAGTAGGGTCAAAATACACGTACTACATTAGAAAAAGTTGACGTTGATGCATTATTCGAACGCTCTCCTACAAAGCCTCTAAGCCGCATTGCATAGAAGGTGCAAGAATAATCCCCACACCATAGATCAAGTATGTCCAAATATAAGGAGCAGAGGTGAAGCGCAGTAACTCATTCCACTCCGTTTGAAGCATTGACGCATTGCTATGCGACGTAATGAAAGTCTGCAAACGCAAGGCCTTCCTTATGACTATTTTTATTTCGGCGATGTACTTTACTTTGGACGAGTCATCAATATCTGCTGCTAAGCATGGTGTATAGAGCCTTAATAGATGAACTAAAACGATCGTCGCGTAGTCTACTGCGATTTTGGTGTTTAATTCAATTCCTTTTAGAAAAGCTTTGTCATAAAACGTATGTGGAGCCAAAAATTGTCATTAAATGTGATGCAAATAATCGCAGTTTAGAAAATGAATCCTTGAGCAATGATTTAATTAACTTCCCACTTATTTGTTTCGAACATTTTATGTCCGTACAGTTTTGTAGAGCTGGGAATTCCATTTTCAGTTCGCGTGGATCCTCTGGAAATGTGAAAATGATACTTCCCTCGTTTTGAAGCTATTATTCTATTTATGTTGGCTTAAAAACAGCACATTCGCAATCGAGTACTGTACATAACAGTATGTGTGACTCACCAACATTTCTTCTCCTTGATTGAAGTGGGAGTAACTAGTTCTGATCTTCATTACCTCGCAATATTTACCGTTGAACATGTCTGCATAGGCAAAGTTAAGAAAAATGTCAACAATTATGAACATTACGTAAGAATAATTTACGAGTGTAAATAGATATTTCATCCGAAATGTCGGTGTGACTTCACGTAGTACACTTTTTTTAACACCAGATGAAAACCAGATTAGTCCTCATTATAGTGCATTTTACTATCACTTTTAAGTAACGGAACGAAAAACTCCCCAGTATAATAGGCATACGCGCGATCCGCGGCCTCGTCAAACGACCGCACTGTAGTGTATTGGGATAGATACAAGTAAGCTATGAATATAGAAGTGATGTCAAGTATTTTACTTTCTGTAAAGCACTTAACGCATGTATATTGCCTAGCATTTTTTCAAATATAGTGAATAATAGAAATGTTTATGCCAAAATAAATTGAATCAATGTCGGTTGTTCAAAAGCGGTATAATATCGCTGATCTACATTAGTCACACGTGTTAGTGTTGACCAAGGCGGTAAACAACAGCAGAAGGGAGTTGGCTACTTGGACTGAAAGGGATATGTTTATATAATTCTTGAATTAAGTAAGTAAATGTTAACAAATAATGCGAAGTAAATTTGGTAGGATGTAAATAGTAAAATTCAATATCAAATACAATTATATTGCATATCTGCAACAATAAATATACATAACAATAGCTGGAGGATTAAATACCTTTTATTAACGTCTGCGGTAAAAATGCAAAATGCCCTTTGCTGGAATTTCAACTTCCCACTCATGATAGTATGAACGAGAACTAGATAAAGCACTATCGAAAAAAACTCAGTCGAAATATGAATATGCTACAGACGTTTGACAATTCCCTTACTATAGGTCAATGAATTCTAAGGTAACACCTCTCGCGACCTCTCTCCACTGCGCGAGAGATCCGAGAGTCGCCGAGAAAGTGGTGCCGACAAAGGCGCACTGAAATCCTTCTGCTCCAAAACAGGCAGTATAACAAGTTAAAAGATGTTCTCGCTCATTCACCTAAGCTCAGCAGAAGAAATCCCCGTGTAAGCCACAGAAACTGGATTCCTGCTGCTAATCTTAGACGAGTGATCGAGAATATTTTCGCATATTGTGCTGCCCGTATGTGAGCAGAAGTTCAACATTTCCATAATTTATCTTGAGATACGTATTTTAGTGTGCCTTTGCCGGCACCACTTTCCCGGCGTCTCTTGGACCTCTTGCGCAGTGAAGAGAGTGGCCGAGACAGGGGTTACAGTATAATTTAAGGACCCTATATTTTAGGTGACACACAAATTGTAGCGTGAAATCAACAACTGAAGGGATTTAAGAGGACACTGAAATGATAAAATGATTTTCTAAAGTATTAGAGCTACAGATTTATTTTTTCACAGGCATTAATAGTAATTAAATACCTTTAAATAATCCATAAACAACATTGTAGTACAGTATCAAATTGAAATCTGAATCAAACTGAAATATTAATTTATATTTCCTCCGACAGTTCTTGATATTGAACTAGTGACGTCATTATAGATAAAATTCTTTTATACTTTTGCACACATTTATGAATAAAATCTTTCATGTAGTGAACAGTTTTTGCTCAAGATATTTTATAGAGAAAATTCAGAAAAAATTATAACAAAGTCCGAATTATTATGCTAAATATTTCTCGCAAATTAAGGCATATAGGACTATAATCATACATTTTATAGCATACATTCTTGAGTGCATTGAGGAGCATTTTCAGACTATCAAGTTTACTTTTGTAAGAGTAGGTTGAGTTTGGAAATGGTACATTAAATATGACAACAACAATAATAAAATTGTAATATTATACTATGCTGAGGAGTTTTTTTTTTTAATAATAATTGTAGTAGCTTAATATTACCGCTTTGCCTTAATATTACCGTAACTGCAGCGGAGATTCATGCTGACTCTGTTCGTTGCTTACCTTGGAACATGGTCTTGGAGATATTATACTTGGTGTTATATATGCATTTACTCAGTTAATAACACGGATATTACATCTTTGCTAAATGACTATATTTAAAATGACTTAAAAAGAACAACGAAAGTCCACTCACAAATAGAAATAAACATTGATAATGTACTACCAACGCAAACAATAATTTTGTGTGTGTGTGTGTACCAAAGTGCCATCATCCAAGGGGATGACGCCAACAATTCCCACAATTCCATCTTTCTTACAACCATTTTATAGCCTTATTTTTTCCTTCAATTAAACTTTTATAAGATAAGTGTTAAGACTTGATTGCCTTGCTACAATGCAACATTATATCACACATTTTTACTTTCTATACTGTACATAGTAGATAGAGATGGTATTGTGTTCCGCCCAAAAATTCCTAAGTTTATCTTCCAAGGATACGACACGAAGATTTTTCAGAAAATACCCCATGCCCAATTACTCTTTACATGGAACATTTTTCGTAAATTTGATTTTCTCGAAATGTCTAGGATTTTTATTAAAATGCCATATGTTTAAGATATTTTCATGACAAGTGAAATGTCTATCTTGAATTTTTTGGATCTCATTAAAACGCATTTATCTCACCTGGCATTTTCTTGTAAAGTTAACCGTTTCCTAGAAGGAACTTAACATTTGTTTCAGTTTAAATTACTGATGCTTCGAATTTTCTAGTATAACACTATAGTACTCAACTATACCTGACTTCTTATAAGGTTGCCCAGTTTAAATGTATTCATCCGCGCTGCGTTACCTTGCCATTTCCCCTGATTGGCTAACGTATACCTTTGAATAATGAAAAAGGAGTCGTGTGCAGCGCAAGGACAGGCGTTAAAAAGACTGATGTGTTACATTCTCATGAATTGATCTACATCTCTGTAAGAAGTTATTGTTAATAAGCTTATTCTTCTATCTACTTCATGCTAATCAAGATAAACATTAGCAGAAACGGTCTTATTACTTAGTTCCTTATAAGTAGAAGGGAAATAAGAAAATACACTAGGCTAAATTAACGGTCAAATGTTCTAAACTGTGGTTGCTGTGGGGTTGAAACAATTTCTTTACGTGGTCAGGAGTTGACAAGTTCCCATATAAGAAAGGTTTAGTATTTTAAAAATGAAACTAATAACAAGGAATATCTTGTAAATAGTCAACTCCCAAAACAAAAAAAAAACAAAAAAAAAAGTGTATGACACACATTTTGTATTTTAAAGAGATATCTACACTTTTATGTAGTAAGTTTCTGTCTACCTCTACCTCTTACGATTTACCAGCTATGCAAAATTCAGGAAAATTCATCCAGAATAAAGATGTCTTTAGAGGCTACTCCCATAAAATTCAAGAAATATATTTTGTCTTGTAAATATCTTAAAAATAAACAAACTCTTTGGAGCCATTTTTAGGAACACCAAAATCTTCGAAAATGTTTCTATGTAAAGGGTAGTTGGAGTGGAGGTATTTTTTTTAAATCTATCTGTCGATTCCTTTAAAGATATATATCAAGTTTGGTATTTAACGGACTTTTCGTTTTTGAGCTATGGTGCCCCCCACACACACACACACACACTGACGGGCGGACACACAGACACGGACATTTTTCTAAAAATTCTTTTTTTGGATTCAGAGGATCCCAAAACGTGTATTTCCGGTGATATTTCGGTATCGAATTTTTGTATCCAATACAAAACCTCTATACATTATGTACATAGTACGTGTAGAGAAAGTAAAATATAAACATACTATTATAAGGCGCATGCTATCGCTATCCTGAAAGGCAGGGTTGAAGCAAAGGCTCTTATAATCTCTTTCATGATAAGAATTAACATGTACTCCATGCAATAACTCTCGTATGTAATATCTTTTATTCATACGTTTATGAGAATACACACTAGACAATTCTCTTCAAATATATTAAGACAAATAATCATGTTAAATAAAGGAACTAATTTTTATCCCATAACATCCTATTTCACGACGACAGAGAATGAGAGGTGTATATTTCACATGAGCGTTAAGAAACAAGGCAGCGTTATGTGGAACATTCCTTACATGTGCTTACCTTAAGGTCATTAACAATGCGCAAATATTTTCTTGGTCGGAACTTTTACAGGGTAGCGAGGGTCGGGAGAAAGAAGAGAAAGGTCGCCCACGTATCTTCTTCAATGTTGTCAACCAAAAAAATCTGACGTGTTCCATTTACATGACTTTCTCTACATCTCTGCAACAAATTAGTTTTAAAAAGCTCATGCTTCTATTTACCTCATGCTAATCGACAAAAGATTAGCAGAAATAGTCTTATTACTTGCTTTCTTGTAAGTAGAAGGGAATTAAGGGAGTAGCATAGGTTAAAGTGATAGTCAAAAGCTGGTTGCTATGCGACTGAAGTTCCTTTGCTTGTATGGACAGCAGTTGACTAATTACTGTATGAGAAAAGTTAAGTTTTTCGAACCTGAAAATAAAAACAAGGAATATCTAAAAAAACGATCAACTCCAAGAATAAAATGTAAACAACATAAATTGTGTGTTTTAATGTGCTCTAATTTTTTTTTGTGGTAAGTTTTTGTCTTATCTCTTACGGTTTAGCAGCTATGCAAAATTCCATAAAATTCACTCAGAATAAAGTAGTCTTCAGATGCTATTCCCAGAAAATTCAAAATATACATTTTATTTGTCAGGTAAATATCTTTAATATACAACATTTTATTCAAAATCGTTAGAGCCATTTTTTAGAAAGTCAAAATTTTCGAAAAAAGTCTCATGTAAGGGGCAGTTTGGGTTGGGGGATATTTTTCAAAATCTTCGTATCGCATCTCTGGAAGATACTAAACTTAAATACCGAATTTGGTATTTTACAGACTTTTCGTTTTTGAGTTATCGTGTTCACAGACACACGGACACACACGGACCTTTTTCTGAAAATACTTTTTTTTGGATACAAGGGACCCTAAAACATATTTCCGGTGAAATCTCGGTATCGAATTTTTTGTTGGAGTGCAATACCTTTTCTATACACTATGTACATAGTGCGTGTAGAAAAAAGTAATAATAGGTATTATTCGTACAAAGGATTATTGTTAATCAAAATAAACATTACCGTTCTTATTACTTAGTACCTTATAAGGAGAAGGGAAATAAGGGAATATACTGGGCTTAATCGATAACCAAATTCCTTAAACGCTGCACTTACGCGATTGTCATTGAAATTTGGTTCTCCTTGCTTGGCCAGAAGTAATACAAAAGAGATATTATAGGTATAAGGGCTCCCTTTTGAGAAATGTTTGAATATGTTAAATAACAGGAAATATCTCTGTAATGGTGAGCTTTACAAAAAGAATGTATGTGACATAATTTTTTTTTGTTTAACCCGTTTTCTTACTTATGGCACCGCAGGCGATGACACATGGAATGAAGAGGAAGCACCTGCGGAATGCGATGGCGGGGGATACCGGAGAAAACCCAACCCTGCGCTGCTTTGTCTACCACAAATCCCACACGGGTCGCCTTGGTGAGAGGCGAATGGTCTAACCACTCGGTCATAGTGCGGTCTCTGAAAATTCTGCAGAATGAAGAGGACTTCAGGCGCTATTCCCAAGAAACTAAAGATATGCATTTTGTTTGCCATGTAAACATATTAATATACCTAATCAAAATTTCGAACAATAATCCATGTAAAAGGTAATTTGGGGTGGGGATTTTTTCTGAAAATCTTCATATTGTATTCATTTTAAGATACTAAGCTTAAATACTAGTTTGGTATTTAATAGACTTTTCGTTTTCGAGTTTTTCTGTCCACTCAATACTGAATTTGATTACCAACTCTGATATTTAACCGACATTTTCTTTCTGAAGTTATACTGTCCGCAGACAGACAGACGGACACACCTTTTTCTAAAAATGCTTTTTTGGATTCAGGAGTATTGTATGTATTTCCGTGAAATTTTGATAACGAAATTGTGAATGGAATACAATACTTTCTCTACTTACTATGTACATTATAATACGTGGTAGAGAAACCAAAATTGCAAATTTGTTACAACGAGTATCTCGGAAAGGTTGAAGACCACAGAAAACAATATTTGTAATAAATTGTGTTCTAAACATTTACAATTTTTGCTTAGTACATTTTGGACTATCTCTTAAGGCTTGTCAGTCACATAAAAGTGCATGAAATTCATTCTGAATGAAGAGGAATTTACAAACTATTCCCAAAAAATTATATATACTTGGTAAAAAAAGCTACCTAACAATCAAAACTTAAGAGATATTTTTAGAGTAATAAGGTATCAAAATATTTTCCTTGTAAAGAGCAGTTTGAGTAAATTTTCTTTTAAAATCTTCGTTATCACATCTTTAGAATACAGTAAGCCTAAATACTGAATTTGCTATTTCTCCAAATTTATTGTGGGTTATACAAACGTGCACATGCGCGCCTGCAGGCATCCGCAGCACCTTTTTACTTTCTCTACACGTACTAGGTACATGGTGTATAGAGAAGGTAATTCATTCCACCCAAAAATTCGATACAGAGTTTTCACCAGAAATACACATGTTTAGGGTACTCTGTATAGATAAACAGCATATTTAGAAAAAGGTCCGTGTGTGGATCAGTATATCTGTCAACACCACAACTCAAAAACGAAAAGTCGGTAAAATACCAAACTTGGTATATAAGTATTGTATCTTCCAGGGATGCGACACGACGATTTTGAGGAAAATCCCTCCACCACAAGCTATCCTTTACATGTAAAATATTTCGAAAATTTTGATTTTCTCAAAAATGGCTGTAACGATTCTGATTAAAATACCGTATATTAAAGATATTTACATGATAAATAAATTGTACATTTTGAATTTTATGGGAATAGCCTGTGAAGAGCCCTTCATTTTGGATCAGTTTTGCCGATTTTTGCATAGTTGGTAAAGCGTAGGATATAGACAAACACTTACTACACAAAAAATGCAGATCTTAAAACACACAATTTATGTCAAATACATTTTTTCGTGGAGTTAACCATTTTCGAGATATTCCTTTTTATTAGTTTCAGTTTTAAAATACTTTGAACTTTTCTCATAGGGAACTTATCAACTCTTGGCCACGCAAAGATTTCAATCCCATAGCATATTTTAAAATATTTGACTCTCGCTTTAGCCTAGTGTGCTTATTTCCCTTCTAATTATAAGGAATTAAATGATAAGAGCGTTTCTGCTAACGTATATCTCGATTAGCATGAAGTATATAAAAGAATATGCTTATAACAATAATTTGTTTCAGAGATGTAGAAAAAGTAATATGAATGGGAAAGATTTTTCTAAATGTTTTGCTTTATTTGCGAGTATCAAAACAAGCATTGAAATGCCATTATCAAAGTTTTAGTTGAAATGCAATACTTCCTCTACCAACTAAGTAGTAGCAGAGAAAATGATTATCCGCAGTCACAAATGACAAGAAATTACAGCTAGTACGACAAACTCCACCATGGGAAAGGAATCGAAGGCGGTATGTAGCTAACGAAATGGAAAATTATTATTGCTGAAACGTATAATTTCGTGCCTACTGTGTATTTTCCATTTTTGAGAGTCTGTAACATAATTTACTACTATCCTGCAATTCCCAGGAAAGGTCTTTTTTGACGTTAGTGTTTCTTATACGCTTCCCGCTGATACTGCGGTAGTGGGAAGTTGAACTTTCTGCTCTCCGTACGTTTTACATATTTAGCACAAATCTTAATATCATCTATTTAATATTTAAACTATTGTTTCAAACATCTAATATCTCATATTAAATAGCTGAATTTCACTATTTGGGTCTTATTGCTATTATTGCCATTATTTACGCTCTAAATCTTCGGCACAAGAAGCCATCTCACTGCAGTTACTGACTGGGTTTATAACCACTACCAGGCGTGAATATTCCATCACCAGTTCGCATTCAAGGCAACAATGTGGTCTCGATAGTGCTTTTGAACAGCTGACTACCTAATTCATTTCATTTTTGCGTAAATATTTCTATTTCACTATCATCGAAAACAGTATGGCTTAAGTAATTTGTCGAAACTTCGCTAAGTTCTGTTCAGAGCAGTGTTTCAATTTTACTTCTCCACACAGAACTGGGTACGCAGGTAGAGATGATATTTCACCAGACATACACGTTTTAGAGTCCGCTGTTCCCATAAACAACATTTTTAGAAAGAGATCCGTGTTTACGTTTGTCAGTGAACACGATAACTCAAAAACAAAAAGAAGGTACAATACCAAACTTGGTATTTAAGCTAAATATCTTCCAAGGAAGCGACATGAAGATTTTAGGAAAATACCTCTAACTCAAAGTACCCTTTATGTGGAAAACATTTCGGAAGTTTTATTTTCCAAAATATGGCTCTAATGATTTTAATTAAAATACCGTACCTATATTAAATATATTTACATCACAAATAAAATGTATATCTTGAATTTTCTGGGTATAGCCTCTGAAGAATACTTTATTCTGAATCAATTTTACGGAATTTTATGTAACTGCTAAACCGAAAGAGGTGGAAAAAAACTTACCACACAAAAAATATAGAGTACTTTAAAACACACAATTTATGTTATATGCATTTTTTTTCATGGAGTTGATCGTTTTTGAGATAGCTTTAAAAACCTATACTTTGCTCACACAGGACTTTATCAACTCCTGGCCATACAAACTAAGGAACTTCAGTCACATAGCAACTAGCATTTGGCTATCACTTTAACCCATGGTACTCCCTTATTTCGCTTCTACTTACAAGGAAGCAAGTAATAATACCATTTCTGCTAATTTTTTTCGATTAGCATTAAGTAAATACACCAACAAGCTTTTTAACAATAATTTGTTGCAGAGATGTAGAGAAAGTCATGTGAATGGGGCACATCAGAATTTTTAGAAGGAGATCCGTGTTTCTGTTTGTCAGTGAACACAATAACTCAAAAACGAAAAGAAGGTATAATACCAAACTTGGTATTTAAGCTAAATATCTTCCAAGGATGCGACATGATTTTAGGAAAATCCCCCCAAAGTACCCTTTACACGGAAAACATTTCGAAAACTTTGATTTTCCAAAAAATTGCTCTAACGATTTTAATTAAAATACCGTATATTAAAGATATTTACATGAAAAATAAAATGTATATCTTGAATTTTATGGGAATAACTTTGAAAATCTCTTCATTCTGGATGATTTTTCTGACATTTACATAACTGGTAAATCGAAAGAAAGAGACAAAATCTTACTACACAAAAATGTAGATCTCATTCAGACACACGATTTATATCATATACTTTTTTCTTCGTGAAGTTGACCATTATTGAGATATTCCAGTTTAAAAATACTTAAATTCTTCTTATACGGGAATTTGTTAATTCCTTGCAATGCATAGAAAAGGGCTGCAACCACATAGCAACCAGGTTTTAAAAGATTTGACTATCGCTTTAGCCTAGTATATCCCTTATTTCCCTTCTATTTAAAAGAAAGCAAGTAATAAGACCATTTCTGCTAATGCTTACCTCGATGAGTCTGAAGTAGGTAGAAGAATAGGCTTTTTAACAATAATATGTTACAGAGACATAGGGAAAATCATGTGAATGGACACATCAGACCTTTTGTTACGCATATTTAGGCTTACTGAATGTCTCTCTGGAAAGACATTTCTGTCTCATTCTTACGTCTTCCTCACAGATCTTAAGGGTTGATCATCTCACGCATACTGAGGCACTTTCTGTCAATAAGCCCTTCTTAGGGTGATTTCAATCAGGTTACCGTACTTTTAGGGCGCACCTGTGCATTAAACCACCATTTATGCTTGAATGCATTGCGACAGCAAAGAGACTCCACCTTCTTATCCGGTGACAGACAACTTAATGTTTTGTGACGACATAGAACCAAGTCTTTTCTTGCTGCCGACTCTCAGATAGGACTTAAATTATGAACTCTGCGATTTTCTAGGACAGGCGAGCAAAGAGAAAAGCGAATTTACTGTTAGATAAGGGTTAGCGGTGTATGGATAATATATGTTATATGAAGAGGAAAAAATTTAATGACAGTTCCGAAGAATTCATGACAGTCGACATTACATTAAACTGCAGTTCTGCCAACTTTTGCGGTTGTCCTAAAATGTACGGGCGAAGGTCTTTCTACGCCTTAAGGGCAAAACAGGCGTTTATACGGCATAATGGACAGATAAAGCATTAGATTCTGTTCCATTACATTGTAACATAATATTGCTGATGAATATACGACGCTAATCATTAAATAGTGAAATCATAAGGTATAGGTCATCTTTATTCCCGATCATATAGACTCATTTCTTGGGCTGCAACATAATACATGACGTACGGATTTAAAAGTTAATTGCACAACTATTGACCTCTAGTAAACAACATAAAATGGGCGTGAACATTCAGAAACGGACTATGTGAAATGTAAAGTCAACTCCCTCAGTAAACTTATTCGCGTTCTATGGCTGCGGGATCTAAGTTTTCCATTTTTACTTTCTCTACATAGTACATATTACATAGGTAGAGAAAGTATTGCACTCTTCCCAAATTTTCGATACCGAGATCCCGACCAGTTTTATGGTCCCCTGTATTAAAAGTATTTTTAGAAAAAAGTCTGTGTGTGCCCGTGTGTCTGTAAACAAGATAACTCAAAAACGAAAAGTCGATAAAATAAACTTGGTGTTTAAGTTTATTATCTTTCAAGGATGCGACATGAAGATATTCAGAAAAATTTTCCACCCCAAAAACCTTTCAAAAGAAAAAGTTTGGACAATTTTGATTTTCTCAAAAATTGTTCTAACGATTTTGATTAAAATACCGCATAGTAAAACTACTTACATCACAAATAAAATTTATATCCTAAATTTTCTGAGAAGAGCTTCTAAAGATCTGTTCATTCTGAATGAATTTTGCATAAGTGATAAACTATAAGAGATAGACAAACATTTACTACACATAAATCTAGATCTCGTTAAAACACACAATTTATGTCATACATATTTCTTCGTGAAGTTGACCGTGTTCGAGACATCTTGTTATTGTTTTCACTTTTAAAATATTTAAACTTTTCTCATTCGGGAACTTGTAAACACCTGGCCATGAAAAGAAACGGATTTCAATATCATAGCAACCACATTTTAAAACATTTGATTGCCAGTTTTGCCTGTATATTACCTTATTTCCCTTCTACTTGCAAGGAACTAAGTAATAGGGCCGTTTCTGTTAATGTTTATCTTGATTAGTGGAATACAATAAGCTTATTAAAATAATTTGTTAAGAGAAAGTCATGTGAATGGAGCACATGAGAATTTTTCATAAAGGGATCTTAAAACGTGTCATTTCAGTGAAATTCCGAGTGGAATGCAACAGCTTCTCTACATATATATTAAGTTGAAAAAAGCAAACATTAATAACCAGGAATTAAGTTGCACTCCAGGAAAGGCGAATCTTCTTAGATTAAATGTATAATTTTTATAAACATTACATATTAAATAAATAAAACTCATTCAGAATTATGTGGTTTCAAGAATATAAATGAAAGGAATGCGGAATGTTTGACAAATGTACTATTTTTAGTTAGCATAGATTCGCATGTCATCGTCGCAGGAATTTTAAGAAGATATGAATGCCAGCCATGTAATGATCCTAAGTGTATAAAAGCATGTCTCATGGGCGTGTACTGGAAAGTGGTGTGGAAGATAACAGTTTTGTCTTGAAATATGAATTAATATTAGATACCGTCGGAATAAATTTTGTTTATGAAGGGCGCCAGGAAAATATATAGGATACCTCCGAGGCATCCACGCTCTATCTCACCTTGAAAATGGTGTACTTTAATACGTGTTTATGGTGCCTGGTACATTTTAGCATATGTAGTAATACCAGGTCTTCAAAATAAATTACAAAATAAATAGGAAATTTAATTCTTTAAGAATTCTTGTACATTTACTACACTAAAATTGCGTATTCTGCTCTTCATGTCATCGCTAAATTAGAACAATGGCCAGTTTTACGGGGTTCAATTTCTTGGAGCTAGCAGGTTTCTAATAGGAATTATTAATTTAAAGTCGTCGTCAATATAGGGCATGCATTTTCTTATACATAGCCCATTATAACAGTTATGTAAATTGCAGTAAAATAATACGGGAATATTTTGAACTTCTCAACGCGTTACAACCTCTGCTTATGTTAAGACTGTTAGGACTGCATGTCGGTATTGGTATTGGTATTGGAGGACAGTGTAATGAACAACATTAAATCAATATTTGCTTCCTTTAGCGGACTAGTAATTTTATTTATTAAGAGTAGTATGTTTACAGGTTGATTAGTCCTTCAAAATAGACTTGGTACATAAAAGACATACTTGTTTTCCTTGAGACTTCGGGTCAGAAGGTGTAACATAGAGGGCAGGTCGCGTGGTAACGAATGTTGCATCGGAACTGAGTTCGAATATTTAATGCAATGATGATAACCCCACACTACCTAGGCTAACAGGTCTTATTACTTGCTTTCTTGTAAGTAGAAGAGACATAAGGGAATGCACTAGGCTAAAGCGATAGCCAATATTTTAAAAGTTGGTTGCAATGTGGATGAAATCAGTTTCTTTGTATTGCCAGTAATTAACAAATTCCCGCATATAAAAATGTTAAGTATTTTAATACTGAAACAAATAACAAATACTATCTCAAAAATTGTCCAACACTACAAATAATCTATATGACATAAACTATGAGCCTTAACAAGTAGTACAGTTTTTGTGTAGAAAGATTTTGTCTATCTCTTACGGTTTATTGTTTATGCAAAGTTCATCCAGAATAAAGAGGTCTTCAGAGGTTATTCCCAGAAAATACAAGATAAACATTTTATTTGTCAAGTAACTATCTTTAATATACTGTATTTTAATCAAAATCGTTCGAGCTAATTTTGAGAAAATCAAAATCTTCGAAAATGTTTCCTTCCATATAAAGGGTAGTTTGGGGTGAGGGGATTTTTCTCTAATTCTTCGTGTCGTATCCTTGGGAGATGCTAAACTTAAATACCAAGTTTCGTATCTTACCGACTTTTAGTTTTTGAGTTATCTTGTTCACGGATATACGGACACACACATATACATGGACACACACACACATGGGACTTTTTCTAAAGACGCCTATTTTGTACATAGGGACCCTAAAATTTGTATTTCTGGTTAAATCTCAGTATCGATTTTTTGGGTGCAGTGCAATATCTTCTCTGTCACATGTATTATGTAGAAAATATAAAAAGCAATCCAATAAACCGAAGTGCACATTAAGGTCCTATTTATCAAAATATCTATATCCTTTACAGCCTGTGTACTTGCTCAGCATTTCGCTAACACGTTGCGTACGAGCGAAGACAGCTAAGCAGAGATAGTGCGAGGGCCGTCTCAGAAGAAACCGACCTAACAAAGAAAGCACATACATTTTGGGGAAAAACATCTTTAGCTCGATACACTTTTCCCAGCAATGTTCAATAGCTTTCATACCCTGTTTATAGTGAGAACCGTCGAGGTCTGCAAAATAGCCATCAAATGCAGACTCCACTTCTTTATTGTTGGTGTCAAGCCAAGTTTTTACCTGACTAGAAGCCCGAGAAGAGTTTGAATCTTCTACCACAAGTTTGGAAACAGAAAATAATCAGAGGTGCTAATCTGCGAATAGGGTGCACGAGGAAGCAATTCGAACTTTAACTTATTGATTTTGGACATGGCGTTAATAGACGTGTAAACTGGTGTATTGTCTTGATGAAACAAAACTTTCTTTTTCCCTAAATGAAATTGTTTTTCCTCAATATCTTCACTCAAACAGCTGTAACAGGTTCGCATAATATTCGCCATTGATTACTTTTCTTTTTGAGATAATCAATGAAAGCTATCCCACGTGCGTTCCAGAAAACTGACCCATGACCTTGTCTGCAGATGAAACTGTCTTCGCCTTCTTTGGAGCCGATTTTTCCATTCCAATCCACTAGTTTTTGATTGTTCCTTCGTCTAAGGTGTAAAGTGATGGACCTAGGTTTCATCCAGTGTTATGAATCGACGCAAAAACTCAACTTTAATGCAGCGAAACATTGCTAAACACTCAACTGAAACTTCGTCACGATGCTGTTTTTGTTCTATTGTGAGCAAAAGCGGTACCCACCTTGCTCACAACTTTCTCATATTCAAATTTTAAGTCAGTATGCGTTGTACAAAACTTTTTAAAATGCCTGCAATGTCTGCTAGCTCGCGCACTTACAGTCGACGGTCATCCAATACCATTTTGTGGATTTTCTTTACAATTTATGGACCACTGTGATATTCGTCTTGGCAGCTCGTACGGCCACGCTTAATCTGTCACCCAATATTTCACTGTTGAAAACGAAGGAGCAGATTCCTCCAAAGTAGAATCTAGCTCAGCTTTAATATTAGTTGAACTAAGACCTTTAAAATAAAAGTATTGTTTCACATAATGATGCCCAGTTTTATCCATGTTTACAAATTCGCTGAGAGCATTCACTAATGATGGCTGCCAAGCAAATGCTAAAAAATGTAAAATAGTTAAACTTAAGCTTTCTTGAAACAACAACCGCTATCTATACGTCATGACGGGTACTCCTGGGACAGCCACTGTAAGTGTTGAAATGTGTGCGCGATCTAGTAATTGATAATGTTTATAATTATAAGCTGTGAAGCAAGTGGAGGTAACTGTTAATTTAATTGTTGAAAAGGGGGTCATGTAGGCAGATGATTTGGGAAGCGAAGTTCTACAGCGTCCATCCTGGATTACAAGTGTTACATCACCTCTTGTCGGCCACAGTTATGCGGGTACTTGCTTGATGCTACTTCTGCAATATTTCGCAATGACCTCGACAATCGCATGCAATATCTCTCTTCTAGATGTTCGTCTCTGCCAGCGACAACCAGACAACATATCTTGGGTCAGGGTGAAGCTCAGTGACATAGTGTGCGGCTTCTAGATCCTCCAAATGGTGAAAATCCTATACGTATGTTGCCTTTTGAGTTTCAGAAAATTCCTTAAAAGTGATCGCCTCAAAAGCAATAGCTCTACAGCAGCAGTTGGCAAATCTGTACCGGTTGACCATGTGATAGGGGAAAAGGGTAGGTTGCCCTTCTTCAACCCTCCCTCCTCCTTCACGTAAGCAAGCAGCGGTGTACAGTCAAAGACAATAAAAATACGCCCGCATCCTTGGAAGATAGCAAACTTTAATATCAAGTTTGGTATCTAACCGAGTTTGTGCTATTGAGCTATGATGCTCTCCCTCTCTCTCTCTCTCTCTCACACACACACACACGGACATGTTTATAAAAGTGCTTTTTTACTTCTCTACACGTATTATGTACATAGAAGGTATTGTAATGCACCCAAAATTTCGATATCGAGATTTTACCGGAAATGCATGTTTCGGGTCACCCTGAATCCAGAAAAAGCATTTTTGAAAAAAATCCGTGTGTGTATGCGTGCATCTGTGGACAGCATAGCCCAAAACGAAAAGACCGTTAAATACCAAACTTGGTATTTAAGTTTGGTATCTCCCAAGGATGTGACACGAAGATTTTCAAGAAACACTCCCCACCCCCAATACTTTTTAGATAGAACTTTTTTTCGAAAATGTTGATTTTCTCAAAAATGGCTAACGATTTTGATTACAATATCGTATATTAAATATAGTTACAAGACAAATGAAATGTATATCTTGAATTTTCTGGGAATAGCCTCTGAAGACTACTTAATTCTGGATCAATTTCACGGAATTTTGCATAACTGCTAAACCGTAAGAGATGGACGACGTAAAACACAAAAGATGTAGAGCACGTTAAAACACACAATTTATGTTATATAATTTTTTTTCGTGGAGTTGATCGTTTCTGAGATATTCCTTGCTTTTCTCATACTGGAATTTGTCAACTCCTGTTCATACAAACAAAGGAACTTCAGTCACATAGCAACCAGATTTTGACTATCACTTTAACCTATAGCATTCCCTTATTTCACTTCTACTATTTCTACCAATTTTTCCTCGATTAGAATGAAATAAACGGAAGCATAAGCGTTTTAACAATAATTTACTGCAAAGAGAAAGTCATGTGAATGGAACACATCAGATTTTTTTTATTCAGGAGGTCTCTAAAGATGTACTTCCGGTGAAACTCAATATGGAAATTTTAGGTGGAATACAATACCTTCTCTATCCACTACGTGCATTGTACATACGGGCTAGAGAAAGTAACAACGGTTTGCAAGTATAAGTACCAACAGCGATTCTGGCAGCAAACTATTTCAGACGCGTGTATTAGAAGCGTTTAGGATGTTTGAAAGCATGTAAAGCAACAGAATCCTGGTACTCGCTTTTTACAAAGCAGATCGGCAACCTGCTGAGTTTTTACTTATGCACGCTGTTGTTTTCACCGGCCCATTCTATACTGGACGTGAAAGACCGTTTAATTTTACTCAGAGACCTCCTTATCAGGCTTGCCGTTCTTTTCGTTTCGTTTCGTAATCGACTTACCCTCCCCGTAATTGTAGGACTGACAAGCCAATGCCTAGAGGTCAGAAGTCTGTCGGGGAGCCTACGGCACGAAACCACAGAATGGAGAACCTGTTATGAGAGGTCGGCTCGTAGCCAGGCATGAACATGAGAAAGTGGATGATATGAAATGTAAGCGACATTGATGATTGGAAAGGTGATGATGGAGCAATTGGTGGAATGAGTGGCGGGTGAAATCAGAGGACCCAGAGAAAACTCGACCAGATGCCTCTTCGTCCACCACGAAGAGGTCGCCTAGATGGGAGGCAAGTGGTCTAACCATTCACCCACGGCGTCGCCCTTGACGTTTTTTTATGTTCCGCAAATCTACGACAGTTGCCAATGCCTTTGCTTCGCTTTACTTCCCTTCCGAAGGAAGTCATGCTAAGGATTTTTATGCCCGAAAAAAATCTATCGCCCTTCACCGGGTTTGAACCACCCGCGACCTTGGGAACCAGAGGCTAGCATATTACCCCTAGATCACGGAGGAGACCCTCACATGGTAGCATATCTTTGTGACATGTATATAATGCCGTTGCATATTAGCTACTATTGACACACATTAATATTTTTGGAGCACAGTAAACATCTCATATTCTCATTTTGACTACACAACAATATTTCTCCTCCCATTCTATCCTTAGTATTTAAATCGTTATCGTCAACATAACACGCAATGTGTAGATAACAGACTGAGCCACTTCTGACAGCTATACGGAACCATGGGGGTTGAGTGAGGAGAGGAGTGCTGTTATAGAAATGAAAATGGAGTTTTATTTATGGACCCTCTTTAATCACTGTGGTTCTTAGCGTCTCATTCTAAATTGGGCGTGAAAGATAGCTTGATTTTGCTCAGAGGTCTGTTTTTCAGGCTTGAAGTTCTTTTACGTGCCGTAAATCTACGACACGGGACCAACGGCATTACTTTCCTTCCGAAGGAAACCATGCAAAGGATTCTTACACCAGAAAAAATCCATCGTCCTCCGCCGGATTTGAACCTGCGGTAGCATGGTAACCATAACACCACGGAGGGCGACAGGATGTTCTGATGGTCAATGGAAATTTGCGATGCCTGCAGTATAGGTTATTTCCATTAGGTTAATCATTTTATCTCACTAAACACACGCACACTCACTCTCGCATGCGTACCTCCAAACTCTATGGAGGACAGGGAATACTTCTGGCTAAAGAAAAATTCCCCGTCCCAGCCGGGAATCGAACCCGGTACCTCCGGGCAAGTAGTGACTATTCGGCTACGGAGGTAGTCTATTGTACACTCAGACATACATTGGTGCAATGCTTTTGCTGAAAATGTGAACGTTTGACGGGGAATGGGTCTTTCCACAATTTTTATTGGTGCCATTCTGGTACAATATGCTACGCGAGTAAGAAAAGGCAAAACAGATTGGGCAATCGACCCCTTCATCCCTCAACCCCACTTGAGCTACCTCAGAACAGGTTGACCAGTATAAGCAGTGTATTAATTTAGTCCACCACGAAATACCTTGACATTAAACCTTTAGTATATAGTGCAGAGAAAATACTAACCTAATTTTGTATCACCCGATGAGAGAGGTGGCTTGAAGTCCAACCAGTAAAGCTTAGGAATCACCAGTTCGCAACTCAGAATCTATTTGTTACGTTTCATGTCTATCCCTTTTCCTTCGGTTACAAGTACATAACCTAAAGCGATTATCAACATGTAGTTCATAATTAGAGCAATAAAGTGATGAGTGTTTCTACAATGTTTTTGCATCATAAATACTCAAATACAAATACTGATTATGCATTCTAGTGATAGGTGTATTATTAGCTGCCGTTACCAGCAGAGGGAAATGAGTAATTTTGTTAAATTATCTGTGAATCGTAAGTCATCTTCATGCAGATAATAACACACTAAAGTGTTTATTTGCAACTGCAAAAGCATAAAAACTGTAACATTAAATTGCAAACTACACGTTTGGAACTTCAGAAATCTGAATATCGTAAGCCGAGTACACTCAGCATCTTGGGGCTACTTTAACCAGAAAGACCAAAAACAAACAAAGAAACATTAACATATACTCTTTCTAAATACACAGTTATATTTATAATCTTTTCTTTGAATATACCTAGATGAATTTGGAAACTTGTTCACCTTCTTAGTGCGCGAATAGTAATTACGTTTGTGTTTACGGGATATGTGTTGTTTACCAAAGACAGGAAACAAGCCCACCTGGGTAGTGTGGGGGTAGCAAGTCTGCCTCATATTCAACACAGTTCTATCCTTGTTTAGAGTGAGTTATTTGCATAAGCGTTTTTTTTTTTTTTTTTACTTTATCTAGCCCCGTATGTACAATGTACATAGGGATAGAGAAGGTATTGTAATGCACCCAAAAATTCGATACTGAGATTACACCGGAAATACATGTTTTAGGACCCCCTGAGTCCAAAAAAAGCATTTTCAGAAAAAGGTCCGTGTGTGTGTCTGTGTGTGTCTGTGGGCAGCATAGCTCAAAAATGAAAAGACGGTTGAATACTAAACTTGGTATTTAGGTTTGGTATCTTACAAGGATGCGACACGAAGATTTCCAAGAAAATCTCCCCATCCCTAACTACCCTTTACATGGAAACATTTTCGAAAATTTTGTTTTTCTTAAAAATGGCTCTAACGATTTTGATTAAAATATCACATATTAAAGCCATTTCTATCACAAATAAAATATATATATTGAATTTTCTGAGAATAGCTTCTAAAGACCTGTTTATTTTGGATGAATTGTGCTTAATTTAGAATAACTAGTAAACCGTAAGATATTGTAAAAAAAATGTAGATCTCGTTAAAATACACAAGTTATGTCAAACATTATTTTCGTGGAACTTACCGTTTCAGAGTTATTCCTTGTTATTAGTTTCAGTTGTGAAGTACTTATACTTTTCACAGACGGGAGTGTTCGTTTTTCTTTTGTTCTACACCTGGCCAAGCAAAGAGGCGATTTGCAATGACAATCTCATAACGACATTTTTTAAAACATTTGAATATCACTTTAGGCTAGTGCATTCCCTTAGTTCGTCTACTTATAAGGAACTAAGTAATAAAATTCTGCTAATGTTTATCTCGATTAGCGGGGTGTTGAAAGAAGAATTATCTTTTGTAAGGCGTTTGTTTGTAGTGTAGCTAAAGAAAGTCATGTGAATGTAACACATTCTTTTTCACAGTTTACCCTTGTGCTGAGTACAATGTCGATTTTAAGCTCCATTGACCCTGCGACAATTTGAGCATCATTTCACCTATTTCATTCATCCTCCGATGTCACCAACCAAGTTAAAAAAAAAAAATCTCAAATGGCCCATACATATGACTTTCTCTATATCTCTGCAAAAAATTGTTAAAAGGCTTATGTTTCTACTTACTTCATGCTAATCGAGAAAAAAAAAATAGCAGAAATAACCTTATTACTTGTTTCCATGTAAGTAGAAGGGAAATAAGGGAGTACATTAGGTTAAAGTGATAGTCAACAGCTGGTTGCTATGTGTTTGAAGTTCCTTTGTATGGACAGGAGTTGACAAATTCCTGTATGAGAAAAGTATAAGTTCTTCAAAGCTGAAATCAATAACAAGGAATGTGTTAAAAACGCTCAACTTGAGGGAATAAATGCATATAACATAAACTGTGTGTTTTGACGAGCTCTACATTTTTGGGGGAGTAAGTTTTGTCTATCTTTTAAGGGTTACCAGTTATGCAAAATTCCGCAAAATTCATTCAGAATAAAGACGTCTTCAGAGGTATTCCCAGAAAATTCAAGATACACATTTTATTTGTGATAGAAATGGTTTTAATATTAGTATTTTAATCAAAATCGTAGAGCCATTTTTAAGAAAAACAAAATTTTCGAAAAATTTTCCATGTAAAGGGTAGTTAGGGATGGGGGAATTTTCTTGAAAAAGTTAAGTTTGGTGTCTTCCAAGATACCAAACTTAAATACCTAAATACCAAGTTTGGTATTTAACCGCCTTTTCATTATTGAACTATGCTGTCCACGGAAATGGAAATGGCCTGTTATTTATGGACGCTCTTTAACTGCTTTGGTTCTCAGCGTCCCATTCTATATTGGGCGTGAAAGACCGCTTAATTTTGCTCAGAGGCCTCTCTTATTAGGCTTGAGGTTCTTTTACGTGCCGTAAATCTGCGACACGGGACCCACAGCTTTACTTCCCTTCCGAAGGAAGCCATCCTAAGGATTACGCCCGAAAAAATCCATCGTCCTCCGCCGGGTTTGAACCCACGACCTTGGGTATATGAAGTCAGCATGGTAACCATTACACCACGGAGGGCGATAGACACACACACGGAACTTTTTCTGAAAATGTTTTTTTTTTTTGGATTCAGGGGGCTGAAACATGTATTTATGCTGAAATCTCGGTATCGAATTTTGAGTGCCTTACAATACCCTCTCTATACACTATGTACATAGTACGTGTAGAGAAAGTAAAAATTGGTATATTTAGTTCAAACACTTTCTTAAATGCTGCATAGAAAGGTGATTTTTACAATTCTCAATTTGGTGCTGAGAGTTTATTTATTGAAGTTTAACTTTAAACCCTTTGAAATTAACACGTACATATATGAAAGAAGATTAATGCGTTAGTCAAAAGTAACTTCGACCGCTTAGTTTTTCTTACATAATCCTCATATTAACAATATTTAACAATAACTAACAACTTTATCTGATTTGCATCTTTGAGGTTCCATTAATCCAATAAAAAGTTGTTATAGTTAGTGGTCTATGCTGTGTTTTAACAAGACCTTAAAACTGGTCAAAGTATCCCGAATTTACAGTATAATAGCTTATTTTTTTATTTTGCTGTTAAATTCAAAATTACATAACTCAAATCCTTAGTATTCTAACAAACATATTTTAAGTAACAAATAAATCTTAAAATTGACGTGTCCATACACTAAAACATAGAAAGAAGTTTGAATGAAGCCATATCCGTAATAATTTCCCACATAAGCTTTGGTTGCATAAACAAAAAAAGTTTCCAAATTAATAATTTAAAAGAGTCAACAGTGATGGGTTATTCACAGCAGGAAAACTCTCTCTCCCTCCCTTCTTCCCAAGCTTTCTTCTTCTTTCTATCTTTCGTTCACTCTTTCTTTCTCAATTTACCCTTCTCGAATAGGACTTACAAACCAGCGCCTGGGATCAGACGCCTGTTGAGAAGCAGAGCTGTAGATCAGAGAAGTCAGGATGGGTGAAAAACCCGATGCCTGGTATGAAAGTGAGGAAATGAATGATATGAAATGATGGTGAAGCGGATGGCAGGAAAGATGATGTGGAGCAATTGGTAGAATGAATGGAGAAAATGGGGGAACCCGGATGAAACCGCCCAGCGTCTCCTGTGATGGAACCCGGGCTGCCTAGCTGAGAGGCGAGTGATCAACCTCAGGGATATAGTAGGCTAAAGAGATAAAGAGCTTTAAAATCTGGATCGCTATAAATAGATTTGAAAAATCGGTGCTTTATTGTTACTATTAGTGTTTAATAGTTATCAGCAGTTTTCCCACTTTACAGACCAGACAAAATACTACAAAGCCACAAAATAGTACACAAAACAAGTTAAAAAAACATAATAGAAAATAGAAAAACATGAAGTCAATCCTTCTCGGCTCCTCAATGTCGTAATGGCCGTGGTGACAGTTTAAACAAGTTAAACTCTCATATTGCCAGGAGGCAAAAGTAGAACTTGCGGCAGACGACTGTGGATTCTCGTGGGTTCGCAGTCCGGCGGCCAAGAGAAATTAAAACTGCTCCGTGAACTGAGGGTAGCTTGGAAAAGAATGATCTTGGTGGTGGATGAGCTCTTCAAAGGTAAGCAGACTGATTTCCTTGTGAAGCGGTTACTCGGGCGGGGCGACATGCGCCAGGTTGGCAATATAGAATTTCTGGGCACTGGGTCTGACTAGCTCAGAGTTGCATGGCTTTTACATGGATCTCAGGGATAGTATATAACGCGAATGGTTGGTTTTATTTTCTGTTTAAACTCTATTTCCCCGTCAATTTTTTTTTTTTTTGCTAATTACGCCTCATCACACACTTGCATACATACACACAAGTTGGCATTACGTACCCTAATTTGTTGCCTAATACGAGTGACTTTCAAAATATAAATTCTACAGCTTTCAAGTATCTGCTGGATTCTTGCTTTGAACTACCGGTACGTATATATCGTTGGTATATACCAGTTGCACATTGATCGTTTCATATCTTTTTGCTTTCTCTACACGTACTATATACATAGTGTATAGAGAAGGTATTTTAATGCATCCAACATTTCGATACCGAGATTTCACCGGAAATGCATGTTTTGGGTACCCTGAATCAAAAAAAAAAAGCACTTCTGGAAAAAGATTCGTGCGTATGTGCGTGTCCGTCAATCTATCTGTTGTCTGTATGTGTGTCTGTGGACAGCATAACTCAAAAGAGAAAAGACAGTTGAATACTAAACTTGATATTTAAGTATGGTATCTTCCAAGGATTCGACACGAAGATTTTCAAGAAAATCCCCCTAGCCCAAACTATCCTTTAGAGGGAAAATTTTTCGAAAATTTTGATTTTCTCAAAAATAGCTCTAAATATTTCGATTAAAATTTCGTATATTAAAGATATTTACCCGACAAATAAAATTCAAGATATACATTATATTTGTCAGGCAAATATCTTTAATATACGAAATTTTAATCAAAATCGTTAGAGCTATTTTTGAGAAAATCAAAATTTTACAGAATTTTGCATAACTGCTAAATCGTAAAAGATAGACGAAAATGTAGAGCACATTAAAACACACAATTTATGTAATATACATTTTTTCCTGGAGTTATCATTTTTGAGATATTCCTTGTTATTGGTTTCAGCTTTGAAGAACATACTTTTCTCATGCATGAATTTGTCAACTATTGTCCATACAAACAAAGGAACTTCAGTCACATGGCAACCAGCTTTTGACTATCACTTTATGGTACTCCCTTATTTCGCTTCTAGTTACAAGGAAGCCAGTAATAAGACTATTTCTGCATTTTTTTTTCTCGATTAGCATGAAATAAAATAGAAGCATAAGGTTTTTAACAATCGTTTGTTGCAGAGATGTAGAGAAAGTCATGTGAATGGATCACAGAAGATTTTTTTCGTTAAGAAAATAAGTAGGATCATTGAACTCCTGTCCTTTACATTAGTTAATACCCCTTATTTTCTCTCGGGGTGGCTAACGAGCCCTATTGACAGCATTTTATTAGCCTCATGGGTCGATAACAAGAAAAACCCCTAGCGGTACACTTCTTCGCTTCTAAAGTTTTTCTTGTCTTTCGGAGCACTTTATTTTTACTTTCCCTGCATGTACATAGAGTAAAGAGAAGGTATTCTATTGCACCAGAAAATTCGATACAGAGATTTCAACAGAAATACATGTTTTGAGATACCTTGAGTTAAAAAAAATTTAGAAAAACATTTGTGTGTGTCTTTGAGAAGCATAGCTCAAAAACGAAAAGACCGTTAAATACCAAACTTGGTATTTAAGTTTGATATCTTCAAAGGATGCGACATGAAGATTTTCAAGAAAATCCTTCCACCCCAAACTACCCTTTACATGGCAAAAATTCGAACATTTTTATTTTCTCAAAAATGACTCTAAAGATTTTAGTTAAAATCTTACATAATCAAGATATTTACATGACAAATAATATGTATATCTTGAATTTTCTGGAAATTGCCTTTAAGACTTCTTTAATCTGGATTACTTTTTATTGATTTTTGCATAGCTGGTAAACCGTAAGAAAAACTTACTACACAAAAAACTGTATATCACGATAAAACACACAATTTATGTCATACACAGATTTTCGTGAGTTGATATTTTTTTTTATATATTCGTTGTTATTGGTTTTAGCTTTAAAAAAACATACTTTTCTCATGCATGAATTTGCCAAATCCTGCCCATACAAAGGAACTTCAGTTACATAGCAGCCACCTTTGGCTGTCACTTTAACCTATGGTACTCCCTTTCTTCCCTTTTATTTTCAAGGAAGCAAGTAAGACTATTTCTGCTAATTTATCTCAATTAGAATGAAGTAAATAGAAGCGTAAGCTTTTTAATAATAATTGGTTGCAGAAATGTAGAGAAAGTCATGTGAATGGAACACATTTTTTATTTTTGCATAGCATTATTGTGAATGCCATTATTATTCCTGTCATTTAATTATTGTGGAAAATGTAATGCCCAAATTTGTGTGTTACGCAAGAAACATGGGGTCAAGGCTGTGTTTTGGAGCGTCTGATGCTTCTTCAGCACACAGGACGTAGCTCAACCCACACCGGACAGGTGTATGTTAACAATGGTCGTATCAAGGTAGTGTAGAGCAAGATTCTGAGGACGACTCCCTATTTATCAGAGTATATCAAAAATATGATGTGATCCATTCACATGACTTTCTCCACATCTCTGCAACAAATTATTGTTAAAAAGCTAATGCTTCTATTTGCTTCATGCTAATCGAGAAAAAAATAGGAGAAATGCCTTATTACTTGCTTCCTTGTAAGTAGAAGCGAAATAAGGGAGTACCATAGGTTAAAGTGATAGTCAAAAAGCTGGTTAATATTTGACTGAAGTTCCTTTGTTTGTATGGACACGAGTTGACAAATTTTTGTATGAGAAAAGTATACAATTTTTAAAGGTGAAACCAAAAACAAGCAATATCTCAAAAAACGATCAACTCTCCGAAAACAATTTATAGAACATAAATTATGTGCTCTACATTTTTTTGTGTGGTAAGTTTTTGTCCAGCTCTTATGGTTTGCTAGTTATGCAGCATTTAGTAAAATTCATGTAGATTGAAGTAGTATTCAGAGGTTTTCCAAGAAAATTCAAGATATACATATTATTTGTCATTATTTTAATATACGATATTTTAATCAAAATCGTTAGTGTCATTTTTGAGAAAATCAAAATTTTCGAGAAAAAAAGTCCATGTAAACGGTAGTTGGGGGTGGGGGGATTTTCTTGAAAATCTTCGTGTCGCATCCTTGGAAGATACTAAACTGAAATACCAAGTTTGGTTTTTAACGGTCTTTTCATTTTTGAGCTAAGGTGCCCACAGACAGACAGACAGACAGACAGAAAGACAGACACACGGATATTTTTCTAAAAATGCATTTTAGACAGGGGGTCTCAAAACATGTATTTCCGGTGAAATCTCGGTATCGAATTTTTGGGTGCATTACAATACCTTCTCTATACACTATGTACATAGTACTACAGAGAAAGTAAAAATCTGATGTCTTCTATACAAAGAATTTCACTACATGGTTTGCAACAAATTATTCTTGCAAAAATTTATTTTTCTCACTAGTATGTACTAATTAATATAAATATTTGCAGAAATGGTTGTGTAAGTAGAAGGGAAATAAGGAAATACATTAGGATAAAAGGATAGTCTGATCTTTTGAACGCCTGTCGCTGTGTGCTGCAGTTAAAATTCCCTTCTTTTGCTACGACGGGATAAAAGTTGAATAATGAATTCTAATCTGAGGAAATATAACTAGTATTGACATTTAATTTTAAAGCCAATAATAAGTAATATCTTGGAAGTGATTAGCTCTTGAAAGATGCTTATACAACATAAATATAGGTATATGGCTTTTTAACGATATCTATATTTTTGTACAATAAATTGTGTGTACCTTATCCGTTTCATCAGTAATGCAAAAGTTATACAAATTAAAGAGGTCTTCGGAGGCTATTTTCAGGAAATTATCATGTAAGATCTTTTATATGTAGTATTTTAGTCAAAATTGTTAGAACTATTTTTGAGAAAATCAAAAAATCTTCCATATAAAGGGTAATTTGGGTTGTGGAGATTTTCCTTAAAATCTTAGCATCGCATCTTTGGAAGATGCTAAACTTACTTACCACGTTTGTATTAATTTTGGTTTTTGCTGTCCACAAATAGATATACAAGGACCTTTTTCTAAAACGTTTTTATTCAGGGACATTCAAAACATGTTTTTCTGGTGGTCTTGGATCGAAGTTTTTAGGAGAATATTACACCTTCTCTCCCTACTGTGTACGTACATGGTACTTAGCAAAGTAAGTATGAAATCAACATTGAGTACCATAGGCCCTATCCATGTGATACATTTATAGTTAACCCTACTCCTATATCCTGGAGAAACAGCGATTAACACAAATGACATTAAAATGAAACCAGGGCGTCCCTGAGAACAAATTATGGAGTCTAGAGGACTTATTGGTGGTATTTCCGCTGATCTACTCCAGAATTCAAATACGCCTTGTTTCAGACTTATGTAATGGTTTTTAAATTGCATTACAGACCAGTTTTAACGCCTATAATAAGCACAGAGAACCTTCGATTAGTTTCATATCATCAGTACTGCTTTGTTCATAACACAGACTACTGGTTTTAATGGGTTTTACCTTTCATGTGAAATGAAGAGCTATTGTCAAGGTACTCGATTGTCAGTTCTAAAATAATCCAGACCAGTTTACAAAGCACAAAATTTGTTCCTTAAGGACAACATGTTTTATATCGGTATGCAAGGACATGAAATAACTTTTTCTGCGCGATAGACTAAACTAATTAAAGTTTTGTAATACGTGAACATATTTATTTTCTCTACTCGTACTATGTACTTGGTGTACAGAAAAAGTACTGTATTGCACCCAAAAATTTGATCCCGAGATTTCACCGAAAATATGTTTTGAGAATCCTTGAATAAAAAAAAAATTAGAAATATGTTAGTGTGTGGTGTGTTTGGGGAGCATAACTCAAAAACGAAAAGCCCGTTAAATACAAAACTTGTTATCCAAGTTCAGTGTTTTCCAAAGATACGTCATGAAGATTTTCAAGAAAATATCCCCACCCCCAACTATCCTCTATCTGAAAAAAAATATTCAAAATGTTTTATTTTTTCAAAAATGGCTCTAACGATTTTGATTAAAACATCGTATGTTAAAGGTATTTACATGAAAAATAAAATGTATATCTTGAATTTTCTTGGAATCGCCTCTGAAGACATCTTTATTCTGGATTAATTTTTCGGAATTTGCATAACTAGTAAATTGTAGGAAAAACAAAATCTTACTTAACTAAACATGAAGAGCTCGTAAAAACACATATTATATAATTTTTTTTTCGTGGAGTTTAACCGTTTTTGAGATATTTCTAGTTATTGGTTTCGGTTTTAAAATACTTATACTTTTCTCATACGGGAATTTGTCAACTCCTGTCCATACAAGTAAAGGAACTTCAATAACATAGCAGCCAGCTTTTAAAACATTTGGTTATCGCTTTAGCCTATAATGCTCCCTTATTTCCCTTCTACTTACAAGGAAGCATATAATAAAGACCATTTCTGATATTTTTTCTCGGTTAGCATGAAGTAGAAAGAAGAATAAGCTTTTTAACAATAATTTGTTGCTGACATGTAGAGAAAGTCATGTGAATGGATGACATCAGATTTTTTTTCAATTGTTTCAACTTGGTCATATGAGTGATGGTAATTCTATAAACTGCGGACATCAACTTTTAAATCCAAAATGAATTGCCCCATATCCTTATAAATGTTTCTCTTCGCATACGAATCTTACAGTACTTTTCTTTTGGGGTGGGTATAGGAGTCATCGATCCTTCAGGAAGATGGTATTACCCTAGTCTGAGAAGTTTACTTAATGTCGGTCCATTTCGTCACTCTATATTATTTGTATTCCACAAAAGGCTGCTTAGTTGAAAAGAATCTGCTAGTTATTTTAAAGAATTAGGAGCTTCCGGGTGGATTGGCTCAGGATTCAAATCGCATGGGCCGACCAGTCTGACTAGGTTTTTTTTTTTTTGTGGTTTCCCCTAAGTCACCAAGGCAAATACCGGGTTAGATATTAAACACCACATGACCCAACGTTCCACCTTCAGTCTAAAACAATAGCAAAACTGGAAAATATGTGGCAATTGCTGCCATCTGTCCACAGTTAGTGTAAACAATAGACTAAATGGCACCCTAACCCCATCTGCTTGATAGCGGAGCGGAGCTAAGTGATAAGTATGGTGTGAATACATGGGAACTTAAAGACTAGCTGCATTTTACCATCTTGAGTATGGACGGTAAACACGGACGGCCCTCTAACATCATCTACTTGGCACTAAAAAAAGTAGTATGACTCGAGGATGAAATCTTAGAAGACTACATCCACCACATCCCGTTAAAGAGATATCTTACCGAAGAGATTTGTCGCGATATGACCAAGTTGTTAAAGCGACATAAAATAACATTAATTTAAAACATTAGAAGCTTATGGTAAAAGTCGCTGAACATATTTTGGTGTAATTCTCCAAACGTTGGCCGATACACAATAAAATGCCTTGCGGATAATGGGTCACATCAGTAGTTTTGGTGTTTCATGCAATTATTTTTGGTACACGATTTTATTATAGAAAAAATTTAAAAAATGGCTATTCCCTATATGTGTTTTGTGAACTGATGTAAATGTACTTTTCTCTCTTTCTACATTCTTTATTTTACGCCGCTTTAACTAGACGGGCATTATCACTAAGATTTATTAGGAGATACGTCATGAATCGGAGTGTGGCGGACAAGATCCACAGAGATCTTAGACCAGTCAACTTTACTATGCCGGGAAAATGGCATTAGAATGCCAACTAGTCCACCTGCTTTCATTATCTATGAATAGATGGCAGCGCATCCCCTATTAGCATGTAATTTCATTTTTTTTTACTTTCTCTACCATGTACATACAATGTACAAGTAGGTAGAGAAGGTATTATTTTCCATTAAAAAATTCGATACCGAGAGTACACCGGAAATATATGTTTGAGACTCCTTTATTACAGGACGGAAGTGGTTATGCGCGTCAGCCGCATTGGGGGATGATAACTGAAATCTCGGTGGAGGTGTCAATACTAATTTCTGTCCACTAAGCTCTCCAGGTTAGAACGAGGGTCACTAGATAGGTTTTGAGACAGCAAATAATGAATACTCATAAAAATATTTTGTTTATCCCACTTTCTCAAACTGTTCTCCCAGGCACTGCATGTAGCGTTCCAAACTCTGGGTCCATTTCTGGAAACATCCACGCCACTCAGTTTCTGTCACTTTAGATAGCTCCTCTTCGCACGCTGCAACAGCTTCTCAAGGACTAGAAATTTGGTGAACGCGAAACCGCTCCTTCACCGTAAGGAAAAGAAAGAAATCACATATTGCCAGATCGGCACTGTTGGGTGAATGAGTTAATAATTTTGCCTCGGTTCCTTGTAGAAGCTGCATTGTCACATCAGCGGTATGAGCTCATGCATTTTCATGATGCAACATCATTACCCTTTGTCTTTGGACGCTCCTCTCGGATTCTCTTTCAGTATGTATTATTTTGCAGTAAGTTTTCTGATTTTGAACACTACTGTTATCAAGTGAACAATTATAGAGAAGAAGGAAACAATATTTGTTTTTCCTGCACTCCTTGGACCTTGAGGGCTGGAGGACATCTGGGAACACCAAAATGGAGAACTGACATTTGTTTCGGGATCAAACTGATATATCCATGTTTCGTCACCCGAATATCTACAAGACGAGCAGCATTACTTGGCAATATTCAACACTATGCAGCTTCTGTGCTTCAGATAAATTAGGGGACTCAACTTGAATTTCTTTTTACACTGAAGGATGGTTGAAATACTCGGCGAACTAATTGTTAATGCAAGCTGAATGACCTTGTAGGTTAATCTTAGATATTTCCTAGTCATTGTTTTCACACTGGTGATGTCTTTCTCAGTAACTCCTGTTGCTGGTCTGCAACTCTTCCCTTCATGTTTAAGAGATTGTCACCCCCTCTTGAATTCTTCAAACCAGCATGAAATAGTGGTACGTGACGGAAAATAGCCACATAAACCCCCCCCCACCAAATGGTCAAGTGACTACGGTTCATTAAGCCGCATTAGAGTCTTACAACATCATTGCATGAAATTGCGCGCTGAATTTCCATTTTATTTGCAAAAACGCTCACACTCTTATATTAAACAAAAAAGTGGCGTAACAATGTCCTGCCTGACAACATTACATTACAATTGAATCAGGTATTTCAACACAACAATGATTTCCTCAACGGTGGCCAATATTTCGTGCCTCAATACTTATCCAGTTACCACCATAGCTTAAGGAATCTAATAAACCCACCCAGCTGCACAGCGGTTGACATTAGGAGGTGTTGGCTACAGATAAATTTGCAAGCTACCTCCACGTCTTCTGCCAGGTCAGGGTAATACCCTCTACTGGCCGTGAAAGGGTGACAATTGGGGAAGATAATCATGGGATGAGGTTTGTTTTGAGTTGTTTGATTTTTTTTCTGGAATAAGTGAGCCCTAGGGAGTTATTTGTGGTAATGTACTTGGATGGATGAAAGTTGTTGGCCACTTTTTTTTTTTTAACCTCGGGGATTGTGGAAGTGAACTTTTGGAGGGAATGTTTGACAGAGGAATGTGTGTTATGTGATTGGTGTAGTTAGTTGCCTAGCACAAGTCTGGGGCGTTTGTATGTCTCTCCGGGGTCGATGTCATACTCACCGAGTCCCCGGATGAGCGCATTGAATCTGCAGGGAGTTTGTCAAAGAAGGGCTTGGATAGCGAGAGGATATGGTCTAGTACAGAGGGGAAGTTCAGGTCTTTTTGGATGTTGGCGTTCGGCCATCAACGTCCAGATGTACACAATCTCCCAGGATTTCGGGAACCACTACCACACCGAGTCCTACCCAATCAAAGAGCTCCGAGACAGGAGGGGCTCAGATGTTTAGCCCAGCGTACTTCTAGTCAGAAATAAGACGGGTGCTGGGAGTCTGCAACGCCAGCACCACGGGATTTAGCCCAGCCCAGCCCAGCCCAGCCCAGCCCAGCCTAGCCTAACATACATACCTTTTATTCTAAAATGGTTTACTTTGTTCAGAAGCTCCAAAACATATATTTCCGGTAAAATCTGGACACCGACATTTTGGATAAGATACAATACCTTCACTACTTACTTTAGGTATGTAGTAGAGAAAATAGAAAGTTTCACACGTTCATCTGTAAGCCTATGTAGATTTCCATATGACTGAACAGCATCATTAAAAAGAAGCAGTGAGATACATACTGTCACAACCATGGGTTGCTGCTGGGGGTGAGGGGTGGGAGCAGAAGGTACAGCAGCACTCAATAACTTGGCCTGTCCGATCATGTTATATTTCCTGTAACAATAGTATTCCAAAGAAGCAAATCTTTAGTTTACAATAGTGGGACTCAATAAGTCATACTTAAAGTGGTATTACACCAAGGCAACAATGTGCAACTTATGCATAAAATTCAGTCACACAAAATGGTTATTGTATACTTCTGCAATGTAGCAAATATTGAATTCCACATGTTTATTTATATCGAAGGAGCAAAACTAAATTAGAACAATTTATAAATTGAACTTGTTCAATTATTTTTGTTGTACATAGATGCACATCAACGACGAAAACGGGATATTTATACTGGGAATGAAAGCGCATTGTCGCAACACAATTTCACACCTGAATAAAAAATCTGAAGTGTTCCATTGACATAACTTTATCTACATTTCTTTAACAAATTATTATTATTATTATTATTATTATTATTATTATTCTGTTTATTTGTGATAATCGAGATAAACATTAACAGAAATGATCTTATTACATAATTGCTTTCTTGCATACAGAAGGGAAATTAGGGAATACACTGGCTAGCGATAGTAAAATATTTTAAAACGTGATGCATTTGTTACTTTGCATTGCCAGGTGTATGAGAAAAGTTTTAGTACTTTAAACCTAGAAGCAATAACAAGGCCTATCTCAAAAACAGTCAACTCCACAATCAAAAACAATATATATATATTGTTTTAAGGAGATCTATATTATATTTTGTGTAGTAAGTTTTGTTTCTATCCTACGGTTTACCAATTACGCAAAATTCATCCAGAATGAAGAGCTCTTCACAGGCTTTTCCCAGAAAATTCCAAATGTGCATTTTATTTGTCATGTAAATCTTTTTAATATACGGGGTGGGGAGATTTTCCTCAAGGTCGTGGGTTCAAACCCTGCGGAAGACTATGGGGTTTTTCGGGCGTAAAAATCCTTAAAATGGCTTCCTTCGGAAGGTAAGTAAAGCCGTTGGTCCCGTGTCGTAGATTTATGGCACCTAAAAGAACCTCAATTTTAATAATGAGGTCTTTGAGCCAAATTAAGCGGTTTTCACTCTAGTATAGAATGGGAAGCTGAGAACCATAGTTAAAGAGCGTCCTAAAAAAACGTAAGTTCATTAAAACGGGACTTTTTTAACTCCTGGTCATAGAAACAAAGGAACATTAATCACATAGCAACGAGCTTTTAAAAGAGTTGACTATCGCTATAGGATATAGTACTCCCTTATCTCACAAGGGAAATAAGTAATGAGACCATTTCTGCTAATTGTTTCTCGATTAGCATAAAGTAAATAGAAGAATAAGCTCTTTAACAATAATTTGTTGCAGAGATGTAGAGAAAGTCATGCAAATGGAACGCATCAGATTTTTCGTAGCAAGTTTCTGGCTATATCTTACGGTTTACTAGTTATGCAAAATTCATCAAAATGCATCCTGAATAATAGGCTAATCCCAGAAAAGTCAAGAAAAGATATAAATTTTTATGTGTCATGTTAATGTCTTTAAAATGCGGTGTTTAAACCAAAATCGTCAGGATCATTTTGAGAAAATCAAACTTTTCGAATTTTTTTCCATGTAAAGAGTAATTTGGAGCTGGGGAATTTTGAGAAAAATCTTCGTGTCGCCTCCTTGGAAGCTACTAAACTCAAATACCAAGTTTGGTATTTTACATCTTTTCGGTTTTGAGTTTCGTGTTCACAGACAAACGGACACACACAACGGACCTTTTTCTAATTTTTTTGGATACAGGGTACCCCAATACGTGAGTTTGTGCTGAAACTTGGGTATCGACTTTTTGGGTGGAGTTCAATATGTACTATATAGAGAGAGTAAAAAGCAAAAAAATCCGTTGAGTTGGTAATAGCTATATTATGCAAAATTCTTTTTACTGGTTTGTGCAGTTAATTGGAAACACGCAGCGTGTATCGATGAACGAGCTCCGACATAATGAAGTGAATAGCATTATAATGATTCTACAAGTCATGGTATATTATTTTCTGAGCGGAGAATACTTAACACTCTAGGAATATAATGATTTCGCCTCGCTCACTTTTACTTTCTCTACACGTACTGTGTACTTAGTGTATAGAGAAGGTATTGTGATGCACCCGAAAATTCGATACCGAGATTTCACCGGAAATACATGTTTTGAGACTCCCTGAATCAAAAAAAAAGAAAGGGATTTTTGGAAAAATGTCCGCGCGCGCACGTGTGTGTGGGTGGGGGGCAGCATAGCTCAAAAACGAAAAGTCCGTTAAAAACCAAACATGGTATTTAGGCTTGGCATCTTCCAGGGATGCAACACGAAGCTTTTCAAGAACATCCCCCCCCACACCCAACTACTCTTTACATGAAACCTTTTTTAAAAGTTTTGATTTTCTTAAGAATGCCTCTAACGATTGTGATTAAAATATCGTATACTAAAGATATTTACCTGACAAATAAAATGTATATCTTGAATTTTTTGGCAATAGCTTCTAAACCCTACTTTTTTCTGGATGAATTTTACGGAATTTTGCATAACTGCTAAACCGCAAGAGATGGCAAAACCTTAACACACAAAAAATGTAGAGCACGTTAAAACACACACTTTATGTAATATACCTACATGTTTTCGTGAGTTGATCGTTTTTGAGATATTCCTTGTTATTGGTTTGAGCTTTGAAAAACTTATACTTTTCTCATACAGGAATTATACAACTCCTGTCCATACAAACAAATGAACTTCAGTCACATAGCAACCAGCGTTTGACTATCATTTTAACATATAATAATCCCTTATTTCGCTTCTACTTACAAGGAAGCAAGTAATAAGACTATTTCTGCTAAGTTTTTTCTCGATTAGCATGAAGTAAATAGAAGCATAGGCTTTTTAATAATATTTTTTGTAGAGAAAGTCATGTGAATGGGACACATCAGATATTTTAGATAGTGTTTAACGCTCGCTTTTACTATAAATGGCACCGCACGCGAAGGCACCGATGATACATGGAATAAAGATGGAGCACCGGTGGAATGAGAGCGAGGGAAACCGGAAAAAATGCGCCCCTGCACCGCTTTGTCCATCACAAATCCCACATGCGAGGGAACGAACCCGTGCCGTCTAGGCGAGAGGCGAGTGGTCTAACCACTCGGCCACGGCGCTCCCTCATCCCTTGGCTTCACTCAAGGACTATAGATAGCTGAGCCAAGGAATGTGGAACCAACGTGACTCAATCATTACCTATATTTGAATTTTAAGTTTCTCGAATGTTAAAAAAAAGCGTGGCTTAAGCAAAGAAATAAAAGTAAGCTTCACGGTATTTATACTCTATTACTTTCTCTATTGCATATCTCCCAAATATTCTATTTCGAGATTTCACTGGAAAAGAATATTTTAGGTTCTCCTGTATAAAAGAAGTATTTTTACAAAAAAGATCCTTGTTTGTGTGTATCTGTGTGTATATATAAACGATAACAAAATCGAAAAGTCGGTTACATACCAAACTTGATATTTAAGTTTAGGGTCTTCTTAGGATGCAATATGAAAGTTTTCAAGAAAATCCCCTCACCGTAAATTTCTCTTTAAATGAAAAACAATTAGAAAAAGTTGATTTTATCATAAATGGCTCTAACGGGTTTGATTAAAATACCGCACACTGAAATATTTACATGACAAATAAACTGAAAGACTTGAATTTCCTGGCAATAGTCTTTGAAGGACTCTTCATTCTGGATGGCTTTTGCTTTGGTGTAGCTTAACGTCCTATAATCTGTTTGGTCATATCGGACGATGAATAAAATTGGTGAAATGATCTCGGGAGTCCATGGACTTCAAAGTTACTCGACATTCGTCTTCTCAGAATTTGGGAAAACCCCGAAAAAACCTTACCGGATAACTCTTACTAAGCAAGATTCCAACTCCCGACCTGTTGAGTGTGAGGCAGATACGCTACCACCACACTTTCCAGGCACACAAAATCTAGATCTTGCCAAACACACAATTTATGTCCTATACATTTTTGTTGTGGAGCCAACAATTTCCGAGATATTTCTTGTTATTGTTTATATTTTAAAATACTTACATTTTTCTCTAACAGGAGGTCATCCGCTTATTCTTTTGTTTTAGTTCTGACCATACAAAGAGAACCAAAATTAAGTTCCAATCGATTATGACAGTTTTTAAAAGGTCTGACTCTCGCTTTAGTCTAATATATATTCCATTATTTTCCAGCTAATTGTAAGAAACCAAGCAATAAGGCTATGTCTGCTAATGTTTGTAATAATTAGCATGAATTAGAAAATGAACATGTTGTAATAAGTTTATTTGCAGAACAGGTAGAGAAAGTCATGTGAATGGAAGACTTCGAATTTGTATTATTAATGACATATTAGATTTATAAAAGTTCAGCTGCCTCTCCTGTTACGACCTATATGCTAAAAGACATTTCTTAAAGCTGCCAATGGTACTTGTTCAAGAGTACGTTGAAAATATTGGTATCATTGAAGTTGTAAGACAAATTGTTTTTCAATCACTTATCCAGCTATAGAGGTTGTTCCAAGCATACTCGTCTAAGTCGGAGTACTCGGGCGTACTCAACCACGAACCTTGGAGCCCGGATAGAGGGAGTGATAGTCGATACAAATGGACGAATGTTATAGCACAATGCTTGCACTTTATTCCAACACTTGATTAAGCAGTGACGATAGGTTTCTTTAATAATGAGGCTATCATTTGCTGTTAAAATACTACGAAGCAGAAGAAAATAAGAAGAAAATGGCGATTACTTTATCTCCCAAATGTAATTATCACTTTCTTACCTAAAGGTATATTATGGTATTACGGTTAATATAATTTTAAAACAGTGCAAATATTAGTTAAAACAAACTGATATATCCATTAATTAGTTGACTATAATTTCACAAATCTTTTCTTCAAATGCAGAAAGTAAGTATATGATGACATTGTAAGTCTGGTTAGTAGAATACATAGATAATACCAAGTGAACCTAGCAACAATTGGAAAGTATAGGATGTATATTTTGATTTTAATTCACAGAGATACACTTTGGAGTGTCTTTGAATTGAAATCTATGCACATATTCACCCAATTACCCATGTCTTGACAAAAACTGCGCCAATATAAAGTTTGGATTTATTTTTGTACATTTCTGTCTTACATTATTGAGAAGTACAATTGTTTCGTTAACTTTCCTTTTTCACTTTTAACAAATTATTCATTCAATTCCTTAAAATATACAGTTTAACTGTCTTTTTACTATATCGACCACGTATGTACCATGTAAGAGTATGTGGAGAACATATTGTATTTCACCCAAAACTTGGATAACCTGATTTCACCGGAAATAAATGTTTGAGAAGCCATTAATCTAAAATAAGTATTTATAGAAAAAGGTCTGTGTGTGACAGTGTGTGTGTTTGTGTGTATATATACTCACACACATAAGTCAAATACCAAACTTGGTATTTAAGTTCAATATCTTCAAGAATTCGACACGAAGATTTCCATGAACTTCCCCCACTCTTTACATGGAACATTTTTGGAAATTTTCTGTTTGCAAAAAAGACTAATAATTTTAATAAAATGTCATATATTAAACGAATTTACATGGCAAATACAATATCTTGAATTTCTTGGGAATATATTTTGAAGTCGTCTTTATTCTGAATGACTCTTGCATAACTAGTAAATTGTAAGAGATAGACAAAACTAACTGAACAAAAAGGTAATAGATCTCATTAAAACAATTTATGTCACATACATTTTATTTGTGTGGACTTAACCCTTTTGGAGATACTTCTTGTTATTGGTTTCAGTTTTAAAATGCTTGAACTTCTCTCAAACGGGAATTTCTCAAAACTATTTCTTTTGCTTTAATCCTGCCTATGAATAGGGAACCGAATTTCAATCAGTTTTAAAATATTTGGTCTATTCTACTCCCTTAGTTCTCTTCTACTTTTAAGAAACTAGCTAGTAGGTTTTAATGTTAATGTTTATCTCGATTAGTATGAATTAGACAGAAGAATACGCTTTTGCAAGAATAGTCGTTTCAGAATAGTTAGAGAAAGAAAGAATAAGATGCTATAAGAATAGTTCGTTACAGAATAGGTGAAGAAAGCAAGAATAAGATGTTATAACAATAGTTCGTTACAGAATAGGTAGAGAAAGAAAGAATAAGATGTTATAAGAATAGTTCGTTATAGAATAGGTAGAGAAAGAAAGAATAAGATGTTATAAGAATAGTTCGTTACAGAATAGTTAGAGAAAGAATAAGATGTTATAAGAATACTTCGTTACAGAATAGTTAGAGAAAGAATAAGATGTTATAAGAATACTTCGTTACAGAATAGTTAGAGAAAGAAAGAATGAGATGTTATAAGAATAGTTCGTTACAGAATAGGTAGAGAAAGAAAGAATGAGATGTTATAAGAATACTTCGTTACAGAATAGTTAGAGAAAGAAAGAATGAGATGTTATAAGAATAGTTCGTTACAGAATAGGTAGAGAAAGAAAGAATAAGATGTTATAAGAATAGTTCGTTACAGAATAGGTAGAGAAAGAAAGAATAAGATGTTATAAGAATAGTTCGTTACAGAATAGGTAGAGAAAGAAAGAATAAGATGTTATAAGAATAGTTCGTTACAGAATAGTAAGAGAAAGAAAGAATAAGATGTTATAAGAATAGTTCGTTACAGAATAGGTAGAGAAAGAAAGAATAAGATGTTATAAGAATAGTTCGTTGCAGAATAGGTAGAGAAAGAAAGAATGAGATGTTATAAGAATACTTCGTTACAGAATAGTTAGAGAAAGAAAGAATGAGATGTTATAAGAATAGTTCGTTACAGAATAGGTAGAGAAAGAAAGAATAAGATGTTATAAGAATAGTTCGTTACAGAATAGGTAGAGAAAGAAAGAATAAGATGTTATAAGAATAGTTCGTTACAGAATAGGTAGAGAAAGAAAGAATAAGATGTTATAAGAATAGTTCGTTACAGAATAGTAAGAGAAAGAAAGAATAAGATGTTATAAGAATAGTTCGTTACAGAATAGGTAGAGAAAGAAAGAATAAGATGTTATAAGAATAGTTCGTTGCAGAATAGGTAGAGAAAGAAAGATTAAGATGTTATAAGAATAGTTCGTTACAGAATAGGTAGAGAAAGAAAGAATAAGATGGTTTTAAAAAGCTTACGCATATATTTAAAGAATAAGATGTTATAAGAATAGTTCGTTACAGAATAGGTAGAGAAAGAAAGAATAAGATGTTATAAGAATAGTCGTTACAGAATAGGTAGAGAAAGAAAGAATAAGATGTTATAAGAATAGTTCGTTACAGAATAGGTAGAGAAAGAAAGAATAAGATGTTATAAGAATAGTTCGTTACAGAATAGGTGGAGAAAGAAAGAATAAAATGTTATAAGAATAGTTCGTTACAGAATAGCTAGAGAAAGAAAGAATAAGATGTTATAAGAATAGTTCGTTACAGAATAGTTAGAGAAAGAAAGAATAAGATGTTATAAGAATAGTTCGTTACAGAATAGGTAGAGAAAGAAATATTAAGATGTTATAAGAATAGTTCGTTACAGAATAGTTAGAGAAAGAAATATTAAGATGTTATAAGAATAGTTCGTTACAGAACAGGTGGAGAAAGAAAGAATAAGATGTTATAAGAATAGTTCGTTACAGAATAGGTAGAGAAAGAAAGAATAAGATGTTATAAGAATAGTTCGTTACAGAATAGGTAGAGAAAGAAAGAATAAGATGTTATAAGAATAGTTCGTTACAGAACAGGTGGAGAAAGAAAGAATAAGATGTTATAAGAATAGTTCGTTACAGAATAGGTAGAGAAAGAAAGAATAAGATGTTATAAGAATAGTTCGTTACAGAATAGGTAGAGAAAAAATAATCTTGTGTAACAATAATTGGTAGAGAAAGGTGAAAGTCTTTTTAATATATCGTGCTAATATATCATTATTGAAATGGAATAAGATGTTCAACTACAAAGGAATTAGTCAAAATTTAGCATTTGGGGGGGGGGGGGAGTGTTCCTTGAGCTTCCAAAGTGAATTACAAATGAGTTTAAGATTTCCATCTGAATTTTTGGATTAAACTTATTCATGTTATTTACAACTGTTAAGCTTGCGCTCATCAAACTAGTTAAAATTGCTATACTTTACAACAAAATCCAGTCAAGGACAAATTCATTAAAAGCTAGTCAAGGTTTCCATAATTGGCAATTCTGGAATCAATACTTCATCCAAAGAGTTCCAGTCTTATATGCTAGTTCTATGTTTCAGTTTAATGGTCAGGTAGGAAAAAGAAAAAGAAGAAAGAACACGGAATTGATATTTGAGTAGAAAACCGGAATACTATTCAATATCTCCCTTCAAACACCAGACCAGTTTAGTTTTATCACTCCAAGGTCGAAACGACAAAGATTTTTTGTTAGTTACTTTCAATTTATGTATGTATTTTATAATTCTGTGGTGTGAAAAAAGCTGTTAACTTCACCATAAAACATAATCAAGCTGGTGATTTACCAAATGACGTTAACCTTGTCCATGCTCTATTCCTGAAGATTTATTAATAAAATGTCCACAGTTTTTTAAGATTTAACAGCCGAAATATGAGGGAAAATATGCTTTTTCTTCATATTTTGCTTTATTCTTAACCCCTTTTAAACAATTAAGAGACAAGAAACGCAGTAGTTGTTCCGGTTTTCTCCTCAGAATGGAAGTATTTAGGTTCCTGCACCTCGAAGGTCGAGAAAATTAGTTTCCGGACTTGTTCCGGTAATGATAGTCATGTTTGTATCAAGAAGTCATTGCACCTTGACGCCATGTTTTAGTTCCTAGCTGAAGGATACCTGTGTTCGAGCACAAATGCAGGATGCGGATTACTATATGTATATGGGAGGCGTCCAATCAGCATCAAGAGAATTATGAAGAGCTGGGTCTAGTAGCGTACCGAGGATTACGAAAGCAACATTTTGGCTGGGGGGAAGCGTAGTCCTGGCTACAATATAATCTTCTACTGCCTGCATGTAGGCGTGAAGTCGGCAGTCGGGGTGCTAGGTCTAGGATTAACCCGACATTAACATGTTAAAGGGGTGGCAGCTTGAGCGGCACAGAGCAGAAAAAAACGGGCCAATGGACAAAAAGGCTGATACCTGATATCAAAAAATGGATAGATAGAAAGCACGGAGAGACAGACTACAATTAACTCAATTGTTATCCGGGCACAGATGTTTTAGAAACTATGTGTTTCCGTTTGGTCTGGTTTCAAGTGAAACATGACTCTACTGTATAAATTAGAAATAAAAGAGGAAGTGTCTGGAAAATAAAATAGGAAGACTAACAGTGGAAAATATAGTCGGAATTATGTTGGAGAAAGAAAGCAACTGGAAAGCTATTGCAACATTTATCAAGGATATTTTACAGGAGAAACACGAGTATGACAAAATAATGATGGCAAATCAAAAATAGACATAACTCAAACTGAAGTAATGAAAATGAATAATCTGATGTGTTCCATTCACATGACTTTCTCTACATATCTGCAACAAATTATTTTTAAAAACCGTATTTACTTCATGCCAATTGAGAAAAATTAGCATAAATAGTCTTATTACTTGCTTCCATGTACGTAGAAGCGAAATAAAAGAGTACCATAGGCTAAAGTGATAGTTGTTATGTGACCTCCTTTGTTTGTATGGACAGTTGACAAATTCCTATATGAGAAAAGTATACGGTATTTTAAAGCTGAAACCAATAACAAGGAATATCTCAAAAACGATCAACTCCACGAAAAAAAATGTATATGACATACATAGTGTGTTTTATCGTCATATAAATTTTCTGTGTAGTAAATTTTTATCTATCTCTTACGGTGTACTAATTATAAAAAAATGCAATAAAATCATCCAGAATAAATAGTCTTTAGAGATTATTCCCAGAAAATTCAAGATACACATTTTGTTTGGCATGTAAATATGTTAAATGTAAGATTTTTTAATCAAAATCGTTAGAGCCATTTTTGAGAAAATCAAAATTTTCGAAAACAGTTTCATGCTAACTGTAGTTGGTGATGTTCTTGAAAATCTTCGTGTGGCATCCTTGCAAGATAAAAAACTTAAATACCTAGTTTGGTTTTAAACGGTCTTTTATTCTTTGAGCTATGTTGCCCACAGACACGCACACATACTCACAGACACACACACACAGACAGACACACGGACATTTTTCTAAAAATGAACTTTAAGGATTCAGGGGGTCTCAAAACATGTATTTCCGGTGAAATATCGGTATCGAATTTTTGGGTGCATTACAGTACCTGTTCTATGCACTATGTACATAGTATGTGTAGAAAAAGTAAAAATGTATACAACATAAATTGTGTGTTTTAACGTGCTCTACATTTTTTGTGTGGAAAGTTTTTGTCCATCTCTTACGGTTTAGTAGTTGTGCAAAATTCCGTAAAATTCAATCCAAAATAAAGTAGACTTCAGAGTTATATTTAAAAACTGTATCTTCCGGGCTGTTGTGCTGTAGTCGTAGGTTAAAACGCGAACCATACGTTTCGCCGACTTCTGCGGTCAGCATCTTCAGTGGCATCACTGTAGGAGGTAAATGGTTCGCATTTTAACCTATCACCACGGCACAACAGCCCGGAAGATACAGTTTTTAAATATAACGACACCGGCCGTGAAAATAGACCTCAGAGGCTATTCGCAGAAAATACAAAATATACACTTTATTTGTCAAGAAATATCTTAAATCTACGAGATTTTAATCAAAATCGTTAGAGCCATTTTTAAGAAAATCAAAATGTTCGAATTTTTTTTCCATATAAAGGGTAGTTTGGGATGGGGGGATTTTCTTGAAAATCTTCATGTCGCATCCTTGGAAGATACCAAACTTAAATACCAAGTTTGGTTTTTAACGGGTTTTTCATTTCTGAGCTATGCTGCCCATAAACACAGACACACACACACACACACACACACACACACACACACACACACACACACACACACACACGGACATTCTTCTAAAAATGCTTTTTTTTTGGATCCAGGGTGTCTCAAAGCATATATTTCCGTTGAAATCTCGGTATCGAATTTTTGGGTGCAATACAATACCTTCTCTATACACTATGTGCATAGTATGCACAGAGAAAATAAAAAAAAACGACAGAGAATACCCCAACCATTGCACTTAAACCATCGTGACCCCAAGGAGGAAGGGATCACCAGATCTGGATGACGATGTGAGTTAGAAACACGGGCACTAACGTTTCAGAATGACATCAATCCTGACGCCATCTCGACCCTACCTTAGCCATCTTTGCCTTCAGGGGTCCTGGATTAAAACGAGCCGGGAAGAGGATCCAGCCGGCACGAAGAAATATTTACACTATAAATTTCATCGTCTCGCTCATTGCACCGCACCAATTGTCGACTGATCTTAAATCCAAAAAATGTGGAGATGAAAAATATGAAACGAAATTATGGGCTCAGAAAATTCGTGGGAGAAAAGGAACACCTCAGCATTCGCCAACAGGCCTAGTAAAAAAATCTCACGTGTTCCATTCGCATTACTTTCTATTCTGACTAGCTATTCTGCAATAGATTATTCTTACAAAAGCTGGTCCATTTCTCTACTTCGAGCTAATCAAAATAATCAGAGGATACAAAAATTGACTTATTACTTAGTTCCTTATTAGTAGAGGAGAAATAAAAGAATACATTAGACTAAAATAGTGATAGCAGAATCTTTTAAAAGTTGTTGCTATGTGGTAGAAATTCATTTTTTTGCACGGCCTGAGTTGAAACGTTGCCATATGATAAAAATTTAAGTATTTTAAAACTGAAACCAATACTTGGAATATCTAGAAAGCGGTTACCTCTACAGGAAAAAAATATATATCCGTCTGTTCAGCGGTAACAAAACACGCATGCTGAACTGGTGCCACGCGTGCAATACTTGCAATGTTTTACTCAGAGTCGGATGACGAGTCTTCAAAATTTACAGGAATTAGACAGTAAATAGTGAATACACAAATATTATTGCGAACAATGCTTCCTTCTTCCACTCTGTCACGCGCCTTTACTCCTCCCTTGCTTCAAACTAAGAAAGCATCTCCTTTCAATTGCTAAACCCCTACCTACTTGGAAGGGTGCCCCATCCTACTAGCTAAAACACTACCGAACAGACAGTATAACATAAATTGTGTGTTTTAACAAGATCTACTTTTTTGTAGTAAATTTTTGACTATCTCTTAAGATTTACCAGTTATACAAAAGCCATTCAGAATGAAGGCGTATTCAGAAGCTACTCCCAGAAAATTCAAGATATGCGTTTCATTTGTCATGAAAATATCTTAAACATGTGACATTTTAATTAAAATCGTTACAGCTAGTTTTGAGAAAATAAAATCTTCGAAATATTATCCATGTGAAGGTAGTCGGGGGAGCGGGATTTTCTTGAAAATCTTCGTGTTGCACCCTTGGAGGACACTGAACCTAAATACCAAGTTTGGCATTTAACTGACTTTTCGTTTTTAAGTTATACTATTCTCAGGCCTATACACCTATGGATATGTTTCTAAAAATACATTTTTTTGATTCAGGTGGTGTCAAAACAGATATTTCAGGTGAAACCTCGATTACAAATTTTTGCTGGAATATAATGATTTCTCTATCCACTATGTATATTGTACAAACGGCACTAGAGAAAGTAAAAATACTACGAAAATCTCAAGGTTAGAGTGAGCAGGCGAGGGGAATTGAACTCGCGCTATGCCGAAAGCATTCCTCACATATGCTAACGCGGGGTCATCTCTCTCGGTGTTAGGTCTCGGCCTTTCAAGACCTTTATAGTGCTGAGAGTGAAAGTGGGAGTGACGGCCTGCTTCTGTTAATGCCCCCTGCTCAAGCTTGCTGGTGTCTCGGTTTAGCGTTTCGTGGAGCTTGGGTTACTTCGGGATCGTGTGCGTGAGTTTATGTATACCATTAAGACAGAGAGAGAGAGAGAGAGAGAGAGAGAGAGACAAACTCTTCTTACAAAATATTATCGACTGCCTCCGTGGTCGAGTGGTCAGCGAGCTGACTTCTCACGCGGAGGTCTCGGCTTCGATTCCCGGCTGGGGTGGGGAATATTTTCTTTAACCATAATTATTCCCTATCCACCACTGAGTCTGGAAGTATGAATGTAAGAGTGAATATGTGTGTCTTTAAGGAAAATAAAACGATATAAATGCAATGTAAAGAACCTACAGACAACGAGTTGTTTCTAATGCAAAGCACCCGATATGACCTTAGATGTTAAAGGAGGTCTAGATAAATGAAACAATTAAAAAAAATGATCCTTCTATCTGCTTAATGCGCATCAAGATGATAATTATCGAAATGGTCTTATTACTTATTGTTAGTTCCTTATAAGTAGAAAGAAATACTAGGCTAAAGCGATAGTAAAATGTTTTAAAAGCTGGTTGCTATATGGTTAAAATTCGATTCTCTTTGCATGGCCAAGAGGAAAGCAAAAGAAACAGAAATGAATATTCTCGCATGTGAAAACTTCAAGTATTTTAAAATTGAAACCAAAAACAAGAGATATCTCGGAAATTGTTAATTTCACAACAACTACAACAAAAATGCATACGACATAAATGGTGTGTTTTAACGAGATCTACATTTTTTGTGTAGAAAGTTTTTGTCTCTCTTACGGTTTACCAGTTATGTAAAAATCATCCAAAGTGAAGAGGAGAAATACATTCTATTTTCCATTTTTGTATTCGATATTTTAATAAACATCATTAAAGCCATTTTTGAGAAAATCAAAATGTCCTCTTTTTTATGTAAAGGGTTTTTTGTGGACGAGAATAATCTTGTAAATCTGCTGTGTTACATACCTAAAAGATGCGGAGTTTAATGAAATTTGGTATTTAACCGAATTTTGATGAAAAGGAACTTTTCGTTTTTGAGTTGTTGTTTACAAACACAGGGACACACGTTTTCTAAAAATGATTATTTTTAGTACTGAGTAATCTAAAACGTGTATTTCCAATGAAATCCCGGGATCGAACTTTTGGTTGGAATGCATACCTTCCTACCTGTGTTCTATGTGCTAAGTAGAGAAAATATTAGCTTGATCGACCTTTGGGGGTTCCCCTCATTCCAACAAGCGATACTTAAATATATTTCTGTGGTGGAGGCGTGTAGGGGCGGTGTCCGTTACCTCATGGTAGGATACGATGAGGACATCTGTGAATGAGAGGGCCTATAGTTTTTACCATGGAGTCCGAAGCACGTTGTGAATATTGAGGTAGAGGTGTGGATAACTAGACTTAAAATCGCCAACCCAGAGCCAGTTTTGAAAGTTTGAATGAATTGCAATATCTTCTCTGCCCATGTAATATGTTCATCATATGCCTCTCTGGTCACTTACAAACACATTTTCTTCTATCTACCTCATAACGAGCGAGTCAAAAAGATTTGAACCGGCTGCGGTGTTTTGCCTCTCCGCGTCCTCGGCACCTGTTGCCGTCTGCAACTATCATAGAATGGCGCGGATGAAAACATAACATTTTTAATACACTTTTAAAGGCTTTACTTACCAACTGTGTGAAAGGAGAAGACAAAACTGGCCACCAACATTGTTCACACATTTTTGCACCTCTTTGGGAAACTATCCATCACTCGTCGTAGTTCACCTTGAGAAATGCTGCAATTTCCTTTCGGATATCTTGTTTTAATTCTTCTAGGGAGAATTGTCTTGTACACTTTGTTTTAATTTACTCCAAAGATAGAAACCTTAGATGGTTGGGTCGGGGGACCAAGGGAGCCCTCCGTGGTGTAATGCTAACTTCATATACCCAAGGTCGAGGGTTCAAACCCGGCGGAGGACGATGGATTTTTTCGGGCGTAAAAATCCTTAGCATGGCTTCCTTCGGAAGGGAAGTAAAGCCGTTGGTCCCGTGTCGTAGATTTACGGCACGTAAAAGAACCTCAAGCCTCTGAGCAAAAATAAGCGCTCTTTCAAGCCCAGTATAGAAAGGGACGCTGAGAACCACAGTAGTTAAAGAGCGTCCATAAATAACATGCCATTTACATTTACATTTTAAAGGAGCCACAAATCTCAACTAATAATTCTGTCCTAAAACATACCTTCAATTGTTTTCATCGAAAGATTGGTCGTATAAACTATTGCAGAGTCTTGTTAAAAAATCAAAAGGCTGAGGGAAATTGTATTCACGTATGTACGGGCGTCAGCTGTTTACTCGGGTAAAAGAAAAGAAAAAATAACAACAACAAAAATTGACGTCTAACTCTTTCTCCGCAATCTTTTTGTAAATCGTAATTTCACTTGGCAAGTTGACTGAGTTAACACGTGCGAGTCCTAAATAAATGCCGCTGTGCAGTAGAAACATACTGAGCCATTATACAGTTTGTGATTAAGTGCAGGACAAAATAATAAATCACTTGTAATAACTGAACTACATCATATCGCTGTCAACTGAATACTATTCTTCTAGAGCAGAGCAAAACTGCGTCAGAAGAATGGCCTTGTTTACAGCAGTAATGCTGAATCATGTGACCACACGTCCAATGGAAAAACACCGCTCAGTCGGTTCGGAGGTTTCTGACTCACTCTGTAATCGAGATAAAGCTTTACAGAAATTTGCTTATTGCAAATGTACAACCGAAATAGAGAAGCACCCCGGCTAAAGCAATAATCAGATCTTTTAAGAGAAGATCGCTATGAAAGGCTTTGAAATTCCACTATCGTTACATGACGAAGAAGGAGGATCAATAACAACTTTCTATTTGAGAAATTACTTAAAAATGCAAACCAATAATGAGGAAATCTCGGTAACGGTTAACCCGACAATTTTTGTTATTTGACACATATAAGTATATATGCTTTAATCTAACGAAATCTAAACCAAAACAATGGTTTATCAGTAATGCAAAAGTCGTTCAGAATAAAGAGGACCTCAGAAGCTATTCCCTGAAAATTTAGGATAGTTACTTCATTTCTCATCAAATTTTTAAAATGTACATGATTTTAACCAAAACGCACAGTCATGTTTGGAAATCAAAAATTGATCAAAAAATTGTACAAATAAGGAGTAGTTTGCTGTGCGCAATTTTCTTCTTGAAAATCTTCGTGTCACATTTTTGGTAGATGCTGAATTTAAATAGGTTTGCTATTTAAATGTCTTTTCCTTTGTAATTCGAACACAGTCCCTTTTTCTAAAACTCTTTTTTGGGTTCAAGGAGGCTCAAAGCATGTATTTTTGGTGAAACCTTAACATGGAATTTTTGAGTGGGATACAATACTTCCCTAACTTGATACGCAGCAGTGAAAGCAATAAATATTCTCCACTGATGACAGAGCTTAATGGAATGTTCATTAAGGCAGCTTCTACGTGAATTTTATGGCTATAAAATACAATAACATATACGATACAAGGACTGAGGTTCCAGAACACCCAATATTTTTGTTCCAAGTAAGATATTCAGTAAAGCGTGATGTAAAAACAGAAAAGTAATTATATTAACAGTATTCTGAATGAAAATAAAAGATGAAAATGAATTACTAAAAGACACTGTAATTTTATCTGGCGTATACAATGGGAAATTCTATAGCATTTTAATCACATTCTGGTATGGAAGTGCAACACATTTCACAGTGGAGATATAAAATTAGTTCTGCACCGCAAATTACACTAACGCTGCCTTCTTAAACACTAGAACAAGAAGAGAGCTTGATGGTCATCTCCGCAAGCTTTCCCGTCTTCTTAATAATTGTTCCGAGTGCTTACACAATGCACAGAAGCACTTTATAAAGGTCATGCTTGTTTACTGTACTTATTACACGCTACCGTTAACCTCTAACCTTAGGCGCTCGCTAAGTGCCTGACTTTGGTGTTTCGTGGCGCAAGAAGTCGTGGGTTCGAGTCCTGCCTTGGACATTGGTGTTTGTGTGTTTTTAAGTGTGTATATGTCTGTGTATGTATAAGTAAAAAGAAAACGGTAAATAAATAGGTCAACAAAGGAAATTTAGGTAACTGATAAATGAGGAAAAAGAAGAAAAAAAGGATTACAGCGGCGGAGTCCTGGCAAAAAACTCCGAAACGAAAAAAAAAGGAAAAAAAAAAACGGTGGTTCCAAAACGGGTAGAGGGCATCTGGAAGACTTTCAAAGGGATAATAAACAGTTAACTCAGAAATAAAATGTTATATGCAAAATATACTATTAAAATATAAGTACGTTAGAGTTAATTCGTAACATGCATATACATACATTTTCCAACAAATTTGTTTATAAATAGAATGGTATACCTACACGTTCATATTATGTATTCTAATGGTTATAGAATAATCCATGGAATACACAGAATTATCTATTTTATCAGGAAAACTGCTGATAAAGCTAAAATTAATCATTATTTTTAAAATTCTTGGACATGTCATTTTAATATTTTGAAAGGTACACTTTAAAACAAAGAAACAAAATCAACCACTATTGTACAGGTGAGTTGACATTGACAAAAATTGTAAATAGCAACATATGTTCTTTTTTATCTGAGATGTAGTGATTTATTTAATTGCATCACCAATTTCAGTTAATTTAGACAAAAAAAATAGATATAAATTGTTGCTGTGTAAGATATAAATTGTTGACTTGTTTAACAATTTCTACCACAATTTTCCAAATATAAACTTATAAATAATTTAATAGTAGCTTCAAAATTTTCCCTATTTAGAATCTGTCAATGGCAAAGTTGGAGCGTGAATTTTTGAACATTTTAATCCCTGCTGGTGGTACACTGCTGCATTCTTTCGTCATCCTTAACTTCAACTCTTATTTATAGTAATCGAAACAAGGACTCTATATTTCAAATGTGTTCAAAAAAGGTAATCAACTGGAGAGAGATCTGTTCCCATAGCAACCAAACCTTTTGTACGAGACAAAATTATTGTTCTGCAACTAAATAAAATAACTCATTTCAAAACAAAATCCGAAGTTTTCCATTCACAATATCTTATCTACATATTCTGTAACAAGCTATTCTTACAAAAACGTATTGTTCTATCTACTTCATGCTAATCGAGATATAAACATTAGCAAAAATGGTATTATTACTTGTTTTTTGTAAGTAGGAAGGAAATAAGGAGATACGCTAGATTAAAGCGATAGTAAAATCTGATTGCCTTGTGACTGAAATTCGATTTTTATTGAGGCAGGAGTAAAACAAAAGAAATGACAAATTCCAGTTTGAGAAAAGCTAAAACCTATAATAAGGAATATCTCGTAAATGAGTAACTCCACAAAAAAGAAGGAAAGCAAGAAAACCGTATATGACAAATTGTGTGTTTTAACGAGATCTACTTTTTTGTGCGGTTTATTAGTTATATAGAATGAAGAGGTATTCGCTGTTTATTCCCAGGAAATACAAGATATTTATTTTATTTGTCACGTAAATATATTTATTATACGATATTTTAATAAAAATCGTTAGAGCTATTTTTGGAAAAATTAAAATGTTCTTAAATATTTCCATGTAAAGGATAGTTTGGAATGAAAATCTTTGTGTTGCATCTTTGGTAGATGCTGAACTTGATTATCAAGTTTGGTAATTAACTATTTTGAGTTACGTTGTTGTTCACAGTCATACTCGGACATTTTTCTAAAATGATTTGATACAGGGGTCGCTAATACGTGTATTTTAAGTGAAATTCCGGTATCGAATCATTGAATACAATGGAATAGCTTCTCTACCCACGCACTATGTATTAAGTAGAGAAAGTAAACAGGAATATGATTATATGTGTGTGTGAGTGTGTGTGTGTGTGTGTGTAGAATCATTTAAATGTTAGTAGTTAGCAACCCACGCTAAAAAAATGTAAATGACGTGTTATTAATGGACGCTCTTTGACTGCTGTGGTTCTTAGCGTCCCATTCTATACTGGGCATGAAAGATCCCTTAATTGTGCTCAGAGGCCTCTCTATCAAGCTTGAGGTTCTTATACGTGCCGTAAATCTACGACACGGGACCAACGGCTTTACTTCCTTTCCGAAGGAAGCCACGCTAAGGAATTTTACACCCGAAAAAAATCCATCGTCCTCCGCCGGGTTTGAACCCGCAACCTTGGGTAAATGAAGTTAGCATGGTAACCATTACACCACGGAGGGCGATACAACCAACGCTCCCTATATAGTATGATCGCCCTTCGGGAGTTCCCCTGATTCCACCAAGCGATGTTTGAACCCATTTCTTTTGTGAAAGCATGCAGCGGGTGGTGTCCATTGTCTCCGATGGTTGGGTACGATGAGGATAGCGGCGAATAAGAGGACCTACAGTATTAACTGTGGACTCCGAACCACGTCGGGCCTTGTGACTACTGAAGTGGCGGTGTGGATAGGATAGACTTAAATCACTACCTCAGACCTGGGAATCGAATAGGGATCCACAATAGAGAGCGCGAAGGAAACCACAGCACTTCCAGACGCTTGTCATTTAAAATGTTCATCTATATACAATAACGATTCAACTATTGTTTTACTGTAAAATGTTCCTTTCAAAATGTGTAATTTGACGTGTAGAGTAGTTTTTGAAAAAACTAATAGGTTACATTTACATGCTTTCTCTACCCTTTAACGTTTATAGTGGCTATCCATACTATACTAATCAAAGAATATTTTTCTATATACTTCATTTTAATCGAGATATAACTTTGCGGAAATAGATATTCTTGGTCAGAATCTTTTGGAACACTGAAAGGGAGACACTTATAACCGACAGGCACGAGCAACCTGTTTATACTTTTGCCCGGTCTCAAACGACTCCAACCAAATTACAATTAAATGGAGTTTTATTTATGGATGTTCTTTAACTGCTGTGGTTCTCGGTGTCCCGTTCTATATTGGCCATGAAAGACTAATTTTTCTCAGAGGCCTCTTATGTCGGATTGGGGTTCTCTTACGTTCCCTAAATCTACGACACGAGACCAACGGCTTTACTTCTCTTCCGAAATAAGCCATACTAAGCTATCCAGCGCCCTCCGCCGGATTTAAACCCGCAATCTTTGGTATTAGAATGGTGACCACAAAATCATGGAGGATGACTCTGTCCAAAGAATACTTGCACACTTCGGTATGCATACATACAGAATAGTGACAATTTAATACACGATATTAAATCAAAATCGTTAGAGCCAATTCAGGTTAGTGCCGGAGGACACAGATGTGTCTAATAGCCCCACTCAGCATAGCCCTCGCGTATCCAATCTTCCAATGGTATTGGAACCACTGTCACGTCGAGTCCAACCCAATCGAACAGCTTCCTTCCGTGAGGGACCCGGATGTTCGGCCCGACTACTTCTAGTAACGCCAGAAGTACCACAGGTACTCAGGATCCGCAGCGTTCGTACCGGAACGCTGAAGAGATGGGAGGGTACACGAGACCTTGCAAATTTTTGCCTGCGGTGCCACAAGTAGCAAAAGCGGGCGTTAAACACTACAAAAAAAAACTCGCAAACTCGACCTTGATGGGAGTATTGCAGTTAACACACCTAATAAAACACACACAGAAGGCTATAGGTTACAGATAGACTACTCACAGAGACGCTTGGAAGTACCTAACAGTTAGTGGCTCTAAGACCCACCCTACTACAGGAGCTGACCAGAGAGGACGATGAATGACCCGCCGAATCAGACGGTCCTATACTCCACGGAGAATATTCTTTCCTTAAAGTAAGCATTAACGCCATCTGTCCGGTACTGTCTCATACCACGAAATCCATAAGCACGCCTGAAACATGATGAGGAAATGAAATGGAGGAATGAAATCGTGTTAGATAAGAAACCACTCCAGCATTCGTTTACTGAGCAGGGAAAAGTCAATCACGGGTCAAAAGGTGAATCGAATCTCGGTGAATCCAACCCCGAATTTCCGCAATATGAACGAGTGGGATGTTTCAGGTGATTTTGTGCCCCACATTCGTGGTCGGCTTAGCTGATCCATGTTTTAATTTCGGGTTTCCTGGATCTCCAAGCAAATTCTAGGTAGGATTTTTTTCACCCTCCGAATTTTCTGTCACTCCATGTCATTTCCATTATCATATCATTCATCCTTCATCCCTTTGGTTTCTTTCAGGATTGGAAGAACTGGCGATGGTGCTCGGTGCGGCGTGGTAGAGAAAAGGATTATCGTAGTAATTGTCTCCGTCCACCGACTCGGCTGATTGCTGAGATTAGGACCGCCTCTGGTGGGGGAATTGAATATAGCTCCAGGTTCCAGCCTGCCGTTGTATCCTCTCACCTCATCCCTCCCTTCTGGGGGCACCCCTCAGTGGGGCGTAGGTACAATAAGCACCTATATTTTTGTTTGCTGTAAACTCAAAGTAATGTATACCTCCACGTTCAGCACTGAGCTGTACCTCCAGCACACTACTGGTTTAGTTTACGCGAACTCTCCTCGTGCATTCAGAAACAACAATAATACACCTGTACTTTCTTGTTCAATAAACGGAATTCAGTATACTCTTTATGTTGTTAAACACCTAACCGTTGCATTCTTGTCGCATCTGAAAGCCGATCTGATTGTGCTCGTCACATATAACATGTACGAGGCAGGTCCAAAAAAATAAGTACCATTTCTTCCACCACCACAACGCTAGTGTCGAGTTCCACGCAGGTGCACTCGTCTCTCTAGTTCATTGTCTGTCTTCCATTACAACCGGATCGTATTGTGTTTACAATTGCTAGTGATCGTTCAAAATGTTTAAGATAATTTCTGAAACCGCCGTCTGTGAAGTGCGTTCCGTGATACGGTTTTTGAACGCAAGGAATATTAAGTCAGATGAAGTTATTCAACTTACAGGGATTTACGGTGAAATTCTACTGCAATACGTGGAATGGTGGAAAGGTGGGTTAGGCAATTCAATAATGGACGATCCAATGTTCATCACGAAACACGGAGTGGGCGGCCTTCTGTTGTCATGAATGGTTTAGTTCAACAAGTGAATGAGGCAATTCGAAAAACAGACATTTCACAATAAGAATGTTTTGTGATGTTTTTTCATAAATCACGTTGTTCGGTAGTGGCTGTCTTCAGCTTTCTTTAAAGAGAGCATACAACAGTTTATTCTCCACTTTGATAAATATCAGAGCGACATAAAAAAATAGGTCCAAGAATGCTCTTTCATGCTCAAGTAAATGTTGTGAAAACAAATATTTGATGCCTTTTTTTTTCCAAACTGGTACGTACTTTCAGGACACGTCTCGAGCTTTAACTTCCATAGTGAACGTTTCAGTGTCGTAAAGACAAGCAGCAGATCACGCCGTGATAACATTCCTCAATAGTTTACGATAATTGTGCAGCGTAATATTGCAGTAATATTATAAATTGTATTATAACAACATTTTGAGTGTTTTACAGAACGTAGAATCTCATCAGGTTCGTTCCTGTCACGTGCTTTTATATTTACTTTCAGGTTACAGCGAACAAGGTACAGATAGGATCAGTTACGAGTCCCCTTGTGCGTATTCTAATCCCCAATATAAGTTTCACGTGTTATCCAGGAGCTAGCACTCGGTCTTTTAGATAAGGTAATTTGGACCTAAGAAACCTTTAGAGGCGGTTTTAGCTCGACGTGACTAGTTTGACAATTGTGAAAACAAGTGAAGTGTGTTTACCAACCGCGCTGACCTAGCCAGTGCTTCAGGTTTGCTTCTCACTCCAGGAAGCCTCGGTCATTATATCTGATAAAGAGTTGCCAAGATTGACGCACGTCTGCTCCGCTATCTATCTAATTGTGAACTTGAATGCCGACATAATGCCATAGCCTGTACGTGATTACTGATGTAACGCTTTAATAAACCGACAAGAAAAGATTTCTACAATCATCCTTCACGGAAGAGCTTTTGGAAGTCAGAGTCAAAGGCCTTGATGCACTTGCTGAGTACAGAAATTAACGGGTATCTAGAACAGACCGGAATACAATACATATAAGACATGACAGTTTGGGAACTACATATAACTTCTACTTTCTCTAGCCCGTATGTACAATGCACATAGTGAATAGAAAAAGTTTTGTATTCCATCCAAAAATTCAATGTTGAGGTTTCCCGGAAATATATGTTTTGGGTCCAACTGAGTCCGAAAATTTTTTTTTTAGAAAAAGGTCTGTGTGTATGTATGTGTGTGTTTGTGTGTGTGTGTATGGGGACAGCATAGCTCAGAAACAAAGTCCGTTAAACACCAAAGTTGGTATTTAAGTTCAGTATCTTTCAAGAATGCGACACGAAGATGTTCAAGAAAATCCCTCCTCCTCCAACCACCCTTTAAATGGAAGTTTTCAAAATTTTGATTTTCTCAAAAATGGCTAACGATTTTGATTAAAATGTCATATAGTAAAGATATTTACATAACAAATAAAATGTATAACTTGCATTTTCTGGGAATAACCTCTAAAGACATCTTTATTCTGGACGAATTTTGCATAATGGTTGAACCGTAAGAGATAGACAAAAACTTACTACAAAAATGTAGATCTCGTTAAAACACACAATTTATGTCATACATGTTTTTCTTGCAGAGTTAACCGTTTTCGAGATATTACTTGTTATTGGTTTCAATTTTAAACTATCTAGCTTTTCTCATACGGCACCATGCAAAGTGAACCAAACCTCAATTGTTTCATACAACGACCAGGTTTTATTAGGTTTTGCTATCGCTTTAGTCTAATGCATTCCCTTATTTCCCTTCCACTTTTAAGAAAACAAGAAATAAGACTAATGGTGATTATCTAGATTAGCATGATGTATACAAAATAATAATCTGAGTAAGAATAGTTCTGTATGGAACAGTTAGAGAGGGCTAGGTGAATGTAGCACATCAGCATTTTTTATTTTTCTACTACTTACAAGCAGTAGTGGTTGCATTTAATGTACTTAATGTTACATTAATTGCGTCACACATTCGCATGTCAGAAGACCGTACATAGTCTGGAAAAGTACTTGATTTTTAAATCTTTTCTGTCCTTATTTGATATTCACAAAACTGCAAAATCGTACGGATTGGCTATGGCGGTAAAGTCTGTGGCCCGTATTTGGGATGTGCCGAGTTCCTGATTTTTTTTTTTTTTTTCCGCTGTGGTTTCCCTCAGTCGCCAAGCTAAAGATCGGAATGGATGTGTAATTCATCGACCCAACGTTTCATTAAGTCTAAAAAGAAGTCTAAAAAGACAAACTGTAAATATATATTAATAAGAACTGCGCTGCCATCTATCCACAAAGAGTTAAAGCTGTTAGACTGAATTGCGTCCTAACGTCACCTTCTCGCAGAGCAAAGTTTTATAGGAGTGGGGATGTGGCCTAAAGGACGAGCTGACCTCTATTATTTGTCTACGGATGATGGAGGCAGCTAGAGAGAGACCATGATTGGTTATACGTGCCGTATGACTACGGATGGTGACATCTGATTACAGCAGCTAGACGGTGGCATCCTATTGCCATCTGCTTAGCATGAAGCGAAAGTAGTATCGTACGGGGATATTCTTGAAAGGCTACTGTTCACTACGTTCCATCAACAGGTGGAACAGTTCCTTCCCAATATGATCTAGTATCAGTAGGCTTTTGAAAAATGTGCTGTGGCTACAGTCCTCTATATCATTGCATATGCAACGAAATGTATATTCAACCATTTCTGCAAATTCGATCAACAAGTATATAAATAAACAAGTTTTGTAGGAATAGTTTGTAGTACATGTAAAACCAATATCGCAAGGGGAAAATATGTGAACACTATATCAACTTTTCCATCATCCATCCCATTTATTCGTCCCTCCCTCCTCCCATCCATCATGCGATGGTTTGCCCTGATATGCTCTTTCAAAATTTGAAGGGCATCCAAATAATACCCAATTACTGATACGTGTCATATAACGGCTTGATAAATCATTTCATGAATAAAAAAATTCTGATGTTCCATTCATATAACTTTTTCTACATCGCTGTAACAAATTATTGTTAAAAAGCATATTCTTCTTATTGCTTGCTTCCTTGTAGTAGAAGGATAATGATGGAATACACTAGGCTGAAACGATAGTCAAACATTTTAAAAGTTTGTTGCTATGTGGTTGAAATCCGCTTCTAAGTAAAGCCAGAAGTTTACAACTTTCTGTGTGAGAAAAGTTTCAAGTATATTAAATCTGAAGCAAAGAACAAGGAATATCTCAGAAATAATAAATTCCACGAAAAGAAACGTATACGACATAAATTGTGTGTTTTAACGAGATCTATATTTTTTGTAGAGTATGTTTTTGTCTATCTCTTGCGGTTTACCAGTTATACAAAATTCCGCAAAACTCATCTAGAATAAAGATCGTCTTCAGAAGCTATTCCCAAAAAACTCAAGAGTAATGTAAATATCTGTAATATACGATATTTTAATCAAACCGTTAGAGATATTTTTGAGAAAATCAAATCTTTCGATTTTTTTTCCATGTGAGCGTGGAGGAATTTTCTTGAAAATCTTCGTGTCGCATCCTTGAAAGATACGAAACTTTAATACTAAGTTTGGTATTTCGTTTTTAAGCTATGCTGTCCACAGACACACATAGACCTGTTTTTAAAAATGCTTTTTATGGATTCAGGAGACCCAAAACTGTATTTTCGGTGAAATCTCGTTATCGAATTTTTAGGTGCAAAACCTTCTCTATACACTATAGTACGTGTAGAGAAAGTAAAAATGGGAAGACCAGAACTTTCCCAGCAGAAGCAAACACTTTAGATTTTTGTTGAGATTGGACGAAGGATATGTTCACACTGAGCTTTGTTGTTTTCTCTCAGGATTAAAATTATATAGCCTCATTTTATCAGCAGCGATTGCCTTTGCAAGAAACTGCGGATTTCCCCCTAACATCATCTTCAATTGCATGCAAACTTGCACGCAAATTATGAATCTGCCTGCCGGCGAAGATGCCCGCATTCCTCGCAGGAGGCTTCTGGCGTGAGCTGGTTAATCCCTGGGAGTCTGCAGTCTGCAGTCCCGGCAATATGTGTTGACCTTGAAGATAAATCCTGCTGTCCCTTGGCCTGCAGCTGCGTCGGTAGGTGTGGGCGACAGAACAGCGACATGCTGTTGCTGAGAGGAAATGAGAGGGTAGATACTGCCTTGTGATGTCAGCCTGGTGGTTCTCTACAAATCTTGTAGCTTTTTCATTTTTGCAATTATGTTGTCCATCAGGATGGAGCCTCTGGTTCATGATGCTATTGAACGCCTCTTCAAGCGCAGCTAAACGAGCACTGACGATCTGGATCTCCGCATGGAGGTCCTGAAATTTGTCTCGCTTCGCTGCGTCCGCCTAGGATCCAGGCACTGTGTCGTCTGCGGTGATTTCCATCAATGCTGAGGCTTTCCGGGCTCTTTGGGTAGAGTGAGCACTGGGTCTGCTTGGGAATTGTACCGTACCGCCACAGGTGGCACAGAACCGGCAACGGAGGTCGTAAATGTGCAGGCGCTACAGTAATGGCACTTCAGACGTCCGAGTTGTGCCCGAATAGACAGCGGAGGCGTTCCTGTCTGCTAACCTCAACGACCATGAGTCGCCCTAACAAGGACAACCCTGATGCCAATGCAGCTTCCAGATCTGCCCGGTCCTGTAGCTCCAACTTTACAAGTGGCAGCGGGTAGCTTTCAGATAGGTTTTTGCATCTTTATTACTTAAAGCAATTCCTTAAAAGGTTCCATATTTTCTCTATAAGCTATTTGGAATACTGATATTACATCACTGTTACAGGAAATACATCGTTGATTTACTGGCTCGGGTGCTAACATGTGTTTATAATGACAGGGTTGCATAATATTTGGATGCTTTCCATAGGTTTTATTTAACCAAGGCTTGACTTGTTTGACTTTAAATCATTCATAATAAATATATCACATTCTTAAATGAATAATTTAACAAATAACAGGTATAAGGACGTAGAGAAAGCCGTGTGATTGTAAAACATAAGATTTATTTCTACATACACAGAACTTAACCTAACGATACTATCCCAAACTTGCTTTACTCAAATTTCATAATTTATAACACCATTCATTAATGTTGAAGGTGCATTTCCAATCTCAAACCATTAATCGTTTCATATGGATTGAGAATACCGGACATTTATGTGTTCCGTTGGAACCGATAAGAGGGATTTGTAGTTACGTCATCTTATCTTAGGAACAACAATATATGTAGCTACTGTTTGTTCCTACACATTTTCAAAAGAAAAGAAAAAACACATAAATTGGTCTTGAAAACGAAAAATTAATGTTGCCCAATAGTAAAGATTATGCAGGGAGTTTCAAAATAAAATGTAGACGTTTTTCCTCAAGTTCTATGTTGTTTTCAACGACAATAAAGCTACTGAACAAAACGCCTCATAATCAGCATGGCTTACGCAGTTATTCAGGAACAACGCCACGCGCCTGGCCCTACTACCATAAGTTATACGGGTAGACTGGGAAGTTCCGCATCGTTTTCTTTCTATATTCGTCAACATAACATAAGCTACACAATGCTCACTTAAACCCCTTGTCTTTTGAAACGAGCTGAAGTACCTGTACAATATATTTCAGGACATGATAAACCAGCCCCACTCTTCTGCCAAAGGGGTGTGCGGCTGGAAACCAACCGTCGCAGTTGTCAAGTCTTCTACTTACTAGTCTCTTAACATGTATAATAACTCACTGGTTTGGATAGTGCTAACGTTACAGAACACGAAACTGAACTTCCCTCAGTCTCCAGGAAGCAGAGATCTTACTACGATGCTTCTCGCCGCTAATACATGGCAGTCTTTCATTTGCTAATGTTACCGCCTGGTGGCAGGGGGGAGCGGGAAGGGCATAATGTTTTAGAGAAAACTATAACTTTAGTTATTTGTTTATTCTTCCAACATTAAGTAATAACAGACAATGAATGAAAGAAAATTGCTGCGAAAACAAATGGGATACATACGGTGCTAATAAGTTTTACCGGCAATTTAAGGGAGATGAGCAAGAGAATTGACTTTTGGATGTTCTACATATTTGTATGGTTTCTTTTTAAAATTTCACTGTTATTGCATTACTGTTTAGTTAATATGTACACAAAATTGCGTTCAATTTGGGTAAATACCCCTAGTACAACAAACAAAATTTGACAAACAAAATTATTGCAATTTTTGTATAGGAACTTTGAATCTCATACAAAAATAGTATGAAAATATATTTTAAATAAATATGATGTAAGCATTTTGAAACTATTTATAAACTTATAAGCTAATTTAATCCTTAAAATAAATCATATTTTCAAAGAAAAATATTATTGGTATTAGAGTGTACTTTGTTCTACGGAATATTATTATGGATACTTATGCACTTTCTGGAGAAATTGTAATGGAAGTTAAACAAAAACTGAGACGCATGGAACATTTTGAAGCTATGAAAACGTAGTTTTGAGAAAAGTGTTGTTTTATAAAATAGTAAGCCAAAAAATAGTTGTGTTATACGATCTTTAAATGGATGTAGAGCCGCAGCAAGGGGGTACACGTAAATGTTGGCCCTCTACGGATGCCCAATGGTTCCAATATCCATTTACTGCAACAACTGTTTTCCATTTTTAATCTCTTGTAGTTAAACATTCACTACGTGTTCCTTCACGTTACTGATCCTATGCATGTAGGCAATAAACTGCTGAAGACAACAGCCGGATCCTACATAAAGCTAAACAAAAATAAACTTGATGGTTAATGGAGATAGAATAGTTCATATTGCAACAGCATACTAATATGCATGCACTAATGCAACATACAGCAAATTATTACAAAGAGTGACATAAAGATGTTTATAATATGCTGGTAAGTTGACAATATTTTAAATATATATATGTTAGCAGTTAAGTTAGTTTATTTAATTTACGTAAAGACTGAACGAATTTGGTGGGTGATTCTATGAGGGCGATCAAAGTAGTAACGAACGTTTTGACATAACTAAATAATAATGAAAGATATGAACACAAAACTTGATTTACAAAGTTACAGTACCTTACTCAGTTTCTCTACGTAATCGCTATTACTATCATGGCATTTATCTTCCACCACTAAAGAACTGTGCCAAGATGTTGAGGTTTTCACCGGTTGCGAAATCTTTTTCACCCAAAAAATCATGTATGGTGACCAAAGTGAAGTACCGGGTTCATCAACATATGCTTTCAATTCCCTCATAACTATTGATGAACTTCCACTCTGATCTTTGTGGGGCACGCCAATTCTTCCTTGATTACTCATAAATTATGCGCCATTTCCTCAATGAAGTTTCGGTTTTTTTGTGTAGTATTTAACGCCCGCTTTAACTACTTATGGCACCGCAGGCATGATGATGGAGCACCTGTGGAATGAGATGGCGGGGGAAACCGGAGAACCCGGAGAAAACCCGCCCCAGCGCCGCTTTGTCCACCACAAATCTCACATGCTGTCGCTTGGGATCGAACCCAGGTCATCTAGGTGAGAGGCGAGTGGTCTAACCACTCGGCCACGGCACGGCCGAAGACTCGTTCATTGCATATTACACCTGCGTTATTTGCCTGCAAAATTTGATTGTGCATTAAAAGAAAAAAAAAACAAAAACAAATAAATGCTTTGGCGATAGAAAAGTAACTATAGGCATTGAAAAACTGGTACCACGTGACAATAAATATCTTGACAGAATGGAGATTGCATTGACAAATAGAGTAATATACCGTAACTTTGTAAATACATTGGATAGGTAGAGTCAGACTGAAAAATTCAATGCCATAGCCGGGATTTGAACCACGAATCTTCCGGTCTGTAGCCGATTGCTCTACCACTGAGCTACCTCGGCATCATGCCTGCAATGCTGACTCTACCTATCCATCTCCTGCCCTACACATGGCTGGTGTGAAAAAACAAACTAATACTTTGATATCTTTCGTTATTATTTAGTTATGTCAAATCGCCTGTCATTTTCTGGATGGTGTTCCTATATTTGGAAAATTAGCTACATTCGGTTATAATGTGTTGAACAGTTATTTTATTACAGTTTACACACACACACACACACACACTGCATAGAAGTTTCGTTTAGTCAACATATTATAATCATGCGTTAATTTTGCCTGACCAATTCTTTACCCGGAGAGGAGCATCTAGTGATGTTTGAGAGCGGTGTATTCAATGCATCCCCATGTGGTGGCCATTGTGTAATGACCAGAGACTTGTTCTTCCCCTAACTGCACCCTCCATAAACATCTTGGAGAAAAAGAATGACCTGCACATTCAAGTTCGGTATTTTTTTTTCTTTCTCCCCCCCCCATTCATTTATACCCCGCCATTAACTGCACGTTCATATCGGCAGCATTTCCCTTTGGAACATATTGCCTATCAGCAAACCGGTTAACTCGTATACTGTTGTCATTGTGTTTCTTCTTCTGCTGCGGCATTTTCCCTATTTACAGTTCGCCGTTTTTTCCTCTCTGTTTTTCAAATCAACTTCCCGCAGATTTCATTCTCTTCATATATTTTCCTTCTTCTTATTGGCTACCATCTTAAAATTCTTATAGAACATCTTTTTGCAGTAATTTTATTTACATGCCTATTCCACTGTAATGCTCTATTTCTAAGGTTTTTGTAACATTCATCCTTCTCCGTATTTCTTCATTGTGTAATCTGTTTTCTCGTGTTAGCTGTATACATTAGGATTAGCATTCTAGTTTTGTTTTAATTTTATTCATTAGTACACACTCTCGCTTACTTCCAGACTCTGAGGAGACAGGGAATATTCTTGGAAAAAATTCGAATCCTCAGCCGGGAACCGAATCCAGGAAACTTCGCAGGAGCTCTAGTGATTCAGCAACGTGGCCAGCTCATGTGCACGTTGTTGCCACAGTTTAAATCTGTATTTAAACCAAAACTTGTCAGCCGACTTCCACTTCTGCGAAATATAATAATGCTGTTTAATTGTCATGATTATCTAATTCACAACTGAAGTAAAAGCATAATAATTACATATATTTCAAACAGGTTAGAATACAAATGAGGAGCATCTACATTAATAATTACACCACAAGAATGATAGTGCAATATAATATGTCCTAGGGAAACTAAGAAACGCATCCCGTATAAAACTTGCAAATAAAAGTACGACATATAATCGTTTACAGATACATGTTTGGGTCAGACTTCAAAGCGGTCCGTTTGCTTTGTAGCCGCTTAGGTTGCGCAATCGTTGAACTTTCTATAACCTAACTCAATCTTTTTCAAATCGACTTGTATGAGTAAGAGTGCACGGGCGAACTCAACGACAAAATTCGGAGCAGAGCTAGAGGGAGAGCGTGGTATCCAATATGGCACTAGACAAGGATCATACCATAATACTTGAGTTCTGCCACTTCATTTCCACGTGTGATTCAACCGTAATGATAGCTTGCCCTCAATCCTGGCCGGTACCCATGGCCACACTCGCTAAAGCGTCTCGCTTTGGTGCTTCGTGGGCAGGGGATCGTGGGTTCGAGTCCCGCCTTGGGCATGGGTGTTATATGTTTGTGCAATGTGTCTATGTTTGTAAAGGAACAGTAAAACCAGTAATCTGTAAAACCTACGGGGGGAAATGTAAATGGGGATACAGGGCCGGAGTCCTGATCAGACTCCGGTACTGTTTTATAAAAAAAAAAATCCTGCGCAGTGTTGCAAATTGGTAGTAAACCCCTGTGAGACTCGAGTTACTCACTGAGCTTTTTCGTGCGTACCCAAGCTGGAACAGCCTGGGTCGGTTTACCTAACGGTGCACGGTTTACGGTTAGCTTTTTCAACTCGAATGACAAATAAATTATAATTGACCTAACTTTGCTTTTTCTGAAATTATTGTACAATGGTGTATGATTTATAGGATAAATCCTCTCCTTTATAATAATTTTAAACTCTTATAGCCTCGGTTACTTCTAATAACGTATTAAAAATCCCTTGATTAGCATTTAAAACTAGGAATTATATATTTACATAATAGTTTAAATTATTTAGTTTTTTACTTTCTATACGAAGTACTGATATAGATGACCTGGAATGCGATGACTTGGGAAACCGGAGAACCCGGAGAAACCGCGTCCCTGCGCCGCTTTGTCCACCACAAATCCCACATGTGGTCGCCTGGGATCGAAGCCGAGCCACCTTGGTGAGAGGCGAGTGGTCTAACCAATCGGCCACGGCGCTGCCGCATCCAGTACTATGTACCTACGAACATAGTTGATAGTGAAGTTATTCCACCTAATAATTCGATACCGTGATTTCGCTGCAATACATGTGAACCTCAGAATTCAGAAACAATGCGACACAATATTCTCAGGAAAATCCGCCTAATCAAACTACTCTTCATATGGGAGATTTTTCCAAATGTGTTACTTTCTCAAAATGGTTCTAACGACTTTGATTAAAATGCAGAATATTAAAGACATGTATATGACAAACACAATTATATATCTTGAATTTGCTGAGAATAGGCTCTCAAGTCCCCTTCATTCTGAATGACTTTTGCATAGCTAGTAAACCGTAAGAGAAAAAGCAAAAAAATTGCTTGACAAAAAGCAAGAAAAAGAAAGAAAAAACAGCTAAATCTCATTAAAATATGAAATTTATGTTATAAATTATTACACAAAAATGTTAAAATATCAAAGGACGTGAAACTTCGGCGTAACGTCCGATTTAGTAAGTTTTTTAATAACTAACGTAGGTGAAATTTTAAACCTTTCTGCTTTCTCTTTGATCCCGTAGTTAGTCAAAAACATAAAAGCTACATACAACGAGTAGAGAGCTAAGATATGAATATGAAAATTTCGCTCTCCCAGACCACCAAGCTCTTCTCTTTGGAAACGACACATAATCTAGAGAAAATAATCCTTGAGTATTAATTATAAAATCTCGGTTCACCTATTTCTAATGTTAGTCATAATTTGCATTAACAATACAGCATAGCTATTTTTATTTTCTTTAGCGTAATATATGTACAACGTACATATCGAGTTTTATGAGAAATACATGCTTTGAGACATTCCGGAAGTCACCCTCCATGGTGTAATGGTTACATGCTAACTTCACATACCCAAAATCGCGGGTTTAAACCCGGCGGAGGACGATGGATTTTTTCGGGCATGAAAATCCTTAGTATAGTTTGTTTCGGAAGGGTAGTGAAGCCGTTGGTCCCATGTCGTAGATCTACGGCTCGTAAAAGAACCTCAAGTCTGATAAAAGAGCTCTCTAAGCAAAATTAAGGGATCTTTCACGCCAGTAGGTATAGAATGTGACGATGAGAACCACAGCAGTTAAAGAGCGTCTATTAATAAAACTCCATTTACATTTTAGACCATCTAATCATTTTTAGAAAAGCGTCAGTGTGTGTTTGTGTGGACATAACTCAAAAACGAAAAGTTTAAATAACAAACTTGGCATTTAAGCTTAACGTCACCCAAGGAGCAAACGAAGATTTTAACGAAAAATTCTCCACCTCAAACTACCCTTTACATGGAAAAATTTTTGAAGGTTTTGATTTTATCAAAATTTTGCATAACTGGTAAACTGTAAGAGACAGACAAAAGCTGTTACAACACAAACAATGTAGAGCCTATCAAATAATTAATTTATCATATATATTTTTGTAGAGTACTTCACTGTTTTCCGAGATATTCTTTGTTTGAATTGTAAACTGCGCAACTTTTCTCAAATGGGCAATCACCTTTCGTTTCATCTCTTTTATTTACTTCAGTTCTTCACATAACGACTGACTTTTAAAATATCTGACTATCGCTTTAGCTTAGTGTATTCCTTTATTTTCCTTCTGTTTACAAGAAAGAAAATTTCAAGAGAATAACTGCCAATACTTGGCTCGAGTAGCATGATGTAGATAAACAAATAAACTTTTGTAAGAATAGAACATGGATTAAGTTTAGAAAATATTGTTGCATTCAGTGTCAAAGTTTTCATTTCATTATGTTAAATAGGTATTGAGAAATGTTAAATAGGCATTGAGAAACTTAAAATTTGGCAGCTAAATATTGTAAAAAGATTTATTTACAGCTATCCAGTGTCTTTAATATATGTATAATAGGCATAGCAAGATATGCAATATTGTGATCGATTATTTGTGGCGTCTCATTCTCAATATTATGAAGGTTATGAAGCGTCATCGCCGCTTAAAATCTGCTAAATCATTGACCATCGAGTGAGAAGCCTCTTGCATGACATGACAAAATCTAAACCTGACCTTACGACACTAGCATTGTAACCAAGTACAACTGAAAAGGTTATTCTGGGGAAGCCCTGCTTCAGCCTGATCTCTCGAGCAATATATATCTTGAAATTAGTTATTAAACGCAATTGATCAATCTTCGGCAAATGCAAAAATCAGTGTATTTCGATTTTGTATATGTTTACAAATATTGTTATATACTTACAGATTGTATCCATGTTTTCTCTTACGTAGCCCAAATCATGTACTGATCTACGGGTTGAATAAAGAGAAAAGAGGAAAGAAAAATGAAATGCGAAATGTGTTTGACACATGCAGTGTCCCACATTAATTTGTTTCAACACATCGGTGATGACTGCAAAGTCCATGTTCAAGGAATTGTAGAGTTTCGTCACTATATCTCGACCCTGACGTTACCAAAGGATAATGGGGAAAAAGAAGCTGAAGAGGAACGAGAGAGAGAAAGAGAGAGCGAGAGAGAGAAACAGTAGACATCAGCCTTGCCATCTACCATATGATAGTATTTTTAAATTGTAAGAATTGCTACATTTTACCGATTATTTCGTTCATGACACATGATCGTAGGAAGTGGCCAATTCAGTACATTGGCGCGTAAAATTCCAACCAATCGGAATTCATTATCTCTGCATTTTAATCGTTATTTATCACACCCACGTTCAATTGTTTTTTCTCTGAATATCAATGTGCAGTGATATTTCCGTACATAATGTCGGAAGTTCCAATAGATATATTAATTGCATTATGCTTGACCAAGCCAAAATAATAGAATGTAGCAATACAAAGAGATCTGAAATATATGATATGGACATCAAGTTGCAGTGATTTCGGTGCAAATATACGTCAAGACAAATGGGATTTTGGGAATATTATTCTTCACGTCCATATAGGCTAATCATTGTCACTTTATTCACGAAATAGTCTTATTAAATACAACTCGAGCTACAACTTTTGCGAGCGAATTTATCGATAAAAATTGGAGTTCTCGTTATATTACTTATGATAAATACTAATATCCTCATACTTATTCGATTTTTACGTTTAGAATAATAGCCCCAAACATTTTCATATATACTTTAGGAAAACAGGAGACAATTGCTGACAGTAAGAGCAATGAAAAACTGACTTTATTTAGAAAAGAAAAAACGAGAAAAAAAATTGATGTGTTCCATTCACATGAGTTTCTCTACATCTCTGTAACAAATTATCGTTAAAAAGTGTAATCTTCTATCTGCTTCATGCTAATAGAGATAACCATTAACAGAAACGTTTTCTTGTAAATAGAAGGGAAATAATGGATTACACTAGGCTAAAACCATAATCAACTCTTTTAAAAGCTGGTTGCCATGTAGTTGAAATCCGTTTCTATGCAGTTTATAACTTTCCATGTGAGAAAAGTTTTAAGTATTTTAAATCTGAAACAAATAATAAGGAATATCTCAGAAATACTCAATTCAACGAAAAAATCGTATATGAATAAATTGTGTGTAGTAAGTTTTTGTCTATTTCTTACGGTTTACTCGTTACGCAAAATTTATTCTGAATAAAGAGGTCTTTAGAGACTATTCCAGAAAATTCCAGATTTATATTTTATTTGCATTATAAATAACTTTAATAAACAGTATTTTAGTCAAAATCGTTACAGCCATTTTTGAGAAAGTAAAAAGTTTCGTAATTTTTTCCAAGTAATGTGTAATTTGGGGTGAGGGTATTTTTCAAAAAATCTTTGTGTCGCATCCCTGGAACATACTAAACTTAAATACAAGTTTGGTATTTTGCCGACTTTTCGTGTTTATTGTTGTTTTTTCATACATTTATTTTAAGTCGCCTAACTGCAAGGTCTTTTAGCGACTTTTAAAACATGATACAAATTTTCATATATTGGATAAACATATAACATTATACAGCACATTAACTTTACAATATTTCCAAACTAAAATATTTAACAAATTTACATACATTGTATAGTGAGATTGCATTGTGAAACAGATTTATAATAATTTATCATACAATTTGGTGCATTTAAAATGCTGTATCAGTCTAAGACATGAGCTCGAATCCTTCATTGACAACTTTAGACTGTCTGAAATCTTGAGCTTTTTCCTGTAGAGTTGGTAGTGCGGGCAGTCCTCGACTAAGTGCTGGATACTGTTCCTTGTATTGCAGCTTGTGCATTGTGGTGGCTCTTCTTTATAGAGTATATAGGAGTGTGTAAGTTTTGTATGTCCAATTCGGATTCTGGTTATGTGTATCTGGTCACGGGAATCTACGAATTTGACTGAAAATGGTGCTGTAGAATGACCTCTTGCATCGTGGAGTTTACTTTTGAGAGAGGTAACACAAGAGTTTTTCCATGTATCGAGGAGAGTTCTTTTCAAATGAGCGTTGACGTCTTGATTTGGAATTTTCGCACTTGGAAGATTTGTTGCATCTTTGGCTGCTTTGTCGGCTAAATAATTTCTATGTATGTTGACGTGTGAAGGAATCCAAATTAATACTGTGGTTTTTTTTCTTCGTGAAAATACAATTGAGGAGGTGATGAATTTCATTAATTAGAGAATGAGCTGTTGAAATATCTTGAATGGCTTTTGGAGACAGTAAGCACGAGAAAAGGCGTTTCGCTATCCAGTTTGTTAATGTAAGTTATAGCTTCCTTGATGGCAAACAATTCACATGTGAAAATTGTACATAGTTGTGGCAGTTTGTGGAGTATGTTGTTCTCATAGTCAATAATGACGGCGCAGCCACAGCCATTATTAGTCTTTGAACCGTCAATGAACATTTGTCGGTGATCTGGATATTCTTCCAGCACATCCTGGAGCATTTTTGTAAACTATCACAAACATCTGTTTTGTTTGTAAGGTCAAAGTTCACTTGTATTGGAGTCTCCATAAGATGTTTCCATCATTGGAGGAATTGTGAAGTTTAGCTCTTGCAGAGTTTGGTGGATCCTTATATGAAACGGTTCAGGGCTTGTAAGTTTATCTGTGTATTTGTGATACGACCTGTTTTCTTTTGAAAAAAGCAATAGTACATTAGACACTCAGGTTTAGATCTGATTTTTAAAGCATACGAAATGCTTAGTTGTTTTCTTTGAACGTCCAGAGGAGGTTCATTGGCTTCGATCAGTAGACTACTAACTGGACTAGTCCGAAAGACCCAAAGTGTAGTCTCAACGAAGGTGTATGAATGGAGTCCAGCATTCTGAAAGTTGAGGGCTTAGCGGAATTATAGGCTATACAACCATACTCTTGCTTAGATCTTACAAAAGACCTGTAGGAAGCAATCATACTTGGAAATCTGCTCCCCAGTTCTGCGCAGCAAACGATCTAAGAACATTTAATCTTCTACTGCACTCATCTCTTAGATGTTTTAAGTGTGGTATCCATGTAAGCTTCCTGTCGAAAACCATTCCTAAAATGTTCACGGTTTCTTCTTGAGAGATTTTTATTTTTTTTTTGTTTTGTTTTTGTGTTATTTTGTTCACAGACACTCGGACTTTTTTCTAAAAATGCTTTATTTGGATACAGGGGACCATAAAGCGTACATTTCCGCTGAAATCTCGGTATCAAATTTTTGGGTGGAATGCAATACCTTCTCTACACACTACATAGTACGTGTAAAGAAAGTAGAAAGAAAAGTCCCCGATTACCTTTATTATTCTACCTCTGTAGTCGTTATAGGAGCACAGTGATTATCATGATCATCATCATCACCTAACATTAAACTTCGTGGCGCAACAGCTCGAGGTCGGGCCAAGGCCTACTGTCCGACGCTGCGTCCGACCTCTGCCCTCACAGGCGTCATGAGTGGGGTGCAATGCTAGTAGGGTGCTTAGGGTGCCGGTTAAACGGCCCACGCTACCTAGAGCCGCTACCTACCTTGTTATTCGTTTCAGTTTTAAAATACCTAAACTTTTCTCATACGGAAATTTCTTAACTCATAGGCATACAAAGAAACTGATTCCATTACATAGCAACTAACTTAAAAGATTTGACTATCGCTTTAACGCAGTGTATTCTTTTATTTTCCTTCTGCTTAGAAGCAAGTAATAGAACCATTTCTGCTAATATTTTTCTCGATTAGCATGAAGTAGAGAATAAGCTTTTAACAATAATGTGATACAGAGATGCAGATAAAGTCATGTGAATGGAACACACAAGCGTTCACTTGCTGCAATATAAATGTGTAATTTGTAGTAAAAAAATGTATTTTTCTAAATATATTTTGTGCTTTACTTGACGCTTTAGTTATTTTATTACTTTCTATATACGCACTATGTACATAGTGTGTAGAGAAGGTATTGCACTCCACCAAAAATTCGATACCGAGATTTCACCGGAAATATATGTTTTAGGGTCGCCAATATCCAAAAAAAGCATTTTCACAGAAAGGTCCGTGTGTGTGTTTGTCCGTGTGTCTGTGAACACGATAACTCAAAAACGAAAAGTCGGCAAAATACCAAACTTGGTATTTAAGCTTAGTATCTTCCAGGGATACCACACGAAGATTTTGAGAAAAATCCCCCACCCCCAACTACCCTTTACATGGAACATTTTTCGAAAATGTTGATTTTCTCAAAAATGGCTCTAACGATTTTGATTAAAATTTCGTTTATTAAAGATATTTACCTGACAAATAAAATGTATATCTTGAATTTTCTGGGAATAGCCTCTGAAGAGTAGTTTATTTTGGATGAATTTTACTGAATTTTGAATAACTGCTAAACCGTAGGAGATGGACAAAAACTTGCTCCACAAAAAATGTAGAGTACATTAAAACACACAATTTATGTTACATACATTTTTTCGTGGAGTTCGTCGTTTTTGAGACATTCCTTATTTTTGGTTTCTGCTATGAAAAACGTCTACTTTTCTCATACAGGAACTTGTCAGCTCCTATCCATATAAACAAAGGAACTTCATTGACATAGCAACCAGCTTTCGACTAGCACTTTAACTTGGTAGTCCTTTATTTCGCTCCTACTTACAAGGAAGCAAGTAATAAGACTATTTCTGCTAATTTTTTCTGATTAGCATAAAGCAAATAGAAGTATAAGCTTTTTAAGAATAATTTGTTGCAGGGATATAGAGAAAGTCATGTGAATGGTACACATCAGATTTTTAAGTCTGTTTTATAACTTTTGCATATACTTTTATGCTACATTCAAGAGAGTTATTTATCAGTAGCTAGTACAACGTTCTCACTTACCTTTCTTGAAGACTAAGTGTACATTGTATGTCATAAATAAAATCTAGAAGTTCATTGCAGACTACTACTTTATTTTGGCTATATTGCAGATGTGCTAGGACGCCACTGGTGACGTTCGATGCTTGTTCATAATGAGCTAAGTAAATATTATGGTTTAACACTCCAGAGTACACTGACAATGTCGTTCCCACGTGACAGATGCATCTTTCTGTAGTATAGCTATGTTTTTGCGCACTTCAAAACATTTACACGCGTGCAAATAATCGTTTGTCTCTTAGTTGAGCTCGTATTTCACTAAGGAAATGAATGATATAGCTACATGACTAAGAATACGGATATGGCATTTTTATTATCATGGTAGGGCATCAATTCCTAACCTTTTCCGAATTTAGTTCTTCTCAAGATTTTAATTTTTTTTTTTTTTTTCGTAGTCATGTTGATGAAAGGAAAAAAAGAAAAGTCAAATAAGTCAGACACTTTATGAGAAATATAATAGAAAAGAGAGAAAAACAGGAGGGGAACATAGACGATAGAGTGGAATAGATAGCACAAAAATTGAGTATCACACTAACAATCAGGGAGCTAAGCGGCTATAGCGCATAAGACGTATACAAACCTAACTTGACCATTAGTAAAATAGCTTAAGTGTTGGAAATTACTTTGTAAAGAATGGAAAATGTATTATAAGTGCAATAAATTATGTCATGGCACATTATAATTGCAGATACCGGTTTGTTCACAACTACCGGAAGTATGTAGCGACTTCGGTCACACACAAGTGTATGTAGCTGTATCAAAATTAATCATTAAAAGAATGTATTTGTGGAATATTAGATAATTCATTTCGAATTTTACCAACACTTGAGATCAAATTAACATATCTACTCTCTTAATCGACTGGCTGGTGAGGAAACCACAATAATATTACAATTTACAACTACTCTCCAACCTAAATAAATACTTGTTTGGAAGAAATTCATGTTATTTTTTCTCCTTCTCAATAATACTTTTAACAATTCTAATCACAATTTCATAAGTTTGAAACACTCCCTGATGAGACCGCGTTGTTGCCGAGTGGCTAGACCACTCACATTTCACATTTCACCTGGGTTCGATCCCAGGCGACCGCAAGTGGGATTTATGGTGGAGAAAGGAGCGCAAGGGCGGTTTTCTCCGGGTTCCCCCGCCATCGACTTCCACCGGTGCTCCATCTTAATTCCATGCATCATCAGTGTCATCGCCTGTGGTGCCATAAATAGTAAAAGCGGGCGTTAAACCCTATAAAAAGACAAGTAAAGAATAAAATAACATTTTGACTCTCTTATGAAGAGCATGCAAGAGAACTCTCGGTTTGCATTGATTTTTACGTTACTGAGATATCTTAGAATATACCAACTTCACTATATACGTAATAAGATTTCTCTCTCTTTAAAACTTAAGTTCCTTTGAAGAAGTTTTGGTCAGTAAAATTTTCGAAATTTATGCCATTATTTGTATAATTTATTGCACGTTTCAAACATCCGAGCCTTGTTTCAACTTTATGAAAAATGTTATTTTAAGCATAAGCTGTGAATAATAGCAAGAAGAGAGAAGAACTATGAATTTGATACATTCATATGACTTTCTCTGCGTGTATAGTTTATTCATGTTCATAAAATTATCTAGAGAAACTTAGTTCTAGGTCTATTGATTTTTATTGAGAAGTATTAAAAAAATCGAACCATTGATAACGGATATCTCGGAAATGGTTTATGTGCCGAGTCCTGCTTACCTAGGATTAGGGAAATTTACTTGCAATTCTTCGTGACGTACGTTTGGAAGAGATTGACTTCCAGACTTTTCGCTTTTAATTTATTTACATAGTACATGGTATGTAAGTAGAGAAGGTGTTGCATCACACCCAAAAATTCTATACCGAGATTTCCAGAAAATACACATTTAGGATCCCCTGTATGAAAAATAAATCATTTCTATAAAAATATCTGTGTGTGTTTCCTTGAGCATGATAACTCAAAAACGAAAAGGCAGTAAAATAAACTTGATATATTAGTTTAGTATTTTCGAAGGATGCAAAATAATGATTTGGAGGAAAATTCCCCCATCACAAACTAACTTTTACATGGAAAATATTTAAATATTTTGATTTTCTCAAAATGGCTCTAACAGTTTTTATTAAAATTCCGTATATTAAAAACATTTACATGACAAATAAAAGTAGTTCTATTTTCAATTTTCTGGGAATAGCCTCTGAAGAGCTCTTCATTCTCGATGAGTTTTGTTGAATTTTGCATAACTAATAAACCCTATTTAACAAAAATAATTCTCATTAAAATATATTATTTATGTCATATACATTTTTTTCGTGGAGTTGGCCATTTCTTCCATATTCGTTGTTATTGGTTTAGTTCAAAAATGTTTAAAACTTTTCTCATAGGGAATTTGTCAACTCCTGGCAATGCAAAGAAATGGATTTCAATCACATAGCAACAAGCGTTTAAAAGATTCGACTTTCGACTTAGCCTAGAGTATTACCTTATTTTCCACCTACTTACAAGAAAGCAAGTAATAAGACCATTTCTGCTAATGTATAACACGAGTAGCATGGAGTAGATAAAAGAATATGTTTTAATAATAATTTGTTACAGAGATGTAGAGAAAATCATGTGAATGGACTCATCAGGTTTTTAGAAAAAGGTGCGCGCGCAAGTGTGTGTGTATGTGTGTATAGGTGTGTGTGTGTGTGTAGTTTTTTGGTAGTGTTTAACGCTCGGTTTTATCACTTGTGGCACCGCAGGCGATGACACTGATGATACATGGAAGGAAGATGGAGTACCAGTGGAATGCGATGGCGGAGGAAACCGGAGAAAAACTACCCCTGCGCCGCTTGTCCACCATAAATCTCACATGCGGTTGCTTGGGATCGAACCCGGCCTAGTTGAAAGGTGAGTAGTCGAACCAGTCCGCCACGGCGCGGCCTTGTCCGGGGGTATGATGAAATCTATAAAATATCAAATTTCGCATTTAAGTTTAGTATCTTCCAAGGAATGTACACGAAGATTGAGAAAAATTCCGTCATCCCAAACTACCCTTTACATGGAAAACATTTTTAAAATTTTGATTTTGTGAAAAATGGCTCTAATAATTTTCTTAATTGTAAACAAAATCTATGTCCTGAATTTCCTGGGAATAGACTCTGAAAACCTCTTCATTCTGGAGGCATTTTGCATAACTGCTAAACCCTAAAAGATAGACCAAAGCTTGCTGCACAAAAAAATATCGATCTCGTTAACACACACAATTTATGTTATAAGCGTTCTTTTTCGTGGGGTTAGATATTTCCTAGATATTCCTTATTATGCGTCAGTTTTTAAAATAATTAGAAACTTTTTTTTCACACAGGAATTTGTCAACTACTAGCCATGCAAAGAAACAAATTTCAATCATATAGCAACAACTTTTAAAATATTTAACAATTGCTTTGGTCTAATGTATTCTCCTATTTCCCTTCTACTTACATTAAAGTAATTAATAAAACCATTTTTGCTATCTTTTCATTTTGATTAGTACGAACTAGAGTGAAGGCAAAGCTTACGCAAGAATAATCGCTAGAGAAAAATAATGTATATGGAACACATCAGAATTTTACTCGTTCTAATCCAGAGTTTTTCATCCGGCCCTTTTTCAAAACATATTTGGGATTCAGATCTTCTCAAAACAATGTTTCGGTGAAATATCGATATCGAAATTTTGTATGAAAAGTAATATCTTCTCTAGCTACTATGTACGCGCTAGAGGAAGTAATAAGTATTTGCAGATAATAAGTGATAATAAATTGAGTTTTTTTCTGAGACAGGCGGACGCCGCCGAGGCAGAGTGGTTAGACCATTCACTTCCCACCTAGCCGGACCGGGTTCACTCGCGGGGACGGCATGCGGGATTTAAGGTTGACAAAGGAGCTTCTGAATGGGGTTTCTCAGAGTTCTTCAGTTTCCCCCGTCATTCATTCCATTATTTGTTTCAGCATTGCATTTCCTTTCATTAATTTTGCATCATTTTCGTATCATTCATTTATTCGCATTCTCTCCAGTTATTGGCTGATCCCTCATTCCTGGAAACTTTGATCCATAGACCATCTGCTCCACAATAGGCATTTGACCTCAGGCATTAGCTTTAAGTTCTGGCAGAGTAAACATGTAACAAAGAAAGAGACAGTTTTATAAAGATACAATTTTTTATTTATAAAAGCTTAGTTCACAGAGGCATATACTCTTGGTCTTTTGGTTTTATTTTACAAAACATCAGTTAAACTTATAATGCGAATATTTGTATGTTTATAACTATGCATTAAATACCAGGTTGCCCTACTGCCCCGTATTTGTCGTGTGCAGATATCCGTTAGTGCGTTAAAAGAGTTGCAGATCTCAACGGGGCTAATTGAAGTTAAAACTAACCAGTGGAGAACTATACGAGAGAGACCTTGTTTGATCCCTCCCAATGGGCGCGATCTCCGTAAAAAGCAAGACGAGTAAAGCAAAGCTCGTTCTCGCTAGTTCTCCACTGGGTGATTTTAATTTGAAATAACCCCATTGAGTTCTGCAATTCTTAGCACACCAAGGGCTATCTGCGCATTTCAAATACAGGGGCCACCTAATATAATATCACCGGGTATACGAAATGAAAATGTGAAGGGAGAATTTACGCATTTTGTTTATCTTCATACATTCGTAAAAGTATCTTCTCGAAAACTGCAAATAATATAACGTTTTTTACTTTCTCTATTTAGTACATATATACAGAAAGTATTGCACTCAACCCAAAAACTTGATACCAAAATTTCACGGTAAATACCCTTATTAGAGCCACCGTATAAAAAAAAAAACATTTTTAGAGCCAGGTCCCGTGTGTGTGTGTGTGTGTGTGTGTGTGCGTGTGCGTGTGCGTGCGTGTGTGCGAACAGATAACTCAAGAACGAAAAGTCGGTAAATACCAAACTTAGTATTTAAGTTTCGTATCTTCCAAGGGTGCGACACGAATATTTTGATGAAACTACCCTAAGTACCTTTAATATGCAAAAAATTTCGAAAATTTTGATTTTCTTAAAAATGGCTCTAATGGTTTTAATTAAACACAACAAATAAAATGTATATCTTGAACTTTCTGGGAATAATCTCTGAATATATTCTCTGACCAGGAACTATAGATGAATAAACCATAATAGAGAAAGAGAGAGAGAGAGAGAGTGAGAGAGAGACAAAAACTTACTACTCAAAATGTAGACCTTATTATATATTTTTTTTTTTGATTTGACCATTTTTGAGACATTCTTTGTTATTGGTTTCAGTTTTAAAATATTTGAAATTTGTCTCATTTGGGACTTTTTCAACTGCTGGTCGTTCAATCACACAACAATCGGCTTTTAAAACATGTGACTATCGCTTTAATCAAGTGTATTCCTGTTTCTCTCTTCTACTTGCAAGAAAGCAAGTAATAAGACTATTTCTGCTAGTGGTTATTTTGATTGTTATGAAGTAGATAGAATAAGCGTTTTAACAATTTGTTAGGGATGTAGGCAAAGGCATCTGAATGAAATACGTCAAATATTTTATTTTCAGGTAAGCAACTATTAAATTTATTTATACAGTATTCCACGGTATCGCTCTACCGTAAAACTATAGTTATAAATTCACTTTCAGGCAGGAAGTGCACTTCTGTTTACAGGTTATTTATAGATTTGTCGTCTTCAAGGAAGACCGAGGCCAACGTTCCGGTCTCGTGTATGATTTCCTGTCTCTTTCATAATATGTTTTTAAATGCAAATTAAATTATGCGTGAGAAGAAGGGCACTATTGTTTACTGTGGACAGATTTTTAGTAGTACCTTAACTGTTTAAGACTTCAAATAAATGCTACCGGGTATTTACTAAACATAAAACTATCTCCAACATTTACCTACCTATATCAAGTAGGTAACGGGAAGTATTGTTTTCTACCCCCCAAAAACCTTATGTATTCCATTCACATGATTTTCTTTACAGCTCTGAAACAAACTATTGTTAATAAGCATATACTTCTATCCACTTCATGCTAATCAAGATAAACATTAGCAGAAAGGGTCTTATTACTTGCTTCCTTGTATGTAGAAAGGAAATAAGGGAGTATCACAGGTAAAATCAGTAGTTAAAACTTTTAAAAGCTGGTTGCTATGTGATTGAAGTACCTTTATTATTATGGACCGGAGTTGACAAATTCCCATATGAGAAAAGTATTAAGTATTTTAAAGCTAAAACCTCAATAATACCTCAAAGGCCTTCAACTCCACGAAAAAATGTATGTAATATAAATTGTATGTTTGAACCAGATCTACATTACTTGTTAAAAATGTTTTTGCCTCTCTCTTACGGTTTACCAGTTATGCAAAATTCCGCAAAATTCATCCAGAATAAATATGTCTTCAGAGCTTATTACCAGAGTATTGAATATATACATTTTATTTGTCATGTAAATATCTTCAGTATAAGAGATTTTAATCAACATCGTTAGAGCCATTTTGAGAAAATCGACATTTTTGAATTTTTCTGCATGTAAAGAATATTGAATATATACATTTTATTTGTGATGTAAATATCTTCAGTATAAGAGATTTTAATCAAAATCGTTACAGCCATTTTGAGAAAATCAACATTTTTGAATATTTTTTGCAAGTAAAGAGTAAGTGTCGCATTCTTGGAAGTTACCGAACTTAAATACAAAGTTTGGTATTCAAAAGTCCTTTTGTTTTTGAGCTATGCTACCCCCCCCCCCCCACACACACACACAAAGACAGTTTTCTATTTTTTTTTTTTTGTTTAAGGGGATTTCAAACATTTATTTCTGGTGAAATCTCGAATATAAAATTTTTGGATACAGCATAATACCTTCTCTATACACTATGTATATACTACTTGTAGAGAAATTAATAAAATGTCTGATGCGTTACACTCAAATGACTTTTTCTAGCTGCTCTACAAACTTCTTACAAAAGATTATTCTTGTATATACAAATGCTAATTGAGTTAAACATTAGTAGAATATTCTTATTACTTAGTTCATTATAAGTAGAAGGAAACTAAAGGAATGCGCTGTGCTAAAGAGATAATCAAATGTTTTAAAAGCTGTCGTTATGGAATTGTCAATGCAAATCGCTTCTTTGCTTGGCCAGGAGTAGAACAAAAGAACAGCGGACACTTCCTGTCATGAGAAAAGTGTAACTACTTTACAGTTGAAATCAATAACAAGGAATATCTTGGAAACGGTTACCTCCTAAACAAAATCGTATGTTTTGACCATATCTACATACATTTTTGTGTACTAAGGTTTTGTCTAGCTCTTACGGTTTAGCAGTTAAGCAAAATTCGGCAATATTCATCCAGCATAAAGAGGTATTCAGAGGCTCTACCCAAAAAATTTAAGATAAACATTTTATTTGGAATGTAAACATATTTAATACACATGATTTTAATCAAAATCGTCAGAGCCAGTTTTGAGAAAATATAAATGTTCGAAATTTTTTGCATGTAAAGGGTAGTTTGTGCAGGGGGGAATTTTTGTTTAAAGAGTCGTGTCGCAGCCTTAGAAGATACTAAACCTAAATACCAATTTTGGTATTTAACCGTTTTTTCGTTTTTGAGCTATGCTGTCCAAAGGCATACACAACAGGACCTTTTTCTAAAAATGCTTTCTTGGAACTCAGGGGACCAAAAAACATATATTTCTGGTGAAATCTCGACATTGAATTTTTGTATGGAATACAATACCTTCACTATCCACTGTGTATATTGTTCGTGCGAGAAAATAAAAATCTGATATGTTCCATTCACACGACTTTCTATACATCTCTGTAACAAATTATTGTTAATAAGCTTGTTCTTTTATCCATTTCATGCTAAAACATTAGCAAAAAGATACCTATTATTTAATTCGTTGTAGATAGAAGGGAAATAAAAGAATACACTAGGTTAAACAGATAGTCAAATGATTTAAAAATGTTGTTGCTATAGGATTGAAATGCGTTTCATTGCGTGACCAAGAGTCGACAAGTTTCCGTATGAGAAAATGCTTGAATATTTAAAATCTAAGTCAACATCAAGGAATATCTCGAAAACGGCCAACTCCATGAGAAATGCGTATATGACATAACTTCTGTGTTTTATCGAGATCTACCTCTTTTGTGTAATAAGTTTTTGACTATCTCTTACGGTTTGCCAGTTTTGTAAAATTCCGTAAACTTCATCCAAAATAAAGATGTTTTCAGAGGGTATTCCCAGAAAATCCAAGATATTCATTTACTTTTGTATAAAAATATCTTAAAGATAAGATATTTTAATTAAACCGTTATAGTCATTTTAAAGGAAATCAAAAATTTCGAAAAATATTCCATATAAAGGGTAGTTGTGGGTGGGGGACTTTCTTGAAAATCTTTTTGTTGCATCCTTTGAAGATACCAAACTTAAATTCCAAGTAAGGTATTTAACGGTCTTTTCGCTTTTCAGTTATGCTGTCCAAAGTCACACACACATCTCTTTTTATAATTCTTTTTTATTCAGGGTGACCCAAAACATGTATTTCCGGTGAAATCTCGGTATCGAATTTTTGGGTGCATTACAATATCTTTCCCCTGAATCCAAAAACAAAACATTTTTAGTAAAAGGGCTTTTTATATAGGTGTGTGAGTGTGTATGTTACTAATGTTGGTATCCTTTAAGGATGCGACGCGAAGATCATTATATGCGTTTTTTTGTGGAGTTTATCGTTTTTGAGATATTCCTTGTAATTGGTTTCAGATTTAAAATACTTGACAAATTCCCGAATGAGAAAAGTTAACTCCTGTCCATATAAACAAAGGAGCTTCAATCACATAGCAACCAGCTGTTGACTATCACCTTAACCCATGGTACTCCTTTATTTCGCTTCTATTTACAAGGAAGCACGAAAGAAGACTATTTCTGCTAATTTTTTCTCTATTAACATGAAGTAAATAGAAGCATAAACTTCTTAACAATAATTTGTTGCAGAGATGTAGAGAAAGTCATGTGAATTGAACAAATGTTTTCTACTTTCTATATACATTCTCTGTGTATAGTGTATAGAGAAGGTATTGTAATGCACCCAAAAATTCGATATCGAGATTTCACCGGAAATACACGTTTTAGGTCCCCTTGAATCCAAAAAAAAAAACATTTTTGGAAAAAGGTCTGTGTGTGTATGTCTTTAGACAACATAACTCAAAAACGAAAAGTACGTTAAATACCAAACTTGGTATTTGAGTTTGTTATCTTCAAACGATGCGACATCAAGATTTTCAAGAATATCGCCCCACCCCCAGCTACCCTTTACATGGAAATTTTTCGAAAATGTTGATTTTCTCAAAAATGACTAACGATTTTGTTTAACATATGTGTTGTATTAATTATATTTGCCTGAAAAATAAAATGTATCTTGACCTTTCCTCTGAAGACTACTTTATTATAGATGAATTTTACGGAATTTTGCAAAACTGGCAAACCGTAAGATACAGGCAAAAATTACTGAACAGAAAATGTAGAGCTCGTTAAAACACACAATTTATGTTACATATATATTTTTTTTTCTTGGAGTGGTCTTTTTTTTAGGTATTGCTTGGTATTGGTTTCAGCTTTAAAAAACTTATACTTTTCTCATACGGGAATTTGTCTACTCCTGTCCGTACAAACAAAGGAACTTCAGTCACATAGCCACCGGCTTTTGACCAATACTTTAGCCTACACTACTACCTTATTTCCCTTCTACTTGCATGGAGACAAGTAATAATACTATATCTGCTTTTTTTTTTTTTCGATTATCACGAAGTAAATAGAAGCACACACTTTTTAACAATAATTTGTTGTAGAGATGTAGAGAACGTTATGTGAATGGAACAGATCAGATTTTTTTGTCTGTTTTTGTTTTCTTTGTCTATCTCTCACCGTTTACTGGTTATACAAATGCCATCCAGAATGATGTGCTCTTCTGAGGTCACTTCAAGTTATTTCATTTCTCATGAAAAGATGTTAAACACATGGTACTTTTATAAAAATCGTTTGAGTCATTTCTAGGAAAATAAAAAAATTCGAATATGCTTCCATATACAAGATAGCTAGGAGATTTTCTAAAAAATCTTGCTGTAGTATATTTGGAAGACGCTTAAGTTAAATATAAAGTTTGGTATTTCACAGAGTTTGTTTTTGAGTTATGCTGTCCACAAACGCACACACGGACCTTTATCTAAAAGTGTTTCTTTTTGGTTTCACGGTTACAGAACATATATTTCCGGTGAAATCTCAATATCGAATGTTTAATATGGAATACAATCCCCTATCTATCTACTATATACATTCTTAATGCGTGCTAGAGACATTAAAAAATGACGTTAAAACAAAAAAACCTACAATTCAACGAAAAAAACACCAGTTGTTCAAGTCAAAGCCCCAATATGACCATAGGAATTAAAGGGACTATATAAATAAAAAACTCAAAAAAATACAGCTCTTCCCTAACATACTAAATTATAACACAGCGGTTTTCTCAAAAGTGCATTTTCAAAATCTGTCATGCATCTTCAGTTTTCGTTTAAATACAACAAAAATTTTCCAGAATGTGCAGCAGAATCTATTATAATATTACCGGCAATTAACAGAGGCAATAGTAATTTTTATAGAAAATGATTAAAATGTCTAAATTTTTAATAAATTATCATAATTCAGTAATCATAGTTATTTAAATAATCATAGTGTGAAGTTTTTGTGCGCGGTTCAAAGTTCTAATTCCAAAAATTCCAATCAATTTTCTCAAATTCTGAGGCGTGCGGAACATGTTCATGTAATATATTTTCATGCTACAACCTATGAAAAATATTTTATATCTTTCAAATTATTTATCCAATTTGAATGGAATTTGGCGTTCATATTAACAGAACAGAAACCAGAAGGATGAGAGGAAAGATCCGAAGAGCGATCAGATCCGCATGACGACAGGCGCAAACATAGACGGCGTCACTAACGGTTACAGTCTGAACGCTTTTCAATACCGCCTGGGCCCAGCCCATTAGCTTCGAGTCTCCGAGGGTTCCCTGAAGGGGTCTTTGTCTGAAAGTTCCCGATAAAACGGTCCCGCAAAAACGCTAGGAACGAACCTCTACAGCCACCAACCAGCCGCAACCCCCCTAACACCGTCACCTGGTCATTCAACTCGAAACATACGGGAACACGTAGTGATGGATAGGACCTTTTGGAGATGTAATGAATATTCCCAGCATTCGCGGGGAAACCTCAAAAAAAATACGTGGTTCAGGAAGACCACGGATTCGAATCCCCGACCTCCTGAATTCCACACGTTACCGCGGTACAGATACAGGATATTCTATACAGGATAGGATACAGAGGCTTCACGAGGGAGCGACCCCGGAAGGGAGGGATGAGACGAGTGGATCTACTGGGTGGCCGGAACCACTAACGACGTCACAGCAATGATATTTCCTACAGTTTCTGATTGAAGCATCCCGACAGTCGGACAGGCAGATCGGAGCTCCCGCGAGTGTGGCTTGAGTAGTATTATTTTCTAATAGTTCATGGTGACTTCATGTAATAGTGATTACAGAAACTAATAAAACAGTAGTATGATGAAGACAAAATAAAATATTTATTTAGTATAATTAAGTACACTTTCAGAATATTCAAAGAAATACTAAAATTAGTATTTTTAAATCAAACGTATTAACCGTTCGGGTATGAAACTTGAAAACAACACAAGAAATAAACAAACAAAAAATGCAAACTTTTATTAATAGATGACTAAGAAACATACTGAGAATCTGGTGGCAAAAATAATTAGTAATATTGCATTATGGGAAATAACAAAACAATGACCAATTGATAGAGAAATAAAGAAGCGTGACATAGATTGGATATATACTGAGAAAGGATCATGGAAATATAGCTAGACAGGTATTGGAATGGAATCCACAGGGAGAGAGAAGGTAACTTGGAGAAGAATAGTTGAGACGGAATGAATAGATCATGGAAGGAGATGCAAGTCTTGTCAAGGAATAGAGTTCGATGGTGATGATTTGTAGCGGCCCTGTGTTCCATCTGGGAATTAAAGGAAATCATCTTCAAGTACATTTTATCTCCAATCGAAAAGTAAGAAAGTTTAACGCCCCCGCCAGGAGCGGTCCTCATTCGTCAACCAGCCGACAATCAGGGACGGAGAGTCACATTGAGCATCCTTTTCCCTGCCTCATCGCACCATTGCCGACACTTCCATCCTAAAAGAAACCAAAGGGATGAAGGATGAATGAAATGACAATGGAAACGACACGAAGGGACAGTAAATTCGGGGGATGAAAGAAGCCTACTCAACATTCACCTGAAAACCCCCAAAAAACATGGATCAAGAATAGAACGCACAACCTCCCGAATGAAGTCCTACATGTTACTGCGGCTCCATTTCGATGTGCTCTACGGAATAGGATACGGTCAGAAGTGACTCGACAACGAACCGGAGGTTATACCCAATAAGCGTCCCCGGAAGGGAGGGATGAGGTGAAAGGACCTACTGGGTGGCCGGAACCACTAGCGACGTCACAGCAATGATAGGGTTCCTGCAGTTTCTAGATTGAAGCGTCCGGACATCGGTCAGGCAGATCATAGTCCCCGCGTGTGGCTTGACAGTTATTATTTTCTAATAATCCATATTGATTTCATGTATAAGTGATTCCAGAAGCTAATAAAACAGTGGTGTGATGAAGATAAAATGAAGTATTTATTTAGTATAATAAACTACACTTGATTTCCAATCAAAAAGTAAGGATAAGGTCCAACGTTCCGCCTGAAGCGTTTCTCATTCGTCAACCAGCCGATCAGGGGATAGAGATAGTCACTTTGAACACCCTTTTTCCCTGCCACACCGCACCATTGCCAACACCTTCAGTCTTAAAAATCTGATGTGTTCCATTCACATGACTTTCTCTACATCTCTGAAACAAATTATTTTTAAAAGCTTATGCTTCTATTTACTTCATGTTAATCGAGAAAAAAATAGCAGAAATAGTCTTATTCGTTGCTTCCACGTAAGTAGGACAGAAATAAGGGAGCACCATAGGTTAAAGTGATAGTCAAAATCTGGTTTCTATGTGACTGAAGTTCCTTTGTTTGTACGGACAGGAGTTTAGCTTTTCTCATTCGGCAATTTGTCTAGCATTTTAAATCTGAAACCAATATGGAATATCTCAAAAAGGATTAACTCCACGAAAAAAAGTATATAACATTAATTGTACGTTTTAACGAGCTCTACATTTTCTGTTGTGTTAGCATTTGTCTATCTCTTACGGTTTACCAGTTATGCAAAATTCCATAAAATTCATCCAGAAAAAAGTAGTCTTCAGAGGCTATTCCCAGAAAATTCAAGATATGTATTTGTCAGGTAAATATCTTTAATATACGATATTTTAATCAAAATCGTTAGAGCCATTTTTGAGAAAATCAATATTTTCGAAAAAAATTCCATGCAAAGGGATGTTGAGGGTGGGGGGGATTTTCTTGAAAATCTTTTTGTTGCATTCTTGGAAGATATTGAACTTAAATACCAAGTTTGGTATTAAACGATATTTTCGTTTTACACGCGCACACATGGACATTTTTCTAAAAATGTTTTTTTTTTTTTTTTTTTTTTTTTTTTTTTTTTTCAGGGTGACACAAAACATGAATTCCCAGTAAAATCTTGGTATCGAATTTTTGAGTGCATTACAATATTTTCTCTATACACTATGTGCATAGTAAGTGTAGAGAAAGTAAAAAAAAAACAAACAAAGGGATGAAGGATGGATGTAATGGCAATAGAAATACCCGGAGGGAAATTAAATTCGAGGGATGAAAGAAGCCTACTCAGTATTTACCTTGCAACCCGGGGAAACTTTCCAAATATCCATGGATCAGGTAGGTCATCCAAGGTAAACGAACCCACAACCTCCCGAATGCGGGCCACCGTCGAAACCGCCATTCCGCTCGGTGCAGGAAGCATTTTCCTCTTGTTTCCCATGAACTTCGGCCCATGTTACCGAAAGGAGTTGCCCGTACGTTTTAAACAAGTTTTTGGCTCTGAATACATAATGTTGTTACGGCGGTGAATATGGAAGTTGATGTTGCATCTTGTAAATGAACTGTTAGGTGGTAGCCGTTCATTACGCAAGTAAAGCGACAGTGAGGGGAAGGCTATATATAGGGCCATGTTGCTTACCTTGTCGGTCAGTGCCTGCTTCAGCGGCTCAGCATACACTTGCAAGCTCTCCTTCTGCTACTGTTGTCGCAACGAAAGTAAAAGTCAGGTGAGTTTATCTCTACCATGTGTTCCGTGATTCACACTTTATAGCCCTACAGACACTCCTCGTCGAGAAATTGCTCAACTGGATTACAAAATCAAGGTGCAGAAAATATTGTCAGAAATTGCCGAAAGTCTTTTGGACTAGCGAAAGCTCACAACGGTGCGTGTGTGTATGTGTGTATGTTTATTTGAGTGAGTGAGGGAGGGAGATATAGTGTTACAAAATACAATTCTTTTAGATGATGCATCTGTGAAATTTGACCAAAAATTGTGAAGATTTAAAAAATATTTTCCTAAATAAAACAATATATATTCTAAACTTTAATAAAATATATCTTTAACTAAAAATTAAGTGAAGCTATAAATATGTAGACACTTTTTATTAATAGATACGTCCAATTAAACCTTATTTGCTCGCAAGCGTTTTTTCAAATCTTTTCCACACTCAAAATGTAACACACGATGAAAAATGTTACTAATTTGTTTCAAAACAGCTGTACTGCCTCTCAAAAGAACATGAACTAAAATTATTATAGGTATTTTTTTAAAAAAAGTGCACCCATTTAGAAAAATAAATTTTTAAAATTTCAAAAATAATGAGTTTTGGAATGTACGAAAAGTAATACTTTTTCCACCATGATTAGGGTTAATATACAAATATGATAGCCCTAATTTACCGTAAAATATTAATTTTAATGTTAATATCTTTAAAAATCATCATAGATATTTTATCATGACAATGAATTAGGCAATAAAATAATTATTTAAATAGTCATAGTAGCTAAATGGTTACATGGTAAAAATTTCACTGTTTTGTGTATAATAGCTGGTACAAATGTCATTAAGATATCTTACATACTGTGGGCTCTCCAAATTTCACAGATGCATTCATTAACACATCCTCTAATTTCAATTTCTATGGATTTACAAAACCTATATACTAGAATATGAAATTATGGGTTGATAAAAGAAGATGGAGAATGCATAGAGTAGTAAACAGTTGATACTCCACAGAAAATGCGTGTGAAAATAAGACAGAGACTGCAGATATTTCATTTCAAGCAATTGTTTTTACTTTGCCTCCCATTATACAGTAGGTAGAGAAGCTATTGCACTCCACCCAAAAATTTCTTATCGACATTTTATCAGAAAAGCATGTTTGAAGGATGCACGATTCAAAATAAAAGCATTTTTAGAAAAAGTTCCGTGTGTGCGTGTGTGCGTGTGTGTATTGAAACAAAAGGTTGGATAAGTACCAAACCTGGTATATAACTTGTATCTCAAAAAAATAAATAACAAAAAAACGACAACGATTTCAAGAAATTCCCCCACACGAACTAACCTTTATGTGAAACATTTCTGTATTGTTTTAACTTCTCCAAAATCCCTATAACAATATTGATTAAAATATCTTATTTTTAAGGTATTAACATGGCAGATGAAATGTATATCTTGAATTTTCTGGGAATAGTTTGTGAACCCCTTTATTCGGAGGGATTTTATATAATATTGTATAACTTTTATCTTAACCGATATACAAAAACATAATGCGCTAAAAACGTGAATCTCTTTAAGAGAGAGAATTTATTTAAAAAACTTCTTTGATAACATAACCCAATTCGATATTTTCGTTATTAGTGGCTCGAATTTAAAAAAATAAAAAAAAAAGTCCATTTACACCCGCCTTTAACTGCAATGGCTATATCAGAATCTTTTTGACTTTGGAACATTATTACCTTTCGGAAATGATTGTAAATACGCGTACAGCTCTCCCTGAATATTTGTGGGCGTGAGGGGCGATGAGGGAGGGTGAGGGGCGATGAGGGAGGGTGAGGGGGAGCATTTGTACTTTAGATCACACTCAACCATAAAGAGCCTTTGGGGAGTAAGGAAGAATCTTAGCTAGAGATAACTTTTCATCACAACCACGGGTCACTCGTACAGCAGGTAGATGCTTTACCGACTAAGCTACGGGGCCAGCAATGACTTAGATTGTTCAATACCTCTGACTTTCTTTTAAAGTACTGTCGATCTTCAGTTGTTTCTCGCGACTACATGGAAGGAGTATGGAATTTTATTACCAGCATATAGCATTTAGTTTTAAAACTTGACTAGAGCTATTATCTATTTATGGTATGCTGTAATGTAAAAATGAAATGCTTAGTAAAATAAACTTTCGCAATATACAAATGAATGCTTAGCATCAGCGGCGAGCAACATCTTCTGCACCGAACTCAAGTCGCCTTCTCGGTGATTGAAATTAGTTTCAACATTTAAATAACAGTCGCTCTATTTTAGCCACTGCATCGAAGTTGATGGCTCCGATAGAGAATTATGCACTTTGTTGTCAAGTATGTAGTTTATGCAAACATTCTCATTGGGCAAATAAAAAGCTACTTTTTTTCTCAACATGTTTGTAATGTCAAGACAATTGTTTTATAACTTCGTGTTCGATTACTTCGCGAGTTATTTACATATTAATAAGAGCGGGGGAGAGGGTGACAGTTTTATGTGAGAAGAAATCAAATTTCTTACCTTCATTGAAATTTCTTGGGAGTACTGTACATCACTTTACATGGAAAACATTTCGAACATTTTGATTTTCTCAAAAATACTAACGATTTTGATTAAAATGCCGTATATTAAATATATTTATATAGCAAATAAACGCATGTCTTGAATTTTATGGGAATAGCCTCTAAAGACTCCTATTCCAGATGGATTTTGCTGAATTTTGTGAAACTGGTAAACCGTAAGAGATACACAAAAACTTACTGCTCAAAAAATGTAGATCGCGTTGAAACACACAACTTATGTCACGCGTTTTTTCGTGGACTTTATTATTTTTAAGATATTCCTTGTTATGTTTCAGATTTAAAATATTTAAACTTTTCTCACACGGAAAATTGTACACTCCTGGCTCTGCATAGAAACTGATTTCAACCACATGGCAATCAGGTTTTAAAAGATTTGGCTATCCTTTTTAACCTAGTAGTATTCTCTTATTTTCCTTTTACTTGCAAGGAAGCAAGACAATATCTGATAATGTTTAATACGATTATAATAATGTAGATAGAAGAATGTGCTTTTTAACAATTTGTTACAGCGACGTTGAGAAAGTTATGTGAATGGAACACATCAGATTTTTATTTATTTTTTTGTTTTGTTTTGTTTTGGGAAAGAGGAAAGCAGAAGAGCTGGACGGAAGAAAGAATAGGCATATCTAGTCAGAATGAGGACAGATATAGGGGATAAGTAATAGAAAATGTGTTTAGGTTTTAACAAATACACCTATAGGAAAATCAATAGGGAGGAATAGTGGAGTGCCGCATAGCCTTTCCGTTAGTCGTGAATTATGGCGCTGCAGAACTAGCGTGTAAGAGGTCGTTGCTGCCATGCCCGAGACTCTGACACCAAGAGTTTTAAGGTTTTTCCCTCTAAGCATTTATTACGGTTTTTTTTTTTTTTTTTAAATACGGTACCGGAGTCTGATCGGGACTCCGGCACTATATACCCTACTTTTATTTACCTTTTTTTTTTTTACCTTGTTTTTCTGTATTATTACTGGATTGCTGTTTTCTTACTGTTACAACACACTCATAAACACAAACATATAACACCCATGCCCAAGGCGGGACTCGAACCCACGATCCCCAGCGCCGCGAAGCACCAAAGCGGAACGCCTTGTCGAGCGCGGCCATGGGGACCAGCCGGTTGAGATCAGCCCGAAGACATTTGTAGAGATTCAAAGTGTTGGCAATATACACAAATGACAACGATTCAGCAATAAGTAAACATAACATACAGCAAACAAAACACAATCAGATCTCCTTATGAGACTCTACATGAATGCATTACCTATGTCATACATATTGATAATCATTATATAAGAGGGTTTTTTTCTGGGTTTCTTGTATGTTGTAATCGAGTTTATTTTTAGCGCATGGTGTATATATAATTACAGAAGGAGAAAAATCCTGTCCAGCGTAACATCAGATATCAGTAATCAGCAACGGAGATCACTTTGTCGTTGGAGACTATGCACCACTTCCATAAATTGTTGCCTGTCAGGGAAATTTTAGTATTCATTAGCTTCTCCTTATTTCGTTAGATGTTATTAGAGAATCCTTTACTGTTTGTAGCCTTTGTATTATTAAATAAAAACGAAGAAAATAGAAGTTATAAACATTTAAAATGTCGCCTATTTGTTTATATCTCAAATCAGATATGTTACATTCTTATTACTTTTTCAACCCTTGATTATAATTGGTATACAAACTATGAACGCTGTTTTTGCTTCATTTTTATCGAGATAACCTTTTTCAGAAATAGCTACATTACAAATTTCGTTGTAGGTACAAAGGAAAAGAACGACGGTCAAAATTACATTTAAGAACTGGGTACTATATGCTACTCTTAAAACTCCATCGATATCATGCAATTGCGAGAAACATTTGAAAATCAACAGGCTTTAAAATATAAAAGCTTTAACTAATGGGGCATCTTAGAAATGGCTCGTCACAAAAATGATATTTAAAATAAACGAGTATTTTAAAAATATCTAAATTTTTGTGTAGTACATTTATTTCTATCGAATAATGTATAGTATAAGTTATACAAGAATATACTATTTATAAATGGAGAGAGCTATACAGGCTATTGGAAAATTCAAAATGTAAATTTAATTTCCAATACAAATACTTGTAATATTTGGTATTTTAGTCAAACTATTTAAGAGTTTTTATAAAATTAAACATTTCAAATATTTACCAAATAAAAATAGTTTGAGATTGAATACTTTCTAATTTTTTCTCGAATTTTTGGAAAATACAGAAGTTAAGTACCAGGTTTGTTGCTTATACGAATTATTGTTTTTGGTTACGCTGTTCAGAAACACACATATCTGCTATGTACATGGTAGAGAAAGCAAAAGTAAGTTCTCAACCATTCTAAAATTGTTTCACCACCAAAAGATTCTTACAGGCTATAAATCATTTCCAAAACTTGGACTACTGTCGGACGAACGTTAAAGAAATAAGAAATACATTCACCGATGTCGTACACGTTTCCCTGTACGCCAGATTACATAATTAGGGGGTAAATGTGTTATTTATTTAAACAAAAAACCATATTAATTACATAACGAGTCCAGACTTAAAAAGCTACCCCCTCAGTAGGTAAGTCTACTAAGTGTAAAAATAATATAAGATTTTTAGTGTGGTTATAATCACCACATTATTTTAATCTACACTTTAATTTCGTGTTGATTTCATCTACATTTCTAATACGTCTTCAAGCTAACGTATAAACATTTAAACAGTCTGAAAATGTATCCAGTGCTTCACCAGAAATCTTAATTTTCAAGAGTCTGTCTATACAAACTACCAGTTATTGTGTTCCGGTTTCTACCAACATGCCTCAAAACATACATGTCCGGTAAAGTCTCGACATCGAATGTTTAATGGAATATAGTCCTCACATTCAAAAAATAATAAAAATCGGGTCGATATACTTAAAACATATCTACCTATAATTTTAATGCCAAGTCTGTTTTACGTTACGGCCTACGTTATAAGATGTATAACCCAATGATGCGCGTTTATTATTGGAATTTGTCTCGCACTCAGGAACTTGTCTAATGCGAGGTGCAGTTAAACAAAATGCACCAAAAAGGAAGGGGAAGGACTTAACTTACATGGAGGATGAATAATCACAGGGAGCAAAAGTCATTACATTTGTGTCTGCAAGCCCACCTTGGAATGCATTAACGTCAGAGCATCTGGGGAGCAAAAAGATTGATATAATGATGCGGAATTCCCTGACGGAAAACAATGAGATGGCTAATGTTATGTTATACAAAAGGTAATTTCCACACTACCATGTTGCCCTGCGGCTAACCACAATGATATCATACTGGTGTATTTGCGAAGGTATTTGATGAATGGGTAGGTGCATACCTAGGACAGAGAGATAGAAAGAGAGCATTTTTTATTTTCAAATAGAAGCAAAATCCACTTCATTGGGAAATAAAAGTAATGCTGTAAAACATGTGACAAATAATGAATAGAAGATGGTGATGATTGTATTTATAAAGTCATTCCTTTGCACTCATTCTAAATACTATTAAAATAATCAAATTTAGCTGTGTAAAATCTTGAGTTAAAATAGCATGTGTAGATGTATAAACAAGTAACATGTCAAAGATAATGCCCACAAATTCACGCCACTAAACTATCCATGCGAGCAAAGTTATTCATTAAAAATACCTTCTGTAATACAAGTGGCATTACTTTTCCGGTACACAGCACAACTGACAGCAATTTCGCGCAGTATACGCTAAGATAATCACAATGGGAGAACATACTGTTTTCATTCGTACATTTATTGTATACTCATGATAATGACAGTGATTCCTTTAATCTTTCTAGGCACAACAGGTTAAATTTCGTTGCTTTTTTATTCCGGAAATTGATATATATATGAAATTAAACTGCATTAATAACAAACGAATATTTAAGATTATAAAAACAGGCTTAGAATTAAAACATAGATAAGAAAACATCTGAAACTACGAGAACAACTAGACCTATTAGTTTTAAGTATAATGCAACTAAAAGCTAAAATTGTTTGTTTGTAAGCGACGCTGTCAATTACCAGAATCACATCAGCACCACTCATGTGCCGAAATTCCGACCCGCAAGGTTTCTTTTGCATGCTAGTAAATCTACTGACATGAGCTGATGATCAGCAGTGTAAATCGATTACAAATTGGTCACTGAACAAAAATAAGCTGGTTTGCCGAGTGCGCCTTCATATCTAAGTGACATAAATTTCAAAATCGATTAAGCATAAATAATGGGAAAATGTGTAATGAATTAATTTTCCAAAGTATGTGTTACCATAGGACTGAATATTTAATTTGCTAACGCTACCACAACAAACATAAACATGAAAATCACTGGTGGCTGAAAACCTAATGAATGTTAGTGATTTCAACCAGGACTCGTTAGTTTTAAAGAGAATGCAATTATAGATTAAAATTGTTTGTTTGTAAGCTACGCTGTCTATCGCCAGGTTCAAATCAGCACCGTTGGTGTGCCGGAATTTCGTCCCGCAGAGTTATTTTACATACCAGTAAATCTACTGTGATGGGCTGATGATCAGCATTGTAAATCGATTACAAATTGGACACAGAACAAAAATGAGATGATTTGCTGAAGTCGCTTTAGTATCTAAGTAACAAATTGCGAAATGCGTTAAACATAAATAATTACAGTGAAAATGCATGCTAAATTAATTTTCCAAAGTATGTGTTTCTATAGAACTATATATTTAATTTGTTAATGCTGCTACAACGAAAATTAACATAAAACTCATGGTGGCTGAAAAACTCAGTGCATGTATGTAGGTGATTTCAACGCGTGTTTAAGCGTGAAACTTGTAAAATGAACGCCAGTAGGACATGTTACGGTTTAAATTTGAAAAAAAAATGCATTTTCAGTAATTTGATTATATAATTTCACAGTAAGAAATTTATAAAGAGGAATGTATTGATTTAGAGTAGTAATTCTTCCCATGAAAAGAAATAGTATTTATCATATCAGCAGCACATTGCCAGAATTCCAGACTTAACTGACAAGCAAAGTAACACTCCGTATTGAATTCCACCACAGTACTTGTTAACAAGTTCTGAAATTGTGTATTTTATAGCACTATTTTAAAGTTAGTACAGACAATGTACAATTAAAACCACATGCACGTGGTTGCATAGAAACTAAGCATTATTCATTATTGTTGAATAAGCACAAGATCTCTGTGGCTCGCCTGATACCTTCGTAACTCACTTGCACACTTCATTACAAGTAGCGAATCCAGTGCGTACAAACAGATCCGAGTATTTACTCTCAGTGCAGACCTTAACCTAACTATTCAAGGATATGTATGAAAATTGAAACTTCAAGTACCAGTTTGTATGGTTCTTCAGCGCAATGAGAGCCTTTTTCCTTCCGCTGTCATTTGGAAGTAAAGGAGTATTCGATTCAAAGATCAAGAAGTCTTATTCATAACGACTTAAAGGTTTGCTCAGTTTCAGTAATTGAGAAGCGTTGTGAGGAAAGAATCAATGCGTAGAGAAGAAAAGGAACTGATCTCAACCTGTCTTCGTTTGCCTAATAATTATCGTCTGAAGAAGTTACGATGATGTGAATGACATTATCACATAAGGAAAATGTGTTTAACCTTAATGTTAATAAAGAATCTATTGAATTGCAACACATGAACTCTGACAAGTCTCAAGGATGAAATATCTTACATCCGCATGCCTTTCTCTACTCACCCTTCTACAAAATATTCTCATAAAAGTTTATTCTCTTATGTACTTCATGCTAATCGAGATAAGTATTTGCAGAAATGGTTTGATTACAAATGTCGCTGTAGAAGCAGCGGGATACACAAGGCTGAAAGATTAGTCAGATCTTTAAAAGCCGGACGCTATATGCTGGCTTATAAATTATACTCTTTTAATGCCTACCAGAAACAAATGAATGACAACTGACACTTCAAAAATCTGATGTGTACTATTCACATGACTTTCTCTATATCCCTGCAACAAATTATTCTTAAAAAGCTTATACTTCTATTTACTTTATACTAATCTATTTACACATGAGCAGAAATAGTCTTATTACTTGCTCCCTTGTAAGTAGAAGCAAAATAAGGGACTACCATAGCTTAAAATGATAGTCAAAAGCTGGTTGCTATGTCAATGAATTCCCTTTGTTTATATGGATAAGAGTTGACAAGTTCCTGTATGAGAAAAGCATAAGTTTTTCATAGTAGAAACCAAAAATAAGGACTGTCTCAAAAACGACGAACCCACGAAAAAAATGTATAGGATATAAATTGTGTGTTTTAACGTACTCTACATTTTTTTGTGTAGTAACTTTTTGTCCATCTCTTATAGTTTAGCAGTTATTCAAATTTCAGTAAAATTCATCCAGAATAAACTACTCTTCAGAGGCTATTCCCAGAAAAGTCAAGATATACGTTTTATTTTTCAGGTAAATATCTTTAATATACGAAATTTTAATCAAAATCGTTAGAGCTATTTTTGAGAAAATCAAATTTTTCGAAAAAAGTTCCATGTAAAGGGTAGTTGGGGTTCGGGGGATTTTTCTCAAAATCTTCGTGTCCCATCCCTGAAAGATACTAAACTTAAATACCAAGTTTGATATTTTACCGACTTTTCGTTTTTAAGTTATCGTGTTCAAAGGCACACACACACACAGATCTTTTTGTGAAATTTCTTTTTTGGATATTGGGGACCCTAAAACATATATTTCCGGTGAAATCTCGGTATCGAATTTTTGGGTGGAGTGCAATACCTTCTCTATACACTATGTACAAAGTGTGTATAGAAAAAGTAAAAATATATAAATTATTTAAAGACACAACTCATTAAAACGTAACACAGAACCAATCATTATTCATTATTGTCGAATAAGAACAAGATTGCGAGATTTTTGCTCCTAGGCCTCCACTGTTGTTTATAAGGGAGAACATGAGAAGAAATTAATATCTTAGAAACGGTTAATACCTACCACAAAAGATGATTGAACATAAATTGTGTGTTTTAAGGATGCCTAAGTAGCAAAAGAATTGTATACTGTGTTGGCTATGCTTTATAAGTTATGAAAAACATTAAAGGCTTATTTTGAATCCAGAGTGCTTCACAGTATTTGCAGTAAATTCAAGATAATTTTGTAACACAAGCACTTAAGATACTGTGTGAAATTTGTCCAAAAACGGTAGAACATTAAAAAAAGTATATATTTTTTCCATAATAAATAATATGAATTCTAAACTTTGACAAAATATATCGCTTTTCCCACTTGGCACATTTTAAGTACCAATTAACTGAAGTTATAGATGGGCATGCACATACTTATTAATGATCATGTCCAATTTTAAACCTTGTTTTCTCGCATACACTTTCCCAATACTTCTCCATAGTCAAAATGCTCCACACAATGCAATTTTTGCTAATTTGTTTTAAAATGTTTATACTGATTTTCAAGGTCACATTAAGAAAATGGTTATTTACTTTTTAGAAAAAATGTTCCAATTTTCAGAAATAAATTATTAGATTTTTGAAAAGATAAAGAGTTTTGGAAAGTACAAAAAGTAATTATGTTTCTACAATAATTAGGGTTAATATAAAATATGATATGATAGATCTATTAGTAATTTAATTTACTGTAAAACTTGAGTTTTAATATAAATATTTTAAAATGCATCGCGTGAATCAATTAGAAAAATAAATGTATAAAATAACAAATATTTAAATAACCATGCAAGCTGGAATTTTAATACATGGCAAACATATCAGTTATAATGTATAATAACTGATGTAAATATCAATAACATATCTTGCATACTGTTGAATGTCAAAATTTCACTTAACTTTTTGATATTTCAGAGAAAACCATGAAGCCATTTTTGAGAAAATCATAATAAGGAAACATTTACGTTGAACTTAAAAAAAATTTTAAATATTTTTTTCGGATGAATGCCAAACTTAATAATTAAATTCAGTATATTCCAAGAATGTGAACAAAAAGTAAATCATAATAAATACAGTAGCTCGTGTGAATGTAACACATCAGACTCTTCGTAAGTCAATAACACGGAGTTCGCAAATTGCGAGTGCTAACGAGTTATGTTAAATTGAGGGAATCGTTGTGAATCATCAGATAAAATGTTTGCCGGCTTTTATGTTTAGTTTAATTTAGCAGATAATTTAAGTTGTTAACTTTCTGTGAAATCTTTGCTAAAACAGTTCACTCCCTTACCTTTAATTAATCTATGAAATAGGGAGGAAAGCTCAAATTTGTGTGGGAATTGTGTAACTGTCTCTTTCAAGATAGTTGACTTACTGCAATATCATGCGCAGCTAATTAAAGACTTTCCTTGGAATATTCCCAATTTTTGAAGGACTACATATATTAACAAGCTTCTTACCATCTCTGACCGGAAACGCAAAACACTTAAATACTGGAGATTATTTCTACTGCGCAGCAATAAGTTTCATTAAGAAATGTGGATCTAGCTAAAAACTGATTTCATAAAAGAGAGCAGTATATAAAATAGGCAGAAAATCGTGTCCACGATGTTCTTGACCTTCTAAAAACCCAGCTGGTTGTCCGAAAAATTGGAAACTAGATAGATAAGCTTTTGGATCTTTTTTTAGCAAGTAGTAAAGCTGCCATAGTTTCAACAGGTGTAAAAGTAGCCGTCAACTTGTAGAACAGGTTAACCAGTGAAGCTATCAGCTATATTGCAGTCGAGGTAGTGGACGAACGAGTTCCAAAAACAAGCTTTTATAAAAAAAAAATGAATGTAAGTGCTGACGTCACGGAGAAAACTGCGTTTTATTAAGATACAATATTTCATGTTTTTTAAACAAATCTGTCATTCTCCAGAAACCTGTTTGCTCGCATTTTTGTTATACTTCTCCGTTGAGAAGCAGTTGATTGGGAATCTGCAGACCAGTTGCCAAACAGCAGTGGGCTATGAAGTGATCATTAACGCTTTGCCAGTATAAAAAATAACTTTCTGTATTTATAATCGATATTTTGAGATGTTTATAACACTAAATGAAACACATACAAAGAGAAATATGTGTCTTAATTTTAATTATCTAATTTGTTTCTTAATATGCATTTGTTGGGTGTACATAGGTTTACCGGAGGTGTCCAAAGAATAACACCAAACCTTAATGACAACAATTATTTATTTTATTTATTAATCTGACTGGCGGCACTGTGGTGGACCGTTCACTTCTATTCTTGGCGGCTCGGGTTCGATTCCAAGGGACCGCATGTGGGATTTATGCGTCGTCTGGGTGAGTTTTCTCTGGGTTCTCCGGTTTCCACCGCCATTCGTTCCAACAATTGCTCCATGATCAGTTTCCTTTCATCCATATCATCGACATCTCATATCATCTACTTTCTCGCTTTCCAATAGGCATCGGACTGATTACCCATCCTAGATTCTCTGTGATCAAGAGCGTGCACCATAGCAGGCTTCTGATACCAGAAGCGATAAGTCCTACATACGAATAGGATAAACAAAAAAGAAAGAAAGAAATAAAGAAAGAATTTTGACTCATAGAAATGAGTTTGCCTAGTGACAGAATAAAATATATATTTAGTGGTTATAAACAATACAATTATAGGCTAGTTTTACAACAAAAATTACCAAAGTTTATAATAGTTATACAAAATTAAGTTGTCAGAACCGTTTGTAACAAAGTTTATAAACTTGCAACAATAAAAAAAATATAAAATAAGGGGCTCTCAAAACCCATAATACATTTTACATGCTGTTTAATCCACACACATGATTTTGAAAGATGGCTGTCGAAATTGTTATGGGGTTCTGTGAAAGTGAAAGTATGTTTAATATTTTTATTAATTTTATATTTCGCCCTCTATTTCACAAACTATTTGTTATTGTTCCTCGAGATCAAAAAAATAAGCTCACTGTTGTTATTTTTACTTTTTCTACTTGTACTATACGCTTGTGTATACAGAAGGTATTGCAATACACCCAAAAATTCTATACCGAGAATTCACCGGAAATACACGTTTTGAGACCCCATGAATAAAAGCATTCTTAGAAAAATATCCGTGTGTATGTGAGTGCATGTGGGCAGCATAGCTCAAAAACGAAAAGACCATTGAATGAGCTTATCGCTTTAACCTGTGCATTTTCTTGGTGCTAGTAATAAGAATAACTCTACTTATGTCTATCTTAATTTGCATGATGTAGATAATAGCTTAATTTTTTAAATAAAAGGTTTGTTTTCCTGAACAGCTAGAAAACATAATGTGAATGGAACACATTATATTGTTTCCCTTAGGAAAGAAGTAATTAGGACAATTTGTGCTAATATTTATTTCGATTAGCATGATGTAGAGAGAAGAATACAGTTTTTAACGATAATTTGTTAGAGAAATTCATGTGAATGTGACACATCAGATTTTTTTGAGGATGTATTGTTCTTTGATGTATGGTACCCTTATATATTTTCTGTACCTTTTGATACTCTTCTTAAGGCTGGTCTTTATTTATTTCATTTTCCATCCCTAAGCATTCTTTCAATCTTGTTTGTACTCCATAGAAAAACTTTCACATGAGATACTACAATGATAAATAATAATCAGTAAATATCACAAAATTGTTACTGAGGGACTAGCGTTTCTATGCAATGAACACATAAGGAATCATATGGAAAGAGTACTTGCTGCAAATAATATGTTTGCTAACATGTGGTGGATACATATTATTATTATTATTATTATTATTATTATTATTATTATTATTATTATTATTATTACCACAATCTTGAGAATTATATTCCTCAGTCGAAATGTTGAGTTTCGTGTGGGACCGATTGATGCCAATCGTAGTTCAAATTTTCCTCAATGGTAACCATGATGACTTCATACACCCTAGGTCGTGGATTTTTTTTTTAATAAAAAAAATACAGTTCCGGAGGCTTGTCAGGACTCCGGCGCTGTATTCCTTTTTTCTCCATTTTTTCCAGTTTCCTATATTTCCTTAGTAGACCTTATTATTAACGTTTTCCTTTTACATATACATACACAAACAGACACATTTACAAACACAGAAACACCCATGCCCAAGGCGGGACTCGAACCCACGATCCTGTGCACCATGAAGCGCCAAAGCGAGTCACTTTAGCGAGCGCGGCCACCGGGATCAACAAGGGTTCAAACCCGACGGAGGACGATGGATTTTTTCGGGTATAAAAAATTCTTAGCGTGGCTTCCTTCGGAAGGGAAGTAAAGCCGTTGGTCCCGTGTCGTAGATTTACGGCACGTAAGAGAACCTCAAGCCTGATAGAGAGGCCTCTGAGCAAAATTAAGCGGTCTTTCACGCCTAATTTAGAATGAGACGCTGAGAACCACAGTGTCCATAAATATCACGCCATTTACATTTTTTTCTCACAATGCTGAGTGAGCAAACCTTATTACATGGTACGAAAAATCTGCAAGCCAATAGACGGGTTCGAATCTTATATACCACTCCAATTGATATATAACACATAGCCCTCCATCCCACTGCTCCTCGGTACAGGGCATACGTAGAGTTTACGTAAGCTAAATTGTTTCTATGGTATATAACTACTTTCGAATAGATGTTGAATATTTTAATTCTGTATTTCTTCTCTATTATAAATTCTGCGCACGCGAAGTCTTATTTTCTAATTGCCTGTATGTTTATCAGTCAAGATAGGTTTCTATTGTACCCAAGGCGGACTGGTAATTACACGGTAGTTGCCTACTTCTCACAATAAAGTTCCGACAATAGCTCATGCGTTCTGATTATTATACAGGAGAGCAAACTTTTTGTTGTATTGATAAAAACGCTTATTCTTAACCAATCTGGATGCACGAATTTCATATCTGAAGTTAGCCTTACTCTGTATTACACACTTTTTTTTTTCTTTAGCACGTATGTGCAATGCACATATTAGCCCCAACTACAGTTTACATAACACAGTTATGGAAAATGTTTATTTTCCCAAGAATGGTTCTAATTACATTTTTACTTTCTCTAGCCCCATATGTACAATGTACATAGGGATAGAGAAGGTATTGTAATGCACCCAAAAATTCGATACCGAGATTTCACCGGAAATATATATTTTGGGGTCCCCTGAGTCCGAAAAAAGCATTTTTAAGAAAAGGTCTGTGTGTGTGTGTGTGTGTGTGTGTGTGTGTGTGTGTGTGTGTGTGTGTGTGTGTCTGTCTGTCTGTGGACAGCATAGCCCCTAAACGAAAAGACCGTTAAATACCAAAGTTCGTATTTAGGTTTAGTATTTTCCAAGGATGCGATACGAAGATTTTCAAAAAAAAATTCCCCTACTAAAAACTACCCTTTACATGGAACAAATTTCGAAAATTTTTATTTTCTTAAAACTGGCTAACGATTTTGATTAAAATCCCGTATATTAAAGCTATTTATGTCCGAAATAAAATTTAAATCTCGAATTTTTGGGCAATAGCCTCTTAAGACCTCTTTATTCTGGATGAATTTTGCTTAGCTACTAAACCGTAAGAGATAGAAAAAACTCACTGTATAAAAAATTTACATCACGACAAAAAACACAATTTATGTCCTTTACGTTTTTGTTGTGGAGGTAACCGTTTCTGAGATATTCCTTTTTATTGGTTTCAATTGTGAAGTACTTAAACTTTTCTCAGACAGGAAGTGTCCGCTTTTCTTTTGTTCTACTCCTTGCCAAACAAAGAAGTGATTGGCAATTACAATCGCATAACGATAGCTTTTAAAACATTTGACAAAAATTTTAGCATAGCGCATTCCCTTATTCTCTTCTACTTATTAAGAACCAAGTAATAACATTCTGCTAATATTTATCTCGATTAGCATTGTGTACAAAGAAGAATAATCTTTTGTAGCAGGTTTGTAGATCAGCTAGAGAAAGTCATGTGAGTGTAACACATCAGATTTTTTTTAAAAATATCGTATGTTTAAGTTATATAACAAACCAAATGCATATACTTAATTTTCTGGTAATAACCTCTGAAGACAACTTCATTCTGGATGACTTTTGTATAATTAGCAAGCCATATTAGATAGACAAAACCTAACTATACAAAAATGTATATCTCCTTGAAACAAAATTTATGTCATATACGTATTTTGTAACATTAACCGTTTTCGAGATATTCTTTGTTACTGGTTTCAATTTTAAATACTTAACATTTTCCCAAACGGGAAGTCATCTTTAGTTTAATCTCTCTTTTGTTTTACCCCGATCAGATATTTACTTTGGGTGACTGAAGGAATCTTCAAGGCTACCCAGTCAGATTGGTAGGTCCAATTGCCTTATTATTTTATATAGATTTATCAGAGTGATAATTTACATATTAACTGACAATTTCTACGACATTTGATTGAAACTGATGGAGGAAAAGACCTGCAATGTCAAAAAATGCAAAGCGATAATTAAGAAGCTTATTAAAACGTTGATAATGTTGAACCTTGATATTTTCACGTTAGTTTCAGGAATTGTGCAAAAAGTTAATAATAGAAGTACGTACTTGTAAAACATTTTAAACGAAATTACTGACAAAATGGTTGCAATTTTCAAGAGCTCTAGAAACGAAAAAAACACGATAACACACATTGAAATGTCGTTGGCTCTGTTTGCAAATTAAAAGAAAAATGTTTGTCAATTTTTATTCACATGACTTGCTTTAACAATCATAAAAAATTATCTTTGCAAAATGTTATTCTTCTATATGCTAATAAAGACAAAGATCAACAGAAATAGTCTTATTACTTATTGTCTTTTAAATATAAGCGAAATAAGAGAATACAATGGGTAGTGATAGTCAATTTTTTTAAAAGCTGATCGCTATCTGACTGAAATTAGGATTTCTTTGCAAGATTATGGTAAAACAAAAGAAAAGCGAATGTGGACTTCCCATTTGAGAAAAGTTTAAATATTTTAAAATTGAAACCAATAACAAGGAGTATCCCGGAAACGGTTAACATAACGGTTAACATAATAAAAGAATTTGACATAAATGGTTTGTTTTTACGAGATATACATTTTTGTGTAACAAGTTTCTGTCTGTATTTTACGCGTTACCAGTTATGCAAAATACATACATAATGAACACAACTTCAGAGGTTTTTCACAGACAATTTAAAATACAAATTTCATATTGTATAAAAATGTCTTAAACAGGTTTTCAAAGTCGTTAAAAATGTTATATGTAAAGGATAGTTTAGGGTGCGGGGGTTTGTTATAAAATGTTGTGTCGCATCCTTGAGAAATGATGAAATAAATATAAAATTTGGTGACTAGCCGGCTTTTAGCTTTTCAGTTATGCTGTTCACAGAAATGCAGGCGCTCACAAGGGCGGAAGGATGGGTGATGGACGACAGAAAAAAAAAAAAAAAAACACACACACACATTTTTATAAAAAAAAGTATTTCTTTCTCTAGCACGAATGTACATAGTGGCTGGAGAAGTTAACGCATTTCTCCCAAAAATTCTATGTCGATATTATAAATGTATGTTTTGGGGTCTCCCGAGTCCGAAAAAAGTATTTTAAAAAAAAGGTCCATGTGTATGGGTGTGTGTCTGTGAACATCATAGCTCAAAAACGAAAAGACCGTTAAACACCAAACTTGATATTCATGTTTAGGGTCTTCCAAGGATGCGTAACGAATATTTTCATGAAAATTCTCCCACCACAAACTACTCTTTATGTGGGAAAATTTTTGAACATTTTGCTTTTCTCAAAAAGTGCATTACAATTTTGATTAAAATATCGTATATTAAAGATAGTTACCACACCATTAAAATGCATATTTTGAATTTTCTGGGAATTGCCTCTGAAGACTATTCTGGATGAGTTTTGCAGAATTTTGCATAAAGGTTAAACTGCAAGAGTTAGAGAAAAAATTACTACACAAAAAGTAGATCCGTTAAAGCACGTAATTTATGTAAATATGTTTTTCTTGCTGATTTGAACCGTTTTCGGTGTATTCTTTGTTACTGGTTTTCTCAAACGGAACCATGCAAAACAAACTGAACCTTAATTGTTTCACAAAGCGACCTATTTTAAAGAATTTTATTTCGCTTTAGCCTGATACATTCGCTTATTTCCCTACTACTTACAAGGAAGCTGATAATAAGATAAATTTTGCTAATGTTTATCTCGATTAGAGTGATATAGATAAAATGCTCTTTTTTAAGATTAGCTTTAGGTGAATCAGCTAGAGAAATGTATGTGAATATAACATATAAGATTTTTTTATTTATTCAGAGGACTTTAAAACATGCATTTCCAGTGAAATCTCGGTATACAATTTTTGGTGGGAATATATTATCTTTCCTACCTATTCCTGCATTGTGCATGGTAGATAAAGAAACGAGTTTTTCTCTTCATTAATTTGTTATGGGTTTTACTTTTTGTTCTTTCGCCACTTGTGATCAGATGCACTAGTTAGGAAATTCAGCAGCTAATAGTGCATTTGACTCATTTTGTTGTATATACATACGCCTTAGATAATCAGTGACATATTGAAAGTGGCCTACTTCCCTATTTTATTCCTTATCCCGTTACTATCCCATAAATTGAAGTACTCCAGCTCGTGAACTAACTCATTGAAAGAACCGCCTCATTAACTAGGAACTTCAATGTCGAATGGACAGGAGAGTCAGCACTAGTGGGCGGTTTATTATACACATTTCATTGTCAATTGCAATAATTTCTTAGAGCAGAAGCATGTCACTATTTTATAATCAATTTTATGATTGCATGTCATGCCTAGCCAATTAGGTATTTGTATTTTAGCACAAAGTGATGAAGATATATACACACTTAGGAATATACTCATATAATATGGCTGTAAAACAAGCAATAATTATTTTCTCTAGCCCGCATATACACAGTGAATAGAGAAGGTGCTGTATTCCATCCAAAGATTCGATGTCAAGATGTCATTGGAAATACATGTCTTGGGGTCCCCGGAGTCCGAAAAAAGCATTTTTACAAAAAGGTCCATGTGTGTGACTCTGAACACCATAGCTCAAAAACGAAAAGACCGTTAAATAGGAAACTTGTTATTTAGGTCCAGTATCTTCCAAGGAAGCGACACGAAAAATTCCAAAAATATCATCATTCAAAGTAATATGTATATCTTGAGTTTTCTGGGAATAACCTCTGAAGACCTCTTTATTTTGAATGAATTTTTCTGAATTGTGTATAACTGCTAAACCGTAAAGGATAGACAAATACTTACCACACAAAAATTTAGATCTCGTCAAAACATACAATGTATGTCATACACGTTTTTTTTCGTGGAATTTGCCATTTCTGAGATATTCCTTATTATTTGTTTCAGATTCAAAATACTTAAAATTTTTTCACACGGAAAGCTGTAAACTCCTGATCCTGCATAGAAACGGATTTCAACCACATGACAACAGCTTTTAAAACATTTGACTATCGTTTTAGCCTAGTGTAGAATTTTCCTTCTAATTACAAGGACGCAAGTAATTATGACAATCTCTGATAATGTTTATCTCGGTTATATGAAGTTGAGAGAATGATATGCTTTTTAATAATAATTTGTTACAGCGATGTAGAGGAAGCCATGTGAGTGTAACACATCATTTTTTTCTGATGTTTCCAACAGTTGAGTGCTGTCACTGAACAGAAACTTATCATCAGATCTGAGAGGCATCAAGTTAATGAATATGCTTGTATGCTCTCTCAGCCGGTGTAAAAGTTAAGTCTTAAATCTACCTGTTTTTCTCGCTTGCCAAATAAGTTTCTTTCATTTTACTGCTATCTACTTAAATGAGCAGTGTCAGAGTAATTTATAGCCGTTTTCAACACTGTTATGTAGTTTGTAAGCTTTGAGTTATATTGACCAGTGTCTGATATCTGAATTAGACCATCTGTCTAAATGAGAATTTCACGGAATGTTCTCTCACTGACGAAACAAGTGCCAGTTACCTCGAACCCATTACAGCCTTAAGTACCGTAACAAATCTTCGTAGAGTCAGAAAAACGACACTAAGAATTTCAGAAACTCTCCGCTACCTTTTTATTACATTCATTTTATATGTATGCGCATTTGTTTGCGTACAGAAACACCCTTAGAATTTTCTTATTTAATTATAAGCGAGGATATCATGCTTCAGCTGCCTTATGTTAGTCATTTGTTAGCAATTAGCTTAACTCGTTACACTTACATGGCGTTTTATCTCTCTTCTTAAATAAACTATACTCACCAAAGCTTATTCTTCATCTACTAAATGTTAAAAGAAATAACCATTAGCAGAAATATTTTCATTTCATATTTCCTTGTTGGTGCAATGAGAATAAGGCTAATAATAGGCTAAAGCGATAGTCAACTCTTTAAAGAGCCGGTCGCTATATAGTGAGGAGGGTGTGATTCAAATAATGATTTAACTTTTGATAAAATTATAAGTATGTATTGTAACATTTAAACCGATAACAAGGAATCTCTTGGAAATGGTCAACTCCACAGCAATGTATTTTTATATAAGTTTAAATTAACAAGATCAACATTTTTTTTTTCAAATAAGAGTTGGTTGGTTATATGTTATGGTTTACCAGTGATGCAAAATTCATCAGAGGTTATTTCCAGAAAATGCAATATATATTTTTTTTTGATTTTTCATGAAAATATACTAAACATACGGCACTTTAATCACAATATTTAGTCAGTTTTAAGAATATGAACATATTCGAAAAAAAGGTTCTATGTAAGGATTGTATGGGATGGAATTTGTTTTGAAAAGCTTCGCGTCGCATCCTTAGAAGATCACAACTTAAACATCAAGTTTAGTATTTAAGTTATTCACAGAGACACGACGTTATTCGCAACATTTCTTAAGACTGCCTTTTGTACGATAGTTTGTAAAAATAAACTTTACACATTGTTGTCGATGGGTAAAGCGTAGTTTAAAGCTCGTAGCATAAACATTGTAAGTTGTAATTTAATGTATTATCTATTTTGAATACCTTTTTAATATACTAAAATTAGACACTTTAAGTAACAAATCTTCTATAGTAAGTTCCGCTATATCGTCTGTAACTGCAAGTTTCAAAATCTTCTAAATGAGCCATGCTTTTTAATTATTCAACGTTTATTGAAACAAGTCAAACCATAGAATTTGCATGGACATATTTATTCAACTATTTAACTTATTTAAACACATGTGGCCACAAAAAATAATCGCTGTTGCATATCTGGTGAAAATTGATACTCCAGCTATTTACTTTATTTTAATTTTGTACTGCCGTGCAAAAATATTGCATTATATACATGTGCAAATTCTTTTTTCGGTTGCACCCTCGTTTCATAAAATCTTCACCCCGGTTAAAAAAAAACAGTTTTACACACTTTTATCATAAAAGGCAATTGTTGTATCCAGGGGATCTCAAAACAGATATTTACAGTAAAATTTCCGTTTCGAAATTTTGAGTGGAATAATACGATTCTTATACTTAAAATAACTACAATTAGTAGGAATAAATTGTGCATTTCCAAGTTGAAATTTGTGAATTCTAAATAACTTATAAAGAAAATGAATTTATTTGCAATGATGCAGTGAATAACACCATGATTTAAGCCAAACAAATACTCTCTATTTGAATAGATTAATTTATTCTATTCTTACTTTATATTTTCCACCCAAAAATTCGATACCAAGAGTTCACCGGAAATGCATGTTTTATGTTCCCCTGAATAAAAAATAAAAAAGCATTTTCAGAAAAAAAATTCCGTGCGTGCGCACGTTGTCTGTGAATACAACACAAAAACGAAAAGTCAGTCAAGTGTTAGTCTTAGTATTTAAGTGTGACATCTTCAAAGGATGCGACACGACCATACTACACTTTACAACTTACTATCTTAAATTTTCTGGGAATGACCTTGAAGACCACTCCATTCTGGTTGAATTTTGCATAATTAGTAAACCTTAAAGACATAGACAAAAATTTACTCCATAAAAATGTAAATGGCATTAAAACACACAATTTATGTCATATATTTTTTTTTCGTAGAGTTGGCCATTTCCGGGATATTCAATGTTAACGATTTCAGTTTTATAATACTTAACTTTTCTCATACAGGAATTTGTCATCTCCTGGCCATTCAAAGAAACGAACTTCAATCATATAGCAAAGATTTGACTATCACTTTAGCCTATTGCATCTCCTTATTTCCCTTCTGCTTACAAGGAAGAAAGTAATAAGACAATTTCTGTCAATGCTTATCTGAATTAAACATGAAGTAGATATAAGAATAAGCATTTTAGCAATAATTTGTTACAGAGATTTAGAGAATGTTATGTAAATGAAACGCACCAGATTTTAATTTTATTATTAACTAAATTATTAATTTTATGTTGTAGTCATTCGCTAAACAGCTAAAATAAGTACAAATTGCGCTCACATTTCTTTTAAGATAATTAGAGTTGCAACTTCGTTGCGCGTAAATATAACATAAAATCAAAACGTCGTACTGAAACTTCTACAAATAAATTATACTGCGCTTCTAGAACTGAACTACAAATAACCCCCCCCCCCACCTTCCTAAGCTAAACATTTAACTGTGTATTGCTGTGTGACCTGGTTACCATAATCTGGAAAAGTGCTGATGACTGATGAACACCGTAGCATTTGAATGACCAACATATTGCAATATCAGCGAAGTCTGGGATTTGTTTCTCAATATCTAATTTGTTCTTCAATCATAACGAAATGTGAGATGTGGATACATATTTTGTGTGGCTTTCCCTAGCGTTCAGAAGATCACGTTTCAATCAAGTCGGCAGTAACGTGGTATATAGTTATCCATCATGAATAATAATTGCTTACAAAGACGATCGAGTTCGAATCTTGGTTAGGGTGAGCCACTCGGATAAGGTTTTTACTGAGAAAACCAATGTTAAGCAATTTTAAGCTCCATCGACTCCGGGCTCATCTGAGCATCATATCATTAATTTCATGTAGGTATATCCGATATAATCTGGTAGGACGTTAAATTAAAAAATCTAGTATGTTCCATTCACACGACTTCCTCTAGCTGTTCCATAAACAACTTTTCTTAGAAAAAATTATTCTTTTAGCTGCATCATATTAATTGAGATAAAACATTACTAGAATTGTACTTATTGCTTGTTTTTTTTTTTTTTTTTTTGTAAGTTGAAGGGAAATAGGGAATGCACTAGGCTAAAGCAATAGCCAAGCCTTTTAAAAGAAGCCGGATGCTATGTAGTACAAATCAGTTCTCTTTGCTTGCTTGGAGTAAACAAAAGAGAGACGAAAGGAAAGATGTCTCTCCGTTTGAGAAACGTTTTAAGTAGATTAAAACTGTAACCAACAACTCGAATATCTCTAAAATGGTTAACTGTACAATAAAAATGTATGCCACATAAATTGTGTTTTTAACGTGATCTACATTTTCTGTATAATACTTTTAGTCTCTCTCTTACGGTTTACCAATTATACAAAAGGTATACAAAAGTCATCTAGGATGACGGGAGGACTTACGAGGCGATTCCCAGAAAATTCAAGATATACATTTCGTTTGTCTTAAAAGTATCTTAAACATATCGTATTTTAATCAAAATCGTTTCAGCCATTTTTGAGAAAGTTCCATGTAAAGGTAGTTGAGGGAGGGGGACTTTCTTGAATATCTTTGTGTCGCATCCTTGGAAGATACTGTACTTAAATACCAAGTTTGTTGTTTAAAGAATTTTCTTTTTGAACTAAGCTGAACATGTACATACACTCACGGAGAAGTATCTTCAAATCTTTTTTCTTGTTTGTATTCAGAGGGTCTCAAAACATCTATTTTCGGTGAAATCTCGGTACCTATCAAATTTTAGGTGCAATGCAGTACCCTCTCTATCCACTATATGTATTGTTCCACTTGGTAGAGAAAGTAAAGAAAAAGATCAAACGGTTTCGGTAAAAGCGGAGAACCACGGGATTTTAGTTTGACTTCAAGCCATCTTCCACATAATATCTACTTATAAGAGAAATTTTGTAATGTACCATGAGAAAGTATGGTGCCTGAATGTTACCAATAAAAATAAAAAATCAAGTAATATACATAAAATATCTTAAAATATTTATAATATAAAAATACACTTAAATTTACAAATGCCTATTCCATTAGTGTAATTTCTGCTAATATTATTGACCAAAAGGTCGTAATTGAAACTTTATGGCACATCATTGAGAAAAATTCTGATGTTCCATTCCCATGGCTTTCTCTACCTGTTTCATAACAAATTATTACAAAAGCTTATTCTTATACACACTTCCTGCAAATTAAGATAAATATCAGCATAACGGTCTTATTACTTATTTCCTTTTAAGTAGAAGGGAAATAAACTAGGCTGAAGTGATTTTAAAAGCTGGTTGCTATGTGATTGAAATTCGGTTCCATTGCTTGACCAGCAGAAAAAGCAAAAGAAAAGAAAATTAAAATTCCCGTTTAAGAAAGATATAAGTATATTAAAATTGAAACCAAATGATAAGTAGTATCACGGAAATGGTTAACTCTAAAAACGTGCTTTGTCTTTTATCGAGATCTACAAGTTTGATGAGTAAGCTTTACTCTATATCTTACTGGTAAGTTTGACAAAAGTTATATAAGTCATCCAGAATGAAGAGGTCTTCAGAGGCTATTCCCAGAAAATGCATACATTATGTTTTTCATGAAAACATCTTAAACATGTTATATTTTAATAAAAATCGTTAGAACTATTTTTGATGAAATCAAAATTTTCAAAAAATAGTCCATATAAAGGTTAGTTGGGTATTCTCTTATTCTTGGAAGATACTAATCTTAAATGCCAAATTTTTTATTTGTATTTTATGATGTCCACACACGTTGAGTGTTTCTAAACTTATTCAGAACTTCTCAAAACTTACCTTTACGGTGAAATCTTGGTATCGAGTGGAATTCAATGCCTTCTCTACCTACTACGTATGTACTAGTACTCGGAGAGAAAGTAAAAAACAATTGCAATTCTCATTGGTAAAATGCAAACAATAGTGGTAGCATGGCAAAAAGCTGTGCTTATTGCAATGTCAAAACATTGATTGATTTGGATTAAGCATTACTCACTTAATGTGAGTGAAACAGTCACCAAAATAGCTTATTAACAGCGGATTCGATGGTTTAAATTCGTGAATATTCACATTACCTACAAGATGTGAACTTTGTTACAGCAAATCATATACTCATATGTCAATTTGTATCTTTATTCATGATAATTGGTACGATGGAAGCAAGAAAATAATATATTGCAGTTTTACTGGTTACTGCAATTTTCTGAGAAAACCTGTCTTGGCCTTGAAACACCAAAACCGTATATTATTGTTATACTTCATATCATGCAACAGTTAGTCACAAACCTGAACGAAGGTTGCGTTACTCGTCTCTTCGGTATTTAAAAATGCACACGACGTTGCAATTCTCTGCACGCCAACAACTTCAAAATACTTATTTGCTATTTCTTCTATCCTTCAATGAGAATGGAGAAGTATTGCATTCGATTCAAACATTCGATTTCACGATTTCAGTAGAAATTATTATTTATTATGACTATTATTTTATATATATATATATATATATATATATATATATAATTTTTAAATATTGACCATCCCTTACACGTCGGTCCATAAATGTGTTACTGAAGATAAAATTACATTAAAGCCCGGGGTCAGATGCCTATTGAGGTGCAAACGGGTTATGGATCGGGTAAGGTATACAGGAATGAGGGAATCACTCCTGAAAGTTTGTCGATTGAATTCTGTAATACTCTGTATAACATGTGACATGTTTTGTCTTCAACCCCTAACTTGTTTTTACTTTCTCTACATGAACTATGTACATAGTGTATAGAGAAAGTACTGTATTCCACCCAAAAATTCGAAACCGAAATTTCACCAGAAATACATGTTTTGGGTACATCAGAATACAAAATAAGCATTTTTGGAAAGGGGTCCGTGTGTATGCGTGAGTGTGTGAGTATGTGTCTATGTGTATGTGTGTGTGTGTGTGAACAGCATAGCTCAAAAACGAAAATACCAAATACCAAGCTTGGTATTTTTGTTTGGTATCTTCCAAGGATGCGACATGAAGATTTTCAAGAAAGTCCCCCCACCTCTTTACATGGAAAAAAATTCAAAAATATTGATTTTCTCAAAAAGGCTCTAACCATTTTGATTAAAATCTCTTATATTTAAGCTATTCACATTGCAAATAAAATGAACATCTTGAATTTTCTGGGAATGGTCTCTAAAACCTCTTTATTCTGGATGATTTTTTATTGAATTTTGCATAACTGGTAAACCTTAAGAGACACATAAAAACTAAAGACAAAACATGTAGATCACGATAAAACACACAATTTATGCCATATGCATTTTTTTCGTGAAGTTGATCATTTTTTTAGATATTCCTTTTTATTGGTTTCAGCTTTAAAAAACTTGAATTTTCTCATACAAGAATTTGTCAACTTCTGTCCATACAAACAAAATAACTTTAGTCACATAGCAACAAGCTTTTGGCTATCACTTTAACCTACGGTGCTCCCTTATTTCCCTTCTACTTGCAAGGAAGCACGTAAGGAAACTATTTCTGCTAATTTTTCTCAATTAGCATGAAGTAAATAAAATAATAAGCTTTTTAATTTGTTGCAGAGATGTAGAGAAATGTGAATAGAACACATCAGATTTTTCCTGATTATAGTAGTAGTTCCTGTAGCTAGATTAATCTAATTGCCTGCCAATTACTGAGGTTAAGGTTTTGGTTATTGATTCACATTGCTTGCTTGATAATACCAGTTGATATCGAGCTTTGTCTTCCTTGATTTGTTGAGGCATCATCAGAGGAGTCTGCATGCTTACAGTTTTATTTTCTATATGTGTGGTTTTGTTTTCTGGATAACTAGATAGTATATGCTTGCTGAATATAGCCGTGGTTAAATAACGCGTTCCCACTTCAAAACCGCATGTGATCGAAAGCGTGACACAGAAACTGAGAGTGAAGCAAGTTGGATAAAACCGCAGTATCAGCATTCAATTACACGACGAGACATATATTACGAAACATACCAGGGTTTATATAAATGGTTTATAAAAAGTAAATTATAAGCTATAATTTGGGTATAAAAGTAAAATGGAAGGTTTCGTCTAAGTCACCAAGTCTTCAAAAGAAGAAGAAAAGTTGCCCAGATATGCGCGGTTAGGACTAATGTTTTAAACCTGCTATCGCCACTGTAATAAGTACATTAACCCGAACCAAATAATTGTCTCATTGTGAAATCGCTGTTTTTTCCTGTTGAACACTGGCTATACGATGGCAGGTCAGGGTAACTGCGTTAGGAATAAAGACACTATTTTTACTTTCTCTACACTTACTTTGTATAGAAAAGGTATTGTATTCCACCCAAAAATTCGATACCGAGATTTCACTGGAAATTTATGTTTTGAGACCCCTGAATCAAAAAAAAAAGTATATTTAATAAAAAGTTCAGTGTGTGTGTGTGTGTGTGTGTGTGCCTGCGTGCTTGTACTAAGCTTGGTATTTATCTACTAAGGATGTGACACTAAGCCACATACTTTTTCAAAAAATATCATCCATCCCGAACCACCCTTTACATGGAAAAATTTTCGAAATGTTCGAGTTTCTCAAACATGGCTATAACGGCTTCGATTAAAATACCCACTGTATAGCAAAGATATTTTCATGACATAAAATGTATGTCTTGAATTTCTTGGGAATATCCTCCAAAATCCTCTTCATTCTGAATGACTTTTGCATAACTGGTAAACCGTAAGAGATATACAAAGGCTTATTATACAAAAAAATGTAGATCTAGTCAAAACACACAATTTAAGTCCTTAACAGTTTTGTTGTGGAGCTAACAATTTCGGATTTATACCTTGTTATTTGGTTCAATTTTAAACTACTTATGTTTTTCTCAAACAGGAAGTCATCCGTGTTAAATTTTTTAATTCTGACCATGCAAAGAGGCAAATTTCAATGACAATCGTATGGCGACACCTTTTACGTTAGAGTATGGCTTAGTTTCTTTCTATTTATAAGGAACTAAGTAATAAGACCATTCTGCTAATGCTTATTTCGATTAGCATGAAGTTTGGAAGAAGGATCTTTTATAGAACAGATAAAGTGAAGTGAATTGATAGATTTTCATACATATTCACTACAAATTCAAACAGTTTGCTTACTGCTGCATCTAACATACTATGCTTAAAATAATGGCACGTCACCGGAAAAGATTGAAACCCTCTGAACTAACAAAGAGAAGGACTAATCGAGGCCAGGTCATAAAGTCATACTTAGGGAAGGAAGACGAAGAGATACTGTCGTGGGAGAAATGGCAACTGACAAACACAAGGCCAGGACGTCTGGTGTGACCTCAGCACCTGGATATATTATATCTTGTGATTTATTAGATCTTTCTTTCTCTGAGGCAAGGTTAGCATAGTAAACACCAAAATGCCAAAGTGGACAAATTCCAATGCTTCGAGGGAATACTTATGAGAGCTTGAAATGAAATAGAGTCTCGTCAAACGGAATTTTCCAATACTTTTGACTACCTGAAGACGAAAGTTGTCAGTATGGAGGTAGATACTTTCGGTAACTGCGTGTTGTTGAACTGTCATTAATTGACGTCATTGGAATCCCCAAGAATGCTATTTTACAAATGGTCTTGTGTAATATGCAGCCATAGCAAGTCTCATTCTTTTTGCCTACATTTCATCTCAAGATTCGATATAAAAATGTCACAAGAAATGTACGTTTTGGCGTTCCCTGGACCAAAAAGAGTATTTAAATTGCTCTTTTGTGCATTTGTGTGTGTATATGGACAACAAAAGTAGGGACAAAATCAGATATGCAGCACTCACATAACTTTATCTGCTCACTCCTCTACCAAATATTCTTACAAAAACTATTATTTCATCTACTCCTTATTTAATCTACATAAACTTTCAATTCAAAGTTATTCATTTCGTTGCACGATATCATAGATAAAGCTGTAGTTAGATTTTTAAAGAGTGTGCTGCTATCCCATGTTCTTTACTTGACCGGGAAAAAATTGAATAGCGTCATTCCAGTTGATCAAAGTTAAGCATAGCTGGCAAATAGTTAATTCCAAAATAATAAGTAGGTAAATTTAATTGCTTTTCCTCACAAGTCGTGTGTAGGACAGGAGTTGGATAACACGGATCTCCCAGTCTCTAGCCGGTTGTTCTATCACTGAGCTACCATGGCAACATGCCGGCATAGCATTAAACTTCTCACCGGAAAATTCGTTGTTCAAATCCCGGCTATGGCATTGAATTTTTCAGTCTGACTCTACTTATCCGGTATGTATGTTATTTCACATACATAGTGTATTTTAACAATCTCTGCATTGTTGTGATTCAAGATTTTGTCTCCCTCTAATGGTTTACCATCTAAACAAAAGCATATTCACTGTTTTAACTTTTGCTTTAAATTATTTATTTTAACATTACTATATATGTTAATCTATCTGAATTTAGTGTAAATGAAAGCCTTAAATTTAAGTTTAACCTGATTACTTTCTGCACGCCCACACAATTTTAATTGTTTTTATTCAGGTAGCATCAAACAAGTATTACCATTGAAATTTCGGTATTTTGAGTGGAATGCAGTACTCCCTCTACTCACTATAATATGGTAGGAATGTTAAGCAAAGATTCTCTCTCAAATGGCATTTAAATAGTCAGTTATTATCTAAAAAATGTGGAAGAGTTTTTCGAAAACATTCGCATGGAATTCTTGAATTTGTATAAAAAAGCTTTCAAGTTGGTAAACGCTTTTTTTTTTTTTTAAACAGTAACGGGGTCTGATCAGGACTCCGGTACTGTATCCCTATTTATATTTCCCCCCGTAGGTTTTACTGATTACTGGTTTACTGTTTCTTTTACAAACATATACACATTGCACAAACATATAACATCCATGCCCAAGGCGGGACTCGAACCCACGATCCCCTGCCCACGAAGCACCAAAGCGAGACGCTTTAGCGAGCGCGGCCATGGGGACCGTCCGCTTCGGTGAGAACCAAATGAAGTATAAGGCAGCAAGAAGCTGTAGCAGATGAAAGGAGAAATTTCTATTCAAATACATTTGGATGAAGGATATGAAAATATTAAATTGCGTATTGTATATTTACGCGAAATTGAGGCTCTAAAAATATAACCTGCAGAGATACGTTTATCCAGTTACAGCTTTTATCATCAACATTTATATCTGCAATAGTTGCCATTGAACTTCAATGAACTGCAGGTGATACGTATTGTGTTCAACATTAATGTAAACTATTAAGGTTTCTATTTTGCTAAATTCTTTGATAAAAATATAATTTCATTGTCTTTTGTAAGTACCATTTCTCATAAAGGCATATTTTGTTTTTATGAATGAGCACTTACGCACATTTTTCTCAATATAGTCTGCAGAATTAGAAAACTATTTATTTGGTTACTGAAATAGTTTCTTTTTCCTGTGTTCATTTTTTAATTTGGTAAATTAAATTATTAATATATTTCTTGTTTATTAGTAACCAATTTATTTTATAAAATATGTCTTAATAATGTGAAAACAAAATTTATAATTACCTAACTAAATTGAACTCCGTGGCGCAACAGCCCTAAGCGGGCCTAGTCCTACCGCCCAACTGCTGCATCCCCCACCCCTGCCCTTTACAGGTGGCATAAGGTAAGATGCAGTGCTGGGAGGAGGGACGTGGTTAGCACCCCGATTCCCTCCAAGCCGATTATGCGGTACACGATACCTGGAGCCGCTACTTTTCCCCCAAGTAGGTCCTCAATTTGGCCCCCCATGTCTTCATGAGTTTGAGTGCACCCTGGATCCGGCACCGGAAATCAAACCATGGTTTCCCGTTAGTAAATAGCCGCGCTATGGAGACGATAAAAGAATTAAACGGAATTCTAAAATATTTATAACCTTAGATAGGATTAAGTAGTAGTTTTTAAGGAAATGACATCTAGAAAAACTAATACTTCCTCTCTTATTTAATATTTTGGAGGAAATAATTTGCGAAATTATAAGTTTTACAACTTTGTTAAACAGATCACGTGCGTAGTAACTACAGTAAAAGATTTGCTGAAATCCAGAAATACGCATTTCCATAACAAATATAATTCATTGGACAGGCCTTCAGCGTAAAACTGAACTGGTTACAAAATCTGATGTGTTCCACTCACATGACTTTCTCTAGTTGTTTCGGGAAAAAAAATTCTTACAAAACATTCTTTTATCTACATCACGCTAATCGATGTAAACATTAGCCGAATTGGTCTTATTGTTTATTTGTAAGTAAAAGCAAGGAAATGTACTAAACTAAAGCAATAGTCAGAGCTTTTAATAACCGATCGCTATGTGAAACAATTTAAATTCGGTTCTCTTTGCTTGCCAGGTGGACAGAAAAGAGAGGAAAAGAAGTGTTATCTTCTCGTTTGATAAAAGTTTAAGTAGCTCAAATTTGAAGCCAATAACACGAAATATCTTGGAAACAAAAAAGTATATAAATGATATAAATTGTGTGCGTTTAACGAAATATACATTTTTGGGGTATCTTTTAGGTTTACTAGTTATACAAAGACTATAAAAGTCATTCCGAATGAAGAAATATTCAGCTATATTCGTTTGTCATAAAAAAATCTTAAACATATGATATTGTAATCAAAATCCTTAGAAGCATCTTTTAGAAGATAAACATTTTCGAAAAATATTCCATGTAAAGGATAGTTGGGAGTTAGGGGTTTTTCTTGATAATCTTCGTGTGGCTTCCTTGAAAGATATTGAGCTTAAATACTACGTTTCGTATTTAACCAACTTTTCGCCTTTGAATTGTGCTGTCAAATCATTGTTTTATCGATGACCCTAAAATTTTAGATGGAATATAATAGCCTCTTTAACTATGTGCATTGTACATACATGCTAGAAAGTAAAAAGAGATCTTTCGACACTCAACTCTATTAGTTGATTTATCTTCCGGAGAATAAGGATACCAAGTGAGTAAAGAAACGAGTAAAGGAAGCATTAGGTCTTCATGTTTTCGATAGCACGCACCGACACCCACGAATTAAGTAAAGTTGCCCTAAAGGACATTAACGAGAACAAACTGGTGCGCCAACCTTGTATTACATCAATGCCAGACTTATATATGTAACTCTGTGTAATGATGCGACCTACTTTTCTAGATTAGAAAATATCTTATCAATCCCACGTAGTGTTTCCTGTTGATTATCTTCTTTCATTTGCCCCGCAGTACTTTCGGCGTTGGTACATCACTTTCTCTGCTACTATACATAATAAAGGCTAATGTGTTCCATTCATACGAATTGTCGCCCCACGTGGTGTAATGGTTACCATGCTAACATCATATATCCAAGGTCGGGGTTCAAACCCGAAGGAGGACGATGGATTTTTTGGGCGTAAAAATCCTTAGCATGCCTCCTTTCGGAAGCCGTTGGTCCCGTGTCGTAGATTTACGGCACGTAAAAGAACCTCAAACCTGATAGAAAGTCTCTGAGCAAATTTAAGCGGTCTTTTACGCCAATTTTAAGATGGGACGCTGAGAACCACAGCAGTTAAAGAGCGTCCATAAATAACACGCCATTTATTTTATTCACACGACTTTCTGTACACCTCTGTAACAAATTATTAAAAAGCTTATTTTTCTACCTTCTTCGTTCTTATCCAGATAAACATTAGCAGAAATTGTCTTATTGCTTGCTTCATTGTAATTAGAAGTGAAATAAGGAATACACTAGGCTAGGATGATAGTCAAATGTTTTAATGTCATGTGGTTGAAATCTTACATTGCCAGCTGTTGAAGAATTCCCGTATAATAAAAGTCTCAATAATTTAAAACTGAAACCAATAACAAGGAACACCTAAAATAGACAGACTCCACGAAAATATGTGTAGAACTGGGTGTTTTAACGAGATTTTTTTTTTTTTTTTTTTTGAGTAATAAGCATTTATCTGTCTCTTACGGTTTAACAGTTACAAAACTTGAGCAAAACTCATCCGGAATGAAGAGTTCTTCAGAAGCTATTCCCAGAAAATCCAAGATATAAATTTTATTTGTCATGTAAATAAATATCTTTAAAACGAGATGGCATTTTAATCAAAATATTCTCATTTTTGAGAAATTTAAAATTTTAGAATTCTTTTCCATATAAAGGGTAGTTTGGGGAACGGTATTTTCCTCAAATTATTCGTGTCACTTTCTTAGAAGATCGTAAACTTAAATACCAAGTTTTTTATTTTACTTGCTCTTCGTTTTTGAGCTATTGTGTTCACAGACACATGGCCTTTTACTTAAAAGGCTGTTTTACTTTCTTAAACTGTATGTACATAGTAGCTATAGAGGGTATGTATTCCACCCAAAAATTTGATGTCGAGATTTCACCGGAATGTGTGTTTTGAGGTACCCTGAGTCCAAAAAAAGTTTTATTTAGAAAAATTCCGTTTGTGTGTGTGTGTGTGTGTGTGGACGGCATAGCTCATAATCAAACTTGGTATTTATGTTTACTTCTTCCAAGAATTCGGCACGAAGCTTTCTAAGGAAATCCCCCCCACCATAAGCTAACCTTTACATGGGAAATGTTTGGAAATTTTGTTTTTCTCAAAAATAGCTGTAACGATTTTTATTAAAATAACGACATCAAAGATATCTTCTTCTTCTTCTTCCCAACAAGGATTAGGCCAAAGACCTGTTCCGAGGCTACACAAACTGATCACTCCATCTTTTTAATTGTCTTCCAATATTTCTTCGTCCAGTAGGTTGATAAAACAGTGCTTGTTGTGGATATCTCGAGCGGGGCATCCTTAAAACATGGTCCTTCCATTCCTTCTGGTAGCGTTGAATCTCTTCAATCATATATTCTTCCATAAGTCTTGCTCTTATATCTGTGTTCCTCATTCGGTCTAGTCCTGTGACTCCCAGTAGTGGTCGTAGGAACCTCATCTGAGCTGCTTCTACTCTGGATTTTTCTCTGGATCCCAGGATCCAGGTTTCGCAAGCGTACTTTAATGCTGGTTTTGAGACAATATTATGTAGTCTTTGTCTCACTTCTCTTCTCATGCTTTTGCCGAAGTGTCTTTTTATGCAACCATTTAATTTGTTATACGTCTCTATATTCTCGTCGATATCTGCTTTTGTATTCCCAATTGATATTTTCGACCCTAAGTATTTAAATGTTGATATTTGATCAATAATATCATTATCTATGACTAGTTTTATTCTCTTTTGTTCTCTTCCGGCCATTGCTTTCGTTTTCTTTCCAGAAATGTTCATATTATATTCTTTTCCTATTTCATTAAAATGTTTGACTGCTTTTTGTAATTCTATTTCATTTTCTGCCAGTAGCACTTGATCATCTGCAAACACTATGGTGTCTATACTAGCATTCTTCAGAGCTAAACCTTTTGGTTTATATTTTGTTCTCCAGTCTGCAATTATCTTATTTAGATATAAATCGTATAATATTGGTGACAATCCACATCCTTGTCTTAGTCCTTTATTAACATGTGCTCTTTCCTTATCAAGTTGTATTATTGTTCCATTATATAATGATTTAATAGCATTAATCAAATTAGGTGCTATTTTATATTCTTCTAGGATCTCCCATAATTTATTTCTTTGTACTCTATCATATGCTTTGTTATAGTCTATAAACAGCAAACAACTTTGTAAGTTGTATTCAGATCTTTTTTCTAAGATCTGTTTTATGGTAAAAATAGTCTATACACGATCTTCCCTTCCTAAAACCATTCTGTTCCTCTCCTAGTATATTCTCCGTCATAGGATATAGCTTCTTTTTTAATATTGCAGAGTACAACTTATATGCTGTAGGTAGTAGAGAGATACCTCCTTAATTTTCACAATTATTTCTACTTCCTTTCTTATGTATGTTTATTATGTTGGTCGTACACCATTCTTCTGGTATTCTTCCTTCCTTCCTTCCATACTAGATTAAAGAGTTGTATTAATCTAATTTTTAACTTCTTCCCTCCATATTTCCATAGTTCCATGTTGATATTATCACATCCGGGAGCTTTTCTATTTTTTCCTTGTTTCAGAGCCTCTTCTAACTCTTTCATTGTTATTTCATTTAGTTCCTCTGTTCTTTGTGTTATTGTTGCCTCTTCCTCTTGATCATATAACAGATCTGAGTAATATTGTATCCATTGTTTCCCAGTTATGGTGTTGATTTTGGCTCGATCGTTTTCCTCCTCTCTTAGGTTTTTGAACACCTTAAACCCAAATCGTTTAGCTCCCGTTATATCGCGTTCTATTCGACTTACAAATTGGTTCCAGCTTTCCCTTTTACTTTGTCTAGTTAGTTTCCTAACTGTTGCTCTCTGTTTCTTATAATTAATATGATCTTCAATCCCCCTAGTATCCAACCATATTTTATATAATCTCTTTCTGTTGAATTTCATATTTTAGTTCTTCATTCCACAATTTTAATCTTTTGGGGTTTCTCTTTTGTTGCTTTCCCAATACTTCTTCAGCGGCACCATTCACAGCATTTTTTAATTTGTCCCAATCTTTATTTATATCTCCACATCTTCCTCTAATCTTCTGATCAAGTCTTTGCTGGTATAGATTCCTAATACTGTCTTCCTCCAACAATTGTATTTTCCATCTTTTCATCGTTGTTCCTCCTATGCTTGTCTTCTTCTTAACGTATCTTTTTGGGATTCGTAATTTTGTCTTAACCAAGTAATGGTCACTATCTATTTCCACACCTCTGTACACTCTTGTATCAGTTATCTGTGGCCAGATTTTCTCATTTGCTATCACATAGTCTATAATTAACTTTGTACCCCGAGCTTCCCATGTATATTTGTGAATGTCTTTGTGTCTAAAAAAGGTGTTTGTTATCCTTAATTTATTGAAAATACACCAATCTCTTAATATTCTCCCATTATTGTTTAATGTATTTTCTCCATTATTTCCGACAATATTTTGAGTCGGGATTTTCCCCACTCTAGCGTTCATGTCTCCCGCTACAATGACATATTCATTTTTTCCTGTCTTATTTATGCAGTCTTGTAACTGTTTATAGAAAAGCTCTGTATTGTGTTTATCTCCTTCTACTGGTGCATATGTCCCTATGATCCAGCAATAAGATCTTTTGGTGATTATTCTTTCGTTCACCCAAGCGTAGGATATCATTTGCTTTCTTAAATTATTATTGATTATTATTCCCACTCCGGCTCTAGCTCGTTGTTCTTTTTCAACTCCTGAATACAGAAAAGTACTCTTGCTAATTTCAACCGATCCTCTAATTTTTTTTTTTTTTTTGTCTCTGTAATAACTGTAATATCTATTTTTTTACTTTCCAACTCTTCCATTAGTTCAATTTGTTGCCCCAATCCCTCGACATTCCATGTAGTAATTGTCATATAGTCCAAATTTTTGTCCTTACACGTTTGCTGTTGTCAACATATAGATCCGTCCGGGTTATTTTCTTTTTAGCCTTCTGAGTGATAATGAATTCCCGTGAAGGGGGTATCAACCTCTTGCACGGTAGATTTTCTGTCAGGGTTTCTTCCTTAGGTAGGTTGCTGTCATCGTAGCTTTGGAGTCCTACACACCCCCCCCCCACATTCCTATGGGTGGACCTCATTTATTACCCTAAATGGGAAGGGTGCCTCTTCCGTCAGTTCCGCCGTTCCGAAGTATTGCTTCTCCGCCTTTCCTGCCGTTGAGGACTTCACCGTAATCCTGGCAAGGAGCCCTTACAGGGTGCCGGGCCAGCTGAACCCAGGTTTTTTCCAGGTGTTACTCCTCATTTGCTATGGTTTACCCGCCAATGCTCGGGAGGCTGATTGCAGTGGATCATCCACTAGGCGATGGGGTCGCTACATCCCTACGCCTACATCAAAGATATTTGTATCACAAATAAAATTTATATTTTTAATTTTCTTGGAATATCTTCTGAAGACCTCTATTCTGGATGTTTTCCAGAATTTTGCATAACGGTTAAACCGTAAGAAATAGACAAAAACTTACTGCACAAAAGTTGTAGATCATGATAAAAAGCATAGTTTATATCATAAATATTTTTCATGCACAGCTGACCGTTTTCGATATATTCCTTGTCATTTTAAGCCACCTAAATTTTCTCAAACGAGACCATGCAAAACGAACCGAACCACCAATTGCTTATTTTGACGACCAGCTTTTAAAAACTTAAGACTATCGCTTTAGCCTAATGTATTCCCTTATTTCCCTTCTACTTACAAGGAAGCAAGTAATAAGACCAATTCTGCTGATGTTAATCTCGATTAGCATAACGTAAATAAAAGAATGGTGTTTTATGAACATAGTATACCAAACAGCTAGGGAAAGTTATGTGAATGGAACACATCAGATTTTATACAGGGGACCCTAAAACGTGTATTTTCGGTGAAATGTTGGTATCAAAATTTTTGGATGGAGTGCAATATCTTCTCTACTACTATTACCATGTATTGTGTAGAGAAAGTAATAAAAACGATTACCGTGCTCACCGTCGCTAGCGTTAACGCATTAGCTGAGACATTTACATGCATTTTAATCTGTATTCATGGGATAACTTAGGAGGTTCTGGGTTCGATTGCAGTAGGACCGGTCATCGCTATCTTCCCATGTCATTTTTACTTTCTCTACACGTACTATGTACATAATGTATAGAGAAGGTATTGTAGTGCACCCAAAAAATCGATACCGAAATTTCAGCATAAATACAGGATTTAGGACCCCCTGAATCCAAAAAAAAGTATTTTTAGAAAAAGGTCCGTGTATGTCTGTCTTTCTTTGTTTGTTTGTGTGTCTGTGGGCAGCATAGTTCAAAAACAAAGTCCATTAAATACAAAACTTGGTATTTAAGTTAAGTATCTTCCAATGATGCGACACGAAGACTTTCAAGAATATTCCCCCCACCCCCACTACCCTTTACATGGAAAAATTTTCGAATTTTTTTGAAGTTAAATAGATTAAACGTGTATATTATATAAACCTTTTCGTGGAGTTTACAGTTTTTTTACTTATTTCTTGTTATTGGTTTCAGTATATTAAAATACTTATACTTTTCTCATACGGGAACTTGTCAACTCAATGAGCGGATTTCAATCCCATAGCAACCCCATTTTCAAACATTGGTGTAGTTTAGCCTAGCGTATTCGCTTACTTCCCTTCTATTTATAAGTAATAAGTCTTTCTAATGCTAATTTTTATCTCGATTTGCATGAAGTAGACAGAAGAATAATTTTATTAACAATAATTTGTTACACAGATGTTGAAAAAGTCATGTGAATGGAACACATCATATTTTTTTCCCGGAAGGTGAATGCTTATCATGAATTTTATTGCTCCTCCAATCAGCGTTATTTAAATCTTACGTACTTTTCATTTTTACTCAAGGTAGCAGAAATAGAGAAAACGTCGAATATAATCATAATTGTTATTACTTGTAATCAATTTTCATTGGCTCTTCAATTGGTAAGTTCAGATATTCACAGATTATCATTTAAACATTAAGAACATAATGTGACAAACTCTTGTATGTGTTTAGTACTTAAATTTCTTTAATTACTTTATTATTTCATGAATGCAACTTTTAAGCATTATGGAAATGTTTAAAATTGTGTTTTAATCTACTTAACTTCCAGTATTAGCAAATCAATAGGTTAAAAACAAGATATATTTTTAATTCAACGATCAACCTTAAAGCTCTAAATTGAAAACTGTACCTGAAACATAAAATCCTGTATCTCACTTCATGCACCCTCAAATAATCTGAAGAAAGCATTGAAAGTGAGGGAACCTAAAGATTCTATATATGTAAGAAACCAAGATTACGATAAAATCAAATATTAACATTTCAGGCGCTATTTATACATAGCTACACAATTAAAGGTAATACATCTCTTAAATTTGGAAAATCCACAGTATTTGAGATATATTTTTAAAGTTCATACCAGTTGTTATACAAAATAAGTGATATTTTTGCCATATTTTAAAAATCTAGTTTAACATGGTTATTTAAATAATTGTTTTTATTTGTCTTAATTCACTGCTATAATAAATGAGTCGCGAGATAAATTTTCAAAATATTCGCATTAAATTTTTAAATTTTATAGTAAATGAGTTTAAAAATATTTACTTTTAATTATTGTACCAAAATTAATATATTTCAGATTTTTCAGAATTTTTTTGTAGTTGGCTTACCCTCCCCGTATTTAGGACTGACATCTCCCTAGGACTTACAAAGGTGTCTAGGGGTCAGAGGCCTGACGGCACGAACCACAGAATAAAGAATTTGGAACGAGTTGTCGACCCATAGCCAGGCATGAGCGTGAGGAAGTGAACGATATGAAATGTCAGCGAAATGGATGATGCGAAAGGAGATGGAGCAAATGGCGGAATGAGTGGCGGGGAAAACCGAGAACCCGGAGAAAACCTGCTTAGACGCCAGTTCGTTCACCACATATCCCACATGCGGGCTTTTAGGAACGAACTCGGCCACGGCGCCACTCTCCACAGTTCCTAATTTTTCGAAATTTAATAATTCATTTTAAATTGAAGCATTAATTCGCAAAACTAATAAGAGCATTTTCTTTTGAGAGGTAGCATAAGAATTTTGGAGCAATTTTATAAATAATTGTATTGTGTGGGAGTTTTGAATATGGAAATATGTTAGAAAAAAGTTTGTGAGTAAACTAGGTTTAAAGTTGGGCATGCCTATTAATAAGCCATTTTTGCTTCAGATAATTGATAGTTAAAAGTGCGCCAACTGGAAAAAGGATACTGAACGTTTAGAATTCTTAGTATGTTATCCAGAAAATAAAAGGATTTATTAATGTGTTATTATTACTTTCTCTACACGTACTATGTATATAAAATATTGAATTCCACCCAAAAATTCAATACAGAGATTTCACCAGAAATAGACGTTTTAGGGTCCCCTGTTTTAAAAAAAAAAGTATTTTCAGAAAAAGGTCCGTGTGCGCGTGCGTCTGTATCCGTGTGTCTGTGAGTACGATAACTCAAACGAAAAGTCGGTAAAATACCAAACTTGGTATTTAAGTTTAGTATCTTCCAGGGATGCGACGTGAAGATTTTGAGAAAAATCCCTCTACCCCAAACTACCCTTTGCGTGTAAACATTTTCGAAATTTCCTATTTTCTAAAATTGGCTAACGATTTTGATTAAAATGGCATATATTACACATATTTATATGGCAAATAAAATCTATATCTTGAATTTTCTGGGAATAGTCTCTAAAGACCTCTTTATTCTGAATGAATTTTTCTGAATTTTGCGTGGCTGGTAAACCGTAAGAGAGACAGAAAACTTACTGCATAAAAATGTAGTTCACGTTAAAACACACAATTTATGTCATATGCGTTTTTTTAGTAGAGTTGATAATTTCTGAAATATTCCTTGTTATTTGTTTCAGATTTAAAATTTTTCTGAACACGGAAAGTTGTAAACCTCTGGCCCTGCATAGAAACCACATGACAACTAGCTTTAGAGATTTGACATTCGTTTTAGCCTAGTGTATTCCCTTATTTTTCTTCTACTTCAAGAAAGCAAGTAATTAAGAACATTTCTGCTAATGTTTATCTCGAGTAAATAGAGTAGATAGAAAAATATGATTTTTAACAATAATTTGTTACAGCGATGTAAAGAAAAACCATGTGATTAGAACACATGAGATATTTTTTGTCAAATTTCACAGATGCATCATCTCAAAGAGTTGGCCAGAAAGAGTAAACCGCATTGTATTCTGATTCTCAAATTAAGAAGTTCGTTTTATAACGAATCGAAGTGTGGAACACTTTAATTAGAGTACAAGGTCGATCGCTAGAAGCGTTTTAAAAAGTTAAAGAGTTGGGCTAAATGCAACGAAGATCCGGCTCACCTTTCTCCCAGCTGCTCCATTTTATTGGCAAACGTGTCACAAAAAACAAAACTGGAACAAGGACTGCCCATTGAGCAATTATGGTTCATTTTTATTGCCAAAGCTGATTATATTCCTGGAAAACCCAGGGTGCAGCAAAACAAGTCTGCCAAGAACTTTTTAGTATTTTTTTTATCTAGCTGCTGACTTTTGTGTGGAAGATGAGGTATATCTAGATCTTAATAAAGCCAAAATAATCCCATATTTTTAGTTGATAAATTATGGAATTTTATTGAACCAACTTCAAAACACGCAATCAGCACTTATCTATGGTAGGTAGAGGAAGTATTGCATACTAAAAAAAATAATAACAAAACTTAGATCGGTATTTAAACTTAAAAACTTTAAGGTCTCCTAAAAACGCGTGCGCAATATTGTGTTACAACAAAGTTTAAAATGAAAAATCTGATTTAAAGAATGTGATACACATATGTTTTCTAAAGCCCCCCTCCCCCTCAAAATATTCTTTACTTTAACAACTTTTAATTTTCCCATTTTCTTAAAACGGTTCGGAGATTTTGATTAAACTACCGGATGTTTGAGATCTTTCCATGAAAAAAAAATCTAATATGTTCCATCCACAATAGTTTCTGCCTATTCTGCAACAAACTATTCCTACAAAAACGTGTTCTTACTCACATTCAAGGTTCCGAGTTCGAATCTCATTAGGGTGAGTTACACGGATATAGTTTATTTCTGGGGGTTTCCTTATCCTGAGAAAACGAATGTCGAGTAACTTTAAGCTCCATAGACCTCGGGTTCACTTGAGCATCATTTCACCGATTGCATTCATCGTATGATGTACCTAGCTGTTTAAAGGACATTAAACTTAAGAAAGCTTATTTTTTATATATACTTTATGCTAATGAGATAAACATTAGCAGAAACAGTTTTATCACATAGTACCTTCTAAGTAAAACGGAAATAATGGACTGAAGCCATAGTGATAGCCAAATCTTTTAAGTCTAAGCATTAGAAATGTTAAAAACCAATAACAAGGAATATCTCGAAAAAGTTTACTTCTATAAAAATGTATATGGCATAAATAGTGTTTTTAACGAGATCTACATTTGTTATGCAGTAAGCTTTCGTCTATCTCTTACGGTTGGCCAGATATACAAAGGTAATTCAGAATGAAGAGGACTTTCGAGACTATTCCCAAGTAATTCAGGCTATAGGTATTTTTGTCATATAAATATATTTAATATACGGTATTTCAATCAAAATCGTTAGAGCCAATTCTTAGAAAATCGAACATTTCAAAAAAATCTTCCATATGAAGGTAGTTTGGGGTGCAGGATTTTACTGAAGATCTTCGTATCGCATTCTTGGAAGTTACTATCAAGTTTGAAATTTAACCAAGTTTTTGGTTTTGAGTCATACTATCCACAGACACAAACACACACAAGAGACACACATAATATAGGAGTATCACATATATTTAAAATACTCTGTCAGATATCCCCAAAATCTGTATTTCCGTAGGAATCTCGGTATTGAATTTTTGGGTAGAATACAATACATTCTCTACCTTGTATTTATATAGTACAGGGTAGAGAAAGTAACGAAATCCATAATTTGAATTTGTTGTGAATAACTTGCCTCGATAATCCGAAAGAGTATTGTGTAACTTTGCATAACTGGAAACTTTGGAGATACACCAAAGCAAAAGTAGAATAAGATATACAATTTATATAAGATACCTTCCCTAACATTCGTTAAAGTATATGCAAATTTACAAGCCTTTCTTTCATTTTCACCCAAACTGATAAATACTATGTTTTAGGCTGGTCCGTCAGTGGATCTCTTAACTGGGGCCCCAATTCAATTGAGCTCGAGAAATGTTTTCCTTAAACAAGAAAGACTCAGTATGCCCAGAATCTGGTGTGTGAATCTGAGTGTGCTTGTGTTTTCGGTTATTTAACCCAAGACCATGACCAAGTCGCATTTTAAAGTTAGCACATATGGACTTGATTGGAATCTGTTAATGAAGGTGATGAATCTGGAACTAGTGTAGCCAGCAAGAAGCCTGAATCCATATGCTTGCTCACAGTAAAGAAACGGAAGTGCTAAGGACAAAATATCTGCCATTCCTATATTAGCTCAAGGAAAGGACTAGAAGCCTATTGGATTTACTGGTTGGTAGGGAAAGTGGGAAGCTCTAGATTCATTCACCTCATCTGGCATATAACGAAGAGTGACAAGTGCGGTCAGGGAAGGGAAGTGTTTTGGGGGCGCGCATTAATTTTGGTTTGTAAATAATAGCGTGTGAATGTGGAGAAGCGCCATTTCATTTCTCTTTCACTAGCCCCCGTATTTACAATGTGCATAGTGGATAGAGAGGATATTGTATTCCACCCAAAAATTCGTTGTCGAGGTTTCACCCTAAATATATGTTTTGAGGTCTCCTGAGTCCGAAAAAGCATTTTTATAAAAAAAAGTCTGTGTCTTCTAGACAGCATAGCTCAGAAACATAAAGATCCTTGAAAACCAAACTTGGTATTTATGTTTATTATCTTGCAAGGATGCGACAAGAATCTTCCAAGGATAACGTTTGCATAGAAAAGTTTTTAAAATTTTGTTTTTCTCAAAAATTACTGAAGATTTTGATTAAAAGACAGCATATTAAAGATTTTTACTTAAAAAACAATATGTTTAAATTTTATGGAAATAGCCTTTTGAAGATCTCTTTATTCTGATGATTTCTGCACAATTTTGCATTACGGTTAAACCGACGAGATAGAATCTTCATAAACAAAAATTGCAGATCTCGTTAAAACTCATATTTTATGTCATATACCTTTTTCTTGTAGAGTTGCCCATTTTGGTTTCAGTTTTAAATTGCCTAAGCTTTCTCAAACGGACCCTGTAAAGCGAATTGAACCTCAATTGTTTTTCACATAGCAACATCTTTTATAGTATCGCTATTAAGTTATCATAATGTATTCGCTTATTTCCCTTTAACTACGGTTAAGCAAGTAATATAACCAATTCTGCTAAGGCTTATCTCGATTAGCATGAAGTAGGTACATAAAAGAATTATCTTTTATAGGAATGTTTTGTATATGAAACAGAGAAATTATGTGAATGGAACACATTAGATTTTTTCTACTCTTATTATTAAATTTTTCTGTGATTTTTGTTGCTGGTGTTTCCGTTTTTATTTTCACTTTTCAGTTATTAAATATAATTAATAAATATTAAAGTTCAATGTGACAAATATAAGGTAAAACATGGACTATGGCGTATTATATAAACAGGTACGGTATATCTGATGCATGTGAAGTACGAGTATAGATGTAAAACGTTTAAGATCAATAAATACACACTACTCACATGTATGACAACTGGCGGGTAGACTACATGCCACCATAAGATGAAACAAAGTTGAAAAGAGGAAAACATCAACGATGTTCGCCATTTCCCCCTGGAGCTCAAGGTTAACTCTGCCATAAAAGATAATATTCGTTGCTTTTGCTACGATTTGTGATACAAAACAACTCAATGTTTTTTTCTCACGTTTTATATAACTAGGCCAATAGTTCCCAATTTTACAAATTGCGTCTCCCCCTTATATGAATACGTATTTGATAATATTAATGTTTACTTTCTCTACATGTACTACGTACATAATATATAAGGAAGGTATTGCACTCACCCAAAAATTCGATACCGAGATCTTACCGGAAATACACGTTTTAGGGTCCCCTGAATAGAAAAAGCATTTTCAGAAAAAGGTCCGTGTGTGTTTGTGTGTCCGTGAACACGATAACTCAAAAACGAAAAGTCGGTAAAATACTAAACTTTTATATTTATTATCTCCCAGGGATGCGACACGAAGATTTTGAAAAAAAAATCCCCTTCACTCCAAACTATCCTTTACGTGGAAAAATTTTCGGAAATTTTTATTTTCTCAAAAATGACTAACGATTTTGATTAAAATGTCGTACATTATAGATATTTGCATAACAAATTAAATGTATATCTTGAATTTTCTGGGAACAGCCTCTAAAGACATCTTTATTCTGAATACATTTTGTGAAATTTTGCCTAACTGGTAAATCATAAGGTATAGACAAAAACTTAATAGAAGATGTAAAACACACAATTTATGTTATATACATTTTTTTTCGTGGAGTTGATCTTTCTTAGATATTCCTTATTATTGCTTTCAGCTTTAACATACTTATACTTTTCTAATACGAGAGTTTGTCAACTCCTGTACATACAAACAAAGGAACTTCAATCACATAGCAACCAGCTTTTTACTATCACTTTACCCTATATTACTCCCTTATTTCCCTTTTACTTACATGGAAGCAAGTAATAAGACCATTTCTGCTAATGTTTTTCTCGATTACAATTAATTAAATAGAAGAATGAGCTTTTTTTTTTTTTAGCAATAATTCGTTGTAAAGATGTAGAGAAAGTCATGTGAATGAAACACATCAGATTATTTTAGTTTCTTTGCCAAGTACTATGTACTGTATTACGTTGAGAATGTATTCTACTCCACCAAAAATCTCATGTGTTACACTCGCATGATTTTCTCTAGCTGTTCTACAAACTTCTTACATAAGATTATTCTTCTTTCTACACCATGCTAATCAGATAATCATTAACAGAATGTTCTTATTACTTAGTTCCTTATAAGTAGTATGTAACTAAGGGAATACACTAGGCTAAACCGACAATCAAAAGTTTTAAAAGCTGTCGTTATGCATTTGGCATTACTAATCGCTTTGCTTGGCCAGTAGTAGAACAAAATAAAAACTGACACTTCCTAAGAAAAGTGTACGTACCTTACAATTAAAACCAATGACAAGAAATATCTCGGAAACGACTACCTCCACACAAAAAATGTAAATGACATAAATTGTGTGTTTTTACGAACTCTATATTTTTGGTAAGTAAGTGTTTGAATCTTTTTTGGTTTGCCTGCTATAGAAAATTCCGCAAAATTAATCTAGAATAAGATATCTTCAGAGACTATTCCCAGAAAATTAATATATACATTTTATTTGTCATTTAAATATCTTTAATATGCGACATTTTAATCAAAATCGTTAGAGCCATAATCAAAATCGTTAGAGCCATTTTTGAGAAAATCAAACTTTATGCAATTTTTTACATGCAAAGAGTAGTTGGGGGTGTGGAATTTTCTTTAAAATCTTCGTGTTGCATCCTTGGAAGCTACTAAACTTAAATACCAAGTTTGGCTTTTAACCAACGTTTCGTTTCTGAGCTATGCTGTCCACAGACACATACGCGGACATTTTTCTGAAAATCATTTTTTCGGACTCTGGGGGTCTCAAAACACATATTTCCGGTGAAAACTCGATATTGAATTTTTTGGGTGCAATACAATACATTCTCTATACACTATGTATATAGTACGTGTAGAGAAAATAAAACTTAGAAAATGTTCATGTGGTGCATGTGTGTGTCTGTGGACAGCATAATTCATAAACAAAAGCCTGTTAAATATTAAGTTTAGTATCTTTCAAGGATATGACACGAAGATATCCAGGTAAATCTCTCAACCAACTACCCTTTATATGGAAGAATTTCAATTTTCTTACAAATAGCTCTGACAATTTTATTAAAGTACCATGTATTAATATTTACATGGCAAATAAAATGCATATTTTGAATTTGTTGGGAATAGCTTCTGAAGTCCTCTTCGTTCTGAATAAGTGGTAGACCGTAAGAGATAGACAAAAACTAACTACAAAAAATCCTATCTGTACCATCCACTTGACTTGCTCTACATCTCTGCAACAAATTATTCTTAAAAAAACCTATACTTCTATTTACTTCATGCTAATCAGTAAAAAATTAGCAGAAATAGCCATATTACTTGCTTCCTTGTAAGTAGAAGCGAAATAAGAGGGTACCATAGGTTAAAGTGATTATCAAAAGCTGGTTGCTATGTCACTGAAGTTCCTTTGTTTGTATGGATAGCTTTTGACACATTCCTGTATAAGATATGTATAAGTTTTTCATAGCAGAAACCAAAAATAAGGAATGTCTCCAAAACGACGAACTCCGCGAAAAAATGCATATAATATAAATTGTGTTTTATGTGCTCTACATTTTTTTGTGTAGTAAGTTTTTGTCCATCTCTTACGGTTTAGCAGTTATTCAAAATTCAGTAAAATTAATCCAAAATGAACTACTCTCCAGAGGCTATTCCCAGAAAACTCAAGATATACATTTTATTTGTCAGGTAAATAACTTTAATATACGACATTTTAATCAAAGTCGTTAGAGACATTTTTGAGAAAATAAAAATTTTCGAAAAATGTTCCATGTAAAGGGTAGTTGGCGGTGGGGGGATTTTTCTCAAAAGCTTCGTGTCGCATCCCTGGAAGATACTAAACTTAAACACCAAGTTTGGTATTTTACCTACTTTTCGTTTTTGAGTTATCGTGTTCACAGACACACACACGGACCTTTTTCCGAAAATGTTTTTTTTTTAGATAAAGGGGACCCTAAAACATATATTTCCGGTGAAATCTCGGTATCGAATTTTTTGGTAGAGTGCAATACTTTCTCTATACACTATGTACATAGTACGTATAGAGAAAGTAAAAATGCATGACCTAAATGGGCGCTTTAACAACTTCCTATATTTTGTATTGCATTGTACTCAAACAAAAAATTCGATACCGAGATTTCACCGGAAATATATGTTTTAGGGTCCCCTGTATCAAAAAAAAAATATTTTCAGAAAAAGGTCCGTGTGTATGTGTGTCCGTGTGTCTGTAAACACGATAACTCAAAAACGGAAAGTCGGTAAAATACCAAACTTGGTATTTAAGTTTAGTATCTTCCAGGGATGTGACACGAAGGTTTTGATAAACATCCCCCCACCCCAAACTACCCTTTTCATGGAACTTTTTTCGGAAATTTTGATTTTCTCAAAAATGGCTCTAACGATTTTGACTAAAATATCGTATATTAAAGATATTTACCTGAAAATAAAGTGTATATTTTGAATTTTCTGTGAATAGCCTCTGAAGACTACTTTATTCTGGGTCAATTTTACAGGATTTTGCATAACTGCTAAACCGTAAGAGATGGACAAAACTTACCACACAAAAAATGTAGAGCACCTTAAAACACACAATATATGTTATATACATTTTTTCGTGGAGTTGGTTGTTTTTGAGATATTCCTTGTTTTTGGTTTCAGCTATAAAAAAACATACTTTACTTTACTCTTACAGGACTTTGTGAACTCGTGTCCATACAAACAAAGGAAATTAATTCACATAGCAACCAGCTTTTGACTATACTTTAATCTATGGTACCCCCTTATTTCGCTCCTACTAACAAGGAAGCAAGTAATAGACTATTTCTGCTAATTTTTTTCTCGATTAGATGAAGTAATTAGAATAATTTGTTGCAGAGATATAGAGAAAGCCTTGTGATTGGAACACATCAGATTTTTTTTTAAGTTAATCATTTCCGAGGTATTCGTTGCTATTGGTTTTAAAATTTCCAACGCTTAGATTTTTCTCTAATGGTAGGTCGCTACTCACTCTTTCATCCTGCTCAGTAAAGAGTAGGGAATTACATAGCGACTGGTTTTTAAATGATGTAATTATCGCTTTAGCATATTGCATTCCATTATTTCCCTTCTGGTTAGAAAAAAAACCCTGATGTAATCCATTCACATGACTTTCTCTACGTCTCTGCAACAAATTTTTGTTAAAAAGTTTATGCTTCATGCTAAGCGGGAAAAAATTAGCAGAAATAGTTTTATTACTTGCTTCCCTGTAAGTAGAAACGAAATAAGGGAGTAACTTAGGTTAAAGTGATAGCAAAAGATGGTTGCTATGTGACTGAAGTTCCTTTGTTTGTATGGACAGGAGTTGACAAATTCCTGTATGAGAAAAGTATAAGTTTTTTAAAGCTGAAACAAGAAACAAGAAATATCTAAAAAAAAAAAAAAAAAAAAAAAAGGATCAACTCCACGAAAAAAATGTATATAACACAAATTGTGTGTTTTAATGTGCTCTACATTTTTTGTGTGGTAAGTTTTTGTCTATCTCTTACGGTTTACCAGTTACACAAAATTCCGTAAAATTCATCCAGAATAAAGTAGTCTTTAGAGGCTATTCCCAGAAAATTCAAGATAAGCATATTATTTGTCAAGTATATATCTTTAATATATGATATTCTAATCACAATCGTTAGAGCCATTTTTTAGAAACTCAAAATTTTCGAAAATTTTTCCATGTGAAGGGTAGTTGAAAATCTTCGTGTTTCTTCCTTGGAATGTACTGAAGTTAAATACCAAGTTTGGTATTTAACGGTCTTTTCGTTTTTGAGCTATGCTGCCCACTGACACACAGACACACAGACATTCTTCTAAAAATGCTTTCTTTTTTTTTTGGATTCAGGTGGTCTCAAAACATGTATTTCCGGTGAAATCTCCGTATCGAATTTTTGGGTAGAATGCAATACCTTCTCTATACACTATGTACATAGTACGTTTAGAGAAAGTAATAAGTAACACAGCTATTCTGCTAATGCTTATCTCTCGATTTAGCATGCAGGAGACGGAAGAATAAGCTTTTGTCGGAATAATCTGTTGCCAAAATAGATAGGGAAAGTCATATTAATGGAATAGTATATTATTAGTAGTATTGTTAATGTTATTTGTCTACTTGTTTTACAAAGAGTCATTCCTTAGTTCAATGGTTTCTCTTGAAATATAACAATCTGTCTATCTTAATCTATTTCGCCACACACTCCTATCTTGTGTATCTTCTCTGATAAGAAGAATCGACGTTACACTGTCATGTGACCATTGATCTTCCTTACAATTTCAACTAATGACGTTGTTACGGATTTAGATTGTTCAAAATATGAAGGAGAAATAAAGTAAGGAGCACTGCAATAGAAAGAATAATGGTAATTGAAGTAATAACATCAAATTTAGGGAGGAAATTGTAATGGTTTGGGCACTTGAAGAGAAGGGGAAATGTAAGGATTCCAAAACTGATATACAAACATTATATATTTGTTAGCGAATATTTTGGACGCCATGACAAAACTAATTTCATAAAAATTGTGTAATTAATTTAGCTATAAATTTTATTTTTCTATTTCAAAATGTTTCCACTTATACAGCGTTATGCATTACTCATTCGGAATGAAGAGGACGTCACAGGCTATCCACAAGAAATTCAACTTAGATATATGCATTTTATTTATTATGGAAAGGGCTCAAAAACCTTGGCGGGAGCAATCTGTTTCCTACATACACCCTTTCAACTGTTCAAAAGACTCTACCCACAGAATAATAAAATACATAACGGTTATATGAGTATATAAATATAGAAAGTTAAGGGGTAGATACGTATTTTAATAAATGGTAACGTGATGGGTATTCACTTCGGTGTGTTAGTTGTTTTTTTCTCTTCGTTTAACAGTTTCCCCCGCAAACTAATCACATATTTACTACCCAATGTGTTTTACATGGTCTTAACTGTGTGGTGAAATATATGTGTCAGTATATTTGCTTCCACGTTTTCACACTTGAATGCGTGACCTGCTGGCCTACGTATAGTGGGGTCTTTGGCCTTGAAGAAAGCATTCAAACTCAGTTCTGATACAACATTGGCTATATCGAGGTCCATCCGCTCAACTTTATGCCTTCCAATCCGCGGCCTCATGGAAAATAAATAATATGCACTTATGTCGTATGTGCCACTCCTACTTGGAAGTACTGACCAACTTGAAAGCACACTATTCTCAAGTAAAATCATAAGTCCTTAAATGAAGCAAATATTGATGTAATGCTGTTCATTACACTCTTAACTACCAACACAAACATCTGCACTGGCAGTCTGTATATTTGTAAATGGTATAGGAACTCGAATGAGTGTTCATATTTTAATTTAGTAGACCTCAAAGTCCCTACTTCCAGTGAAATATCGAATGCATTGCTTCTGTACCTAAGGTAAGCGATAGAAGAACCTAAATTTCCCTCAGGGAATGTCCCCTCATACACCCCAAAAATACCTATACGAAAGGCGTATTCAGAATGAATCCCAAAGAGAACAGAGCAAGGACATTCGTAATGTGATATTTTGATTCTGCCTGTAATATGCCACTGTTTCTGGTACCTACTTGAAGGTGTTGCATGTAAAATATAAGTTAATGCCACACAACCGGATCTGTAAACCTATAGGTAACCTGATCCCTCAGAATTATGTTCAGGAATTCTATAGAATGCAGGCGTATCATAATTTGCATATTCGTTCCATACAACGCCTAAATATTAAGTTCCAATATTTTAAAAACCCCTATGTAAAGAGAGACATTAACAATTTTCTTTAAATCCTCCTATGCGATTATAAAACTAGGAACCATCCAACCATTGATAATTTAACAATTAAAATCTGCTACTGTTCTTTCCGAGGCACATACAATAAAATATTTTCAACACATATTCGAGGGCATTTCCGACGATATTTAAAATTTATAATCCTAATTTATTCTAGTTATTTTATTTTTTGCACCTTGTTAACAAGATTAATAATTTAAAATCACTTTTAGTCCTTAAACTAAAAATTGGCGCACAGATTGGCGAAGACGGTTCTCTAATGTGTTCATGCCACCAAACTTCGTTTGATTTCGTTGAACATGTTAAATTATGGAGTTTTGATAATATTTTGACAAAATCCCTGCAAAGATAAGGTACACTTCAATTAACAAAAAATCTCGCTTTTCGTGAGGGTGTAGCGTGTCTACTTCATATTCAAGAAGTCCTGAATTCGAATTTCGATTAGTGAGAGTAAAATTTCTTTTCCGGTTTTTGCCCCTTATCCTTAGAAAACGAATGACCAGTAACTTCATGCTCCATGAAACCCTGGCTTCCTTGAGCATCATTTCACCGTTTTCATTGTCCGCAATGATGATCTACCAGGTTAAAAAACGTTAAACAAATACAAACAAAGAAACAAAATCTCAAAGATCGATTGCCTTATTTTCAACCTTTTAAAGTAAAATAAATTATCTTTGTTCTGTCTAGAAGAAAAAACGTGTGCACTTGCATTCTAGAATCCACAGAAAATTATAGGCTAGTCACAACGGTTTGAAGTATCCACCTTTGAATAAGTGGTAAAAATATTCCAAAAAAAGTATTACATTCCTCTGTATTATACATATGTAACCTCATAGTTACAGTAGATATCTAAGAAGCAGGCCTATCTTTTAGCAGGCCCTCCATGTGAACTAAACTTATTTTTATACCAGTTTCAAAACAATATATGCCTACAACTATTACTGAAGTTCGTTATGCTCCTATGTGCCTGCATTGAAGTGGCTAGGAATCGTACATTTTTAAAGACTCTCTGCATTTTTACAAAAATTATAAAACTCATAAAATGCAAATCCTGAAATTCGTCAAACATAATCTGTAATGTTATTTCATTTTTCTTTGCGCAATTGAATCAAATCAGAATGTTTTCCTCCGTCAGTTAACTGCTAGAATTTTTCAAATTTGTCCTTTCCAACAGCCCCATATAATATTTGAATCTTCGGAGGTTACCTCAATTCGGTATTGGATCCATTTTTGAGGTGGAGGCACCCAGCGGTGTCCATTAACTCCGATGGTAGGATGATGACGTTGGAATGAGAGGACCTACAGCTTTTACTGTGGGCCCCAAACCATTTGAACCTTGAGAATACTTCACATGAGGTAATTAGGGGTGAAGTCTTGAAAGGATCGAAATAAAATCCCAACCATAGAGACGGGAATAGAGCCAATTTTATTAAATTTAATTATTAATAAACTTCATGAAGAATTTAAACTCTTTGTCCAGTATTTTATTTGTTTTATCAATTAAAATGAATATAAATTATTAGGTTTTCAATCAACTTTTTTTTTTTATTGCAGCTACAGAATTTCATATACAATCCTCAGGACAAGAGCCATGAACAAAACAATTCAAGTACCACCCGGCGGTACCCTGAATTTTTTAAAGCTGTGAATGAATGTTTATGTTTTATTCTAATGGAGTGAGGGGGTAAAGGAGAAGAAAATAATTTTAGACTTTGAGAAGTATACCCATAAGCTGCGAACTAAACATTTCTTATCCAACATATAGAACTAAAGTATACCTTTAGCGATTATAGTAACTTACGCAACAAATGGATAATCTTGAAGGCCATGATATGAATGATTGTGTCATAATCTTGAGCTCGCGCGCCAATTTTCACTTATGTTATATTAAGATTTTCTACGAGTTGTATACATTTTATACAAGCCTAGCATTGTTAATGGAGGAAATAAGTCATTAAATAACTCCGCACTATAAATATAAATATTTGTTAACGACGCTTTCAATTACCAGCGCCATCGATGTACCGAAATTTCGTCCCGCTGAAGTAAATCTACTGGCATGGGGCTGTCGCTTTTAAACACTTTTAAAAACCACCTGTCTGGCCCGAATTTGAGCCCACGAGCTTGGCACCAGAAGGCCAGCGCCCAACCAATTGAGGCTTCCAGACTGACTGTGCATCCATAGTTGACATAAGTGAATGCGTCTTCATAAGTTCTAAATAAGAAATTAGCTTCTCTCACTGCACTTCAATTGTTATTATCTGGCTTGCTGAACCGATAAGCAAGACACCCACTTGCATGCACTCCCTTCTGAGAGAGAAGTAAGCGGGTGTTACGGATTAAGGTGTAGCTCATTATCAGCTCAACATGGAAAGCAGTTATAAATTCAACTATTCTGTATTTAATAAAGTACAGAGGGCTTTGCATGTTTATCTCAAAGAAAATAATATAAAAAAAGAACAATCTTCTCTCTATATCACAGCAATATGGAATACCAGTAAGAGGTCATTCTTATTGCACATGCATACCTAATGGACATGAATACATTCAGTAACATGTTTATAATGGTCGGATTGCTTAAAAGTAAATATTTTATCTTTAAAAAAATTAAAATACATTTTCCTACACGCTCCATAATCAGAATTTAAAATTATAGCACAAGGAGTGCTAAAAAGTATATAAAATATTTTTATTCTCTACACGTATTATGTACATAGTGTATAAAGAAAGTATTGTATTGCACACAAAAATTCCATACCAAGATTTCACCGGAAATACACGTTTTTGAGAGCCCCGAATAAAAATCATTTTAGAAAAATGTCTATGTGTGTGTGTGTGTCTGTCTGTCTGTCTGTCTGTGGGCAGCATAGCTGAAAAGACCGTTAAATACCAAACTTGGTATTTAAGTTCGGTATCTTCCAGGGATTCAACACCCCAACCACCCTTTACCTACATGGAAAAAAAATCGAAAGTTTTGATTTTTCCAAAAATGGCTCTAACGATTTTGATTAAAATCTCCTATGTTTAAGAGATATCAAATTATATCTTCAATTTTCTAGGAATAGCCGCTGAAGACATATTTCTTCTGGGTGAATTTTGTGGAATTGTGCATAACTGGTAAACCGTAAGAGATAGGCAAAAGCTTACCGAACAAAAAATGCAGATCTCGTTATAACACGCAATTTATGTTATATACATTTTTTTCGTGGAGTTGACCGTTTTTGAGATATTCCTTGTTATTAGTTTCAGCTTTAAAATACTTATACTTTTCTCATACGGGAATTTGTCAAACTGCTGTCCATAAAAACGAAGGTACTTTAATCACATAGCAACCAGCTTTTAAAATATTTGACTATTTCTTTAGCCTAGCGAATTCCCTTATTTTCCTCCTACTTACAAGGAAGCAAGTAATAAGACCCTTTCTGCTAATTTTTTCTTGATTAGCATTAAATAAATAGAATAATAAGTTTTTAGCAATAATTTATGTACAGATGTTGAGAAAGTCATGTGAATGGAACACATCAGATTTTTTAATATACAACAATCCAACTCACACGTGCACCATAAGCATCGGAACCACTTTTGCTGCAGGGATTTCCAAGGAATACAACTTTTTTATTAATGACATTATTAAAACCTTTATGCGAGGAAAACCTGCAATTTAGTAAAATCCGTGAGACATAGAGGCCACCAAGATTTCTTTTTTGAATATATGCGTTCTTGGCACTGAGTTCAAACATATTAGCTAACAAGGTTAATACAATAAAGACTCATTTAAGACTTAATGTGCGTAATCACTCTAGCAGAACCCAATCAAAATATGCGGATGAACTTGGAAAATTTTCATGTGAGAATCATAACGCTTGCCATTTCTATTTTGGATTCAAACGAGCTTTAATGTATCCTTTTGAAAGTAATTTCAATATAATTTTCACGTGAATTGGCTTGAATATTACACTGTCTCAACAAATTCAAAATCCTGATCATTACTTTCACGTGGCTTTCCCTACTCAATAACATTTATTTTATTACTGTTCTACAAACTACTCTTGCAGAAACGTAGTTCTCTATCTACCTCACATTAATAATTGATAAACGCTTGTAGCAATGGTATTACAACACGTTTAACAGGTTATATGCTGACCTTGAAATTCCACATTCATTGACATCGTGAATGAATAACACCTTAGCATCGCATACAATAGGCTGTTTCAGCTTGGATGCGCGTCAAATAGCAGCGAGCCCCTCGCGGTTCACAGGGGTATGCCTGCAATATAACTCAGCATTGAGGGAGCTATTGTCACGGCTGAATGAATGGCCACTTGCGCTATGTCTTCATTCAGTGACGAATTGGCTATTACACTGATCCTCTAGCTGGGCTTGGTGGTCTGTTGTTGAGTACGCGCAAATACTAGACTAGTAGAGTTGGGACAATCTGCCATACTGCTATTGGAAAATATATTGTAGTATAAAAAAGTATAAAATACTTATATTGCATTCACGGCAGGAATTCGGGATCACTTTAAATGCATTCTAGAAAATAGTTTATTGGAGAGAAAAGTATTATTTCTAACTCGTACAAAAAATGAATGCTAATACAGTTAACGCTCTTTACCATTTATAATCATTTTCAGTTATGAACATTTTGTTAAATTTCATCGATTTGCAACCTTTTCATTGCGTTAGTTTCGAAATTAACTTACACGGACTATGTAGATTTTTTGTATAATGCTTTAAAATGACCGGCATATACTTGTCGTCGGAAGCTAGTATGCGAGTAATCGGCTATCCAATCCTTTGCGGACGGCTCGGAGGTCAAGGTGATTAGACAGCAACCTTTTTCCCTACCAATGAACTTCGATACCCCCACCGACATCAACAACCCGGAAACGACCAACCAGAAGAAGTAAAATTCCAGCATTCACCTGACGGCCTGAATAAACCCTCAAAAAAACCCATAGCTCAGGAATGCCGGCCGCAGGAATCAAAACCACAACCTCCCGAATGCGAGCTGCACGCGCCACCTATAGTGCACTGAGTTTAGTGGACTGTGAAGTCCCTAACTAGCCAACATCCCAGCATCTGCACATCGCTGGCTTAATCTTTAGTTGCACGCATTAGTTTCCTCCAATTCCTAAACCTGCCACCATTCATTCAGCATCACGAGTTCGAATCCCAGTAACTGCAATCAAATCCGCCTGTGGTAAAGGACGGGAAGCTCCCAAGTAAAATAATCGGTGTAATTGCACACCTTAAAGCTGATGGGTTTACATTTGACTGCAGTTTACTTTGCTCTTTTATTTAAAAAAAAAAGTATTACCATTTATTGAAAAAGATTAATATTCTTACAATAATTAAGTCTAATTTAAAAATTCTATTTATATAGCAAGGGGACTTATACCATCAGGCAATAAAGGTTTAAAGCAACAAGATTAGTTCACTGACGTTAAGAGTATTCAATTGACTATCATTGGCTAAGCAGTAGGGAAACTAACACCGTGTGGTGATCTACAGCTGCAATTTAACTAGTTCAAGGCAATCGAAAAGTAAGAAGTGTGAAGTTAGTTCGCGCTTAGAGGTCCAGAATTGGAAAGCCTTAAGGCGAATTAAATATGATTCTTGGTCTTCAGAAGTCGATTATCTGGCAACTCCGAACTCATATGAACGTCATTTCATTAATCTTGTTCTTTCATTGTTTAAATGATATATCGAAGTGTAGGATGGTAAGCTTAACAAAGAAATAAGTTTTTATACTAACTAAATGGTATAAGGTTGTTAATGAACTTCAGTGAAATGATGTAAGATATTATAGACTGCCTGATATAAGTAATTTCAGATAGGAAATGCATGGTGCACGTCTAAGCATAACGCAGTTATAAGACTTAAAACAAATTGGCTTCAAATGCCAATAAATCGATGTTAAATCAAAGTCAGATGAACATACAGCTTGGCATATTTTTAAAACTAATACACGAGTATAGAAATAATGATTTTCAGCAACGCTTTATTCGCGTTCTCAATATTTACTGTCAAAGTTCTCTCTTGAACAGATACTAGACAGTCCGACACAGTCCATGAATTAATTTCCTTCTTGCGCTATGTAGCCTACTCTAAAGACATTATTTCGTTGCTCCAAACGCCAAAACTGATGACCCGAAGGTCATGGGTTCGTTTCTTGCTATGGATGTAACTTTTCTCCTTTTAAGTCCATATGAAGTAGTGCTTATTGATGGGGAGATTCGAACTAGAAAATAAATACCCCCTATTGTGTAAAGTAAATGTCAACCATTATAACAGATATATACGCTCTCAAACGGTAATTTTTTGTTGTGTTCTCGAGTTGTATCAGCATCAGCCAATGGCGGACTGGTACTTTAGAAACTTATATCCGTAACTTCGAAATTTGAACAGGCAGACCAGAGGTCTCCAATCTCAAATTACTTGTTTAAAGCATCTCCTTATTCTCTGAAAATATTTTAATGTATATGGTCAACATCAATGGATGTGAATGGATGGAGAAAATTGTGATTAGACCGGTTTGTTAATGAAGGCATCGCACTGTGTATTTATGGTGAAATTGTGATATATATCACATCTCTAAATCGAATATAACGAAATATGTTTACTATGTATGTCTATAGCAGCGTATAGAAGCTTTTGCCCAACCTATGAAACTTCGTCATTCTCATCATTTACAATGTGTTTCTGGATTCATCATAAAAAACTAGATGTGTTCCATTCACATGACTTTCTCTACTTTTCTGTAACAAATTATTATTAAAAAGCTTAATATTATATTTATTTCACGTTAATCGAGAACAAACTATCAGATACAGTCTTATTACTTGCTTCCTTGTAAGTAGAAGGGAAACAAGGGAGTACCATAGTCCAAAGCGGAGGTGTAGAATTTTTTAAACGCTTGTTGTTACGTGATTGAAGTTCTTTTGTAGGACAGGAGAGACAAATTCCCACTTTGGAAAAATATAAGTATTTTAAAACTGAAACCAATAACAAGAACTATTTCGGAAACGGTCAACTCCACGAAAAAAAAAAAAAAAATATATATATATATATATATATATATATATATATATATATATATATATATATATATGACATAAATTGTGTGTTTTAAGGAGCTCTACATTTTGTCTATTAAGCTTCTTTTTCTTTTTATTACGGTGTACTTGTTATGCAAAATTAAAAAAAAAATCCAGTAGAAAGAGCTCTTTAAAGACTATTCCTAAAAAATTCAAGATATACATTTTATTTGTCATTTTACATTCTATCTTAAATATAAAAGGTTTTAATCAAAATCGTTTGAGAAAATCAAAAATTTCGAATTTTTTTCAAGTAAAGGGTAGCTGGAGTTGGGGGATTTTCTAGAAACATTTTTGTATCGCATTCCTGGAATATATTGAACTTAAATATCAAGTTTTGTATTATTTAACGGAGTTTTCGTTTTTGAGCTATACTGCCCACAGATACACAAGGTCGCCCTCCGTGGTGTAATGGTTACCACGCTAACTTCATACACCCAAGGTTGCGGGTTCAAACCCGGCAGAGAACGATGGCTTTTTTCGGGCATAAAAATCCTCAGCATGGTTTCCTTCGGAAGGGAAGTAAAGCCGTTGGTCCCGTATCGTAGATTTACGGCACATAAAAGAACCTCAAGCCTGATAGAGAGGCCTCTGAGCAAAATTAAGCGGTCATTACGCCCAATATAGAATGGGACGCTGAGAACCACAGCAGTTAAAGAGTTTTGGATTCAGGGGGTCCCAAAACATGTATTTCTGGTGAAATCTCGGTATCGAATTTTACTTTCTCTATGCACTGTACAGAAAGTAATTAGGTACTGCCGTAAATGGATGCTGTATAAGCGGGCGAGAAAGTGATAAGATGAAACAGCTAAACCGTTAAGTGTAACATTAACAATACAGTGGCGGTTACGAAACAGTTGCATAACCAGGAATCCATCAAGTTCTCTGTTATGACGGCAAAGCCCCAGTGCCTATGTTTACATTTGACAGACGTGCTGGTCAAGCGGTTTATTAGAGAAACGTGAGATGTGATAAAAGTGTGTTCAGTACAGCATGGAAACTGAATTGTGACGTCATAATAACTATGTGCAACTGTCATTCGAGAATGTCTATTAATGAATAGTTATTTGCTTCCGTAACGCTTTAATAAAATGTCAAAATAGTGCAGTACCCCATTTGTTGCTGTTCATTTTCCCTCTTGCACTTATTATACTCCGGCCGTAATTCTACGGTGTCGTCACACATTCCTTCTCCTAGAGGTTCGATACTTGCGAGCCATTTTTGGGATACTAGCTTCGTACATTCGTTATAAATGTTCTCTCTAATGTTTACTTATAAAACTTATTTATTGCAAACTATTTAATTAATCTCTTATTTGTTCTTTGTTGTTTTGTTGATTGTAATATTTCTCCAGTAGCTCGTAGAAATTTCATTTCCGCTACTTCCGCAGTTGCACCTTTCTTATGAATTCATGATTCACTCCTTTATAACAAGTCAGTACAATCATCACTTTACAAAATTCATATGCGTGTAGTTTTCAAACTTATTTTTCCAAACATTTTCGTTTACTGTATTTCCCCACTACTACAGTACTGAATATATTTTTTAACAAGCTGCTAAAAATAAAATTTAAGACAAGTCTTTGCTGTTGTTTTAAACTAATAACACTGGTACAAAACATAAACGGGCGTGTTTATGACGTCACATATTTTAACAAGCTGCTAAAAATAAAATTTAAGACAGTCTTTGCTGTTGTTTTAAACTAATAACACTGGTACAAAACGTAAACGGGCGCGTTTATGACGTCACGTATTAAATGGTATGGAGGAACTTAATTTGAAGATTTCGCATAGTATTCCTGTTAGATGGTAAAATTCTAAACCTGCTGTTCGTAAGAATTTTTTAGCAGATTTAGCTTTGGTAAGATGAGCCTTTAATCTAACTTAAAGCATACTTTCAAATGTACATATTAAGATGGTTTCCAGAAGAATCGTAGCACGTAATTTTGATGAAATCTCAATATCACAATGAATAAAGGGGTTAAGAGATGGCATACAGTTACAAGAAACGTTTCATTAAAGAAAATAAAAGTTGCATAACCTAAAAAGGAAGGCCTGATGGACCACACACACTGAAGGAGTACTGGATCAAAGCCAGATACTAGTTAGTACTATCTCGACCACACACAAAGCCAGTATTTTTAACATCAAGAAAGGTGTTTGCACAATGCGTATTACCAGACAGAGAATGGGCATTATAGTTCCCGTCATGCTTACGTTCCATCGTTCTCCCGCTCTAACGGTCATACAAACGGCGTCTATTACTTTTGTTTTCAGGCCGCGGACAGCTTCCTGAATACGAATTTCCTCATCTTTTTTCGTTCAATGCGCAGGTATCTACAGCACGCAATATCTCTGTGTTGCATCCATCAGCAAATTCTTGTTGTGTAATCCAATAAAACACAGTGCTCTTTCTGTTTTCTAACGTTTAGCGGTTTGCAGCGTTTACATGTTTCTTTCTGTTCCTATTATCTGTGTTTGGCGCGAGCATTGATAGAAGTAATAACTAAAGCAAATGATTACTCTTTTAATAACAGAACTGTGTTGCATTCAAATGTTTTTTTTCTTCTATCCATTCAAATTATAATTACATTGCTTTTACTTTCTCTAGCACGTGTGTAAAATGCACATACTTGGTAGAGAAGGCACTGTATTCCACCCAAAAATTCGATAGTGAGATTTCACCGCGTGCGTGCGTGCGTGTATGAACATCATAAATAAAAAACGAAAGTCCGTAAAATACCAAACTTGATATTTAAGCTCAGCATTTTCAAGGATATGACACGAAAAAGTTAAATAAAATCCTCCCCATTCAAAACCATTCTTTATATGGACACTTTTTCGAAAATGTTGATTTACTCAAAAGATGGCTCTAAAGATGCTGATTATAATACCGCATGTTTAAGATATTTTCATGACAAATTATATATATATATATATATATATATATATATATATATATATATATTGAATTTTCTGGAACTAGCCACTGAAATCCTTTTGAAGACTTTTGTAAACTGGTAAATCGTCAACTTACTGGTCAATAATATAAATATAGATCTCGTTAAGACACAATTTATGTAATATAAAATTTGTGTATAGTTAACCGTTTCCGAGATACGAGTATTCCTTATTGTTGGCTTCAGTTTCAAACTACTTTTTTTTCTCAAACGGGAAATCGAATTCCGTTTCATTTCTCTTCTCTCTCTCTCTCTCTCTCTCTCTCTCTCTCTCTCTCTCTCTCTCTCTCTCTCTCTCTCTCTCCCTTTACTCCCGTCTATGCAAACAGAACTGGATTTCAATTGTCTTTATCGACCAGCTTTTAAAAGATTTGAACGTCCCTACAAGCCTATAGTATTCTCTTATTTTCCTTCTACATATAAAGAACTAAATAATAGGACCATTTCTGCTAATGTTTACTTTTATTAGCATGTATTAGATAGAAACAGAAGCCTTTGTAAGAATACTTTCTTACTGAATAGGTGGAGAAAATCATGTGAATGGAACATCAGATTTTTTAGTTATGCCGTTCACGCACGGACGTACGCTTTTCCTGAAAGGACTTTCCTTTTATTCAAGGACTTGAAAACGTAGTAGTGAATCTTAACACCCACGTTGTGTCAACTTTTTCTGGCGTTGTTGATTTGGTTCAATTATTAGTGGAAAATTCATAATTGGCTAAGTAATAGAATACTTATTGCATACTACAAGAGCATTTGCGCGGTTCTCTCTCTGTCTTTCTCTCTCTCCTTCCCTTCCTTGCTCAGAATCTATCAATCACCAATAGCCCTGAAGCTGAGTGCAGTAAGCCGTGACTAATGTTAAAACTGTGAAATTCTTTTGTTTGCAACAGTGCGTAGCAGAAATTTTCGTGTTTCGCATTATAGTACCAGCACACGAAATTCTTTCCTCTAAAATAATGGATAGTAGAACGAGTGCACAAGGCAATCACCTTTGCATGCCGGTTAAGTATATTTCATTGTTACCTTGCTCCCTGAAACGAAACTGAATATAGGATAAAGAGACCTAGCACCTTCATGTATCACTAGTTTCGTAAAGAAACGGTTGGATTCTACATCGTTCCGGTGTGTGTGTGTGTGTGTGTGTGTGTGTGTGTGTGTGTGTGTGTATCTCACATTCCGGAGGGAGTTCTACACTGCAGCCACAATGGGCTTATTGTGCGTCAGACTCCAGGAGGATTGGATAATCTGAGACAGACGTACGAAACCGAACCGCTGCGAAAGAGCCACCGTGGAGGGTCCCTAACATAGCCCAAGCTGTTCATCTCTATACGGGGAGCGCTTGAAGCCCACGCCCCAAGTCCGACCGAATCCCCTGGGTCCTAAAGATGACTCCAGTTCCACCCCACTCAGAGAGCTGTATTTCCTTAGCGCATTCACCACCACGGAGGAGGGCCATCACCACAGTCGACATTCACAGCCCTGAAAAGAGACCGGTTGTACGAAACGGAGATGAAATGAAGGGACAGGAAGTTCGGGGGAATTAAGAAACCTCCCCAGCAATCACCTAGTCACCCCGCAAAACCTCCGAATAAACTCCATAGATCAGAGAGGTCGGTGCCGATCCCAGACGAAACGTCTGAGCCAATATATACCCACTATTTTCGCGATATTCCTTGTTATAGGTATAAATGTTTATTTACACTTTTCTGAAATGGGAAGCCGTCATTCGTTATTCCTGGTTATATAAAGAGAACCAAATTTCAATTCACATAGCGGCCAGCTCATAAAAGATGTAATATCGCTTCAGTCAAGTGTATTCCCTTATATGAAAATAAATAATAGAGAAAATAAGTAATAAGTCGATTTCTGCTAATATTTTTCTCGAATACCTTGATGTAGAGAGAAGAGTTAGATTTTGCAGGATTGTTTGTTGCAGAATAGGTAGAGAAAGTCATTTGAATGGAACACGTCAAAGTTTAACATTGTTTGTTTGCTTTTGTTTATTTCTCTTATAATTGATTACATGTAGTATGCAGTGGGAGTATTGTATTCCATCCAAAAATTGACTTTTACCGAAATACATTTTTGAGACTTCCTGAATAAAACAAAACATGTTTAGAAAATGCAGTGTGTTAGATGTGGTGTGTATGTTTTCTGCGTGCAGAACAGCATACAAAACTAAAAAGTGTTGAATACCAGTCATTCTTGGCATCAAGTTCAACATCCTCTAGGGATGCAACACGAAAATTTCCAAGAAAATCCCACAACCAAAACTACCTTTTACATGAACAAGTTTTCCTTATTTTTTATTTTCTCAAAAATGGCTCTTTAAATAAAATATCACATATTTAATATATTGACATTACAAAATATAAAAGGTATATATTAAATTTTCTAGATACAGCCTTGAAAACTTGTATAAATAGTATATCATAAATATATATCTCGTTAAATCACACGGTTCATTTCAATAAAATGTTTTGCAGCGCTAACTATATTCTTTGTTATTAATCCGAATTTGCAAATATACTTCTTCAGTTGGCAAGTTGTTATTGTTTTCTGTAGTCATGTACAGACTAAGGAATTTAAAAGTATTCGATTATCGCGCTTTGCAAAAAACTGATTAACTTTATCTATTTTTCCTATTCTGCAACGAAATGTGTAAATATGCAATGAAGTTTACCTCATTAACAAAAAGTAGCTAGAACAATAAGAGTCAGTGAAAATAATTTGTAGAAGAGTGAACAGAGAGTATTATGTGAATGCAGCATGCAAGTTCTTTTTAATTGTTTAATTTCTATAACCACCGTATAATTGATGTCCATATTATGGGATTTGAATTCTGAGAAGTTTTAATTTTGGTTTTAAATAACTTTGATTGATAACACAATCGTATCACTTACACGCGTACTTTCAAAATCTACTGATTCAGGAGATGTTTTAAATTTCCTACCCGCCTCTGTAGTCTTTTTTTTTTTTTTTTTTTTTATAGTGTTTAACACCCGCTTTAACTACTTATGGCACGCAGCGGGGCCTCTGTAGTCTGGGAGAAACGTGTATGTCTCACATTCTTGAGGTCCTGAGTTCGAATGGAGTGAGTTAATCGGACGAGATGTTCTCCGGGCTTTTCCTGAAAAGACAAATGTCGAATAACTTAAATATTGCTCCATCGTACAATATGACCTACCAGGTTAAAGTAAAAAATCTGTGTTCCATTCACATGACTTTCTCTACATCTCTGCAACAAAGTATTGTTAGAATGCTTATGCTTCCACGCATTTATTTCATGCTAATCGAGAAAAAATTAGCAGAAATAGTGTTATTACGTGCTTCCTTGTAAGTAGGAGCGAAATAAGGGAGTACCATAGTCAAAAGCCGGTTGTTATGGGACTGAAGCTCCTGTGTTTGCATGGACAGGATTGACAAATTTCTGTATGAGAAAATCATAATTTTTTTAAAGCTGAAACCAAAAACAAGGAACATCTAAAACACCGGCCAAGTCCACAAAAAATATATAACATAAATTGTGTGTTTTAACGTGTTCTACATTTTTGTGTGGTAAGTATTTGTCCATCTCTTACGGTTTAGCAGTTAGGCAAAATTCGTAAAATTCATTTAGAATAAAGTAGTCTTCAGAGGCTATTCCCAGAAAATTCAAGATATACATTTTATTTGTCAGGTAAATACCTTTAATACGATATTTTAATCAAAATCGTTAGAGCCATGTTTTAGAAAATCAAAATGTTCGAAAAAAGTGAAGTTGGGGTGGGGGGGTTTCTTGAACATCTTGTTCAAGTTTGGTATTTATAGGTCTTTTCGTTTTTGAGTTCTGCTATCCACAGGCACACACACACACACATACACACACGGACCTTTTACTAAAATGCTTTTTTTGGATTCAGGGGGTCCCAAAACATATCGAATTTTTGGGTGCATTACAATACCTACCTTCTCTATACAGTATGTACATAGTACGTATAGAGAAAGTAAAAATATGCACACCAGCGGAATATTCCAGCCACTCGACCTCAGAGACAGCTTCCTGATGGTGTGAGTGGCTTAATGAAGACACGCCATCGAAATCTGTTTTTCGCCAACGACTTTCCCTGACATCTCTGCTACAGCTCGCACTGTATTGCGCCAAGTCATTCTAAGAGGTCTGCTGTCTCTTTGTCATTCTTGCAAGTTCTTATAAGCGGATGTCTGAGAAATATTATGGAGCTTGGTGGCCTCGGAGGGTATCAGATGTGGAAATAGTTTGGTCACGTACTAAGGAAGGAACGTTACTACACAAAACATGCAGATCTCTTTAAAACACACAATTTATATCATACATTTTTTCGTGAAGTTGACCGTTATCGAGACATTTCTTGTCATTGGTTTCACTTTTAAAATACTTACAAACGTTCCTCATACGCTAACTTATCAACTCCTAGCCACCAAAGAAACGGATTTCAATCCCATAGCAACCACATTAAAACATTTGAGTCGGTTTTGCCTAGTGTATTCCCTTATTTCCCTTCTACTTACAAGAAACTAAGTAATAAGACCGTTTCTGATGATGTTTATCTCGATTATCATAAAGTAGAAGGATAAGATTACTAAAAATTTGTTACAGAAACGTAGAGAAAGTTCATGTGAAGAACACGTCAATTTTTTTTTAATTACTATAATGAAAGCCGTTCAAGAATGACACAAAGTTCTTGTAATAAAGAGGAAAATCAGAATTAATACAACTGTTTTAAATGCACTTAGTTGGTTAAGTGCCTGCCATTACACGATTTAATTCACCGGTACGTGTTGCTAACTAGCCTTTTTTTTTTTTTTTTTTTTTTATAAAAACAGTAACGGAGTCTGATCAGGACTCCGGTACTGCATCCCTATTTACATTTCCCCCCGTAGGTTTTTACTGATTACTGGTTTACTGGTTTTACTGTTTCTTTTACAAACATACACACATTGCACAAACATATAACATCCATGCCCAAGGCGGGACTCGAACCCACGATCCCCTGCCCATGAAGCACCAAAGCGAGACGCTTTAGCGAGCGCGGCCATGGGGACCGGCACCTTGAGGCTCAAATAAATTATCTGAAACTTTTATTGTTATATCAGTTTCTTTTGCCATAATACAATACAATTTTAGACAAAGTCACACGGCAGCAGACATTTAAATTGTCTTCTATTGTTTTTCTTAACATTGGGATCCCTGCGTTCTCCAAATGCACTTACTCTGCTCCCAAAGTGACCTCTTAAATTTCACATTTGGCTTTCAAGCGAGTTAATTCAGTATAAAACCAGATAAGCTACAGGTTTTTCTTCAGATTGAAACGCTAATATTGGTTCTTTACCAATCTGCAATTTTCAAAAACAAGAGTTTTTCTTGCTTGGTGCCTCAATTTACTGTCATGTAAATATTGTAATTGCTAACCCTTTTAGTTGAGATTCTAAACATTGTTTCACAGCTTCCAGCTGTATGATATGAACACGAAAATGTTAAATTAACGTTTTATTACTTTCTGTACACGTACTATGCACACACACACATATATATATATAGTGTATATATATTTTTCATTTATGGACTCTTTAACTGCTGTGGTTCTCAGTCCCATTCTATATTGGGCATGAAACACCGCTTAAGAGGCTCAGAGGCCTCTCTATCAGGTGAGGTTCTTTTACGTGCCGTAAATCTACGACACGGGACCCACGGCTTTATTTCCCTTCCGAAGGAAGCCATGCTAAGGATTTTTACGTCCGGAAAAAATTCATCGTCCTCCGCCGGGTTTGAACCCGCGGCCTTAGGTATATGAAGTAAGCATGGTAACCATTACACCACGGAGGACGACATATAGTGTATAGAGAAGATATTGTACTGTGCGATACTGAGATTTCACCAGAATATGTTTTGAGAACTCCTGAATAAAAAAAAAAAATTTAGAAAAAGGTCTGTGTATCTGTCAGTCTGTCTGTCAAAGTGTCTATCTGGGAGGGGGGCAGCATACTCAAAAACGAAAATTCCGTTAAATACCAAACTTGGTATTTAAGTTTAGTATCTTCCAAGGTTGCGACACGAAGACTTTCAAGAAAATCCCCACACCCACAACTGCCCTTTACTTGGAACTTTTTTTCGAAAATTTTGATTTTCTCAAAAATGGCTCTAAAATTTTGGTTAAAATATCGTATATTATAGATATTTACATGAAAAAATAAAATGTACATCTTGAATTTTCTAGAATATCTCTGAAGACAGCTTTATTCTGGGTGAATTTTGCGGCATTTTGCATAACTTGTAAACCGTAAGAGATAGGCAAAATCTTACTAAGCAAAAATTGTAGAGCTCGTTAAAATACACAGTTTATATTGTATACAATTTTTCATGCGGTTACTGTTTATGAGATATACCTTTTTATTAATTTCAGTTTTAAAGCACTTAACTTTTCTCATACGGGAATTTGTCAACTCCCGGCCATACGAAGCAACTTCAATCACATAGCAACCAGCTTTTTAAAATATTTGATTATCACTTTAGCCTTCTACTTACAAGGAACCAAGTAATAAGATACTTTCTGATAACTTTTTTCTCGATTAGCGTGAGGTAAATGAAGAATAAGTTTAACAATAAAGTTTTTGCAGAGATGTAGAAAAGTCACGTGAATGGAGCACATCAGTTTTTTCAAGTTAAAAAAATGCACATATTTACATGAAAAATAAAACAATGTTTAGCATCTATCGCTAAAATATATTATTCTAGAGATGTGAAAAATTCTCAGAAGCAAGTCTATACATCATTTCAAATACATACATAGGATTTTATTTTTCTAATTCAGCAAAGTTCTCATTTATCGCCAACACAGAAACTTTTGCCTATGTGTATAACTGATGAGCTGTAGATGTGCTCCATTGATTTTATTATCATGAAACTCATACACTTACTTACACATTTTTACTTCCAGAGGCATAAGGTAAGGAACGGTCTATTTAAATAAAAATTCGCCCGTTTAAACCGACAATCGACCTTGAAGCCCCGTGCTGAGAAACTAGAATGCTGATCACTCAACCACAGAGACAGCCATTAAATTATTTTGCATGTAATCTCCAAGTAGAGGTTTCTTGGTCTTTAATGTTTTACTAGCCAGTCGTTCTTCAGCATTAAAATCTCATTTTAGCACAGTGCTTAACACTTAAATAGCATATATCCGATGTAAAGCAGTTGTAAGGTCTCTTTAACCCATATTTACGAAAAAGTGCCTCTATATGTCAAAGAAGAACATAACTCATATACGAAATGTCAAATATTAGACATATTTTATTCATCTTTCAAGGATGCGGCGAGATGAAGAAATTACCGTTTTTAAAACAGAAATACCTTATTTATTTTTAACAAAAAATCACTTAATTGTTAATGCTAAAAATGTCTTAAATTTAACAATTTGAGTACTATTAAATTGTATAATTCAATAGCTACACTTTCTTACGTAACTTCCCTAATTATTTTACAGTTCGCCAGTAAATGAGCACTTTGCGGCTTTGTAATTCATGGAGGTAATGCTGAAAGCGGCTAACAAAATAGAAACGGTATATATTTATTGAATTTCCAAACTGTTAAACTCCTATTTTATAATGTATATTAGGACCACAGTTACATATGATGTGGACATTTAAATAATAGCAGTTAATATTAAGCGCAAATTCCACAACAAAAGAATTAACATTAATGTAAATAGACAAATAATAAAAATAGGAAGATATTGAATGGAAATATAAAATAACTATCTACATAACTGTATTAAGCAATTTAAACATATGGGGAAAACGTAGGTATTTACTTATAATGAATTAGGTATATATTATTGAGAAATGTTCTGATTTTGAGTAGTTGCACTATTTTCTAATAATTTGGTGTAATGGTGAAGTGAAATGTTTATTACAGAAGTCTTTATTAATCTGAGTCGCTTCCTTTCGTGTAATGGACAGTCAAAGAGTAAGTATGGATGGAAATAGGCATGTGGCACTGTTTTGACTCAAGATACGAGCCAAATTTTCCGTGTCATGAATTGTGGCATTGTAAATGAAGACTCAAAATGGTTTATATCTAATCTATCTTGAATTTCGTGAAAGAACATGTGTTTTGTGAAAAGACCATTAATACTTGTTTGCCCTATTGAGTTTCAACTGTCAATCACGTCTTTTTAAAGAGTTCTTTACCCACGAAATTAGGCATTTTGTATAGTCACATTCTGCAAATTCGTCAACATATAGAGTGAGGGTCCTGTGAATTCGAGATATGCACGAGGTTAAGCTAAGGTTAGTTGTCTACCTACATGAACCAGATTCAAATGATTGGACTGATACTATTAATTTGGCATTTCCACCTTTAATTACCATGCTAGCTCGGCGGAGGACGATGGATTGTTTCGGGCGTAAAAATCTCTAGTATGGCTTCCTTCGGAAAGCAAGTAAAGAAGTTGGTCCCGTGTCGTAGATTAACAGCACTTAAAAGAGCCTCAAGTCTGATAAAAGAGGCCTCTGAGCAAAATTAAGCGATTTTTCACACAACAGCATAGAATGGGTACCTAAGAACCACAGTAATTAAAGAGCGTCCATAAATAAAAATCAATTTCTTTCTTTCGGTGCCACCTTTAACAACGCTATTCATGCCGATTGCAGTAACATGGTTGGGTCGACACCATCCTCCGCACATGTGTATCTGTGTCTCTTAATTAACTGAAAAAGAAAAGCGCTTAAATACCAAATGTGATGTTTATGTTTAGTATCTTCCAAGGATGCGATACAATATTTTCAGGAAATTTCCCAAAACTACTCCTACATGGAACTTTTCTAGATTTTTATTAAAATACAGTTTAGGATATTTATATAACAAATAAAATGTATATATGTATATTCTTGGGTATAGTCCTGGAGGTACTCTACATTCTGGATGGCTTTTGCATAACTAATAAACAGTAACAGACAGACGAAAACGTAATGTACAAAAAATAGATCTCGTTAACCCACACAATTTATGCCATACACAGTTTGTTGTCAAGCTAACAATTTTCGAGATATTCCTTATTATTTTAAAATGCCCGATACTTAAATGTTCATCAAATGGGAAGTCGTAATTGACTTTCTTCATCTTGGTCATTATAAGAGAAAGAGGTTATTTGCATGATACTACGACTGGCATTTAAAAGATTTGACTGTCGCTTTAGCCTAGTTTGTTTTATTCCCCTTCTACTTTCAAGGAACTAAATAATAGACATTCTTGGTGAAGGGGTGAATATACTGTTCTTTCTGTTCCAACTACTCTTTCAATTGTTCTTCTGGGAGGTAAAAGACACAAGCTTATATTATGCATTGGAATAAAACCATTTCGTGAATGTTTATCCTGATTAGCATGAAGTAGAGAGAAGAATGGTATTTGTAGGAATACTTTATTGCAGAATAGGTAGAGAAAGATGTGTATATGGAGCACAACAGATTTTATTAAGTAGAGAAAATATGTGAGCGAGACATTTTTTAAGTGAAACTTACAGGAAAATAGATTTCATTTGCTCATAAGGTTCTTATATATCTACTTTTGTGTCAAAAGTACATTATTTAATGATACTACTAATTCTGCTATTCCACAACATATTTCTATGTCAACATTCCAACAATTTATCCGCGTGCCATCTGTATCTCTCTAATAGCTGTGCTTTATCGTGTTCCAGGCAGTGCTGCAGTGACATTGAGGAACGTGCTTGGGGCTCTTGAATATCAGGCGATCTTCCCTAAGATACATCACGCAGAAGATAACATCAGGTACGTCTCATGCTTGTGATGAACATCGCCAACACGTTTGTCGAGATATTATGTTCTGTTATAATTTTCTTCTTATGTAACATAACCTGACTCTAAGTGACGAACATTCAACACCATTTCTGGTCTTTTTTTTTACTTTTATATAGTATCTTGAGGAAAAAAAACACTGATGTACTATAATCAACTAGCTATGCTCTCTAACTATGCTCCAACAAACTTCATACAAAAGCTTATTCATATATCTGCTTCACGCTTATAAAAATAAGCATTAGCAGACGTGTTTTTATTACGTAATATTTCCTTGTACAATAAGTTCTCTTTGCTTGGCCAGAATAAAAATATTAATAATAACTACCCATTTGACAAGTATAAGTATTGGAAAATTTAAACTTAAAACAGACAATAGCTCCAGAACAAAAATATGATTAACATTGTGTATTTGAACGAGATCTGTAAGTTTGAGTTGTAAGCTTTTGTCTACCTCTTACATTAACCAGTTACACAAAAGGCATTCAGAATGAACAGGATTTCAAAAGTTATTTATAGGAAATTCAAGATATACAGGATTACTACAAAAGAAATAGACAACTTCAACTGCCTGTAAAACAAAAACTATTAGAGATAGCAACCTAATTATTTTGGAGGTATGTTGAGAAACTCTCAAAGTTTTGTTTGTTACTATTGGTAACGCTGTAGTGTTTTGTTTGTTGTTGCAGAAGCTGAAATGGCGGAAAATCCTGTGCAAAAGGCATATTGCGTGTTGGAATTTGCTAGAACGCAATCAGCAACTGTTGTCCAACGACATTTTAGAACACGTTACCACAAAACGCCACCGACTAGACAGTCAATCTACGACTGGTATAGAAAATTCGAGACAACGGGATGTTTGTGCAAAGGGAAGAGCTCGGGAAGACCAAGAGTTTCGGAAGAAAACGTTGAACGTGTTCGTTCTGCCTACATAAGAAGCCCACAGAAATCGACATCTAGGGCAAGCATGCAATTACAAATTCCACATCAAACTGTATGGAAAAACTTGCGGGAGCGACTGCACATGTCGTCTTACAGATTACAGATGTTGCAGTTTCTGAGTGAAGAAGATAAGGTCATACGGCGTGACTTTTGCATCGACATGTTGCGACATGATGAAGACGATGCTGGTTTTTGCGGTAATGTGTTCTAAAATGTCGTTGGACAACAGTTGCTGATTGCGTTCTAGCAAATTCCAACACGCAATATGCCTTTTCCAAAGGATTTTCCGTCATTTCAGCTTCTGCAACAACAAACAAAACACTACATCGTTACCAATAGTAACAAACGAAACTTTGAGAGTTTCTCAACATACCTCCAAAATAATTAGGTTGCTATCTCTAATAGTTTTTGTTTTACAGGCAGTTGAAGTTGTCTATTTCTTTTGTAGTAACCCTGTACATTTGATTTGTCATGTAAATATATGCTATACATGACATTTTAATTCATTAGTGGCATTGTTGAGAACATTAACATTTTCGAAATTGTTTGCATGTAAATGGTACTTTGGGGTGGGGAGATTTTCTTGAAAATCACCGTACCTTATCCTTGGAAAATGCTGAACTTAAATATAAATTTGGCCAAACATTCTGAAAATCCTAAAAATTATTTTCTTTCTTAATATGACAAAAATTAAGAAAATATATTTTTTTCCCACTTGACGCACTTTAACTGCCAATTAATTGAAGCTTTAGATAGGTAGGTGCATGTTTATTCATAGGCGCTCCCAACTTTAAACCTTATTTTCTCGCAAACTTTTTTCCAACACTTTTCCATACTCAAGATTTTCGACACGATGCAATTTTTCACTAATTTGTCTCAGAAATGTTCTACTGTCTCTCTAAAGGCCATTAAAGATGGTTACATTAATTTTTCGAAACAATGTCCGAATTTTTCTGATTAAGGTTTTTTAATTTTGAAATATTAAGAGCTTTGGAGTGTACAAAAGGCAACAATTTTTCTCCACTAATTAGGGCTAATAAAAAAAAAAAAAAAAAAAAAGACAGATCTTTTCTAAATTCGTTTGTTATAAAATCACATTTTTATGAGGTAATGTTTAAAAATGCATCACTTAGCTCATTTTATTGAAACGATCAATTTAGACAATAAAGGTTTATTATTTAATTATGTAAGCTATAATTTTGATGCATGGGAGAAATATTACTATTATGTATACTTTTCATAAATTTCAATTAAAAATATTACATACCATGGATTTTCCATATTTCACAGTTGCATCACTATAAATCAATGGTAGAGAAAGTAAAATATTTTATATGAACCGTTTATAGATCCGCTATAAACTGCTAATCGATGTTAAACCTCGGGATTTTTAATTTGTTCTTTGTCTGCAGGTTCCAACCGGAAATATGCAATCGTTGATCTTGTATTTTCCTTGGAAAAAAGAGGAAAACGCCAAAGTAAACATAGACTATCAAACCGGGAGACCTTGGCCGTTGAAAGAGACGCATTCTGCAACTCTGCCCATTATGTCTCGGAAAGACATTGCAAAAAAGAAAATTGCATCCTAGCATTCGAAGAGAGACTTTACAATGAATGCACATACAGATGGGAATGCTGATAAATCTTGCAACCGGCTAGACGTGTAGGCTCTTTGTTCAGTCTCGTTTTCTTTAGGAGATACAGTGTCTTTTACCTTGAAGATCCACAGATAGTATAATTGATTGATTTCTATGCACGTGGATGTTTGCGTTGCAGTCTCTTTGCCTAACAAATAAAACAAGGGATGTTGGCCCCGTAACACAATCGGTAGAACACCTGCCTAATGTGTAAGGGGCCCCGGTTCAATTCACGGCTGGGGGGAGAGATTTTTTTCTAGGCCAGATTTTCCCTATCTTCCCTAAAGTCTGGAAGTATGAATACGAGTGTGTGTGAACTAATCATTAAAATTAAATATAATTGGTAACTCAACGATAGCAATACAGGAGTTAACAGTATATTCCATAAGAAAATACTGTCTATAGAACTGCGCGGTTAAAGGCGGAGTATAAATGGATTAATTAATAATTAATAAAAATAACAATAATAATAAAACAAGGGATATATGATCACTACGTACATCACATTAGTTCCCTTAGATATAAGGGAACATTTTACACCGTTATGGAACCTTTTATTAACTTTGATAATCATCTTAAAAGTACTCCACTAAAAATTCGAAAATTAGATTTTCTGAAACTAACGTTATGTGCCTGAATAAAAATAAATTCATTTTGATAAGAAGGCCCGTGGCACAGGTTTACCAATTATACACAAGTCATCCAAAATGCAGAGGTCTTCAGAGGCTACCCAATTCAAGATATACATCTTGTTTTGTAAATATTCTTAATATACGGTATTTTAATCAAAATCGTTAGAGCCATTTTTGAGAAAGTCAAAATATTCGAAAATGTTTCATATAAAGATAGCTTGGGGTGGGAGTATCTTTCAGATCTTCGTGTCGCATCCTTGAAAGATATTAAACCTAAATACGAAGTTTGTTATTTTACTTTGTCTTTTAGATTTAGAGACATTTTTTCTATATAAAAATGCTTTCTTTTTGGATAAAGGGGACCCTAAAACTTCCATATCCGGTGAATTCTTGGTATCGAATTTATGGTAGAGTGCAAATATCTTCTCTGTGTACTAAGTAGAGAAAGTCATGTGAATGTAATATTTATTTTTTTTTCTTATTTTTCCCCATGTGGGTTTCATTAGTAACTGGCTAATAATTTACGAAAGTTGTGTTTCGTTGCAGTATTTTGCAATCAATCAAGCCCATTTTGGTTATTTCAATTAATTTACAGTTATAAACTTATCCTAACGCGAGTAGAAGTATCAGTATTGAAAATATTGTAATACTAAAGATTTTGTGAACGAGTAGTATGATGAATGTGATACTTCGGGTTATAAACAAGGATTGCTGGGTGAAAGTGATTCCTGAACGTGTTACTGCTGTTACGCTTGTGAAGGTCAGGGTAACTACATGAAAGCTGGAGTTACGAGTTACAGCGCAATATTTCTGCAACAGTGCCGGGAGCAAACCCAAACTGGCAGTCGACAGTGAGATCACCGCACAAAATGCGTGGCGATTAGTAAATCATCTCAGAACGAATAGCTTTAGGCATTAGAAATTTAACCGCTTAGTTTTTCTTGAATTAAAGTCACAAATTAGCTTGTATATTTTTACTTTCTCCACACGTACTGTGTACATAGTGTATAGAGAAAATATTGCATTCCACCCAAAAATTCGATGCCGAGATTTCACAGGAAATACACGGTTTAGGAATTTCTGTAACTAAAAGAAACATTCTTAAAAAAAAAGGTCCTTGTGTCTGTGAACACGATAACTCAAAAACGAAAAGTCGGTAAAATACCAAACTTGGTATTTAAAGTTACTATCTTCCAGGGGTACGGCACGAACTTTTGAGAAAAATCCCCCCATTCTAAACTACCCTTTATATGGAAAAAATTTCGAAAATTTTGACTTTCTCAAAAATGGCCAAAACAATTTTGATTAAAATGCTGTATATTAAAGCTATTTGTATGGCAAATAAAATGTATATCTTGAATTTTCTGGGAATAGTCTCTCTAAAGACCTCTTTTTGTATTGTATTGCACCCAAAAATTCGTTACCGAGATTTCACCGGAAACACATGTTTTGGGTACCCCCAAATTCAAAAAAAGACATTTTTAGGAAAAGGTGCGTGTGAGCGTATGTGTATGTCTGTGAGCACTATAACTCAAAAATGAAAAGTTTGTAAAACATAAAACTTGGTTAAGTTTGCTATCTTCTAGGGGTGTGACACGAAGATTTTGAGAAAAATCCCCCCACCCGAAACTATCGTTTATATGGAAAAATATTCAAAATTTTTGATTTTCTCAAAAAAAAAGCTAACAATTTTGATTAAAATGCTGCATATTAATATATTCATATAATAAATAAAATGTATATATTGAACTTCCTGGGAATAGCCTCTAAATATCTCTTTAAATGAATTTTGCGTAATTGATAAACGTAAGAGAGAGAGAAAAAAACTTACTACACAAAAAAATGTAGATCAAATTAAAACCACACTTTGTCAAATATACGTGGTTTATGTTGGTTTTTGTTGGTTTTTTTTTTTTGGATTGGCCATTTCTGAGATATTCCTTGTTGTTTCTTTTAGATTTAAACTTTTCTCATGTGAAAAGTTGTAAACTCCTGGCCCTCATAGAAACGGATTTCAACCACACGACAACTAGCTTTTAAAATATTTTACTACTTTTTTAGCCTAGTGTATTCCCTTATTTCTCTTCTACTTACAAGGAAGCAAGTAATAAGACTATTTCTGCTAATGTTTATCCCGATTATCATAAAGTAGATAGAAGAATATGCTTTTTAACAATGATTTGTTACAGCGATGCATAGAAAGTCATGTGAGAGGAACACATCATATTTTTAGTTTTTATACCCCACATAATGTACATATTAGGTAGAGAAGGTATTTCATTCCACCTAAATGTCCATAACGAGATTCCACCGGAAATATGTTTTGAGCTCTGAATTTAAAAAAAAATTAAAATATTTACATGTCTGTAAATAGCATAGCTCAGAAAAAATAGTGGGAACATAGTATTTCAGTTTACTATATTCCAAGGATGTGACAACATTTTCAGGTAAAGTCGCCACTACCCTATACATGGCAAAATTTTATGAAATGTTAGATATTCTCAAAAATGACGCTAACGATTTTGATTACAATCACATATTATATGAGTAAATATATTTATATCTTAAGTTTCATGGCAATAAACCCAAAAATCTGTTCATTCTGGAGAGTTTTGCATAACTGGTAAACCATAACAGATAGACAAAATCTTACTTCACAGAAAATATGTATCTCATTAAAACATACGTATTTGTGGAGTGAATTGTTTCCGAGATATTCCTAATATTTGGTTTTGATTTTCTCAATATGTACCTTTACTTTCTAAAATGAGAAGTCAATCTTTCTTTATTGTTTTTCCAGAATCTATCCTTATTTCATTTTTTGTTTTAGCCTGATAATGCAAATAGAACAAAGCCATCTTGTAGCGATCAGCTCTTAAAAGCTTTTTTTAATAATAAGTTAACATCCTTGAATCCTGTTGGATATATCGGACGATAAATAAATTGGTGAAATAAAGCTCAAATTATCTTGGGGCCCATGGAGTTTAAGGTTGCCTAACATTCGTCTTCTCAAGACAAGAGGAAACTCCGGAAAAATAACCTATCTGGGTATTTCACCCTGAGCGAGATTCGAATTCGCTACCTCTTAAGTGCGAGGCAGACTCCCCTACTACCAAGGTGAGCTTAAATGATTTGCCATTCGCTTTAGCCTAGTGCATTCCCTAACTCCCCATTAACCTGTAAGAAAATATGTGATTAAACTATTTCTGTTAATGTTCATCTTACTTGGCATAGAGTAGATAAAAAGTCTTGTAAGAATCGTTTATGCAGAATGGGTAGATTTTTAATCAGAAATTGTGTTTTGAGGTGGTAAGCCAAAGGTCATACGTGACCGGTTTGTGCCGGCGCCTAAAGATCGTAAGATACAGGTTTTATGCCACTTGCTACCGAGACAATACTCCTTGATTTAATGATGGCCCATATCAGCTATAAAACAGAATGGAGTAATGGAATTGCATCTATCAACTCTTTACATCTATGGTAAATATTGCGCAAGCCAAGATACTCCGTAGTGACTGTGAAGAGTTTTGTTCATTCTTTTGTTTTTCCTATTACTTGTAGCAAAAACACGCACCCCATAATTTCCATTGTTTTTTATCACTTCTACAAATACATAGTAAGTAGACAAATTATCGCATTCTATCTTAAAAATTCGATATCGTGATTCCATCAAAAATTTTTGATTTGCAAACAAAAATATGATTAAATAGTAAACCCGCTATTTACATTAAACAGTTTCCAAAGATGCGACAAGAATTTCCAAGGCAATCTCGTCCCTACATTACCCTTTATAAACAAAACGTTTTATAATTTTTCTCAAAAATACCGTAAACAAAATGTTGCTACACAAATATATGTAAATCCTATTTGCTTATCACATAATTGTCTCAAGTCATTGACAGTTTTCGAAATATTCACTGCTATATTTCTAATTGCATCCAGGAGCAATTGTCATGAACATCGATAAAGTATCTTACCCGAATCTGCCCCCCCCCCATAATATTAGTGCATTAGTAATAGAATCTACTGAAGGCACGGTAATATTTGTGTTTGTTTAGCACATTGTACATGCATCCTTAATATTACTTTATATGGGACCATATGTAGTAAAAAATCTTGTGTGTCTCATTCACATGACTTTCTTTACATCTCTAAAACAAATTGTCAAAAAGCTTATGCTTCTATTTACGGTATGCTAATCGAGAAAAAATTAGCAGAAATAGTCTTATTACTTGATTCCTTGTAAGTAGAAGCGAAATAAGGGAGTACCATGAGTTAAAGTAATAGTCAAAAACTGGCTGCTATGTGACTGAAGTTCCTTTGTTTGTATGGACAGCAATTGACCAATTCCTGTATGAGAAAAGTTAAGTTTTTCAAAGCTGAAACCAAAAACAAGGAATATCTCAAAAATTATCAACTCTACGAAAACATGTATTTAACGTAAATTGTGTGTTTTAACGTGCTCTACATTTTTTGTGTGGTAAGTTTTTGTCTATCTCTTACAGTTTAACAGTTATGCAAAATTCCGTAAATTTCATACAAAATAAAGTAGACTTCAGAGGCTATTCCCAGAAAATTCAAGATATACGTTTTATTTGGCATGTAAATATCTTATATATAAGATATTTTAACCAAAATCGTTAGAGCTATTTTTGAGAAACTCAACATTTTCGAAAAAAGTTCTATGTAAAGGGTAGTTGGGGTGGGGGGATTTTCTTGAAAATCTTCGAGTCGCATTCTTGGAAGATACCAAACCTAAATACCAAGTTTGGTATTCATGGGTCTTTTTGTTTTTGAGCTGTGCTGTCCACAGACACACACGCACACAAGGACCTTTTTCTGAAAATGCTTTTTCTGGATTCAGGGAGACCAAAACATGTATTTCCGGTGAAATCTCGGTATCGAATTTTGGGTGGAATGCAATACCTTCTTTATACACTCATAGTACGTGTAAAGAAAGTAAAAATGTATTGTGAATAGCATATCGTGAATAAATAAATGGGCGTCGCCGTGGCCGAGTAGTTAGACGGCTCGCCTCTTAACAAGGTGAACGAGGTTCAATCAGGGGACCACATAAGAGATTTGAGGTGGACAAAGCGACGCCTGCGCAGGGTTCTTCTGCTTCCCCTGCCTTTCATTCCACCAGTTGTTCCTTCCTCACCTTTCTTGCCATCCATTTTGCCTTCATTTCGAAACATTTACTTCCCTCACTCACATGCCTGTCTACTGGCCGATCCCTCGTACCGGGTTCTTCGTTATGTTATTAAGTGTTTGCTGGTTCCTCAAAGCCGTCCATATGTAGGTCCTCCATATGGAGAGATTTAAGCCGACTAAGTTAACGTTAACAACAGAACAAAACCGGATGTATTCTATTCACATTGCTTTTTCTACTTATTCTGTAAAAACTCTTCTTACAAAGGTTTATTCTTCTGTCTACGTTATCCTAATTAAGATAAACATCAACAGAAATGGTCCTATTGCTTAATTCCTAGTACTTAGAAGGGAAATAACGGAATACATACCTGCAAATCGAAACCGCCGTTTAAAAGATTTGACTATGTGATTAAATTCGGTTGTTTTTGCATGTCCAGGTGAATAACAAAGACATCCAGAACGACAAATTCTCATTTGAGAAACGTTTAAGTATTTTAAAAATGAAAACAATAACAACAAATATCTTGGAAATGATCAACTCCACATAAAAAGGCACAAGACATAAATTGTGTGTTTTAATGAGATCTGAATTTTATATAGTATGTTTTTGTCTGACTCTTACGGTTTACCAGTCATATAAAAGCTATCCAGAATGAAGAGAGCTTTAGAGACTATTCCCAGAAAATTTAAAGTATACACTTTATTTGTTATGTAAATATAGATATTTTACTCTAAATCGTTAGAGACATTTTTAAGAAAATCAAACTTTTCGAAACTTGTTCCATTTGAAGGGTAAATAGGGCTGAGGGAATTTTCTTGAAAATCTCCTTATTGCTCCATGAAAGATACAGAACTTACTGTTGTTTACACACACACACACACACACACACACACACACACACACACATACACACATACCAAAGAATGGTTTTTCGTTTTCTCTTTCTTTTTACTTTCTCTACACGTACTATGTACATAATGTATAGAGAAAGTATTGTATTGCACCCAAAAATTCAATATCGAGATTGCACCGGAAATACACATTTTGAGACCCTCTGAATAAAAAAAAACATTTTTATAAAACTGTTTGAGTATGTGTGTCTGTCAGTCTGTGTGTGTGTGTGTGTGCGCGAACAGCTTAACTCAAAAACGAAAAGTTCGTCATATACCAAACTTGGTATTTAAGTTCAGTATCCTCCAAGGATGCGACACGCAGATTTTTAAGAAAATACCCCCGCCCCCAACTAGCCTGAACATGGAATATTTTACGAAAATTATGATTTTGATTAAAACATCGTATATTAAGGAAATTCATATGACAAATAAAATGTATATTTCGAATTTTCTCGGAATAGTCTCTGAAGATATTTTTATCCTGAATAAATTTTGCGGAATTTTGCATAATCAGTAAACCGTAAGAGATAAGACCAAAACTTACTTAATAGAAAATCTAGATTTCGTTAAAACACAATATATGCTATATGCATTTTTTTCGTAGAGTTGATCATTTTTAGATATTCTTTGTTATTGGTTTCAGCTTTAAAATGCTTACACTTTTCTCATACGGGAATTTGTCAACTCCTGTCCATACGTACAAAGAAACTTCAAGACAATCAACTATTTATTATCACTTTAGCCTATTGTACTCTCTCGTATCTCTTCTACTTAAATAGAAACAATAAGACCATACCTGCTATTTTTTCTGATTAACATGAAGTAAATAGAAGAATAAGTTGTAACAATAAATTGTAGCAGATATGTAGAGAAAGTCATGTGAATGAAACATCTAAATTTTTTTAGACAGGAAATCTGGGTATCGATTATTTGAGTGGGTTACAATGCCTTCATAATGCACTACGTATTAAGAAGAAAAACACTTGTGAATAATATTTAAGGAAATACAATGTCTAGGTCTAATGGGTAAAGAAAATAGTGCATGACAAATAATATTATCCTGTTTATGTCCACTTTATAGCCGCTTGACTGCACATGCTCATAACTCAATGTAAAGTCAGCAACTGAGTAATAACCGGCTTTTTATTTTCACCGCTATCATTACAGCCAAAATTTAAACAGGCACTGACGAAATTAAAGAAAAGATTATACTTTACGTTACCGGTTTGGAACACCAAACTACTTATCACAAACTCTCGTACTTTAGCGGAGAAATGTATGGCGTAAGAACATAATGCAGACATCGTTCTACTTCTATCGCTACAGGAATTTTGTTTACATGGACATAGTGACCGTGTTTCCGACACAAAGACATGCGCATTGAGAATGGGACTTAAAATCGTGACATGAGCACACATGACAGAATTAGCGTGGCCATTGTATCCTTTCGCTTTCAGTGCTGTGCTAACCTCCAAGATAAACTATCGCTGGTGTATCTGCAAATCTTTGATGTGTTAAGTGCGAGGTGCAGTATCATCATAAATCTGTAAGTAACATCATGTTATACTTCGACTTCTAGAGGAAAATGGGGAGGAAAATGAAAATATTCAAATGCTAATAAAATAACTCAAAAGAGGATAAACACACAATTTGTGTCATTTTTACTTTTTCTACCCGTACTTTGTCCATAGTGTATAGAGAACGTATTGCATTCCACCCAAAAATTCGATGTCGAGATTTCACCGGAAATACAGGTTTTAGGATCCTCTGAATAAAAAAAAAGTTTTTAGAAAAAGGTCCGCGTGTGTGTCTGTGAACAGCACAACTTAAAAACGAAAAGTCGGTAAAATACCAAACTTGGTATTTAAGTTTATCTTCCAGGGATGTGACATGAAGATTTAGAGAAAAATCCCCCACCCCAAATTACCCTTTACGTGGAAAAATTTTTGAAAATTTTAATTTTCGAAAATGTCTAATAATTTTTATTAAAACACCACATATTAAAGCCATTTCTATCACAAATAAAATGTATATCTTGACTTTTCTGCGAATTGTTTCTGAAGACCTATTTATTGTGGATAAATTTTGCTGAATATTGCGTAACAGGTAAACCGTAAGAGATGGACAAAAACTTACTACACAAAAAACGTAGATCACGTTAAAACACACAATTTATGTCAAACTTTTTTTTCGTGGAATATACCATTTCTGAGACATGACTTGCTATTTGTTTCAGATTTAAAATACTAAAACTTTTTCTACACAGAAAGTTGTAAATTCCTGAGAAACGGATTTCAACCACATGGCATAGATTTGACTATCGTTTTAGTTTCTTTGTATGGACACGAGTTGGCAAATTCCTGTATGAAAAAAAGTGTTTTATAGCTGAAACCAAAAGCAAGGAATATCTCAAAAGCAATCAACTCCACGAAAAAAATGTACATAACATAAATTGTGTGTTTTAAAGTGCTCTACATTGGTTGTGTGGTAAGTTTTTGTCCATCTCTTACGGTTTAGTAGTTATGCAAAATTCCGTAAAATTGGCCCAGAATAAAGTAGTCTTCAGAGGCTATTCCCAGAAAATTCAAAATATACATTTTATTTGTCAGGTAAATATCTTTAACATACGACATTTTAATCAAAATCATTAGACTTATTTTTTAGAAACTCAAAATTTTCGAAAAAAGTTCCATGTAAAGGGTAGTTTGGGGTGGGGGGATTTTCTCAAAATTATTCGTGTCGCATCGCTGGAAGATAGTAAACTTAAATACCAAGTTTGGTATTTTACCAACTTTTCGTTTTTGAGCTATCGTGTTCACACACACACACACACGGACCCTTTTCTGAAAATACTTTTTTTGGATGCAGGGGGCCCTAAAACAAATATTTCCGGTGAAATCTCGGTATCAAATTTTTGGGTGGAGTGCAATACCTTCTCTATACACTATGTACATAGTACGTATAGAGAAAATTGCACTAATTGCAAATGAAAAAGGCCTTGTGTTTACAAATATTCCATCGCTTAGTAGCGTTCCCCTATGTTTCAAACAGTGTGGAATTTGTTACTGTGCCTTACTCTCTGCTCCTTTAATTTGAACATATCTAATATATATCTTCAATGTTTCTTTTGTCGACTGATGAGCTAGGAATAAAATGTAACTGTCAAGAATTACCACAAATTTGAAAGAAAAGCTTTTTACAGTTATATTTGAGTAGATTCCTAAAGGTCTATAGTTTACACATACAATTTATGCACTGATATAACAATTTTCGGCAAAAATACTAATTTCTCAACCCTGAAGATTATCACAAGGGCATTTTTTCAACAACTAAATGAAATTCAGCTGTGCCAAATTCGACATCTTCGTTCCCCTTCAACAAAAGGAACAAAGGAGGATAAGTCACATAAAAAGCTGTAAATCTCAGCCCACACTTCATGTAGTGCAAAAGGTTTCCAAGGTTTCGTGAATGAACTCATTGTTCTTGAAGCTCGCTTGAAGGTTTCGACAGGCCGAAAAAAATTCGCCGTGCGGAAGTCTGTTTGTTGCCTTGGTTAGTTTCATCGTTGCATTATAATTGGACTTCGCTTAATTCATTGTTGTTATGTCATTAACCATCGTTACGCCAGCCAAACACTTTCACGTAGCGTTGCATACAATATCATTAAATGGCACTGAAATTAGATGCTTGATAAGTAATTTTAAATAAACTGCACCACTCACTCGTAAGGCTTAGCTTGCGAGGTAACATTTTAAGTGATTGCTTATTACTTTCTCTATACGTACTATGTATATAGTGTATAGAGGAAGTATTGTGTTCCACCCAAAAATTCGATACCAAGATTTCTGGAAATACATGTTTTAGGACCCCCTGAATCCAAAGAAAGCATTTTCAGAAAAAGGTGTGCGCGCGCGCGCGCGTGTGTGTGTGTGTGTGTGTGTGTGTGTGTGTGTGTGTGTGTGTGTGTCAGTTTGTTATCTGAGGACAGCATAGCTCAAAAGGAAAAGAACTTTAAATACCAATCTGCCAAGGATGCGACACGAAGATTTTGAACAAATACCCCCACCCAACTACCTCTTACATGGAACTTTTTTCGAAAATTTTTACTTTCTCAAAAATGGCTCTTAACGATTTTGATTAAAATGTTGTATATTAAAGATATTTACCTCACAAATAAAATGTATATCTTGAATTTTCTGGGGATACCTCAGAAGACTTCTTTATTCTGGATGAATTTTACCGAATTTTGCATCACTGCTAAACCTTAAGACATGCACAAAAACTTACCGCACAAAAAATGTAGAGCACGTTAAAACACACAATTTATGTTATAGGATACATTTTTTTCGTGGATTTGATTGTTTTTGAGATATTCCTTGTTTTTGGCTTCAGCTTAAAAAAACTTACTTTTCTCATACAGTAATTTGTCAACTCCTGTCCATACAAACAAAGGAACTTCAGTCACATAGTAACCAGCTGTTGACTATCACTTTAGCCTATGGTACTCCATTATTTCGCCTCTACTTACAAGGAAGCAAAGTATTTCTGCTAATTTTGTTTTCGATTAGCATGAAGTAAATAGAAGCATAATCTTTTTAACATAATTTGTTGCAGAGATGTAGAGAAAGTCATATGAATGGAACACATCAGATTTTGATTTTTCATTGCGATTTACCACGGAACATGGATTGGCAATCTAGGGTTATCGACAAACTTACTTTTGAAGAAGAATGCCTCCGTTCAGAAAAAAAATATCTGAGGTGTTCCACTCACATGACTTTCTCTATATTTCTGTAACAAATTAATATTAAAAAGCATATTCTTCTATCTACTTTATGATAATCGAGATAAACATTAGCAGAAATTGACTTAATCATCTGCTCTCTTGTAAGCAGAAGTAAATAAGGGAATACACTTGGCTAAAACGATAGTCAGGCCCGTTATAAACTGGTTGCCATGTGGTTGAAAACCGTTTCTATGCAAGGCTAGGAGTTTACAACATTCCGCCTGAGAAAAGTTATAAAGTATTTTGAATCTGAAGCAAATAAAAACGAATATTTCAGAAATGCTCAATTCCACGAAAAAAACCTATATGACGCAAATTGTGAGTTTTAACATTATCTACATTTTTGTGTAATAAGTTTTTGTCTATGTCTTTCGGTTTACCAGTTACACAAAGCTCAGCCAAGTTCATTCAGATAAAGAGGTCTTCAGAGGCTATTCCCAGAAAATTCAAGATATATCTTTTATTTGCCATATAAATATCTTTAATGTGCCGTATTTTAATCAAAATCACTACAGTCATTTTTGAGAAAATCAAAATTTTCTAAATTTTTTCCATATCAAGGGTAGTTTAGGGTGGGGGGATTTTTCTAAAAATCTTCGTGTCGCATCCATGGAATATATTAAACTTAAATACCAAAAACTTTTCGTTTTTGAGTTATCGTGTTCACACGCACACACACACAGACACACACGCGCGCGCGCGCGCGCGCGAATATTTTACTAAGAATGTTCTTTTTAGATACAGGGGAGCCTAAATCATGTATTTCCGGTGAAATCTCGGTATCCAAGTTTTGGGTGGAATGCAGTACCTTCTCTATACACTATGTACATAGTACGTGTAGAGAAAGTAACAAGAGGGTTAATTACCTACTTGAATTTATTGAAGCAATATTATACAATGTGAGAACACAAAGGCAAATCTTCGTATTAAATGTTAGGCTGCTATAGATTGACATACATTATTGTAACTATATAAGAAAATACAAATTGTATAAAATAGCAGGGATTTGATAGTTATAGTTCGTTATACAACGAGTCTCACACAAGTGAAAATCGAACCCCGGCATAATATGACACTTAATTTGCACTGAACACAGGATATACATTTCTCAAACAAATGTTATAAACTTTGAACCTTTAAAAACTATAATTTTTGTAAAGTATAACACACACATTAGAACAGTGAGAAAACACCATTAAGAACGACACCCATTACATCCCTGTTTTACTTAAATTTTCAACGCGCTGGCCTATTTCTATTAATCCGGAAATGCCTTCATCTTTCCCGTAAACACGAGTCTTAATACACAATCGAATACAAAGAAAGTCAGATAAGATTCCCAAAATATAATTTTAAATAATTGGCAAAGCTAGCCAAGACTTACCAATACTACCACAGTGCCAGCAGCAAAGCCGAACACACACTCTGAGTCGCCGCGCTCGTCCCAAAGCAAACCCCAGCCCGAAACAAAAAACAAAAGAGAAACCTAATCCCCTAGCGGATACTCGCGAATTACTTAGCCTAACCCATTGGGCCAATAAGGCAGAGCGTATGCGGTTTAAAACATTTTAAATCACAAACCTCAAGAGCTGTTAAATGTTTAGAAGCACTCTCATCTCTATATTAAGGAAGACATCTTCGTGCGCAAGTAAATGCCCTGCAGACCTGACTTTCGGCTGCGGGCAAAGGAGCAACTGATACAGTGACAGAACCAGGAATTTGTATGTTAAGTTATATTTGTAATACCCTCCCCTTATGTAGGACTGACACCCCCCTAGGAGTTAAAAGCGGATGCCTAGGGGCTAGAAGCCTATGGGGAAGCCAGCGGCACGAAACACAGAATGGAGAGCCTGGAACGAGTGGTCGGCCCGTAGTCACATATGAGCGTGAGGAAGTGGATGATGTAAAGTGAAAGCTAAATGGATGATAAGAAAGGTGATGGTAGAGCGATTAGTTTACTGAGTGGCAGGGGAAACCGGAGGACCCGGAGAAAACCCGCCCAGACGCCGCTTCGTCCACCACAAATCCCACATGTGGGTGCTTGGGATTGAACACGGGTTGCTTAGGCTACGGTGTCACCTGGTAAATAAATACTTGAAATTAAACATCTGATGTGTTCCATTCATATGGCTTTCTCTAGCTCTTCCACAAACAAGTTTTCTTACAAAAGATTATTCTTTTATCTCGATTGGAATGAAGTAGATAGAAGAATAAGCTTTTTAATAATAAATGTTTCAGAGATGTAGAGAAAGACATGTGAATGGAACATATCAGATTTTTAGGTTTGCTTGTACAATTCATCTTTATAAACTTCCTACCGATTTTTAAAAATTACACGAACATTTTACAATAAATAAAGCTTGTAAATATCGTGAAACAGAGCTCAGATTGTATACTCGTGAGTCGCCACTGGCTTTAACGTTTACACCTTGCGCAAATGGGGCAAGGGCAGAGGTTACTAGAAGGCAAACAAGTATCTCACTGCCGTTATTTATGCTCCATTACAAGATGGTAAACCCGTCCTATCCGGCATTTTCCACACATTAATCTAGTACTTTTCCGTAGTGATTCAACCTCTCTCACACCGCTAAGCGATTCCAGCACCAATGATGTAGACACTAGGACAAAAAATAATTGTGTGCGGTAATATCTGAAGGTCGACTAGAAGCAAATAGACCTCCAAAGTCGTAGTATAGACATTAGCGTCTTCCATTCATAGTTCTCAGTTGCATAGCCCAGGGCAAGCGCCACTGCGTCCAAGAGACCGATCACAAAACCGGTTCACAAATATCTTATTTAATAACTATATGGGCGTTGCAGTTGTTCAAAACTAGCGAAGGTGAAGATTAGGCAATGGCGTATGTGGCCTAAAAGTGTTGATCCAAAGGTGTAAAATTGGATTCCTGGCGGAATAATGCGAATTGTGTAGCTGCGTGTTAGATAAGATGTCAGACTGAAAAATCTGACGTGTTACACTCACATGACTTTCCCTAGCTACTCTACAAACATCTTACAAAAGATTATTCTTCTTTCTATACCATACCAATCGAGATAAACATTAGCAGAATGTAATTATTACTTAGTCCCTTATAATTAGAAGGGAACTAAAGGAATGCTCAATGTTAAGTGATAGTCAAATGTTTTAAAAGCTGTCGTTATGCGATTGTCATTGCAAATCGCTTCTTTGTTTGGCCAGGTGTAGAACAAAAGAAAAACGGACACTTCCTGTCTGAGAAAAGTACCTACAAGAACTTTACAATTGAAACCAATAACTAGGAATATCTCGGAAACGGTTACCTCCACAACAAAAACGTAAACGAGAGATCTATTTTTTTTTTTTTTTTTTTTTTTAGTAAGTTTCTCTCTATCTCTTACGGTTTAGCAGTTAAGTAAAATTCGGCAAAATTCATCCAGAACAAAGATATCTTCAGAGGCGATTACCAGAATATTAAAAATATTCATTTTATTTGGGATGTAAATATCTTTAACATACGGGATTTTAATCAAAATCATTTGACCCATTTTTGAGAAAATCAAAATTTTCGCAAGTATTTCCATGCAAAGGGTACTTTGTGGCGAAGGGGGGGATTTTCTTGAAAATCGTAGTGTCGCATCCTTAGAAGATACCAAACCCAAATACTAATTTGGTATTTAACGGTCTTCTAGTTTTTTGGGCTATGCTGTCCACAAAATTTTTTTTTTTCGGAATCAGGGGACCACAAAGCAGATATTTACGGTGAAATCTCTACATCGAATTTTTGATATAATACAATACCTTCTCAATCCAGAGTGTATATTGTAATTGCGGTCTAGAGAAAGTAAAAATTCAATGTAATAGCCGAAATTTGAAACACGGATATCTCGGTCTTCATCCAGTTGCTCTAACCACCATAGCAACATGCCGACATGACACTAAATTCCCTAACTGACTCCCATTGTACCTGGTGAACCACAAGAGGAATCAAAACTGAGCATCCGGCTAAGTCATTGAATTTTTCAGTCTGATTCTGCTTGTCCAACTCCTGTCCTACAAACGCTTTTGTGGGGGGAAAATCAAACAATTAATTAGTAGTGTGTTAAACTGAAGAAAGGAAGAAAAACAAATCCAATGTGTTGTACTCACAGGACTTCTTACTCACTAATGCACAAACTAAACCTACAAACGCTTATTCAAATTCTATTTCAAGTTAATCAAGAAACATTTGCAGAAATTTTTTTTATTTTTAGAGATATTTTACAAACTATTTCTCTCTCATTCCTTCCTTGTCATTTATTTTTGTTTCTCGTCATGCTTATTGCGTTCTTGATTACAGACGACGACTCTTTGCAGAAATTGAAGATACGATGCAGTCTTAAAGACTGTGTTTATGTTATTTTCTCGGAAACTTCCACTACTTTCTTGTACTTCGCATAAACTGGTGGTCCAAGGACATCAGGATCTGAGGGCATGGCGGATAATACAATGAGAGCATTCGGTGATCATTATAGCCTTGTGTGGTAGTTTGTATGCGAATATTGCTGCAATAAATGAGCTTTTAGTTATATAATTTTTATCGTGTTAGCATTAATAAAAATGGAGAAAGATACTAGAATTTTGGCCTTCAGATACACAAGCTTAAGTAAAGATTTGGTTTTATGTATGTATGACTTTGCCTTTTTTTTTGGAGTTGGTTCACCTGGGGTAACCCACTGTGATTTACTTTCTGGAGTGTAGTGATGTATCCAACTTACATCCATGGTAATACGCTGTCTCAAAAATTTACTGGAAATTTTGCAGTAGAGCTCCACATTATAAACAGGAACAGTTTTTCTTTGCAACTTTTGATCAATCGTCAACAAACGCGGCACCTTGTGAAAGGCCAAAACATTACTTAAAATAATAACTGCACGTTCTTTCGATATGTCAAACCACTTTAATCTGGGTCTTCCAATACTAAACGATGAATTTTTTCAATGATCTCTGGAGTTATCAGGGCGTCCAGAGAGAGGCTCATAACTAGTCCTCACTTAAACTCTGCAACCCACCTTTAAATTATTGAATATGAAGGGGTAGAGTCTTTCAATGTACTGTCCATTTCCTCCTTGATTTCTTTAGGCGTTAAGCCTTTCAAATGGAAGTATTTAAGATATACATTTTATTTGTGAGATAAAGATCTTTAATATACAATATTTTAATCAAAATCGTTAGAGCCATGTTTGAGAAAATCAAACTTTTCGAGAAAAAATTCCATGTAAAAAGTAGTTGGGGGTGGAGGGATTTTCTTGAAAATCTTCATGTCACATCCTTGGAAGATATCAAACTTAAATAAGAAGTTTGGTATTTAAGTCTTTTTGTTTTTGAGCTATGCTGCCCATTGGACACACACATACACACAGACAGACAGACAGACAGACAGACAGACACACACACATGGACATTTATTTAAAAATATTTTTTTGGATTCAGGGAGACTCAAAACATGTATTTCCCGTGAAATCTCGGTAACGAATTTTTGGGTGTATTACTATACCTTCTCTATACACTATGTACATAGTACGTGTAGAGAAAGTAAAAATAGATTTTAATAACATTAAATGGTCTGAGTATAGAATTATCCAAGCATCCAACCACCACCAAAATTTTGTGAAGCAGTTATTAATCAAAGAAATTATTTTAACGACATTGGTGTAAGGTCCCAAGGTGCAGTCAAATTTTCCTGTGGTAAATGCCTGGGAAATCGCTAGTAAAATACCCGTTGGAATGACACGCTTGTTTGCTGACGGGATTGCATTTAACTCCAGTTTCATTTGCTTTTACTTGAAAATTTTCCCCACTTTTATTTAAAATGTAATATGTTTTCAATAATAACTATAAATACTTGCATTTTAAGGTTGAAGATTAATATAAGACATAAGTTTTTTTAAATCTATGACAAATCTAAAAGCTTAACATAACATCTTTTAGAATAACATACTCCACCTAAGAGGTTAAAAACTATGTTTATGTTATTTTGGCATACATTTTCATTACCTCACATTGGCTTTAAACTGCTGTAACAAGAAAATCAGGATCTGAGGGCATATAATAAAAAAATTAAAGTATGCGGCGAACATAATAGATTCTGTAGCGAGTTGTATGTGTATACTGCTCATAGTTTTTTCTTTAGACACTTTTGTTATTGTTTAAATTAATAAAAGCGGTGAAAAATAGTGGAAATGTAATCTCTGTATTTGCTTGGCCGTCTGCGTTGAGAATAAAACAATACTTAGATAATACTTTCAATTCTTTAGAAGGTCATGTCCAGTACTTCAACTATTTTACTATCCTAATGTACAAATTAGGTTTGACTATCCTTTAAGGGCTACCTAAAGTGACTAGTCTCCTGGCTATTAGTGAGTGTAGCCCTTTTTACTTTCTCTTCTATGTACAGTAGAGGGAGTATTATATTCCACCTAAAATTTCGAGATTTCGCCGGAAGTATATGTTTTGAATTCAAAACAGTATTTTTATGCAGAAGCCCCTGTGTATGTCCGTAAACATGATAACTCAAAAAGAAAGTTAACAATTAAGTTCAGTATCCTCCAAGGATGCGGCATAATTTTTTTTCAGAAAAATACTACCACCCCAAACTACATTTTACATAGACACTTTTAGGAAAAAACTTTGATTTTCTTTGTTGACGAGCTTGTTTAAAATCCGTATATTAAAGATATTTACATGACAAGAATATATGTTGGATTTTCTGAGATGACTTTTGTAAAACTAGTAAACTGTATGAGATAGATAAAAAATTGCTGCACAAAAGTGTAGATCTCGTTAAAACACACAATTAGCCACATACATTTTTTGTAGCGTTAACCATTTCCGAGAAATTGCTTGTTATTGGTTTCACTTTTAAAATACTAAACTTTTCTTAAAGGAATCTCGTTATTCGTTTCATAACTCTTTTATTTTACTTCCGGTCATGAGAAAAGAATTGCATTGCAATTTTATAGCAAGATTTATCTATCGCTTTAGCCTAGTGCATTCCCTTATTTCCCTTCTACTTACAAGGAATGTGGTAATGTTTATCTCGATTAGCATGATGTGGATAAAAGAATAATCTTTTATAAGAACAGTTTCTTTGCAGAACAGATAAAAAAGAGATAAAGAAGGTGTGAATGGAATATATCCGGTTTTTATTTTCTCTAGCCCGTATGTACAATATACAGGTGTTTCAAAAATACGGGGCATAATTTCAGGTATGTATTTCCCACATGTAGACAATCAAATTAGTTCATTATAACATGTGTCCGGAAATGCTTCCGAGCATTTCCGGACATGAACTATTTTGATTGTCTACAGGTGGGACTTTCAATGTTGTAAAGGCCATAACTCGGAAATGAAGCATTTCCGGACACATGTTATAATGAACTATTTTGATTGTCTTCATGTGGGAAATACATACCTGAAATTATGCACCGTATTTTTGAAACATTCTGTATATAGTGGATAAAGAAGGTATATTCCGCCCAAAAATGCGATGTCGAGATTTCACTGGAAATATGTTTTCAGGTTCTTGGAGTCCGAAAAAAAACATTTGTTTGTGTTTGTGTGTGTGTGTGTGTCTGTCTGGACAGCATAGCTCAAAGGCGAAAATACCGTTAAATATCAAACTTGATTTTTAAGCTTAGTATCTTCCAAGGATTTTCAAGAAAATATCCACCACAAGCTGCACTTTGCATGGAAAACTTTTTGAAAGTGTTGTTTTTCTCAAAAATGGTTCTAATGATTTTGATTAAAACGTCGTATATTAAAGATATTTACATCACAAATAAAATATATATTTTAAATGTTCTGGGAATAGCCTATGAAGACCTCTTTATCCTAGATGAGTTTTGCAGAATTTTGCATAACGTAAGAGAAAGGCAATAATTTGCTACACAAAAAAAAAAAAAAAATGTAGAACTCGTTAAAACACACAATTTATGTCATGTGCGTTTTTTTTCTTCTTTTTTGTAGAATTGACATTTCTAAGATATTCTTTTTTATTGGTTTCAATTTTAAACTACTTAAACTTTTCTCAAAACCGGAAGTTTTATTCCATATCGCTTGTTTCACTGTAAGCCATGCAAAGTGAATCGAACATCAATTGTTTCACATAGGACCAGCTTTTAAAAGATGTTACTATCGTTTTAGCCTAGTTTTTCCCTTATTTCTGTTCTAATTACAAGAAAGAAAGTAATAAGACAATTTCTGCTAGCGTTTACTTTTATTATCATGTTGCAGATAAAAGAATAATCTTTTTAAGGGAAGTTGTGTAACAGCGAGAGAAAGTCATGTGGATGGAACACATCAGGTTTTTACCCTACGTGCAATGTACATAGTGCATAAAGAAGCTGTATTGCATTCCACCCAAAAAAATCGATACCGAGGTTTCACCGGAAAGACGTTTTAGGGTCCTCTGTATAAAGAAAAAATGTTTGGAACAAGGTCCGTGTGTGTTTGTGTCAGTGTGTCTGTAAACACAATAACTCAAAAACGAAAAATCGGTAGAATACCCAACTGATATATAAGTTTAGTATCTTCCAAGGATGAAACACGAATATTTTGAGGAAAATCCCCCTATTCCAAACTACCTTTTACATGGACAAATTTCCGAAAGTTCTGATTTTCTCAAAAATGCTGTAACGATTTTGATTAAAATACCGTAAATTAAAGATATTTACACAACAAATAAAATGTATATCTTGTATTTTCTGGGAATAGCCTCTGAAGACCTCTTTATTCTGGATGAATTTTGTTGGATTTTGCGTAACTAGTAAACCACAAGAGATAGACTAAAACTCACTTCACAAAAAATGTATAGCACGTTAAAACTCACAATTTTTTTCGTGGAGTTGATCGTTTTTGAGACATTCCTTGCTTTTGGTTTCAGTTTTGAAAAACTTATACTTTTCTCATACAGGAATTTGTCAACTCCTGTCCATACATACGAAGGAACTTCAGTCACATAGCAACCAGCTTTTGACTATGACTTTAACCCATGGTACTCCCTTATTTTGCTTCTACTTGCAAGAAAGCAAGTAAGACTATTTCTGCTGTTTTTTTTTTTTTTTTTTTTTTTTTTTTCCTCGATTAGCATGAAGTAAATAGAAGCATAAGCTTTTTAACAATAATGTGTTGCAGAGATGTAGAGAATGTCATGTGAATGGAACACATCAGATTTTTTATAATTGTAACACCTTATATTTGTTAAGTTACCTCATCTAATAATCGCATTCAATCTGTTGTTGAAATACGCACAAGGAATGTTTGTGGGAAATCCTTTTACAGCAATAATTAACGGTTGCATCCTCCCCGTATCACATTCAAGGGCGCCCTTGGGGCCAGTGCTCCTCTGCCATTATATTACGTAGTGACTTCGTGTACAACTTAATCTGTTCCCATAACATTTCCACTACAAGTTGCCTTAGGCTCCAGAGCTGCGTCATGACCGTCAAACGCAGGTAATTGCGTAGACGTACAGCTGCTCGGAAATATCTGAAGTGTGAAAGATTTTAGATTAAAATATCGTATGTAACGTCCAAATCCATCATTCTTCCATGACAGTCCTACCAACTTTTCTCCAAAACCGATAAAACGACATATGTTCTTCCCAGTAAGGTGTTCACGTAGAGTCAGATATGCTAGGAATTTCTGTACAAGTAAAGAAATTTTCCCTGAATGGCCACCTGACCTTTCCTTCCCTTTCTCTCTACCTCCCTCCCTCACTCCTCCTCTCTCTATCTCTGCGTGATTTCTTAACTTTGAAGTGGATTATATATTCAGTAATTTTCTTATTCTGCACTTCCTCTAACTTAGCTTCCTTTCATCTTTCAGGGTAGCAAGGTTAGGTGCGGCGGGCGGTGGTATGCGGTATATGCGGTGGTGTGTTTTGAGCAGAGATCTGTTTCTTCCTTACACCCAAACCCTAAACGAAATGGGACAACTGAAAGGCCAACAGGGACTGATCAATTTGAAAACGTTACGTACGCACTTTGCTGCGTCTGTCGTCAAACAGATCTACAGTATAGCCCGGTCCCCGTGGCCGAGCTCGGTAAAGTGCCTTGCTTTGGTGCTACGTGACGTACGGGATCGTGGGTTCGAGTCCCGCCCTGTGTTTGTAAATGTGTATATGTCTTTGTATGCATAAGTAAATGGAAAACGTTAAACATTAATAGGTCAACTAAGGAAATGTAGGAAACTGGAAAAAAAAGAGAAAAAAGTAATACAGCGCCGGAATCCTGACATGCCTCCGGAACTATTCTATAATAAAAAATAGTTCATAGTCTTCTCCGTTCCTCCCCGAGATTTACTATCCGCAGTACCAAGCTCCCTTTCTGTTTCTAATCGTTATACCTAATGTTGCTAGTTTAGCAATAAGAAACATATTTTGAACTTCACTATTCTTATCAAATGTTGGTCTGCGTTAGTTATGTACACATACCGTTCATCACAGAATAACACTACAGATATGTCAATGACTTAATTTTATTTTCTTTGCCATTTATTTTGAAGTAATGTATTCTACACAAAGATTCGATCAAAAAACCCTACCTTAGAAACCCACTAAAACAAAGGTGCGTTGTAGAGAAATATTTTATAAAACTTTTGAAATTCATTCATTCATTCAAAAACCGCAGTTAAAGTAGAAGAATTGCGTTGTTCTTCATTCTTATAAAAATGTTCTAAGAAGGTTAAAATATTTAACACAAACAAATCTACAATTATCTTGTCGCCCTCCGTGACGTGGTTAACATGTTTGTCTCGAACACCCAAAATTGCGAGTTCAAACCCGGAGGAGGGTGATAGATTTTTTTCGGAGGTAAAACCCAACGATTTTATTTCCATGTCCTTTGGAAGGAAAATAAAGTTTTGATCCTGTGTAAAGTTATTTGCACTAACCTTGAAACAACAGGACCCTGGACTAAAATCGCTTGTTTAAAGCCCGCAAGTCGTGATTTTGTCCTATAGCGACATCTATGGACGATGAGTTGATTTGTTATCATGTGCACCTAGTGATTGATAGATTTTATATAAATATTGAATCTTCGGTACCCCATATATAAAGCTCGTTGAAACATAGTTTGGATAAGATAAGTTCGGAGTTGAGGCTTACATCTTAAAGTTTCCCTAGGCTGAAGTCACTATAAAGCATCTGACAAAATGCTTCCTTTATACCACAGTATTTCATTAGTAAAAAAAACGATCTTAATATATGAAACAGTCATTTGTTTTCCGTATCATGCATGCGACCAAGTTTAATTGCTTATTTGAGGTTTGTTACAGTCCTTCACTGTGGAGATGTAAGTAGAAGAATCACATTTTGTGCAAATACTACTATTTAAGAATTATGTTAAGTGAAGGTAGTGGGTAGAGAATTTGAGAGAATGATGCATATATTGTATAATGTCTCAGCATGTAAGTAGGCGAAGTATTGTGTGACACCCAAAATTCTATGTCTAGATTTCACCAGAAATATATATTTTAGTGTCCCCGAAAATAAATAATTTTAGGAAAGCTGTGTATGTATGTGAACACCATAATTCATCAGGTTAAATACTTTTTTGTTCTTTCACTTCTCTATCTTACAAGGATGCGATACCAAGACATTTAAGAAACTGCCCCCACCCTAAAGTACACTTTATATGGAACATTGCTACGAAATTTTTTACTTTTTAAAATGGCACTAAAAATTTTGATTAAAGTTCCATATATTTAAAATGTTTTAATGAATTTTCTGAGAATAGTATATGAACCTCTTCTTTCCAAATAACTCTTGCAAAATTGGTGAACCGTAAAAGATGAAGATCTCGTTAAATCACACAATTTGTGTCAAATTCATTTTTTGAGTTAACCATTATGAGGTATTCATTGTTATTGCTTTCAGTATTCCAATACTTATAATTTTATTTAACTACGGCTTAAACCGTATAGGGAAAGTGGGAGTGCAAATTTAACTACAAGCGATCAAAAAATCGAAAATTGTATTTCTGTAACAAATAATTCTTTAAACCTTTGGCATCCATTGAAAATCAACATTTAAATTTACTTTCCTTGCTTCAGGCTCCTCAGCCATTCAAAGATCATACAATATAAATATTTCCTAGCATATATTTTATAAAACACATTTCTCTCAAAACTATATTTACAGGAGTTCAAAATGTTCCACACGTCTCAGTTTTTGTTTAATACAGCTAAAACTTTCTAGAATGTACAAAAGCTATCTATTTTAATATTACAGGTGATGAAATTATTCTTACAACAATATTAATTTTTAAAAAAAAAATTATGAATAAGTTCTTAATAATAGAGTTTAAACTGTATAACCTTTAAAAACATTACACAATTCATTAATTAAAGTTATTGAAATATCAATATCAATTTTTTAAATATTTTGTTTATGGTTCAACGCTCCAATTCAAAACATGCCAACCAATATTTTTACATTTTGAGGCATGAGTTACCTTTTATTATGCAATATATTTTTTAAAAATGTATGAAAAAATATGTATCTTGCAAAGTGTTTATCCAATATTAACCAAATTTAGTACTCACATTAATATAAATACAGGGAAATCAGTCAATTTTTTCAGAACATTTATGCAAAAATATAGAAATCTGAAATCGAGTGTACTTTAACGGCAAGAAGGTATGCAATAAAACTATTCTGAAAATGCTTACATCGATTAACATGAAGTTAATTTATTCAAACATAACATATTATACTTTGTTTTTTGGCAGTCCTACACTCATGGGAATGTGATAATAAAATAAAAATGTATTTCTTTTGGAAGAATTGTATGTGGATGAATGATACAGAAAGTCATATGAATGCAGCAGAGCAGATAATTTTTTATGTACTCCGAGAAGGTTGTTGGCCAGCGGAGGAGTTCAGCAACATTTTTCATGGAGAGAACTTTCCAGAGAGTGACGGGACATTGACACAGTGTGTAGAAGTATTCCCTTCACTGCAATTGTGTATTTATATGCTATGTTTAAATTTTCACATTTAAGCATGCTACATTCATTAAGCGCAGATAACTAGTGTGAATGAATTTATCTGCAGAGGTCACTAATCATCCGTACAGAACGGGTCTCTTCATTATATTCATAGAGCAGAAAGTTCAACGAACTTAAATATTTTGCCATGTAAAGGAGCAGCGGAAGAATGAAATAAAGTCCTACATAGTCTTAAAGACATAAAAAAAATATTACGTGTTCCATTCACATGTTCCACTATTTTTTCTGCAAACAAACTTCTTACAAGAGTTATTCTTTTTTCTATTTCATGCTAATCGAGATAAACATTAATGGTATCATTGCTTAGTTCCTTATAAGCAGATGAGAACCAAGAGAACACAAAAGGTTAAAGCGATAGTCAAATCTTTCAAGAACTAGTCACTATGTGATGACTAAAATTCCGCTCTCTTTAATTGGCTAAAAATAAACAAAGGAATCACATTAATGATGACTTCACGGGATTATCAAGTTAAATTGGAGTCGTAAACATCCAAGCCTTCGAACATCTTAAATCTGTGTTCTTCGTCAGGAAAGAGTTTAGATGGCCGAAAACTTGGATGTTTCGTCTCGTACTCGGTTTACCCTCCTCGTATTTAGGACTGGCACCCCCTAGGACTTACAAACTGATGCCAAGAGTCAGAAGTCTGTCGTGGAGCCAACGATACAAAACTACAGACCTGGAATTAGTGGCGAGCGAGAGGAGGTGGATGGTACGAAATGCAAGCGAAATTGATGATTGTAAAGGTAATGATGGAGCAATTGGTGGAATGAGTGACACAGACGCCGCTTTGTCCACCACAAATCCCACACGGGAATGGGATTGAACCCGGGCCGCCTAGGTGGGAGGCGAGCGGTTTAACCACTCGCCGCCATAGCTTGGATGTTTACGACTCCAATTTAACTCGGCTGCTATCTCATGAAGTCATCATTACTAACCAACACCGAGAAAGCTTCAAATCTTTAATTAAAAATAAACACAGACAACTTCCTGTTTGAGAAAGGTATAAGTATTTTAAAATTTAAGACAAGGAATACATTGTAAACCAGTTAATTGTATATATATATATATATATATATATATATATATGACATAAATTGTGTGTTTTAGCGATAGGTATCTATAGTTTTAGTTTGATAAGCTTTTCTCGATCTATTACGGTATATGCAAAAGTTATCCAGAATAAAGAGGTCTTCAGAGGCTATTCCCAGAGGAATAATAATATAGCATTTTATTTGTGATATGAATATCTTTAATATACGGTATTTTAATCAAAGTCGTTAGAGTCATTTTTGAGAAAACCAAAATCTTTTCAAAAATTGTTCCATGTAAATGTTAAATGGTGTGGGTGGATTTTCTTGAAAATCTTCGTGTAGCATCCTTGGAAGATACCAAACTTAAATACCAACTTGGTATTTAACCGACTTCTTTTTGAGTTATGCTGTCCAGACATAGGCATACACGGACCTTTTTCTAAAAAGTTTTTCAAAGGACCCCAAAATATACATTTCCGGTGAAATCACAATATAGAAATGTGATGGAATACAAAATCCTCTTTGTCCACTATTTACATTGTATAGGCGGGCTAAAGAAAGTAATAAAATTTGATGAAAAAAATTATTTAGTAATAAGCAATAATCTAGTTAAAATCTGTGTGGCTTACCCGTGCTATATGATACAGCTTTAAACGTGTGATTATTGTTCTGCATCTTTGGATAAAACGTTTCAGTACTATTTTGTATTTGGCAAGGTTTCTATCAAGGATACGGAATGGCACATAACTGAGCTGCAGTAGATGCCTCAGGCGGAAGCGTCTCCGGTTTAAATACCATGCTCCGACTAATCTGAATTTATTCGGGGTTTTCCTTACGTTCACCAGGCAGTTGCGGGATTTAAAGGACATTCGGAGTAAAATTTTGGCTATAATCCGTAAAAAAATTTGATGTGTTCCATTCAAATGACATTCTCTACATCTCTGCAACAAAGTATTGTTTAAAAGCGTGTGTTTCTATTTACCTCAGGCTAATCGAGAAAAAATGAGCAGAAATAGTCTTATTACTTGCTTCCTTGTAAGCAAAAGCGAAATAAGGGAGTACTATAGGCTAAAGTGGTAGTCAAAAGCTGTTCCTATGTGACTGAAGTTCCCATGTTTACATGGACAGAAGTTGGCAAATTCTTTATGAGAAAAGTATAAGTTTTTTAAAGCTGAAACCAAAAACAAGAAATATCCCAAAAACTATCAAAATGTATATGACACAAATTATGTGTCTTAATGTGCTCAGCAAATTTGTGTGGTAAGTTTTTATCCAGTTTTTAGTAATTATGCAAAATACCGTAAAATTCATTCAGAATAATGAAGTCTTCAGAGGGTATTCCCAGAAAATTCAAGATATACATATTATTTGTGAGGTAAATATCTTTAATATACGACATTTTAATCAAAATTGTTAGAGCCATTTTTGATAAAATCAAAATTTTCGAAAAAAGTTCCATGTAAAGGGTAGTTAGGGGTGGGGAGGTTTTCTTGATAATCTTCGTGTCACATTCTTGGAAGACTTAAATACCAAGTTTGGTATTTAACGGTCTTTTCATTTTTGAGCAATACTGTCCACAGACACACACGCACACACGGACCTTTTTCCAAAAATGCTTTTTTCGGATTCAAAACATGTATTTCCGATGAAGTTTCGGTATCGAATTTTTGTGTGCAATGCAATACCTGATCTATACACTATGTACATAGTACGTGTAGAGAAAGTAATTCTTTACCATTTTTTACTTTCTTAATACCAAGATTTCACCGAAAATACATGTTTTGTGTTCCCCTGAATCCAGAAAAGCGTTTTTAGAAAAAATGTCCGTGTGTGTTGTGTGCGACACGAACGTTTTCAAGTAAATCCCCTAACCCCAAACTACCCTTTACATGGAAAAAATTGCAAAAATTTTGATTTTCTCTAAAATGGCTCTAACGATTTTGATTGTCTACTATATTTAAATATTTACGTGCCAAATAAAAAGTATATCTTGAATTTTCTGGGAACAGCCTCTGAAGACTTTTTTGTTCTGGGTGGATTTTGCCAAATCTTGCTTAACTGCTAAACCGTAAGAGATAGACAAAACCTTACTACACAAAAACTGTAGATCTTGCCAAAACACACAATTTATGTTCTTTACGGTTTTGTTGTGGTGGTAACCGTTTCCAAGATATTCCTTGTTATTGGTTTCAATAATTTTAAAGTACTTATATTTTTCTCAGACAGGAAATGTCCGTTTTTCTTTTGTTCTACTCTCGGCACAGCAAAGCAGCGATTTGCAATGACAATCACACAGCTTTTGTAACGTTTAATCTCACCTTAGCATAGCGCATTCCCTTCTACTTATAAGAAATTACGTAATAACATTCTGCTGTTTATCTCGACTAACTAGGTGTAGACAGAAGAGTAATTATTTGTAAGAAGGTGTTTGTAGAGCAGCTACAGAAAGTCATGTGAGTGTAACACATCAGATTTTGTTTTTATTATTATTAAAAATGGTTGTTGGAAGCTTTGGGTGTCTATAGAGAATCAACGTTTCACTATCCTCCCCTTGCTTCGGACTCTAAATCATATAAAGATCGTATAATACACTTGTTTCCTAGCATACAATTTGTTAGACAGTGTTTTTCAAAAAACAACATTTTTGCACATATCACAATGTTTAAGCGTCTCAGTTCTTGTTTAAATGCAATTAAACTTTTCCAGTTTCGGCAGAACTGTAAAGTGTAATTATAAGGGACAAAATTATCCTAATACAAATATTAATTTTCAAACAATTCATGTTTTTATGATAAAATAATTAATTATAGAGATAATTTCAAACATTAATTCAGTAATAAAAGTTTTGAAGTATCCCGATCAAAGTGTGATTCACAGCTCCAATTCAGAAAATGCCAATTAATTTTCTCACACTTTGAGGTACATGGAACATTTTGATTATGCAATATATTTATATATTTCAAATAAGTTGTTCAACTTTAATGAAATTTGGTATTTATATTAACATAACAACAATGCTTTCCGAAAAATCTATTTATAAACATAGAAATTTGAAATATCACTCTCAATGCCTTTTAATGTTTTATTATATTGCCCAAAGTTCTACCCACAGAATAAAGAAAACAATATAAAACAGATTGTATAGGAAGGTGAATAACTTTCTAAGTTCTATGTTTCTCTCAATTTAATGGAAGCAGAATGTTCAGTTCTTTAACTATCGCTATTCCTTTTAACACCTTTAATGAAATGTGTAATGTAGATGTTTGTATAAATGTTATTGCCAATTGAAATCAAATAGCTAAAAAAAGCTGATATGTTCCATTCATATGACTTTCTCTAGCTGTTCCACAAACACAAATTTCTTTCAAGGTATTTTTATCTATGCTAGTCAAGATAAACATTGCCAGAATTGGTCTTATTACTTGCTTCTTTGTAAGTAGAAGGGAAAAGAGGAAAGTACTAGACTAAAGTGATAGTCAGATCTTTTAAAAGCCGGTCACTAAGTGAAACAATTGAAAATCGGTTTTCTTTGCTTGCTAGGAGTAAACAAAAGAGAAACGATAAGAAAGATGTCTCCCGTTTGATAAAAGTGACATAAATCTGAAATCAATAACTCAAAAAATATTTTGAAAACGGTTAACTCTAAAAAAATGTATATTACATAAATTGTGTGTTTTAATGAGATCTACATTTTGGTGTAGAAAGTTTTTATAAATTTCTTACGGTTTACTAATTATACAAAAGGTATACAAAAGTCAAACAGAATGAAGAGGTCTTCAGAACCTATTCACAGAAAATTCAAGATATACATTTTGTTTTTCATGAAAATATCTTAAACGTGTAACATTTTAAAAACAGTCGTTAGAACTATTTTTGAGAGGATCAAAATGTTCTAAAAATTGTTACATGTAAAGGGTAGATTTGGGGGCATTTTATTGTAATCTTTGTGTCGCATCCTTGGAGGATACTAAACTTAAATTCCAAGTTTGGTACTTAGCCACTTTTCGTTTTTAAACTATGCTGCCCACAGACACATACACACTCACACAGAGACACACATGGGCATGTTTCTAATTTTTTTTTATTCATGGGTTAGAGAAAGAAATAAACTTTCTTAAATTATTTTGTACACTAATCAATAAACAATAGAGGGTAGAGAAGGTCATGTGACACCGACTTTTCCTCATTTGCTATAAGTGGTGCAGTGCGTGTTGTATAAAATGGCAGCTTGTAGAAAGAAGGTAATCTAGGCACCCTTGACCTACAGCACGCCTTTACTTGGCTAACAGAAGCATTATAGACGATGATTTCACAAATCGGGCTGTGGCCACTTTCTCAATGATGTCAGCATAATCCGTGATATAAAAACAGCGTTCAATAGTTCTTCCGCACCAAGTTTCAGATGATAATTGCAATGAACTGCAGTCTGTGATTGTTGCCAATGTTTTCTAATCGAGTTCACCGAACTCTACGCATGTATTTAAAAATTAAAGGTCACAAAGAAAACCTGGGTCTAATATTACGTCTGGGTGACCTCAAGCATATCCTGATCACAACCTTGACATAAGTATCGGCGTTATAATTCTTCGTCACGGTATACTGCAAGGTGAAATATTTAATATCTCCATCAACATGACTTTCTCTACATCTCTGCAACAAATTATTGTTAATAAGCTTATTCCTCTATCCATTTTATGTTAAGACATTAACAGAAACGGTCTTATTACTTCGTTCTTTATAAGTAGAAGGGAAATAGGAGAATACACTAGCCTAAACGACAGTCAAATTGTTAAATGTGGTTGCTATGGGATTGAAATCCGTTTCTTTGCGTCGCCAAGCGTCAACGAGTTCCTGTATGAGAAAAGCCGAATATTTTAAAGCTGAAATCAATAACCAGGAATATCTCGAAAATGGCCAACTCCACGAAAAAAATGTATGACATGAATTGTGTTTTATCATGATCTACATTTTTTGTGTAGTAAGTTTTTGTCTATCTCATATGGTTTACGTACGAGTTATGCAAAACTCAGTAAAAATCATACAGAGTAAAGAGTTCTTAAGAGGCTATTCCCAGAGAATTCAAGATACACATTTTATTTGGCATGTAATATTTTAAATATAAGAGATTTTACTCAAGATCATTAAAACCATTTTATGAGAGAATCCAAATTTTCGAAACTTTTTCCATGCAAAGGGTAGTTTGGTGGTGGGGAGATTTTCTTGAAAATCTTCATGTCGCATCCTTGGTAGAGATACCACACTTAAATACCAAGTTTGGTATTTAACGGTATTTTCGTTTTTGACCTATGGTGTCTATAGATTCACATGCACACAGACACGCATACACACGGAGCTTTTTCTAAACTGCTATTTTTTTTTTTTTTATATTCAGGGGACCCAAAACATGTAATTCCAGTGAAATCTCGGTATCGAATTTTTAGATGCAATACAATACCTTCTCTATACACTGTACATAGTACGTATAACATAACTCCATGGCACGACAGCTCACGGGGAACCTTGGCTACCGCCCGGCCGCTGCGTCCCCCATCTCGGTCCACTACAGACGTCATGGATGGGGTGCAGTATTGGAGGGTGAGACGTGGTCAGCGCCTCGAGCCCCTCCACATAGTACGTATATAGAAAGTAAAAATGCAATATCAGGAAAAAATTGAAGACGATCCTGTAAATCAAGGTCTTTGGTCTTACATTCTGTTACTATTTTACTTTTCTGTTATTCTTTAATGGTATTTAACACCCATTCATAGTAGAATACGCACCACAGGTGGCGAACATAAATAATATATAAATTGACATAACTAGAAAAGAAAGTTGACAAATAAATGCTCAAATCCAAAGTTTAGAATAGTTTCCGGTATTTGCTAGCTATGGGGTACTGAGGAAAACCTTCATGAAACCGGTCAGAGAGAACGCCCTTGCTCTTGGCAGTATTCGAACCGCAGACCTCCAGCTTACGAGCCCGTGGTTAAATGGCCTCGGTCTACTGTAGGTTTTTCTGTTGATACTGCTATAATCTAAATACTTGATGTGTTGTGGTCATATTTCTTTCTCTACTCATCTTTCACAAACTTTTCTTACAAATATTTATTTTTCTCTCTATTTCTTACTAGCGAGATAAACTTTCATCGCACATTTATATATTTCTTTTGGTATTTAACCAACCATTTTATTTACGTTCCCATACACGCACTTACGCGCACACATACATGCGGATCGTTTTTATAAAAACGCTGATATTTTAACATTATTTTCTTTGTCCATTGTGATTTATTTCTTATTTTTCTTGTAAAGAGTATTCCTATAAAAACTTAATATTTCTTTGTGTTGAAGTTAATATTTGGAATATGTTGATTATCGAGTGCTAAATTCTAATTTTTGCTTATGAGTTTTTTTTTTTATTGATTTGAGTTAATTGAAGCTGGCCGGCATTTAAGTCGATGCTGGAATGGTTTAATTTCACTTTTAATTGTATGTACATACAAGGAGATACAAACAACTGGGGCAATAATCAAAAGTTTAAAAAGTAGATAGCTATATATTGGCTTTGAAATTCATACTCTCTGCATTATAATGAATGATAAAATCATGGAGTATCAATTATAATAAAAATAAACTGTTAAATTTTAAACCAACAATGACCAATATCTTGGAAATAGTTCATACACAGACGCATTTGATATAAATTGCGCGTTTTAAAAATATTTACATTTTTGTAAAGGTTTACCAGTTATGAAAACTTAAAACAAAATTTATCCTTAATGAAGAGGAATTTATAGTTCTTCGCAGCAAATTTAAAATAATCATTTTGTTAGTGATATAAATATCTTAAACATTTGATAGTTTAATCCAAATTTCAAAGCCATTTGGAGAAAATAAAAAATATCGAAACATTTCTTTATATAAGGACTAGTTTGGAATAGGTATTTTATTGAAATTATCCGCAATGTAGGATTGTGTATTCGCATGCCAAATGTTGTATTTAATTCGTTTTCATCTCTCTCTCTCTCTTTCTCTCTCTCCGAAACAAAAGAGAGGCTTGCTTGGTTGGTTCAAGTTCTGTCCGTTTGTTCCACCGTGTAGGTAGGCGAATGCTTATATGGTTCCTTTTTTAACACAAATTTTCTGTCCATTTCCTGACTATATAAATTCTTATAATCTATCTTCATGGTAGTAGGACTAGGTTACGAAGTTCGATATGTTGCGGCTGAGCAGTGAGTATCATTTTGGAAATGTTCTGGTTGGACTGCTGACAGACCCGCTTTCTGGGGATATCCTTGGGTATTAAGGGTCCTCGAGCGGAGGGCTTATGGGCAGTGCTTTCGTGTCCGGATGCGTTCTATCTGGAACCGTTATGGACCCCGTCCATACTTGTGCACATAATCTTTCCCCCTCTCAGGAATCATGTTAGAAACAAAAGTGTCATTTTGGCCAAGTTTTGGGGTCCCTCCTACTCCTCCTCTCTCTTTCAACATACAGTATACCCTGTTATATATTTTATATTTTTTTCATATAAATGTAACATTGAAAAGAACATTTTCAGTTAGAGTTTCACTATGTTTACATACACAAGTGTAATAACTTGCATCGTATTTTGTAGAATGTATATAAAAAAGAAGGTGAAAGCATACCCAATAGAATGTTTATTAAGCTTTTAACTCGTGAATTTACTGTCCTTGATAATATGCATTAAAGGAGTAGACGCTAATAGCCTCAAAGTATTGCAGAAAAATCTCATAGTCCTACTTTTAACATTTTGTGTTTTAGTGAATACAACCATTAAACAGCTTCGGATTAGAAAGTACAGGTCAAAGTGCTTAAATGACTGAAAGAATAAAGATCCAGCTCCAGGGAAGAAGTAAAAAAACATGGTGTACATTATGTAACTGGTGCTTGTAGGCATCATAGTGCAACGGTAATGTCATTCATTATAGTCATTACCAACATGCATAGTGCGTTACGCGTAACGCAATAAAAATGCTTAACTCTAAAGACATCACACCCCGTCTCCATTGCTTAACTCAGTATTTACATAATGGATGCAATCCCATCTGATGCAATGTCCTTATGAAAAAAAATCTTATTTTCTCTACATAAACTCAGTTGCAGCACATAACAAAGATTCAGTTTGCTCCACTACCCCAAGTCACTAGTGTTCAGAATTTGTTTTTACTTCCTCTACTTAGTAGAGGAGGCATTGAACTCCACCAAAAAATTCGATACCAAGACTTCAATACGTGTTTAGGGTCTTGAATCCAAAAAGAAGCATTTTTAAAAAAAGTCAGGATGTGTGTGTGTATGTGGACATATAAGTAAAAAACGAAAAGTACCTTAAAACCACACTTTATATTTTAGTTTAGTACCATCCAAGGATGTGACAGTAAGACTTTCAGCAAAAAAAAAATCCCCCTCTCCAAACTATATTTTGCATGAAAATATTTCGAAAATTTTGTTTTCTACAAATGACTCTAACATTTTTATTAAAATACTGTACATTAAAGATATTTAAACGACAAATAAAATATATATTTTGAATTTTCTGGGAATAGCCTCTGAAGACCTTTTTTCTGAATGATTTTTGTATAAAAAACTTATTACACAAAAAATTTAGATCTCGTTAGAGCATACAATTTGTATTATAAATTTTTCCTGGATTTGCCATTTTTGAGATATTCCTTGTTATTGCCTTCATTTATAAAATACTTCTTTTCTCCTACGGGAATTTGTCAACTCCTGGTCATGCGAAGAAAGGAATTTCAATCACAAAGCAACAGCTTTTAAAAATTTGATAATTGCTTTAGGCTTTGTATTCCATTATTTCCCTTCTACTTTCAAGGAAGTAAGCAAGATAAGGCATCAATAATCGCTTAAGGATCCCCTGTATTAAAAAAAAAATCCTCTGTGTGTGTGTGTGTGTGTGTGTGTGTGTGTGTGTGTGAACACGATATCAAAAAGAGTGGGAAATTAGTTTAATACCAAACTTGATATTTAAGTTCAGCACAGTTGTAACACGAAACTTTCAAGAAAATCCCCTACCCTAAACCATCCTTTACATGGAAAAATGATGAAATTTTGGATTTTATCAAAGATAGCTCTAACGAGCTAAGTATATTCAAGATATTTACATGATAAATAAAATGTATATCTTACTTTTTCTTGGTATTACCTCTAAATTCCTCTGAACAATTTTTGCATAACTGGTAAACCTTAAAGGTAGACAAAAAGTTAATACACAAAAAAGGTAGAGGTCGTTAAAACACACCATAATAATTTCCGAGTTATTCCTTGTTATTGGTTTCATTTTAAAATACTTACATTTTTCTCATACGGTAGTTTGTAAAGTCATAGCCCTAGAAAGATTATAAATTTCATTCACATAACAACCAGCTTTTAAAAGAGTTGACTGTCGCTTTAGCCTAACATATTTCCTATTTCCCTTCTACTTATAAGGAACTAAGCAATAAAGAATATCTGATATTGGATATCTTGATGTGTTATTTAGATAAAAGAAGAATTTTTATAAAAATAGCATTCAGAACAGATAGAGGTTCATATGAATGGAACACATAAGATTTTTAAAACCATTCTGTGCAAAGATGAACAGACACACTCAATCTAACCTTTCTCTTAAAATCTGCTGGTGTGTTGGAGAGTTGTTCAGGAGGCCTTAAGATATACCAAATTGAATATCTGGCTGAAAGAGTATTTCTGTATCAAAATTAAATGAGTATTATGCAAATATGTACCATAAACTTGTTCTTATAAGGTTATGAAACCTAATGTGTTATGAATATACCAAATTAAACTCGTAACTTCGAACGGGAGTTATTTAGACTATTTCATTAAAACGTGTAAGAGGTTGTATAATTAGCAAATATTTTCTTAATGCTGATGTTTAAACTCTCAAGGAAACCCATTTGACTCAAGGTTCATTTCAAGTTGTTGAAAAGACACTTAAGCCGTTTATGAGAAATCAGCAAAGGAGAGAGCTTGGGATTGAGCCCTCAAAGAGAATAAAAAGTGTATGCTAATATGAAGTGTAAAATTTGGCAACGAGAACATAAGAACTAATACGAGGTAATCTGCTGTAGACAGGACTTAGGTTAATATAAGAGTATGTCTTTAGAAAATTTAGTTATTCTGATGAATCATCCCCCCAAATTACTCTCTGGCGCATTTGCATTTCGTTATTTTTTAGTGTACAAGTTACTCCTGCTATAGTGATTATAGCACAACGCTAGGCTCAGCGTTAAGCGGTAATCGATAAATGAATCCCCGTATAGAAATTTGGTGAGTTACGCTTACTTAAACCCTTTACTTTACGATGGAAACAAATTTTACCTCAACTTAAAGTTCTTAAAGCTCTGGAAGTCTTCAGGTTTAGTACAATGTAGTGATAATTCCTCCATTTTAGATTCAGGAATAGTTGAATGATTATCCATCAATAAACAATTGGAACCCCTTCCAAGCATATAGGTCTTAGCCTCCATTAAATATGCTTATACAATTTATCTGGTGTTGTACATTGTCGCCACATACTCCCTGAGAGAGAAAGATCTCACAGCATACCACTGCAAGCAAGTAGATGGCAGCAGAAAAGCTGTAAACTGAACATTCAAATGTGTTACGGAAAGAGATGATAGTTAACCTCAAAATTAAGATAAGCTAAAATCAGAACTCGGTAAGCACACTTTATATCAAGAACATCATTTGTAATTTAACACTACTGAATGTGCAAAGATTAAAATCAGAATTTTCAAAAGTAAAGTAATATGTCTGTTTTAGATAATGGAAACTGAAGCGAATTTGTCTGATATTATTACAGTTTCGTAGCGAGCTATTTTATCCGATAAAATTGCATTCTTGCAAGCACAGGTTTCCAAGAAAACTGAGGTGATTGGCCGATCCTCGAACCAACGTAAATGCTATTGGTCAATATCAAATCTCTGCGACTGAATACATACATACATATTATTACAGAATAAATCATATTTTACATATAAAGTTTAAACTATTCGATGGTTATAACACGTAAAGCAGTTCTAAGTTAAGAGACATCTCGGGAGGGTATTGCGTACCAAACAAAAGAAATAAGATGATAAAACAAAAAAGCGGGATAAGTAAAGTTCCATGCCTGAACGTATAAAGAAATTTGCAAGGTAAGCGTACATGTTACGTACAGTGACCCTCAAAAGTAAACTTGGGTCCTGAATGAACTTGAACCTTGGACCGTTTTCATAATGTTATGTGACGATCATACCAACTTCTGCACAAAGGAAATGTAAATTTTACCATGCTCACTCGGATATCTTCATTATTATGTGCTTTTAAATTCATGGCCATCGTTAAATACGCATCTCAAATATCAAGGTTTGTTTAACAGAATAAACAAAAATCGTTTCTGTCAACATGGCAAAGAAGCTAACTTGAAGCTTGATACACACTTACTCCACACATGTTTCTTAAAACCACATTTTATTTCGTATTGGCTCTACCACCTAGATACTTAAGGAAGACGAACAGCTGTATAACTCTGAAATCTTTAAACAAATAAATAAAAGTTAGTAGACATATGCAGGAAGAGACCAAAAAATAAAAAAAAATGAAAAAAAAAATTCTGTAAGTCGGAGTGAAATAGCATAGAAGACATAGATAAAAGGGAAAATGGGGTAAAATAAAAAATAAAATGACGCTTTGTTTAGACCGTACAAGAGAAAGAGGGTATGTAGATATATGTGATAAACAAGAGAAGGAAGGATTAGCTTGATGAGAACAGGAGCATTACATTTTAAAAGGGATGAGAGGCAATGAACTAGTATGTATTTTATGCCGGGAGAAAGACAGTATTGTTTAATGTTTAACGGAATGCAAAAAGGTTAGAATGAGAAAAGAATTTGGGAACACAAATGGAATAGTATGCCAGGAGAGATGGTAGTGATTAAACATTTGAATGTAAAGAGAAGAATTAAAGATAGGGTAATATTAGGAAAAACTAAAAGTAGATAAGTAGAAAGAAGGAGAGAGAGAGGGGGAGGAGAGAATACACAGAGAAAACACAGAGAATGGTAAGGGATGGATAGCACAAACCAAAGGGAACTACACTCACTAACAGCCAGGGAACTAAGCAATTATTATTGTTATTATTATTAGTAGTCGTATTAAATTCCACATTGATATTTTGCCTGAAAAAGGACCATGAACTTGTGTTGAATAAAAGTCTGCACTGTCATGACTTTTCTGCTCATACTCCAATAAAGTATTCTCATAAAACCTGTTCCTCTATGTGCTTTTGTTAACACAGATACACCTTCATTAATCACTTCACTTTTTTATAGTTTAATGTTCTTTTTGGTGATGAATAAAATCAGTGAAACGATGTTCAAATGATCTTGGGTCCATGGAGCTTAAAGTTACTTGATATTCGCCTTCTCAGAATAAGGGAAAATCCCGAAGAAACCTTAACCGTGTAATAGCCTCTTAAACGTGAGACAGACTTGCTACCCCTACACTACCGAGGCGCTCTCATTTACATATTTTGTTTTAGATATAAGGAGAACACATAAAGCTAAATCTATAGTCAAATCTTTTCAATACGTATCGCATTTTCATGACTGTGTTTCTTTGTACGAATGCGGAAAATAAATAATAGTAGAAAATATTATGTGTTCCATTCACATGCCTTTCTCTACATCTCTGCAACAAATTATTGTTAAAAAGCTTATGCTTTTATTTAATTAATTTTAATCGACAAAAAAAAAATAGCAGAAATAGTCTTATTGCTTGCTTCCTTATAAGTAGTAGCGAAATAATGGAGTACTATAGGTTAAATTGATAATCAAAAGAGGTTGCTATGTAACTCAAGTTCCTTTGTTTGTATGGATAGGAGTTGACAAGTTTCTATATAGAAAAGTATAATTCTTTCAAAGCTGAAATCAAAAACAAGGAAAATGTCAAAAACGACCAGCTCCACGAAAAATATGTATATAACATAAATTGTGTGTTTTAAAGTGGTCTACATTTTATGTGTAGTAAGTTTTTATCTAACTCTTACGGTTTAGCAGTTATGCAAAATTCCGTAAATTTCATCCAGAATAAAGTAGTCTTCAGAGGCTATTCCCAGAAAATTCAAGACATACATTTTGTTTGTCAGGCAATATCTTTAAAATTTTAATCAAAATCGTTAGACCATTTTTGAAAAAATCGAAATTTTCGAAAAACGTTCCATGTAAAGGGTAGTTGGGGGTGGGGGGATTTTCTTGAAAATCTTCGTGTCGCATCCTTGGAAGATACCAAACTTAAATACCAAGTTTGGTATTTAACGGTCTTTTCGTTTTTGAGCTATGCTGTCCAAAGGCACACACACAGACACAGACATATACACACACGGACCTTTTTGTAGAGGAATGCTTTTTTTGGATTCAGGGGGACCCAAAACATGTATTTCCGGTGAAATTTCGATATCGAACTTTTGGGTGGAATGCAATACCTTCTCTATACACTATGAACATAGTACGTGTAGAAAAAGTAAAAAGGAATATAAATATTCCGTTGAGAAAAGAAGCGCCTGATAATTCAAACCAACAACATCGAGCCTCTCAGAATTGGTTGACAAAAAAATTCTTTGACAGATTTCGTGCTTCAGCGAAATCTACATTTTGCTTAATAAGGTATTATCTGTCTCAAGCTCTTTCAGCTCTACTGGTCTGAGTCTGAGTACTCATGCGGTCTCAGCCACAATTGGGGATGGTCTTAGTCAAAACAAGTACACCATAATGAAAAATATATTATTTATAAGGAATACGTTTTTTTCGTCAGCATTATCTAAATTCGAAGAATGAGCTTTACTATTTAAGTTTTCACGTTGAAACGTTATTTTTCATTTATGTAAAAAAATTCCCGCAGCTCTGCCCACATATTTCCTTAAGTACGAACTTAGTTCTTCCTCGCTGCCACCTTCTCTCATTTACTTTAAATTTCTCTCTCCCCCTATCGATCATACATTTCCGCCTTTATATACTTCTTTCATCTCTCCGTTCTTCCTTTTTCTGTCTGTCATACTACATTCATTCTCTCTTCCACAATCTAAATTCTTCTTTCGTTCAACTTACATCTCCCGAGTTTTGACAAACGGTTTAACATTTCTTGTGGGTGTTATATTAAATAGATGAAAAGAAGAAGTGCTGGCATTTCATTTTATCATCTCTCCTCTGCGTTTATTAACTGTTTCTTCACGATAGATGACTTTGTTCTCGCTGATTCTTAATATACTATAATTCTATAATTAGAGAGAGAGAGAGAGGGAGACAGAGACAGACAGGGAGAATAACGTTATGGGACTAAAGATAAAGTTTTAAAATAGGCTGTTTTCTTTTTTTGCCAAAGATACCTAAGCAAAGTTAATCGGAATCATTGCAACGATATCGTTTTATGTCTAGTAAAAAATAAATGAATAAAATATTAAAATAAATTCTCAGTGATAGAAATGTAGCTGAGTTTTTCTACATTAACGCTGTCTAATTTTAAAACCTTTAATATAAATTGATAGAACAATAATCTGTATATAAACAGAGTAATGTAACTGATATGTGTTTTTCGTTCAACTAGAGTTATATTTTGGGTCAATGGAAACAACATTCCAGAAATTTTCATCTCATTTGACCTTGACCGAATTATTTTAAATGTCCATAGAAACTGAAAACATCCGAACGTTATAGCGGATTACCTAATATCGTAGGAGAGTCGATGTACAAGAAGCAAAACAGGTTCTCCAACTGTTGACAGAAAAGCTGTCTATCTCAGTTCCTAAAGCTGAACTTGATATAGACCTAGCTGCAACATTACCGACCAACCACCGTGACCACATTAGAAGTTATTATCTATCTGGTCCGCGAGTTTTTTGACAGATTGAGGTCATGCTCCACAATATTGTATACAAATTTTTTATAAAAACTTGACTCCTTTTGGATATCTGTGGCTGAAGTGATGGTTAGTGTTATTGAGGAAGATGAATTCAAATGTTTTCATTAAGCAATTCGAACTACGACTGGCGTTTGAGACATTTATTTTCAGTTTTCCGCCACAATTAAGGGACAAGGTACTCTGAAATGGACAAAAATCACACTTTTTTAATTTAGGCACTAACAAAATCTCTATTATTTCCGGTATCAGAAAATATATACTTTTTGAGGGTTTATAGGATTTTAAGGAATTTAAATATCATTTATACGTATGTTAATCTGCATTCCCTTAAAGATTTCATGTCCCTTTTACGCCATTCGTACCCTTAAATTTAGCTTTCCCAAAGCAATATCTTTGGATACTTATGTACCGTTTTCTCGCACGTATGGTAGGTAGAAAGTTGACATTTTCAACACTTGTATACAACCCAGTTGAACATTCTGAACCACAATCGTAATTTTATAATATATATCAACGATATTAAAAAACAACAATATTGCAAATTTTCCACATTTTTTATTTTTTTGAGTTGCAAACATATTTTTTTCAATTTTTAGTGAACTAATATATATCAATATATCATATATAAAATGAAATAATTGAGCTTCGAAAGATGGCCGATTACACTAAGAACAAGCATGCAAAATGCTATTAAGCGTTGCAAGCAGTTTTAGAGAGAGAAAAGTACGTGAATACACATGTTTTAAGAGGAAATTTTATTATTTTTCTGCTGAATGAAACACTTTTTGTAGACTCAATCACATAAGTTATCAATGCAAAAAACTACTTGAAATAATGTTCATAATTTACAGAATAAGTCATATAAATGACAAATCTTTCAGAATTTTTAGAGCAGTGATAATTTAACGTTCTTAAGATGTAATAACGTAGGTTCAGACTACCTTGTTTTCTTAAACATTTAGCACCGATTATCTTTACCTGAACACAACTACACAACTCTCTCCTTCTGAACAAGCCCTGGCCTGTAAATTTACTTCAATGATAGAGGTTCAAAGCAACTGGTGACGTTGGTTTTGGCTACCGAGAACGGTAACCAAAACGAAACAAGAATAAGCAACCATGTACACACGCTTATGGTTCACAACATCCCGATTATGAAAACGGGAGTGTATCTCGATAACCATATCGATGTCAAAGTGAAAAGTTTACTTTGCACATTGAGATTGCATTTGGTTTTAAATTGCCAATATTATTTCATTTGCCTCCAATTTACCTATATAATGCAGGTGAGAACGTCAAAATTAAAAAACAAATAATGTGACCAGAGTGATCTCTGTAACTGGCTGATGCCATGGCCAGTTAGAATAATATCTAAGCAGGTATGTCCACATTAAAGGAGCAGAGGGAATGACGCCATAACTCATTACACTCCGTGTAAAACATTCGGAAAAGATACGACGTAATAGATTGTAAACACACGGACTTCCTTATCTGCATCTAGTGTTATCTTTTTTTTTTTTTTTACATCAGTGATATGTTTTACTTTGGACGAGTTCATCAATGTCTGCTCCCATGGATGATGATTAAAAGATCGCATAGTTTATGGTGATGCAGGCTTTTAGATTACCCAAATATCCACTGTGTTGACATGCGCAGATATCCCTTGGTGCGTTAAAAGAGTTGTTGAATTCGACGGGGCTATTTCAAATTGAAACCTGTTAGTGGCTTGCTAATAGCGGAGATTGTAAGCGGGTCGCGCTCATTGCGAGGGGTAAAACGAAGGTCGCATTCGTTCAGTTCTTCACTGGAGGGTTTTAACTTGAATTATCCCCCTTGAGTTCTGCCAAAGGATATCTGAATACGCCGAATATGTGGCCTATTTTCAGAGAAAGTTTGCTCGAAAATATATGTAGAGCGACATTGCCATTAAATGCGGTGCAGATAATCGTAATTTAGAAAATGAGTCCTTAGGCATTGATTTCAATACTCCCAGCACATCATTTTATATTCGTATAATTTTGTAGAGCAAGTTGATTCTTTGCAGTTTGTGTGGAGCCTCAGAAAATACTATGAAAATAACACCTCCCGGGTTTCGAAGCTGGCGTTCTGTTTAAGCTTGCGCATTCGCCACTGAGCACTAAACGTATGTATGACAGTATGCATGACTCACCAACAGTTTGCACCTTGTTTGGAATCGGGGATACGAGTTCTGACGTTACCTTTGGACTTGCCTGCTCTACAGTGATGAGTCTAATATCCACAATGTCGATCTAATATGCCGTGAAAACGAAAAGGTTTAAAAGTAACCAAGCCTTCTTTCCCGTTACAGTGGCCAGGGAAAGCTTCCCCTTAAAATACATTCAATTTTGTCAATTATTATTTGTTGTTGTGAAATAACCTTTATATCAAGGAGATGCCTCCGCGGTAACGCGTGAGGCTCACATTCAGGTGGTTCCGTGTTATATTTCCGTAGACCACCCACTCTGACCTTGTGTTTTTCGACGTTTTCTCTAGTCGGATGGTGAATACTACGGAGTTTTCTCATTCACCATGATTTCCTTTACGTCATTTCTATTTGATTCCGATTCCGTCTCATCTTGCGGGTGCTTTCCTTGGTTCGTGGCATATGACAGTGCCGAACATTTGGCGCGAATGCTTTCTCAAAGAAAACGTGTTGTTTGTATCACGATTACAAAACCTTTCACCAATCTTACCCTATCCCAAAACAAAAAAGCGCAAGAAACATGTTTGTAAAGGTGTTCCTTATTAATGTGTTCTCTTCGTATTGGATCACATCCCGAGATCCTTTGTTGGTCTCTCGCTTAAATCAGGTCTCGTGCCAATTATATTTAAGATTTCTATAGTCCCGCCGACTTTAGTAGGGGACCTGATATTAACAAACACACATGGTGAATATAGCTTGTTTCGCAATATAAACACCGGTGATATGCATTTATGCCGGTCAGGTCTTTCAAGTCAGAAGGAGATGGTGTACTATATATAGACTATACAGTGCGAAATACTGGTCTACAATTATATGACTGTAATTGAGAAACGGATGCTTATCCACAATCATAAATCTATATTTCTAATAAACCAATAGTAATAGATTAGACAGCAGATAAAAGCTACTGCGCAACTGAAGATACCAAGCTATTCAGGTAGATGGTACAAGAAGGCGAGCACGCAATTCAATCCATTATATTATGAGTGTCACAGAATCTGCTGCTAACCAGCGCAGTATTATATAATAAACCAGGCTGTTCCAATTCGACTCCTCTGGGTCAGAGTAAACGCGGATACTCAACCATAAACTTTGGAGACTGTGTGGAGGGGGGCGTGATAATCACTGTTGTCACTGGGTGAAGGTCATACAATATGATTGCGTCCTGTCACTTCATTTTGCACATCTGACTCAGCTGCAACAACAGCTTGCCCTCAATGCTGCACCGGTAGACCCTTGTGAGTCGTGAGTAACTTTCTGTTCTTTCGAAGCTCATCCAAGCATAACAGCCTTATCCAGATATTGTAGGAGGTTAAAAACGCGCAAAAAATGCGATCAACGCGATTCTTTTAATGTCAAACGTAATTGAATTCCATAACTGGAGTCATAACATTTCTAAATATGTAAAAATTGATTATGATAGTCTAACGCGGCACGAAGAAAGCAACGTTAGATCCGAATTTCAATTCATTATGAGCCCCTTCCATGTCATACAGTTGTGTGTGTAGGTGTTCCATGAAAACAATACCAAGCGGTCTGTTTCCAGAAAATTAAAATATAGAGTGGCGCAAAAATCACTGAACAGTTGGTTAAAAGAAAACTTTGCCCAGTGGCTTTTGCGCCACGCTGTATTAAGCGCGCTGCCAATCAATATATGGTTGCCAGATGTAACTATTAACGAAGTCAAGGATATCAAGTTAAGAACTGCTTGATTTTTCATTTGCTAAACTATTCGTGTGCTTTTGACAGTCAAAGACAATTAATCACCAATACTAGATTATAGTAATCATCACATAATAGCAGATGTGATTAATAATGAGACCAGTGAAAGTATTGGGAGCAATTAATAAAATCGTAATTGAACAAGCCAGCGCTCTTTAAGTTATTAAGACATTCGCTAAGAGTTCGATTCTCGCCAAAAGCCAGGTTGAAAGATTTTCCATAATTTTACTTTCTCTACCGAGTACTTGTACTGTGTATGTATGTACGCAGTAGGTACAGTAGGTATTGTACTCCACCTAAAACTCAATATCCGAAATTTCACTTAAAATACATGATTGAAGACCCTTAATCCAAAAAACAAAAAAAATCTGATATGTTCCATTCACATGACTATCTGTACATCTTTGCAACAAATTATTGTTAAAAAGCCCATGCTTCTATTTACTTCATGCCAATCGAGCAAAAATTAGCATAATTAGTCTTAGTACTTGCTTCTTTGTAAATAGAAGCGAAATAAGGGAGTATCATAGGTTAAAGAGATAGTCAAAAGCTGGTTGCTATGTGACAAATTCCTGTATGAGAAAAGTATAGCATTTTAAAGCTAAAACGAATAACAAGGAATATCTAAAAAACGGTCAACCTCACGAAGAAAATGTACAAAACATAAATTGTGTGTTTTAACGAGGTCTACATTTTTTGTGTAGTAAGCTTTTGTCTATGTCTTACAGTTTACCAGTTATGCAACATTTACAAAAATCATTCAGAAAAAAGAGGTCTTAAGAGGCTTTTCCCAGAAAATTCAAGATATACATTTTATTTCTTAGGTAAATATCTTAAACATAAGGGATTTTAATCAAAATCGTTTGAGCAATTTTTGAAAAAACCAAAATTTTTAAAATTTTTTCCATATAAAGGGTATTTGTTGGTGGAGGGATTTTGCTGAAAATCTTCGTGCCGCATCCTTGGTAAATACCAAACTTAAATACCAAGTTTGGTTTTTAACGGTATTTTCGTTTTTGAACTGTGCTGCACACACACACACACTCACACAAGGATATGTTTTTAAAATGCTTTTTTTGAATTCATGTATCTCAAAACATGTATTTCCAGTGAAATCTCAGTATCGAATTGTTGGGTGCAGTACAAAACCTTCTCTACACTCTATATACATTGTACGTGTAGAGAAAATAAAAATTCCATCTTAAAATAAATTCTGAGTCTTTGCGGCAGTTATATAAAATTATTTCAAGATGAAAAGGTCCTTAAAAGCTATTTACTGAATCTTTAAGGAATGCATTCTAATTCGCCATTTATGATGTTTCTATTATTGTTGCTTAATTTTGAGAAAACCAAATATTAAACGAAACGTTTCCCTGTGAAGGACGGTAAGAAAGGGGGGAGAAGTTTCCGGAAATGTTTCCTATAGCTTCCTTGAAATATCCTGAACTTAAATACTGAGTTTAAATTTTATCCGGTTTTTGTTTTGTTTTAATTATTGTTCTCTATTTCTCTCCTTCCCTCATACAGATGTCTCTAATAATGTTTTTGTTTGTTTCAGGGATCTCAAAAAGTGTATTTCTGGAATTCCGGCGAAGTTACTTCTTCTAGCTACTAATAGGTAAGCAGTAAGAAAGTAAAAACATATCCTCTATGGCCATAATTTTTCATTGCAAGTTGTAGAACTTCTATGAGGTATATACATATTACACATATTAACAAAACTAATGCGTTAACCTGCACATGATTTAATTCAACCACTGATCCTCTATTTTTATATCTCTTCTATAAACTACTCACAAAAAGTATACTTTTCTACTACCTTCATATTAATCTAGATAAACCTTTGCAGAAATAAATTCATTTCACATTTCGTTGTAGGTACAAACAGGATACAGCAGGCTGAAGCGCTAATCAATTCGTTAACAACTGGGCTACCATGTGGTGGCTTTGAAAGTATATACTTTTTTCTTTTATTGTTTCATTTATATAGCCCCCTTTAACTTTTGAGGTCATATCGGGGGCTTTGCACTTGAAACAACTCGTCTGTAGGTTCTTTTATGTTTGGTTTAAATCGTTTTATTTTCCTCAAACACTCGCACATTCACTCTTACATATAGGTACATACTTCCAGACTCTGTGGGGGATAGGGAATAATTCTGGCTAAAGAAAAATTCCCCGCCCTAGCCGCAAATCGAACCCGGGACCTCCTGGTGAGAATTCAGCTCGCTGACCACTCGACCTCGGAGGCAGTCTATATACCCTTTCCATAACATTGCGAGAAACAAATAGATGATGATAAAGCATTGGATCAAAGATTATGAATATCTCGGATATGGTTATTGGCACAAACATGTTTTCTATATAAAAGGGTATCTATTCCGTGTGTATTTTTGTGCAGCAAGGTTTTTGTTATCTCAAATGGTTTACTACTTTTACTAAATTATACCAATTTCAGTCATAGCGTAGAAAACGTAATAAGATATTCGGAGAAAATTCTATATATATATATATATATATATATATATATATATTATTATTATTATTATTATTATTATTATTATTAGTGATCCAAATATATTGAAATACCGATTTCGATCAAATTACTAGAGACATTAGAGTACATAGAAGGTAAGGAAATATTTTTCCATATGAGGGACAGTTTGAGTTGCAGTATATTATTGTACTATATATTTGTAGCTCATGAAAAAAGGGGGAAATTATTGTAATTTTCAAAAATTTAAAATGGAAAGTCTATGCTTATTTTTCGATACGTTAATTTGGCGAATACAGAATTTTTGGAATGTCTGCATAGCGGCTAGTTAGGCAGTTTCAGAGGTTTTGGTAACTTGCTTCACAAGACTGGTTGACACAAGTAGTTGCAATGCTTAAACTTGCCTCACCGGTTCTTGCATATTCCCATTAAAACACGAAACTCGCACTGGACGTTCATTATCAGTTACGTAAACATGTTTTGCCGTACGTAAAGTCATGAATTCCACCGAAAATTTGATGTGTACATTTAACATCCATGTGTGGGGGGGTTAGCATAACAAAAAACCGACATTTCGGTTATGACAGATACTGATTTTTTTTTTTCAAAAATGGCTCTAACGATTTTACTAAAATACTTTGTTTTATATATTTGTGTACATAATAAATACTAGATAAATCTCAAGTTTTCTGAAAATATTCTGAAATTCTCTTCATTTTTAATTATAATTTATACAAATTTTAAACCGTTAGAAGTAGAATAAAAGTAAGTGTGAAACTTTTAATTGCATTTCCTAACAACGTATTACAAATAATTTGTTATGCACTAATTATGTTCGAGACATTCTTGTTGTAGGTTTGAATTTACCTGTACTTCACACACTTTTTTAAAGTTCTGACAACATTCGTTTATTTCGCGTAATACGATGTAAATAAAACAGAATTACAAAGTCGCTTGCCTCTCACGTTATAGTCATGTAACTCCTATACTTACAAAATATATATCTACTGTATATAATAAAGCTTCTGCAAACGTTTTTCTCCATTAGCATAAAATAAATATAAAGATCTTATGTGTTCCATTCACATGACTTTCTCTACTTCGCTGTAGTAAATTATTGTTAAAAAGCATATTCCTCTGTCTGCTTTATAATAATCGGGATACACTTTACCAGAAATTGTCTTAATTGGTTACTTCCTTGTAAGTAGATGGTAAATAAGATAATACACTAGGCTAAGATGATAGTCAAATCTTTTAAAAGCTAGATGCCATGTGGTTGAAATCTGTTTCTATGCAGGACCAGGAGTTTACAACTTTCCGTGCGAGAAAAATTTAAGTATTTTGAATCTGAAACGAATAACAAAGAATATCTTGGAAATGACAAATTCCACGAAAAAAACATGTATGACATAAATTGTGTGTTTTAACTTGATCTACATTTTTTGTGTAATACATTTTTGTCTATCTCTTACGGTTTACCGGTTACGCAAAATTCAGCAAAATTCATTTAGAATAAAGAGGTCTTCAGACGCTATTCCCAGAAAATTCAAGATATAAATTTTATTTGCCATATAAATATCTTTAATAAACGGTATTTTAATCAAAATCGCTAGGGTCATTTTTGAGAAAATAAAAAATTTCGACTTTTTTTTTCTACGTAAAGTGTACCTTATGGTGGGGGGACTTTTCTCAAAATCTTGTGTCGCATCGCTGGAAGATATTAAACTTAAATACCAGGTTTGGTATTTTACTGACTTTTTTAGTGATCGTGTTCAGACACACGTGGAGCTTTTTCTAAGAATGTTTTTTTTTAATACAGGGGACCCTAAAACATGTATTTCCGGTGAAATCTCAGTATCCTTCAGTATACACTCTGTACATATTCGTGTAGAGAAAGTAAAAATAGGTATTTTCAGAAAGTAGTTCATAAAATATTACTAATAAGCCAAAATGGCTAATGAAAGGCATATAAATGTAACAATCTGATTTTTAAGTTGGGTTGCTACATCGTTTTTATTAAATGCACATTACCTATTTATTGTGCGTTTGTGCGCGCGCGCGCGCGTGTGTGTGTAAAGAAACTTTGGAGATAAATGTACATGAAAAAATGCCAGGTGACTATGCTGATTGTCACGATCTTCCGTGGTTCTAGTCCCAACCATCGCATTGGAATGTGCAAGTTTGATTCAAGTACCAGTTCAGCAATGTTCATAATCGCATTCGCACTTAGTGGCTGTCTATGGTGTCTTGTGTTTATTGTTCTTTAACGCACAATGGTTGTCTGGTGCATATTTCCAGTGTCTGCTTTCTCTACTTAGTACATAGTACATATAGCATGAACTGAATTCCACCCAAAAATTCGATACCGAGATTTCAACGAAAATACACATTTAAAGGTCTCCTGTATAAAAAACATTTTTAGAAAAAGGCCGGTTCGGTTTGTTATATTTATCTTCCGGATTTTCCAAGGATGTAAAATAAAAATTTTCAAATTTTTGAGGCCCTCTTCATCATTCTAGTAAACTCCTTGTATAACTGTAAACGTAAGAGATAAACAAAAACGTACAACTCAAAAAATGTGGATTTCGTTATAACACAGCTTAGCCATATACTTTTTCTTTTATTTTCTTTTTTTTTAGTTTACCATTTCCGAAATATACCTTATTTTTGTTTCAATTTTAAGACAGACACTTAAACTTTTCTCTAACGGGTAGTCGTCATTCGTTTCATCTCTCTTTTCTTTTAGAGATCGAATTTCATAGTCATTCACATAGTGACAGCTTTTAAAAGATTTAACCATCACTTTAGCCTAGTGAATTTCCTCATTTCCATTCTATTTACAAGGAAGCAAGTAATGAGACTATTTCTGGTAATATTTATCTCAATTAGCGTGATGTTAAAGGATAATCTTTTAGTAAGAATAATTTGGAAGTGAAGTCATTGAATGGAATACATCAGTTTATCTTTCTGGATTTGTTCAACGACCTTGATGATTACTACCTAATTATGGAATCATCCTTCAGAAGTACCGCAGTAAAAGTTGTTTTCCATATTACATTACGCATCCTGTAGAAGGTGACACCTGCAATTTGTTTCCTTAGTGGAGAAACTAGTTGCCAAAAGGTAGAGCAATAAAATATGTTGTGTTACACAAGAAACTCTGGCATTTCAATCAGCAGCTAGAAGCCATCTCTATTATTTTAACGGTCTGTTTCTTACACCAAAATCCCATCACGTGCTGTTAAGAAACTTCCTCGGGGTGGAACCGTTATGAAACTGTTTTCATAACTTTGTGTCCTTGAGAGTAACTGCAACTTCCTCTTTATCAACACCCAACTTTATTCTGTCTTAACGAACTGTGTCAGGTTTCCTCCAGAAACACACACACACACACACATTTTTACATTCTCGACTAAGTATCAACAATGTAGACAATAGGTAGAGAAGGTATTGTATTCCACCGAAAAATTTGCACCGAGATTTCACCGGAAATACGTGATTTGAGAACCGCATAATCCAAAAAGAACATTTAGAAAAAGGGCTGCGTGAGTGTCTGTATGTGCAGCATTACTCAAAAATGAAAAGTTCGTTAGATAATAAAATTATTATTTAAATTTAGTATCTTCCAAGGATAAGATACGAAGATTTTTCAGAAATATCCTCCACCAAAAATTACACTTATCATGAAAACATTTCGAAATTTTTGATACGGCATTTTAATTAAAATCGTTAAAACCATTTAGAAAAAAAAATAACTTTTTTTCGAAATATAGTCGTCCATATTATGGGAGAACTTTCTCAAAAAATCGTCATGTTGTGTCCTTGGCAGATATGTATTAAACTTGAACACAAAGTTTGTATTCAACGCACTTTCTGTTTTTAGCTATCACACACACAACACACACACACACACATACACACACGCATGGGCGATTTTCTTTTCTTTTTTATTTAGGGATCTTCAAAACATATTTCCAATGAATTTCAGTATCAGATTTTCTACGTACTATGTACGTACATATTACTTGATAGAGCATTCATTTAAATGGCTTATAGGTTTTTAAAATTACTGTCTAATAATATAAAATTGATTTTCACCAAACCAATGGAGAGTAATCGTTCTGTAACACTGCAAAATCTTTTCAACAAGGTATCCACCAAGTTGGAAAACAGCGTCAGAGTTGAAAAACAATGCACGACTGGGAACCGAACCAAGGATTGACGTGACTGCCTCCGTGGTTGAGTGGTCGGCGAGCTGGCTTCTCACCTGAAGGTCCCGGGTTCGATTCCCGGCAGGGGTGGGGAATTTGTCTTTAACAGAATTAATCCCTATCCAAGAGTCTGGAAAATAACATCATTTAAACTCAATGAAGAACTTACAGACGAGTGCAAAGCCCCTGATATGACCTTAGATGTTAAAGGGGCTATATAAATGAAACAGAAAGGTCTGCAATTAGATTGTAGTGATATACTATGCTCGTACAATGATTAGCAGTACTCCCATTTGGCGCTGCATGTTGAAACTGATTGCATCTTGAATTCATCCTTGTTTTGATCGGGATAATGATTACCTGAAACATAACTTAGAAAACCACAGGCATGTCCAAGATACGGAAGCCCTTTTGTGTGATTCACATACACTCAAGGACAACTAAGTAAAAAAATAAAGTGAAATTATGTTTCGTCACAATGTAACATTTCTTGTTAAGTGGTTCCAACTGTAATTTCCTTCATCAAAATCATAGCAGAATCAACAAAAACCTAACATAGATTTTCAGGTCTTGTGAAAATAACGAGTGCGACACTGAAGTGCATTTTGGTAAAGGAATTCCTTTGGTGTTGCATAGCTCGTGTCGTACTGTAATAAACCAGATGCTCGCAGTGGTGCCTTCCATTTGCGGTATAGAGTTACACCAGTAAATGTCCAAGGTTATTGACAAATCTTCCAATTTCTGCTTTGCCATGAACGTTGGTTGCCTGGAACAACATTCTCGCATAAACTTCTGAATATATCAATTTATTATTACCTTTTTAGTCACTTACCTATAGGATACAGGAAGGGGATGCACTAAATATCTGTCGTGTCCATTCACATGATTTTCTCTACATCTCTGTAACAAATTATTTTAGAACGCTTGTTCTTCTCCTTTACTTCATGCTAATCGAGATAAATATTAGCAAAAAAGGTGTTATTACTTTCTTGCTTGTAAGTGGAAGGGAGATAAGGAAATACACTAGCTAAAGCGATAGTCAAATGTTTTAAAAGGGTTGCCATTGAAATCTGTTTCTTAGCATTACCAGGAGATAACAAATTCCCGTATGAGAAAAGTATTGTAAAACCGAAATCAATAACAAGAAATATCTCGGAAATGTTTTATTTTCTCAAACCTGGCTTTAAATATGTTGTTTAAAATACTGTATATTAAAGATATTTACGTGACCAATACAATGTACATTTTGAATTTTCTGGGGATAGTCTCTGAAGTACTCTTTATTCTGGATGATTCTTGCTTAACTGGTAAATCATAAGAGATAAAAAAAATGAAGATCTCTTTAAAACACACAATTTATGTTATAATCATTTTTACTTTCTCTACACGTACTATGTACATAGTATATAGAGAAGGTATTGTATTGCATCCAAAAGTTCCATACCACGATTTCATCGGAAATATATGTTTTGAGACCTCCAGAGTCCAAAAAAAAAGAAAAATTTAGAAAAATGTCCGTGTATCTTATCATCTGTCTGTGTGCATGTGTGAGTCTGTGGGCAGCACAGCTCAAAAACGAAAAGTCCGTTAAATACCAAACTTGGTATCTTAGTTCAGTATATTCCAAGGATGTGCCAAGAATATTTTCAAGAAAATCCCCTATCCCCAACTGCCTTTTACATGGAACATTTTTCGAAAATGTTATTTTCTCAAAAATGGCTCTAACGATATTGATTAAAATCTTCTTTTATTCAAGATATTTGCATGCCGAATAAAATGTATATCTTAAATTTTCTGGGAGTAGCCTCTAAAGAACTATTTATTCTGGATGATTTTTTATTGAATTTTGCATAACTGGTAGAGCATAGGAGATTGACAAAAAATTACTCCACAAAATATGTAGATCACAATAAAATACACAATGTATGTCCTATACATTTTTTACCTGGAGTTGACCATTTCCGAGATATTCATAGTTTTAAAGTGGAGGCGATATTTTATGGAATTCTGGAAGTATTGTGCCATCGTTTGCACCACACTTCAAGATTTCACGCTTATCAAAGTTTATTGAAATATGTGATAATGTTTTACAGTATTCTGTAACAATCAGGGGACCAGGTGATAGATCTGTGCCATTAAAAGAAATGGTGTCTCGGACTGATAACTCAATAGCCAGAGAACGCAGTTCCTGTTTTCCTTTTCTACACCAAGACAAAAACACAAGCGATGCACTGAAGTTTTCATCAGTTTCGCTTGCATAACGGCTGTGCAATTCGTCAAAGTTGCCCTGATACAATCAGCATGTGGTTTCCACACTTTAACGCTCTCGTTCTTGGTTATAAAAACAATACAGCGCAGAATATCAACGGTATTGTAGCTTGTTTCGCGGAAAAGACAAAATGATATTCCACAAGAATTTGTTAATATAAAACAAAGAATAACAAAATAAAAAGTATGCTATGATTCAAACGATTTTCACTACCAACGACAAATTCACTAATAGTCTCGGACATTGTTATAAATTGCGTGTTATTTATGGATGCTCTTTAACTATTATGGTTCTCAGCGTCCCATTCGAAATTGGGCGTGAAAGACCGCTTAATTTTGCTCAGAGGCCTCTCTATCAGGCTTGAGGTTTTTTTACGTGCTGTAAGTCTACGACACGGGACCAACGGATTTACTTCCCTTCCGAAGGAAGCCATACTAAGGATTTTTATGATCGAAAAAATCCATCGTCCTCCCCCGGGTTTGAACTTGCCACCTTGGGTACATGAAGTTAGCATGGTAACCATTATACCACGGAGGGCGATTTTATACATTTTGCTACTTATATAAAAATATAGATGTTCCATTCACACGGCTTTCTCTACTTATCGTATAACAAACTATTCTTACAAAATATTATAATTGTATACAGTTCATGCTGATAGAGATAAAAATGAGTAGAAGTTTTCTTATTACTAAGTTCCGTATAAGAAGAGTAATAAGGGAATGCACTAGCGCTTTGTCTCTTATGTGACATCTGAGAAGGAGAAAGAGATGAATGAAATAACCGAAGGCGACAAGATCTAGAATATACCTACATCTTTTTAAAACACACAATAATTTCAAATATTTTGCTTTGTGTTACCAGACGTTTCTGGAAATGAAATGGAGTTTTTATTTATGGTTGCTCTTTAACGTCCCATTCTATGTTGGGCGTGAAGACCGCTTATTTTTGCTCACATGCCTCTTTATCAGGCTTGAGGTTCTTTTAAATCTACAACAACGGCTTTATTTCCCTTTCGAAGGAAGCTACGCTAAGGATTTTTACGCCCGAAAAATCCATACCCCTCAGGCGGATCTGAACCCGCGATCTTTGGTACATCATAATACTGGAATGGTTTCAGCCACAGAATTAACCTAGACTTCATATGTTGAAATTGTCTGTAAAAAATTATCCAAAGGTGTGTATTTACTAAGAACCATTTACAACAAAGTAACTTGTAGCTATTTAAAGCAAATGCTTTGTTTGATAGTGTATTTATGGACTGTTAGCATATGGGAACTGTTGTAAATTAAATGATATTCTACTTCTACAAAAGAAAGCCATGAGAATTTTATGTCATATTTCTTACAATGCTCCATGTAAGCAACAGAAAATTTTAACAGTGTACAATTGCTATATATTACAACTATTATTATGTTCGACAAGAATTTAAATCAATTTAAACTGAACAGACATGTACACACATTAAATACCAGAAATATTGACAAATTACATGTTCCATACACTAGCTAAAGAAAGTTAGATATTTATTTGATAACCAGCATTGTAGCCTACAATAAGCTTTCTGATCACACGAGAGATCTGAATGTAATACAGTTTAAGGCTAAAGTAAGAAATGGTTGATGGACATGCATTTTACAATTTGGATGGATTTTTTAATACTAAAATTGTTATATGACTGACTTTATATCTTTTATATATTATTTTGACCATGTCTATTGTACTAATGTACCTATTGACTGAACAAATAAATACTAGACCACGGAGGACTACAGACATTTCCGAGATATCCGTTATTGATGATTCGAATTGTTTTTTTTTTTAATTGAAAAAAAATAAATACAGTACCGGAGGCTTGTCAGGACTCCGGCGCTGTATTCCTTTTTTCTCCATTTTCCTATATTTCCTTAGTAGACCTTATTATTCTTAACGTTTTCCATTTACATAGCCATACACAAACATAGACACATTTACAAACACAGAAACACCCATGCCCAAGGCGGGACTCGAACCTACGATCCTATGCACCACGCAGCGCCAAAGCGAGCCACTTTAGCGAGCGCGGCCACCGGGATCGGCGAACATTTACTCTATCATAGGAATCGAACTTATGACCATTGGGATAGCAGCTTCTCGCGTTACGCATTAAGCCACCAGAGCAGTTAATTGTTCAACACCTAGTCATTATTTTAAAGTCCTATACATTTTCAATTTTTTCTCGGGATTACATGGAAAGAGTATGGCATTTTAAGACCCATGTATAGAGTCCAGTTCTAAAACATTTGATTATCACTATTCCCTTTGTATATATAATGAAAGTGTAATTTAATTATTTACAGAAAGGTTTACCACGATAAAAATGCAGCAGATAAGAAAACAAAGGACCAAGTATTGATAATGAATTTACTTTTGCTGACAAAAATACATGGAGTAGGTTTGACTTTTTATGTTGTACTGCTGGATTTTCTCTTTCATGTAGAAAAGATGATGATGAATAATAAATTGTAGAAAATAAAAAAACTTGTTTGCTTGCATACATCCTAAGAATCATTTATATATGCACTAATAAGCGATAGAAAATAGAGAAAGCCAAGCGAATGTAACGCATCAGATGTTTGTGGTTACATTTTGTCCAACTTGCTAGGTGTTTGGATGAGTCGAGTCAGACCGAAAAATTCACTGCTATAGCCGAAATTTAAACCACGGATCTCCTGGCCTCTAGCAGTTTGCTCTGCGACTAAGCTATCATGGCATTGAATTCCTCAACTGACAATTGAAATGGCATTGAATTTTTCAGTTTGACTCTACTTGCCCAAACTCCTGTCCTACATACGGTTTGTGTGAATAGACAATTAAATTGACAATAATTGACCATAACAGTTGGTTATACTATGAAGCCCGGGACTTAAAGTATTTACGACATTGTAAGTCGCCATTGGGGCATGTTATCTCAAAATAATTTGAGATCACCTTGTTGTTTACCGGGCAACGTGTGAACGTAGTAACAATCTGGAGAAAGGGAATTGTCTAAATGGATAAGTTATCCTTATCTATGCGTATTTTAATATTAAAATAAAAATTGTCAGAATATCTTCACTACTATTATTAAATCGGCTTATTTTATTGAACTCTATGAGGAGGTAAAAACGCATATTATCGGAATATAAAATGGATAAAGATATCGGCTTTGCTATACTGCAGAGACGTGGCTCATAATCATTCTATTTTGCAGAAGTTTAACAATAATCTTCCTATTTTTGGCAACAAAGTTTAAAAGCTCATATTTCAAAGTGTGGTTACCATTTTTAGTATTCCGGTAAAACTATTTTCTTCTGTAAATAGAAGCACGAATGTATACTTTTAATCTTGTATCGATCATGTTTTTACCTTCACAATAAAAGCGTGTATCGTATATTCTATTTTAAGATGTATTTTGTATTTCATTTATGGTAAAAGAAGTGAACCACAATGAGTTTACTGATTTTGTTAGAGTTGGATTCATTATAAATCAGATTGCATATTTTTATGATTATATTGGGACAAAATTAAAAACAATAGTTTAAAAAATAAATATATTTCAAGTTTAAAATATAATAAGCATTATTAATCTTAATGACCGAAATTACGATAGGAAATTATAAATTTGTTAAAGATTTCACTTTCGTTTAATCTTCCTATATCCTCTACAATGTAAATGTTTATTTCATTAATATGAATAAAATAAAAGATAAGTTTAGTAAGAATTTGTAAAATAAGTACAAAAATAAACGATTGTTGCATAGAAACAGTCATACGAATGAAATAATAAGATATTTTGTTATTGTTAATGTAATTTAATTATTTGTAACAGCAAACAATTTAAGCTATAGTTAAATATATTTTACAATGCTCGATGACCGGCAGGTAGAGAGGTACCATGTTTATAAATTGATGCCCAGAAACGATCTGTTTCCGACTAATGTCCGTGAAATATGGAGGATGACGTATGCGATATGGCCATAAAAGATAGAAAAGAAATAAATAACAAAAGTAAAATACGCTAAGTAAACAGACAATGTTTTAATCAATTAATGAAGCTGCTCAAAATGGCATTTTGTGGATATAAAGAGTTCAAATGATGGTTACAGCCTATTCGCAAACATTCACAGAGATGTTAGCTGCACTTTAACGTCTCTCCGGTGGTATGGGCTGGGTGACGCCTGTTGGGTTAAGATTCTTCATAGTGCCGGCAAGCTTCTCTTGCATTCTTTTGGGCTTCCCAAAGCGACTCGTTATATGCAAATGTATACAGGATCATCATTAGCAACACAAATGAATAATCTCAACTAATAATGAATAAAACTACTGGCATATGGGGCTATCACTTTTAAGCACCTTAAAAAAGAGATCAGAAGGCCAGCGCTAAGTGAAGGAACCAGACGGTTATTACTTAATGGCTGATGCAGTACCATTGGTAAATAATGAAAGCAACATATATTGCTTGTCGCGGAGCTACAGTTTGTTAGTCATCCCCTGCACGCTTCAGAAGTCCTAGTGTATAAACTAAGAGTTTTGTAACCAACGGTTATAGTTTTATAAACTAAGTATAATCACATTATATATATATATATCATCGAGCCTTGAAATACATATTACTTCTCTATTTAGTACATAATACAAAGAAAAAGTATTGTACTCCACCCAAAAATTCGATACCGACATTTCATCAGAAATACAGGGTCCCTGTATAAACAAAGCATTTTTTGAAAAGGTCAGTGTGTGTGTGAACACGATAATTCAAAAATGAAAAGCCAGTAAACTGCCAAACATGTTATTTAAGTTTTGTACCTTCCAAGGTTGTGACACGAAGATGCTGATGAAAATCCCCTACCCCAAACTTCCCTCTACATGGGAAAGATTCGAAAAGTTCGATTTCCTCAAAAATGGCTTTAACGATTTTGATTAAAATACGGTATTAAAGATATTTACGTGACAAATAAAATGTATATCCTGCATTTTCTGGGAATAGCCTCTGAAGACCTCTTCATTCTTGATGTCTTTTGCAAAACTGGTAAAGCATACGAAATAGACAAAAACTTACCTCACAAAAAAATTTAGATCTCGTTAAAACACACAATTTATGCCATATACAACTTTATTCGTGGGGTTAATCATTTCCGAGATATTCCTTGTTGTTGGTTTCGGTTTTAAAATACTTAAAAATTTTCTTATACAGGAATTTTTCAACTCAAACTAATCTTAATCACAAAGCAAGCAGGGATTAAAATATTTGCTATCGTTTTAGCATAGCAAATTCCCTTTTACTCTAAAGTAAGCAAGTAATAACACCATTTCTGCTAATGTGTATCTGATTACATGAAGTAGATAGAAGAATACGTTTTTAACAATAATTTCTCATAGAGATGTAGAGAAAGTCACGTATACGGAACACATCAGATTTTTTTTTTCTTTTGTTACCTGGTGTACATTTCCACCTCATAGCTAGCGTAAGGAAGATGCACAAACTTGGGTACTGTTGTTTTTGTTTTACATATTCTGAAAATACCGTGCTGTATGTGGTCGCTCTCATGTTCTCTCTGGTATGCGACAGTGGAGCTGGAATGTGAAATATCGCAGTTGAATACAACGGCACGATACAACAGGATCCTTCGAAACGCGAGACATGTTTTGCGATATCATGAGTCTTCCCGATATTAGAAATGTTTCTCTTGATTCGGTTTCAAGTCGCTTCGACAAGTTTCCAGGTTGCTTTGACGTCATTTTCTAGCTATAAAGGGAGGAAAGAGTGCAGTACTGAGTATGAGTGACTGGAATGTTAGCGCGCACTGGTGCGCGAGCCATGGATGGCGTACAGTCATAAACTATCTACGCGCTACAGTGAATTTAAAGCCTTATTTGTAATTACATTTTGAGTCAATAAAGACATTTGTTACAATAGATTTATTTCATTGTCTATAAATAAACATTGAAAATGGTGCCCATGCTGCGCTTGGAGGGGATAGCGGGTCCCGCCTTGGGTTATTTTAAATCTGTATATGATATCTGTAAAACTTAAAACAATAGGAAAAAACAACAGAAACGTGGGGAAAACAGAAAAATGGTATTAAAAATAAAGAAAGAATGGAAGGAAGAGATCCACAGTCAAAGCAATTGCTGCTACTATAAATATGAGATAGTGTCATTCTCATTTCTGGATATCATACTCTTTAAAATTAGTAAATGTTATTAATTTTGTTGCTGAAAACGCTTCAAGTATAATTCACATGGCACATACAGCCTTGCGGAAATTCTCAGACCACTTTTCTCTAACCCATCTTGAAGATTCATATAATTTCGCTGGAAAATCTCGTAATGTGCAGTATATGTGCTTCGTCACTACAGCTTACTCAAGGTTTACTTAAACAACCATTATTACATGTGATCGTCATTTGTAACGCAATATCCTGGTGGAAAAGTATCCACTACAGGTAGATCGCTGTAAACAGATACAATTAAAATAAAAGACGTGGCGATGCATAACCAGCCTAAGGCAATGGAACACGGTAGAAACTGAAAATAAAAGAAAAACGATGGAAAAAATACAATGAACCAAACGAAACCCAACTTCAAATACCATGTATGCCCGATGTAACTTAGTAATATGCGGGTTTTAATAAATAAAACGCTGAATTTCAACAATTAAGTCTATCATTGATAATACATATATTATCTTCATAGCTTTTGTTTGTACAAAATTGACATTTGGTGAAAATGTCTTAACATCTATAATGCTGTTAATAATTTTGAAATACCGTGCAGAGTAACGTAGCCCGATTTAACTATCACAATGTTTTCGAAAACGTTCCTTTTGTAGCATTAATTACGCAGGGCAATGAAAATGCGACCGAAAGTAAATCTTACTTTCCAGGAAAATAAAGATTTCGATTAATATTTTCATGACTTGTAATGATTTACTTCTTCCAATCTTTACATATTTGCTTTAAATCTGAAATTATTTAATTAAATCTCATCCGGATTTTAATTTTCTCTAGAGTTCTTTTCACTTGCGTGAACTCAAAAAGAGAAATACTTTGAAATTAATACTAATCAAAACTGAATATCCTGCCAGCTTTATCAATTTTATCACATAGTTATTTTATTTTGGCAGCTTCATTTACTATCCCGTAAGTCGTTTTAATTTTGAATTTCATCTATTCGAGTATTAGCAGAAATGAAAATGCTAAATAGGACATCATTAGCATCACTGTTTTCATGAATACATAATTTGATATGTTTTAATTTTATGTTTTTATGGAATAGCGAAATAAATACAAATCTAGTTCCAGATTCTATCACGACAAATGCACTGCATATTATTGTTTGAGAATAGACTGTCATTTGTTCCCTCCAACTATCTATTTAATTTAAGAACTACTCCCTTGTTGTGAAAGCCATCGCATTGGCATACATTTTCAAGCATATTTATGGGATCTTTGAACCTCTTAGTTGGATTTGTTACTTATGTGAACCATGACGTCACGCTATGATTTAAACCTTCATATATTTCTTTCCCGTGAACTATTGCAAATAAAGCATGAAAATTTGAACGCATATTAATTGAAAGAGGACATTATAAAATGAAGAAACATATATTTCACCTCGTTTCTTGTAGCAATCTCCGCTCTCATGTTAACATTCAGTTGAGTTTTCATTTCATTATCACTTGACTCGTAAAGATCTTGTCGGGGAAGTAATATTTCTCCAATAAAATTCTTTCCTTAAACATCTGATTTTCTTGGATTAGATCGTTATAATGTTTCTGAAAGCTCGTTAGAGCACGCAATTTGTCATATAAATATTTGTCGTGGAGTTGACCATTTCCGAGATATTCCTTCTTATTGGTTTCGGTTTTAAAATTTAAACTTTTCTAATACGGGGATTTGTCAATTCCTGGCCGTGCAAGAAAAAAAGAGTTCAATTATATGGCAAAAGGCACTTAAAGATTACCCTAGTGCACTCTCCCGTATTTCCCTCAACTTTACAAGGAAACAAGTAATAACACAAGTTTTGCTCATGTTTATCTCGATTAGGGGGAAGTAGATAGAAGAATCAGCTTTTTAACAATAATTTTACAGATAAGTACAAAAAAGGATGTGAATTGAACACATTAGATTTTTTTTTTATTAGTCCTAATTAGTGTAGGAAAATTATTACTTTTTCGCATCCCCCAAAAACTTCTGATTTTTCAAAATGTAATAATTTATCACACTTGAAGCATTATATCCAAAAATTAATGTAACCATTCTCTTCTTTCTCTCACCGCAAATACATGTTATGGGACCCCCTGAACCAAGAAAAGCATGTTTAGACAAATGCCCGAGTGTGTGTGTGTGTGTGTGTGTGTGTGTGTGTGTGTGTGTGAGGGGGGGGCGTGTCAGTGTAGCTCAAAAACGAAAAGTCTGTTAAATACCAAACTTGATATTTAAGTTCAGTATCTTCCAAGGATGAGTCAACTACCCCAACTGCCCTTTACATGGAAAATTTTGATTTTCTCAAAAATAGCTCTAAATATTTTGATTAAAATCTCTTATATTTAAGACATTTACATGGCAAATAAAATATATATCTTTAATTTTCTGACAATAGCCTCTGAAGACCTTTATTCTGGATGAATTTTTCTTAATATTGCATAACTGATAAACCGTAGGAGATACACAAAAACTTACTACACAAAAGCTGTAAATACTTTGAAACACGCAATTTATGTTATATACATTTTTTTCGTGGAGTTGAGCGTTTTCGAGATGTTCCTTATTATTGGTTTCAGTTTTAAAATATTTAAAATTTTCTCATATGGGAACCTGTCAACCCTAGCCACACAAATAATCGGATGTCAATCCCATAGCAACCACATTTTAAAACATTTGACTACCTGTTTAGCCTTGTGCGTTCCCTTATTTCCTTTCTGCCTATAAAGAACTAAGTAATATGACAATTTCTGGTAACGCTTATCTCGATTAGTATGAAATAAAAAGAAGAATAAGCTTCTAACAATTTGTTTATATAATGTTTGTTTTCTCTACGGAGATGTAGAGAAATTCAAGTGGTTGAAGCGCATCAGATTTTTTTAATGTGTCTATAAGAGGCAGTATAATATTTTTGTAAAAATTAGTGAAACATTGCATGGTGTGGAGCATTTTGAGTATAGAAAAGTGTTGGGAAAAAGTTTGTGAGAAAAAAGGGTTTACATTGGGATGCCTATTAATCATTTTACTGAATCCATAAAGTTCGCTAAGGGTGTAAAGTTATATATTTTCTTAAGGTTTAGAATGCATTTAATTTATGTAACAAAATAAATGTTTAATTTTTCACAGTTTTTGCTCAAGTTTCATCCTTAAGGAAATTAGCTAAATTAAGATGCTGGTGTCGAGTAATGCGGCAACGATACTATGCCATTCCACTAATATTTCTCTTTCCATTCAATCCTCTACTATATACCTAGTAAATTCAATATGGTTTGCATTGTATGTCCGGGAAGTTTAGATGCGTTGTTCTATGTTTGTACTTTACAGATATCTGTGTAATTTCCTAGGACATACTCATGTGCTACGTCTTGCTAGCTATAACGAATTTATCTTTCCCGAGGCTACCAAAACATTTAAATTCGTGCTTCTACATTAGCTTTGTATTCTTATTTCTACGAAAAATTAGCGACACATAATAACAGTTGTTGAACAGAAGCATGCACTACTGATTCACCAATTGGAGATATGCAATTCTTTTAGGGCATCTAACCGCAAGTGTTTTTTTTATTGATGCCGAAGAAGAAATTTCCGAGACTAATGACGCTCAAAGTTCTGGTTTTCTCAGAAATAGTGAGCATTTACAAGAGAGGAAATGGTTGTAATTATGTTTCGTCATGGTTAAGGAGTATCTAATGTAGTATTTACCTTAAATAATGATCTAGGAAGCGCAAGCTCAGATGAAGTATGTTGTATTAGTCATTTCATGACTCCGTGGTAAGGAGTGATCATCCACACTGACCTTTGGTTTTCGTGGTTTTCCCTGGTCCGTTGTTGAATTTAAGAGTATGTCTCAACTACCGCGATTTTCTTTCTATATTTCTCTTTCATTGAGTTCCCTCCTCATCTTTTAGATGTACTTTTACTTTTTGTGATGTATGGTGGAGTCGGACAGATGGCGTGTTTGCATGCTCATAGAAAAGATTACTCCTAATAGACACTAAGCGCAGTTGGTCAACGCCGATTTTAGGCAGCTTCCGATGGGATGAATCTTCGAACCTGGAACTGTTAAGGGTACATAATATAGTGAATAATGGGAAATATTTAAAAAAAAAAAGAAGTAATTTTTTGTTTACAGGTTATTAGGAATAAATAATCTAGTGTCATCTGTTTTGGTGTCTATCAGTAGGATTAATTATGCACTAGTTTTTTAATGTGCCTGTGCACAAGAGCGGATAGCCCCTTAGAATTTCTAAACGGTTTTGCACTCTATGTTTTCTTTCTATGTTTTTACGTTCAAAATGTCCCGCGCGAGGCAAGTTTTGTTCAATTTACTTCAAATTTTATAGAGGTACTCCCAAATCTACAAGTTTTAAAATGTTGAGATGATGTCTTTATCGATTATCATTAGATAAATATTAATTAGAATATCTAAATGATGATAATGACGAGTCCTTTTAACTCCTAGGTGGAACACAGAGTCGCAAAAACTTCTTCGCCATCGAAATCTATTGCTTGACAAGCCTCGTGTCTCCTTCCATAACCTATTCATTTATCTCAATTCCGCCTCAACTGTTCTTCTCCAAGTTAGCCTCAGTCTTCCAGTCCTTTCTTCCCGTGATTTCATTCCAATACCTTCTAGCTATATTTCCATGATCCTTTCTCAGTATATGTCCAACTGATGCCCACTTACGCTTCTTTATTTTTCTATCAATTGGTAACTGTTTTGTTATTTTCCATAATTTGATGTTGCTAAGAATATTTAAGTAACGCGTTAAATTTATTGAAACAGATTGTTTCTCATAAGTCTAATTTTTTCTCAAAAACTAGAACATAAATGAAATATTTGTTTCCAAACTTTTTCTTTAATATATTTTAGTATCTAAAGGGATATTTATATTAGTAAAATATAAATTTTTTCATCGTGTGACAATTTTTGATTACCATTAAAATAATCAGTAAAAAAATGAATAACCTGAAAACCATCCTAGATATTTCACTGAAAATATGTGTACATGCTTAAGATTTAGTGTATTATTTGTGGTATAAATTTAAAAAGCATATGTTCATATGAATAGAATTTGTAGTTTCCGCTTATGAATAGCCTTAAGAAGCTTCCCATGTCTCTGTTGTCTATCTGCATGTGGCCTGTTAATTAACCTCCGGATATATATAGTATACATAAAAGGACAATTATAAATTAAACATCAAAGATGACATCCGATGCACCTAATGATTTTTATTTTACCTGAGTGATTTCCAACATGTGAGAACTCTATTTTAATGGTAATACAGTAAAATTTGCATATGCAAGTGTGGTACATATTGCAGACATTATGTGAACGTTTGAATTTAGGAACCTAAAATGTTTATGACAATGAATTTCTGGGTGAAATACAACACTTCCTCTAGTGGAAATAAGTAACGTTAAATCGTTTTATTTTTTTAGTCTTAATATTTGTATTATCAATAATTTTTTTAATTATTAGTCCTAATTTAATTACAATTTTGTTAGGATGGGATGGCTTAGGTTTAGTTTCTTATTGTTTAGTTATTTATTATCAGAATGTAAAGTCTTATAATGCTGGAATATTAACTGCTTTATCTATAAAGTAAAAATTATCTTTGATTTGGTTCCTAACACTGATTGACTTACTTTCTTAAACAAGGCTATCTTACTTTAGCATCACGTCTACAAGCATAAAGAACAAGAAAATTTGTTGTTGGCACATTTAGAATCTGATTGAAAAGAATGCAAAAATGGGTAATTGATATGTAGTCACAAAAATATATGACTTTTACAAATACAGAGTTGAACTTTCTGCTTGAAATTATTACCAGTTTTTTTTTTTCGAAATTGACAGAAATTACAAGTAAACTACTTAGAGATCGATAACTTCTGTTGTACTCGTAATTCCCAAAATATCCATAGTATTTTCCGTTATCTTTACTATTCTATTGTTTCCTCTACAAAAAGAATGCACTTTAATACTAAAATCTTCTTTCTGTTACCCTAGGAAATTGGAAGTAAATTATGAGGCTCGAGGCATATTTTTAAAAATTGAATTAAATCAGCTGTTTCCCCTAGATTCAATAGAACACTTATCACTCTCTGTGTATTATTGTACACAAAAATATTGGTTTAGTAAGAACATAAGCAACGAACACACAAGTGTTGCCAATAAAACCTGATATGAAGGATTCAATAGTAAATATTGTAGTCCCACTACCTCTCTCTCTCTCTCTCTCTCTCTCTCTCTCTCTCTATGTCTCTCTCTCTCTCTCTCTCACACACACACACATATACTCTTTCGATTAACTTTTCACACATATTCCTTATTTATTTATATCTGTGTAATGAAAAGTGACAAAGACAGAGCAACAGGAAGAACTTTCAAAACGTTAATGTCAGTTAAAGGTAGTTTAAAATTGTGTACTGGGTAGTACGAGTGATTAGGATAGCTCCCCTAATGATTAGCTAGTAAATTGGAGGATTTAGTCCTTAAGGGATGAAACAGGTTTTATATAAACTAGGCAAGCAGTTTATTACACATTGCCTCTTGCAAAGGACTAGCGAACCATGAGTAGAACGGGTGGATGTCAACAGTTTTGAGCTCACCTTAGTAAAATGGGACTTGTATCGTAACTTTCCAATACATTTGGAACTTTCGTTTGAGTTTTCTCATAAACTCCCATTTGCAGCATTTATGTTGATAAGTAACGTATTTTTTCAATTCGGAAGTAGCACTCAACCATGCAAATTCCGTGATCGGTGGTCACTTCCATCTTGCATGAAACGAACGCCTAAAATGTCCTAACAATTACAAACTGTTTATGAAATTGGCAATGCTTGCAGTTCAAGTTTCAATTCCGTACCTCCCCCTTGAGACCAGAAGCTCGCTGAACTAATTATGACATGATGCATTTAAACCCACTGGCGATAAAGGCCGAATAAATCGGAAAGCCCGTTATATATAAAATGCATGTTTTTACTATCCCTTTTACCTTAATCTCGATTGTGAGAAAAGTAATTTGCTAGTAAAAAAAGTGTTATAGATGGTGACCAATCTATACTTCAGAATAGGAAAACTAAAAAATAAATCAAAAACGTTTTCAAAGGGGTAAAAAAATAATATCAACTGCATATTTTAATGTGTTTTTCCATTTTCCCTGTAATGTACTCTCCTGTATCTTATGATTTCCCAGTTATAAAATGTATTTTTAAAAAATCAATCACAATGAAAAGGAAATCACAGAGTATTCACAAAAATAAAAAGAACATATTTTTTTCTATGTAAAAGGTTTTTGAAGTGGCAGAATTTTGTTATATAGTTTGTTTTGTATCCTAAAAAGTGCTGGACGATTATAGAATTGTGCTATTCTCTCTCTCTCTCTCTCTCTCTCTCTCCATCTCTCTCTCCATCTCTCTCTCTCTCAAATACACACGCTATTTTCACACGCTCTATATAGACATTTTGAACACTGTTCATCACAGATAGCAGACTAAGAAATAATTTCGTTTTAGGCATTCCCGAAGATTTTTAAAGCTTTTCATAATCTCAAACTGTAGTAGTAAGACAAGAAAGAAAAAAAAAGTGTGAAATTCTTAACCCAGGGAAAAGAAATAAGCAATAAACAATATGTACAATAGATATTTATCATTTTGGTATGCACCAATGAACAAGATTGCTTCAACTTTCTACTTCTGCCACATTCAAGTACAGCTTATAAAATTCCAAGCAATCGAAAACAGTTACGCATCAACATTCAGTACTCTACTTTGAATAGAAATGTTTTCATTTTAGTCCTGGGCACTTCCTGCCGGATTATATAACATGACATGCTGTTTGGGGCAGAATTAATTTAAAAGTAATCGATGCATTGCTAAATGTGACCTCGTTCTTCTTGAGGGCTATAAATCCTTTTACAAGGAGGCGCCAAGAGAAAACAAACTGGCATGTCTTAAGACTTAAGTATGCAATTCCTCTGCTCATCACATAGCATAGGTACCGTAGAGTTTCTTTCCCTGCCACTTTCAAGCCAGGTTAGTGCCTCTATGAGGCAAGGATTTCTTTTTTTACAGCATTGGTATTTCATTGCTCTTTCCTAATCACTGACACCTAAACTGGTATTTGCACAGTCAAAATACTGCGGCCCTTCAAACAATTTTCAATGGGAAGGTTAGATCTCTTAAATATTTTCAAGAAACCATGTTTTTAATAAAGAGGTGAGCGAAATATTTGTCTAATTCTTTATACTTATATCTCAATTAACCTATATAATATACATTAGATACTTTACTAATTAAATAACCCTTTCTAAAATTATAAAATTAAATTTAACATTTTAATATATAAATTAAACAAGTTAAATTACTTTTCTAGCATCTATATACATCCAATATGCCTAGTGGCTAGAGAAGGTATTGCATTCCACCCAAAAATTCTATGTTAACATTTCTCTGACATGTGGGCAGCAAGGCTCAAAAACAAAAGTCGGTTAAATACATTTGTTATTTAAGCTCAGTATCTTCCAAGGATGCGACAAGAAAATCCTCCACCCCAACTCCACTTTACACGGAACATTTTTCGAAAATTTTGATTTTCTCAAAAATTACTCTTAACGATTTTTATTAAAATATCACATGTTTAAGATATTTTCATTGTAAACGAAGTGAATATCTTGAATTTTCTGGGAATAGCCTCTGAAGACCTCTTCATTCTGAATGACTTTATTATAACTTTACTATAATTGGTAAACCGTAAGAGATAGACAAATACTTACTACGTAAAAATGTAGATCTCATTAAGACACAATTTATATCATATAATTTTTTTGTAGAGTTAACCGTTTTCGAGATATTCCCAGCCATTGGCTTCAGTTTTAAGTACTTAAACCTTTCTCAAAAGGGAGACATATTTATTTTCGTCTGTCTTTCGTTTACTCCTAGTAAGCAAAGAAAGTCGAATTTCATTTGTTTCACTTAGCGACCGGCTTTGAAAGATGTGGCTATCTTTTTAGCTTAATGTATTCCCTTATTTCCCTTCTATTTACAAAGAAGCCAGTAATATTACCAATTCTGCAATGTATATTTTGATTATCATAACGTGGATAAAGAATAATCTTTTGTGTAACAGCTAGAGAAAGTCATTTGAATGGAACGCTTCAGATTATTAGGAAAGCCTCTAAAGCCCTCTTTATTCTGGATTAATTTTACATTACTGATAAACTGTAAGAGATACACAAAAACTTACTACACAAAAATTGTAGATCTTGTTAAAACACATAATTTATGCCATATATGTATTTCTTTTCGAGATTTTCCTTGTTATTGGTTTCAATTTTAAACTACGTTACTTCCTCTCAAACAGGAAACCTCCTTTCGTTTCGTCTCTCTAGCTTTACTACAAAACTTCAATTGTTTCAAATAGCGATCAGCTTTTAAAAATGTTGACTGTCGCTTTAGCCTAGTATATTTCCTTATTTCCCTCCTACTCACAAAAGTAAGTAATAAGACCAAATATGTCCTATTCGCATGTATATTTATATCGATTAGCATGATGTACGTAAAAGAATAATATTTAAGAATATTAATAAGAATAAGAATAGTTAAATTGAACAGCTGGAGAAAGTCACGTGAATGGTTTGTTTCTTGGCTTTACTCCTGATGCATTCAAAAAAGTTTATTTAAATACATATTCCATAGATTACATTATTTTTATCTAATGTATTTAAACAAGGACATTGTTAGTTCAGATCGATGAGTGAATTTATTTTATCTGTGAACTATATCTCAAAAGATATTCTACTTATCTCGATAAGAAATGGAATAAATAGACCAAAGCAAATATTTACTTGTGAATAAGAATTGTGTTTTGAAACAGCAGCAGCGAAAAGGCATAGTAAAACTGAGTAATCCAACTATTACGTCTAAACTGCAAAAATCAAAAACGAAACTAGGATAATAACAAAATTTGTTAATTAAGTTCGTCTTCCATAAATGCGATACAAATGTTTCTAAGAAAATTCGCTCATTTCCTAATTATCCACTACACGGGACATTTGTAGCTAATTTTATCCTCTCAAAAATACTATAATAATTGTGAATGAAATACATAATCTTAAAATCTTAAAAGGTACTTTTTGAATTTTTTGCAAAAGTCTGTGAAGCCCTGTTCATTAGAAAAAAAAAAAACCACCATAAGAGAAAGACAAAACTTATTACACGAAAAATGTAGAGTTCTTTAACACACGAAATGTATTTCACATAATATTTGAGTGACACGAACCATTTCCAAAATACCGTTGTCATTTCTCTGGCAATAATGTATCATTTCTGAAATGATATCAGTATTTGTTTGTTCTCATGATATCAAGAAAAGGGTTTGGAATTTCAACGTTGACATAAAAGATTTGACTACTACTTCAGGCTCCTGTATTTCCTTGTATCTTCAACGAAATGTTCAATGAAACTACATTTTCCAAAATTTTATCTCAATACTATGAAGTAGATTGAAACATAAGATTGTGTATGAATAGCCTCTAGAAGAAATATAAAAATAAACGATAGTAGTTAGAGGAAGTCGTGTGAATGTAATATAGAATTCGTTTAGTTAATACTTTATCTCAATACTTTACTTATTTATCTATAATGTGAGCATTACAGGTTTCCCCAATTACAATGTTCACTTTTAAATTTACAATACCATTTTGATTACAAAATAAGTGACGAGAACATCAGAAAACTAATTACAAAATAAATCATATTAGAACTTAAAAAATAGCACAACATAAAAAAATTGATTGATTCATTGTATTCAAATCTATCTATCCAGATAGGTGAAGTCAGACTGAAAAATTCAATGCCATAACCGGGATTTGAACCACGGATATCCCGGTCTCTAGCCGGTTGCTCTACCAATGAGATAACATGGAAAATGCCAGCATAGCATTGAATTTCTCAACTGATTCACATGTTTAATTAATTTGAGATCATCTTATGATTTACCGGAAAACATGCGAGTCAGTTGAAAAATTAAATGCTATGCCGGCATTTTCCATGGTAGCTCAGTGGTAGAGAACCGGCTAGAGACCGGGAGATCCAAGGTTCAAATCCCGGCTATGCATTGAATTTTTGAGTCTGACTCTACCTATCCAACTCCTGTCCTACACACGGCTTGTGTGAAAAAACAATTAAACCAATATCTATCGTATCTATCTATCTATCTATCTATCTATCTATCTATCTATCTATCTATCTATCTATCTATCTATCTATCTATCTATCTATCTATCTGTCTCTCTATCCATCTATCTATCGCCATCCGTGGTGTGATGGTTACCATGCTAACTTCAAATACAAGGTAGCGGTTTCAAACCCGGCGGAGGACGATGGATTTTTTTTTGGCGTAAAAATCCTTAGTATGGCTTTCATCGGAAGGGAAGTAAAGCAAAGCGTTGGTCCCGTGTCGTAGAATTACGGCTCGTAAAAGAACCTCAAGTCTGATAGACAGGTCTCTGAGCAAAATTAAGCGGTCTTTCACACCCAGTATAGATTGGAACGCTGAGAACCACAGCAGTTAAAGAGCGTCCATAAATAAAACGTCATTTCTGTCTGTCTGTCTGTCTCTCTGTCTGTCTACTATTGGTAATAAATAATCACAGGATATAGCAAAACTATTACTATTCATATGAAATATATCAATGTTTAAGGGATGTAGTTTATTGTATAGTGATTGCATTCTAAGTATAGGCGAATACTTACGTGAATCAATATTAGCCCTCTGAAGGATAAAATTGATTTGGTACAATGTTTAGAACGCAAAAACCTATTATTTGTGTTAGGTTAGGATCATCAATTAAATTATGTAGTAGTTTGTAAAGGAAAAGTAACAGATGACCATTTCTTCTGTGTGATAGGCGTTTAAACTCAAATTTTGAAGCAATGATATAAGCTTAAGCAAATAGTGACAATGTTTGAGAAACACATACCTCAGAAATTTACTTGCGCTTATAGGGAATACATTTTGTGAAAAAAAGGATTACATGTAACGTTCAATGGAAAAGAGCTTGCCTCCACGTTGACTGGAAGTAACTATATTATTATCGTATCAAGGTGTGCTACACAGCGCCTTTTTTAACTCCCGCTAGGATTATCCTCCCTGACAGGTTTTTCTAGGTTTCCTTCAATCCTCCTACGCGGAAAATTTCCCTCTAATTATCATTTCACACACTCTAACATATTCTTGAGAACATGTCCGAACCTTTTAAATGTACTAGAACTTGCCATTACTCACAATTTAGCAGCAGTGGTGGAATAGTTTTGTATAAATAATGTCTAATGGTCATGCACACCATCCTATAACAGCAGGGTTTGGAATACTGAGATTTAGCCCAAGGGTAACGTATTATGTTTGAATCCATCTCCAAATGCAAATTTTTGTCATAAGTATACCAAGGATATGGTTTGTTGTTCTTCCTATTGTCCTTGTACTTGGTCTTTAGCAATCTTGAGCGGAATTTAATGCACACTGATGGACTCAGTTTTATTCTTGAGAGTGTCGTGCTATAGACTGTTTCGTAACAAAGTCCTTGCCTCTACGGCGCAGAAGGACCAAGCAAGCTGTTAACAAACAAGGGGAACGAGAGTTTTCCTGAAACCTCTGGACTATTTCATTATGTTTAGTTGCATTAGAATCTTCAAGCGGCAAACACAATGAGGCTATGTTATCTTATGGCACCGAGTTTGTTATCGAGACAAATGTAACCTTTGTACTGTATTCCTGGAAACTATTAGCTCAATGACGATGTTCGTCATGTAAGTTTAGCATTCTCCATTAGAAAATAACTAAACTATTACCTTGCTTCTTCCATCGCTATTAGAATAGTAGTTTTGTGTCAAATAGTATACGCGATGTTAGTTTCGGAAGTACATTATTATAATATCCAAGAATATTTGAAATACTTTCAGAATATTTGCAAGATTCTGTTACTTATTTCACCCACATGCATTACACAGCATTTTTGCAAGATCGCATTTATTAATGTAATTAATTATTAATAAAATACTATATTAAGTCATATTCATTGAAATCTACATGCTACAGTTTATTACATTCTCTACCACATATTATGGATATAGTAGGTAGAACGCGTATTACATTCCACTAAAAACAGCGATGTCGAAAATTCACCAGAACTATAGTTTTCAGGTCTCCTGACTCCAAAAAAGGCATTTTTAGAAAAAGATCCGTGTGTATGTGTGTGAAAGAGAATAGTATAACTCAAAAATGAGAGGTACGTTTAAATACCAAACTGGTATAAAAGAATTGGATCTCCAGTTCCTGCTGGGTCGAAGAAAGATGTATTGAGATTTCGGTCGGTTCAGCATCTTTTAAAGACCTGACACGAAGATGTTCAGTGAAATCCCCACCCCAAGTTACCCTTTACATGGAAAATTCTTCGAAAATTTTTGATTTTCTCAAAAATGAATAACGAGTTTGAAATGGCATAATATATTTAACATACACCGAAAATAAAACGTATATGTTTAATTTTCTTGGTAAAACCTCTGAAGTCCTATTCACTCTGTATGACTTTTGTAAACTGCTAAACTTTCCAATCTTTTACGTGTAAAGGTTAGTTTGAGTTTAACTTTCCCATTTTTTCATGTAAAAGGTAATTTGAGGTGGAGGGAATTTCATGAAAATCTTTTTATCTTTGTGTATCTTTAGAAGATACTAAAAATGAACAACAAATTTAGGTATTTGTGAGATTTTTTGTTTTTGAATTCTGCTCTTAATACAAACATGAACCTTTTTCTAAAAATGATATTCACGGTTAGACCTCGTTACATAGTGCGATTTGTTCTGGAAAGGAAAATATTAGATAGCTTTCGATACCAATGACTCCTGGTTCATTTTCCTCATTAATAGCTCTTTCCTTTATCACCTCTGATGTTTTAGGAATACAAAAGATTTATTTCCAACTTCTTTAGTGCATTCCTTTAACCCTTGGCTAATGCATAATTCCCCCCAGAGGTAGACCCTTTGGTGTAACACACCAGAAACAGAATAATATAAAAATCCTACAAATGGTCCCAGAAGTGGTCTTTTTTTAGATCCGGTAAGAAACCACAGACTTCTCCAAACTGAAAGCACCTCATGTGCATTTATTGATATGTATTATTAATTTTAATAAAAGAAATGACAAAGGGGTGGGTTTCTTTCTGGGTTCTCTGGCATTCCACCGATGTTCCATATTCACTCCATATATCATCAGTGTCACCGCCTGCAATGTCATATGTGGTAAAAGCAGGTGTTAAAAATATTTAATTGAATATTATATTTCGTATAATATTAAACATTTCCGTGAAAAAATACGAAGTATGCACACTTTTAATTTTCTAAAAACTCAAAAATGTGTACATTATTAAAATACTAAATTTAAAACATTACTTGATGTTAACAAAAGTCTCTTTAGATCTTTTTAACCATCTTCAAAGTATGTAAATTGAGAAAACCTTTTGATGTGTGAAAAATATTAGAAAGCTATAGCTCAAGAAAATCAGCATTTTAATATGTAAGCTATTTGTGCATACCTGTTCTCGTCAATTTAAACGGCGTGTTTGAACATTTCTAAAAGTCAAAATTGCAATTGCATTCTGATTCTGCATTGCCTGAGGGTATTTTGAGCGGGAATTACGAAAAAAGTATATATTTTTCTTAAAAAAAATTTAGATGTCTAAGTTTGACTTCATTATTTCTCAAATCCACATTAAAAATTGTACCAATTCTACCACAACGCTACAAAATGAGCTTTACTAAAAACTCCTAGACTTCAGGACGCAATCAGGTATGCTCCGAATATCTATGAACATATTGATTTATGCTTCTAGCGTGCAACGAGTGGATTTGTTTTCGAAATTTCCCATAAAATGCCTTACATAAAGGTTCACGTGATCTCATTACAATACGTTACACGTTAGAACCGTTTAACCGTTTTAGTGATGGCTTACATAACTTGGAGCTCTGCCTGGAATGAAAACGTCATGTTTAAGGAACCTGGAGTGTGTCAGCACCATAATTTTCTCTTTCTCGCACGTAAATTATCCTGGCAGAGCAATGGTCATAAAATGTTGGCCTTCTTTCTATGAAAAATTGGGCCTTGAGGCAAGGTCTTTCGATCAAGCGATTCACTTACATGCTTTGTTTTAATTCAGTAACCCCAATTATTCACGTTTGGAGAGAACACTGCCATAATATTTTTGTAGTAAATACTATAATGGTGATAATCAGGCATAGGAATTTCGAAGCATTAAAGACAGTTGACTGTCACTGGACTACAGGCAGGAATGTCATAGGTAACAAATCATCCCCATCCCTCTACAGTCTTCTGGTGTTGCAGATAGCATTCGGACTGATTGTTACGTGCTTTTCAGTAACTCTTGCTTTTCATTCTTTGTAGTGATAGTGGTTTGAGCGTAGGTAACTTGAAGGTCTTGTTAAGAATTGCTATGACTGATGACAATTAATAATCAATACAGGCAATAAACACAACTACAAGAATAAACAAAATATGTTAAAATCGTATTTATTTTAAGCTAACGCATCCCTGAAATTCGGCTTAATTCTTTAAAAATAATAAATATAACCTCGGAACACAGAGGTACTGGTTCGATACCCTGTTACACGGTGAATGTTTCTCTAACCATAATCCTTACCTCCTCTCCGAAACGAACGTTTTGTTAAATTACGAACGTTTTGTTAAAATTTTTATGTATTCCATTTACGTGACTTTTCTACCTAAACTGTAACAAATTATTCATCCAAAAGCCTATTGTGTATTTACTCCTGCTAATCAAGTTAAACATTAATATAAATATTAGTATTCCTCATTTATTTTTTAGAAATAGGGTAGCACTACGCTAAAGTGATAGTTAAATCTTTTAAATAACGGTCGCTAAGTGATGACATTAAAACTTCGCTCCCCTTGCGCGTCCAGGATTAAAATGCTGAGTTTGAGAAAAGTATAAATATATTGAAACATTTAAATCATTAACAAGGAATAACTCTTAAATTCTTAATGCAACAAAAATTATAATTATTCTACAACATGCTCTTAGGATATAGACAATTTCGTTCCTTAAATTACCGGTTATTTTCGATTTCTGGTAACTTCTCGAATTACATTTATTATGAGGGATTAAAAGAGTCAAAATATTCCAACTCGTGTAATTTTGTACAAATTTGCTCAATCTATTTACGTAAAAAGAAAACTGCAGCATTTCTCTAAACATAAGCTAAAATTATATTAAATACAAAATTTTAATAACGTTTAAAGCAGTTTTTTCCTATTGATCTTAAAGATGAACAATATGTATGTGGCTAATTTAGCATTAGCAAATTGTTGACGGGTCACACAATTGTTAAATTTGCATCGCAGGGGTATTTTTAAACACCTCTCCCTATAAAATACTTTAAGGTTAATTTTGAGAGAAGCATCGAAGTTAAAATTTTGAACATTTATATTGTAGTTATATTCACTAAATATAAGCTTTGAAAGTTTCAAATTTTAGGCGAGATTATCTGATTGCCTTATCAAGGTTAAATATACTTAATTGATGGTCAGTTTTCTTGCAAGTTAATCAAATGTCGTAACGAATTATTCCCTGATATAAATTTGTCTTGTGTATATGTATATTTCCTTTAGCAATAGAGATATACTTATTAAAAATTAAAGTATATTTTAATTTTTTGTTCGTGTGAATTTTTTTCAAATTTAATAAGAAGCATATCAAACAGAGTAAATCCAAAATATAAGAATTAATATAGCATTAATAGTGTATTTTTTTAATTTGTAGCAAAAGTTCTAGAGAAAATGGGTGGTTTGTTAATAAAAAAACAAAAATTTCTAACTGTAATTTAAATAACTGTGTATAGGTAGAAAACGTTAATAACAAGCTGAAGGCAAGAAGATTAGATTTTACTTCAAATAGTAAAATAATTCACAGCCTTCTAAAGTGAGCTGTTTAAGAGATTTTAAATGGATAGAAAAGAGCCGAATATAAAATACATAGCTAAATCATTAAAAATGTAGTAAATCTATTTTAATCCACCAAAACGAATTATAAACCATATTATTCATGGAAGGTTTAAATACTAATCAGAGGTATAGACAGAAAACATTTTAATGTCATAGTATTGCATTTAATCCAACATAATGGAAAGTAAGAAAAAAAACTTAACACAAATGCCTTGATTTATTATTTAGTACTAATGTTTCAGAATTCTAAATGTTTAAATACTGATCAGAGAACAGAAAACATTGTAATGTCATCGTATCGTATTTAATCCAAAAATAATGGAAGGTAAGAAAAACAAGGAGTATCTCAAATACGAAAAAATGTATACAACATAAATTGTGTGTTTTAATGTGCTCTACATTTTTGTGTGGTAAGTTTTTGTCTATCTCTTACGGTTTACAAGTTACACAAAATTCGGTAAAATTCATCCAGAATAAAGTAGCCTTCAGAGACTATTCCCAGAAAATTCAAGATATACATATTATTTGTCAAGTATATATCTTCAATATATGATATTTTAATCAAAATCGTTAGAGCCATTTTTTAGAAAATAAAAATTTTCGAAATTTTTTCCATGTTCAGGGTAGTTGGGGTTGGGGGGATTTTCTTGAAAATCTTCGTGTCGCATCCTTGGAAGATATGGAACTTAAATACCAAGTTTGGTAGTTAACGGTCTTTTCATTTTTGAGCTATGCTGCCCACAGACACACAGACACATGCACGGACATTTTTCTAAAAATGCTTTTTTTTTATTCAGGTGGTCTCAAAGCATGTATTTCCGGTGAAATCTCGGTATCGAATGTTTGAATACAATGCATTATCTTCTCTATACACTATGTATAGAGAAAGTAAAAAAAATTGGCACATATTCCTTGAATGACTATTTAGTACTATTGTTTCAGAATCCTAGCATCATAACGAAACCATCACTTTTAAATTAATTGACTTCTATGCAGATTTAAGCCACGAACTCCATAGCAAGCACCTAATGACTTTACATTTTCGGAGATTTCTTTTCTGTATATTCTTAAGAATATAATTAAAATTGGAAGTTTTCTAACATATACTTCTCTACTTTTACAGGTGAGAACCGGAGTTTTACAACACATTTCTTCTTTGCCAGAATGTAAGTAATAATTAATATGATGTGGGTCTTGCGTGGAAAAACAGAACAAATAACTGCTTAATTTTAAAATGTTAAAAAAGCCATTACATACAGTGCAGCTGTCAATTTTATTAAAATCTGGACATCTATTACCAACACGTGCTTCACTTGGTCATGGTGTAGATGGAGTACCCTGGACGCGCATTTCAACAACTTTCGTTGTCATCCTCTTGCTTAATATTAAAATATATCTAAGTAAAAAAAATCAACAAACTTAGTAGAGGAGGGAATTGTAGAAATTAAGATCACTATGCTTGCAATGGTAAACTTTAGGACAATATTTCAAAGCAAAAATTGCTAGGAGCACCTCTCGAATTGAATTATACCAGTATGATATGCATATTAATTACGACAAGTCTCTAGGAAGACAAAAACCTTTGAGGCACTTTGCATAAGATGTGTTTTGTTTTCTCACATTTCTCTGCTAGGAGGTAATATTTACTTTTTTGTACTCAGAAACGTCGTATCTGTCACAGTGCTTACAGGTCAGCTTGTTTGAAATAGCAACATAAATAGTCAGAAAAATATTTAAACTCGTGTACCATTCCAAAAGATACCTTATTTATTTTCTGTACTTAGTACGTAGGTAAACTGCATTCCACCCAAAAATTCGATACCATGTAGTATATTTTAGGAAATGTATGTTTTAGGATCTCCTGTATTCAATAAAAATATGTTTGGAAAAAGGTAGGTGTGTGAATAACGTAACCCAAAAACTAAACAATATTAAAGTTCAGAATCTTCCAAGGGTGCGACACGAAGATTTTCAAGAAAGTACCCAATCCCCAACTAGACCTTACATGGAAAAATTGTTGAAATTTTTTATTTTCTCAAAAATGGTACTAACGATTTAGTTGGACACATTTACATGAAAAATGAAATTCATGTCTTGAATTTCCTGGAAGATCCTGAATGCATCCTGAATGGCTTTTGCATAACTGGTAAACTTACTATAAAAAATGTAGAAACGTTAAAATATAGCATTTATATCATATATATTTCTTTTTGTGGAATAAGTCATTCCTGTTTCTTTTAATTTACACCTGGCTAGCAAAATGAACCGAATTTCAATCACATAGCAACCAGTTTTTAAAAGATTTGACTGTCGTTTTAGACTAGTGACTAGTGTATTCCCATATTTCCCTTCTATTATAAGGAATTGAGCGATAGAAAGGATTTCCTTTTCATCTTGATTAGCATAACGTATGTAGAAGAATTAGCTCTGATAAGAATAATTTGTTACAGTTGAGGTAGAAAAAGTTATGTGAATGGAACATATCAGATTTTTTTTCTTATTTATAATAATGACAATAATAATAGGGTCTCGAAATTGGCACTTGGAATTCCTATGGATGATAGCAGTTGCTCGACCACATGTTGTGGCCTCGAGGCAATTGTCTGTTGAAGCAATCTTGGGTCCTTGACCCTGTAAACCTAAAGTGTCATATTTTATGAACACGGCTAGCACAAAACGTTGCAGCCCGTGTGAAGTTTCGCTGCATTAAATCCGAATACAAAGGCAAGAAGTATCGTCCGTCACCTACACCTGCAACAGTCAGTGTCAATGCCAGTCAGTCTTGCTACATCGAACTCATTACCTTCGGAGCTCTCACACGTGTAACTTATTCATACAATGCTCTTGTGTAATCGCTTTGATTTATAACATCGTGTAGGTGGACTAGTAATCTATGCTTATAAAAACAAGATAGGTAGGTATCATTACTGTTGTCAACCTATTAAGTTATTACACAAACACTCACCACATGGATCATTGCCCGTGCATGCATATTTCAGAATCAAGTTAAAGGTAATGAAAGGAAACAAAAGAGAAAGGTCAAGAAAAGGAAAGAGAAAACGTGAAGATACATTGACTCTAACTGAACAATTTGATCTGTCTTCGCGCACTTTAGCCAGGAAATTGCCCATGTTTTGCCACTTCCTCTGATCAGCCAGTAGATCCCAACATGCCAATCTTCTTCTAGTGAGACTTAGACATTTTTCTATTTGCTCGCTGGTTCTCCCACTTTGCACATTCCGCTAAAATATGTATCCAGTCTTCATACAAACCACAGAATGGGCAGACTTTACAATCAGAAAGGTTGCAGTTCCTTATAAGTAGAAGGGATAAAGCGAATATACTAAGGCTAAAGTAACAGTCGAATGTTTTAAAATCTGTGACCATGCGATTGTCATTGAAATTCGGTTCTCTTTCCATGACCAGGTGTAAAACAAATGAGAGATGGAACATACGAGAACTTCCCGCTTGAAAATAGTATTTTAAAACCGAAACCAGTAACAGGAATATCTTGGAAATGGCTAGTTCTACAAAAAAAAATGTATATGACATAACGAGATCTACATTTTTGTCGTAGTAAAGTTTTGTCTATCCCTTACGGTTTATCAGTTCGCAAAAGTCATTCAGAACCAAGAGAGTTTCAGGGGTATTCCCAAGAAATTCAGGATATACATTTTATTTGCTACATAAATATCTTTAATATACGCTATTTTAATCAAAATAGAGCCATTTTTTAGAAAAACAAAAGTTTCAAAAAATGTTCCATGTAAAGGGAGGGTGAGGCGGAGGATTATCCTGCAAACCTTCGTGTCCCACTTTTGGAAGATATTGAACTTAAATACCACTCTTTGTATTTAGCCGAATTTTCGTTTTTGAGTTACGCTGTTCACTGGCGTGCGCATATATATATATATATATATATATATATATATATACAGATATAGACATGCACAGTGACCTCTTTATGGCCGCGCCTTGGCCGAGTGGTTAGACCACTCGCCTCTCACCCAGGAGGCCCGAGTCCACTCCAGGCTACTGCACGAGGGACTTGTGGTAGACAAAGCGGCGCAGGGGCGAGTTTTCTCCGGGTTCTTCGGTTTCCCCCGCCATCGCATTGCACTGGTGCTCCATCTTTACTCCATATATCACCAGTGCCATCGCCTGCAGTGCCTATGTATTAAAAGTCGTCGTTAAACACCATCAAAAATGCTTTTTATCCAGGGAAATTTCCGGTTTCGAATTTTGGCTATGTGCATTTTACATACGTGCTGCAGCAAGTAAAAGTATATAAATGTCTTTATTAAATTTAAAAGTTCCAACTTTGTCCCTTTCAGATAAAAAATACTAAATAACCCAATTTAACGAAATATCAATACAACGAAATGAATTTAAAGTCCACGGAAATCTGTTATGACGATATTTGTCTGTATTAGCAAACGGCAGTTTTCTATATGCAGTTTCATTTTGTGACTAGAATTCTGTGGATGAAGCGCAGCGATGGAAGTGCAGCTCTGGTGGTTCACAACGTCATCTATTTAAGCTCAAAGGAAACATCAAAAAGTACTACTTGCGAACCGGTAGCGCATGCTTTAAAGCTTGACTCTAATAACATAATGACACGTTAAAGCTTCCTCAAGCATGAATACCAACAGCTGTATTGTTACATTGACGTCATGAGCCAAAGGTACTCCCACAGTGTAGGTATTCGCACAGAACCAGTTCTAGTTTGGGACAAGATCTGTAAAAACAAGTATGGCAGAGGACTTTTAAAGTCATTCACTGCAATTATCAATAACCGGAGTACCCTGTGGAACTAACCCGTTATCCTGTATACAGTTTTTACTTTCTCTACACGTACTATGTACACAGTGTATAGAGAAGGTATTGTAATGCACCCAGAAATTCGATACCGAGATTTCACCGGAAATATATGTTTTGAGACCCCCTGAATTAAAAAAGAACATTTTTAGAAAAATGTCTGTGTGTGTCTGTCCATCAGCGCCTGTGTCTGTGGGCAGCATAGTTCAAAAACGAAAAGTCCGTTAAATAACGAACTTGGCATTTAACTTCAGTATCTTACAAGATGAAGATTCTTCAAGAAAATCCCCTCAACCCCAAATACCCTTTACATGGAAAATTTTCAAAAATTTTGATTTTCTGAAAAATGGTTCTAACGACTTTGATTAAAATATCGTATATTAAAGCCATTTACATGTCAAATAAAATGTATATCTTGAATTTTCTGGGAATAGCCTCTAAAGACATCCTTATTCTATATGAATTTTGCGGAATTTTGCATAACCGGCAAACGTAATAGATAAACAAAAAATTACTTTACAACAAATTTAGAGTTCATTAAAACACACAATTTGTGTTATATAAATTATTTTCGTGGAGTTGACTGTTTTTGAGATATTCCTTGTTATTGATTTTAGTTTTAAAATACTTAAACATTTGTCATACGGGAGCTTGTCAACTTCTGGCCACGCAAAGAAACGGATTTCAATCCCATAGCAACCATATTTAAAAGCATTTGATTGACGATTTAGTCTAGTGTATTCCATTATTTCCCTTCTACTTATAAGGAACTAAGTAATTATACCGTTTTTTTCTAGTGCAGTAGATATAATAATACGTTTATTAACAACAATTTGTTACAGAGATGTAGAGAAGATGCATGCTTCGCTAGAGATTTGTGTGGGTAATTTGCGCAATAACAGACATAACATATGTACGGAGCACAGTACAATTAATTAGTATAGGAATAATAGCCATTAGAGTCGTATAATTCATTGAGTGCTCGTCATTAAGCAACACCATTTTAGCATCAATTTATTTGCCTGTTTATCTTATATGTATGGAACAACACAGCCACTGAAACTTATGAAAATATTGTTGGTATATTTCAAATGATATTGAAATGTATACCTAAATAATTAGGCTTTCACGTCCGGCGTTGTCAACTTGACTGTATATGCTAGCCGGGTTTGTAGGCCGTGGTCCAAATGATTTCATTACCGAGTTTCGCCGAAATCTGCGTCGAGTATCTTCAGGAAACAAGGCTATTTGTCCAGCTCCGGAGTCCAACAAGACTCCAACAGCCTAATAGACTTGCTGGACTCCGGAGCTGGACTAATAGCTTTGTTCCCTGAAGATGCCGAACGCAGATTTCGGCGAAACGCCGGTAATAAGTTCATTTGGACCATGGACTACAAGCCCGGCTACCATATACACTCAAGTTGAAATGTATTACACTTATTGTGCATTATAATAGTGATATTTCTACCAAGTATCAACTTTCTAGCTTGTAGTGTTATTTAAATAATAATTTTATTGTTTAAATTCATTGTTCTAGCAAAAATGAGCCACGTGATGCATTTTAAAATAAATACTCGCATAAAGAGGTCCAGTTTTACAGTAAATGATTTAACAAAATAGGTTTGTCATATTGTATTTTTAATATTACATTAATTAGCGTGGAAACATTATTTCTTTTTGTACTTTCCAAAACTCTTGATTTTTCAAAATGTAATATTTATTTATCGAAATTGGAGCTTTAATTAGAAAAAACGATATGACTATTTTCTTTAATGAGCTCTTAAGAGGCAGTATAACATTTTTGAAACAAATTAATGAAAAATTACATTGTTCGGAAACATTTTTACTGTGGAAACATATTGAAAAAGTGTTTGCGAAAAAATAATGTTTAAAGTTGGGAGTGCCTATTAATAAGTATGCGACTACCCATCTGTAGCTTCAGTTCATTAGTAGTTAAATTTCGCCAAGTGGGAAAAACGATATATTTTTTTAAACTTTGGAATTCATATTATTTTATTGTGAAACAAAATATTTTAATTTATCGCAATTTTTGGTCAAATTATCAGATACATCACCTTAAGAAGCATGGCTTCCTTCGGAAGGGAGGTACAGCCCTTGGTTCTGTGTACTGTTTACCATAACAGTATCGTCATTTTCAAGTCTGCAAGTCGTGTTTTCGTCCTATGCCACCATATATGTGTGATAAGTTGATCCTGCGTCACCATGTTCGTATAGTGGCCAACTTGCGAATTAGAATTCTATTGATTAAAAAATCTGATGTACTTCTCTACATCTCTGTAACCAATTATTGTTAGTAAGATTGTTCTTGTATCTACTTCATGCTAATCGAGATAAACTTAGCAGAAACAATTTTATTACTTAGTTCCTTATACGTTGAAGGGAAACAAGGTAATACACTAGGCTAAACCGACAGGCAAATGTTTTAACACGTGATTGCTATGGGATTGAAATCCGTTCCGTTGCGTGCCCAGGGGTTAGCAAGTTCCCGTATGAAGAAAGTATAAGTATTTTGAAACTGAAATCATATCAATGAATATCTCAAAAACTATCAACTCCACGGAAAAATTGTATGATACAAATTGTGTGTTTTAATGAGCTCTACATTTTTTGTAAAATAAGCTTTTACCTATCTCTTACGGTTTACCAATCATGCAAAATTCCACAAAATCCTTCAAAAATAAAATGTCTTCAGAGTCTATTCCCAGAAAATTCAAGCTATAAATGTTTATTTTTTCATGTAAATATCTTTGATATACGATATTATAATCAAAATCGTTTACAGTCGTTTTTGAGAAAATCAAAATTTTGGAAAACTTTTCCATGTAAAGGGTATTTGGGGGGGATTTTCTTGAAAATGTTCGTGTCGCATCCTTGGAAGATACTGAACATAAATGCTAGCTTTGGTATTTAACGGACTTTTGGTTTTTGAGTTATGCTACCCACAGTCACACACACACATGACCATGTTTCTAAAAATGCTATTTTTTGGGTTCAGGGAGTCTCAAAACATATATTTCCGACGGTTTTGAATTTTTGGGTGCAACACAATACCTTCTCTGTATACTATGTACATAGTATGTGTAGAGAAAGTAAAAATCTGATGCATTCCATTCACATAACTTTCTTTACATCGCTGTAACAAATTATTGTTAAAAATCATATCCTTCTATCTACTTTATATTAATCGAGATAAACATTAGCATAAATTTTCTTAATTACTTGTTTTCTTGTAAGTAGAAGGAAGAAAATGGAATACATTAGGCTAAAAAACGATACTCAAATCTTTTAAAAGCTGGTTGCTATGTGGCTGAAATCCGTTTCTATGCAGAGCCAGGAGTTTACAACTTTCCGTGTGAGAAAGTTTAAGTATTTTAAATCTGAAACAAATAACAAGGAATATGTCAAAAATAGTCAATTCCACAACAACGACAAACATATAAGACATAAATTGTGTGTTTTATCCTGATCTATCTTTTTTGTGTAGTAAGTTTTTTTTTTTGTATATTTTACGGTTTACCAGTTACGTAAAATCAGCAAAATTCATTCAAAATGAAGAGGTATATAGAGGATATTCCCAGGAAATTCAAGATATTATTTTATTTAATATATAAACATTTTAATACACGGTATTCTAATCAAAATCGTTAGAACCATTTTTGAGAAAATCCGTGTGTCTGTGAACATGATAACCCAAAGTTATAAAGCCAATTCTATTAAGGTTTATCTAGTTTAGCATTATGTATATAAAGAATAATATTTTTAAGAAATTTTGATTGTGGAACAGCTAGAGGAAGTTAGGTGAGTTAAACGTTTTTAGACTTACGATAGAACAGCCACATTTGACAACATTTGCTGGGATTCGAACTCACTTTGAATGGATAATCAGTTCATTAAGACTCGCTTAACGCTCGGCCATTTGAACCACATTTGTTGTGGTGCTTCTGGTGAGGATATGAAGACCGATTTAGGAATTAGAAGAAGAGCGGCATGTATACCAAAATTAATTCTGGCACTAAAGGGTAAAACATCCAATCGTGAATTTACCGTGTGAACAGGCTGAGCCACAAGCGTTACCGCTGAGCCATCTGGCTAGATAAGATGATTCTTGAATGTGAATATGTTGCCAGAATCTTCAAAACATTTCACTCTATCGTCTGTAAAGAGATCGCAAGCGTTTAACAAAACCTTATTGTTGGCCATTACTGTAGGGAGGGGCCACACTAAAGTTGTACTTTGATGTGTGCGCAGCTAAGAGAGTATCTAGAATAGTTGGATAAGTTGATAGGTGGTCATTCGTTCCAATTTAACATTTTCTAAGCATGTCCGTTCTTTGTCCATGTAACCGCAAAGTGAAACCGTGGCGTTTAAATATTTGCAATTGTTCGTGTTCAACGACGATAAGGAATGCTTCTACGTTTATACAGTTTTCTTTTATCTAAGAACATTCGTGACCTAATATTGTAATTCATAACCAAAGCAGAACCACAGCGCGGGAGTTAGGTTCATAAGAATGATCTGTTTGGATTCTAAAAAGAAAAAATCTGAACTTTCTCTACCTAACTTTAACAAAAAATTCCTACAAAAGCTTATTCTTCTGTCCACTTCATGCTAATAAAGATAAACAATACCAGATATGGTCTTATTATCTAGTCCCTTATAAGAAGAAGGGGAATAAGGAAATACACATGACTAAAGGGAGAGTCAAATCTTTTAAAAGCTGGTTGCTATGTGATAAAAGTTAGGTTCCATTTGCATGGCAAGGAGTAAAACAAGAGAAACGTGAATGTCAAATTCCCGTTTGAGAAAAATTGTAAGTATTTTAAAATTAAAAACAATCCCAAGGAATGTCTCAAAAAGCGTTAATTCCACACAGAAATATATTCTTCATAAATGTGTATTTTAACCACATCTACAGGTTTTGTGTGGAAGTTTCTATCTCTTACGGTATATCAGTTATGCAAATCCAGAATGAAGAGGTCTTTAGAGAATATTCCCAGAAAATTAAATATACATTTTATCGTAAAAATTTTAATATTCGGCATTTTAATCAAAAATCGTTAGAGTCGTTTTTAAGAAAATCAGAATTTTCGAAAATGTCTTCATGTAAAGGCAAGTTTGGTGGGTCGATTTTTCTCATAATCTTCGTAAAATGAAATGGCATGTTATTTATGGCCGCTCTTTAACTGCTATGGTTCTCAGCGTTTCATTCTGTACTGGGCGTGAAAGACCGCTTAATTTTGCTCAGAGGCCTCTCTATCAGGCTTGAGGTTTTTTTACGTGCCGTAAATCTACGAAATGGGACCCACGGCTTTACATCCCTTCCGAAGGAAGCCATGCTAAGGATTTTTACGCCTGAAAAAGTCCATCGTCCTCCGCCGGGTTTGAACCCGCAGCTTTGGGTATATGAAGTTAGTATGGTAACCATTACACCACGGAGGGCGACACATAATCTTCGTGTTGCATCCTTATAAACATTAGCAGAAATGGTCTTAATACTTGCTTCCTTGTAAATAGAAGGGAAATAAGGGGATATACCGGGCTAAAGCGATAGTCAAATCTTTTAATAGCTGGGTGTTACGCGTTTGAAATCCGTTTCTTTGCTTGTCCAGGAGTTTACAAATGTCCATATGAGAAAAGGTTAAGTATTTTAAAACTGAAACCAATAGCAAGGCATATATTGGCAATGGTCAACTCTACAATAAAAATGTATGAGACATAAATTGTGTGTTTTAAGGAGAACTACATTTTTTGTGTGGCAAGTTTTTGTTTATTTTTACGGTTTACTTGTTATGCAAAGTTCAGTAAAATTCATCCAGAATAAAGAGGTTTTTGTCATTTAAATATATTTAATATACGTTATTTTAATTGAGATTGTTAGAGCTATTTTTGAGAAAATATAAAGTTTCTAAATTATTTCCTCATAAAGGGTAGTTTGGCAAAATCTCCGAGTCCAATCCTTGGAACATACTAAACTTTAATACCAAGTCTGGTATTTTACCGACTTTTCGTTTTTGAGTTTTAGTGTTCACAGATACAGGGACCTTTTTCTGGAAATGGAAATGGCATTTTATTTATGGACGCTCTTTAACTGCTGTGGTTCTCAGCGTCCCATTCTATACTGGGCGTGAAAGACCACTTAATTTTGCTCAGAGGCCTCTCTATCAGGCTTGAGGTTCTTTTACGTTCGGTAAATCTATGACACGGGACCAACGGCTTTACTTCCCTTCCGAAGGAAGCCATGCTAAGGATTTTTAAAATCCATCGTCCTCCGCCGGGTTTGAACCTGCGACCTTGGGTATATAAAGTCAGCATGGTAACCATTACACCACGGAAGAAGACGACTGACCTTTTTCTGAAAATATTTTTGGACCCAAGGGAGCCTTAAACACGTATTTCCGGTGAAATCTCGGTATGGAATTTTAGGTGGAGTGCAATACCTCCTCTACCATTTTACTATGCACAATTTAGAGAAGTTAAAAATGATTATTTTTGGATACAGGGGAACCTAAAATTGTATTTCCAGTTGTACGCCGGCATCGAAGTTTTGTGTGAAATGCAATATCTTCCCTACCTATTTACTAAGGAGAGAAATGAACAATGTATATTTTCTCATAAGAACTGCTGTAATAAGTGTTTACTTTCTCTACTCGTACTGTGTACATTGTGTATAGAGAAGGTATTGCATTCCACCCAAAAATTCGATACCGAGATTTCACAGGAAATAGTCGTTTTAGGGTCTCTTGTAACCATAAAAAAAATGAATTTTTAGAAAAAAGATCCGCGCGCGCGTGTGTGTGTGTGTGTCAGTGAATACGATAACTCAAAAACGTAAACTCGGTAAAATAACAAACTCGGTATATAAGTAACTTCCAAGGATGCGACACGAAGATTTTGAAGAAAATCCCTCCACCAAAAATTACTCTTCACATAGAAAAAATTTCAAAATTTTTCATTTTTTGAAAAATGGCTCTAAAGATTTTGATTAAAATACCAAGATACTTGCATGGCAAATAGAATGTATATCTGCAATTTTCTGGGAATAGCCTCTAAAGATATCTTTATTTCCGATGAATGTTGCTGAATTTTGGAAACTAGTAAACCGTATGAGATAGACAAAAACTTACTACACAAACATGTAGATCCTGTCAAAATACACAATTTGTGTCATATGCATTTTTTCTTGGAGTTGGCCGTTTTCGAGATATTCCTTGTTATTGATTTCAGTTATAAAATGCTTAAACTTTTCTCATTCGGGAGCTTGTCAACTCCTGGCCACGCAAAGAAATGGACTTCAATCCAATAGCAACTATATTTTAAAACATTTAACTGTCAGTTTAGCCTAGTGCATTTCCTTATTACCCTTCTACTTATAAAGAAATTAAGTAATAAGACCGTTTCTGCTAATGTTTAGCATTAAATAGAAGAATAAGCGTATTAACAATAATTTGTTACAGAGACGTAAAGAACGTCTTGTAAATGGAGCACATCAGATTTTTTTTCTCTTAGAATTGGCCATTTCTGAGATATTTTATGTTATGTAAAAAAATTTTATAAGTGTTGGTTGAAGAAGTAAAACAATAACAGTCATCACCTAAAATGGATGTCTCGTCTCATCTTGGCTGGGCTTCTAACATTTAAACATTCTATAAAAGTTATCAGTCAATGTTAACGGAGGCTAGCCAGCACGATATAGCTATTTTCTGTAACAAGTAGATCACTTTCTCTTGCTATCCACAGTTTTCCACGCGACTGGGTTCAGAGCACATTACGGTCGTCAACACTGCGTATCAAGCGCCGTGTTATGTAACCATAAATTGGTAAGAGGAATCCTTTAATTTGGACATTTTACGGTTTACAGACACGTTGCATAAGGCGTTTACTTCACCCTTCTGATGACAAAGTAGATGCTTTAATTTTCGTTGTAAGAGTTTATGGAGTAACAAAGAATGAGCTTGGGTACGCTCCGACTGGCAGCAATTCGTGATAAATTGGAGATACCAGAGCTGTGGTTTCCAAACCGCGGGGGTGGGGTGAGTGATTGCCATTGATAAAACTCAAATCGGGAATTAATGGGGCCTACGTCACAGATCCTTCGATACACCACAGCAAACGTTAGTCTTTTGGGAAGATGAAGATGATACAGTTCCTCGCTGCAGTGGCAGATTCCCAAGCATACATTAAGGTGGCACATCTGTGAAATTTGAGCAAAACTCTGATATGACTACATCTCTGCAACAAATTAATGTTAACTACGAGATAAGCATTAGCAGAAATGATTTTATTACTTGCTTCCTTGTAAGTAGAAGGGAAATAAGGAAACACACTAGGCTAAAACCATAATCAAATATTTTAAAAGCTGGTTGCCATGTGGTTGAAATCCCTTTCTTTGTGTTGCCAGAAGTACTTTAAAGCTTAAATTGATAACATGGAATATCTAAAAAATGGTCAACTCCCCGAAAAAATCAATATGACATAAATCGTGTGTTTTAACAAGATCTACATTTTTTATGTAGTAAGTTTTTGTCTATCTATTAAAGTTTTTTTTTATTTATTGTATCTAGTTATAACCCGTGTTTAATCTAAAGATATATCTACCACGGGGTGTTTACAGTTTGTTTACATAAGAGTATAAATAAGATAAATATATTAATTCTTGAGTTGGTCGAAGATGAACTGTAGGAAGCTGGTAGCGTCGACCATGATGATGTGGTATTTCAGTATCTGGTGTAGTGGGAGTATAGCAGATCTTTCTCATAAGTTTACCAGTTATCCAAAATTCAGCAAAATGCATGCAGATAAAAGAGGTCCTCAGAGGCTATTCCCTGGAAATTCAAGATATATATTTTATTTGTCATGTAAACATATTTAATAAACTGTATTTAGTCAAAATTGTTAGAGCCACTTTTTAGAAACACAAAAGTAAAGAGTAGTTTGGGGTAGGGGGATTTTCTCAAAATTTTCGAGTAGCATCCTTGAAACACACTAAACATATACACCAGATTTGGCGTTCTTTTCGTTTTTGAGCTATGCTGCCCACAGACAAACACACATACACACCAAACACACACAGACCTTTTTCTAAAGGTTTTTTTGCTGTCTCAGCGGACATCAAATATATATTTTCGGTGAAATCTACATGGGATTTTGGGGTGGATACAATACCTTCTCTAGGTTCTATGTACATACGTGCTAAAGAAAGAAATTACTTATTTCACAATAAAACTATATGAATTCTAAACTTTAAGAAGATAACATCGTTTTTCCCCACTTGGCGCATTTAGCTACCAAGTAACTGAAGCTATAAATGTGTCCGGTAGACCCATGCTTATTAATAACATCCCCTACTTTAAACCTTATTTTTTCGAAAACTTTTTTCCAACATTTTTCCATACTCAAAATGTTCCACGCGATGTAATTTTCGTGTTCATTTGTTTTATAACTTTTATATTGCCTCTCAAAAGCACATTGAAGAAAATGGTCAAGTGGTTTTACGAAATAATGTTCCAATATTTAGAAATAAATTTTAAATGCTTAAAAAAAAAAGCATTAGTTTTGGAGAGAACGAAAAGTAACCATTTTTCTACACTAATTACTAGTGATATAAATTAATATAATAATACAGATCTATTTTTAAACTCATTTGCTGTAAAACTGGACTCTTTACGTTAATATTTTAAAAAATGCATCACGTAGCTCATTGTTAGTAGGAGTTAGACATTAAAATTATAATTTAAATAGCCATGCAAGCTAGAATTTTGATACGTGGCAGAAATATTATTATTATTGTTATTATTATTGCTATTATTATTGTTATTATTATTATTTATAATAAGTTGTATACATTTCAATAAGATATCTTGCATACTGTATTCTCCTATAAATTTCACAGATGCATCACCTTAATCTTATTCTTATCTTACCTTAATTCTTAATCATCTTATCTGTTAATTCAGAATACGTAATGCCTTTCAATGTGAAAAGGATATTTTAGGACTGAGTCCGTCCTCGATCCTCACTGTGAATGCAGGTCGGCGGTGTGCCAGTTGCACTAAACACGGGAGCTGGTCTGATGTGTGTAAACATAGGAGAGACATAACGTAGGATTGTTCAAAATACATTAAACCCTAAAATTTGTACTTCATTTTTGACAATTCTGTTAGTATGCGGACAAAGTGAGATACGCTTATGTCTTGTATTCATTGTTTTCTATGAAATATCAGATTATTTGCACTTATTCACCTCCCATCCTATATAAGCACGCTAATATGATGTTTGATGTTTATATATATATGATAACGTTTTGGGTTTTTAAAGATATAAATATTCAAAATAAAATATTTTCGATTTTTATTTGCAACTGCATGAATACCTATGTGTATGACTGTATTCGTATTTCTATGTTTTATGTGCGAAAATTCCGAAAGTAGAATGCAACTGGTCCACTTTTACTGGTCATGCAAGTTTTGTTCGACCTGAAATAACCTGTACCGGTTAATTAATTCCAAATGTATAGCAGGCGCTCTTTACAGGTTTGTAGTTGAAATTAAACTATATTGGTACACGCGATTAATGACTTCTTCAAAAAACAGATTTTTTTCTTTTATTTATGTGCCGTTTTGAACATCCCGGTTTCTCTTTTGGAACAATTGCACATGGCAATGGTATTCACATGTTTATCTTTGGTGAATTATCTTCAAGTAATACTACTATCAACACATTCAACTATTTACACATTCATACTCTCATTCATATTTCCAGATTCTGGGGAGGAACGGGAATAATTTTGGCTAAAGTAAAAGTCCCACACCCTATCGGGAATCGAACCCGGGATCCCTCACACATGGGCCGGCTAAACAAATGTTCCTTGCAAGGAACACGAAAAACTAACGGCCAAACTAACGTATCCAACACATTCTGACGTATTTAAAATGAATGAATCTTGATTCCTTTCTAAGAACTTAACAACAATGTAGGTTCAGATTGGATATGGGAGCAAAGTTATTATTGTCTCTACTATGTAACAGGAAAATATACTTTTTTATTATTGTTTCATTTATATATCCCCCACTAACATTTAAGGTCATATCGAGGGCTTTGCATTAGAAACAACTCGTCTGTAGGTTTTTTTTTTTTTTTTTAAGTTGGGTTTAAATCGTTTTATTTTCCTCAAACACCCATACACATGTACACACACACACACACACACACACATTCACTCTCACATATATACTTCCAGGCTCTTTGGGGGATAGGGAATAATTCTGTTTAAAGAAAAATTCCCCGCCCCAGCCTGCAATCGAATTCCTGGAAAATATTGTACTCCAGGCAAAAATTCAATTTTGTGATTTCAACAGAAATACACGTTTTGAGACTCCTGAATAAAAACAAAAAAATTAAACAAACAAACAAAAATGCTTACTTTCTCTACCCAGTACTATGTAGGTAGAGAAGGTATTGTGGTATCAAGATTTTATTGAAAATACATTATTTGAGGATTTATGGTTAAAAACATTTTTTAGAAAAAGCTCCTTTGTGTTTGTATGTGTGTGTGCATATTCTATGAACAACATAACTCAAAAACAAAAAAATCGGTTGAATAACCAATCTAGGCATTTAAATTTAATATCATCCATGGATGCAAAAATTTTCAGGAAATCCCCTACATCCGAAACTATTCTTTACACCAAATATTTTTCAAATATTCGATTTTCTTAGAAATGACTAACGATTTAGTCCAAGTTTGATATATAACCCATTTATCGTTTTTGAGTCATCTTGTTGACAGACACATAGACACGTCCGCATGTACACATACGCACTTTTTTATACAAGGGACCCTAAAACGTGTACTTCCAGTGAAATCTCGGTATCGAATTTCTGGGTGGAATGCATTGCCTTCTCTACTTATATACCATATAGGAAATAGAAGACTTTCGGCACGTAAAAGAACCTCAAGAATGATAAAGAGGCCTCTGAGCAAAACCAAACAGTCTTTCACGCCCAGTATAGAATGGGTCGCTGAGAACCACAGCAGTTAAAGTACGTACATAAATAGAACTCCATTTCCATTTTAGACTCACACACATACAAAATAAATTCTAAAATGTATTTTTTATTCAGAGAACCTCAAAACATATATTTCCGTTGAAATATAAACAGCCAATTATCGGTGGAAGACAATATCTTCTCGACCCATCTGTGTAATGTAGTGGTAGCGTGTTTGCCTCACATTCAACAGGTCGCAGGTTCGAATCTCGCTTAGGGTGAGTTACCCGGATAAGGTTTTTTCGGGGTTTTCCGTTATCCTGAGAAGACGAATGTCGACTAAATTTAAGCCCTATGGATCCCGAGATCATTTGAGTATCATTTTACCAATTCCATTCATCATCCGATATGACCAACCAGGTGAAAGGACGTTAAGCTAAGCAAATAAACAAAACATATCTTCTCTAACTACTATATGTATAGTAGATACGTGTAGATAAAGTAAAACTATTCAAACTATCGTGTTTGTGAAGCGTTGATGGACACTTGTTAGTTTTAACCTATAATTGGATCAATGGTTGTTTCCTGTTCTTAGTTCCGATGCTCAAATCAGTTTATATGCACTCTGTTAATGTCTAAGATCATATCGGAGGCTTTGAAAACAGTTTCTCATCAGTAATTTATGTTCACTTTCACATGACATGGTTATTTTGCCAGCCAATACCGCGCAAGCGCAGTTTATGCCTGCTAAAGACAATAGGTTTTAATTTTTTAAGAACTCACGAAAACCCATTGTTTAGCTTTATATCAACTATACTTTCCCACTGTAGTCATAACCGTTTGTTTTACAAGTATTTTCAGTGCCATGTACTATAAACTTGCTCTAAGTTTTATCTCTATCTACTTTTTGATAACAATACACACTGTAATTAGCCAAGTCCACATTCGTATTATTTGTGGTGCAGAGATTTTCTTGAAAATCTTCGTGTTGCAACACTGGAAGATACTAAACCTAAATACCAAGTTTGGTGTTCAATGGTTGAGCTATGCCGTTCACAGACACACGGACTCAGGGGACCACAAAACATATATTTTCAGTGAAATCTTGAATTCGAATTTTTGGGTGGAATACAATACCTTCTCTATCCACTATGTATATGGTACATATACGGGGCTAGAGAAAGTAAAAGGGGTGTTAAAATGTCCCAAGAAAAGAGAAGAAACAATCTGACTGGTGGCAAAGCAGTGCACGATCTACCATTGATAGGTGCTACAATCTATCATGTTGTTATTTTTTCTGGTGATAGACAAGTACACTTTCATCTTTCTCAATTAATTATTTATTTCACACTAGCCGTGTGTAGGACAGAAATTGGAAAGGTGACATACTCCGTGGCTCAAATCCCGACTGTGGCATTGAATTTTTAGTTTGACTCCACCTTTCCAATTCCAATCCTACACACGCTTAGTGCACAAGCGATAGTCTCGACCTTTAAAAGCCAGTCACTATGTGAAACAATTGAAATTCCAATCTCTTTGCTTACAGGAGAAAAATATCTTCCCGTTTGAGAAAAGTTTGTGGCTAAAATTGAAACCAATAATCCTGAATATCTCGAAAACAGTTAATTCTACAAAAAAGAAATGTATATGTCATAAATTGAGTGTTTTAATGAGATTTACATTTTTTGTGTAGTAAGTTTTTGTATATTTCTTATGGTTTGCCAGTTATACAAAAGTGATCCAGAATGAAGAGGTCTTCAGAGGCTATTCAAGATATACATTTCGTTTGTCATAAACATATCTTAAACGTAAGATGTTTTAATCAAAATCGTTAGTCATTTTTGAGAAAATCGCTTTTCGAAAAATGTTCCATGTAAAGGGTAGTTTGGGACAAGGGGATTTTCTTGAAAATCTTTGTTGCATCCATTCTTGGAAGACACCAAACTTAAATACCAAGTTTGGTATTTAACAGTCTTTTCGTTTTTGAGCTATGCTATCCACAGACACACACAGGACCATTTTCTAATTTCTTTTAATTCAGGGGGACCCAAAACATGTAATTCGGTGAAATCTCTGTACCGAATTTTGGATGCATTACAATACCTTTTCTATACACTATGTATATAGTACGTGTAGAGAAAGTAATTAATTAACTATCGTTGACCTAAATGTTGGTTAAAATATAACACCTGGGTCTTAGAGTATTTGTAAGTCGCAATTTAGTCACATCAAAATAATTTGAGATTTTCTTGTAATTTACCACAAAAAGCGCAAATCATTTGGGAATATAACCCACATCGGCAGCTGCCATTACATTGGTTAGAACAACTGAACGGATCCAAGAGATCCGTGTTTCAAATCCCGGCTTTGGCATTGAATTTTTCAGTCTCATTCTGCCTTTCTAACTTTTGTCCTGCTCACGGCCAGTGTGGAAGAAAAAGTTATTGACAATAGAATAACTGTTACACATTTTGTCATCCGCCGTTGCTATGACATCAAACAGATATGCAACATATCTTATCCTAGTACTACATAATACATTAATAACATAAATATAAATATAAACATAAATACAATAATGGATACTTCTGTTAATAACGCCTTGCATCTTTAACTACCGTATCCTTTACCGTATTAAAATACTTTTAAAGTTTGGATATATCCGTTTATTACTTTCTCTACACGTACTATGTCATAGTGTATGGAGAAGGTATTGCACTCCACTCAAAAATTGGATACCGAGACTTCACCGAAAACATATGTTTTAGGGTCCCATGTATCCAAAAATACCACATTTTCAGAAAAAGTGTGTGTGTGTGTCCGTGTGTCTGTGAACGCGATAGCTCAAAAACAAAAAATCGCTAAAATACCAAACTTGGTATTTAAGTTTAATATCTTCCACGGATGTGACACGGAAGATTTTTAGAAAATCCCCCCACCCCAAACTACCCTTTACATAAGCTTTTTTCGAACATTTTGATTTTCTCAAAATGGCTCAAACGATTTTGATTAAAATATCATATATTAAAGACATTTACCTGACAAATAAAATATATTAACTTGAATTTTCTGCGAATAGCCTCTGAATGCTACTTTATTCTGGATGAATTTTACGAGATGTTGCATAACTGCTAAATCGTAAGAGATAGACAAAAACTTACCACACAAAATATGTAAATCTCGTGGATTTGACCATTTTGTAGATATTCCTTGTTATTGTTTTCAGTCTTAAACTATCTAAACTTTTTACATATGGGAATTTGGCAACTCCTGGCAATGAAAAAAAAAATTGATTTCATCCACATGGCAACCAGCTTTTAAAAGATTTGACCATATTTTTAGCTTAGTGTATGTCATTATTTCTCTTCTACATACAAGAAAGCATTTCCAATAATGTTTATCTTGATTAGCATGAAGTAGATAGAAGAATTTAACAATAATTTGTTACAGAGATGTAGGGAAAGTTATGTGAATGGAACACATCAGATTTTTTTTCTCTATGTGCCATTTATGAGCAGCAAGGTTATTAATAAATAGTACAAAGCATATTGGCGTTGTTTTCAGAATGCCATTGAAGTCTAATATAATCTCTCTTATTTTACAATGCGCAGAAAAAAGTGAATCCTCAAAGTGGCCGACAGTATCGCGTGTCGCGATTGGCTATCAGCCAGATTATATAGATTTATTGCCATTGTGACAAATGCTTTAATGCTTATTTTCTGATCACGCCTCTAGACAAACAAGCCTTTCGCATCTGTATGACAGATCACACACGTGCAATCTGCACCCTGGACGTCTGCGGAAACACAAGTGGAGAAATCCTAAATGTTAAAATCACGATAGTACAGATCTCAGCAGTTGCCTAGCAAACGCGTTTCCTTTCTAGCTTTATTCCAGAATTGTGTTCATGTTCACTGCAGCCGATATATTTTTCTCAGAGTAAACTTTTAACGATTCTATCTTTAATTCAGTAAAAGTTCTTAAGAGTTGCATGATAATGGCTCATAAGCAATGAAAAATATCCTAAGAGATTTTTACTTTGTCTAGCACGTATGTACGTTCTGTACATAGTAGCTAGAGAAGGTATTATATTCCACCCAAAAATTCGACATGGATATTTCACCGAAAATATGTTTTGAGGTCACCCTGATGGGTTCCATTCACATGAATTTCTCTACCTCACTGCAAAAAAAATATTGTTAAAAAGCTTATGCTTCTATTTACTTCATGGTAATCGACAACAAATTAGCAGAAATAGTCCTATTACTTGCTTCCTCGTAAATAGAAGCGAAATAAGGGAGTACCATAGATTAAAGTGACAGTAAAAAGCTGGTTGCTATGTGACTAAAGTTCCTTTGTTTATATGGACAGGAGTTGACAAATTCCTGTGTGAGAAAAGTGTTAAGTTTTTCAAAGCTGAAACCAATAACAAGGAATATCTAAAAAACGATTAACTCCACGAAAAAAATTATGTTACATAATTTGTGTGTTTCAACGTGCTCTACATTTTTGTGTGGTAAGTTTTGTCCATAACTTACGGTTTAGCAGTTATGCAAAATTTCGTAAAATTCATCCAGAATAAAATAGCCTTCAGAGGCTATTCCCAGAAAATTCAAGATATATATTTTATTAGTCAGGTAAATATGTATATACGGTATTTTAATCAAAATCGTTAGAGCCATTTTTGAGAAAGTCAAAATTTTCAAAAAAAGTTCCATGTAAAGGATAGTTGGGGGTGGGGACATTTTCTTGAAAATCTTCGTGTCGCATCGTTGGAAGCTACTGAACTTAAATACCAAGTTTGGTATCAACGGTCTTTTCGTTTTTTAGCTATGCTGTCCACAGACACACACACACACACCACGCACACAGCGCGGACCTTTTTCCATTAATTCTTTTTTTTTTTAATTTAGGGGGACCCAAAACATGTATTTCCGGTGAAATCTTGGTATCGAATTTTTGGGTGCATTACAATACCTTCTCTATACACTATGTACATAATACGTGTAGAGAAAGTAAAAAGAAGCATTTTAGAAGAAGCTCCGTGTGTGTCTGTGTTACACTCACATGACTTTCTCTAGCTGCTCTACAAAACTCCCACAAAAGATTATTCTTCTTTGTACACAATGCTAATCATGATAAATGTTAGCAGAATGTTATTACTTAGTTCCTTATAAGTAGAAGGGAATAAGGGAATGCACTATGCTAAAGTGATTGTCAAATGTTTTAAAAGCTATCGTTATGCGAATGTCATTGCAAATCATTTCTTTGCTTGGCCAGGAGTAGGAAAAAAGAAAAACAGACACTTCCTGTGTGAGAAAAGTTTAAGTACTTCACAATTGAAACCAATAACAATGAATATCTCGAAAACGGTTACCTCCACAACAAAAACGTAAAGGACAAAAATTGTGTGTTTTGTCATGATGTCATTAGAGCCATTTTTAAGAAAATCAATTTTCGAATTTTTTTCGATGTAAAGGGTAGTTAGTGGTCGGGGGATTTTTTTTGAAAATCTTCGTTTCGCATCCTTGGAAGATACTAAACCTAAATACCAAGTATTTAACGGTATTTTTGTTTTGGGGCTATGCTGTCCACAGACACACACACGGACCTTTTTTTAAAAATGCTTTTTTCGGACCCCAAAATATATATTTCCGGTGAAATCTCGGTATCGAATTTTAGGGTGCATTACAATACTTTCTCTATCCCTATGTACATTGTACATATGGGGCTAGAGAAAGTAAAAATATATATCTTGAATTTTCTGGGATTAGACTCAGAAGATATCTTTATTCTGGATGAACTTTACCTAATTTGTATAACTGGTAAACCGTAAGAGATAGACAAAATCTTACTGCACAAAAAATGTAGAGCTCGTTAAAACACACAATTTATGTCATATGCATTTTTTTTCTCGTGGAGTTGACCGTTCTTGAGATATTCCTCGTTATTGTTTTCAGTTTTAAAATAATTATACTTTTCTCATACGGGAACTTGTCAACAAGAAACGGATTTCAATCCCAGAGCAACCACATTTTAAAACATTTGACCATCGGTTTAGCCAAGTGTATTCCCTTTATTTCCTTTCTACTTATATATAAGGAACTAAGTAAAGAAACCGCTTCTTCTTATGTTTATCTCAATTGGCATGAAGTAAAGAGAAGAACAAGCTTATTATCAATACCTAATTTTTTACAGAGATGTAGAGAAACTTCATGTGAATCTAGCACATCATATTTTTATTCATTATGACTCACTGTTGGGATCTGGGATAAAAAAGAAAACAATATACTTTGCTTCAAATATTGCTGCTGTTTTCCGAGATCCAAAACTCGTTGAAGTAACTTCCGCTGTGCTTCCTCGAGAAGCAGTCAAGAGCATCGCTCCTTTAGGGTTTTAAGAATTGCATTTCTCATTACAAGTTAAACACAAGGTCGAGGAATCGCCGGCCAGGTGCATGCTTACTAGTCGCTATGTTTGCCACCATCCATCAACCTGTATGCGAAGATTTTTATAAACCTTCAGGTGTTTGTGTGGCTACTTCATCATTCAGGCAACACGGTGACAGGTGTTGGTAAGAAACATAGTAATAGGGGAAGCTTTAGGAAATCCCTTTGAACATTGGCCCCTTCTTCTTATTCCTCCTCCTCAGACACTTCCGTCCGTTGAAGTCTCGTTCGTCCGTTCGTTTCTACAAGCAATGATAACCCCGTTTCTGCGGTGGAGGCACCTTGCGGAGTTCTTTTTTTTTTTTTTTTTTTTTTCTAATCTCCATGGACGCTCTCTAACTGATGAGGTTCTTAGCATCCCATTCTTTATTGGGCACGAAAGATCGTTTAACTTTGCTCAGAGGGCTCTTTATCAGGATTGAGGTTCTTTACACGCCGTAAATCTACGACACAGGATGAGCGGCTTTACTTCCCTTCCGAGGGAAGCAGTGCTAAGGAATTTTACAACAGCAACAAAAATAATTCATCGCTCTCCACCGGATTTAAACCCACGTCCTTGGGAACTAGAGACTAGCATGTTACCCTCAGACCAAGAAGGACTACTCCAGCGGGCGGTGTTCGTTACCTTTGATGGTGGATTGATAATGAGAGGTCTTACAGCTTTTGCCATAGACTACGAACCACTTCAGCCTTGGGTATACTCCGCAAGAGCTATTCAGAGGTGAAGGCTTGGATAGGGCCGACTTAATATCGACACTCCAGAGCCAGCATTCGAACCACGGATCCTCAGCACGAGAGCCGTGAACAAAACCAGAGACAACATTCTACATATATCTTGTTCATTCTATTTTTTTTTTCTCTCTCTCTCTATTTAACGTCATTTTAACTCCGTGATCTTATTGCGATGGTTTTTATCGTGATACTCGTTTAATCTGTATGGTGGGCAGTAACGTTCGTGGTCTTTTCCCCGCGTCCATAGCACTTTCACTTCGCGTCAAGAAGACGTTGTAAGGGTGTCATGCAATCTGGCGATTTTTCGTCATCTGATGGTATACAGTCGGCCTTCTAAGCTCCATGCCTAAATATTAGATTAATTTTGTCCGCGACAAGAAAATGGCGCTGGGGTACCGTCAGATCTAGCTACTTTTACTATCAGTGGATAGATGGCAGCGTAATCACCATCTATTTTTAAGTTTTACTGTTGTTTTTAGACTAAAGATGGAACTTTGAGAGGTGATATTAAATATAAAATCCGGTATTCACCTTAATAACTGATGGAAACTACAAATAAAACTCAGCCAGTGTGGACAGCCCACGGAATTTGAACCGAGGACTCCCCGAATGCAGGCCATAGACGTTAACGCCTGAGTCATCCCGCTCGGTTGTTTATTCCATTGTTTTATAGAACATCCCATACTTCTCATTCCCTTTTGATCGCAAATTCCGAAGTAAGATAGCAGTTTTTACTTTCTTCGTTACTTGTCAATATCTGAACTGCACCCAAAACTTAGATTTGGAGATGTAAATACATGATTTGAGGACCTCAAAATACAAAAGTAATAATGTGTGCGTGGGTGCGTGCGCTTGCATCGTAACATGTACGGAATTTTGAATGAATACCAAACGTTGTATTAAAGTTTCTAAACTTTGTATTCTTCCAAGAATGGAGAAGATAATAATTTTCAAGAAACCTCACTAAACCAAATACCTTTATACGAATTATTTTTCGTGTTTTTACTGTCTCAAAATTACTAATGATTTTGATTAAAATGCACAAAAAATCTGTGTATTATTAATAACAAGTAGTGTATACTTTGGATTTTCAGTAAATAGTCAGTGAAAGCTATTTAGTTAATTTTGTAAAATATTTTGTAACTGGTAAGCTGTAAGAAAGAGACAAAAACATGGTACATAAAATGCATCAAAATAATGTTATTTGTTTTTTAACCTTCTAAATGCAGCTATTTCAGGTTTATCTCAAATAAAATTAAGAAGATAGGAAAATAAACTTACGTAATTTGTATATCTACTAATATACAATAGTTGTATAAAATCATGTGAATGTAACATAGGATGTTTTATGATATTCTTTTTATCATTTGAATTATATCCCAACACTGACACTATAAGGGCAGTATTGTTATCAGATGCTATATGTAAACGACGTCATACACATAATGCACTGTTTTCATCAATTTGAAGAAGAGCTGTGGTTTGAAATGACATTAAATATATTTTGAGTTGATCTTTTAAGGGTATGTATGACAGAAATTTCATGAAAAATCACCAAAAAAATCAACTTTTTTACTTTAATTTCATAAAATAATTTAAACTTCTGAATACAAAAAAGCTATAATTGACCACCAAGAGCAAGTTTTAAATTTCTGAAGTCACTGGATTAGATGTGAAACTGGACTTGGCAAGAAGAACTTCGTTCGACGAATATAATTCACACCATGCAAAATAAAAAGAGAGTTATTCAGAAGCTAAGCTGCAATGAAGAAAAGAACAGAAAAGTCAGCAGCAGAGAAGAGAGGAAAAGAAAGCTGAGAGTCCAGCCTTCCAACTTGGTGAATTTTAATGTGAGCCATGCAATCCAATATTTCCTTGGTTTCTCGCTATTGATATTATCAGCATTTTTCTTCCTGTAAAATGCTCCTTGCCAGGCAGTTTTTCTTTACATATATAAAAGTTGCTGTACATGTTCACAGAAGTACAATAAATAAAAACTGTTCAAGATTTTTCTGTAAGATGTATTTAAGATATGTTTTCAATTTTCGAAAACAAAAATTATACTTTTATGACAAAACCCCTTATGCGTTCCATTCATATGACTCTCTCTACATCGCTGTAACAATTTATTGTTTAAAATCATATTCTTTATCTACTATATATAATCGAGAAAAACATTAGGAGAAATAGTCTGAATTACTTGCTTCCTTGTAAGAAGAAGGAAAATAAGGGAATACACTAGGCTAAAACGAATACCAAATCTCTTAAAAGCTGGTCGCCATGTGGTTAAAATCCGTTTCTCTGCAGGCCCAGGTGTTTACAACTCCTGTGAGAAAAGTTTAAGTATTTTAAATCTGAAACAAATAGTAAGGAATATCTAAGAAATAGTCAATTCCACGAAAGGAACGTGTATGACATAAACTGTATGGTTTTACGCGATCTACATGTTTGTGTAGTAAGTTTCTGTCCAACTCTTACGATTTACCAATTACGCGAAATTAAAAAATAAAAAAAAAAAAAAAAAAGGCATTTAGAATAATGCGGTATTTTAATCAAAATTGTTAGAGACATTTTTTAAAAAATCAATTTTTTGAAAATCTTTCCATGTAAAGGGTAGTTTGTGGTAGGAAGATTTTTCTCAAAATCTTCGCTTCTCATCCCTGGAAGATACTAAACTTTTACAGACCCACGCACGCACAAACATAGACACGTACCTTTTTCCAAAAATGCTTTTTTTTTATACAGAGGATCCTAACGTGTATTTCTGGTGAAATATCGATATCGAATTTTTGGGTGGAGTGCAATATTTGCTCTATACACTATGTACATAGTACGCGTAGAGAAAGTAAAAAAATCAAATTCATAACTTTAAACATTTTTGAAGTCTAAACTAAAGAAGACACAGAGAAACCTAGGGCAAACTCAAAAAGCAGATTTATTGTGAACCTAGTTTTATTAGACCAAAATTTTAATTTTTATGTCTCAATTGACTTTTTGGAGACATGACAAAAACATAAACCAATTTGATCATAGCTTCCAAACCATTTGAACAAAATTGATGAAATTTGCATTGTATCTTATTTGTATTATATTACGTGTGTTATAAGTTTAAAAAGGTTGGCATTATTAGTGTGGAATTTCAAAATTTCATTCATATAAGTCCTTAATGTGTATGTTATAATCGGATAACCTAGATTGCTTTGTATGCATTCCTTGACATAAAACATATCTTTTGCAAAGTAGACATGTAATATGATCTTGACTGATATATTTGACAGCAATATACATGTTGAAGTTACTGTTAAGATAATAAAATTGTGAACATCTCCCCTTGAGGAATATATTACATAGCATAGTAGGTCAGGAGAAGGTGTATCTCATCCTTGAACAAAAGTATCTTGTTTGTGGCACGGGTGGGTGCTGCATGGTCATCCTAAAGGTTAACCTGCGGGAAGTAAACCAACAGTATCCTTCAGTTTTCTCTGAAGGCTAATGGACCATTTCAAAACTTTAACTTCCTGTTTCCGACATTGCTCCGCCTACAGGAACGCATTTGTTAGTGATTCAGTCTTGAAGCGGCGTGTATTGACACTGTTATTCTGTTTTAAGCTAGTTAAAATAGTGGAGCGTACTTACTTGTTATGCTTATTATTAGTATTAAACAAATTATCATCCCCGAAAAACACAAAGCTCTTTGGTATACATTTTTACCACTGAGTAAACATTTTTTTTTTTTTTTTTTTTTTTTTTTTTTTTTTTTTTTTTTTGTAGTTTAACGTCCTTTAACCTGGTTTGGTCATATTGGACGATGAATGCAATTGATGATATGATGCTCAAATGATCTCGGGGTCCATGGAGCTTAAAGTTACTCGACATTCGTCTTCTCAGGATAAGGGAAAACCCCGAAAGAAACCTTACCCGGGTAACTCACCCTAAGCGAGATTCGAACTCGCAACCTTTTGAACGTGAGGCAGACATGCTACCACCCAGGCGGGCTTAGTAAACATTTTATCTGAATTTAAAACTGTTTATAATATACTTTGTGTTTATATGTTTCATTTGCATAGCCCCCTTTAACTTCTAAGGCATTGGCTTGGTAATTTTTTACTCTGAACGTGCCGGTCCTCATGGCCACGCTCGCTAAAGTGTCTTGCTTTAGTGTTTCGTGGCGCAGGGGATCGTGGGTTCGAGTCCTGCCTTGGCCATGCGTGTTTATATGTTTGTCAAATATGTCTATGTGTGTGTATTGTAACAGCAAAAATCAGTATATCTTAGGAAATATAAAAAAGACGGGAGTTATAGAAAAAAAAGGATGAAAGAACAAAAAACGTCGGGTTTCTTTACGTAAGTTTTATTATCTTGTAAACTGAACACAATAATATTCACTCCTGCATTCATAATATCAGACTTTGTGAAGAATAAGGAGTGATTCTGGATAAAGACAATAATGTAGGAATTAAATTTCCTTCAAAAAATTAAAAGATGTGATATTTTATATACAAAATATATAAATGATAGTATAAACATTACAATTAAAACGATCTATTATAAAATTAATAATGAATAGCTTGCTAAAACTATTTAAACACAAATTCAAAATCTTAACATTACTCCACTGCCGGGAATCGAACAAGGGACCTCTTGGCTGAGATGAATATAATATTCTTATAATTATGTTTGTGGTTGGGTTTTTGAAACTGGAATTCAATTTTTTAAGAATTAACATAGAACATTATTGGTACAGTTTCTTAACAATTGCTATAGCTGGAGATGTGAAATGTGTTAAGGTGTAGAATATGTTAATTCTCATACTTGGTTAAGAGTTTTCTTTTTCTCGATTGTTTTCATTAATTGAAAGAAAATTATATACTTTGAACAAAATAACCAACATATTTACATAAAACACAATCCCTCCACAAGGATTCGTTCTCAATATCAGCCTTATCTTGGATGCCTGAAGTGAGAGTTTTATCTGTATTAGGAATGCTGTTAAAAACAAGTGACTTTTTTGTCTAAATAATCTTAAAAAATATAACTTAAGCAAACAAAAGTTTCAACCTAAGAAAGTAAGAAACTTTTAAGAAGTTATTTTCAAATTTATAACCCTTAGATGAAAAATCTGATGTGTTCCATTCACATGACTTTCTCTACATCTCTGCAAAAAAGCATTGTCAAAAAGTTTAGGCTTCTATTTACTTCACGCTAATTGAGAAATTGTTAGCAGAAATAATCTTCTTACTTGCTTCCTTGTAAGTAGAAGGGAAATAACGAAGTACCATAGATTAAAGTAATAGTCAAAAGCTGGTTGCTATATGACTAAAGTCCTTTGTTTGTATGGACAGTAGTTGACAAATTCCTGTATGAGAAAAGTATAAGTTTTTCAAAGCTGAAACCAAAAACAAGGGATATCTTAAATACGATCAACTCCACGAAAAAAAAATGTATATAGCATAAATTGTGTGTTTCAATTTGCTCTGCATTTTCTCTGTGGTAAGATTTTGTCCGTCTCTTACGGTTTAGCGGTTATGCAAAATTCCGTAAAAATCATCCAGAATAAAGTAGTCTTCAGAGGCTATTCCCAGAAAATTCAAGATATACATTTTATTTTTCACTTAAATGTCTTTAATATACGACATTTTAATCAAAATCGTTAGAACTATTTTTGAGAAAATCAAAATTTTCGAAAAAACTTCCATGTAAAGGGTAGTTTGGTGTGGAGGGATTTTTCTCAAAATCTTCGTGTCGCATCCCTGGAAGATACTGAACTTACATACCAAGTTTGGTATTTTACCGACTTTTCGTTTTTGAGTTATCGTGTTCACAGACACACGGACACACTGACACGGACACACACACACACACACACACACACACACACACACACGGACCTTTTTCTGAAAATCCTTTCTTTGGATACAGGGGACTCTAAAATATATATTCTCGGTATCGAATTTTTTGGTGGAGTGCAATACCTTCTCTATACACTATGTACATAGTACGTGTAGAGAAAGTAAACACTTATAAACTATACTGCATATGATATATTTTTAAAAATTTTAAACCTTCTTTTAGAAAGTTCTAACACAAAACATAATTAACATAAGGTAAATTTTAAAGAAGAGAACATTTTAAATACAGAAAGAATCGACTACCTGTAATTAGTGGTCAAAATGTGTTTAGCATTTTTTTTCCAAAAACATTCGTTTCTATATTGGTGATCATAAAAAGAGCCTCGAGAACTCAATGAGGAGGCATATTGAAAATATGTTTTTTACAAACTATATATTTATGTCGAACGTTTAGAAACTAAAAAAAAACAACAGAAAATTGAACTTTAAACTTCAGTAGTTCTATTCCATGCTACTAGTCTGCCAACATAAACGTGGCAAATACAATCTGAGAATGTTTCAACTTACAACAGAGTAATAATCCACAATGAATTAAAAATACAAAGAATTATATTGTACTTGTTTCATACTATGCTTAAGCATATTTTTAAAACATAACTACAAAAACCTGATGTGTTCCATTCACATGACTTTCTCTATATCTCTGCAATAAATTATTTTTAAAAAGCTTATGCTTCTATTTACTTCCTGCTAATCGAGAAAAAATTAGCAGAAATAGTCTTATTCCTTGCTTCCTTGTAAGTAGAAGCGAAATAAGGCAGTACCATAGGTTAAAGTGATAGTCAAAAGCTGGTTGCTATGTGACTGAAGTTCCTTTGTTTGTATGGACACGAGTTCACAAGGTCCTGTATGAGAAAAATATAAGTTTTTATAGCTTAAACCAAAACCAAGGAATATCTCAAAAACAATCAACTCCACGAAAAAAATGTATGCAACATAAATTGTGTGTTTTAATGTGCTCTACATTTCTTGTGTGGTAAGTTTTTGTCTCGCTCTCTTACGGTTTAGCACTTATGCAAAATTCCGTAAAATTCACTTAGAATAAAGTAGTCTTCAGCAACTATTACCAGATAATTCAAAGTATACATTTTATTTGTCAGGTAAATATTTTTAATATACGAAATTTTAATCAAAATCGTTAGAGCCATTTTTTAGAAAATCAAAACGTTCGAAAAAAGTTCCATGTAAAGGGTAGTTCGGAGAGGGGGATTTTTCTCAAAATTTTCGTGTGACATTCTCGGAAGATACTAAACTTAAATACCAAGTCTGGTATTTTACCGGCTTTTCGTTTTTGAGTTATCGTGTTCACAGACACACGGGCACACACACACACATGGACCTTTTTCTGAAAATACTTTTTTTGGATACAGGGGACCCTAAACATATATTTCCGGTGAAATCTCGGTATCGAATTTTTTGGTGGAGTGCAATCAATACATTCTCTATACACTATGTTCATAATGAGTATAGAGAAAGTAAAAATTAGAAAATTATAATAGAAATGTTCGTTTAGCGCATCTACAGTAAATCTCAAAGCATTCTAAAACCGAATACCACACAACACAATAGAACGAAATTCAAGTTTATATTATCATGTTATGAACGGTCGGCGCATCTTATTTTAAACATTAGTTCTAATTTAAATTTTAATCAAAATAATGGAATTTGTATATAGTGAGGAACAGAACATATTATGCAATCGAAAATAGGGTTTAACATTTGCTATCGAATCCAATCTCGCTTTTAGATCAATCGTAAATATAATTGTTTTTGCAATTGCGTAAATAGCTATTATTTAAAATGAAAGGACGCTCATATTTGGTATGAATTTTCACTTTAGTACTGAAAACAATTCTTTTAGATTTAACTATTGTGTTCTTAAAATTCTTGCTGTTTGTTTTAAGTTACGTAATAACGTTTCAATTACCATTATTGTCATTTGAAGAACTAAATCTATGAAAAAGGATGCATTGCTGAATGTATAGTTTTATTAATTTCCTTAAATGTTCACTGATCTTACAGGTTAAAAAATTTCCTCCCAAAAGGTTATTTACCCAAGTTAAGCGCTTTGGTATCTCAAAATGCGGAAGAAATAAATTCGGTGTTTCTTCTCTTCAGCGATTGTTATTCATTCTGTGGGCCTTCACTGACAGACACGCAGTTCCAGTACAAGCCTCACCGTAAATCAAGCACCTGACTCGATTTAGGAAGAGAAACCCGTTCCACGTTTGGTTACAAATTGTAGAAACAATGAACAAATGGTACTGCTATGCGATCTAAAGTTGAATTTGAGAGTACCTTGGGTGCGAACTAGCGTTTACGGGGTAGAAAAAAAAAAGTGAAAAATCGGTAGGGCGATGGCATAGCGAAAGCGAACGTAGAAAATTAGAAAAACTTTTTGATGTTTCACGTTATACCTTTCAGTGCTAGTAGTTTACGATTTAAGAGATTTGAATATTATTTTAATATTAAGTGAAAATTTCAATTTCCGAAACTTGCCGAGTGATAATTTTCACGAAATTTTAAAGTTATTTTAATCCCGTGTGTCATAAATATTTTTATATTTCTTTTCACACAAATGGTGCTAGGCACCTAGTTGGTTGTTTTGGAGATAATGGATAGAAATAAATTGAAATAGAGTGTAGAGTATAAGGGTAAACTGAAAAATGTGCGAAAAGGAAGAAATAATTATTTGTGAAGACGTTTAATGTGTTCACAGAGTATAAGGATTTTTTCTCTATTTTACGCCACTTTAACTACTTGGTCGTATTGAGTTGGATTTGTTAGGAGAACCCTTGTGGTGGTGTGTGGAGGACAGTTAGCCTTATAGATCTTATGTCCACAAAGGCATAGCAACTGTACCTCTGCATATGTGATGAGCACATGAAACTTCTACCATGTCCACAAGAGCATGTGCATAGAAACTGTGCCTCTGCTTCTACACGTGCTCTACCTGCTTTCGTTATCTGTAAATAGTGTTTTAAATTTAAAGTGCAACTTTGGGTCGTGATGTTACATTTCCAATCCGGTATTTATCTGGCGACTGAGGGAATCCACGGAAAAACAAACAAGTTAAAAAAAAAATTCAGATTGGTCGGGATTTGAGACTTCCCGAATGCGGGCTCTAGACGCTTGAGCTATTCCATTAAGTTGTAGTGAATTAATTGTAGCCATTCCTAGTAACGAAGACATTAAAGCGCCAACAGCTACACTCTCGGCTATGACATCTACAACCATCCAAACTCATTCTGGTAGAATCTTAACAAGACAGCAATAACACTTAGGTTCACCACGATCCTAACAGATGACACCGTTGGACGGACTCCTATACAACTTATTATTAAATGAAATAAAAAGAGTCTAGCAATACGCAATGAAGTAAAGCCGGTATCTAGGTTGTTGGAAACTACAAAACAAACAACAGATAACCATCCTAATATTTTCCCTTCAACATTCTTAATTGGATTTCTAAACGTCTACATGTACGGGGAAGAAGAGGGGAAACTTATTGTAGTTCTAGTCCCTACTTATTCGCTTGTTAACTGTTTAATGTTTCACTTTCATTAAAACACTAAAATAATGAAATCTGATATTATGTATTTTCTTGCGTGCCTAATGAGAGAGAGAGCGGGGGGGGGGGCTTGTTCACAGTTTCACTGGATTTATTACAAAAACATATAAAGTTTCCTCTGAAATGAGAAACTATAATTTAACTATTATACCAATATCTAGATGTCTGTTTTGGGACTCTGTTGCTGCCTTTTAATTAATTTGTGTTTTCAAGCACTTAAGTTGCCGTAGCATTTTAAAATCATTGAATTAAGATAACAGTTAATTCCTCAGTTATATTATAGATAGACCAATCCAATCTAATTTTATATTGATTTTAAACTGTGAGGAATATTATGTCTCAAGGTTTGTTGCATTTATATTTATCTAGATTTTTATTTGGTCTAGCCAATTTCCATTCGGCTTCATCTTCTTAGTGGTCATTTAAAAATTATTTTTCGTTCTTTAACTAGCGCTTGTGTCCATTTCAAATGACCTTCTGTTCTTAGTATTCTCAATGCGTTTTTGGTCTCTTCTTCATGCTTAGCTTCTTTTAAACGGACAATTCGAGCCAAACAATGAATGTGCAAATGAGCTCGGAAACTTAAGACACTAAAACAACCACAAATGGCCTCAATCAAGGACCAAACAGGCAGCACGATTATTTGAACTCTGGTTCACAGCGTGAGAGACTCCTTTTTGCGTCTCCAATTCACTCACTCTCTGTAGGCTCATGGTGAGTCAGGTGTCACCGCTATGTGCCTGCTCGTTAGAGAGCTTTACACAGCTAAGAAATGGTTTAGGATGCTTGTAGAAAGTTAGGCAGGTTTTCAGGTTGAGGGTGTTACGAGGTTCTGCTATGTTTATATCCTCGTTAACAGTTGCCGCTTCAGCATCCTTGCTGCTACTCCGTTGGTGTACTATAGTAACGAAAAGTGGTCATGTTGAATTTTGATGACTGCTCCCATAGGAAGAGAGGAGTACTTCGTTCAGCCTTTTAGGCGTTGGTAGGTTTAATGCTTGATGTAATGTTCTGTGGGTCAATAGTCCCCAAAGATCTGACAAGAGCGTTTTCTTGATTGAATATGGCGTAAAATGTTGAGCCCGGCGCCTTATCATATCCTCCACATATGAAGCATCGTGTAGTAGCCTCATTGGAAAACGACGGTAGACAGAATAAATGGACCGGATACCCTTCTCCGTCCACTGTAACCAGAGAACCCAGGAGTCTGCTTCCATGCCCCACACTTCGCAAGCATAGAGCGTCAGAGGGAGTATTATCGCCTTTTAAAAACGTAGCTTTAAATGGACCGGCATGGGGGAAACCAGAACAAGTTATAAGGCGGCCACCGTTCATTGTCACCCGCACGTGTTCACGAAAAGTTAGGTCATTATCAAGAGTGTTCTTCACGGTTTAAACAATTGCAATTTTCGTCAATGATTTATGTCTACCATTGCCCAAATCTGTTCACTCCAATGCAACAACATGTTTAACAAAGTGATGATTAATGACTGCGCAAGTCAGCTTGGAGTTCAAAGAGTTCAGAATTTTCAGTTGAACATTTTAGCATACGTAAACCGGGGACACAGGCGTCACCATAAATTTTCATAAGAGCTAAAATCGCCATTATTCAAAACATGGCTATTGTTAATTATTATTTGATTACTACACCAAATAATTCCTAAAGTATGTTAGTTTAATGGCTCGTCATATTACAAGAATAACATAATAAAGAGCTAAGCGCATAGTACACTTAATCTCATCAAGCAAATAACATTTCGTTATATTACATAAAACTGTTTTAAATATTGCATATCTGATTATTATACCATGCGAACCCGGTATTATAATGATGCCTTTTTCAGTAACTTTGTGTTATCTGTGTACATTTAGCGATCTTTAGCAATTTGATATCTTACTGAAGCTCGGCAGATCTTAACACTTAATAGAAATACTAAATCAATGCATCTCTGAAATTACATCTCCCGAGTTCTCTTAACACTCGTAACTGAAAATGTTCACCATGTATTACTCATAATATAAAATAAATGGAAATTAGAGCATCCTAATAAGTTATATCAAACAGTATTGAAATATTTGTATTAGTAATTGAGCATTTGATATATTAATATAAAATGAAATATTTATAGTACTAAGTTTTTTCTTTCTCTAGTACGAATGTAAAATGTACAATGTACATGGTAAACATTGTATTCCACTTAAATATTCAATCCAAAGATTTCACCTGATGTTTATTCTTCGGATAAATTAGAAATTCAATTGATAAAATCATTAGCAGAAGTAGATTCAATTGCAATATATGTTTTAAGGACTCCTGAATAAAAAAGAAGCATTTTAGAAAAAGTTCAGTGTGTGCGCGTGAGTGTGAGCGGCATAAATCAAAACTGAGAAGTCCGTTAAACACCAAACTAGGTATTTAGGTTTAATATCTTCCAAGGATGCGGCACAAAACTTTTCAGAAAATAATCCCCCCAACCCAAACTACCCTTTACGTGGAAAATTTTTCGAAAATGTTGATTTCTCAAAAATGGCTAACGATTTTGATTAAAATTTCGTTTCGTAATCGGCCTACCTTCCCCATATTTGTAGGACTGACATCCCACTAGAACTTACATGCCAATGCTCAGGGGTCAGAAGCCTGTCGGGGAGCCAACGCACGAAACCACAGAATCGAGAACCTGTTACGAGGGGTCGGCCCGTAGCCAGGCATGAACATGAGGAAGTGGATGATATGAAATGTAAGCGAAATTGATGATCGGAAAGGTGATAATGGAGCAATTGGTGGAATGAGTGGCGGGAGAAACCGGAGAAAACTCGTCCAGACGCCGCTTCCACCACCAATCCCACAGGCTAGGATCGAACCCGGGCGGTCTAACCACTCACCCACGTGCCGCCTTTGATTAAGATACCGTATATTAAAGATATTTACAGGACAAATAAAATGTATATCTTGAACTTCTTGAAAATAGTCTCTAAAGCCCTCTTCATTCTAAATGACTTCTGAGAGATAACAAAACCTTACTACACAAAAAATGTATGTTTCATGAAAACCTACAGCTTATGTCCTATGAATTTTTGTTATGGAGCTAACCATTTCCAAAATATTCCTTGTTATTGTTTCAATTTTCAAATACTTTTCTTTTCTCAAATATGAAGTCCCCCATGTCTTTTGTTTTATTCCTGACCATGCAAACAAGCAAGTTTTAATCACAATCACATGCAACAGATTTTAATTCATTTGACTATTATTTTAGTCTAGTGTATTTCCTTAGTTGCTTTCTACTTATAAGAAACTAAGTAATAAGACAATTCAGCTAATGTTATCTCAATTAGCATGAAGTAAAAAGGATAATCTTTTGTAAGAAGTTTGTTTGCAGAATTTATTTTTAAATAAAACATGAGATAAATATAATTTTGTATAGAAAATTAGTTTCTTATAATGTGCTAAGAAAGAAAAGCATTTTGTGTGCATTAGTATACAATTTTAATATACTTTTTGTATACATGTGGTTAAATTCTGCATTGTTTATGGAAAATATTTGAGAACAATTCAAATGCTTAATACTTTTTATAATTGCACAGAAATTTTTACTCCTTAATATCTGAAGCTGCTTAATTTTTCAAATATTGTTAATTTTATTAACATAATAGTGAAATAAAATAATATAATATCTAAAACATCAATCCACAAAAATCATGTGACTAATTATACAAAAACTTTAAGACTTGCACAACATTGCTTTATGAGGCATTTGGGTGTAAATACTACTAGTAAATGCAGTGTTTAAACCAGGCTATTCCAATTCTACTCATCTGAGTCAGAGTACAGTGTGTATTCAACCATAACCTCAGAGCCCATCTAAAGGGGAAGGTATAATATCATTAGGCAAAGGTCTCGGCATATTCTTGTGCTTATATTCAACACTTAATTCAGCTGTGGCAGTAGGTTGCCCTATGTTGAGACATAATGTATTCTGCAGGCATACCCTGTGAGTAAGTGATTATCTCACTGCTCTTCGATGTAAAATCAAGCAGGAATGGCCTAGTCTAAATGATTGTGATTTTATATCAGAAGAAGAACCAATGGCTGCTATTATTACACATTCCAAACATGTTCAAATAAGGATATTGAAAAAGATGGCAAAAAATAATTCAACATCAATTGCAACCATCTGCTAATAGTCTCAGGCACATAATGCTGCATGACTGAAAATTGCATGTTTCAAATATTGTTTGTTCTCTCTAAGTATGTTTAATTTGTTCTGTTCTTTTCAATTTTAATAAGAGTGTAGCAACATAAAGACTTGCAGTTCATTGACCAATAAGGGGAGGATATAGATTAATTAAGTCTAAATAGATCATACATTGTATTGTGAATGGTATACCAATATGCACTTAATTAATTAATTAAGCATTGGTTGCTTTATTTCAGTATTTGAAACCAAAGCAGAATGGCACAGCTGGTCAGAAGTTTCATTGATGGTTACCATGATCTTATGGAAAACAAAAGTGGTAAGTATGCTAAATCTTAATCAAGGAGTCTAATCTAGGAGTTGTACCTAGCAGGGTTGATGAAAATGCAATGTGTGATTATGTTAACATTCCCAATCTCCAAGTGCCAAGTGCCACTGCCTCTCTGGCTGGTTGTTTGCTTCTATTTTATTTGCCAACATTTGCATGTTTAGTAACTGACAACAAATGTACTTTTGCCAGTCTGTATCATTTTCATCATCATTCACATGGACTAAACCTTTGACATGCTCCAGCTTTAGGTATTTATTACTGTTTATATAAAATATAGAAATTATTTACATCAGATTACATTATTACAATTTTTAAAACCTATGATAATTAAATATTATAATATAATCCAATAATATATTAAAGTTGTTCTCTCCATGGTTGTCCCTGATCTCTTCTGCCGCTGAGTTGGTATTCCAACAAAACTCATAGTAGACAATCCTGACACATTCTATGTGCTCTTGCCTTTGTTTTTAATATTTTATTACCCTGGTAATGAAATCTTCTAATTGTAATTGTTTTCTTATATTTCCACTTCACCTATCGTCTATAAGCCAGCATCCCATCAGCATCCCAATACTGCTCGTAGAAAGTGCATTTTTAGGTATTCTAACCTGTTCTTATATTATTGCAGAGTACCCAACTGTCAGATCCATACAGATGGGCTGGTACTGCCATTATATTGTATAGGTAGAACTTAATTAGCATCTCTTCTTAATTCTCCACAAATAACTTCTCATTGCTACACATACGTGTTGGAATCTCTAAAGTTTCTCATTAATATTATGTTCTTTATTGCTTCCTACCCAACTCTCAGATAATTAAATTACTTGACTTTGTTCTGTTGTTTTCTCACTTATTACTATTTTACATCTTATGGGGTATTTTCCTCTGAAGGCTATTATTTTAGTTTTCTTCTCTGAAAGTTTCATATTAAATTCCCAGCTACAATGTTTAATTTATATTTTTCTCTATTAACGCTTGGTCATTAGCATAAAGGGGAGTATTGATTTATCATGTTTAACAGCTTAACATTTTGTTTAATTCTCTTTGCTCCATCCTTTAATGATGTTGTGTACATATAGCCAATCTGAATTAAGTAAAAACTGGATGAAATTGTGGCAGTTATAGAATATTCTCCACAAAGCATTACTTTCTGTAACTGGGTGAGCTCTCAATAGACACCAATTATTTGTGTACACATAAATAAAAATGAGCAGGACATTATGGAGGAGTTTTCTGCAGCAAAGTGTAAACATGCAAAATCTATGTTTATTGGAGACTCTGAAATCTGATTGCAAGTTCGAGATTCACGCCTCAGACCAGTAAGTGGAGGACTTGGCAACTGCAAGGGTTGGTTTCCAGCCACAAATCTCCTAATCCCAAACTGGGATTACTGGAAAATTTGATACCAAGATTTCACCAAACATACATGTTTTGGGAGCCCCTCAATCCAAAAAAAAAAAAAAAAAAAAAAGAAGCATTTTTACTTTCTCTGCACATACTATGTACATAGTATATAGAAAAGGTATTGTACTCCACCTAAAGTCACGCGTCCTTTGGCAGAGGGTTGCCATGTTCTGAAAAATACTGTAACTTTAAATGTGGCCAAATATTTTCAGTTTTGTATATAACTATATAAGCCACTCTGTACATAAATATATTGATATTTATTTTATTATTTTTGTTTTCATAAAGGGTCATTCCATAAACAACAGTTTAGCATCATAAGAATTTGCACTAGACAATATTTTTAATTTAATTTTATCTCAAAGGCAAATTAACTTTGACCACATTGCTATACTATCAGCTGCAGTTTTCCTGGAAACTTATACTTTAAAAAGCATATGTTTGCTTTTCGTTGTTTAATTGTACATTTACCATGAAGCAATGTCTGACCAAAGTGTTCAAATAATTTAATTGACAAAAATATATTTAGGTAATAATGTTTAACTAAAATATTGATTGGGCATTATGGTCATTTTACAGATCCCCGTGTAAATGACTGGTTTCTGATGAGTAGTCCATTTCCAACTCTAGCAATATGCCTCAGCTATGCCTACTTTGCAAAAGTGATCGGACCAAAACTTATGGAAAATAGAAAGCCTTTCAGCTTGAAAAATGTTCTCATTGTATACAACTTTGTACAGGTCATCTTCAGTGCTTGGCTCTTTTATGAGGTAACTATTTGAAAAATAAGTTTAAATGTTGTACTTCAATTTGATATCATTTATGATTAGAATAATTAACTTATGTTTTTATGTGACTAGAATAGAAGATTCTAGAAAAAAGCTATACAGTTCAAAGAAATATATAAAATATTAAAAAAAACACTTTCTATTTCAGAGTATGGTAGCAGGATGGCTGCACTATAGCTACAGATGCCAGCCAGTTGATTATTCAACGAGTCCAAGGGCTATGAGGGTAAGCAGCTGGACATTTATTTTGTTTCATTAGAAATGTTACAAAACTGATCAATAATACAAATTTTATTCAAGTGTTTTTACGATTTTAGTAACCAACACAGGAGACTGACCCCCAATATAATACATAGTTATGTGTTGGCCATATTTTAAATTTCTTCAATTGGTGTATATTGTAAAATAACCCTATTGGAATTTAATGACTGATTTCCAATATAGTGGAAGTTGTTTAATTCTGGATTCAGGTTTAACCCTTTAATGCATTAGTGACGGTAATGTTCTGGTCAATAAATTGTTTTCTCCACATCAGCCATGTAGAGAACAGGAATTGGAAAAATAAGAGTCAGATGGTAAATTCACTGCCATAGCCAGGATGTTAACTGTGGATCTCCTAGTGTGTGTGTGTGTGTGTGTGTGTGTGTGTGTGTGTGTGTGTGTGTGTGTGTGTGTGTGTGTGTGTGTGTGTGTGTGTGTGTGTGTGTGTGTGTGTGTGTGTGTGTGTGTGTGTGTGTGTGTGTGTGTGTGTGTGTGTGTGTGTGTGTGTGTGTGTGTGTGTGTGTGTGTGTGTGTGTGTGTGTGTGTGTGTGTGTGTGTGTGTGTGTGTGTGTGTGTGTGTGTGTGTGTGTGTGTGTGTGTGTGTGTGTGTGTGTGTGTGTGTGTGTGTGTGTGTGTGTGTGTGTGTGTGTGTGTGTGTGTGTGTGTGTGTGTGTGTGTGTGTGTGTGTGTGTGTGTGTGTGTGTGTGTGTGTGTGTGTGTGTGTGTGTGTGTGTGTGTGTGTGTGTGTGTGTGTGTGTGTGTGTGTGTGTGTGTGTGTGTGTGTGTGTGTGTGTGTGTGTGTGTGTGTGTGTGTGTGTGTGTGTGTGTGTGTGTGTGTGTGTGTGTGTGTGTGTGTGTGTGTGTGTGTGTTTACTCTAACCATCTGAGCTATTAAGGCTAATCGCTAACACAACATTATGAGATGGTAAGCTTTAAGCAACAGTCAAATAATTTAAGTAGTAGACTCTATGTGATAACTTTGAAATTCCATTATTTTTGCAGAGCCAAGAAAAATTTTGAAATAGTTAACACTAAAACTTCTTCTTCTTCTTCTTCTTCTTCTTTCTTCTTCTTCTTCTTCTTCTTCTTCTTCTTCTTCTTCTTATTATTATTATTATTATTATTATTATTATTATTATTATTATTATTATTATTATTCCATAGCACTACAGCCCAATTTGAGCCTTGGCTTCTCTTAGACAGAGGCTCCATTGACACTAAAAGTTTTTGTTTGATATAAAATCTGTAAGAGCTATTTTTGAGAAAATAATTTATGAACACTTTTTCCATGTAAAGGGTGAGAAATTTTATTGAAAATCTTCATATCACATTCTCATAAAATTTTCAACTTAAATACCAAATTTGGTATGCACTGACTTTTCGTTGTTTAGATATACCTATACAAATTGATTATTACATAATTATTAACATTTAAAGATGCAGTAACTTTATTAAATCAATAACATAGAAATACTGCAGTATTACACTATGTAATGGAACATGTGAATAAAAAAAAGCTGATGTGTTCCATTCACATGACTTTTTCTACATCTCTGTAACAAATTTTGATTAATAAGCTTATTCTTCTGTCCACTTCATGCTAATTACAATAAACACTAGTAGAAATGGACATATTACTTAGTTCCTTATAGGTAGAAGGCAAATAAGGGAATACATTATGCTAAACCGACAGTCACATGTTTTGAAATGTGGTTGCTATGGGATTGAAATTTGTTTCTTTGTGTGGCCAGGAGTTGACAAGTTCCTGTATGTGAAAAGTTTAAGTATTTTAAAACTGAAACCAAAAACAAGGAATATCTCAAATACCGTCAACTCCAGGAAAAAGTATATAAGATGTAAATTGTGTGTTTTAAGCTCTATATTTTTGTTTAGTAAGTTTTTGTCTAGTTATGCAAAATTCAAAAAGGTTCATCTAAAATAAAGAGGTCTTGAGAGACCATTTCCAGAAAATTCAAGATATATATTTTATTTGTCATGTAAATATATTAAATATAAGAAATTTTAATCAGAATTGTTTCAGCCATTTTTGAGAAAATCAACATTTTCAATATTTTTTCCATGTAAAGGGTATTTGGGGGAGAGGGGGATTTTCTTGAAAATCTTCGTGTCGCATCCTTGGGAGATGCTGAACTTAAATATCAAGTTTGGTATTTAACACTCTTTTCATTTTTTAACTATGCTGCTCACAGACACACACACAGACAAACAGACATACAAACGGACATTTTTCTATAAAAAAAAAAACATTTTTTGGATTCAGGGGATACTAAAACATTATTTCCAGCAAAATTTCTGTATTAAAGTTTTGGGTACAATAAAATACCTTCTCTGTAAACTATGTGTGAAGTGCGTGTAGAGAAAGTAAAACTGGATTTAAAAAAAAGCAGACACACATGTGTAATCCTTTACTAAAAACTTACTTTTTGGGTTGAAGGAGTCCTAAAAGTATATATTTTTGGTCAAATATTGTAATCAAATTGTTGAATGCAATACAATACATCCTCTGCTTACTATAGGTAAGCGCTTAAGAGAGTAAAAGGAATATTATAGTACTCTTTGGTTTATTACATGCAAAGTAAATATAATTTATCTATATTTAAAAGAGTAAGCACTGACTTCACAAAATTATTATTTCAATTATCATAAACTATTTCTACAGATGTCTCTTTACTTACTAACAAATGTCATGTTTTTTCAGATGGCAAGAGGTTGCTGGTGGTATTACTTCTCCAAGTTCACTGAATTTTTTGACACTGTAAGTAAAGTTTACAATCTTAGTATTAATAAATAAGACACATTTCTGGGAGATTACACTGCAAACAATTTATCATGCATAACATTCTAAAGATTTTTATATGAACATATATATGCTATTTATACACTGTTTCTCAAAAATCTAGCATTCATCCATCCAAGTTCTTACCCACGATGTGTTTAGTTATGCATATACCCTAAGGATTTCTAAGAACAGACCTCAATGTTAAGTTTATGTGAATCCTTATTCCCATTATATTGTATAAAATGGACTATAATCACTAACATTAATGGGAGATTAGGTTTAATGTTTAAATTAGTCTTAGAAAAGGCAGTATTGAATTTATTTCCACTTAATAAAATAATTAGTTCTATAACACTGTTTTAAATTAATTTGCCCATACAAGAAAATACAGCAATAGTAAATACTAATAATTCCTCCCAACCAAGTGGTGCAAATAGTTTCAACCTTGCAGTTATTCAACTATCAGGCCAGTGATGACCTCCCACTCTATATAAAATTATGTTCCTAGCAATCTAGACCATCATTTTTATTTATTTTCTTCAACCATTTTCTTTTAACCTCGCCTAAATAATCCCCAAATTCTAAGATTTTGTGCCTAACTTTCATATTCACCAATGTTTCCCTACTTATCTCTGTTGGTAAATAGTCAACTTTTCAATCCAAGTTTTTCTCTCAATTCTTTAGTTTCTTTACATTTCAGAATTGCATGTTGATAGTTGTCTTGCATTCTTCTGTATTTAAACCTCCTCTTGAATGTTTCAATTCTACTACCCTGTTCACCCCCAAAAAGATAGTAAGAAATATATACAGTCAAATATAGAAGGAAGTATTATGAATAGATCCACACAATTCTTAGACCTTAGGCTATGCAGATGATATTGTAATGATAGTGTGGTCTTTATCAATTCTTGAGGAAATTAATAAGCAAATAGAGAGTATAACAAAAGAATTGGGTTGGAGGTAAATGTGAGCAAAACTGTATGCACGAGTATGAGTGGTGATGACTCCTGGCCTGTTGGTTAGGGCGCATAACTGATTTTAAGAGTTCAACAGACCAGAAGATTACCACCAAAATTCCTTATGCCAAATTAAAAGCCGGTAAATAAAATATTATTGATTTATGTATATTTAAGTATTATTTCAATGATTAAATGTCCACAGAGAGAAAGTTTATCAATATTTCCTTCCAAATAGATGTCTTTTTTTTACATAATTCATTAACTGAGAATTTATGCGGCTCACTGGATCTATAAATATTGTTTAACTCTCTCTAAATACCTTCATTCCACACTCATTTTACCTGAGAAAACAATATAGAGAACAAGCAGAAAAGTGTATTTATTTAACAACTTTTCATAAATATTTCTACTGAAATGAACTTTAATTGTGTGATTATGTTCAAAATCTGAATATCATTTTATTTTTTCTATGAAAGAAAGTTTCATAAATGGCTTTCTTAATAATCGATCTACTGCACAATAATTGTCAGACTTTACTTTGAAATTGATGCTGAAATGCACACTCACATAATATTCATGCTTGAACTACATAGGATGTCACTTTAAAACTGCATCATATAAGCATTTTAATTTTGTCTTATTTAATCCTCATAAACACAAAACTCTGTACTTTTGATACTTGCATTAAGCATTAGTCATTTATCTTATTTTATGATACTTTAAAAATTCATTCGCAAGTGCTCAACATAGCTTAAGTCATCCACAAATGTGGCAGACTGTTCCACATTCCCAACATACAAAATGTTCAATTGACAAGTTTCATTAAGCATAAGAAAACAGTGGGTGCAATTTAAACAGGCTATCACTGTCATTTTCAGTATTGTTTGGAAATTATCAGAAATTAGTAACTGGCATCCAGAACTGGATATTATGACTTTGAACCTATAATTATAAAAGCTAATTCTATTTAAATAAAAGTAAAGCTAGTAACAAAAAAATACACAATGAAAAATTATCATTGGGGATATGAGACATCAATTGCATTAATGGTGGAGCACATGTAAAACAAAATCCAGAAACAAAATAATGGCATAGGACAAATAGTGTAAAGTATAGAGAAGTGACAAATTTAAATATTTAGGTCCACTGGTTACTTATGATAGTAGCAGAGACATAAAAGATGAATAGCAGCAAGTTATAAAGTTTTCTTTGCACAGACAAAAGTAATAAAAATATTTAATATATTGATTTTCCTTTTCTATTGTTTATTTTGCAGGCTCATTTTAGATATACTGCTCTCTACCCTTTTACGTACCTGACTTCACTGTTTTCTATACTAATTGATTATAATTATTCAACATCCAACTCTACCATATCTTAATTATGAATGTTTTGCTGTGCAGTATAATGATCTATGTTGGTCCCATGGGTTTAATTTCTGATGACATCCTGGAATAACCTAATAATTCTAATGCTTGTAATTCAATTGGAATTTCACTAGAATTTTACAGTTTTACTATGGTATCCAAAACAAGAGCAGTTTTATTGTTAAATAGAATATTAATATTTAATCAATAATAAAGTTTTCTTTCCAATTATAAAAAGCATTCTTTCTAACAATTTTTTCGTATTATATAACAGGTAACTTAAAATGCATCAAGACCAATCTCTCTTAGCATGTTCAAAATCTGCTATTCTTTTTCAATTTAGCAATTTTTTTCTATATGTTCTATAATCTGAAACCAGGAACATCAGTTCAATTTCTGCAGCGGAAGGGGGGGGGGGGCAAGGTTGTCTGAAGCAATTTCTCTAATTTCTAATTCCTGTTAGGAATTTATGTGAATTCTTAAATGTGAAAAATTTATATTAAAAATACACTTGACATAATTTTTATTTTGCTTAGCCTAATTATTGCTCGTAATTTTGGGTATTTGATTAGCCTAATTATTTCTCATAGTTTTGGGGGTCATTTAACCCTACTGCTTCCCGTAAATAATAACTCCAATTTCAATATTTTATCCTCAACACTTCTAAAATGATATTTTTCTGTCACTCTGTGTATTTTGATTTTAATAGAATATTAATTCATGGATGTTTTTCTAATGCAAAAATATCTTGTTTACAAAGCAGTACATAAAGGTTACAGGCTCATTCATCTATAAAATTAGTATAATTGGCCTCATTCTGAAAAGTAGTACTTCTGCTGAAAAATACAAATATAAAAAATTTCAAAATAATACCTTCAAAATTATGTATAAATGGGGTGCAAAACCGAATTCACTAATTTTTAAATATACTTGTCTAGTAACTTTCCTAAAATCTCTAAATTTCAACACAACTACAGGTCTTGCTGAAAATAATAAAGTGGAGGAGAGACGGTTTAAAGTTTGTCCATTCAAACGTTTAAATGATAGCTATTGAATTGCAAACTGAAGATGTATATTGTCAAAACTAAATATACAACAAAGCTGCACCATATTCTAAATAATGTAGTTTTAGTGTTGTTGAAAACTTTACTAATGCAGTTTCTAAAGCACTGGTGATTATTAATAATAAAAAGTTATACATGTGGTTTCATATTAATTACATTTTATGTTTTTGTTTTTTCACAGATTTTCTTTGTACTACGAAAGAAAAATGATCACATCTCCACGCTGCATGTAATCCATCATGGTGTGATGCCCATGAGTGTCTGGTTTGGAGTCAAGTTTACCCCAGGTAAATAATAAGAAACTTTTATAATGTACTTGTTTCATACAGACCCCAAATTTATTGTTATAAAAATAAAAAAGGGTGTTGAATCTAACATATAATCTCATCCTGAGTGTTTTATATATTTGTTTATACTTCATATACCATGAAATTAGTCCCTAAATCCCTGGGAAATAAAATTACACAGGTTGGAAGTGCCATTTAAAATTTTAATATCTAACACATTGATTTAGTATCTAACACATTAAAGAAACAATGTCAATTTTTTTTTTATCGCTAAGCTGAATAAAAATGTGTTTTAACTAATATAGATTTCTTCTTTAAATTGGTATTTCAATCTTATTGTTTTAAAAAAATATTAATAATGCCAATGATAAATTATTTATTCTATCCAAGTTGTCAGTAGGTATGTACATAAAGGCAATGCCAATAGAATATCTTTGAACACATGTAGAATCTTTTAAATATTTCCATTTATTTTCAAATAAGGAAAATTATAAAGCTTTTGGGAATTGGGGAAACAGCTGATAAAAAAATGACCTATTTAGCGCTCCAGTCAATTTGGCAACATACACAATAATAAGATTGTGATTAACCATGATCGCAATCATCTCTGTGAATGGTTAAGAGGTTCTAAGTGTGCACACACTAGGAAGATAATCTTGTTTTGACTTGAGGTTATGTCTGCAATGATTGCTTAAATAGGAATGGCAGTGGTTTTAATAAGATCATATCAGTACCAATGCTAATTTTGATAAATGGCAGTTTAAAAGCTATATAGCTTTAAAAAAAATAGTGTTTAATATTTAAAACATAAAGTAATTTTGACAAGAATCTCTTTATTTTGTTTTCTTTTTTCCTTCTTTTGTTTTTTTGATTTATAATTTCTCTTATCGTGTTAGATAATCATCTTATTCCTTCTAGCTGAATGTTATTTTGATCATTTTTGTACTTTTATTTATGAACTATTACAGACAGAGGTAAATGTTGTACTCTCTAGGTATAAATAATATAATCATGTTCTGGAAATCCATCATCTCTAATAAGAATAATAACCAGAGATTACATTTTGGGCTCTAATCATAACCATATATGCATACATAGTAGGTATACCAAAAATTAAAGTAATCAAGGCCTGGGAAATTATTTCATTTTCTTTCCTGTCTATACTTCCTCTACTTAAGGTGTAACTGCCATATATGGTGCCCATTTTTAAAAGGTTTCAACCATGTTTGAAATCAAAAACCTGGAGTGCAAGAGCGCATATGGCTTCATTGCCAACTGCCCAACATTAGATACCAACTAAACAATATAGTATACAATTACAGCATTACATCTGCAAATTCTAAAATCTTCATTAAGTACATCCAGATCTTTTATGCTCTTAGGAGTACCAACAAATGTAAAAGAATTGCATTAACTGTATTTCAGGTGGCCACAGCTCATTCTTTGGAATGCTCAACACATTTGTACACATCATTATGTATGCCTATTACCTGCTGGCAGCTCTTGGACCACAGTTCCAGAAATACCTCTGGTGGAAGAAATATCTTACTGTGCTGCAAATGGTAAGTGCTATTAAAATAACCAAAAGTATTTTATATCATAAATTTCTCTCTTAGTAAAACTACTATAGTGAAAATTTTGTAACTACTCACTTAAAATATGCTCTTGAAAGCATTTTTTGTTTTAAATATTTTCTTAAAATGTATTTATAAACACTGGAATATCTGGCGGAATCTATGGCTAACCACATCAATCCAGAACAAAAATAATGTGCAAAAAACAGCAAAACACATGTTAGTATCAGAATATATAAATGAAAAAAAAAGGAATGCAAAACACTAAATAAATAAACCTTAATGTAGGTTATAAAACTATGTCAAAATATCATGAATAATACCTAAGAAGTCTCTTTAAATTTTTATGCATATGTCATTAATATCTTCACTTTTAAATTTTATTTCCAGAAGAGAAGATTTGAAAAAAGTTGCCCCTTGTGCCAAAAAGAAGACTTTTTACTTCCCATGCATAACTTTCAATGTTTTGTCTTTCATTTAAATGCAGAATATCTGTATTGCAAATTGATATCTTTTCATTATTTACTACATATATTTGTCAACTTCACTTGTGGATAAATCAGGACTTTAAAAACATGCCTCATTAAATGATGTTATAAATGTTGTATTTAAAATCTGATGTTACTGATTTTTGTGCATATCTTTATAATGATAATAAATAAGTTTACTCTTTTTGCAGATTCAGTTTGTTTTGGTCATGGTTCACGCATTCCAGTTGCTCTTCATTGACTGCAACTACCCCAAGGCGTTTGTCTGGTGGATTGGACTTCATGCTATTATGTTCTATTTCTTGTTCTCTGATTTCTACAAACAGGCTTACAGGAAGAAGCAGCAAAGGGTAAGTAACACCATAGACTTAATTAAGCAAAGGTTATATGGCAGTCATTCTTTTGATACTTAATGTCCCAAGTGGGATTTATGATGGATGAAACGGCATCTGTAAGGTAATCTCTGGGTCCTCTGGTTTCCCTCACCACTCATTCCACCAATTGTTCCATCATCACATTTCTTTTCATCCATTTCACTTTCATTTCATACAATTCACTTCCTAACACTAACTGGCCGACCCGGCTACACTTGCTATAGGTTCTTGATTCTGTGGTTCCATGCCATTGGCTCCCCAACAGGCTTCTGACCCCTAGGCACCCATGTGTAAGCCCTAGGGGGGAGGGGGGTGTCAGTCCTGCATAAGGGAAGGGTAAACCAACTACGAAATCTACTGTTTTTACATTACATCTCATCTTTGTTTTAAGGATTTACTTTAAAAGAGCTAACCTCTTTTACAGGATGACTTCCTTTCAGCAAAATTTCAAGGATATTCAATATAACCGCTTTGCAGTTTTTATATACATATATTATTCACAAAGGATTTCTTATGCTTTTGCAATGTCTTGATTTTTTATTTCCTTTACCTACTCCTGTTGGAGCATAGGGTATCCACATTAACAGCACCGTCCAACACTATTAACAAAACTAGTTTTCCCTGCCCCAACTCTTCCTCTGCTATCAATTGAATGCTTCCAAAAATGTTTGAACATTTGCCTTCTCTAAGTGTTTTAGGTATTTCAATCAAGAGCTACTTTTTCTGTAGCATTTCTTGCTTCCTTTTTTGTATCTAATTCCTTTATTTTCTTTGAATTTTATTGGCTCCTCTGATATTTCCAATATTTCTTTAGTAATCATTTTTAACAATATATACTAAATACTTTTCTGAAGCTCCTGTTTATAAGATTTGCAGTTCAGCTGTAAAATGTGTTTCATATATTTTATGGTGCCCTATAGATTTGTATTTAATTAGTGCTGGACCTCAAATAAAATAGTACACTTTGGATTTTGAAAAATAGCTACCTAGTAGATTTCAAAATATCTTGTTCTATTTAAATATGATACAGCTGTTTGTAATTTCAGAACTACATTTGGCCTAAAATTTTCAGGGGTGGTTCAACCATATGGACCAAAAAAATTGCAAAACATTGTGTATCATAGTTATCTTTCTAGATATGATTTTGTAAATTCAAAGTTGAAGAAGTACAGCTTATTAATAAATAAATTGTAGTTTCTAAGATCTATCTTGCTTAGGCTTGGTAAATACAAATGTCTTCTTTAGAATACTATGTTGAGCCACTCAGAACATTCAGCCTGAAGATCTGTTTAAACTTTATTTATTCAAGGGCAAAGGTTCATTTACAAGGTCATGTTTTGTTTGTCTTCTCTTAAAGCTTTAGTGTACTTCTCTGCTTATTTTTGTCTTCTCACATACAAGTTCAGGTTCACAAGATTGTGCTTGCCCATTACTAGAACAACTCATATTTTTATGACCATTCAATATTTATCATTGCTGTAATTCTAATTTAAGTATGCTATATAATTTTATCCTTAATAACAAATAATATCCTTTCATATTATAAATAATTAGAAATGTTTGTATATAGTGGAGCACCCTTTTAGGTTATTTGGTGGGATGCCAAACTGTTTACTGCCTCCACCCTTCTTTTGATACCAACTGCCACTAGCCTTATAAACCCTTGTCTGATTTCTCCAGTACTTGAGAGGACATTTTCATTTACAGACATTAATGCAGAAATGAGCCCAAAGAACTTAGAACTTTACCACATTAAAGCCTAAGACAAACAAACTGTGAATAATAAAGCTGATATTGAAGTAAAGAGCAGGAAGTTGTTAATTCAAACTCTCCACACAGCATTTAGGTGCCATAACCCTTAACCTAACTCTTTGCATGTGCAGGATACAGAAGAAGTTGAGAAATTAAATTATAATAATAATAATTAAGTTTCAGACATGACTTTAGGTTCAGTTAGCTTCTATTATACTGTTGCTTACACTGTTTACAAACCAGGGAAGTGGAGGGAGTAGTTGCGTGCACTACTGAGTTTGAGCCATGCACACTATAGGTACAGATGGGCACAGAAATAAGTATACAGTTTTTAGTAAGCATAAATTTTTATTAGACAGTCTATGTTGTGGTAGACAAAATAATAATATTTTATTTTCAATTTACATGCATGGACTATTGCAATGGATAACAATATGCTTTCTGAATGTATCAAAAGCAAAACTTTTATTTCAACTCATTTTATATCTTCAAAAACTCTGTTCCACATCACATGATATGACTGGTGCAAAACAAAACTGACAAACATCACAAAACATCTACATGAGAAACATATACATGTTCATTATTTATAATGGTGTCTCCAATATGACACATAATTGAATATCCTAGGCTTTTATCTAAAACACTCCTCAGTTTCTGCTTTGTTATTTCTGCAGCTTAACATTTTGCTACTTTTTATAAAGTGTTGTGTGAAATTATGGACAAGTTTTGAGGGCTCTGGCAGTGCCATCTGAGACAATACAAGTTGTTCTATTGTGTAAGGAATATCCTTAAATAAATTATTTATTAAATGTATGTTCATATAGCTGTGGAGATATCAAAGATTTTGCAGCTTTAATTGCTGGACTTTCTTCATTTTCAAATGTGCTAATCATTTTACAATCTGGTTGTAATGCTCAAAGTAGTATAGAGCGGCCATCAACCAAACACCCCATGTCACAATAGGTTGAGTTGGCAAAGGAATTCCTGGTTCTAGTTCTTTAAATTTCAGTGTTCTAGCAGGAGTCTTTAAAAATATTTTCTTTTACATTTGAAATAAAATTATTTACATCAAAAAAATGCTTCCTAATCTGTTCCGCAATCTGGCGAAGACCATGAACTAAACACATCACTGTGTCAATCTGAGATAGCGTTCCTTAATTTTGGAAGCAGCTCTATCACAAATAATATGTTTTCAGTTTTTATACCATCTGACCATAAAAGACACATTGTGTCATCAAAGAGCTTGTCAATGGAAGAACAGTTAACTTTGTTTAACACCTCCGATGTTAGCAATAATTTCATATCATTCAGGAGATAATATTCCTATGACCATCTTAGCTATAGATCTTCCAGCAGCATCTATGGATTCATCTATTGAAATCTAAATATTACGATCTTCCAATGAACGTCTAATTTTGTTCAGAGTATCATCATAACATGGAGACAAAACTTTCAAAGCTGTATATTTCTCCATAAATATTTTAAATGCAGGATTTTTTACCTTATTAAATGGGATGTTTGCACCTACCACCATGTCACATAAATCTCTGTAAAATTCGGTTGGGGTACATGAGTTCTTGATTTCTGATTTGGAAAATATCCTCAACATAATATTTTGTGAGTGATTTTTTGATTCACAGTGTCTTGCAATAAAAGTGCATCTCCCCTTTGATTTCAATGTGGTATACTTTACAAAATATATTTTCCCCTCTTATTTCAAAGTACTCACATCCGTATTCACTTACAAGTAAGGTCCTTTTCCTACAGGTAGCTTTCAGCATGTTTCAACGACCAGACTTCATAGCTTGAGAACAGGTTGTTGTACTATTGATTGGTGTGGATGACCAGCAGTGGTAGGGGAGGGCGAGATCACTATGAAACCCTGTGTGCACTCAACTATTTTCCAGCTGTAGGGCAATGAAACTGCAACCATGTTCGAGGCCTAATAATAATAATAATAATAATAATAATAATAATAATAATAATAATAATAATAATAATAATAATAATAATAATGGAGAAGAGCGCACAGTACAATATATGAGTTTAGCATTTAGAAATTGAATTATTGCCCTTGTGAGAGTCAAATTGTTTACATTTCCCCTCTGTGAAATTCAACATAAACTGACAGCTATGGACCTTAAGTAGTAAATAAAATAAGCAGTACATAGAGTTTGACTAGTCATCTTTGACAATAAATGAAACAATATGCTCACCACCTTGGCTCTTGCTATCACAAGCGCACACGTATTCTAAGTCCCTTATCTCTTACTCCTACATGCATATTTCAGACTTATTCTTGTACACCTATCTTATACAATTTAAATACTAAGTGTTACTTTTATATTTCTAATAATTGTAATGAAATCTGTGTTAATTCTAAATACAAATTTAACTTCTCTATACATACAAGGATAGCATCACATTAATACAAAGTAATGCATTATCACATTAAATATTATCAAGTCACTGATGAGCTAACTACACTAGATTTGAATCAATGGAAACTCATCAATTTAGCCATAAAAAATCAGCAATAGTAATAAACAAAGGTACTTTTGCTGTCAAGCGTTATGTTTTAAAACCAGACTATACCTTAGTTTAAATGCAGATTTGTACTTACATAACATTAAAATGCTATCATTTGTCATCACTTCTAATGCACCTAGCTAAGAAGAGATTCAGAAGACAAATGCCTAATAACTTTAAGTTCCATGTGATCATTTGAGCATCATTTCACCAATTTCATTGATCATCTGATGTGATCAAGCAGTTAAAGGACATTAAAATTTCCAATAATGCCTTAGTTGATTTACCAACACCATCAAATATTTCAACCTGATGAAAAAAGGAGGGAGAGGGAGAAATAATTATCATCATTATTATTATTGTTATTATTATTATTGTTATTATTATTATTGTTATTATTATTATTATTATTATTATTATTATTATTATTATTATTATTATTATTATTATTATTATTATTATTATTATTATTATTATTATTATTATACTCTAATCTTCAGTTGAAGTATTTTGAAACAAATGCCTAATAGAAAGAGGGTCAATTTTTGTTATTTTTCTTGATAACTCACTTTATTCTTCCTGAAGTAAGATGTCACTTTTACAAATTATTTATTTACCATATAGAGGAAAAAATTATGGATGACCCATGTACAGAAAAAATTATCATAAAAAAACTGAATGCATGAATTACTTATTCCTTTTCTTTCAACATACAATATCAGTATTAGTAGCTTCAGTTTAGAGAAAAATTTAAATCTGTTTTAAAATTAAAGGATCAATGTTTATCTTAATTTTTGTCACATTTGTGGCTTTTTATTCCATTTAAACTACAGAATTTATTATAAAAAGTATTAGTTGATAAAACGATTCTTATCTCTTTGTAAGCTTAATGATATATCCTTAAATCTACTGAAAACAATCCCTACATATCAATAATAACCTATAGCTATCACTGAGTAGTTTTAAATGCTTCATCTTAGATGCATAAGAAATGTTTCTATGCTATCTCTTTTCATGTGATACTTTTCCACTTTCAGAAGCTTGCTGAAGAGGAGCGACAGAGGAGAGAAAAAGAAGAAGCAGATGCTGCAGCTAAGCAAATTAAACAGCAGAATGGTCTCAGCAGTGGATTCTACCATGAACCAGAGCAGACAAAGGCACCACTTAATGGCTACACCACAAATGAACCAAGACAAAGGGCGTTCGTCAATGGTATACAAAAGTGAGCATGTTTGGAATGAGAGAAACTGTTTACTTCATTACCGAGTGGTGCTTTTTACTAGTGGCAAAGACTATCATGAACTTCGAAATGTGCTCCAAGTGGTTATGAGCCTGTGGATGGATGGATGGATGGATGCATGCATGCATGCATGCATATATGACTGGCAGTTATATGCATGTATATGCCTCAGTAGGCTGTGAAGAACTGTACATGGAAACACTTTCAGGACTAGTGTTGGAGAGATGAAACTCTTCTGTGCTGTGCAAGTTTTTTACTGCTGTACAACAGCTATCAATGCAATAAGTTGCTCACAATAAAATATAAACTGTTATATTGTTTAATTAACATAAATACCTGTATGCATAATAACCAAATGATAATTTGTAAGAATTTACAAACATAACATCACAATCACCATTAGATGAGAACAAACAAATATCCAGTATAAAGCTGATCAACTCTATTGAACTGGTTTTATGCTTCAGATTATTTTTTTTAAAAAACTTCTCCTCCAAGGTAAATTTTACAGTAGCAAAAGTTAATTCTCATTTCAAATTTACAAAAGCAGTAGGTGCACACTGCAAATGAATACCTACACTCTGAGTTTCTAGTTACATGTTTATCAACTTCTTTCTCATACCAAAGCTAAACAACAGTATTTTTCATGTAGCAGTTGCACCTACTGATGAATCAACTCTGCAATTTGTAGCTTAAACACTATGCCAGCAAAAGCTAATTAATACTGGCAACATAAGAGTCTGTTTGAGATATTTATCCTGATATGTAATTGAACTTAAATATATGAGCTGATGGGACATTACTTAATGTCTGAGTCATGGTACTGCACATTTGTGAAAGTACACATCTGCACACATTGTGAATGATTGTGCATCTGTCTTCTCAAGTATTGCATACATAAAGAATAGAATTAGATATCTCATGAAATATTCTGTAAGTCATGGGAATGTGCAGGAAAATTCAACAACCTTATTGCTGCATAAATAGGATTCAGAATGGTCCACAGTTAAACCAAATGACAGTTTCCAAGTTTTCAATTCTATTATGTCCGATATCTGGGTAGTTAGATCTTGTGTAAATTATAAGTTATATATTTAAGTACACACTTGCAAAAGTAAGGATTAAATATTGTGTCATCTTTTGTATGACTATTCAGTTTTTACTGATTTCTCTAAATGTGGTACCAAATAGATTTATACCTCTTTAAATCTGCAATAGAGAACAATTTGGTATGAAAAAACAGCAGCTGCTCTAAACTATAAATGACTGGCAACATTCACCCCACTTAAAACTAATGATTTAGAGTTACTGATTCCACATTCAAGTGTAGTTTCATTTTGTAAACACTGCCTTTTTGAACTCAGACTAGAATGAATTAAAGTATTTTCCAGTAATGTCAATAGATTTGTTGGTGCAATATTGATGCAGCAAATCAAAATGTAAATAAAATAGGTATTTACCAAATGAAATGAAAGTAGCAAATATGCATTTATATTAAAAAAGTCTTGCAGCTGCATGATATCCTTAATTTACCAGTTCATGTTACAGCTTTAAACACTTTTACTTCTTCTTTTAAATAAAACAAAGCTTTGTAAATACATTGATGTACAGTTTCTATGAACTACACAATACATCTCCCTCAAGCAGGTGTTTTATGTTTTGAAGTCCAAATAGCATTCTTAGCTTTCTGTTTTTTAAGAGTTGTTATTTTTAGTGACAGTAGAATACACAATTTGTTCAATGCATATGCCTTAAAAACTAAATATGATGTATTGTGTTCTTCATTTATTATTTGTCATAATTTATTTTAGTTAGCAATCTAGCTATGTTCATCATCTAATGTTAATAGAAAATAAAGTGAAATAAATACAATATTAATATATTATAGAATATTTGTCTTTTTTCAAACCGTCATTTTGCAAAATTCAGGTAGTCCTACTTTTCCTAAAGCAAAATAAAAAATACTGGATTGGAGAGTGATTGAACTTGGTTAAGGTGAGAACCTTTTTGACTTTCCCTTTTGAACCCCCAATGCCTTAAGCTCACCCTTAACTTTTACAGAGTTACAATTGTAGGAAATGAGAGAAAATAAGATTTAGGTTTGTAATATCTTTGTTATAAGAAGCAAAATTATATAAATATTTTAACACCCTGTGCAACCTTAACTAATTGATGAGGTTAGTTCAATCAAACTTATACCTACACATTAGTTGCATGCATTCATGAAGCATCAATATTTGTTTTTCATTCACATTTCAACATATTTATGGCCACGCTGTGACTGAGTGGTTAGACCACTCACCTCTCACCTAGATGGCTGGGGTTCGATCCCAAGCAACCGCATGTGAGATTTGTGGTGGACAAAGTGACGCTGGGGCAGTTTTCTCCAGGTTCTCCGGTTTCCCCCACCATCGCATTCCACTGGTGCTCCATCATCATTCATGTATCATCAGTGTCACCACCTGCGGTGCCATAAGTAGTTAAAGCGGGCATTAAACACTACCAAAAAAGAAAGTCAACACATACATTAAAAAGGCACACTATTCCAGCCTTTCTCTTTTTTTGTCAATATTTAAGTAACTCTTACCAATCCTTGATACCTGAACTTGCCCTCCATTAACTGCATGATGACTGCTTCAAAAACAATTAGGTAACAGTTTGAGGCTATTTATTTACTTCCTTATTATTTTAAAATAGCAATGCAATGCTCAAAGCTTAATGAGGGGTGACCCCACATTTTTCTAGTTTCTCAGCTTTAGTCACAAAAAGAAATGTGATTCCGGGTTTACTGACTCAGAAAGACCATAACTCAAATTTCCTGTTGTGCTTCTTTCTCTATCTACAGCAACATCAATTAAGTGGCCACATTTTAAACAGCATCTCTATTTCCTCCTGCAAGAATTATTATCTTATGCATAAAAACGAATAGGATGATCGGCCAAGTTCAGCTAGGACCATTATTGATAATTTTAATTATTTTCTCACAGAAACCATGTGTAGGACAGGGGTTGTCATAGGGGTTGTAATATCAAAATAATTTGAAATCACTTAGAGGTTTGCCAGGAGGTATACAGGTCAGTTGGGAAATTCAATGCTATGCCAGCGTGTTGGCATGGTAGCTCAGTGGAAGCATGCATGGTTGGGAAACCCAATGCTATGCTGGCATGTTGCCATTATGGCTCAGTGGTGGAGCAGCTGGCTAGAGACTGGGGGATTCATGGTTCGGGCTCCGGCTGTGGGATTGAATTTTTCAGTCTGACTCTACCATTATTATTTCACAAATTACAATATTTAATGTTCCTTACATTGCTTATTTTTTCAAAGATGACAAAAATGTTCTCCTTGTGCTTGAAGGTAGGCAAACATTTACAAATTATCAAAAGCTATTAAATTCTTCTTGGGATATATTGATTATTTCTTCCCATTTGTTACTTGTAGTTCTTGTAATGTTCTTCGTCCCTCAAACTGCCCCACAAGTAAACTCATAGCTCACCACTGCTTGCTGTGCTAACTTTGAGAGAGATTTTCTTGACGAATGTTCTAGCTGTGCACTGATATTATCCACCTTTTCCTCCATGATGTTTTCAATTTTTATTTTCTCTAGCCACATGACAATACAACATAGTAACTAGAGAAGGTATTGGATTTCACCCAAAATTTGATGTCAAGATTTCACTGGAAATTATGTTTTGAGGTCCCTTGAGTCCGTAAAAGGCATTTTTAGAAACAAGTGTGCATGCATGCATGCAAACAAAAGACCCCCACCAGAAACTACCCTTTGCATGGAATTCGTTTTTAAAATTTTGATATTCTGAAAATGGCTCTAATGATTCTGATTAAAATACTGTATGGTAAAGGTATTTACATTACATATAAAATGTATATTTTGAATTTCTTGGGAATAACCTCTGAAGACCTCTTTATTCTGGATGAGGATTGCCCTCCATGGCAATGCCATATCCAGTTAAGGATGTTTTTTTTTTTGTTTTTTTTGAAAGCCTACAGGAATGAAGAGTGGCTTGCCTGAGTAGTGTGGGGAGTCTGTCGTATATTCAACAAGTTGCAAATTCGTATCTCACTTAGGGTGAGTTACTGGGATAAGGTTTTCTTTGGGGGTTTCCCTGATCCTGAGAATAGGAGTATCTTTAAGTTCCATGGACTCTGAGATTATTTGAGCTTTATTTCACCAACTTCATTCATGGCCCAATATGAGCAATAAGTTAAAGTATGTTAAGCAAAAAAAAAAAAAAAAAAAAAAAAAAAAGTCACACAATTCCCTCTAACGTTTACTGAAAACTATTCTTAAGAAAACTTATCAAAGTAACTTTTGTGGAAATAGCTACATATACATTTTGTTAAACAAGATATAAAGAGAATAGCAATGGTAAAATGTTATAGACTTGTACAATATATGTTATCATTTAAATGAATCATGAAAAACAACTGGAAGCTGACAGGACTTTAAAAGAATTACACAGTATTGAGCAATTCAAACCATTAATGTATTGCACAAAAAAATCTGACGTGTTCAATTTATGACTTACTCTACATCTCATGTAATAAATTATTGTTAATAATCTTATTCTTCAATCTACTTCATACTAATCTAGATAAACATTAGCAGAAACTGTTGTATTACTTAAAGTAGAAGGGAAATAAGGGAATACACTAGGCTAAACCGACAGTCAAATGTTTTAAAATCTGGTTGCTATGGCATTGAAATCCATTTCTTTGCGTGGCCAGGAGTTGACAAATGCTTGTATGAGAAAATTTAAAAGTATTTTAAAACTGAAACCAGTAACAAGGAATATCTCGGAAACGGTCCACTGCACGAAAAAAATGTATACAACATAAATTGTGGTTTTGAGGAGATCTACATTTTTAGTGTTGTAAGTTTTTGTCTATTTCTTATTGTTTTGCCAGTTATGCAAAATTCAGAAAAATTCACCCAGAATAAAGAGGTCATCTGAGACTATTTCCAGAAAGTTCAAGATATACGTTTTATTTATAATGTAAATATCTTAATTATAAGAAATTTTAATCAAAATCATTAGAGCTATTTTTGAGAAAACCTATTTTTTTTTACATTTTTCCAAGTAAAGGGCAGCAATCTTGTTGCCTCCTTTCACTCCCCAACCTCATTTATACCTACATTCCTGCAAATCTCACATTCCCGTCAGAACATGGTTAAGTTCTAGCAAAAATGGGTACACGTCCAACACACCTTCAGGCTGCCCTCGGCCCGGCAACTGCATGTGTCGTGTGATGTTTGTATGTGTACTTGTTTTTGCTGCAGGTTGGATGAGACATCATTAGTAGCAGTGCTTGTGAACACAAACCACTATTGTACCACCTGTCTGACGAAAGAATGCAGTTGTTAGGGGAGGTCGCTGTTGTAGCATGGCACGATTTAGAGTGGTCAGAGAAGGCTGGAATATAGGCAGTACAGTCTGACCATCATAACATCAGCACAGCATATGTAAACAGGAATAAACTAGACAATCTACAACAGGTTAAACTTGCTGTTTTCTTTATCACTAATCAAGTCCACTGTAAGAGATGCAACTGTTGCATTCCAGTATTGTCAAACTGAGCAGGACATGCACCAGGAGTGATGACGCAATGCTACTTATCTGTGTTTACACAAACTTCCACTTGTGACGTCTGCATTCATTCTTCAGACAAGTAGTAACAATGCTACACAGAAAACTTATCATGTGACAAAAGAGCACAAATCGATGGGTACAAGGAAATGGGACTTTCTAAATCGTCAAATCACCAAGAAGTTAACCGTTCGATTTCATTGATTGATAATTTGGTTAGATTGGGTGCATGTTATAATCAGAACGGAAAAAATTGAAAATAGAAAATTGTCTGAGGCATCGGAACAGTTACTTTTGCACCAAACAAGGATCACACACTTTTACTCATCTCAACGTGTTGCTGATTTACAGTTGCCAGTAACTGCCAGATGTGTATGACAAATTTTATCATATAACAAAAAACGACTGCATAAAGCAGATCTAACCTCCAAACATATACAGGCTGGATTGGAATTTGCAGTAAAACATACTATATCATGGGCTTCAGAATGAGATAAAGTGATCTTCAAGGATAACAAGAAGTTTAATTTAGATGGACAGAATGGATTTCAATATTATTGGCATAATCTGAGAAATAGTAGCAGATAAGAATGAGCAGAAATTTTGGTGGTGGAAGTGTTATGATTTGGGCAGCCTTTTGCACCCAAGGTAAATCACACATTGCTTGCCTGCACACTAGAATGAACTCTTCACACATATACTGAGATGCTAGAGAAAGAATTGATTAGAATGCGCGAGGACCTAGGGAACAAAAGTCAAATTTTTCAACAAATTATAGCATCTGTGTATTATTCTGCTACAACCAAAAATCTGATGTGTTCCATTCACATAGCTTTCTCTACATCTCTGCAACAAATTATTGTTAAAAAGCTTATGCTTCTATTTATTTGAGGCTAATCGAGAAAAAAATTAGCAGAAATAGTCTCATTACTTGCTTCCTTGAAACTGGAAGTCAAATAAGGGAGTACCATAGGTTAAGTGATAGTCAATAGCTGGTTGCTATGTGACTGAAGTTCCTTTGTTTTTATGGACAGGAGTTGATAAATTCCTGTATGTGAAAAGTATAATTTTTTTTAAACTGAAACCAAAAATAAAGAATATCTCAAAAACGTTCAACTCCATGAAAAAAATGTATATAACATAAATTGTGTGTTTTAACGTGCTCTACGTTTTTTGTGTGATAAGTTTTTGTCCATCTCTTACAGTTTAGCAGTTATACAAAATTCATCCAGAATAAAGTATTCTTCAGAGGCTATTCCCAGATAATTCAAGATATACATTTTATTTGTCAGGTAAATATCTTTAATATACATTTTAATTAAAATTGTTAAACACATTTTTGAGAAAATCAAAATGTTCGAAAAAAGTTCCATGTAAAGGGCAGTTTGGGGTGGGGGGATTTTTCTCAAAATCTTCGTGTCCCATCCCCAGAAGATACTAAACATAAATACCAAGTTTGGTATTTAACGGTATTTTTGTCTTTGGACTATGCTGTCCTCCAACACACACCGACCTTATTCCAAAAGTTTTTTTTTCGTACTCAGGGGACCCCAAAACATATTTTCAGTGAAATCTCTACATTGAATTTTGGGTGGAATACAATACCTTCTCTATCAACTATGTACGTTGTACTTACAGGCTAGAGAATGTAAAAAATTGTTGAAGATAAAGACATCAATGTCTTGCGCTGGCCTGCATGTAGCCCAAATTTGAACCCCAGCGAAAATCTTTGGGAAATACCTGCAAGATGTGCTTATCGCACTGGAAGACAATTTGAGGCCATATGTGAGCTGAAAAGAGCGATGCGAGAAGAATGGGCGATATTTTCACTGCAAGAACGACAAACACTAACAAAGTCAATGCCTAAGACCGTAATTAGAAAGAATGGAAATTCAACAAAATACTAACAATGCAATGAATGACCCGATAAGACAGCCAGTGCCAATTTGCTTCCAGGAAATGCAAACGCTTTATTTTGTTACTCGTGTTCTGAAAAAATCTAATTTTGTCATGATTTTGTTATATCTTATATCTGTTTTTATAATTAATTAGATACATGTATGCTTCACAACTGTACCTATTACTTTCAGTAGAAAATGTAGTGCCTTATACTGATTTCTACTACTGTATGTTTTCCGTATCACTTATGTTTACCGGCCCGCCGTGGTCGAGTGTTTGGACCACCTAGACGGGTTGTGGTGGACAAAGCGGCGCAGAGGCGGGTTTTCTCCGCGTTCTATGGTTTCTCCCGCTATCTTCCTTACATATATCACCAGTGCCATCGCCTGCGGTGACACGAGTAGTAAAAGCGGGCGTTAAAAACTACTAACAAATCTACGCTTACCAATAGCTTATATAAGATATACTAGATTATACAAAATATTTCCGATGAAGCGTATATCGCAGGCTATTTTCAGAAGATGCAAGATATAAAGTTTATTTAACATATAAATATCTAATATATAAAGTGTAGTTGGGGGATTTTCTTGTAAAAAAACTTCCTGTTGCATCTTTGGAAGATTCTGAACTTAAATCTTACCTGGAAGCCGGCGTTACGACCTCTTTTATTTTTTTATTTATTTAGTTATTTGTTTGTTTATTTTTTATTTTTTTGCACGAGTTAGGCGCATAAGTTATACAGGTTATATAAGCATTGTTGTTATCACACCTTGTACGACGTACTTCGATCTATTCACATTGTTTATTATTTATAGTAATTCTATACCAGGGTTTTACTCGTTTTTTACTTTTCTATAGTACCACATACATAGTGCAAAGAGAAAATGTTGCATTCCATCCATAAATTCGATACCGAGATTTCAACGAAAATACACGTATTAGGGTTTCCTGTATCCCGAAAGAGCATTTTTACTTTCTCTATCCGTAATGTATAGAAAATGTATGTATAACATCCAAAAATTCGACACTGAGATTTCACCAGAAATACGTATTTTGAGACTTTTGAATCCCAAAAAATCAATCATTTCTAGAAAAAGATCCGTTTGTGTGCGTGTGCGTGTGCGTGTGTGTCTGTGGACAGCATAGCTCAAAAACGAAAAGTCCGTTAAATACCACACTTGATATTTAAGTTCAGTATCTTCCAAGGATGCGACACGAAGATTATAAAGAAGATACCCCCACCCGCAATTACCCTTTACATGGAAAAATTTTCGAAAATTTTTATTTTCTCAAAAATGGTTCTAATGATTTTTTATTAAAATATATTAAAGTGATTTACAACACAATTAAATATATATTTTGATTTTTCTGGTGGCGGTGGCTATATACATGATCATCACCAAGATAAGGTGTAGAGAAAATCATTATTTAAGCAATACAATTCGAAACTTGGTGAGCCGCTGAGATGCCACACTTTGGTTTGAAATTGTCTCTTTGTATTTTCCCGGCGCAACGTGAGATAGTTCGCGCACAACCTCCAGAGTGTGCAGTTTTAATTGCCAGCTGCTACCACCATCTGTTGAACAGATTTGAATTTACCGCATAGTAAGCAGTACTACCAAATACACTGTCCCTAGGTAAATCATAACAAACACTACATAGTATTATGTGGTTTTTAATATTAACAAAATATATCTTGCTACTGAAGATAAGTAATTGATCACTGCTTTTCTTACTGCCAGTTCAAAAATATTTTGAGGATATTGCCGAATATGCACATATATTTATCAGTATTAGAATAATCGAAATTGTTAAAATCATGATTCATTTTTAAAATAAAGCAGCTCAATGCAAATCACAACACACTGAAATGTAATACGTTTAATTTAACGTGCAGCTATTATCACAAGTTATAACACAAGTGTCTAAGATTGTAAGTAAATTTATCTGGAAAGCTCAGACTCTCGAGTGATTTTTACTGGGACTATTTAATGAATAAAATGACAGTTTAAATATGTAAAAGTTCTTATGCTTTCACGGCCGGTGTCAATCTAGTTATAGTATAATCCGGGCTTGTGGGCCGTAGTGTAGTGGGCTCCTCTCAGTGGACCACGGCCCACAAGCCCGGTTTATACTATAGCTAGTAATTTAAATATGATTTCCTTCTCCTCGGCTTCCAAAATAATAACTGTATATTTGTATTGTGAATGCTTATAATATTTTCATTCCACCTTGCTACAGACGAATGTCGACTCATCTCGGTGAAATAGAAAACAATGTACGTCGTGGCGGTAAAGGAATTTGGTAATTTCATTTGGACATCCGACCGTGGTTGGTTAAATTTCAGCATGTTCTTTCATTTCATTGGTCCATTGTCTAATGACGTCACACAATGTAGTCAAAATAATTATGGGCTTTACACTAAGAACTAAGAAATTAAGCGTTACAAAAGTATGTAATAAAGGTGATTTTTAATTACGCTTCTCGTAATATCTTTGTGGCCAGAGAAAGCAACTACCCTAGAATTTTCTGCCACGACTTTATTGACATTTGTGCCAAAGGAAGAAATACAGCATTGATACATATTTGCTTGCCAAATGTAAAAATAGAGTTGATACGCACAACAATATATGCGTAATAGCAGCAGCAGCAGCAGCAGCAGTAGTAGTAGTAATAGTAGTAGTAGTAATAATAATAATAATAAATATCTGAAACTGTAATTTAATAGATGATGCACATTAAAGGCATAAAACTATAGCGAAATTGTTATAAAGTATTTCATTTCAATGCAAGCTAAAAGTCGCCTTCCATGGTATCCAAAGCAAGGCTTCCTTCAGAAGGGAAGCAAAGCAGTTGGTCCCGTAGATTTTCAGCACATAACGGTACTTTAAACCTGATAAAGAGACATCTGAGCAAAATTAAGCGATATTTTACATCTAATATAGAATGGACACCTAGAACCATAGCAGTAAAAGAACGTCCATAATTAAAACTCAATTTAATTTTGCAAGTTAAAAGACATGCTGCTACAGAGGGACAGAGAGCTTTAAGAGAGGACTAGGTAGCCACAGTCACCCCGGCAGATCGGAGAGATCTGCACCACCAAGTAGATGCATACTCGGTAATCAGCCGAAGACCGAGGGACGGAGAAAGTTTCACAGAGAGCATTATTTTTCCCTGCCTCGCTGTACCGAATCACCATCGAAAAAAAAAAATAAATTGTGCAAAGGTTAAATGAAACTATTAATGTACGATATTAAAGGACAAGAAATTTGCGGGATGAGAGAAGAAACCACTCCAGTATTCGTCTAACGATCCAGAACCTCCACTCCCCCCCCCCCGAAAATTTATGGATCAGAGTGGGAAGCGGACCCGATACCTTCCAAATGCGAGTCGTACGCGTTACCGCAACGCCACCTCGCTCGGTTGCTACATAGCTACCCTTAGTTATTGTTTGTACATTTTTCGAGCAGAACTTAATGAACATAATTTAATGGAGATTGTCATACAACTCTTTTAATATTGTTTCTAAAGCAGCATTTATGAACATCTATCAGTTTTATGTTGGCAACATCAACAATGAATAAGTAGGTGTTTTATGGTGCGAGGTATTCGAAGTTCTAAACCACTTAGACTGACTTAACTTCAGTCTTTCAAGGAAACAACGAACAAGTTTCACGTACTATAAAGATAATTACATAATTACGCAAACTAGTAGTTTCGCTGTAGAGGGAAATGGAAACTGCTGTCAATAGATTGTTAGTGGATTTAAGTGGGTATGTTTGGTAACACTGCACGCGATCGTAACACAAACATGTTGACCTTCTTTGCTCATCACGGAGAGAAAAGAGACACGAATAATCTTTGCACCGATGTATAGATAGTGTCATAAGTGCAGATGTTCCAGCCGCTTGGAAATGTGTTATACAGCATAGTAGTGGAGCTCCATCGAGCCAAGATCTCCTGACATGTTCCAGGTACGTATGTATTCAACTCTACAGAGTGCCGCGGTTTTTAAATCTCCCAATTACATCTGCCAGAAGGAATATTTTTAGATTCGTCACCTCTGGAGATAACGTCACCTGTATTTATCTACTTCTCATTGACGTGATGTATCATAATTGTATTTTGGCTTTACCAGTTGGTATTACTACCGCCTTTCTTAAAAAATGACATGAATGAACTGAATTTACAGGTGTCCTGGTTACTGAAATGGCAAAACTGCTGTGTGCTTTAAGATACTCCCATCTTAGTACTGGACAAATTTATTTTAGAATGGTTGTTTCATCATTTAAATACTGTAGCACTTTTTAATTTTGAAGCATAAAGATAGGCACTTCAATTCTAATATGTATTGAATTTAATATGATGTCATTATTGTGAATTTTTCATTACGAAAATGTGTGTACGTTTAAAAGTCCGCATAGTATGAAAGACATATAATAGTCTTCATTTTAAGAACTTTCTAAAAGCACTTGCTGCGTTGATATTAGATTCCAGCTCTTCATTCTTAATGTTCATATCAATCTTTCATATTCTGATTATTTAAACCTTCAGAAATGTTAATCTAATTTAATGAAAAAATGAGAAAGTTGTACAATATGAACATGTTCTTATCTCTAAAGTTTTATAAAGATGCCTGCCGATTTTCAATACTTCTCTTTGGGGCTTCGGAATTTGTTTTTCTGAGTTGGTAGACAGAAAACCATTACACCATTAAAAATACAAATACTTGTAGAAATGGGTAGCGATTCTGTACAGATTCAACGCAGTGCTTGGATAAAAAGACACCGAAACTAAGGTTAAATAAGAGAAATTCATATAGGCTGCGTTGAAGTAATTTTTATTTAATTTCATTAGATATATAGGGGGCAATAAAGTTTCCATAATATTAGATTGAAAATAGAATATGTGTGTATATAAAGTCAGTTATTAATAAGAACCAGGAATCGGATTCTGGTGTCATGTCATATTTTAATTGGTGCGTCACTGGCATTGCTAACATGTTCATAGCCGCCCTCCGTGGTGTAACGGTTACCATGCTAACTTCATATACCCAAGGTCGCGGGTTCAAACCCAGCGGAGGATGATGGATTTTTTTTAGCGTAAAAATTCTTACCATGGCTTCCTTCGAAAGGGAAGTAAAGCCGTTGGTCCCGTGTCACAGACTTACCTCACGTAAAAGTATCTCAAGCCTGATAGAGAGGCCTCTGAGCAAAATTAAGCGGTCTTTCACGCCCAGTATAGAATGGGACGCTGAGAACCACAGCAGTTAAAGAGCGTCCATAAATAAAACGCCATTTCAACGTGTTCATAAATCCCTATCATGTTTCCAGTTATGAAAATGTCTATTTGTTAATTCATTTTTTTTTTTTTTTTTTTTTGTCATTTTATGCCATTTTCTACTTTAGAGAATCATTTTCCATTTTTAATTTCTAGCACGCATGTACAATGTTGTACATAGTAAGCAGAAAAGGTAAAGTGTTCCATCAAAAAATTAGATATCGAAATTTCACTGGAAATGTGTGATTTGACACCCCTGAATCCAGACAAGCGTTTTTAGAAAAGGTCCTTGTGTGTGTGTGTGTGTGTGTGTGTGTGTGTGTGAATAGCATAATTCAAAAACGAAAAGTTCGTTAAATACCAAAATAGGTTTCAAGTTCACCATCTTCAAAGGATACGACACGAAGATTTTCAGGAAAATCCCGCATCTCAACGACCCTTTACATACAGCGTTTTTCGAAAATTGATTTTCTCAAAATGGCACTAACGATTTTGATTTGTTTATGATATTTTCATGACCAATGAAATGTATATTTTGAATTTTTGGGGAATAGCCTCTGAAGACTTGTGTATCACCTCAAGCCTGATATAGAGGCCTCTGAGCAAAATTAAGCTGAGAGCGTCCATAAATAAAACTCCATTTCATTTCACTGTAAACCGTAAGAGATAATAAAAGACTTACTCCTCAAAACAGATACATTTCGTTAAATTACACAATAATATCAGATACATTTTATGTAGAGTTAACCATTTCAGAGACATTCCTGTTCATCGTTTCAATTCTAAGATATACTTTTCTCAAACAGGAATTCGTCATTTATTTCGTGTGTCTCATTTGTTGTACTCCTGGCTATGCAAATACAGCCGAATTTCAATTTATCACACCTTTATAAAATATTTGATTATCGCTTTAACCTGATAGTTTCCCTTATCTTTCTTCTACTTAGAATGAACTAAATATTAAGGTCATGTAAGCTAATGTTTAACTCGATTAGCATGAAGCATAGAGAAGAATAAGTTGTTGTAAGAATAATTTGTTGTAGAATATGTAGAGAAAGCCACGTGAATGGAACATAATATTTTTACTTTCTTTACTTCATATACAGTACAAGGTATATAAGGTATTGCATTACATCCAAAAACTCGATACCAATATTTTACTGGAAATATACATTTAGGGACACTTGTACGCATAAAAGCATTTTTAAAAAACGGTTTTGTGTGTGTGTGTGTGTGAGAGAGAGAGAGAGAGAGAGAGAGAGAGAGAGAGAGAGAGAGAGAGAGAGACAGACAGAGTTGTGTCCATGGACACAACTCAAAAACGAAAAGTCAGTTAAATATCAAACTTGAGTTATAAGTTTAACATCTTCAAAGGATGTGAAACGAATAATTTTCAGAAAATCCCCCCACACAAAAATTACGTTTTACAAAGAACAAAATTTTGGTTTTCTGAAAAATTTGTGTAGTGATTTTGATTAAAATATCGTATATTAAAGATACTTGCATGACAAATGTATATCTTAAATTTTCTGGGAATGGCCTCTGAAGTACTCTTTATTCTGAATCACATTTGCATAAAAACAGTAAGAGATAGACGAAAACTTACTTCCCAAAACATTTAGATCTCGTTATAACGCAATTTATGTCATATTTTTGTGGAGTTAACCATTCCCGATACATTTCTTATTATTTGTTTAAAATACTTAAAACCTTTCTCAACCGGAAATTTGTGACTTTTTTTTCTCCTGGCCTGGAAAGGGAATCGAATTTCAATTATATAACAACCAGTTTTTTAAAAGGTTGGATCATCACTTTAGCCTTTAGTGCACCACCTTATTTCCTGCTACTTATAAGAAACTAAGCAAGATGGCCGCTTCTGCTAATGATTATTTCGATTAGTATGAAGCACATGGAATCATAATCTTGCAAGAATAGTTATAGATAGGTAGAGAAAGCCATGTAAATGGGACGCATCAATTTTTAGAAAAAATGTACGAGTGTGTATGCGTGAGAGAGAGAGAGAGAGACAGAGAGAGAGAGAGAGAGAGAGAGAGAGAGAGCGGAATAATCCAGAAACGAAAAGTCGGTTAAATACCAAACTTTATTAATGTGAATTTAAAATCTTCCAAGGATGCGACAAGGACTTTCAGAAAATTCTCCATCTCAAACTACCATTTACATAGAAAAAAATTCGAACATTTTGATTTTCTCAAAAATGGCTCTAACGATTTTAATTAAAATGCCATACATTAAAGATACAATACATATAAAATGTATATCTTGAATTTTCTGGGGATAGCTTATGGAGTGACTTGCATAACTGGTAAACTGATATACAAAAACTTTCTGCACAAAAATGCAGATTTCATTAAAACATATCATTTATGCCATTAATGTCCTTTTTTTTATGTAGAATTAACATTTGCAAGATATTCCTTGTTATAGTTTCAATTTTAAACTGCTTATATTTTTCTCAAATAGAAACAGAATTTCTTAGCCTATTGCATAACGACAGATTTACAAGATTTTAGTACCGCTTTAACCTATGTACTTTCTCATTTCATTTCTATTTATAAGGAACTGAGTAATTTCTGCTAATGTTCATCTCGATTGGAATTAAGTAGAAAGAAGAACAATATTTTAATACCATTGATTGTTTGCAGAGCAGGTAGAAAAAAATCATATGCATTGAACCCATCAGTTTTTTACTTTCCCTATCCGTACGATGAACATAAGTGTATAGAGAAGGTATTGTATTGTACCCAAATATTCGATATCGAGATTTCACCGGAAATATATCTTTTGAGACCTCCTGAATCCAAAAAAAAAAGCATTTGTAGAAAAAGGTCCGTGTGTGTCTGTGGACAGCATAGCTCAAAAACTAAAAGACCGTTAAGTACCAAACTTTGTATTTCAGCTTATTATCTTCCAAGGATGCGACACGAAGATTTTCAAGAAAATCTCCCACTCCAAGCTATCCTTTACATGGAACGATTTTTTAACATTTTGTTTTTCTCAAAAATGGCTGTAATGATTTAGATTAAAATACCGCAATTAAATCTATTACAACACAAATAAAATGTATATTTTGAATTTTCTGGGAATGGCCTCTGAAGAGCACTTTATACTGGTCGATTTTTGCAGAATTTTGCACCATGCATTTTTGTTGTAGAGTTGACCGTTTCCAAGATATTCCTTGCTATTAGTTTCAATTTTAAAATACTTTTACCTTTCTCAAACAGGAAGAGTCCGTTTTTCTTTTGTTCTACTCCTGCCCAAGCAAAGAAGCCAACTTCAATGACAATTGCATGTTTTTTGTGAAGATGACCATTTCCGAGATGTTCATTGTTATTGGTTTCAGTTTCAAAATACTCAAATTTTCTCATATGGGAATTTGTCAACTCCTGTCCATACAAAGACGAAAACTTGAATTATATATCAATAACTTTTAAAATATTTGTTTATTAGTTTAGTCTAGTGTGTGTCCTTATTTCCCTTCTATTTATTAGGCAATAATTAATACGACCATTTCTATTTTCTGTGTATCTTGATTAGCATGAAGTACATAAAAAGTCCAGTTTTTGTAAGAATAATCTGTTGCAGAATAGCCAGAGAAAGTCATGTGAATGGAACACATCAGATTTTTCTTCAGTGACCTCAAAACATATATTACCGGAGAAATCTCGGTATCGAAATTTTGGATGTAGTATACAATACCTTCTCTACCTATATGCACGTTGTACATTTGTGATAAAGTAATAATGCCGCCGATATGACCATTTCCGTTAAATGCGGGAAATAAAAGCTACAAAGTAAGTTTTCTAAGGAGCAGTACTAGGGGTGTTCAATAAGTCCTTAGAAAATCCAAGGAATCACACTCGTTTTGTGTGGTGATTAAACACTGCTATTTAAAAGACTTAACACCGAAAGAGACAAAAGAGAGTTGGATGAAGTTCATGGCTCTTCTGTTCCTGCGTTTGCAACAATTCACAATTAGTTAACTGATTTTAAACGTGGCCGTACATCCACAAATGATGAACATCGTTTCGGACGTCCAATAGAAATGACTTCCTCCGAAATTATTAAAAAAATCCAGCATATGGTTTTGAGTGATCGACGAATCAATCTCGCGAAATAGTAGACGCCACAGGCATATCACAAGTTACACGGTTCTCAATTTTGCACTAAAATTAGGTCCGACAAGTTGGGTACCGTGTTTGCACTCAATGGAGAATAAACGCAATCGTGTGATCGATTCGGAAACTGGTTTGGCACTTTTCCGTCGCACTCCTGTCGAGTTTTTGCGTCGATACATAACTGTGGATGAAACGTAGATACAATACTACACTCCAGATACAAAAGTACAGTCGAAATAATGGATTTTTAAAGGCGAACCTGCTCCGAAGAAGACAAAGGTGGTGAATCTGCAGCAAGGTGATAGCCTGGGTGTTTTTTTTTTTTTTTTTTTTTTTTTTTTTTTTTTTTTTTTTTTTTTTTTTTAGTTACATGCGGAAGCATAGGCATTGATTACTTGCAGAAAGGATGAACGATAAATGGAGAGTATTTTGCATCGTTATTGCAGCTGTTGAACGGATAAAACAAGAAAAAACGCACTCATCTGGCAAAGAAAAGCATTCTCTTCATTCAAGATAATGCGACGGTGCACACCTGCGCAGTTTCGATGGCGAAAATTGTAGAATTGAGGTTCGAATTACCAATCTACAGCACTCACTAAATTTGGCCCCCAGTGACCTTTCTTTATTTTCAAACTTAAAAAAGTGGCTCGGCGGCAACGATTCACGTCTAACGAAACGGATGATTATTTTGAGGACCTTCCGAAATCCTACTTTTTGGAAGGCTTGAAACAATTGGAGAAACGCTGGAAAAAGTTTATCGGGCTAAAAGGGAATTATGTTGAAAGATAAAATAAAATACACCAAAAATAATTTGTTTTTCAATCTTTTTCTAATGATTTATTGAACGGTCCTCTTATGAAGTAGATATATAAAATAAACAAAGCGGATAGATAAAGTCATGTGAATGTAACATTGAAGATATATTTTATTATTTTAATGTAGATTACTATTTTCTGAATTGTGCATATTACTAAATAATCACTACAAATAACCTTTTGGTTTCCTCATGCTGGTCTCTCAATAGCAACCAAATTTCATGAGCAAAATCTTAAAACCTGCAAGATAAACTGTTACTTAATGTGTCTGTGGTCAGCATAGTTCAAAAACGAAAAGAAGTTAAATACCAAACTTGGTGTTTAAGTTTGGTATCTTACAAGGATACGAGACGTAGATTTTCAAGAAAATCCTCCACCCTAAACTACCCTTTATATGGGAAAATATTAAAAAACGTTGTTTTTCTCTAAAACAGCTCTAACCATTTTGATTAAAATGCCTCATATTAAAACTATTTACATGACAAATAAAATGTAATCTTGAATTTTGTGGGAGTAGCTTCTGAAGACCTGTTCATTCTGGATGAATTTTCTGAATTTTGCATAACTGGTAAACCGTAAGAGATAGACAAAAAGCTTACCAACCAAAAAATGTAGATCTCTTTAAAACACATAATTTACCATGTACATTTTTTTCGTGGAGTTGACCGTTTTCGACATATTCCTTGTTAGTGATTTCAGTTTCAAAATACTTTTCTCATATGGGAACTTGTCAAGTTCTGACCACGCAAAAAAAAAAAAAAAAAAAAAAAAAAAAAAAAAAAATTTCAATCCCATAGCAACCACATTTAAAGCATTTGACTGCGATTTAGCCAAGTGTATTCCCTTATTTCCCTTGTACTGATAAGGAATTAAGTAAGGCTGCTTTTTCTTCTCCAGCGGAACAAAGGCATGGGTGCAAATTGGCTGTCTTGTTTATTTCCACTGAGGAAATACCTATGTACATCCAAACACCACCGCTGGGCATGTCCTTCAGTACTAATGCTGCCAAGCGTTGCACGCGTAAAAACCGACACATACAGACAGATAAGTGGTACAAGCCATTTCTCGCGCTTCCACTAGAAATCGTGAAAAAAACATTTTGATGAGTCACCCATTATTTCTATTCTGCAGTGAGGCAAGTATTTCCCTCTGTACGGAAGTGTTAATGACAAAAGTCCGTGGAAGTGATTCAACGTTGCATACTATGCGTCGTATTGATCGATCACTTCAGACCAGTACATATCGACCCATCGTCTTTTCCAAGCATTTCCAGCCAGCACTCCACTTTTCTCTAGACATGCCAAGTAGTTAATTGTCTAGTGTGTATTTCAAAATTCGTGTCAAAAAGAACAGATGAACAGTATGTTAAAGAATAGACAATGTGATGTGCTGCATTCATATTCCTGTATCACGACTTTCTGTACTCGCACCGCTTATTACTTTCTCTACCACCTATGTACAGGTGCATATAAATAAAGATGGTGTGTAATTGCACACCGAGGTTTCAAAAGAAATGCATGTTTTGAAGTCACCTGAACATAAAAAAGATCCGTGTGTGTGTGTGTGTGTGTGTGTGTGTGTGTGTGTGTGTGTGTGAACAGCTTAACTAAGAAACCTGATGTGTTTCATTCACATGACTTTGCCTACATTTCTGTAACAAATTATTATTAAAAAAAAGCTTATTCTTATCTACTTCATGCTAATCGAGATAAAAGTAGCAGAAATGTCTCATTACTAGCTTGCTTGTAAGTAGAAAGGAAATAAGGGAGTGCATTAGGCTAAAGTGTTACTCAAATATCTTAAACGCTAGTTGCTATGTGATTGAAATTCCTTATTTGTATGGCCAGGAGTTGGCAAATTCCTATATGAGAGAAGTATAAGTATTTTAAATCTGAAACCGACAAGGAATATCGAGAAAAGGGCCAACTTCACGAAAAAATGTATATAACATAAATTGTGTGTTTTAACGAGCTCTACATTTTTTGAGTAAGTTTTTGTCTATCGCTTGCCAGTTATGCAAAATTCCGCAAAATTCCGCAGAATAAAGAGGTCTTCAGAGGCTATTTGCAGAAAATTCAAGATATACATTTTATTTCCGATATAAATATCTTTATATATGACATTTTAATCAAAATCGTTAGAGAAATTTTTGAGAAAATCAAAATTTTCGAAAACTCTTTCATATAAAGTGTAGTTGGGGGAGTGGGATTTTCTTGAAAGTATTCGTGTTGCATCCTTGGAAGATACCTAAATTAAATATAAATTGATATTTAATGGACGTTTCGTTTTTGAGCAATACTGCCCACACAGACGCACACGGACATGTTTCTAAATTTTTATTCGGGGGACCTCAAAACATGTATTTCCTGTGAAACCTCGGTATATAATTTTTGTATGCCATATAATACCTTCTCTATACACTATGTAGATCGTACGTGTAGAGAAAGTAAAAACGAAAAATAGCTTAGTACCAAACTTTGTATTTGAGTTAATATTTTCCAGGAATGCGAAGATCTTAAGGAAAATCCCCACACCTCAAACTACCCTTTACATAGAACATCTTTTCGAAATTTTCGAGTTACTCAAAACTGGCTTAAACGATTTTGATTAAAGTGCCATTCATATATTACAGATATTTACGTGGCAAATAAAATGTATATCTATTTTTTATTTTGGGGGAAGAGCCTTTGAAGCCCTCTTCATTCTGAAGACTTCTTCATAGCCAGTAAACTGTAATAGATAGAGAAAATCTTACTGCACAAAATTTTAGATCTCGCTAAAATACTAATTTATGTCAGCTACTCTTTTGTGCAGTTAATCATTTCCGAGATATTCCCTGTAATTGGTTTCAATTTTAAAATACTTCTGCTTTTCTCAAGCGGGAAGCTGTCATTCGTTTCATCCCTCTTTTGTTTTACTCCTGGCCATACGAAGAGAACCGAATTGCAATGTCATCATAACACGACAGTTTTTAAGATATTTGTCTACGCTTTAGCCTAGTGCATTTCTTTATTTACGTTCTACTTACAAACAAGCAAGTAAGTTTCTGATAATTTTATCTCGATTGGCATGAAGTAGTTTGAAGAATAAGCTTTGCAAGAAATAAGACCAATTCTGGCGAAGTTTATCTTGATTAGTATGATGTAGATAAATAATCTTTTATAAGGAAAGTTTTTTATAGAACACGTAGAAATAGTCATGTGAGTGGAACACATCAGGTTTCTTGTCGTCTAGAAATCTCGAATTTTGTCACTAAACATATTTAGTTAGCTTACTTATTTACTTAAATTGTTTATTAATTATTTTTTTGATTAATTAATTCACTCTCCTCGTATGTGTATTCTTACTTATTTATTTAATTAATTAATTGATTAATTAATTCACTCTCATCGTACGCAAGATTGACACAACTTAGTCGCAAGTGCCTAGAGTCAGAAGCCTGCCAAGGAGCAGATGAACGTGATTCAAAGTGAAGAAACTGGAATGGGTAAACGGCCCGTGGCACGATAATATATGAGTGAGGAAGATGAAATGAAATGCAGAGATGAAAGGAAAACTGATGAGGTGGATAAAATGGCGGGGAAATCGGAGAACCTATAGAATACCCGCCCACAAGAAATCCTTCATGTGGTCCCTTGCTCTCGGAGTATGGGTATTCTGAGTTTGTAAATTGTACTTCAACATTAACGTTTGGAGTAGTGTGTAAATTAATTGCTATTTCAGAAAAAGACTCACTTCTTCAACACTTAAGACTGGCAGATCGCTGTCACCTGAGTACTGGTGGGGTTGAGAGCGACGACTAAAGTCATCGAAGCGTATTGGGTTCCGAAGCGCACACAGCTACGAACACATAGAGTAGTCAGCGGTATAAAGAGAGGGTAATGGGGAGAGATTTGTAGTGTAAACATGCATACGTTGAGGTACAGTGCGATCCATATAAACCTGAACCATTTTAATAGACCATAATTTCTCTTTGAAAGCTCGTAAAAATGTTAAATTGTTTTAATGACCTCAGTGGCTCAAGGAGAATCGACAACAATCATGGCAACAATCGATCAATGCCATCTGTTCACTATATTTATGATTTCTATGGAAATTACGAGCATTTTCATGGGCATTGTAGGCAGTCTTTAGTTTGCAGTCATAACAGCAACATGCAGTACTCACTTCCAGAGCGTGTTTTCATTGTGAAAACATCTTGAAAGACAAATTCCTTGATAACAACACAACGGGAATTTTGAGGGGACTTTAATGTACGGGTTGTTCCGACAAATGCAACAATTTTATCGCTAGCAAGATAGCTGGAGACAGCTGGTACCTCTTTAATGAGAGTGGAAAACATAGACCACATTGAGCGCAGAGACTGTTAGAAATGTTCGAAGAAGGCTGGCGAACTCTCCAAACAAATCGCTGCGTCGATTGAATCAGGCTATGACACATGTCAAAGAGCTGCAACAATCTACAATGCCATGATAATGCTCGTAATCTCCATCGAAATCAGCAATATAGTCAACAGATGGCATTGCTCGATTATTACCATTATTTTTGTCGATTCTCCCTGAGCCACTGAGGTCATTAAAACAAATTTCACATTTCTACGAGATTTCAGAGAGAAATGGTGGCCTTTATGGTTCTGGTTTATATAAATTGCACTGTATAATTTGTTCCAAAAGTAGTTCGCTACATATATATTGACATTATATGCACGCTCTAATTCATAGAGTAACACAATAAAGCAATTATTTAATAATATGATTAAATAAAATGTAATAAATAGTAAATAAAATTCCTTGTGCTTTTATGAATAGAAGTATAAAGCTTTATGCAAAAAATTAGTAAAACAATGTGTAGGGGCCCGCCTGAGAAGACGACTGTGGAGTAACTTGAAGCTCTATGGACCCCAAGATCATTTGAGCATCATTTCACCAATTTCATTCATCGTCCGATATGAATAAGCAGATTTAAAGGACGTTAAGTTAAAAAAATGCAGAACTTTGAAAAGACAATGATTATATATCAACCAAACTCACCCAGAATTCATTGCAGTGAATTACAAGATGCATCTTTACTATCGAAAGAAAAGGTTCTCCTCCGTCACTCAAAATATGTTTGAATCATGCACAAGTTTGTTCAGTGTCAAACTCTATCCTTTCATATTTTCAACAGTTTTCAATCTGCGCCCTCTTTCAGTGTTCACTGATTTATCTACTAGTTGCCAGTTCCCATGGCCGCGCTCGAAAAAGTGCCTAGCTTTAGTGCTTCGTGGCGCAGGGCATCGAGGGTTCGAGTCCCGCCTCGGGAGTAGGTATTTGTAAATGTGTGTATCTGTGTATCTACATGTTAGAAAGGAAACAAATAGGAAAACAACAGAAACGAAGAGATAAATATTAAAAGAAGGAAGGGGAAAAAAGAGAAAGAAAAAAAAAAGCCTAGCTGAGCGAGGCCAGGCAGTGCGCAATACTAGATAATTAACACGTTTCGAAACGGGCTGTAGAGACCACGCCTTCTCCATCATGTCATAGTTATACTCTGTGTGCAGCGAACCTCAAAACAGCAATTCCGTAATCCCAGAACGAGCTCTTGCGATGATATTGAACTGTCAGCTTATATCAACACATATGAAAGTATGGCAGAAGCTTTTTAGTTTCTCCACTACATGCTTACAGTTAGCAGAGGAAATAATGCATTCCAACCAACATTTCAATACAGTTTGTCACTAAAATACATGGTTTGAGTCCTCTAGACAAGCATTTTTACTTTCTCTAGCCCCGTATGTACAATGTACATAGGGATAAAGAAGTATTGTATTCCACCCAAAAATTCGATACCGAGATTTCACCGGAAATACCTGTTTTAGGACCTCCTGTATCCAAAAAAAGCATTTTCAGAAAAAGGTCCGTGTGTGTGTCCGTGTGACTGTGAACACGATAACTCAAAAACAAAAAGTAGCTAAAATACCAAACTTGGTATTTAAATTTAGTATCTTCCAGGGATGTGACACGAAGATTTTGAGAAAAATCTCCCCATAATCATATATTAAAGATATTTACCTGACAAATAAAATGTATATCTTGAATGTTCTAGGAATAGTTTCTGAAGACCTGTTTATTCTGGATGAAGTTTGCTTAATTTGGCATAACTAGTAAACCGTAAGAGATAGACAAAAACTGTAGGTCTTGTTAAAATACACAACTTATGTCAAACACATTTTTCTCGTGGAGCTTACCATTTTCGAGGTATTCATTGTTATTAGTTTCAGTTCTGAAGTATTTATACTTTTCTCAGAGGGCAGTGTCCGTTTATCTTTAGTTCTACTCCTGGCCAAGAAAAGAAGCGACTTGTAATGACAATCGCATAACGACAGCTTTAAAACATTTGACTATTGGTTTAATCTAGTGTATTCCCTTATTTTCTTCCTACTTATATGGAACTAAATAATAAGAAAATTGTGCTAATGAGTACCTCGATTAGCAAGGTGCAGAAAGAATAATCTTATGTAAAAGGTTTGTAGAACAGCTAGAGAAAGTCATATGAGTGTAACACATCATATTTTTACTTTCTCTATATGCACTATGTACATAGTGTATAGAGAAGGTATTGCACTCCACCAAAAAATTCGACACCCAGGTTTCACCGGAAATATATGTTTTAGGGTCCCCAGTATCCGAAAAAAGTATTTTCAGAAAAAGGTCTGTGTCCGTGTGTCTGTGAACTCGATAACTCAAAAACGAAAAGTCGGTAAAATAACAAACTTGGTATTTTAGTTTAGTATCTTCCAGGGATGCGACACGAAGATTTTGAGAAAAATCCCCCCACCCCAAACTACCCTTTACGTGGAACATTTTTCAAAAATTTTGATTTTCTAAAAAATGGCTCTAACGACTTTTATTGAAATATCGTATATTAAAGATATTTACCTGGAAAATAAAATGTATATTATGAGTTTTCTGGGAATAGCCTCTGAAGACTACTTTATTCTGGGTCAATTTTACGGAATTTTGCATAACTGCTAAACCGTAAGAGCTGGTCAAAAACTTACCATACAACAAATGTAGAGCACTTTAAAACACACAATTTATGTTATATACATATTTTTCGTGGAGTTGATTGTTTTTGAGATATTCCTTGTTTTTGGTTTCAGCTATAAGACACATACTTTTCTCATACAGGACTTTGTGAACTCGTGTCCATACAAACAAAGGAACTTCAGTCACATAGCAACCAGCTTTTGACTATCACTTTAACCTATGGTACTCCCTTATTTCGCTTCTACTTACAAGGAAGCAAGATATAAGACTATTTCTGCAAAGTTTTTCTCGATTAACAGGAAGTAAATAGAAGCATAAGCTTTTTAAAAATAATTTATTGCAGAGATATAGAGAAAGTCATGTGAATGTAACATATCAGATTTTATAAATAAATAGAAATACATGTATAGATATACATGTTTCGCATGTATCTGTCCTTCTGTGTCTCTGAACAGCATTACTCAAAAGCAAAGAGTCTCCTTCTGTAGTGGGGGATAGCATATTTTCCTCGTATCAAGAGGTCCCGAGTTCGAATCTCGGTTAGGATGAGATACCTGGATACGGTTCTTTCCCCTACCCTACCGATCTACTAGTAATCATGTTTTTAGTATAAAGAGAATTTTAAAAAACAAATCTTATGTGTTGCATTCATATGACTTTCTCTAGTTGTTACACGAACAACTTTCCTTACAAAAGAAACAGTCTTATTACTTGCTTCCTTTTAAGTAGGAGAGAAATAAGGGATTACAATAGGCTAAATTATTAGTCAAGTCTTTTAAAATCTGATCCTATGTGAAACAATTGAAGTTCGGTTCGCTTTGCATGACCTGCAGTAAAACAAGGGAGATGAAACGAAATGTCACTTCCAGTTTGAGAAAAGTTTAAGTATTTTAAAATTGAATACGTTTTATGCAAAATTCTGTAAAACTCATCCAGATCTTATTAGGCTATTCCCAGAAAATTCAAAATATATATTTTATTTATGATGTAAATATCCTTATTATGCGGTACTTTAATCTAAATCATTAGAGCCGTTTTTGAAAAAACAAAATTTTCAAAACATTTACCATTAAAGGGTAGTTTGCGGAGGGGGCATTTTCTTAAAAATCTTCGTGTCGCATCCTTGGAAGATACTTGAGATAAATGCCAAGTTTGGTATTTAACTATTTTTTCGTTTTTGAGTTATGCTCTCCAAAGAGACACACACTCAAGGACCTTTTTCTAAAATGTTTTTCCTACTCTGTGGACCTCAAAACATACATTTCCGGTGCAATCTCGACATCGAATTTTGGGCGGCATACAATACCTTCTCTATCCACTATGAACATTGTACATTCGGGCTGCAGATAGTAAAAAAACACTAGAAGTCGACTTTGAAACCCATATAGCATTCATTGACTTCCAAAAAAAGCATGTGAATTAATGAATAGAGAATGATTATGGATTATGAGGAGATAGCCCCTTTATATAGGAGAGGCAATTAAAATGAATTAAAATGTGATTGCTATGGGATTGGAATCCGTTTCTTTGCGTGGTCAGGAGTTGATAAGTACCCTATAAGAAAGTTTTTTAAAACTGAAAGGAATATTTCAAAAACGGTCAACTCCGCGAAAAAAATGTATATAACATAAATTGCCTGTTTTAAAAAGATATAAGTTTTTGTTGTTTTTTTTCGTTTTTTTAAAGAAAGTATTTATCTATCTCTCATGGTTTCCGAAATTCTGTAAAATGTATCCAGAATAAAGACGTCTTCAGAGGCTATTCCCACAAAATTCAAATTTTTCGAAAAACGCTCCATGTATAAGGTGGTGGGGGAATTTTCTTGAAAATCTTTGTGTTGCATCCTTGGAAGATGTCAAACTTAAATATCAAGTTTGTTATTTAACGGCCTTTTCGTTTATGCTGCCCACAGACACACACACACAAACAGACACACACGGACATTTTTCTAAAAATACTTTTTTTGGATTCAAGGGGTCTCAAAACATACATTTCCGGTGAAATCTCGGTATCGAATTTTTGGATGCAATACAATACCTTCTCTATGCACTGTCTACATGTAGAAAACGTAAAAACCAATATTTCTTTAAATATGTTCCATGAAAAGAGTATTTGGGGGTGGGAGATTTTTTTGAAAATCATTGTGTCCCATCCTTGGAAGATACTGAACTTAAATATTAAGTTGAGTATTTAACCGACTTTTCTTTTTTGAGCTTTGCTATCCACAGACACACAAACACACACACCACATACACGCACACACAGAATGCTTTATTTTGGATTCGGGGTATCAAAATATGTATTTCCGATGAAATCTCGATATCGAATTTTGGGTGGAATACAATACCTTCTATATCCACTATGTACATTGTACATATGGGCTAGGGAAAGTAAAAATAGAATAGAGTAAGTCTTAAACATATTACGATGTGTAAAAGTGAAGAAACACAATCTAGATAGATTTAAAGGTAGCTTAAGTGGTGTTAGTTTACTTTAGAAATATATTTTGAAATAAACCTGTAAAGCATAAATTAATGAAGTTCTAATGTTCATTTTTAATATTTCAGAACTTATGCACACGATATCGAGAAATACTAAACATTTTCTGGATTTTACGAGAGTATTTCCGTTCTTAGCTCTTGCTCCTCAGTGTTTTCTACTGCGTGGAATTACAAAAACGTTTCATTTCCTCTCTTTTCCTAAGATTATAAAACGCACTTACTGCCTTACGAAACACCATCATTATTATCAGCACTGTTTTCCGGTATACTATTAAACCTACTTAAGAGGAATAGCTATGCCTACAAGGTTAGTCAAATGACGGCTGCAAACTGTGGAACAACTAGTAACATGGGGTAGTATGAATATTTTTATTTCTTTTTTAGTTATAAGAGTAAGCTCATAAATAATACTATGTATGTGATTGAAATGCACTTATTTTTTTTCTCTCAAGTTAAGAACCTAAAACATTTAGTCTGCAGAATATTGAGTGTTGCGAAAATGTAAACAGTGGGCCCATGTTTAGACATGGCTTGGTGAAGGAGTGTTTCCTAATTGTAATGGGATAAATCCCCAACTCGCCCGCTATATGGTCATGGATTCTTATGAATAAACAGCACACCATAGCTATAGCCTGTTCTAACGTACTTCTGGGTGCAATTTCCCACCGAACAATCTCGAGTAACGATGACCAGAACCCGGATTTTTATATAATTGTTATGTTATAATATACATTGTAACATGCGCTTACGAGGGTCGGCTAATAAGTGCCGGGCCTCACACAATATGGCGCCATTAGGCCAGTTAGACGGTAGCATCGTATAGTTTAACTCTAGACTAGCTTGTATCCATAGTTACAGGTCAATAGCATTTTTAGTTTTCGAATGACAGCATTTTAAACAAGACTTTAGAGTTTTCACGAAAATGGAGGATTTGGAAAAACGAGCAGTGATTAAATACTTCCATTTGAATGGCTTAACATCTAAAGAAATCCAGGAAGAAATGGACAATACATTGAAAGATTCTGCTCCTTCATATTCAACGGTTAAAAGATGGGTTGCAGAGTTTAAAATACGACGTACGAGCACTGGTGATGAACCTCGCTCTGGACGTCTTGAAGAAGTGACAGCTCTATAGATCATTGAAAAAGTTCATCGTTTAGTGCTGGAAGACCGCAGATTAAAGTTGTTTGAGATAGCAGAGACTGTAAACATACCAAAAGAACGTACAAGTAATATTTTAAGTATGTTAAGTCTTTCAGTGTTTGTGCAAGAAGGGTGCCGCGTTTGTTGATACCTGATCAAAAGTTGCAAAGAAAAACTGTTTCTGCTAAGAATGTGGGGCTCTACCGTAAAAATCCCAGTGAATTTTGAGACGGCTTATTACCAAAGATGAAACTTGGATACATCATTACACTCCAGAAAGTAAACTACAGTCAAAACAATGGATTGCGCCATGAACAATCTCCAAAAAAGGCAAAGTCAATTTTGTCAACTAACAAAGTTATGGCGAATGTTTTCTGGAATGCACAGGGAACTGTTTTTATTGATTACTTGGAAAAGCGTAAAAGTATCACTGGTGACTACTAGGCAAGCTTACTGCAACGTTTGAGTGATGAGGTGAAAAGAAAAGGACCTCATTTGGCAACAAAAAAAATCTTGTTTCATCACGACAATGCCCCGGCTCATCGTTCAGTCATTGCAATGGGAAAATGTGCGAATTAAAGTTCGAATCAGTTGAACATCCACCCTATTCGCCAGATCTAGCACCCAGTGACTACCACCTGTTCTCAAACCTCAAAAAATGTCTTGAGGACGAAGATTTCACAGCAACGAGGAGGTCATTAATGTGGTAAACAACTATATTGAGGACCTAGATAAATCGCACTACAGAGATGGTTTAATTAAATTAGAACAACGATATGACAAATGTATTAGTCTTTCTGGAGATTATGTCGAGAAATAAGCAAAAAATGTTTTTTAAGTGCTGTTTTCATTGAGAGGCCCGAAACTTATCAGCCGACCCTCGAAAATCTTTAGTATGGGTTGTATGCAAATTTCTACTTTAGAGGGTTTTTTTTTCGATTTTACATCATTATTTTGACAGTTTCTTGAATTTACAATAAGTATATACATATTTCTATTTTAAATATTTCTTGCAAAAATAGCAAGTTGTATAGCAAGTTCCATTCCATCATGTATCTCCGCTGAACTGTGATTGCTTGTAATAATCTTCAATGAGCCATGATTTTTAAAATTATTTAATGTTTATTGAAACAAGTAGTTAAGCAAAGCAATTGTTTTGAAGCCCCACAAATGTCATGGCAATATTTATTTAATTATTTCCAAAGTTTATTTAAACACATGACCACATAAATAATCGCTATTGCATATGCATATGAAAATGATAACTCCTTTTTAATATTTATTTTATTTTAATTTCGTACTTTTCTTACAAAATAGTATTTTACATACATCATTCTAATCGAAATAAACATTTGCAGATTTGATCTTATTACTAGAGAATACTAAAGCTAAAGCCACAATCCAGTCCTTTAAAAGCCGGTCGCTATGTGAAACAATTGAAGAGATGGCCTCCCGTTTGAGAAAAGTTAAAGTACCTAGCTTTAAATTGAAACCAATAACACGGAATATCTTGGAAACTGTTACGCCTATAAAAAAGTATAAGACAAATTGTGTGTTTTCACAAGATCTACATTTTTGTGCGGCAAGTATTTGTCTATCTCTTTCGGTTTACCACTTATAGAAAAGTCATCCAGAATGAAGACTCCTTCTTAGGCTATTCCCAGAAAATTCAAGATATAGGTTCATTAGTATTTCATGAAAGCATATTAAAGCATTTTAATCAAAATCGATAGCCATTTTTGAGAAATTCAAAATGTTCGAAAAATGTTCCATGTAAAGGTCAATTGGGGATGTCGAATTTTTGGAATATACTGAATTTATATAAACGGTATTTAACCGACTTTTCGTTTTTGAGCTATGCTGTCTTCCACACACACACACACACACAAACACACAAACGCGCGCGCGTCGACCTTTTTCTAATAAATACTTTTTTTGGACACAGCGACCTCAAAACATATATTCCGGTGAAGTATCGACATCGAACTTTTGGGTAGAATACCATACATTCTCTAGCTACTATGTACATTATAAATACTTAGTGCTAGAGAAAGTAAACCTTTACACACATGTATCATAAATAACTAGCATATTACTTACACTACAGGTAAGGATAACTTCAAACACAAAAAAAAATAATGTTCAAATGAGAAATAAGAAAAAAAAATCCATTTTTCGTTATTCTGGAAAAGTTCTTGTTTGTGGGTGATGGCTATTGTCAGGGATCAGATAACTGCTGTTTAGAATGCATGTCCCAAATCACGTTAGTTTTTTCTTTTTCCGTTATGAGGCCATAGTCAGATTGTTATTGCCCTTGTGTCATGTCAAACTGGAAATCGTCTTCATTCTGTATAATCTGTGTCATTTTTACTTTCTCTAGCACTATTAAACTGTACATAGTAGATAGAAACAATATTGTATTCCACCTAACAATTCGAGGAAATACATTTCTTGAGGACCCCTAAATAAAAGAAAAGAAAGTCTCTTTAGAAAAAGTTCAGTGTGTGCGTGCGGTGCGTCTGGACATAACTCAAATCTAAACATGGTATTTAAATTTAGTATCTTTCAAGGATACGACACGAAGATTTTCAGATTTTTTTTATGTACAGTTAGCCGTTTCCGAAATGGTTATTTGTTTCAGTTTTAAACTACTTTAACTTCGCTCAAGTGGAAAGTTTTTATTTCGTTTCACCTCTCTATTTTTTTACTCCTGGCCACGAAGAGAACTGAATTTCAATTGTTTCCAATAGCAACCAGCTTTTAAAGGAGTTGACATCACTTTAACCTAATGTATTCTCGATTTTCCTTCTACTTACAAGACAGCAATTAATACGACTATTCCTGCTAATATTTATCTCGGTTAGCATGAAGTAGATAGACGAATAAGCTAAGGATATTTTTTTTTTTTTTGTGTGTGTAACAGGTACACAAGGTTATGTTGAATGGAACACATCAGATTTTTAAACAATTGACATTTAATGGAAGATTTTTTAACATTTTTGGATCATCAAAATCGGAGTCGTGACCTATAATTGATGTACCATCGGAACCAGATCGACAGCGTAATAGTTTTATAATCATACGTTATAGGCCAGGCACAGTAACTATTCCACTCCGAGTGAAGCATTGGCATGCCCTATGCGACGTAATGAACATTTGAAAATACAAGACCTTCCTCATCTGCATATAGTGTTATTTTTTTTTTTAACTTCGGTGATTATGTTCTACTTTGGACGATTCCATCAATATCTGCTGCAAAGGATGAGGTACAGAGCCTTAATTGATGAACCAAATTATCGTCGCGTAGTCTCCGCAATGTTGTTTTTAATATAATTAAATTTACAGACGCTTTTCTCGAAAAAATATGTGAAGTTAAATAATGTCAATATATTTGATTAAAATAATCGCAATTTGGAAAATGAATCCATTGGCAATGATTTAAATAAGTCCACCTCTTTCTTTCAAAATGTTATGTTTGTACAATTTTGTAGATCAAGTAATTCCATCTACAATTCGTGTGGAGCCTGCGAAAATGATCCATTTCGCGTTACGCGTTTGCTTACACACAGCACACTCGCTACCGACCACTGTATGTGTGTCACCGGAATTTCCCTTCCTTGACTGGACTCGGAGGAAGCAACGTTCTGACGTCAGGAGAGTCACCTTTGGACATGCCTAATGCATGATCTCGATGTCTTCATTTCTTTTGACTTGTGTCTACATAAACATTGATTTTAGTAAAAAGTCGTTCTTCTGAGACACTACGTGATTTGATTGGGTCTCGTAGTCCATTCGATAGCAGAATAAACGTACACATATTTGCACAGTGTCACATCACTCACGTAAAAAGCCAAAACGCAACTGATATTGGCCAAGCATCTCCATGGAGACAGCAGCATATGCGCAGTGTGCGTTCTGGATTCGCCAAGTATTTCAGCAGTCTCTATTAATTGCTTTAAGATTTGATGTTTTACAATCAGATTACCTTCTAGCAAGTTTGTTACAATGATGTAGAGAAAATCATGTGAATGGAACACATCAGATTTTTTTTTTTTAATCTACTTGCTGCATACCTTTCTTATAAGAGGTTTTCTGCGACCTCATGTTGAGATAAAAGTTCAAAGAAATGATTTCATTACACATTTTGTTGTACGTGTAAGGTGAAGTGGGTCGTTTCCTAATCTCGGTGATAGCGCAGCTGTTTGACAAGCGGAGGTCCTGGGATTTTCTTTCGCTGGAAAATTAGTCCAGGGACTAATTAAGGAGATACTTCAGGGAAAAGTAGTGACTCCAGCTTGCGAAGACCTCTATTAGTTTAAAGGATAAGTAATATTTAAAGGTTTACGTGCTGATATTGACATTCCATACTCTATACGTTAGATTACCAGAGGAACTCAATGGTGACTGCTTAAGATGACAGAGGTGTTAAACAATTCAAACATGTACAAAAAATAGTATGTGTTCCATTCATATGACTTTCTCTAGCTGTTAAACAAACAACTTTCCTTGCAAAAGATTATTCTTTTATCTACGACGGACTAATCAAGGTAAATAATAGCAGAAACTGCCTTATTACTTGCTTCCTTGTAAGTATAAGGGACATAAGGGAATATCCTAGGCTAAATCGATAGTCATATCTTTTAAAAGCTGGTCTTATATGAAACAACAGAAGTTCGTTTGCATGACCTGCATTAAAAGAGAGAGAAATCGTAACGTTAGTTCCTGTTTGGGAAAATTTATCGTAGTTCAAAATTGAAACCAATGACAAGGAACATGTCAGAAACGACCAGCTCTACATAAAAAACGTATATGACATAATTATTTATTTTAACGAGATCTACATTTTTTGGTAGAGTAAGTTTTGGTCTATCTCTTACGGTTTAACCGTTATTCGAAACTCATCCAGAGTAAAGGGTTTTTCAGGGGCTATTCTGAGAAAATGCAAAATTTAATTTTATTTGTGATCTAAATATCTTTAATGTACAGTATTTTAATCAAAATCGTTAGAGCTATTTTTAGATAAACAAATTTTCAAAAGTTTTTTTCATATAAAGGGTAGTTTGGGGTGGGAGGATGTTCTTGAAAATCTTCGTGTCGCATCTTTGGAAGATACCAAACCTAAATACCAAATTTGATATTTAACCGTCTTTTCGTTTTTTAGCTATGCTGTCCATAGACACACGGACCTTTTTTTAAAAAAATGTTTTTTTCGGATTCAGGGGATCACAAAACGTACATTTCCGGTGAAATCTCGACATCGACTTTTTTTAGTGGAATACAATACCTTCTCTATTCACTATGTACATTGTACATATGGTGCTAGAGAAAGTAAAAAATATTATTTGTTGATTCTACCATTCTATAACAAACTATTGTTAAAAAGCGTATTCTTCTGTCTATTTTATGCTAATTAAGAGAAGCATTGGGGTTTTATATCGTCAGTGGAAGTCAACTAAACAATATAGATTTGGAAGGACTAACTTTCAATACGAGAGCTACACTAAAACGTTTATGCTTTTCAAAATATTCCTTTTTAACATCAACACCTACACCTTTGCTTTTGAGTAAACAGTTCTTAAAGCAATGATACCGGCACTTTATAAACCAAGATAATTAGTGTTCCGCAGCTTCATTTGATGACGAAAAATTAACTCGAAAAATGTTAGAAATTAAGCTCTAAACAAATATCATACATCGAACAGGAAGGCTCAGGCGGTTACATCTGTGGTTTTCCTCAGTCCTAAGGTTAAAACCGGATAGGATATTTAATACCACGACACATAATTCCACCACACACACATACACACACACAATTTATCACATATAACGTTTTGTGGCTTGACAAATGCAATATATTATTTTTGTTATTGGTTTGAATGTTCAGAAACTTTACACTTTTGTAACTGCAAATCGCTACACTTTTTCTTTATTTTTTCGTTTCGTATTCATGCAGAGAGGACAGAATTTTAACATAACGACCGCTTTGAAAAGATTTCTGAATCGCTTTAACTTATTGTATTCTTCTTATGCGTTCAACAAAATAAGTGAGTAAAGAAAGCGATACAGGAGGAATTAAATTAATAATTATTTTATAGAGAAATAGTTGCATTAGAGAAATAATAGTGATATATAGGTTCACACATTAAAATAAATGAAAGCGTAAAATGCATACGTTATAATTCTGTTGTAGGTAATTGTTAGTATGGTAGAACGTTAAAAGAGCACAAGTTAGACTTCTGTTCCTAGGCAACAATCAGTTAAGACATGTTGTGTTGGAAAAAGCAATTAGCTCTTAGTCAAAGTAGTAAGGCTAATTAAGTTCTGAGAATCTCAGTAAGCATTAATTCAAAGTGTGGCTCATGAGAATTGTACCTTCTATAATCTGAGGAAACTCACTGAAACAGCAGATCATTTTAGAATTGGGAAAGGGAAAGACAATTTAGTAATCAACACTCAAACAGAATGAGGAATGTGTCTCAAATATTAATGTGAAAAGTAAGATTTGGCAATGTAGAACGTAGTGACTATGGCGGGGTAATCAGTATCAGGTGGGGCTTAAGTTAATAAAAACGTATATCTTACTATACTGCCGCCTCTTGCGCTCCAAGTTACTCTTGCAACAGTTTTACTAGGTACAGAAGTATTAATGGAATCCTAGCGCAGCGCTGGGCTCATCGTCAGTATAGCAACAGTCGGAAAAGAATTCGCCGTAGAGTAGTTAAGCGAGTTACGGTTTAAACTCGTAACTTTATTATGGAAACAAATTTGCAAAACTAACTCTGGAAGTTCGCATATTTAATATAGGCTGTTATAATTCTTCCTGCTTAGATTCAGGAATGGTTTAAAGCAATCTTAAAATAATAATCAACGGCTAGTTTCTCCATAAAATATTCTCAGGAAATGAAATGGAGTTTTATTTATAGACACTTTAGCTAATATGGTTCTCAGCGCGGCCCGGATTCGATCCCAAGCGATCGCATATGAGATTTGTGGTGGGTAAAGCGGTGCAGGGGCGGATTTCCCCAGGCTCTCCAGTTTCCCCCGTCATTACATTCCATCGGTATTCCATCTTCATTCCATTTAGCATCAGTGTAATCGTCTACGGTGCCAAAGTAGTAAAAACGGGCATTAAACAGTATAAACAAATATGGTTCTCGGCATCCCAATCTATGTTGGGTTGAAAGACTGCTTAATTTTGCCGTAAATCTACGACACGGGACCAACGACTTTACTTCCCTTCTAAAGGAACCCATACTAAGGATTTTCACGCCCGAAAAAAAAACATCGCCCTCCGCTGGGATAGAACCTGCGCCCTTGGGTACACAAATTTAACTGCTGTCGTCTCTTTTCGCCACATTCACACATACCCTGAGAAAAATAAATTGCTGTGTACCACTTGTACAACTAGCTGGCTGCAGAAAAGTCATATCAAAGGTTTAACTGTTTTAATAAGAAATATGTAGAAAAGTACGCTTTTATAAGAATAGTTAGTTGCACAATGGGTAGAGAGAGAGAGACATGTGAATGTAACATTAGATTTTATGTAACATTTCCTCTGTTTATGAGTTGAATGTGGAGAGTTAATTAACAGATGTAGGTACCAGTATATCGTAAATCAAATCATCTTAAAGAAACCATGTTACTGATCGAGCTATTTATTTTAACATCACTCACGGTAATGTTATTCGTCTAAAAAGACTGCCGCTTTCTTCAAGAGCTTAGAATGATTGCGCAATGATTTGAAACCCTGTATCACTGCGATGCACTCACGTTTGAAACTTTGAAAGTCAGCCAAAAATATGTTTTTCTTCTTGGCATCCTTAGAGCCGTCACCTGACGCACGTATAATTCGTGAGATATTACACAGAACAATAATGAGGTATAGTCAGCGTTTTGTTTTGCATGTGTGGTGTTCAGAGCACTAATTGAGATTTGTGCCAAAGTATGTATTTATTACTTTCAGTTCACCAGATAGAGGCCACAAAATGATGGACTTTGACGAAATTCTGGAGGTAATCGGAGAGTTTGGAAGATATCAAATTACCAATTACCTCCTCATATGTCTTCCTGTGTTATTCAGTGCTGCCAACAGTCTCACATATGTATTTACAGCAGGAGTGCCCAGATACAGGTAAGTCATTTCTTAAGTTCAGATATTATTAGAATTACAGACTAACAACAGCTGCTTTTGTAATTGTGAGAAAATGGATGGATAATCAGCATTCTTGTGTATATGAGAAAATTCTGGTTGTTGACCCTAACATATACAACTCATAATTATTTACAAATTCTTAATGGACGAATATATTTTTATTTTTATATTTGTAATTATTAACGTCCTTGGATAATGGTCTCTTTAATGTCCACAAATATTGCATATTATATTATTCAATACGTTACTTGATTTTTTCTCTATTACATTGTTCACAATACATCAGTTTTATTATACATTAAACAATTTAATATCGTTACAACAGTTTTTATTTTTCTTCTTTCCGTTACATTGATTCATCTACTTATAAAACTGAATTTTATTCTTCTAGTGAGCACCAGCTTAAACCATTTTCTTCGCGTGTTGTTTGTGATGCTATCTCTGCTGTCGGTAGAAGCCATTAGCTAATTCCTTATGTTTTCGTGTTGTGTCAAATATCTCTTTAATTAAAATGGCGACACAAGTGAGATGACATCGACATTCTTCCTCTCTTTCTCATTTGACATTTTAGGTCCAAAGGCTATCCTGGTAGCTTCTCCTTTCAATATTTAATTACACCCATACATACTAATATATATATATATATATATATATATATATATATATATATATATGTGTGTGTGTGTGTGTGTACATATAAAAAGCTGTATTCTTCCTCTCTTTCTCATTTGACATTTTAGGTCCAAAGGCTATCCTGGTAGCTTCTCCTTTCAATATTTAATTACACCCATACATACTAATATATATATATATATATGTGTGTGTGTGTGTGTGTGTGTGTGTGTGTACATATAAAAAGCTATATTCTTCCTCTCTTTCTCATTTGACATTTTAGGTCCAAAGGCTATCCTGGTAGCTTCTCCTTTCAATATTTAATTACACCCATACATACTAATATATATATATTTTTTTTCGAAAATTTTGTTTTTCTTAAAAATGGCTCTAACGATTTTGATTAAAATACCACATATTAAAACCATATCTATCACAAATAAAATGTATATCTTGAGGAAATAGCTTCTAAAGACCTGTTTATTCTGGATGAATTTCGCTTAATTTGGTGTAACTAGTAAACCGCAAGAAAACTTACTCTACAAAAAATGTAGATCTTGTTAAAATATACAAGTTATGTCATATATATTTTTTTCGGAAGCTTACCGTTTTCGGGTTATTCCTTCTTATTAGTTTCAATTGTGAAGTACTTATACTTTTCAAAGACGGAAGTGTCTGTTTTTCTTTTGTTCTACTCCTGGCAAGCAATCTCCCGCAATCGTTATAATCATTTTGAGAAAATAAAACTTGAAATTACACATAATGGGTAGTTAGGAGTTTCGGAATTTTCTTTAAAATATCTGTGTCATTTCTCTGGAAGAATTTAATCAAACACCAAGAAATTTTCTCACAGATACGGATCTTTTTAAATTTTTTTTCTTCACACGTATTGTTTGAAATCTTGATAAAGAAGTTTTGGGTGGAATACATATTTTTCTCTGCCTACTACAGAGAATAAAAAAAAAAATAGATTGTGCTAGTATCCAATGCTTCTCTTTCTGTAGCATCTGTGTAACAAATTATTGTTAAAAAAGCTTATTCTTCTATCTACATTATGAAAATCGAGATAAACATTACCAGAAATTGTCCTCATTGCTTGGTCTCTTGTCAGTAGAAGGGCAAAAATCTAATATGTTCCATTCACATGATTTTCCTCTAGCTGTAGGGCAAACAAACCTTGTATTTAAAAGATTAATCTGTTATTTAATCATGTCAATCAAGATAAACATAAGCATAATTAGCCTTGTTACTAGCTTCCTTGTAAGCAGATGGGAAATAAGAAAATGCACAGGCTAAAGCGGTAGTCTCGTTCTTTAACAGCCGGTTGCTATGTGAAACAATTGATATTCCAATCTCTTAGCTTGTCGGGAGCAAACAAACGAGAAACGAGAAGAAAGATATCTTCCCATTTAAGTGACTAAAATTGAAACCAATAATCCGGAATATCTCGAAAACGGTTGACTGTACAAAAAAAATGTATATGACACAATTTGTGTGCTTTAATAAGATCTACATTTTTGTGTAGTACGTTTTTGTATATCTCTTACGGTTTGCAAATTATACAAAAGTTCATCCAAAATGAAGAGGTCTTCAGAGGTTATTCCCAGAAAATTCAAGATATACGTTTCGTTTGTTATCAAAATATCTTAAACATAGGTATTTTAATCCAAATCGTTAGAGCCATTTTTGGGAAAACCAATATTTTCGAAAAATTTTCCAATTAAAGGGTAGTTTGGGGTGGGTGGATTTTCTTGAAAACCTTCGTGTCGCAACCTTGGAAAATATTGAACTTAAATAACCAAGTTTGGTATTTAATTTTTTGAGTTATGCTGCACACACACACGGATATTTTGCTAAAAATCCTTTTTTTTTTTTGGATTCAAGGGGTCTCAAAATATTATTTCCGGTGAAATCTCGGTATTGAATTTTTGGGTGCCATGCAATATCTTCTCTATACGCTATGTACATAGAACGCGTAGAGATAGTAATAAACAAACGTTTTCTAATCAATAAGCTAATTTAGGTGCTCAGCTATGGAGCATTCATTATGTAATTTTCTAAATTGTGCATATAGAAGAAAGCACAAAATTAGCAGGAGGTAATCCTCATCCGGCGTTTCTAAAAGCCAGTTCATACATTATAACACACACGATGAACAGAAATAACGCGGCATTCATGAACTCGCCGGCATTCTGGACTCGCTAGGCAGTGTTCCAATTTTTCCGCGCCAATGCCATTGCATTGACACTAACAATGCCAGAGGTCGTTCAACTTGTCTGCTCGCTTACACATAAAACAAATTAAATCGTAATTCCTTAGGCGGCTTGATGACTGAATATTTGTCATTTAGCTCCGAAATCTTGTTTGACAGCTGCAGTGTCGATGGAGCACTTACGACCAATCTTTGTCAGAGCTTAAGCGAGTTCAAAGAGTCTGAATTCTTCACATTCCTCAAAGTTGAATTAACGCGAGCAACTTGTTGTAGCTCGAGTTGTATTTAATAAGACTATTTCGTGAATAAAATATCAATGATAAGCCTATATGGACATGAAGAATAATATTCCTAAAATCCCATTTGTCTTGACGTATATTTGCACCGAAATCACTGCAACTTGATGTTCATATCATAAATCATGGCCTCGATGCTTACATAATTCGTCTTAACTAGGTCCTCACGCTCTGTTGTTTTTAGTATTCTGCGGCGTTGAGTTTTCAATGAATATGTCTATTTCAACGATAGACCTTTCCGCCATTATGTAATATTATGGGAATATCACTGCGACTGATACTATTATTATGAGACAAACATTAGTGCAGAGAGAAAACAAATGCACATGGGTGCGATAAATTAAGAAAAACAATTGCACGCGGGTATGATAAGAAAACGATTAAAATGCAGAGGTAATGAGTTCCGATTGGTTGAAATTTTACGCGCCAAGGTACTGAATTGGCCACTTCCTACGATCACGTGTCGTAAATAAAATAGTCTCAGTAAACCCTCAAGGAGATCTCAGATACTCGAGATATACCCCAAAGGAGATTTGATATTTTGTATGTTTTTTTTTCAACGATAGTGTTTTTATCCGCATCCTGCATATGTTATCATGAGTGGATAGTTAAATTCCAGCATTGTGCGTTTCTCGTTTTTACTGCAAACATTAATAAAATACATTTAATTCTTCTACAATTTATATGTATATTTATTATTTTATACAACCAATATGATCATATTAGACAATTAAATGTTACCATTTAAATCTCACCGTCTTTACCTTTCTTTATTTACTTTACGATTAAGTTCGTTCAGGTTTAAATAAAACTCAGCATAATGATTTAAACCAAACGTAAAAGAACCTACAGACAATGGATTCTTTCAAGTGCAAAGCCCCCTATATGACCTTATAGATATGTTAAAGGGGGCTGTGTAAATGAAACAAAAAAAAAACCTCAGCATAAGCAGTTGTCACCTTCAGTTGTTCTGGTCAACATACCAGCTTGACTAATCGATCACAGTTAAAGAGGTGCGCTCGACCTTAACCTTAGTTGCCTGCATTGTAGATCCTTCATTAATCTTTTTCTTCCCAATTAAAAGTCTAAATTCTTCTAAGCCAGATTTCATAATCCTGCCAAAGGCACTACCAAAAAGTGGTTCAAATGGCCATGAGTGTTAGGTGATAGGAAATGGACTGGCCATCCATTTAAAGCCAAATGTTGCAAGTTAAAAGTTCAGTGATTGTGATAAAGAACGGTGAAAGTCCAAGTAAAATAATCGGTGTGATGCTTGGAAGCTAATGAGATTACATTTGACAATAGTTATGTGAGTTTTTCTCTTTGATTTGTTTAGAAAAAAATCACTGCAATTTTAAGGGAAAAACTGTATATATTTTTACAATATAAACCAGTCTTGGTTACTTGTCATTTATGGTTGAAGGTTAGTATAACATGAAATTAATCCTAGAGTACAACTCTATTTGTATAGTTACGCTTAAAACAAGCGGAACTTATAGGCACCGACAGACAACAAAGGGTTAATGCTGCTTTTAACATATGACAGTGATTACTTGTAGTTTCGCACAAGCATATCAATTACTCACTATCGTTAAAATAATTTTTAAGGGCTTTAAAGAATTCGAGTGCAAATATGCACTTAGTAGGTAGGTAGGATGGAGGCAACTAGGCATTGAACCACTGAGGTTATTGTACCTATAGCCCGCGAGGGGGCGCCCCCAGCAGGGAAGGATGAGGTGAGTGAAGATATGGGTGGGCAAACTCTGGATCAAAGAGTTTTCAGGTTAAGTGATCAGCACAATGCCTGATATGCTAATAAAGAAGGAAATTAATATGTACTGATGAAAACTTCGCAAGTCAAATTACCCAACCCAGTATTTGCCCAGCGATAGAGGAAACTGCGAAAAATCTTCGACCAGGTTGGTCGTCCCTAAGGATTTGAACATAGCTCTACTAAATACGAGTCGCACACTTACCGCGGCGCCACGTCGTTTGGTCATCTCATTATATAGATACACAATATTCTAATTATTGGACTAAAATCACAAGAATCTCATTAAATGAATAGTGTCGTAAGCTGCTTATTAATCGTGGCCCGGAAAGCTTCTATACTGTGATTATTCTGCTTCCGTAATCACTGAAATCACAATAAGATGCAAGCGCAGACGTAGCGCAACATAAGCGCAGGCGCGAGGGGAGACTATTTACATGCAATCGTAAGCGTAACACAAGGAGGTGGCATGGTTTCTAGATCCATAAAATACATGCGGATATCTTCCAAGCGCACCTCAAGTTTTAAATTGAATAACATAACCAACGATATTATAAGAAAAGTCACTCTATCTTTTATAAGCAAATAAATGGGTTATAGAAATTACATTCACACACTCACGCCAATGACGTCGCAGCAATTCTTTAACCAAAATATTGAAAATAGTTTAAGCATGGAAACTGTAGAAAGTAATAAAGCTGCATATTATAAGTCAATGTATGTTATCTCTATGCGCCTTAGGATTTGCGAGAGTTAATACATCTAGACGCAGACTGAGGGTACTCCAAAATTAAAATGAGAATTCAGAGGAGACTACCATAACCTCTTGAGAGAAATAAGAGACGAATTGGCACGGCAAAATAGAAGAACAGAGTGTAGGAGCTATAAAATCTCTCATTACGATCGTCTGCTGTTGAACAGTAGGCAATGCACAGAGGAAATAATGCAGTTTGTTTCCTTTACGTACGCAACACAAAGTTGAAGTTTGCAAACTCTTGCATTGCATAGCCTATTGCATGTGCCTATGTGACTGCTTACATCGAATAACAACTTGCGCTTACGTTGCGTCTGCGCTTGCATCTCTTATAAATGGGACGTTAAATGTGTAGGTTATCCATTTTCGTTTATACCTTTAAACGCAGTGGTTCCCTGGTTTATTATATACCTCAATAATTTTCTTTTACTTTCCTTAGATCAATCTCCTTGATATCATTCATTGATTTCACATTAAACAATCTTTTCCCACTATTTCCATAGGTAGGTTATCCCGTTCCTCAATCCCGTTCCCATCGTGTTATTTTGGTTTCTTCACATTGCCAATTCCTGTAACTCTTAAACTTTTCAATTTTACTACACCTGTTCTAGCTCAAAGTTCCTCCCCTCGCAATTGTTACTTTTTCTGTATAATTTTCCCTACTACACTTTTTTAATGATCATCCTGGTAATTCTGGATGAGCTCATGGTATTCCATTTTATAACCAGACTTTAACGGCAATGGCGATCCTTTTTACCTTTGGAACAATGGTCTTTCATGCCGTTTGCCAGGTTCCACATAACAACTCGTTTAGCAAGCGAGAGATGGAATGCTGCCGTGCACTGTACTGGAAGCGAGGTAAAAATAAATTTCTAGGCTAGATTCATGGAACCTGTCTGTACCCTAGAGGGATGAAGATGAAGTTAGAAATAAGGGAAGGTAATGGTGTTACTGTGGATCTCTATTCTCGTCGTCTGTTTAGATTACCCGGTTCCATGCAACTCTGGACCCCAGGAGGAACAACAATGTCCTACTGAGGCGACATTAAGTTGACATATAGTACATATGTATCTGACTTATCAATTGAGATTGCTTTAAAAAAAAATGTGTTAAAAGATACTGCTTGGTATTTTTAAACTTTGACAATGCCCACTGTTTTTCAACATCTCGTTCAAGTCCAAATAAAAGTTCAATCATTTGTGGCTAACTATGTGTATATGCATAATTGTCTAATTCCTTAGTGTTCTCAAGATCTTGTTGATGGGTGCGTAGATTTTCACGAACAAAAATGTTCTGAAGATATTTCTTCATTCTTGTGTTCAGTTAATAAAGCCCTCACTGAATGCTCAAATGTAACCACACAAAAGAACAACGCGTGTACACGTTTTTAGAATTAGAAATAGCAGTTAACAATTGCAAAGAAAAACCCTTCTCATTTAGCTGTGCCAATGGTTACAAGGACACAAAAACAACCAATCTCTCCCTATGTGAACTTGCCAGTACAGATACAACAGGACCAAAAGTAAATTGAAGAATGTAGAAACAGATTAACAGTTGTAAGGAGCAAAATACCCTTATAAAGCACAAAAGGTTGAATACAACTTAACACAATAGCGGAAATGTATAAAGAATTCAAGATTCAGGAATTCAAACATACAAATATGTTGGTCATATAAAGATAGAGGACTTTGTCCGGTACCAAGAAAACATGCCCAAAGTTATCAGGTATCTAACATAGAGGTGTGTCCAAATATAGGAGTTTTATGGTATTATTGTGCATGTGCCATAAAATCGTACATGCTTTCTAGAAAAATTCCATAATTGAAAATATTACTTACCCCTGTTTTATATTCACAACACTGTAAACACAAACACACACACACACACACACACACACACACACACACACACACACTGCGCGCACTACAACAAAATAAACAAAACCACTGCTCACACATCCACATACACCAACACCTAATATTCACACATTTAGATGCACATATACCAAATATGTCTACACAATATTAATTATACAAACACCTTATCTCTTAGCACACGTACTACCAGCCTGAACTACGATATTCCCGCCCTCTGTTTCAAACCCAATTCAAAAGTATGTTTCTTATCCCCACCAAATATTTTAATTCGTGCTGTAGTTCTAATGATGATATTTTTGCATCAAGGTTCTATTTCCTGAGTGTTTATATCACATAGTCGTTTGTTTTATTTTTCTTTTACGATATTAGATTTTTTTATCCCTTTTTCAAATATCGTTTAAGTCAATTTTGGTAATTCCCGTTGTAGCCCCGCCGCTCACTATTTGGATGCTCTATGATATTCATTTGACACCGATAATATATTGCTCTCAAGAGTTATTTGGTCACCTTTAATTATTCGCAGTCAGTATCTAACTACATTTATATTAGCATACACAGCGTCTTCTTCCCATCACCTTATCTCACGAAGAACATTATAGTTGATGTACCGCACCCCAAACCCAGGGTAGGTTTCCAGAATTTTCATTACACTTTATTTACATTATCTACCCTCTCCCATCCTCATAATTCATTCCCATATAGTAATGGAGACCTAACCGTTTCTCATACAAGGTTTGCATTACTGGCATGACCGAGTGGCGGTTTCTGGGTTTGGCAACTGTTATCGTCTGCTATAAAGCCACGTTAGTGTGGTTTACCTGGATTGGCGGTAAGCTCTTAGTTCACCCCAACCATCGCTACACCAATGCTTGCTCGTTTAGCAGCTGGAAGTCATATTAGGTGTCGTTTGTCCGGCTAGCATTTAAATAATTGAGTAAATTTTTCAGTACCTTATTTGAGCATGAATTAATCAATGTGTCGTGAGATACAAGGAGATTTGGCTACTGAATGAGATTGGGCAAGTTTCTGCTGAGAGCTTTTAATTTATTTACTTTAAAATGTATAATTGTAAACGTAACGAACCAAAATAAATTTAACAATAATTGCTTTTATTGGCTTCCTTAGTTAAGCCAATAAACGTAGGAGACTACTAACACTTTACAGATGTTAAAATACTCTTCTTTCCAAACATAATTTACAAAATATTATAAGCTTGATTAAAACGATAACTTCTTTGCGTGTGTTACAATGGCTTGTGTGGTACAAAATTCGTCGATTAGCACTTACTTTTTGTTTTTCTTACATTAAACTATACATACATTTTCAGTTACCACGCATTACTTGAAGCATACAATATATTTAGGAATATTGAGATTTACAACACTCGTCTATCCAAAATAAACAACACTAACTTTTTATCCTTTTTTGAGAGTGAAACATTTTCCAACAATGTTTGTTTGGTAACCATCGTTAAAACAAAATCTCTGCTTCATACACAAGATTATCATTCTATTGTTGTTTCCATACATATTTCATGTGTATTAATACCAATGCAATTAAGCCTGAATGCATGGTTGGAATGCATGGTTCGTATTATACAATCTACTGCCACAACTGCTACCTGGATCAATAGTCTCAGCATTTCCGAAAATTGTCCAATATCTTGGTGTTTTGTAAACTCTATGTTTCTGTTCCATTTTCCATCAATGTTAAACCCAAATAATGTAAATTTTGTTAATATTTTGAATTGCTTCCTTTCCTATGCCCATAAAACAATAATTGCAGTAAAGTAAGGGAAGAATTGTGTATTTTATAGTCGATGTTATAGACAATAACTAATACTAGCTCTACTAAAATCAGAAATGTCTTCTTTTTTATCAGTCCAAATGTGATAAATACCCTATAATGACACATTAAACTTTAAAATATTTAAGTAGAAATATATTGGATGGCCTTATTCTTGTGGAAGTTCATTCCGAAAGCTACTGTCTTGCCACATCTCACTGCCTGTTTCACCAGAATTGATCACGTAGACTACACAAAGTTCATCACCACGTTTATGACACGTGGATATTCCCAGTGCCTAACACAAACATGTAACTTGCTTATGAAACATTGGTAACCATAAATGATTCTAGGAATATGTTGACAACTGCTGAACTACTACAAGTCATAGTGCAGCGGTTCAGGCATCTGACGGAGGTATCTGAAAACACCGAGCTGCAAAAGTAGTCAGTTCTTTTTAAAATGTAAAGCTAAACAGTCTTAACAAGGAAAAAACTGACCTATATAATTACTTAATGATACACTAATCATTGGTGAACTCCAGAGAGGTCCCAGGGCTGAACAACCAACAAGTGGCAAACTTTGGTAAGATTCCAGCGCTTTAAGATAACTTGGACGTTCCTGAAGTTCCGTGCAAAATTTGCGTGTTATTTCTTGTTCACCTTGCAGTGTAAAACAAAGGTCATATGATCAACTTGTTGTATTTGTGTAATTGTACATGATCACTCCATTGGTTCTTTGAGAAGTCACGCAAGGTGAAATAAGCCCAAAGGTTGTGGATAATCGGCATGTCATACTATGGGTGGTGATTAGGGTATAGCTAGATCTTTAAACTTGTTTATGGAAATCTGTTTTAAGATTTAATTGCGATCAAATACTAAGGCTTGATTACGTATAGTTTCTCTTATGTGTGTCAGCACCTCGTGTATGAAGTCATGATCTTGAACTTCTCGCTTTCACTGCACTTATGATATCGCATTATGATTATCTGTGCACTTTTTTCTCAGTTCTGTCTCTTTTCTTTCTTTTCTTTTTTCTTTTTTTTTTTCTTTTTGCTCCAATCGGACGTACTCTGATTAATAAGACACTTTAGATTACTAAGATTGCGTAATAATATATGAATATCTAAATATACAGATATTCTTCTATATGCATAGCATATCAAATATTTAGACATACAACGGAGACGGTTTCCTCGCCAAAACAAGCCAGCACTGCAATAACGTATGTCAAAAATACCTAGTTTTTAAATAGTTGTTGCAAGGTGCTGTTGAAACCTTCTTTTAATTTTATTATTCTTTTATTTTATTATTTAAACCTCCTCTTTCGACCCGATGTATGCCTATTCCTTTCTTCATATGACTTGCCCCCATATATCTTAACTATCACCTGAAATGACTATCTCTATTTGCCTGCTGACGAATAGGTTGTTCTGCAAACTATAGTTCCCTGTTTAACAGTGTCATTTATATGGATATATTTTAATAGCATTGTAGAATTTATATTTTCATAACCACATGAATGAAATATATTACGTACGAGAGTTATGCAAATTCTTAACAGCAAATACGCAGGAGATCCTTCGGTTTGAAGGGATGACGAAAACGTGCATTTTTTTGAGTGTTTGTGGCAGTGTTTAATCGCCTGAATTTGCATTGCACAGGGCTTGTACTGGTCGGCCACAATTGAATGCGTTTTGTGGAAAATATAGTCACGGAAAAGTTGGACAGGGCATCGGAAAAGTACAGTCTGGTGGGGAAAAAAAAACAGCCGCAATTCCGAGATGCATTTACTAGTGAGATTGAGCCGGGCGAATACACTACTGTTTTCATTGTGCAACTGCATATTCTCACTATCGTCTTGCCCCTCACTCCCCTCTGATCGCTTGCCTTGAAGCGTTATGCATTGTCACCAAAACGGTCGCGTCCTCCTCCAAGCGCACACACAGCGTGAACGTCACCATATATATATTTTAAATACAGTTCCGGAGTCTGATCGGAACTCCGGCGCTGTATACCCTACTTTTTATTTACCTAATTTGTTTACTTTGATTACTGTATGATTACTGAATTTCTGTTTTACTTTTTACACACACATACACCAACATATAACACCCATGCCCAAGGCGGGACTCGAACCCACGATCCCCTGCGCCGCGAAACACCAAAGCGAGACGATTTGGCGAGCGCGGCCATGGGGACCAGCTATATTAGTCTGCATTAGTCAATCAGGGAAAGATAAGGAAAGAGAGCTTGTAAGAATACATATCGGCAGGGCAAGGTTTACTTGTATACTTGCATATTTCTCGAGGGTCTCTTAATACCTACTTTCTTTGGTCCGTTCTTTTTCATAAAAGTGCTTTAGAATAAAATCAATGCTACATTTTACTATGAAAAATATCTTATTGAATACTAGAACCAATCCTAGAATTTGTGATACTTTAGTAGACTGTTTTCTATCTTGGAAAATTGCACACGATTTGATCTCTTCCCATTGCAGACAATCTCTAAACATTGAGGTGCAATGGCGCAAGCGTGTGTTGGATCTGCCAGCACATGGCGTTAAACGGATCAATCATTAAAGATGATCACATCGGTTAATGCATTTCGTGGCCACAATAGTATTTAAACAAGAAAACACTTGTGACAGTACACTCGTGGCAGGTAAACGGGAGTTGCATTAGGAAACTAGTAAGCAGTATGGAAGCTACGGTATACAGACATGTCGTTTCCTATGACTCCAGTCAAGGAGAGGAAATGGTGGTGAATCACACATACTCATATAGTGGTCGATAGCAGTGTTGTTTGTAAACAAACAAACAGAATGTCAGCTTCACAACACTGAATCATTTTTCAGAGGCTCCACAAGAATTGCAAATGGAATTACTTTCTCTAAAAATTGTGCAAATACAAAATGTTCGAAAGAGGTTGGGAGTTATTTAAGTATTGTCAAAGGATTAAATTTCAAAACTGTCATTGTTTGCATCACATATAATGGCAATATTTTCGAGCAAAGATTCTCTTAAATGAATTATATTAAAAACCAAAACATGTTCATCATGTTCATCCATTAAGCCTCTCTGCATCATTTTTAACAGCAGATATTGATTAACTCATCCAAAGTAAAACACATCACCAAAGTCACAAAAAAGACAATATTAGATGCAGATGAGAAAGGCCTTCTGTTTACAAACATTCTATCATGTTGCATAGCGACATGTCTCAATGCTTCATATGAAATGGAATGAGTCACTGCGCCTTCCCCTCTGCTGCTTAAATTTGGGAATGCGTGATGCCCCGCAAAGTCCAGTTTGTAGGCGAAGCAACGAGAAGTCATAGAACCTTACCATGGAAACCACACATGATCTTCCAGCAACTGTTACACGTTTCTTATTTAAAATAAACTGTACCTAAGTGAAGTAAGAGTCAACACACAATGTTGCTACCGAGTTGTATACTTGAGTTTTACCAAGCTATGTCTGTTTTTTGCAGGTGTTTTGTGCCAGGATGTGATGATGAAGGCAATCCCAACTTCAGTGAATACTGGGTTTCGCAAGCAATTCCTCCAAGTGACCATGAGATCGACAAATCAGGAGCCTTCATTCCTGACCAGTGCCTTATGTATAACACAACCGTCAACATGAGTAAATCTAGCTATTGTCCTCTGGATCATTTCTCAGCCCAGACGATAAAATGTAACTCCTGGGTCTTTGAAGAAAACGAAAGGACGATAGTGGGCGAGGTAAGTACCACAAGTTTTCGGAAGTAGTAATGAACAATCTGCCATCGGTCAAGAGATTCTTGAAACAACAGATTCACCGCACCTAAGTCCCACTCTCCATTTCCACTCGCCCTCCGATGATTAAGCTTATTTTTACTTTAACCACTAAGCGATAAAATAGTTTTAAAAAACAAAGTAGGATAATAATTATTATAAAAGCATATAAAACCTACATTATTTGGGTGTCCAACTCTGTTTATTGAGCAAATCAATACATTAAGTGACAAGTAAAAATAAAAATTATAAATAAATAAGGAAACATAATTGGGTCTTTACAATAATTACACAATAATAAAAGACTATCAAATATATACTCAGGAATAAAATAACAATGGGTTTAAAACACCAGGAATAAAACTTTAAATCCAGCATAATTGTTAATAATCACAAAATATCTGATTGTAAAACAAAAAAAAAAATGTGAGTATTATATGACTATGGCATATAATTATTCTGCGCCTTTGACGTTTTGTTCCAATGCCATACCCAACACATTACTTACATATTTGTTCTGCTCTAATGCATATTTATTTTGCGCAAGATATCCGGCTATATATATTTTTACTTTCTCATATGTACAATGTAAATAGTAGATAGATATAGAGAATTTATTATATTCCCTCAAAAATTCGATATCGAGATTTCGTCGAAGCAACTTTTTTTTTTTTTTTAGTCCAGGGAGCTTCAAAAATACATTCCCGGTGAAATCTCAACAGTGAATTTTAGGTGGAATACAATACTTCCCTACTTATTAATTTACTATTCTGAATAGGGAACGCAACTATTGTTATTATTATTATTATTATTATTATTATTATTATTATTATTGGCTTACAATTCCAATGTTGTTGAAATTGGTAACATTTTGAAACCGAAACCTTCTGTAGATTGGAGTTCAGGAATAATTCACATATGGTCCATGCGGATATAGAGGTAAAAAGAAACTCTATTAAAAGCGCAGTTCCTATTGTTTTAAATTGTGAAAAGCTAGCTGGCATATTCCGAAACGCGTCCAAAGTCTTAACAGCAAGAATGTCCGGTGGAGCAATAAAATGGCCGTCTCACACAGTTCATAAAAGCTTAAAGTTATAAGGTTAAGATTATAATTAAGAGTACGTGCTGCTGAACTCTCTAATTTCTGCTTTTGTCATATTTTAATACTTTTCGATCATGTGTAGTGTTAGTGTGTTGTATTACTATATACCAATTAATTTTATTTAGCTATAGTATTAAACGTAATTCAAAATATTTGAATTTAAATAATACAACATTGTAGTAAGAGCTGAAGCTTTTTTTTTTTGGCGACATAGATACTGAAGGATATTCTCGGTAGCATTATTCTATTTCTTTCAACATCCTGAAGATGGGAGAAATACACACTCTTGAAACGTCTGTGTTCTACCACAATTCACTGGCTTGAAGCTTGAAAACGCAAAATAGTCGCCCCAAAACTGAGAAATCAAACTACTAACTCCAAATCAAAACAAATGAACTTAAACATAGCTTAAAATTTATCCAACATGTATTGTATAGAATTCTCGATTGATTTTAGTAAATCTTTATTGGTTCAGAGGTAAGCATACTTAAACAAAGAAAAATCAATGCACATTTCCATATTTCTAAATGCAATTTTTATAGTGTTTTAACAACCGCTTTTACAGGCGATGACACTGATGATACATGGAATGAAGATGGAGCACCGATGGAATGCGATGGCAGGGGAAACCGGAGAACCCGGAGAAAATCCGCTCCTGCTTTGCTTTATTTACCACAAATCCGACATGCATTCACTTGGAATCGAACCCAGGCCGTCTAGCTATATACACTGAAGGACTGTGGACACTAAAGAATTCGAATCAAATGGTTCAGGACAAACTTTGGGTCCAAAACTTTGCGCCAATATGTTCCCTATAATATGCCTTTTAGAGGCAACATTCAAAATATTGAAAAATTGTCATACTTTTCCTTCACACTGAGAACTTGTAAAATAAACTTATAATTTGCCCTTTCAACACAGGGATTTTTAAATGTTTTCCTCAAGTAAACTTAATCAACTAAGAAGAAATACATTTGTTTCAGTGGAACATCACATGCCTAGAGAACCAATGGAAACTATCGCTTGTAGGAACAGTTCACTTCGCCGGAATATTGATGGGATCAGTTGTGTTCGGACTTCTAGCAGACAAGTAAGTATTATTTCCCTTTCTTTACCTTTGGACAAAGAGAGCACACACGAAAGTGGGGGAGAGAAGCCGTAGCGCAGAGAAAGAGAGCGACAGGAGACAAAGACAAATAGTGCACTATCTTTTTCTTTCATTCTCGCCCGGTGTGCATTCCAATGCTTCCTGCACTCACCCGCGTTCGTGTGTGCTCTCAACTCTGAATATTTATTTTGAAACAGATTTTTTTTTCACTCTGGATACTTTCCATAATTTTTTTATCATATGCATTTCCATCACTTTGTTCTAGTATGAATAAGTATGCTATCTTATGAAAGCCTCTTCGTGGCCTATTTTCTTAAGTATAAAGGTTTCCCAAATCCTTTGCTCTTGGTGAGCATGAAATCGGTATTAAATGACACTCATGTGGCGCCAAAGAATTTTCCCTAGCATTAAATAGTATATTGCGTACTAAGAACTGTAAGTTATATTATCAGGTAGAGAATGTACATTCAAGCATTCGAGATCTGATGAGTAACTTAGAGTTCTTGGATAGCCAATTAATTTTTGAAATACTTGAAAAAGCTGTAAAAAAACAATAATAAATCAAAATTGCTTTTTGATATTTTATTGAACATTAAGAAAAATTGCATTCTCGATGTGAACAAATGAAAGGCTACATCTAAATATGTGTGTGTGTGCGTGTGTACGATAACTCAAAAAGGAAAACTCAGATACCAAACTTGGTGTTTAAGTTTAGTATCTTCCAAGGATGCGCCAAGATTTTCAGGAAAATCCCCCCGCCCAAACTACCCCTTGCCTTAGAAGGAACTAAGTAATAAAGCAATCACTGCTGTTTATCTCAATTAGCTTGAAGTAAAGAGAAAAATTCGCTTTTGTAGAATAGGTAGAGGAAGTCATGTGTATTGAACACTAAGATTTTGTATACGATGTGCCCCCTCCGGCTAAAACGAGCACCAGCCGCCACTGCCTCTTCGCGTTACTAATTCATATACATTGTAATGTTCGTAATAAAAAGGGTTTCTTCTGACTTCTTTATAAAGTTCGCGATACATTTTTGTGTAGGAAGACTTCAAATAAGCATTAGAGCTTAGGGCACACAACGTACGGAAACAATGAAATGTATACGATAACTTAACGAGGAAAAAATGCAAATATATTTTATCAGAAATGATAATACAAATACACGCAACACACTTCGTCATACACACAGTTTACTTTCTCTAGCACGTCTTATGGTAGGCAGGGGAAGTATTGTTTTCAACCAAAAAATTCGATTTGGAGATTTCACCGAAAACACATGATTTGAGGTTACTTAAATAAAGAAGTCTTCTGCGTTTCATTTACATGACTTTCTCTACATATTTTGTTACAAAAAATGCTTACAAAATCTTATTCTTCTATCTACTTCATGCTAATTCAGGATAAACATTAGCAGGATTGGTCTTATTAGTTGTTTTCTTGTAAGTAGAAGGGAAATATGGAAATACACTAAGCTAAAGCGATAGTCCATTTCTAAAAAAACTTATTGCTATTTGATGAAATTCGGTTCTCTTGTATGCCCAGGAGTAGAGGAAAAGAAACAGGAATGTCAAACTCACGTTTGAGAAAAGTTTAAGTATTTAAAAATTGAAATCAATAACACGGAATACCTCAGAAATGGTTAGCTTTACAAAAAAATGCATACGATATAAATTGTATGCGCTAATCAGATCTACATTTTTATGAGTAATGAGTTTTTATCTCTTACGATTTACCAGTTATACATCTTTAGAGGCGATTACAGAAAATTCAAAATATATATTTTAATTTTCTTGTAAACAACTTTAACATAGGTACACATTTTAATCAAAATCGTTAGCCATTTTAGAGAAAATCAAAATTTTCGAAATATTTCCATATAGTAGGTATAGGGTAATTTGGGGTGGGAGATTTTCTTGAAAATCTTCGTATCGCATACTTAAAAGATGCTGAAATTAATGATCAAGTTTGGTATGTAGCCGAATTTCTATTTTTGAAATATGTTGTTCACAAACACACATACGTGCACGCGCGGACCTTTTTCTAAAAATGTGTTTTTAATACAATTCTTTTTGGGGATCCTAAAAGAATTGTATTTCCAGTGTAATCCTGGTACCTATCGAATTTTCGGATGGAATGCAATACCTTCTCTACCTATGTACTATGTAATATATAACACTATTCAGTATACCAAGTTGCCATTGCTTATAAATAGAAGATGTTGACATTGCTAGCAAAATGGAGACTATGCCCAAGTGAGAGAATGGTGAATAGTTGTGAGAAGATAATTTGTATTAAAAAAACACAACTTGTGTTTCCAGCTTCACCATATGTTTCCACTTTACCTCGTGCGTGATTTTGTTGCCCGTGTGATATTATTCTCCCGCACTACACTTTTTATCTAAAATAACTATGAACATCTTGTTCTATATGAACATGCACTTTCCTTCTGGCGCGATTTGCGCGAAATTTATCTAAGCACATTGAATATACTTAATAAGCTAAACCACCATTCTTCAGCCTCGCACGTGTTCAATACTATACCTTTATAATTTTTCATACATTGCTGTCGAGCTTCACTATTTTTCCCTACACATGTTTATTTGTTATATTCACTTAATAGTTTTTCATACTTGTTTACTATATTGTGACAGTGAAGTCTCCTGCAGTGATTCTCACGTTCGCCTTGGTGGCTGAATCATCACAGTTGTAGACCTTGAAGGAAGTGCGGCGCGACGTATACAGGAGACTTCGGAACCTGACTTCTCTGGTACACTCGAGATTCGTTTGGAAGCGTCCAGTATCTTCGATAAGTTTCCAGAAAGTTCTGTGACGTCATTTTCTAGTTATAAAGGGAGTAAGGATTGCAAGCCAGTGTTATGTTGTAAATTGTACTGATCGTGAGTGGCTGGAGAGGTAGCACGCAGTGGTGCGCGATTCATAAAGTCGTAAACTGATTACACGTCGAAACGTCGAGTGAATTGTTTGCAGAATGAATTTAGGCTTTATTTGAAAACGACTTTGAGTCAATAAAGGCATTTGTTACACTGGTGTCAGGAGTGGGATTTTTACGCCAAATTGAGGAAACCTTAATGTTATTAAAAATATGTACAACAAAATTACGCATTATGAGTTAAAATTAAATTTCATAATTATAATTTAGTTCAATTATATTTATTTTTACCGTATTTATATATCTTTACTTTCTCTAGCACGTATGTACATACAATATACATAGTATCTAGAAAAAGTATTGTATTCCACCCAAAAATTCAATGTTGATATTTCACCAGAAATATGTTTTGAAATCCCCTGTTTATGTTTAGTATCTTCCAAGAATGCGACACGAACATTTTCATAAAGATCCCCCACCACAGCCTACTCTTTACATGAGAGAATTTTTGAAAAGTTTGTTATTCTCAAAAATGGCTCCAAAGATTATGATTAAAATACCGTATAATAAATATATTTACATCATAAATAAAATGTATATTTAGATTTTTTCTGGAAATAGCCTCTGAAGTCCTCTTTATTCTGGATGAGTTTTGCAGAATTTTGCATAACGATTAAGCCCAAGAGGTAGACAAAAACTTAATACAAAATATATAGATCTCGTTAAAGCACACAATTTATGTCATATACATTTTTACTTTCTCTATACGTACTATGTACATAGCGTATTGAGAAGATATTGCACTCCAAAAAAAATTCGATACCGAGATTTCACCGTAAATATATGTTTTAGGGTCCCCTGTATCCAAAAAAAAGTGTTTTCAGAAAAAGGTCCGTGTGTGTGTCTGTGAAGACAATAACTAAAAAACGAAAAGTCGGAAAATACCAAACTTGGTATTTAAGTTTAGGATCTTTCAGGGATGCGACACGAAGATTTTGAGAAAAATCCCCCACCCCAAACTACCATTTACATGGAACTTTTTTCAAAAATTTTGATTTTCTAAAAAATGGCTCTAACGATTTTGATTAAAATATCCTATATTAAAGATATTTACCTCAGAAATAAAATGTATATTTTGAATTTTCTGGGGATAGCCTCTGGGTCAATTTTACGGTATTTACCATAATTGCTAAACCGTAAGAGATGGACACAAAAACTTACCACACAACAAATGTAGAGCACTTTAAAACACACAGTTTATGTTATATAATTTTTTTTCATGGAGTTGATTTTTTTTTTTAGATATTCCTTGATTTTGGTTTCAGCTATGAAAAACATACTTTCCTCATACAGGTCTTTGTGAACTCGTGTCACAAACAAAGAAACTTTAGTCACATAGCAACCAGCTTTTGACTGTCACTTTAACCTATGGTACCTCCATATTTCGCTTCTACCAACAAGGAAGCATGTAGTAAGACTATTTCTGCTAATTTTTTATCGATTAGATGAAGTAAACAGAATAATTTGTTGCAGAGATGTAGAGAAAGTCAAGTGAATGGAACTCATCAGATTTTTCTTGTAGATTTGACCGTTTTCAAGATATTCCTTGTTCTTAATTTCAGTTTGAAACTAATTAATTTTTCTCAAAGGAACCATCAAGGCGAACCGAACCGAACCTCAATCGTTTCACATCGTGACCAGTTTTTAAAAGATTTTATTATCGCTTTAGCATAATGTATCCTTTTATTTCCCTACTACGTACAAGTAAGCACGTAATAAGATCAGTTCTGCCAATGTTTATCTTGATTAGATGATGTAGATAAAAGGATAATATTTCGTAAGTAAAGTTTGTATTTGGAACAGCTAGAGAAAGATACGTGAATGGAACATATCAGATTTATATTTTCTATGCATGTGTATTTATGAGTAATTTTACTTTCTCCATACATACTATGTACATATAGTGTATAAAGTATTGCACTCCACCCAAAAATTCCATACCGAGATTTCCCCGGAAATATATGTTTTAGGGTCCCCTGTATCCAAAAAAAGCAATATCAGAAAATGGTCCGTGTGTGTGTGTGTGTGTGAACACGATTACTCAAAAACGAAAATTCGGTAAAATACCAAAGTTGGTATTTAAGTTTAGTAACTTTCAGGGATGCGACACGCAGATTTTGAGAAAAATCCCCCCACCCGAAACTACCCTTTACATGGGACTTTTTTCGAAAATTTTGATTTTCTCAAAAATGGCTAACGATTTTGATTAAAATTCCGTATATTAAAGATATTCACCTGACGAATAAAATGTATATATTGAATTTTCTGGGAATAGCCTCTGAAGACTATCTTATTCTGGATGAATTTTACGGAATTTTGCATAACTGCTAAATCGTAAGAGATGAACAGAAACTTACAACACAAAAAATGTAAAGCACCTTAAAACACACAATTTATCTTATATACATTTTTTTCGTGGAGTTGATCATTTTTAACATACTCCTTGTTTTTGGTTTCAGCTTTAAAACACATACTTTTCTCACACAGAAATTTAACAATTCCTCTCCATATTAACAAAGGAACTTCAGTCATATGGCAACCAGCTTTTGACTATCTCATTAACCATGTTACTTGCTTTTGACTATCTCATTAACCATGTTACTTCCTTATTTCGCTTCTATTTACAAGGAAGCAAGTAATAAGACTATTTCTGCTGATTTTTTCTCGATTAGTATGAAGTAAATAGTAGCATAAGCTTTTTAACAATAAATTGTTGCAGAGATATAGAGAAAGTCATGTGAATGGAACACATCAGATTTTTTTCTGATTTACTCATTAATAAATACTGTTAGATATTTAAATCATTTTATGAGGCACTTTTCTATCAATAAATTAAAATTGGAATTACGAGTACATATAATGTCAGTTTTTGCACAGAATACTAATGAAGACCATACGCTCATAGATGTTTAAGAGTAGAGTATAAATATAATTTGAAATTTCTAACTAACGAATACACGTAAAAGCCATTAATTTCCATTATGACAGTTCAATAAACGTTATGTAATTGAGATCATTGTGTCTGGTGTTTGACTTGGCAGTAATGTCTCGGCCACGGCCATTTCCATACAATTGCTTTTATCTCGGGGAGAGAGGTGATTAGATTAAGTTCCGCTCTGAGTTGTTCCACATTCATGTTTAGGAGACACAAAGGTCAAAAGTACACATTTAGCATATGAAGAGACCTGAAACACGACAAACGTGATTCATGTCGCCACGACTTGGTTTTTATTTTACGAAACACAGGATTAATAAATTGATTTTTTACTTTCTCTACACTTACTATGTACATAGTGTATAGAGAAGGTGTTGCACTCCACCCAAAAATTCGATACCGAGATTTCACCGGAAATATGTGTTTTAGGGTCCCGAATATCCAAAAAAAGCATTTTCACAAAAAGGTCCGTGTGTGTGTGTGTGTGTGTGTGTGTGTGTGTGTGTGCGCGCGCGCGCGCGTGTGTCCGTGAACACGATAACTCAAAAACGAAAAGTCGGTAAAATATCACTTGGTATTTAAGTTTAGTATCTTCCAGGGATGCGACACGAAGATTTTGAGAAAAATCCTCCCACCCCAAAATACCCTTTACATGGAACTTTTTTCGAACATTTTGATTTTCTCAAAAATGGCTCTAACGATTTTGATTAAAATTTCGTATATTAAACATATTTACCTGACAAATAAAATGTATATCTTGAATTTTCTGGGAATAGCCTCTGAAGAGTAGTTTATTCTGAATGAATTTTACTAAATTTTGAATTACTGCTAAGCCGTAAGAGATGGACAAAAACTTACTGCACAAAAACTGTAGAGCACGTTAAAACACACAATTTATGTTATATACATTTTTTTCGTGGAGTTCGTCGTTTTTGTGACATTCCTTATTTTTGGTTTCTGCTATGAGAAACTAATACTTTTCTCGTACAGGAATTGTCAACTGCTGTCCATACAAACAAAGGCACTTCAGTGGCATAGCAACCAGCTTTTGACTATCACTTTAACCTGTGGTACTCCCTTATTTCCCTGCTACTTACAAGGAAGCAAGTGATAAGACTATTTCTGCCAATTTTTCTCGATTAGTACGAAATAAATGGAAGCATATGCTTCTTAACAATATATTGTTGCAGAGATGTAGAGAAAGTCATGTGAATAGAACACATCAAATTTTTTATTTTCTCTATACGCACTATGTACATAGTGCATAGAGAAGGTTTTGCACTCCACCAAAAAATTCGATGCCGATATTTCACCGGAAATATGTTTTAGGGTCCCCTGTATCCAAAAAAAAGTATTTTCAGATAAAGGTCCGTGTGTGTGTCCGCGTGTCTGTGAACAAGATAACTCAAAAATGAAAATTCGGTAAAATACTAAACTTGGTATCGAAGTTTAGTGTCTTCCAGGGATGCAACACAAAGATTTTGAGAACCCCCCCCCCACCCCAAACTACCCTTTACATGGAACTTTTTTCGAAAATTTTTATTTTCTCAAAAATGGCTCTAACGATTTTGATTAAAATATCGTATATTAAAGATATTTATCTGAAAAATAAAATGTATATTTCGAATTTTCTGGGAATAGCCTCTGAAGACTACTTTATTCTGTGTCAATTTTATGGAATTTTGCATAACTGCTAAACCGTAAAAGATGGACAAAAACTTACCGCATAACAAATGTAGAGCACTTTAAAACACACAATTTATGTTATATACATTTTATTCGTGGAATTGATTGTTTTTGAGATATTCATTGTTTTTGGTTTCAACTATAAAAAACATACTTTTCTCATACAGGACTTTGTGAACTCGTGTCCATACAAACAAAGAAACTTCAGTCACATAGCAACCAGCGTTTGACTGTCACTTTAACCTATGGTACTCCCTTATTTCGCTTCTACTTACAAGGAAGCAAGTAATAAGACTATTTCTGCTAATTTTGCTCGATTAGCAGGAAGTAAATAGAAGCATAAACTTTTTAACAATAATTTATTGCACAGTTGTAGAGAAAGTCATGTGAATGAAACACATCAGATTTTTAATGGATGAAGTCGTTTAACCGAGTAGGTTATATCGGACGATAAATGAATGAAATGGGTGAAATAATGTTCAGATGATGACGCCTATTGTAAATAAGTTACTCGGCGTTCCTTTTTCCATAAGATAAAACCCCTAAGAATACCTTATTCGGTTATCTTACCCTAAACGAGATTCGAACTCGGGACCTTTTAAATGTGAGGCAGACACGCAACCACCATACCACAGAGGTGAGCTAATGTATATATTTTAACGTCCTTTAACCTAACAGTCATATGGAACGACAGATAATGAAATGGATTAAATAAATGTTTTTAAATGAGCCCGACATGTACAAGACTTACTCGACATGCATATTTCAGCATAGGGTAAAACCCAGAAAACACTTTATACAGATGACTTACCCTAACCGAGATGCTAGCTCGGGACCTCTTGAAAGTGAGATAGACACGCTACTACCACACCGCAGAGGTATACTAATGATTTGTTGCTAATAATAGTACGTTGTTAGCAGTAATGATTTTAATTGCTCCTTAATGCTTTTTTTTTTTTTTTTTTTTTTTTTGTAACATGGAGCTTAAAGTTACTCGACATTCGTCTTCTCAGGATATGGGAAATACCCGAAAAAAAAACCTTATCCGGGCAACTCACCCTAAGCGAGATTCGAACTCAAAACCTTTTGAATGTGAAGCACACATCTACTACCACAGTACCCAGGTGGGCTTAATGCTTTTTATTGCCGCAATTCTAATTACATTATGATCAATAATAGCAGAAAGCAGACTGGTAGATTGGGGGCTATTTTTATAGTTGAAATTTCCAGGAGTTTTAAATACCCTCCCTCCTCATCACGCCAACATTAAAAAAAAATGCCTTATCAATAGTCCTCCGTGGTTTGGGGGTAACATGCTAGCCTCTAGTTTCTAAGATCGCAGGTTCAAATTCGGTGGATTTTTCCCGGCGTAAACATCCTTAGCATAGCTTCCTTTGAAAGGGAAGCAAAGACCTTGGTCCCGTGTCGTAGATTTACGGCACGTAAAAACAACCTCAACCCTGATAAAGCAAAAGCCTTTGAGCAAAATTAAGAGGTTTTTCACGTTTAAATGGAACGCTGAGAACTGTAGTATTAAAGAGCTCCACAAATAAAACTCACTTTCTTTTTTACGTAATCAATATAAAATTATTTTATTTTTGGACTTTTTATATAATTTTAGACAATATTGCAGATTAACCAGAGCAAATTAAAGGAATGAACGAGCTTCAGTAGCTCTGCGATTTAGCTCAGTTTTGTGATTTAGCCGAGTATATTTCTGTATTATTCACAATATTTTTGTTTAAATTTTGATTAATTATTCAAATTATTCATATTTTATATTTAATTGTATTTATACTTTTTCTATCACGTACAATGTACTTAACAGACAGAGAAAATATTGCATTTAATCCAGAAATTCAATTGCGATATTTTATCGAAAGTACAGAACCCCAGAAAAAGCATTTTTACAATTAAGATCCGTGTAAGTGCATGCGTGTGTGTGTGTGTGTGTGTGTGTGTGTGTAAATAGCATAACTACAAACAAAAGTTGGATAAGTTCCAAATTTGATATCTGAGTTTTGCATCTTTCAAACATGTGACGCGAAGGTTTTTAGGAAAATTCCCCATCTATCCCAAGGTATCGTTTATATGGAATGTTTTTGAAATGTTTTTCTCAAAAATGTTTCTAACGATTTGGATTAAGTGCCATATATTAAAGAAATTTGGAGACAAATAAAATGCACTTATATCTTGAGTTTTCTGGGAATAGCCTCTGAAGCCTTCTTCATTCTGGAGGACTTGAGCAAAACCGATAAACCGTAAGATATAGTTAAAATGTTATACTACTAGACGAATAACCTTTAGCGAAGATACAGTGAGTTAGCCTACCCTTTATAAACAAGAGAGCAAGTAGTTTATGTTACAATAAAAAAACAACTCTGCTTCCTTATTGCGTTTCGAGAATATACAATAACGGTGAGTAAGTGACTCGCATCTAATCTCTCATTTCAAAAGGTTATTCGTCAAGAATTGGTGCGCGGTCTGTATATGGATGGACTCCAGCGTTTCGAAGATGACGCACATCCAGGCACTTACCTGGCTAGACTCTTAGCAGCAAATAGTCTTTTGAAGTCCTATCGACATTCACTTGTTCCTTACGATTACATGGAAAGAGTGTGAAATTTCAAAGGTAGCTCATAAGAGTCCAATTCTGAAACATTTGACTTTTGCTATTCCCTTTTAATCTATAAAGAAATGGTACTGTACATTTCTACACAGGTTTACATAAATTGAAACGAAATAAAAATATATAAACTTTTGTAAGAAGGGTTTTCATACCCACTACGAACGATAGAGGATAGCGCATATCATACGAATATAACATATAACATTTTTCTTATTTTTCACACAACTTTTTGAAAATTACACTCTTAAATTTTCCCTAGAGCAAAATATTAAATTTAATTAGCATGTGTTTTGTAGGACAGAGTTTCTGTATAATACATGAAAATGTTTTTGAAATATTTAAGGAGACAACTTAGTCTGAACATACGGAAATGACACCTTAAGTGAGTTGAATTACCACTGTTCTTAAAGTAATCAAATGTTTTTCCAGAAATTTGTATGAATTATTCTATAAATCAAGACAATTATTTCAAGTGGTTGTTTGCATTAATAGCTTATGTGGTTGAGTCTATAAGAAGTATTTCATTCAGCAGAAAAGCAATAAGACTTAGTCTTAAAACATGAATTCATGTACCTTTTTCTCTAATACTGCTTGCAATACATAATTGCACTTTTGCATGCTTGTTCTTAGTATAATCAACTATCTTCTACTCCTTGATTATTAGGCTGTGATACAATTTCAGTAGAAATTATATATATATTTGCAAATTCAAAAAAATAAAAATGTAGAAAATTTACAAAGTTGTTGCTTTCTTAATATTATCAATATATACTATTACGTAACGATTGTGGTTCATAAAGTTGAACTATGTATTGTATATATGTGTTGAAAATTTCAGCTTTTCACTCTCATAGGTACATAAGTATCAAAAAATGCTGTTTTGAGAAAAACTGAATTTAAAAAAACAAATGTTCTAAAAAAGGGGGGGTATTGCACAACAGCTTTAAAACATTTCAGACTAGCATTTAAATTATATTTATATTGATTAAAATCTCATAACTCCCCGCCCACCCAAAGTACATATTTTCTGAAGCTAGAAATAATAGAGGTTTTATTAGTGTCTAAAACAAAAAATGTTCTTTTTTACAACTTCAGAGTACCTTGTCTCCTTAAATTTGGAGAAATATAGTCTTAAAGTTGTAAAAATCGAGATGTTAACGAAGAAAGTCAGTAAAAAATATCAGTTATTTATGAGTATAAAACGTTTTTCCGCCACCGGACATCATAAAAACGGGTTTCTTCTGCAGAATACATATGATTTAACTATGGAAATTTTGCGTAGGTGTATCAATTTTAAAATTTTTAAAATCTTCCAAAAATTATCAGACTCATAAAATAATAAAGAGTAAATCGCTTAAATTATAAACTGCATTACTGTTTATTATTTGTGCGAATTAAAAATCTGTAAAAATGTTCTGTTAATTTAACTTTTATAATGTTTTAAAGATATCCGTAAACTTCTGTTCTGACTCGTGCATGACTGGTAACCATATCCAACTTACTGAAACGGTAGCTAAGCGTGATTGTTCCGAGGTTATGCGTGAGGTTCGCCATCGAAAGGTCACGAGATCGATTACCTTCGGTCCGATTTCTCGACACTGTGGCTTTTCGTGGTTTTCCTAGGTCGGTAGGCGAGTTTTGAGATAATACCTATCTACAATGATTTCCTGTATCGTTTTCTCCATTTGTGTCATTTCATATGTTTCATGGATGTAGGCCCAAGCGAAGGCGATTGGTGGATTGCAGCTGAAACGGTGGAGTTTACGCTTTGTAAAGTTTTCTCCCTAACGCTTGCCCTCCCTTTCTTGGGGGAGGGCTCATTCTCAGGACTCCGGGGTTGATGGCGCATACAGGTCTGCACCAATGTTAAGATTGGATAATTCTGGAATCGTTATGCATTCCATCGTTTCTGGCATCATTCGTCCGGACCGGCCATTCTTCGGGTCTGCCCTACATCCCTTCCTCCAAGGGGTCACACAAATCACAAAGGGTTTTTTTCTTTATTTATTTAAAACTTTACTGTACAGGGTGCATTACAGTTGTGATAAAGAATGGCAAAACAAAAATGAAACGTGTACATAGGTGGCTATCCATTGGTAGTCCCAAAATAAATACCTTCAGAAGAATTCACAGATAATAGTTTAACATAATCGTAAATCGGAGTGTCATTTCCGATTCAATCGCCTGACAGGCAAAGCAGGTGGGATGTATAAGCCGCGGAGAAGAGGGTTGCGATGATAAAATGAAATGAAATGGCGTTTTATTAATGGACGCTCTTTAACTGCTGTGGTTCTCAGCGTCCCATTCTCTATAGGGCGTGAAAGACCGCTTAATTTTTATCAGAGGCCTCTTTATCAGGCTTTAGGTTTTTTACGTGCCGTAAATCTACGACACGGGACCAACGGCTTTACTTCCCTTCCGAAGGCAGCTAAGGATCCATGCTAAGGATTTTTACGCCCGAAAAAATCCATCGTCCTCCGCCGGGTTTGATTGTATATGAAGTTAGCATGGTAACCATTACACCACGGAGGGTGACAAATGAGTGCAGGAACGGAGTAATCGTTATAGGAGGCGCGGAGGACAGTAGGAACCTCCGAATACCAAGGTCAGCGTGCAGGTTAGCATTGCGGATAAACCAAGGAGCCCCCGTATCATCAGCCGCAAATAATGGTTCTGTATCCTGATAATTTGTGTTCTGGACTCAGATCTCCAAATGGAGCAGTCAAACTGCCAACAAAGGGCTTACAAAACCTACTCGGGTGCATAGCTACAGCTGACTATTCCTAATTCTATAACATTCCCCAGTGAACTAAGTACGAGTATCCCATATCCTAGCCTCAAGTTAAAATTGTAACTTCATTGATACGAGAAAGTTAACGAGAATTTGTATTTTATTTTCAGGTTTGGAAGGAAACTTGTGTTCATATTCAGCATAATTCTGATGTCCACCACAGGAGTAGCCCAGGCTGTTTCAACAGACTACATAATGTTTCAAGTGTTTGTGTTCATTAATGCTCTCGGCACTGCTGGAGTTTATCCATTGGCATTTATTTTAGGTAAGTCATAGCAATATTGTATCATGTAAAATCTGTAAACTTATTTTCTTTTCCACGTCAAAGAGGCGTCAGGGGACACGTTAGAGGCGGTATTGCGTATTTCACGGCTTATGTTTGTCTAAACCGAGAAACATCCAGAAAGGGATCAGAACGGTACCTTATTATCAAGGTTTTCTATCGCTCGAAAACTTATGCTGCCAATCATTTCCACTTACTTCAGATCTGGAACTAAAAAACTTCTCAGTTCGATATGTATTCAACATCAATGTAACAATAGATCTTCGTCAGTCTCAAGGCTCTGGCTTTGTTTGGGAGACACTTATTGGCACATATTACACCCCCAATACACTTTTCTATTTTCATTAATGATTAGTCTTTTAAAACTGAATATCGCATTTAATTGTTTCCAAGCATTCACAATACTGCTACAAGATATAGACAATATTACTCGGAACAATTTTATAATCTATGAATTGTAAAAAAATTCACATTATTTTCTCTGTGCACTATCATTTATTTATCTCTCTTCTACAAACTGACCTTACAAAAGCTTTTTTACTTCTCTACACGTACTATGTAGTAGGTACAGAAGGTATTGTATTCCACCCAAAAATTCAGTGCCAGAATTTCACCGGAAATACATGTTTTGAGGCCGTGTGTCTGTGGACAGCATAGCTCAAAAATGAAAAGGCCGTTAAAAACCAAATTTGGTATTTATTTAGATTTTCCAAACATGTGACGCGAAGATTTTAAAAAAAAAAAATCCCCCCATGCCAAACTACCCTTTAGGTAGAACATTTCTTTTTAAATTGTGTTTTTCTCAAAAATGGCTCAAACGGTTCTGATTAAAATGGTATATATCTAGGCATCCAATACAATACCTTCTCTTCTTACTATGTACTTGCATAGCCTTGGGTAAATGCTAGTAAATTTGTGTATAAGAATTCTGTAAACACCATGCATGAAACAGCTGATGAAAAATTGGCATAAACTTCAGAAAAAAACATCTGATGTGTTCCATTCACATGACTTTCTCTGCAACAAATTGTAGTTAAAAAGCTTATGCTTCTATTTACTTCAAGCAAATTAGCAGAAATAGTGGTATTACTTGCTTCCTTGTAAGTAGAAGCGAAATGAGGGAGTTCCAGAGGTTAAAATGATAGCCAAAAGCTGGTTGGTATGTAACTGAAGTTCCTTTGTTTGTATGGACAGGAGTTAAGACATTCCTGTATGAGAAAAGTATACCTAAGTTTTTCAAAGCTAAAACTAAAAACCAGGAATATCTTAAAAATGATCAACTCCACGAAAAAAATGTACATGACATAAATTGTGTGTTTTATTATAAGCTACATTGTTTGTGCAGTAAGTTTTTCCCCATCTCTTACGGTTTAGCAGCTATGCACAATTCCGTAAAATTCATCCAGAATAAAATAGTCTTCAGGGGCTATTCAAGATATACATTTTATTTGTTAGGTAAATGTCTTTAATATACGATATTTTAATAAAAATCGTTAGAGCCGTTTTTAAGAAAAGCAAAATTTTCAATTTTTTTCCATGTAAAGGATAGTTTGGGGTGGGGGGAGTTTCTTGAAAAACTTCGTGTCGCATCCTTGGAAGATACCAAACTTAATACCAAGTTTGAGCATTAACGATCTTTTCGTTTTTGAGCTATGCTACCCACAGACACACACAGACAGACAGACATACACACGGACATTTTTCTAAAAATGCTTTTTTTGGATTCAGGGAGTCTCAAAACATGTATTTCCGGCGAAATCTCGGTATCGAATTTTTGGGTACAATGTAATACCTTCTCTATATACAGGGTTACTACAAAAGAAATAGACAACTTCAACTGCCTGTAAAACAAAAACTATTAGAGATAGCAACCTAATTATTTTGGAGGTATGTTGAGAAACTCTCAAAGTTTTGTTTGTTACTATTGGTAACGCTGTAGTGTTTTGTTTGTTGTTGCAGAAGCTGAAATGGGAAAATCCTGTGGAAAAGGCATATTGCGTTTTGGAATTTGCTAGAACGCAATCAGCAACTGTTGTCCAACGACATTTTAGAACACGTTACCACAAAACGCCACCGACTAGACAGTCAATCTACGACTGGTATAGAAAATTCGAGACAACGGGATGTTTGTGCAAAGGGAAGAGTTCGGGAAGACCAAGAGTTTCGGAAGAAAGTGTTGAACGTGTTCGTTCTGCCTACATAAGAAGCCCACAGAAATCGACATCTAGGGCAAGCATGCAATTACAAATTCCACAGTAAACTGTATGGAAAATCTTGCGGAAGCGACTGCACATGATGCCTTACAGATTACAGATGTTGCAGTTTCTGAGTGAAGAAGATAAGGTCATACGGCGTGACTTTTGCATCGACATGTTGCGACATGATGAAGACGATGCTGGTTTTTGTGAGCGCATCATTTCATTTTTGTGGTAACATGTTCTAAAATGTTTTTGGACAACAATGTCGTTGCTGATTGCGTTCTAGCAAATTCCAATACGCAATGTGCCTTTTCCACAGGATTTTCCGCCATTTCTGCTTCTGCAACAACAAACAAAACACTACAGTGTTACCAATAGTAACAAACGAAACTTTGAGAGTTTCTCAACATACCTCCAAAATAATTAGGTTGCTATCTCTAATAGTTTTTGTTTTACAGGCAGTTGAAGTTGTCTATTTCTTTTGTAGTAACCCTGTACTATGTACATAGTTCGTATAGAGAAAGTAAAAACAGTATTACTAGATCAAATAAACAGTAATGCCATCTCCTACATCTGCGTATTGAAAATGAGAATATTTTCTCTGGCCGCGCCGTGACCGAGTGGTTAGGCCACTCGCCTCTCATCTAGGCGGCTCGGGTTCGATCCCAAGCGACCTTATGTGGGATTTGTGGTAGACAAAACGGCACAGGGGCGGCTTTTCTCCGGGTCCTCCAGTTTCCCCCGCCATCATAATTTACCGGTGCACCATTTTCATTCCATGTCATTAGTGCCATTGGCTGTCTTGTCATAGTAGTAAAATCGTGCGTTAAACACTACAAAGAAAAATTTCTCTTCTGTAATTTTCTGTTAGAAATTTTAGAGTGGAGAAGAATACTTTCTATAGCAAAGAAACATTCTATGTTCACAGGAGTGGAGCTGGTTGGCAAACAGAAGCGGGAAATGAGTGGCATCATACTCAACTATTTCTATGCAATTGGTGAAGCCTCCGTGGGACTATTGGCTTGGTTTACTAAGGACTGGGTTTCCATCCAACTGGCGGTCTCCGCCCCTCCCGCTCTCTTCATACTATATTACTGGTAAGACGGTTTTCAATATCTCTATACACAAATTTGAAAATGTTACTACAGTTAAGAGGTCTCGAGTTCGAATCTCGGTTAGGAGAGTTATCCGGATAAGCTTTCTTTTTTGTTTTCGAGTTATCCCTTGTCCTGATAAGACTCATTTGAGCATCGTTTCTTCCATTTCACTCACCCATCGTCCGATAACACCTGCCAGTTTAAAGAACGATAACTTTTACATTTATAAATTATTTTATAATTCATTCACAAACCACAGGAATTCAGAGCCTATTATCAGAACATTTAAGTAGTATACATTTTATTTGTCATACAAGGGCTTAAGCACTCGGTATCCAAAGAAAAAGGTATGCGCCCGGATTGGATCCCACTCAAGGGGCTGCTGATTTTTTCGAGCTTAAAAATCCTTAAAATAGCTTCCTTCAGAAGGAAAATAAAGCCGTTGGTTCCGTGTCGTAGATTTAAAATAACGTCAAGTCTGATAAAAATGCATCTGAGCAAAATTAATCGGTCTTTCACGCTCAGTATAGAATGGGACGCTGAGAACCACAGTTGTTAAAGAACGTGCATAAATAAAACTTCATTTCCATTTTCGGGGCTACAGATTACTATGGCGCACCTCTTCTTGAGCTCATGATTAGCCTTCATTCAGTAGATTTCGCCCAACTTCGGAAGAGGCCAGAGCGATAACATTTGAGACATGAAGTACAATATAAACCCTGATAACTACTGGATTTATGCTAAGTTTCATTCTGTCCGTAGATCCTCGAGTTCACGCATATTGACGTGCGCTGTGTTTCGCTTAATAGTTCAACTAGTTCGTGGTAAATTAGATACCTAACCTATTCACTATAATGGCTGAATGCCTGCAAGAAAGAAGCTTTTTTATTATTATTATTGTTATTGTTATTATTATTGTTATTATTATTAGTTTATTTAAACTACTTAAACCTTTCTCAAATGGGTAGTAATCTTTCGTCTCATACTTCTTTTGTTTCATTCCTAACCACGCAAAGAGAACCTAATTTCAATTGTGTCACATAGCGATACCTTTTAAAAGATTTAACTTTTACTTTAAGTGCACTCCATTATTTTCCTTCTGCTTACAAGAAAGAAAGCAATAAGGCAATTTCTGCTAATGTTTACTTCGCTTAGCATGATTTAGATATGTGAATACTCTTTTGTAAGGAAAGTTTATTCGTGGAATAGTTAGAGAAAGTCATTTGAACGGAACATATCAGATATTTTATTCAGGAGCTTGAATACGGAGAAATCTCGCAAGAGAATTTTTTCAGTGGAATACAATACACTTTCTAATTACTTTAAGTACCTATATAAATAGCAGAGAAATAAAAAGGTATTTGAAATACAAGGAAGAAAAAAATCTATTGTGGAACATTTATATGTTCTTTAAATTTCAGCGAGACAGTGCAAAGGGCAAAGTTACAGAACATGTAGCTCATGCATAGGTTGGTTACGTGTGTCCCCATTTCACTATCTCAAAAAGTTCTGACTAAAGAGTACCAAGACTAATTTACATATACCCATTGTATATTACGGTAGTGATATTTAGAGTTATTTTTCTGTCATGTATTTTTGCTTAGGAATAATTTAAAATTAAGCATAAATACGTGGTTACTCATAAATAATGATTGAGGATACCATTATTTCTCAATATCGATACTTATTTTTGAGCAGCAATGCTTGGCGCTCGCTATCTAAAAACTGTGAAGGTGATAGCTTATTTGAAGTGTGACCGCAGCGCAAGGGATCGTGGGTTCGAATCCCGCCTTGGGCATGGGTGTTATATGTTTGTGTATGTGTGTGTAAAAAGTAAAACAGAAATTCAGTAATCAAAGTAAACAAATTAGGTAAATAAAAAGTAGGGTATACAGCGCCGGAGTCCCGACCAGACTCCGGAATTGTATTTTAATAATAATAAAAAAAATTGTGTTGTCATTAGGAATTTTCTGTGTAAAAACGCATAATTTCTGTATTATATGCTGATTCAGAATCTGTTCGTGTTTCACGTTCTCAAATTGGCAACAATTGTTTTTGTCTTGATGATTTAAGTTATATCAAGAAAGCACGCTAACCCTCTTGGGCTTCATAGGTTCCCTTTATAGGTGACACACCTCCAGCGGTTATTTCCAGAAAATTGAGGATATACTTTTCATTTGTCATAAAAGATCTTAAACGTGTGGCAATTTAATCAAAATCGTTAAGAGCTAATTTTGAGAAAATCAAAATTTTCGAAACATATTCCACGTAAAGGGTAGTTTGGGGTTGGATGGGATTTTCTTGAAAGTTTTCGTGCCTCATCCTTGGAATATGCCGAATTTAAACACTAAGGTTGTTATTTAGCAGACTTTCGATTTTGAGTTAGGCTGTCCGCAGACACGCAGACACGCAGACACACACACCATGGAACTTTTCCTAAAAATGCGTTTGTTGATTCTGGGCATCCAAAAACGAGAAATTCGGTACAGAATTTTGTATGGAATGCAATACCTCATCTACCTATTGTATAGGTGCTAGATAAAGTAAAAATCTGATGTGTAACACTTACACGACTTTCTCTAGCTGTTCTATAAACGTCCTACAAAAGCTCCTTCTTTCTATACCATGCTAATTGAAATGAGCACCAGCGGAATATTCTTATTACTTAGTTTCTTATAAGTAGAAGGGAACTAAAGGAATGTACTATTGCGATAGTCAAATGTTTTAAAAGCTATCTCTATGCGATTGTCATTGAAGTTCGCTTCTTTGCTTTGCCAGAAGTAGAACAAAAGAAACACGGACGACTTTGCGTCTGAGAAAACTATAAGTCAATCTTAACCGTGAAACCAATTAGAAGGAATATCTCGGAACGGATACCGCCACAGCAAAAATGTAAAGGACATAAATCGTGTGTACTACTTTTTTTGTAGTAAGTTTTTGTCTATCTCTTACGGTTTAAAAGTTATGCAAAATTCATCCAGAATGAAGAGGTCTGTTTTAGAAAATAAAATAAAATATTATGAACATCATTTCATGCTAAGGTAGTTTCGTTTCGCAATCTTTTAAGATGCTGAATTTAAATTTTAGATACCAAGTATGGTATTTGTTCTAAAAAGTATCATTTTATACGAGTCGATGCTGACACACACACACACACACACATAGGTGCATACATACACACAGTCCGACAAGTTTTACTTTCTCTATACGTAGTGTACATATGTATAGAGGAAGTATTGTATTCCACCCCAAAAATTCGATACCGAGATTTTACCGAGAAATATGTTTTAAGGTCCTCTGAGTCAAAACAATAGATTTCAAGAATATCTCCCCACCCCAAACTACTCTTTACATGGAAAAACTTTTGAAAATGTTTTTCTCGAAAATGGCTCTAACGATATTGATTAAACTAGTGTATATTAATATAAAATGTATATCTTGAATTTTCTGGGAATAGCTTCTGAAGATCTGTTCATTCTGATTGAATTTTGAATTTTGTTGAATTGCATAACTGGTAAACCGTAAGAGATAGACAAAAACTTACTACATAAAAATGTAACACATAATTTATGTTATACACATTTTTGTCGCAGAGTTGACCGTTTCCGAGATATTCTTTGTAATTGGTTTCAATTTTAAACTACACATCTTCTCAAACGGGGTCACCTTTCGTTTTCTTTCTCTTTTGTTTTTCTGGAAATGCAAAGCGAACCGAACTTCAATTGTTCACATATCAATCGGACTTTAAAAGAGTTGATATTGCTTTGGCCTAGTGCATTCCCTTATTTCCCTTCTGCTTATAAGGAACTAAGTAGTAAGATCAATTGTGTTAGTGTTCATCTCGTTTAACATGATGCAGAGAGAAGAACAAACTTTTAAAAGAATAGTTTGTTTGCAGAACGGCTAGAGAAAATTATGTGAATGGAACAATACGATTTTTGAAAGAGGTTGCCTGGATTCAAAGGACCGCAAAACCTGCTTTTCTGAAACCTCCATTTCACGTGTTTGCGTGCAATGCATACTTCCTTGCTTATTGTGAAAGAGAGAATAAATATTTAAAACTTATATCTCAGGTGATCATTGGCTTGGAGTTACTTACTTTGCCATTAAGAAGAAAGAAGCCCTCATTTCAAATCGCTCTCATTGTGTTTGCTTCATTTGTCTCGAAGAAAGAAATGGGCAACATCGGGAAACACTTAAGCCTTCGACGGTAGAATCTGAATGATGTAAACAAACCATGTAGTTGAATATTCATTGGCACAATTATTAGTACTTTGGCTCGAACACATTTTTATCACCATTCTTTCTTCACGCAACACAACCGTCGAGCTGGGTTTTAGTTTTGATTGCGAACATAATCATTTTTTCGGCTTCACACTTTTGGCACCAATCGTAATTATTATTTTGACTTTACAGTTATTCACAGGAACACGCAGTTTCGAAACTAAATGTATATTTCATCTGTCATCAGCACGTTATTTTCCCTTTCGATTAACCACAGTAATCGCGCGCGTGAACCTTACTTTGTTACCTGTTCACTGAAAACGGCAGTGCTACCAATTGAGAACTAGGTGCGTTAAAAGAGCTAACATTGCGTATGGATACTACACGAAGGTTAAAATGGGCAACTGTTTGTTTATCGTGTGTATTGCCATGAATACCATTGTATTACATATGATAGAGGCTCACCGAAAGGAAGTAGCCGTGGTCGTTGGTGCCTTTGGCGTTGAAGCTCTGCCGCGAAAGAGCCGCGGGTTTGAATCCCGCTATGGTATAGATGTTCAGTGCTGTGTGTTTCTGCCTTATGAAAGTCATTCTTTGTCATCTGATGGCCAAGTAGGTTACGTCTGAAGGATAAATATGTTTTACATTAAAAAAAAAGAAAAGGGGGAAAAAAAAAAAAGGAAGTGGGGCGACAAGTTAACATTTTCCGGAGCCCCACAGAAAGAAATTAGCCCGCCTGGGTAGTGAGGTGGTAGCATGTCTGCCTCACGTTCTACAGGTCACGAGTTCGAATTTCGCTTAGGGTGAGTTACCCGGATAAGGTTTTTTCGGGGTTTTCCCTTATCCTGAGAAAACGAATGTCGAGTAACTTCAGATCCATGGACTCCGAAATCAGTTGAGCATCTTTTCATCCCTTTAATTCACCGTCCGATATGACCAACCAGGTTAAAGGAAGTTAAGCTAATATATATTATTTTAAAAACGTTTGTCTTAGCTGTATTAACGTAAAGAATATTGAAAAATAACAATTTTATAATAGTAGGATGCAGAGAATATAACAAACGTTTTTAAAAATAGTTACAATGACTGACCTAATAGTTGTTTCAACTGTAAAGCGGACTTAAGTACTTACGATGATTGTCGCCTTTGGGTACGCCATTTCAAAATAATTTGAGATCTCCGTGTCTCGAGTCAATTGGGGAATTTAATGCCGTGTCGGTATGTTGTCATGGTGGTACAGCAACAGAGAGAGATCAGGACATCCGCGGTTCAAATTCCAGCCAAATCTTACGGACGACTTCCTGTCTGAGAAAAGTATGAAGATTTTAAAATTGTAGCCAAAGACAAAGAATAGGTATCCCGCAAACAGTTAGCTCTACAAGAAAAATGTAAAGGACACACACTGTGTGATTTGACGAGATCTACATTTTTGTGTGGTAAGTTTTTGTTTATCTCTTACGGTTTACCAATTATGCAAAAGAAATTGAGAATGAAGAGGACTCCAGAGTCTATTCCCGAAAATTCAAGATGTACGTTTTATTTGTCATGTAACTATACCAAATGCATCTACGGTATTTTATTCAAAATAGTTAAAACCAAATTTGAAAAAAATCAGCATTTTCGAACATTTTTCCATGTAAAGGGGGTTTGAAAATCTTCGTGCGGCATCATTGGGAGATACAAACTTAAATACCAAGTTTGGGATGTAATCGGACTTATCGTTTTTGAGGTTTTTTTTTTCTAAAAATGCTTATTTTTAATTCAGGAGGTCTCAAAATATATAGTTGCAGCGAAATCTCGGTATCGAAGTCTTGGGTGGAATACAATACCCTCTCTGTCTAATGTGTACGTTGCACATGCGTTCTATTTTCTTTTTTGTAGTGTTAAACGCCCGCTCTCACTACAAATGGCCCCGCAGGCGATGGCACTGATGATACATGGAATGAAGATGGAACACCGGTGGAATGCGATGGCGGGGGAAGCCGGAGAAGCCGGAAAACTCCCGCCCCTGCGCCGCTTTGTCCTACTTACGGTCGCTTAACATGCGTTCTAGAGAAAGTAAAAACCGTGAAGGGAACACACTATCCCTATACCGTAAAGCGCAAAAATAGTGAAGGAGAATCCTTCCCGAAGTGGTTTGTCGTCCGCTGTGGTCTGGGGGTAACATGCTAGCCTCTAGTCCCCAAGTTCGCTGCTCCATAGCCGACAGAGGGCGATAGATCTTTTCGGTCGTAAAAATCCTTAGTATTACTTCCTTCCGAAGGTAAGTAAAGCCGGCGATCCTGTTTCGTAGATTTACGGCAAAAGAACCTAAAGCCTGATAATGAGACCGCTAAACAAAATTATCTAAACCGTCCTTCAAGCACAATATTAAATTAGGACGCTATGAAGTATTGCAATGAAGGAGCGTCCCTAAATTGCACACAGTTTCAATTTCCCGAAGTAGCTCATCAGTCATCAGGATTGCCTCACCCAGCCACCTTCCTTCACAAGAAAGAGATCCGTAACATGATATGACGTGATAGGCTACACTTAAAATTAATCAGGATTAGAACACGGACGGAGGGGACTCGGCACCGAATCAAAGTACCTGTACCTGTGCCCTACGAGGGGGCGTCTCCGGTAGGGAGAGATGAGGTTAACAGACACCGGGCGCCCGGAGCCAGGAGTTATGGCACAGCAATTCTACAGCTTCCAGATTGATACACCTCGACAGTCGAACAGACAGACCGGGAACGCCGCCCTATACGGTTCTCATCCCGATAACTAGCCAAAGTCGGGGGAGAGAGTCTCAATCAGCATCCTTCTTCCTGCCACATCGCTTCAAGCACCATCGCCAATACTTCCAACCCTGAAAGAAACCAACGGGATGAATGAAATGAAATGGAAACGACATGGAGGGATTGGAAATTCAGGGATGGAAGAAACCTACCGGCATTCACCTGACGAACCAGGAAACTCCGAAAAAGCCAATGGGTCAGATAGGCCAGCCACGGGGATCGAACCTATGACCTCCACAGACGAAACCGCCTGAGCCATCCCACTTGGCGACTTGAACTATATCCATACAATACCCCTACCTACATTTTCAACTGCTACAAAATAAATTTAACTCAAGGTATAGAGTTGTATAACATAGCAGAATTGACCAACTTGTACTAAACCCCCCACCCCTATTGCAAAATGCTGCTTTATGCTATGTCTATGCTTACTCTTCATTGCGAATGGAGGTCTTGTTCCTGCAGAATCTAGTGGCATATATCATGTAATCCAATTATTGCAATTCCTCATTAGAAACCTACTTGCTTTTAAGATGTGGCATCTAAAACAGAATTCTACCTGAAGCAAATAACAGAATGCGATCTTATAAGATAATCAAATTTTAGCAGGCTCTTGCCAAAGAAACAGGGGGAGAAAGAAAGAAAAGAGAGAAAGAAAGAGAAAAAGAGAAAAAAAGACTACTAATAGAAGTTTAAGTAAATTAAAGCTTATCCTGAAATCTAGCTGAAGTTTTGACTAATTTTTAGGTAGTGGTAGTTACATCTATGTACATTTTAGTGGGAATAATATTCAAAGAAATAAGTGGACCATGCTCATATCCAGAAAAATGTTAACATGTAGCTTTTCCTTGTAAATGTGCCACCAGCAAAAGCCCTACTGCCGTCTAACAAAATGTTCCCATATGGTTGGATATAAATGTAAATAAATAAAACTGGCAGAAGTTTCAGGAGGGTTCAACCCTTAATCCCCCTCTAAATATAGCAGTGAGTTGAGCACATGCATAGAACAACTGCCCCCCCCTTCCCTCCACTTTTAATATTGTACAATTGGATGAGTCAAACCCACCAAATAAACAATGGCTGAACAAAATGAAATCACAGATGAACTGGGATCTGTAAAATTAACTGTCAAATGTCTTATAAAATAAGTAAACTCTCCAAACAAAAACTCAAGGTAACAGAGTTTTCAAATTTCGGTCTCCAGCTTTATTTCTATAGGCTTATGCTCACCATAGCATACTTGTTATTACATAATTTTAATAATAATAATAATAATAAAATCTATTATTATTTCTTTCTTTTTTAATTCCAATAATCTGTAAAGCATCTCATGAATATATATAGTTTGAAAAAACTAAACTAGCCTGGCTTATAGGAACAGTTGAGTGCATCTTGTCAAATAAACTGATATTTTAAGAGATTCAAGTCTTTATTTATAAGACACATCAAATAATGATCCATTATAGCACATTTACATAAGATTAGAACCCTAGATTTTATGTTGATACACACCCAGTGTGTGAATCTGTACCTACAAAGAGGGGTCAAGAAATAAAATGTGATCTTGAAAAAAAATAGACAAACTTATGCTTAGTTCCTCTTTTGAATGAGTGAGCACATTACCAAGGCAGCCTAGGTTCAATCCCAGGGTACTGCAAATGCGATTTGTGGTTGAAAAGGCAGCATCTGCATGAATTTTCTCTGGGTTTTCTCATTTCCCCTGTGTCATTCCATCACAAGCACCATAATCACCGTTCCATTCACCCTTCCCTACCATTTCATATCATCACCTTCCTCACTTTTCTGGGCTACTCTCTCTGATTATCCAGAATTCTTCTGTTCCTATATAGGCTTGAGTCGAGGTGCTGGCTTGTAATTCTTGGGGGTGGGGCAGGAGTGTAAGCCCTCCATACAAGAAGGGTAAATAGCAAAAGAAGAAGAAGACTCAAGCAATATAAAGGCAGAGCTATTACAATAAGGACATAAACTGATTTATTTTCATTGTACTTTCAATGAAAATTTCCTCAAGAGAAGTTGATAACTTTTTAGCAATAGTTGTGGATAACTGAATTATGTGTTTTAAGCAATTAGACTGCTTGACACTCCTAATTATTTTGTAATATATAATTGTTCTAACACAGATAGATATATTTTATTCTGACTTCATTTTAGGTTAGTGCCAGAATCTGTCAGATGGCTGCTAGCACAGAGGAAACACCGTAAAGCAGCAAAGATAGTGAAGAAAGCAGCAAAAGTGAATAAAGTGGTCTTGTCTGAAGAATTACTCTCAGCACTTGAATATGATGCTTCCAGACAATCAAAGGTAAATAATTATAGCAAAGCATTAAACTATGATTCCTTTAAGAAGGGAGTGGCTGAGAAAAATGGATATTTTTGTCGTATCTGGCTTATATTGTTTGAAATTTATATATAGTTTAATTTTCAGGAACATTCCCAAGAACCCGATATCAAAAAGGAAGTTGGAATCCTTCAAAGTATAAAAGAGATATGCAGGTCAAGGAAACTTTATCTTCGCTCTCTAAATCTATTCTATACATGGTAGGTAATAATATGAATTCCCATTTCAAACATGTAAGAAATTATTATTGATTTCGCTAGTTGATGGTCTGCAAACTTTGTGGAACCTCTATCCACCAAATGTTACTACAACCATTATTAACCACAGCATCCTGTAGGAAGTGTCTGCTATTCCCGATGGTAGGAATAAAATATAAAATATGATTTCATATGAACAGAGTTCTTGCATGAAAGAGCATACTAGAAACTATGCTAATTCATGTAAAACTTGATTTTGCCCAGGGGTGGATATAATACAGTTTGCAACAATACTCTTCATATAAGTCTGACTAATTTGATTCCTTAACCTGCTTTAAACAGCTCTAGAACAGTGTTTTTAGGTCTGCCAATATAATATGGAATTTTGATTTCACTACTGCTCTCCTATAGTAAGTAGAGGAAATTTTGTATTCCTGCTAAACATTGACACTGAGATTCTATTAAAAATAAAGATTTAAGTTCCACTGAATCCAAAACAAAAAAGGTGCTTTTATGAAAATATCCTTTTTTGATGTATGAAATAATGACTGTTTAATGCAAAGTTTCATTACTTCAATCATATACTATTTTAGCATGCCAGGAGAAGATTTTCAAGAAAATTTCCCCATCCAAAACTATCTTTACATGAAAAAATTGTCACTGTTTTTCATTTTCTCAAAGATGCTTTTAATCATTTTGATTTCATTGGATTCTTGTCTATCACTTTAAATTTACCAGTCACACTAGATTATATAGAATTCCTTTAGAACCAACTAGATTTCCCAGGCTATTTGCAGAAAATTCAAGGTACAGTTATAATTATCACCTAAATATCTTTAATATATGTTATTGTAATGAAATTTTGTTACAGACAGTTTTGAAAAATAAAAAAAAAATTAAAAATCTCAAAAAATGTTCAGTAAAGAGTAGTCGGTCTTAAGATATTTTCTTGGAAATCTTCGTATTGCATCTTTGAAAGATATTGAACTTAAATATCAAGTTTAGTAATTATCTACCCTTTTTTTTAATTATGCATACTCACACACACACACACACACATACACACACACATACACTCGTGAGCATGCATGCACAAACATGCATATAGCTTAAATTTTTTTTGATTCAGTGGGTTCTCAGATCATGATTTTCAAAAATATTTTGATCGCAAACTTTTAGTGGAATGCAACACCTTCTGTACTTACTGTGTATGTGGTAGAGAAAGAAATATACACATTAAAATAATATGAGTTTTTTTATAATATATAATGTGTATATGTCAATTTCTTTTCTCATAGATAGAGAATGCCAAGTGAATGTTAAAGTCAAAAGAAAGTGAAAAAAAAAAAAGATACACACATGCACGCACACACACATACATTGAGATCTTTTTCAAATTTGGGAAGCTAAATCCATTCATATTGAGTGAAATCTTAATGTGAAATTTAAGCATCAAATGCAGTATTTCTTCTACCTTAAACAGTGAGTAGTAAATGAAGCAAAAAGTTAAATAATAGTACAAACTATTGCAGCAGGTTGTCAGTTGTGTATCTTTCAATTATATACAACAAATATTTAAATCCACTTGAAGAGGGTAATGTTTAATGTTTCCTATTCAAAATGATCCTAAGAATGTGTAGTTTTTATGTCTAAATTACAAATTTGTCAGTTACCTATAATAGGATAAGAGAAGCATGTCACCAAAAAATTTGATATTGACATTTCACCAAAAATTCCTGTTTTAGGATACCCTGAACAGAATATAAAAAGCATTTTTAGAAAAATGTCCATGGTGCATGTGCATGTAAGTGTGCATATGTGCCATAACTCAAAAATGTAATTTGGTTAAATATAAAACCTGATATTTGAGTTCAGCATCTGGAATGCAACACAAAGATTTTCAAAGAAGTCCCAAACACATATTTTCCTTTTCATGAAAAAATTGTTGTTTTTTACTTTCTCTACATAGTAGAAGGACATAGGTAGTTCCAACCAAATATTTGATACCAAGATTTCATAAGAAATATACGTTTTAGGGTCCCCTGAATAAAAAAAAGAAAAATGTTTAGAAAAATGTCTGTATCTGTGTGCTTGCGTGTCTATGAACATGATAACTCAAAAACAAAAAGTTCTTAAAATATCAACTTGGTATTTAAGTTTTGTATCTTCCAAGGATGCAACACAAAGATTTTGAGGAAAATCACTCCATCCCAAACTACCCTTAACATATAAAAAGTTTCAAACATGTTCATGTGCTTTAACAATTTTGATAGAAATACCTTATATTAAACATATTTAGATGACAAATAAAATGTATATCTTGAATTTTCTGGGATTAGCCTCTGGAGACATTTTTACTCCAGATGAATTTTGCTGAATTTTGCATAACTGGTAAACCATAAGAGATAGACAAAAGCTCACTACACAAAAAGTGTAGATTTCGTTAAAACACACAATTTATGTCATGTGCATTTTTTTCGTGGAGTTGATCATTTCTAAGATATTTCTTGTTATCGGTTTCAGTTTTAAAATGCTTTTCTCATATGGGACTTTGTAACCTCCTGGCCATGCAAAGAAACAGATTTTAACTACATGGCAACCAGCTTTTAAAAGATTTGACTATTGCTTTAGCCTAGTGCAATCCCTTATTTCCCTTCTGCTTACATAAGAAGTAAATAATACAATCATTTTTGCTAATGCTTATCTCAGTTAGCATGAAGTAAATAGGAGAATATGTTTTTTTAATAATAATTTGTTACAAGATGTAGAGAAAGGCATATGGATGAAACATACAAGATATTTTTACTTTCTGTAAAACAGCTATTATGTATTAAAATGCCACTTGTTCAGTATAATGACGTAACAAATAAAATGTACAGCTTGAATATCTTGTGAACTTTCCTTTGTCTGAATGAATTAAATTTAATTTGTACAACAGGGAAATCTTAACAGATACACAAATACAGGGTTAAGTTAGAGCTCATTAAAATACACAAGTATCAGATAATTTATTCCATTGCATTAGCTGTTTTTATGGTATTCCATGTTGAAAGTTTAGACATTGCCTAGGCACTCCTTAACAGACATTGATTGAAGTTTGTGATTCACATATTTTTCCCCTTTTATTGTGTTTTCATCGCAAGAGCTTACTACAAATAAACATATAAATGCATGGTTAAATGAATATTGTAATGTATAATGAATATATGAACATTTATAATTGGTAGAGAAAATCATGTGAATGCATTATCAGATTTTTCTTTCTGAACACAAGCAAACCCTTCAGTATAAATTAGTAAGCATAAAAGTTTCAATTTCAGGAAATACATATGAAACAAGAATAAATGCAAACACTTTCAGTATTACACTCCATATACTGACACTAGGGTTAACATATTTTAATATGTACCAATTTCTTTTTTCAGGGCAGCTAATGCTTTTGTATACTATGGCTTATCTGTGAACTCCACAAGTCTGGGTGGCAGCAAGTATCTTAATTTTGCTCTAGTGTGCCTTATAGAGATCCCTGGTTATACTGCTGCTTGGATTTTAATGAATAAAGTTGGCAGGCGCTGGTCTCTTTTTGGCTCATTGTTGCTTTGCAGCGTTACCTGTATTGCAGCAGCCTTTGTTCCTCAAGGTAACATAACATACTATACATTTTTTAACTCTTTGTTACACTTTTCTCCACAATTTTGGCATAGACTTAAGCAATTGTTTTAATGTTTTATTTAGGAACCTTGAATCATAATTGGAGGTGTTTTAAAAAATGTCCAACTCTATCAGATTAAAAATAAAGTAACTTCTAATTTTAAAGTATTATAAATTTAAGACTAAATTTAAGAAACATTGGAAGTACATCTACTGTTCTCTTTTACAACAGTCATTAATCTTTTACCAACACTATGTACAACTGAGCATGATGGTTTAGGTGGTAATGTTTGTGGCCCTTGTTCAGAAAGTCCTGGGTCAAAATTGTGTGGGCCAACCAATCTGGCTGGGATTTTTTTTTGTGATTTCCTCAGTGACCAAGGTAAATACCAGATTGAATATTTTATAGCCTCCATCTTAAGTCTAAAATAATAGTAAACATAAAAATAAATGCTAATAGCAATTGTGCTGCCATCTATCCACAGATAGAGAAATCAACTAGACTGGGTGACACCCTGATGCCATCTGCTTGCTGTGGAGCAAAGTGCTATGATATAAAGGGATAAGACCTGGAAGGCTGGTGATAATACTCTGCCATCTATCCATGAAAGCGGCCAGGCTGAATGTTACCCTAATAACATCTGCTTCGCACAAAGCAAAGTATGGTATAGTTGATCAATGACATAAAGAAGGCTAACTGTCCACCAAATCCCCAGCTGCAACCTCCCCAGGTGCTCTGAAGTGAGCACTGTGGATCCTGAGCACCCAAGGTACTTCTGGCATTATTAAAAGTAGTTGGGTCAAACATCAAGCCCCTTCCAGAAGGGAGTGCTCAGATTGGGTTGGAGTCAATGTGACAATGGCCCAATACCCATGGGAGATTGAGTTCCCCCGGGCTATGCCCGGGCAGAGTTGTGAAATGCCTTTATGTTCTCTGGCAGAGTTAGTGGACACAAGCTGGTAAAATTTGCCCCCTCCGAGGTCTTCAGTAGTCATTCCCTTATGGGTTTAACATGCATAAGTGCATATCCACTCTGTAGCAAGCTTATAGAACAGGTACTTGCCTAATTGAAAGGTCCACGAACTTGTCCCTGGATTGCAAGGCATACCTGAGTTGTCAGGTTAATGCTGCTTTGTATAGTTGCCCACCAAATACCGATCAACAGGTGTCCTACTTAACAGGTCTGCAGCGATATATAAAATATACACCTGAGTATTCGTGTGCAGATTATCCAGTTTGCAGTTATTTCCTAAAAAAAAAAAACAATACCTATGCACAGAAGTAGAATAAACTTTGAACAAAGAATACATGTTGAAAAAAAGTTTAAACATTATTTCCTATTTACATATGTAAGTTTTATTTTAAAAGCATTAAATCACGGTTTCCCTTGATTAGGTGTCCTACCTAACAGGTCTGCAGCGATATATAAAATATACGCCTGAGTATTCGTGTGCAGATTATCCAGTTTGCAGTTATTTCCTAAAAAAAAAAACAATACCTATGCACAGAAGTAGAATAAACTTTGAACAAAGAATACATGTTGAAAAAAAGTTTAAACATTATTTCCTATTTACATATGTAAGTTTTATTTTAAAAGCATTAAATCACGGTTTCTCTTGATTATTCATGATTCTTTTCTCCCACATTACTCCGGATAATCGAGAGTATACAGTACAAAGTCGTTAAAGGGACAAAATACAAAAAAAAAAGAAGGTAACTATTTTGTACCTTATAATGTTGGCAATTTTTTGTAAAATAGAACTTTTTTAGTTGCACTGGAGTAGTGAATGGAAAACTCATTGTTTAAGATTCCCCAGAGCAGTTAGATTGAAACATGGAGACCAAGGAGGTCATATTGTTAAAAAATACCCACCACTGATATGATCACCAAAGAACTCTTTAATTGCTTTGCAAGCTCATAGAGGTTGGGTGGCATGTGATCTTGCATGAAGAGTAAGCTCACATATTAAACTATTCAATGATGATAAAATTAATGAATCAGGTGGAAGCATTTAACTTACAAAGCTAACACTTTTTGTTTCCAGATTGAATTTCACTGTTCTTGTCCATCTATAACTTGCCAGAACTTAGTTAGTCTTCATTACAAAAATGTTAATTAATTTCTTATCAAAACAGCAATCAGTAATTGCAGAAACTCTGTTTTCCTTTGTTTCTAATTCCACATTTTAAATTTATATTAATTAATTTTATCTAACCTATTACATTTTTGCTTTCTCTACACTACTGTGTACATAGGGTGGGTGGGGTGGGTGGGGGTGTGGGTGTGCGCACATGTGCGTGTGAGTGTGTGTGACATGATAACTCAAAAACAAAAAGTTGGTAAAATACCAAACTTAGTATTTAAATCCCCCCACCCAGAACCAACCTTTACATGCAAAAATTTCAAAAATGTTTATTTTCTCAAAAATTGCTCTAACAATTTTGATTAAAATATCGTAAACTAAAAATATTTATATAGCAAATAAAATACATATATCTTGAATTTTCTGGGAATAGCCTCTAAAGACCTATTTAGTCTGAATGAATTTTACTGAATTTTGCATAACTGGTAAACTGTAAGAGATAGACAGAAACTTACTACACCAAAAATGTAGATCATGTTAAAACACACAATTTATGTCATATACGTTTTTTTCGTGGAATTGAGCATTTCTGAGATATTTCTTGTTATTGTTTTCTGATTAAGAAACTTAAATTTTCTCACACGGAAAGTTGTAAATTCCCTGGCCCTGCATAGAAACGGATTTCAACCACATGGCAACTGGCTTTTAAGAGTTTTGACATTCATTTTAGCCCCTCATTTTCCTTCTACTTACAAGGAAGCAAATAATTTAGATAATTTCTGCTAATGTATATCTCTATATCATAAAGTAGATAGATCATGCATTTTAACAATAATTTGTACAGCAATATAGTGAAAGTCATGTGAATGGAATACATCAGATTTTTACTTTCTCCATATGCACTATGTACATAGTGTATACAGAAAGTATTGCACTCCACCAAAAATTCGATACCGAGATTTCACCGGAAATATATGTTTTAGGGTCCCCAATATCCAAAAAAAGCATTTTCACAAAAAGGTCCGTGTGTGTGTGTGTGTGTGTGTGTGTGTGTGTGTGTGTGTGTGTGTGTGTGTGTGTGTGTGTGTGTGTGTGTCCGTGTGTCCATGTGTCCGTGTGTCTGTGAACACGATAACTCAAAAACGAAAAGTCGATAAAATACCAAACTTGGTATTCAAGTTTGGTATCTTCCAGGGATGCGACACGAAGATTTTGAGAAAAATCCCCCACCCCTAACTACCCTTTACATAGAACTTTTTTTGAAAATTTTGATTTTCTCAAAAATGGTCTAACGATTTTGATTAAAATTTCAGATATTAAACATATTTACCTGACAAATGAAATGTTTATCTTGAATTTTCTGGGAATAGCCTCTGAAGAGTAGTTTATTCTGGATGAATTTTACTAAATTTTGAATAACTGCTAAACATAAGAGATGGACAAAAACTTACTACACAAAAAATGTAGAGATCATTAAAACACACAATTTATGTTATATACATTTTTTCGTGGAGTTCGTCGTTTTTGTGACATTCCTTATTTTTGGTTTCTGCTATGAAAAACGTATACTTTTCTCATACTGGAACTTGTCAACTCCTATCCATATAAACAAAGGAACTTTATTGACATAGCAACCAGCTTTTGACTATCACTTTAACCTACGGTTGTCCCTTATTTCGCTTCTACTTACAAGGATGCGAGTAATAAGACTATTTCTGCTAATTTTTTCTGATTAGCATAAAGTAAATAGAAGTATAAGCTTTTTAAGAATTATTTGTTGCAGGGATATGGAGAAAGTCATGTGAATGGTACACATCAGATTTTTAGAAGTTATGTTCACTGTAACAAGTTCCAATTATTCTATTTATCTACAGGATATTCAAGGTGATGAGAAAATATGTAATTAACATATTAAATCAACTTTTGTTTTTAAGATATGCACTGGGCTGTTGTGATACTGTTCCTTGTGGGAAAACTGGGCATTACATCATCATTTGGAATTATAGTGGTATATACAGCAGAACTCTACCCAACTGTAATGAGAAGTATTGGAGTTGGAGCTAGCTCTACTGTGGCAAGAGTTGGCGCCATGGTTGCACCTTTTGCACCATTGCTGGTATGTAAAAAGTTTTTATTTTCTTTGCCATTTACCAAAGTCAGTAGAAATGTTAAACATATTTAAAAATCTAAAACAGCATTTTAACACCTTCAAGGATACATTAACTTATCCCATTCCAAGCAATCATTTGTGTTGCAAAATTATTTTTATTTATTTTATTTTCCTTAAAAACCAGTTTGAAATACTGACTTGACTTCTAAAATGTATATTTGAAACATTCTGTTAAGTCCTCTCATTTCCAATTAATATAAATACAATTAAGAACCTTCTTCGTATTATTTTTCTATTTATCATCTCATGTGTAGAACCTACATCCCCCAGGACTTATAAGCCAGCATCTGAGGTCAGGTGCCTGTCAAGAAGTAGAGGTTATGGATCAGAGAGAACTCAGGTTGAGTGATCAACCCGATGTCTGGTATGAAAGTGAAGAGGTGGATGGTATGTAATGATGGTGAAATGGACGACAGGAAAGATGATTGTGGAGTAATTGGTGGAATATGGTGGGGGAAACCAGAGAACTTGAAAAATTAAATTTTGTTTTATTTATGGATGCTCTTTACTCCTAGGGCTCTCAGTGTCCCATTCTATATTGGACATTAAAGTCAGCTTAATTTTGCTCAGAGGTCATTTTATCAGGCTTGAGGTTCTTTTAGATGCTGTAAATCATGAGAAGTGACTAATTACTTTACTTCCTTTCTGAAGGAAACCATGTTAAGGATTTTTATGCTGGGTTAGGGATAATCCTAAATGATTAAAAGCTCAATTTTTAACAATATTTGTAGGAGTTAACTTAACATTTTGCCCTTAACACTTTTTAAGATTATAACATTTTGAGCTATAAATTGGATTGCAATTCATTTTGGGAAAAACCCTATAAATGGTGAGATAATATTGAAATAAATAATGTAAATGTAATGATTTTTTTGTGGTTTAATGAATTAAATCTTAGCAATCAGAGGCTATCCCGTTACCCCTAGACCACAGAGGATGACAGGAGAAGCTGGAGAAAACCTGTCCAAATGCTGCTTCATCCACCACAAATCCCACATGCAGTTCCCTGGTATCGAACCCAGGCTGCCTAGAAGAGAGGCAAGCAGTCTAACCACAGTGCCGTCACAAGAACAAAAAGAGATGCAAAATCTTGATACAAAAATATTCAAAACTCATTTAGTTATGCAGTTTATGTCAAATAACAAATGTGGTTTTAAACATTTTCAAAATATTTATGATTTATGATTTAAATATTTCAAATTTTAAGCAGCATACATTATTAAATATTGCATAACTTTGTTAGGTTTTCTTTCAGCTCCTGCAGAATTCATAGTATGTTGGTTAGCATAAAACTGAATGGTGTGAGCATGAAGGAAAATACTTCTCATTTTGACTAAATCTGTCTGAGATCAATCTTATTCCTCTACAAAAGGATCCTTCGATATTCTCTGTTAACCATACAGTAATAATTAACACAACACAATACTTAGTGAAAAGACTGTAAAGCTTTTTTTTTCTTTCTTCTTTTTTTAAAAGTTTTAATTAAGGTCTACTCCTTGTAATCTATTGATGAGCTTTAACAATTTTCTTAATATTGTTAAATAAACAGCCACCCATTTCGCACTATAAGTTTTGAAGTTTAGTCTTAATATAAATAGTGATTTTTAACAACAACTATCTGTTAAACTAAATAGTTTTTGTCAGAGTTAGTGATCATTTATTATTTATTGAAGATTAAAACTTACATCATGTTTCGTTTATTTCTACCAAACTGCGCCTGAGATTTATAAGCAAAATGCTCCACAAAGTATAATTGTAACTTTTTAGTTACGTATTATATATTTATAACAAATATCGTTCCATTATCATTGTCAGATTCATATACTATAGATTTAAAATGGAAAGCTTTCTTAAAATAATTGTTAATTCTCTCCCTTTTGTTATTTCTTTATTTCTTGTTCTCACCAATGTGTTACTGACAGCTCAGTGTCATCTCAGCCCACAAAATATACTGAGACACTGTTACAAAATTGAAAACAATTCTGACAATATTTATCATTAAGTTAAAAATAAGTATGCATATAAATAATTTGTAGAACAAGTATGATAATTAGTTATGCATGAATATATTAATGGTTAGCTCTTAGTATAATGGGATTAAAAACACATGGGCTTCTGGCTTGACGTTCTGAGTTTAAAATCATTAATAAATTCATTATGCAATAACTTAATGACATATTTTTGTTACTCAATAAATACATAAATACTTTAGAGAAAAGCTCTAGAACAAACATTTGCTTGGTGAGTATAATTTTTCTAAGGAAATAGTAGGTACTTAGGATGCAGTATTTAATTCATTTCACCCAAAGTATAAGAACCTGGTGAAATTCATGTTTAAATTATTTTTAAAGCTAAAGACAATACAGATAAGTTACAGCCAGTGAAATATGTGCATTTATACAATAAAAAGTATATTGGAGTGTATTAAACAAATTGCAACTGTTAAGTAGTGGGCACAATGTATTTGGCAGTTACGTCACCCAAATTTTGGAAGAATTTATAGGAAAGAAATCAAAATGATCCCCTAGGCCTCGAATTCTCTAATATCATCCTATATGTCTTTTCTGTAACTTAAATGAAGAAATGGATCGTGATTATTTTCTACATTGTCCGACTTTTACAGAAAGATTTTAATCTCCCAGCTAATTATTGGAGTGCAAAAAAAATGAATGATTATATTATCAAGCATTTAACATTAGATACCAACCACCACAATAAAAAGTATGTCACTTTGAAAGCTGTTGAGATGAAATTCATAATAAAAACATTTTCAGATGCTTGTGATTAACGGAAATGTCAACTTTGGAAACTTAAGAAAGTTGTGCATGTTTCTGAAACAAAATAAGTGTTTAGGTTTTGTAGCTTGATGTTATTGTAAAATAACATAAATTGAATTTATTAAAATAGTTTGCTTTTGCTGTGTTATCCTTTTCGCCTGCATAAGCATAGAGCATCTAAAGGCCTGATAGGATGTTCTGTAAAATATCTGGCATTTAAGTAATAAATACTCAGTAACAAACCTAATGTTCAATAAGAAATGTTATGGGAAGTAAAAGTCCTATGAATGTTACACATCAGATTATATTAATAGATTCTTAATTTGATTGTCACAATACCTATGGTTCATAACTTGTACTTTGTTACTTTAAAGGGCATCTATATGGAATCACTTCCGCTGCTTCTGTTTGGTGCAGTATCTTTCATTGCTGCACTTCTGTCACTGATGTATCCAGAAACTTTGGGAACACGACTGCCAGATTCAGTAGAAGAGTTAGAGAGGTTATAGTAATAATCATCAGAAAGTCTGAATTGTTTGTATTCATTTGTTATTTGTTTTGTATAAGAAATACATACATTTGCTGTTCTTTTTGTGAATCTCAGGTGAAATATATATGAACTAGAAGAAGGTAATGTTGCATCCTTTGTATCCAGACTGCATAGTGTCAGGTAGCAACCTATAAAAACTATATCTAGCAGAATTTTAAGCTTATGAAATATGAAGTTAGTAATAGATTCCATAATCAATAAAGAAGGCAGAAAATCAAAGATTTATGTATATTAAAAGTTGGTCATGTGTATTATATTACAGAATGAATGAGGGCTCCCCTTCATATAATGATGAAATATGAAAAATTCATTTGCAACATAACCTGAAAAAAGTATTATATCATAATCTCATACAATCTGCAACATGAAATTAACCTTAAAATCTGAATACATTTCATAATATATGCTAATTTAACAAATAAATAAGTTCTGATACAGAGTTTCTAGTGGTTGTTAACCACATAAATTGAAATATGCTTATGCATTTCTGCCATTTTTTTAGTGCTTAAAATCCTTTAACTGGTTGGCCATATCAGATGATGAAGAAATTGGTGAAATGATGCTCAAATAAGCATGGAGCTTAAAATTACTTGACATTCGCCTTCTCAAGATAAGAAAAACCTTATTTGAGTAACTCACCCTAAGCGAGATTTGAACTTGCAATCTGTTGAATGTGAGACAGACACACTACCACCATATTAACCAGGTGGACTTCCATATTGTTAAAATTTATCCTTAAAGTCTGGATGTTTCATGATATATTTAATACACAAAAAGTTCTATTACAGGCAAGTAATAATAAGTATTAAAGCATAATCTTGTGCAATTCTATAGATAATATTAAATTAACCTTAAAATCTGAATGTTTTGTAGTATGTTTATTTAACAAATAATACAAAGTTCTATCATAGAATGTGTTTGACAAATTGAATACTTTCACAATCCAATATTACTGAAATTCAATTTTGCCAACTGCTGGGGACTTTTTTTTTTATAGTTTTTAGCACCCGCTTTTAGTTCTTTGGCACCACAGGCGATGCCACTAATGATGCATGGAATGGTGATGGAGCACAGTGAAATGCAATGGTGGGGGAAACCAAAGAACCCAACAAAAACCTGCTCCTGCGCCATTTGTCGACCACAAATCTCACGTGCAGTTGCCTGACATCGAATCCAGGCCACTGAGAGGAAAGTGGTCTAACCACTTGGCCACAGCATGACCTTACTGGGAATTAGATCATGATATTAAATGTCAATGAAGAGTATTAACATTTAAAACCAAATAAGTAAAAAGGAATTATTGATCCAACATGTTTATACGTGGTCAATTAATTTCAATTGAAGTTTGAAATTACACCTTCTTTCCCTTTTGCCAATCTAATCATGATCATAGCAATTTCTTCCTTCTTAAGGCTGGTAAGATTTAATGAGATTACGCAGCACATGGACACAAAGGATGCAATAATACCCAGAAGGAATATGTTTTGAGTTAATTGTGTACTTGATTGTTACCTATATATTGAATAAACCGAGAAATGTTACAGCTGCAAAATTTAGGCAGGTAGTGTGTATATTAAAATTTGGAGCCTAATGCCTGCTATTGTGTTATTACACAGCTGGTAATATATCAGTACCTAAGCAAACATTTTTCTGTTATAGCAACAAAACCACCTTTTACCAAACAGTATTTTCTTCAAGTAAGAAATGACCAGTAAAATTGTATTAAATTGTGTTTAAATATGCATAGCTATTAAAAATGAAAAAGAAGATGTGATAAATATTATGATTAACAGTATGCATGGTGAAGGATCATATTTTATGGTAGTACTCTTGCTTATTACTAAAGCTTGGCTTGGATTCCAAAGCATACACAGTGGATTCCAAAGCATACACAGTTACGAACACACAGAGCAGTCAGCAGTATAAAGAGAGGTAATGGGGAAGGGTTTGTAGCGTAAACATGCACAAGTTGAGGTATAATATGTTCAAAAAGTGGTTCATTACATGCATTGACATTATATGCATCTTTCTAATTCATAAAGTAATACAACAAAACATTATTTCATAGTATCATTAGTAAATAAAAATGCCTTCTACTTTTACAAATGAAAGTATAAAGCTTGATACAAAAAATTCAGGATGGTAATGTGCAGAGCTTTGAAAAGACAATGAACACAAATCAACTAGACTTCTTCAGAATTCATTGTAGTGAATTACAAGATACATCTTTACTGTATTGAAAGAAAAGGCTCTCTTCCTATTACTCAAAATATATTTGAATCATCCACAAGTTTGCTCAGTGTTGAACACCTACCCTATTGTACTTATAAAATTTTTCAATCTGTCCTCTCTTTCAGTGTTCACTGGTTTATCTACTAGCAGGAATTAACAAGGCCAGGCAGTGAGCATTGCTAGATAGTGCAAAATGTTTCGAAATGGACTGTAGAGACCACGCCTACTCCATTACATCATAGTTATACTCTGTGTGCACTAAACCTCAATCTGGCAATTTTGTGACCCCGGACTGTTACATAATTTTTTTTTTCTATTTATTTAACATCGCTTTTACTACTTGGTCAGCTTGCAATAGTTCATGATACTTGTTGATCTATATGTGGTGAACAGTAGCCTTCATGGTCTTTTTCCCCATACCCATGTTACTTCGTGCCAAGCACATGGTGCTAGGGTGCCATGCAGTCTGGCTGCTTCTTCACCATCTCTACTCAGGTGAAGTCATCTGTAATCAGACAGTAACAGATAGCCTTCAAGATCTCATGCCCTATATACATACCACTTTGCTCTACTCAAGCCGATGGTGCTAGGGTGCTGTCTGGTCTAGCTGCTTTCACTATCTCTGAATAGATGGTAGTGTAATCCCAATGTTTCAGTTATACCATTGTTTTAGACTGAAGGTGAAGCTTTGAGTCATGGTATTAAATATGAATCTGGTATTTTACCTTGGCAACTGAGGGAAACCAAGAATAAATGTCATCCAGATTGATTGACTCACAGTATTTGAACCCAGGGCTTCCCGAAGGACTTCCTGAGCCATCTCACTCAGTTCATTACATAATTTCTGGTTTAATTTCTGATAAAAAGAATATCTAATTTATTTCAACACAACATTTATGCTTAACTAACAAAAAAGCATAAAAAAAATATTTGTTTTTAACTCTAAAGTGAATATTAAAGATAAGTTTAAACTGCAAAAATTGAAAATGTTTATGGAATGATGTACCAGTTAAAATAGCTTAATGCTTGTCTTTGTTGTAGTAAAATCTCAATCATCATTATTCGGTTAACTGTTCAGCTCACTATCATCTTTTTTCTACTTCTTGTTTAGTTTTCTGGAAGGAAAACTCTCCATATGCAGCAAAAATTAATTTGTTAAATGAATGTGGCTTATAGATGCAGCAACAAGATCAACATGGCTCAATTGTGCCTCCAATTCGAGGCTAGCTATATATATATATATATATATATATATATATATATATATATATATATATATATATATATATATATATATATATATATATATATATATATATTTGTGATTTAGTGTCAATAAAACTTGAAAATTATGTTATGATACAAATTTCATGCCCTGTTTAAGTATTCAAAGAGAAGTTTTGGCAGAAAATTTGCAAACTCCCATGGAAAAATGTTTATTACTTTTAATTTCCTCAAAAATAGTTGTAATGATTTGGATTTAAGTATAATATATATTTGAGATATTAATGTGCAAATAAAGATAGAATAGGCCATGAAGTATTCTTCATACAGATTGAATTTCACATATAATTATTTATAACTGGGAAATCATCAGATGTAGATGATTGATTGCATGATAAATGTAGCCTCATTAAAATAAACATTTGGGTAGATAAATTTATAGGTTAATTAACCATTTTTAAAATATTCCATGGTACATGTTTACACTTTTGCAAGTATTCATTTGACGGATATGTTTAAACATTTTACATCATTCTTTTTCATTTCCATTAGAAATTCATTGCAACAAGTAAACACTTAAGTATCCCTTCATGTTTTAACTGAGCCTTCTTGCTTAATTTGGAATCATTTCAAGGTAAAAATGAAGAAATATAGTGTTTTTTTAAAAGCAAGGAAGTTAGGCTTTTTAAAATATATTTATTTATTTTTGCATTCTTCTGTCTGGGAAAAATATCAACCCTTGATACTGGCATCATACTTTACAAAATAACAGCATGGCTATAATTTGATAATGTAAGAACAAATTAAATAAAATAATATCATAATTCTGGTTATACTTCTAATTTTCATTGAGAAGAACAGAATTAAAGTTATTTTAATAACTATTACCTGTCTGAAGATTGACTGCAGATGGCAAAGAGTGGAAGCTTGCATAAACTCAAACAGATAAGCAGTATTATTCATCACTCCCTATGCAGCCTTGTACTGGAATACAGCAGTTGAGTCTCTTACGGTGGACAGGTTCGAATCAAATCAAAATGCAAACACCGCTATTCGTACTCATACGCTCACAAAGTAGAAAATTAATATTCATTAATGATAAAGAAAACTGCAAGTTTAATCTGTTGTGGATTGTTTAGTTAAATCTTATCAATGTATGCTGTGCTGATGTTTTGATGGTCAAATTGCACTGCACTATATTCCCGCCTTCTCTGATTGCTCTAAACCATACTATGCTACACCAGCAATCTCCCTTAACAACTGCATTCTTTCATCAGACAGGTAGTATTTCCTCTCAGATATGTAAAAACAAAGTGTTTATTTTCATACAAAATATGTAATGAAAAAAGAGATAAGATGATTTTTTTTAAACAAAAAGTTTACTGGTCATTTCCATTTTCTCAATTTGCAAGCCTTGCATTCCTTTTAAATGTGATTACTGTGATGATGTACATGTTTTGTTTTCTATGTCACATTTTACCCATAAGACAAAAAAATGTTTATCTTTAAATCCCCTTGGCTACTTTTGCAGATTCAGATACTTAACAAAAACCAGTATTATGTACAGCTGCTATTGATAAACTCAATTGTAATGTTATGTACTGTTTATGTCTGCTCTCTGTTAAAAGTGCAACTTATAAAAATGTGATACTAAAGAGGGTTGAGTTTGCAAATATTCTGACTAAAGTCATGGTATAATACAGTGGCAGAATGAAAGTTGGGTTGTGGGGATTAGCCCTCCCCAGAGCATTGGCATGTCCAAAAATACTTGGAGGGGGGGTAGTCAAGATATGTTTTGAAATATAAAATTTCAACTTCATTCCTTTAGTGCACAATTGACAAGCATAAATTTTGTAAAGCTCTCCATAAATTACTATACATTAATTAAATTAAAACAGTTTAACAAGCCTTTCTCTATTTATGTGTAAAATTTGAAATATAATTGAACCATTTCAACAAAAAGCATGCATTTTTATTAGGCTGTTTATTTACACTAACTACCCTTAATGTTGTACTATTCTGAACCAAATATGAAATGCATATTCTTCAAACTATGATATATAAAGTTTCAGCTCTGTACTTTCAGGTGCTTGCCTAAAAAATTGTAAATATTTATCAGGCTCACAGTATGAATTACTCTACTTGTTTACTAGTGTTAGCCAAGTTTTAAAGATTTTGCACATTTTATTCACACCTGTATCTACCTCTATAGTTTACAAGTGGTTGCAAATATTCAATTTCATTAGAAGAAGAAGTCAAATCAGCAGTTGCAGTATATTGTTGGATACAAGGACACGAAATTGTCAACACAGCATTGCTTGTTAGGCAGGCACAAAAACCCAGTGATTTAAATGCTTGGGAGAAAATATTTCTTTGGAAATTTCATCCAAGATTAATGAACTTCGAGATCGCAATGGAAGAAAATCTGATCACAAAATTCAAGAACCACCATCAGAGGGACTAAGAGACTAAATTAATCTAATTTAATGAAATTGTATATTTGCAACCGCTTCTAAACTATAATAGTAAATAATTTCATTATGTCTTCCAATTCAAAAATGAAGTATACCTACCTACCTAAGTAAAATTTTGACTATGTTCAAGCAACAGCTCTGGGATTGCCTCTTGTGTTAGAATTGATAGGCAACACCTGATAATTGTTCTGCAGTAGGGAAAATACCTAAAATTGTTTAAACCTTCCGAGAACCTAATCTTGACTGTCACTGTGTTACCATATAAATGTGCTGTATCACAAATTGCCGCAACATAATACTCTTTCATTTTAGTTTATAGCCTGCTTTGAAATAGTATCCTGGTTTCCAAATGTAATTAGGCTTACTGAAATTTGTTGTTGAATGTCACTGAGATTTACAATTTGCAGAATAAACAGATATCTTCTTTCTGTATCTTCTTATTTGGAGGTGTGGGTTTGCTAAAATAAATCTTTGCCACTGCAAAAGTATTATTAGTGATGATACTTTTAGTGACATTTGGATATTTCTTTATTTTCCAGAAACATAATATTAATTTCAAACATAATGTTAATACTGGCAGTATTCAGCACATAAACCTCTAGCTCAATTTTCGTACAATAATCATATTTGTATTAAATCAAGCACAATTTATCATTAATTTATAAGATTATTTTTTTATACCTTATGTACATACACTAAAATGTGTATAAAACAAAAATAAATGTTGTTTCAATATCCTGTGATCTTTTATTCATCAACTGCATCTAACCCAGAAAAATATAATTTGGTAGGTATTTTAATAAATACATTTTACACTGCACTGTCAGTTTTCTAACATAATATCCTTCTACCATTCCTAGTAGTTCATCTGCATTCATTTTTCTCAGAAAAATATTTCTTTGTTGGTTAGATCCTTATTCAGGGCAAGAATCAATTGTTAAGCTTAGTGTATCTAAATAAAAAGGAGAGATGGATCTCTTTGAACACATATAATTCTAAATGAAAAGAATTTGAATTTGTTTTTTGTACCACAATATATCACTTAGTAATTAGTGGGACTGATTTTAGTGTATTTTCATTTAATATTAACTGCATCACTGTCACAAGCTTCTTTGCATATTTGCAAAATTTTAAACAAATAATTTTATTTATTATACTCAAACAGCTATGTACAGTTATGCTACATATAACATTTTTCCATTTATGTATTTATTGATCTCACTCTTTTCATGTTCTGTATGGCATTTTTCACAGACTTTACTACACAATTCACATAAATACGGTGTGGTTGGTCATGATAATTCTTGTCTTTGTAAATTAAATGATGAAAGCCATGAATGGATAATCTAGTCGCAACTTACTGCAATTCAAAATGTCTGATCCATTATTGTTTCAGTGCCATAGAACTTTGGCCTTACTTTTGTTCTTCCATGGTCTTCACTTGTTTCTATCTTTGAACATAAAACATAAATGCTAATATTGGATGCACAACAGAAGAATGAAAGTGTTAAGAGACTGCAATAATTTGAGTACCACCTAACTGATAACCTGTGAAGCAATTTACAACTATCTTTTCTAATGTACATTCAGGCTTAGAATTGAGTTTTTTTTTAGCTTAATCTCCTTTAACTGGTTGGACATATCTGGCGATAAATGAAATTAGTGATGCTCAAATGATCTCAGGCTCCATGGAGTTTAAACTTATTTGAATTTGTCTTCTCAGAATAGGGGAAAACTCCAAGAAAAAGAAACCTTATCCGGATAATTCACCCTAAGCGAGATTCAAACATGCAACCTGTTGAATATAAAGCAGAGATGCTACCACTACACCCAGGAAGGTAGAATTGAGACTTTGTGCGTTCAAAGCTCTTTATACTTTACAAAATGCATAGTAAGTTAATAAGAGTGTATCCAGAGGGAGGTTGACAATAGGAAGCACACACCCTCAGTCACCAAGTATAACATTAAAAAATATAGTCTGCAATATAAATCTCAAAGTTTAAAACCTGGACATAATATTAGAAAAACAAATATGAACTTAAGTAAAATTGATTTACCTATGGTAAATAAAAGTACATATGCTGTCTGCTTCAATTGCCCTCCATGGTGTAGAGGTTACATTGCTGGTCCCTAGTATCCGATTCGCACTTTCAATCCTGGCAAAAGGTGTTGGATTTTTTCAAATGTAAAACTCAGTATGGCTTCCTACATAAGAAAAGCAATGCTGTTTCTCCCATTAGTATTTATTTGCCTTTAAAAAAAACTCTAAACTTAAAAGGGAAGACCCTTGGGAAAATGTTCACCATTTTCATGTCCCTAAAGATGTGATTCTCTCGATGACACAAATATCCCAACATGCAGAGATAGAATTTGAATTAAACTGAAAAGTCTGCTTCTCAAACCTGATATGGGCATCTTTACTTTATGTCTGTTGAGCCAAAAGGGCGGGTGGGGAATGAGAGGTATTTGCAATATTGAGGGTAACAATTGTAACAAATTCACAATAATATTGGCCATACTATGAATATATGAATACTGAATCCTGGGTCTAAAGTACTTACAGCATTGTAAGTCGCCATTGGGGTTGTCATCTCAAAATAATTTGATATCACCTTGTGGTTTACCGGGAAACATGCGAGTCAGTTGAGAAATTCAATGCTATATGTGCATGTTGCCATGGTAGCTAAGTGGCAGAGCAACCAGCTAGAGATCGGGAGATCTGTGGTTCAAATTCTGGCTATGGCATTGCATTTTTCAGTCTGATTCTACCTATCCAATTGTAACAATGTTATGATTCTGATGGTTATAGTATTCCATCATTACATAATGGTTACGTTTGATTTTTAGTTTCTCTACTTAGTACAAAGCACATAGGTAGGGAAGGTATTGCATTCCCCCCCCCCCCAAAATTCATTGGATACCAAGATTTCACTGGAAATACACATTTTAAAGTCCCCTGAATTCAAAAAAAGGTATGTGAGTGTGTGTGTGTACATGCATACATGTTTGTGCATGCATGCATGATTTGAGATTTTCGAAAATTTTCATTCCCTCAAAAATGCCTCTCATGATTTTGATTGAAGTATTGTATATTAAAGATATTTTCATGGCAAATAAAATTTATACCTCAAATTTTCTGGGATTAACCTCAGAAGACCTGTTCATTCTGGATGACTTTTGCACAAATGATAAACCATGAGAGATAAACAAGGGAATATGATAAAAAAAAAAAAACAATTATGTCATATACCTTTTTTTGTGGAGTTGACCATTTCCAAGATATTCCTTGTTATTGGTTTCAGTTTTAAAATACTTAAAGTATTTCTCATATGGAAATTTGTCAAATCCTGGCTATGCAAAGAAACAAATTTCAATCATAGCAACAGTTTTTAAAAGATTTATCTATGGCTTTAGTCCAGTATATTCCCTTATTTCCCCTCCTTATCCAGATTATACACTAATTTTTTTTACATTGATCTATAAATTAGAGCCAGAGAAATTCATATATCTTGGGTTAGCTGTACGCCCATATAATGCTCACACTACCCACTTGCCTTAAAAGACAATATGTATATTAAATAACTTTTTTTCTTTGTTTTTGTGGCATTGGTTATTACCAAGTAATTTGTTGTTATTGGTTTGAATTTCAAATACTTAATGTTTTAAGCTGCTGTTATTATTCAGTTGTTTCTCACAATGTCCTGGAAAGAGCATGAAATTTTTAAAGGACAGAATATAGTGATCCGGTTTTTCAATTTTTGACCACTGACTCAGTATCCTATATGCCCCTTGTAACTTCAATGTAATATACAATAAAACTAATTCTACAAACATTTATTTTGATTAAATAAACTAGGTATCAAAATAAGATTTCTTAAGAGTAGCTTGTAGATGCTAGGTGTATAAAAATAAATATTGGTAGGTAGAGAAGCCATATGAATATTGGTAACCATCAGATTTCTTTATATGTATACACACTAAACTTGGCAATTGAATGCAGAAAATGTTCTTTCTCAGGAAAATACAAAAAGATAAACTGTTGGATGTGAAATGATAGATGGATGTTATGTTGCAGAGTAAAATAACCATATTTAATAAAATTGTTATGAAATAAAACATCGGAGCTAACCAAAATAAACTAGAGGAAAATATTTCCTTTCCAACGTATGCTAATTACAACATTAAAACAGCAAGATGATCATTATAAACAAATGTTTATTGCTACATAAGAAAAACAGTTGCTAAACAATCTTTAACTATAACTCCAATGATATTCTTAACATTATCAAATGCTATACAAAACATGCACATTTTCATATCTTCACAGGATATATTAGCATTTAAATAAATACAACAAAATCTAATTTTTTTTATATTTTAGAATGAATCACATTTTGGTTAACTATTATTAAACAATGTTGTAACATTATTATGCTCTTCAAGGTACTGACTACATTTCATTCTTAAATTCAAAGTATTACTACATTCATACTAATTTCTCACAAAACCATTAAGTTTACCTGAAGAGCTGAAAGAAACCACTCCAGTGATTATAAATATAGATATGTATTACAAAACTGCACTACACATTTGTGCTCTTTGAGACACTGATAAATCATGGTACTTTCTTATTAGAAGTTTGGCTTATTCATTGTTTAGAGCATATTACTGCCATTTATAGCTGAGAATTTCCACGCTTGTGCTCACAACATTCAGACAAGTTTTAGAAGGGCATAACATTTAAGATAAGCAGTTAAATAAGATCAGATTCAAATCACTGGATTAATACTATCCAAAACAAAATAAAAATTTACTTTGTGAACTTCATTGCTACATATTCACTATCTCTATCATGTGCATAGTGGGTAGAGAAGGTATTGCATTCCACCCAAAAATTAGGAATTTAGATATCATCTAAAATACATGTTTTGCGGCTCCCTAAGGCCAAGAAAAAGCATTTTTAGAAAAAGGTCTGTGTGTGTCTGTGAGAACAGTATAATTCAAATACAGAATGTCCAATAAATACCAAACTTGGTATTAAAAATTGAAATTGTGTTTTAATTATGGACACTCTGTAACTGCTGTGGTTCTCAACATCCCATTCTATATTGGTTCTATATTGGTAACTTAATTTTGCTCAGAGGCTTTTTTATTAGGCTTGAGGTTCATTTACATAATACAAATTACAACAAGGTGCTAACAGTTTTACTTCTCTTCGAAGGAAGCCACGCTAAAGCATAAAAAAAAATCTATCAACCTCCACTGAGTTTGAACCCAGACCTTGGAACCAGAGGCTAACATGTTATCCCTAGAGAACCACAAACTTAATATTTGGGTTCAGTTCTTCCAAAGATGTGACACAAAGACAACAAATGTCCTCTACCTCAAACTACCCCTTACATGGATGATTTTTTGAATTTTTGGATTTTATAAAAAGGTCTCTAAGTATTGATTAAGAAAACCCATATTTTGAAGATATTTACATTATTAATACATTGTATTAATAATGTAAATATCTTCAATAACATGCGGAGTTCTCTTCATTCAGAAGAAATTTTAAATATTTTTTAACTGGTAAACCATAAGATAATGTCTGTCTGTCAGCTCATGAGCCTTGGCAGGAATACAGGGAGTCAACAGTTCAATAACAAATTTCAGGTATATCCTGATAACAGACACTTTTACTTACACTTAAGGCAGTAGCACCAACTTTGGAATATATATACTTGCTAGAATATTGTGAGGAAGTCCCTAAAAAAATCAGGAAACATTTTATTCAGTTCCATGGACTGTATAGCTTATAAAAAAGATCTATTCAACTTAAAACAAGCGGTGTCTCTTTGGAACTGGTCCTATTTTTCTTAAGCAGTAATATGAATTGCTAATGTCACCATTCCATCCTAAGCTATCCTTTATTTGGAAAAAATTTGATTTCTACAAAAATGGCTTTAAGGGAACTCAAGTGAAAATTCTATATTACATAGTTTTAAAAATAGAAACTTTGTGTATTTATTTCTGTTATTTTAAGTCTCTCTGCAAACTTTTAGCCGTGTATTCCAATTAGTTTCTGCATCATTAATTTATTAATTAAGAATTTAATTGTTTGGTCTAAAATGCTCCTTCCAGAACAGTTTTCATGTTCAATGTATAATATTTGTTAAGCATGTTGCTAATATACAAACAAATAAAGTTTTATCTATATTTTGTTGCTTTATGAAAGCAAAGAGGCATTTTTTTTTTTTTAATATTATTTTTAATATACTGCCTCATAAATGGTCATCTAACTGATTCTCAACTAAATCCAGACTAATTATAAAACAGACTCTAAACAGCTAATGTTCTAAATGTCATGGTAACTTGGTAAAAATCTGCTCCAAATAGAAGTTTTTATACAAAGTAAAATTTAGTTTTGAGAAACTGAGAAAATAAGAAAATGTAGCTGTTTAATCTCATATTTATATTTTAAAAATTTTAAATAATTTTAAATAGAGAAAGAAAGAAAGATGTGTATAGTCCGAAAAACAAAAAATCATACAAATAAATTTTCAGCTGACTGACCCCTTTACAATTTTGATTAAAAACCTCTTAGTCCTTTTCAATCTGGATGACTTCTGTATAACTGGTAAACTATGAGAGATAGATCAAATCTTAATACACACAATGTAAATCTTGTTAATGCACACAATTTATGTCAAACAAATATGAATATATATATTCATGCTGCTAACGTTTATCTCAATTAGTGAAGAAGACAGAAGAATAAGCTTTTGTAGGAATGGTTTTAGTAGAATAAGTGCAGAAAGTCAATTGATATTACAACAATTAACTCTAATTGACCTAATAGTTGGTTCAACTATGAAGCTTGGGACTTAAAGTACTTACAACATTGTAAGTTGCTATTGGAATATGTAATCTCAAAACAATTTGAGACCATTTTGTGGTTTACTAGGAAACATGTCAGTTGAAGAATTTCATATTGTGTCACATGTTGCCATGGTAGTTTAGTGGTTAGAGCAACTGCCTAGAGAATGGTAGATCCGTGATTCAAATCCCGGCTGTGGCATTGAATGTTTTAGTCTGACCCTATCTATTCAACTCCTGTCCTACACACGTCTTGTGTGGAAAAAAAAACAATTAACACTTTACAAGAGAAAATTTTATTCTGTTCTATTTCTTCGAAAATTATTCTAAACAAAATATTTTTAGGATATTTGAATGATGACTAAATGTATGTTGAACTTTCTGACCCGCCTCATTCTGCATGAATTTTGTACATCACAAGAGATAGACAAAAGGTTATTGTTCAAAAAAAAATTTGGAGCTGATTGAAATACATATTGTATAACAAAGAACTGTTACATTAGCCATTTTCAAAATATTTGTTGTTACATTTTTAACAACAAATATTACAATTATTATATATATATATACCTATTACAATATGGGTTCATTGGCAACATAAACTGGTTATATGTATAAACTGTGCTATTTTCCATGCTATTCATGCAACTAAGTTCATATTGCTTAATTTAGGTTTATTTCCAATCAAACATGTATTGCAAGCAATGTTCCAATAGTAGAAGAATCATTTCAAATGACTACTGTAATTTAGAAGGGATCATGTGAAGCAGTAATGGGTATCGAATATAGTGTGAGTATTGTTTCCCTGCATACCAAATAAAACCTTTAGCTCCAAACTAGGAACTAAAATGAACTAAAATCCCTTATGAATTTAAAAATAAACCTTCAATCTCATGCACATTAAAAACATCAAAGTTTTTTGTTAAAAGATATATCGCCTCACGTAAAAATACAGAATCTAAGCATTGAATACTTATATAATATGTACCTACCATAGATAAATCACAAGTTGCAGTTTATTAAAATATGGCAATTTTGTCCCCAGGTTGCTTTTCATGGCTTCTCCCAACAATGAATCAGAAGGAACTGTAATGGACGGATATGTTAAAGATAAAAATGCTACAGTCATCAACATCACTGTCATGGAATTCTATTTTCTAAGCTTATTGTTATAGCTCCCATTTCCCCCACCACTTATTCCACCAATTGCTCCATCATCATCTTTCCTATCATCCACTTTGCTTGTATTTTCACATCATCAACATGCATGACTACAGGCCGACTACTCATTCCAGGTTCTCCATTCTGTGGTTACATGATATTGCCTCCCCAACAGGCTTCTGGCCCCTAAGCATCAACTTGTAAGTCCTCAATATGGGGAGGGTAAGTCAATTACAATTGACTAGTTTCTAAGTGCTGTAGCAAACCTTATAATGAAATTGGTGTGTGAAACCACTCTTCTGTCAATAAGCTTAGAAAATAAACCCCATTCTCTGAGCCCAATGGACTCTTAGTTATCAGACATGCAGACAAATGCATATTAGCAAAGCTGTATCTAAGATTCTGTAAAAGATTAAATTCCAGCATTATTAGAGACTATCTCTACTATTTCTTTTGAAAGAATCAGAGCCAAAATCATTTATATTACATACAAGAAGTTTTAGTTAGCGATTCTTTTTTAAGGATTGTGTGAAAGGACACAAATTAAGTATTTAATTCATCACCGCAAATAACTATGACTTATAGCAGAGCTGAGTATCAGCTTAACTCTGTTAATATAGAAATTTATGGGTACAAGTTAAATATTAGACAAAGTGTAAAACCAGAATTTATAAAAATGAAATTATTCTTTTCCCAGCTAAATAATTCTCCAAACTGTACTGCATACAAGTCAAATCATAATAAAATAAATCCTGAAAATCATGAATATAACACTAGACATAGGAATAATGGCTGCAGCATAGTATACCATAGACTAGGAATATTTGAACAGAGTCCAAAGAATAAAGGAGTTGTATTGTATAATAAACTTCCTAATGAAATAAAGTCAATAAACAATGTAAATAAATGCAAAAAAGAACTGTGTACATATTTAGTAAATAAGACATTCTATTCAACTGAAGAATTTGTTAGTTACTATGTTGTTCTTAAATTTTTATTGTGTTTAATAGATTTGTCAGTATTTCTATTTGTTATATTATTTCTGTTGTATATAGAACCAAATTGACAAATAGATTTATGTAATCTCTATGGACAATAAATTGGAATTGAAATCTGAATTGTCATTAATTTGGATTGCCTCTGGTCTTTATACGTCTGGATAAACAAGGTTCTTGTGTATTTAAAAAGTAACAGAAATAGCTGCTCATTTTACTATGAAAAAATATAGATTTTACTTAGTACTTTGGAAAGATTCTTATCTGGATTTTACCATTTTAAGCTCTGAGAAAATCAGTTTCAAGGTGGAAAGAAACTATATTTTTATATACTGTCTGATAAATAATTATACAGTGTGTTCATTCATTTTTGTACTGGGCAACTTTCAGAGAGCTTGATATTAAAGCTGTGGTACTGACAATGCTACTGTAAGCACACATAAATGTACCCATCTGCATTCCCTTCTTGTTGATTGACTGATGTGTTCCCACTGTAAATATGGCCTATACAGCACATAGACTGAACAGATGACATAGCATAAACAAAACAAAAAAAAAAAACATATGTGCCTCATGCAAATTAAGTGTTGGAAACATGCAACAAAGTGTAATAAATATTTAACTGAAAATTATGGAGCATCCGGTATCAGAGCAATCCCTTTCTAATCAGAATCTGATTTTGCAACATTAGTTTTGTTGTCAGATGATCTGTTGGTAAGGTTAATGACAATAATATTGCCAACCAACTCTGGCATTTTATTTTCTCTTTGACCATGTGAGTAATTGCTCTTTTCAAATTTATCTCGTTAACCTTCGACAATGCTGTAAAAGGCAGCACCCTAGTAGTTTGAATGTTTGTTGCCACAAAGCAGTTTTCAAAAACTCATCACATCACTCAATCAACTTTTCACACTTTCTGAGTTTGGGTTTCTCCTTCTTTTCCTCTTTTTGCCATTATACATGATTTGTTCACATAACAAATGTACACGTTTTACTCTTTGTAAATAAGAACTAATAATAAACTGATGCATCAACTCAGCTTGGTTAGTGAAGATGCAAAAGTAACATACATGCTGCTGTTATAAACATAATTTGACTGAAATACTTTGAATGCAGAGAATAAATTATTTTAACTAGTTTCTATGGCAATATACAGTTTTAAGTCCAGCGGTCGAGAGGACTAAAGTATGTACTACTGTTGACATGCAGGGTAAGGTAAGGAAAAATAAATTTTATGTTGTGCTCCAGCAGTGTTTGACAATGACTGAACCAGAAAGTGAATGAAGAAAAAATGTTATTTTTGCCTTTGTTCAACTGCTTGTTTTATAAGGAATATATTTTTGTGATCTAGCAAATGTTAACAATTAAGAACTTAAAAATAATAGTTTTATGGTGTATTGGGGAAGATTGAAGGGTGTCCCCAATACCAAGGTTATATACTAACTATATAACAATACCTCAGTGCTCTCTGCCTGCCTAGTATCTTGTTATGGATGATATATGCAAGATTAAAAAGCTACTTTGGCTCCTTCCCACCAACCATGTGCTATTCAACAATATTCACTACTTTGCTATGATATGATAATATTCATATATAGGGGAGGGAAAACCCAGAAATGAATGAACACCCAGTATTTCACTATGAGATCCTTCAGTATACAAACATTATAGCAGTGTGTGAAATGTCAGCATTGTTAAACTCTTTAAGCATGTGCAGCATAATTATAAAACAATTTTCTACAGATCTATATTGCTAAGCTCTATTTATATTTTCCTTTAGATTAATAGTTTTATGCTTTAATGCTAATGTACAAAACTTCACAATTAATTGTTCTTCTATGTACAAAATAAGTAGTCTTAGTGTCACAAAACACAACTTAACTTTTGTAAAAGTCTCACACAAAGTTGCGCCTAAGGCTTTGAGGAAGTGCTTCCTGGCAGTGTGACTGCTGGATGCACATTTGTTCCTTGAAATTTCTTGAGCTCTTCTTTAATGGCTGCAATAAGTGGGATTGCTGGGTCTGTGGGCAAAAGATGAGCATCAGTGAGCACTAACGTTCTGTCTATTGTTATTTCTACGGGACCTGGTAACTGAGGTCGATGAAATGGGCCGGCACTTAAAGGTCTGGGCAGTGTACCAGATCTTCCTGAGTGAGGTGAAGGATTACAGGTTCCCCAGGCTCCACGAGGTCTTGTTACAGCTGTTGCTGGTCGTCGAGGGTCTGCTGAAGTACTAGGTCTAGGAATGGCTTCAGCTGGAGCCAAAAGAGGTTCACCTACTGGTCTGAAAACAAACAGGATGAAAGCCTTACCATGTCTAACTCTTTTAACAGACATTAACGTTATAATGGTAATACTCCTCTCTTGAGTATATATTGAAAGTTACACAGGGTAATGCTTAGTTATTATTGGAACCAGTTGAAAAATCCAATGCCACAGGCAGTTGCTCTAACCATTAAGCTACTGTGACAACTTACCGGTATGCCATTCAATCTTCCAACTGATTATATGTGTTTTACCCGGTTCAACCAACCATTATGCCTCCCTTTAGAGAACTAACTTAATGGTAACTTACCATTGTACTTAGTACTTAGTATCTGGGTAATATTAAGTAGTTAACGCCAACATACATGCTAATGTTAATATGTCTCTAATTGAACGTAAAAAAAGTGAAGAAATAAAAAGAAAACTAAGAATAAAAGAAGCAATAGATCATATCCAGAACTGCCAGAAGAAATGGAAAACATTTAAACAGAATGGATGAAAACAATTGCCAAAGAAAGCATTTAGTTACAAAGCTTCAGGATAAAAAATATAGAATGTCCAAAACTAAGATGGAATGAAAAATTCTGATGAGGATGGAATGAGCCTGAGGCTCAAATCATGTGAATGATGATGATGATGATGATGATTAATCTAAAAGCCTTTTTTACTTTCTCTCCCTTCTAGTAGTAGATGGAGCAAGTGTTACACAAAAATTTGGTATTGAGATTTCACTGAAGTTCATGTTTTGGGATCCCTGAATCAAAAAAAGACATTTTAGAAAAAGATTTGTGTATGAGTGTCTGTGAACATGTCACTCAAAATGAAAAGTCTTATAAATACCACACTAATCGGTATCTTACAAAGGTGCGATGCAAAGATTTTCAACAAAACACACCCGTTCTGAACCACTGTTTGTGTGGAAAAATTTTTTAAATGTTCTATTTTCTAAAAAATGATTCTAATGATTTTTATTGAAATATTGTATATTTGATATAGCTTGAATATTCTGGAAATAAATAGTGCTCTGCACTTGGAAGGAATTTTGTACAATTTTGTACTACTGTTAAATAAAGAGATAGACAAAAATATTGCACAAATATTATAGGCCTCTTTAAAACATATGTATATTTAAATTATCTTTTTTGTGGCACAGCCATTTTGGAGATATCCATTTACAACTCTTTGTTATTTTTTTAAAGCAGTGGTGCTATTCAGTTGTTTCTTGTTATGTCAAAGAGGATATAGAATTTTAAGGCCACTATACTATAACTTGCATAAACATTTGATTTTCAAGTCAGTTTATTCTATCTCCCTTGTACCTTCAATGAAATATGTAGGTAATGAAACTTTTTGATTTATCTTGATTAACTTCAATTGCATAGAAAAATAAGAATAGTTTGTAGAAAGTTCTTAAAAAGGAACGATAATATGTAGAGAATGAAATGTGAACGTAACAGATGGACATCATATTCTTTTCTACCCTTTATTTGGATTTTTTTCATTTCAAATATGTTGTTAGCATTTTAACACTGCTTAACTGCAACCCTAATATGAAGTTTATTCTAATATGCCTGTGCCATTTTTTGTTTCTTAAACCCTAAACAGTTCCTTTTACTGGTTTCTTTTAATGGAGCTATATTCTTTTAATTTAGAATTATTTTTCTTTCTTATGTGTACAAAAGTAAGTATTTATAAAGTAGTATTGGCTGGAGGCCATCAAATTCTATATACACATTATTAAGTGGATTACAAAATCATTTGTCTGAAACCCTCGATTAAAACTTCCAAGGTGTATTAAAACAAAATATATGCCAAAATATTATTTTCATTTATACAAGAGTATAGGTAGGTTGGTGCAAATAGTGCACCCTACTGGGCACCCAATAAGGTTCCCTGCCGAACCAGGTAAAGTCCCTTTTCAAAGCAATTATGAAGGTATTTCACTATAAACAGTTCTGTAATGAATTACACATCAAATGAATATTTAATTAAGTTTATTTCTTATTATTGCTGCCACTGCATATGAGAGGATTGTTTTGAAAATTTGATTTGTTCCACTCACATCTCCATTTCTCTACAGCTCTATCACAAATTATTGTTATAAAGCATATTCTTCTATCTATGCCATACTAATTCAGATAAACATTAGTATAAATGGTCTTATTACTTGCTTCCTTGTAAGGAGAATAGTAATAAGGGAATGTATGTATGTATTTATTTCTCTGCAAGTGGGTATCACCCGGTGGCAAAGTTATATATGTATACAAGATATATAAACAATAAATCACAGCTGCCAGTTTATAGCTTTGTAAGCTAGATATAATGGTTATTTACACAAATATGAAAACATTAATTTTTCTTTCAATTCAGATTAATTAATTTCATAATTAGAATCACCAACCAATTTAACATTTGTATTTACAACAATATGAAATCACAAGCATTTCATTTAAGGAATATTTACAAAAATTATCCAACATTAAAATCAAGATTTTTCCTAAATTTCTTCAGAGACAGGGGACAACCCTGAAAGGCTGCTCCAGGCAATTCATTCCAGTCTTTTATGGTTCTATTTACAAAGGAGAACTTTCCCACGTCAGTTCTGTATCTTCTACCCTTAATTTTGAACGGATGATCATTTCGTGCATAGTAAGTTGGGTTTTCCAGTTTGTCAGTAACGTCCTCCCATGCGTTTAAGCCAGCGTAAGCTTTAAATAAAGCGCACAACCTCTGTTTCTCATGCCTAACTTTCAACGGCTCCCATTTTATCTCCTCAGCGTTTGGAGGCCCAAAATATTTACCCCTTTTTATGAATTTTATAGCCCTTTTCTGGATCTTTTCTAACGAATCAATTTGATTTACTCTATACGGGTCCCAACAAGTTACTCAAAATTCCATGACCGGCTGCACTAAGGACTTGTACGCGATTTCCCTGGACTTTGCACTCCCCTTTTTTAAAATCCTCATTAAGAGGTGCAGTGTTTTCCACGCTTTCTTAGATACCAAATTTACCTGCTCGTCCCATCCAGCATTACTCGCCAAGTAAACTCCGAAGTATTTGCAGCTGTCCACCTGTGGAATTTTTTCCCCACCCATGTGATAGTTTTGCAGAATTTTTTCCCTAGATCTATTAAATGCAGTTGACTTACTTTTGCCAGCATTAATTTTCATTTTATTTGCAGCAGCCCAATCACTAATTTCATTTAAATCACCCTGAAGAGCAGTCTCATCTTCAACATTTCTAATTTTATTCTAAATAATACAATCGTCTGCAAACAACCTTATCTGGCATTTTATATTAACATTTATGTCATTTACAAAAATAAGAAAAACAGCCCCAGTACTGAGCCTTGGGGTGCGCCCGAGCTTACCATACCCCTTTCAGATAGCTCCTTGCCTTCTTTTACCCTTTGCGATCTTCCTTCCAAAAATTTTTTAACCCATAGAACTATGCGTTTATCAATTCCTGTAGCAGTTAGCTTCTGGATAAGTAAATTATATGATACAACATCAAAAGCTTTGGAAAAATCTATCACCACTGCACCTGTTCTTCCCCCTGCATCCACCTCCTCTGCTAAATCTTGAAATAATTACGTTATCTGGCTTTCACATGAGTATCCAGGTCTAAACCCATGTTGCGCTTTATTGAACCACTTTTTGTGTTCTAATTCCTCCCGTATATATTCCACAATTAAATGTTCCATCAATTTGCACACTACTGAAGTTAGGCTGACTGGTCGATAATTATTTAATTCTGTTTTATTTCCCCCTTTATGAATTGGAACTACAATCGCGGTTTTCCAGTTTTCCGGTAAGGCACAGTTATTTATTGACATATTAAATAAAAGCATTAGGTACGGAATCATCGATTCCCCTCCAATTTTTAGTATTTCGGTCGGTATATTATCAGGATCCCTCAACTTTCGATTTTGCAACATTCTGATCCTTCTGCGCAATTTGGATGCCATTATTTGAAAAACGGAATTTCCACTATCCTCAATTTCCAATTTATAATTATAATCCGTTTTGTTAAAAACAGACACAAAATGTGAATTTAATGCTTTTTCCTTATCGTTCAATATGGCAATTCCATTTTCCTTGAGTTCTGGTATACCAAGTTTATTTCCCCTGCGTCTACTTACATAATTGTAAAAAGATTTCCAACTATTATTGGTCCCGCTAAGAATTTGTTCTAAGAACCGCCCCTGGGCTTGCAACGTTTCGTCTTTCAATTGTTTAGCTAATTCTTTATATCTGTTAAAATGCCAATCTGACTTCTTCCGTTTATGGAACGCGCGCCTAGACTTTCGTTTAAGTATTCTGATGGATCTTGTATAATATTCTGGATCATTATTTTGTTTGATAACTTTGTATGGAACGTATTTCTTTATTGATTCCGAAATAAGTATTTTGAAACTATCCCATGCTGCATCTACATTTGTTGCAGATTTTACAAACAGGCAAAATTGCTTTTTGAGAAAAGTCTGAATTCCATCTACGTCTGCTCTGCAGAAGTTAAAACTCCTTCAAACCGGTTTCGCACCTTCCAGTTTATGTCTAATTGTACACAGCTGTGGTCACTTATACCTGGCAAAACCTCACATGCGCTAAACAATGACTCAGGTCTGCATAGAAACACGTCCAATACAGCCGATTTCCGGGTATCTGTTTTGACTACCTACGAAAACCCATGATCCCAAACCAGAAGGTTAACAACACATTGAGCTTCGCCTCCTAATAACTGCCCATTCCAGTTTACATTTGCCAAATTTAGATCTCCTGCTAAAATAACATTTTTTCCCGTATCCGAAGAAATTTTTTCCACTAATTTATGAAGAGTTTTAAAGTTAGTTTCGCCAGGTGGTCTGTAACACGCTATTAATTTAATGTTATTTGCTTCGTTTTCGTGATCGATAATTTCAATGACCATCATTTCTACGTCTTCTTCCACCCATAATATCTTACTGCTTAACTCTAACTTGGTACAAATAAAAATTCCCCCTCCCCTTCTTTCCCTGTCCCTCCTAAACACCCTGTAATCTGATCTAAATATCTCCGCGTCATTAATATCAACACTGAGCCATGACTCCGTACCTATAATCACACTTGGGTTACTTATTTCCATTAAATTCCAAAATTCTAATGTTTTGTTTATGATGCTTCGGCAATTTACCTGCAACAGCCTTAAGGAATGTGCTCCTACCCGAGAATCGTCGCTTCCCCGAAGCCGTTGTCAGTGCTGCCCGGTAATACCGCTCCACTCGGATACCCTCGCGAACAATGCTGCCAACTTTGAAGTTCCTCTTCCGTTTAGGTGAACACCATCCCGTCCATTGTCCCAGTCGTCAATCCACGAATTTGAGTCCACAAACTGCACATCCAGTCGTTCAGCCACCCACGAAAACGCGTCGTTTACCTGCATTACCTTCCTCCAGCTGATATCGCGTCCCCTCAAAACTCCACTGATGACAATGTTTGCTGAGGGAAACAGTGCCTTTGTCTTCTTAACTAAATCATACATGTCTCCCATCACATAGTCAGAACTCCTTCGTAGGGTCATTACTTCCAACGTGTAATACGATGGTCCGGTAGTTGTTTTCTTCCTCCTCTCGCTTCTTCTCAATTTCCCTCAGAAGGCCGTCAGTCTTTATGCCAGGATAACAAGCTACCTTTGCATTTGTAGTTCCCGCGTGTCTAACGATAGAGTCGCCGATGATCAAACATGGTTTCTCCTCTTTCTTTATGTCATCTTCCCGTGTCTCCCTCAGTAAACGGTTTTCTTCTTTAAGCTTCCGAATAATATCTTCCGTTGTTTTCAGCTTGTCGCGTAAGCCTTATAGTTCCTCCTGCAGCTGCTCCAATTTTTTGTCATTTGCGGTGACGGTCACATCTCTCCTGCAGTCCTTACATGACCAGTTTTCTTCTATGTTCTGTTCTCTCTTAATTTTTTGACAGCCAAAATGGTACCATCTCGCACATGAAATACAAAGAAGTCCGGTCCTCAGTGCTTTGTTGCAGCTTCCACATCTTTCATCTCCTACAGGTCCTGGATTTATTTCAACTCCTCCTATCACAAGCAGGGCTAGTAATACAAAAGCCATAAAATAATAATTCTTTGTAGTTTCCGTAGCTCCAGTCGCCCCTCTACCTGCTTTCCACGGTCGCCTGCCCGAACACATTCCTACCCTCGCCCGGTAAACAACCAGATCCACACCCATCGTTCTGCTGCTACCTGCCTCCCACTGGTACGTCCGCACTGCTCGAGATCCCAAACCAGACTTGGCTTAACTGATAGTCTCAAATTTTTTAAAAGGTGGTTGCTCTGTGATTGAAATTTGTTTCTCTGCAGCACCAGGAGTTGACAAATTCATGTTTGAGAAAAGTATGAGTATTTTAAACTGAAACAATAACAAAGAATATCTTGGAAAATGGTCAACTCTATGAAAAAAAGTGTATATAATATAAATTGTATTTTTTAACAAGATCTATATTTTTTGCACAGAAGTTTTTGCCTATCTCTTACAGTTTAGCAGTTATGCTAAAGTCATCCATAATAAAGAGATCTTCAAGAGGCTATTCCCAAAAAATTTAAGATATTCATTTTATATCTTTAATATACGTTAGTTTAATCAAAATCTTTAGAGCCAATTTTGAGAAAATCAAAGTGATCTAAATTTTTTCCACGTAAAGGATAGTTTGGAGTGGGGGGATTTTCCTCAAAATCTTTGTGTGGCATCCTTGGAAGATACTAAACTGAAATACCAAGTTTGGTATTTTAGCAACTTTTTGTTTTTGAGTTATCGTGTTCACAGATAAATGGACACACCCGCGCGCGACACACGCACACACACATGGACCTTTTCCTAAAACTGCTTTTTTTGAATACAACAGACCCCAAAAAGGTATTTCAAGTGAAATCTCTACATTGAATTTTTAGGTGGAATGCAATACCCTCTCTACCTATGTACTAAGTAGAGACAGTAAAAATGAAATAATATCCTAGAGGGACTAGTTAAGGGGGATTCACAGCATGTGTTTTGATCATCAGTATGTTTACACTCTTGACAGTCTGCTGAACAACTTGTCTGATAACAATGCATATGTACCACCATGCTTCCATAATTTTAGCTTCATACTATCCCATGACTAAATAATATATGTACTTACAACTTTACTAATACTTTAAAAGTATAAAGTAGTAGTAGATGCATATAGGATAATTCAACTTTTTGACTTCTACTAATGATCAACTGAAGAATGAAGATAAACCTTTTTCAGAAACCTTCTCTGATGTTTTTGATTAGATCACAAATATTATCAGTTAGAAGTTTCTTCAGATCATAGATTAGAACATGACTGAAGTGAAACAGCTTGGTAACTACTTTTGATTTTATATTTCTTTGACTTCTGAAGTAAGTACTGCTTACTGTATATACTTAACTGTTCTTGTTACAGTGGCTAAAGCTGAAAGATCTTTACTAAATTAAAACTCCTCATAAATTACCTTAGAACCTCTATTATTCAAGAATATCCAAATGTTTACTGTTAACAAATGCAGTCCATTCATATTCATAAAGTCATTGATTACTTTGGTAATATGCAAACTATAAAGGAAATCTTCACATCTCAAACTTAAAGATATATTTACTGTAGAATAAATAATTAATTTTTCTAATATTAAGAAAATTTGGACAAAGTTATGATAAATTTAGCCTTTTTCTCTTATTTTTATTTTTACTTTCTCTACATGTACTAATGTACATAGTGTATAGAGAAAATATTCCACCCACAAATTTGATACCGAGATTTCACTGGAAATATAGGTTTTGAACTCCCTAGATCCAAAAAAAGCATGTTTAGAAAAATGTTTGTGTGTGTCTGTGAGCAAAGTAGCTCAAAAACAAAAAGTTGTGAAATACCAAATTTGGTATTTAAGTTCAGTATCTTCCAAGGTTCTTTCAAGAAAATCTCCCAACCCCAAACTACCCTTAATATGGAAATTTTTTTAAAAATTTTGATTTTCTTAGAAATGGCTATAACGCTTTTGATTAAAATAGCATATATTAAATATAATTACGTCACAAAAAAAAAATGTATATCTTAAATTTTCTGGGTATAGCCTCTGAAGACCTCTATATTCTGGATGAATTTTGCTTAATTTTGCATAACTAGTAAACCATAAGATATAGACAAAAACTTGCTGCACAAAAAATTTAGAGCTCATTAAAACACACACTGTATATTATACAGTTTTTTTCATGTAGTTGACCATTTTTGAGATATTCCTTGTTATTGGTTTCAGTTTTAAAATACTTATACTTATCTCACATGGGAATTTACCAATTCCAGGCCATATAAACAAAGGAATTTCAGTCACATAGTACAAGCTTTTAAAAGATTTGACTATTGATTTAGCTTATGGCACTCCCTTATTTCCCTTAGTAAGCAAGTAATAAGACCATTTCTGCTAATTTTTTCTCGATTAGCATGAAGTTGATAGATAATAAGCTTTTTAACAATAATTTGATACAGAGATGCAGAAAAAGTCATGTGAGGGGAACACATCCGATTTTTTATTTTGTCATTATCAGCACTCTAGGATTAGCCAATTGTCTGTTCCAGCTTTACAAAACATCAGCCCAATGCTCCCTAGGATGTCCCAACATTTCATCATCCTCTTGGCTGATAGTTGTTCACTAAGCATTCCTCCTCCCTATTCGGTTTATGCTTTTTTTTTGCTTATCTCTTTACTTTCAACCAACTATTTCACACAACCTTAAACTCTGGAACCTAAGGAACCTCATTTCTGCCTCTCTTCTTCCCTCCCCCCTCCAGATTGTGGGAATTGCCACCCTAAGTTCAACACTAAACTGTAATTAGTACATTTTTTTTCCTACTACTATTCTAAGTTTAGCACTTTTTTTATAGTGTTTAACACCTGCTTTTACTATTTGTGACACCACAGGCGAATTTCAGCAGTGTACAGTAATTAGTAAATACAGCTTTGTATCTGTAGTAAGTGACCCTTCAGCAACTGATGTTTTAAAAATTGTGAAACAAATGAAAGAAAGTTATAATGTTATTAAAACGGTGACTAAATGCTAAAATTTACAACTGAAATTTGCACCTCACTATAGCAGAATGAACTCTATGTAGTGCAGGAGGACTACTGCTTTCCTCTTCTGCACCAGGACTTTCGCTACGACTACCAAATAGGCTGAATGCATCATCTAGTAGCTCATGAAAACGTCTTCTCATACGGCCAACATTGGGCGCTGCTGTATCTGCCTGATTGATGTCACCCTCTACTGGTTCCAAAATTACATCTTCATCTGCTTCTTCGAGGTAACCTGTAAGATAACCATTAGGTTATTTATAGAATTTGAGAACACATGTTATGGTTTCACAAGACATCACCTAATTTTTTTTTAGCTTAACATCCTTTAACCTTGTTGGTCATATCGAACAATGAATGAAATCAGTGAAGTGGTGCTTAAATGATCTTGTGATCCATGGAGCTTAAAGTTACTGAACTCTCAGGATAAGGGTAAACCTTATCCAGGTAACTCGTTCTAAGCGAGATTCTAAGCTCTTGAATGTGAGGCAGACATGTTACCCCCACATACTGAGGTGGGATCGCTTGAAAGTAATTGTTTTCAATGCTCCCATTTAGTCTTTCTTGTTTTAACTAGTAATGTCATGACCTATTTAATGGCTGGTGGTCCCCAGTGGGCAGTGTCCATACTTCACTTTTCTTTTTGTGGAAGTTTGTAAACAGTGTTGTTATATTCATTTATTTGACGAGTTGATTAATTATATTAAACATCACTTACTTGGGAGTTTTGCCGGAACATGTTTCGAAGGACTAGTTTCTTTCATTTTCATATCGGATATATACAAAATGGAATGCAAGGAATGTAATCAGATCTATATTGGAAAAACAAAAAGAAATCTAGAAACAAGATCCAAAGAACACTTCAGAAATATAAATCAAAAACAATTGGAAAAATCAGCAGTTGCCACCCACTTTTGAACAAAACACCACAATATAAATTCAGAACCAAAACTTCTAAAACATATAACAGGAAAACAAGAGCTGGCAACATGGGAACACATCTTCATTGTAAAAAATAGAAATAGGGTTTTCAATTTCGACGATCCACAGAAGGATGTGTTTAGCAAGTTCATTGAACCACCACCAGAGGAGACTGCACTTATAACAATGTCAGCTTCACCGCAAGGAATTAGTCAGTGTCCGGTTGAAAATGAAGAAAACTAGTTTTTTGGAAACATGCTCCGGCAAAAATCCCAAATAAGTGTTGTTTAGTGTAATTAATCAACTCATCAAATAAGTGTCCATACTGTTACTCCAATATCTTAAGGGAACTTTATACAAAATTTTCAACAACTTGGGGAAAGGGGAGGGGAAATTCTATTGGTTTGAACAAAAAAAATAAAGTGATCTAAGTGATTTGCAAATATATTTCTCAAGAGAGAATAAAATCTTTAGAAAATGGCTGCCTTCAAAGAGTGAAACATAAAGAATAACTTTTTCCTTGGCTAAAATGGATATACCATCCACTTTGTAAAGTTATAGATGGAGAAATTACAATAATATGAAGTACCAGCACACCATGAGTACCAGTGGTTTGCATCACACTTGTGAGCCCATCATACACTTCATAGGCAGATACAGGGAGGGGCCTATAACTATGATTTCCAAATCCAGTTCACTGGGCTCCAAACAGTTGACTCTAGCTGAAGAAAAGATAAGGTAATTTATTGGTCCTTTGAATACAAAGATTAGAAGGACATGTCACAATATCAGTTATATTACGTATATACAATAAATCTATTAATATGCATTTCTAGGTATACATTTCTGTCAAAACATTGTGTATCATTAATTATTTTACAAGACATTTAGTTTTACTTATCCATTTTATATCATTCGGCAATTTGTTAAGTAGCTTTTTACCCATATTCTTACACATCAGTTGTTTAGTATACTCCTAAGCATGGATAAAGTAATCATTGTTATTTCCTAAATTATATATAAGTACATTTCATTTTTGGTTGCTCTTCTTTCTGCAAAATATATTTTATAGCCTCATGTGTATATATAAATATATAAATGTTAAAATACCAAAACTTTTAAAAATGAACCTACATGTTTGTCTATCACTAACTTTTACTATTATTTTTTTTTTTTTTTTTTGTAATCTCCAGGAAACAGCCTACTACTTAATGCAGCACTATAAAACCTGACAAATAAAGCACTTTTTTACTTATCATCCATTCTGAATGCCTGTTTGTGATTTGGTTACTTTCCACAGAATTGGAAGTTTGCTCCATCATGCTATTCCACAAATCAAACAAGCCTAAAAATCTTCCGGGTCTCTACCATCCTATTAGTCTATTACCAGTATTATCCAAAACCTTGAAAATGTAATACTTTATCGTCTCAAAACAACATAATTCCGGTTCGGATTTAGATCTAAGCACACTCTACTTTGCATCAACTGCTACGTACAACACAAGCAATTGTTAATGGACTTGAAAAGCATCAGCACATAATGGCCCTGTTCCTAGATGTAGCACAGGCCTTCGATAAAGTATGGCACGATTGCTTAGTACTGAAACTCTACCGCATCGACTTTTCCCAATATCTGATCACTACAATTTGCAGTTTTCTATCAGAATGCACCTTTGTTGTTCGTATTGGCGGTACTCAGTCATCTTGCCGCTCTGTTAAAGCAGGAGTTCCACAGGGCTTGATTCTCGCTCTGATCTTATTCAACATCTACACCTACAATCTCCCTGATATGATTCCCACTTCCATTGCTTTATAGGTTGACAATACTATATTATTCTACTCAAACACAGATCTCTCTGAAGCTATTCACACAATTATATTATCTCTTAATTGTCTTGCAGAATAGTTTTGCACTTGGCGAATTCTTCTTAATACAGAAAAAACTGAAGCTAAGAGTTTTTCATTATGACGTTTCACTAGCCCCTCTGCCCTGATTATTTATAGTAAAAAAATCATCTGGTTACCTTCTACCACACCTGTCAAGTTCCTGGAGTAATGCTGGACACCAAACTCACCTGGCATGCCCATATCGATAGCCTTATTTTCATTAACATCCAGAAGGCTTTCTAAACTCTATACACTATTTCATAAACACACAGCTCTTGGTCTTAATGCTCTCTTCCTCTTTATAAATTTCTTGTTCGACCTATCCTTACATATATTTCTTAAGTTTGGAGCACCATCACTCACAAATGCCATTTACAGGTACTCCAAAACAGATTCCTGAGAATCGCTACCAATGCTCCTTGGTTTGTCAGGAACCAGTAGCCACATCAAGAATTTGGTCTCCTTCCAGTACACAAGTTTATACACAAGAGCACCTCTCGCTTCTTCTTATACTTGCCAGACATTCCAGGAGCTGCGTCATACAACATCGACGAATGCACCCACCAGCCCACATGCCTGAAGAGACGACTACCATAGGATATGCTACTCACTAACTTTGATGATTTGATGATTGCGATTACTAACTACTCTTTACTCTCACAATATCCCTTTTAATCACTATGGAGTTCTTTATCCATATTTCATAGTTAAAAGGAACCTCTTAGGTTTTCTTTAAATATTATTATTAATTATGTATTTACATTCTAACATGCTCAGAAATCTGTATAGGATGTAATGCATGAATCATTAATAAAATTACAAAAATAAATAAATAAATAATTGTTTGTTTTTTGTGATTTACACACTTTTTTAACTTCTAGTTGGATATATATCTCTTGTTTATCTTCTTAGTTATGTGATTTAAATATGGGAAACATCCTGTGAAACGTGTTCTATGTAAACACCTAAAATAATGAAGCTTAAGAGTATTAAGTTTGGCTTATTTAGTTTAAACTCCAATATTGTTTAACTTGTTTATCAATCTTAAAAAGTCAAAATACATAGTGTAATAGTTTTGTAATGAAGAGGGAAAACATTTTCAAAGACACGGAACTGTTATAAATCCACTAAGTGAAGGAATTTCAGAAGTAAATTCAATGAAAGATGGTATACTTAAATTGCTTGAGAACCATTATGTCATATAAATATTATGTATTAACTAGCTTTAATTAAATGTTTTTATTCAATGTTCAGAATCTAAATGTTGACCTGAACCACAGATCCTTTATCTAGCCAACTGAAATACTATGGCAACATGCCAGTAGTTAGAGCAACTGGGCAAACCAGAAGTTCCATGGTTCAAACCCCAGGTATAGCAGTGAATTTTTCAATTTGATTCACTTTCCAACCTTGTCCTACGGCTTGTGTAAAAAGCAATTAATTACCATTCAACAATAATTGTCACTATCAAATTGGCATGGATTCTCTAGGTTTTCTTTACATTTTGAAATGCTAGATACCTCTCACCTGGATGCTGTTGTTGCTGCATGCGATGGCAGTGAAGATCCCATACCACTGGACCAATTACTCCTGGGTCTTCTCCCTCCATGCTGCCATGTCTGGCTACTCTTCTCACTGGGTCAACAATTATTCCTCCTTCAGCATCTAGATGTCTTATACTCACTGGTTCCAGGACACGAGCCAATGGCTCTGGAATATTAGCACCCCTATAAATTTAAACATTTCTTTTATTAAGTTTTGGAATTTTCATTTCAGAATTCTTTATCAACCACATTTTGTATGAACTACAGACTTTTATGCCTCCGGTTATTGCATACACCTAGTACAATTATGCAATGCTGGTGAACATCACTACAAACAATTATTCTTTTAAAGGCATATTCTTCTACACTCCATTCTAATCAAGATAAATTTTAACAGAAATAGCCTTATTACTTATTTCCTTATAGGTACAGGAGAAATAATGGATTATACTAGGCTAAACCAACAATCAAATGTTTTAAAAGCTAGCTGCTAAGTGATGGCTTTGAAATTTCATTCTCTTTCATACTAAAGAGTAAAAAAACAAAATGAATCATGACTTTCTATTTGAGATAAAGTATAACTGCAGAGAATTAAAACTAATAACAAGGAATAATTTGGAAATGGTTAACTTTAGTAAAAAATGTATTGGACATAAATTGTGTGTTTTAATGAGGTCTATATTTTGTGTAGTTAGACTTTGTCTCTTACGGTTTACTAGTTATGCAAAAGTCATCCAGAATCAAAAGGGCTTCAAAGGTATTCTCAAAAAATTCAGATGCATACAATTTTAACTTTAAGCTTTTAATGAGTAAACTATTATTTGTTTTATTAATTTGTTGAGTTGGTTTTTAACACTCATAATAACAATGTAAGTGACGTAGTGTTAAAAAACCAACTCAACAAATTAATAAAACATATAATTTGACCGTCACTGTCACTAAATTCCTCCAAACATCAATCAAACTATTATTTGTTTTTGCTAATTTGTAGTCCTTCACTGCATTTTTATTTATTTTATTTATTTACAGGAGGTAGCCTAAATAAGATAGGACTTCTTCTTTTTTTTTTTTTTTGTTTTGTTTGTTATGTTTTGTTTTTTTTTTTTTTTTTTGCTTCCTCATCGGTTTTTTTAATCCAATGAGATAAACTATTTTATAAATATCTTGCATTGTTTTCTAATAAGCCTCTTAATCTATTTATAAAAGTAACTTTTCTTTGTTCAAGTGTTGTGTTGTTCAATGCTATGCCTTGGTAATGGAGTCATTGCTCTCCAATATCTTTCTGTGATGGTCTATTAAGTAATGCTTCGTAAGCTTTGATATCTTCTTCAGTCATAATTATCATAAGTATACTGAAAAGCAATGATAAATGTAAATATATTTCAGAACAAATTATATAAATATCTAGGTGATGAGCATTTGTATTCTATAGAGTTAATTTGTTGTATTTATTTCATTATTTTAACATATATTGTATTTAGTTAATGTTCAAAAAGGTGTAATAACTCAAAAAAATACAACAGGTTTTGGGCCCAGATCATTCTCAGTGTGCATAAAGTTAAAAATATGTGTAACACAAGTAGTGAGTAATATTATGAGGGAAACAATTATCTTATTTGTCATGCAGGTGCAGTTACATAAGTTACTTTACAAAAATGTTCTATGCAAAGGAAAAGGGTTTTTGAAAAATGGCCACCAATACCAATGTTTGTCATATCGAATCTCTAAAGAAGGACACTTATAACACGTGGAAGATACAAACACAGGCCATGCTCACTCACATTGGGCTTTTTAGCTATGTGACTGGAGAAGAAACAAATGATGCTGAATCTGAAGACAAAATGAAATAGAAAATGGACGATTCAAATGCAAAGTCAGAACTAATTCTTATGATTTCACCTCCAGAACTAAAACAAATCAAGCATTGCTTAACTTCAAAAGATATATGGGAAATGCTGAAGAAGAATTTTCAAAGTTCAGGCTCTGCTTGGAAAGCTACATTCTTAAACAATTAATTATGCAAAAAATGCACAACACAGATGGTATATGTGATCATCACAACAAATTCTTAGACATTGCTGACAAACTAAAGGAAACAGATGTCATTATAAATGGTCATAATTATGCTGTATTCTCTACCATCTTCATTTGTAAGCTTTCAAATTGCCATTGAATCAAGGAATGAGCTACCCAGTGTTGAAAACCTAAAACTTAAAATCTTGGAAGAAAAAGAGGCCGGAAAAATGATAACACTTCAACTGAAGAAGCACTATATGCAAGTAACAACAGATATCAACAGAGAAATGGTAACAATCAGAAGAAACAACCGTTGTCCAAACAATTTACAAAAGGTAATCTCAAGAAGTCTCCATGTGAAATCTGTCAAAAGACAAATCATAGTGAATCTGAATACTGGTAAAAAAAAAGAATTTAAAGAAACCAGAACACACCTTCATGGCAGAACAATGTTCAGTGACAGCCAATTCAAGAAACTTAGACAGCTTGGTATGGTGTCTTGATTCAGGAAGCACTTCACATTTGTGTAACAACAAAAAGAAATTCATAGAACTGTCAGTGTCGTCTGATCCTGATTCACTGAAACTAGCTGTTAAAAGTCACCCTACTTCAATTGATGGAAAAGGAATGGCAAAACTGAACACAGATGAAAGTGGAACTATTAATTTACCAAATACTCTATATGTTTCAGACTTGTCCATAAAGTCGCCCTCTGTGGTGTAATGGTTACAATGCTGACTTCATATACCCAAGGTCGCGGGTTCAAACCCAGCGGAGGACGATGGCTTTTTTCGGGCGTAAAAATCCTTAGCATGGCTTCTTTCGGAAGGGAAGTAAAGCCGTTGGTCCCGTGTCGTAGATTTACTGCACGTTAAAGAACCTCAAGCCTGATAGAGAGGCCTCTGAGCAAAATTAAGCGGTTTTTCATGCCCAATTTAGAATGGGACGCTGAGAACCATAGTAGTTAAAGAGCGTCCATAAATAACACGCCATTTCCATTTTCTTGTCCATAAATCTACTTTCTGTTGGAAAAATCACAGAAAAGGGTTACTCTGTTACCTTCAATAAAGAAACGGCCACCATCTCAGATCAAACTGTATGCCCAGTAGTAAAAGTTACAAAATCAAAAGGTTTGTATTATATAAAACCTAAAGAAGAGAATAAATCAAATGAAGAAACTTACTTGTGTTCTGACATGTATCACTGGCATCAAAAGTTAGGACATGTAAATAAAGCTGATCTAAAATTGGCTCTTCGTGAAGAAAAAGTACATTGTTTAAACTTCAAGAACGATGGATCTTTTGAATGTGAAGTTTGCCTTGCAGAAAAGTTTACAAGACCTTCATTTCCAACCAGACAAGACAACAGATTGAATGTATTCCTAGAAATTATCCATTCTGATATCTGTGGACCTATGCTAGTCACATCACATGGGGAGCAAAATATTTTGTTACCTTCATGACAACTATAGCAGATACTGCCAAGTATATTTTCTAAAGGCAAAAACTGAATTTCTAATTACTTCAATCTGATAATGAAACTTCAGAGTACTGCAACAAAGAATTCAGCCAATATCTAAAACCATGTGGCATACAGAGAAAGCTATCAACAGTTTATATTCCACAACAAAATTAAATAAGTGAAAGGGAAAACAGGACTCTCGTTGAAAAGGCCAGAAACCTCCTCATCAATGCTCATTTACCCCCAATATTTTGGGCAGAAGTTGTAAATATAGCCCACTATCTTTAACAGCTATAAATCATGAAATGCCTTTCAAGAGATGGTTTGAACATGTAGCTTCTGTTAGACATGTACATGCAATTGGATCAGTTACCTATATCTTGGACAGAAACCCAAGAAGAGGAAAACTGGAACCAAAAGCTAAACCAGGAATTTTTTACTGGCTATTCAGAAATCTTAAAAGCCTAGAGAATCTGTATGTCTGATCAATACAAAATAATTATGACAAGAGATGTAAAAATCCTCAACAAAATGTATTCTCAAGAATTTTCAGATCAAAAAGTGATGCTGTTGAAAAGGATCTTAACTATATAATAGAACTGCAACATCAAACTGTTGAAAAGGAAACACAAGAAGAATCTGAAGTAAACCATGTAACTAAATACAATGTATGTTAAAATAATCAAATAAATACAGCATAATTACTAACTGACATATTTTGTTATAAATATTTTCAATACTGTTGCAAATATATTTTTACCTGATAAGCGGTTATGTAACCTCTATAGGCAATATATAAATTTAAATTTGAATTTGAGCTTAGTTTAAGAATATTCATATTTTCGTTTCTTTATGGGATTCTACAATAAAAAGTACATAACTATAAATGTATAGATTTGTACTTACATAGATATGGGGGAGAGAGAGAGAGACAAACAGAGAGTGTTTAGTAATGCTAGTTATTCAGTTTTTAAAAGCAATTTTGTAGGTATTTTTCTTTTAGATATTTTTAACAATACTTATTGCTCTTTTCTGCAACTTAAAATATTTGTAATATATATTTCTTCCCTACTGATCCCCAAAAATAATCCCATAATTAAAATGAATTTTAGGCACATATGCATAATATACCTTCATTTTACCATCTTCATTCCATGATTTGTTTGACCAGTTGTCAATCTATACAAGAAGCATCCTATACTGGATCTTTTTACTTTTCATATACTTTAATTTTAAAAATTTGGAAGCTGGAACATCAGTGTGATACTTCTCTTTGTGAATGAGCTTTCTTTGGAATTTTTAGAATGAAGACGTTTATCTTGTAGTCCAGAACATACCAGTTAATACTACTACACCTAATAAGCATTAAAATTTACCTTGGAAATGCTTTTATTGAAGGCATGGAGAGATAAGAATTAGGGCTAGAAGCTGTACGTGTCTTTGGTACATGTATTGGTGATGCTCTTGGAGCCAACTCCTCATTACTGTTGAACCCATCAGTTTCAGGTTCTCCTGCACCACGCTTCTGCATACCTACTGCTGGATCTCTAAGTGGACTAGATTGCTGGAACATAAAATCTTATTTTCACCACTTTTATTATAAATTACAATTCCAAAGAACTAAAAGGTAGTTCAAATGTTTGGACAAGGATGATAGTGAGTTACGAACATAACATTTGGCAATAGTGTGGCAGAGTAACCACAAGATAGCATAACATCAGTTGCATAGTTAGTTTTTTCAGACTGTAGTCCAGCAATAATGTAGGGGACAAACATTTGAAATGTGATATCATGTTATGTAGGGGAAAATATTTTTATTTTTTCTACTGTTTGTTTAATGTATTTTTTGTAAATACTATAGTTTTATAATTAGATGTTTATTTTGCTACTTTGCACACATCTCCATATGTAATAGCTTAACAGTTTCTTTGTAATATTTGATGACAGCTCATGAAGGAAACGCACCATGCCAGTAGCAAATCAACTTAGCTGCCATCTGGTGCCACTGGCTGACAACTCAAATCTTACTTCCATGCTTCAGATTTATACTCAATGAAAAGATTGCTACTACAAAATTATTATGGGAAAAATATAAATTTCAAAACTTAATCACCTCAATATACCATCATTAACAAAAAAGCATAGTGGCTAAGGTAATACTTGAAGGACAATATGGATCTGTGTGAGTGCTGTGTTGTGCAGCAAACTGGTAAGATATCAGAATTCTGCTTTTAGCCTACATTCCAGGTACCAATCCAGGAACTTAATGACTACTATGTACTTTGTTTCCTTTGGCTATTTTTAAACTTTAAGTTTCAACAAAAAATAAGAAACATAAGATTAAATTAAACTTGCATCAAATTGTTGATGATAATTGATGGTTAGAACTAAATGTTGCAGATCTGTAGTGCTCTTAAGAGCTTATATTTTACTCATTATACTTACAATTTTTCTGTAGTATTAAAAATATCTGAGGTTTTCAAAACTGTAAGTAAATTTTATTTTTAGAGGAATAGAGATAATAATAGTGTCTAATGCTATTTGAAATGCTGATGAAAAAGTGTAATGGTTACCATGCTGACTTCATATACCCAAGGTCACGGGTTCAAATCCAGCTGAGGACAATGGATATTTTCGGGCATAAAAATCCTTAGCATGGCTTCCTTTGGAAGAGAAGTAAAACCGTTGGTCCTGTGTCATAGATTTACGGCACGTAAAAGAACCCCAAGCCTGATAGAGAGGCCTCTGAGCAAAATTAAGCTGTCTTTCACGCCCAATTTAGAATGGGATGCTGAGGACCACATTAGTTAAAGAGCATCCATAAATAACACAGCATTTTTTTTTTTCTGATGAAAAACCAAATCAGACTGAGCCTGTCAAATTACCTGCCAGAATTGTTACAACTATATGCTATACTATATGGATCAGAGCATTTTATGATTTCTCAAGAATTGTAGAGATGGATATGATATCAGTTTTGAAAATAAATTCCTCATTTGCTGATTACTTACTTCTTACTTTTTATTATTATGAAAATCTAATATTTAGAATTAAACTGAGAAAATATGGAACCAAACTCACTGAAACTTTCGTTGACTTTGAAGAGGGAGGATGCCTCTTTCGTGGTGCTGGCAGAGGAATGTCTTTTATAATCTTCACATCATCTTCTTCAGACTCTTGTCTATGTCTACTTTCAGTTTGTCGTATTTTACTCTTGGCAGTTCTGTGGCCATGTCTATGTCTACGCTTCACTAAACTTGCTCCTGAAGAAGCACTGCTGACACTTGAACTGGATCCATGATGTTTACGATTTGATCTATCATCCTTGAAAGTAACAGCTGTTGGACCTACAGGGATAAAACTGGGTGAAGTTTTGGAGCCTGATGGTTTCAGTGTGACATTATCTTCTTCATCTTCATCCCGCTGAAATACATCGGAAACACAGAACCTATTAATAGACAATTTCCTTATGATGAATAACCATATCTTAGACACTGCATAGTGTACTGTTCTTTAAACTGTACATGTTTTCACTTTTATTGTCATGTTTTACAGCAACATAATGATTAATCTAAGTATTAATAGCATTCTATAAGCAATATTTTTCACATACTGACAATTATTTTCCTGTATACAAGCAATTCTATACACTGCACACTTTCTTTATATTTTAATTGGTATTTTACTGTTTTAGTTGTGCATTCTTTTCTGCGCTAGTAGTGCCTGTTATATAGAAAAACTACATCACAAATATCTGATTTAGTCCCACCCAGTTTTGTTCATAGAATTAAAATTCTTGAAGTATCTAGTGCCCCTTTTCTTCCAAAAGCATTAAAATTCCTTATCTCTAAATCTTTCATAGTATTTGTTTACAAAAAGGTTCTAATAGCACTGAAAGACATTAATGAAGTTTATTTATAGCTTTTAAATCAGAAAGGATGATTCCAAAATTGAATAATATGTGAAGAAAATCTGATTACTTACTAACATGGCATAAATATAAAATGAGTGACAGATAAGGACTGAAAAAATGCTTCCTAGCATGTTCCATTACTATTGGCTGATTAATGTAATTACAGTTATGATTTTAATTTTATGATTATTTTAATAAAATACAATAAAACCCTGTGGTTACACTCCCATCATTATAATACCATCCATTATAATCTATTTGTAAAGTCCTTTGATGTATTAATAATGCATAATTTTATTACTGTTAATAGTTCCAATCTCTTTATTAGCTCTTCTCAGGCTCAAAAAGAATGCAAATACTGTAAATGAATTGCAAAATGTTTAATTATTTAAAAGTATGATAAAAAGTGGTTTGACTGTACTCAGTAGTTGAATGCTCGAGTTCTTTACCTAGAAAACTCCTACGGTCAGCATTATTGAGCGTATAACAGTACTTGAAAGGAATTAACAATTTCAAAAGGCATCCTGTTATTGAGTTTTGTCCTGTTAGTCTTTCTTTGAATTCTGTGAGGTGTATAGTGAGTTGACATACAGAAGTACAAAATGGCAAAATCCAAATGTAATAATTAGTGGTTAATTACACTGTCATCAACAATGGAAGATGGTTTTTTCATAGAAATGATCTCTTATTCTTTATTTTGCACTCTACTCCACCTCAACATTCAGAAATAACATTTATAATACTGCACTGCCTGTTAAGATGTGTAAAAACTGCTTTTTCACACCTAATAAATCATATCCTGTGTGTAACGCCATCCCATTATTACAAATTTAGGCCATAGTTCCTTCAAGAGTATAATTATGGAGTTTTACTGTAGTCAAAATATTTTTGTAACCTATTTTCACCAAATATAAATGCATTCAAAAGCTCACAACCAAAATCACAAACAGTACAATGGAATTTTGTCTCTTAATTCTTTTTAACTTTCTAACATTTCTATGTTATTAGCTTTACTTTCAGATTACTATAAAGAAATATTAGACAGGGGTACATTTAAATGAGTATAGTTTAAAACGTTGCAAATTTATTAAACATGTGTGTTTTTATGGTTATTGTCCATATTCTCAGCTAATTTAACAACCCCAAAAAGTGTTTCTAGATGCATGATTTTTAATGAGGTTTTGATGTCTCTAAACTTAATTTATTTTATCAGCTAACTTTACCTTATTTCTTTCTTCATCCTGAAATGATTTATTTGCTTCACCTCGCTCTTCTCGTTTGCCTTCTCTAGACAACACCCTTCTTTTGTTTCTCTTCCTTTTACCCAGACCCAGAGCTACTAGTATTAGAAGTATAAGAAGCAACAACAATGCTGCTACTGCTGCTCCAACAAGTAACCATGTATCTCTTGCACGAGCTTCCTTCCACACACCTCCCAACTGCTCAGGTCTTTTAAGATATGCTAGGAGTGAAAAACAAACAAAAGATTAAGTGCATTGCTATTTGATGCTATCTTTCTTTTACTATCAAGTGTAACAGGTGCTATTAAACAAATGAGGATATTTTAGATTTTTGCTTTGCTTTGCTAATAAATTATACAAAATGCAGTTTATTCAATATATTCTGTGAAATAATAAAGAAGTATTTAATAATTAATTTAATATCTATCTTGTTACTTTTCTTTTTATGGAAGGTTTTATTCATTTATTTGACAACAAGTCTATTAATTTACACTAAACTAGTCCTTCAAAATATGTTCTGGCAAAAATCCCAAGTAAGTGTTGTTTAGTGTAATTAATTGGCTTGACAAATAAATCCATCTTGTGATTCTGAAAATGGCAGGTTCACAGAAACAAAAATTGTACCAAACCTATATTTAAAAAATCTGTCACATGGCAGAAAAAAAAACAATATTTTCAAAAAATTCACATTCCACCCTCAGGCCTTCAACAAGTTTAAAAAGATCTTCAAAGAACACAACATCTTCTTAGCCCCACAAAACAAACACAGTATAAAAAGCCTTCTAAAGAACAAGTTGAACAAAACACCTGCATCCAAGAAATCATGAATTTACAGAATCAACTGTAAAAGCTTGATAAAAGATACATAGGACAAACCAGAAGAAACATAGGAACCAGGTTGAAGGAACATCTGGGACACTTAAGAAACAACCAAATGGAGAAATCAGCAATAGCCTCACATGCTTAGGACAGTAGCCATAGAATTGAAGATAATGTCCACTTGTTAAAATCAGTACAGCAATCGCTAAAATTAAACATATGGGAAAAGATCTTTATTTTAAAGCAGAAACCTAGCCTTATGAATTTTGGATTTCCCGCCGATGGCAACCCGCTCTACAAGTTCATTTGTCAGCCACCAGAGAAAGGAGAGGAGTCCACAAAAATACTGCAACAGGCCAGCCAGTCAAAATCTGTTGGCAACATATGCCTGCGAAACATGTCCAGGTAATTTATTACTTAGTGAAGCAATTCAAGTGTAAATTTGATGCATTTTATAACCAATGTCAATTGTGCTTCACTGTGTACCACTTCCAGTATTTTGATTCTTTTGATCATTTGGTATTCATATCTACAGTAAGGGACTAAACTCCCTGTGGCTGAAAGGAATGCGAATAAGTTTACATTAAGAAAGGATGATACTAAGGAAGAGAGGAGAAGGAAAATGACAGGGTTAGTGGCATATCAGAGTTTTCAATGAAGGATAAAGTAATAAACAGTGCAACTAAATGTCAAACCTGGTGTTAGCACCTGCAAATGGTGCTATTTGTCTAAACATAAGTATGCTACATCATTTTAAGATAGGATGAGTGAAATTTCAGCATTTTCAGTCAAAATATGCTTTTATGGGAAGATATTAAATATATTAAAATACATATATGAAGAGTCCCTCGATGTCTGAAAGTTACCTTAATTACATTAACCTTAAACTTCTGCACTATTTAAATGCCCTTAGTACAGGTATTTGTATCATTTTTCTAAACTTAATTTTAACAATGCATCTGCACATTCAGTTTGTTTCCTTAGTGCGCTAGTAGTATGCCTGCTTAACCAGCAGAAAGCCTGGGTTCGATTTCCAGTATTGGCAGACCTAGTCCGGGGTGCACACAGCCTTTTGAGGTCCCTAGGGAGCCAATTGAGGAAAAAGTAACAGCTCCAGATTGCGTAGATTGCATTAACTGGCCAGGAGGGACTCAGGGTGCTAACCATACCCACCCTCCAGTATTGCACCTCATCCGTGACACCTGTAATGGGCAGAGACGAGGGATACAGCAGGCGGGCAGTAAGCCTTGTCCCGATTTTGGACTGTTGTACCATGAAGTTACCTAGTTATCTGAATATTCAAGTCTTAATGTAATCCACAAAATACATACTACAAATTTGAAACTTGTACTGGATCTTTTCAAAGCCATTTTTAATAAAACTAAGCATGATTATTTTTATTAGGGTATTAATTTTTAGTTAAAAAATAAAATAAGTGGTGAAGCAGTAAAAGGTTTTGAAATTTTGCTTTTACAGCGGATATTTTTTCTCCCTTTGTAAATCAGATATGGAAAATTCAATGCTTAAACCTTTTCTATATGCTTCTATGATACTGCCAAAAAAGTTTAGTTATTTTACTCAAAACTTATGAAGATAGGTTTTGAAAAATGCATATTTTAAAACAAAAACTTTAATAATTAAAAAATGCTATATCTAAGGAAATGAAATTTGACAGGTGTCTTTTTATGCCCTGGTGCAAATAGAAAAAATTAAGAGTATAGTAATAAAATTGTAGAAAACCTAAATTTCACTCATCATCCCCCTTAAGGGTAACGGTTTTACTGTGGTGTGCATTTTAATAAGCTCAGAAGTGACAGCACCACCATGGACGGTGTAATTGTTGCAGGAATACCTATCCAATCATCACATGTGTCAGCAATTCCTCCCTAATTAACAGACTTCCCCGCACCTCATAAACTCACAGAGCTTGGACCTTTATAATAGAAGGCTTGTGTAATTAATTTTCAAAATGGTAATGAACTTTACCTCAATAAGTATAATGCTAAAACTTTTGAGCAAAATATTATTTTTATTGCAAGCCCTCTTATTCTTTCTCCAGAAGTGACAAATAAAATCTTGCCTCCCCTCCAAAAATATCAGTTCTTTAGATACACAAAGCATTAAAACAGAAATGTATCACAAAAAGAAGGATTTCCTATGAAATTATTTATAGCCAGCCTTCTAAGGCACAGTATATTTCACAGAGATGACACACAATTCACATACACACAGATACAAGTGAAACTGATCCCAAATTACAAACCAAATTGCCAACAGTAGTACTGAAGCAGCAAGGGTGTTGTTGTAAATGAAATTAACTCTTTCATTTCTTTTGCAAACAAATCAGTACACTTTTAACATTATCAAAAACTTACCACACCCTAATGATTGTTCCTAAATGCTTAAAATGATGTTAGTGCACAAAATTGACAGGTACACTCCTACTGCCAACATCCTGTTAAGCTAATGAAAATGTAGGAGTGTTTGAATTTAAAAAAGGTTGGTGCAAATAACCACAACATAAGCCCCTCCCAACTAGCTATTGTCTGACTTGTCATTAGCATAACTAAGAATGAATCAAAGTTGATTTAAAACCCAACATCAATCAATTTCCTGACAAAATACTGCAATATGTGTAAATTTGACAAATAAAGAAACTTAAAATGAAATCCAAATATCTACAAAAAAAATCTGATGTGTTCCATTAACATGACTTTCACTACCTGTTCTACAAATGTCTTGCAAAAGATTATTCTCCTTTCTAATCCATGCTAATTGAGATAAGCATTAGCAGAATGGGCTTATTACTTAGTTCCTTTTAAGTAGAAGGGAAATAAGGGAATGCACTAGGTTAAAGTGATACTCAAATGTTTTAAAAGCTATCACTACTTTCAAGAGTAGAGTAAACTTCCAAGTGCAAACTTATGGGAGTTCCTTCCACAGGGTCTTTTAAAAACAAATTTCTCAGGCTTTAAGCATGGAAGAGAAGTAAAATTAAAAAGCTTGACAGGATGATACCTCACCTTGAATTAAAAAAAAAGTGCAAACAAACCAAGGTAAACCAATTTGCAGGTCTTTTAATGCAAATATTTATAAAAGGAATAGTTGGATTTGTGAGGTGTATTTCTACAAATATGCTATTTTTGTTTTCTATGCTTTTTATTTTCTAAGGGTAGAGATTCAAGCTGGGCATGCACTGGCATATCAGATTTAAGTCATCTAATGTGACTAGTTGGGAAGCTCAAGGAATCTATTACACATAAGAATGTTAAGATTTATCAATCCCTGGAAGAACAGAAACTAGGCATTAGCTTAACTTAGCTTTCAGACAGAATATAGAATGAAATAGTGACAACATAAGGAAAAATTGGCATGTTCATTCCAAAACAATTATTGTATTAAGCCTGCCTGGGTAGTGTGTGGTAGTATGTCTGCCTCAAATTCAATAGTTCGTGAGTTCGAATCTCGCTTAGGGTGAGTTACCTGGAGTAGGGTGAGTTACCCGGGTGAGTTATCCTGAGAAGACGAATGTTGAGTAACTAAGTTCCATGGACCCCAAGATCATTTGAGCATCATTTCATCAATTTCATCCATCGTCCGATATGACCAAGCAGGTTAAGTTTTATGATGTTTATGTGGACATGATGAAAGTACAGAGTCCTAACACTTCTGTAACATTCAAAGAGCTAATAAATTTTACTTCAGCTATAGATGCAGTTGTAAAAGAGTGTATTAGCAATGCTACAACCTTTAAGTGCACATCCAAGCATATAAAAAATGTTTTACTGTTATGTATGTTACGTGTGTGTCATGAGGAAATTAATGCTGAAATAGATGAGACAGATTTTGTGTCCGTGATACCAGATGAAACTTGTGATTTAACTTCTAAAATTCAGTTGACTGTGTACTCCATTATGTGCTATCTCCTGGAGAGCCTGTAGAAAGATCTTGGATATTTTTTAAATCACTTGGTAACAATGCTTCCTTCTTAGCAGATTGCATTAAAATGTCCTCACCGATATTGTCCAAGAACAGAAAGAAGAAGCTGCACCTCAAAGTTATGATGGTGCTAGCATTATGCATGACCAACATGCAGGGCTCCAAACATTGTAAGAGAAAAGTATCACTTCACGTATTATCTGCATTGTATGACACCAACTGAATGTAATTCTTTCCCAAGCTACAAGTCAAAATAAATAAGCAAAAACTGGTTTTTAGTACTATTGCAGGTGTGCCAATATTCTTTTCTCATTCACCTCATACAGTGACTTTTCCAGATGCAATTGTGAAATGAAGATCCCTCCGGAACCAGACATAAGATAAAGCTTTAAATCAAGAACAATTCTTACAATTTATGAGAATAAAGAGGGCATTATAGAATATCTCCAACAAATTGAAGATACCAGCTACCAGCAAGCATGTGGTCTAATGTTGAAACTAGTACAGCCAAAATATTCCTTTTAGTTAGAGCTACTTTATTAAATAATGCTCCATGTGGATATCTTGTGCAGCCAATTACGAAAGTACCCCTCCAAGTTGTAAACTTTCAGTCTTTTTAGGCACCAGCCCATACTGGGAACTGAAATTCTATCTTGCAATTTTTCCATGTGAAAGGGTTTTGCACACATTTACACACATTTCAAGTTCCGTTGTAACTTCTACAGGTCACATTGTACATATTTCAAACTTCCCAATTTCTCTTTTTATTGCTCCAAGTGCTGCACACACACGTTTGTAAGTTGCAGTTCAACAGTGGCAGTGGACAGGTCACACAACATTTCTGGAAACCATCGCCTGCTTGATGAGCATATTGTAAGTATTTGAAAATGATTTACAATTACATTATTTTAAAAATACCATCCAATCTATGAGCACATCCTCTCATAGGACAATAACCTGACACTACTTCACCACACAGACACTAGATGACAGTTGTGAATACAGTGTATACAAAAGGACAGCGCTTGCTCATTGTCAAGAAGAGAAAGTCATGGGCAAGATGAAGACAACTATCGTGGACAAAGGTGGACTGTATGGTTTTTATGGAAGGAAGGAGTCAAAATAGCAGAACTGGATTGCTGGTTTCGCCAGTGGAAGAGAATTTGCAAGCAAGTGTGAGTACTGGTCGTCTGTCAATATCATGATTTCTGAGGAACATTGAGGTTGTGTCTGAATTGATTATGGTTGATACCTTTGATGAATTGGAATTGCACATTGGGTTCCACAAGACTTGCCACAGCCCAGGAGCAGAACAGAGTTGAAGTCTGTCATGGACTATTGGGAATGAATAATGATGATCCAGATCTTTTTGGAGAAACTCATGACTGATGTCAAATCATGAAGTCACTATCATACACCTGAGAAGAAAATTCAATCCTTGCAATGGAAACATTCTGGAAGTCCTCAGCCCAAGCAATTTTGTGCTGCTTCATCTGCAAGTAAGCAGATGATCTCCGTCTTTTGGAACACTTGTAGCATATTGCTGGCATCCACAAGGAAGAAGCGCCAATAGTAGGATGTTCTGTGTTACATGACTTAGATGCAAGAGTCAGAAGCGGTGAAAGGGAAAGTGGTTGAAAGGTTTGCTGCTCCAGCAGGACAATGCATGGCCACACACCAGCAATGTGCCGACTGCAAAGTTGACATCACTTGGGTTCATTGTTGTACCACACCCACCAATTCACCGGTTCTCACTCCATATGATTATACTCAGTTAGAAGTATGACTGAAAAGGTTTGGCGACACTGAGGAACTGCAGGCAGCTGTCCACAAATGAGTGTGTAATACCGCTAAACAATGGTTCCATGATGCAATTATGAAGTTGCTAAAAAGGTGGCAACAGTGTATTAATGTTGGTGGAGAGTATATTAAGAAATCCCATGTACATTGATTCATGTTCTTTAATAAATAAAATAAAAAACTACTATTGCAAATCATTTGCAAACGCCCCTCTTACTTCACAGTTAAAAATAGGTGTATACTCTAGCATTATTGAATTGCAATATTGCACAGGGAACTTGCACTACATTACATGAAGATTAACCAACTATGGCTTACAATAATATTACAATATGCTACATCCCTACACTAAAAAAATATGTTTTCAAATCACTCCATTTTCTGTACGTGTGATTTACTCTACTGCAATTACTAACCATGATACTATGGCAATGCCTTTATTGAATTTCATCACTATAATAGTTGTTCTCATGCCCTGGTCTTTGAAGATGGCATTTAATGTTCAGCCCATAAAAAGTGAATAAAAATGCATTTACTCCTAATTTTCTACAGCATTTAAGACCTCTTATGAAATATCTTGACTTACGTTCTGCCTTTGTGACAATTGGATAACCTAATTCTGCAGTGACTTCTTTGTCCATCACCAGTCTCATATCAGCTGCAGCTGTATATGCCAGAACAGGTTTACCAGCAACATGAACAGTGTAAAGTAGCTCTAGTTCTCCAGGATGTGTTGATGTTTTGTTCAACACATTGACACTCACTGGTTCCGGAACTCTTCTCTCCCTAGCTCTGCGCATTCTCATCTGGGCTTGTTGCTCCAGTTGCTGCTGAGATGTTGCATTGGTGATTCCTAAATGACGCTCCTGCTGTCTGAAATAAAAACAATTCAAGCTTATGCCAGCTCTTTGCTTACCCATTTTTGAGTACATATCTTTCAGAATATGCAAATTAAATCTAAAATGTCATTATTATCATCATCACATCACCATTATTGTAATTGCTATCATCTTCATCATCATTAAAAACTTAGTCTTTAACCAAAAGATAAAAGTAAAGGATAGAGAGAGCAGAAATGTGATTATTGAGACCACTAACTGGGGATAAAATGTATAAACAACATTTGGATCTCTGTGAAGAACTTGCAATTACAAGCATTTTAAAAAATTGATAGATTCAAGTTAGAATGGCATCAACAAGTAAATAGAATAGATCCCAATCACATCCCCAAAATTATGAATGACTATAAACCTATAAGCTGATGGGATAGAAGCCCACAAAAGAAATGGAAAGACAAATTACAATAGGAATTGTCAATTATTTGAAGAAAGAACAGATTCTATGGTCTAAATCAAAATTTATTCCCCTGGCTTATTCAGGCAATCTTTTATTCTAATCATTTATTTATTATCTCTGTAGACTTAAATGTTACTATGGAGATTATTTAAAAAAAAAAAAAAAATCTAAAATTTCTTTCGCTCTCTCTTTCTTCTACAAATATTCTTATAACATTATATGCTGGGATGATTATTACTCTAACTTCGCTCAATATAACCACAACTTATGGGACATATTTCAGAGATCATTGTCTCCATTTTCAACTTGGGTTCACTGCCGTGTTTCCTCTTGTGACTGATGGCTGGCATTTTTCTGGCTGGACGTACCATACGATGAAATCATTTTCACCTAGAATTTTTAATGTTAATGGAGAGTTCTACTGGTTTCCTAAGGTCTTTTAACCATTTAGGTTTCTCTTTCAGCTGATGATTTGTAGACCAAAAATGCTCTGCCAATGCTGATTTCTCAGTTTATTGCCCTAATTTCACACAATATAACCAGAATTTACTGGAACATGTTTGGGAGACCACTGTCTCCATTTTCAACTGTGTACCAACTGTTTCTCTTTCATAAAGTGAAAGAAAAACCCAGATAGTTAAAAGCCCTTAGGAAGCTAGTTGAACTCTTCATATGGAAAAAATTATACATCTATAAAAATAAACACAACCTATTAACCTTCGAAATTCTGGGTGAAAAAGACCTTATTGTGCAGTACATCCAGTACAAAAATGCCATCCATTGGCTACAGAGGAAACACGGCAGTGAACCCAGATTGAAAATGGAGACAACAGTCTCCAAAGCAATTCCCAGTAAGTTCTGGTTATATTGAGTGAAAATAAGAGTAATATCATCCAGTTTGTGCATATATTGTCAAATAACTTCACTGTGCTTCCCACATAACATTCATCCTTACAACAGTTTAATCCTCCATTTCTTGTTAATACATATAAGCTTCCATAAACATTTACACATGTGTATTGTAGTAAGCGGTATTTAGTTTTTAAAAAAGTGGTATGCTATGTGAAGACTTTGAAATTCCATTCTCCTCACATGACCACTAGAATAAGTGAATAGTGATTTACCACCTGGAAAAAGTATAAGTATTTGATAATTGACACAAATAGGAAAGAATATCTTGGAAATGATTATCACCAGAAAATATTTACCATAGTTTGTGCTCTTTAACACTATCAACATTTTTTGTACAGTAAGATTTTGTCTGTCTCTTATGGTTTAGCAATTAAATGAAGTTCATTCAGAAAGATGAAGCCTTCACATCTATTTGTAGAAAAGTCATAGAAAAACAAGATATACATGTTGTTTGATATACAAATATATTATTTTAATTAATTTTGTTAGAAGCATTTTTGAGCTAATCAAGTATAATGAAGATTTTTCCATATAAAGAGTTTTTACATCCTTGAAAGATGTTGATCTTAAACACAAGTTTGAGTTATTCCGCGCACACATGTATGTACACATGCAAACACACATATATACACACTCTTAATTGATTGGACAAACAAGGTGATTAGAAGCACAGCAATAGACTTTAATTAATGGACAATATTAACTGCACATGGATGAAAGCATACTCAGGATTGCCAACAAAGAAACAGCCGAGAAAGCTGAGCGTCAGGGAGCTATGACAAAATTTGTGAAGTGCTAAGTTTAGTGAATTACAAAGTAAAAGTGCTGGCAGATGAGGAAGTGATTGGATCAAAACCACTAATAGTACATTATCAAAGACATAGTTTCCTCGTATTAAGACAAGATCAAAACTAAATATACTGTTAAATGGAACAATAACAACATTTTTAACAGATAATGGGAGAATAAACTCTTATTTTTATCCATTTCAAAATAAAAGACAATCCTTTCTGTACATCAATAGAACAGTCAGTATACATCCAGTTGTTTCAATGTCCCATTCCATAGAATGAATGACAACTGTTCAAAAACAAAATGATTAATACATGAAAAAATTAAGAGCTGCTTAGTGCAGGACTATACCATAGAATACCTAAGATCTATTTACTTAGAAAAGATATAAAACATTAGTTTACATTGACTTAATAGCCTAAAAAGTGTATAAAATTATTTAATTAGAAATTATACTTATTATACATAATAAGTATATATAAGAAAAAATGTAGGATGTAAATGGATATACATAATGGTAAATATCTATTAATGAATTCATATTAGGTACAGATTAGTAAAGGATTGCAAAAACTAAAACAAAGATTTATGTACAAATTAGTTTGACAAATTGAGAACAGGTTATTATACCAATGAGATATGAAGTGAGCATAAAATATATTTTTAACAGAATTATACTGACTATGATTAATATTACTAAGCCATAGTTACATATGTACACAATATGCAAAATCATGCAAAAACTTGTATATATAAGGCATGAAATATTATGCTTATTATAATGGAGCATACTGTAAATAAATGTGTAAAAAAAATCTGATGTGTTCCATTCACATGACTTTCTCTAACTTTTATACAAACAACTTTCCTTACAAAAGATTATTCCTTTATCTACAACATGCTAGTCAAGGTAAACATTAGCAGAAATTGTCTTATTACTTGCTTCATTGTAAGTAGAAGGGACATAAGGGAATACGCCAGGGTAAATCGATTGTCATATCTTTTAAAAGCTGGTCTTATATGAAAAAACAAAAGTTCAGTTCACTTTGTATGGCCTGCTTTAATACAAGAGAGATGAATCGAAACGTCACTTCCTGTTTGAGAAAAGTTAAACCAATAACAAGGAATATCTCAGAAATGGTCAGTTCTACATAAAAAATGTATAGGTATGACATAAATTATGTATTTTAATGAGATCTACATTTTTTGTGTAGTAAGTTTTTGTCTATCTCTTATGGGATAACCGTTATTCAAAGGTTTAACCCTTTAGTCATCCAGATTACAGGGTTCTTCAGGGGCTATTCCCAGAAAATTAAAAAAATACATTTTTTTTTTATGTTTATCTTTAATATACTGTATGTTAATCAAAATCGTTAGAGCCATTTTTGAGAAAAACACAATTTTCAGAATTTTTTCCATGTAAAGGGGCCATTCCCAGAAAATTAAAAAAATACATTTTTTTTATATTTATCTTAAGTATACCGTTTGTTAATCAAAATTGTTAGAGCCATTTTTCAGAAAAACAAAATTTTCAAAAATTTTTCCATGTGAAGGGTAGTTTGAGATAGGAGGATTTTCTTGAAAATCTTCATGCCACATCTTTGGAAGATACTGAACCTAAATACAAAGTTTGGTATTTAACAGTCTTTTCGTTTTTGAGCACACACTCATATGGACCGTTTTCTAAAAATGCTTTTTTTGGACTAAGGGGATCCCAAAACATATATTTCCAGTAAAATCTCGTCATTAAATTTTTGGGTGGAATACAATACCTTCTCTATCCACTATGACATTGTACATATGGGGCTAGAGAAAGTAGTAAATGAATTTAATACAAGTATACACTTTTTCTAAAAATTCCTTTGGGGGAGGGGGATTGAAAGATCCTCAAAAGATGTAATTTTGGTGAAATTTTGATATCAAATTTATGAGTGGAAGTTATAGCTTCTCTACCTAATGTAGGTGCAAGAGAAAATAAAAACTAACGAACAGTTGATAAATAAGGTTTAAAAGACTGCTCATCACTAACCTATTAAATGCAATCCTGTAGAGACGAGCTAATCTGGATTCAAGTACTGCAGTAGAAGGCTCAGGCAGCGAAGCATTGATGTTCAAGACAGTGACCAACCAGAATTGTTTCTCTGGTATGCTGATGGGTCTTGTGACTACAGGTGGAGGCCATGGAGGTCTCACTGTTGGTGATGGCAGCAACACTGTTGGAGTGGGTCTGATTGTTTCACTCCATGAGGGTATTAAGTCAGAGGAACACAGTTCTGCAGAAGACTTAATGTGTGGTGTATGTGAGGGGTGCTCCTGTACAAGAGTAGTGGTGTATAATGGTGTTGGAAACACTGTTGTGAGCACTGTGGTTGTACGTATCACCGTTGTTGTACGCCATGTTGATGCATGGCCTCGTCCTCCATCATCTTCCTGGCCATCTCCAGATCCAGACCAAAGAAAATCTTCCAAACGATAAGATCTCCTCAGTGGCCATTCGTCTTCTATGTAAATATTTTCTTTATGAAACAGGGAGATAAAAATCATTGTTATAGAAAGTAACAATAAATTGCATTTATTTCCATCACATGCTTTTTTAAAGTTTATAGCCAGAAATATTGATTTAGAGTTCAGCAAAACAAGAGTAAAGCAATACATTGAATGACAAACAATCTGATGCATTACATTCATATGACTTTCTCTACCCACAGTTGTTTAAAAACTTACTTTTCAGTATGCTTCATATTAATTAACATAAACATTTGGTAATATTATATCATTACACCTTTCCTTGTAGGTAAAAAAAATACAAAATATAATACTATTACAAAAATAGTAGTCCTATCTTTTTTTATTTCTCTCTCTCCAGCCCGTATGTACATATAATGTACATGCTAGTATTCCACCCAGAAATTCAATGTCGAAATTTCACCGGAAATATATGTTATGGGTTCCCCTGAGTCCGAAAAAAAGCATTTTTAGAAACAGCTCTGTGTGTATGTGTGCGTCTATAGACAGCATAGCTCAAAAATGAAAAGACAGCATCTTTCAAGGATGAGACATGAGGATTTTCAAGAAAATCCCCGCATCACAAAATACCCTTTACATGGAAAAATGTTTGAAAATTATATTTTTCTCAAAAATGGCTCTAACAACTTTTAATAAAATACTGTATATTAAAGATATTTGCATTACAAATAAAACATATATTTTAAATTTTCTGGAAATAGTTTCTGAAGACCTCTTTATTCTGGGTGAGTACTACAGAATTTTTCATAACGGTTAAACAGAAGTTAAGACAAAAACTCACTACTCAAAGGATGTAGACCTCTTTTTTTTTTTTTTTTTGGTAGTGTTTAACGCCCACTTTTACTGCTCTGGCACCCAGGCGATGACACTCGTGATACATGAAGATGGAGCCCAGATGGAATGTGATGACGGGGGACACGGAGAACCCGGAGAAAACCCACCCCTGCGCGCTTTGTCCACCACAAATCTCACGTGCTGTCGCTTGGGATCAAACCCAGGCCGTCTAGGTGAGAGGCGAGTGGTCTGACCACTCGGCCACGGTGGGGCCGTAGATCTCGTTGAAACTCATCCAGAATGAACAGGTCTTCAGAAGATTTTGACAATCAAAATTGTCAAAAAAAAATTTTTTCATCAAAATGTTGGTTTGTTGGGGGGTTTTCTTGAAAATCTTTGTGTCGCATCCTTGGAAGATACCAAACTTAAATACCAAGTTTGTTCTTTAGTGGTCTTTTAGTTTGTGAGCTATTCTGTCCACACGCACACATGGACCTTTTTCTAAAAATGCCTTTTTTGGACTCAGGGGAGCTCAAAACATATATTTCTATTGAAATCTCAACATCGAATTTTTGGGTGCAATACAACACATGTTCTATATACATAGTACATGTAAAGAAAGTAAAAATCTAATGTGTTCCATTCAAATGACTTCCTCTATCTAATCTGTAACAAATTATTCTTGAAAAAGCATATTCTTCTATCTACTCCATGCCAAATGAGATAAACGCTGTAATAAATGGTCTTATTACTTAGTTCCTTATAAGTAGAAGGGAAACACTAGGATAAAGTGATTGTCAAATATTTTAGAAGCTGGTTGCTATGTGAAACAATTAAAATTCAGTTCTCTTTTTATGGCCAGAAATAAAAGAAATGGAGTGGCAAATGTCTATGTGAGAACAACTGAAACCAATAACAAGGAATATCTCGGAAAGTGCTTGCTCCAAAAAATACATTATATGATATAATTTATGTGTTTTAACAAGATCTACACTTTTTGTACAGTAAGATGTTGTCTATCTCTTACAGTTTACCAATTATGCAAATATTGTTCAGAATGAAGAAGACTTCAGAGGTTCTTCCCAGGAAATTTAAGATGTACATTTTATTTCTCATGTAAGTATCTTTAATATACGACATTTTAATCAAAATTGATAGAGCTATTTTTGAGAAAATCACGTTTCGATAATTTTTCCATGTAAACAGTAATTTGGGGTGGGGACATTTTCTTAAAAATGTTCCTGTCGCGTCCTTGTTAGATACTAAACATAAATACCAAATTTCATATTTAACTGACTTTACATTTTTAAGTTATTTTGTCACACACACACACACACACACACACACACACACACACACACACACACACACACACACACACTAACCGTTTTCTAAAATGCTTTTTTTTTTATTCAGGGAGAATCAAAACATGTATTTTCAGTGAAATTTCACTATCGAATTTTTGGGTGGAATGCAATACCTTGTCTAACATGTACATTGTACATACTAGAGAAAATAAAATGTGCTATGACAAATATGTTTTAACTTAACAAGATCTACATCTTTTGTAGTAAATATTTGTCTGTCTCTTACAGCTTACCAGATATGCAAAATTCATCCAGAATGAAGAGGCATCCCAAAAATTCAATATAGACATTTTATTTGTGATGTAAATATCTTTAAAGTAGGAACCTTATTTTAATCAAAATCATTAGAGCCATCTTTGAGAAAAACAGAACTTTCAAAAAACTTTCCATGTTAAGGGGAACTTTGGGGTGGGGGGATTTTCTTGAAAACCTTCGTGTTGCATCCGTGGTACAAATTAAACTTTAAATTTGGTATATATAACGGCTTTTTCATGTTTTAGCTATACTCTCTCCACAAACACAAACACACATACACGCGCGGGCTCTTTTGGACTCAGGGGACCTCAAAACATCTGGTGAAATCTTTGTATCTTATTTAGGGTGGAATACAATACCTTCTCTATACACTGTGCATATAGTATGTTTAGAGAAAGTAATAAGCATGCATTTTCGTAATACCGGACCTATACACCTTAACAATGCCTGGATGTAACAATTAAAAGATGACAAATCAGAATCCAGGCACTTATTACTTTCTAGGCTGAGAGAAGATGTTCCGCAGCAAGTTAGCGAAAGCCATAAAAATAATTAAGACTGTATTAAAACTTTTCCCCCTGTCACGCAATACTTAGCTCTAATCCTTAGTCTCAGAAATATCTATGAAGATACGCCCATTTTCATAAATCATGTGCATACTTCCGCGTTCCATCCGGTGCCATCTGATTCCACGGAAATGACGTTGGAAGAGGAAGAGACCGTGACATTACTGCCTCCTGTCACAAAACGAAAACAGGTCATGCCTCTCGGTTTAACCACATACATTTTTTTACGTAAAGAATGGTGGAATCGGAGAAAAATGTTCCTTATATTTGCGAAGATATGAAGCGAATCGATCTTTCTCGTCAATAAAGTAGCATATAGAACACGATATGGACCTTGAATAATATTGTCGTTTCTCTGGCGAACTTCTCTGGTGACGCAGTTTTTGAACTTCAGCTTATTTAAAAATAAATCCTATCGTTAATCAGAGTAACAGTATTGTTCCATGGCTTAAAACGTCAAGACTCGTAGATAAGATCTGTTTGTATTTTCGAGATTTGGGTTTTACCTATCATTTCTAAAAGAGATTCTCTCCGAACTGTGAGTACGGCAACTATAGTAACTTAGACCACTTTCTCTTTAGATGGGTCAATCACAATGCTCAAAATCGTCAAATTAATTACAGTCACTGTCAAAATAGGTCTTCTGATCCTATCAAAATTAGTACTATTACTACGTTTTTACTTATCTACATGCATGTATGCACAGTGTATAGAGAAGGTGTATTGCACCCAAAAATTCTATACCGAGATTTCACCGGAAATATATGTTTTGAGACCCCCTGAATAAAAAAAAAAAGCATTTTTAGAAAAATGTCCGTGTGTGTGTCTGTTAGTCTATATGTGTTGGGGGGGGGGGAGAAAGTTCGATAAATACCAATCTTAGTAATTAAGTTCAGTATTTTCCAAGGATGCGACACGAAATTTTCAATAAAATCCCCCACCCCCAACTACCCTTTACATGGACAAATTTTTGAAAGTTTTGATTTTCTCAAAAATGGCTCTACCAATTTTGATTAAAATATCGTATATTAAAGATATTTACATGACAAATAAAATATACATCTTGAATTTTCTCGGAATAGCCTCTGAAGACATCTATTCTAGATGACCTTTTCAGAATTTTGCATAACCGGTAAACCGTAGGAGATAGACAAAAACTTACTTAATAGAAAATGTAAATCTCGTTAAAACCCACAATTTATGTTGTATACTTTTTTTCGTGGAGTTGATCATTTTTAAGATATTCCTTGTTATTGGTTACAGCTTTAAAATATGTATTTATAGTTTTCTCAATCGGGAATTTGTCAATTCCTGTCCATACAAACAAAAGAACTTTAGTCACATAACAACCAGTTTTTGACTATCACTTTAACCTATGATACTCCCTTATTTCCCTTCTACTTACATGGAAACAAGTAATAAGACAATTTCTGCCATTTTTTCCTCGATTAGTATGAAGTAAATAGAAGAATAAGCTTTTTAACAATAATTTGTAGCAGAAATGTAGAGAAAGTCATATGAATAGAACACATCAGATTTTATTTAAATGTTAAATTGCACACCCTTTGCCCCTTTGCATCGCGGTTAAGAGGAAATATATTATGTATTACAATCTCGTAAATTGTTATACCCACTATTGTTTATTACGATACTTTCTCCACTATGCACGTACAGTAAGTAGAGGAAAGGTGTCGATATTTCACCAGAAATACATATTTTGAGGCCTGCTGAACTCAAAATTGCATTTTAGATAAGCGTCTACACCGAGCGGGATGGCTCAGGCGGTTTCGTCAGTGGCCCGCATTCGGGAGGTTTTGGGTTCGCTACCCGTGGGCCAGACTTCCTACCATGTTTTTTTTTTTCTGGGGTTTTCTCGAATCTCCAGGCAAATAATGGGTAGGTTTCTTTCATCTCCAAATTCCTGTCTCCCCTAAGTCGTTCCCATTATTATTTCATTCATTCTTCAGCTTGTTGGTTTCTTTCAGGATTGAAGGTGACAATAATGGTGCTCGGTACGGCGTGGCAGAGAAAAAGGATGCTCAAAGTGACCATCTCCGTCTCCCGGTTTCGGCTGGTTGCTGAATGAGGATTTTTATATATATTCAAGAATGAGGTTCAGAATTGCACATATATCTGCTCGCTTTCCTACAGAAACATTTCTAAAAGAGACTCTCCACTCTCGTGGCTATTGAAGTAATGACTGAGATAGATTTTTATAGTGTTTAACGCCGGCTTTTACTACTCAGGCACCGGAGGTGATGACACTGATGACACATGGAATGAAGATGGAGCACCGGTGGAATGTGATGGCGGAGGAAACCGGAGAAAACCCACCCCTGCGCCGCTTTGTCCACCACAAATCTCACATACGGTCGCTTGGGATCGAACCGGGCTACCTAGGTGAGAGGCAAGTGGTCTAACCACTCGGCCACGGCGCGGCCAATGAGATAGACCGACTACGGCGCGAAATGAATCGGTTGTCTCTTCTAAATCAGTCATGCATGGCTCGCTGAAGTAAAATTAAAGTCATCTAGTACATTAAAACAAACAAATTGCTCGATAAATTCGTGGATTAGAGAACTACATTATCAAGCTATTCAATGTTTCTCACCACCATTTGGAATTCGTTTATATATCTACGTGTTTTATGCAGCTGCACTCTGCTGCTTCTGCATATGTATCTTTTGTGTGTAACTTTTAAGAATTATTACTTCTTAGACTATCTTAGACGATATTGCCTAAGGCAGGATGTAAATAAATAAAAAACAAACAAATAAATAAAATGATTTAGCAGAACAAAATCTGGATTTTCAGACACGATATGTAAAGTACAAAAATAAAATAAGCGTGAAATTAGGTACCTGTATTCCTCTTTAGTAAACTATATTCAAGACAGTTAAGCAAACATGTTCAATCAGTATTTGTGGTATATTTGAGTACGATAGATAAGATAGGTATTTAATATGAGCACCAAAGAAGTCTGAGCTTCCTGAAATAATTTATAAACAAAACTAAAATTAGAATCGATTATTGCTTAATGTTCTTTATGTTTTAACAAGTTTGCAACATTCCTTTTAAGCACCTGTGGGGCTGTGTCTCAGTCTGAAATTACACATTTGAAAAACTAAGTTAATCGAGAATCGGTACTTTTTGTTTCTTTTTTTTTTTTTTCTTTTTTTAATTTAAGAAAAATTATAATATTGAATCTAATATTTTAGCACTGCATTCTAATGCCAATGAATAAGTACAAAATAGTTATAAGAATGAAATTAGTATTCTCATTACATTTGTCAGATGAGAAGGGAAACATTCTCATGGAAACAATTTTTTGCAAAATGCACGAGTATAGTCTGCGGTATTTCGATGGCACAATTTTGTCACGTCTCAGAGCAGCTAACGACTTACTCGGCAACTCTGGTTTATGCATTGGAAACGTAAAATAAATTGGCATTTACTTAGTGACCGAGGAAATCCAGAATAAACCGAATGAATTTTGAACACAAATCACAAATGCTACAATTTATTCTTATTGATGGAAAGTGATATCGGAATCATTTTTCCGGTGATTTGTACATTTATGCAGCATAGGTGTACGCCATGTTAATTATTTAACCCTAATACCTTTAAACGATCTCACTTTTAAAGCCTTTAAAGCGTACTAAACATATGGCAAAAAGCACGCTTGCCCTTCTGCTGCCTATGCGCGAGAGGTTTCAATTAGGGACAGCAACACCAGCGCCAATGGTACGTCTAGGTTATATAATTTCAAGGTCTTTGGATCGGAATGAGATCGGATCGAAATATGTTGGCTGGAAACACCTTCGTGTTCAAATCGTTTTGAATATGGTAAATAAAGTCTTCTGCTACACTCGTGCGCGCGGTAGTTACATGTTAATTTGGGGGGGGGGGGGGACGTTCTGTGGTAGGTTATAACAGAATCACTTTTATGGTTTCTATAGTGTGTAATACATTTCAAATATAATTATGTAACTTCAAAACCTGCTAGTAAATCACAAATAGCAATTATATGTTTAACAGGTTCACCAACAAGTTCCATGTTGACAACATAAATGGATGAAGAAAATTATTTTCGAAGCTTGCGAATTCAAAACGAACTCAATTTGTATTGAATTTAATACATGAAAGGCGGATCACATTGAGATGAAATTGGACTCAAATTGATTTCAATTCCCCATGGAAACAGGTGACAGTAAGCAGTTTGTTAGGTCGGTTGCTGTTGAATTTCATTTTATGCATGAGCTGTGAAGTTTATTTAAATATTTAGGTGACAATTCTGTCTGATAATACTGTTAATAATCATTGTATTTATAAATATTATAATCTATTGCAATTTGTGAATATTAGTGTTTTTGTTTTATATTAAAATTAAACTGATATATACTTTGACTTGCATGAATGTGTCAAATGAAGTTTTTAGTATTTAGCAATGAACACAAGGTCTGTAAAGCTTGAAACTTTGATATATTACACTCTAGTAAATAATTGTAAATTTTTGCATTGGAAATTTTATAACATATTTGTAAATATGTAATGTAATTTGTTGACGTTTATAAAGAGTACATAATACAATAATCATATTTTAGTTTTATATAATTACTAGTAGTAACTATTATGTCTATAATTAGAAAACTATCAGTTGATATTACATCAGTGTTACATATAATGAAATTATATTTATTTAAAAATTTTAACACTAATTTTTTAAACTCCCTGTTTTTATTTGCATGCAACAAAAAAAAAAAAAAAAAAAAAAAAAAAGGAAGCACATATGCTTTTATAGAGCACATTAAGTATAATGCAGTGGCGTACAGTCCTCAAAAGCAAATGATGTGATTATACTCGTATGTCTATTCTGTTGTTTTGTAACCCATGTTTTTAGCACTAGGGCTTTATACTTTGTTTTTTTTTTCATAGTACATAAACATATTATACATGTATATGCCTTGACAAGTTCTATGTTCAGTGGCTTCCTGGCCTAAACAAACCTACAGAATGCTTTCTAGTCTAATCTAATATAATAGATATAAATTAAGAGTAGTTTATACGGAGATTCATTTAAAATGGTATGAATTTTAGGCTAGTTTCCTAAAATGCCCGCTAAATACCAGAATGCAAAGTAGAAAAATCTTATGTTACACTCACATGGCTTTCTCTAGCTTTTCTACAAACTTCTTACATAAGATTATTCTTTTTCCTATACCATGCTAATCGAGATAAACATTGGCAGAATGTTCTTATTACTTGTTCCCTCCCTTATAAGTAGAAGGGAGCTAAAGGAATACACTAGGCTAAAGCGATAGTCAAATTTTTTAAAGCTGTCGTTATGCGATTGTCATTGCAATTCACCAATTACCCCCACAACAAAAATGTAAAAGACAAATTGTGTGTTTGGACGAAATCTACATTTTTTGTGCAGTAGGTTTTTGTCTATCTCTTACGGTTTAGCAGTTGAGCAAAATTCGGCAAATTTCATTCAGAATGAAGAGATCTTCGAGGCCATTCCCAGAAAATTCAACATATACATTTTATTTGGGATCTAAATACCTATAAGGTATTTTGATAAAAAATTGTTAGAGCCATATTTGAGAAAATCAAAATTGTCTAAAATTTTTATATAAAGGGTAGTTTGTGAGAGGGAGATTTTGTTGAAAATTTTCTTGTCGCATCCTTGGAAGATACTAAACCTAAACACCAAGTATTTAAGTCTTTTCGTTTTTGAGTTATAATATCCATACACACGGACCTTTTTCTAAAAATGCTTTTTTCGGACTCAGGGGACCCCAAAACATATATTTCCGGTGAAATCTCCACATAGAATTTTTTTGGTGGAATTGTATGTACATCAGGCTAGAGAAAGTAAAACTATTGTGAACACACTCGCTTCCTTTAAAATCATATTTGATATGTTGTGCTGATACTTATACATTGCATTCTTTAAGAGTTAGCATCTGCCTTTATGTCATTGATTTCTATTCCATCTTGTATCTTCCTCATCATTATTGTTGCGTTTATCATTCCTATTTTAGGGGAATTGTACTATTTGATTGCACAAAATGAAAGCAACATTAGCTGCGGCTTTTATGTCTCTGAACATCCAGTTCGCTGTTTATGTACATGTACATAAATCAAAAGATGATCTTCTTTAGAAAATTATTCTCTTTTTTTATTTCCTATTGATAGGTCAAAACGACCCTCTGTAAATCACGGAAATTGGACATGCGTCAATAATAGTAAAATGAAAAAACAATTTCCAAATGGCAGTCCATCTTTCCGCTGCTTTTATGTTTTCATTGTTAAATTTGATTCGATATATATATATATATATATATATATATATATATACTATGAAAAGAATGTGAAACAAAAATAAGAAACAACTAAAATATAATATTACGTTTATTTATTTATTAAGGAAGACAAAAGAGATCCAAATTTGGTTTATTTAAGGGAGATGTATGAGGTCAATCAAAGTTCACAATTAAAAAGAGTAAATAAAAAAGGACCAAAGGTCCTAAGCAATCTATAGAATATCTCAATAAAATCTATGATTAAATTATTAGACTAAATGGGTTTTGAACTTTAAAGTGTTCCAGCCGGCGCAATGCCATGTCCCCTTTTGGCTACACTGTTTTGTTTTTTCATCCTCTATGCATTTAATTATTATTTTTACAAATTTGCGCGTTCACACCACAGGCATGCTCTGGCTCTCCCTAACCGGGATTCGAACGTGGGACCTCTTGAATAAGAAGCGGGCGGATTGTTTCAAGCCGCAAGCATGGCTTTTTTGGTTATGTAGAATTACATATATGAAATAAAGTTTAACATGTGGCACGTGCTTCATTTTTTTACTCGTTTTACGAAACTTACAGTTTTCAACCTTCCTTTAAGATACATTGTATTAAAAAAACCATTAGATAGAAAATAATTACATTTTCCACTTTTCTATCGTTTAATAAAGAAAAACTCCCTACGAACATGTAGTTTTATATGCATATTTATAGTATTTCCTCTGGAGACAACAGTGATAGTTCTTGAAAATTAATAGTATTAATGTTTTACTATTTTCTTAAACAGTAAAAAATAGTTATTTATGATGCAAGAGCGTAAAGTTATGGTTTTTGATTCGAACGGGAATATTGTGAAACTCGACTGCATCTCGTTTCACAATCTGCGAGAGTCAAAATGAAAGTTTACGCTCGCGTATCATACAATATTTTTTCTACGAGAATTTTCTGATATTAAAAGAAAAGTAACGAAAGAGAAATAAATTTGAGATTAAGTTTGAGCCATGCACCAAGAATATATTTGTTTCGCAGCATTATCACAGGTGGTAAATTCGATTCTGCTTCTTTCGCAGTTCTAAGGATATCATAATTTTCAAACGCTGCCTTTTCTCAAAATACATCAAGAACAACCATAATATTGGTTTGTCACGGCCAGCTATAACTGATGTATACACACTAATATAGTGAATTATTTTGGCGAGCATAAAATTGGAACAAAAATATTTTACGCTTACTTTAAAAAAAGGTAGGTGTGTGTGTATGAACACGAAAACTCAAAAAACGAAAAGTCGGTTAAATTCCAAACTTGATATTTAAGTTCAGTATCTTACAAGGATGCGACTCATAGAAAAATTTTCGAAAATTTTAATTTTCTCAAAAATGGCTTTAACGATTTTGATTAAAATGCCGTATTTTATATTAATAACAATCATACTAAAATAAAATGTATATCTTTAATTTTCTGGGAATAGCTTTTGAAGTCCTCTTCATTCTGAATGATTTCTGTATAATGAGTAAACCGGAAGAGATAAAAAAGCTACCACACAAAAAAATGTATAGATCGTAAATCACGCAATTTATGTCATATACAAGTTTTTGTGAAGTTGGCCATTTCCGAGATATTCCTTGTTATTGGTTTCAATTTTAAAATCGTAAGCGTTCTCTTCCCGAAATGTCAACTCCATGAAAAAAGAGCGCATTTCAATCTCATAACAACCAGTTTTTAAAAGAGATGACTATAGCTCTAGCCTGATATATTCCGTCATTTTCTCCTACTTTTACGGGACTAAGTAAAAATACAATTTCTGCTAATGTTTATCACAATTAGCAGGAAGTAGATAGAATAATATTGTGTAAGAATAGTTAATTTGCAGAATAGGTAGTGAACGTCAAGTGAATGGAACACATCAGATTGCTTTATTCAGAAACACTCAAAACATGTAGATATTTCCGGTGAAATCTCAGCTTGGAATTTTTCAGCGGGAATATCCTATCTACTATGTACGTACAGATAATCCAGGTGGCTCAGGTGTTACGTCTGAGACTGGCATTCGGAGGTTGTGTTATCGAATACCGCGGCCGTCCTCTCTGAGTCATGGATTTTTTTCGAGTTTTTTTCCGGGTCACTAGGCAAATGCTGGTAGCTTTTTTTCATTCCCCCGAAATTCCTGTCTCTTCATTTCATTTCCATTTCATCCAGCCGGTCTCTTTCAGGGTTATATGTGTAAGCGATGACTGCGGTGGTGGCGCCCTTCAGTGGTGGTGACTGCACTTTGGAACTACAGCTCTTGGTGGCGGGATAGAGTTGGAGTTCGGTCAGTTCTGGGGAGCGGCTTCCTCGTGTTGAGATAAAGAGCTGCTTGGGACTATATTAGGGAGCCTCCACGGTAGCTCTTTCCCCGCCGTCCGGTTTCGGCCGCCCATAATCATTACTCTCATCTCATTCTGTCTTCCTGGAGTCTGACGTACAATAAGCCAATGGCTGCAGTGTGGAATCCCCTCCGGAATCACACACACACGCACATAGCATTTGTAGAGAAAGTAAATAAAAAGTTAACACAAAATCTGAAGCACTTTTGCAATGGGAAAAACAAAATGCGGTTGGGACTAAAGTTTACTCATTTACACCGGTTCTTTAATGTTTAGGCAACTTTTGAGAGCCAGAAACAGCTTTAAACTAATGCTTGAAGAAGCATGTCATACAAATTGCAGTGTACCTACTAATACTTCGTGCAAAGACATTTTGTTCCTTTAAACTTCTACAACGACGAAAACGTTACCACACACACACGTAAGTGTCTCTGGTGTCTTTAAGAGCAGTCATTTATTCTAAATGAAATCTGAACTAGCCACTACAATTTTGTGAAGTGGTATTAAAACGGAGAACCTATTGAGGTAGCGTGACGTGACATCACAGGCAAGTGACATGCAAAATCTGCCAGACACGCTCATCGAAGACTGGAAAAATAGGAACATGGTAAACAAGACTGGGCAGAAAACAAACATTATTAATCATCGTGGAAAAATCTTATGTATTCAAATCGCAAGACTTTCTCTACCTGTTCCACAAACTAACAATTCTTACAAAATGTAATTCTTCTGTTTCATGCTACTCAAGAAAAAGTTTAGCAGAACTGGTCTTATTACTTAGTTCTTTATTAGTAGAAGGGGAACAAGAAATGTACTAGTCTAAAGGTAAATATTTATACGATTGACTTTGAAATTCCGTTCTCTGTGTATGGCTAGGAGTAAAACAAAAGAAACCCGGCTGAAACATTTTATTAAAATAAGGAATATTTCGGCTAACATTAAATCTACAAAAATTATATGACATAGATTGTGTTTTAACGAGATCTACATTTTTGTGTAATAAGCTTTGTCTATCTCTTACGGTGCACCAGTTATATAAAAGTCTAGAATGAAGAAGACTTCAGAGTATTTTACCAGAAAACACTCTTTATTTAACTCCATGGTACGACAGCTCACGGGGAACCTTGGCCTACCGCCCGGCCGCTGCGTCCCCCATCTCGGTCCACTACAGACGTCATGGATGGGGTGCAGTATTGGAGGGTGAGACGTGGTCAGCGCCTCGAGTCCCCCCGGCCGGTTAATGCGGTCCTCATGACCTGGAGCCGCTACTTCTCCATCAAGTAGCTCCTCAATTGGCCCCCCAGGGACCTTACGAGGCTAAGTGCAACCCGGGCCAGGTCTCCCAGCGGGGGAAAAATCCCCACGCCGGTACTGGGGATCGAACCCAGGTCTCCCGCTTGGTAAGCAGCAACGCTACCACCGCGCTAAGGAGACGACCCACTCTTTATTTACCATTTAAAAATATGGAATGTATATGTATATGGAATTTTAATCAAAATCGTTACAGCCATTTTTGAGAAAATTAACATTTTCGAAATTTATTCCATGTAAAGGGTAGTTTGGGATGGGGGGATTATCCTCAAAATCTTCGTGTCGCACCCATGGGAGATACTAAGCCAAGTTTGATATTTTATCGACCTTTCGTTTTGAGTTATCGTGTTCACATACACACGCGCGCGCGCGCGCGCGGATGCTTTTTCTATATTCGCGGGAACCTAAAACGTGTATTTGCAGTATAATCTTGGTTTAGAATTTTTTGGTAGAATGCAATACCTTCTCTACCTATGTACGAAGTAGAGAAAGTAAAAATGTAGAGCTTATTAAAATTTTCAATTTGTGTCTCTTTTGTTGTTTTATTTAGCCATTTCGAAGTATTACTTTCGCAACTATAAGTGTGGCATTTGATGAAAAAATCTGATGTGTTCCATTCACATGGCTTTCTCTACAACTCTGCAACAAATTATTGTTAAAAAGCTTATGCTTCTATTTACTTCATGCTAATCGAGAAAAAAATTAACAGAAATAGTTTTATTGCTTGCTTCCTTGTAAGTGGAGGCGAAATAAGGGAGTACCATACATTAAAGTGATAGTCAAAAGCTGCTTGCTATGTGACTGAAGTTCCTTTGTTTGTATGGACAGGACTTAACAAATTTCTGTATGAGAAAAGTAAGTTTTTCAAAGCTGAAACCAAAAATAAGGAATATCTAAAAAACGATCAATTCTGCGAAAAAAATGTATATAACATTAATTGTGTGTTTCAACGTGCTATACATTTTTTGTGTAGTAAGTTTTTGTCCATCTCTTACGGTTGCAAAATTCCGTGAAATGCATCCAAAATAAAGTAGTCTTCAGAGGCTATTCCCAGAAAATTCAAGATATACATACTATTTGACAGGTAAATATCTATAATATGTGACATTTCAATCAAAATCGTTAGAGCCATTTTTGTGAAAATCAAAATTTTCGAAAAAAGTTTCATGTAAAGGGTAGTTGGGGGTGGGAGGATTTTCATGAAAATCTGCGTGTCGTATCTTTGGAAGATGCTAAACTTAAATACCAAGTTTGGTATTTTACCGACTTTTCGTTTTTGAGATATCGTGTTCACAGGCACACGGACACACACACACGGACCTTTCTCTGAAAATGTTTTTTTTTTTTATACAGGGGACCCTAAAACATATTTCCGGTGAAATCTCGGTTTCGAATTTTTGGGTGGAATGCAATACCTTCTCTATACACTATGTACATAGTACGTATAGAGAAAGTAAAATACACTAAAGTTTGCTGTTCTCTTTTTCCTTTCTTTCGCAAAACCATTTTGGTACGGCTTTTGGATTTATTCCTCCGTGCAACTTTAATCATTTGAATATGTCTCCATATTTTTTATGTATTGCTTAGTTGGAAATTATATCTGGGTACATATACACCCTAAGTAAACAAGATTAGAACCATGGTGGCGGACGACCGCTGGGTTCGATCACAGTTGGCCGCATGTGGACTTTTTAACGTCAAGCTTTTCTACAGGTTTTCTGAGCTCCTCGTCATTCATTTCACCACCTACTGCATCATTTTTCCTTTAATCCATTCCATCGTTATTTCACATCACCTTCCTCAGGCCCATACCAGGCATGGAGTAATACAAAGTTGTAGAGTGAAGAAAGTTGTATGAGTGTACATATTAAATATTCCATATTTAGACAAGTTTTACTTTTCTAGCATGTATGTACAATATGGATATTCGGTAGAAAAGGATATTGTATTCCTCTAAAAATTAGATATCAATATGTCAGCAAAAATTCATGTTTTGAGGATCTCTGAATAATAAATACCTTTTTTAGGAAAATGTCAGTTTGTATGTGTGAGTGTGTGTACAGCATAACTAAAAAACGAAATGTCAGTTAACTACTAAACTTGGTATTTAAGTTAAGTATCTTCCAAGGATGGGACGCGAAGATTTTCAAGAAAATCCCCCCAATCTAAACTACCCTTTACATGGAACATTTTTGACATGTTCGATGTTCTAAAAAGTGGCTCTTAGCGATTTTGATTAAAATACCGTTTATTAAAAATGTTTACATGGCAAATAATTTCTTGGGAATAGCCCCTGAAGCCTTCGTTCTGAATGACTTTTACATAGCTGGTAAATCATAAGAGATCGACAAAAGCTTATTACACAAAAAATGTAGCTCTGTAAACACTCAATTTGTCATATATTAACATTTTTTGTGCTAACCATTTAAGAGATACTCCCTGTTATTGGTTTCATAAACGGCCGGCATTCGATCCCAAGCGACCGCAATTGAGATCCGTGGTGGAAAAAGTGGCACAGGGGCGGGTTTTCTCCGGGTTCTGCTATTTCTTCACCATCTATTCCACTGGTGCTCCGTCTTCATTTCATGCGGTATCTTAAGTATTAAATGCGGGCGTTAAACACTGCCCAAAAATATTGGTTTCAGTTTTAAAATACTTAAACTTTCCTTAAACGGGAAGCCTTCATGCGTTTCATCTCTATTTTGTTTTACTCCTGGCCATGGAAAGAGAAGCTAAATTCTATGACAATCGCATAGCGACAGTTTTTAAAATACTTGACTCTCGCGTTAGTCTAATGCATTCTTTTATTTCTCTTCTACTTATAAGAAACTTAGGTAATAGGACTATTTCTGGAAGGTTTATCTTTAATGTAGATAAAAGAGTATACTTTGTAAGAAAAGTTTGTTGTACAACAGATAGAGGCAGTTGTTTGAATGAACATGTCCGATTTTTTTTCTCGAAATATGCGCCATGTCTCCTATATAAAAATTAACATAGTAGGCGGAGTGTCGTCAACACATTTTTTATTTTGTTATAAAATCCAAAAGGTAAAACGGTAAGATAGTGCCTAAAACAATAATTACACTACAGAATAGTTCACTCTCTTTCTCTATTGACAATAAAACAATCTCCCTTGAGAGGTGTTAGTTGTGAAAGCTTTTAAACATGCGAACAAGAAAAGATCAAAACTTCCTTCTAGTGGATCAATGCGTCCAGTCACGTGATAGTGTGTGACGTCACGGCCGCGTACTTGTGCATATAATAAACTTCCGGATAGTGTATGTTCCCCCAGCAAAGGTTTACCGCAAATTAGGAAAACACGCAGGTTGGGGAATTGGCAATGTTGAGGTCAGGTGCATTAACCTCACGCGGAGCGCAACATATTCAAATGTGTATCAAAATGACATCTGTACCAAACTATAGGCAGTAAGGTATACGAATTTTCAATAATATAACACGGTACTAGTTATTTCATTGAATTTGCTAAATGAGCAAATTATTGCGTTATATTTCTAGTTTTATATGAAGGTCAAAACATTACACGCAGCGATTCCCAAACTATTCGTATTCATTTTGAAAAATCTGATGTATTCCATTCACTTCACTTTCTACATCTGTAGAGAACAGATTATTGTAACAAATTATTGTTAATACGCTTATTCTTCTATGTACATCATGCTAATCGAGATAAACATTAGTAAAAATTGTCTTTATTACTTGGTCCCTTGTATGTAGAAGGGGAAAAAAATCTAATCTATTCCATTCACACGATGTCCTCTAGCTGTTCGGCAAACAACCCTTTTATTCAAAAGATTAATGTTGTCTACATCATGCTAATCAAGATAAACGTAAGCAGAAATAGTCTTATTACTAACTTCCTTGTAAGTAGAAGGGAAATGAGAAACTGCACAGGCTAAAGCGATAGTCAAGTCCTTTAAAAGCTGGTCGCTATGTGAAACAATTGAAATTCCAATCTCTTTGCTAGCCAGGAGTAAACAAACGAAAACCGAGAAGAAAGATGTCTTCCCTTTTGAGGAAATTGAAATCAATAATCCGGAATATCTCGAAAATGATTAAATCTACAAAAAAAAAAAAATATATGACATAAATTGTGTGTTTTAATGAGATCTACATATGTTTTTTGTGTAGTTAGTTTTTGTACAACTCTTACGGTTTGCCAGTTATACAAAATTCATCCAGAATGAAAAGGTCTTCAGAGGCTATTTCCGAAAATACAAGATATACATTTCGTTTGTCATAAAAATATCTTAAACGAAAGGTATTTTAATCAAAATCGTTAAGAGCCATTTTTGAGAAAATCAAAATTGTTGAAAATGTTCCATGTAAAGGATAGTTGGGGTAGAGGGATTTTTTTTTAAAACCTTCGTGTTGCATCTTTGGAAGATACTGAACTTAAACATCAAGTTTGGTATTTAACGGACTTTTTTAGCTATGCTCCCCACAGACAACACACACATGCACGCGCACAATCACACACACACACACACACAGAATGGAACACATCAAATTTTTTAATTAAGCTGCTTATATTTTATTATTTTTTTCTAATTTTTCATTTTTTTTTATTATTATTTAGGAAGTCTCAATACTTCCTCTGCTTTCTAGAGGTATGAATAGTAGAGAAAGTAATGCAAATTTGTTCCACTAAATTGACATAAAATAATTTTGTAAATACTACACAAATAAAATTTAAATATATCTTGAAATTTCCAAAAAATCAAATGCTTGAACTAATAGTATAATACTTCTGGAAATACGTCAGAACACCTAAACCGTAATATCGTTTATTCCTTTGAACATTAAGTATGAAAATGTTCTCGCAATTTATTTTGCTACTCAAATTTTATAGTGGAGACGAATACATTTGGAGTCTCTGTGTCTTTTAAAGATACATCAATAGCTCTATACTTTATCATCCAAAGTGTAATTTAGAGTTATAAAATATGACTCAATTTCTGTAATAAAAGAAGTATCGCTATAGGCATCCAACTGTTAGTAGTTTAGGAATAAATGCCACTGCATTAATCAGAAAAGTCCGGTGAATAAATCGAGTGAATGGCCGATAACCAAGATTATCAGATGGTTTAATTTATTTTCTTATAAATATGGTAATGTGGGCATAATAATTAAACGCATACAATAATATTCAGTTGTTTTTACTTTCTCTACACGTACTATGCACATAGTGTATAGTGAAGGTATTGTATTCCACCCAAAAATTCGATACCGAAATTTCACCGGAAATACATGTTTTGGGTCCCCCTGAATCCAATTTTTTTTTTTTTTTTTTTTTTTTTGCAAAAAGGTTCATGTGCATGTGTGTGTGCATAGCTCAAAAACAAAAAGACCGTTAAATACCAAACTTGCTATTTAAGTTTGGTATCTTCCAGGGATGCGACACAAAGATTTTCAAGAAAAACCCCCCACCTCCTACTACTCTTTACCTGGAACTTTCTCAAAAATTCCTTTAACGATTTTTGATTAAAATCTATTATATTTAAGATATTAACATACCAAATAAAAAGTATGTCTTGAATTTTCTGGGAATAGCCTCTGAAGACCTCTTTATTCTGGATGAAATTTGCTGGTTATTGCATAAATAGTAAACTATAAGAGATAGACAAAAACTAACAACGCAAAAAATGTAGATCTTGTTAAAACACAATTTATATCATATATATATATCCGTAGAGCTGGCTATTTTTGAGCTATTGCTTGTTTTTTGTTTCAGTTTTAAAATACTTAAAACTTTTCACATACGGAAATTTGTGAACTCCTGACAATGCATAGGAACGGATTTCTTACACACGGCAACCAGCTTTTAATATCGTTTTAGCCTAATGTGTTCCCTTATTTCCTTTCCGCTTACAAAAAAGCATTTCTGCTAATATTTATCTCGATTTGTATGTTAAATAAAAATGTTTGTGAATTATTAGCAATATAAAAGTTGGGTATAGCTTATGCATTCGATTTTAGTCTTTTTATGGGGGTTCATTTATAGAGCCCCCTCCAACTACCATGAGTATATCGTGGGCTTGTATGGGTATTTTACTGTTTAAGTTAGCAAGCTGCAGATATTTTGGCATGCGCATCCACTCTCACGTCTACACCATCAGACTCCATGGAGGGTAGAAAATATTCCTAATTTAAAAAAAAAAAAAATCCATGGAATCTTACCCGGAAGTTCCGGGTGAAAACGACCACGGAGGGAGTCGACTTTAGTTTTGGCATTTTACACAAGTTTGTATTGTTTTGTGCGACTCCCAGCAAGATGGCGTTCTAGGCAAATTGTCAGCTAATTGCTTCACCAACCCTTAAAGTATACGACTGGGTTTCTTTATATACAACAAGCTGCTGACGATGGTTAATTACAACTCAGTAAACAGTAATGTAGCTAATTACATTGCCATGTGATTAACCAGAAACGAAACGTAAAATGATCGTTCCTCTGGCTCGTACAGAAGATGAATGGCAGTGGAGATTTGTAAAGGCGTGTCTTATAACTACAAAATCGGTCAATGTCCCAGTCACAGGCCGGTACCACCAAGTGCGTGTGTCCCCCAACCCCAATGTTCGATCCACTTGCATAACTTTGAAGGTATACGCGTTTATTGCCATGCCAGGAGCTGGGGCAAAACTTGGCAATGGAGAAAATATTGCTGGATATCTGACTGAAGAGAGGTTAGGATCACTGGAGATAGAGGCATTTTCGTTTTAACCTCTTTTCCTTTTTCACTCCTTTATTGCTCATTTTCCTTAGAGGAGAAAATTGTATAATGGTAAATTGCGTTACATTCCAAATGCCACTCTGCCAGGCATACATTATGGCACCCACATACATCTACTTACTATTTCCCCTGCTGGAGAAATGTAGGTATTACTGAGCAGAATCGTAGCCAAGTGTGGCAGGGTAGGGTCCTTTCTCTCTAAAATGTTTCAGGCTCTTATAGTAGTGATGGGCACTTTCGAATGTATTACGATAGTGAAAAATTACTACCGAATAGTACGGGTTTTCATTTGGATTTAAAAACTGTTTATTTTCGCAAAGAGCTCGAAGCAGTAGCATAGTTAAGTTACTAAAATAAATAATTTTCATTTGGATTTAAAAGTACAGTGTAATAGGGAACCAATCCCTCATTTATAAAATACTTTAGTGAACGTTATTTTGAAATGTTAAAATACATTATTGCTTGTAGTTATTCTCGTGTGTGTGTGTGTGTGAGTGTGAACGTTACGGAGGAGTATTCCACACTGCAGCTTATTATACGTCAGACCGCTGGAGGAAGGATGAGATGAGTGTAATTTCAGCGGGCGGCCGACATCCGGACAGGGAGGGAGTGCCGCCGCGGAAGGTCCCTAAAAGTTCACAAGCAGTTCATTTCGAGGCGGGGAACGTCAGGAGCCCGTGGCTCAGTCCCGGATAGACCACCTGAGTCCGGGCTGCCGGTTCCTATGACCGCGTTCGCTAAAGTGTCTCGCTTTGGAGCTTTGTGACGCAGAGGATCATGGGTTCAAGTCCGCCTTGGGAATGGGTGTTTTTGTGTTATAAATGTGTATATGTGTGTATTAGAAGCAAAAAGCAAAAACGGTAACCAGATAGAAAAGCAAAGGAAATGTTAGGAAAATAGAAAAAAAGGGAATAAAGAAGAAAAAGAAAAAGGAATACAGCACCGGAGTCCCGACAAGACTTCAGAACTGTATTTTTGGAAAAGAAGAAGAAGAAGAAGAAGAAGAAGAAGAAGAAGAAGAAGAAGTCCACAGATAACCACAGCGGCATCCCGCCGTCGAGAGCTGTATTTCCAAGCGCAGTCGTCTCCATAGAATGTCGCCTTTGCCGCCTTCTCCGAAACAGACCGGTTGAGATAAAATGGAGGGACAGGGAGTTCACGGGGACGAAGAATCCTGCAATACATTCGTCTAGTGACCCGGGAAAACTCCCGAAAAGCCCATGGGTTAGAGAGGTCGGCCGCGGGGAACCGATCCCAGGATCTCCCGAATGCCAGTCCCAGACGAAACACCTGAGCCTCCTGACTCAGTATTTATTCTCTAGTACTTAAAGCGATAATTAATTCCATGAATATCGGAATGTGAAAGCACGCCGATTCACAAACAGATATAAAGCTGCACACACACACACGCACGCACACACACATATCTCAAAGTTATCTACGTTTTTCCGAATAATGTTCGTTTATGGTTAAATAATTTGAGTTTACGTTATATAGGTTATACCGTATGTTTTAATGCGTATTCATTTGAATTCACGTTAGCATGAATGCTAAAGATCATTCCCTTGCAAATATGGGGATATCTTGATTTAGTAATTAGTTTTTATTCTGTATTTGCGGTATTTGGACTTAGATTTGGCAAATGTTATATATCTTAAGCTTAACGTGCTGGTTGGTCATATCGAACGATGAATGAAATCGGTGAAATGATACTCAAATAATCTCGGGATCCATGGATCCAAGTTACTCGACATTCGTCTTCTCAGGATAAGGGAAAACCCCGAAAAAGAAGAAGAAGAAGGAGAAAAAAATTATCCGGGTAACTCACTTAAGCGAGAGACGCACTCGCGACCTGTTGAATGTGAGGCAGACACGCTACTCCTACACTACCTAGGCGGGCTAGTTATATTTTTGGTAACTTCAAATACCCGATAGTTAAGCGACTATCGAATAATTCGATAGTGCCCATCACTATCTCATAGAATTTAAATAGTCACGTTTTAGAATATATTCAGAGAGCTGTGCTTTTTATTTATTTATTTTTTTTTTTGCACGAAACCCTTCGATTTGGTTAATATCCCATTATGATAGATGTTTTTGGTACTTTTGGTCGGAGACAGCAATATCACAGAATTTTGAATTGTATGAAAATGTGGCTTGTTATTTGTGTTGCCCCCAAAACATAATTGAACATCTTGAATATTATAAGAGTGGAATATCATACAGTATGACCATTCATCAGGTTAAAATTACATGTTATGTTCAATTGAAGATTTAGTTCAGTAATGCATAGTAAATAAGGGAATTAAATCAGTTGATTAAAATTTCAAGACTTGGTCCCGCCTTTTCTACTGGATCTTCTCTCCTTTTCACCTCCCCCCCCCCATCGAAAAAATAAAAATAACAACAAAAAGCAGTTCGAAAAAAAAAAGTTTTTTATTTCCCTTACATTGAAACACGCACTATTTACACTCAAATTCAGTTTTCCTCACAGCAGAGTGTAAGGAAAGGGACTAATCAACCACAGGTTGTTGTTGTTATTATAAAAAAGTCAGAATTTGGTGACGAAACAGTTAATTTAAAATTATTGTCAGGCTCAATTGTAATGCACTTGTAAAAAAGAGAAACACAAGTTTATTTTTTAAGTTTATAACTATCTTATTTATTAATTATTGTTCTTAAGAATATCACCTCAAGTTTTAAGGTAAATAAACCTGAAATATAGATAGATTTCAGTTTTGTTTAATTGTTCTTTCTTTATAGGTTAAATTGACACATTAACGTGAACTTCAATGCGGCGGACAGAACCTGAACCATATATTTTCGGCTTTATGTAGATGCTCTATTTTTTAACTATCATTGCTGGTTTAGCAACCTTAATTCAACTTCGCTTATCCAATACTTGTTTCCTGGTAAACCTCCAAGGTGATCTCAATTGCTCCGATATTATGATATTGCAATTTTTAATTATGATTAAACATGGCATTCTTTTACTCAAAACTCTTGAGGTGCTTTACTGTTTATGCGATAAAATTGTAAGAAGTTTTTCTGGTAACGTTCTTCCATTGGGTACTGCTTTTTCTGTTTCATGCTGCAGATTTGTATAGGTAAGGAGTCAACGGTAGTCTCCTTTCATGGGCCTCTTGTGATCGTCCTATTCCGAGGCCTCATTATCTCCAGCAGGTTACTAACCTAACCCATGAACCCCAACTAGAAGGACTCAAGTTTGTTCTTCTTGTTAGCGTTTTCTTCCCATAAGTGGGTAGCCTTTACCGCGTCTTGCAGTACCGCAGCCTAGTTTTGGTTCTGTGGCGGGCACCTGCCATTTTTACTTTCTCTACACGTACTGTGTACATATTGTATAGAGAAGGTGTTGCACTCCACCCAAAAATTCAATACTTAGATTTCACCGGAAATATGTGTTTTAGGGTCCCCTGTATAAAAAAAAACATTTTTAGAAAAAGGTCCGTGTGTGTCCATGTGTCTGTGAACACGATAACTCAAAAACGAAAAGGTAAAATACCAAACTTGGTATTTCATGCTGCAGAGTATCTTCCAGGGTTGCGACAAAAAGACTTTGAGAAAATCCCCCCACCACAAACTACCCTTTAAATGGAAAAAAATTCGAAAATTTGGATTTTCTCAAGAATGGCTCTAACGATTTTGATTAAAATAACGTATATTAAACATGTTTGTTTATATGTCAAGTAAAAATTTATATATCTTGAATTTTCTGGGAATAACCTCTAAAGACCTCCTCTAAAGACCTCTTTATTTTGCTGAATTTTGTGTAACTGGTAAGCCATAAGAGATAGACAGAAACTTACCACACAAAGAATTAAAACACGTTAAAAGATACAATTTATGTGATATACTTTTTTTTTCGTGGAATTGATCATTTCTAAGATATTTCTTGTTATTTGATTCAGATTTAAAATAATTAAACTTTTCTCACACGGAAAGTTGTAAACTCCTGGCCCTGCATAGAAATGGATTTCAACTACATGGCAACCGGCTTTTTAAAGATTTGATATCGTTTTAGTCTAGTGTTTTCCTTTATTTACTTCTACTTACAAGGAAGCAAGTAATTAAGACAATTTCTGCTAATGTTTTACTCGATTTTCATAAAGTAGATAGAATATGTTTTTAACAATAATTTGTCACAGCGATGAGAGAAAGTCATCTAAATGGAACACATCCGACTTTTAAAATACTTAATTTATTAATACTAATATAGTATTTTTCTCGCTATCAGAAACACAGAAGCATAGCAATATTACAATAATGACATACAAGTTTTATCAAAATCGCTCAAAAATGTAATAGCACATTTTCTGAGAGTAATTGTGAAGTTTTAACCCCCGAACCACACTGCTTCTCTGTGCGTTTATATTTGCTGAACTTGTTTGACATGTAAGCTATGAATGTTTGTTACCGCTTTTTAGCTGGAAAATAACCGGATAGGTATGTTACTCAGGAGGAAAAAATACAAACCTGTTCTTATTATTGCAGTTTTCGTGATGTAATTTTATATGCCAAAATTATCCTTAATGTGGATATTCAAATGAAAAATACATATCTGCCTGACCCATTTTCGGTGATTTGGTTTTAGATGTAGCACAATTTATGCTACTTATAAGATATCCGGAAGGTCAAATACAGGTGATCTTTCATAAAAGGTTACAAAGTACAAAATAAAGATTTTTGTAATGTTATTTTAAAATCTCAAGGTAGACTTTAAAACCTCCAGATTTCCCACCCACTGCTAAGAAAAGTTTCCGCCAGAAAGGATAAAAAGGATCAAAAGTCACCAACGGCTGTCGTTAGCAACTCTGACCGGTATAACCAGAGTTAAAGTAAAACATACAAACACAAATGAAGAATGAATCAGTTGACGCTGAATCTAGGCACATTTCTGCTTCGGTTCTACTACAAGTACCTATATTACCACATTCAGTATCATGTTATAAAGCACTTCTATAGAACCTTCTTTAGATATATAGTTCATATAAGTACGACAAATTATATTTATTCATTCAATATTGATGTCGTAGTAAATGTCTTGGGTTTCTACTACTTAAGAAGGAATCCGTTATCACTGTAATCAAAATGAACAACCATCTCCAAAGTAAAGCAAGAACCTGCATTAAACAGTTAAGTTTAAGTCAGATAAATAATTATTCTTATTTAGTTGAAATCAAGTAAGAAGCACATTAATTGTAATAAATTTTAACTTTAATTACTTATAAACCTTTAAAAGGAACTTTTAAACCCAAATAAAAAAAAATAAAAAATTTAAAGATAAAGGTAAAAAGCTATTTCGTGCCGAATATATTAATGTGTCATATTTACACCAATGTAATATTACCCGCACTCATATATTATGTACGAGAAAGTAAAGTGTAGTACGAAGTACAAAATACAACACGTTACAAGAAGAACTGATCGTTGTGATGACGTGCAACATCCCTGCAGAGATTGCACCTATGAAGCACATAGTAGCTCAAGTGGTTACAACAGCATTTAACTTCATAGACAAAACCAAAATACCTCTGTTTGAATCCTAACAACAGCAGAGTAGACTGCTTCCGCGGTCGAGTGGTCAGCGACCTGACTTCTCACCCGAAGTCCCGGGTTCAATTCCCGTCTGGATTATTCCCTATCCTCCACAGAGCCTGGAAGTATGTATGTGAGAGTGAATGTGTGTGTGTGTGTGAGTGTGTGTGTTTGAGGAAAATAAAACGATTTAAACCGGTAAAAACCTACGGATAACGAACTGTTTCTAATGCGAAGGCTCCAATATGGCCTTAGATGTTAAAAGGGGTCATATAGATGAAAAAAAAAGTCTGATGTGTTTCATTCACATGACTTTCTCTACATCGTTGTAACAAATTATTGTTAAAAAGCTTATGCTTATATTTACTTCATGCTAAACGAGAAAAAAGTAGCAGAAATAGTCTTATTACTTGCTTCCTTATAAGAGGAAGCGAAATAAGGGTGTACCATAGGTTAAAGTGATAGTCAAAAACTAGTTGCTATGTGACTGAAGTTCCTCCTTTGACAGGAGTAGCCAAATTCCTGTATGAGAAACGTATAAGCTGAAACTAATAATAAGGAGTATCTAAAAAACGATCAACTCCACGAAAAAAATGTACATAATATAAATTGTGTGTTTTAATATAATCTACACTTTTTGTGTGGTAAGTCTTTGTCCATTTCTTACGGTTTAGCAGTTATACAAAATTCCATAAAATTCATCCAGAATAAAGTACATAGTCTTCAGAGGCTATCCCCAGAAAATTCAAGATATACATATATGTCAGGTAAATATCTTTAATATACGATATTTTAATCAAAATCGTTAGAGCCATTTTTGAGAAAATCAAAATTTTTGAAAAGAGTTCCATGTAAAGGATAGCTGGGGGTGGGGGTTTTCTTGAAAATCTTCGTGTCGCATCCTTGCAAGATACCAAACTTAAATACCAAGTTGGTATTTAATGGTCTTTTCGTTTTTGAGCTATACTGTCCACAGACACACACACGGACGTTTTTCCAGAAATGATTTTTTTTTTTATTCAGGAGGACTCAAAACATATATTTCCCGTGAAATCTCCGTATCGAATTTTTGGGTGCATTACAATACCTTCTCTATACACTATATACATAGTACGTATAGAGAAAGTAATAACAGTTCTATGTTTAGTTTCTATGTTTCAAACCACGCATTACACAAGTATTTCCAACAAAGCTAATTGTGTTATTAAATTAATCCAAGCAGGTTCCTAGACAAGCAATTACTTTAAATATTGAACCTTTGTAATTTTCATTCAGCCTTTTGAAAGTAATTTGTCCTGGAGCGTTTATCGTCTTGAATTAAAAAATGTAAACTAAACGTATAGTACAAGGCAAAGTGTTTACCTCTTTGATAAACAAAATTAAAAACTAAACAATGGATGCTTCAGAGAGATTCGATGGGATTCGATGATCAGCGCTATACCGACAGTATATTATAGCGGACCACTCTAAGTAACTGCATATGGCCTAATATCAGCGAATGGTTATCAGTGGCGTGCACACAAAGTCGAGGCAATTTCGCTAAAATTGCAAGTCTAATAGTTTTAAATATTGTATTGATTGTGCACGAATCCTGCATTCCTTCGACTACTGGCATACAGATGAGGCATTCTGAATGAGAATAGAACATACATGTCCAAGTTCTTTTGAATTACAGCCTCTGATGTGCGATCCAGAAAACATGCCATAACTTTTACGTTTGGCAAAAAGGACAATAGGTTCCCTATCTCAAACTGTTTATCTAGTACCCCTCTACAATCCTCCCAATTTGTGCGGTTGAATTTTGGAACATTTAGATATTGTATATGATATATGCTGATTTTTGAAAAGTTTATTTGTACTTTCTCTACTTAATACATATTATGTATATAGCTAGATAAGGTATTACATTCTTCACAAAACTTCGATGGCGAGATATCACTGGAAGTATACGTTTAAAGGTCTTCCGTATAAGAAAAAAAAAACATTTTTAGAAAAAAGGTGAGCCATGTAAGTCCGCATGTGTGGATTGTGTATGTGAACACGATAATTCAAAAACGAAAAGTCCTTTAAATACATTTAAGTTGACATTCAAGTACTGTATCTTCCACGAAGATAGTAAAGAAGATTTTCAAGAAAATTCAACCACCGCAAACTACCCTTTAATGGAAAAAATTCGAACATTTTGATTTTCTCAAAAATGGCTCTAACAAGTTTGATTAAAATGCCGTACATTAAAGATACTTATATAAAAATAAAATGTTTATGTCAAAGTTTCTGCCCAAAGTCTCTGAATGACTTTTGCATAACTGGTAAACCTTAAGAGATTCACAAAAGGTTACGCCACAAAAAACATAAGGCTCGTTGAAACAACAATTTGTGGCATATAGATACAATTTTTGTGGATTTAACCATTTCCGAGTTATTCCTTGGCATAGAGTATTTTAAAATACTTAAATTTGTCTCCAATGGAATTTGTCAAAATCTGGCCAGGCAAAGAACAAATTTCAACTACATAGCAACCAATTTTTTAAAAGATTTGACTACCGTTTTAGCCTAGTGTATTCCCTTATTTCCCTTCTACTTACAAGAAAGCATAAGACCATTTATACTAATGTGTATCTCAATTAGCATGAAGTATACAGAAGAATAAACTTTTTAACAATAATTTATTACAAATAAGTAGAGAATTGCAAAATCAAATTTTTTAAAGAATACCTTTAATGTGCTTTTAACTTCATTCAAATCTTCATTTCGCATTACCGAAACCTATCAAAACATCAACAGTGGCTCTTAATAGCACAATAAATTCAATTTTATGTTAATTTATAACAGAATTGTGAACCTCACATATATTCTGAAGATTTGATAACAAGCACATCTGCAACATTTAACTTTAATGTAATAATTACCCCTGAGGGAGAGTCAAATAGAGTGACATTCTAGAGAAAAACAGAAATTGTTAAGAAATGCCTAACAAAAGTTAGAACACATTCTCTATTCTCTTTAGATGTGAGACAAGTTGATATGGTATGTGCTTGCTAGACAACGAAACCTAGAATTCATCAAAAGTAGGCAACTTGGTTTATCTATCTTCACAAAGAGAACTCAAATGTTACCACTTTCCTGATTGTCTGGTATCCAAACATAGGCTTAATAGGCTATACAATGCAGTCATTTGTTCAATAAAAGCATGAAAATCGTGCCAACGGTTCATCTCATTCAACATTGCCAAGAAAATGAATTGCTGAGTAGTATATAATTAAGGAAAATATAGAAACAGTTATGCAATTATTAATTATTATATATAAATTAAAAGCAATTTTTAGAGAATCTACGCTAAGTGGGTCTTTCAGTAAATGTCAAAGTGGAGATTATAGAAATTGCCAGACTATAGCGTATTTAAGCACTAGGCAAGTCACTAACTATTGAAACTTCTGCCATCCACAGCAAAATGATAAACAGGCTGAAGCTATATGCGATACTCCTATCTACGTTTTCATACCTGTCGCCAAATAAAGAACTCGGCTATTTACTCGGTGTGCCGAGTCGTAGTTAACGGGATAGACAAGCTACGTCTTAAACATGACTAACAAGGAATAGCTTCATGATTTCACTGATCCGTTTGTATGAATTTAAACAAGCAATTTATTTCTCTTTGTAGAATACAGATGTATTAACCAACTGTAATTATACTTCATCGGGCCATGACTGTAGTAGAAGAATCACATACCTATTTCAATTTGCACCGCAGCCTGTCTCTCTCGTTAGCTACGGTGCTGAGTCGTATAACGTCACAGAACCGAACTATCTCCAGCCCTACAGAGCTTGCAGTATTTGACTACAAAATAAATGTCATATACTATACGCCATAATAAGTGGGACCCGATTGTGCTTTCTTTCCACTTGTAATTTATTGGTAAGCATTTTTACAACACAACTGTGCTATTACATTATGGCCATCTCTGAATATGTTTGTAATGAAATATACTCACTTTTGTTTTAAAAATATCCTGTGTGGAGTAACAACCAAAAGGTCAAAGCCATGTTAATAATAAGTTCTATATTATTCCGTCAATATTTCTAAAACCATGTCTTAGAAAACCTTTTAGTTTTAGGCATTAATACTTTGTGTTTTAGAGCATTAGAACAACAGAGTACACAAATCGTTGCAATATAAAATGTCTGGTGTGTTTCAGTACAACGTCGTGATTAATGACCTTTTGTGTCTGTATTTGGAATAGGTATGTCCGAATTTTGCATTCTGAAATTAAAATTAGAATTTTTATCATTAAGATAATACACAAAACATACGATCACAAAATAATGATGATAATAAGAAAATAATAATAGTAATAATAATAATTTTCAAAAAATGTATTCTGTGATGAAAGATCACAAATTGGCATTAACATTTTTCATTAACGCTTCTAATGTGAGTCCGGATATTAAGAATCTAAATGCCATAAATAAATATTGAATATCATACTGTTGGGAACTAAAATATTCTTTAGGTATATGAAACGTTTAGTAAAACTGGAATATGCATTAGCCTAAATTATTCCAAATTTATAACAGCAACAAAAAATAAGAAAAAATAATTACCAAAATGAACGTAAGTAGGTAATACATGAGAGTTAAAATCAGGACCAACTTAATATTATTAGTATAGTTCATATTTTACTAAAAATAATTTTTCATGCCCGGCAGAGTTTTCTTAGGTCATGAAATTTATTAATAAAGCTTATTTTTGTTTAAATTAAATATTCCTATTAGCTAAAAAAGATCAACAATAGCAAAAGTGTTTGAAAGCTTTACGTTCCTCCCTAGTGTTTCTGCTTTTGTCAAGCCAACCATCTAAAAACTTCCGAAGTAAATACTTTACTCATCACTAAAAATTTGTGATGATTCTCATCAGTTGCATGTTGTTTTCCCGTGTCAAGAAAAGAGAAATGTAGGGCAAATGATGACGTGCCTTTAAGAAGCTGACAGTTTTGAAGGCACGCTCAACAAACTCATTACCTAGCGTGTGTGCCAATCAAGGAGAAAACGTGCTAATGTGTTCGGGGAAATTCCTGATAATTTCATTTTCATGGAAAAGGAATTCAGATCAAATCATCTATGGATATGTTTACACAATAATACGCAGCTGTTTCGAAACGATACCGAACGAATGAAACACTCTTATAGCTTATAATTGAACTATGCGAAATTTGATGTCGCAGCTACGAAACTCCACTGGGTATATTTTAATATATTTAACATTGAAATTTACATAATATTGAGATTAGGCAGCGCACGAAGCACTTCTGAATGATACCCACATATCTCAGAAGATGATCTTGACAACCATGTGCAATGAAAACAAATGGGTTTCTCCTTGTTCGTTCAGCAAATTTGTAAAGGAGCTAAAGGCAGATAGTTACCTTCTTAAAAAGTGTTTATGATTCGGATAGTTTCGAGGATGTTGAATGCGACACATGCATGCTTTACCCCAACCACAAGTATTTTGTGCTTATTGTCATAATTATTTTGTAATTATCCTATTAGTAAACTCTCAACAACTTACTGCAAACAACAAGAAAGTATTAAATGTTCAATGTTTCATTTAGTATTACGCATTAAAGAGCTAAGTAAACTTACTGTTTCACTGTAAAAGGGATTTATTTCTGTTTACCTGTATCTGCAATTCTTCAGTAGGATTCTAATAATATTCTTGCCTTTGTTGCCTTTTAACAGCTCTTTGCTTCCATCCTCAGTTTAACTAATATTAGATTGTTTTTAAAATATAGTATTAGCGGCGTATGTATCCTAGCTTATTTTCACAGTTATTTCCTTCCATTCATTATTATAATTAATATGTTGGAAGAATAAACAAATAACTAAAGGTACAGGTTCTTAAGCGGAGTTCGTAAGACAGTGTTACCTAACCATGTGGATCATATTGGAAACTAAGCAAAATCATGAAAAAGTTTACTTTAAACCATCAAGCAAACTTACCAAGCAAACGTAGTCTGCCTTGTTCATCCACTGCGCGCGTACATCGTTTGACAAGTCTGGTGTTCCCCGTGAAGGAAATGCATCTACCAGATTTTTTTCCATGATATACCGTCATATACTGAACAACATTTGATGGAAGAACCGTTGTTCAAAATATACTTCCAAATAAGGATTATATCAATAGGATTAATAAAGTAGAAAATTGTAGAATAAGGTAAACCAGATTTGCAAAACATCACCAGCATCCAGTCTCTACGCCACTGGGTGCATCTATGAATAAACAGGTTGAAAGTTAAAAGAGAGAGCTTTTCGAAAGCCGTAAATAGCTTAGAATTTCACAGGAAGTTTACAATGTTTTGTGCAGGTACTCACTCCCCCCTTTTTGTTGTACTTTCATCAAATCGGTTTTGCTTAATTTGAAAAATGTTTGGCCTACTTTAGAGCCAATTAAAACCTCATATCTCTCGCGGCTCGCTATCTTACACTTGCGTTCCTCATAGCCGGCCGTGGAAACAGAAAACGATGTGAGATGAACCTCTGAGGAACATGCAATGCAAATCCAAAGTTTTGAAGTTGTGGTTACTTTTCTGCATGCATCCCTTCCATTTCTTAAAATCTCAGAAGCATCGAAGATTTAGTATAATAATTCTTACATACAACAAATATAGTAACTGGGGAGGATCTATTTTACCTTTCTGTAGCCGTTAGTAAAGTTGCAGTGAAGATTGCCTGTCTTCAGTTATTTACTAGAAGGTAGAAATAGTTTGGTATGGTTTATCTGCAGCTCAGTTGCAGTGATTCTCATGACACGACGAGCGCAGAGTTTGCGTGCTTAAGCTGTTTTAAATCTTACTAGAATGCCAATAATTCTATCAAGGAATTTGTGCGGTTCAAACTTTTGAATTGTGATATTGTAACCTGCAACTTACAGCAAAACATCCGATGTATTCCATTCATGTGACGTTTCCTCCCTGTTCTGCAAACAAACTATTCTTAAAAATATATCTTATTTATCTACACTATATAGAAATGGTCTTATTACTTGCTTCTTTGTAAGTTAAAGGAAAAGAAGAGAATACACTAGACTAAAGCGATAGTCATGTTTTTTAAACGCTATCGCTATGCGATTGACATCGAAATTCGGTTCTCTTTCCATGGTCAAGAGTAAAACGAAACATGAAATGGTTGAGAACTTCCCGCTTGAGAAAAGTTTAAGTATTTTAAAATTGAAACCAATAACAGTTAATAGGTCAGAAATCGTTAACTCTATTAAGAGGGAGAGAAAGAGAGAGATAGAGAGAGACAGAGAGAGAGGACATAAATTGTGTGTTTTAACGATGTCTTCACTTTTGTATAGTAACCTTTTGTCTATATCTTACGGTTTACCAATTATGGAAAAGTCATTCAGAATAAAGAGGACTTAAGGGGCATTCCCAAAAAAAATTAGGATGTATTTATCATGTTAATATGGTTCTTTAAAAGGCATTTTAATAAAAATCATCTGAGTCATTTTTGAAAAAATCGAAAATTTCTGAGGGGATTTTTCTGAAAAGCTTCCTGACTCATCATTGGAAGATACTAAACTAAATACCAAGTTTGGTATCTAACCGACTTTTCGTTCTCGAATTATCGTGTTCGCGGACGGTGGACACGTGCTGGTGTAGTCATCTATGTTTTTTTTGTTTTTTTTTAATACAGGGAACCAACCACAAACCGCGTAATTCCAGTGAAATCTCTTGAGTGGAATTCAATACCTTCTCTACCTATGTATATGTACAAAGCAGAGAAAATAAAAAGGACAAGTACCTTTGGTCAAGTTAGTTACTGATTACGTGTTGATAAAATATAGTCACTTCAGTGGTTTCCAAAACCGCAGAAGATTCCAATGATCAAAGGAACCGTTTTAAGTGGCCACGGTAATAGCTTACATGTTTTCATAGAGTTCTGGGCATTGGAACCCAGGATGAATATCAGTTAGCTTAGCGCTTAGGACCCCGATATAATTTGCATATTTACTATACACTTGCATTCATCGATGTATGATCTATCCTAGACTTTTTCAACATGTGATGCCTACAGTCATAATGCGTAGCAATGTTTCTGGAATCTCTATGCAAAGAGAGCGGAGGGAAGGACAAACTTTGTCTTCGATCGGTACGGACAAAGAACAATACGCATTCTGTCGACCGTTCCTAACCTCATCTTTCTCCTTGCCTCATCTGCCTTACATTTCTCAAAGAGTTCCTGAGAAAGCGAGGTCTCTCCCGAGACTTAGAAGAAAGCAGAAGAGGTGGGTCTATTTTCAGTATCATTCAAAGTTTCAAAAATATTATAATTCAAAGAATGATTCCAAAATAACAATAAAGCACGTCAACGTGAATTTCATCATAACTGTAAAGCAAAGATGTCTTGGTCCACCATCGTGATGCTTCGTCGTTTAAAAAACTGCTAAAGGCCGCTGTTCAGGGGTTCTAGTCCCGCCTTGGGCATGGGTATTTGTGGTGTGTTTCTGTTTTGTGTTCTAAGTCATTCTCTCTGAATTCTGATGGACAATTAGGCCTGCTTGAAGGCCAATACGTGTAAAAAATGTTCTCCACCTCAGTAGTGCAAATTTAGAGAACGCTTTTAACAATAAATGTGTCGCGTTAGTTTTAAATATTTATTACATAATTAACTGGTACTAAAGGAATTCACATCATCGTCGCCAGCATCGTATCATCATTCCCATTATCATCAATAACAACAATAATAGATAATAAAAATCTGAAGTGTTTCACTCACATGACTTTCTCTAGCTGCTCTACACACAAACTTCTTACAAAAGATTATTATTATTCTTTCTCCACAATGCTAATCGAGATAAACATTAGCAGAATGTTCTTATTGCTTAGTTTTTTTTAAGTAGAAGGGAACTAAAGGAATGCGCTATGCTAAAGTGATGTTTTAAAACTGTCGTTATGCGATCGTCATTGCAAATCGTTTCTTTGTTTAGCCAGGAGTAGAACAAAAGAAACACGGACACTTCCGGTCTGAGAAAAGTATAAGTACTTTACAATTGAAACTAATAACAAAGAACATTTCGAAAACGGTAAACTCCACGAAAAAATGTATATGAGATAAATTGTATATTTTAACAAGATCTACGTTTTTTGTAAATTTTTGTCTATTTCTTACGGTTTACTAGCTATACAAAATTCATCCAGAATAAACAGGTCTTCTAAAGTTATTCCCAGAAAAGATATACTTTTTACTACATTTTTTGTGTAGTAAGTTTTTGTCTGTTTATTACAATTTACTAGTTATGCAAAATTCGCCAAAATTCAGCCAGAATAAATAGGTCTTCAGAAGCTATTCCCAGAAAATTCAAGATATACATTTTACTTGTGATGGAAATAGCTTTAATATGTGGTATTTTAATCAAAATCGCTAGAGTCATTTTAAGAAAAACAAAATTTTTGAAAATGTGTCCACATAAAGGGTAGTTAGGGGTGGGAACATTTTCTTGAAAAGCTTCGTGTCGCATCCTTGGAAGACACCAAACTTAAATACCAAGTTTGGTATTTAACCGTCTTTTCGTTTTTGAACTATATGTCCACAGACCCACACACACACGGAACTTTTTCTGAAAATGTGTTTTTTTTTTAATTCAAGGGGGTCCTAAAACAGTATTTCCGGTGAAATCTCAGTATCGAATTTCTGGGTAGAATACAATACCTTCCCTATCCACTATGTACATTGTACATAGGGGCTAGAGAAAGTAAAAATGTGTGTATTATCCAAATCAAAACGGAATCAACCCTTCTCGGAGCCGGGCTATAGAGGAAACGCAATAGCCAATACGTCAATGGACGAAAGTCAAAGGCGTCACAAGAGTTTGTGCTTCCTGTCACTTCAATCCGACATTTTGTGACGATTTTATGTATGCCAAGTGTTTAGATTCAGAGAAATTTCACGAAATGGCCGGCAAGAGATAGCAACCCAGAAATGATTACGAGGCTAGTGAACTTCACTCTCCCGCCTGCTTGCACAGATGTTTAGAAACGACACCGAACCAAATTGAGGACGTTGTTGCTCAATTTCTATGCAATACGAAAATATAATTTGCATTCCAATAGAGGTACTTCAAGAAAACATCTCATGGTCAGCGTAGATTGGGCAGTTACCCGGGAACAAACCCGAGAGCCTGGCCCCGCTGCCGGAAGTAGCGCAGAGAGAGCTCCGCACCGCGTACTTTTGCAGTGTTTTCGCAAATATGCCGACATGCTTCATAGCTGTTAGCTTACATTAAGGAATGCATTGTCTTACGAAACCCCTCTACAGAACTTGTATCTTGAATTAGTTGTTTATGCTTTCAACATACCATTTCATCACAACAGATAATGAACGAAAGAATTGCTGGGAAAATGAGCTGTCAGACATACATGGCTAATACTATCGTTTAGAAGCAATTTAACGTTAGTGATCTTGAGGATCGAGACAAGTGACTCATAAAGACAATAGAGGCAAGATTACTACCGACTTCAAACCAAGGGTTATAGGTAAAGTTAAAGAAAAATAAATCCCTTTTGCAATGAAGCGAAATTTAATTCGCTGCCTTTAATTCGTAATACTTAATGAAACATTTGTACAATTAACAGCAATTTCTTGTTGATTACGGTAAAATGTTGAGAGTTTAGTATTAGAATAACGACAAAATGATTCGGATAATACGAGTATGTACGAGATACTCTGGTAATGGCAAAATACGTATGTTTCGCAATTTACAACCTCAAAACTGTCCGACTTATAACTTTTGAGTAGGTAGCTGCCTTTTGTCCTCTTACTGGAAAACAAGGACACGTTTGTTGATGACGCACAAGGAGAAACCCGTTTGTTTTAATCACACATGCTTGCCAAGTACAATCTCTGAAGTGTATGTACACAGCACACAAGTGCTTCGTGCGCTCATAATCTCAAAATGATGCTATTTTTAATGCTACATAAAAATATCTGTGTAAAGAGTTTCGAAGCTGCGATATCAAATTTCGGACTAGTTCAAGTATAAGCTATAAAACTGTTATATTTGCCTCCGTGGTCGAGTGGTCAGCGAGCTGACTTTTCACCCGAGTTCCCGGATTCGATTCCCAGCTGGGGTGGGGCAGTTTTCTTTAACCAGAATTATTCCCTATCCCCCACAGAATCTGGAAGTATGTGTGTAAGAGCAAATGTAGGTGATTGAGGTAAATAAAACGATTTAAACCTAGCGTAAAGAACCTACGACAAAGAGCTGTTTCTAATGCAAAGCCCCCGATATGACCTTAGATGTTAAAGGGGGCTATATAAATGAAACAATTAAAAAAGCTTATATTCGTGCGGGGTCGCTTCGAAACAGCCTATATAAAGCCGGGTGAAGGCTGGTGCACAACAGATAGTAGCAATGGCCTTCAGCAGTGAGCGCCACCCGCATCACCTCTGCTCGGATACCCACGCCTCTTGTTCGACTGGAACATGCCAGCCGAGGGGGATTCGATGTTGCCTTGATGTCCGGCTGTTACGGGTCGAACCCACCCGCCATGAACGCTACATTCCTTACGTCCAGTGTTGTACCTATGGGCACGAGACAGACTGTGCCGCACCACCACAGTGTCATTACTTCGCCACTTTGCGACTTTGTGCCATTTGTGGATAAACGTCCCACTACACCGGCCATGTGATCCGCCGCCTTCACGAAGGCATTGCCGAAGCCTTAGCTCCGACACCGTTCCAGGAGATTCCTCCATAATCGTCGTCAACACAACAACAACCACCACCACCACCACCACCACCAGTACCACCACTACAGCAGATTCCAGCCCAAAGCACATCAGACGTCACACTAGCTTTGCTGGAGTTATTCCATAAGCTGGAGGACTCCCAGACAGAACTATTGCACCTCTCCTTTAATGTTCCCATCTTGCGGGAGGCACTTCAACAAGAACTAGAACCAATAGAATACAACATCGAAAAAATACAGCTTATTAAACTTCCATGACACTGTCAATATGCAAAGTACACCGTCCAGGCGATCATCCAGGAGGAAGTGGCAGCCCTCCAGACTTTATCCCAACCTGGGTGGTCAGACGCCGGTCACAGAGATCGCAATCGGCAAACTAAACACTAACCAATATCTCATATCCTCTCTTACACAATGCTTTCTTCATATCCTCATGTAAATTCCCCAGTGCTTAAAGCAGAGCCTTGGTAATGCTCGCGTCCTGGACCTTATTTTTCATCTGGTTTAAGCTCCTTGTACCCGGTCAATATACTTGAATACGCAGGTGTAATAGCGGTACTCTGCACGTGCTCACCAAATTACTTCTTTTCCTTCTTCATATTCTTCGGCGTAGCGTAGGTATTTTTAGAGGGTGGTACTATATCGTTGGCGAACGCCACACTGTCAGAGCTCCCTTCTCTGTCGCCTGTAAATTGGGGGTTTTTCCCCTCCAATCGAAAAAAGGCAATGGGAAAGAGAAGCAAGTGTGTCACGATAGCAGCAGCAAAAGTTTCACGAGTCTTGGTATCGACATCGCTTCAGCAAGCGCATTATTTTTTGTAGTGTTTAACGCCCGCTTTTACTGCCATGGCACCAAAGGCGATGACACTGGTGGTACGTGGAATGATAATGGAGTAGGTACCGGTGGAATACGATGGCGAGGGAAACCGGAGAACCCGGAGACAACCCGCCCCTGCGCCGCTTTGTCCACCACAAATCTCATATGCGGTCGCTTAAGAACCTGAGTCTAGGGCTGTCTAGGTGAGAGACGAGTGGTCTAACCACTCGGCCACGACGCGACCCCCATCGCATGATGAACAAACTTCAAATACGAAGCTTGGCGTGTTCCCCGTGTCTTACAAGACCTCCATAGAGTTGGAATAGTAGAATAGAGACAAGCCACTTGAATGTTCATTTGGCAGGGTATATTCATACATGTTATCTTCTTGCGAATTCACATTTAAAACGTGGTTTCATATTTAGTAACGGGTGTGAATATTGTCGTCAAGAAGGTTCTTACAATTTGAGCTTGTTCATATTAGCAATTGTTAAGAAATGAAGCAATTGTCGAACATGGCTACTAAGCCAAAGTTAGAATTCAGTAAGTTTATGCTGAAAGGCTTAGATTGAATATTATATCATGAATGTTAAGTTTAAATTGTTACAATTCAAGACTTAATATATTGGCTAGTTCAAACATTAATTACATTATTGATATACATATTGATATTAATAAAATTGTGAAAAACATAAAATATCTCCAACTCAATGTTATCATGACAGGGTCCTTCATTTATTTCAGCACATGACTTAGTTGTCAAGTGTTGTGTGTGTGTATGTGTGTGTGGGATATGAATGACTTTATTTATACTTAAATATTCCAATTGTATGCTTCGTTTAAGTATGCTTTGTAAGTCGTTTAACTCTTACCAAGGCGACCCGGGTTTGATCCCAGGGTACTGCATGTGGGGTGAACAAAGTTGCGTCTGAGAGACTTTTCTCGAGTTATCAGGTTTCCCCGCCATTCATTCCATTACATGCTCCATAATCATCATCGGCCACGCCGTGGCCGAATGGTTACACCACTCGCCTCTCACCTAGACGACCCGGGTTCGATCCCAAACGAATGTAAGATTTGTGGTGGACAAAGCGACGCAGGGTTATCCGGTTTCCCCCGCCATCGCATTCCTCAGTGCTCCATCTTCATTCCATGTCTTCGCCTGCAGTGCCACAAGTTGTAAAAGCGGGCGTTAAACACTGTCAAAAAATAATCACCTTCCTTTCATTCATTTCACCGTCATTTCATATTATCCTCTTCCTCACTCTCATTCTGAACCTTCAAACTTCCTGCTCGTGTAAGTCCTACATATAGAGGAAGAAGAATAACTTAATTTAGTAGCTTCCGTGATCCCCTAAAATAGCATTTATAAGTACAATTATGGTAATAAGTACGACGGCGAAAAAATAATGCACAATAACTTTTGACAAAAAATCTTATGTTTCCATTCACATGACTTTCTCTACATCTCTGCAACAAATTATTGTTAAAAAGCTTATGCTTCTATTTACTTCATGCTAATCGAGAAAAAATTAGCAGAAATAGTGTTATTACTTGCTTCCTTGTAAGTAGAAGCGAAATAAGGGAGTGCCATAGGTTAAAGTGACAGTCAAAAGCTGGTTGCTATGTGCCTGAAGTTCCTTTGCTTGTATGGACAGGAATTCACAAATTCCTGTATGAGAAAAGTATAAGTTTTTCAAAGCTGAAACTAAAAACAAGGAAAATCTTAAAAAGATCAACTCTATGAAAAAAAATGTTTATAACATAAATTGTGTGTTTTAATGTGCTCTACATTTTCTGTGTGGTAAGTTTTTGTCCATCTCTTACGGTTTAGCAGTAATGCAAAATTCCGTAAAATTCATCCACAATAAAGTAGCCGTCAGAGGCTATTCCCAGAAAATTCAAGATATACATTTTATTTTCGTATAAATGTCTTTAATATATGAAATTTTAATCAAAATCGTTAGAGCCATTTTTGAGCAAATCAAAATTTTCGAAAAAAGTTCCATGTAAAGGATAGTTGGGAGTGGGGGGATTTTCTTGAAAATCTTCGTGTCGCATCCTTGGAAGATACCAAACCTAAATACCAAGTTTGGTTGTTAACGGTCTTTTGTTTTGGATATGCTGCCCACAGTCACACACAGACACACACGGACATTTTTTCTAAAAATGTTTTTTTTGGATTCAGGGAGTCTCAAAACATGTATTTCCGGTGAAATCTCGGTATCGAATTTGTGGGTGCATTACAATGCCTTCTCTATACACTATGTACATAGTACGCGTAGAGAGAGTAAAAAAGGTTAATAGTTAAAAAAAAGAAATCACAAATGAACTTACACCGTTTACCTACTTTTTGACCTAGTCACCAACCTTCTCAACACATTTGTCCCATAGTGATACTAGTCTCAAAATGCACTGTTCATAGAAGTCCGTTTCCTTGGAGTATAGCCATTTGCGGACTGCTGATTTCTATTCCGCATCTGTCGCAAAGCGTTCTTCTTGGGATCAAACAGATGAAAGCCCGACTGCGTAAGGTCCTGGTTGTATGGTGTACCGCGTTAAGTGATACAAGCTTGTCATCATTCGCTGGCCCTTGAAGTTGTCTATTAGATTCTTGGGCACCCAGCGAGACCTAATGTTGTGAAATTTCAAGGTGTCATGAACAATAACGTACACTGCACCATAGGAATTGTTGAACAATTGCGATGTTCGCAGTTGCACACGCCGGTTCAAAATTGCATCTGATATTCTGCGGGGTTGCAGCTGTTACCGGCCTCCCAGAGCGTGGAGGATCACTAAGGTTCACATGGCCCGCTTGGAAGAATGCATATCACTAGAAGTCATCCAGAATTAAGTCTTCAGAGGCAATTCCCAGAGAATTCAAGATATACATTTAATCGTCATGTAAATATCTTTAACATTCGGTATTTTAATCAAAATCGTTAAAGCTATTTTTGAGAAAATCAAAAATTTCGAATTCTTTTCCATGTAAAGGGTAGTTGGGAGTGGGTAGATTTTGTTGAAAATCTTCGTGTTGCATCCTTGGAAGATACTGAACTAAAATACCAAGTTTTGTATTTAACGGTCTTGTTTTTAAGCTATGCTACCCATACACACACATACATACGACACACACACACACACACACACGTTGACGTTTTTCTGAAAATGCTTTTTCTTGGGTTCAGGGGGTCTCAAAACATATATTTCCAGTGAAATCTCAGTGTCGAATTTTTGGTTGGAATACAATACCTTCTCTATAAAGTATGTACATAGCACGCGCAGAGAAAGTAAAAATAACTTCTTTTTTTTTTTTTCACTTTTTAAACTTTTTAACACTTCACCTCCAGTGTACCTTAACATTGGTAGGATAGGGTTTTCAATCTCCCCTTAAAGATATAGCTCTAACTTTGGCACGGTAAACTCTTGCGTATAAGTTCGCGCCAGCAATGAATTTTCTATGCATTGCGTGCTGACAGTTCGAAAAGGGTGAACCCCTTGTAAACGCATAATGAGATTCCACAGTCCTATGTTTCCGTGCACGTCCACATAGAGCAGCTTAACTAATACACCATCCTTCAGCATTATTGTGATTCGCTTCAGCTTGTTTATGTCACAGCTAGTTGTGAGGTGATTCATTGATTTATCTAATTGCAGGTTCATTCACCTAGATAATCCATATTTTCTCGAGTCTCTCCTCTCCATTCGCTCTATATCGAACGTGTTTCGGTAAAATATGGACAACTGGTAAAACTTCTCGTAACAGAAACTGCGGAATGCCTAGAAAAATATCAGTGCTACCTGAATGAATAGGCCTTTGAGCAAACCTGAACATGGTGGGGGATTGCCCATGCCATACCACTTTTCCGTTTTTATTACTTTTTCTAAACGTACTATGTACATAGTGTACAGAGAAGGTATTGTTTCGCTTCGTAATTGGCTTACCCTCCCCAAATTTGTAGGACTGACACCCCCCTAGGACTTACAAGCCAATGCCTAGGGGTCAGAAACCTGTTGGGGAGCTAACGGCACGAAACCACAGAATGGAAAACCTGTTACGAGGGAAAAAAGGGCGTGTTATTTATGAGCGCTCTTTAACAACTGGTTCTCAGCGTCCCATTCGAAATTGGGCGTGAAAGACATCTTAATTTTGCTCAGAGGCCTCCCTTCAGGCTTGAGGTTCTTTTAGGTGCCTTAAATTTATGACACGGGACCAACGGCTTTACATCCCTTCCGAAGGAAGCCATGCTAAGGATTTTTACACCCGAAAAAAATCCATCGCCTTCCGCCGGGTTTATACCGGCGACCCTGGGTATATGAACCTGTTACGAGGGATGTACATCAGGAAGGGGATGATATGAAATATAAGTGAAATTGATGATAGGAAAGATGATGGAGCAATTGGTGTAATGAGTGGCGGAGAAATACGGAGGACTCGGAGAAAACACGTCCAAACGCGGCTTCGTCCACCACCAATCCAACATGCGGGCCTGCGGTCTAACCACTCACCCACAGCGCCACCGAGAAGGTAAAAAAAAAAACATATTACGAAAAATCACCGTGTGTGTGTGTGTGTGTGTGTGTGTGTGTGTGTGTGGAGGGGCGGACAGCATAGCCCAAAAACGAAAAGTCCGTTAAATATCAAGAAAATCTTCCACTTCCAACTTCCCTTAACATGGACAAATTTTCGAAAATGTTGATTTTCTCAAAAATGGCTCTAACGATTTTGATTTTAATATCGTATATTAAATATATTTACATGACAAATAAAATGTAAATTTTGAGTTTTCTGGCAATAGCCTCTGAAGACGTCTTTATTCTGGATGAATTTTGCGGAATTTTGCATAACTGATAACTGTAAGAGATAGACTAAACATACTTGGCAATAAATGCAAGCTCCTTAAAACACACAATTTATGTTGTATTTATTTTTTGTTATATTTATTTATAATTTTGTTTTGAAATAATCATATGTATTTATTTCAGTTTTAAAATACGTACACTTTTCTCATACGGGAATTTGTCAACTCATGGCCATACAAACAAAGAAACTTCACCAACGTTTAAAAGATTTGACCACCGCTTTAGCCTATTGTACTGTCTTATTTCCCTTCTACTTATATGGAAGCAAGTAATAAGAACATTGCTACTATATTTTTTCTCGATTAGCATGAAGTAAATAGAAGAATAAGTTTTTTAATAATAATTTGTTGCAGAGATGTAGAGAAAATCTTGTGAATTAAACACAACAGATTTTTTTGGATACAGGAAACCCTAAAACCTGCATTTACATTGAAATCTAGGTATAAATTTTTTTTTGTGGAATGCAATATCTTCTCTGTTTAAGTAGACAAAATAAAAAGCAAGGGGAATATTAATAGCAACCACATGACATTAAAAATAATAAAATAATTTTAAGAATGTAAAATAACGAAAATTTTGAAGCGAGGCAAATTTGGTCAAAATCTTTGCATTGCGCCCTTAAAACATGCTGGGATTAAACACGAAGTTTGGTTAGCATCGCAGTTACTTTTTCTTGATTTTTTGTTTACGGAAACACCTTTTTATACTGACTTTGTGGGGTGAAATGCAATAAATATTTCTTCTACCTAAGATAGATAAGGAGAAGCTAAAAATCTGCTGGCCCCGGTAGCCGTTGTTGTTGGCGCTGACGTTCAAGCGCACAAGGGTCGCGGGTTCGAATCCCACTATGAGCATGGATGTTTAGTGCTGTGTGTTTCTGTTCTCTCTCAGTCATTCTAACCTCCTGATGGCCCAGTAGGTTACGCCTGAAGTCCAATATATCTATAAAAAAAGGTAAAAATCTTTGCATGGTAAATCATATTACTTCACAACCCCAAAAGATTGCTATTTCTTATAATCCACGTTTAACTTAGTAAGCGCGAACTTTAAATTCCGCAAAGTGACATCAAGGTGTTACCTGAGATCAGTTGAATAAAAGCAAGCAATGTAAATAAAGTCAGACCGCAGAATTAATATCCCAGAACGATCCGGAAATGCAAAGCGCACTACGGAAGTACAATCTCACCAATAACTGACGCAGCATCCTTCAGTAACACGTGCGTTGATGTACTAACTACGGGTGAAGTGTTTTGAATTTAATGAAACAATTTTACTGCACGCGGTAATTTGCATACACCTAAGTTGCAGTAATACCTAAAAAAAACGAAGTTATTCTAGTTTATTGCTCCTAAAGAATTCTGCGATAAACAACTCCCCCTTGTAAAATATAGCATTGTCAGTCAGCCGACTGTCAAATGTTTTGGATGCATAGAGAAGTTAACCTAGTGTGACAACATTCAAACACTCACCTTTTTTATCCGGAATTGCCAATACAGACGGGAAGCGGTAACAATACGAAGCCAGGAGTCCCAAAATAACACTCGCATATGATGCAGTAGTGGCCATATTGTTGTGAACACGGTGAGATCACCTGTCTAACTATCAAGTCCATGGCTGAATCACGCCACCCATCTAGCGGTAATACACTCAAATACACCTGATCGATTATTTCAGTAAGTGCATGGCACAGGTCCGTCGGTAGTCCCCACGTTTAAGGGTAAAATTTGGAGATTTCTCGAGGAATTATCGCAGTTGTACACTAAGCGAGCGTTTGCTTTTTCGATTTTCCTGTGATACAATGCGGGCACACAGCGACAGACCCACTCTTTTGTTTACGGTTCAGTGCACCATTCCACCGATTACTCGTAGTGTCGTTTCTCACTGTGGCGGTCCCATTGCGGAAACAAATGCCAATTTTGTTTTCTCATCACTCAGACAATGACTCCAAACAGAAACACAAAGGCAACTGGGCAAACTCATTATTCCTCTCCCCTCGGTTCACCCTTTCTATTTTTAATCTTTCTTTCGCCCGTCCCATACCCATTTGCATCACTCCCAAAAAAGGACAGTGAACCAGCTCTGCAAATTCAGCACAAAGCTGGCGTTGAAATATTCGTCGTATGCTCCAGTCAAATGGAAAATGTAGAACAAAAACACCGCTTTTAATCATTGTCAGAGGACCTGCTATTGTGTGAGTGTGTGTGTGTGTGTGTGTGTGTGTATACATGATGACAAAATATACTGAATTTATTTTTGCTGGATCTACAAATTATTCGTATTTAAGTTCAGCGAAGGATTGCGACTCGAAGATTTTCAAGAAAATCCCCCGTCCCAAAGCATCCTTTTATGGAGCATTTTTTTCGAAAATTTATATTTCTTTTTAAAAGTTGTTCTAATGATTTGAATTAAAACACCATTTGTTTAAGACATTTTCATGACAAATTAAATGTATTATGTGACTTTTTCAGAAAAGTCTCTTCATTCTGAATGACTTTGGCATACTCTGTATGGTAGCCGAATGAGATACACAGAATCTTATAATACAAAAATTTAGAACTTTAAAGCACACAATTTATGTTGTTGTTTTTTTTATTTAAACTTTTCCAAAACATTTCTTTTTATTCGTTTGAATTTTCAAAATCTTATACTTTTTTTAATGGGGAGCCATTATTATTTTTCGTTTTTAATTTTACTCTCTCTACTCTTTCTTATGTTGTTGTTTTTTTTGACTTAACCTTTTCCAAAATATTTCTTTTTAGTCGTTTGCATTTTCAAAATCTTATACTTTTTTTTAATGGGGAGCCATTATTATTTTTCGTTTTTAATTTTACTTTCTCTACACTACTATGTACATAGAGAAGGTATTGTATTCCACCGAAAATTTTGATACCGATATTTCACTGAAAGTGCATGTTTTAAGACCCTCTGAATAAAAAAAACAATTTTAGAAAAATGTGTGTGTGGGGGGGGCAGCATAGTTCAAAAACGAAAAATTTTAAAATACCGAAACTTGGCATTTAAGATCAGTTTCTTCCAAGGATGAGACATGAAGATTTCCAAGAAATCCTTCCACCCCCAACTACCCTTTATATGGAAAATTTTTCGATTTTTTTTTTTTTATTTTCTCAAAAATAGCTCTAAAATGTTTGATTAAAATATTGTACCTACATTAAAAATATTTACATGGCAAATAAAATGTATATGTTGAATTTTCTGGGAATAGCCTCTGAAGACATTTATTCTGGATGAATTTTGTTGAATTTTGAATACCTGTTAAACCGTAAGAGATAGACAAACTTACTTCACAAAAAATGTAGATCTCATTAAAACACAAAATTTATCTCATATGCATTGTTTTTGTGGAGTTGATCGTTTCTGATATGTTCCTTGTTATGGTTTCAGCTTTAAAATACTTAATACTTTTCACATACTGGAATTTGTCAACTGGTCATACAAACAAAGGAATTTCAACAACACAGTAACCATCTTTTAAAAGATTTGACTATTGCTTTAGCCTAGTGTATTCCCTTATTTCCCTTCTACTTACAAGGAAGCAAGTAATAAGACTATTTATGCTAATTTTATCTTGATTAACAAGAAGAGATAGTTAAATAAGTTTTTAACAATACTTTGTTATAGAGATGTAGAGAGTCATGTGAACGGAACACATGCAATTTTTTTCTGGTCGTGTAATGAGCAGTGAACTTCAAAGCCATCACATAGTAACCAGCTCTCAAACGACAATATACTTATTCCTACTGAGTCCCCCTATTCGCACTGTAATTACAAGCAACTGTGTAGAAAACCATTTCTATAATTATTTATTTCGATTGACATGAATTTGAAGAATGTGTAGAGAAATTCGTGTGAGTGCAACATATTTTCTTATTGTTATAACATATCGGAGGTCGTGAGCGTGGTAGTAAATTTTCGACCGAGAAGTGCCTTCACAGTATTTTCAAAAAGGAAGTTTGCTTTGCCTCGTCGATTGTTTGGAACAGACACGATGAAATTTTAATCATTCATATTGAGTTTAATATTGCTGCGCCATAATATCTTATTAGAGTCCAGCGTTTGAACACTGTTCCAGCAGCGGCTCGTGAGTATACATTCTGGGTATTCACAAATGTTTAAGAGAAAGATAGACCTGGAAATGAGAAATAGCATTCGCTCAGTAATAATTATGATTACGAACCAGTTGATACACTCGCAGCCGATCCCAATAACAAAGACAATGAAAACAGTGATAAATAAATTCTTACGAAATAAATTATAGCTTTTATGGATGTTTGTTGTGTACTTGTTGTACACATTAAATACAACCTTCTAAGGCAAGAACGAAATAATCTGTAAGTAAATTAATTTACAGTTGAGACTTTGGATTGTCTGAATATGGATTCATCGCTCATGTACGTTCATGACGTTCTGCCAAGATAGCTAGATGGCAAGATTAACGCTTAAGAAGCAAGGTCGTTAGATGGCAGCACTGTTAATACTTCTGTATAAACACAGCGGAGACTAAGCTTCTTCGTCGAACACAGCTTCAACTGTGATGTATATATGGCCCATAAGGCAATTACGTCAAATCAGTCGCATATGCGCAAAAGCTCCTTAAAACGTAAAAATGTATGATGTGCTATCGACGTGATGCCACATTCCATTCAGTTTAGAAGAAAATCATGGTAGAGTTAACCACCGTTGACTTTAAATTACCCCTCATGCTTTATATGTAACAGCATTTAAAGAAAAATATCCAATAAATCCACAAGGTATCAAAAGTTAGGGTGCTCTTGATACTTGTATAGTAGCCGCCTCTGAGCTAATCCAAGTCACGAAATTGCCTCAAATCATATTGATAATTAAAACATCTGTGACATAAATTATATAACGTAAAGTACATATTCCTTTTGTTGGCCTTAGCGCTGCAACGAGTTTGTTTAAAATAAAATAAAAAATTGTGTTACTTCACCTGACTTTCCCTACCTATTTTATAACAAACTAAAGAATATTCTTTTATGTTCTTCTACTAATCAATATAAGCATTAGAAGAAATAGCCTTACTAGTTACTTCCTGATAAGCAAGGATAAAAAGGGTATTCACTAGCCCTAAGCTATCACATAGCTATTAAAAAGTCCGACTTGTTTTATCTAAAGTAAAGTTCAGGATGCATTAGCTTGAATAAGGCATATTTTAGCGAGGCTTCCGTCAAAAATATATTTTTGTTGGTAGAAAACAAAGAGATGAATGAGAGCAAATTAATTCCTTAATCGATTTATGCACTGAATTTTTCTTATGCCTAAAACGAAATATGCAAACGTGTGATGAAATTTTATCTCAATCAAATAGAAGTAGAAAAAAGAATAAGCTTTTGTTAGGTTAGTGTGTAGAAGTGTAGCAGAGAAAAGCCATCAGTTTTCTTTTTTTTTTTTTTTTTTCCAGCATGCGAAACCTCCTCATACTGATTGAACTAAATCAATATCTAGATAGAGAATAGCTGGTAATAAATTAGTAATTATTACTGTAGCTCCTCAAAAAGATATTTGTCCTCAAGGTAATACATAACCTATAAATGCTGTTGCTATAACTAAAAATAAAATTACTACGCCTACTATTCATGTATAATAAAATGTATATGAGCCGTAATATATACCTCGTCCAATATGTAAATAAATACAAACAAAAAATATTGAAACACAATTTGCGTGTAGAGTACGTAGAAGTCAACCATAATTTACGACTCGACAAATGTGAACGGCTCTCGATCGGCTTTTTGACTATCTAAGCGAAATGCATAAATGTTTATTTAAGTTTAACTGGATTAACAAGAACTAGGCAGAGGAATAGGCTTTTGTAGAAGAGTGAGCAGAGTGTCATGTGAATATGATTTTTACATAAGGAATATCTGTGAATTGGAAATGAGTTGCTAAACTGTGTGAATGTCACACATGTTTCTTTTCTCTCTCTCTCTCTCTCTCTCTCTCTCTCTCTCTCTCTCTCTCTCTCTCTCTCTCTCTCTCCTCTCTCTCTCTAGTTTAACGCCTTTTAACATGGTAGGTCACGTTTGACGATGAATGAAATCATTCAATGATGCTCAAATGGAGCCGGGGTCAATGAATGGAGCTTAAAGTTACTCGACATTAGTTTTCTCAGGGTATGGGCAAATCCCAAAATAAAAATGTATCCGAGATTCGAACTCGGGTCCCTTTTGAACGTAAGGCAGACATGCTATCCCCCCCTACCCTGTCACTACAGAGGCATGCACATGGTTTTTTAATGTATTGATAGTGTTCGATTCAATTTTTACTTTTTCTATGTATATAGTGTACAGAGAAAGTTTTGCATTCCACCCAAAAATTCGATGTCGATATTTCCGGGGAAATACATGTTTTAGGGTCCCCAGTATAAAAAAACATTTTGGTTATTATGTGAGTGTGTGTTTGTGTGTGTGTGTGTGTTTGTGTGTGTGCGTGTGTGTGTGTGTGTGCCCGCATGTCTGTGAACACGATAACTCAAAACGAAAAGTCCCTAAAATACCAAACTTGGTTAGCATCTTCCAGGGATGCGACATGAAGATTTTGAGAAAAATCCCCCTGCCCGTTACAGGGAAAAAATTCGATTTTTTTTTTTTCTCAAAAAGATAGCTCTAATGATTTTGATTAAAATACCGTACATAAAAGATATTTACATGACAAATAAAATGTACCTTTATCTTGATTTTTTTTTTTTTTTTTTTTTTTTTGGGAATAGCCCCTGAAGACTTCTTTATTCAAGATGAATTTTGCTGAATTTCGCATATCTGGTAAACCGTAAGAGATAGACAAAACTTACAACACAAAAAATGTAGATATCGTTAAAATGCATAACTTATGTTACATTTTTAACTTATGTTATCTACATTTTTATCGTGGACTTGATCATTTCCGAGATTTTCTTTTTATTGGTTTCAGTTTTAAAATAGGTACTTAAAGTTTATCTCATACGGTAATTTTAAATTCTTAGCCATCCAAATGAACGGATTTCAACCACATGGCAACCAGCTTTTAAAAGATTTGTCTATCGGTTTAGCCTAGTGTACTCCCTTATTTCCCTTCTACTTAGATACAAGGAAGCAAGTAATAGAACCATTTCTGCTAATGTTTATCTCGATTAGCATGAAGTAGATAGAAGAAAAAGTTTTTCAGTAATAATTTGTCAGAGAAATGTAGAGAAAATCATGTGAATGGAACACATCAGAATTATAGTCATTGGAAATGTTCTAATTTACCATATACCGCAATTTCAATAATAATAATAATAATAATAATAATAAGAAGAAGAAGAAGAAGAAGAAGAAGAAGAAGAAGAATAGTCGGCTTAACCTCCCCATATTTAGGACTGATGGCCCCATAAGACTTACAAGAGAATGTCTAGTGGTCAGAAGCCTGCCGGGGAGTCAACAGCACAAAACAACAGAATGGAAAACCTGGAATGAGTGGCCGGCCCATAGCTAGGTATGAGCGTAAGTGGATGATATGAAATGCAGGTGAAATGAATGAGAGGAAAGGTGATGATGGAGCAATTTGTGGAATAAGAGGCGGGGGAAACCGGAGGAGAAAGCCCGCCCACACGTCCTTCGTCCATCACAGAACCCACATGCGGGCGCTTGGGATCGGACCCGTGCTGCATAGGTGGGAGGCGAGCGGTCTAACCACTCAACCACGGCGGCGCCAATAATAATAATAATAATAATAATAATAAATGGAGAAGAAACTTAAAAAAATATACTGTAGCTTACCTTTATAATATCTAGTTTGCTGAACATAATGTGAAGACAATTATTGAACTTGAAACTTTCAGTGCCAATAAAAATGAGATCTTATAGGATGAAGAAGATTGATGGTTTACATGAAGTTATTCCGAATATCCAATGCTTTAAGCGCATGAAAACAACAGCTGAAGTTCGGAGAGACAGTTGTAATGTATGTAACGCTCAAGGACAAAGAACGTTTAACACATCTCCACTGACACGTGTTCATGATCATATGTAGCACCTGAAATCAAACCATGAACAATGAAAGGAATATTGTGAAGAGGTTTTCTAGATGGTCAGATTTATTTGGATTAAAATATGGTGAAAACAATAACAACATAGACATGTACCGGCGTCTGCCTTTCATACAAGTCCTCCGGACATTACATACACTATTACTGAATTTGGTTGTTGTTTTTATGTTTACCGTTAACATATTAACCCAACTAAAAATCCTCCGACTAATCTGTTATGATCTTTAAACTTAAAGAATGTGGCGGTATTAAAGTAAGCTCGTGTATCTACATCTATTCCTATTGTAAATATGTTATGAGCTCAAACAACATAACCTAGAAATCTAATTATAATTTTTTTTTTAATAAGGATAACGTCCTTTAACCTATTGGTCATATCGGACGATGAATGAAATTGGTGAAATGATGCTCAAATGATCTCGGGGGTCCATGGAGCTTAAAGTTACTCGACATTCGTCTTCTCAGGATAAGGGAAAACCCCGAAAAAAAACTTATCCGGGTAACTCACCCTAAGAGAGATTCGAACTCACGACCTTGTGAATGTGAAGCAGACACGCTACCAACTCACTACCCAGGCGGGCAATTATAATATTATACACATAGAGAATGACTCAATTAAATAAAAAGTTTATAATTTTATACTACATATTAGACGGGGTGCGAGTTTGGGAAGATATTACATCGGGGAAATGAGTTTCATAAAGAAAATATTATATAATATTCCTAAAACGGAAGAATGGTGAGGAAATGTGCACGATAGGACGGCTGAAAAGGCAAAAAAAAAAAAAAAAAAGGTAGAAATTCATAGATAGCAATAGAATAGGATAAGATAGGGTCGGAAGAGATTCGGCACGACCCTGAGGTCAGCGTACCTACGCTCCACGAGGGGGCATGCCGAACTACATAGAGTACACCTGCAGGCCGAGAGAGGACCCCCAAGATGTACCTTCACTGCCCGCTGTCACGAAGAAGTTGACCGCTACTTGCGGCAACAGTCTCATGAAGCGTAGAATCCCCTCCCAATCATCCACCCTTGTGAAGTCCAAAGCGCACTTCGGCGTCTCAACATCAAAAGGCTTGCGGGCAGGACGGGCTGACACCCGCCATGCTAAGCAACCTTCCCTTCAGAGCAGTGCTGCTCCTCACCAAGGTATTCAACATGTGCCTCACCTTAGGCCACTTTCCGCGCGAGTGGAAGGTGGCATGGGTAGTGTGCATTTTGAAGCCTGGTAAGGACCCTGCACTTCCTTCTAGCTACCGCTCCATTAGCCTCCTTCCCACCCTCTCGAAGGTCTTCGAGAGGTTAGTGCTACACCGCTTGTCGCCACAGGTAGTCGACATCAAGCCATCCCACTCCACCAGTTTGGATTTCGTCCTGGGCACTCGACCACCCAGCAGCTGCTGCAGGTGGTGGAGGCTGCCGCACTGGGATTCCAGGACGGGCCTTCACGCCGGCGGTGTCATTGGACGTCGAGAAGGCTTTGTCAACCACCTGGCATGAGGGAATCCTGTTTAATCTCACCCAGATTGGTCTACATACATAGCTTATCAACATCATACACAGCTTCTTACACCACCTCACTTTCGTAGTAGCGGTTGCAGAGCAAACATCTACACCAAAACCCCTACGAGGCGGAGTACCGAAGGCTCTGTATTTATCACCACCTTGTTTAGCCTCTTTATGGCAGACTTCCCTACAGTGCAGGACGTCAACATGGCCCAGTTTGATGACGTCCTGCTCTACCGCACTGACAGGAACATACGCAGAGCCTTCAATCCCATACAGAGACACCTCCATCTCGTCCAGGACTGGTGCAGACAGTGGCGGATGTCCGGTAACCCGGGCAAAAGCCATGCTGTTCTGTTCAACAGAAAACGCCCCGCAATAGACCAGATACCAAACTTTTCCTACCAGGGCCAGAGGATAGAGTGGGGAGATTCCATTAAATACCTGGGCGTCACTCTTGATAAGGGCCTAACTTTTCGTGAACACGTGCGGTGAACGTCGGGCAGAGGGAAGGGGGTGGTGGCCTCCCTTTACCCTGTACTGGCCTCCCAAATGCCGGTTCACTTAAAGTTACGTCTTTTCAAGGCACTTGTGGTCCCCCTGATGCTCTACGCCTGCGAAGTGTGGGGTATGGCAGCAGATTCCTGGCTTCTCTGGTTACAGCGGGTACAGAATAGAGGACTCCGGTCCATACATTCTGTATGTTGACGTTTCCCTTTGAGGCTACTTCATGAATCTTCAGCCCTCCCATATGTGGAAGATGTCATTGAGCGCCGGGCTCAGAAATTCTACGCCAGATTGGGCGAACATGAGAACGCACTTGTCAGATCGCTGGGGGAGTACTTACCCACTGAACGCCGAAAGAGGCGGTTGCGGGCACCCCCGATAACAACGGCTTCAAACCAGCCAGCAGCGAAATAGCTGAACTAAGTACTCCCCCCCCCCTCCCTTTGGGAGTGGTCTATCAAAATTAACCAACATAAATAATTTTCAAATTAAACATCAACGGAGCAGAGGAAAGGATGCTGCTCCTGAAAAAAACTCAAAAAATATAACATCAACTTTCACCTCATTCCTGTGGTTAAACCTTTACCAGCAACAACACCTAGGCTCACCACGAGCCTACCAGATCTCGCTCGCACGCACGCACGCACGCACGCACAGGAGCGGTCCTCATTCTGGCAGCCAGCTGAAGTTTGTAACTTTCAAACATGCGGTAAGAGAGGGTTTTGAGATTTGAAGTACTTGTACTATTTTTGCAAGTGGCAAGTTACTGTTGCTTTATTTATTTATTCATTCATTTATTTCTCTAGCCCGTATGTACATATAATGTACATAATAGCTAGGGAAGGTATTGTATTCCACCCAAAAGTCGAGATTTCGCCGGAAATGTATGCTTTGAGGCCCCCTTAGTTCAAAAACAGCACTTTTAGAAAAAGATTCTGTGTGGTGTGTGTGTCTGATGGTAGCATAATTCAAAAACAAAAAGACCGTTAAATACCAAACTTGGTATCTGTATTGAGTATCTTCCAAGCATGCAACGCGAAAATGTTGAAGACAATCACTCCACCACAAACACCCTTTTCATGGAAACAGTTTTGAAAATTTAGTTTTTCTCAAAAATTGCTATAACGATTTTGATTAAAATACCGTATATCAAAGATATTTACATCTCAAATAAAATATATATTTTGAATTTTTTTGGAATAGCCTCAAAAGATCTCTTTATTCTGGATAGGTTTTGCAAAATTTTGCATGACGGTTAAACCATAAGAGATTGACTAAAGCTTACCACACAAAAAATGTAAATGTAGTTAAAACATGCAATTAATGTCATATATCTACGTTTTTCTTGTAGAGTTGGCCGTATTCAGGACATTTCGTGTTATTGGTTTCAATTTTAAACTACGCAACTTTTCTCAAACGGGGCCATGAAAAGCGAGCCGAACCTCAATTGTTTCACATAGTAATGAGGTTTTAAATGATTTGACTATAGTTTAGCCTAATATAGTCCGGTATTTCTCTTCTACTTAAAAGAAGCAAAACAAATTATGCTGTTTATATCTCGATTAGCATGAAGGTAGAAGATAAAAGAATAATCTTTTGTTAGCATAATTTGTATGCAGAACAGCGAGAAAATTATGTGAATGAAACACATCAGATTTTTTTTTCCTGTGGCCATGCAAGGAGCATGGAGATTCAAACCATGCACAGCGATCTGCTTCTTAGAAGTCTATCTTTGGCTAATTAATCCTTCCTTGTGCCGTTAAAGAAAAAATATGTTTAAATCAGTAATGAACAGTTAACATAGAAGGACGAAGAGCAAACAAATTATGTAAGACTGAATAGAAAAATTCATGTAAATGTAAGAGGCTTCTTTTACAATACAAGTCGCAAGCAATCTCGTCCTCGTTCTTGTCTGCCACCTCTTGTGCCAACATAGCTTCATCTAACGATTTCCTGTATTAGCAGAACATAAGGAATGAGGAGGCGTTTCCGTGTGACATATTTACCGAGCCATTTCTAAGGAGAGAGCGCCGTAAGTTTATCCCCTAGAATAAATACCTATTTGGAGTATTTACACCTTAAATAATAAAGTTTATACTTTATGTTACAGTAGTCTGTTCGTTTACTCAGTTCCTTATTTCTGCAAGCATGTATAGCTTGCTTTTGTTTTATTTGTTTTCCTTGCGTTTTCATAACATGTAAAACATTATAACTAGGGCTAGGATAGTTATGTAATAACATTTTTACTTTCTCTATACGTACTATATACATAGTGTATAGAGAAGGTATTGTAATACACCCAAAAATTCGATACCGAGATTTCACCGGAAATACATGTTTTGGGTCCCCCTGAATCCTTATAAAGCATTTCAGGAAAAAGGACCGTGCGTGCGCGTGTGTGTGTGTGTGTGTGTCTGTCTGTGTCTGTGGACAGCATAGCTCAAAGACGATAGGATCATTAAATACCAAACTTGGTATTTAAGTTTGGTATCTTCCAAGGATGTGACACAAATATTTTCAAGAGAATCCCCATACCTCAAACCACCTTTTACATGGAAAAAAGGCGAACATTTTGATTTTCTCAAAAATGGCCCTAACGATTTTGATTAAAATCTCATATATTTAAGATATTTACATGCCAAATAAAATATTTATCTTCAATTTTCTAAAGACCTCTATTCTAAACGATTTTATTGAATTTTGCATAACTGGTAAACCGTAGAAGATAGACAAAAACTTACTACACTAAAAATCACGACAAAATACACAATTTATGTCATATACATTTTTTCGTGGAGTTGACCGTTTTTGAGATATTCCGTGTTATTGGTTTCAGCTTTAAAAACTTTTCTCATACAGGAATTTGTCAACTCCTGTCCATACAAACAAAGGAACTTCAGTCGCATAACAACCAGCTTCTGACTATCATTTTAACCTATGGTACTCCCTTATTTCGCTTCTACTTGCATGGAGATAAGCAATAAGGCTGTTTCTTCTAATTTTTTCTCGATTAGCATACAGTAAATAGAAGCATATGCTTTTTAACAATAACTTGTTGCAGAGATGTAGAGAAAGTCATGTGAATGGAACACATCAGATTTTTTTTATTTGGTTAAAACATGTGAATAATGTTAAATGTGCACGAAACAGTTTTGAAAAAAAAAATATTTTCTTGACCTGTGCGAAATGTAATTATTAATAGAACCCCTACGCCTACCTCACCTGGCAAACATTCCTCCAAAGTCAACATTTACCTTTAAACACCCACAATGTTTCCGAAAATGTAAAGTTTATTGTACATGTTTTTGTATATTATCGATTTTTTCGTAATTGCATAATATTTAGAGAATGTCGTTACATTATATATATATTTTCGACTTTTCACAGGAAAATGATTAAAAAATGTAATTGTTTACGTATTTCAAAACAAATTAATAAAATAAAGCCTGAGACAATAAACGGCGAGCGACAGGTATCGAGCGAGGATTATAATCAAAGAACTGCCGATGTAAACTTATTCATTCAGCTAGTAAAACATATTCATCAATTTCAGGTTCTTCTAAATAAATATCTTCGAGCTATAACTAATTCTGCTTGGTTCATCAGAAATATTAAACTACATCAAGAGTTTGGCATCCTATCCATCAAACAATACATCAGAGGCCCGCCTGGGTAGTGTGGTGGTAGCGTGTCTGCCTCACATTCAACAGGTCGTAAGTTCGAATCTCGCTTAGGGTGAATTACCTGGGTAAGGTTTTTTTCGGGGTTTTCCCTTATCCTGAGAAGACGAATGTCAAGTAACTTTAAGCTCCATGGACTCCGAGATCATTTGAGCATCATTTCACCAATTTCATTCTTCGTCCGATATGACCAACCAGGTTAAAGGACGTTAAGCTACCCAAAAAAAAAAAAAAAAATACATCAGATCTTTCTCAAAGAGCTTGTACTCTTAAGTTACCTAGCATTTCAGGAGCTCTGGTGTTCAAATTGGGAGGAAAAAGCCATCAACAGCCAAGACTGAAGAGAAAATTCAATACACATTATCGGACACCGAAATTGAACAAGACTGGTTCAACCTAATTTGCAATAATTATACCTTTTTTCTTCATGTTAAAATTTTTAATAATAGAGATTAATTTTTCAACTCCTATTTTACAAACCTGTTAATATTATTTTTATTTTAATTTTTGAGTTTACCTGAAATTTGTATTTCTAAGCTTGTTATAATCTTCATCGAAGTCATTGTAATTTCTTTTAAGCTCTATACTTTTCAGACAATGCACTATGTTAATGGTGTTATATGACCCATATCAGTGTTATTACTTGTTATTTTATGTTAAATTATTATAAAAGGCCTGTATAGCTTTTAGCTGGTCGACAAAAATAAGTAATTAAAAAAACGCATTCAGTGGGACGATAATACAGATGCAGTTTGGTTTTGTTTGTATGTGTAGAGTGATTGCGTTAACCTCCAGTGTTCTCTAGTTATAGCAGATAAAATGCCGCCAGTGAAATCGAGTTTATCTACTCAACTAAATATATTTGTACGTGAAAACGAAGGTGTGCTTACTACAAATGGACCAGTTTTATTTTGTGGTGCGTGTGAAAGGCGTATAAGTGCAGACACTCGTTTCCAAGTGACGCAACATTTTAAAACAGCAAAACATTTTAAAAATACTTCACTAAAAAAATGCTAAACAGTCAGTGCTAAATGTCAATACGGGTATTCCAAATGAAGCAACTTGTTCAACACCAGGCCCCCAGTTGTCAACCTTTAATAAGGACCTATGTGAAGCTTTCGCTTGTGCTGACATTCCGTTCTATAAATTAGAACATCCTAAATTACGTGCATTCTTAGAAACATATGTGTATAAAACAGGCTATACCACATGAGTCTACTCTTCGCGTCAACCGTTTTTTTTTCTTTCTTTTTTTTTTCTTTTTTTTTTTTTTTTTAATGCAGTTCCTGAGGCTTCTCAGGGCTCCGGCGCTGTATTCCTTTTTTCTCCATTTTTTCCAGTGTCCTATGTTTCCTTAGTAGACCTTATTATTCTTAACGTTTTCCTTTTGCATATACATACACAAACGTAGACACATTTACAAACACAGAAACATCCATGCCCAAGGCGGGACTCGAACCCACGGTCCTTTGCACCAATCTCGTGGCCATGCGAGAAGCATATGTTGCCCGCCTCGGTAGTGTAAGGGCAGCAAGTTTGCTTCACACTTAGGAGGTTGCATGTTCGAATCTCGTTTAGGGTAAGTTACCCGGAAAGGTTTCTTTTTTGGATTTTTCCCTCTCTTGAGAAGACGAATGTCGAGTAACTTTAAACTTCATGGACCTTGAGATCATTTAGAATCATTTCACCGATTTCATTCATCGTCCTACGTGATCTACCCTGTTTAAGGACACTAAGTTATAAAATGAAAAAGAGAGAAAATGAAATGTTTCAAAGCCTTTACAAGGTGATCAGGTTTTTAAAAATCTATAGCTCGCTTTAATCTACTGTATTTTACCTTTATCTTAAAATGTTTTATTTTTTATTTAGAATTCAAATTTTTCTTAGTTTTGATTATCTAGAATGAGTGTCCGATAAACGCCAAACCTGTATTTAATTACACTAACTTTCAAAGATGCTGTAAGAGAGGATTTTAAATTTTGAAGTAGGTACTTATATTACTTTTAAAATTGCCAAGTCGCTATTGCTTTTTACTTCCAAGAATTGCGACACGAAGAATTTCAGGAAAATTTCCCCACTCCCAACTATCTTTTTCATGGAACTTTTTCGAAAACTTTGATTTTCTCAAAAATGGCCCAAGCGATATTGAATAAAATACCCCATAGGAAAGATATTTACATGACAAATAACATGTATATCTCTAATTTTCTGGAAATAGTTTCTGAAGACCTCTTCATTCTGGATGACTTTTGAATAACCTTTGTATAACTAGTAAACGTATAAGATAGACAAAAACGTACTACACAAAAATGTAGATCTCATTAAAACACAATTTATGTCATATATTTTTGTAGAGTTAACCATTTCCGAGATATTCCTTGTTATTGGCTTCAGTTTTAAAATACTTAACTTTTGTCAACTTATGTCCATGTAAAGAGACGATTTTCAATCGCATATCAATCAGCTATTTAAATATTTAACTGCCACTTAGGCCTAGTGTACTCCCTTATTTCCCTCCCACCTATAAGAAAGCAAGTAATAAGACCCTTTCTGCTATCTGATTAGCAGGAAGAAGAGAGAAGGATCAGCTTTTGTAAGAATAGATAATCGTTGCAGAATAGCTAGAGAAAGTCATGTGAATGGAACACACCAGATTTTTTTCATGCAAGAAATATATCTTTCAAAGTCGTCCTTATACTTGCAAAGAAATGTGTAAATATGTGGTGAGAGTTTATCTCGATTATCTAGTATCCGATAAATACCAAACCTGTATTTAATTACAGTAACTTTCAAAGATGCAGTAAGAGGGGATTTTGAAATTTGAAATACTTATATTGTTTTTGCAAGTGGCAAGTCGTTATTGCTTCCCCCCCCCTTCTTTATTTAGTTTCTTTCTTTCTTGTGGCCATGCGAGGAGTATATAGTTTCAAACCATCACTCAGTGATCCGCTTTTTAAAAATCTATCTTTAGCCAATTGATCCTTCCATATACCGAAAAGGAAAATCTGTATAAATAAGTAATGAACAGTTAACATGGAAGAAGAACAAACAAAATCTTTTGAAAGAACAAATTATGTAAGACTGAATAGAGAACTGCATGTAAATTTAATACAGACTTCGTTTAAAATACACCATGGGGCTTGGTCGCAATCTCGTCCTCGTTCTTGTCTGCCTGCCACCTCTTGTGCCAATATAGCTTCCCTGTATTAGTAGAACATCAGGAATGAAGAGGCGTCTCACATTTACCGAGCCATTTATTTTCTTAGGAGAGAGCGCCGTGAGCTTATCCACTATGAATACCTAAGGTGTATTTAAGCCTTAGAGCATGCTTTATGTTACAATAGCCTATTCGTTTACTCAGTTCCTTATTTCTGGAAGGATGCTTACCGTGTTTGTTACCGTTTTATTTGTTTTCCTTGCGTTTTATAGACATATTATACATTATACAGACTAAAGTTCCTATAAGTAAAATTTAATGCGAGTCTTTATTGGCTGCATGAATAAGTCTTGCTTTGCATCAACTTCACTGGAATGGCAAAGCAGTTTTACGTTCTCTAATATGTGCCCAAGAAGTCAGAGAAAGGTATTTTGAATTCCTCCTAAGAATTCAATACCGGGTTTTATGAGAAACATGTTTTGAGGGCAACTGAGTCCCCAGTATAACAAAATAGAATCAGGTCAAGTATTTGTGCGATACGGAAGTGATTGAACAAGATAGACAAAATACAGTTCTCGTTAAAGCATATAATTTTCATTTTCTCTACACCATACCTACTATGTGCACAGGATCATGGATAGAGAAGGTATTGTATTTCAACCAAAAATTTGATGTCGAGATTCCAACGGAAATATATGTTATCATGTCAAAAAAAAAAGGTATTTTCTTGAAAGAAAGAAAAAAACTGATGTGTACCATTCACATGACTTTCTCTAGCTGTTCCACAAACAAACTTTCCTTACAAAAGCTTATTAGCATGGAACATTTTTCGGAAACTTTGATTTTCTCAAGAATTGCTCTAATGATTTTGATTAAAATACCCTTTGTTAGACATTTTTATGGCAATCGAAATGTATATCCTGATTTTTCTGGGAATAGCTTCTGAAGATCTCTTCATTCTGGATGACTTTTGAATAACTTTTGTATACTGGTAAACCGTAAAAGACAGACAAAAACGTACTACACAAGAATGAGATCTCGTTAATACACATAATTTATGTCATATACATTTTTTTTTTCACTAGAGTTAACATTTTCGAGATATTCCTTGTTATTGGCTTCAATTTTAAAATACTCATAAGGGAATTTGTCAACTCTGGTCATGCAAAGAGGCAAATTTCAATCACAAGGCAGCTACCTATTAAAAAATCTGATGTCTTCCATTCACATGACTTTCTCTATACCTCAGCAATAAATTATTTTTAAAAAGCTTATGCTTCTATTTACTTCCTGCTAATCGAGAAAAAATTAGCACAAATAGGTTTATTTCTTGCTTCCTTGTAAGTAGAGGCGAAATAAGGGAGTACCATAGGTTAAAGGGATAGTCAAAAGCTGGTTGCTATGTGACTGAAGTTCCTTTGTTTGTATGGACAAGAGTTCACAAAGTCCTGTATGAAAAAATATGTTTTTATAGCTTAAACCAAAAACAAGGATATCTAAAAAGCAATCAATTCCACGAAAAAAATGTATACAACATAAATTGTGTGTTTTAATGTGCTCTACATTTTTTGTGTGGTAAGTTTTTGTCTCTCTCTCTTACGGTTTAGAACTTATGCAAAATTCCGTAAAATTCACTCAGAATAAAGTAGTCTTCAGAGGCTATTCCCAGAAAATTCAAAATATACATTTTATTTGTCAGGTAAATATCTATATTTTAATCAAAATCGTTAGAGCCATTTTTTAGAAAATCAAAATTTTCGAAAAAATTTCCATGTAAAGCGTAGTTTGTAGTGGGGGGATTTTTCTCAAAATCTTCGTGTTGCATCCCCGGAAGATACTAAACTTAAATACCAAGTTTGGTATTTTACCGACTTTTCGTTTTTGAGTTATCGTGTTCACAGACACACGGACACACGGACACACACGGACCTTTTACTGAAAATACCTTTTTTGGTTACAGGGGACCCTAAAACATATATTTCCGGTGAAATCTCGGTATCGAATTTTTTGGTGGAGTGCAATACATTCCCTATAGACTATGTACATAGTGCGTATAGAGAAAGTAAAAATGATCAGTTTTTGTAAGAATATTCTGTTGCAGAATAGCTAAGGAAAGTAATGTGAATGGAACACACCAGTTATTTCTCGTAGTCTTGCAAGAAATATATGTTTAAATCGTCACAAACCGATCAGATTTTTAAAAATCTATTGTCGCCTTAACCTAACTAGGTATCCTTACACTTACAACGAAATGTGTAAATATGTGGTGAAAGTTTATCTCGATTAGCTAGCGTCCGATAAATACCAAACCTGTATTTAATTACAATAACTTTCATACATACTGTAAGAGGGGAATTTGAAGTACTTATACTACATATTTTTGCAAGCGGCAAGTCGCTATTGCTTTTTTATGTGGCCATGAAATGAGCATGGAGTTCCAAACCACCACTTAGGGACCCGCCTTTTAAAAATATATTTTTAGCCAATTGATCCTTCCTTATGCCGAAAAGGAAAATATGTGCAAATAAGTATTGAACAATTAACGTGGAGGAAGAAAAAACAAAAGCCTTTGAGAAAGAATTTATGTAAGACTGAGTAGAGAACTGCATGTAAAAGTTACACTTAATTTAAAATTATTGTTGTTGTTCTTGTTCTCGTTCTTGCCTGCCACCTCTTGTGCCAATAGCTCCTTCTAACGCTTTTCTGTATTAGCAGAACATAAGTAATGAAGAGGCATCTCAGAACGGCCCGTTTAACACGCTTAGCAAGCCATTTCTTAGGAAAGAGCGTTATGAATACATAAGGAGTATTTATTTATACATTAAAGGATATTTTATGTTACTATTCGTTTACTAAGCTCCTTATTTCTGGAAGGATGCTTAGCGTGTTTATTACCGTTTTATTTGTTTTCCTTGCATTTTTGTATACATGTTATACATTATACAGACTAAAGTTCCCATAAGTAAAATTTAGTGCGTGTCTTTATTGGCTGCATGAATGTCTTGCTTTGCATCAACTTCACTGGAATGACAAAGCAATTTTACGTTTTCTAATAAGTGCCTAAGTAGTCAGAGGAAGGTATTTTGAATTCCTCCTAAGAATTCAATGCCGGGTTTTACCAGAAACATATTTTGAGGCCAACTGAATCCCCACTTATAAAATAGAATCAATCAAGTATATGTGTGCATGTGTTTGAAAACGCAACTCAAAAACATAAGTTCGGAGATTGGGGGGTAGCTTAACGTCCTTTAACCTGGTTGGTCATATCGGACGATGAATGAAATCGGTGGAATGATGCTCAAATAATCTCGGGGTCAATGGGGCTCAAAGTTACTTGATATTCGTCTTTTCAGGATAAAGGAAAACCCCGAAAAAAACCTTACGCGGGTAACTCACCCTAAGCGAAATTTGAACTCACGACCTGTTGAATATGAGGCAGACATGCTACCACCACACGACCCAGGCGGGCTGCGGAGATTTGGTAAGGATTGGAACACGAAACCGAATGAACAATTGGATAAATCTTGCCGTAAAGAAATCCTGGTCTTGTTAAAGCATACAATTTTTATTACTTTCTCTACACTTACTATGTACATAGTGTATAGAGAAGGTACTGCACTCTACCTAAAAGTTTGATACCGAGATTTCACCGGAAATATATGTTTTAGTGTCCCCTATATCCAAAAAAAAGCATTTTCACAAAAAGGTCCGTGTGTATCCGCGTGTCTGTAACGCGATAACTCAAAAACGAAAAGTCGGTAAAATACCAAACTTGGTATTTAAGTTTTGTATCTTCCAGAGGAAAATCTGTGACACGAAGATTTTGAGAAAAATCCCCCCACCCCAAACTACCTTTACATGGAACTTTTTTCGAAAATGTCGATTTTCTCAAAAATGGCTCTAACAATTTGTATTAAAATATCATATATTAAAATCATTTACCTGACAAAATCTTGAATTTTCTGGGAATAGCCTCTGATGAGTAGTTTATTCTGGATGAATTTTACGGAATTTTGAATAACTGCTAAACCGTAAGAGATGGACAAAAACTTACTGCACAAAAAATGTAGAGCACGTTAAAACACACAATTTATGTTACGTATATACATTTTTTTCGTGGAGTTCATCGTTTTTGAGGCATTCCTTGTTTTTGGTTTCTGCTATGAAAAACTTATACTTTTCTCATACAGGAATTTGTCAACTGGTGTCCATACAAAGAAACTTCAGTGACATAGTAGCCAGTTTTTGACTATCATTTTAACTTACAGTACTCCCTTATTTCGCTTCTACTTACAAGGAAGCAAGTAATAAGACTATTTCTGCTAATTTTTTCTGATTAGCGTGAAGTAAATAGAAGTATAAGCTTTTTAAGAATAATTCGTTGCTGAGATGTAGAGAAAGTCATGTGAATGGTACACATAAGATTTTTTTTCTCTACAACATATCTAATATGTACGCAGGCTCGTAGGTAGAGAAAGTATTGTATTCCAACCAAAAATTCGATGTTGAGATTGCAACGGAAACACAAGTTTTCAGGTCCAAAATAAGGTATTTTCTTGGAAAAAAAAAGCTGATGTGTACCATTCACGTTGCTTTCTCTAGCTGTTCCACAAAGCTTTTCTTATAAAAGCCTATTCTTGTATTTACTTCATGCTAATAAAGATGAACATTGCTAGAAGTTGTATTATTACTTTATTCTTTGCAAGTAGAAGGGAAATAAGGGAATATACTAGGCAATCAGAGCCTTTAAAATCCAGTCGCTAAGTGAAATAATTGACTAGGAGTAGGAGTTGTTTGCTAGGAGTAAATAGAAAAGAGACGAAAAGAAAGCTGTCTCCTGTTGAGAAAAGTTTAAGTACTTTAAAACTGAAAGCAATAACTAGAAATATCCCGAAAACGATTAATTCTACAAAATAAAAATAAAAAAGTACACGAATTCTGCATGTTTTAATGAATTCTACATCTTTTGTGCAGTAAGTTTTTGCCTATCGCTTACGGTTTACCAGTTACACAAACGTTATACAAAAGTCATCCAGAATGAAGAGAAAATTCCTAGAAAATTCAAGATACCAATACATTTCGTTTGTCTTAAAAATATCTTAAACATATGATATTTTTGAAAAAATATATATTTTTTAAAAATGTTCCATTTAAAGGTAGGTAGTTGGAGGGTGGCGGGATTTTTCCTGAAAATCTTCATAAAGCACCCTTAGAAGATGCTGAACTTAAATACCAAGTTTGGGATTTAACTGCTTTTCTTTCTTGAGCCATGCTGCCCACAGACACACACAGCCACGCATACGCTATGTTATAAAAGAAATTGATGTGTTGCATTTACATAACTTTCTCTAACTGTTCCAAATACAAACTATTCTTACAAAATATTATGCTAATCGAGATAAACATTAGAGTATTGGTCTTACTACGAGCTTCATTGTGAGTAAAAGGGAGACCGCGCTCGCGAGTGTCTCGCTTTGATGCCCCGTGGCGCAGGGGATCGTGGGTTCGAGTCCCGCCTTGGGCATGGGTGTTTGTAAATGTGTATGTGTGTGTATTAGAAGCAAAAGGCAAAAATGGTAATCATGTAAAAGCAAAGGAAATGTTGGGAAAATGGAAAAAGGAGGGGGGCAAAGAACAAAAAAGAAAAAAGGAAATAACGGATCTTTTTCCAAAAATACTTTTTTTTGGATTCAGGGAACCCAAAACATGTATTTCCGGTGAAATCTGGTACCGAATTTTTGGGTGGAATGCAATATCTTCTCTATACACCATGAAGGTACATAGAACGTATAGAGAAAGTAAAAATGCTTTACTTGGATTCAAGGGGTTTCAAAACATGTATTTCCGGTGAAATCTCGGTATCGAATTTTTGGGTGGAATGCAATACCTTCGCTATACACTATGTACACAGTACGTATAGAGAAAGTTAAAATGCTTTACTTGGATTCAAGGGGTTCCAAAACATGTATTTCCGGTGAAATCTCGGTATCGAATTTTTGGGTGGAATGCAATACCTTCAATATACACTATGTATATAGTACGTGTAGAGAAAGTAAAACATTTGTTCGTAATAAATAACCTTGTGCGCTCAAACCAATGATGCAAAATGTGTGTCGTCTTTCTTTTGTGGCTGAATACCTCCTCTGTATTTATGTTCTTCTAATACAGAGAGACTGGCGAAGAGGTTGCTTGTACCTTCGCATGAGTTTTACTAACCACCTTTTGCTTTCTCTACTGAGTAAATTCCACCTAAAAATTCGACACCAGATTTTACTGGAAACACACGTTTTAAGGTACCCTGGACCCCCCACCCCCCACCCCAAAAAAGAAGGAAATTTGAATGAAGCTCGGTGTGTGCGAGTGTGTTTGCTGTTAGTTTCAATTTTGAAAATGCAAAGAGCTGCGAATTTCAGTCGCATAGCGACAGATTTTAAAAGATCGACTATCGCTCTAATCTAGTATATTCCTTTATTTCCCTTCTGCTTAAAAGAAATAAGTAGTAAGGCCATTTCTGCTAATGCTCATTTCCATTAGTATGGAATATCTAGATAGAACAATAATCTTTTGTAAGATTTGTTACAGAGTAGATAGAAAAAGGGATATGAATACAACACATCAGACTTTTATACTTTCTAATCGTACATAATACATAGCAGTTATCGCATTCTACCCCCAAAAAATCTGATGTGTTCTATTCACATGACTTTCTCTAAATCTCTGCAACAAATTATTGTTAAAAAGCTTATGCTTCTATTTACTTCATGTTCATCGAGAAACAATTAGCAGAAATAGTCTAATTACTTGCTTCCTTGTAAGTAGAAGCGAAAAAAGGGAGTACAATAGGTTAAAGTGATAGTCAAAAAACAAGGAATATCTAAAAAACGATCAACTCCACGAAAATATATATATAACATAAATTGTGTGTTTTAATATGCTCTACAATTTTTGTGTGGTAAGCTTTCGTCTATCTCTTACGGTTTACCAGTTATACACAATTCCATAAAATTCATCCAAATTAAAGTAGTCTTCAGAGGCTATTCCCAGACAATTCAAGATATACACATTATTTGTCAGGTATATATCTTTAATATACGACATTTTAATCAAAATCGTTAGAGACATTATTTAGAAAATCAAACTTTTCGAAAATTTTTCCATGTGAAGGGTAGTTTGGGGTGGGGGGATTTTCTTGAAAACCTTTGTGTCGCATCCTTGGAAGATGCTGAACTTAAATACCAAGTTTGGTGTTTAACAGTCTTTTCGTTTTTGAGTTATGCTGCCCACAGACACACACACACACACGAACATTTTTCTAAAAATACTATTTTTGTATTCAGGGTGTCTCAAAACATATATTTCCGGTGAAATCTCGGTATCGAATTTTTGGGTGCGTTACAATACCTTCTCTATACACCATGTACATAGTATGTATAGAGCAAGTAATTAGATACCGTGATTTCAGCGAAAATCACGTTTTATCGTTCCCTGAATATAAAATAATAAAAAACTCTGATGTGCTCCATTCACATGGCTTTCTCTACATTCTGTAACAAATTATTGTTATAAGCTTATTCTTCTAACGAGTATGCTAAAACGTTAGCGGAAACGGTCTTATTACTTAGTTCCTTTATACGTAGAAGGGAAATAAGGGAATACACTAGACTAAACTGATAGTCAAATGTTTTAAAATGTGGCTGCTATGGGATTGAAATCCATTTATTTTGCGTGGCCAGGAGTTGAGAAGTTCCCGTATGAGAAAATTTTAATTTTAAAACTGAAATCAATAACAAGGAATATCTCGAAAACGGGCAACTCCACGAAAAAAATGTATATGGCAAAAAGTGTGTGTTTTATCATGATCTACGTTTTTGTGTAGTAAGTTTTTGTCTATCTCTTACCATTTACCAATTATGCAAAATTCAATAAAAATCATCCAAAATAAAGAGGCCTTTAGAGGCTATTCCTAGAAAATTTAAGATATATATTTTATTTATAATGGAGATGGATTTAATATGTGGTATTTTAATCAAAATCGTTATAGCCATTTTTAAGAAAAACAAAATTATCGAAACTTTTTCCATGTAAAGGGTAGTTAAGGGTAGGGGGATTTTCTTGATAATCTTCAAGTCGCATCCTTGGAAGATACCATACTTAAATACCAAATTTTGTATTTAACCGTCTTTTTGTTTTTGAGCTATGCTGTCCACAGACACACCTACAGACAGACAGACACACACACACATGCACGCGCGTGCGCGCGTAGACCTTTTCCTGAAAATGCTTTGTTTGGATCCAGGGGGTCCTAAAACATGTATTTCCGGTGAAATATTGAAATTTTGTGTGGAATACCATTCCTTCTCTTCCCACTAGGTAAAGGTACATACTGCTAGAGAAAGCTGCAGGTAATTATTTAAAAAAATATCTGATGTGTTCCATTCACATGACTTTCTCTACATCTCTGCAACAAATTGTTCTATTTACTTAATCTAATTGAGAAGAAATTAGCAGAAATAGTCTTATTAGTTGCATCAATTACCTCCTCGTTGCTGTGAAATCTTTATCCTCCAAGAAAGTTTTTGAGGTTTGAGAACAGGTGGTAGTTGCTGGGAGTTAGATCTGGCAAATAGGGTGGATGTTCAAGCAAATTGAACTTTAATTAGCACATTTTTCCCATTGCAATGACTGAATGATGGGCTGGAGATCTTTTTTTTTTGCCAAATGAGGTCTTTTTCTTTTCACCAAATCACTCAAACATTGCAGTAAGCTTACGTAGTAGTCACCAGTGATACTTTTACCCTTTACCAAGTAATCAATAAAAATAATTTCCTGAGCATCCCGGAAAACACTTGCCATAACCTTGTTAGCTGACAAAATTGACTTTGTCTTTTTTGGAGTTGGTTCACCTGGCGCAATCCACTGTTTCGACTGTGATTACTTTCTGGAGTGTAGTGATGTATCCAATTTTCATCCATGGTAATAAACCGTCCCAAAAATTCACTGCGATTTTTACAGTAGAGCTCCACATTAACAGAAACAGTCTTTCTTTGTAACTTTTCATCAGATGTCAACAAATGCAGAACCCATCTTGCACAAACCTATTGAAAGCCAAAAACATTACTTAAAATATTACCTGTACATTTTTTGATATGTTTACAGCCTCTGCTATCTCAAACAAGTTTAATCTGCGGTCTTCCAGTATTAAACAATGAATTTTTTCAATGACCTCTGGAGTTGTCACTTATACAGGGCATCCAGAGCGAGGTTCATCACTAGTGTTTGTACGGCCCATTTTAAACTCTGCAACCCACCTTTTAATCATTGAATATGAAGGGGCAGAGTCTTTCATTGTACTATTCATTTCCTCCTTGACTTCTTTAGGTGTTAAGCCTTTTAAATGGAAGTATTTAATCGCTGCTTGATTTTCCAAATCCTCCATTTTCGTGAAAATTTAAAGCTGTCTTGTTTAAAATGCTGTCATTAACCTATAACTATGGATACAAGCTAGTCTGGAATTAAACTGTATGATGCTGCCGTCTAACTGGTCTCTTGGCACCATATCTGTGTGAGGCCCGGGACTTATCAGTCAACCCTCGTATATAAAGCACTATCAAGACTATTAAGGAAAGCAGTATAATTTCAAATAAGATGAAAAATAATTTAATAGTAAGCAATCCCAGTTTATCAAAGATCCATAAGAATGAATAGCATGCATCCAATCATCATCAATATACATCCCCGACTTACAAATTAGCAAAATGGCTGGCGAAAGAATTTGAACAATTTGAAACATTAAGGATAACGAATTCTTAGGAATTTATAAAGAAAATTAAACACATCCAAGTTAAAGCTGGAGAGGTGATGTTATATTTGACATCAATCCTTGTTCATGAGTATCCCAGTTGAAAAAAATACCAAATTTATTGAAACAGTGGCTAATGAATATTAACATTATACAGAACATTATACAGAGTACATTAAATTGACAGATATTTGCATAAAACAAAATAGTTTCATATTTTCCAAACAAACTGCATAATTGGCTATGGGCAATCAATCCTCTTTTGCCTATGTTAGCTGATTTATAAATGAGTAACTTAGAAATTCAAATTATTAAAGCCTTCCCACAGAGTTTCAATCCTGACATAGATATGCAGATGATATGTTTGCCATCATTCCTAAAAAACTCGTGGATAATGCAATAAAATTATTGAACATGCAAGAAAAATCATAGTAGAGGAACAAGATAAATGTTTACCTTTTTTAGATTCAAAAAGCATGAGAACCAAAACAAGGTTGCAGTTTGGAATACACAGTAAAGCAATACATATTGACAGTTATAAAAATGGAACCAGTTTAACCCATTATAGCACCAACCCGCCATATTTTATAGTCTAGTTCACAGGCTAATCAATGTTCCCTTGAATAAAACAGAGTGCAAGAAAGAATGTACTTATGTACATCAGGTTGTCAAATTGAACAATTTCAATACAAGCTTAATTGACAAATTGATTTACAGACACAAAAGAAGTAAAAGATTACATGAAATCACCACTTTAGAAAAACTGGAAAAACCATCAGTTAAATTTTGCAAATGTACTTTTCACCAAAAATTTTTCTCAAAATTTGAAAAAGTTTTTAAAAAGTTTAACATAAAACTGGCTTCTTAAAATAAATATATCTGTAACATATTATGGGGGTAGTGTGTCTGCCTCAAATTCAACAGGTCGAGAGTTAGAATCTCACTTAGGATGAGTTACCCTGATAAGGTTTTTTTGGAGTTTTATCCTGAGAAGATGAATGTCGAGTAACTTTAAGCTCCAAGGACACTGAGATCATTTGAGTATCATTTCATTCATCGTCCACCCAGATTAAAGGAAGTTAAGCAAATATATATATATATATTTATTTATTTCGAGGACAATTTGCAAAGTAGGATGAAAGAACACTTGATGAACATTAGGTACAAGCACAGAGACAAGTCTGCAATAGCACACTACTTTTGGTCTGAGAATCATAGCATAAAGCACACAATAAAGTTGATAAAAGATATAAAGAAACCTTTGGAACTGCAAATTTGGGGAAAAATCTTCTGCACCAAGGAAGAAGATAATCATGAATTATGAAGTTCCTGCCATGATGCCATCCTACTGAAAAGAAGGGTACAGGGTAGTACAACACAGAACTGAACACAATACCTGTTGTAGCATGAGTAGACCACAGAACTGAAGATAGGGTAAAGGTACCCTGAAGCCAGTATTCCCGAACAAATGGGAAGAGGACCAAAAAGTATAAAAAGGTGACTCAATTTTTATCAAAACTCAATAATTTGATGCTCCACTGTCTAAAGTACTTCTTAATATTTGATATATGCTTGCTCAGTTGTTTACAGTGCCAAGTGTGTTTGTTTGGTTATAAACTAAATAAAGAGAATAATAATTTGGTTGAAATGGAAGACATTCCTTTTATAATTATTGAGGGAAGCTGAAGCATAAGTAATTCATAAATTTTCCATAATTTCTCTTGTAGTTTTATTCATGTTTGTGTAGACTTAATAGAGTTTCAGCCAAATATAAAATGTTTATTTATTGACAAGGAACAAATGGTGTATTTATAGTAACTCATGCAGGAATATCAATTATGGAAGATTTCAATCGCTACTTTACATATGCATTGCTTACTAGAATAGTAGGTAATATAGGGTCTTCAGATTTATGAATCGGCCTTTGCTGCCAATCATTTGTTCGAGCATGGCATCAATACTGAGTAGAGAGTATATCAAGCACTGTCTCTTGCTGAGGGCTAGCAATCGATGAGTAAAAGGGTTGGATATCAACATTTTCGAGGTCACCTTAGTGAAATAGGACTTGTATCTATTATATCGTTCCAATATTTACATTTGGAACATTTCTTTGTGTCTTGTAAATCTGCAATCGCAGCATTTATGCTGATAGGTAACTCAAATAATCCAACGGTTATGATGATGTAGAGGGCTTAAATGGCACAACTTCACCATTAAAAGAAATGCTTTTCATGCTCTTTACAGTAGTAAATGAAAACCAACCTACACAGAATAAATTAAGAAAACACAAAAACTAAAGAACACACAAAATTGTCTGGTGAAAAATAGTTCTGCACCACCCAGTACAGCAATCTGTTACTGAAATTGGCAATGCATTGGTTCAAGGTTCAATTCCCCATCTGGGCCGTGCCATGGCTGAGTGGTTAGACCACTCGCCTCTCACCTAGATGGCCCGGGTTCGATCCAAAGTGACCGCATGTGAGATTTGGGGTGGACCAAGCGGCGCTGGGGCGGGTTTTCTCTGGGTTCTCCAGTTTCCCCCACCATCACATTCCACCGGTGCTCAATCTTCATTCATGTATCATCAGTGTCACCGCCTGCGGTGCCATAAGTAGTTAAAGTGGGCGTTAAACACTACCAAAAAAAAAAAAAAAATTCCCCACCTCACGTTTGAGACAAAACGTTTAGGCTTTAATTGCCAATTCAAATAAATATGAACCAAAAGGACAGAACATTTTAGAATTTTGTGGGAAATGAAATGGAATCAATTATAAATACATATCTTCCACAGATTTATATTGTTGCTGAACCACTGTTATAACACCTATGCTAGAAATTCAATTATGCAAGATTTTGACCATCATAATGAGCTAATAATGCTACGGGTTATATAAAAGTTTGTTATTCAACTAATTTTTAATGAAATTAAATATTTTAGATAATTGTTTTACAAAATTATTTGGATGGCATCCCTCATATCCTGACATGACTTCATTCCGAGAGTAGTTATAGTTATAAATCTATAAAAAATGTATAAAAAGTACATTTGCTATTGAAAGGGTGTATTTGAACTCCTTCACTCTCCACAGCAGACTGTTCCAGCTAGGGTGTGTGCCAAAAAAGCTACGAGTAACTTAAGTTACAGGAGCCTAAATGCAATAAGCACAGAATTGAGGGAAAGTTACCATCAAGGCTGAATTAAGTGTTGGAAATGAAGTGCCAGAATGCAAATATTGTGGTATTTGCCCACTGACATATTGGCCATCAAGCTTCCCCTCCAACTCTGCTCAAAGTTTTATGGTTGGGTGTAGGGGTGTACACACAGACAAATCCAGTTGGAACAGCCTGCACACAAGAGGTTGATACTTTGGTGCTGTTCCTGGACATCCTGTGTAGCAATTAACATAGGGAAAGTAATTCTAAATATAATATTAACACACTCTGCATAATTTAAAATGAGGTTTTAATCTTCATATATGTGTATAAATATTTCAAAATTGTACTCTGTTAAACCAAAATCTTAGAGGATTTTTGACATTAACATTACTAACAAGCAACTTAAATTTATTTCAATAAAGAATACATGAGATTATTACAAATGGTGTTCTTGAACAATTTCCTTTTTCACATATTGCTTTGTTTTTACTCCGAGGGAAGCCTCATAAATTCTTTTGTAACAAGTGGTGCAGAAGAAACTAGATTCACAATGCCTCTTTTAACAAATATATCTAAAAGAATTCAGTGTTCTGCATTAATTATTTCACAATAAGAATAACAAGACTAAAGATTTGCATGGAAATGCAATAAACATGTTATTTGAGGCTGTTTCTATCTCTTTTCGATGATGACACAAGGTATGTTACTAAAAAAAAGTCTTATTCAAGAAAGAAAATAACAGAATTAACAAATTAACATTTTGAATTGCATAAGCACAAAATTGAAACTATTTCTATGTTTTTTCTCTCCCTCTCACTCACATAAAATGCTATTAACAATACTGTCTTTTAGTAGACATACATTGCTTAATCTAGGTACTATTAGTTTTGTTACAGTTCTTCAAGTCTTTTGAAATATACATATTTAATTAAGTAAGCATCTGTTCACATCCAGTAACTTATTAATGCGTATCTTGAACTAAAATTCAGCAGCATTGAAAATAGGATATGATCCTGTGTAAGATGATTTCAGGACAAGCCTGTATTGAAGTGCACATTTTTAGGAAACCTTAGCTATGGGTATCACTATCCTTATGTAAAAGTGGCAATACCACTGGCTATATTGCAAATATCTCATCTGATACAGATGAATATCAATACTAAAATAGGCCACTAACAATAATCGGTAGATATCAGATTTATATGCTTCATTTGTCGCAATTTCTTATTAAAATCCAGTTACAAAAATTACATTTTGAACAAATATTTTAGAAGCTTAACCTCAAATATTATATATATATAATTCATTTTGTCTTGTAAAATTATTTCTGACAGCACAGGAAAGTCAACAAATGACTGGGTGTTTACGCTTCATATTGAAAACACAAGACTAATACAGGATAGAAATGCTCTAAAATATGACCAGCTGTCAGTCTCATGCTATTTATAGTCTTCATTGTATCACCCAACTTATTTTTTTCCTTTCTTTCTTAATATATCACCAACTGTGTTACTTTATAAATTGCCATATCTTAGCCTTTTCTATTAGCCTTGCAGTAGAAATTAAAGTTAAAGTATATAGTATAAGTTCCATATTTTTATATTGTTCTGCTTTTATAAACATGCTTTTGGATATGTTTATTTTTATTCTTTTATCCATATTTTAGAATTATGAGCTGCAGTAAAATGAACTATGACATAAGATGCAGAAACTTAGTTTCCATGGCCAAGCAGCAGCTATGTCCATAAGCTTCACAACAATAATTGTTTGGGTAGTGTGTCTACTTTGCATTTAAAGGTCGTGAGTTCGAATCTCGCTTAGGGTGAGTTACTTGGATAAGGTTTTTTTTCAGGGCCCTTATCCTGAGAAGATGAATGTTGAGTAACTTTAAGCTCCATGGACCCCAAGATCATTTGAGCATCATTTCACAAATTTTATTCATTGTCCGATATGACCAACCAGGTTAAAGGACATTAAACTTTTAAAAAAAAATTGTTTTGTGTGATGCATGCAGCAATGTTACTTGACTATGGAACATTGAAATGACACTGTTTGTAGAAATAAATAATTATTTGTTAATGGTTCTGTCAATTGCCACAATCAAATCAGTGCCACCTGTGTGCCCGAATTTCATCAGAAGTACTTTTACATACCAGTAAATTTACTGATATGAGGTTGCTGCTTTTTAACACACCTAAAATCCATGAAAACCCAAGCAAGACCTTGGGATCAGAAGCCATTCTAACCAACTGAGCCAATGCCTGACACTGCAGTAATAGGTATAGCATACCAAATGACAAGATTCTCTTTTAGAGTACAGTTTGGTGAATAACACCTATCAATCTGTGTACTTGTTAGAAAGTTTGGAAATGCTATCCGTAAGATATTGTTCCTGTGGATAGGAGTTGGCCCAATTATTGCTCTAAATTGCCATGGCAATTTTTTCTTGATCATTCGTAATAAAAACCTCTTGTTCTCAAAGATATCTTCAAAATATATTTGAAATGTTATAGGACATTTAAACTTCAGCAAAACATCATTATAAAATTATGTTCTATGACTTCAAGTTTATTTAGGGGAACTTAACAATTTTAAAAGTTAATGTTATGAAATGATCTCAAAACTTATAACTTAAAATTTTTATATGTCGCAGTTCATTGTGTATCAACTGTCCATTTATGTAACAGTATCACTTAAGAATATGAATTTTTTAAGCACCTATGAACTCCAGAGCATCATGAGACTTTGATGACTATTCAGCCATTCTTTAATATATGGCTGACCATTTATGCATATGACTATTAGTGTGATACATAATAAACACACTTTCAGTTTTGACCAAACACTTCACATGAAGAGAGTAGCACAAAACAGGACAAAAGGTTTGGCAATGATGCAGAAGTTGCAATGCTGGAGTAATGGAGTATTTGAAGGTTCCCACATTCTATATTACATATGGCCACCAATATTAATATGGTGCTTACAGAGGCATCTCTGCTGCCTATCAAACATTAGTTCAGGGTCAGTGTTTGTATCAATATGACAGCACATTAAAGCTAGGGACAGAATTTTACTGCAATTGCACATTTCTTCTTTACTGTCAGAAAGTATGCTTACATTGTGAGTTAATTATTATGTTTCCAACAATTTAACCAATACTTTATGTTATATATAATGTGCTTGTTTTGTTAATAAAAATATCTCGGCAATTTGCAAATTATGCTGGATATTTACTTGTTTTACATGTATAAGGCATGTCCAGAAAGTACTATTTCATTCTACTGCCACCACAATGCTAACTGTTGCAGTTCCAAGCATGCACACTGCTCTCTCTGGTTCTTTGTCCGTCCACTGATGCCAATACAGTTGGATTGTATTGTGTTTACAGTTGTTAGTGACGGTCCAAAATGTTCAACCACCATCTGTGAAGTGCATTCTGTAATATGGGTTTTGAATGCAAGGAATATTATCCAGCTGAAATTCATCAACTTCTAGAGATTTATGGTAAAAATGTAATGACAGATGTAATGGTAAGAAAGTGGGTTAAGCAATTCAATGATGTACAACCCAATGTTCATGATGAATCACAGAGTGGGTGGCCTTCTGTTACCACTGATGGTTTGGTTGAACAAGTGAATGAGGCATGAAAACAGACGGCTCAAAATAAGAATGTGAATGTGTTTACACAAAACAGAGGTCCAGTAGGCTATGACAAATGACTAAACAATGGTTTAGTCATTTGGTTCCTAAGTTAAGGAACACTCGTTCATGTACAAATAAATATTGTGAAAAATATTTTATGCCTTGTTTTCCTAACAGATACTTAGTTTCCAAACATGCCTCATATGTTTTTGTTTTATTTTATCTACAAATTTGATTCATAAATAAAATATCTCCAAATACTTTGTGTTATCAAGTCAGTCTTGAGACTTGGCAACACAAGCTCACTGCAATGCATCAATTCAAGTTGCTCAATGTATCACGTTAAAGAACACAGAGGTGGAAACTATAGTTTCTTACATATCTGCACCTTTCTCTCATGTTTCTTCCACCAACATTTCTTTGGAACCAACAGTATTACACTGTTAGTCATTAATGAACTTCAAACACACTGTCCCAAATGAAACTTAAACTTAAAGTTAAGGATTTCATTTACACTGAAATTATTTATGATGTGATTTGATTGCCTGGAAATGTTGGCAATATAGCAAAGGAAAAATTACATAGTATTTATCAAATGTGTGACACAGAGAAATGTTCCTAATTGCCTAATTAATTCCACTAAAGGCAAATCAAATTGCACCTTTTCTATACCCACCTCCAGGTTCATATGAGATGGAGATAAGCTTTCATCACTTTACAGGTATCATAAGATGCAATAGCAGGCAAGTAACTATGGAAAGCTCAAAACATTGGGGGTCGTAAACTGCAACATAAAAGAAGTTGAGATTTTGAAGAACTAAAAATGTAAGTGCAATGATTCATTTTTGGCTTTATTTGAAAGAAAAATAATGACCTAACTCGTTAGTTTTGATAGGTTAAATAAGGTTACATAATTCATATTTTTATCATGATTAATAAAATTACCTTACATTTTTATTTTATTTCAATATGTTTTAATATTTTTAATATGGGCCTCTTTACATATATATTACGTAAATTTTAATGCATAAATGCATATTATGTACATAATACCAAATTACATAGACCAGCATCTACATTTTGGTCTAGTTATAGCTCCCTCTACAGAAACGGCTGTCATTCTCAGAAAAAATGTTATATCCTAATTGATATTACAGACAAAATATGAATGCTTTAGTCACAACAAATTTAGCTGCAATTTTAGGTGAAAGTTTAGATACTATTAGAAAATAATCAGTCATACTATTTTGACTCACAAAAACATAGTTATAATTATGTAAGTACTCATATGGTCTTATGCAGGTTCTTGGTTCACATCAACTGAAGTGTATACAGTATGTCTATCTGGATGCAGTCAGTGGAAATAATGAATAAATGTAGTACTTACATTATAGAGTTAACTTAATACTACTACATAGTAATTTCTTCGACTGAATATCATAGGTTGTGATTGCGTTGCTTCCTTTAGTGAATTAATAAAAGACCTTAACATTTTTGGGTTATCTATAAGAATGGTTTGTTCTCAAAAATTTGATTTAAGATTCAGTTCTAACAAAACAACATTTCTGAACATTCAATGAAATGTGAACCAAACTGCAATATTATGAAGACAGCTGGTTATGTAATTTTCTTAGTTCCTTATAATTTTCTAAAACATTGATGACATAATGCTTTACGAAGATGTTTTTAATTACAACATACTTTATGGTCATATATACAGACTAATGTGCTGAGAATCAAGCTTATTTTCAAAAATCTCTTCTGCCTAAAAATTTAAAACTGACAAGGAGCCATTGTCACATTAATCTTACAGATTGAGTTGGGATGCTTTTTTTAGTAAAAATATATCGAAAATAAAAATACCCATGTCTTGGCTCTCTGTCACATAGGTCCAAGTTTGACAAGCAAACAAATGATTTGCATACTAGAATGAACCACCAATATCTAATTCTTTGCAAATATTTGGTTTAAAAAGTATTAAACAAGAGAACTTATATAAATGTGCAATTTCTATTTCCTCCTCAATTCTTTTTCTTGGAGGCAGCCATCACTGGGTAAAAAATGAAATATATCCATGGCCAATTTTCTTTTTGTTACAAAAAGTCTTGGTTGCCTTGTGCCTCAGGAAGCCTCAGTATGGGGCAAAGTTTATAAGTGTGGCATAGTACCAGCAGCTGAACGTTATGTGGAAGATAGACATATGGTGAGTTGTTACAATTTAAAACTTTTCTAATTTTTTCCTAACAAACTGGGACCCAATGGGAAAGAAAACGAGACACAGGAAATTTTGTTTCTGTTGTATTTTTACAAAAAAAAATCACAATTCAATCTGTGACATAATTGCCTCTTCTGAGTGAGTGTTGCCTGTACATACATCACTAATTGCAATGCTAGATAAATAATATCACCTAATTGACTCTAAGTAAGTCATAAAGATTCATAATTTTAATACTTGTGATGTGGTCTGGGAAACTATTGTACATATCTCCAAAATGTTTTTTCTGTTTTATTTGTTCTTTCCAATTGGAAACTTAATGCGGAATATTTTAAAGAAAGCTCTTACCTCTTTAATTATAAAATTATATTTTACAGTACATCTGTACAGTATTACCATAAGAAAGACAGCTCATACAAATGCAAAGGCACTGATGCAGGGACAAATCTATACTATACAGCTCCCTAGCAGTAAACTGAATACAATTTATCAGAGGGGGCCAATTCCAGATTTACATTCTGCATAGCAATGATGGAAAGTGTAACCCAACATTTTTAGATTCTGCACTGTCACAAGAAAGACATTTATGCCACTACCTCCCAGTTTCCAAGAGGCTTTGGACTTCCTTGCACTGGCACTAACACAGCAAGTGTAGCAGTTAATAAGAAATGTCATTTATATTGGTTACATATCATCCATTGTCACAAATAGGGTAGAAAATTGGTCCCTGATATCAAATTCTGGTAATATTTTGATCCAACTGATAAAGTAAGTGGTTCAAAGCCAATAAAAACAAAATCATGAATGTTATGATAAACTGACATTCAAATAGATTCAGAAGGAAATCTGTGAATTTGTAACACAGTGGAAATATGTCTACAAACCATACCATTACAGTGCCTCAAATAAACAGGCATGTGACACATTGTTAAATGCATGATGAAAATCTAAGGAAGTTAAAATTGCCATTGCCTGGTATGCTGACAAAAAATATTGTTATACATTGTACAAAGCATATAAAAAATCATCCAGCCACTCACTCCACACTTCAGTGCGATGTGCAGGACATCTGACAGCAATGGTGTAAACTGTTAATAAAAATCCCTGCCAAAAGTTTATAAGGTTAAAAAACTAGTAGGCCTATAGTTAGAGACTTTGAACATATGAAAATTACTGGCTAGCCTGTCAGACCCCAAACTCTTAAAGTGTGAGGTATCTTAGCTTGCTATAATATTTGCAATACTTTGTAGTGCATGAAACTTGAAATATCACTGTGTCTTATTCAGCTATACCCAACATCTCCAACAAAAGTGTGTAATTTACTAACCTAGACTTTTCATAGATATTAGTATCAAGGTTAAATTTCTAGTTAATTTATCAAGAGCATGAATTAAAGTAAATATAAAAAAATTCCTTTATTCACTTATTTCTCTTCACCTTTCATATTATATCCCTGGAATTGATGGTAATAAAAAACCATTTTTGACCTTACTTGGTATTTTTCTGCACCAGGCAACATGGTATGAATTCCTAGGTCAGCCAGCCCTCTCTCATATTGTCTGTTTTTGTTTGCTTGTTTGTTTTTTTGCATGAATGAGTAATAAATTTTTGGGGAATAAGATCCTCAACTATTCCACATTTACATTAAACTTGAGTGCAACATTGAATGCAGAGGTATTCCAAAAAGAAGTAATAAGCCTTTATGAAAGAGATGGTACATTTATAAAACTGCACAGCAAAAGAATAATGATGTGCTGGAATACCATTTCAATTAAAGGATATCTTTCTTGTCCAGCATTCCTCATAAACACTTTTAATGCATAAAAATCTTATGTCTACCAATTGTTAGTTAAAGAGCATTAACATAATATCCAGTATACATATATGTGGTCATATCACTAAGCAATTCTGAAACATGAATGTTTAATCTATAAAAGACAAAACTATTTTACATTTTCCATCACAAAGTGATAAACATGCAACATATATAGTACTGCTATAAGATATTTATAAAATCTTTACACCAGAAAATGACAAAGAAAGATGACAGTTTAGAAACAGTAAGTACAGTGCATACTTTTTATATTCTCCCACTTACATATGAAACTTGAAGCCCTGAAATGCCCAGTAGCAAATATGTGTATAGCCACTGGTAAGATGGTTGTCTGTTATTTATTCAGTATTGTGCTTCAGTTCTGTATTTGTTTTGTGCAATGTTGGTCTTCATTTTTTTTGTTTTGTTTAACCATTGATTGAGACATGGCTCACAGAACAAAGAATTTTGTGAGGGATGATCAAAAACTAAGGATACAAGCCCCATAGTCTTGGCATTTCAACTTTCACAGCAAACTTAGTACAGTGTGGTAATTCTAATACATGCAGTTGGCAACTGTGCAGAGTTTCAGTCAAGTGCACCTACAGCACTAAGTTGGCAACTTGTTTGGAAAACTGGTCTAGCAAAGAAATCTGCTAAGTGGGCAAACATACAACTGCAGCTGACATTCACCAACAGAAGAGGTTTCTGGAGGAATGGCTAGGACTCCTCCTCACAAGGGTATCATCTTCCTTCACAACAACACACCTCATACAACCCAGAAGACCACTACACTGTTGAAGCAGTTTCATCTACCACTCTCCCTACAGCCTGGATCTCGCTCCAAGTGACTTTCATCTTTTTCCCTCACTTGAAGAACACCTAGGAGGCCGATGATTCGCTTCAGACGAGGTGCAACACTTCACAACAATGTAGCTGAAAACCCAGGGACAGGATTTTTATCAGGAGGGAATATTCAAGCTCATCCCACATAGCGACAAGTGTCTCAAACAATATAAAAACTATGAGGAAAAATAACCTAATGCATGTACTATCAAATGGCTGTATGGTTGTACAAAATAAAATATACTCATTTCACTGCAGGCTTTGTAACCTTAGTTTCTGATCATCCCTCGTATTTATTGCTACTTTATAAAATACAAATATGTTCATTCAAGAGTGACTTTGAAGAACACTTTGCACAGATTTATGGGACAATTTAACATGTTCACGAAAAACCTGAATATATTCAGGTTTTAAATAAATCCTGTGTATGCTCAGCATATAATTTCTGAGCTTATATTTTTAAAGGCTGAATTTACCCATTGTATTTCATTTTTGATATGCATATTTCTCTGGAAAGGCATCTATCTGTGAATCACCCAACTTAGACACTTTATAAAAACAATTAAGACTTCTAATATTTAGTGTTGTAATTCATCTCTTAATGCTTCAAACCCAATATTCATTTTTACATGCAGTTCAGAAAAATGAAAGTTTAAGCATATGATGAGCATATTCAGGATTTTAATCAAGGGGATATTCAGAGATTAAAATGTTCATCATTAAGCTCTAAATACTGGATTTCGTTGTTATTATCATTATTGTACCTTTTGACAATAAAATAATTTTTGTGAAAAGAAAAAAGCACTTTGTATCTAGAATACATCACCTGCCCCATAGCAATGTATTTGAAAAACATTAGCATGTATTCATTACTACATTGATTGCAGGGGTCTGTACCGTTGCATTGTCGGCAAGCAGGATAAATAACAAATCTATGCACTAATGAATTTTCATTGTTTAATCTGTTTCTCATATTTGAACCGAGCATTTTAACTTACAAGGCTTGTTAATAACCCCTTTGAAATTGTATTATCTTTCTTACACTGGACCTGGCCATATTTCATCTTTATAATGTTGGCAGTGATACAAATAACAGTTTACATGCTTCTTTGCAAAGCAGAACGAAGGTATACCAATTTTAGCCTGAAATGTTATGCTTCAATTGTTTTAATTATATTTTATCTATGTATGCAAATATTTTTGGGACTAATTTTCTATCATAACATGCTTGGTCCCACAAAACACAGAACTCTATTGCTGATAGGCAAATAGATAAAAGTATTAAATAGTACTGGCCAGCTCTGTGTGTATGAAATAGCAATAGTGTTAATTAAGTGTTAATACTATTTAGAATTGCATTATGTATATAAAATCAAGAAGATTGAACATAGCATGCAAAGAACCAGACAGAGCTTTTGGTGAACATTCTTATTTACATTCAAGGCTTTTCAGTTATTCCATGTGAAACACATAGGTACTCAGATTTATTTACACATTTAAATCATAAATATTCCTTTCCTAAGATGCACATTTATAGCTTGAACTAGCAAGTATTTAAAATTGCCTTCTTGATTAGAAGAAAGTTATCAAAAATTTTGCAACTCTTTGTATTCAGCAACTATTAAACAGATGATCTAAAGCAGTTTGAGTTTTAGAAATATGCAAATAATAACAATTAGCCAGAGATTACAATGCAAGAGTAATTTAATGCACTCTAGGAAAATACATTTTTTCTATTTAAAACAAACTATAGTGGAAGAGGTTAAAATTTTAGATTACAACAGCAAATGCTATAAAAGATACGGCAATATATATTTTCTTTTTACATACAAACAAAAGGCTCAAATTTTAAAGCTAACATGTTCTTAGAACATACTTTTCTTCCTTTAGAACTGGATAGAAATATACATTCTTTATAGCATTAAATAGGTAATTTTATTTTTTCAGCAGCACTAATAACTCACTAAATGAAGAGGTGTCCCATTTCTTATAACAAGTATATATTTACAGGAACCAAAAAGTATTAAAATGAGAATACTTCAGTTTTGATGAAAATATATAAATAACTCATTTCTCATTTAACATTGGTTTTACATAGCTTTCATTGAATTTATTAAGAAAACTGTGCAGATAAATTTTCATTTACTCTCAAACTTATTTAAGAATACGCTAATCAATCAAGTTAAAGTTGAATCTAACTTTAAAAATTAAAAGTCATGTCCAGGCCTAGAACCACAGATCTTCAGGTAATTTATAAAGCCTGGAAATATATGAAGCATGTTCAACGTTGGAAGTTGACTTGAACTTGGTGTTGAAGATTTCCTGGGATTATTGATGAGTTTAGTTTAATGTACATACAAGACTTCTCCTGATGGCTCAAGCAGTAAGAGCATCAGCATGAACAGCCAAAAATGTGTAATTGCAACCATGCAATGAATTTTTTAAGTCTGATTCAAATTTTTAATATATTTATTCACAAAAACTGCAAAGCTGAAACTTCCTACACTTAATCTATGATAATTTGTTAAATGTATCGAACTACTGTTGTATTTTTCAATGTAATAAATTTAAAATATTAAGCATTTTGTCTTAAAAGTTAGGTGAAAATTTAATTTTATTTAGAGTAAAAGAAAAAAAAAAATTAAAAACTAAAACACTCTTAACAGCTCAGTATCCCTGGTACTTTTGAATGTTTTAACCTCTTAACAAAGCCTGCGTATATTCAGCTTTTTAATATTTGAAAAAAATAAATAAGTCACAATGGGCATATAATTTCCAACCAACATTTTAAAGGTGTTTCAGAAGTAGTTTTAGGAGCTTTGCAGGCAGATTCAAAAACCAGAAAAAAGTTCATAACAGCAAATGTCCAAAAATCCTAGTTTTTATGTTTTCAATGAAAATTTGTTTAATGTGTTTTGAGGTACAAACCAACAACCTAAGTTTGTTACTGATAATCATTTGTTAATCAATACAAGTATGCTGATGCACCCATGTATCTCAGATGGTGATGTGTTGTCAAGGAAACCTGTTTGCAAATATTTGTTTGCAGACATGATTAACCTAGTACATATTTTCTAATGTTTCACTTGTGCTGGAGCTTGTGTTGTGCTTAACCATGGCAGGATATCCATTTTCTGAGCAGGCAGATACGATTTTTGTATATGTCATGCAGTGGCAACAATGCGAGGTTACACAATTGTATCAAATGGCATTTCTAGACCGAAATCAGCTAAGTCCTCCAATATTTGTTGCTGTTTATAGTTTTGGTGAGACGGTATCCACAGCACCACAAACTGTGGATCAAGGAGGACCAAGAGTTGCTCATACCTGACTAGCAAGAATGCATTTTACAGGTTGTTGCAGATGATCTGGGTATCAGCACACAATAAGTGGCCTGAATATGTGGTGCTTCTCCTGCTACTGCATGGAGGGTACTTCAGAAATAGCTCTTGTATCCTTATCATATTCAACGAGTATTGGGTTATGGGTTTTGCCTGCCATTATCTACCATGGGAGAACCTTTGCCACTGATTTGTGGCTCAAACTACAAACGATTATTTGGAACAGATGGGATTACAAGTTTCTACAATCAACAGTTTTTGGCAGGTGAAAATACCAATGCTACAAAACATGCTACACAATGACATCAGTTAAAGGTGAGTTACCCCGATAAGGGTTTTTTTTCTCAGCATTTTCCCTTATCCTGAGAAGACAAATGTTGAGTAACTTTAATTCCATGGACCCTGAGGTCATTTGAGCATAATTTCACCAATTTCATTCATCATCTGATATGACCAACCAGGTTAAAGGGCATTAAGCTTAAAAGAGTGGATGACCATGTAGTAGGTCCATGTTTTCCCAGAACGTCTAATGAGTGCTCTCTAGAGAGACTTTATTCAGAATGATCTTCCAGCCTTATTACAAGATGAGCCTTGCAGATAAGAAGAAATGTGTGGTTTATGCATGATGGAGCTCCAGCACATTTGAGCCAAACTGTTGAACAACCACAAGCTGTTATTTACCATGTCAGATGGATAGGTAGGGCAGGACTAATTCCACAGCATGTGAATTCCCCCAACCTCAATCTTCTGTGGGGCCATATGAAACAATTGGTTTGTGCAGCAGGCACTCTTCATCATGTCCTGGAAAACCATTTGATACCAGTGGGAATATTTGAAAGAGTGCAACAGTCTATTGTGTGTCATTTTGCATATTTGTCGTGAGCTTTTCAATTGAGTAAACTTGCAACACTTGGTAACAAGTTGACAATATTTACCAGCTGTTTCTTTATGTTCTTTCAAAAACTAACAGTTTTCAGACATGTTTACTAGGGCTGGTTGACAAGTCTGGTAATTTCAATGAAACAGTAGGAAATGTTGTTAAACATCAAGACAGTTGGTAAGCATGATTCTTCAAGATTTTGATTAAAAACTGCAAACAAATGCAGCACATAGTTCTCTGTTGACAGTCGTTTTTAGTTATTGATGTAAAAATGTTCATACAAAATTGATAAAGTTGAGTGTCGTGCAGTGATACAGCACTTTTATTTTTAAAATTGGAATGCAATTCAAATACAAACTGAGCTGAAGGAGGTTTATGGGGACACTCCATCAGCACTCAAGACTATTTATTATTGAATAAATGAACCTAAACATGGTCGTATGAACGCTTCAGATGCAATAGCTCCAGACACCCAATGGGGTTTTACTGAAGAAATGGTGGACAAAATTAATAGCATTGATAGAACACGGTGCACTTCACCATAATGCTGAAGATAGCTATCTCATGAATGGGTACACCATATGCTGCATAAATTTTATATATATGAAAAAGCTGAGCTGTGTTGTGTTTTGTGTTTGTTGACTCCACACCATAAATATAAAGAAAGGATATTTCAGGATATTTCCACAAACTTCTGTTGTAAGTAGATGACTGTAGATGAAACTTAGATTCACCACTACACAAGACACTAAACAAGCAGCAGGTTGAGGAAGATGAAAGTATACAGAGGAAAGTGTAAACAGTTTTGTTGGCAGAAAAGTGATGGCTATGATTTTTTGGGACTCCCAGGGCATATTTATGATTGACTATTTGGAAAAAGGGTAAAAACAGTACTGGCTGCTATTATCCAACTTTACTAGACCGTCTGCATACTAAGGTGAAGAACAGCAACAAGATTAGTGCACAAAAAGGTGCTCCTTCATCAGGATAATGCACCAACTCGCACATCGGCACAATGGCAAAATTGCATGGCAAAACTCAGCTTGCAGGAGAAATTTTCATCAAATGTGAATGAATGTTGTGCACACTTAGATGGAATCTCACTGAACCAAGTATAGAGGTCAAAATAGATTATGCTAAGAAATAAACTGCTGGTTTAGCAAAAAAATGTTATTTACAATGCTTTTTACTAAACTTATCAATCTGTCCTTATACATAAAACTTTTTTCTTGTTTTGGCAACCAGAATCCATCTACAAAGTTTGTAAAAGTATTTCTGAAACATTCTGTATATTTCTGCTGACATGTGATTGAATTAGCCAGTTCTCTCATTTTATTGGCACCAGATGCCTGTTTCAATCAGTTCTTGCAGTTTTATGTTTATTGCTTCCTTGCACTTCAAGAAAATGGAAAGTAGCAAATGGTTTAATACTGAATTTAGTGATAGTGATGGTAGCACTTAAGGGCAAATAATGGCTCAGGTCATTATCACCTTAAGTTTTTAGTGTTGGAGTTAATTTCTTAGTGCTTAAATGCCCAGTACTTGTTTCTTTGTATGCAAGATCACAAAAACAAGTTTAAGCATAATACAAGTATACTTGGGATTTTAATCTAGGAAATATTCAGAGATTAAAATATACATTATATAGTTCTTGAAAATGAGTTTCCTTATTACTCTATTGTATTCTGAGTATTTCATTTTCACAGTAATAAAAAGGAAGCTGAAAAGAGGCATATCACTTTGTGAGTAATCTGTATGTTAAGAGGTTAAGGTGTAGTGAAGATTCTAACTGTATGCTTTTAATTTCCATTATTTTATATTTGCTTGTCTGGTATGAAAACTGACATTACTTCTCTAGATAATTAGAAAGAAATGTAAAACTGTGTAGGCAAATTGGAAGCAACATTCTGGTAGAATATAACAGGAGTGAAAATGTCAAAGGGTGAATATTTTTGCCATTTTCTCCCACAATAATGTTTTGGAACTAGTTATCACATATATGGACATCTACCTTGTAGGAAGTTAACTGCTTATGCACTGAAATTATAATAATTTGTTACACTAATCAGAAACATAACCAGAAATATGCATATTTTCTGTGTTTGGTAGATTCCAAGATAAGTCATACACTCTTTGGTTCTCTTTCAAATTGAGATATGTATAACTCATTTTGAAGCAAAACTATTTCTAAAACACTAATGCAACAACAAAACTTATCTCAATTTTAAAGCCAGCAATTTTATACACAAATATTTAGCTATTACAACACTAAACCACTTTTGCATGTTATTCAATATCTTTAACTCCTTTTTCACACAAAATTTAAAGAGGATGCTTTGGTCCTGCAGATTCATAAACTGTCTTAAGAGAGTCTGCAGTAATACTGAAAACTTCCTAACGTCTGAAGTTGTAAAACATTATCTATAGAAATTACAGAATCAGGGCCAAACACTTGTGAGATATATGCTTTGTGCTTTGCACAAACTAGAACAAAAAATGTGTGCAGCAAAGAAAATATTCCTATTTTGCAATACCTTATGGTGGCAAACATGCTGTTTTATTATGCTTTGAATTCAATTTTTGTCTCGGGTATTTTGCATGTAAATATGGTAGATTTAACAGGTTATGAGGGGATTTTTTTTTCTGAAAATATATTTTTGTAAGCAAGCTACAATCTGTGTGTACCTTGATTTGAGGATTTTATTGTTTGTAAGAGATTTATCAACCCTTATGTTTTATTTTGTCTGTTATAGTTTAATTTATTACATACTTTCATTGTACTTCTTTTAAAATTTCTCATGTCATAGTATTTTTTTTCGATCTTTATTAAATACTAAAATTTTATAAAATCTTGTGGTGTAAATATACTGAATTTAACTGATAAGCACAATCAATTATAAATATCAATGAGAAGTCTTAAATAAACTGTCCTTTAATGGTATTCATAATTTTGAGCACTCCAAAGCCATTAACAAAAAAAAAAAGAAACCATCTCACTGTGAAAAAATCAGGCACCATTAACCACCTTTCTCAACAACTTGGCTACCTTAAAACATTCTAATGCATTTATTCATTGATATTATTCACTGGATATTGAAAGCTACTAATGGAGGTCATTTAGTGTGTGTTCATTTTTATCCATGATTTCCAATGCTCTGCTTGAATAAGAATGTCACAGTTGATTGGCAAGCCTACATTGAAGCTCTCAACCAAGGAGGAGAGGAATTTGTTTCCAGAAGAGAAAGCTCTCACGCAACATCTACCTGCATATAGAAGGAACAGGAATAACCTGTGAAGAGAAAGTAAATCACAGCAAACTAGATGCAGTTGTGTTTCTAACTAACCAGCTTTTCTGTGCTCCCTTCAATTGCAGTAATGAATTACTCTGTTCTTTGTTATCAAGCTGAATATGAACAGAAGACACCTCATGACTGTGATTGAGCATTATCCTCAATCTGGTGTCAAATTAGGAGCAACAAATAAATATGATTTATTTCACTGCATTGACTGATACCTACTCTGAACCATCCAGTATAAACACTGGACTTTAGAGCAGGGGTCACCAACTAGTTGTCCTTTGTGTAAAGCACAGAGAGCAAATTTTTCTTGATGCTCCTGCAAATTGCCTACCATGCACTGACAAATCCTCCAGCTGTGGTGGCAGTATGCAACATTTGCATTTGAAAAACATAATTCACCTTTCATAAGTTAATACAGCTACTGTAGGTTGATTATTAAAACAATTTCTCTATTATGTCTTGTGCATTAGTGTTTATACTTTGGATATAAACATACACATATTTTCATAGGTTTGGTGAAATGAAATGGAATTTTATTTATGGACGTTCTTTAACTACTGTGGTTCTCAGTGTCCCACTCTATGTTGAGCATGAAAGACCACTTAATTTTGCTCAAGAGGTCTCTTTATAAGGCTTGAGGTTCTTTTACAAGCTGTAAATCTACAATACAGGACTAACACCTTTACTTCCCTTCTGAAGGAAGCCATGCTAAGAATTTTTATGTCCGAAAAAATCCATTGTCCTCCTCCAGGTTAAAAACCCATGACCTTGGCTATATGGTAACTACTTAAACATGGAGGGCGACACAGGTTTGATGTTAAACGGTAGTCATAACATATGGAACTTCAAAAATAATGATAATTATTAAAGTATTAACATGAGATGTTGCAATAAACCTATAGGTTTCAGTGTTAAGGCAATAACCTGATTCCTTCTTTATGAAAAGGCACTTAAAAGTATTAACATAATAAATCAAGCTCCTAAATTTGGACTGGCTAATACCATTGTAATCACACTGTATTGCCCACAGTATGAGAATTAGTTTACAACGAATTTGTAGTAGTGAATTTGAACAGGCATCTTAGTAATTAGTTAGGATCGAACATAATTTGAAAGAAATGTTCTTCTCCTTGCTGCTTGCTGTGCACACAGGGGTTGCATAATGGTGCTGCAAATTGAATTTTCTGAGTGCAGAACTTTGCTGCCACTTTCTATAAATAAGAAAGATACCTCCTAGACAGGCATAAATATAGGAGTCGATGGTTTGCATGTTGGATTACTTTCTGTTCCCAACATTGACACACTGTGTACTATACAAGGAAGAGACAATCCCTGTTACACATATTTAACCACTGTATGATTGGCGCAAGACTATTTGCAGCAGTATAAAAATAAAGCAAATTGGTGGCACCTGCTCTTCTTCTGTTTCAATACAGATTTCTGTCATTTCTCCGGGCGCACTTCAGCTGCTACCTGTATTGTTTAAGACCAACCTACTACATCTGCATCTCAAAGGAACACAGTTATGCTTGCTCTAGAGTGACAGAATTCAAGTCACCTCTCAGGATGGCATCACATTCAGTAAAATCTATAGCTAGAGAGACAGTACATAAACTCACTTCATCAGCAATTGAATCAATATTTTGTGTGGGAAATTGTGGATAAAAATAAACAGTTGATAACAGTGTAGTACATTTTGCAATAAAAACCTGAATGATGCCTTAAAATGTGAATTTCTGATACTAATAGTTTTGTCAAAATTAGAATTTGAAATCAGGAGGCTTAATCACATTATGTAATCACATCACTATTAGAACAGTTTTCATACTGTATACAAATGTACATCTTCTATTGCACTGTTATTCTTGTAGTCTTTCTATAGTTTTTATAGCTTATGAATATCTTTGCTAATAAAAACACATATCAATGTTGATCTAATAGTCCACATACATAAAACATTAGAATCATTCCATTTATGAGTAAAAATTTTATATTTATAATGTTTGAATAAAGTTCGGCAGTGCATTTCAAATATGGTTGAAATTAAGGGTTGTTTGTATGAAGAGTTATCTAAAAGGTTACAATTTTGAGATGAATTACAGCTGGGAGATGAAATTTTGTCAAAATTGATGTAAATTAGTACTTTCTGTATGTAGACTACTAAAAATCAGGCTACAAGCTGCTGAAAATTAATGCATAGGAGATTAATGTGTATTTGTTAATATGTTTTCATTTGGTTGCTATTGATTTAAAATTAAGAGCAGTTTATTGAATTATTTAATAAAATATCCGTAGTAAAAATGACAATTTCATCACATAGCTCACTTGAAATCTAAAGCTATGTAACATTTGTATGTTCTAATACTTGTAGTACAAAACAATAGTATTACTAAATGGAACATAATATTGCTGTTATTCAAATTAATACAAGCTCTTTTTGGATAGATGATCTGAATTTTTAGTATATGATCTCCTGATATGGTTAAAATTAAATCATATATTATTGGATGTAAGCATAAAACTAGTCCAGTAACAAATTATTTCCTTGTTTTACTTTGTAGTTTTTGCAATTGGCAAAACCAAACCAGAGTTACTGTTATATACTTTTCTCCAATGGTTTGTTTTTCCAAAATATTCATATTAAAAATCCAGATTCTCTAGATATATATGCTCCAAAATGCACTCAGAAAGAAATAAGCTTCACACTTTGCAGGTTTGGGTGAGGAAAATGGCATGTATATATGAAAAATGCTTCAAGTTATACTCAAGTTCACAGTGTATCAGCCAGTTTCTGATAGTTTATTAACAATATCATAATTTTATTTTGGGGGGATAGGCCTCTTGTCAGTTTTTCCTCAATACATCCCTCACAAGGTCCTGCATGAGCAATCGTCGTTGAACAGGGTGAATAAATTATTCATCCTGTTCCAGCCCCTACTTCAATTGCTCTATTTACCAACAGGATTACTCAATTTTAGCAAGTATTTCAACATTATAAAGTTCTCAAAGTTTTTAGAAAGCGAGTCAAAATAAGTGGCTTGGTTGCTGATGGCCATATATGTGTACTACCTTCCATTTCATACTTTCCACATGAGTTTGTAACAATGATGTATCAAACCCAGTGAGGAAAAGTCTGCCTGACATTCAGGAGATCCAGAGTTAAAAATCTGACTTCTATTAAGGCTTTTTTCAGAGTTTTCCCTTATCCCAAGAGGAATATCAGGTAACTTTAAGATCTATGGACCCTAGGCTCATCTTATCATCATTTCGCTCACCATACAACAAGACCTCCCAAGTTATTAAAATAAATAAAAAAATAAAAAAAAAAAAAAAAAAAACATTACCATACTGTATAACTCTTGTAGTTGTTGGTCTTATGTTCATTAAATAAAATCACTTCCACCATCAAAAGAAAATAGCTAACAATCACAATTGCATCATAAGAGGTAAACATGTGATTGGGCTGAAGGAATCATACATTTACAATCTGTGCATTATCATCTCAAATGGTCTCAATTACACAAAAGTTGTGCACAATGAGGTTTTAAATTTCCATTCAAACAGTATCTTCTTTTTCATTTCCCACATATTTATAATACGTTAAATTCCTAAACCAGGTTCAGGAAAAAGAAATGTCTTGTATTCAGACAAATAAGTGAGTGAAAGATAAGTTATACGGCAATGATCTTCTCTTGTAATTGTACTTTTCAATGTTATTGGTTTAATTTGAAGGCATGTGAGTAAAAGCAGTCTAACCCTCAAAACCAAAAATTTCTGATTAGTAGTCATCTCTTGTTGGGACAAATACTAATAATTTATGGATGGTGTAATACTAAAAGGCTTGACTATAAGTAAATAAAACAACTTTTATTTCTTGCAATAATGAGTCCTTACTAAATAAGTACAAAAATCTAAGGTCCATAGCTCTGCCAAAACTCAAAGATGTCCTTTATGCCAATTATATTTTTCATGAATATTACTGAAGTCTTTCACCTGCATCTGATGAAAGTATTGATATTCATGAATAAGAGTCATCGACTTACCTGATTTTGATTGAGTGTCTGAATTAGGCAGATAGGCTCATAAGTTTTTAGGACCAGTTTTATAATTAATTACTAATAAGTACTAATGTAATAATTCTAAATTTAAGTATAAGGGTGATTTTCTTTGTTAATAATAATAATTAAAAGATGTGTAGCCTAAGTTACGCTTGGTTAAGAACATGGAATATTAATGTTGTTAACTTTTCCTTTGTCAAGTGCAACATTAAAATGCTCTGGAATCTGTATAAAAAATAAGTGAGTTGAGTGTTTTAATTCTAACTCTAATAAAATATACCAGAGTATCAATTAATATTTCTTTATTTGGTGTGTCAAAACTTTATTTTCTCAAGTGAGAATTAAACTGTTTTTATGCACATGCCTTAATTTGTATATAGCAAAATCTATCTTAACTGGATGTACAGTTACAGTCTTTTAAAGCTAATCAATAAATTATGTAACAAATTTGATTTGGACTTTATTATAATCTTGTTCAATAATGTAAATAGAAAGACTACTTTTCAGTATTTTGAATTCCTATATTTTGGCATTTTAATTTAAATAATGCACTAGATATGCTTTACTTAATAACATAAATACTTAATAGATATATGGATATATAAATTGAAGATTATTAACTTGTATTAAAGCCTAAAAAAAAAGGTTACCTCAAAATAACACTGTACAATTTCCATTAAACACATGTGGACCATTACCAAATAGCAACCAGAATTCTGCACTGTAGCTATGGCACAGTCTTTATTACAATAAAATGGTTAAGAAATGAAATAATGTTACTACTTCAGTCTATATTGGTCTATGGTCTGGAAGTTGAGTGTTTGCCGCGAGATAACCTCATTCATTACCTTATACAGGTACACAAATATGAAATATAATGTGGCATGCTATAGTAAAGTTATGAGAGCTTATTCGTACAAAATATGCATATATCACAGTGCAACATAAGCAGATGTTCTGAAAACTATGCTAAGAGAGAGAGAAAACTGAAAAAAAGCAATAGTCACTTACATCTATAAACTTTTAACAGTTTTTTACAATATTCAACTAACAGGATACGCAATCATAACATAATAAGTACACATCCTTACTGGGTGCTCTTAGGTGCATTTTGTCTTTCTCAACTTTTTTAAAACACATATTTCTTTTATGTAAAATTAAATAGACTCTCTTTATTTATACTGCTGAAATAGTCTCCTGAGGTTCGTTACACTTATTTGAACTTTAGAGATACAGAAACAAAAGGTGGTACGTGCACTCTTCTTTGTGTTCCTCTTCTTCACTTTAAGAAGTTTATGGATGTTTCTTCTATATCGTGCACTGTAAGTCTCTCAATTCTACTTAACACAGTTTTATTGAGTTTCTGAACCAACAACTGACAGGGGATCTGACATTATGTCTGGTAATGCTGTTCCTCCACTCTGAAACAAAACAATATAGCATTACTTACAACTTATGTTAACAGAAATAAATGAGAGCCCACCTTATAGTGTGAGGGTTGCATGTCTGCCTTGCATTTAAGAAGTCCCGAATTCAAATCAAAGTTAGCATAACTAGCCTGACTTTGTCTCCCTCCCTGCACCTTGTTCCCTTATCCTGAGAAGAGGAATGTCAAGTTACACTTAGGCTCTAGAGATCCCAGGTACATATGAACTCATTCCAGCCATTTTGTTCACTCACCATTCTATTTATGTCTACCCAAACAAAGGATGTCAATCATCAAGGAGTGGATTATTTGTAAAACTCCAACTCTCAGGAATTTCAAGTTTTGAGAAAACTCAAAGCTTTATACATGGTGGATATTTTATTCTTTAATGTATATTTATATTCTTTAGCTCTTGTTTAATTACAATATTCACACTAATTTTACTTTCTCATAGTACATAGGTAGAGAAGTACAAAAAAGTCCCTGCATGTGGGTGTGTTTTGTATATGTGAACACAATAACTTGAAAACAAAATACCATTAAATACCAACCTTGTTATTTAAGTTTAGTTCTTCCAATGATGTAACACAAAGGTTTAGAGGAAAATCCCCCCCCACACCAAACTACTCTTTACATGGACAAATTTTTTAACATTTACAGCTATAATGATTTTGATTAAAACACTATATATTAAAAAAATGTACATGGCAAATAAAACATATATCTTGAATTTTCTGGGAATTTGCCTCTAAAGACCTCTTTATTCTGGATGAATTTTGCATAGCTGATAAACCGTAAGAGATACCCAAAAACTTACTACAAAAAAAAGATAGATCTTAAAACACACAATTTATGTCATGCACATTTGTTTCGTGGAGTTGACTATTTTTGAGATATGCCTTGTTATTGGTTTCAATTTCAAAATACTTAAAACTTTCTCGTACTGGAATTTGTCAACTACTGGCAATACAAAGAAGCAGATTTCAACCACATAGCAACTAGCTTTTAAAAGATTTGACTATCTTTAACTTTGTATATTCCCTTATGTCCTTCTGCTTACAAAAAAGCAAGAATAAGACAATTTCTGCTGTTTATTTCAATTAGCATGAAGTAGATAGAAGAATAGGCTCTTTAACAATAATTTGTTAGAGATGTAGGGAAAGCCATGTGAAGGAACACATCAGAGTTTTGCATACTCTGTTATCTATAGTAAGTTTTCACCAGAAATACATGTTTTGAGGCTCCCTGAATAAATAAAAAAAGATTATTTTAGAGGGAAAAAAATAAAAAAAAAAAAAAAAAAAAAAAAAAAAAAAAAAAAAAAAAAAAAAAAAACATGTGCATGCTTTTGAGCTTAGTTAAAAAATCTGATGTGTTCCATTCACATGACTTTCTCTACTACTGCAACAAATTATTGTTAAAAAGCTTATGCTTCTATTTACTTCAAGAAAAAATTAGCAGAAATACTCTTCTTACTAACTTCCTTGTAAGTAGAAGCAAAATAAGGGAGTACCATAGTTAGAGTTATAAGTCAAAAGCTGGTTGCTATGTGACTGAAGTTCCTTTGTTTGACTGGACAGGAGTTGACAAATTCCTGCATGAGAAAAGTATAAGTTTTTATAGCTGAAAACAAAAACAAGGAATATCTAAAAAACAATCATCTCCATGAAAAAATGTATATAACATAAATTGTGTGTTTCAACATGCTCTACAGTTTTAAGTATTTGTCCATCTCTTACGGTTTAGCAGTTATACAAAATTCTGTAAAATTCATTCAGAATAAAGTAGTCTTCAGAAGCTATTCCCAGAAAATTCAAGATATACAGTTTATTTGTCAGGTAAATATTTTTAATATACAATATTTTAATCAAAATCGTTATACCTATTTATGAGAAAATCAAAATTTTAGAAAAATGTTCCACGTAAACAGTAGTTTGGGGGAGGGGGGATTTTTCTCAAAATCTTTGTGTCACATCTCTGGAAGATACTAACTACACTTAATATCAAGTTTGGTATTTTACCGACTTCGTTTTTTAATTATCGTATTCACGGACACGCACACACATAAATCTTTTTCTAAAAATGTTTTATTTGGATATAGGGGACCTTGAAATATATATTACTGGTGAAAACTTGTATCAAATTTTTAGGTGGAGTGCAATACCTGCTCTATAAATATGTACATAGTAGGTGTAGAGAAATTAAAAATGAAAAGGCAGTTATATACTCAACATGAACACCCCTTTAATAATAATAATAATAATAATAATAATAATAATAATAATAGCAATAAAAATAATAATGATAATAATATCACCAATATAATAATTGAACTTTATATTTAAGTTTGGCCTTCTTTCAAGCATGGGGTACAAAGATTTTCAGCTCTCCCATCTACCCTTTGCATGAAATATTTTTGTATCATCTCAAAAATAGCTACTGATTTTGCTTATTATAAGGTGTTTAATATATTTTCACGGCAATAGGAATGTGAATTTTGAATTTTCTGGGAATAGCCTTTTAAGTCCTCTTCAGTCTAAATGCTCTGTATAACTGGCGAGCAGTAAGTGACAGATACAATCTTTAACAAATACATATTGTATTAAAGTAACCTTTGAGTATTTTAACATCTAAAGAGATTATATATATATATATATATATATACACACACACACCAAGATAACAATAATAAGGGCAATACTAATATATGGTTCTAAAATATGGATAATAACAAAGAAATTGAAATATATTAAATGCCTTTGAAAGAAGATATTGAGAAATTTGGGTCCACTCATAAATATGGGTTTTACAGAACCATGAAATGAATGAGATTTATAGTGTGTCTACCATTGCAAAAATGGTTACAGTGAGAACTAAAGTGGGCAAAGTCATGTGCTGAGGATGAATAAATAAGATATACCTTTGAAGTCCTTAAACAGAAAAATGTGTGGTAATAGACCAATGAATGGATGAGGAGTCGGATGGCTGGATGAAGTCAGAGAATATAGGACAAGTATGTGGGAAAGTAGGAATTTGGAAAGGGATATCATAAATAATGAAAAAGCGAAGCATCTGAGAAAGGCTAAGTTCCAACGTGGGCTGTAGTGCTATAGAATAATATTGTACACAATATATTTTTATTTAAAAATATTGTACAGGGTTTTTCTAAAAATGTTTTTTTTGGGTTTAGGGGTCCTCAAAACACACATTTCCAGTGAAATCTCAGTATCTACTTTTTAAATGGAATGCAATACCTTCTCTACCTGTATACTATATACCATGATCTCCATGTGTTAGAGAAAGTAAATAATGGCCACAAGCTGAGGTTTAGATAGTTCAAGAGGATGCCACACTAATACTCAAAATTCAAATTTACTTGTCTTTTAACTGTGGTTCTTAGTGTTACATTCTATATCGGATGTGGAAGACCAAAAATGTTGTTAGCGGCCTCAAGTCAGAGGTTCTTTTACATGCCATAAATACACAACATGGAACCTACTTCCCTTCTAAAGGAAGCAATGCTAAGGTATTTTATGCCTGAAAAAACTCTTCACCATCTGCTAGTTGCATCTACAATCTTGGAAACTAGAGGCTAGCATCTGCACTCAGGAACATTTATTTTGAATAAATGAATTTTAAACATGGTCATGTGAGCGTTGCAAGGCTGGCAGTGTGAGACACCCAATTGAAGTATCTTCTGAAAAATTGGTATATAAATGAAAATTGGTTATTTTTATGGAACTGTCACTTGCATGGTTTATTCAGAATATTCTGGGTGTCCCCATTATATGCACTTCACATACTTCTAATTTTGCTTCTTAAGTTCTATCATCTTATTGCTCCATTAAAGATACCATAACTTGGCAATGATTCATCTCAGACATAAAATTGCCTGTTGAAAATATTTTCTTCTGATGGATGCTTGCTGAACTGATTGTATTTGAAAACCAGGAGACTATATTAAATTATTATATTCTAATATTGCTTAAAGATCTTGAAGGAACTTTACAAGTGAAACTGCCATAACTGTACAAAATAAAGAGTTTGAGCCAACTAAGTCTATTTTTACTTATAGTATTGTTGCTGTTATTAAGTCTAAAGCTATGTTTACAGCATATAACATTAAACATTTAGCAATCAAAATCACCCTTCAGCATACTGAATAAACAAGCTAGAGCACAGGTTATATCCTCAGCATATTGAATGCACATTCTTTCCTTTACATCTATATAAGCTCAAAACCAGCTTGGTAAGAAGTACACCAGCAATTGCATTGCAGGTAACACATACCTGCACGATTATTTGTTGCCAATCCCACCACCAGCAGTCCAGACATGTGTCTCACAGATAGTATTGAAACTCAGTAAGTGTTGACCACATATACCATTGTTAGAATCAAACTAATTTAACTGTTTATTCTGGAAATGAACATCCAATCAGATCCCTACCATTCAGTAATGAAAATTTGTAATACAAATTGTTTGACTGCAATGGTTCAGCTCATGAGTATAATTGATCTTCAAGCATTGTTTAACAAGAGAAACAATGATTGCAGCTCCTTTACGATGAAAGTTTCTTAGAGCATGGATATGTCAGAAATACACTGAATTCCTTCACCTTGTTACAAATTGAGATCAAAAATGCAGTTGTATTTTTATAGGAAAGAGCATGAGCAGTTTTTGGAGATGGTTACAAAGGGCACTCGGTTCGAGAACTTTAAGATTACCACCTGCCCAAGTGCACTTAATGCTTTGTCCAGAAATGTTCATATCCACTATTTACTGAATTACCCCATAATCCCAATTGATTAAAATCTCAATTTTTAACAAACTTTTAAAAAAAAAAACATTAAAAAAGTTCTCTTCAAGACATCTGCACAAGTCATGGAAGAGCTGACTGGTTCAGCTATTGTCGTGAGGTGTCCATATCTTCATTGGACACCAAATACATCACCAAGGGCAAAATATGTGCCGACATCATTCAGTTCAAGGAGTGCAAAATTGGGCAAAGAAAATACAGACGTGGCCACACCATAGACGGAAACTAGATCCTGAAAATGACTGACATTTATCACCAATGAGGTGGGGATGACAGTATGCCTCAATAGGAGGACAAATGGTGGTACTCTTTTTGCATTTATTGAGAAATATGTGGAGTTTGCCAGAATAATCCACACTGATTGCTAGAACGGTTACAATGGATTAGTGGGGGGTTTTGCAGGACACCTTTCAGTATGCCACAGACAGGATTTTGTGAACTCTGTGACAAATGCTCACACAAATAATACCGAGTCACACTGGAATCAATACTGACAGCCCTGCATCTCTTATCCAAAGGTGGAATCAGACATGACCACATGAATGTGCATTTAGCAGAATACTTATGTTGCCAAGAGATTAGACAATCCCTTTTTCCCTTTTGAGGAGTTGATAGGGGACATTCAGGATACTTGCTCTGTAGTGTAGTGTAGTGTAATTATGCATTAGATTAAGCATGTACATGAAGTATTAGGTTACACAATAGTTTTTTATATAGTTTATAGAAGTTAAAACAATAATATAGCTATAGTTCAAATCAGTGAAAACTCAAATCAAAGAACTGGCAACAAAGACTAGAGTGTTTGCAGCAGCAATGTTGGCATCAATGGCTACCAAACACTTGCACAGTTAGTACATTTGGAATAAGTTTTATTCATTTTATTTCATCTGAATTCATATTATTCTGACCTTTTAGGGGCTATAAGTTGTTTTTAATGATTGGGTCATATTTGTGACCTCCCATAAGATGCAATATTACAGTTGTGGTTAGAACTTAGGAAACAAAGAAAGAAAGGTGACATAAGCTAACAATCTGATGCATTCTACTAGAAAAGAAGGAAGAGAGACCCCACAAACAAACAAAATCTGATTTGGCCTACTTATATGCCTTTATCTTTTACAACAAACTATTCTAATAAAGCTTATTAGAGCTTCATCTAAACAAGATAAACATTAGCAAAAATGTTCTCATTGCTTATTTCCTTGTAGAGTTCAAGTGGTTAAAACGGCATAATATCTACATATGGATAAATTCAAAGTACCAGTGTTTGAATCTAAGCAGTATTCAGGTTTTTTTTTTATTCCACCCCAAAAACAAAGTTCATCTGCTATGTTTAAAAGCACATGTTACATAAATGTTTTCAATAAACCTAATAGTTTTATTGTATTAATCTAAGGAGGTACTTTAATAATTATTGCACTAAATATTGAACGTTACATAGATATCATTCACAGTCTTTTGAAAGTAATTTGTACTGGAGGGTTTATTGTCCTGGCATCAGAAATGTCAACTAGCATATTAGCTGCTCAAATTGTGTACCTCTTTGAGAAAAACAAGAAAATTAAAAAATGGAACCTTCAGAAGCAGTGCAAACTTTGAAGTATGGGATTCGACGAGCAGTGCTATACCGACTCACCCACCAGTTGTTACAGTGAAGTGCTCTTGCTAACTACATTATCATCTGAAAATAACTGAACTGTTATCAGCGGAGTGCACATCCTCAAAGAACAGGCAATGTTCCATTCTCAAACTGTTTATCTAGGATGCCTTTACAATCCTGTCAATTTGTGTGGTAAATTTTGAGTGGCCTCTCTCCACTGCACGAGAGATTCGAGAATTGTTGGGAAAATGGTGCCAGCAAAGACATACTAAAATACACATCTTAAGATAAATTATGGAAATGTTGACCTTCTGCTCACATACAGGCAGCACAATTTGCTAAAATATTCTCGCTCATTCATCTAAGCTTAGCAGCATGAATCCTTGCGATTTCTTGCATTAAGAAGTTTCTATAGATTATATAGGAATTTCTGCTTCTGAGCTAGGTGAATGAGCAAGAACATCTTTTAACTTGTTATACTGCCTGTCTGGGAGCAGATGGTCCATATTTTCAGCATTTATTCAAGGTAAGGACTCCATGTGCCTTTTCCGGCACCACTTTGCTGGCAACTCTCAGATCTCTCGTGCAGTGGAGAGTGGCTGCGAGAGGGATTACCTCATAATTTAAACCCTCTCTCTATGTAAAACATCACATGTAAATGAATCGGCAGAATAACTCAAATAATTGCAACAAAAAAAACAGAAACTTTCTACACGACAAACTTGATATTTTCATAACTTTACATCAATGTAGCTTCTAAAAGGAGAAAATATTTAAAATAATAAAAAGATATGAATAAAAAAAAAGTGTATGATGTGCAAAGCATAATCACATGCTGTATCATCTTGGTTGTTCGAAATGCTTTGGTTGGTAGCATTTACTTTGATTTTTTTTTTTTCTCTCTTGAACTACCTGGAATAATAATGGAATAATAGTGGAATAAATGGCATTTCATAAACAAAACAGTTGCGGATTTTAATACACTGTGACCATAGAAATCTAAGAGGACTGGTGTTGCAAACGATGGAAACGTAAATGTGGAGTAGTACTCTTTTAAGTACAAAAACAAACATAGCATTTGAATTGAATTTATTTGGATTGTACTCAAATAAGATTTACATTCTTCACTTTTTCAAATGAAGTATTTGCAGCAAGGAATGCTTCTATCAGGTCCTTTGCTAAACCTTCTTTTTCTTTTAAATTGACTATATCCAAAGAGTCGAGAAGTTACTCCAAAAACCAGAATACACTACTATAACCAAAAATCCACTACACAAATATATTGAAAACACTATTAATCCTATTGAATAAAGCAGCATAATTTCAAATAAGTTGAAAAATAATTTAATAGTAAGCAACCCTAATTTACCCAAATTATACTGCTTACCAAAGATCCATAAGAATGATGATAGTATACATCCAATCATCAACAACATAGATGCCCCAACTTACATTAGCAAAATGACTAGTAAAAGAATTTGAACAGGTTGATAAATTTAAAGCATTAAACATAAAAAATTCCTTGGACTTTGTAAAGAAAATTGAACATGTTGTAATTAAAACTGGAGAGGTGATGGTATCTTTCAACATTCAATCCTTGTTCATGAGCATCCCAGTTGAAAAAATACCAAACAGTGGCTCAAGAAAGTTGGCATGATACCACAACAAATTGAAGAATATATCGCTTTGACAGATCTTTGTATAAAACAAAATAGCTTCACATTTTCCAACAAGATTTTTTGACATAAATTGAACATGTAATTAAAACTGGAGAGGTGATGGTATCTTTCAACATTCAATCCTTGTTCATGAGCATCCCAGTTGAAAAAATACCAAATTTATTAAAACAGTGGCTCAAGAAAGTTGGCATGATACCACAACAAATTGAAGAATATATCGCTTTGACAGATCTTTGCATAAAACAAAATAGCTTCACATTTTCCAACAAGATTTTTTGACATACTGCAGGCGTGGCCATGGGCAACCCTCTTTCTCACTTATGTTAGCTAACTTATATATGAGCAATTTAGAAATCCAAACCATCAAAGCCTTCCCACAGATTTTCAAATTCTGGCACAGATATGTGGATGATGTATTTGCCATCATTCTTAAAAAAACTAATGGACGATGCAATTAAGCTATTGAATTTACAAAAAAAAATCTATAGTGTTCACTATGGAAGAGGAACAAGACGGATTGTTGCTCTTTTTAGATTTGAAAATCATGAGAACTGAAACAAGCTTAGAATTTGGCATATACAGAAAAACAACACATGTTGACAGTTACATTAAACAGAACTAGTTTAACCCAGTACTACTTGCCATCTTTCATAGTCTAGTTCATAGGCTTATCAATGTCCCATTGAATAAAACAGAATACGAAAAGAATACACACACATTCATCAGGTTGCCAAACTGAACAAGTACAATACAACATTATAGACAGATTAATTTACAGACAAAAAAGAAATAAAAGACTACATGAAATCACCACCCTGGAAAAACTGGATAAACCATCAGTGAAATTTTGCAAATTTATTTTTCACCCAAAAGTGTTCTGGAAAATCGAAAGGATTTTTAAACACTTTAATACAAAATTGGCCCTTCAAAATAGGTATAATATCTGGAACTTATTGAATCACTCTTTGAAAGGAACCATACCGAACACTAAAAATCAGGAATTTATAAAATGAGCTGCCAAGACTGCAATGACATTTATATTGGAAAAATAAAATAAAATTTGGAAAGACTGCCTCTGTGGCAGAGTGGTCAGCGAGCTGACTTCTCACCCGGAGGTCCCGGGTTCGATTCCCGGTTGGGGTGGGGAATTTTTCTTTAGTCATAATTATTCCCTATCCCCCAAAGAGTCTGGAAGTATGTATGCAAGAGTGAATGCATGTGCGCTTGAAGAAAACAAAATGATTTAAACCTACTGACGAGTTGTTTCTAGTGCAAAGCCCCTGATATGACCTTAGATGCTATAGGGGGCTATATAAATGAAAAAAAAAAAAAAAAAAAATTGGAAACTAGGATGAAAGAACACTTGAGAAGCATTATGTCAGTTGGTCTGAAAATCATAACGTAAAGAAAGAAAGTAGTATTAGAGTAGTGGTAATAGTAGTAGTAATAGTAGCAGTAGTAGCAGTAATGGTAGTAGTGGTGGCGATATTGATGGTAGTGGTGGTAGTAGAAATGGTAGTGCTTTTTTATAGAGTTGATTAAATGTGTAACTGCAAATCTAAGAAAATATCTTTATCACCCTTATGAATTTTGAGGTCCCCACCATGATGACATCATCCTGTAGACAAGAGTCAAGTGTAACACAGCCCACCTGTTGCATGTAGCGCCCATCATCCTTGGAACTGAAGATAGGGTTAAAGTACCCTGAAACCAGTCTTCCCAAACGAAGGTAAAGTTGGAGCAAAAAGTGTAAAAAAAGACTCAATTCATTTAAATTATGGTACTCCACTGTCTAAAATACTTCTTTTTATTGGACTTCTTTTTCTTGTTTATGTCGCTTGTTTGGATTTTCAAGTAGCAAAGCATGTAACTGTTGGCACTTTGCTCGTCCTCTTCAGGAGCTTCTCTTGGTTTGCCTTGTGACCTGTTGTCATGCGTTGCTTACAGGTACCTAGTTTATTCCAATCTATGATGGAGAGTTGCAGAATTTACAAATGCATATTTTCTTTTTGTGATTAAAAACATAAAATTCTTCTTGTCAAAACTCAGAACTCTGCATCAACACAACCTTAATAGTTTCAGAAATATATATCACACTTGCAGAGTTTTTTTTTTTCAAAGTCTCAAAGAAATTGTCATCTAGTGCTTTGTCCACTATTTTATGCAAACAATAACACCTTATAATTCAAGAAGAAAAACAGCTTCTGACTCACTTGGTAATGGAGTCAGTGACAACACCAACTTTGAATCCCATGTTGAAGTGAAAGAAGTCAAAGCAACTGTGCTTGGTGAGCATTGCACATTATTACTGTTCTAGACACCATGACAAGTAGTTCAAAATCACAATGTGTTCTTTGTGTATTTTACTCAACTTTTTTGCAAATTCATCACATATTTCTATTTCATAGAAAAATTGTGTTTTAGGGTAAATTCATGAAAAAAATCCTGAAATATCAAAACATTGCAAAATGTCACAAGTTTAAAACACATCTACAAACTAAATATACCTTAATTTTGCATGTATCATTTCATTTTAACAAAATTTGCAAAAAAAAAAAAAAAAAGTTTCATAAAAATTGAGGGTCACTACCAATGATTCATTGGATAAAACATTCTCACATCACATGAAAAACTTGCTTTTGTATTGAAATACAAATAACATGCAGTAATCACATAAACTGAAAACTGGAGGATAAAAGATGCCTTCGCTCCCCTATAATATTTACTTGCTGCTAAAATACACCCATTACCATAACATACACCACATGTCTAATATTCTATATTCGTACTATAAGGGGACAACGGAAGCAAGAGAGAGGTTTGCGGTTACGTTCATGTAAAACTATACTTACCTCTATGACCAGAGTTGATCCCAAGTTGCCATTCTCAACCTGTGAGCTGGTGGATGTAACAGGAATATTTAGTCCTCTGCTTACTATGTGATTGTTGTGGTGTTGCATACTATTACACATATAAAACATCACAGAAACATTTGATATAACCGCAGAATCTACTAATAATTCATCAACATTTTTCCTAAATTTAACATAGCCAATATTTTTAACAGCACAATGCCATTAAAAGCAATTTGCATACATTTTCAAAACACTGACTAAATATGGGAATTTCCGGTTAAAATGATCAAATATGGAAGTTTCCGGTTAAAGTCATCTTTTGGAAGAAACATTTATATTTTCACTAATTATATATAAAGTTTCCTTGGATGTAACTTGATTTAACACTTAAATATCCTCTTTATGTGTAAAAAGATTACAAAAACATGAATTGATTTCTAAATTCCTTTAAACCATTTTGAATATGCGACAATTGATCATTAATGCTCCTTAACTTGAAGGTCTGTACACAGAAGTTTAAAGCTGTAAAACTTAAACAAATGTATAAAGTTGAAGAGGGGTAAAACTTGCAGATAATACAATACATTTGTCCCAAAAGACATCATTTAATTAGCCAAATCCTAAGCACAGAAAACTGGAGAAAAAGTATTTGTGGCTTCTAAACCCATTCCTAAATGTTGAAGGTAGAAAGAAAAGGGAGTATATAAAAGTTGTATGTACTAGGATCAGCTGATAAGCCCCAGGCCTCTCAATGAAAACAGCATTTAAAAAACAAATTGCTTATTTCTCAACATAATCTCCAGAAAGGCTAATACATGTCATATCGGTGTTGTAATTTAATTAAACCATCTCTGTAGTTGATTTATCAAGATCCTCAAAATAGCAGTTTACCGCATCAATGGCTTCCTCATTGCTGTGAAATCTTCGTCCTCCAAGAAATTTTTTGAGGTTTGAGGACAGGTGGTAGTCATTGGGTGCTGGATCTGGCGAATAGGGTGGATGTTCAAGCAATTCTAACTTTATCACACATTTTTTTATAACTGCAATGACTGAATGATGGGCCGGATCATTGTTGTGATGAAACAAAAATATTTTTTTTTTTTGCCAAATGTGGTCTTTTTCTTTTCACCTCATCACTCAAAGCTTGCGTAGTCGTAACCAGTGATACTTTTACCATTTTCCAAATAATCAATAAAAATAATTCCCTGTGCATCCCATTAAACAGTCGCAATAGCCTTGTTATCTGACAAAATTGACTTTGCCATTTTTGGAGTTCGTTTAACCAGCGCCATCCACTGTTTTGACTGTGATTTACTTTCTGGAGTGTAGTGATGTATCCAAGTTTCATCCATAACAAACCATCTCAAAAATTCACTGGGATTTTTACGGTAGAATTCCACATTCTTAACAGAAACCATTTTTCTTTGCAACTTTTGATCAGGTGTCAACAAACGCAGCACCCATCTTGCACAGACCTTGTGAAAGCCTGCATGTTCTTTTGATATGTTTACAGTCTCTGCTATCTGGAACAATTTTAATTTGCAGTCTTCCAGTAATAAACAATGAATTTTTTCAATGATCTCTGGAGTTGTCGCTTCCACAGGGTCCAGAGAGAGGCGTATCATTAGAGTACCCATCACGAATAAAGGCAGATGCACAGTAGACAAATATCCAACGACGTCATAGTCACGTGCTTTCTAGCCAACCAGTGCGGTGTGTTTCAGTTCATGTTAGTGGGAACTTACCGTGAAGTTTAACAGTGAAATTTAAGTAAATACGAGTTATAAATCTACTCTTTTGTGTGTTAGCAAGGTAGTGAATAATTCGTTAATAGTTCTGACAATGGCTGAAGCAAAAAAACGTTGCGTTCTTCACAGACAAGCAAGAGAAATGGTGTATAAATACAAATATTTCCTGGGGAAGTCGGAAAAACCGGGAAGCTCACTAAACAGTGTTGCCGACTGTTGCAAGGAAACAGCTGAAGCCTGTCAGGTGGGTATACGCACTGTGGAAAGAATTATAAGTGAAGCAAAAGTTTGTGTTCATGCAGGAGAACATGTTAAATTTAATTCTCCTGGAAAAGTGCATAAAAGGAACAACCAGTGACTGAGCTTGACAATTTCAATAAGAATTTGTTGCGTCAAAAAATTGTTTCAATGTATGAAAATGGAAAGTTTCCTACAGCACAGAAACCTGCCATCGAAATGAAACAAGACACGGGGTTTGAGGGTAGTGAATCTTCCATGCTGTGTATTTTAAGGAACATGAGACTTTGTTATAGGGAATGCCGTGACGGAAGAAAGTTAATAATGGAATGTAGCGACATCGTAGCCATGAGAGTCTAGTTTCTCAGAACAATGTACTCCGTCAGAAACCAGTGTGACACTAAAATTTATTACCTGGATGAAACCTGGGTAAACCAAAATCATACCAGATCAGCTTGCTGGCAGATGAGTGACGGAAGTGGAGGTTTAAAGGTTTCTATTGGCAAAGGTGGTATTCTAATCGTATGCTACGCTGGTTCAGCTCACACAGGTTTCATCTCGGAGAGCATATTAATTTTTCGCTTTAAATCTAAGGCTCCAACTATCATACAGAAATGAATGCTGGTGTGTTTAAAAATTGGTTCTTGAACCAATTCTTGCCATTTTTAGCACTGAGATCGGTCATAGTAATGGACAATGCAAGCATACATTCTGTACAGAAGGAAAAGATACCGTGCTCTAATACAAAGAAAGCGATATTGTGGCTTGGCTATCCAATAGGAAAATTCCATTTGCTCAGTCACAAACACGAGAAGAACTGCTGCAGATTGTTAAATTAAATAAGTCACAAAAATGTTCTGAATTGGACAACATTGCTGCATGGCTTAGACGCAGAGTAGTATGATTACCACCATACCACTGCCAATACAATCCAAGAATTGGTGTGGGCACAAGTGAAGGCATATATAGCAGAGAAAAATAACACCTTCAAAATTGCAGACGTGGAGAGACTGACGCACAAAGCTGTGGAAGGCATTACTGCAACAAAGTGGCATGACTGCGTTCAACATGCAGAAAAGCTGCAAGAAGATGATTTTCGGAAAGAAATATCCAGGGATGCTGTTATGGAACCCTTCATAGTGAGCCTTCGGCATTCCGACTCTGAAGGAGGATCCAGTGACGAAGAATAAGGTAAGAAAATATGTATTTTTATAGTGATGTGACGTTTAACAACAAAGGAATGTGTTACTTTATGGTTCGCACCAACTGCCACATGCTTCCAAATCTGCCCTGCACCCCTCTCTAGAAAAGGTTGCAGCATTGCATTTCCCCTAACTTCCCCAACCTGCGTGTTACTTGAATTACTGCCTTCAATCATGACAGCGATTCTAGTGCTCATACGTCTTTTAATCATTGAATATGAAGGGGCAGAGTCTTTCAATGTACTGTCCATTTCCTTCTTGATTTCTTTAGGCGTTAAGTCTTTCAAATAGAAGTAGTTAATCACTGCTTGTTTTTGCAAATCCTCCATTTTCATGAAAACTCTAAAGTTGTCCTGTTTAAAATGCTGTCATTCGAAAACTAAACAAGCTATTGGCCTGTAACAATGGATACAAGCCAGTCTAGAGTTAAGATATACAATGCTACCATCTAACTGGCCTAGTGGCACCATATCTGTGTGAGGCCCGGGACTTATCAGCTGATCCTTGTATGTATGTTTTTTTACACATTTCAACAAATTTGGCACAGATAACTTTTGATACAAGGAAAAAATTACTGTCTAGCTTACGATTTGAAATTCCATCCCATTTCACAAGATTAATTATTTCATTTCATATAATGCCTACAAAAGGTCGCAAGACCATCTGTGTTTTCTCAGCGATTGTTGTATAGCTGGAACATTGCCAATATAAGTAAACTAATTACTTAAACTTTCACCACCTCCCCAAATAAAGTAACAGCAAGTTTACATATTATTTGTTAGTCATAAGGTAATAAAAGTCAAATAATTATAACAGCTATTATACTTAAACAAAAGCAAAGGCAATATAATGGTGCACAAATCTTACTAACATGAGTAATATATAAGTCGGTATAACATCCACATATGCTCAAGAGCATATTCTGATTTTAGACATACACTTATTTAGCTTCTCAATTTTTGTAACCATTAGGTTCCTTTCTCTATGGGAAGAGGGAAGTTTGTGATGTTTTATAAGCACAAAAATAAAACAGACAACAAAGTAGGCATGGATAACAGCAATAGCATAAAACCAGATGAAGTACCACTTCTGCTCTTTTATATTTTCATTTTGTTGGGTTTTCTTTCTTGTGTTCTCTTAGTAGTTTTATATATGTTGGTTATTGAGAATAAACGAGGATATATTGACATTACTCGAGCTATTTTACTTCTTCCCAACTGAGATTTTCTCTGTAAATAGTGACAAATTACCACAAATGTAACAACATGCAGGTGATATCCGCATTCACAAGAAACGATTATTATAAGGTGTGATATTTGTAGATGTTCAACTGTGCTTTTGCATATTGTTTTCTCAGTTACTTTTCTTTCTTGGTGTTTTCCTGACTTTTAATTAACTATTTGTTTGAGTGTGTTGTTAATAATGTCTATATACATCCAAAGAAACAGCTATTAGACAGGCAACCTAAGACTAAATGTGGAAACATTAAACTGTCAAAATACAAGCAAGGCCAGGTATTTCAGCTAGTGATTTTAATAATTCCTTTACCATTGAACAGCAGTCTCTTTCCAGACAGATATAGATATAAAATATTTCCAAACAATTTGAAACTATGGGAGGTTTCCATATTTAGTATATTTGGATTTCTATTTATGGTGTGTTGGTCTTTCCAAAAATACTATGCTACCGCTGATTTGTCTTCTTACTTTTATTTTGTTAGTTTCCTCAATATAGATTTTTTCACAGCTGTTGCATCTGAACTGGTACATTCCTGGCTTGTTTTACTGTGGTAAGCCATCTTGTAATTTTAAATTTAATATATGTTTTATGGAATAACTGTCTTTTGAGGGCAAAATGAATGTGTCATGTGAACATCCTCTGGAATGTGTATAAAGCTCAAATTTTGATTTCCTTATCATTTGGAATGATATGCTGACCTCCTTTATTCTCTTTCTATTTTTGGCTCTGTATATCTTCTTGTGTAGTATTTCTGCTCGGAATCCACTTTCTGTAGCTATGTCCATTAATTTGTTTAGATCACGGTTATGTTCTTCTTTGCGCATGGGGAGATTCACCAATCTGTGCTTAAGAGTATCTGTGCATGCTGGTGGAGGAATGGAATTGCAACTATTTTGTTTTATGTAGCTGTTTGTGTACGTAGGTTTCCTGTAGATGCCAAATGTTTGGTGGTTTTCGTTTTCAATGATTTTAAGATCAAGGAATGGTAGCTGTCCATTACACTCCTTCTCCATTGTGATTTCTCTTACATGTTTAGCAGTTTTAATGCAACCCACAAAAGTTTTTCTGGGACTATTGCAAAGATCTCATGTACAAAATAATACCATATTCTAAATAACCATGGGAATGCCTTTATGACTAAAGCATTTTCAGCGAGAGAATAGCTACTCATGTAAACATACACACATGCACAAAAGTGAATAAAGCATATATTCATTGGCTGATGTTGTGCATCGTCTCTGCATTACATAACAACGGTGTTTTAAATGTGTTATTATGAAGATCTGCAACAACTTGAAAATAAAGTAAGCAATCAAATTGCAATTAATTAGAAAATGAGCGAACAACATGCGCAGACTACCTCTATTGGTCAGCTTTAGAAGCAGGAAAATGAGAGCATCAGTAAGACATCATGGTTGAACAAGTGGAGTTTGTAAAACATCACAAAGCGGTGAGAAAGTTATAATTTTGAATGTGTTTCACAAACTATGTGAGAAATATCCCACGTTGGCAATCAAGGATGTTAACCTGACAGCGAAGTTTACAGGTGTGTCTGCATTAAGCATAAATTCCATGCGCAGTGAAAGATTAAAAACAGCCAAGTTAACCATGCTTGGAAAATCAAAGAAACACAAGAAACTAGTGATAGAAGTTTAGTGTGATGAGTTTCTTGAGCACAGTGCATTGAAAAGTTCACCATTTCTTCCACAATAATAAGCCACCCTACAATAAAGAAAATGCTTGCGTTTGTGAACAATGATCCTGATCTTCCTGCATTCAAGCAAACATCCTTTTATAATGTACTACTTGACATTGGTTTTGAATTTCAGAAAAGAAACAGCAAGAACTTCATTGTTGACCGTGAAGATACGAGGTAGTCCAGAAAGTAAGTTCCGTTTGGTAATAAAATTAAATTGTGTACAGATACAAAATAATTATTTATTGCACAAAATTCTACAACTCTTAAACTACTTTTCCACATAAGTGCCAAAATTTTGCAGGCATTTGTCATAGCATGGCACAAGTTTTTGTATACCTTCTTCATGAAGTTTGCCGCCTGTGTCTTCAAAAAGTTGGAAACATTTTCTTTCAGCTCTTCGTCATTGTTGCAAGTGTTGACCGCCAAGGAAAGACTTGAGATGTAAGAACAGATGAAAGTCACTAGGAGCGAGGTCAGGGAGGATGGTCAAACACGTCCCAGCCAAATCCCTGTAGGAGGTTTTTCGGCACATTTGCAGTGTGTGGTCGTGCGCTGTCGTAAAGAAAAACACCTTTTGACAGCAATCCTCGGCGCTTATTCTGTATTGCGCGAGCGCAATTTCCTAAATGTCTCCCAATAAACATCTGCTTTGATTGTTTGACCACGCGGTAAGAAACCAATGAGTAAGATGCCTTTCCAGTCCCAGAACACTGTGCACATAATTTTTCGAGGTGTCAAGATTTGTTTCGGCTTAACCTTTGCTGCAGATGAAGTGTGCCTCCATTCCATTGTTTGCCGCTTACTTTCAGGGGTGTCGTAAGAAACCCAAGTCTCATCTCCTGTGACTATCTGTGTCAGAAAATCTTCGCCATCTTCATCATAAAGGGTTACAAACTGAAGTGCACTACCCATTCGTTTTGTTTTGTGTTGCTCAGTAAGAATCTTTGGTACCCAACGTGAGCAAAGTTTACGAAATTTCAGTTTTTCGGTAACAATTTCATGAATTAGTGATCGTGAGCTTTGGAGAAATTCCATTGCGAGAGCACTAATTTGTTAACTTGCGGTTTTCCTGGATCTTGTCATCAATCGCATGAACCAGTTCTGTAACCAAAGATGGACGCCCACCTCGTTCTTCATCGTGCACTTCACTACATCCTTCATTGAACTGTCGGACCCATCTTCTCACCATTGAATCACTCAATCAACACCGACATTGTAAACAAGCACAACAAAGTGTATGTGGCTGACAGTGATCTCAAAATGGCGCATGTTTCTTCTCCTTGATACAGAGCATCTACCGCGCAAGTGCAGAACTGCAATCGCAGCGCTGCAGCGGAGATAAATTGAAACTGAACTTACTTTCTGGACGTACCGCATATATTGTTATGGAGAAAAGATTACCTTAGGAAAATTTGTGTTTACACACAGAAAGGGCGGAAGCTATATTATCTCGATGAAACCTAGGTAAATGAAGGCCACACAACTTCCCAGGTATGGGTAGACACTACCATCAAAAGCAAAAAGCAAGCATTTCTGTCGAGGCTTAGTACAGGACTAAAACACCCTACTGGTAAAGGAAGACGAGTCATATACATACACATTGGAAGTAACAATGGCTTTTTACCAGGAGGTGAATTGATTATGGAATTTAAAAAGACAGTCGACTATCACGTCGAGATGACATGCAAAATTTCCACTGCATGATCTTGCTTGAACCTAACAGTGTAATAATCATGGAAAATGCATCCTACCACAGTGTGAAACTGGATCGCATTCCCAACAGATCACGGTTAAAGAATGACATCGTCGCCTAGATGGAGGGAAAAGGCTTATCTTCTGACAAAACCATGGTTAAAGATAAGCTAATATGCATTGTTAAGAATGCAAACAAGAGAAAAGCTTACAACAGCTTTGTTATAGTTACCTGGCAAATGAAGCAAGACATACGGTGCTGAGGTTACCTCCAAACACTGTATCTTCAACCCAATTGAACTGGTATGCAATCACATTAAAGGTCACATTGCGTGCAATAATAACTTTCAAACTTGCTGAGGTCAGAGCATTGTTAACGGATGGCTTGCAGTTTGGTAACAGCTGATAAGTGGCTGGCTTTCATTCATCACATGGAGAGAGAAGAGGAGAAGTTCTGGGAAGTGGATTATCTGCATTATGTAATTATTGACTGTCTTATTATCAACTCAAGAGATTCTGATAGCAGTAGCAAGGAGGAGGAGGAGGAGGAGGAAGATGATGAAGGGAGAGGGGAGGAGCAGAACTCCAATCTGAATGGAATACAACCTCTTTCTGATTCAGATTAGGTATGCTTTTCATTTATTTTCATATGTGATTTTTATATTTCTTAATTTATGTTTTTAGTTTGGGGTGCTATTCATAATTGTTATCTAATAAGTAGCTTGTTTGTATAGTATCACTCAAAGAGGTTAACTGTTAAAAGGCAAGTGATGACAGTTCCAATTCACCATGTGGTTACCAAAGGTAATTCACTATGTGGTTACAAAAATAGTCCCTTTACTGCTGCAATCAACACAAGAAAGCAGAGTGACACATTTTGTGCATTGTTTACATCAGGGTCAATTCATCCGCTGAAAAGGGTCTGGTTTCCAATGAGCTCACAAAGAGGTCTGCTAACAGTGATTATAGTGGACTGCCCATATCTTAACCAGGTTTGTTTCAAATATTTTCCATTGAAAGTTAAGAAATTTTTATCTATGCAAGTATTTTTTGGTTTCTTCTGTTTTTCTCCTATTGCTTGCAATCAATTTCTGATATGAGTTGTATGTTTTCTGTAAGTGTATTTGGAAAAAACATCGAAGCAGACTGGAGTATCTATTTCTTCTATTTCCATTTTTTTATTTATTTTTAATTAGTTCATGGAATTTTTTATACCTAAAATTTCAAACTTGAGGAAAGAAAAATCTTGTGTGTTAACCATTTTGCTAAGGTGTATTTGGGTGCACTTGTGTTTTTTATAATGGGTCTCGCTGACTTTCCTAAATTATGTATTTTTAGAAGACCATAAACTCTGGGTCGTACTGGATTATCTGCTTATACAACCTATGCATAGATAAAAATTTCTTATTTTTCAATGGAAAATATTATAAACAAGCTTCTGGTTTAGCTATGAGCAGCCCACTAACCACTGTTAGCAGACCTCTTCATGAGCACATTAGAAACCAAGAGTCAAAAAGGCATTATTTCCCTTGTTACGAGGGGCATACTGAAAGTCACGAGCAACCACCCATTGTAAAATTTTAAATTTCAATAATGTAACGAAACGAATTGCAGGATGGTAATCTACAGACTTTAAGCCACATGTTGACATATTGTGACGTCATTAGCTTCTATCACGTGACCACAGACGGTGTTTGAAAAATGGCTGACATTGATGTTTCGTTTCGACAGCGTGCTGTCATTGAATTCCTTGTCAAAGAAGGAAAATCTACTCCTGAAATTCATCTCAGACTTCAATGTGCGTATGGAGGTGTCTGCATGGGTGCCAGCAGTGTTAGAAGATGGGTGAAACATTCCAAAGATGGAAACACGAGTCTGCAAAATGCGTCTCGTAGCGGGCATCCTCGAACTGCCTCTACAGAATGCAACAAGGAAAGAGTTGATGAACTCATTACAGGAGATAGGCTTTTCACTTTGAATGAAATTGCTACGCAACTTGGAATAGGACATAGTGCAGTGCAAGAAATGATCCACAGCTTGGGTTATCGAAAGGTCTGTGCCCGTTGGGTCCCCCGTTTATTGACTGAAGACCACAAACTTCAGAGAAGAACCATTGCACAAAACCTTCTTCAGAGATTTCATAATGAAGGTGATGAATTTTTGACGTGTATTGTGACTGGAGATGAGAGCTGGTTCCATCACTATGAGCCAGAAACGAAACGTCAGAATATGGAATGGCACCACTTGAACTCACCATCGAAGAAGAAAGCGAAGGCAGTGCAGTCTGTAGGAAAAGTTATGGGAAGTGTCTTTTGGGATGCACAAGGTTGCATTCTGGTTGACTTTTTTGAACCTGGACAAACCATTAATTCTGCCCGCTACATTAAGACACTTCTGAAGCTCCGTCGGGCTTTGCGTGATAAACGCCCTGGAAAGAGCATCATCCTTCAACAGGATAATGCGCGTCCGCATACTGCCCTTGCCACTATGGAGAAGATCAGGGCATTAGGGTGGGAAAGTCTTCCACATCCTCCCTACAGTCCCGACTTGGTACCCTCCAACTACCATCTTTTCGGTTATGTGAAGGAGCAGATGCGTGGCCAACGCTACGAGACGCTGGAGGATATTCGGAAAGCAGTGCGTCAGGGTCTGCGGGCAGCTGGAATGGAGTTCTATGACAAGGGCATTTTCAAACTTGTAGAACGATGGGAAAAATGTGTGCAAAACAATGGAGACTATGTCGAAAAGTAAAAGAAAGTCTGTAGATTATGATGATGTATTTGGTTTGGCTTAAAAATAAATATTAAGATTGTAAAACAGTGTTGCTCATGACTTTCAGTATGCCCCTCATATTTAGAATATGGTATCATTCTTGTACATGAGATTTTTGGAATAGACCTGGAAAAACTCCTAGAGGATGCATTAAAACTACTAAATCTGTAAGAGAAATCCATAAAATTTACAATGGAGAAGGAATATAATGGACAGTTACCATTCCTTGATCTTAAAACCAAGTAAAACAGAACTACCTAACATTTGGCATTACAGAAAACCTATGCAAATATATCAGTTTAGAACACCTCAGAAACATAAAACATAGAAAATGCAAGAAGGCAAATCAACAGTAGCATGACATTTTTAGAAATACAAAACAGATAAATAGAAAATACTTAAAAGCAGCACAATACACCGTTGACAGTTTGATAAAAAATTTATATATGGAAAACAGGAACGCATTTTCTATTTTGAAATCCTGCCAGGCAACCTACTGATGCAGAGGTTCATACAATCAACACCCAGACTAGTTCAACCAAAACGATGGACAATGTTGGCAGTCAAGCAGGACTTGACAGTAGAAGTACATCGCTACAGAAACATGTCTTTCATTTAAGATTAATAGGTGATGTAGTATTTAAAAAATTGACTCATTAATTAAATTCAATGATTTAGAATGCATCACTGTCACAAAGTCCAAATACACTGCTTTTTCATTAATGAGAGTATACGTCCCAACAGCACATTGCAGAAATAATTGCACCCTAATTATGTGTGTCCTTTATATATAAAGTGCTACAACTAACATAAAAACCTGCCAAATAACACCCAGAAGTAAATTTACCTTAAAGAGTTGGAACTAGCAAGACTAATCAATTATCTTACTGACTGGACATGTTTAGGCAAACTGTTTGTTTTCATTATCTGAAGTGTCTGACTGGCCCATGATGTTTCCACTGTGGTTGTTGAGATTGTGGCAGCATCTTATGAGCATAATTAATCTACTTCCAAAGTGAACTTCGTAACAGTAAATCAAAATTCATTAACTGCAGGCTATTTTCAAGATCTACCAAATGTCCAAGGCTTCTTATATTTGGTTGTTTTACATGTTGTGGTTGGTCATGCTAAAATAGTGTGAAACTGCTGATTTTAAGCCTTGCAATCATAAACGAGAAAATTGCAACATTTAAATGACAAAAATGTGCCAAAGACAACACAAAAATCACCCTGCAAGACAAACAATCCAGGTACCTAAAGTTCACATTAATATCCAAGAGCAGGTTGTAAATATAAGAAGGTTTTTTTCATAAACATAACACCAAATCCCACAGAATTCATATAGCCTGGTGAAGTTACTTTGCAGCAAGTGTCGATCTCAGTAGCCCAGTTGACTATTCCAAGATGCAGGCTCAAACCAAGCCTACAACCTTGGCTTTTAAGTATACCCAAAGTCAGTAAATTTATTGCTATGCAAAAGAACTAATGTGGAACAAAATTTCAGCACACTGGTGTGTGTGCATGTGTAGTATCTTTCAAGGATGCAACACAAAGTTTCAAGAAAATCCCTTAACCCAAACTTCCCTTTACATGGAAAATTTTTTGAAATTTTTGTTTTTCTCAAAAATGGTTCTAATGATTTTGATTAAAATACTGTATGTCAAAGATACTTACATCACAATTAGTATCTGTATCATGAAAATCCCTTAACCCAAACTTCCCTTTACATGGAAAAATTTTTGAAATTTTTGTTTTTCTCAAAAATGGTTCTAATGATTTTGATTAAAATACTGTATGTCAAAGATATTTACATCACAATTAGTATCTGTACCATGAATTTTCTAGGAATAGCTTCTGAAGACCTGTTCACTCTAGGTGAATTTTGCTGAAAACTTGCATAACAGGTAAACCATAAAAAAACCTACTACACAAAAAATATAGACCTTGTTAAAACGGGTACCATATTTATCCAAATACAAGAGGAGCTCAAATACAAGATAACCCCCACTTTTTAGAGCTTAATTTTGAAATTTAGCACACATAAGACATGTTTAAAAGACATAGGTATATAAAAATAATTTTTAAATTAAATTTAATATTTTGGCATATATTTTGAATAAACTAATGGACAGTTACAACTGTTTAGGTCCCTTCTTTATTTACTTTTTGTGCTTAAATTGAATTTGTGCAGAAATTCATGTTTTGAATGGTTGCCTGAGAAGGGAGTACAGAAATGAATGGTATAGTTGCAATGATACAATGTGGCGGTGGCAGTAGCATAACTGTAACAATGAAGATAGATATGATTTTGTATTTAGACATACTTAATATATCACAAGGTAAATGTTTTTACCTAATTTGAATTTGCGCAGAAATTAACATTGCGCGCAGGATAGACGAAGAAGGGCGAGCAAAATGTACAGTGTATGTGATGATAGAATGCGATGGAGGTGGTGGCTGCAACATAGCTGTGTGGCACATTTCAGCTCAGGCTACTGCTGATGGTGCTCTCCCTGGTGTTGTTGACTAGCAAATGTTATCTACTGAGTGGCCTCAGGGAGTTGCAGAGGTCAAACGCAAGGTTTACTCCATCTTGCAGAGGTCAAACGCAAGGTTTACTCCATCGAGTAATGCTGGGCATTTAGGCTGATGTTACATTTATGCTATTGACACTAGATAATGTGCAATATTTTTTGAATTTATTATAACTCAATTATTGTAATGTCAGCACTGTTGTAATGGAAAAGTGTGCATGATGTAGGAACACACTCGTTTAAAGCACCTCTACATAAGAATACTCATACAATACACACTGATTTTCCACTGCACCTGTCCAGTGTATGGTAATAGTTAATGCAAGCATTTGCCACCAGTAACATCAAGTGGGACAGGTGGTAACAACAATGATGGATATGATTTTGTATTTAGAAACATCCTATAGCACTTTTGTTTGTTATTGGTTTGCCTGATTTGAATTCGTGCAGAAATTAACTTTGCAAGGGGAGAGAGACAGAGAATGGAGAATGGAAAATGTTTGTGTTTGGTGGTGATGGCAGCAGCTTAGCCGTAACAACAATTATGGATACTATTTTCAATTAAGCCAACATAATATATATTGTAAAACATTTTACCTAATTCAACTTTGCATGTAAATTCACGTTTTGGGCGGTAGATGCATAGAGGGGAGTATGGTACAGCATGTGTGTGATTGTGGTCGTGGGAGCGCAGCTGTAACAATGATTATTTATGGATGGTATTTTTTGTTAAGACAACATACTTAATATAATATATCATAAAATATTTTACATTGTTCGAATTTGCGTGTAAACTCGCTTGCAGCCTAAGGAGGGAAAATGTGCTAAGCTCTCTCTTTCTGCTTGACTGTTAACTTCCAACATGCAACCACTGGTGTAAAAGGAAGTCCTGTGATTTTATTTTAGTCTCGGAGAGCAATCTTTTTCCCAATGAGAATGCTCACTATCTCCTTAACAGCTAATTTTTGGCCTGAAATGAAACGCATAAAATCTGCCGAATACATCCGACCTTGGCGGTAATGTATACCATTTCCCCCAGGCTTTGCCACTGCCACACCCACAAAGTTTTAAACTTATTTCTTCCCTGTATAGTATTCAGAAAACATATTGTAAATGCAAGATGATCTCCAGTTCTGAACATTAATAATTTGGAAAAAAACATTGTCTTGTATTCTGATATATATGGAAATGTATGTCATATTCATTTTTGTTATAGAGTTGATCATTTTCATCTTATTGGCTTCAATTTTAAGCTACAAACTTTTCTCAAATGGTAGGTCATCTTTCTTCTTCTGTTTACTCCTGGCAAGTAAAGAGAAGAGAATCTCAATTATTTCTCATAGGGACCAGCTTTTAAAGGAATTGACTATCGCTTTAGCCTAATGTATTCCTTTATTTCCTTTCTGCTTACAAAGAATCAAGTAATAAGATCATTCCTTTTAATGTTTTTCATGATTAGCTTGATGTGTATAAAAGAATTGTCTTTTATAAGAAAAGTTTGTTTGCGCAACAGTTAGAGAAACTCACGTGAATGGAACACATCAGATTTTTTGCAGTAAGTTAAAGGACCATATACCACAAGACAAAACAGCTGGAATTTATAAAATCAGCTGTGTATGTAGGCAAGACAAAAAAAAAATTTAGAAATATTTAAAAGAGCTCATTATATGCTTAAAATTAAGTAAAAATATTAGCACAATCTTTAGATGACAATCACATCATCAATCTGAGCTTCAAGCTAATTAAACCAACTAAATATACAGCAGAATTGGAAAAATGGAGGGATTCTGCATCTTGATCACAGCCTGCAGTTAGTCAATTTTGATATACTGCCACTTTCTATTTTTCTCCCAAAATGCAACAATGATTGAGGACAACCAAAATGGAAACACCAACACCATATGCCACTCAGACACATTGAGATGGGAACAAACAGTTTCCCAAACATATCAAAGGTGTTAAATAGGTGATGTTAGTGTTTCTAGTTGCAACTCACCTTAAGAAAATTTAAAAATGCATCACTGTTTTCATCTTTTATCACTGTTTTCATCTTTTCCTATGTAAACCAGAAGTAACTTTGTAACACTAATTTCACTTACTTGATTATGAACATTCAAAACATGTTGAGAGGGCTTTTTTCTTCCTCGTCCAGCATAGACTGAGTGGTGAATAAATTTAACTGTGAAACTAGTAATAGCAAAATGGTAGAATAAAATTATACACAAAGAAACATTTGTAACATACCATATTTAACCAAACACAAGATGATTTTTTTTTCTTCAAAATTTTAATGTTCAGTACTGGGGGGTCATCTTGCATTTGCAATTTTCCGAATGCCATTTGGGGAAAAAGTAAGTTTCAAACTTTGCATGTGTGGCACTGGCAAAGCCTGGGGGAAATGGTAAAGATTACTCCAAAGGTCGCAGCAGATTTTGAGTATTTCATTTTGCACCAAAAATTAGCTGTTAAAGGCTGGTTCCCACATATTTGAAGTGTTGCGAAGAGAAGCAAAGCAACGTGCATTTTGAAGATTACACTTGTCAGAACCGATGGGAAGACAGGCAAAGCAAACAAACAAGCTGGATCGCTTGATAATATTAGCTTATTTATGTGAAGAAGCAGAAAATGAAGAAATTAACACAAATAACTGGAGAAGGAAATTCTGGATTCATGAAATCTGTTTAAGCAGGAGTACAAAAGGCAAGTTTTAAGTTTTACCTGACATGGTTTGAATTAATTCACTAATTTCTTTCCATGCATTCTCAAGAGCAATATTGTTGCAATAATATTTATGCCACTTATCGTACAATAATGGGTAAATTTCGAACTAAATTTATGAATTTCTCTTCATGCATAGCATCAGATGTGTGTAGGCCTACTACATCTAGTACCTTGAGATTATTTTACTACTATGTGACAAGAAAACAGAGCAAAATTTCATCTGCTTCTCTGATTACTCCTGAAAGCAAACGATTACATTCAAAACAGAAGTTCCGCTCTCAGTTTGGAACAAATATTCTAGCTCTAAAATTCTATGCACGACACTACTGTTTGCAATGCTTCTGCGCACCAGCAATTTTCTCTCCCATTTAAATACATTGAGAAGAAAATTCTCTTCACAACTTTTCCGCTAAATAACAGCAGGCCTTAAGGAGCCTATGAGCATTCTCAAGGGGAAAAAAATTATTCTCTGACACTAAAATAAAATTACAAGACTTTGTTTCACATCAGCGGTTGCATGTAATGTTGTATTGGAAGTCAACAGAAAGAAAGCGGTTAGCTGCGAATTTCCCTCCTCACACTGCATTGTGAATTTACATGCAATTCAAACTAGGGAAAACGTTTTACAATATATGTAACATAATATAGCATCCATAAATAATCATCGTTACAGCTACATTGCCACCACCGCAGCCATCGTCATGTTTTATCATCACATATACCATACATTTCGTTCTCCCTTCTCCCATTTGCAATGTGAATTTCAGCACATGTTTAAATTAGGTAAAAACCTTTACGATGCTTTATATTAAGTATGCTGTCTAAATACAAAATCATATTCATCATCGTCATTACAGTTATGCCCCCACTGCTGTCACGTTGTACCATTGCATATAATAAATAAGTGACTTAATCAGCTTAGTTTGATAAAAATATATGGCAAACCTTTAAATTTCATTTAAAAATTCTTCTTTTTATATACCTACGTCTTTAAAATATGTATGTTGTAGATATGCTAAATTCCAAAATTAAGTTCTGAAAAATGGGGGTCTTTTGTTTTCGGATAAACACGGTAACTTCTCTAACATGATGAGGCCTCAAAATGCATCTTGAGTTCCGATAGTCAAGTAAGCAGTAGTGTTAGATAAGTTACATGTAAGTGTTATTCTACCACTTCACCGTTTCTAGCTTAAAAGTTAGATCTATAAAATTAGGATTAGCATGCAGTTTTATTAACACTATATATGGACTTAAACTGTTTATTTTCTATATTATTAGCAGGTATGTTATGAGAGTAGAATACTTACGAATTTTGTTTTTTAACAGATCCAGAGTGAAATCTTCCACCTTCGCCTCTGATTCGATTCATAGCATGACGATGTCGAGACTCGTGCAGGTATTTCTGGGAAAAATAAAAAATATGTTACACTTAGAGATGCTTTTTGTGATACACAAACTTTCATGAGGTGTTCAAATATAAACAAATAAAAATAACAGCAACTTTCGGGTGTAAATATATATATTATGTATTCTTGATACCCAATACTTACTGGACGTTCTTTTGGTATCCTTCCTTCTGCTTCAAGCTTGGCACGAGCTTGTCTCCTTTTTAATATCCTTCTGTACTGTTTGGCATTTACATACAATGGTTCTTCCTCAAGGAATTCTGTTCCTGGAAGAGGTATCCTCTGAAACTGAGGTACACCACCTGTTCCTGGAACCATCTGAGAAAGACATTGAAATAAATATGAATGCAGCTAAACTTGAAGTCTGAGGCTTTTTATGAAATCAATTAAAAAGATTAAGACAACTAAACAAGTTAAAATTGGAGTTACTGGCCATACTCACAATTGACAATATTCAAATAAAATCTATATGAGCAAGGCCACCTCAGGAGAAATCATAGTACAAGTTGCACAATCAGGAATTTTGGGAGCAGCAGGAATCAAAATGTGAGGGAATCAAAAATATTTAAATAATATATAAGAATAAAAGTATTAAGATTATAATTTTTAATGAGTATACTTTAATTGTTAATTTAGTTAGTTTATTTCTAAATGTGCTGAAAAACAAAAAAAAAGTAGCTTGTCTCTGGAAGTGCAGGGCTAGCATGTCTGCCTCACATTAAGAGGTCCCAAGTTGAGTCTCGATTAGGGTGAGTTACACAGATATGTTTTTTTTTCAACATTTTCCCTTATCCTTAGTTTGTTCAAAATATATGCACTACACTTTAAATTTTGTTTAAAAATTAAATTATCATATTTTCTTTGAAATTAAGTTCTAAAAAGGCATTTTAATTACAATAGTTAATAACCGAAAATGTTTCTACATGTATGCCACCCTTTCTAAAGAAAACCAAAAATCCCATAAATGTTTTGAATATTAAATTATAATATACCTGTTGCGGTTTCCAAAAGTAACAAACCAAATCTTTCAAGGCAGATAGTCTTTTGTGCTGTATATTTTTTTGATTTAAATTATAATTTTAGGCCCAAAGACAGTTTCACTCTTTCACAAAAACAATCATTTAGTAATCACAAACTGTGGCATTCTGGTCGTTACGTTTGGGTTTAAGATTGTATGATGCAAGGGAGTTGCATCACACTTGTTGATTCATCAGAGGACATTCTAGCTTGGGTTATTAAGGTGGGGGGAATGCATCTCTGAGCGTATTGGCTTGATATAATAGCAGCAGGGTGGCGATATAAAGACTGACCTCCACAAGAGACGGACAGGTCAGGAAGAGCCTCCTCCAGCCTGATGCTCTTCCACTGGATTGACCTGGTATATTAATTATGGGAGTACTGAACATTTAATAAAAATTTTAACAAGCTTTAACTTTACTATTTTTAATTTAATTCAAATGCCCAAGTTTCTCAATTTTATTAGTTTTATAATTATCACCCACTCGCTAGCAAATAAAGAGCGTCCTATAGTAATAAATAATAACCAAATAGGAAGAATTTCTATTTTTTTGAGTTAAACAAAAGAGGAACTTACAACAATATCCTGTTTAAAAATGAGATAAAAGTGACATTTTCTTCTAAAGTTGGCTGCCATGAAAAAAATGATGTTAATACAGTAATCTACTTATTACAAAAAATTGAAAACAATAAAATAAACTTAAATCTAATGATTGTACAAAACAAATTTAAAAATAAATAAAATAAGAGAATTTGATCAGAAACAGATGTCAATAAAAGCAATAACATTATGGGGATATTGTCATGGTAGCTCATGTTAAAAACCCATGGTTCATATCCCTACTATAGCATTGAACTTTTTATTTTGATTCCACCTATCCACTAACATGTATGATAAAAACAATAAATTAGCATTGGATTAAGGACCTGTACTACAGTCACCAAATAAATGTAACTTTTATTATTATGGCAGTTCCCCAAAGTTAATTATACTAGACTTTTTAGCAAGTGAAATGCTTTCTCTTGTCAGATCAGTTACTTACCATCACAATGTTACCAGTATTAACTCCCACAGCCTGAGGTACAGCTGCAGTTACGGTGGTGGGTGCAGGACTGGATATAGTAGCCTGAGGTGCTGCAGCAGGTGTTGCAGTGGTGGTTGCAGCTGCTACAGGATTTGCTCCAGTTAACTGCACCAGGTTGCCATTCAGGTTGATTACTGTAATATTTAACAACTTTCTTCAGATATATGAACATAACAGTAACAAATAATAGTAAATATTATCTGTATACACTCAACTGCATGGAAGCTTGCAAATGCTTTCCTATACTGTCTTTTAGGCAATTTATAAGTACAATTATATTGGTAATGTTATATTAGCCCTTTTACTGCCAGCCGGATAGCAAAATACTGTTTGGAAAGCAACAAGCAATTTTAGAGGAGATTACAGAGTTTTAAATTATTAGTAATAAAATGAGTACCAAATGACGTAAGGAGCAGAATATTTTTTTTCTTTGTTTGTAAACCCTTTTATCTCCTGTAGAATATGCATTATATGGATGAGAATTCTTACAATCATTTTTAAAAATTTAAAAACAAAAGAAAAATTTGAAAATAAAATTAAAAGTCCCAAAATAATCAATAATTAGACATACAAACGCTTACTACTCAGAAAGTTCAGACTAATTAAATGAAAAAATAGATATTTCTATACTAAAACAGCATCCTGTTTTGGTTTGTTGTTTTATTTAAAGTACAAAAAATGAATTCACATAACCTGAAACGACAAAAAATCCAAAAACCCACACACACAAGCCTGATAGCACTATTAATGAAAACAGCATAAAGCAATAGAATACAAATGTAACGTGGATTACTGTACAATTTAGTACTTGTATTATTGCATAGCTGAATGGTTGATTCACATTGCATTTGTCATCTGGTTACGCCTTCATAAATCTATTTTGATAAGTACACCAATTATTTGCATGCATATGAGGTTCGTCGATATCGGATGCATTTTCATCTCTGAAGCAAGAATATATATCTTCCTCTCATACATCCATGTCAGAAACTCTTTCATCAAGGTCTGAAAATTCCAAATCACTCCCTTTATTCTAATACATCACGAACTGCAGCTTTATTTCTTCTTCGGTTCATAACTTTCGCCTAGGCGTTGCCATGTTTCAACCAGCACACATAAACACTGGCTAAAGAAATTAAATTTGGAGCTAATTTAGCGCTTTGAAGTGAAGATAAGATCCTGAAATGCCCCAGAAAACCTTTCTCTCTGGCTAAGACATAGAAACTACACAGACATTCCTATTGGAAAGAATTAAAACATATGAAAACGGCATCACAATTAGATCATGATTGGCAATTTTCACAGAATTTTTGGATCACGATTACATCGTGATTGGCACTAAAAGGGTTAATACTCTACCAAGGAATGTGTTTTACTGTTATAACAGTAGTTGTAATTTCACGTAATAGAATAAATTTCATGTACAAGCATTTAGAGTGCATTTTCTCTGTTCGAGCAAATAAAACATCAGCAAATAATATAGTACATAATTTTAACTTTCTAAGTTAGTACTGAATAAAACTTAAGTTTGGATTTGACAAATCCAAAATTCTGGTATTATTATTCTTACTTTCATATTTTCTTTCCATTGTAATTCCTTCTCTCCACTTTTTAGTTTTTTCTATTCTAAAACTAACTTAAATGGTTAAAATAAATAAAACTAGTTCTCTTCTCTGTAATATCTCTGGTTATAATGTTTCTTTTCTTTATGATACTTGTTTTTACCTACTTTAATTTCACCTATTACAGTTCTCTGTAATTAACACTCACAAGGACTGGAAGTGACTAGTGGAAAAGACATAACTTTAAAAGATAAAATGTTACGACTTTTGGAATACAGTGATGTGATTTTGTAGCAAATATCATGGTAAAGATTCTGTGGCTATCTTAATTTGCATATAATGCAATGATGCATATAATTTTCAACTTATGTTGTATTTCTCACTGTCCAAAATTACTACAGTTAATGTTCATGTTAAGGACCTATAAAACTTGGTAGCATTTCCTTTTTTTTAAAGCAGTATTATTTTTCATTTTGCTAGAAGGAAACTAGTATTACATCTTCATTGTTCAGAGTGCCTTCAAACCCTTACATTCAACAGAGATAACTCAATGCAATATTGGAGGTCAGGGAATAAAATTCAGGGTCAATCCCAACACACACAGAATGTGTAAATAACATAGTACAAATAGCTAAATAAATAATAAAAAAACAAGCAAATGACATGCCCAAATGCTATCAAACTATTGATTGAGATACTAGATAGCGAAGTGGTAAGAAAATATATACAAATAGAATAAATTTCAAGATATTACAGAAAGTTACAAATACATGTGCTATCAAGGTAAAATTAACCGTCATGCACACAGCTTCACAGTGTAAAAAAAGTAATTTTCATACTGCATATTGTGTAGAACTGAACAGGTAAACAATATGAATGGCAAAGGGTGCCTCTCTTAATATGTTGCGACTATTTCCATCTATTTAACAATATGCATATTATTCTTACAGTTTTGTTATGCTTTTATCTGTCTCAAACCATTGGATCAGACCATGCATTATAAATGAACTTTATTGTATTAATTGATTGATGTTTGGAGGAATTTAGTAGCAGTGACGGTCAATTTATATGTGGTATTTAATTTGTTGAGTCAGTATTTTAACACTACATCACTTACATTTTCATTGCAGGGCCTAGTTTCGGAAGCCTATGCTTCCATTTTCAACCTCACGGATCCAACTGTCATTGTTGGTTGTGTCTGCCTATGTTCTATTCTCTGGTGGGGAAATGAAAATGTAAATGACATAGTGCTACAAATACCGACTCAACAAATAAATACCATATTTATTGTATTATTTCCATCAGCATCATACAGCTGGTAATTGCGATTTCAAAAAATATTTCATTACTCTGCATGGCATTTCATTAGGTTTGTTCTGACAACAGTCTCTGATAATAGTATGAGCATATGCAATGAAGACATCCAATTGGCAGTGCACTCAATAAACTGTTAATGCATGAATGCATTATGTGTCAAACTTTTGATGCTCTATCTTAAATCAAACCTTCACCTGATAATACATATAAATAACACAATAATGGGTTAGTACCCAAGAGATGCAGATAATCAATTGAAAGTATTGTGGGAACCATAATAATGCAGTATGTTAACTCCGTACTCCATAAAAATTAATACTGCAAAGATACAATAATGTAACAAGAAGGTTGACACGTGAGCCTTGCACTCAGTTTTTTGAAACCTACCACATCATGTGCTCTCTGTTGGAGAATAAACTATTTGAACACACCAGAACTAATGCCAAATCATTCCATGATTAGCCCTTGTAATATATACATTATTTAATCCCATTGGTTTCATTAGTAAATAATATAACACTTTGAAATCAAAAGTGAGTGTGGTGCTCTCACATCAATCAACAATGGGTTAAATATTGTCCTATTTCAAAACTTGCCAATATGTATAGAAGCTTGTGACAGTGATGTGATTAAATAAAAAATATAAGAATTTGAGTTGGTTTTTGTAATACAAACATCACTTATTTTTACTTACTGGGGAATGGTTTCGGGTAACACTTGTTCCCATTTTCAACCCTTAATTCTGACTAAATCTTTCTTCGTTGGCATCAACGATGGGGGTGGTGGTGTATTAATTGTGGAGGCATCTATTGCTGGATCTATGAACTTCCAGAGGTTGCTGTATTTTGATTTGCCAAAAATATTATACAAAATAATATCCATCATCGTCATTACAGCTATGCTACCACCACCGCTGCCCATTACATTCTACCATTGCATAAACTGTAAATTTTGTTCTCCCTTCTCAGTCTCTCCTGCCCACAATGTGAATTTCTGGACAAATTCAAATTAGTTAAAACATTTACAATGTGATATATTTTGTTGCCTAAATAGAAAATCATATCTATCTCCGTCATTACCATTATACTTCTGCTGCCATCACATTGTACAATCGCAACCATACCATACATTTCCATACTCCCCTCTCTGGCAATGTGCAACGTGAATTTCTGTGCAAATTCAATTTAAGCACAAAATAAATAAATAAGGGACTTAATCAGCCTAAGTGTCCAAACCTTTAAATTTCATTTAAAAATTATTTTTATCTCTCTTTGTACTTTAAACATGTCTTATATAGATGATATTCTAAATTCCAACATTAAGTTCTGAAAAATGAGGGTTGGCTTGCTTTAGGATAAATATGGTAAGCATGTTTTTTGTTTTTGAATTAGCTTCAACAGTTAATGGCATACATCTGTTGCTGTCTCATGCATATCTGTTTGCTTCTTATGTCAGCTAAAACAGCCAAAGGTGAACACATCTGTTACTGGCAGCTATCAATATGCCATCCCTGCCATAATTGGATGGGTATGACCATTGTTATTACTGGTATATAGTGGACTTTGTGACAGTGATGTGTTCTACCAATTGAAAGAATTAGTTGAGTCAATTTTATAACACTACATCACTTACTTTTATTATCGGAAAACATGTTTCAGTAGCCATGTGCTTCCACTGTCAATTCCTTTAGTCGACTGCCGACATTGTTGCTGTGGTGGTTGCCATTGTCCCTAGTGGTGGTTTGATGAACCTCTGCATCAGTATGTTGCCTGGCAAGATTTTGAAGTTGAAAACTTTTAATTCTGTCTTCCTTGTGATATTTTTGAGTATTTTTGGACTTCTATTTATGGTGTGTTGCTCTTTCCAAAAATGCCAAACTATGTAGATTTGTCTTCTTGTTTTAAGTTTAATATTTCTGTGGTGTTCTTTTGCTCTTATTATTGTTTCTTTTTGTTTGGCCAATGTAGATTTTTCACAGTCGTTCCAGCTGAACTGATATATTCCTGATTTGTTTTCTTGTGGGATATTATCTTTTAATTTAGAATTTAATAATATGTTTTTTATGGAGTAATTGTTTTTGGGGCCAGAATGATGATGTGTCGTTTGAAGATCCTCTGGAATTTGTAGAGAATTGTAGGGTGGTATGTAAACTTCTTATAAATCTTGTTTTCTACAAACGAGAATGCATGTTGCATTTTTGGAACACATTAAACTTAAATTCCAAGTTTAGTATTTAACAGTCACACACCCGATCTTTTTCTAAAAATGCCTTTTTTGGACTCAGGGGCCCAGTATTGAATTTTTGGTTGGAATACAATACCTTCTCTATACACTATACATGTACCTGAAGAGAAAGTAAAAATCTTTTGTGGTATATATGAATGGCTTTCTCACCCATAATCAGCTATTTTTACGATTTCTGCATACAATTCTTACGAAAGCCTATTATTTTCTCTAAAATATATGTATACCGTACATAGTACGCAGGGAATTTGATAAAGTTTGTTAAATACTAAACTTGGTATTTATGTTCAGTATCTTCCAAGGATATAGCACAGAGATTTTCAGGAAAATCCCCCCATTCCAAATTACATTTACATGGAACATTTTTTCAAAATTTTTATTTTCTAAATAAATGGCCTTAATGATTTCGATTAAAATGCCATATATTAAAGATATTTACATGGCAAATAAACGGCATATCCTGAATGACTTTTGCATAACTAGTAAATTGTAAGAGATACACAAATGCTACACAAAAAATGTAGATCTCATTAAAGCACACAATTTGTATCATATACAGTTTTGTTTTAGAGCAAACCATTAACAAGATATTTTCTGATATTGGTTTCAATTTCAAAGTATTTAAACTTTTTTCAAACGGAAAGGTGTATTGGTTTCAATTTCAAAGTATTTAAACTTTTTTCAAACGGAAAGCTCTTATCTATTTCATCTCTCTCTCGTTTTACTCATGGACATGGAAAGAGATCTGAATTTCAATAACAATTGCGTAGCAATTTAAAAGATTTGACTATAACTTTAGCTTAGTCCACTCGCTTACTTCCCTTCTACTTATAAGGAAACAAGTACTAAGACCATTTCTGATAATGTTTATCTTGATTAACACGATGTACATAAAAGAATAACCTTTTGTAAGAATAGTTAGTTTGCAGAACAAATACAGTCATGTGAAAGAATACATCACATTTTTTCTACCTAATTTGTGTTAATTGAGATAAACCTTTGCAGCATTTATTCATCACACATTTCATTATAGATACAAGGAGGATACAAGAAACCGAATCAATTTAAAAGAGAGTGGGTATATGCTGGCATTGAAATCCCAAACCCCTTCCATGACATTGCAAAAGCTCTGAAAGAATTACAAAAGTATTGAAAAATTCAGCCAAGAATAAATAATATCTCAGGAAAGATTAACCGCCATTTAAAGGCTGCACAGCTGGTAATGGATGCCCAATAAACAATTCAAGGCATTTAAATTGTTAAATGTAGGTAAATATACTTCGTACATAAACATTCATATCTTTGGTATTTATTAAGATATTTTAATGAAACAAAAACTGGCTTAAAGCTCATTAAAGACACTGTACATCTATTGTAGAAACAAAAGAGAGACTATATTAACAAAAGTTTATATATCACTAATTTTTTCTGTGTAGTAAAAGTCATTCTGTACGTCGAACGCACCTAATTTGTGAGTCAGGCTTGTGCTATGCACGTACAAATACATACACGTAGAGCTAGCTGAGCACAATGTTCTCAGCTTCAAGGTTTTATCATTTTATTTATTGCTACGATGCAATTACGTGTGTGTTTGTGAGGAACACCCAAGCTGCAAAGAAATCAAACCTCTCTGTCAGCATTTCTATTTACGCCTTAGAATAAATACACAGCAGGGATTTATGGTAGAGCCATGTAGCTACAGGGTTCACAGTTTTTAGCTATCAGAAAAGCACATTTGAAAATCTTATATCTCAGTTCTAACCATGGCTTCGACTAGCAGTGTAGCTAACAAATTAGCTTGTATAGACAGTGTACAGGCTTCAGAAATAACTTCAGATAATGTGGAGGACTTTTTGCTATATGACAGTGACTTTGATATTGACGGCGAGTTTTCAGATTTTGAGGGGGGCGTAGAGGATATAGGTAGCAGTGAGGAAGAAAGTGACTCTCTTGCTTCAGGTGTTCGTGAAGAAGCAACATTGTGGAGTAGTCAAAATGACTCCAAAACAACTAGACATATCTTCCCGAGCACAGCCTCTGGTGTACAACCCCAAGCTCAGCTGACTTCTGACAGCCAACCAATTGACATTTACACAATATTTTTTTACTGCTGACTTAGTGTCTCTCATTGTTACAGAAACAAATGCATATGCGAGTAAGGTGAAGGAAGACCTGAATACTTAAGGCAATTTAGGGCCTAAGAGTAGAATTCAGAAGTGGACAGAAGTAACACTGAATGAGATTTACAGGCTAATTAGTCTAATTATGCTCATGAGTGTTATTCATAAACCAACTTTAGACATGTACTGGTCTACAGATGACATGCTAGCTACTCCATTTTTTGGGAAATGCATGTCAAATAACAGGTTTACTTCCATTTTGCGGCTCCTTCATTTCACCGGCACAGAAAATATTAACGATAAACTACACAAAATTAGGTCAGTTTTGGAATATATTATTTCATAATTCAAAGAAAATTACATGCCTGGTGATAAGGTCACTGTAGATGAAAGCTTGATGCTTTGGAAAGGCTGCTTAGGCTGGAAGCAATACATCAAAACAAAGAGGGCCAGATGTGGCATAAAGAGTTTTGATCTTTGTGAAAGTAAAACAGGATATCTTTACAATAGCTGCATTTACACTGGTCAAGGAATTGATAATACTGGAGACAAAGATTTGGGGTTTTCTGGCTCCATAGTAATGCACCTGATGTAACTATACTTGACCAGGGTAGGTCTGTACACAAGGTACGTCCAGAAAGTAAGTTCCGTTTCAATTTATCTCCGCTGCAGCGCTGCGATCGCAGTTCCGCACATGCACGGTAGATGCTCTGTATCAAGGAGAAGAAACGTGCGCCATTTTGAGATCGCTGTAAGCCACATACGCTTTGTTGTGCTTGTTTACAATGTCGGAGTTGATTGAAAATCCCGCCACTTGTGAAATCAGATCTGTGATTCATTTTCTGAATGCTAGGAAAATGAAACCAATTGAAATTTATCGGCAAATTTGCGAAGTTTACAGACAAAATGCGATGAGTGATTCAATGGTGAGAAGATGGGTCCGACAGTTCAATGAAGGACATAGTGAAGTGCACGATGAAGAACGAAGTGGGCGTCCATCTTTGATTACAGAAGAACTGGTTCACGCGATTGATGACAAGATCCAGGAAAACCACAAGTTTACAATTAGTGCTCTCGCTATGGAATTTCCCCAAAGCTCACGATCACTAATTCATGAAATTGTTACTGAAAAACTGAAATTTCGTAAACTTTGCTCAAGTTGGCTTCCAAAGATTCTTACTGAGCAACACAAAACAAAATGGATGGATAGTGCACTTCAGTTTTAAACCCGTTATGATGAAGACAGCAAAGAATTTCTGACACAGATAGTCACAGGAGATAAGACTTGGGTTTCTTACAACATCCCTGAAAGTAAGCGGCAATCAATGGAATGGAGGCACACTTCATCCCCAGCAAAGGTTAAGCCGAAACAAATCTTGACACCTCGAAAAATTATGTGCACAGTGTTCTGGGACTGGAAAGGCATCTTACTCATTGATTTCTTATCGCATGGTCAAACAACCAAAGCAGATGTTTATTGCGAGACACTTAGGAAATTGCGCCGCACAATACAGAATAAGCACCGAGGATTGCTGTCAATAGGTGTTGTTTTTCTTCACGACAACGCACGACCACACACTGCAAATGTGACGAAAAACCTCCTACAGGGATTTGGCTGGGACGTGTTTGACCATCCTCCGTACAGCCCTGACCTCGCTCCTAGCGACTTTCATCTGTTCTTACATCTCAAGTCTTTCCTTGGCAGTCAACACTTTAACAATGAAAAAGAGCTGAAAGGAAATATTTCGAACTTTTTGAAGAACACAGGCGGCAAACTTCTATGAAGAAGGTATTCAAAAACTTATGCCATGCTATGACAAATGCCTGCAAAATTTCGGCAGTTATGTGGAAAAATAGTTTAAGAGTTGTAGACTTTTGTGCAATAAATAATTATTCTGTATCTGTACACAATTTAATTTTATTACCAAACGGAACTTACTTTCTGGACGTACCTTGTATTTAGATAATTGGTACAGCTCCCCTAAATTATACATGGCCTTACACAAAAGGAACACAAATGCAATTGGAACAGTTCATTCAAATCGTATTGGTTTGCCGAAGAATGTGAATACAAAGACTCTAAGGGGAGGAGAAATGCAGATGCGTCAGCTCCCACCCTTGATCTACATTACTTGGCATGATAGGAGGGTGGTTACAGCATTGTCCAATTACAGCCCTAAGATTTTGATGATTGACACTGGAAAAATAGATGCCCACACCAAAATGTCAATTTTCAAGCCTGATGTTATCCAGGAATACAATATGCATATGGGTGGTGTGGATCTAGTATTGCAATCATATCCTTTTTTACGAAAAACAGTTAAATGGTGTATAAAAAGGTATTTTTGCACCAGCTGGATATCACCATATACAATTGTTTAGTAATTTGGAGAACTCTAACCCCATGCAAGACGATGACCTATCTGGACTTCCGCATATCAATAGCTTGTATTCTAATTGAGCACTATAGCATTCAGATGCCTCTTCATACAGGGGGTAAGAAATCTACAACCCATGCACCTCTCAGACTTGAAGGAAAACACTTTCCTAGAAGGATACCACCGACAGCTAAAAAAAATCGAGTCCATTTCAAAGGTGTTTGGTGTGCCGTAAAAAAGGAGTCCATAAAGAGACTAACATGATATGCTGTGAATGTGGACATGTGCCCTTATGTATCTACCCATGTTTTGATATGTACCATTCAAAAAGGAATCTTTAAAAGTAAGACTATTTATTCTAGAATTTATTTAAATTTATTATAAAAGATAAAACTTAAAATTATTAGGGTTAAATAAGCATTAAATGCATGAATGCATAGGATGTTATATGATATCCATATCGGTTCTCCTGCATTTTAAAATTGATGTCATATGACGTACATATCCACAAAAAGGTTAATGCCACAAATAAGTTATTTGAAAAGGCTGCAGAAAGACTTTTGCTACCAACAGGGAGTTACACCCTTTATTTCCTTATAAATTAACTGACCTAGGCAAAAAGCCTAATGTCCAATCCCTCACCTTCACACGGTTTAACTGTTAGTAACTACATATCAATTTTGTTATAGTAGAAAGGAGCCCCTTTAATTGCTTCTATAATTTGAAGACTTAAAGGAACTGATCTAATCAAAATTATGTGACGAACTAAAGGGAAGCGCTGCTCACCAATAAACAATGGTTAGCTTGGTGAGTTATTGACCTGGACTGATATTTCTTTCTTTCCACATATCAGATCCCCTCTTTTATCTTTCCTATCCAGTTTTGCTTGACTCAACTCTTTTCTTCGACACCGATAGTATTAGAGTATTCGAGGCTAGGGGATCATTTTATTTTCTTTCCTGTCCATACCTTTTCTTACTTAGGTGATGTAACTGCCATTTATGGTGCCTAATTTTAAACGGTTACAAAAAGTTATATAAAACATTCCAAATAAAATGATGTCTCCTTGGAAAAAGAAACATTCCGGAAGTAAATTCCATTCAAATTTCCTGGCAGGGACCTTTTTCCAAGGTAAACAACAAAATATGAAGGACAAATTAAAAATTTTACATGGCATAAGGGCGACTATCACAAGCAAAGAAACATGAACTAAAATTATAAGATCATAATATTGATACATTTACAATTCAAGAAGCAAATTTAACATTAGAACAACTAAAATATTATCAATTTCAAAATTTTAGTATAAACTTACTTCCTAAAGGACGACAAATAGCAGTGGCATTCTAGCTGGAGTTCGAAAAAAATCTTACTTCATTTTTTTAAAATCATTAAAGAGATAAATTATAAAAAAAATAGAAATAATTAAACTAGACATATGGAAAAATAAATCTCGCTTCAAAATTTATTCTGATAATAATCCCCCAAACACCCCAAATCTTGAAAATACCATCATAATTGGAGATTTCAATGCCCATTCAAGACTATAGGGATATGACACACCAAACAATTCTAGAAAAATCATAGAAGAGCTACTAAATTCAACCACTACAGAAATTATTTAACACAAAGAAGATCCACCAACTTTTATCCACTATTCTGGAGCTGACTTACTTTTAGTTTCCTCAGATCTATACTCATTAACTTCCAAACAAATCTTAGAAGGTCCAGGCTCAGGACACACAACTATAATTGCCACTATTCTACTTGAAAAGAAAAATTTAACTCCCATGAAACATATAGATGGAACTTACTGGAAAGATTTTACAAATGAAACAGAAATCAAATTTGAAACACCAGTAAACAAATCAACAAAATCAGATAAATTAAACAAAGGTCTATGTGATACAATTTCGAAAACAGCAAAAAAATATATACACCAAGAGGATTTACTAAAAACTATAAACCTTTTTGGAGCTCACAACTAGACAAAATGAAAAAAGAGAGAGACCAGGCTAGAATCACAGCAGAAAAATCTAAAGATCCTAAAGAAGTACAAAATTGGAGAAAACTAAGTGCTCAATTCAAAAAATAAACAAACAATACCAAAAGAGAGCATTTTAATAATTTTCTACAGAACATGGACTATGATGCAGAAAAGCATACAGATACATACATAACATACAAAACAAGAAAGACAATAAAAAAAATACCTTTTATTTATAAGTAATAAAACAATTACAGATGACAGTGAAATAGCAAATAAATTTAATAAGTACTACGCTAAATTTTCTGCAAATGCCAAAAAAAAAATAAAAAAATATTAAAGAAAAACATTAAAGAACACATAAAATCAACAACTAAACTGAAAGATAATATATTTAATCAGGAATTCAATGTTAAAGAATTGAACATTATAATTAATATAGCTTAAAATTGAAAAAACCTCCAGAACCTAATAATATACATACAGAATTCATCAAACATCTGGGAAAAAAAAGCAAAATTAAGACTGCTAAATCTTTATAACTTGTCATGGAATACAAAAGTACCAGATGAATGGAAGAAAGCAATAATACCTATTTTGAAATCCAACAAACCAGCAGAAAATGTTTCAAGTTATCGTCCAATAGCACTTACCAGTGTATTAGCTAAAATCATGGAAAAAATTATTTCCAACTGTTTAAATTGGTTTCTAGAAAAAAATAACTTAATTTCAATTAAACAAGCAGGATTTAGAAAACACCATTCAACAAATGAACAGATTTTAAATCTTAGTCAAGACATTAAAAATGCATTAAACGAAAAAGAAGACACTCTAGCAATATTTATTGACTTTCAAGGAGCATATGATTGTATTTGGAGATACAAACTACTTGATAAACTTAAAATTCTAGGAATCCAAGGCAAAATGTTACATTGGATCAGTGAATTCATTATTAAACGCTTTACCAAATACAATGACAAATTATCAAAATATTCAACAGACACATCATAGCATACCTCAAGGCAGTAGTATCCTTAGTACTATACACTTTAATATTTATATCAATGATCTTCCATGTCAATTACAAAAAATACAATCAAAAGTCTTAATGTTTGCAGATGATATAATCTTATGAAATTCTAAACTGAAAAATCAAAACCAACATTTAATAAATATAGCACAACAATCCTTGACAACATTACAGAATTGGACATGTAATTATTTAATGAAAATTAATACACAGAAAACAAAATTACCAACTATTTACCCTAAGGAAGAGACCAATAAATATTTCCCTTCAACTAAAGGGAAAAGCTCTCACAGAAACACATAAAGCCAAATATTTAGGTATTGTTTTCTATACAAAATTAACATGGAAAAAAAGCATTGATTATATATATATATATATATATAAAAAAACTGAAAAAATACCATTATTAAAAAGACTGGCAGACGAGAAATGGGGAAGCACTACACAAACTCTAAACAATTTTTACAAGAAGTATATTAAACCAACATTTAAATATTGTGAAGAGACTGCAAGTATAGAAAAACTTAATATTCTATAAAACCAAATTCCTCGCCTAGTAACTGGAGCTGTTAAAACTACCCCAGTACTTGCTCTACAAATTTTAACAAATAATCCAGGAATTGAACTTGATTTTGAACAAGCAGCCATCTTAAAATATGAAAAATTAATCAGACTACCTTATAATGACTGGGAAAAAAGAAAACCACACATAAACCAATATGAAAAATTAATCAGACTACCTTATAATGACTGGGAAAAAAGAAAACCACACATAAACCTAAAAACTCAACAAAGTTTCCTTACTATAGTCAGAGAAATCAAACATAGATTAAAACTTCCTTACTTAAAAGAAAACATACAAACAAATACTAACCCGTTAGAACTATTTGATATTGAACACTATCTACACTTAGCTGAAGATTTTACAAAATCTGAAACCTATTCGTGTGTTCTGAAACAAACGACACTAAAGATAATAAAATTAAGATACCCTAACATATTTATATCGACGGTTACAGCTTACCAAACAACGGTGATACTGGTGCAGGTGCAATATGCACTCTCTTCTCCTTCTATAAAAGATTAAGTTTAAATACCACAAATTTTGATGGAGATTTCAGCAATAATTCTGAGCTTACAAAACCTACTATATCATACAAATAAATTTGAAAAATTGTACTATTATCTGACTCTAAAGCAGCTATAATATCCATAACATCTGATGTAACACTTAATAAGCTATATATTGCAAAATGCCACAAAATCATAAAACAACTAATTAATTTAAATAAAAGATTAATACTTCAATGGATACCAGCACATTGCAGAATACAGGGTAATGAAACAGCTGACTTTCTAGCCAAGAAAGGTAGTAAAATTACATCAAATTCATCAGTTCCAATAAGTTATCACTCTATCAAAAGAATCATTATATCAACATGTAATAAAAAAATTAAAGAAGATAAATCAGAAACAAAAGGAAAATCATGGGAAAATGTATGTAATAATACTAACAGAATCACTACACTACCAAGACTCCTAACAGGCCATGACTGTCTCAATAAACATTTATTCAAGATTGGTATAGTGAGATCTTCTCTGTGTGCTTTCTGTACACTTAAAGAAGATATGGATGGAAACCACCTACTGCGCTGCCCAACCTTTGGTCAACATGATAATATAACATCAAAATACAGGAATGCAAGAGAGCGATAGTTTCACTGCCCACTACACAGCTTTAGATACCAACCAACCACCAGTTATTTGAAATAAATTGTGTATTTTAATCAGTGCTTCAGTATTTGTGCAGTATATTTTTTATGTATCTCTTAAAATTTACCAGAAAAACAACATTTCTTCCAAATGAAGAGGACTTTAAAACAGGCTATTCTTAGAAACATCCACATATACATTTTATTTGACACCTAAACGTTAAAACATATATTATTTTATTCAAAATCATTAGTCATTTTTGAGAAAACAAACTTTACAATTTTAAAATATGTTGGACAAAAAAGTGATTTGGAAAACCAATGGTGTTTTATTTATGGACGCTCTTTACCTGCTGTGGTTCTCAGCATCCCATTCTATACTGGGCCTGAAAGACCCCTTAATTTTGCTCAGAGGCATCTTTTATGTTCTGTAAATCTACGACACAGGACCAACAGCTTTACTTCCTTTACGAAGGAAGCTATGCTAAGGATTTTTACACCTGGATTACCAACACTTTTACTAAATGACAGATCTACTTGAAATTCTGATAAAATGCAAACCTGTTTTTTTTTTTTTTCCAGCCTAAAAGAAATGTATACTTGACAAAAATAGTGAACATTTTGTTACATTAAAATTCATCTAAAACCAACAAAAACTTTGTTGTAAATCAGAAATAAAGGCTCCTTGTAATATACCAAGAGAATATAATTTTTTACAGCAGTGAAAAATAACCTCAAAAGTATTGCAAAGCTGCCCAGTTTTACAGCATCTATGCAACAAGCTGTCATTACTTGAAGTCACTTACATGTAGGTTGCGCCTGTTGAACACCACCATCTATCTGCACAGGTTGGTAGATGAATGTCTGGCCATCAGAAGTTTGAAGAATTTGTGCTTGTTGTGGCTGTTGTATTACTATTTGCTGAGCACCATTTCCCTTTAAAACACAAATAATTTCATTTAAGTGCTAATCATTGTTCAGCACTACAATAAAAGGAAATTCCTGCATAAACCTTTTTTTCTTTTGGTATATAAATTATTAAAGATACTTTTTATATTTCATAAAGTCTGTTGCTGAATAATTATTGGTTAGATATATTACATATTGTATAAAAATGCTAATGCCCACTGGAGCTTTAGGATTTTTTATATTATATGGCCTTAAAGGTAATCCAACACAAGCAAACTATTTTACCATTTTAAAATAAAATAAAAAGCACTAAAAATGTGCTGTTAACTTCATATTAAAAAGAAAGTGAGTAGAATACAAACTTTACAATATCACTCATGTGGTTGCAAATTTGCAACTATTTAATGAAGGAATATTTTCCAAAATCAGTTTAAATCAGAAAGAATTGTCTAATCAATGGTAAAACTTGTTCAGAGCAAAGAGTTTCATAAATATTCATTTCTGAAACTATAATATTGAAAATGAAAAATCCTGCATATGTTCTTCAGATTGAGGTACGCAATTTTTATCATGTAAACAGCCAAATTAACAGGACTAACTCTTATGATTTGAGCTTTGTTCATCTTCACCATAGATCACAATAATTAGAGAAAATAATTTTAATGAAAAGTTCATCCTTAAATGGACATAAAATGAATTGCAGTATGCTACATTCTTTTGAAAGCAAAGAAAACATTTTGCAGTCCATTGTGCAAGACTCTCAAAAATACTTCTGACATAAGCAATCACGTTATGACATCATTTAGCATGAATTGAAGTCATGCTATAATGCTTGCTTTGATAGTGGATGATTACTTTGATAAGCAACTTTCATTTTTTTTTATCAAAATGATGGATGAAGGTTTTGAAAAGCACAACTGAATAATCTGCCATTCATGGATGCATTGATAGCAGTAGAGATTGAGAAATAAATATGTTTTGTGGTTGCTGAAATTCATGGATCAAAAGCATAATACTGTTAAGTAGCATACCCACCTATTTGTCCAGTTATTCAAGTTTGCCAAGCTGGAAAAAACTAAGGTGTTAGTTTCCAGAAGAGCAAAATAAACATACTTCTCATTCGTAACAAAAGTAAATATTAAATCAAACATGTGACTTAAAATTGTATTTCATTTAACAGATTTTTTTGTCTATTAATTTGTATGACATAAATAAAGAATGCTACAGGGGAAGACGAAAAGAGCTATAACTAAAAGAGCTAATGCTAAAAAGATCCAAAGCACTCCTAATTATGGTGCTAGAATAACATTAATTAGAGTAAATATGTACTGTTTTGTTACATGAAGATGATCATAAGGACAGTAGTGATGGTAATGAGAAATGCTACTTCTTACCATAGAATGATCAGAAGCTTTGATCTTTACCAGTTAGTTTCCTAATTTGGCACGAGAAAAGATTGCTTATGTTTGGATAATACTGTATTTATTAGTACCATCTATAATACATGACAAAATCATTAAGTGAAGTTCTTAAAGAGGTTAAAAGTAGCAAATGCATGGTTATGACTTGACAATAGAAAAAGATTAAGCATAAAAACAGAGAAATATGTTACAGCAAAAAACTAACTTCTCTGGCTATCAGCCAGGTGAGTTCCAGAAGAACCTCCAAGCTAATGTTGATCTCACCTTCAGGGAATAATGTAGAGAATCCTAGTCTGCTTATATTTATAGTCAAATCTAGAGAAAGGAAAGCCAAAATGCCATCCTGGTACCAAACCTATCACAGAGTGGAATCGGGCCTGTCATTCCACCAGAATGACTATAAATTCCTAGCACAGGGGATCATGGGTTCAAGTCCCGCCTTGGGTATGGGTGTTATATGTTTGTGTATATATGGGTGTGTAAGAAGAAGAAAACAGCAATTCAGTAATCATACAGCAAACAAAGTAAAACAATTAGGTAAATAAAAGTAGAGTACAGCGCTGGAGTCCCGACCAGACTCCGGAACTGTATTTAAAAAAAAAAATAAAATAAAATAAAATAAAAAAAATAAATAAATAAAATAATAAAAAAAAATAAATATAGCTGGACCAGGAGCCTCTACAGTATTCTTTGAAAAGAAGAGAAAATTTAGCCCTTAAAAGCTTGGAAATCCTTCCAGAATTCACCTGGTTGATAGCCTGAGAGAAGTTATTTTCATATCATTGCCAGAAAGCTTTAAGTCATGTTACAATATGCTAACTTGCATCTCAATGAACTTTGTAAATTTCTTTGCCTTGCAAAAATCATTCTCTTCCTGTTTCAGTTTTTTTGGTATTGAGTTAACAATTTGTTGGACTCTCAGAATATGTTGCTGCACTGAGAAACTATAAATGATTTGTAGCCTTTCTACTCATCAGAATTCATGTTGATTTGGAAACCAAAATGTTTTGCTACATATGCTACTCAAAAACTGCACATTGCAGTCTATGTTACCAATTATGGATCATCGAACACTACTACTCACCTGTAAACTTGAAACTGGAACCACTTGTATTTGCTGAAGGGCCTGTCCTCCTTGTGTTGCAACTTGTATTGTTTGAGCACTTTGTGGCACTGCATGAACCATAATCTGCTGTCCATTAGCTCCTTGGATCATCTGGCCTGCCTGATTTACTTGCACCACCTATAACCAACAGTGACAAGGATGATTAGGATTGAAGTTAATGTTAGGCAGGGTAGTATCCTGTGGGCTAGCTACAGTAAATTTGTGAAGAAAGAATTTGTATTGAATTGATAAACAACAAGCAATTTAATTCCTAATCTTTACTTAAAGATTTGAAGCTTTTTCGGTATTGATTATTACAGATGACTTCACAGGATAGCAACTGAGTTAAATCTGAATCAGAGAAACCCAAGCTTTCGACCATCTTGACCCTGTGGTCTTCATTAAGGAACAGAACTTCACTGACAAGGACCACAAACTCAAGATGGTCGAAAGCTTGGATTCCAATTTAACTTGGTTGCTATCCCATGAAGTCATCTGTAATAATTCCTAATCTGTTGACTGTTTGGATTCCCAATTGTATTGTTCCCTATTGTTATAGTATAAAATGGGCTTCTTGCGATAAAACCTGTTTCTGTTCGCAATATAGTGCAGCATTTCTTCTCAGATAGGTGTAACATGAGTGACTGACGTGGCATGAAGGGCATATTTGTAACATGAGACAAGAAGGGAGAAGTCACCACAAGAAATCTCTCACGTTTTCTCTCTTGTTACATGGAGGATAGCTGACGTGTCTTGAGGTCAACCAAAGCAAACTAATATGTGTTCAATATAGCCAATCTTGTGATTTTTATTACTGCCTTTACTCCCCTTACTAATTTGTCTAAGGGATATAAAATCAGTCATCTATTTCAAAAATAGACAGAAGTGGTAATTTTTTATTTTTTAAAATGTTATTTAAAAGTCTAGCTAACCCATTCAAGAATATCCAAGAATGGAGGTGAGGTGCTAAAATAAATAAAAAATATTTTGGTATTCTGGGATACAAACCTCCAACACACTAGTTTCGTCAAGTCTTGCATACTAATGTCTTAGGCCCCGCAGGCATTTGGACACATCATGACAGCTGCAGTAGTATCTCATGTTACAATGCTGTGTAATTTTGGGAGGGAATTTTTCTCTTTTACAAAAAAAACAGTAAAATGCATGTATCTGTATTCAATAGAAAACCATCAGCAATCAACAACGTCATCACACAGACTGCTTTAGTTGGGCCCTCCCCATCCTGTTCCACAGTTTCTCTTTAATGCAGAACATAAATTTTGACTGGATTTGTTCCCACAATCCTTGGTTTGATAGATTAGCTACTTCTATCATGCCTTAGACTGCATATCATATGACCTAAAACCAGACTTTGAGGTTTGCATCATTTCGTGGATTTATCTGATGTTATCTGTTGGTAAACTCGGTTATTTAACAGTCATGCACAGGATGTCATATCATGTTCATGTCGCTGAAGGAGTTAATAAGAAATTACAATTGCTGTATTCTGCAACCTCCTATTTTTATTATTATTATTATTATTATTAGCTGTATGTAATAAATTTCATTAACATTATTTACATTGTTTAGGATAACTTTCATTAAATCTAGAACATAAAAAAATCTGATGTACTGTCTTCACATAGCTTTCTTTAGCTGTTCCATATACAAACTATTCCTACAAAGTATTATTATTTTATCTGCATTAAGCTAATTGAGATAAACATTAGCAGAACTGGTCATATTACAGGATAAGTAGAAGGCATCATGCTAAAGCAACAGTCAAATCTTTTAAAACCTGATTGCTATGTGAAAACTGAGATTCGGTTTGCTTTGCATGGTGCCGTTTGCGAAGAGTAGTTTAAAATTGAAACCAATAACAAGGAATATTTCAAAAACGGTAAACTCCACAAAAATAAAAAAAAAAAAAAAAAAAAAAAAATAAAAAAAAAAAAAAAAAAAAAAAAACATATATGACATAAATTATAAGTTTTAACAAGGTCTACATGTTTTGTACAGTCAGTTTTTGTCTATCGCTTACGATTTAATCATTGTGCAAATTTCTGCAAAAGTCATCCAGAATAAAGAGGTCTTTAGCAGCCATTACCAGAAAATTCAAAATATACATTTTATTTGTGATGTTAAATATGTTTAATATAAGGTATTTTAATCAAAATCATTAGCCATTTTTTGAGAAAAACAAATTTTCAAAAAAATTGTCATGTAAAGGGTAGTTTGTGACGGGGGGATTTTCTTGAAAAAACTTCCTGTCACATCATTGAAAGATACTAAGCATAAATACCAAGTTTGGTATTGAACAGCATTTTTTTTTTTAGCTATGCTGCGCACACACACACTCAGACCTTTTTCTAAAAATGCTTTTTTCAGACTCAGAGAACCTCAGAACATATATTTCCATACTTCCAGATTCTCTCTCTCCCCCCTCTCTCTCTCCCTCTCTCCCCTCCTCCTCTCTACCCCTCCTCCTCTCTCCCTCTCCTCCTCTCTCCCTCCCTCTCCCCCTCTCTCTCCAATTCTAAGGCTAATCTTGGTTTAAATTTAGAAACAGGACTCAGTAGTCATTTAACTAAATGAATGCTAACTTCATGTCACACATCACAGTGTTGGGCAAATTTAACATTCTTAACTGGGTAGCTCATATCAAATGATACTCAAATGTATTCAGTGCTTACAAGTTGCTCAATATTTTGAAACTTCAGAATAAATTTAGCCATACAGAGATTTGAAGTCTCTTTGAATGCATAACCTCTTACATAAAACATCCTTTGAGATGGCAGTGAACAAACTATATGAATGGGTTCTGATGCACTTTTGTCTACACATTGCAATGCTCTCTGTGTTAGTAACAGACACTAGGGAAATTTGATTTGCCTGTTTGAGATTTGAATGTGATATCAATTGAAAAATTTAGGTGCCGAGAAACTAATAGTACACCTTTGAAATGTGTTAATTATAGAACTCTATATATGGATGGTAGTATCATGTGCAAAAAGGCAGACAGGCTAACTCTCAAATGATAATGGAGCATCAAAGAAAACCTGCAAATAGGTAATTTAATTGAAGTACATGCATTCTCCAAGGTGGTATAAGCTACTGTGGCAATTTTATACTAACATAAAATGCAGCATCAAAAATTACAAGTGTGAAGAGAAGTTAGACCAGTTTAAACCTAAATAGTGGAACCTACATTTGCTTCTTAGGGCCGGTTCTACAATCTGCCGATACAGCTATGTACCCGATATCTAATCTATTGTCATTCTACAATCTCTGGATAACACTACTTGGGAGATATCTTTGCCGATAAGTTTTCGGCTAGTTGGAGTTGACGATACCTCTATTATGCAACAAATAATTTTTACATTTGATGTATCTGCAGACTTCCACAGCCGTAGTCTCTACATCTTTGTAACAAATTACTGCTATAAAGCTTATTCTTATCTTAGGGCATACACTAGGCTAAAATGATAGTCAAATCTTTTAAAAACCGGTTGCCATGTGGATGAAATCCGTTTCTTTGCATTGCAGTAGTTGACAAATCACCGATTGTTAAAAGTTTCAAGTATATTAAAACTAAAATCAATAACAAGGAATCTCTCAAAAATGGTCAACTCCACGAAAAAGTCGCCCTCCGTGGTGTAATGGTTACCATGCTAACTTCATATATCCAAGGTCCCAGGTTCAAACCTGGCAATGGACGATGGACTTTTTCGGGCGTAAAAATAATTAGCATGACTTCCTTCGGAAGGGAAGTAAAGCCATTGGTTCTATGTCGTAGATTTACAGAACAAAAAGAACCTCAAGCCTGACAGAGAGGCCTCCGAGCAAAATTAAGTGGTCTTTCCCACCCAGTATAAAATGGGATGCTGAGAACCACAGCAGTTAAAGAGTGTTCATAAATAAAATGCCATTTCATTTTTTTTCCACAAAAAAAAAATTTATGACCTAAATTATGTGTTTTGCGAGATATAATTTTTTTGGGTAGCAAGTTTTTGTCTTTCTCTTACAGTTTACCAGTTATGCAACATCCAGCAAAATTCATCCAGAATAAAGAGGTCTTCATAGGCTATTCCCAGAATATTCAAGATATATTATACATTTTATTTGACATATAAATATCTTTAATATACAGTATTTTAATCAAAATCATTAAGCCATTTTTTAGAAAATTAAGATGTTCATTATTTTTTCAGTATAAAGGGTAGTTTGGGGTTAGGTTATTTTCCTTAAAATCTTTGTGTCGCATCCTTGAAAGATACTTAACTTAAATACCAAGCTTGCTATTTTACTGCCTTTTCATTACACAAGGACACACTGATCTTTTTCAAACACGAATGATGTTTTGGAGTTCTTCCTATTACGCAGATGATTAGGGTTTTCGATGGGGCCAACCCCTCAGCTGTGCTCTGCGCTTACGATTAGGACCCTCAACATAAGGTAACACTTTCCAATGCTAAAAAGCATGTCAAGTATGGGAGTTTACAATGGTTTAATTCATTTTTATATATCTCCTGCTGACATTTATGAAATCACTGTACAATCTAGCAGATGTTTGATTCATCCTCCCTGTTTATCCCTTATAATTTCTATGTTGAAAAGTCCAGGGATTTATAGTAATAATGAATGAAAAATGCCAATATTAACGTAAGTGAACCGCCTGACTTCTTAACCTCTACCTCAGGTCCTCGCAGTATGTTCTTTTATAGATTGAGTGTGTTCATACTCTAATACATAGACTTTGCACACCTTTAATAGTATTTTAAGAATTAAAGGCATTTATAGCCCATTCCAAAATATTGGACTTTTCAATATTGAAAGAATTGTCAAAATATGTGGTTTTTAACATTCACTCGCATACACATAGTTTTCTCCCTCTCCCTCTCTCATCGGTATGCATTAATTTTGGCATAATTAATTTTATGAGAACTCTACATAAGCAAAAAGTAATGTAATTATTAGCAGGTTATGGCATCAGACTATGTTCCTGTCCTTTTTGCATGCTTCTACGAGGTTTAACAAAGTTTCGCAGTCGTCATCTCTTCCATTTTATTCTAAAACATGGCAAAAGGATTCCCCTGGTATAAACTTTCTTTTATTTTGTTTGTTTTTGTCTGCTTCACAAGGCAATCCTCCATTGTTTTTTGGTTTATGAATTCTCTACCTGTAGCGCTTCTATTGAATTCAGAATGACAAATTTAATGCTCTACAAACTATCCTAGAGGGTTACTATCCAGAGGAACATGTGAGATTGTAGAACAAAAACTTTGGTTATCGGCCAGATAAAATTATTTGGTGAATAACTATAGACAGGTTTATCGGGCCATTATAGAACCAGCCCTTAGAGCAATTACTTTGGAAACCTTCTGGATAACCCACAAATGGTAGCTTTGGAAATTCCAACACTATCACCTATTAAACAAAAAGCGCAAGTTGTACAAAACCTTGAAGTAATTAGCACTTATAGCAGAGGAGAATAAGTCATGTTTGTACTGGTAGTATTCTAAACTACTAAACTTCCTCTAAAACTATGCTCATGACCAAACTGAACAGACTATTGCTTTAAAAGTTAATTCTTTTGCAGATTTTCAAATTTATTATGACCCATGGCTCCTTTTCAATTAGAAATGGCAAATACAACAAAAGGTTATATAATGGCAAATAGTCATAAATGCCAAATACAGCAAATTCCCATTAACAGTTTGGTATGCAGCAGGTATTTTCCAACTTCTAACATTGGCAATGTTGATGTTTCCTGATGCATTAACTGCTAACAACAGGTAGGAAACCTTTCAAAAATAAAAAAAAACCCAAACTGTGCAAAGAAATGTATTACTGGCCATATATATGATTGGCATTATCATATCATTGCTTAGCAAAGCAAGAGAAAGGAGGCAAAAGGTATAGTCACTAGTCACTCAGTATCATAGAGGAAGCAGAAATTATGGCTGTGGATGCAATCTTGCAGGAGGACTGGAAGATCAAGGACTTTTCCTATGTGAAAGGAGTATATTATCACATTAATTTTAGTCGCCCTCCATGGTGTAATGGTTACCATGCTAAGGAGGACTGGAAGATCAAGGACTTTGTTCCTATGTGAAAGGAGTATATAATCACAATAATTTTAGTCGCCCTCCATGGTGTAATGGTTACCATGCTAACTTCGCGGATTCAAACCGGCGGAGGACAATGGATTTTTTCGGGTGTAAAAATCCTTAGCATGGCTTCCTTCAGAAGGGAAGTAAAGCCATTGGTCCCATGTCATAGATTTATGGCACGTAAAAGAACCTCATGCCTGATAGAGAGGCCTGAGCAAAATTAAGTGGTCTTTCACGCCCAATTTAGAATGGGACGCTGAGAACCACTGCAGTTAAAGAGCATCCACAAATAACACGCCATTTCTTTTTACAATTAATTTTAAGCAATGTTTTGCAGCCAATGTACCATTTTGACAACATTTACTAAAGGGATACGACAATGTTAAGTTACAGTTTAACACTTTGTTAAAGCTAACATTGTTCAATGAAACAGAATTTATGTTAACTTTCCCGTTATGTCAGTTTAATACTGTATTAAAATTTAGCATCTGCTGATGAAATTGGTTTTTAATGCTTTTGAATGCTGCACCATAAACAATATAGAAAAGATTGACAGCTTGCTCTTTATTAATCTATTCCTTAGTTTACACAGATCACTAAGGTAAAGAAGTCATTAAATCCCAATTAGTGAAACTTCCACCCTATGATTATAACTGACATACCAGATCTAAAGTTGCATGGTGAATGCTCTTTTCCAATTCCAAATTCCTATCCACAGTTTGATCTATCCCAAGATTGTAAATGTACTCATAGCATTACATTTCTGATGTATTTGCAACATTTTATGTCTTGTGTATAAGAGATATCCTAAAAGTTTTGTCATTTATAGTATGCTTTACACAAAGACTATTCTTAAATTTCTACTGATTCAAAAAACTATATTAATCGCTTAATATTCACTTAGTATTTATTAACACTCAGCGCCCTCATTTGTTATCTCATTATGTAATTAATAACAAGGCCCGTGACATACTACTGGGTTATTATGTACAGTTGGGTGCAGTTTCCAAGCCAACAGTGTGTAGGAAATCCCCATAACCTATTTTATTATACTATTATATCATTGATCAGTATAAATCATAAATTGAAACATATTTGTATTATCATTTGTTATTCTACTTAGTTTTCACACCAACAAAAGAAGGGTACAATATCAAATATGAACATACAATACACACAGTAGTCAACAATATCTTCTTCAGTCCATGATGATAAAAAAAAAATTAGAAAATTCAAACAACAAAAACAAATGACAGATTAAGCCAAATAAAAAAACAAATCCAACTTCAAAAAAATTACTTACTTCCACATCTACTTTATACCTTCCAAAAAATCTTTAGCAACCCAAAATAACTTCAGCCTACATATGCACCAACCTGAAGGGCCCCATCCCTGAATACCAAAACTCCAGTGTTTATCAAATAGAATGTACAGACAGCAACAAACTCTTCATTTGGAACAATCAAGAGAAATGTAGAAACAAGACTGAAATCTTAGAGCAATCAAATACAAACAGACAAATTTGCCACTGCACACTACTTCTGGCCATTAAATCAGAACATAACATTTATAAAACTCACAAGATAAGCAGCAAAATTATATATTTGGTACAAAATCCATATCATATAGAATCAAGACAACTTAATGAATTTAAAGTTGCTGCCACATAGCACCCTTTCAAAATACGTAACAAGAACATCACACCAAGGCTTCCCACTTCAAAGGAAGAAATAGTGCATAGTTGAAGCCTGTTGAAGATGACGCAGACAAACTTAAATAGAATAAAATAAAAATTTATTCTATTTGTTTGATATTGTCAATTGCCAAAGACCGCTTAATTTTGCTCAGAGGCTTCTCTATCAGGCTTGAGGTTCTTTTACGTGCTGTAAATCTATAACACGGACGGCTTTGCTTTACTTCCCTTCTGAAGGAAGCCATGTTAAGGATTTTTGCACCCGAAAAAAATCCATCATCCTCCGCCGGATTTGAACCCGCAACCTTTGGTATATGAAGTTAGCATGGTAACCATTACACCATGGAGGGATACAATATTAAAAGCCACCTCATGATATTAATCAGTCTAATTACACTTATGATCACCGCAGTGACGAGGAAGTTACCTCGGACTGACATACTCCTTTGAGCCATCTACTAGAGGGCTTATTTGTATTATACTTTTTGAAAGATAACCCCCCAGATCAACGATGGTTGTTCAGCTAGAATAGCTGACTAAAGAAAATGCATATCAATAACAAGGTATTCCACACATCTGCAAATTTAGTATACATTTAAAAGGATAGAATGTTCATTATTACTATATGATGGTTACACCACTTGGCATTACTTCAATACGTGGATACTTTATTATTCTGTCATTAGAGCCGCATTGTAGTTTCTTGCCAGTCTGATATTAATGTTTAGGGCCCTAAGTCACAAAACATAGCCACAAATAATAGCTGAGGGATATTTTTTATAAGTATAAGGAGTGGCAGCTGCAGCCAAAGGCTGCTATTGCAGAATGATGTAAGGGCGAGCCAAGGGATTTGTGAAGCTAAAACCCCAATTATCCTAAGAGGAAGAAAACCTTTGGCAATCTGGCAACTTTAACATCTGAACAATTTAATATTTTCAACACTTTCAAATATGGATTGCCAATAGAAGTCACTTACACTACTTCTTAAGACTGTTAAGTATGTGTGTGGGTGTGTGTATGTATGTTCGTCCATGTGTGTGCTGCAACCGTCATATAGCTTTACCGAATATTCATTTAGGTAATTGTTGCACATACAATTTTATATGAATACATTTTGTTTGACCTAGATGCTATTTCTTACTAAGCAAAAGCCAAATTGTGTGTTAAAAACTGCTTAGAACTTATTAAAAATAAAAGTTTGACCTGACCTAACCTATAAATATGGATGGTGCAATGCACATAGTATCAGCAAAACAAATGCCCTACCATACTATAGATACTAATATTATTGGATTGCTCATTTCAATATATTGTAAAACTGTACTAGGGACAATGTGACTGTTATAGGAAATAATCCAGAGCATAATTCAGATCTACAATGTCAAAGACCCAAAGAATTCATTAATTTGGAAAACTAAACATTTTCAGCAAAGCAAGAGAAAATTTTCTTTGAGGTCATCTGATTTGAGACACTTAGTTCAGAAACACTAGAGAGCATTTCCAGTGTCTTACTTGCCTAAATGGACTATATTTGGCATCTGCTGAATTTATAGATGAGCGTGTAACTTACTTCCATACATGACTGGAGTTGGCATTTTTGTTACTCTGCCATAATAGGCAATTTCTAGTTACTTACTGGTCTGCTATAAACTTTTAGGATTCCAAGCCACAAAGTGTAGCCAAGGGATGCATAGCGACAATAGAATGAGCCAAGTGATCTATTTGGTGCCAAAAACCTAGGTAATCTAGCAGATTTCAATCTGACACATAATTTTCCAACAATTTCAAATCTAATTGCCTATGGAAGTTTACTACAAATAGAATTCAGTAAATGGAATAAAAATATCACCACACTAAGCACAGGAGTCAACCCAAACCAAAAACACAGTAAATTCACGTTCCACCCACAGTTGCACAATTAATTAAAAAATCTGATGTGTTCCATTCACATGACTTTCTCTACAACTCTGCAATAAATTATTGTTAAAAAGCTTATGCTTCTATTTACTTCCTGCTAATCGAGAAAAAATTAACAGAAATAGTCTTATTACTTGCTTCCTTGTAAGTAGAAGCAAAATAATGGAGTACCATAGGTTAAAGTGATAGTCAAAATCTGGTTGCTATGTGACTGAAGATCCTTTGTTTGTATGGACACGAGTTCATAAAGTCCTGTATGAGAAAAGTATGTTTTTTATAGCTGAAACCAAAAACATGGAATATCTTAAATACAATCAACTCCACGAAAAAAATGTATATAACATAAATTGTGTGTTTTGAAGTGCTCTGCATTTGTTGTCTGGTAAGTTTTGTCCATCTCTTACGGTTTAGCAGTTATGCAAAATTGACCCAGAATAAAGTAGTCTTCAGAGGCTATTCCCAAAAAATTCAAAATATACATTTTATTTGTCAGGTAAATATCTTTAATATACAATATTTTAATCAAAATCGTTAGAGCCATTTTTCAGAAAATCAAAATTTTCGAAAAAAGTTCCATGTAAAGGTTAGTTTGGGGTGGGAGAATTTTTCTCAAAATCTTTGTTTCGCATCCCTGGAAGATACTAAACTTAAATACCAAGTTTAGTATTTTACCGATTTTTCTTTTTTGAGTTACCGTGTTCACAGACACAAGGACACGGACACACACAGACCTTTTTCTGAAAATACTTTTTTTGGATACAGGGGATCCTAAAACATATATTTCCGGCGAAATCTCGGTATCGAATTTTTTGGTGGAGTGCAATGCCTTCTCTTTACATTATGTACATATTACGTATAGAGAAAGTAAAAACTGTTCCAAAATCATAATACAGAGCTAGCACCTCAAAACAAATATTTCAGGCACTTATTAAACCACCCACTAAAAGACGCCCTACCAAACAAATCAAAATCTGGCATTTACTAAATAAACTGTGAGGATTGACCCAAAATTTTCATTAGAAAGACTAATAGAAACCTTCAAACAAGATTGAAAGAACACTTCAGGAATATGAAACTCAACCAAACAGACAAATCTGTAGTATTATTACATCACTTCTGGACATCACATCACATCGCAACATCAAACTGGACATCAAACTTATTAAACATGCAATATCCACAACTGAACTAGCAATTTGTGAAAGGATACACATTAGGAAAAACGCACAGAGTTATAAATTTTGAAATACCACCAGCAGACAACACTTTAAGATTACCTCCAAGAAAACCAGATGGCAGCACAGAGGAAATTATGATTGGAATCTCCCCTTCTGAAGCCAATCAAACACCCAGTGATTTTTTTTAGGGTTAACGTCCTTTAACCTAGTTGGTCATATCGGATGATGAATGAAATTAGTGAAATGATGCTCAAATGATCTCGGGGTCCACGGAGCTTAAAGTTACTCGACATTCGTCTTTTCAGGACAAGGGAAAACCCCGAAAAAAAAAACTTATCCGCGTAACTCACATTAAACGAGATTCGAACTCACGACCTTTTGAATGTGAGGTAGACATGCTACCACACTACACAGGTGGGCGACCCACCGATGATGAAGATGAACGAACATCTTTGAAATGCATCCAGGAAAAAAACTTAGCTAGTGAAATAATAGTGTCCATATTTGACTCAAATTAGTTATGTAATAAATGGAATAATGTTGAATGCAAACATGAATTAACAATGAAAGGTACACACAGTGTATTTATTCATCCTATGTAATTATGTTGGTGATAGTCACAAGACACATCTGATGAAGTCCTTATACATTAGAATAGGGTAATGTTGCTGAAAAGGTCAATCTATCATGGTGGATACTGTTAATGCACAATGTCAGGCACCACTGTTGATCACATAAACCATTGTGGTTATAGAACATGCAATTCAAGCATTTGATGCTCTTGCGAAATGCAATACATACAGCAATAGCAAAAGGCTAAATGGTAAATATAAATGAAACAAACTAATTCAATAAAACTAAATAACTGCTAAACAGTAAACAATTTCAATAAAGGACATAATAACAATGAAGAAGCATGCAAATATAACATGAATAATAATTGAAAGCAAATACAGTAAAAGTGAATCAATACCTCGAAGCAGTACACAAATGTAAATAATCACCGCAAAGCAGTTAACAAGTATAGGTATCACAGATGAATAATAATAAATAAAACATAAATCATGAAACAGAAAGGAAATGTAGCACCAGTAAAAGTAACCACCACAAAGGAGTACACAAACATAATATAAATGAATATAATAGATATAAAACATGAAACTAAGGAAAAGCACAAGTGAATAAGCTTACTGCGAGAAGTAAACCAACATGGATAACCACCGCAAAGTGCTGATAAATCCTCACAACAATAAATACCCAGAATGGAATACAATGCAACAGAATATATCACTGTAGTACATTTACAAGGCAAAATGATATACATTAGCAGATTTTTAGCAAGTTTTATTTCTCCAAGGTAGCATTTTGCAGTACCCGCCTGACAGGCCAACTTCTAATATTATCTAAAATAGTATTCATAACCATTGCTACTGAGTGCAATTATGATTTTCCAACAATTTACATGCATGGCTCTCTTTGACAAATCAATCATTTACCTGCACTTGCTGTCCACCGGCACCAGCTGGGACAGTCTGCATTACTGTTACCGGTCCATCTCCTCCAAGCTGCTGCTCCATGGTGTATGGCTTTGGGCCAAAACCCACAGTGCTGATTGAAACTCCCTTATTCTACAATAAGCTGTAAAAGAATAAGAATAAAAGGTTAAAAGTTGTGTATTAGAGTATAACCACAAAAATTATCTTCTTGTTAAGCATTATTTGCCTTTATTTTTTTCTCCACAATACAGAACACTGACTAAAACCACTCTTCATTAATTCTGAATGTCCTAACCTAAAATAACTTAACCACAATCACATTTACAAACCTAAATCAAGAAATGCATGTTCCTAACAATAATAGTACCTATCTAACCTTATTGGATTCATGATAAGAACTCATTTAAAAGCTGGAATAATGAGTCCCAAACGTCAACTAATCAAACTGCAGCAAATATAAGGTCAAACGCCAGTTTTAAGCCTGAATACTTGTTTTCATTAACAATTCCCCGCACGAAAGTTGGTGGCCCTTTGTTACGATTCTCGTACTGTGCCTGTACAAACATACACAGGTTAGGTTTTTCAGAGAAACTCTCAAACTTATAATTAGATGTGATAAACACTCCAGCACACCGAAATATGGAAAAGAAGAGGTGTTTCATCAATTACTGCTTTTACTGCAATGGTAAATGTAGATTAACGCAAATTCTCTCGTGCCACTTTCGAGCTCGGGAGAACGCCAACTAGACAAAGGAAATAAGAGTAACACACAACTTGAAGCTACCATTATGTATTGTTACTTTAAGCCATGCTAACTAAAAATGTGATAATTACATTAAAATTCGACCTAAGTACCACAGGGGTTCCTTAAATGACCTAATTCGAAATATGGGAAAAAACTGGTTAACTAACCGAATAAGCTACACATTCCAACAAACATGGCTTCCTTTCTATGTTTTCGACGAAGTTGATAAGATTCTTGTAGCTACAAAGGATTTTCTAATGAAAAGAATCAAATTTTGCCGGCCCACAGACGAATGCATCATACCAGTAGTTCTTAGATAATTGTGGACTTACATTGGATATTTTCGACAGCACTTTCCCAATGATTGGTCGGCAAATTGTACACCAATGGTAGGCGAATCACCAACCATACAACGGATAGCCAAGCACTACATTGGTGCTGTTCCGTACCCAACTACCACTCCCCAGCGAGCTAGCGACGCGCCAAGGCGGTCGATGCCCCGCAGGCTAATCGTGATTAAAGAGCATCAAAATAATATGCTGCATTTTTTTACACATTTTCACGATTAAAATAGAACAGAAGCTTCCATAGGTATATAATACGCCACACTGTGTTCTGACGATTTATTAATCTCGCTGCATAGTGGTGAACGCAGAAAAAAGTATTATATCTACAGAAACAAATATTGGTTTGACTTTTAGTTTTATTTTTATTCGCATATACGAAGGATTCTTTCAATTGATGTTAATTTGTAAATGAGAATAATTGATATACGTACAGAATATATTATATATACATAAAATTATTTTAGTGTAAAAATAGAAAAGATTTTGATGCACTGGGCGAAAATAGTCTAGGGACAAAACTATTAAGTTAAAGTCTTAACATGCATTTTTATTACATTAAAAAAAAATAATAGAGTAGAACCGGAGAGAAACAGGTGTCGTGTTGAATACCAAAGTCGTCCTATGGTAGGAAGGCAGGAGGTAGTATTCAGCACCCCAGCAGTCAGGTAAAGGAACACAATAGCGGAGGGAAAGAGAGCGACAGTCAACGAAGATTTTAATGTGCTGTTTTGTGGAAGTAACTGTTCATACTAGTTCTACCTCATATTGTGATCCACAAGTAGCTTAGGTACAAATGCCATGGCAAGGGTTGAAGGGGAGAACACAACAATAGTTCAAGGCTTTGGCGTCTACACTTCACATTCAGTAGAAGCAGGTACTGCATTCGACCCTAACATTCGATATCGAGCTCACTAAAGAAATCATTGCCTTCTTCCACGTGTTAAACATAAACGATTTATTGTTGTAAATGTATATTGTACACCAAACACCTAGTGTTGTTTTCTTCTAATAAAATTGAGTTCATATCAGAATTAAAAAAAAATACAGCAGAACGCCGCAAAAATCGATCGTGGCAACTGCGAAATTTCTAATAATTTAATCGGAATCCGCGATAGCGGGAAAAAATTAAAGTTCACTTGCAAGATAAAGCTAGTTTTAACCGCAGTCAGTATTTAAAAAATTATTTTTAAAGTTAGTATTTAGCTTAATAAAATCAATATGTATGTGGTATAGCGAGCCTATATTGTTAATTAAATTCTGGTAGATGAAATAAAAGTGAAACTATAAAATGGTAATGACAGATATTGTATTGTAAGGATTTTTGTAATTATACTGCACATACCGGGCTTTATTACATATTTTTAAGAAACTCAGAACAGCATAATAAACGCAGTCAAGTTTTTAAACTCTGTACACATACTGTTGTAACAAATGCTCAGTATTATTTTCTTTTATTACCTATGCTTATGTTCTGTTGATTATGACATTTATTTTTTCGGAAAGCGCTTATTTTTTCCTGTGAATAAAATTCTTCTTATTAAATCTTGTTGATAAAGCAATAATATTTTTAAATCATGTTTAAAGTTAGCTCTAATTAAAATATAAATTTGTTAAAACAGAAATTAGTTATACGAATATATTCGTAATTAAAAACGCATGTAATGATGCATCTTCAGAATAACTACTCGAAATTTTTAAAAAGAATATTTTAGAAACATTAAAATGTGTATGATGTATATTTTTACTTTCTCTGCTACGTGTTTGTCTGGAAACAACATAATCATAAATGAAAAATCGGATAAATACCAAACTTGGTATTTAAGTTTACTATTTTCAGTATATTCTCAAGAAAATATTTCGCTCCAAACTCCTTTTTACAATTAAAAAAAAAATCGTATCTGTTCCATTCACATGGCTTTTTCTACATTTCTGTAATAAATTACTGTAAAAGCTTATTCTTCTATCAACTTCATACTAATCAAGATAAACATTAGCAGAAATGGTCTTATTGCTTAGTTCCTTATAAGTAGATGCGAAATAAGGAATTGCACTAGGCTAAACCAACAAATGTTTTAAAATGTGGTTGCTGTGGATTTAAAATGCATTTATTTGCGTGACCAGGAGTTGACAAGTTCTCGTATGAGAAAAGTTTGTATTTAAAAACTGAAACCAATAACAATAAATATCTCGAAAACACTAACTCCACGTATACAAATGTATATGACATCAATTGTGTTTTAAGTGGATTTACATGTTTTGTATAGTAAGCTTTTGTCTATCTCTTGCGGTTTACCAGTTATGCAAAATTCAGAAAAAGATCACCCAGAATAAAGAGGTCTTCAGTGGCTATTCCCAGAAAATTCAAGATATCTATTTTATTTATCAGCTAAATATCTTAAATATAAGAGACTAATCAAAATCGTTAGAGCCATTTTTGAGAAAACCGAAATATTCTAAATTTGTTTCATGCAAAGGGTAGTTGAGATGGGTGGATTTTCTTGAAAGTCTTCGTGTCGTATCCTTGGAAGATATTGAACTTAAATATAAAGTTTGTATTTACCGGACTCTCGTTTTTTAGCTATACTGCCCACAGACACACACATGCACGCGCATGTCTTTCCGGTGAAATCGTATCGACTTTTTGAGTGCAATTGGAAACGGAAATGGGGTTTTATTTATGGACGCTCTTGAACTGCTATGGTTCTCAGCGTCCCATTCTATACTGGGCGTGAAATAGTGCTTAAGTTTGCTCAGAGGCCTCTCTATCAGTCTTGAGTTTTTTTATTACGTGCCGTAAATGTACGACACGGGATCAACGGCTTTACTTCCCTTCCGAGGGAAGCCATGCTAAGGATTTTGACGCCGGGTTTGAACCCGTGACCTTGAATATATGAAGTGAGCATTGTAACCATTACACCACGGAGGGCGACTTTTGGGTGCAAAGCAATACCTACTCTATACACTATGCTACATAGTGCGTGTAGAGAAATTAATAAAGTATTCGTTACTCTTTGTTTTATAAAAATGGCTCTTAACGATTTTGATTTAAATACAACCCGTCAGTATAATTAAAATAGTAAAAAAAAGTGCATTTGATAATTAATTGTTCTTTTCCACAAGCCGTGTGTAGGACAAGGTTGGAAAGACAAAATCATATACTGAAAAAGTAAATTCATGGCCGAGTTTTGAACCACGGATGGATGAAAGGATGAATGGGTGGATTTATGATTCCTACTCAAGGCTATTTTTAGGGGTTTTCCCCCTCTCCAGCCACGTTTTAATTTTGTACCAGTTTTGTGAGAAAGGCAGTTCACTACTTTCGACTTGGAAGGTTCTTTTATTTTTGCACTTTATTGAAAAAATAATTTACATTACATATTTTTATTAGGTTAAGTGTTTGGTGAGTGGTGATTATTATTTTCTTGGAGTTTTGTTGGCTGGTTGCGTTTTCAATGATTTTTATCTTTTCACTGTGTTCTATTAGTGCGTTTAGTGCGTTAAGGTTCAGTGCTTTCGGTTCTTAAATCCTTGTGTTCATGGACGATATGTTGTTGAGAAATTCCAGTAGGATTTCATGTAGTGTTGTCAATGTGTTTTGGGTGTTCGCGATGGTGATGTAGTTTACTGTTGTGGGTTGTACTTCCTTTTATCTGAATTGACGCTCTGGAAATCCACGCGGTAGCTGTGTTTGTATTAGTGGACTCTGTGGAGTCGGGGGCGGTTGATTTCTCTGCGATGAAGTTTCTCTTGTGGTACTAGGTCTTGGTTGTGGTGGTTGTTGTGTGTCTTTCTTGTTCAGCAGATGTATTAGTTGTTCTCTTTTTGCGGTAGTTGCCAGGTAGTGTCCATTCTTGCCACTGGTGGTGTTGTGTTATGTGTGGTCTCTGGAGGGTAGTATGTGCAGCAGGTTTGGACTGGACTGTGTAGTGGTCGTATCCGTAGCAGGTTGCGCAAAATCGTCAGCGTCTTGAAAGGTTGTGCAGTCTGCAGATTACTGTTAGGTTTGGTGCTCCACAACAGTGGCAGCGTGATGTTGAGGAACAGTTCTCTGTGTTGTGACCATAATTGGGGCATATTCTGCACGGCGGTGTCCATTCTGCTTTCTTCAGTCCGGGCTTCTCTTCCGAAGAAGGTTAAACTGGAATTGAGGACTGCGTTGTACTGGTTTCTGTCCTGGAAAGCGAGTCGGGTGAGTGGCGTTGGTCCTCTGTGGTTGCAGATCAGCAGGCCAGAATTCCGGGGCCTCCTCCATAAAAACCGTCTTGGCAATTCAGGATGTACGCTGACCGCACACTGCCCGTAGTGTCCGAGGCATCATCAACTAGTGCTGTTACGGTTGTCGTTTCGATGTGTTAGCGATGTTCCTTGTGTATATCTACTACTGCTTAATGTGGTTGATGTCTCTTCATGGTTGGTATGTATATTTCGTTGTTGGTCGGTGTTGTGTTGCTCGGTGTGGTGTTCGTCGCCTCGTCAAACATTGGCACATTGCTACTGGTATGTTTTTCTTCCTCTACCTTGATTTGGTGCTCATTGTAGTTAGTATTCCTGGAGTAGCTGTCGTTAGTCTGGAAGTAATCCAGTTAGTGTCTTATAAGTTGCTTGGTGTTGAGTTGTTTGGTGTAGTATTCTGGTGTTTTGACTAATGTTCTTCATTGTGGCTGCGGTGTGCTTCTTTCCACATATTCATTGTGCTGCGATGTTTCCTTCTCGCTATCTTCTAGCGAACTAACTAAGGATCTACGTTTCCGTTAATGCCGGGTTGGCATGTTGCCATATATTTGGTTACAGCATCTGGACGGAAACTGTAGGTCCGTGGTTCAAACCCAGGCCATGGCATTGAATTTTTCGGTCTCTGATTCTACCATTCCAAAATGTATATTATTTTCAATTTTTTGGGAATAGTCCGGGTTCATTTTTAACATTAGTTCTTCTACAAGATTTTTGTTTCCATAATTTCGGTAGGGAGAGTATTTAAGAAGTTACAGCTATTTTTCATTGCCGTTATTCGCGTACGTAAACATTTAACATAAAAAAGTTCAAGTTACATTGCAAACATATGGAAGAAGCAAAAGCTGACATATTATTAATGCCTTACGTTTTATTAACACTCCAAAAAAAGGCAGTTTATTGCCAGACTTAAAAGGTTTCACAGAAAGGACAAATAGGAGAGGGCGATGGAAGCCAGAAAATGAGACGATATGAGGGTATTTAGCGAGAGCGATAGATTGAGAAAGATAGTAAGGCGAAAGATACAGAAAAACGGATATGTAGAAATTGAGAGAGGGAGGGAGAGACAGAGAATAACCTCCGAATCTAAGGCAATACCCGAGTAGAGCTGCGAGTTCTATTAATACGGATACAAATTCGGTTCGTATGTCACTTAGGTTTAGTTACCCGGATAAGTGTTTTTTGTGGGGGCTCCCCTTCCTGAGAAGACGAATGTTGAGTAACTTCAAGCTCCATGACACCGAGATCATTTGAACATAATTTCACCAATTTCATTCATAGTGCGATATGACCAACCTAGTTACAGGACGTTTGGTCTGTACATTTAGATCACTCTTTACTTATCAAGATGGCTCCACGGTAACATCAGAGGCTTGCATTCTTTAGGTCCCAGGTGCGAATTCCGTCAATCTGACCATTCAGTTTATGAGTATTTTCGCGGCTTCCTCGGGTCTAAGGACGAATGCTGGGCTTGTTCTCCCACTATTATGAAAGTAGTTTCTTTTGATCTATTTCAGCTCATTGGTTGTATAGTTGTTAGTGTGTTACGGCAAAATGCTGGAATTTGCCCTCTGGAATGATTTCTTCCTAGTGCTTGTCGGGATTACCAGGACCCCTTTCCTTCCTGGGAACTGTGCCATCTATTCTTGCGCGCTCCCAATTGCAGATGGGCAAGAAATGGCTAGCCCGTGTAAGAATTTGTATCATATTGCAATCGTTAGATAACCCGCTCTTATTAGCGCACTTTCTCGTTCTGATCGGATCTCCCTTCATTCCTTTCATTCATGTTGGAAGCACATAGGGCCTACGTGCAGTGCTGTGCTGCAATACTGGAAGCACCCGACGAAAGTTCGGTGAATTCATAGCGGGGCCACATTAGCCAGCAGAGTATGAATTGCGGGCAAGATAGAGATCATAAATTCATAAGTACGAATCTCATAGATCATGTTGAGAATACCTAAGATAGGGGAGCAACATTACAGTGTACTGCAATCTGTATGATTGATTGCGTTCACAGTCTTATCATCGATCCGGAAGTCTGATGTTCGTAATGAATTGACCGTGATGTATGAAAGCTCTTCTAATTTTGGAAATCGACTTATAATAATGAGAGGTCTGCAGAATAAGCTGGGCACTCTCACAAAAGATGAGCGGTTGCCTCAGCTACCTTTTGACATTATCTATAGGCAGAACTCACTTTAGCCCATTATGGGCAGATGCCCTTAGTGACGTATAAAGAGACCCATTGTGCATTATAGTTTTTCCTTGATTAATTTTCTGTTTCTCGGGACCTGGTGCTGTCCAATTTCCGGAGGAAGCTTTGTGGTTTGTGAAACCTACAGATTAGTTCCAGTATTGTCGTTAGAGGTGTTATTTTCGCGTAACGTAAAAAGCTATCACAGCAACAGTGCGATAACGGCTACATATAACGGTTACCAGTAACGATTAAGTTGTATGTTTTAGTGTTTATCAGTTACATTAATGCAACGGCTATCAACGTTGGAGATGTTGCGTTTGTGGAGAGGCGCCCGGTAGTGGTCTGTTTACAACGAGACGGTTGCCCGTAGACTTGAGTCACAATAATTATATTGCCGTACGGAGCTCACACAGGCACAATGCCAAAGGAAAGGTTATGAATGTCCACAAGGTTACAAAAGTGTATATTGCAATACGGCAAACATGTTTTCTCTGTTGTTCATGGAAAACTTTATTCAAACCTTGCAATAAAACAATTGCAAGTAGATAGAGTAATGTGAGAAGACATGTTAGCACAGAAATACATAAAGGTTGTATTGCAAAATGTCAGGATGCACCGCTTGAGAAGATTGTCGCCAAGCTGAATGAGAGCATTAGCCATATTTTAATTAACTAGTTTAAGTAAATTGCAAAGTATAATATTACGTATTTATTGTCATAATGTATATTGAAAATTCAGAGAGACTGTTCCTGGAAAGCATTTCTAACTTTAACCCCAGAGTTTTCAAGCACCGATTCCAATTGTTTACGACAACTGCTTTTGCGTATTACAAGAGGGGAAAGATGCTATTGTGTGGTAACGACTCGGAAAGAGAAAGCGGATGTGACATTAAAGAGGGGAACCACGAGAAATTGAGGTCAAGAATCATTTGAAAGACGTACTAACTAATTGGAAATAATTACGTCGCGTCAGAAGCGCATCCCAAGCTATTTTCGGCGCCAAATGGGCCAATGAGATTGCAATTTGAGAGTTTTGCGCGTGGGTAGAATTTACTATAAATTCAGAGTGTTCGCCCAACTATTCACGCAGTTGAAATGTAATATCACGCAAAACCTGCGACGCCCAGCACAAGAATCCGCTCCAAATAGTAAAGTATCCGCAAACTTTATTTTTGTGATTCAAGACAGTTGAAATGTAATGTCACGCGGAACCTGCGACGCTTGTAATAAGTAATCCAGGCGAAAAACTTAAGTGTCTATCAAATCTAAATGTTATACTTGTGATTCAACCACTGTAGTGAGTTAACACCGTGCGGAACTTGCGTAGAAAGTTAAAGTGCCCATGATAATCCTGCACGTAACAGTTGCAATTATCGCCGTGTAGATTCAAGTTTCCTTTGTGCGCATTACGCACTACTGCGAGAGAAATTACGGAGATAGTATCGCGCCAGGAACTGTGTCGAGAACTCTTGTGAAGGGAAATAAACCTTAAATTAAATGAAAGTGCCGACGTTTATTTTGAGCCAAATTCCTGTTCCCCAACCCAGATCACCGTCGCTCAATACCTTGAGCTAAACAAATAGGTCTCAATTGCTCGCCGCTGAGTCCGCAAATAGCCGAGAAGCGTCGAGAATCGACTTCACCAGATGCGACGCCGGAGGGAGGAAGCGGGAGAGGGAACCAGTCGTCGCTGCGCAGCCCAGCACCAAAATTAGATCCTCAGACCCCACGCCTCACGCTACAACAAAACATTTAATGAAGAGCTATGTACGGCATTTATATCCGCCGATGTTCCGTTGCATAAACTACCGGATACAAAATTACATATGCTTTTAGAAAAAGTGCACTCTGAAACCAATTTCACATTGTACAACGTTACGTAATACAATGTGCAAAAATGTTATGACAAGTGCATTGATGGTATGAGAATGAACCTAAATAACTCTAAAATTTGGGTTTCTATGGATGAAATAAGGAATGCTGATGGGCGATTTGTGGTAAATTTGGTTGTTGCAGCATTGAATTTAGAAGGCTACATTAGGCCGTATCTTCTAACAAATAAGGCAATCAATGTTACGAATTATTCTATCATTAGTGCAGATTTTGACAGTGCCATGAGAATACTATAACATAGGATATAAAACACGATAGAGTACGTCTATTTGTTACAGATGCAAATACCTATATGGTTAAGGCAGCAACTCGTTTAAAGAAACGTAATGCATGTCACATGTCTTGCTCTGGCCTGCCACAGACTAACAGAAGAGGTACTATCCTGCCGTTGATACGCTTGTAGGACTGTCAAGAAGGTATTTGTAAAAACGCCTCCATGTGTGGCAATATTTTGAGATCTTTATCCCGGTATTTCTTTTCCTCCCACAGCACTTCTAACACATGGGAACATGGCTGAAAACATGTGAATACTATTCTACGAATTTCGATAATCACGTGATTTAGACGTTTTGTAGTTACGCTGCAACTGCAATAAACACAGCCCAAACCCTTTTATATGACCCTGATATTGACATACATTGCCTCGAATTTTGGATTTATTCCCTCTGCAGTTCATGTTTTAGAAAAATCTGGAAAAGAACAGATAAAACAAATAAGGACTTATTGACAAGCTTAATATCATGGAAGATAGTATGGGAAAAAGAATAGCCGCAAAACTGCAAAATATTTTTCAGAAAAAATAATGAATACCATAAACTGCGCAATATTGCCAACGTAATTGCAAACGAAAACAATACTTAAGATACTCAGATGTAAACAGAAATTGTGTAACAAATGTTATATATGCATCTATGGCTTTTCAGCAGATGTAGAACGCAGCGTTTTTACCTGTAAGTCAATATTACTGGAAAGGAGGCAACCATTTTCGTTCAAAAACCTAAAAATGTGGGTTGTAATTCATTGCTACAAATAGACATAAAAGTTTGCGTTTTATGAATTAACGTTTGCATTAATTGTTTAATAAAGATGTTTCAGTTATATAATTTAGCAGATATACTATAATGAGTATTGTAGAAATAAAGTAAATATTCACGAGTCACGAATTCTTCTAGATAGTCATTTGGACACTACCGCGCGTTGTCAGTGCCAGCTCTTATCGAGGCACACTATTCTCTACGCTTTCCTCACGTTGCTACTCCGATGTCGCATTCCTAGATATCAGTAACAATTAAGTTGTTTGTTCTAATGGTTACCGCGTTCGCAGCTGCATTGCAATAAGGTAATCTATAGAACGACGTCTGCGCAAACTTGCTTTGTTATTTGATGCAATCTAAAAAGAAGTTTCTCGCTGGGTCAACACGTGTCAACACTTCGATTACCTACTACGACAAAAATGCCCCCCCCCCCTCACTTGCTCTCCTTCTGTCTCATATTCACATCAAAATTTATTCCTTCGCGTTTCCTTCTCCTTAATGGCCAAGATGTTCCTGCCTTGAGTGCTCTTCTATTAGCACGCAGATGGGAACAATCCTCAAATATTCCTGCCTATCAAGGTTGGAAGAAGGCAGTTATAAATATGATAAAGAATATTCAACTTACAATTATTATGTGTTTGACAATGGCGCAGCCCTTTCATCTAGGTTTGATTCCAGAAACACAATCGCATATCTGTCTGTGCTTCATTGTTTGTTATGTAATGCTAAAGGATAAATATACATGATAACAATTCCAAAGGAGTGTAAACTTTAGGCAAACGTTTGGAATTCGAAAATTGGAGAAACTACACATGTATTTAAGCAATATTAGAGAAAGACTCGCTGACAGTTTGTAACTCTGGATCTTCATTCACCATTGTTAAAACTATCTGGCCAGCACGTGTATGTTTTGTTATTAATCAGCATTAGTTGCCTATTCATACGTGTCATGTATAAGAACTTGCGCTTATAAATCGATTTGAGTGCCATCGTAACTTAGTGAATGCAGTTGCCTAAGTGAGAACTAAGGTGTTTAATTGAAACATGATCTACATTCGAAGCGATAAGAAACACGTAACAAACAATCTTGCAACTCCATACGATGATTCTCAAACTTGTAAACACCAGTTGTTATTTCACAATAGTGAGTCTGCTTCAACGGAAGCGTCTCGTCCTTGTATTTGCAAACCGTGCAATAATTTCTGAGATGTTCTAAAGAAAGCTATGTGAATGCAACTTATAATGCAACTTATCGGATTTTTAGAAAAAAGGCCTGCGTGTGTGCGTAAATGTGTGCACCTCGTGTGTCGAGTGTGCCGTTGGGTGAGCCCATTTAATACGTTTCCGTAAATTTGATGTAGAGTAATCGGAAAATTACTCCCGCAAATATCACATTTTGGGTATGAATCAATTACACATCTTCCACATGGAACTGGTTTTCACACTTTACTGTTTGCATTCCGAATTGCATGTCGCGGGATCGTGTCTCGTACCTGCAGTGTCCTCAGCTCCGGCGTTGATGTAGGTTCCACTCTTTATTTCCTAATTACACTTAATCTCAGGGGTATGTGGGTAAGGTTAATATATTAAAACACTGTATAATCCGTTTCGACATGAATTTATTTGTATTACAGACTTAAACGGGCGGCTAACTTGTTCCTTCCAAATGTGTTATAATAAATACCACCCCACCATTTATTACCAATAAGTATGTGCTCCTACAAGAAGCTGAGGAATATGAGAACTGAAATATAAAACTCATGTGATCCTGATATAGCAAACAAAAACATATCATTTTGGCAATATCAATGTGACTGAAATTATGAATATAATAACTTAATATTCTCGTAGGATGTTCGATAACTTAGATAACACGTCGTGCGCTCTGGTGCCCTGAGTAACCCGTCTCTGGTAGTCAGCTTAATCGGTTCTGATGATAGCCCTGCAATGATTCTTGTCCAATAAAAGGTTCTCAGCTCCTCTATAAGCAGCTTCATCAGCAGTTTCATTGCTAGTATCCCAACATACCCCCAGAACCCATTTCAGCTAAAGTTAATTGTGTGCAGATAGTGCTCTGAAGGACTCTCGTTCTAAGACCAACTTAGACTTAACCAAGTGATTATCGAGTAGCTTCAGACTTGCCTGGCTATCTGAAAGTGTATAAATCTATTTATTACAATACCCCCTACTTACACTTTCTCAAGTATTAGCTAAAATAGATATATCTCTTGAAGGACCGTACCATACTCGCCAAACTTAATGATAGCTTGGTATCATTACGTGGAGTCCAACCCCTATACCAAACCCAAGTTTATAACAATTAGTATATCATATTAGTATTTTATTTTCCCCTGGGTTAACCTTTCCTTCTCATTCACTACTCTTAGAATAAGAGACAATGCACTGTTTTCAAACAAAACACTTGTTTCATAACATCGGTCATAATACTGAGTATTCAAAACATTTTTTGTCTCACGGTAGTTTGGGTAAATGCAAGTACCATCGATTGGAAATTCAATTTGACGCTTGAACTTAAGGATGCCGCAAAAGCCTCTGCCTTGATCCAGGGGGACGAGTTCCAGTAGCATTTCCATAACTTCAGTGGGGGTTATTCTCAATGCGCCTTTATTGGCAATACAAGACATCCTCATTGCAAGACGTTGCATCCTCATTGATGTACTGCCTTAATTTAACTCTTCGCCACCAATACACTGCAGCATAAGAGAAAAGACCTCTAAAAGTAGTGGTGTATATTCAATACATCACTTTTAGTTTTAGTTCCCACGCTTTGCCAAATAGCATTCTAAGTCCAAAAAAACCTATATGCTTTGAGGTCTAATGACCTAAAAAGTATTTCCAAGTTAGTTTATTGTCTGAAAAAAGTATTTGACTCATGATGAATGTGGTATAGTTTTACCAAAGAGAGTAGGCTCCTTTAAGATCCCAGTAATCCTCATTCTCTTGAAGGCTATTACCACTGTATTACTTGAATTAACAGTAATTTTGGCAGCGTCGTACAATGACTCAACTTTCCTGGGTGCAGATGAAACAGCTCAGCAACACTGTTAGGAAATTTCCCCCTGAGATTACAGCAATGTCGTTCCCGAATCATCATTGATTTATAAGTTATAAAATTGGTTTATCCAGATTGGCATTGTTTAAATTGTAAATAGTGCCTCTTTACAGACATACCAGAGAAAACTAAATATTTTGCTTGATTTTCAGACTTATTCCAAAGGAGCTCTCTTTTTTCCAGAAACAAAATGTTCTAATCGTTAAAGACTGGACCATAGACAGAAGGTTGCAGCTAACAAACTATCTAACTTAGAAACCCAATTACAAGATTATCTTAACATAATATCTATCAACCTATGTATTTAACTATAACCTGAAGGGACTCAAACTACTAAATAACATACAGCAAAATGGAAGTGTTCCTGGAGAAATAAATATGGCTGAAAATAAGGTAGTTGCGCCGCAATTTTTTGCATGTGATTCAGTAGTTTAAGTTATTTCAGTCTTAGGTACTAACACATATTGATAGAAATTAATTTAAGATGACCTTTAGATTGGTTGTCTAAGTTAGGGAAGCGTACTTAGGCTTGATTAGCATTCACTGGCCCGCGATCAGGTTGAAGTGTTGCCCGATTCAGTTTACTTGAGAGGCATCCAAATAAGTGAACGTATCGTTAGAGTAAGGTCTTCGAGAGGCTACTGTTTGCCCTCTCGTCCCCTCTTTTGGGTGACATTCAAGCCATCCCAGACAAGATCGTCAACTTGGTTTCCGTCATGGGCACTCTACGCCTCATGAGTACTGTGAATGATGCAATCAGCCGTCCTGTCCGCTGCGGCGGTATCGCTGGACGTGGAGAAGGCCTTCCCTACGACCTGGCATGCAGTTTTCCTGCTTAAGCTCATTCTCTGGGCTTTGTATACCCATTATACACATGATACACTCATATCTAAAACACGAATACTTCATCGGTCTTCATTGTTTCAGTGGAGGGACAAAAATCTACAAAAAGGCCAATAAGAGGCGGACTACCCGAAGGTTCTGTGTCACACCCTACACTTATCAGCACTGGCCGACTTACCTATAGAACAGCACCTCAACATAGTACAATGCGTTAATGACGTGGTATTGTACTGTACAAACAAATGCCCACGCAAAGGACTTCAATCCTATTCAGAGTCACTCACTAGCTCTCCAAGAGTGGTGTGGGCTTTGACGGTTATCCATCAATGCGGAGAAAAGCCACGCCATTCATTCTCTTCACTAAGTGCCTCTTTTCCGCAAACTTCCCTAGATTTATGCACCCCATAAGAAGGATTGAGTGGACGAATAGCACCACCTACTTGCAAGTGAAGCTGGAGAAAGCCTAACTTTTGGGGAGCACATCAGAGAGCTAAGATGTCGGCGCACTGGGGCTCCTGTACCGGATGCTGAAATCCACGATATCGATTCCCCTTAAATTGCACATTTTGAGGGCTCTCATAATCCCCATGCTAATCTATGCCTGGGAGATCTGTGGCACGGCAGCAGACTCTTCCATCGGAGATAAATGCTTCCCCGCATTGCATTAAGACATCTCCAGTAACAACAGAGCAATTCCAATAGCTGCTACGGCTGAGCTCCTATACATAATTCCAAGTGTTACTTGGACTCAAAATTTAAATGAATTACCTGAACACAAGTGGCTTGTTCTGTATTTTTTTTTAAATTGCAGATAATACACAAATACAATGTATTCAATTATACAATAAAGTTATCTAATGAGAAAAACAAAAAACAAAATTAGAACCGTTGCACCCTAACTGGCAACCGTTGCGGAGCAATCTTGTTACCTTCTAACACTCCCCAACGTCATCTACACCCAATATCATGTAAAACTCACATACCAGTCAGGACGTGGTTAAACTCTAGCAAGAGTGGCTACACGACTAACACATCTTCGGCCTGCCCTCGGCCCGCCAACTGCTCGCCGTCGTTAGGGTAAGGTTATATTATATCAAGTTGGCCTGGTTAGTTCCCATTACCGTTCTGAGATTTTGTATTCTGCGACAGAAAAATGGTGAACTAGCTAGAATTGGATAACTTAGACATTCCTACCTTATATTGGATTGTATTAGATAAATTTCATGCATGTGGCTTAGTAATGAGTTGATAAATGTCATAACATCATGAATTGAATGACGTAAGAAATGCAATAAATCAAATTACGAAATAAATTAGCGTAACCAACCTAATGAATTAATAAATGAAAATATAATATAGGCCAGCTTCTAGTAGAACTTGTGGTCACTAAGTTAGGTTAATTTAATTTGCATTAGTTAGTCAGGTTGATAAAAATTCAATATAGTGTTAGAGGTGTACGTCGATCATAAGCCAATAAGATTCTGTATAAATACGAAAATATTATTATTTTACTTCAGAGATCTATAAGCCATCGCAATTACAGCTTGAGAAGAATACAGTACAAGTAATTGGAGAATATGCCATTTACAGCTTCTAAACACGAGTAATTGTGCAAGCAGACCTCTGCATTGAACAGCTCAATTTTTCCAAAATTAACGATGGAGGAGGAGATTTACTGAGTGCTGAATATGCAAGTGCGTTTGAGTAATACCTGTACATCCAGGCAATAGTAATGAAGTGCTGTAATGCAATAAATTTATCATCCATTATCTGAGTACGGTTTCAAAAGAAGCTAATTGTAGGCTCATAGGAACTCACGATGAAATGTCATGTGAAAGCTACGAAAGCATGTGGTCGTATTGGATAAAACTGTATGCATAGTCGCAGAAATTGAATAATATAGCCATGTCATTGCCTTTTTAAGGTGCGACTTCTCTGGTTAATCGATTAAGGCAATGAATGAACTCAAGAGAAGCGTATAAGGGACCCATTTCATTAAAACTGAAAAAAAAAACCCTGAAAGGTCCGGCCTATATTATAGAATAACTAATATAAAACAATAACACTCTTAGTATATTGATCTATGCATCCTACAACCTCGCACATTTAAGGCGATGGGTAACTTTCATTATTTGAATGACTACCTAATGAAATGATAGTGAAATAATTCGTCACAGAGATATTGTTACCTCAGTGTAATATTTGTTTTCTATATACAACATCTCCTTCAATGGGAAGAGTTTTATGAGGGCTGTTCTCATTACGTTTATGTTAGGTTGGGTTCTGAAAGGTTAGATTGGGATAGCGTTTTCGATACTTCATTATTTGTATTGTGTGGCATGATTAATGCCATTAATGTAATCAATGCATTATGTAGTTAATCAATTCTTAGATGAGCACGCTAAACATTAAGAAGAAGAAATAAGGTATAGGACAGGGTAGAATGCGTAATAAAGGGTTAGAGAGTGAATGCAGAGTTTAAGCTGATATCGTTAGGTAAGGCTAGGAAAGGGAGGATAATTCTTTATTCTGATGGACTAAAACGGGTGCCCTCTTTATGATAACGCATTTTTTTCCCTTTTGGGTTGCCTTTGAAAGAGTGTCCACTCGATAATGATGAGGTGCTTTTGTATGGTTCACTTGTATGTTGCTCTGGAAATATCAATCCTTTGAATGGTCTAATTTATTCAAATTGCTTCAAGACGGCGCTAAATGTTTATAATCTTTTATGTATTCTGGGAGCGTGCTAATGTTATCAACTGATCTGAAAATTGTAAATAAGTAAATGCAAACAAATGTCTCATAAAATGCCAATATTCCCATTACTTCAAAGGTAAGAGATTACTCTAAAATGAATGTTAAGTATCCTGAGTACCTTGAAAATCTTCAAGGAGCTATGCATTCGATAAAAATACAGATACATCAAGCAAATGATAAAAGTGACAAATACTCGTCCCTTTACATGTAATGTATATCAGGGTATAACACACACATCCCAAATGTAAAGCCATTCAGAAGTTGCTAAAATGTAGAATAGGCAGTGCGATAACATTCAGGTTAGCCTTAACCTCTCAGGAGAAGTTTGTGGATGTTGTTCTATATATTGAATTATAATATATATTATAATTAAATTATTATTGTTTCTTAATGTTTTAATTAGGAAAATTGTAACAATAATAAATAATAATAATAATAATAATAATAATAATAATAATAAATATTATGATAATGGTATTATATGACCATTGTAACTAAGACAAATTTCAGCGTCAGTCAATTAGCACTTTATAATAAAGGTGATTTTGTGAAGCGACTCCTCAAGAAAACAAACCGCTATAAATTAATGTATTCAATGTTTAGGTATTCGTGAAATAACGCATTACGAACAACACAGGCCAGCAACTTAAGGGTCATAAATACTTTTTTCATAATAATACTGCATTTCTAGATTCTTATTGGGCTGAATCCAAATCTAAGCTCAAAATTTATCTATTACTTACAATTTTCCGCAAAATGTAAAGTCAGTTTGGCAATATGAATGTAGCCTGTTTTTAACTTAGTGTGAGACGTAATTTTCTGTCAAATATTAGTTTACATTTTATATAAACGATTATGTTATTGCAAACTAAGATAAATATCCTATTACGCAGAAAACGCAAATTAGAAAGAAGTGAAATAGTTTACATATTTGGGTAGTGTGATAACAGTTAATTGAGAGGCAGAACAAAATGTGTAACACACGATAAGAAAGGCAAACAGGGTGCATGTACAGCTTACCCAGTTTGGAGAAATAAAAACATTACGAAAAACTAAACTAAAACTTTTTAGAAGTAATGTAAAAACTGTCTTGCTATGTGGGCGGCTACAGCTATTTATAAACAGATGCTTCAGAAACTTTTTGAGGTGATCATGAACGAGGAATAATGGACAAAAGTTAATCTGGACAGGCCATACCTTAAGGAAACCAAATACTGCCAGAAAAACAGGCAATCGACTTGAATCCACGCGTAAAAGAGGGAGACCAATATATTCCTGGTGGAGATCAGTAGAAGACGAAGGATGGGAATAAGGAAAAAAGTTGGAGTGAAGTAAAGAGAATGGGAAGCAACAGAGTAAGATGACTATGCTTTGTGGATGACCTATGCTCCCAAAGGAGCTAAGGAAATAGATGAGGTTGATGATGATGATTGGATTGCTACAATTTACGATCAGCTTTAATAATAAATTGTATAATGCCTTTCCTTATTCTATTGTAGCTATGCGTGTTAGATTTTCTCTTGTGTGAATTTCTGGGAAATCGCAGTGAAGCATTCAGCAGTAGTCTCAGTTTTTTTTTTTTTTTTTTTTTTGACGCTCCTTTACTGCCCCGGTTCTCAGTGACTCGCTTAATTTTTCTCAGAGGCCTCTATCAGGTCTTTATCATGCTTGAGGTTCCATCCTGTAAACACGGGACTCACTGTCTTGTTTCCCTTCCAAAGGAAGCGATGTTAAGGATTTTACGACCGAAAAAGTTCCATCGCCCTCCACAAGGTTTTAGTCCGCAACCTCGCACCAGTAGTCTAAAATTGTATTAATGATTCACCGATCTTGATATCTTCTTTTAATATCGAATGGTACCCAATGGTCATATTAGGTCTTTGGTTAAATAATCAAGCAAGAATAATATTGCATCAGTTTGAGAAATCGAATGCAGAAGCAAAACGTCGTAAATGATTACAAAGTCGTGTCCTCCTAAGCAACACTGGTCTAAGAATAGGTTTAGCTATAAATACCCCGAGAAGTAGGTCTATACAGACTCTCAGACGGAGTTAGACGCAGGTTTGATCGACCTTGAGAAAAGGGTGAAAGTGTAGAACAGAATGTATTACGTGAGTTTTGTGGAATTAGGGTAATACTTTGGGTTTTCCCCCCATATTTCCTCAATTCTGTATTCTCGTTCGTTCCTATGAGAAATAGTAAAAGCACAATGTCTCTTCCAATCCTTGGTGAACTTATTTAAAGCTCCCCGATCTCTCTTTGTATGCACGCCCTCATCCGCTTTTAACCCTGAGATCTCATACCTCCCTGCACGTATGCGCGAGATAGCTCTACTCTAAGCTACTACCCCCTTGTGCAGTGTTCGGAGTCAGTCCTACCCCATATTGGGTACTTATAATATCCAAGTGGAGACATTCCCTTTGTTCTTTGTTTAACTCACCGAAATTGCCAAGAAAAAATGCCAAGTGAGCATTTAGAAAATTAAGTTTCTTGAATATCCCAAGTTTTTAAAAAGCTGAAGAATACGAGGGTCATCCAGAAAGTGACAGACGATTTGGTATAACTAATCAATAATGAACATATCAACACAAAACTTTATTTATAAGGTCGCAGTACCTCTTTATTTTTCAACGTAATCGTTATTGGTGTCAAGGTAGTTATTACATGGTATCGGTTTTTCAATGCAGATGTTATACTATTCCACCACTAAAGATGTGAACCAAGATGTCACTGATACTTTGAGGTCTTCATCGGTTGGGAAATCTTTTCCATTCAAAAAGTCATGTACGGTGTACAAAGTGAATCACCGTTTTTTTCTTAATTCTTTTATCAACATTTGCTTTCAACTCCTTCACAACGATTAATGAACTTCCACTCGGTGTTTACACACTGGTTCTTCATTGATTGCTCATAAATTATGCACCATTTCCTCACTGAAAATTCGTTCATTGCATTATCATTACATACTTGCGTTATTTGTCTATAAAGTTTGATTTACTGGACATTTTGTGTATTCAAAATAAGTTCTTTGACGGTAGAAAAGTATAACATTGACTTTGAAAAACAGGTATGAACATGACTATAATGTCGTCAGAATGGAGATTACGTTGAGAAATAGATTAAGGTACTGTAATTTTATAAATAAAGTTTTGTGTTGATATCTTTCGTTGTATTTTAGTTATGTCAAATGTCTGTCACTTTCTGGATGGCCCTCGTATTTTCAACATTCGTTGCATTGACAGGGATACTATTGTTTCCTAGGAAGTTAGTAATCATATATCTGAAGGTAACCCATGCTGTTCTTTCAATTTTGTTCTTAGTCTCGGGGAAGTCGATGTGAAATCAGTCTTCTTATACTTAGACCAACAAAAACAAATTCCTTTAGCTTAGCTTCTGACAGATGAGGAACGTACTTACACAAATTCAGTGCAAGTGATCCGAGGTATTTAGAGCATTTTCACTCTTTGGCAACGCTTTAATAAGCTGTTAATGGTCCTTAATCTTAGGTGAAAAGGTAGCAGAAGACCTTTTTTATCGATAAGAGATTGTACAAAATGGTTTTTCTCACAGGTTCAACAGATGTCCTTTTTTTGTCTGTGCTTTATTCCACAATGACTGCTTCTTTGTCTTTTTGGTAACTTAGTATGTTAAGCCTATCGGCCAAGAAAAGGCCCGGGTATATAATACCAGAAAACTAAAATATAATTTTGTATGAGAATGGTACAGGATGTGAATGTTTTATATGCTTTATGTTTTCAGCACTCCGAAGTGCATAATGGAGAGCTAAAAGTAAGGGGGAAGGTGGGTTTCATCGCAGGCATGTGTGATAAGTGCCTCTGAAGTGTACATTACTAACGCAGAAAATGTTATCCAATTACCTATAAATGCATTAAAAATGCTGAAAGATAAAAATGTGATACCATTGCATGCATGGCTATCATAAGTAAATATAATCGAATTAAAAGTTGGTTACAAAATTACGTGAATTTCGCATATAGCATTCGCGAAACGAATAAGCGCTTCGTTAAATGTTGTATATGCAAACACCTTTTAAACAAAACTTAGCTTCTTTGGAGAAAATTTAATAAATCAATGTTGTGCAGTCTTGTATGCAGCTGATCAAATACAAACATCATTTTTTCGATCGTAATTATAATGGTGAACCATGATGACTCACGTGGAGTAAGCGTTTCTAAGTGAAAGAAAAAGTATGTGCCTATCAGCCTTAATCTATTATCGGCAACGGATTACAAATGTATGAGACAGCGCTTGAAGGACGATTAAAGTCTTATTTTACTCAGCGTTAATCTCTGAAAAGCTTGTATGCCTACTTTCAACAGGCTAAACAGGTCACAATTCAAGCTTACAAAACAGTTAAGGGTACACACAACTGTCAAAATTAACCTACTAGTGAAGTGCCGACTCGTCAATGCTGGTGGAGAAACCTCTTAAACCCATTTAAAGCACGCAATCAATTTGTACTTCTAAAAGTTGATCTAGAAAGTCTGTTGGAGACAAAACTCCATAAACTGAAGCTGAAATTGAGAACGTTCAACTTAAACGCAGCAGTTGACTGTACTTGCGGTGGAAGAAAATCAAATCCGTCTTAACATGTAAAATCTTCTGGAAGTAAGCCTTATATACCGCATTTGTGGAAGTTAAAAAGGTATGGATAAATACTCAAAACTACAAGGACGAGCAATGTTTTATGGATGCCTAGTATTTACGAATTAGGGGTCTAAAATCGGTTATCATATGTTTTTAAATCTACGCAATGATAAAAGGATACGTTTAATTAGAGTGCCAAATCCCATGTAGTGGAGACGTGAAAATAGCACAGTGGAGTGCTGGGTATGGTGCGGTTTTTGTCACTACGCACAGGGAGGTGTGTGTGTGTGTGTGTGTGTGTGTGTGTGTGTGCCTATGTCTCATAGTTGCACACGTGTAACGGTACAAAAGCGAGGTCAACTTTCGAGTGCAGAATTGAACTTGTCTCGCCCCCTCATATACGCGTGCCAGTTGTATAGGTTGGCTGGTTACACGTGCGTAACGGTAAAATTTGGCTTAACCTTAGAATGAACTTGTCAGTCCCCCCCCCCCTCATATAAGCATGATAGTCGTATAAATTGGTTAGTTACAGATGCGTACTGTACAAAATGAGGCAGGATTAAGCTTGTTCAGGATCCACCCCTCTCATATATGTACAGCAGTTGTACAGTTTGTCTAGTTACACTACGTAGCAGCACAAAATTAGGCCAAGATTCGAGTGTTTAAAATTCTCTCCCTTAGAGCATGACAGACGAATAGATTGGTAGCTACACCTGTGTAGACGTTCAAACAATACGGTCACTACTTGCATGACCATATTCAAATCTCCCTATCTATTCTACGCCAGCACAACAGGTGAAAGGACCCTTTCCTGTTCTGTGTATACAGTTTACTTTAAGTTGTGTAACGTGAATTGCAAGTAAAATGGATAAGTAAGTGATGAAACATCTGAATTATATGATTGCTTAATTTACTTGAGATAAAAAGACACGTAAAATAAATAAAAGTTTGCAATTACAGCACGTTCGCAGGAGATGCGTCTCCATACTGGGACGTTGATCATTCGATGAATCACCCAGACCGCGGGCGAGAAAGAAGGCGTAGATGAAGAAGAGAGGTAGGAGCAAAAATCATAATACCATAGCCAATAAAGAAGAGCCTTATATATCGAAAGAGTTCTGGTATAAGACCATAGATGTGTGTACTTTCAGGTCCGATAAGACGCCTGAGAAGAAGAGGAACAAGCCAAAGATTTTCAACAAGAAAAAGAAGATCGAAGCTGTTATAGTAATCATTCTCGATATCAATTAAAAAAAAAACCGAAAAAAGATGAGACCCAATAACGTGTTTATGCTCCATTTACTTCATAGTGTATAACGGCCGAGTTTACTACACATGACTCCGCAGGCGATGACACGGGTGATACATGGAAAGATGAAGCACCAGTGGAATGCATTGGCGGAGAATCCGGAGAAAACCCGCCCCTACGCCGCTTTATCCACCACAAATCCCAAATGAGGTCGCCTGGGATCGAGCCGCCTTGGTGAGAGGCGAGTGGCCACGGCGTGGTTTTTTATGCTCGATGATATCTCCGTGATCTCCAACTATCGTGTGAATATAAGACTACATTTGTAACTCCCATTCCTTTATATCACAGCAAACGATGAAACATTCGTACACATAACAAAGGAGGACTGGTTGATTATAGTTCAATACATAGCAGTGATAGAATCATATCTGAAAGACGGAAGGCTTCCTTAGGCGTCTTAGAGGAGACTTTAATAGTGCATATGATTAAGTTAACGAAATAGCTTTTGTGAATACATGTCTAAACGGAAAAGAAAGCAAAAATCTGGAAAGTGATGCACTAAGAGGACTGAAGAGACTAGTGATAAATATTGAAAGGTATTTATTTCAATTGAATGAGGTTCATAAGTTAGTGTGTTCATACAAATTGGAAGGTGGGAGTGCTAGGAGAAAATCTATAAAATATTAAATAATTAACAATGTTTCAATCGTTATTATTAGAAAACATGAAAACTACATTTTTAATAATAGATTAAGTAACACGATTTATGGGTTTATGAGCAAACTAATCATGAATAATTAAACAAACCAACCATGTTTGTGGTTGAAAATTAGCGGATCCTTGAACCTCTAATGATGTTTACATCCCCAATCGCAATCTCCACAGGTCGATGAGAGCAGTCGATTACAAATCGTGGTGCGCATTTCAAAAAATAATTTCTCTTCCAGAGAAGGTAATTATGCAAATCTACAATTCTCGAAGTTTAAATTCATAACATGATAAGTATAACATTCACTGTTGAGATAAAGCTTCAGGTTGGTAATGTTGCAATGATCGAAGAGAAAGCCATCTTAGCATGATAATTCAATCGATCAGTTTATGTATTCACACTAACAAAACGTGGTTTCTCAAGCTTCGATATCGTTTCAACGTCCCATGGGAATGGTTCGTCTACGGTACTACAGGTCGAAGGCCCAGAGTGGAAAAGCAACGTGCAGAAGGTGATCTGATTGGGCAAGTTTCAGTTTCTTCACCCTCTCAGCATCGGAAAGACGAAGTACGGGATTCTTCCACTGGATCCGGGTTAGTTTAATATGTATAGATCGTTGCCCATTGTGTAATTATTAGAATACTTATTTCTAATGACGAGTTCGAACTTGCTGCTCAGAATGAGTTCTTTGTGATCTGCGAAGTTCAGAAAGTTCAGAGGAACGATACAATACGTGAGAGCGTTTACAATGTCTACATATTCTCCCAGATAGGTCGATTCAGCGTTCTGTAACCGATAGGAATCTAAAATGTGGAGAATAGCATAGTTGCCTGGATTTCTCGTCCTGCCTATAGTAGTACCATTCATATCTATGTGAATATCATCAAACAGAAAGGCCATGGCATTGTTGGTTATCTTTGAAGTTGAGGGTTCACAGATTGTTTAGTAAGAGACCCCTCTACGTGCAGATAACTTCCGCTAGGAAGTGTATACAAAATTTCAGCCTGGCAGTGTATCCGAGTTTCATGGTTTACATCGAGAGCTGACGTGTTGTAAGTTAGGAAGACATGCTCTACTTCCCTCCTAATCTTGTCTTATCACGAAAAGTTGGAACTCCTGTTGGATCTAAAACTTCATTACAAATCCTTGAAGCCCAGGCACAAGGGGGACTTCTGATTAAATGATGTTAGTACTTTACGTGTCAAACACTGTGTAGTTCGGAATCTTGAGCAAATCTTTTTATTATAGTAATGATTTCTAAAACTTATTCCCACTTCGTCTTATGTGTAGTCTCACAGAAATAACCTTGTTTCTGAAGTCTAGTCATCGCCGTTCTGGTCTACCACTTGAATGCTGACCTCATCAATGACATTTGTGCAAAAAAAATGGGCAGATATATAGGATTGGAGGTTCCTGAAAAATTTGGTGGACCGGAGGAACGGATGGGGAAAATTCGTAAAGATTCTTATAATTGGTGAAATATCCTCTTGCATGGTTACACTCGATGCGTATAATGCTGGGCTTAAAGATGTGCACCAGCTCGTCAGACTGTATCACACGCTTCCCGAAACCGAAAAGAGAACCAACCAATGTCTCTTGAGTAAAATCAATAGCATAGGGACACTGAATCTGTGCTTTCATGGTGTTTCTATTGAGCATAGAAAAAATGTATCACCAGCATAGAGTCTAGCTTTGAGTGAATTGTGTATATATTCTATTTCATAAGTACCAGATGGATTCATAATATTTTCAAGCCCTCCATCCCAAACGTGATGGAAACTGTTATTACTCTGTTAAGAATTTGGTGTGAAGTAAAATATCTCGAAATTCAATAAAGGAATCTCATAAAAAGCATTAGGATCTAGATGGAGCAGCGGATTTAGATGGGTAGAGAAGCTAGAAGCAGATGCGCTCACAGTGATAGTGTAACTCATTTTGACCACACAGACACACCAGTGAAGCTGTTTTAAATCAGAATCTGCAAGCACAGTTGACTGCAAGCAAATCACAGAATAAAAATCTTGATATCTTCGTCTATTATACAAGACTTAAACATCTTAGAAGTAGGATTCAATATCCCTTGGAGGCCTCAGATTATTGAAAACTGTCGAAATAAAACGCTACAATCCATTCCTTGTGTATGGCAACCAGATGAGCTCCTGGGTTAGTGAACTACCCAAAATAATGACAATCCTCTTGTACGTTTAGACCTTAGAGTAAAATTGTTGAGCATGTATACGCCTCTAAAATTAGGAATGTATACCATCTAGCTTAGGCTCCAATCTCGGTATCACTTAAGGCCTTTTCCGAGATATATACAACTCTAGTTGTATCCTAAGATCGTTTCCCGTTCCATTTAATGGTTGTGACGAACCAGCGATTTGAGCAGCACCATCTGGCAAGCTATCTGCAGAACCTAATGCCGCCAATAGAGGTAGCAGCTGTAAGAACCTTCCCCTAGCAGGTGGTGGTAGAACTCTCTTCTTTGTCGTGCATTTCTTGTGCAATCCCGCGCCCAGGGCCAATTTTCCCTTCATGATTGCGATCACAAGTTTAGCAGCGAATTTCTTGCCAAAAGTAGTGTAAATAGACTGTGCCCGATCCCAAACTTTTTCTAGCAGAACTTGTCTGTCAAATGACAAGAAACTGTGTCCTATTGCGCAGCGAAAGCAAAATTGTGGTCGCGGCATGCCTTGTCTAATTTATTTATAGGCCAATCTTTACTCTGCAATCGTTTATGTAGATTCGTTCCAAAACCACAGTATTTGTATCCGGGTAGAGGAGCCTCAGAGGTAGAGAATTGCGTAATTAAAGAATTAATTATTCCAAAACCCTCTAAGACAACTGCCAAACGTGTCCAGAGCTTATGGCACACTTGGAAATACAATAAGTGGAGCAAACGTGTTCCCTACCTGTACAAGCCCCATATATTGTTCTTTGAAATGTTTGGTAGTGTTTAACGTCCGCTTTTACTACTAGGGCAGGGCAGGCATTCTTTGACAATGATACGCGACAAGGAAGACACGGGGCTTTCTTCCCAAGCAACGTTAGAGTTATCATTCTGGGTAGCTGAAGTGCAAGAAAGACAAACGCCTTACTCAAATGCTAATTGAGCAGAACAGTCTTAGGTTCGAGAACATTTACATTTAATCGAAATCGTTGCACAAACCAAAATACCACTACCTGCTCAAAGTACTGGAATGCATACCTGATATATGTATACGCTTGAAGAAGGTGGTAAGGGAAGGAGAGGACATCCCATATTTGTATTCAATGATGTCAACAATGAGAAGTAAGGTAAGTTAGATTACAGTACGAGTAGACACCGCAACGTCGATGCCGTTTACCGAGCACAGTCTTATTTATGCAAAAGTACCAAAACATTTAATTAGGGGCAATACAAATATGACTGTGCTTTTAAGACCAGGCAATATCAACTTAAAGCTTATATACAACGATCTACAGATATGAGCTATACATAATTCAGAGAATTGTGTTAGTAAAGGTGGGAGAGTAATGATAGATCGAACCTGAGACCCTTTGTTGTCATTGTACCAGACAGCGCTGTAGGCAGGGGATAGTGATAGGGTTTCGATTTCTTTATCAGAGTGAATAAATGAGAGAAACCATTAATTTCAGTTATGAGTATCAATAGATTTGGATCCAGGGGACTAATTGCCTTTAGAGGCGTGGTTAATCCAAAATCTTAAATAAAGATGGCTCAGGAAACCATCAGTTCAGGAAAAATCGACTGTGCAATGTTCAGGATACTGACGAAGGTAACGATGTAACAATTAAACACTATGTTGACACGTTTACTGCTGACATCGAGAATCCAATACAAACTTTTATCGAAGGAATTTTATATCATCGCATGAGCGAATTTAAAGCTTTGCTTAAGAATCACGCCCAAACATCATTAGATGCACTGTAAGAGAATCTAACGGAATACCTAAGAAAATACGCCTTCAAACTGATGCAGAAAATAACGTTGTTATAGATACAATAAGCATGTATATACTATATCCTCCTGTTCACGATCTTGATGTTCCGAATAAAAATGTATATGAGAATACAGAAATGCAAGAACACCAGTTCACTATGTCAACGGAAACGTTTTCTGTGAAAAACAAAAAGAATAAGGGAGTTTGCCGATTATGTAGAAGACAAGGATGCAGCAACTTAAAAAAAAATTGTCAAACACCTTATTGTAAGAAACAAAAGGAAGCGTTGCCGACCTTAAATAGAACTCTTGAAAATATTGCCAGAGCAGTGAACAAAAAGCTGAAATTTAAAGTAAACCGCAACAAAAATATAAATACCTAACCTCACAATTCATAACGTCAGTATTGTAACATTGCATACGAGTGTCATAAATGCTGTTTTAGGACAAAGGAGAGATCTGTTCTTAATTACATTGCTCGCTAAGGTAAATGTTAACATCGTAATTTGATCAGAGAGGTTCTCCAAACCTTAACTATTCCACTAGATAGTATACTAAATAAACCAAGATACGCAGAAACCATTTGCTCGTCTAGAGAGGAGAAGGAAGAAGAAGAAGAAGTGAACGTAGAACATGAAACAGATACAATACTTCTGACTTACCTGCAGAAAGTTCGCCCGGCTAGTTACACAACCTTTGGAGTACGCTTTAAAGATGGTGACTATAAGCTAGGGAATAAAAGAATTGCATTTTCAGACAGCAGTGCTCATATAGGAAAAGAGATCTATGCGCCTAATCCCGGCTTATGTGAGCTAATATTCAAGCGTGTACCTCGGAGCTCTCATATACCGAATATAATAATTCTTAGACACTTATCTTCAAATTTTGAAAACAACTTTAGTTCATCGACAGGACTGCAGTAGAAGCGGTCGCGTGAGATCGACCAGAGGTTTTAAGTACTAAATATAATACATATCCTGATTGGCAGTAAGACATGTTTGGAATCTTGAGTGAAAAGAGCACATGTCCAATATGAAGGTGGACGACGTCTGACCTTAATGTAATGTTTAATGGGATCATATTATTTATTACATCAAGGGATGCAGGCAATTTGATTCATAATTCCTAAATCCAAAAGATAATATCAGAGTTGAGAATATAAAATATTATAGCATGATCAGGCGAAATATCGCTTTCGAACTACATTCTCAGTTAGTGGGAGATTGCTGCGAAGAAAAATAGCAAGAAAAAGTCTTAATGACTAAGTGCAAAATAGATATTATTGAAATTATTCTGTATACATTAGAAAATAAACATTATAAGTACCTACTGCACTTATTTTTATTCGAAAATGGCTTATACAAGACCATTGAAAGACAAGACTGTTGTCAGTGTTACTAAAGTAATACAAGATATAGTGTCGGATTTGAATTCATCACCTAAGAATAAACAATCCGAAAATGGTAAGAAACTTTACAATCAGGATATCAGACAGTTGATGGTTACATATGAATTAATCATTGCAGTATATTGAGCACCGTAAAGGCTGTTGCTGTAGAGCGATAAATAAGAACGCTTAAAACTATTATGCATAGAGAGTTTATGGCTAGAGATTCATATCCTCCTACTTAGGATCATTAATAGTTACAAAAATACTTACATTTCGACGATTCGCATTAAGCCTTCTAACGTTAGAAGTAATAATCTCCTAACAGTGTTTCGTTATGATCGGATCAGGAAGGAGCATAGGGATGCAAGGAGATTTAATGTTGATGACTTGTGAGAATCTCTAGGCAGCAGGTCTAACTCGAAAAAAACTTACACACCTAATTGGAGTACTGAAATATTTCGTATTGTCAGCACAAGACATGCAGTTCTGCCCACCTATCATTTGCAGGACAGCGAAGGAAAATATATACAAGGTGGATTTTCTGGACACGAGTTGCTACGAACCCGGTATCTCAATACATTTCTCTGACGAGGCAACAGGTTACTTGTCAAATGGTTAGGATTTCCTACTAAGGTATGCATAGATAAGCAACCATAATATAGAGCTGGAAATAAGACATTAAGTGTAAAAGAATAAAAAAATATATAAATGAAGGATTTTGGATGATCTTATACATGAGTAGTACTTTTATTTTGTTCATGACAACAAAAGAGCAACAGATTCAAATGAAATGCTCATTTTGTTATTTTAAATATTTTTCTCTCTCTATTCCCCATAAAAATGCATGTTCTTTTACCTATAATCATTTTCTACCCTATTCCAAGCATATCCGGGATTTGAACCACGGATCTCTTGATCTCTAGCCGGTTGCTCTGCCACTGAAGCTACCGTGGCAATACGCCGGCATAGCATTGAATTTCTTAACCGACCCACATGCTTCCTAGTAAACCAAAAGGTGTTCTCAAATTATTTTGAGATGACAACCCCAATGGAAACTTACAATGTTGCAAGTACTTAAGTCCCAGGATTCAAAGTATAGCCAAGTATTATGGTCAAGCCTCGGAAGCGCAATAGGCAGCGCGTATGTCTCATGATCTTAAGGTCGTGAGTTCGATCCTCTCCCGATACATTCTCATTTGTTGCCATGGTAGTTCAGTGGCAGAGTAACCAGCTAGAGATCGGGAGATCCATGATTCAAATCCCGGCTATGGCATTGAATTTTTCAGTCAGACTCTACCTATCCAACTCCTGTTCTACACAAGGCTTGTGTGAAAAAACAATTAATCCAAAACATTATTTGTCAGAGGAAAAAAACAAACAAACAAAAACAATTAGGACTTTCTGTGTTTTCATATTGCATACCGATTGTTAGAACATGATTTCAGTTATAACAAAACCGATGAATGAAATCCTTATTTTATTAATTTATATTGCCCCTATTCCGGTTAAAAAATGTCCCCCTTTTAACCATAGCCATTTTATATTATATTTCAGGCATAGTACTACAGAACTTACACTATCACCTTTACCTCTGTGTTTCAAAGTAGAATGGGACAGTTTACAGCATGGATATAATTTTTCCAGTACAAATAACTCTCCCCATTACGTACATGGTTCCTTAAAAGTTTCACATTATTTTGAGGAATAGGGTGTATTGCACATGGGTACCAAACATATATGGATCTATGTCTCTTTAATCGTGCAGTGCAAAATAACTGCGCGCCCCCCCCAAGCAGCACATTTATCTTTAAATTAAAAATACTTCAATTTTTTCATCAAAAATACACAATTATGATTTTTTGTTTTGTTTTCATATTGCACATGAGTGCCAAGGCAGATAACTCAATGTTTAATCTAGAGATTATTTCAGTTGTGCAGCACAAATACTCCCTCTCAATATAACATCCTTTAAAACAGAATATACAACATTTTTATTTTTATTTTCCATATTTCATATTTGTATCAAGGTAGACAACTCAATAGTGCACGATTTCTGTTCTGCAGTGAAAATAACGACCCCCTAAATTTAAAACACTTCACATTTTTAGCCAGAACACATATTCATTTTGTTCTCATATTGCTCATGTGCATGTGACGGAACTCAAGACTCCGTCACCACTGCTGAAGTAAGCATGGAACTCAAGACTCAACCACCACCAGAGGGCGTGCTGCCGGTAGCCAAAAGGAGCGAACTAACCCCTCAGCGTCCCTGCAGATAAACAATCAGTCTGGCGTCTGAGGTCATAAAAGACGCGCTCCTCTATTCCAACAGTGTCAAATTGTATGCTTCAGTATAGTTAATAAAAAGTTGTTAACGAGTCACCGTTGTTTACTTACAATAGTGTATTATTTAATCCCCGCATCACATATTGGAGACCCCGACTAACGAACAATGAAACAAATAAAACTACTACTACGTGACCTTCAAGACAAAACACCATTCTTCATCAACAATTGTAACACCGACTGCAACAACAGACAGATAACACATCCGGCTTCAGAAGCATAGGTTAGTGCCTCAGTGAACCGCGTCAGTGTGAAGTTACCAGTGTTTTGGCCGGATAAACCGGTTTGCACAAACAGGCGTGCAATTCAGAGTTGCCAACATCACACAGGACCATCAAGTACGCGTATAGCGTTTCCTAATTGGAAAGTCGATACGCCACAGAGGTGGAGGACATTGTTACCAATCCACCGATACAAAATGCTTACACACATAGTTGATAAGGCGTCTATCACTCTTAGAGGAACTGCGAGTATGGCAGCGTGTATTGCAGGAAGAGCTCTGCGACCGTCAACCTTCAGTTTTTGTGTCACCTGCGAGCCCTAGTTGGGACTACCCAAGTGCAAGACATCCTCCTGAGACAAGTGTGGATGCAGCGCCTCAGGCAATGTGGCAGACACATGCTGAGACTCCGTTGGACAAGGTTGCCACACTAGCAGACAAAATATTGGAGGTCACCAATCGCCCATCCTTGCCGCTGCTAGCACCATCCAGCTCAGTCAACTCATTAAGCGCGTGGACGAACTCGCCCGACAGATGGTGGCTCTACAGACACCCCTGCGTTTATGATCTCACTCTCGCAGTCGACAGGACCACCACCGCCATACTTTATCACCACGTCCTACAACCAGTAACGAAGTTATCTGTTGGTATCACCGTCGTTTTCGTGAACAGGCTCAGAAATGTACACTGCCATTCAACTTTCAGTGAAACACAAACGGTGACCAGCAATGGCGGTGAACGGTCGCCCAACAAGAACAACCCGCTTATTTGTAACTGACAGGGATAAAATAATAGATTCCTCATCGACACAGACTCTGACTTATGCTGCTTTCCACTCAAGCTCCTGAATGGCTACCGCCAACACAAAACCTACCAACTAGTCGCGGCCAACGACTCTGCCATCCACACATAATGGTGCTCTTGCTCTGAAACTTAACTTCGGCTCAGGTGGGAAATTTTCATGGATTCGTCATCGCCGACGTTGGTATCGCAATCATTGGATCTAATTTTCTGTCATACTACAACCTCCTTCCAGATTGTGGACAGCACTATGGACTTATTTGTATCCGTCCAGCAAGCAACTATGATGCAGCCAAGCATCAAAGCCTTAACCGCCTCGTCACTATACCACGACATACTAGGAGAGTTCCCGGAATTAACACGGCCTTCTGGATTACCGGGAGAAGTGCGACACAGCACCTACACTTCATCCGCACCACCACAGGTCCACCTAATTCTTGCAGACCTCGACGCCTTGCACCAGATTGCCTTCGAGTCGCAAAGCAAGAGTTTGACGCCATGTTGCAAGATGAGTCAGCGAGACGCTCGGAAGGCCCTGGGCATCACTACTCCACCTGGTTTCCAATAAGTCTGTAGGTTGGCGTCTCTGCAGTAATTGTCGCTCTATTAACGCTCAAACCATCCCTGACAGATATACTCCACGTCATATCCATGATTTTAGCAAACAACTGCAGAGGTGTAACATCTTTCCTGTTGTGGGTCTAGTCAAAGCCTACACAGAAATCCCAGTTAACCCAAGTCTATTAAGAACGCTTTTCGGAATTTTTGAGTTTCCGTTTATGACATTCGGGCTCCGCAACGCTGGCCAGATGTTTCAAAGGTTCATAGATGGAGCTCTGTCTGGACTAAACTTCATGTTTGCCTATATCGACGACATTTTAGCTCCTCGAAGAGCACCCAAGAACACTATAACATATGCGGACTCTATTCCACCACCTCTCGAAGTATGTAACCCTCGTCAACGCTAGTAAGAGCGTCCTAAGCTGTCCGAAGGTTAGTTTCTTGGGATACGGTATTTCGTCCTCTACCAGAACGCATCTCTGCCAAGGCGAAATTACCCCTACCGAAAACTGTATGGGAACTACGACGCTTCTTGGGAATGGTAAACTTCTATCGACGTTTCCTGCCACCAGCGTCTGAATATTAGGCCTCTCTGCAGCAGCCATATCTAATCTGTAGGCATATTTCCCTGTACTGAGGAACTCGAAGGCAAGTTTAACACTTGCAAAACTAGCCTGACTAACGCCACGCTGTTGGCACATTCCAATTCGGAAACATCATTAGGACTCTTCACAAACGCATCAACAACAGCAGTGGGTGCCAGTCTCCAGCAACTGTCTAACAACAGTTGGGACCCGCTGACCTACTTCTTCTTCTTCTTCTTCTTCTTCTTCTTCTTCTTCTTCATCTTCTTCATGAAACTTACAGCAAAGCAAGCTACATGGCCTGACTACTATCGCGAGCTACTCGCAATATATGGCGTAGTGTAACATTTCCGACACGTGCTGGAAGCTCACCACTATACCATCTACACTGACCACAAATTATTAATACACGCTTCCAGCAACGACGAGACAAGCTTCTTCCAGTGCAATGTACCAGTTATCTTTCATTGCACAGTTTTTACCGGACATCCAATACATAAATGGAATCTCAAACGTCGCGCAGATGCACTTTCAAGGATCAAAACGGTATCCAGCAACAGTCTGGATTTCTCAGTTCTCGCCACATCACAATAAGAGGATGAAGAGATCATTCGACTCTTCAGTAGCGACTCATCCCTCCAAATGCAATAGAATCAAGTTTCTGGATATGACATTACACTTTTCTGCGACACATGCACAGGCAGACCTTGACCCTTTATCACAGTGCCATACCGTAAGCAAATATTCGAGTCTCTCCATGGGCTAAATTATCCTGCGAGATGGTGACAGAACGATTCGAATGGCCAAACATTCGGCGAAATTTTCGCATTTGGACTAGAACGTGTCAGTCGTACCAGCGAACGAAGATCCATCGCCATGTCATAGCACCAGTTGTCAAGTTCACTCCACTATCCGCAAGATTCCAGCACGTATACATTGATCTGATCAGCCCTCTCCCTACAGTTGGATCCTATCAATATTGCCCTACAGCAGTCGATAGATTCTCCCATTGCCCAAAAGTCCCGCCCCTCGAGAATTATCGCAGCAGAAACAGTCGCTGAGGCTTTCGTCGAGTGCTCGCATTACGACAGACCAAGGACGTCAGTTCGAGTCTCAGCTGTTCCGAAACTTGGGAACGGTAATTGATACTTCAAGGTCACGAACAACCAGTTTCCATTCATTTTCCAAGTGCATGGTGGAACGCTTCCACAGACAACTGAAGTAGTCCGTAATGTGCAATCCCGGCATGTCTAAGCTCTAAGTCTTATTAATCGTCCTACTAGGTATGCGTAGTGCACACAAAGAGGACATCGGTGCCTATGTAGCAGAATTGGTATACGGGGAACCACTTCGCCTACCGGTGGAAATGTGTGCAACGGAACATCAAAACCACGATGACGCCTCAGATTTCGTCGTGAAACCCCTTCGGTCTATGCAATCGTCACACCACGGACGGCACGATTCCTTCGTCTTCAAGGACCTGAAAGACTGCATGCACGTGTTCTTGCGAGACGACACAGTAAGAAGATCCCTTTAACCCCCTTATACTGGTACGCGTCGAATCTTGGAACGCGATGGAAAGATGCTTACGTTACAAATCCGCGACAAGTCTGTTCGGGTCAGCATTTATCGGGTAAAACCGGCCTTCCTTCTTCCGGAACCACCCGGACTTTGGAACACGTCACCACGCAGTCTGCCAAGCACCTGTGAAGATTTCTCTTAAAATGATGATACTCTCACATCACGAGCACGACTCCACCGTCTCATCTTCATCCACCGCAGACGGCGAAACCAGAACGCGCTCGGGAAGAAGAACGCGATTCCCGGTTTTCTTTCAGCCGAAAGGCTTAATTCCCTAGGAAGCTGTTGTCGTCAGCCCGGAACTCGAGACTCTACCACCACCAGAGACCAGCACGGACCGGTAGCAAAAAAGTGCGAATATGAGCGCGACTACCCTCTCAGCGTCCCTGCAGATAAACAATCAGTCTGGTGACTCAGGTCCTTGAAGGAGACCTATACGCGCTCCTCCATTCCAAAAATGTCAAATTGTATGCTTCATTATAAATAATAAATAGTTGTTCACAAGTGACCGCTGTTTACTCACAATAGTGTATTACCTAACCACCACATCCCACAAGTATAAAAGTAAATTTACTTTTAAAATTAAAATGCTTCAAATTTAGCCTGAACGAAATGCAATTTCTACCTTGTTTCAAGCAAAAGGAAAAAGAAAAAAGAAAGTGTAATGCGTAGTTTTTGGTTGTGCTGCAAATACTGTTTCGGTTACCGTTAATTTAATTGCTTTTTCCCCCCACAGAAGCCGTGTGTAGGATAGGTAGAATCAACCTGAAAAATCTGATGTGTTCCATTCACATAACTTTCTCTATATCTCTGCAACAAATTATTCTATTTACTTCGTCTAATCGAGAAAAAAGTAGCACAAATACGATGGCAATATGCCGACACGGCACATTTTGATTGTTGATGTAGTAAACAGCATGAATCATAGCATGCACGGTTATAAGCACATGTAGTATTCATAGCAGATATGTTTCACTTTCTGCCCTACCCTCACATTTTTATAGCCCAACCAGTGTTGGAGTTAAAAACAAAATTTTAACATATCCCTACTTGCATATATTTAAGCAGAAACATAATTTATTCTTCAGTTATATCTATACAGTTTCTATTACTGTTATGTTACATGGATTTTTTTTCCTTTAGGTTCTTACTTATTTAGTCACTCACATTTGAATAACTCTTTATATATATTAACAATCTTTTTTTTTTCTAAAATATGAATATCAATCTGAATCAGTGTGAGAATGCACAAACGAATACATGCTTCACTGTCATTTTTTCAACACTAAACGTTCGCTTTCTCTTTTGCAGCATTGTCAGTCATGCTCAGAGGGGTCGTGCTGTGGCCGAAAGATTAGACCACTCGCCTCTCAGCAAGGCGGTTCGGGTTCGATCTTAAGCGACCGCATTTGGGAATTGTAGTGGACAAACCGCAGCAGGGGTGGGTTTTCTCCAGTTTCCTCTGCCATTGCATTCCAACAGTGCTCCTTCTTCATTCCATGTATCATCAGTGTCATCAGCTGCGGTGCCATAGTAGTTTAAGCCGTTAAAGACTATAAAAATGCTCAGAGGAAATCTTAGTTAAGGCCTAACCATTTAGGCAAGTGTCAAAATATGACTCTACGCAAAAATTTTTAGGTCAAAAGTCTGACAGGTCTAAAGGTGTCGGTCGAACTAGTTTGGTGCTCTCGATGTCCATCGCTATCCTTTCTATGCCCATCGCTCAGCAACTGATTTCAACTATATGACAACCAGCTTTTAAAAGATTTGACTAACTCTTTGGCCTTGTGTATTTCCTTATTTCCCTTTTGCTTACAAGGAAGCAAGTAATAAGGCCATTTCTGCTAATGTTTATCTCCGTAGAATGGAGTAGAGAGAAGAATACATTTTTAATATTAATTTATTGCAGAGAAAGTCATGTGAATGGAACACATCTGATTTTTCAGAGCTATGCTTTGGCCTATATCAGTGAGGGATATTTTCTCTGCATTGTTTTAACTTACTTCAGTTTACAATCAGTTGAAAATACAATTATGCAACGCTTTAGAATGTGATTTTAATATAAAATGAATGTCATTGTTTATCACTATAACCTCAAATTACATGCCCTCTGTTCAAAATTACATAAAATCCCAAATCGTAAAATCATAACGGCTGAATCTAAAACTGCAACTTTAAATCAAAATATGAAATTCTGATTTCAAAATGCTCAAAATCACCAGCCCTACCTTTTTCCTATTTATAACTATTATTTCTAGGCAATAAGTCTTGAAAACTCCTATAAATTAGTGAATTTACCAGCTTTCGGCCGTTTTTTATGTTTAAGATTCTGCTTAGTTTTAATTGTATAGAACACACCACCATTACAGCAGCGAGGAGCGTGCTTCCCACAATGCAAATAAAGATGACGCAACTGAGGATTCATGACGTCTGCACTACTCCTTACTACAAACAATTGTTGCATAATTGCGTGCAACGTTACTATCAGCTGTATGAACCAAGAGGAAAAAGAACCAACTTATCTAGATATAGCAACAGGCATCAAAATGTTGGAAATATGAAAATATGTCTTAATACGCACGATAAAATTATGTTCTAATAACCTAAAATTCCATAATTTTGTAATATAATTAAAACATACTCCTTTACTCCTATGAAAGAAATATGGAAATACACGAAATTTTGGGACGTATATATCTTATATATTTTCACACTTATATACATATGATGCATAAAGTAGCATAGCAAAGCAAACGCATTTGACGCTTCAAAACTGGCGGTTTGGATCGATGCAGCTATGCGGTTTATAGTTTAAGGTTTCCTCAGGAGGTGGCGCAGATTGCAGCTTGAAGCTACTGGGAGAATGCTGCTGCCCTCATAGTAGTCTTACTGAACTATGTGTACATCTAAGCGTGGTCTGGTAGTGATTGTGTAGATTCGCACAAGAGGACTCTGTGTCATGCTATGAGCCAGTACCTACGTGTAGCAGAAAAAACATACGTAAAATAGATTACATTTACAGGTCTTTCTATAACTGCTATTGCTTTTTATTTAGCTTCTACAATTTGTTCTTGCAGACGCTTGTTCTCCTATATGCGATAGACATTTACATATTATTAACATTAGTTCATAAAAATGTCTTCGGAAACGGGAAAAAATGTTATTTTAGCAGGAGATCTAAATTTGCCAAATGTAAACTGGAATAGGCAGTTAATAGGAGGCGAAGCTCAATGTGTTGTTAACCTTCTGGTTTGGGATCATGGGTTTTCGCAGGTAGTCAAAACAGATACCCGGAAATCGGCTGTATTGGACGTGTTTCTATGCAGACCTGAGTCATTGTTTAGCGCATGTGAGGTTTTGCCAGGTATAGGTGACCACAGCTGTGTACAATTAGACATAAACTGGAAGGTGCGAAACCGGGTTGAAGGAGAGGACATTATTAGTTTTAACTTCTGCAGAGCAGACGTAGATGGAATTCAGACTTTTCTCAAAAAGCAATTTTGCCTGTTTGTAAAATCTGCAACAAATGTAGATGCAGCATGGGATAGTTTCAAAATACTTATTTCGGAATCAATAAAGAAATACGTTCCATACAAAGTTATCAAACAAAATAATGATCCAGAATATTATACAAGATCCATCAGAATACTTAAACGAAAGTCTAGGCGCGCGTTTCATAAACGGAAGAAGTCAGATTGGCATTTTAACAGATATAAAGAATTAGCTAAACAATTGAAAGACGAAACGTTGCAAGCCCAGGGCCGGTTCTTAGAACAAATTCTTAGCGGGACCAATAATAGTTGGAAATCTTTTTACACTATGTAAGTAGACGCAGGGGAAATAAACTTGGCATACCAGAACTCAAGGAAAATGGAATTGCCATATTGAACGATAAGGAAAAAGCGAACGCATCAAATTCACATTTTGTGTCTGTTTTTAACAAAACGGATTATAATTATAAATTGGAAATTGAGGATATTGGAAATTCCGTTTTTCAAATAATGGCATCCAAATTGCGCAGAAGGATCAGAATGTTGCAAAATCGAAAGTCGAGGGGGCCTGATAATATACCGACCGAAATACTAAAAATTGGAAGGGAATCCATGATTCCGTACCTAATGCTTTTATTTAATATGTCAATAAATAACTGTGCCTTACCGGAAGACTGGAAAACCGCGATTGTAGTTCCAATTCATAAAGGGGGAAATAAAACAGAATTAAATAATTATCGACCAGTCAGCCTAACTTCAGTAGTGTGCAAATTGATGGAACATTTAATTGTGGAATATATACGGGAGGAATTAGAAAACAAAAAGTGGTTCAATAAAGTGCAACATGGGTTTAGACCTGGATACTCGTGCGAAAGCCAGATAACGTCATTATTTCAAAATTTAGCAGAGGAGGTGGATGCAGGGGGAAGAACAGATGCAATGGTGATAGATTTTTCCAAAGCTTTTGATGTTGTATCATATAATTTACTTATGCAGAAGCTAACTGCTACAGGAATTGATAAACGCGTAGTTCTATGGGTTAAAAATTTTTTGGAAGGAAGATCGCAAAGGGTAAAAGTAGGCAAGGAGTTATCTGAAAGGGGTATGGTAAGCTCGGGCGTACCCCAAGGCTCAGTAATGGGGCCGTTACTGTTTCTTATTTTTGTAAATGACGTAACTGTTAATATAAAATGCCAGATAAGGTTGTTTGCAGACGATTGTATTATTTACAATAAAATTAGAAATGTTGAAAATGAGGCTGCTCTTCGGGGTGATTTAAATGAAATTAGTGATTGGGCTGCTGCAAATAAAATGAAAATTAACGCTGGCAAAAGTAAGTCAATTGCATTTAATAGATCTAGGGAAAAAATTCTGCAAAACTATCACATGGGTGGGGAAAAAATTCCACAGGTGGACAGCTGCAAATACTTGGGAGTTTACTTGGCGAGTAACGCTGGATGGGACGAGCAGGTAAATTCGGTATCTAAGAAAGCGTGGAAAACACTGCACTTCTTAATGAGGATTTTAAAAAAGGGGAGTGCAAAGTCCAGGGAAATCGCGTACAAGTCCTTAGTGCGGCAGGTCATGGAATTTGGAGTAACTTGTTGGGACCCGTATAGAGTAAATCAAATTAATTCGTTAGAAAAGATCCAGAAAAGGGCTATAAAATTCATAAAAAGGGGTAAATATTTTGGGCCTCCAAACGATGAAGAAATAAAATGGGAGCCGTTGAAAGCTAGGCGTGAGAAACAGAGGTTCTGCGCTTTATTTAAAACTTACGCTGGCTTAAACGCATGGGAGGACGTTACTGACAAACTGGAAAACCCAACTTACTATGCACGAAACGATCATCCGTTCAAAATTAAGGGTAGAAGATACAGAACTGACGTGGGAAAGTTCTCCTTTGTAAATAGAACCATAAAAGACTGGAATGAATTGCCTGAAGCAGCCTTTCGGGGTTGTCCCCTGTCTCTGAAGAAATTTAGGAAAAATCTTGATTTTAATGTTGGATAATTTTTGTAAATATTCCCTAAATGAAATGCTTGTGATTTCATATTGTTGTAAATACAAATGTTAAATTGGTTGGTGATTCTAATTATGAAATTAATTAATCTGAATTGAGAGAAAAATTAATGCTTTCATATTTGTGTAAATAACTATTATATCTAGCTTACAAAGCCATAAACTGGCAGCTGTGATTTATTGTTTGTATATCTTGTATACATATATAACTCTGCCACCGGGTGATACCCACTTGTAGAGAAATAAATACATACAAATAAATACATACATAAAACATAGTTCGTTATAGGTGCAAAAGAATAGTTAACAGTTCAAAAACTATAAACTGGGCTTAAAACTACATGTTATCTTTAGGGCATCGCGAGAAATAATCAGAAATTGGCAGTACATCCAAACATGAAATGAAGTATTGAAACATGCAAAGCAATAGCAATGGATATGTCAGAAAAGATTCATACCACAAAAGTAATTATTTGAAATAAATTGGTTGTTAAGGTGATCTAATATTTTTTGAAGTAAGCTTTTGTCTATTTATAATATTTCCCGGTTATAAAATATACAATATACATATCCCATACGTACAATGTACATAGGGATAGAGAAGTATTGTATTCCACCCAAAAATTCGATACCGAGGTTTCACCGGAAATACATGTTTTAGGTCCCCCTGTATCAAACAATGAGCATTTTCAGAAAAAGGTCCGTGTGTGTCCGTGTGTCTGTAAACATGATAATTCAAAAACGAAAAGTAGCTAAAATACCAAACTTGGTATTTAAGTTTAGTATCTTCCAGGGATGCGACACGAAGATTTTGAGAAACCTCCCACCCCAAACTACCCTTTACATGGAACTTTTTTCGAAAATTTTGATTTTCTTAAAAATGGCTCTAACGATTTTGATTAAAATATCATATATTGAAGATATTTACCTAACAAATAAAATGTATATCTTGAATTTTCTGGGAATAGTTTCTGAAGACCTGTTTATTCTGGATGAATTTTGCTTAATTTGGCATAACTAGTAAACCGTAAAAGATAGACAAAAACTTACTATACAAAAAATTTAGGTCTTGTTAAAATACACAAGTTATATCATATACATTTTTCTCGTGGAGCTTACCGTTTTCGAGGTATTCATTGTTATTAGTTTGAGTTGTGAAGTACTTATACTTTTCTCAGACTGGAGTGTCCGTTTTTCTTTTGTGTGCTACTCCTGGCCAAGAAAAGAAGGGATTTGTAATGACAATCGCATAACGACAGCTTTTAAAACATTTGACTATTGGTTTAGCCTATTGTATTTCCTATTTTTTTTTTTTTTTTTTTTTTTTTTTTTTTTTTTTTTTTTTTTAGTTTAACGTCCTTTAACCTGGTTTGGCCATATCGGACGATGAATGCAATTGATGATATAATGCTCAAATGATCTCGGGGTCCATGGAGCTTAAAGTTACTCGACATTCGTCTTCTCAGGATAAGGGAAAACCCCGAAAAAACCCTTACCCGTGTAACTCACCCTAAGCGAGATTCGAACTCACGACCTTTTGAACGTGAGGCAGACATGCTACCACCACGCTACCCAGGCGGGCTTCCTTATTTTCTTCCTACTTATATGGAACTAAATAATAAGAACATTGTGCTAATGAGTACCACGATTAGCAAGGTGCAGAAAGAAGAAGAATCTTATGTATGAAGTTTGTAGAACAGCTAGAGAAGGTCATGTGAGTGTAACACATAGATTTTCTTTATTATGATAAAAAATGTGCACAATGATCTTGGAGTGGTAGTGTTTTCTTGAAAATCTACTTGTCTCACTTTCGGAAGATACTGAACTTAAATACTAAGTTTGGATTCATTCAAGTTTTCGTTTTTACTTTCTCTATACGTACTATGTACATAGTGTAAAGCGAAGGTATTGTACTCCACCAAAAAATTCGATACCGAGATTTCACCGGAAATAGATGTTTTAGGGTCCCCAGTATCCAAAAAAAGTATTTTCCGAAAAAGGTCCGTGTGTGTGTGTGTCCATGTGTCCGTGTGTCCGTGTGTCAGTGTGTCCGTGTGTCTGTGAACACGATAACTCAAAAACGAAAAGTCGGTAAGATACCAAACTTGGTATTTAAGTTTAGTATCTTCAAGGGATGCGACACGAACTTTTTTTTCGAAAATTTTGATTTTCTAAAAAATGGCTCTAACGATTTTGTTTAAAATATCACATATTAAAGATATTTACCTGACAAATAAAATGTATATTTTGAATTTTCTGGGAATAGCCTCTGAAGACTACTTTATTATGGATGAATTTTGCATAACTACTAAAGCGTAAGAGATGGACAAAAACTTAACACACAAAAAATGTAGAGGACGTTAACATACAATTTATGTTATATACATTTTTTTCCTGGAGTTGATCGTTTTTGAGATATTCCTTTTTCTTGGTTTCAGCTTTGAAAAACTTACACTTTTCTCATACAGGAATTTGTCAACTCCTGTCGATACAAACAAAGGAACATCAGTCACATAGCAACCAGCTTTTGGCTTTCACTTTAACCTATGGTACTCCCTTATTTCCCTTCTACTTGCAATAAAGCAAGAAATAAGACTATTACTGCTAATTTTTCTCGATTGGCATGAAATAAATAAAAGATAAGTTTATTAACAATAATTGTTTACAGAGGTATAGAGAAAGTCATGTGAATGGAACAGTATTCACAGATTCTTTCTCTATACTCACTATGTACATAGTAAAAACGGCCCTCGTATCTGTATTGCACTCCACCAAAAAATTCGATACCGAGATTTCACCGGAAATATATGTTTTAGGGTCCCCTGTATCCAAAAAAAGTATTTTCAGAAAAAGGTCCGTGTGTGTGTGTCCGTGTGTCTGTGAACACGATAACTCAAAAACGAAAAGTCGGTAAAATACCAAACTTGGTATTTAAGTTTAGTATGTTCCAGGGATGCGACACGAAGATTTTGAGAAAAATCCCCCCACCCCAAACTACCCTTTACATGGAACTTTTTTCGAAAATTTTGATTTTCTAAAAAATGGCTCTAACGATTTTGATTAAAATATCGTATATGAAAATTATTTACCTGACAAATAAAATGTATATTTTGAATTTTCTGGGAATAGCCTCCTAAGACTACTTTATTCTGGACGAATTTTTCATAACTACTAAACCGTAGGAGATAGACAAAAACTTAACCCACAAAAAATGTAGAGCACGTTAAAACACACAATTTATGTTATATACATTTTTTTCGTGGAGTTGACCGTTTTTGAGATACTCCTTTGTCTTGGTTTCAGCTTTGAAAAACATACTTTTCTCATACAGGAATTTGTCAACTCCTGTCCATACAAACAAAGGAACATCAGTCACATAGTAACCAGCTTTTGGCTTTCACTTTAACCTATGGTAATCCCTTGTTTCGCTTCTACTTACAATAAAGCAAGAAATAAGACTATTTCTGCTAAATTTTCTGGATCAGCATGAAATAAATAAAAGATAGGCTTATAAAAATAATAATTTACAGAGATATAGAGAAGTCATGTGAATGGAACACATCAGATTTTTACTTTCTCTAGCCCCGTATGTACAATGTACATAGGGATAGAGAAGTATTGTATTCCACCCAAAAATTCGATACCGATATTTCACCGGAAATATATGTTTTAGGGTCCCCTGTATCCAAAAAAAAAAAAAAATCACAAAACGGTCCATGTGTGTGTGTGTGTATGTGTGTGTGTGTGTGTGTGTGTGTGTGTGTGTGTGTGTTTCCGTGTGTCTGTGAACACGATAACTCAAAAACGAAAAGTCGGTAACATAGCAAACTTGGTATTTAAGTTTAGTATCTTCAAAGGATGCGACACGAAGATTTTGAGAAACATCCCCCACTCCCAACTACCCTTTACATGGAAATATTTTTCGAAAATTTCGATTTTCTCAAAAATGGCTCTAACGATTTTGATTAAAATATCATATATGAAAGACATTTAGCTGACAAATAAAATGTATATCTGGAATTTTCTGGGAATAGACTCTGAAGAGTAGTTTATTCTGGATGAATTTTACGGAATTTTGAATAACTGCTAAACCGAAGAGATGTATAAAAACTTACTACACAAAAAATGTAGAGCACGTTAAAACACACAGTTTATGTTACATAATTTTTTTTTTTCGTGGAGTTCATCGTTTTTGAGACGTTACTTGTTTTTGGTTTCTGCTATGAAAAACTTTCAACTGCTGTCCATACAAACAGAGGAACTTCAGTGACATGGCAACCAGCTTTTGACTATTACTTTAACCTATGGTACTCCCTTATTTGGCTTCTGCTTACAAGGAAGCAAGTAATAAGACTATTTCTGCTAATTTTTTCTGATTAGCATGAAGTAAATAGAAGTATAAGCTTTTTAAGAATAATTTGTTGCAGAGATGTAGAGAAGGTCATGTGAATTGAACACGTCAGAATTTTTTTTTTCAATCTCCGATAGGCTATAAATAAAAGACAAATTCATAGAAAATAATTATTTTATTGCTAAAAGTTTTGTACACTTATGGTTTACTTATTTTCAACAAAAGATTGAGACATTTATCGCACAAGCTTTGCAATACCCGCTTCAAAAAATGTTGCCGCCAATGTTCAAATGAGCATTGACGTTGTTTTGAAGATCTTCGTACTTTTCAACGCTTGCGGAGAGTCATTCAAAGCAAACAAAGAGAAATACTGACTTCAGGAATTGTGTTGAGCCATAACAACGCTGGTCACACACTGCTGGCACAACACATCGGCTCCTTGAACAATTTCAATGGGACATTTTCGATCATCCGCCGTACCTTCCCGACTTTCACCTTTTCCTGAACTAAAGACGTGGCTAGGAGGGCAGCACTTTCAAACCAACGAAGATCTTCGAAACAACGGCTATGCTCATTTGAAATCATTGGCGACATTTTTTGAAGCGGGTATTGCACGGCTTGTGCACAGGTACGATAAATGTCTCAATCTTTTCGGTGATTATGTTGTAAAGTAACCATAAGTGTACAAAACTTTTAGTAATAAAATAATTATTTTCTATGAACTTGTCTTTTATTTAGAGCCTATCGGAGGATACAAAAAAAAAAAAAAAAAAAAAAAACGGGCCCGTATAAATACGAAAATAACTTTTTTTCCTTAAAAATATTATGTAATTCACTCACTTTAGCTTCGCTACTCATTATTAACACAGAAACTCATTACCTCCTTCTACTCTTGATTAGCAATACACATTTTATTTTAGGTATAAGAAGATTAAAGAAGCCTAAGTGCAGTCAGATTTTTTTATAATCGGATCGCTATGTGGCGGCATTGAAAAACCATGCGCTTTGACAAACATGAGAAGAAAGACTATGTACTAAAAATTAAAGCCAATCACAAAGAATATGTTTGTCTCTTAAGTTTTATAAACTGCACAAAACGTAATACAGAATGAAGAGGACTTCACAGAATATTCTCAGACAATTCAAGATGTGGGTAAATACAGTTTATTTTTCTAACAGATGTCTTGATCATAAGATATTTTACTCAAAGCACTTTTTG